>CM060416.1:125363638-130163638 GCA_030545235.1 Helianthus tuberosus
TCCCAAACATTTAGCCCAATCTGAGTCAGAGAAGGCCCTCATTTCTAAAGAGTCCCCTTTTGCAAAGAAAATTCCTTTCCCAGGGGCTCCCTTTAGATATCTTAATAATCTCATAGCAATTTTAAAGTGAGCTTGACTGGGGGAATGCATAAATTGACTGAGATAATGAACCGGATATGCAATATCCGGTCTAGTGTGAGAAAGATAAATTAGTTTTCCAACCAATTTTTGATAAACAGTTATATTTGCTAACGGTTGGTTATCCTTTTCACACAAATGGTTTAAAACATGACTAGGTTCCATGGGGTAACTAACTGGCTTACAACCAGTCATACCAAATTCAGCAAGTAAGTCTAAACAATATTTTCTTTGAGTTAAGCAAATGCCAGCAGAATTTTTAACAACTTCAAGACCCAGAAAATATTGTAGATTGCCCAAGTCTTTTATAGAAAATTTGGATTTTATTAATAACTTGATTTCACTAACATGCTTAGGACAACTACCAGTTATAATAATATCATCTACATAGACAAGAAGAACAATAAAACTGGATTCTTTTGTCATGGTAAACATGGAATGATCACACTTACTTTGTTCAAAACCTAGATTAAGTAGAACAGAAACGAGTTTTTCGTTTCACATCCTGGGTGCTTGTTTTAAGCCATAAAGGGACTTTTTTAATCTACAAACTTTAGTCCCGTTAGATTGATCATAGCCATCGGGTAAGCACATAAAAATTTCTTTATTGAGCTCACCATAAAGGAAAGCGTTATTAATATCAAGTTGAAAAACTTCTCAGTCAAAGTGTACAGCTAGGGACAAAACACATCTAATAGTGACCATTTTTACAACTGGTGAGAAAGTGTCAAAGAAGTCAATGCCTTCTTTTTGGCTAAAACCTTTAGCAACAAGTCTAGCTTTATACCTTTCTATTTCACCATTAGATTTGTATTTTATTTTATATACCCACTTACATCTAATAGATTTTCTATTAGGAGGTAAGTCAACAAGTTCCCATGTGTCATTTTTATGTAAAGCTTCGATTTCTAAATTCATAGCATCAACCCAGTTGCTATCGGTTTTAGCTTCAAAAAAAAAATTTGGTTCACAGCTTTTATTAAGAACAGCAGCAAAACACATCCCTTCAGGAGATAAATTAGCATAATTAAGGACCCTTTCTAGACCATATTTTACTTTCCCATCTACCACAAAATCATCAAGTTTAGAAGGAAATTTGATATTTCTAGAAGACCTCCTAAGATTAATGTTTGGTTGATCCTGAATTCCTCCCTCAGAATTGTTGTTGTCCTCATATTCAGTGTCATGCTCAGCCCTGTCTGGTCCTGATTCTTCACTACTGGGTTGCTGATTGCCAGCCATCCCAAGAGTAGCACTTGAATCAGTCGACTGCTCAGACCCATGTCCTGATGAGGTGCTTGCTTGAATACTCTCATCATTGGGAGTTTGGTCAACGTTAGGGTTTTGGGTTTAGTTTAAATCAGATAAGTCAAAAAAGTTTGGGGTATTGACTTCAGAAAAGGTATCAAGATCAATGGACATTTTCTTTTCTTTAAAAGGAAAAACGGTTTCATAGAACCTAACATCCCTAGAATAAAACATCACCTTTTGATCAAGACTCCAAAGTTTATAACCCTTTTTCTCATTTGAGTATCCAATCATGACACATTTTTCAGCATGTATGTCAAATTTATCATAGTTATTTAACACAGTGCTAAAACAAAGACACCCTACCACCCTAAGTTGACTTAAGACAGGGGCAAAACCAAACACTAGATCATACGGAGACTTCCCATTTAAGACAGACGAAGGGGTCCTGTTAATCAGATAAGCAGTAGTAAGAACACATTCAGACCAAAATTTGAGAGGAAAACCTCCTTGAAAAAGTATGTTCTAGCTACATTTAATAGATGTCTATGTTTTCTTTCAACGACCCCATTTTGTTGTGGGGTATGAACACATGAAGTCTGATGGAGGATACCATTTTCATAGCAAAAGTTATTCATTTGTTTATTAATTAATTTTGTTCCATTGTCACTCCTGATTATTTTAACAGGTTTACTAAACTGAGTTTTTAGCATATGATGTGTGCAAAATGCAACATATAAATTACATCAATTGTGGCATAAAACTAACCCTTTTTTAGTACTAATGTTGGAAAAAGTGTGCTTTTGTCTTCCTTTTGTATTTTCAGGATTGAATGAGCTCAAATTAACAAAAGAAGCAAAAAGACAGCAAAATCTAACATAAATACAAGAAAAGGAACAAACGTGACATGCCCGACCCCACGACAGCATCTTCCCAAGCAAAACAAGAAGACAGAAGACTGAACACGCCCCGTGCTCAGCCAGCACGGGGGCGTGCCCAAGTGTCAGCAGAAAAGACAAAGTGGTAGAAGCTTCTATTGCCCACCACGGGGCCGTGCTCAGCGGACACAGGGCCGTGGTCAACTATAAGATTCGCACAATCCAGGCAAATCTTCATAGTACAAAGATTCTTCTGCACACGGGGTCGTGCTCAGCGGACACGGGGGCGTGGTCAACTAATAAAGACAAGCTGCATTAAATGAAGAAAGAGAGGATGTGGACACGGGGCCGTGCCCACTGGACACGGGGCCGTGCCCGAGCTTCTTTTCAGCCTATAAATAGGAGTGCTTGGCTCAAGCTCAAACCATCCCTTGGCACACCACCTCTCTCACACTTCACCCACCACCCACCACCACCATAACACCATCATCCATTGTCCATCATAGAGTGTGTGAGTCGTCTCGGGATCCAAGATTGATCGTAAGAGTTCTTGACAATTAAGGCCATGTTTGCCTAAGTCTCTTACATCACTTGGTGAAGACAAGTGTCTAGTGTAATACTTTTTATTTTTAATCGTTTCGCACTTTTTACTTGGTTTTGTATTAATGACTTTAATAACTAGTTTCTTATGTTGAAGGTGATTCTTCCTTATCGTTTGTCCGTGGTGTCTTGACATTATTTTACTGTCTATATAAAATAAAAGATTTTCACCATTCATATCTCCACGGTCTATATGGAGGTATGTTGGCTACCTGGTCGGGGGTTAAGGGAACGGTTTGGTAAGAGTCTTGCCATTGTTCAGCGTTTAGAGGTCCTGCAATGGACCTGGGTCAAATTTAGTAGGACCTCCTTCAATACTTAACGGTATTGGATGGCGGGGGTCCAAACTCTTTGATCCCCTCATAAGTTAAACTACTATTAATACTATAACCCGGCTATTTAGGACTGTATCCCTGCTGACTCAGACTACTTAGTCGAGGGTAACGTCACCTCCAAAAGAGGGGCCTACCATAATTTGCATTAATAACTTAATTAATTATCTTTCAATAATCCGACCCTTTAGGATTGTATCCTTGCTGACTCAAACTACTGGGTTGAGGGTAACGTTACCTCCAAAAGAGGGGCCTACTACAATAACTAAGATTATCTCTTAAACAAGTGCAAAAGTGCGGAAATAATCAAAGGTTACACTATACACGAGTCGGAACCAAGTGATTCATCTTGTCTATCTGTTTTTCTTTTATTTTTTTATTTTTCAGCATTTTAGTTAGTTTTTATTTTTCTTAGTTTAAAACATTTTTCTAAACTTTTTGATTTGATTAGACGTTGAGGATAAACCGGTATTAAAAGCTCTTGTGTCCTTGGACGACCTCGGTATCTTACCAACACTATACTACGCTCACGATGGGTGCACTTGCCCATATGTGTGTTTAGTGTTAGTAAATATCGTGTTTTATAAATTTAAAAATTGGCTAAAGAAAGTGTAAAAGGGCTTAAAATATACTTAAACCTACATATACACCTAACGCACATCAGCATATTGAAAAAACCTTTAATATGGTAAAACACTTCCTCCTTTGACTTCATGAGGTATACCCATACGGCTCTAGTGAAGTCATCTACAATAGTAAGAAAATATCTAAAACCGTCTCTACTTGGAATTCTATAGGGACCCCAGACGTCTAGATGAACAAGATCACCTAATAATTTTGATTTGTGTTCACTTAAGGGAAAAGGTTCCCTATGTTGTTTAGCCATATGACAGGTTTCGCAAGGTGCTAACTTAGAGCTAGTTTTAATGTTTACTTTATTCTTTAAAACATGCAGAACAGGTTGAGCAGGATGTCCTAACCTAGCATGCCAGAGATTAACATCACAATTAGCACTACACACCTTATTTGAAACAGAAGAGCTACCACAGAAGTAAAGACCATCAAACTAATTACCAGTCACCCGGACTTTCTTTAGATGAGAATCCTGTATATAACAGTTATGTTCATCAAAAGAAACAGTAAGCTTGCAATCTCTAGCAAGTTTATGAACAGAGATTAAGTTAACACAATAATTTGGAACAATGAATACATCATAGAGAATGACCTTGTCACTTAATTTTATATCACCAATTTTGGTTACTAAAGCACTAGTGCCATTAGGATGTTTAACTTTGATGTTGAATTCAGTGACATCTTTTTGATTTATAAGACAATCATCAGTCATAACCATATGCTGATTTGCACCAGAATCAATTATCCACCCAACCTTTTTCCCATTGTTAATAAAGTTTGAAAAACAATAGATGGGTTTAAAGTCACAAGTAGGTTTGGATGTAACAAAGCTATTTAAACATATAGAATTTGCACACATACCAGCAAAGTTACTATTTTGAGTGTCACCCTTAGGTTTATCATTCAAGAGGCTAAGCAATTGAGTAACCTGATCATTGGTTAAAGAGCTCATAACAGAAGATGAATCAGTAGTATCAGTAGTGACATTATTACTTACCCTGCTACCCTTGTTCCCACTTGTTTTAGATTTCATCCAAGAAGGATAGCCAACAAGTTCAAAGCATTTTTCTATTGTATGACCAGTTTTATTACAGTGAGAACATTTGAGATTAGGATTAAGAGTTTTTACCCTTTTTTTCTTTAAATCAACACTTTGATTTGCTCTGGCAGCGAAGCCAACAGCATTATTAGGGTTTTTATCAGAAAATTTTTTTGAGAGTAAATGAGACTCTTCTCTAGAGATGACTGCAAAGGCATCTTTCACAGTGGGAAGAGTTTCTCGAGTTAATAAATTAGTTCTAACAGACTGATATGAGCTATCAAGACCCATCAAGAATTGCATTAGTTTTATAAGATGATTAAAGTCATTAAACTGTTTAGATGCATCACAAGAACAGGCAGGTAAAGCAAGTAGTTGATCTAATTGTTTCCACATGCAGTTCAACTTATGATAATATTCAGAGACAGGCATACCATTTTGACTAAAAGAGTTGATTTTTTTATATAGATTGAACACAACAGAACCATCTATCTTATCATAAGTTTCTTTTAGGTCTTTCCATACCTCAGAAACAATTTTTGAATAAACTAAGCCAAGATATAATTCTTCAGACACAGAATTAAGAATCCATGTAAGAACAATAGAGTTGCATCTATCCCATTGTCTACCCAATACATCATCTGTTTTAGACCTAAGACAAGAACCATCAACAAACCCTATCTTATTTTTTACTTGTAAGGCAAGATACATAGCATTGGACCATATCCTATAGTTTTCTGCCCCTTTGAGTTTAGCACTCACTATAGATAAATTAGCAGAGTCACTAGGGTGCAGAAACAAAGGATCACCAGCATCTATTTTGCTAACTAGGGTAGCACTAGGGGATGTAACCACAGAATCATCACCGGGCATTTTCAAACAGCCAAACAAGAACAGAGAGGAGCACAGATAAAACAAATAAAAACACAGAGACAGCGAAGCCTGAACAGAGGTCCGATCAGTGGTTCATCACTCAAAAGGTGCCTTCGCAGACAATATTTAGGGAGCTATGACACACAGACCAAACAAATGCAACAGATAAGCAAATAGGACTCGATCAAGTGCCGGCTTGACTAGTCCGGTAAACAGGGGAAGCCTAGACGCACTGACTCAGTGATGCAAGACACAAACAAAAACAGAAAAAAAAGACAGAGATAGAACAATCTCACAGTGGGTGCGTTTAACTCCTGATAATCACACTTGTGACCTTCACTTAGGGTTACAAGCTGATTATAAGCAAAGAAGACCAGAGACAACTCTGTTGGTTTGCTCTGTAACAGAGACCAACGAGAGCCCTTTCAGAAGCACGAGAAAACCCTAGAAGATGAGTCGGACTTTCAACCAGTCACAGCCCAAGAAACGCCGATTCAAGGATCTTCCAACCGCAACAGTACCCAAACCCTAGATTTAGGGTTACAACCTTCAATCAAGGATAACTTCAGGGGGGTGATCAGGAATCGGCGGATTCGAAGTACCACCAAGATGCCTTAGATCTTTCACCACAATCCTTATATCCGAGAGGATCTTTTCATTCAACAGCAGCAGCGGAGACGAGTATCAGAGAGCCGATTGGCTCTGATACCATGTAAAAACAGGTACAACTTCTTATAAACTGAATCAAATTACAATACTGAACCAAAAAGAATCAAACTCGGTGTATAATTACACTGATTACAAGCAGCAAATAAAACGCAGATCTTCAACTGAAGAGATAGCACAAGTACACAAACAACAGCGCCTTTGATGATCTCGAACAGGAGGAGAAAGCCACAGCTTTTGAGGAATGTTCTAGAGAGCTTCAAAAATGAGCACTGCACTCTTTTTGTTTTTGGATTCCGAGACAAAGGAGAGGCGGACAAATAAATAGATGCTGGAACCCTAAAAGCAGCCCAGAAACAAGGCAATTGGGAGCCCACCAAGCAGCCTAAAAAACCGAGGCCCAACCTCACAAAACAGGAAAAACAAAAAAGGAAAATCTATGAGAGGATTGAATTGGAAACAAATATAAAAGATTAATATATTTTAACACTTTCAAAACGCGAGGTACTCGATATTTGATATGTTGAACTATATTTGACAAGATGAGTGGGTCAGATTTGTTGACTAACATGTTATTCGGGTCGAAATTGACACCTCGATGTTGAACCATTGTTGGTGTGTGTCGCAAACGAATCAAACATTCTGCGAACAATTCGTGAACCGTTCAGCGGGAAGTTCATTTGTGTTCGTTCGTTTATTAAACAAATGAACATGAACAGAGGCCGCGGTCGTTCATTTATGTTTGTGAACGTTTGGTAACGTGTTTGATTGTGTTCGATAGTTAGTTTTATACTTTATTTAAATACTTCAAAATTCCGACAAATAAAACATTTAATAACTGTTAGTGTATGATATATTTTGTTCATGAACGCTTGTTTGTGTTCGTTTGCCTCCATTTGTGTTCATGAACATTAGTTTGTGCTCATTTGTGTTCATCAACGTACGTTGCCTAAAATTGACAAGCAAACACAAATGAACACGAACAAGTTCATTTCCTTTAAAGAACACAAACATAAAATCTCGTTCGGTAAGTGTTCATGAACAGTTGTGGGTTTAATCTTTCTCGTATGTTTTTTGTAATTATTTTGTTGTTTTTGACAGATGCTGGGTAGATACGAACAACATACTCTCAAGTGTTCTTCATGTAAAAAGGCGCATAAAACATTTGAGACACTGCAGAAGTTGTTAACCGGAGCAGCTGTTGTGTTTTGTGCTGCTGCTGGTGTGCCTCCTGAGATCCAGTTACGACTTATTTTTGCAGGGCTGGCTATTACGCTCATCAACTCTAGAAGAACTTTGTTTTTGTTGATTATGTTCACGCTGAGATTGATTGATTGATTAAACAACGTTAAATACATGTTTTTGTAAGTAGTTAAGTGGTCATAGATATTAGAGTATTCGGTTGGTTCGTTGTATAGCTAGATTGTATTTGTAATGTAGACTTTATTTATGTCTGAAGCTGAACCAAGATTTCTGTGCATATAAAACTGGTATTGTTTTAGACTTGTCCATATGGTCTTTTCGCATAGTTCATTTTATGGGTGTTTATCGATTCGGTTCTTGGGTTCGTCGGGTTTTATTATTTTTCTGTCAAAACAAACCGAAAAATGAATTGCCATTCGTTTCGGTTTTGGTTTACAAGCAAAATAAATAAATATCAACATTGTTCAGGTTCTTCAATTCAGCCTCAGTTTTGTAATGGATTAAAAGTTAACCTATTTGTACAAATAGAAAAGGTCACAACATAAATACAATTTCCTTAGGTTAACCAAATTAAAACTTCTTAATACCAAATTACTAATTTGGTTTCATTAGGACACAAATATATAATTTGTTTTCAAACAGTTTCAGTTTGGTTCAGTTTTGCATCAAATTTGGGATCAAGGCTTCTTTCAATCTTTATGTTTTAAAATTTAAAAAAAAAAGTCACATAAATTGATGTAGCGTCTGATACGATAGTGAAGAATTGATCACGTTGATTCTACGAATACCCGTGATGATCTTCCCCAAACCCCCAAATTCAACCCAAAAGGCAGAGAATTCGAAGTGAAAAGTGATTATTGTCAAAATTGATAATTGGCTATTCGAATTACATGAGAAGGATATAAATAAAGACAGAAATTCGAAACGGGCCATAAAAAGGCCATGGGCCAAACACAAGCCCAAACTGAAATACCTAAAACATGGAAAAAACATTAAAAAGCCTGTAACTCCCACTAGAATGTGTTTTTGGGACTGAAACTTGGGGGGGGGGGGGGGGGGTTGCCGCGACGTGCTCCTCGTTTCAAGCTTCGATTTGACTGGTTCAATGCCTAAAACAGTGACCCGTAGTAGTGGCGTCAGGTCCTGAAAGTTTTTTTTTTTTTTTTTTTTTTTTGGGCGGGATTTGGAATTGGAATGGGTGGATGGGTTTGGGTTATTTTATTTCTTTGGGTTGGGTTTGGGTTAATAAAAATAGATTTTAGATTGAGCTTTGATTGGTTAAGTAATAAAGTGAATAAGTGGTCAAAGAATAATCATATAAATTGTGTTATATACTTATATATTAAATAATAATCAGTGTTTATTTTTTTTATAAATTCATAACATTTTTTTCTGAGTGGGGCGGTTGAAAATTTTCAAGGGATGCGGGTGAAAATTTCCAAGGGGTACGGTCAGAATTCTGGCGAAAAATAACACTAAAAATTATTTTTTCTAGGGGTTCGTCCGCTCACCCACAGCTTGGGGTGGGTACGCCCCTGATCGTACATTAAGGCCAATTATACGTTAACTAACCCCATATTACTATAAGTATTTAAACGTTAACTAACCCCATATTACTATAAGTATTTAAACAAGTCTAAGCCTCTTTACCTGAGAAATTAGGCTACTTTGTTAAACAAAATAGAACTCATATGATAACATATTAATTCAATACGTTCAACAATTTAACACAAAAAATAACTACCAAATATCAATGTGTATATAGATTACGTTGAGTTAGATCAGATATGTCGAAACACATGTTTTCATATGGTTGACGCATTATATAACGTGCCACTAACGTGTCATCGCCACTGCAACACGCGCCCTATCGCAACAATCTAGTTTTAAATATAAAACGAAAATGACATACATATGTATTGCGAATACAAAAGTATTCGCATTTGACATTCAATTCAAGTGCCATATCTTAGTTCATACCCTAAATCAGCAAAGGCAACATATATAAGTTTTAGAAATAATAACTGAAAACCAAGATCTATCTTTCTACAAAAACACAAACATAAACATAAGTTAATAAATACAGAGTGCTTATGTTAAGTTGCTCGCATGACCTGCCTCTCCTTACTTTTATGTGTAATTCATCATGGGATTTTTCAAATTTTGCGACCTACCTGCAAAGATTAAGACAGAAACTGACTTATACACAATTCGAGTCGGGATATAAAAAATACTTTTGTCCAAAATATTTTTGTCCAATTTTCTTTCTTTCAATACTATTTAAATTATGTAAGAATTTGACCTTTTTGCTTGTTTTTAAAACAACACACACATGTGACTATAAGGGGGTTGGGGCGCTTCACTTTCCATCACTCACCACACCCAATCATGTTCCGTCACGTCATCGAACTTGGTTCCATCACTAGTGATGGATTTTAGTGGGAGTGTCCATCACTCACCACACCCAACAATTTCCCTCCTCAACGGTAACATTCCGCAACTTTTCAAGCGTGATGGCTACAACGCGTGATGGAATTATGTGGCGGCTGTGTTCCACGCGTGGAACTTCAACCACCACGGAGAACAACGGAGCGCCCCGCCTGGCCTAACCTAGCGGGACCCATACACCCTAGAAAAAAGCAAATGAAGAAAAGGCATGATCACCTTAAACAATCCACCATTATAAAGCGCAAAGATAGCACCAACTGACATTATCTCAGGACCCCTCATTCCAGTAACCAATGATAACACAACCCCACAACCAAAACCCGCCACCATACTGCAATGATGTACAAACATGATCAGACAATAACACAGGCATGCTTTTTTTTAACGGCAAACTAACATTGACCAACAATAACAAGGACATGTACATTAACTTGAACACATGTAACACACATATATGCATGTGTATGAGAAATAGCATGGTTTTGAAAAAAAGGACCCGAACCGACCGGCAGTCGGACCAGAAAACCAGGTGGTCAGACCGGATTTATAGGGATTAGACCGGATTTTATTAAAAAAAATTAGTTTTTATCTTATTTATGTTTATAATATTTACGGCATAGCCCGATTCTTACATCCTGTCCGACCGACCTACCTGACCAATGGACTTGTGATGAGATCGGTTCGACTTTCAGTTCAATCCTGAAAACATTGACAAATAGAGAAGTATTTTGCATAGGCTTACCTTGCCTGTACATCTTCCTTGCCTCTTATGTTTTTCATGACATAAAATATGCCTTCATTACAACCCTTCATAATAGCAAAATTTCGAGCCATTTCCATGCTCCCTATTCTCAAAAACGATTCTACGAGTGGCGTGTACCCTCCACAAAGGGAAGACAACTGTACATGGTAACATTTGTATTAGTCATCAACAAAACAAATATATTGCCCGCAAAATTAGTGATTTGTGCTAGAATCAACAATAACAACCGTACCCAGTAAATCACACAAATAGTAAAAGGGAATGGGAAAGGGTGGGATGTAAGCAAACCTTAACAACGGTTGCTTCCAGATATATATTTAAATAAAATAAAAAACAACTTTAACACCCCCTTAAACCTCTATATATATAGATGTCAGTTAACGTACAAAATGCCTTAACGTACATTGCGTGCGGGATTGTTTTTCAACGTGCAATTTTTATATTCACCATGTTATTTCTGATCAAACACACCCCATGCGATTTCATCGTCTACCCAACACATGCGATTTCAACATCTCCACCCCCCATGCGATTTCATCATCTCCACCAAAACGTGCGATTTCTAATCGTGTTCGCAGCTTACGTTAAGACCAATTGTACAATACACTTTTTCTATGTATATATATATAATTTGAGACCGATTGAGCAAAAAAGTTAAGGTACATTAATTTACCTTTGAGTGTGGCACAGGTCGACGAATGGAATAAGATAAGCAGACTTCCTTGAGACAACCCTCAAGAAACACCCCCAAAAAGATTGAATTGCCGTATGCATCGTAAGCAGCGATGGCAGCTTCCTTAAAGGTGGGTAATCCTTCTTTAGCAAGCCAGTTCTTAAATCTTTCGCATGTAATATGAAAATCATGCTTTTGGTTACCCACCGCTAAATGCCCGCTTTTTGCGTCCCGCGTCATATCAATTGTTTTCTAAACAAAAAACAAAATTTATGACAATCTCACAAGTATTCAAATCAACGACACAATGATCTAACACCCCTACAATTCAAAGCGAACTCGAAAGATGGGGCCCTTTCCGAATTTCATTGTCAAGCACCCCTATAGTAAGTCTTTATGAAATAGCAAAAGTTTACATTAGCCAACAGAATCACCATAATTTGTATGATTGTATACACCGTAGTCTCATCTATAAACAAAAATATATGATTTGAGTCTGTAACAAAATATAGGACACCTTAGTTCAGTTCTGCATCAAATTTGGGGTCACAGCTGAATCATTTTAGCCATGATTGTGGTTTTGTAGAGTCCATACTAAAGAATCAAATGGTTCACAACAAAACAAAACAATTTCAGCCATCAAACGGAATAATTTTTTTACAAACCTTAACATCAAGATAAAGCCTAATCTGAAAACAGGTAAATCTTGTCATATTTTATTTTAAAGTTTTTTGTTTTATTTTCAATTTATTTTTTCTACATTTGCTATAACAAAAATACAATGGTACTTGACGCACAACGGTTTAGCAAACCGTTCATAAACCAATCAACATAATGATAGGAAAAACGCACAACCCGGTCACAAACGGTAAACTAAAACGCGGAAGCAAACTTCGTTTGACCAAACTTTTCCCACCTCGAATGAACATATGAGGATGCAAATAAATATGATATATAAGTAACAATAGAGAGACGCCAACCTCTCAAAAGGAGAATAAAAACCACGAGACTATTAGAGCCGCTTAAAATCCACTGTCAGCAAAATAGAGCAATACAAAAGTCTTCTATCCAAAACTAGAAGCATATAAGAACATCATATACTTGTCACAAACTAACTTCAAATATATGGAGTTAAATAAATAAATACGAATAACGAGTAAAAGGTATCACCAACGTGAAAAATAACAATCTCTATGGTTTCTTCGTCAAACTTGTGACGGCAGAAGGCACAAAAGAAAAACCCTTTTCTTTATGTATACGTCGTTCACACCCAAAAATATAATTCAACCTAATTATATTCTTCTTCTTGCGTGACAAGCCAGCCCACAAAGACACCTTGTGTTTGGACTTTGGCATCATGTTGGCCTACATATATCCCACAAAATGAAATTAACCAAAATATAAGTTTGGTCTCCTTTTCATCTTGACGTCAACACCAAATAAAATTATAAATACATATATTTTTTTTCTTTTCTTTGTTTACTATATTATAAACCCATATAAATTAATTTCTTTGTTTATGATAGAGATCGAATATGAACAGATTGTGATAGACTGGATTTAGAGAAGATAATAGAAACAAAGGAACAAACAATTGTATTACTGATTACGTAAAGGAAAAGATAAAGAGATAATCCATGGCCTAGCCCTCTCTCACTGCACAAAAGCAGGAGCACTAATTGATCTAACAAACTTAATCCTATCCCTAACATGCCTTATTCTCTATTACTTATACTACCCCCTATATTACACTTTAGCCCCTGAAGAATACCTATAACTCACTTCCCTCTCATAGTTGATTCCCATCATTACTCCCCCCTTCGAAACAGTCTTGTCCTCAAGACTGGGATCGGTTGCGACGTCTGGTGGCCGACCCTGCCCATGCACCACCCATAAATGATAGGATCCAACAAGTAACTCCATAACAGGATTGTGAAGAGTGACATATGGACAAAAAAATAAAGGTACTGTACCGCCTTTCCAACCAAGGCGTCTATCGCCAATTTTGAACGTAGACACCACTGTTGCCATCGAAAGCTGGTTTTCCAATGGTGGAGGTCGCTGAGACAGAATTAGAGTGAGTAGGAAATCCTCGGAACCCCTGAGTCGACCAGCAGATTGGGTAGGCACGCCCACAAGTGAATTTAAATTCCATTGCAACCCAGCCATATAGGAGCCAAATCTGGCTGAAAGCGTGTTCTCACATAACAGGCCCAAATCTGGGGAGTCCGGGACCACAATAAATGTCTGCTCCTCACCATAGCCCACCACTGTGCCGGAGCCCAACATCCCTTGTAAGTCACCCGTCATGACCCCATTAGGGCTATGGGACATCAAACAACCAAGGCCAATTGAGTTTTCTTCAGATCTAGAAATTATAGCCTTCCCTGGAGCTAATATTGACGGAGAATTAGGAAGAGATGATGGAGATCTGATCAATGGATCTGCAGAACTGCCTGAACAATATGAATAAGTATGACTTGTCGACATCAAATGGCCATAACCACTCCAGCGTTCTTCAGATCTGTTAGTGCAATAATGTCTATCGCCTCCGTCAATCCAGTCCGTAGCAGAAACTGAAGAAATCTAGGCTTATATTGTAATATTTATATACTAAAGGCAATGTGGCATTATTGTAAATAAGGGGAAATCCCTTATATCCTTTGCCTATAAATAGAACCATTAGGGCTTAGATTTAGGATTTTTGCCATTTTGGAGATTTGAAGAGGTTAGAAGCTAGAGAGAGAAAGTCAAAAGGTGATTCGTGGTGCTTTGTACGATTTCATACATTTCTATAGAATCACAGATTGAGTACGGTTCTCGTGTTCGGTCCATGCACGTGTACGGATTCCATACGTCACACGTGTCTCACGCAATCGTTACGGAGTCGAAAACCGATCCTACAAGATCTGGAGACTATTTCCTCCAATTTAGCGGTTACACATTGAAGCGATGAATCAGAAGACGAAGCTGGAAGGTGTGAAGTTGATATGGAATTAAACCTCGAATCCTGTTGGTGCATCCAATTGAGAACCAACTTTCGAAACTCCCTGGATTCAACGAGATCCTCTTCTAACACTTTCAAAGAGGTTTCGATTTTAGCAACATCACCTTGAAGTTGTTTGATCTGCTGTTCCTGAGCATCCAATCGAGAATTATGATCCTAAGCATCAAATCGCGAGGTTTGATTCACCATGATTGAATCGGAATTTGGAAGAACACCAGTTGATGAAATCGGATCTGGAAATTGAATCGGTTGAAAGCAGATATCAGAAATTAGATTTGAATCAGAGATTGAAGTCGGAGAGTGAAATCAGATATTGAATCGATAATGAATCGATTGGAGATTGAATCTGAGATAGATCGATTGGCTGTTGAATCTGAGATCGATTGGTGGTAGAGCAGAAGTAGCAGGTCGGACCAATGATAGAGATCGAAGATGAACAGATTGTGATAGACTGGATTTGTAAAAGATAATAGAAACAAAGGAACAAACAATTGTATTACTTACTGATTACGTAAAGGAAAAGATAAGAGTTAAATGCTTGGTTGGTCCCTATGGTTTTCAAAAATTGCAGACTTGGTCCCAATGGTTTACTAATTACACGCGTGGTCCCTGTGGTTGTCAAAAGTGCACTCGGTTGGTCCCCAGCCCTAACTTCAGTTAAATTTCTCAGTTAAGTCCATGTTAAATGACCAAAATACCCTTCACTTGCTCAGAACTTTATCATCTTCAACATATACACATTTGCAAACACCCCCCTTTATATCCAGAACTTTCTTCAACTTTATCATCTTCAACAAAAACCCAGAACTTTATCCCTAAACACTTGCTCATCCTCAACTGATTACCCCCTTTCTTCTTCACCATAACGCTAACCCAGAACTTTATCCCTAAACTATTGCTCATCCTCAACTGATTACCCCCACTTGCTCATCCTCAAGATATCGGAGATCAGAAGATCGGAGATAATAAGAGATCGGAGATCAGAAGCGAAGAGAGAGGAGAGAGACGACAAGAGAGAGAAGAGATCGGAGATCAGAAGAGATCGGAGATCAGAAGCGATCGGAGATCAGAAGAGATCGGAGATCAGAAGCGAAGAGAGAGGAGAGAGACGACAAGAGAGAGAAGAGGTCGGAGAAGATGGTGGAACAACGGTAGCGCCGTCGCTCACGGCGGCGACGGTGGAGGTACAGGCGGTGGTGACTCCATTATCGACCAACCACCGATTGGCCTACGATTAACCTTCGTTGACCTCTGATCAACTGTTATTCAGCGCTGATTAACGAACAAAGTTGCATAATTTCACTGATTTCAGTTCAGGTGAATCCAGGTATGAAAGATCAACAATACCGCTGGATTCAAGCTCCTTTTTCTCCATGTTCAAGTTCCTGATGAAGACGGTACTTCTTTCACTCTGTTTGCTCTTGTTTTTACCATCTGTTTTGTGTATCGAACTCTGTGCCGATTTTAGGGTTTGTGAAGTGTAATCGCTATTGTGCTCCGTTAACGGATTTGATTGGTGATTGCGACTGCTGATTTTGAGTTTTGTAGATTTCTGTTCTTGAATTTTTTAAATTAATTAGTGGGATTGTTATGTGGGTATTGAATTTTTGAAATTAATTAGTGGGATTGTTATGTGGGTATTGAATATGTTGAAGATGATAAAGTTCTGAGCAAGTGAAGGGTATTTTGGTCATTTAACATGGACTTAACTGAGAAATTTAACTGAAGTTAGGGCTGGGGACCAACCGAGTGCACTTTTGACAACCACAGGGACCACGCGTGTAATTAGTAAACCATTGGGACCAAGTCTGCAATTTTTGAAAACCACAGGGACCAACCAAGCATTTAACTCAAAAGATAAAGAGATAATCCAGGGCCTAGCCCTCTCTCACTGCACAAACGCAGGAGCCCTAATTGATCTAACAAACTTAATCCTATCCCTAACATGCCTTATTCTCTATTACTTATACTAACCCCTATATTACACTTTAGCCCCTGAAGAATACCTATAACTCACTTCACTCTCATAGTTGATTCCCATCAGTTTACTTATATTATAAACCCACATAAATTAAAGATGAGTTAGACCTTCTCATGGGAAAAGAAAAAAAACACATAAAGCCCGTTAATGTCAATTTATTTAATAAATGAACAAAACCTAAACAAATTGTTTTGCTTATTTAATTAAAAAAAGCGTATAAACATGTCACATTTAAGCTTGTTCACGGACGAAATTAAGTCATTTTGATACTAAATATAATTTAAAAAAAAAAACAAGAATACCAACAAAAATAGACTTGTATGATAGACTAAAGAACAATTCAATAGACTAAAAACAACCATAAACCACAACCAACAATCCCAAAGAACCTAAGAACTAGTAAACTTAAGATATAGAGAAATATTCACTTTTTACATTTAAAATACTTATTATATGTAAATTGCCAATAAAATTAACATCATTTGTTTGGTATTAGATTTTCCAAAAAAACAAACCATCCCACAAAACATCTTCCAAATTCTATTTAAAATCAGTAGTGAGCAATTAAACAAAAAGTAAATCTTTAACCACAAAATTAATTACCAATTTTTATTTTACATGCTACACGTTCAAATTTCAAAATAAGTTTTTGAAATTTTGTTTTCAAGTTTAGTTGTCTTTTTCAACTTTCAGCAATCTCCCACAACCATTTAATTCTTAATTTCATTTTATTTTCAAATTGTTTTGCTTCATCTTAAACAAATTGTGACAAATTTTAGCATACCGCTCTTGAACCCTTTGTTAATCCATCCATGAGATTTAAAAACCTTTATTAGGCTATTTTTTCAAGTTTAGTTGTCTTTTTCAACTTTCAGCAATCTCCCACAACCATTTAATTCTTAATTTCATTTTATTTTCAAATTGTTTTGCTTCATCTTAAACAAATTGTGACAAATTTTAGCATACCGCTCTTGAACCCTTTGTTAATCCATCCATGAGATTTAAAAACCTTTATTAGGCTATTTTTTAAAACAAAATATAACTCATCTAATAGATATAAAGATTAATTAAACAAGTTCAACAATTTAACACCAAAAATAACTACCAAACATCAATCCATTGCTTCCAACTTTCCAATACAACTCATCGAGATAGATGAAACATTAACAACTTAACAACCTAACAACCCTTAACCACTAAACAACCAACCAACAACATAAACCCTAACAACAACCTAAGAGCTAGTAAACTTAGTAACCACCTTCGTCCCCTCCGAAACCGCATGTTTCGCCAACTCACCAGGCAACACCAACCTCACAGCAGTCTGAATCTCCCTAGACGTAATCGTCGGCTTCTTATTATACCTCGCAAGCCTCGAACTCTCCTGAGCAAGCTTCTCAAAAATATCATTGATAAAACTGTTCATAATCCCCATCGCCTTGCTCGATATCCCGATATCCGGATGCACCTGCTTCAACACCTTAAATATGTATATCTTGTATGTCTCCACACTCTTCTTGCTCCTCTTCTTCTTCTTGTCAGCCGCTCCGGCCCCGGCTTCCTTCGGGAGCTTCTTTCCGGCTTTCGGCTTCTTCTCCGCTGGGGCTTTTTCGGCTGCTGGCTTCTTCTCGGCTGGCTTCTTTTCTGCTGCTTTGGGCGCCATTTTTTGAATTTTTGAAAGTTTGTTTTTTGGTAGAGAGAGAATGTTTGTGTGTTTGTAGGATGAGGAAACAAATAGTGGGGTTTGGTTTATATAGTGAGTGAGAGGAAGGATTTGATTGGTGGGTTTTAGGTGTGGTGGATTGTGAATAATGGCCGTTGATTTGGTGGGGTTTTTTTAATGGTCAGGATTTGATTTATGGAAATGAGAGGATTGGTGGGATGCTTGTGGGTTTTGACGCGGATCGATGACGTGGCTGATGATTGTTCTTTTTAAAATAAAGTGAATGTATTGTTCTTTTTGAAATATAGTGAATAGTATTATTTTTGCAAATGTGAGAATCTAATATATAAGTAGTTACACTTAGACAACAACTTGATTTCGTTTTTTTTTTTCTAAAATGCTATAGAAAATTTATAGTAGAGTAAAATGCACGGATACTCTCTGTGGTTTTGCAAAATAACACCTATAGTCCCCAACTTTTGGAAATTACACCGGTGCTCCCTGTGGTTTGACAGTTTGTTACTCGGATAGTCCCTGAACTGGATGATGGTTAGTTTTCTCCGTTAAGTGGATGTGAAATGACAAATTTACCCCTAATCTTCTCCACCCTATAAAAACAATACAACCCCACCCACCCTCACCTTCCTCTCTAAAGATTTGTCTCGTCTTCATCTTCATCACCGTTTTCATTCTCATCGTCTTCAACTAATACTGCAGTTGGATCATCATCTACCTCAATCTCAACTAAAATAACAACTCAACACACTTCATCTTCCACCCTAGGGTTTTCATCTTCTAGCTTATCGTTTGGCAATGTAATAGCCTCCTCTTCTGTAATTTCATCTCCTACTACACCTTCACCAGCCGCTGCTTCTACTAGAACATCAACTTCTTTTTCATTTCAAACATCCTCTACACCTCTAGCTACTCTTGCACTAGCATCACAACCGCTATCAACACCTTCAACGTCTTTGTTAAGTGAGTTTTTTTTTTTTTTTTTTTTTGTATTAATCAATCGTTGTTTGTGATTAGTTATCAGTTGTTTGTGATTGGAAGTCCATGATAGTTAATAGTTTTATTTATTTTGTAGTTTACATCTATTCATGAATTGTGGCATGTAAATTCATATGAAAGTAATTTCTAGGGCTATTAATTTGTTGATTGATTTATTGGACTAGTACGCTAATTTTCAGATTTTGTAATTCAAATATGAAATGCCGATTCATTCAATCTTTCTGTACAATTTGTGAATTCAGGTTTTAAACACCTTCACTGTCTTCTCTCTAAACATGAAGGTAGGTGGTGGTTGGTGGTTAATGGTGGGGGAAGGGGGAAACAGTGAGAAAGGTAGGGGTTGGGGTGGGATTGTTTTGTTTTTATAGAGTGGAGAAGATGAAGGGTAAATTCGTCATTTCAAATCCACTTAACGGAGAAAACTAACCGTCATCCAGTCCAGGGACTATACGTGTAACAAACTGTCAAACCACAGGGAGCACAGGTGTAATTTTCAAAAGTTGGGGACTATAGGTGTTATTTTGCAAAACCATAGGGACTATCCGTGCATTTTACTCTTTATAGTATTAGGAAAAACGTGTTATGTGATGTAGGTGGGATAACGGCAAATTGTTATGGGTGTGACACTTTTGAGTATTATATGAGTATAATGAAATGAATAGTGTTTCTGTAAATCTCGGGCGTTTGTTTCTGTTCTAAAAATTGACATTTTTTAAAGCTAGTTAGATCTAACAATTGTCTTATGAACAAAGAGAGAGATCGATAGATATCGAGATACACCAAAAGGGATAGGCGGCGATGGTCGGTGGCGATTTATCTAGCTGTTTTCGATTAAAGTTATGCATTTCTTAGCGGTACATTATTTTCTAGTATGAGACCATCTGCTTCATTTTCTCTAATTCATTTTATTTCGGTGATAGGAATACATGTTCCTAACGATAGCCGACGCATATGATGACCCCTCTGGCAACAGTGGGGACTGAATTAGTGAGAACAACTGTGTTTCAACTTCCTATTATCACAACAATCAACAATTGACCAAAAGTGTCTCGCGGTTTGATGTACGAAGCCTTATCCTACGATTTGTGCAAGAAGTTGTTTTCCAAAGGTAGATCCCATGACCTTAATATCACAAAGTAGCAACCTTGCTAGTTGCTCCAAGACCCGTTCTCTTGCAATTAGAAAACGTAATGTGTAAACATGACATGCAAGGCCTATCCTATATTACACGACCAGGCTTCATATATGTTACACCCCAACAAATGGCGGAAACATCGGAGTGAGACGAAAACGAGAATGCTCGAGACTTCATAACTTGCTAATTGCGACAATATTTAAATAATTCGAATTTCATTTCATGCTAAAAGGAATACATTGTTCAAATGAAAATTACAACAACTAGAACGTAACAATTTAAGCATCAACACATAATTTTAAACTAAGTGCGTTTATAGCCATCCTACTATATTCTTTCAACGCATCATCATCATCATCATCATTATCATGCTCTGCAATATACATTAAAGTAACATGTCAACTCAAAAGCATTGGTGATCATACAAATTTAGTGTACTAGCATATGTATAAACGAGTTTTAACAAAATTTACATGGCAAAACTTATACTAAGGCATAACACATCATGAACTAGCATACATCACATACGTGTCAACCCAAAGATTCCACTAGCGTAATCTTGTCGTCGCAACGACAAGACCGTAAAGATTAATTACTTAACAATGACCCAAATGGAAACATGGTAAACTTGTGGAAACATTCATAGAGGTTATCCAAGTGGATTGGAAGAAGAAAACATGAACAAATGAAGAAGAAAGTGAGTTGAAATCTCATTTAAACAATTGAAAGTTTTTGCCCAAACTTGGAGATTTCTTGTTGTTTTTGGAGTGTTTGAGAGTAATTTGGAGTTGTGGAAAGTGAAAATGTTAAATGTGATGGAGGAGGCTTGGTTTTATAGGGAAGGATTAGGATTTGGGTTTAAAGGAGGTTGGAAGGTGATTGAAGGATAAAGGATGTGGAAAAGGGTGAAATCCGGTTGGCTGAAAACATCTGCTGAATAATTGGCATATTCGCGCCACGCGACAATGCAACATGTTCCCGTCGCGTGGCATGAGGGGTCCTGTTTTTCCAGCTTTTTCATTTTGTCCATTTTTAGCCCCTAAACTTGGTTTTTAGGTTATTTTATGTCGCTTTCTTATATTTTAGCTTGTTTTTAGGTATTCAAGGTGTAACAAATTATTGTATGAGTGTGATTCATGTACGATTGATATTTCCAAGTTTTTCGAGTATCGGTTTTGCGTATAAACACGTACTTGATGATTGATTACGTACAACACAAGTATGTAACATGTATATGTATAAAAATGAACTCTGTTATGATCAACGTATCAGATTACAAGATTGGAAAAGAAATACGAATACAAGTTTTCAAAAATAGAAATACGAATACAAGTTTCCAAATATGGAAAATGCACAAATGCGAAGCGTTACAGTATCTCCCTAAGAAAAATTAGGTCGAGGCAAGCTTCCCTTTTTTATCCGACCCATACTATGGGACTTAACACGAACACAAAACATCAAATAATACACGTGCGTGGTTTGTTGTTTAATTGCTCATAGTGGGAAGATCTCGAAGATGGTAATTGGATACACATGTATTATTACACTCGGTCTTTTAACCTGGATGGTTAAAATATACACACACAAAATAATTAATTTCCTTTTATCATGAGGAGAGATGTTAATTCTCATCAAATTCACATCCATAAAAGCTCAGAAGTCATCTTACATGGTGCATTTTTAACCATATTAGTTGGACCTTAGTTTATAGTGTGAATGCTTCTTGTTAAGAGAGGCCGGATACATGGTTGTGGATGGTGGATGATTCAGGAATTTTTTTGGTAAAGTCGACAAAACAATGGTTGCAAAAGGAGACTCAATGTAGATCATCTTTTGTCTTGGACTGGTGTAAGTGGCTTCTGGCCAAGATAAACATTTTTGTTTGGCGTGCGGAGATGGATAGAATTGAACCTCATCATCAGCAGGAATCCACCCATGCTGGGCGTGCTCATCTCGTGGGTCAATCTGTGCCTCAAAAAGTGCGTGATCAAACTGAACTGGTATAGGATCATGGTGAGGTGCAACAAGAGGGTCAACTGGTGCATCAGCAATAAGTGGGGGATCAACATGATCAGCAGCAATGACATGATCGCCCTCCAACAACGGAGCATCTATAGGATGATCATCAATGGGTGGGTCAGCAATGACAGGCTCAATAAACATGCCAGCATGAGCAGGGTCATGCTCAAGCACAGGGTCAGGAGCAGGGTCTAGTGGCTGCTCGGGCTCATCAAAGGCCATCTCAAAATCAAACTCAGGGTCGATGGGATCAACTGGGTCTACTGGGTCGACTGGATCCTCCATAGGCTGATCCAAGGGTATAAACTCTATATCCTCATCCGGGTCGAATCCGGGGGGAAAGTCAGGATCGGAATCCTCCACCTCCTCGTGGTCGAAAGCAAAACTAGGAATAGGGGCAACAGAGGATGCCTGGTCGGGATCTGATCCGTGAGAAAAGTGCTGCGCACTCTGAGTGTGTGAAGGTGCGGAGGCCACAGTCTCGAAAGAGTCTGGGACCGGTGAGTGAGCAGGTGACTCCTCAGCGGGAGCATCTGCGATCAACAAAAGATCTCCAGCAACAAGAAGGGCCTCGCCCTGAACCTCATCCTCTAAGGGCTCGTCATCAAACAGATCGACGTTACCATCATCGTCGGCGTCGAGAAGCAAATCGTAAGCAGGATATGAAGCCAAAGGTATGGGAGCAGGGATCTCCACTAACGGTAGGTCCCCGGCCAAAGGGCCATCAGCGAGCTCATCAGCACCATCAAGTAAAACAAAGGGCTGAAAGTCGTCCTCGTCCGTGCTAGTAACGTCGGATGTGTGGACCTCATGCTCTGAAGACTCTAGGTCATCTGATACTATAGGTCTAGGTCCTGTGGTGTCTGAGTCACCTGTGCCAGAGGTGTCCATGGTGTCTGTAACATAAACACAAATATGCACAAACAGTCAATCATACAATCAAATAATCACATAAGTCACCAAGTAAGCATTCATATAGTTCTCCTAGTCCCACTAGCCTCCCAGCCTCCCAGACTGCTCTTCCTAGTCCCACTAGCCAATTCTCCCAGCCTCTCAGACTGCTCTTCCTAGCCAATTTTTCCCAGCCTCTCAGACTGCTCTTCCTAGTCCCACTAGTCAATTCTCCCAGCCTCTCAGACTGACTCCCTAGTCCCACTAGACAACTACCTCGGCCTCCCAGACCGAGCCTCGGCCTCCCAGACTGAGCCTATAAATAATAAATAAAATGTGCTCAACATTTGTTTATAAAAAGTTTTGGATCTGGACTTAAGTGGTATGCAGTAAAAATGTTTTCGTGAGAGCCCTAGTGATCATAGTCTAGACTCGAGAAAGAATCCTAGTTCGCTATGATCAGAGCTCTGATACCAAGCTGTCACACCCTGGCTTTGCGGAAGCGTGGTTATTTTGGTGTGACTTCTTAATACCATAGCTTAACCATAACAAAGCTATATGAAATAAAATCATGCAAGATCATCCATTTAATTAAGTTTTAAAAACCAAATACAATAACATTGTCTTAACGGAAACACATCCTAACGACATTGTTCAACAAACACAAACATCAACAATTGACATAAACATAGTTTAAGGACTGTGACTTGTCCAGGAAAGAGTCACATTCCCCAAACCCGGATGACCTCGTAACTAGTGCAGCGGGAAAACGTGTCATACCGCGCCAGATCCTTTAATTCCCTGAAATACATGTAAGTTGAAAAATCAACAATAATGTTGAGCGAGTTCATGTGTAAGTGAGTAAATAAACCTTTGTATGTATAAAAATCCTGGTATGTAGCAAATAAGGAAAAAGAGATCACCAATGGTTTGCAAGGCCATTGATATGTGTGAAGTTCAAGTAGGAAGACTCAAACCTAGCGGATTTTGTGTCGGGCACCGAGTCACCTCTATGGGCCGCCCCGGCCTCATGGGTGTGGGCTCGCTACACCCAGATAGATCCCATCTATCACTCTTGTCCCTCGGTCCTACGATGAGGATTAATGGCCTCCAGTTCCCGCCTACCCACTCACACCATATCATGTATAAAAATATCCGTAAACACAGTAACATGTATTTCACCCCCGAAGTATAAAAACTGAAAACAGTTAAGAGAAAAGGGGGACATGAACTCACAGTGGTGCGTCTCTACCAAGTATGTCTCCAAATCAAGCAGCTGTGTGACGACCTACACGTACTAACTCTATTAGACGGACGGCCGTGCCTTAGCTTTATGGTTTAAGTTTTGGGAAATAGTTTGGCAACTATTTCGTGTTTTCATTCTGTATATACTTGGTAGTCATTTTCCTTCCCAAGGATGGGGGATTTAATACATGTGTGTTCAAAATATATTATTAAGTCTCACTTAAAATATATTTTATTTCTAACTCCAAAATATAATTATTCTTCTCAAAAATATTATATTTTCTATTACATAATTCTCCCAAAATGTGTAAGTTACGTTTTAATGATCGAGTGGTAATAATAATTACCGGTGTAACTTATGTATTTATCGTAGAGGCGTTCGTATTATTTTGGATCCATCAACAATTGATAGTATTATTTTTACCCTAAAAATAATGCTAGTATCTTCACAAAATAACCATAAACACATGACAAGTGTCGTTAAGAAAAATATATACTAAATATATATTTAACAAGTTTTATTTTGTGAAAATCCCACCTCCGAAGTTTTGTAAATATAGTCGTGGCGAAACTTATATTTTGAAAACACGTCGAAAAGTATTTCTAACACTTATAGTGAAAATATTTCTAAGTGTTAGGTTTTTGGAGAAATTTCGCCAGAGTTTCCTCTGTAACTGGAGGTGGCCACGCTTTCAAGCGTATCATTTTCTTTTATAAATCAAACCAACAATCTTCTCAATCAACAGTAAACATTATTCAAACCATCGAACTAGTCAATATAGATGTAAATCGCAAAAATACATGAACTTGTAGTTTTTCCAAAGATATGTAGTAAATCTCATTTCTTTTAGTGGATCTTTGTATAAATCAATCCGGTTTCGTAAAAACCTCGTTTTTAGAGAAATTCCGTTTTTACAACTTCTCGTCATCTTTTTCCAAAAATAGTTATCTCGTCGAAAACTTAGTGTTACACAAGTATTTACACACTTGTGTGTTGGCTAAAATCATTCTTGTTTATGAAAGATCCGTCTTTAAAAGTATGTTTTCCCTTGACACGTGGTCCTTTGAAAATACCTCTTGTAGATCCGTAGATCTACTAGTTTTAAACACTATTTTACAAGCAAAATCACTTTTACACAAGTTCATGATTCGTGTGTGGTAGAGTTTCATCCTTTAACCCTTGTTACTTCCAAAACAACCTTATGTCATGATCCATGATCATGACCAACCCGGGTTAAATGACGATCCGAGCTACCACAACATAGATCGGGTCCAAATAACCACACAAATCAAATACTACAAGTTTTACACAACATGTGAGCTTTTAACCACCATTTTTAGTGTTTTTAGTAGACTTTTAAGATTCAACTTGTATGTTTGCGACCTTTAACCGTTACATATCATTTTAACCACTTTAAAATAGTTCGAGAAGGTGATTTAAGCAACTTACTACTAGCTCGAGGCTAGGGAAGAATCTAGGCGTAAAAAGAGTGGATAAAAGCAATGTAGTGAGGTCCTTCGCCTTCCGATTGCACCAAGGTTCCTTATACGCGATCCTTATCACTTGTAGATGCTTGGAATGTGATGAAGGAAGCTCGAAAATGATGGATGGGTGGTTGGTGTGTTCGGCCGAAGCCTTTGAGAGAGGGAGAGAGAGCTTGAGTGTTGAGTTGTGAGATGACAATGTTATGTTGTGTTAATGATCTAACTTATAGACAAAGTTTAAGGTAATTAACCATTGGATTATGTGTAGGCAAGATATTAAGCAAATATGATTTAAATAATCAACAAAAGGACAAGGGTGTCCCCCTTCTTGGGGACGGTTTGTAAAGGGGGGGGGGGTACTAGTTCGATTTCAACCAAAGGTTAAGTATATAGTTAGGTTAATCTAGTTAAGTTAAGTGATTAATCCCGGTTACTAGTGTGTTGTGCTTTACAGTGGGTGTTAGGGTATTCAGGGACCCTAACTGGCCCAGAAAAAGATAAACTATGAAAATGACAATATTTTCATGTTCCGGGTATAGTCCGGTTGTTCGGTTGGATAGTAATCCGTTAAAGTGCTTAACAAAGCTTTAAAGTGTCGTTACTACCCTTTTTAGTGACACAGCTCATTTCTGACACTTTGGAAAGTGTCTAGTAATATTTTTCTCATGTTTTGGCACTTTATTAGTTAGCTAAAAGCTGAATTATTATGTAAAGTGCTGAATTTTGTGCTTAGAGCACGTTTTAGGCACATCCAGTCATTGTAACTTATTCCTAGAGACGCAGTTCT
Organism: Helianthus tuberosus; assembly: GCA_030545235.1. Classification (NCBI taxonomy): domain Eukaryota; kingdom Viridiplantae; phylum Streptophyta; class Magnoliopsida; order Asterales; family Asteraceae; genus Helianthus; species Helianthus tuberosus. Next base: position 125,390,360 of record CM060416.1, read on the forward strand.
ACAACCCTTGTATCCCTACACTCACCACTAGTGTAGTAAAATATTTCTGGCTCATACAGGCCTTAGAGGCAGTGTCTGCCTGATGCTGGCTTTTCAGCATGTTCAATAGGTTATCCGTTATAGTGCTACTGTGCTTTTTGTGCATCATGTTTGTCACTAAGGTTCAGCATGTAAATAATGTAGTGACGGTAAGTAAAGTATGATGCAGGTATATGCATGTATCAGAAATCAAGTAGCAGTTCATCAGTAATTTCAAACAAGCACAGTAATTAAGCAGTAATTAATTATTAATTAAGTCGTACGGATACCTGGTTTAGTGAGGGTTGTCACATAGAGGTGATTGCGGAGATTAAATCCTTAAGTTTTCTATGGTTTAGATGTAGATATAATAAGGGATATGTAGATTGGGATTATTGGTGTAAATTTGAATTGATGTAATCGTTTTGTGGTGCCGGGTCTATGTCTCTTCCTTGGAGTCATAGGTTCGTGCCGGTTGTGTTTTTATAAAAGTTTACCTTAAAAAAAAGGAATATATGTTTGACATGTGCCATAAGTTTAATTATATTCGACAAAGCTTGAAGCATTTTCACATACATGTCAATCCAAATGGTGCATATGTAAGCGTTACTTGCAGGAGAAATGTTAGTTCAAATATTCACAAACTCAATCTTATTAAATGTTTGTAGTTATATTGTCAATATGATTTTATATTTCATTAGAAGATGCTTTAAACATTAGAAAATTCCATCACATATACTTGCACAATATAAATAAATTATTAGTAAAATAATGACATATACTTGCATAATATAGATAAATTATTAGTAAAATAACGAAACAGATGATACCCATTTTTAACAATTGAAGGGTTTCAAAATTTTAAGGAGATCCACAATTTATTGTTGTGGACCTTACAAAATGTGTCTTTTATTTACGCGAGTAAGTTGAAGATACATGATGTAGATATTATACGAGTTTGGTATGATAATTATAATATATTAATATTTATTGGATTATGTAAAAAATGGTATGAACAGCTATTAATCAAGACAAATGAACAACAATACCAGAAATAGCGACAAAACCGTGACGTAAATTTTTATTTCTTAACCAACCCAGAAAAACGCCCAAACCTCCCAAGATCTTACAAACTGTAAGATCTTTAATATGAACAAATACATAGAATAATCAACTGATGATCAGTTGATTATTCGGAACGATACAACCAAAATACAACTGATGATCCACAGGATCAATAACCGTAGCAGATCCACAAGCTAGATCATACACACAGGACTAACAACTGCATCAGATCCATAACACGGATCAAATACAAGGAAATCTGAGATCTACACCAGATCATCAACAACAATTGCAGCCGATAGTCTACAGGAAAAAATAACAACTGCTAACAAACACACAAAGATCTTAAACAGATCTTGAACAACTTGAAGAGGGTAGGTGAGTGATGAGAGAGAAACCAGTTGAGCGAATGAACGATCTAGAACCCTTCTCTCCTCTTTTATCTCACAAATGTTACAGATAGCCCCTTTAACTTTCAACCTGCACACTTAAAACACTCATAAGCCCACGGCCCAATAAATAGACAATAACTGGATTGTATGAATTAGCCCAAGTTGATAAAACATAGACTTATATTTTAACATCCCCCCATAATTCATACAGTAAACATGTTCAACATACCCAACTTTTCACACAAAGTTTCATGTTGAAGCCCATTCAACCCTTTGGTGAACAAATCAGCTAACTGGTTCTCAAAAGCAATTTTTTCCGGAATTACAACTCCAGTTGTAATCTTTTCTCTCAAAAAATGCAGGTCTAGTTCAAAATGTTTAGTCCGCTCATGAAACACTGGATTAAACGCAATAGAAATAGCAGACTGACTATCACAGAATAGTTTGACAGGTTACTTGCATTCAATATTCAACTCCTTTAACATATTTAAGATCCACATAACTTCGCATGAAACAGAGCACATAGCTCTATATTCCGCTTCAGCGATAGATCTTGCAACGACACTTTGTTTTTTCGATTTCCAAGACACAAGTGAATTGCCTAAGAAAATACCAAACCCAGTCACAGACTTCCTGGATGCTAAACATTTAGCCCAGTCAGAATCAACGAACCCTTTTAGAACAAAGTCATTTTCCTTTTGAAACAAAATCCCTTTTCCAGGGGATTGTTTCAAATACTTGAGCAACCTTAACGCAATTTGCAAATGACACTCATGAGGAGAATGCATAAATTGGCTTAAAAACTGAACAACATAACTTATATCTGGTCTAGTAATAGACAGATATATAAGCTTGCCAATCAGTTTTTGGAAGTTTGTAACATCTTTTACGACAGTTTGATTTTGACTTAACTTGTGACTAATAACATGACTTTGTTCTATCGGAGTATTAACAGGCTTAACACCTAAATACCCAAATTCATTTAGCAATTCAAGACAATATTTACGTTGATTCAAGCAAATACCATTATCAACATATAACACCTCAATACCCAAAAAATATTTTAAGACACCCAAGTCTTTTATTTGAAAGTTGTCACTTAACACAAATTTAACTCTAACGATATCAACTTCAGAATTACCCGTAACAATTATATCATCAACATAGACCAAAAGAACAACAAACACAGATTTAACAGACATAACGTACATAGAGTGATCACATAAACTTTGCACAAATCCCATTTTAAGCAATACTTCATTTAGTTTTTCATTCCACTTCCTCGGGGCTTGTTTAAGCCCATATAACGACTTGACTAATTTGCACACACGAGTCTCATCTTCAGGAAAATAACCAGGTGGAAGTTTCATATAAACATCTTCAGAAATAGACCCATAAAGGAATGCGTTATTAACATCTAATTGATAGATTTGCCAATTATTTTTTACAGCCAAGCTTAAGACACATCTAATGGTAACCATTTTGACGACTGGAGAAAATGTTTCTCCAAAATCAAGTCCTTCTCGTTGACTAAAACCTTTAGCAACTAACCTGGCCTTAAACCTCTCAATTTCACCATTAGACTTGTATTTAATTTTGTAAATCCATTTACAACCTATGGCTTTTCTATCTTTAGGTAAATTAACCAATGTCCAAGTACCATTTTTATACAACGCTTCCATTTCCTTATTCATAGCCTCTACCCACCTAGGATCCTTAACAACCTCATTAAAACATGTAGGTTCAACAGTTTTGTTCAAATTTGAAACAAAGCACATATTATCAAAAGACAAATTTGAGTAATTAACAGATTTTTCTATACCATACTTAACCCTACCTTCAACAACATACTGATCAAACCGTTTTGGCATAGAAACATTTCTAGAAGAACGTCTAACATATTGTGTGCCCTCAGATTGGACAGTGTCATCATTTGACCCAGAAGTGTCCTCTGCCCTACCATTGTTACCTAAACTACTACTGCCAACCTGTTCTGTTTGTTGACCAGGCTCAACTCCAGAAACAGGGGCTGATGTAGAGGGCGACAGTGGTTGCTGATCATCACTAACAGGATCATGTGCACCACTTGTACCCTCTTCATCATTGGGCATGTTAGGAACTTCAGATGTTATAGTATCAAAAAAGTTTAAATGATTCAGATTCAATTCACAAACATTTTCTTGATTATCAAAAGATTTAAGTTTAAAAGGGTACACATTTTCATAGAATTTCACATCTCTAGAATAGAAAACTTTTTTACTGTCTAAACTCCACAATTTATAGCCCTTTTTTATGTTAGAATAACCAAGAAAAACACATTTGTCTGCATGATATGCAAACTTATCAGGCTCATTTAAAATAGTACTAAAACATAAACATCCAAAGTTCCTTAGATGAGACAAGGAGGGTTTAAATCCAAACATAACCTCAAAAGGACTCTTACTATTCAACACATAGGAGGGTAACCTGTTAATCAGGTATACAACAGTTAGAATACAGTCTGACCAAAACCTCAAGGGTAAACCACCCTGAAACATTAAAGCCCTAGCTGTGTTTAAAAGGTGTCTATGTTTCCTCTCCACCACACCATTTTGCTGTGGTGTATAGGAACATGTAGTTTGGTGTAAAATCCCTTTATTTTTACAAAACAAGCTTATATTATTATTTACAAATTCAGTCCCATTATCACTTCGGAACACTTTAATTTTTTTCTTAAACTGAGTTAATACCAATTCATAAAAATCTTTTAAATTCTCAAAAACTTCAGTTTTATTTGATAAAAAATAACACCATACCGATCTTGAAAAATCATCAACAATTGTCAAAAAATACTTAAAGCCTTCATAACTTGTGACTTTGTACGGACCCCACAAGTCCAAATGTACTAAATCACCTACATATTTGGTTTTATGCTCGCTTAAAGGAAATGGGACTCTAACTTGTTTAGCCCTATGACAAATGTCACAAGGACCATGATCACTTGAATTTAAATTAAGATGTTGTTTTAACACAACCAAGACCTGATCAGAGGGGTGCCCTAGTCTAGAATGCCATGTAACAGATTTCACAGAACTATTAAAACAAGCACCAACAGAATTACCATTATTGATTTATTTCCTACAACATATAGCCCACTATCCTGCCTACCACTCATCAGGATCTTCCTTGACTTGGAATCCTGTAAAAAAACAACTCTCCTCATTAAACACAACTGAAACACGATTATCCTTAGCTAACTTATACACAGACAACAAATTCACACAATAGTCTGGAACATAGAAAACATCTTGTAAAATTATATCCTCAGTTAGCTTAAGATTACCAATTTTTAAAACCTTAACCTTTGTTCCATTAGGATGACCCACAGTAATATTAAACTCTGACACATCAATAACATTTATCAAATGTTTATCAGATTTAACCATGTGTTGACTCGCCCCTGAGTCAACAATCCATTCAAAGTTACTATTAAACACACCGAAACTAGAACAACTAACAAAGTTAAACACATTAAAGCACTCACCTCCCATACTAGGATTCTGAGATTCAGACCCGGTATTCTCACCAACTAGACTTAGCAACTTGGTAATCTGCTCAGAAGTAAAAGGTAACCCAGACATAGAAGAAACAGCAGATTTACCAACCGCATAATTAGACTTATTATTATTATTAGTAGAACTACCTTTATTAGAAGTGTTATTATTATTAGCTCTCTTTTTATAACCTGAAGGATAACCAACAATTTCAAAACATCTGTCTATAGTATGACCTAACATATTGCAATGTGTACATTTGAAATTAGGGTTAGGTCCTCTTGTTGATCTCCTTTTATTATCAAAACCTTGGCTAGCCTTAGAGATAAATGAAACATTCTGATTTTTAGACCCATTACTAGATAACCTATGTGACTCTTCTCTAGATATAATAGAGAATGCCACTTTAACAGAGGGAAATGGTTCTCTTGTCAAAATATTGGTTCTCACAGGCTGATACACGTCATCAAGACCCATGAGAAACTGCATTAGTTTTATAAGTGTTGAAAAATCATTGAAATCTTTAGCAGCTTGACAAGAACATGTAGGCAGATGAAGCATAGCATCAAACTGCTTCCACATTGTTGTCAACTTGTTATAATACTCAGCAACAGTGCTACCATTTTGTGAAATACAATTTATCTTTTTATACAGATCATAGACAACAGTCGCATCAACCTTATAAAAGGATTCTTTTAAATCAGTCCAGACTTCGGAAGCTAATTTTGAAAAAACTTGACCAAGAAAAAGTTCTTCCGAAATAGAATTTAATAACCAAGTTAACACTACAGAGTTGCATCTATCCCATTGGGCTGCCAAAACTACATCATCTTTAGATTTTTCAACTTTACCATCTATAAACCCAAATTTATTTTTTGCTTCTAAAGCCAACTTCATAGCACTAGACCACACAGCATAGTTTTCAGTTCCTTTCAGCTTAATACTAACAATGGTTAAAGAGATTGAGTCACTAGGATGCAAAAACAAGGGATCTCCTATATCCAACTTACTAATCAAGGTCTGAGAAGGACCAGTATTATCGCACATGATAACAAAAACAAATGGAAAACAATCACAAATACAAACAAAATACAGATAACAACTCACAGAACAACAACCAAGACAGATACACAAAATACCCTAAGGCGAAGCTGTATCAGTGTCCAGATTCCAGGTTCATCACTTATAGTGCCTGGACAGGTCTTAATACAGGAGCCAAACACTAAGACAATGACCCAATAGAACAACAACAAATAACCAAGAAATTACACACACAAAAAAAAAAACGGATAATAATCAGCAACAAAACAATCAAACAAAGGTGCCGGTCCTCACTACCCCCACTTCAACTATTCCAACAACAGAAAATAAAAGAGGGAAAGTAAGAATAATCTCACAGTGGGTGCAAAGCGACTCCAAACTTTATCAGATCTGTAGTTTTCGAGAACTAGCAGATCCAATAAAGACAATAACCAAAAACAACACTACTGGTCAGTTTGCTCTAAATCTTCGAGGATTTAGAGACCAACACAAAGTGTGTAAAGCCACCAGAAGAGAGAAGATCTTTCACCAAAACCAAGAAACCCTAGCTAGGGTTTCAGTTGCTCGTATACAGAAAATATAGCACTCCCAAGATCTAGATTATCTATCCAACATCAACAACAGATCTGCAAACTTGAAGCAGACCTATCACAAGAACAACAAAAGAATCAGATCAACAGCGGAAATAAGACCGGATCAAGAACATTTAGCTCTGATACCATGTAAAAAATGGTATGAACAGCTATTAATCAAGACAAATGAACAACAATACCAGAAATAGCGACAAAACCGTGACGTAAATTTTTATTTCTTAACCAACCCAGAAAAACGCCTAAACCTCCCGAGATCTTACAAACTGTAAGATCTTTAATATGAACAAATACAGAGAATAATCAACTGATGATTATCAGTTGATTATTCAGAACGATACAACCAAAATACAACTGATGATCCACAGGATCAATAACCGTAGCAGATCCACAAGTCGGATCATGCACACAGGACTAACAACTGTAGCAGATCCACAACACGGATCAAATACAAGGAAATCTGAGATCTACACCAGATCATCAACAACAATTGCAGCCGGTAGTCTACATGAAAAAATAACAACTGCTAACAAACACACACATATCTTAAACAGATCTTGAACAACTTGAAGAGGGTAGGTGAGTGATGAGAGAGAAACCAGTTGAGCGAATGAACGATCTAGAACCCTTCTCTCCTCTTTTATCTCACAAATGTTACAGATAGCCCCTTTAACTTTCAACCTGCACACTTAAAACACTCATAAGCCCACGGCCCAATAAATAGACAATAACTAGACTGTATGAATTAGCCCAAGATGATAAAACATACACTTATATTTTAACAGATTATTTGAAGGGTAAAAAATATTATCATATGAATAACTTTTTGCATAAACACGTCATTTTGGTAAATATGCATTTATAAATACATCATCATCATCAGACTCAGTAAATCCCACCAATAGCAAAGCAAAGGTAGGGTCTGAGGAGGGTAAGATGTAGACAGCCTTACCTCTACCCCGTAGGAATAGAGAGGCTGCTTCCAGTGAGACCCCCGGCTCGATAGTAGTTTTGCATCAAGCCTTGGACATAAGGCACAGAACACTCGGCAATCGGGACAAAGACCGATTAGTGCATGTACCCTTTTGTCTTTCAGCTATCAACGCCACCACATGATGCATGATTAACCGTCCTCCACTTTTAACGTTATTTTCATGAAATTAGTAAAATAACGTTAAAATTAGTGCATTTATAAATACAAAATGTTCATTATCCAATAGTGAAACAAAAATAACATGTATGTTCATAACAAAGACAACCCATCATAAGTGTTTTTATTCATGCTAAATGCTATTAACATGAAATCTAAATGGACAAGGTTAACATCACACATATGTGAAATACAACATAGGTATAAACATCTGTGAAAGTCGAAGCTAGAATTTTAAGTTCAATTTCAAGAGGCAAAAGTTTAAGTTTAATCGTTGAAGGGGTATAATCTCTAATCCTGCGCCGACTGCGCGAAGCAAGCCTAGGAGCCATACCCAAGATAGATAAAATTTAACACTTAGTCCATTTTGCAACAAAATGGCGCAAGCTTCTCTGCGTCAGCCGAACAATCTTAGTTAGTACAATTGGCTATGGTTTCAACGGCTCTTTTTTCAAATGGCTATGGTTTTTCAAACGTATTGATATTTAATTTTTCCAACGACTCTTTTTTCAAACGACTACTATTGAAATGATCTTATTTAAACATATTGATATTTAATTTTTCCAACTACGTCAGCCGAACAATCTTACTTAAACATACTGATATTTACTTTTTCTAACGACTCCTTTTTCAAACGGCTACTGTTCTAACGACTCTTTTTTCAAATGGCTTTGGTTTCAACGGCTAGTTTCAAATGTATATTTTTCTAGTCCCTGTAGATACAACATTTCGTCTATCGACCCATATTTGCGCTTCTCAATTCACAATTCACTATAAATAATATACTAATATGAAGATATGGGTGGTGGTTATCCAAGTGAAGTAGCCTAACCTTTGAACCTTAAATGATCATCTAGTCGACGTTCAAACCCTGCTCCATCAAACCCTCCACCAAGAGAAAGACCTAGACGATCACCCCGTTTAAACCCTTCACATGTAGCAGTCTACCGTCCTTCACCTTCAAACTCTTTTCCTCGACTAGTTTACCTCCTCCTCAAACCTTTCACCTGCACACCCTTTTCCTCATGCAGACGATGATCCAAATCCTTTTACAGACGAGGAGTTGAACTTGGTGTATGACTACACCATGGTTCAACTACAATCTGATCGACTATGACTTGGGAAGACTCAAATAAACATCAATACAAACCCTCCTGTCACAAACCTCTGTCTAGTGCTAGTTGTACCTAGCTGGGCTGTAAGGTATGAAACTGACCTGAATGAGGAATACGTACCTAGGTCGGACGAAGAGATGGTTTATCCATATTCCAATGACTCCGGACGTCGTGATTGACACGAGAGGTTGGACGATCATGATAGCGATCATAGCATGTCATCGTCTCCAAAGTCTTTCCTAGGTGATTGGGATGGGATATATTAGGGTTTACGTGTGTTTAATTAGGACTTATATGTTTAAGTAATGCTCTAATTAGGTTTATGTGTAATATTTTAATTAGGTTTGTATCATGTTTTAGTAATGTTTTTTATATGTTTGTGTAATTTTTTATTTAGGTTTGTGTAATATTTTAAGGTTTATATATTTTTTGTTTACTTTAATTATGTTTAAAGTTTTTTTATTTAAAACAAAAAAAGTTTTTTTTAATTAATTAACTTTATAGGTTTTTAAATTTAAACAAAACTTTGTTTTTTTAATTTAAAATGGTTTGCTATCCAGAAAGGGGTAGCGGCGCAGCTTGTTGCTCGCTTACCTGCGATATTGATGTAAAGTGTATTTTGTCGAATATATAAAAATTTAGTAAAAAAAAATGGTTTAAAAATTAAAGGGGGTCCACATGTCATAACTGGACGGGTCCGGTGTGCTAAACCAAATACCGTCCGGTCATCATCTCTAATGGGGGGGGGGGTGTTTCGGAAGAAGGTGGTCCACTTTTGGACTTGGGTTTTGGACCTGCACGTTGTGGATACTCTAACAATATGCATAACATAGAAATAAAAGAGTAAAAAACCCCCATGGTGCACCCAATGCGTGATGACGATATGGGAAGGGACTCAAGGACATGTCACGTATCATTCCTTCCTCCTTGAAGTCGGCTTGTCCGTAAGGAGGAAAATTTGGACAAAGCTTGGTGAAGTGACATAGTGAATGCCACTTGATACAGACACATCTTAACAAAGCACCGTGGTGGGCACCACTCGTGTTTCCCATATGCATCTTCAACAAGTGCCTTGTTCAATTCCTAGCTGAATTGGTGTGTTAGACGGTAGAAGTGGAAATTCTTGACATGACAAGAAAAAACAAAGTTTTGAGTAGATACTAGATACACAACATTTTTTTTGTTAAAAGGTCAATTCAAACATGACCAATACGGATTAACCCGAATACAATCTATTGGGTTAACATACCAACCCATTTAAGTGTTTTAAAAAAAGAAATTATATTTAGATTTTAGTGATGAAAATATCTTAATATTCGAATTTTAATTATATTTATGTTTATATTTCCTCTAGCTTATCTATACTATTATAAAAAGGAGCAGTGACGTACAAAAATGTAATTTTACATGGCGTACAACTTTTAAAGCAACATGTACAAAGGATTGCAACACATTTAGGACATGTTTGGATGGGCTTATTAGAGTTAAAAAGGACTTTTGGGAAAAGGACTTTTGGGAAAAGAACTTTTTGAAAAGGAGTTTTTTAAAAAAGTGTTTGGATTAGCTTATTGGTGTAAAATGACTAAAATGGGCATTCTTTTAAATATAAGGGGGTAAAGAAGGGGTAATTTAGTAAATTCATTTTTGAAAAGTCACTTTTGGATCCAAAAGTCATGAAATCTTGGCTTTTCAAAATCTGATTTTCCTTCTTTGCAAAAAGCTATTTCTAAAAGTCCTTTTAGTCTATCCAAACACAAAAACAACTTATTGGCTTCTTGATAAGTCAATAAGCCAATAAGTTGTTTTGAGAAGCCCATCCAAACATGCCCTTAAGAGGGGTAGAATTGGAAATAAACCAATATTTTAAGACACTAAAAGGGCATTCTTGGTATTGGAACCCTGATGACTTTCCAACTGAACTTACACATATAGATATAGACCGATCGTTTTTCTTTTCTTCAGATACCGATCGTTTTTCTTCATCCTCCATCTCCAAACACCACCTCCACTTCGCCGATTGGAGCTATAAATCGTATGAAGCAGAGTCTATCCGTCTGCGATTGAACAACAACCAAATTCCGTCCGGCGATTGGAGCTATAAATCGATTGGAGCTAGAAGTCAATTGAATCTGTTTCGATTGGAATCATGCGATTGAAAACCTAGATTTGAACACCGAATCTCATAAGGTACTTAATGAGTTTAAACTCTATTTTTCGGATCTTATATAGATTTGAACATTCATACTGGAGCTGAAATGAATCTGATTTTGTAAATTTGATCTAAACCTAGGGTTTCAGGTTAGTTATTGATTATTTTTTGTAAATTTGATTGTTGAATTGTTTAATTAGGTTTTTGTTTTTGAGAGATTTGTCATGATTGATTGTTTGGTGATCTGTGCCTGTTAGTCTGTTTGGGATTGAGTCACGGAAGTTACGAAACCCTAGGTATCATTATCTCATCTAGAGAGATCTGGATTAGATTATGGCGGATCGTAGGGCTGCAGAGATGGAACTTGATGCTAGAGACGGTGTTGCTTCTCAACGGAAGCTTCCTCATCTGCTTCATGATCAAGGTCTGTCGATTATCGACTTTTTGTGTTAAAATTGAGATTTGTCTTTCTGCAGATGAAGCGTTGGGTTTCCCTCGATTTTAAGACGCCGCCAGTGATGGTAGCGATGGGTTGCTTAGATTGAACATCTGCCCTATTTGATGACGATTAGGGTCCAGAGTAGGCGATTCACAACTCGTAATTCCCCCTAAAATTAGGTAAGTATTGCTTAACCGTATTTGATTCAAGTTATTGTGTGCCTGATTTTGAATATATTTTTTCGCATTGAATTCGATTTTAGATTTTTCAGATTTTGTATAACCTGTTTCATTTAAAATTCTATTCAGGTTTTATGTGGGTTTGGTTCATTTTGGGTTAATCGATCCCACATTAATGTTTTTCATGGAATTAGCCATGATCATCAAGAAGTTGAATCAAAAGTGGGAAATGTTTCGAATGAAATCCTTTTATATGTTGTAGATGAGATGATGTATGAGTATGATACCTCTTCATCTCAAGCATCATATATGTTAAAACCTGATGATGCAGTGAACAACATTGAGGAGAAGAAGAAACCTCTTATTCCGGATGATTTTTTATTTCAATATTAACTGAAGTCTACTCAGATTACGACGACAATGAAGCCGCTGTCGATCTGGATATCATCCCTGACGAACCAGAAGATATCAGTGATGAAGAAGGTGAAGGTGAAGGCGAAGATCTGTACGACGATAATTACATCAAGTAAGTTGTCAGTTATCTATAGATTTCAAATTCGAAGTTCGTTTAGACTCTTATATACATATATCTACACACACTCACACAAACACTTGTAATAAACTGTTTTTATGATGTAGTGATTACCGGAGGATGGAAGAGCACGATCAGTATGAATCGGTTGGATTGGATGAATCGCTTGAGGACGAGAGAGATCTGGATCAGATTATGGCGGATCGTAGGGCTGCAGAGATGGAACTTGATGCTAGAGACGGTGTTGCTTCTCAACGGAAGATTCCTCATCTGCTTCATGATCAAGGTCTGTCGATTATCGACTTTTTGTGTTGATTTGTTTTTTTTTTATTGTTGAAGTGTTTACTGTTGTTTAGATGCCTGTGGTTACTTGTTCTTTGTGTTACTGTTACAATGTTTTTTTCTGGATATTTTGTGGGAATTGGAGCAGTTAGGCGTTGCTAGAATGATTCAAAAGCATCTGGTTGGAATTTTATATGTAGTTTTTCAAACTTATTAATTTGATTGGATTGGATTTTGATGACATGTTTTGACTGATTACTGATGTTTGGCCCAACTAGGTGAAGTTAGTTGACGAGCTACCGATTAATTGGCGATTAATCTCGATCTTTACAACACTGGCTACGCCTACAACTTATTGTATATTAATTGTAGTTTGGTTTTGACTAAGGATGCTTGTGTTGGTGGCCCTGTATTTGTTTTTTAGTGTGGTGTTAAGGTTAATTGTACCATTTATATAAAAATATATTTTTTACTGGGTTGTATGTTAATTTGTTCTTTATGTATATTAAGTGGTGGCAGAAAGAGTAGTGAAGTATAATTAACATGGTTTATAGCTATACTGGTAACTTATTGTATATTATGTGTAGCTTAGTTTGACTATTTGCTGGTTTTTATTTAGGTGGTATTATTTTACCAATCAAACTTGCTTTGAAAGTTCAGTATGCTCTTTAGTTGTATTTTATATTGTTTGATACAGTGTTGTCTTGTGCAAGGAAACTCCAGTTTCATATAGAAATGTATCTTTTATTACAATTCTGATATACCATTGGTCTATCATATCATCTTTTTTTTAAACTTTTGTAAACAATCAGTGTTTTATGAATTTAAAAGCTAGATTTTGTATTTGTTGACCACAAATACACTTTGTGCAACTTCGAACACGTTTTTTTTATCTTAAATTCAGCGTTTTTTGTTTCTTCAAAATATTACCAATGTACATCCAGTCCTGTCCCCTCTTGGTCAGTTTTTTGTACATCCTAGGTGTTAGGGCATGAATTTTATGCTAAGGATCATCTATCCTGAGACTAGGCATGGATCACGGATGCTTAAGGGCTGATGCAGAGAGTCTGAGGATCCAGAGTCTGAGGATCACGAGTCTGAGGATCACGCGTCTGAGGATCACGGGTCTGAGGATCACGGGTCTGAGGATCACGAGTCTGAGGATCAGGATCCTTAATAGAACTTATGTTTTGCACGTTTTTAATGTGTAAATGCAGGTAATGGACGTAGTGGACCACTTCTCTGCTAGAATCTCGTGGAATATGCTTTTAGGCACGTGCAAATTGAAGAGATAACCGTTAGTGGTGGTCATGGGGTGACTTCCACCTTTATCGGGAAGCCAGTTACTTGATTTTTCTTATCATTTTAAGGGGAAAACGAGCTTAATGAAGGCACAAGTCGTACACACCACACAACACTCGAATTCTCTGCAAACACTTAGCAAAAAACACACACTTTCACTAGAAATTCATTGTATTGAGCTTGTTTTCTTCCGAAGTTGTACAAGGATCACTATTGTTTTTGCAATATAGTTGGTGATCGGTAGTTTCCATCACCCGAGGTTTTTTATGCCGGAGATCTTCTAAAGATCAAGGGCTTTTTCCTCGTATAAATCTTGGTGTTCATCATTGATTTCATATACTTGTTGTTCATACAATTAACCAAGCATCATTCCTCACAAAATCAGATTTGGTTGCATTATCCTTGTGTGATTTTTGACCAAAACAGTTTGGCACCCACCGTGGGGCAATTGGTGCTTCAATTCTGAGAAATTTTGTTCATTTCATTCATTTCGGTTCATTACCTTCAACCGCATGGCTTCTCAGGGAAAACTACTCCAAGTTCTATGTCGGCGGTCACTTTTTCACAGGGCATTCCGCCTTTGGATCATCTCCCCCTTGCATTCTAGAAGAATGCTGAGAATTCTCCGAAGAAGACAACCCCCGTTTTCACAAAACCAACTGTTGTTTCTTCCTCTACACATACTAACAGTGATTTTTATGCTTTGATTGTGCAGATGAAGGATCACATGCAGCAGGTCAAAACTAATGGCAGGATCCTTCGTGAAATTGATAAAATCAGCAGAGGATCACTCCCCTTTGATGTCGAGGTCGCTGAATTTCGACACTCCTGCCATAACTTCCCAGCACTTTGCAGCTCCACATGTCCAATACCAGGGTGGATCAACAGGAATACGTTCTGGATCATCGGCAATGTCTCAGGCTCAAGGATCCTCTTTCCAGCCTTCAGGATCCTCATTTCAGCATCAGGGATTCTTCACCAGTTTAGGAGAATGCATGGGGACGCAGCCAATTCAAGGATCCTCTCAGGTTCAAGGATCCTCACAGGTTCAAGGATCCTCGCAGGTTCAAGGATCCTCCCAGGTTCAAGGATCCTCGCAGGTTCAAGGATCCTCGCAGGTTCAAGGATCCTCTTAGGTTCAAGGATCCTCTCAGGTTCAAGGATCCTCGCAGGTTTAAGGATCCTCTCAGGTTCAAGGATCCTCACGGGTTCAAGGATCCTCTCAGGTTCAAGGATCCTCTCAGGTTCAAGGATCCTCTCAGGTTCAAGGATCCTCCCAGGTTCAAGGATCCTCTCAGGTTCAAGGATCCTCTCAGGTTCAAGGATCCTCCTTCCAGGTTTAAGGATCTTCATCTCAGGTTTCCGGATCCATGGATTATCCTCCAAGACCTACATTCACAGCACTTCAAGGATCCAACATCTTCCAGGATCAAGGATACTTAAGGAGTGTGCAACCCAGAAGTTCAGATGTTTATCTAGGAGACTTCATACCAATGCAGACCATTACTTCCTCTGGTCCCTCGGTTATGCCAGAATCCCGCCAACATGGATTCACATCTGGAATTCCAAACTTGAATCATTCAAGAGAGATACCGAAGAGGTTTCAGACACCAAATCTGGTTGCTTGTGCAAGGGCTTTGGATCCACACTTACCGGATCAACATTAAAATGGCTGCTAAGTCTTCCTCCTTACTCTATTACTTCATTTGCTAATCTAGTTAATTTGTTTAATAGCCAATTTTCATGTAGTAGAAAATTTGAACGATTAACTAGTGATCTATATAGGGTAACACAAGGTCAAAATGAATCACTTAGAGATTACATAATTAAATTCAGTAAAGAATCCTTAGAAATCCCTAACTTAGATATTGCTACAGCTCTAGAAGCCTTTAAAATGGGTTTGCTTAGGGATTCAATGTTCTATGATGATCTTGTCATGGCCCCTTGCAGGAACTTAGATGAGGAAAGGAACAAGGCCCTTAGGTTTATCCGTTTAGAGGATGACAAAAGGATCCACGAGAGATTGTCAGGATCCTCAAAGCAAGACAAATAAGGATCCTATCTCAAGGATAACTGATCCAAGCAATACTCCAAGCATGACAACCAGAGTGTGCATGCTGTGGAACAAGAGAGTTTAGGTGACAAGGTTAGGTGGCCAAGGAAGAATGACAAACCGCCTACCACCAAAGACGAATCGAAATGGTGTGCTTACCATGGGGATTCTGGTCATCTCACAGATGAATGCATAGCATTAAGGAAGGAGATAGGTTATCTTTTGAGCAAAGGATACTTGAAGGAATCGCTTGGAAGGAAAAAGTCAAGGATCAAGGATCCTGAGAAAGTTCCTGATAAAGCTCCTCCTCCACCAGCTGATGCGCAAATCATCCATTTCATCTCCAGAGGTTCTCAGCAGCTAAGAGACATGCAAAGGAAACAAAGATGGAGAATAGGGACAGACCTGTTCGAACTTCCATCCTTACCCAGGAAAAAGTCATATACTTTGATGGGGATGACCGTGTTGACATACATGATCCTCATCATGACGGTTTGGTTATTACATTATTTACATCTAACCATTTTGTTCGCAGGATTCTCATTGATGGGAAAAGCTCAGTGAACATAATCCAGTTGGATGTCCTCTATAGAATGGACATCCTTGATTCCGATATTGTCCAAAGATCATCTGCCATTGTGGGATTCAATGGAGAGACAAAGATTACATTGGGGGACATCAAACTTCCTATCTATATAGAGGGAGTGAATTATGTTAAAAAAAATTCTATGTTATTGATTGCTTATCTTGCTGTAATGTTATCTTTGGCAGGCCAAGGATACACGATATGAAGGCAGTCCCCCTCAACATATCATCAATGTGTCAAGCTCCCAACTCTATGAGATATGGTGAAGATAGAAAGTGACCAGTAGGAGGCAAAGAACTGTTACACTTCTTCAATGAAGCCAGCCTCCAAGGAGTAAGACGTCATGGAGGCAAGAGAGCAAGACGTCAAGGATATTCTGTTGAACCCAAAGGATCCTGAATCCAAAATTTTTATAGGATCCGGGATCCTAGACAGTATTGAGCAGGATTTAGTATCCTTCTTGGAAAGAAGAAAATCTACCTTTGCTTGGAAACATGAAGATATGACAGGTATATCTAAGAATATTATTACTCACAAACTTAGTATTGACAGGTCTTTCAAGCCAATACACCAAAAAAGGAGAAAGTTTGCACTTGAAAGGAATGCCATTATCCAAGAAGAGGTAGACAAATTGCTCAAAGCAAGTTTGAGTGGACTGATAAGCATGAAGCTGCACTTAAGGTTCTTAAGGATTATCTATCCTCAGCACCAGCCCTGATGAAACCAGAAAATGGAGAATCGTTATCCTTATACTTAGCTATTTCAGCTAAAGCAGTAAGTGTGATCCTAGTTAAGGATCATGAAGGCTCTCAACATCCGGTATACTATGTAAGTAATATTCTACTTGATGCTGAGGCCAGGTACTCTCGTTTAGAGAAATTAATTCTTGATTTAATTATGGCTTCTGCTAAACATAGACATTATTTAGAAACTCATACCATTATTGTGAAAACTAACCTTTCTATCAAGAATGTTCTCAGGAAAACTGAAATGGCAGGTAGAATGGCAAAATGGGCAATCAAGTCCCAAGCTTTACTTGACTTTGTGGCTGATTTCAGTAGTGATCTACAAAGGGAAGCTGAATTAAAAGTTCAACAACTTGAGAAGACCAAGGATCCTTAGACACTCTTCACGGATGGAGCTTCAAATGTTAAAGGAACTTGACAAGGCACACTACCAAAATCGCCACAGGGGGACATTATATCCCAATCCACTGCATGAAATTCCAAACTACTAATACTGAGGCAGAGTATGAGGCCTTGATAACAGGTTTGCAATTAGCTAACAATATGAGGATCAGGTATCTTCAAGTATATGTTGATTCTCTATCAATTACTAATCATTATAACAGTTCTTACACTGTCAAATGTGAAAAGCTAATCAAGTACTTAGAAATAGTCAGGAAACTGGCCGATTCTTTTGCTTTTTTCAGTCTACCACAGGTACCCAGGGAAGAAAATGCAGAAGCTGAAGCTTTAACTAACCTTGGATCATTCCTAAAGATGCAAGAAGATGTGAAAAATACTCATCACCCATGTTTTAACTCCTGCAATTGAGGATCACGTAGCCATGGAGATAGTGGAGGATTCTGCAATCATACCTGGTGATCCTGCACAGTCGAATTCAGGATCCTGGATCCTTCCAATCCTAAGATATATACAACATGGAGAGATCCCTACAGGACAAAATCCTAAAGCTTTCAAAGTCAAGGAGACTGTGGAAACCACACTGGGGGCAGAGCACTATTCTCAAGGATTCTTAGAACAACATACTATAGTCCTACCACGAAGAAGGATGTTGTGGATTATGCAAAGAAGTGTGATGCTTGTCAAAGACACAGTACTATTCTACACCAACCAACATAACATCTGTATCCTAAGAAGAAGTTTTTGCTCAAAGTCAGAAAAAAGGAAATGGCCAGTTATCAACAAAGAATGGCTGGAGCATACAACAAGAATGTCAGGATTAGAAGATTTCAAGTTGGTGATTTTGTGCTAAGAAAAGCATTCCAGAAC
Organism: Helianthus tuberosus; assembly: GCA_030545235.1. NCBI lineage: Eukaryota > Viridiplantae > Streptophyta > Magnoliopsida > Asterales > Asteraceae > Helianthus > Helianthus tuberosus. The sequence continues at coordinate 125,408,801 of CM060416.1, forward strand.
ACTACAAATCCTTCTGATGGCAAGCTAGCACCAAAGTGGGAAGACCCATATCTAATTGAAGCTGAATCAGGAAAGGGGGCATATCACTTGTTAACAATGGATGATGATCTCCTACCAAGAGCTTGGAATGTTGTTCATCTCAAAAAATACTTTAAGTAAGAAGGATCAGGGATCCTCAGCGATACCGGTATTCTGATTAAGGATCCAGGATCCTCAAAGGATATATGATTCTACATTTGGTAACACATTACTTTCATTTTTATTTTCATTCATTTTATACTTATTACTTATCATAAGTTAAAGATGTTAATCAGTTAACATCTATTTTCACAAAGTTTAAGCTTTTGCAGAGTTGTTATCATTTTACAGAAGATCAAAGTGGTTGGCCAACCCTCCAAAGTTTTGGGCTTGTCCCCAGTTTGGGCTTGTCCCCAGATTTCGCCTGTAGCGCACGATGATCCTGGTGTAGTTCAAGGCTTTGGGACCAGTACTCGTTTTAGGGGCTGATAATTCCATTGTTCTGGCTATGCTTAGGATCCTACGTATAATGGTAGACGTACCATACATCCGTTCATAAGGTTTCTAACGTTTTCACGTTAGCTAAGGTTTCTAACGTTTTCACGTTAGCTAAGGTTTTGGCATCTTCATGTCACTAAGTTTGGATAGTCGCCAGTGAGGGCCATACTCCAGTTTACATCCGTTTACATGGGCTTGACCCCAGTTTACATGGGCTTGACCCCAGTTTACATCCGTTTACATGGGCTTGACCCCAGTTTACATCCGTTTATATGGGCTTGACCCCAGTTTACATCCGTTTATTTGGGCTTGTCCCCAGTTTATTTGGGCTTGTCCCCAGTTTGTTGGGCTTGTCCCTAGTTACTAACTCTTATCTTATATTGGCTTAGTCCCAAGGTGTATCCTATTTCAGGTTTTTGGAGACAAACGACTAAGGATCCTTGATCCTTACCTTCCATTAAGGTTTGTCTTATGGTTATCCTGTTTATAATAATAAAGGTTAGGATCCTAACTTGGATTCTCAGGTATGATCCTTAACTATTTTGATTTTATTCATTATTCATTTGAATAGCCCTTATGCTTTGACAACTGAACTTATGATCCTTAAAATATACTACTTTTCGGAACTTTTCAACTATAGGATATTTGATCCTGGATCATATCCTAAAATTCTTAAACTTAATTTGTTTAACTTTTCTTATTCAAACAAATGTATATCACAACAATTGAAAACTAAAGGGTTACAAAAGGATAGCAACACGGGAGATAGCCAAAAAGTTAAAGTTATTTTATTCACAAAACATTAAACCTTTTAAGGTTGTCAAAATTGCCAACCCACGTTTCTACCAGCAAAACATGGCCCGTCCACATGGGTTGGCAAAGGGTGTCCATTGTTTACGGGTCTTTGTAGTGCAGAAAATAAAAGACGGAAGGATAACGAGTGGCTTCATCCCCCAAACAGAGGATCCATCCACCACCTATTATCCTGCCTATTGTTCAAGGATTCCTGATCCTTCACCCTAGAAACTACTGTCTAAAGTTATACAAGTCCTGACGATAAGGATCCTTGATCCTAGAAGCTTTACCTTTCATAGTTTGCTTATTTAGCAATAATTTACAAGGATATAGAATCCTAACTTGGATTCTCTGGTATGTTATATTCTAACTTTTTCGAAGCTGTAAGTTGTCTCTTATCCTTTTTGGTTAGGGATCATTGATCCACATTTATATGAACACTTCAAGTTTTCTGTTAAAAGTGTAACATTATCATCAGATTTTCAATAACTTTCCAGTTGTTTGGTGATGATATTTTTGAAAATAGAAAGCATACATGAAAAATAAAAAGGGAAGAAACAACTATAGATGTAGCTAAAAAAGTTTAATGTTATTACCTATTCATTATGTATCAAAATCATCTGGCCTGGATTTCACCAGCAAAACCGTGGACCATCCACCCAGGCCGGATAAGGCTATCTAACAGTTAAAGTGTCTATGCAAAGTGCAGGAAGGTTAATAGCAAACGGTGTAGAAGGATTCATTCTCCACGAACGGAAGGATCTTCTGATCTGTAAAGGCACTTGAGGAGTTATCTCAAACTCTATATTCTGCAATGATGATTATAGCAGGTCTTATCAGTGACGACAGGCAGTGTAACAACTAGTTACCAGCAGCAACGGCTAGTCCGCTTCTGACGGAAATATGACAGCTGTGAATCCTTATCACAACTGCCATATTGGGGGCAATTGTTAGGGCATGAATTTTATGCTAAGGATCATCTATCCTGAGACTAGGCATGGATCACGGATGCTTAAGGGCTGATGCAGAGAGTCTGAGGATCCAGAGTCTGAGGATCACGAGTCTGAGGATCACAAGTCTGAGGATCACGCGTCTGAGGATCACGGGTCTGAGGATCACGAGTCTGAGGATCAGGATCCTTAATAGAACTTATGTTTTGCACGTTTTTAATGTGTAAATGCAGGTAATGGACGTAGTGGACCACTTCTCTGCTAGAATCTCGTGGAATATGCTTTTAGGCACGTGCAAATTGAAGAGATAACCGTTAGTGGTGGTCATGGGGTGACTTCCACCTTTATCGGGAAGCCAGTTACTTGATTTTTCTTATCATTTTAAGGGGAAAACGAGCTTAATGAAGGCACAAGTCGTACACACCACACAACACTCGAATTCTCTGCAAACACTTAGCAAAAAACACACACTTTCACTAGAAATTCATTGTATTGAGCTTGTTTTCTTCCGAAGTTGTACAAGGATCACTATTGTTTTTGCAATATAGTTGGTGATCGGTAGTTTCCATCACCCGAGGTTTTTTATGCCGGAGATCTTCTAAAGATCAAGGGCTTTTTCCTCGTATAAATCTTGGTGTTCATCATTGATTTCATATACTTGTTGTTCATACAATTAACCAAGCATCATTCCTCACAAAATCAGATTTGGTTGCATTATCCTTGTGTGATTTTTGACCAAAACACTAGGCATTAATACATGGGTTTTTTTTGCCATGTGTGGGTCACTATGTAGACCTTGTTATGAATACGAAAGAAGAGAGGGTAACCAAGCTTGCCCTCAATGCAAAACTCGGTTTAAACGGATTAAAGGTAGCGATAATCATCTTTCTCGTGTTTAATTTTTTTTTAATTTTGAAATTTTGTGAAAATTAATGACTTGGATCATGGTTAGGGAGTCCGCGAGTTGACGGTGATGAAGATGAGGAAGGGTTCAATGATTTGGACCATGAGTTTGATCTTGCAAATGGTCATGGTGGTTCTGAGGTGGGTCTTTCTTTCCGCCACAATATTGGGCGGGGCGCATATAATGGTTCGGGTTTTGCCACCCTTTTAGAGGTTCATGCCGCCACTTTATCTTTAGAAGGGTATTTTTGGCATTTAATTGTGATTAGACACTTTTAAGTAAACTATCTGCCGTGTCTAAATGTTTTTAGGTTCAATAAAGTGTAATTGATCTTGTCTTACTTGTTATAGGCACACTCACCTACGTATGTTAGCGTGTATATATATATTTATACCTATGCATTGAGGGTGCAATTTTTAAGAATAAATTTATTTGTAATGTATGTATAGGATGGATGAGGGAAGGCAACCACTTTCAAGAAAGTTGGCAATTTCTTCAAGCAAGATAAATCCATACCAAATGGTGATACTGATTCGTATGGCGATTCTTGGTCTCTTTTTTCATTATAGAATCCTACACCCTGTTAATGACGCATACGCGTTATGGCTCATATCTGTCATTTGTGAGATATGGTTTGCGGTCTCATGGATCTTTGATCAGTTCCCAAAATGGTTCCCAATTGAGCGTGAAACCTACCTTGATCGATTGTCACTAAGGTATCCCTGTCCCTTTTAACCAGTGGCGGAGCTAGACCTTAAAACCAGGGGTATCCCAAAAAAAAAAAATTTACGGTGTATTCATATAAAATCCTTTATAGGGGTATCCTCGTATTTTTTTAGGGGTATCCTTTATATAAAATCCAAAAAAACAAAAACAAAAAATTAACACTGCAAAACACTGCGAACACGACTTTGAGCCGTAGCCCGTGCTACGGCTGGTTTAATGCTGTCTCCGCCCCTGCTTTTAACCTTATAAAGCTTACATTATTAGTTAGGTATGCACCTGCATACTGTGTATTCTTTTTTAATAATTTTCTTTGTGATTTATGAAAAATAAAGGGCAAACTGCACTAAACATAAACAAACTGGCACTTTTTTTAGCAACCAACTTTAGAATTTAGGGGCATAATAGAAGGCAGCTTATTACCGGTATTAGCAACTAAACTCATTTTAGTTGCTGATTTGTCACTGATCGATCTGATGAATTGATGACATGCCGGCCACTACATCAGATGCCACATGTGAAAAAAGAAAGAGTAAAGTACACGGATAGTCCGTGTGGTTTCTCAAAATTTTGGATTTGGACCCTAGCTTTCCAAAAGTACACGAATGGTCCCGGAGTTTTGCACTTTGTAACGCATTTACTCCCCAACTTTTGTCAAAGGTACACGGATGGTCCATGTGATTTGCACTTTATAACACATTTAGTCCCTAATAATTTAGATGTCGCAAAGTTGTGTTTCTGTAAAGGAGCTGCTACAAAGTAGAAACGGAGCAGGACTGAGTGTGAAGAAAAGACGGGTCATACAAACAATTATGTATCAAACTATTTGGTGCTTATTAAAACAGAGGACTGCAAAGACTTCTATTGCAGAACTGGGTTGCTGTGCAGCATGGTCGAAGAGATAAAAGTGTTATTCTACGATTGGTTCCTTCATAGTTTTAATTTTCTCATGTAATGTGGATTTAGCACCAACTGTTTTGTAATTCTTGCAACAAGATGTTAATGTAGTAGTCATGTGGAAAAAGGTTATGATAGTTTTTGTTTTAAATTCAACTGAAATTTCAAACATTTCAAATTACAGTATGTCAATGTGAATTACTCAAATGCGGCATCCATCAGCGGGCAATGACGTTTGGGAGCGTGCATCGCGGTGTTCATGGTAATTTGATATGTTGATTAAATTTTTGTAAAGTTGATTACATTTTTAGAGAAAGTGTAATGTACATTACGGCTTAACGTACATCACGTACGACAACATGCGTGATTATTGTATATAACATGCGTGATTTCAATTAGCACTGGGTTTGATCAATTTTGTCCAATTCGATTCAAATTTCTTTTCTTTTCACTTCAAATAGGCTATTGTTCGGTCAATTTCATCGAATTGGGTTCGAATTCATCGTTGATTTTGAAAAGTTTCATCAATAAATCGACCCTCGAATTCAATCTGTAGAACAGAGCATGAATTTATACGTTTGGAAATCGATTACGTCAGTGGTGGATTCGGTTTCGGAAGACCTGAAAACATGAGGAAGTGTTATCGTTGGAAACGGAATCGAAGAAGGAGCTGGAATGATGATGCTGAACCCAGTTTTGGAGGTTGAAGATGATAATGAGATAATCACGCATGTGTATATTAAATAATAACGCATGTTGTTTTGTTGAGATTATAACGTGCGTGATTTTCCATTGAACGTGCGTAATTTCGTGACGTACTGGTCGTACGTTAAGCTGTAATGTATGTTAACCGCACTCTACATTTTTATATCCAATTTACATAGAAGATAGAAATGAAGTTAGGGTCTTTTAGAGTATTTAGATACAGATCAAGCAAAGATACTATCAAAGACCAGAACACAATCTTTTGGATATGAGCCTTGTTTGATTTCTGCCATAACCAAGTATTTTTGTTATTTATCAAACTAAATGTCAGTACAAACATTTATATTGAAGAAACGTGTTGAAAATATCAATCATCATAGAGTTTGTAGTTTATCATGACCATGTAGTTAGTAGTGAGTAACGTTTAAATATATGCAAGACACATACATGATATATTACTTTTTCCATCTAAGCTCTCATCGAAACCCAACATGGGTTGTGGTTCGTAATAGAAATCATAACACCCGCCGCAACGCGCGGGCATTCCCACTAGTAACTTCTAAAAGTGAAATTAACTTTTTATATAAACATTTTCATCAACTTTTTTTTACTTATAACATATTTATTTTATTCCATTCGCCTTTTCTAATATTGAGCCAAATATATAAATCAAGTTCATCGAAATGAGAGACAAATAAATACAAACAATTAATTAAAGCACACCAATTATCCTTATATATATATTAACCCACTATTATTTATTAAAATTGCTTACACTCACAAAATTACTATTCAATTTCATACACCAATGGTTGTATACCATTTAATTGCATAGTATATAATTATATGCTCAATTTACAAGCCTTTATTACATGTTATACATTATAGTTTTCTTCCATTATAGTACCAATACAAGTACAAAATGACCCTTATGGTTTACTTTTAGGTTTATTAAACCATATGCTTTATAAATTTATTTAACTATTATTATTATTATTATTTTTATTATTTTCTACGATAATGTTTTACGTTCCAGTCTAAATTTTACGGATTAACAGGCTGCAATGCGTGTGTGTGGTTCAACGTTTTTACGTTCGGTTTAACAGCTCTGCCGCAACGCGCGGGTCTTAAAAACTAGTATTAATTAAAAAAGAAACGAAATGAACAGTAAATCAATCTTTATTTATTTAATTATTTATTTATTTGTTTTTTATATTAAAAATGAAACTATATGAACAGTAAATCAGGGTAATAAGGTATCAAATTTATCAAACCGTGTATATTTTGGTACCGAATAGGTATCGACTTTTGACATTTTCGGTATCGATTCGGCACCGGTATTCAGCGGTTTTTACCCTCAAATATCGGTACCGACCAGTACCGAACCATACCGTACCAATACCGACCGGTACCGAACCGTACCGTATCAGGTATATTCGGTACCAGTACCCACTTTTGGGGATTTTCGGTAACAGTATTTTCGGTACCGGTTGGTACCGAGCTCATCAAATCCTGTAGCAACGTAGCAACGCAAGTAATTGCACCGGTTTAGATTATTTGTCATACACAATCCAATGAATAGTAACATCATCAAGGGGATAAGCAAATTGTATCGGGTACCGGTACTGATATCAAATTAACCAAATCGGGTATATTTTCGGTACTGAATCGGTACCGACTTTTGACATTTTCGGTATCGGTTCGGCACCGGTATTCACCTGTTTTTACCCTCAAATACCGGTACCGTACCAGTACCGACCGATACCGAACCGTACCAGGTATAATCAGTACCGGTACCCACTTTTGGGGATTTTCGGTAACGGTATTTTCGGTACTGGTTGGTACCGAGCTCATCAAATCCTGTAGCAACGCAAGTAATTGCACCGTGTAGATTACTTTTCATACACACTGTAAGTAAACTGTAGTTCGTTTGATTAAGGTTTTATATACACAACAACTTATTTTGTTTTATTTTTTGTCTTTTCCTATAATGAATGAATTGTAGCATGTAAAATTAACTTGGATATTTAGATTATTGATGAGCAAATCGTATCAAATCCTTTAATCAAACCTGTATCGTATCGGTACCAAATTTACTATATCAATCATTTTTGGTACCAATTTGGTACCCACCTTTTGACGTTTTCAGAATCGTTACTTTCGGTTCGACACTGGTCTAGCACCATACCTGTATTTACTGATTTTTACCTTCAAATACCATACCATATCATACCGTATCGTACCGAGCATTTTCGGTGCAGGTACCTAATTTCGATGATTTTCCGGATCGGTACTCTCAGTGCCGTTACCGGTACCAAGCTCATCCATATTTTAACGTGTTAGCACTGTAATAACTAAACTGAAAACAACTGAATTTCCAACGTGTAGGACGTGTGAGGTCCTATTATTATATATTAGTTTATTTAAAATCGCTTTTTTTTGGGACGGAGTGACTATCGTTACCACGTCATTGTTATTTATGTTTTGATTTTCGGTATCTGCTTGTCGTTGCCAACACACGTTTTGCAGACATTAGGTCCCCGCCGCAACGCACGGGCGGAAAATTAACTAGTTACAATAAGTTTCATTTGAGTTGGTGTAATTGACTGTTTACACTATTACGAAGTCACTGGTTATTACTCATATATTATACTACATCTTAAAATAGAAAGTCGGTGGCCGAAGCCACCGACCAATTTCTCCCTTTTGTCTAAATATGTCGGTCATATTTTCCACTCTTTCTTCAGCCTTTGCCACGTCTCTTTCACTTTATACGTGTCCTTTCCCCTCCCTGCATTCTTTTCCTTTTCACATACACATTGCAGAGAATAAGAATGAAAAGAGAGGATCCGGGAGAAAGAGACGACCGCTTACTCACCCTCATCTTCTGTTCCGTTAGTTGCAACGTGGTGTGCGTTGATTACTTTGTGAGACTCACCAACAAAAATAACTTCAGAAGACAAGATTTGCGATGGTTTTCCCTATTTAATTGTTCGCTTTATGAGGAGATACGGTAACTCATTAACCTAAACCCTAGATTTTTAAATTTTTCTTTGTAAAACATGATTGTTAAGTTATATGTCTACCTACTTGGATTAATTTCATTTTCAATTTGATCAGTTTGCGACTAGGGTTGAGATTTTAAGTTTTGTTTTGCATTGACTCAACGCTGAATTAGTTGTTATAGTATTAGCTAGAATGGTTATTACAGCTAAACACTCACATTTATAGAAGATTATACCTATTTGTGGAGAAAATATGTTGATTACTTACACACTAAGTGAAAGAAAGAAGTTCTTTAGACCATGGCTGATCCATTGAGGTTTGATTTAAATAATAGCATGATACTCAAAATCAGAAAGTTAATAATAAGTGTTTATATTGTTTTAACAATTTTACTTTGTAATTATTGGAGAGATTCTCATTTATATGGGGTTTTTTAATCCTTTTTTTACTAAATTTTCACATCTAGGATTCTTGTATCTGGGATTGATATAAACTTTGTTTAAACTTTAGCATTTAATTGGTTTTTATAATTATAATTTGTTTATATGTTATCTATCACTGTTCTTACTTCTTTAATATGCTTTGAATTCAATTTGAGTTGATATCTTGACTTTTATTCAATTTTGACACATGGGTGTTAAAATCTCCTCTGTTTTAACTTGATGTTAGATGGAATTACAGTGACTATCATCGGTTAACCTTGACTTTTTTGTTGAATTTCTTGGCTACTTTATACTTATTTTACTCTATATTTACTTTATATTAATGTTTAAAATATTTTAATGTTTTCCACCAATTTTTTAGGCTACAGATGATATGATTTGGTGGAGAGTTGCAACATAATGCAACAAGAAAAAGAAATTAGCTTGACGCCTTGACGGTAACTTATGTTTTTCTTTGTTTTTTTACCTTATGTGATGGAATCATGTATTTATACCTTGAACATGAAACCAAAGCCTTGAAGACCATGCATCAGAATCACTTACTGGCTACTACAAAACTGGAACTAAAAGTAATTATACAAATTTTTTTATTAAACGATTGTCCGTACTTTTATCAATTGATACAAAAGAAAATAAATACCTTGCTTGCACATGGCAGTTGCATTTGTTTGTTTGATCTCTTTAGTTTCTTAGTCACATGAACTATTGTCACCGGCTATAGGTGGCAAAATGCAAATGCTATGTAATTATGTAAACGCTCACTACTCTTAAATGTTCCCCAACAAACACTATACGATACTTCATATAAATTTGAATGCCTCTGTGTAGGTCTGGGCAGAGTTGAGGTTTTTTGTTGTTGGCGCGTATGGTCATGTGATTGACTTTGCTTTCACTTGGCAGGTGGTGAGTATGCAGCCATGGCGGATTATTCTCTGTGTTTGAAAATGAGATGGTCATGTGCATTGGCGAAGCCCCCCCCCCCCCCCCCCCCCCAATTTTCCCGAAACCGGGGGGCGGTAACGTATATAGCTATACGAAAGTATAACACTACGCATCGAAAAGTTCGGAGGGGCGAGCGCCCCCCGGAGATACACTATCCTGCGCCCCTGGTCATGTGAATGGCTTTGCTTTCACATATCAACTGGTTAGTGTCAGATCTATTCACTTTAACTCATATGTGGCCGTATGTTTGTAGTTTGTAAACAGTTCATTGTCCTTGATTGTCCTTGATTTTTATTGGAAGTGGCTATGATGATGAGTTTAAATTTGAGCAAAGATGGGACTTTTGTGTGTCCTGGCGGGGCAACCGAGATGGTCATGAGATTGACTTTGCTTTCCCGTGTCAACCAGTCAGTGTGCAGCCATGACATATCTATTCTCTTTCTTTGATTGTTTACATATATGAGCCTTATTATTCTTTCATCGTGTTTTTTAATCATTCATCGTTACACAATATTACTAAGTTTGATTTCTGATCAATGATGGATGCTTGCGAGTTTTGATCGCTCAATGAATACAACGATGTATGATAATCAACTTTTAAGCTCCGTAACTGTACTGACCAGCAACATTCTTGCAAGTATGTCAGAAGAAGCTAGAACTGCCAGCATAATTGTTTTTGATGTTGCATCTTGAATCTCCGTTTTTTTAACTGCTTCAATATATAGTTTACATTAGACTTTTAGAAACTGGACTCCGTCCACTACAAGAAGAGTCAACTTACTACACTTTTTGTAAACTCAACTCTGTCCTTTTCAAGAAAAATCAACTTATCACAGAATTGCTACTCTGATAAGTTACAGGAGCTCAGGGAGAACATGCTTACACTTTATGGTGAGGGACATGTTTAAAACTTATCGCAAACTTCAATGGTGATTATATTTTATACACTTCGCTGAACATTTGTAGTCTACATGACTCTTGCTTCAAAGTATAGCTACATGTCATTTGGAGACGGTGAAACACGTCAAGCCGAAAGAAACTGAAGGAAACAAAAGTCGAGAATAACCTGTTAAGAAGAGACTATTTATAAAGCCTTAGAAAGAGCAAGTAATAGTATTTACGAGCTCTTCTGCACTTACCGTCTTATCTCGCTCTCTACGGTTGGTTCTTTAGAGATCACATGTACCGAGTAGTTCATTTTTCTGGTTTCGCGCCGCAACGCGCGCGGGTATAATCCTAGTTTATAAACAAATATTAAACTGGTCGACACACACGCCCGAACACGACATAGACACAACACAAATATATATACGGGTCAGGTTAAAGTTGAAGAACCTTCCAACCGGACACAAGTAACACCTCTACTAGAGGGGTGGGGCTAAGTACACCAAGAACAAGAAACCCATTGTTAGCTCGTGTTGTGGTTAGAGAAGTTGGAATGCCGCTTTTCTTAATTTCTAGTAATGACTTGGTGGAGGTTTTTGTTGGGAAATCAGTTACTATAGTTGGAGATACATTTTTCATGTAGCTAGAAATGATTCACTATCATCAATTTTTGTTGTTGAGATTGATGATGTTGGTGGCCAACGTGGTAGAATGTTGAATTGTAAACGTAACCAAACAAAATTGAATGAAGTTGACACCTAAGGGAAGCGAGGATCAACTGATAAAACTCTTGATATGTGGAAGATTTGAGAGGTGGTTGTACTTCAGTTATGGAAGGTTATGAATTCGGTTATGAGTTGGAGATAAAGAAGAATAATAAACATGCAATAAAGAAGGCTTAGACAAAGAAGAAACTAAAAGTACAAAAGAGGTCAGACCTCGCGAGCTTGAACCTTAGTTAACAAGGTTTACAAATTAGCGAGTACCTAGTTGAGGTTTGAATCTAACTGAGCATACACTCAATGCATGCCTTCATGGAATTATGCCTCGGTTTGGTTAGAACGTCCATGAATGAACCCAACTCTTAAATCATTTGCAATGTGTCAAATCGGGACATGGAAGAAACACCATGGAGATATTTTGGACTCGCTTCATAATCATCCATTAATTCGTAAAACCATAAAGAAATACCCGCTACTCTTTACTTGATCCAATACTAGTAACACTTGGGAAATAATACTAACAATATACATAAATAAAGAACACAAAGACCCCATGTTGCATATGATGGGTACTTGGAGTTGAGATGTTGGAAACGACTCAAAGACAACAATGTATCATGTAGAAAAAAAAAAGAGTTAAATGCCATTTTAGTCCTTGTGGTTTGGGTTATTTTGCCAGTTTAATCCAACGTTTTAATTTTTCGCCCTTGGGTTCATAAAGGTTCCATCGTTGCCATTTTAGTCCACTGGGTTAACTTCAACCAATTATTTTTGTTAACGAGAAGGGCAATTCGGTCATTTTATATGGCCGAATTGCCCTTCTAGTTAACAGAATTACATATAAAATAACTGAATTGCCCTTCACGTTAACAGAAAAAATGGATGAAGTTAACCCAGTTGACTAAAACGGCAACGGTGAAACATTTTTAGACATACAGACGAAAAATAAAACCTTTAAACTAAACTAGGAAAATGGCTCAAATCACATGGACTAAAATGACATTTAACTAAAAAATAATAATTTGTTAGCAGAACATGAGGAAACGGGGCTTCCCCTCCACCTAGGGCTGTAAACGAACCGAGCGAACACAAACACAACCTTATTCGTGTTCGTTTGTTAAAAAATATACGTGTTCACGAACTGTTCATGAACACTTACCGAACGAGATTTTATGTTTGTGTTCGTTTGTTAAGGAAATGAACTTGTTTATGTTCGTTTTTGTTTGTTTGTTAATTTTAGGCAACGAACGAAAATGAACGTTGATGCACACGAATGGGTACAAACTAATGTCCATGAACAGAAATGGAAGCAAACGAACACAAACAAACATTCATGAGCAGGATATATAATACAATGACACTTATTAAGTGTTTTATTTGTCGGAATTTTGAAGTATATAGATAAAATATAGAAACTAAAAACACTAATGAACTATCGAACACGTTACCGAACGTTCACGAACATAAATGAACGAAAACGACATCTGTTCATGTTCGTTCGTTTAGTTAAACGAACGAAATTTCTTGTTCGTGTTAGTTTGTTTAACAAACTGTTGGTGCATACATCTGTCGACTTCGTCTTATATCGAGTCTTGGCTGCGTTGCGGAGCTGATCAAGCATGATGTCATCATTCTTGATGATGACATCATTCAAGTGACATCATCATGTGCAACATCATACTTCACATAAGACAAAATACATGGACTTTCGCTTGAAAACATAATGTTATATTATTTTGTATGTTTCGCTTGAAAGTCAATCTTAGTGGGTTCGCTTGAACTTATTTAGTGGGTTTCGCTTGAATTGGTCATGCATGTTTCAAGCGAACTCATGAATAGTATAAATAGGCAAGTTGTCTTCTCATTTGTAACGAATTCCAGATTTGATACCGAGGTGCTGCCGGTGTTCCTTGTAATTGTAATCGATAGTAAATCAATATACAAGAGGTTTATAGTGATATTCAAGCTGTTTTAACATCCATTTCTCTGTTTCCGCCTCTGAAACACAACTTTGATTAAAGAATTACGCAACTCGATGCACTTTCAAGCGGTGTGTCGGTTTCAAGTGAGAGGCTAGATTCAAGCGGAACCTCAGTGTAAACTCTATTTCAAGCGAGACCCACACGTATATTCAAGCGAAAGGCCAGATGACATCAGCAAAAGTCGAACAAATTTCAAGCGAAACCATGATTTTAACCAGTTTTAAGTCGATTTTAATGCCGAAACCCTCACGGCGGAACAAACATGATTACTTTCACAAGATTGACAAACGGTTTTCAAACTGTCGAAAATCAATGGGTTGTAAATCATGGGGGTACTTTATATTAGATTTTCTGCAAAACAGAGCACATTGAGCAGAAAATGGATGGCGAGACAAAGCTATCAGTATTGGTTGTCAAATTTTCTTTCAATGGTTTTGCATTTTAGGGGGAGAAAAATTGTCAGAAAATACAAAAACATTTGAAAATTTGAAAAAGCCAAAAACATGATAAAATTCAAAAATTGAGTTTTTGCAAAAAAAGAGGAAATGATAGTACATCAGTAGACAGTTACAGTACGCTAAAGAATTGGAAAGTTTAAATGTGTTAAACGATCTCACCGTGGATGTGTCGGTAGATTTTTATACATTTAGTAAACTTTTTCGGGATATAAACCTAAATTCAAACTTGCTTATTTTGTGGGGAACACTACTTGGATATATAGGTAACCCCTGAAATCTTGTTTGAAAGGTCCCTCTTTCTGAGATACTAGGTCTTTATGCTTAGTGATATCTGGGGTATTATTCTGGGACTTCTGATTTTGCGGAAGCAATGGCCTAGTCCCCGCATAATACTTTCTGCATTGCTTGAAATACAGCGCAACCCTCAGCAAATTGATGAAACAATAAAATTGATAGTCATTGCTGTTGTAATACAAAAGATCCTCTAAAGGGGACACACCGAAAAGTCGAAGCCATCATCTCTCTGCTGAACGGAAGTTCTGACCTGAGCTCTCACGGTTTCGCAATCAACCTCTTACAGATATCATATAGGTATACTCACCTCTAAGACTGAATATTGGGATCTGGATACGGGAGTATATTCTGAGGTGGGACACGCGAATAAGTTTAAGGCTCTAAGACATTAATCTCGTATCTCGAAATAGTTGAACTTTGTGTGAAAATTTAAGTGGATCAGTATACTGACAATCTAAGTGAATCGTTTAAAACTTAAAATGTTTAAAGCTTAACGGTGTTGGTGATTTGTCTCATAAACTGATATGATCCTCTTACACAAACTCACAAAAATATTGTATGTAAATATTTCTTTACTGCATTTCATTTCTGTTATGTTAAAAAAAAAATCCAAAAAGAGTTTCGGTGTGTTTTAGCATAAATTTTGAAAAATTCAAAAAGATTTTAGACGACTGATGTTGAAAAGCTGATTTTCAAAATTCTGAATGCTGAACATGACGAACAGGTTTGGGAAAGTTTGTTTGAAAATGTTTGAAATGAAAATGATATATATTCAAGTGGTTCACAGTGACTTGCATGATAAATTTTTTTTGTTCGATACTTGAAAAAGATGTATTCAGGGTTGTGTCTTCAAGAGGTTAGCAGAGTTTCTAAATTTGTTATATCTTATCTTTTATGAAACTTATGTTTTGGGTAGAGAATATGCAGGTGAATCAGGTTACGATACCTGAACCTGTGAAAGCCAGACTACGATCCCAACACAAGTTGAGGAGAGTCTGTTAGAGAAAGAGAGTCTGAAGATGCAAGAGCTAGGAGCCAGAGATCCTGAAAGATTAGTTGAAGAAAGTTAGAGTGAAGGAAGCCTAGAGACTGATAAAGACTGAAGATTGCGAAGACTCGACACTTAAGACTCGTCAACATCTGAAGCCGACATGTGTACTTCAAGCGAGACCATGAATAGTATAAATAGGCAAGTTGTCTTCTCATTTGTAACAGTTTTTAGAGATTCCATACCGAGGTGCTGCCGGTGTGAAGACTGATTGTAATTGCTATTATATCAATCAAACCAGTGTTTAAAGTGATAAGCAAGCTGTTTCAAAGTCAGTTTCTTATTTTCCGCATCTGAAACTGATAAAATCTCTTCTGAACGACTCGTTTGGGTCACAAAACGATCCTACACAAACGAACGAACACAAACGAACTTTCCGCCGAACGGTTCACGAACTGTTCACCGAACGTTTAATTAATTTGCAGCCCTACCTCCACCCCTGCACGCACTTGATAACCCAATTCGAACATAATTCCAAAACTTTCAAACCAACCCCTATACTTTCCTTTCCCAAACAAAACACCCCTCTTATTATCTGTTCCCCAATAACAACACTCCATACAAACAAACTTCAAACCTCACGCTCCTCAACTCTCCATGACGGCACCCAATCGATCCCCTATGCGCGTCCTAATCCGACCACCATCATCATCACCCACCCCACCACCGTCCACCACCACTCTTCCGCCACCCTTACCCTTACCCCCACCCCCACTCCCACCTCTCCCTCCACCCACACCATCCCGACAAAACGGCGTCGTTGTAGTCGGCGTCATTGGCCGCCGTAAATCAGACGTGAGTCAATTAATTAACCGGATTGTAGATGACAATGTCTTCGGGTCCGGGAACGCTGACGTGGCACTGGGGTTTGATAAAACAGGGGAGATAAGTGATGAGGTTAAGGATTGGTTAAAAGAAAGGGAAATTAGTTATTATTATGAAGAGGCAAAAGGGGTTTTGTATTTGCAGTTGTGTTGTAGTAAGTGTCCGGTTTTCGACCGGTTTTCGGAGGAGGTTTCGAGTGGGTTTGATTCGGTTTTTGAGAAGATGGAGTTTGGGGATCTGAAAGGGATGCTGTTTATGTTCTCTGTGAGTTTGTTTGGATTCAATTTGATTGGTTATTTGCTCTGTTTTGATATGATTTGCATTCATTATTGTGAATTTGTTTGCTTTTGTAGCGGTTAAGTGGCTATGTTTCAGCTAAGTTTTAGGGTTTATTTGATCATAATCAAGAACTGTGTAAAACTTGTTGATTTGTGTGAAAACTGTTATTCTAGACGGCTAGGGCGATAATTGACATTGGTTTAAAAAGACGCACGAGGCGTTGAGGAAAACACGTCAGGGGCGCAAAAGGGCGCGTGTCATGTGGTTTTGGGTTAAAGTTGGCCAAAGTTAGGGTGCGTAGGAGCTTGGTTTTAAGAAGCGAGAGGCGCACAAAAGCGAGGTCTAAAAATGAGGCGCGAAGCGCAAAAGCGGTGGGCTTTTCGTACCTGAGGCACAAGAAGATTATATAAATTTTTGTATATATCCCATAGGTTTTTAGCATCCCTTATCCAAAATATAGTTATAAATAAGGTTTATATATCAAATTACCTACATGTACAAGCCAAAAAACCTATTGTAAAACACTTTCATGCATAAAAACAACACAAAAACACCCAAAATACATAAGGCGCGCGCCTCAGACCTCAAAAAACCCAAAAAAATGCGCTTTTCTTGCGCTTTGTGGAAAAAGCGCGCCTCAAGTGCCCTGAGGCGCTGAAGCCTGCACCTTAGTGCGCCTCGCGCCTAGGCGCGCTTTTTAAAACCCATCGTAGGAGGTTTATATGTAAAAAGTCTATGTTGTCAAAATCCAAGGCTCACTCCAGGCGCATAGGTCGAGCTTGGAGCCGGGAGTCTAGACGCTTAACGTGAGGGTTTTTTAAGCTAGGCACATAGTATAAACTCCCGTTTTTACGGCTTTTAGACATGTTTTAGGCTTGTTTAGGCTGTTTTAGGTTGATTCCATGCTTATTTAGGGATTTTTTTATGTTCTTTGTGAATTTGTTTGGGACCAATTTGATTGGTTGTTTTGTTTGTTTTTGATGTGTTTTTTTTGAGAGATTGAATTTGCATTATGCCATTATTACATACATTGTTATGAATTGTTGTGGTTAAGTGGATATGGTTGAGCTATTAGATGTAGATGAATTAGGAAATTTTTAGGGTTTTGTTTGCTTATAATCAAGAACTGTCAAGTGAGATGGACTCTAATTGGGTTGGATAAATTGTATAAAAGTTATTGATCTGTGTGAACACGGTTATTCTAGACAACTAGGTAGACATTTGACCTGGTTTTAAAAGGCGCGTTAGGTGTTGAGGAAAATGCATCGGGAAAAAGGGCGCGTCTCATGTAGTTTTGGCCCAAAATTCCAAGGCGCGCTCCAGGCGCATAGCCCGAGCCTAGTCACTTAAAACGCGAGGGCTTTATTAAGCTAGGCGCATAGTATAAAAAACCCTTTTTAGGGGTTTTAGACATGTTTTGGGCTTGTTTAGGGGTAATTTAGACTGTTTTAGGTTCCATGCTTATTTAGGTTGATTTCAGTCTTATTTTTTTCTCCATTTTGTCCAGAAAATGCCCTGAAGCAGCGCCTGAGAGCCTGAAAGCACGCCTTTCAGGGTGCACCGCATTTGGTGCGCTGGGCTGCGCCTGAGCGCACACCTAGGGGCTTTTGACAACATAGGTAAAAACAACCTAATGGGAATAAGGAAATTGTTGTGAAAGGTTTAGCATCTGACTTAAATTCCTGTTATACGAGGAACAAGGCTGTATGTTCTTTGAGTTAACTAGTTCGCTAAATTTACGGTAAGAATTATAAGAACTGTGGTTGTAGGCAAATTGCTAAATCACACAAATACTATTCTGTCTGTTTCAACTTTTAAGAATCCTAACTATTTTATCTTGTGTATGATTGATGATCCTCGCAATTTTATTATGATCATGATTTTTTGAATATATCTGGATTTTGCCATGATTTTCTTGGTTAGTTCAAATTTTGATACAACTTGTAGAAAGCTTAGTAGTTCACATTGGATTTTGTTTGATTCTATTCATTTTGTTATTAATTCTTTGTCATTTTAAATGCAGGTCTGCCACGTGGTCATATACATACAAGAGGGCTCACACTTCGATATACAGATTCTGCAAAAGTTTCGGGTCTTGCAAGGTGCCAAACGCGCAATGTTTCCATTCGTTAAACCACAAACACTTCATCCAACTTCTTCAAGATCCCACACATCACCTTCTTCAAGAACTTCGGGGTCCGGACCTCCTATAAACCGATCTCCCGGTAAAAACGGTCCACCCACATCAGGTTCCGGGTCATACACGTCTTTATTTCCTGGACATTGTACCCCGGTTATACTTTTTGTTTTCATCGATGATATTTGCGAACCGGGTTGTAACCCGGATGAGTTAGTAGAGTCCACATCATCAAACCCGTCTTCAAATAGTGTAAAAGGGTCGGGTTCGATAGTCGTGTTATCACGTCCCGTCACGAAACCCGAAGGGGGTTTCAAGAAGAAACTACAATCGTCTCTCGAGGGGCAGATCCGGTTTTCGATTAAAAAGTGTCGAGTACTTTCGGGTTCTGAAACGGGTCCTCCTGGGTCAAGAGGTGGGTCCGTTTCCGTTTCAAATCACACACCATTGTTTTCACTTGATGCATCGAAGGCCGTTTCGATTGTTGACCGAAAGTCAAACCAGAAAGGCGAATCGTTGGACTTTGCTACTAGTATTGTCGAAAACGTTTTAAACGGTATATCGACTTCGGATTCTCTGTTACTCGAGAGTCATAGCCAAAGTTCGAATAAAGAGGATATTATTTACATTAAGGAGTTTATTTTCCGACAATGCGATATTTTACGAGGTCGTGGGAGTTCGGTTTCAAACGCGAACAACGTCTCGTCTGGCGGTGTCGGAATGGTGGCGGTTGCAGCCGCTGCGGCTGCCGCCAGTGTAGCTTCCGGAAAGCCTTCGACAACTCCCGAACTTCCGACTCTCGACGTATGGTTGACTTCCAGTCAAACTATTTTGCACCGACTTCTTTCCGCTAAACCCGGGTTGGTCTCCGAACCCGAGCCCGATCAAAACAAAAGAAGACCTCGGCAAAGAAATATTATTTTACCGACAGTTGACGGTAATCACGATCCGTTAGAACTTGCAGCGACGTATTTAGATAACAGCAGAGGACTCAACACTAAATTTTCGATTTCATGGTGTCAGCGGACCCTACCTGTCGCTAAAGACGTTTACTTAAACGGTTTACCGACATGTTACCCGACTTCGCTGCACGAAACCCACTTGGTCAAAGCGTTGACTTTTTTTAAGTCAATGGTCAAAGGACCAGCCGTGCAAGATTATTTGAAAAAACTAGAGGACGAGTGTACATCGATTTGGATATCGGGTCGACAGCTATGTGATGCGGTTAGTTTGACTGGTAAATCGTGCGTTCATCAGCGACACGAATTGACTGATAAACCGCATTCTAGCGGTTTTGTTTTCCTCCACGCGTGTGCTTGTGGTCGGTCAAGGAAATTACGTTTAGACCCTTTTGATTTCGAAACTGCTAACGTGACGTTTAGTTGTTACCCAGAATGCGATAAGCTTCTTCCAAGTCTTAATTTATTAGAACGTAATACAACTGGGCTGGTTCGATCGGCATCGTGGAGTTTGGTTCGAATTGGCGGGTCGAGATATTATCAACCGTCTAAAGGTCTACTTCAAAGCGGGTTTTCATCTACCGAAAAGTTTCTTCTTAAATGGAAGTTTTATCTCGAAAAGCATAAAGAATCCGCGAGTCTACAATCGGGTCTTCTACACGGTTATTATTCTACAAACGGGTCAAGTAAAGATTCGCGGGTCGAAGCCGTTTCAGATGAAAAAGTAAAGAAATCGGAAGATAGTAAATTGGATGAAAACAAGAGTAATTCCGCTCAAGCGATTCCGGGTTTCACTATGAAAAAACCGTTTTCCGAAGTTGTTGCGGGGTCTGCAGCTACAAACTCCGGGTTCCCACCGCTTCAATCGAAGAAAAAAGTTTTGGAAAACGTTACTGTTGTCAAAATGAGTGACAGTAATGATAGTCAGGAATCTAAAAAGCTGGAGAATATTTCTTCCGTTCATGAAGCCGTTAACGGGAATGGTAACGGTAGCCTGTTTTTACAAAAGGGTAGTCCCGGTAATTTAGCGATTATGAACAGTAAGGAAAGTTCGTTAAATCAGGCGGTGGTCTATATCGGATTCGAGCACGAATGCCCATGTGGACACCGGTTCATATTGACGCCCGAGCATCTCAAAGGGCTTGGATCAATTTACGCGTTGGATGACGACTCTTACCGTTCATCTGTTGAAAATCCCGAACGTAAAGGGGTAGATCTGTCAAAAACGGGTGGGAAACATGGTGGTCACGGGAAAGTCAACCGACAGTCAAATAGATCGGTCAGAAATCCGGGGAAGCCAAAAGAACAAAACGGTGTCGCAAAAAGTGATAGCGCGAAAGAAATTGAAAAAAGCCTTCAGGCGATGACGATTGATGATGACGACAATGGCGTTTTTGCTTTACTTAATAGGAATATACCGTTATACCTAAATTGCCCTCATTGCCAGATTCAGAAGAACAAGACTGACCAACCGAATGTTCAATTTGCCGGCACAATATCACAGCTTCAGAGAATTTTTCTTGTAAGAAATTTTGGAGTATAATGCCGTTTTCGCCCTTGAGGTTTGACCAGTTTTGCGACTTTCGTCCAAAGGTTTGTTTTTCCACATCGGGTTCCAAAACGTTTGAAATCTCGTCATTTTCATCCAGCTCGTTAACTCCATCCATTTTTCCCCGTTAAGTCGGGGGTATTTCCGTCTTTTTTGTTAACTTAAAGGGCAATTCGGCCCTTTTCTGGGTCTTCAGTCTATTTGCATAAAAGTGAAAGACCGAATTGCCCTTTAAGTTAGCAAAAAAAAAAAAAAAAAGATGGAAAATACTCCTGACTTAACGGAGAAGAAAATTGGATGAAGTTGACTAGCCGGATGAAAATGGCAAAGATTTTAAACATTTTGGATCCAGATGCGGAAAAACAAACCTTTGAACGAAAGTCGCAAAACTGGCCGGACCCTTAGGAACGAAAATGGCATTTTACTCTTAATTTTTTATTCAGTTTGATCGGATATAATTTATTTTGGATATATATGCGGAGTTATATAACTAATTTATTTTTGTGCAGGTCACACCTCCATTTCCTGTTGTATTGGCTACATGTCCAGTTATTCAATTTGAGGTACCTCTTAAATGCTTTATGTAATTGTATACATCAAACTATTAATATTATTATTAAGGGTGTAATTAAAAGGATGAAATTAGTTATCTGTTACTATTGAAATAGCTATGATTTTGAACTAGTTTAGGTTAAATGACTTGTTATGTTTAGGGGTGTACGAGAGGGCTGCAAACAAACCGAACGAACATGATCGTTTGTTAAGAAATATTGGTGTTCATGAACATGTGTTCGTTTGTTAATTTTAGGCAACAAATGAAAAACAAACAATGATGAACACAAACTAATGTTCATGAACACAAATGGGAACAAACGAACACAGACATGTCACATGTGTTTATGAACAGAACATATAATACACTAACACTTATTAAATATTTTGTTTGTCGGAATTTTGAAGTATGTAAATAAAATATAAAAACTAAAGGCACTAATGAACTATCGAACACAACCGAACATAAACGAACACGGTACCCAACGTCCACGAACATAAATGAACGAACATGGCCTCTGTTCATGTTCGTTCATTTAACTAAACGAACGAAATTTCTTGTTCGTGTTCGTTTGTTTAATAAACGAACAAACACAAACGAACTTCCCGCCAAACGGTTCACGAACTGTTTGCTGAACGTTTGGTTTGTCTGCAGCCCTAGATGTACGTGTACGTGCCAGACTTGAAGTTCAGCTCATGAAAACTATGTATTTTAAAAAAAAAATTTGATTTGTTTTTTTTTTGCTGATTGAATGTTCAGGTGTCGTGTTTATCTCCATCTGTCCCTGACCGTGAACAGAAACTGCAGTTCAGCATGGGCAGTCTGGTAATTTTGCCACCCGAGAGTTTCCTCTCACTTAGGCTTCCATTTGTTTATGGTGTGAAACTGGAGGATGAAAGTGTGTATCCAATCAGGCCTTTTGAAAGTCAACCGGAGTTGACTGCTTGGATCACAAAAGGCACGGCTCTACAGGTTTTGTCGAAGGGAAACGATCTTGAAGTGATGCAAAATTGATGACGGTAACGGAAACTTTCTTGCATTACTTGCTGTAATAGTGTAATCTGCATGCTTCTGTGTGCAGTTTCACATTGGTTTCAGGTAATGAGGTTAAATCTTTTGATAATAAATTCGCAGGGCGTTTGGATTTCCGTTCTAAAAGTGTTTGGATAAACGAATTATGTTTCAAAACATTACCTATTTACATATTTTTTGAACCTACTATGAGAGATTTTCAACTCGATTTTAAGATACGATCTTCCTCTTTTTTAAAGATGATTTTCTTTTTGGTCATTTTTATCAGCTGATTATGGGATTATTGCAACTTCAAACAGAAAAAACACATCCAAACACATATCTTTTTACTAGGGGTGTGCACGGTTCGGTTCGGTTTTTTCAGTTTAATCAGCGGTTCGGTTTTTGAAACAAAATTATGTAAGATTCAAAAATAAAAAGTATACTCCAAGATTTAAGAATCTTTCTTAGATGTTTACATTTAAGTTATTAGGTTTAACCTTTTTAATTAATATTGTTCACATCACATAAACCTAACATTCTAATCTATTTTTATGTTTCTCGAAAGCTTTTGTTAAGGCATTTTCTTTTTATAATACTTTGAAAATCATTTAATTTTATGTTAAGTTTTGTTATTTCTTGTAGGCATTGGATAAATCATTTCAAAGATTAAAAAAAAGATGTTAATGTTTTTTATTATAAATACTTAACATTCAAGAATAAAACTAATAATTCCTAAATCAGTATATAACAAACATAAAAATATTATTTTTAAGTTATTCGGTTTGGTTCGTTTTTTTTCGGTTTTCAAAAAATGCAAAACCGTAACCGAATCGTAAATTTTGGTTCGTTTTTTTTTTGATTTTTTGTGCGGTTCAGTTTTTTCGCTCCGGTTAAATCGGTTTTTTTCGGTTTTTGCTCACCCCTACTTTTTACAGTCTGTTTTACTGATTATCGGAACCAAACGCCCCCTTATTTTTGTTACTAGTTATTCAAGTCGACGTGGATAGATGTTTGGCCACCATACTCTTGTGATATGCAAATGAAATTTTTAAATACTATGCTGATATTTAAAAATAATTTCTTCCGTTTCTTGATAGTTATTGCTGACTGTGCATGAGGATGGGGTTGAAAGGTAGCATGTTGTCAGGTGATGCCCTTATCAACTGTAAACTGATCGATTTTTTTTTTTTAATAAAAAGCAGTTATGTTATCCAGCTGATTGTTTTTATTCTGTCTATTAAAATAGGTCTCTAGAAATGGCTGGTTTCCTATGGAATTCTTGGACATAATCATGCCAAATTGTGTAAGTACAATCTTTCGCTTGAGTCTTTGCTTTTATGCTTTATAGCCATACAAATAACTAATGGTTATAGGGTTTGGTTGGTATAGTTGTATATCGTTTTGGTTTTGTCGATCCAGTTTGTGGGTCCCATGAAGAAGTGAACACGGGATTCGGCATGGCTAAGGATAGTTTGTTTGCATGCATCGAGTACCAATTTTTTACTCATTTACTTATTAACGAGTCAATTTGGGTCATTTTTATTTCAAATGGGTCAAACAAAATAAGCTAGTATTTTTTATATATTTACTTATTAACGATTCAATTTGGGGCATGTTTTATTTCAAATGGGTCAAATAGAAAACTAATATTTTGACCCATTTACTTATTAACGTGTCTGTTTAGGTCCCATGAAGTGAAACAAGTTTGAGCTTGTTCAAGGAAAGGGCTTTTTTGTGCATGCTCTGAGGGGCAATTGGGTCATTGGCTTGTTAAAAGAATCAATTTGGTCTGAAATGGGTCAAATAAAGTAATTGTTAATATTTTCTATGTTCAATTCATACAATGTTCTAAATCATTTTATCCAAAGATTTGAAACTACAAAATGATTTTTAGTCTATAGTGTTTTTAAAAAGATTTTCTTTTTTAAGTCATCTTGACCCGCCATACTATAACAACCAGTTCTGACCCGTTACCCTTGTGCCCGTCCACGTGTAGGTGTTTCGTCAAATTCCTCGACAAGGGATTTATATACTCTTTCTTTTCTTGTATGAAAACAGCAATGTCTACACGACCGGCTTAAGAGTTGCACACGGCCTGTGGAATACTAGAACTACAAGATCGGTTTAAAAGCCATAATGAAAGGAACAAGACCAGAGGCATCTTGAATGGCGTGGAGTACGAACAAATAATAAAATGGAACAAGGGGTTTAATCCTTTAGATTGACTGACTTATGACATTGGAATTATGAATATGTTGTTATTCCAACTTCAAAATTTAAATTTGGATTTTGTAATTGCAATATTATGTATGATAGTTATTTACTAAGTTAAAAATCATACATCATGTAATTTCATCAGTAAACATTCGGAGTCAAAATTCACAATCATGAACAGTAATTGCGGATTTACTTGGATCCAGTTGAAGTTTTGATTTCTTAATCAAATGAATTTCTAAGTAACAAGTGGGATTTGTTCCCTAGCTCCCTCTAATGAACCTCAACATAAAATAACTTTTTTCAACTCAAATTATTGATCAAGAACTTTACTTGTTCATCGTAATCATAATCCGATGCAAATGATAAATCATATTTAACAATGAAGAAGCAGGACCCACTCCCAGTATCAATGAGCGGGAGATGATGATCCTAACTTGCAAAACAGAAATGCCGTTAGCCTCGCCAGAGAAGGGATATCTCTCTGTGACCATCCTCTCTGGTGTAAGAATAAATATAGATTCATGAAAAAATAGATAAGCAAGTAAGAGAGAGCGAGAATGAGAGAGTACATGTTACCTTTCTTTCATGACATCACTAGTATTTATACTATGAATGGTTATTTGTTGCTTTCATGGTAGATGTGGTCCCTGCAAGGGCATAACTTTCTTGATGTTGATATCTCTTTTCCTATTGGTGGTCATATTATCATGTTATTTTGTGAGAATTTTCTACCTCAGCATGGATCGGGGTACTTGAGCCCTCTGCTCATAACGTGTATCCGACCCACCAATGGTGGGATCGATATCCATTCCTCTTCATGCCCCCATTTCGGGTAGTGCCATTCCTCTTCATGTCCCCCATTTTGGGTAGTGCTTCTTCGGATCACCTCTAGAATTGATTGTTAGGTTACACTGGATTTGCAAACATGAAAACCTCCTAATACCCATAAAGCTTTTGAAATACCATTTCATTTTTATATGAACTAGTAATTTTTCCTCGCGCTTCACGGTGGGAATTCGATCGGTATCTGTTCTATTCATTACGGTACCAACGTTCACTGTAGTAATCGAAAGAATACCTTACATCGTTCGAAAACAATAAAAAGAATATCAATACGGTACCTATTGTGCCGTTATCGTAGCAAACAGAACCAAAACCGACTCCACAACATTTGTCTCGGTACCGATATTTATTTTTATTGTTTTTTCTTTTGGTACACAAAGATCGTACTGCTACCATACCGTACCGAACTGAACATCGGTACCGGTATGTATTAAATTTTATGGTTTCTTGTTTGATAACATATATCCTCCAGCTACTGTAGTGAACCGAAAGCACATCGGTTCGGTACCGATATTTATTTTTCTTTTGATAAACTAACATCGTGTCGCTAGCGTACTGTACCAAACAACATCGGTTCAATATCTGTATTCATTTTTATGGTTTCCGGTTTAAAAAAACTGTTCATTTATACAACTATGGGGCTGTTTGTTTAGCTCTTAACGAGGCTCTTAATGGTTCAGACCTCTTACTGGTTCATAACTTAATGATTTAGACTGTTTGCTTCGCGAGTAGATGTTTGAATGATTCAGACATTTGCCTCTGAATGGTTAAGCATTATACTAAGTCTGAATAGTTAAGACCTCTTATTTGAATTGGTAAGACATTTGCCTCTGAACGATGAAGCATTATACTGGCTCTTAATGGTTCAGACCACTTACTGGTTCAACACTTACCCATTCAGAAGTTGCCAAACATCCCCTATGTCTGTGACGATAAATGAATACCGGTACCGTGACAATTTGAACCGACTGATACCATTTGAACAACATCGGTATCGGTCCCATGTGTTCGTTTTTAATGTTTTCGATTGATTGTTACCGTTCAAACAACATCGGTGTCGGTCCAATGTGTTCTTTTTTAACGTTGTCGATTTAAAACACGTGTTGATTTCTATATCGAGTGCATGAATTATACCGAACAGACGAATAACAATGGGCAGACGAATAACATGGAATGTTAAAAATATAAATAAACATAGATGCCAATTTAGATTTTTTTAAAGTTAACAAAAGTAAGTTATTATTGTAAAAAAAAAGAAAAAATTAAAACGATGGCATGACTATAAGTTTACACTGGGGTAAAATCGTAATTTGACAGAGAAAAAACGGTGGCAAAACTCTAAAATCGAACTGAGGGCTAAATTGTAATTTGGCTAGGAGAGAAAAAAAAAACAAAACCAATGACAAAACTGTAAATTTAAACAGAGCAAAATTGTAATTTGGCTTGCCACTAGGAAAGTGCCAGACAGCTGTCTGCCCCTATTCCCCTTCACTAAATTTTTTTTAATACTTGAGTTTGGTTTCAATTATTATATCCTAACTTAAAAAAAAATAAAAAAAAATAAAAAAAAGCTAGTTGATTGCCGCCACTTTTGATAAATCAAAGAACTTAACTATTCCCCGTCAGGAGAAATGTATATGTAGGATAATATACACATGTCACAACACAGTTCAACAACTTGGAGCATAATGTGAGTTGGATTTTTTTTTAAACTTACTAAATAAAAATGTTGTTTATTAAGAGTTCTGAAAGTTCTGTAATTATTTAGAGTTCTGAAATGAACCCAACCCTATATATATATATATAAATTCTGGATGTTTGTATAAATAAGGGTCTGCTAAAGGACCCAAAGTTTTTTAAATAAGGGTCTGTTTAAAAGTTTTTAAAAAATGGCTCAATATGAGCACAGTGTGGTTCGGTTCGGTTATTGCCTAAAACCGAAACCATAACAGCACACTTCAGTTATAAAAAATTCATAACTGTTCGGTTTCGGTTGATGCGGTTTCGGTTAATCGGTTATTTGCGGTTAATGCGGTTTCGGGTCGGTTATAGGTCGGTTTTTTTTATCGTTTCTAAAGTTAGGCTTTAAATGTATGGGTTATGCAAAATTCATGCGCAAAAAAATAAAAATACACGGTTAAAGCTTGCATAATTATCAATTATATTTCACTACAACGTTCATACTGAATTCCAAAAACAAAAGTAACACGTGTAGACACGTGTTATGTGGAAGCATACATACGAACACAAAGTGGTTAGAGTTTTAGATTCGATAAGGTTGAGTCCAGGGTCGTCTATCAGGGGGTGCAGGATGTGCCTGCGATCAGGGCCCAAATCAATATAGGGCCTAAATTTTTTTTTATAAATTATACATATATACATGTAGGCTGAGAATCATTTCAGAACTTTAAATAATTACAGAACTCCTAATAAACAATTATTTTATATATAAATTTCTGTATTTATGGTACTTTTATCGTTTATCATATGTATTTTTATGATTACATACATGTTAAGAATAGTTTACATATGTATAATAATCAAATTGTATATATGTGTAACAACTAATTACATATATGTAAAAAAACCAGTTTACATATGTGTAATCATAAAATTACATACCAAAAAATGATAAGCTACCTTTAACATGTATGTAATCATAAAAATATATGGAAAAAATGATAGAAGTGCTCTAAAAATTAGAAAAACTAAATAAAAATGTTGTTTATTAAGAGT
Organism: Helianthus tuberosus; assembly: GCA_030545235.1. Taxonomy (NCBI): domain Eukaryota; kingdom Viridiplantae; phylum Streptophyta; class Magnoliopsida; order Asterales; family Asteraceae; genus Helianthus; species Helianthus tuberosus. Next base: position 125,437,183 of record CM060416.1, read on the forward strand.
TCTGAAATGAACCCAACCCTATATATATATATAGGCTAATTATAAGGAGAAAACCCACTCCAGTTGACTAAACCCTGGAAACCTATATGTGTGGTTAGGATCGAACCACGTCATATGCACACCAAATGATAAGAAGGGTAAATGAGTCTTTTTACATTAGAGGGTAGAGAAGTGTTAAGACATGGCAGACATCACTTTCTGTCACTATTGTTTTGACATTTTGAACCATTTCTCAAATGAAGAACATATCACTTTCTCTCTCCTGTTTTTTCTTTTTTGAAAGCATTTCTTAAAATGAAGAACAGATCCATGTTTTACCTTCTTTCCTTCTTATTACATGTTTTACCTTCTCTCATTCTTATTACATTTCTCAAATGAAGAACAGATCCATGTTTTACTTTTTTTGAAGCATTTCTCAAATGAAGAACATATTTTACCTCCCAAAAATCCAAAGAGATAGATGGTAAGAGAGAGAAGATCGGAGAGAGAGAGGCAACGAGGATCGGTGAGAGAGGCAGTGAAGATAGGAGAAAGATCAGAAGATCGAACGGGTGTTCCATACAACATCAGATTCAGATCTGGTTCAAGTGGTGGAGGTGACGGTGGTTCCTCCTGCCGGAAAACCACTTAGTAGCTACTTGGCGGTGGTGGTCCATGGTTAGTTACTTGAATTCTCGTTTCCATTTTCAGGTCTCGATTTATTTTTGGAGATGATGTTTTTTTATCCTAGTTTTTTCCTTTCTTAAATTGGCCTTAGATCTAGTGTTTTTAACAGAAATAAAGAAAGTTGGTCAAAAATGTGTTCACCGGAAAAGTTTTCCGATTGCTGTGAGACATGGAACAATATTTTGGAGAAGATGATCTTTTTAGTTAAATAGGGGCATTTCTGTAATTTAACAGGTCCACTAAAAAGTGTTGTTCCAAATAATTGGTGAGACGTGCACCTCTTTATCTTCAAAAACTAGTTGCACCATCTTCAATTTTTATTTTTGTTTTTCTTTATAACACTGAAACATATTTATTAATTGTGTTACATTGTTTTTTATTTTCATCTGAACCGATACGGGTTCATATGAAATACTTAATATGCAATTCTGGATGAATCTGTATCTGTATTCGGTTTTTTATCAGTTAATATGAAATACTTAATAATAATAAAATATTTTTTTTGTTTTACCACACTTATTATTTTACACTTATTTAAATTTTTATTAGGCTAGCTTAGCAATATGCGTTTATATATATAAGGATTAGATAAAATGAATATGAGTTGTGAGAACGAAAGGAACTATGGATTGTCCAAATTATATGAATTTTAGTTTTGTTATCTTTTTTGAATTTGACCCGACCCGACCCGATCCGATTCGCTACGAACCGAAAAAATATTATATATCGTTAGGGGTCTAAAACTCTTAATAATTTTCCGCAGCCTAGAAAAATTTCTTGGGTCCGCCATTGTTGATTTTTGTAGAGTGACGTGAAGCATGGTGAGGTTCATATGACGGTTCGATGTTTCAGATTACAGGGTCGATGTTGAACAACTGGTTAAGATCTGAAGCATTTTTGTAATTGCATGTTGCATTTTTTGCTCATGTAAAAAGTGGGTCTTATTGTTCCAGATCTAAAAGATGATCTGAAATCCAAAAAGAGGATCCGGTTCCAAGATGCTACCAGATCCAAAAGATGCTCCAGATCCGGTTGAAGATGTTCGATGTTGAAGATGATATTCCATATAACGGTTCGATGTTGTTTTTTATTACTGATTTCTTTATTTTTTTTGTGTAAAATTCGTTTTCAGATATGAACAAATGGAAACAATTTGATTTAAGTTCTTATGTATTGGATTAAAATCTAAGTTACTTTCTTGTTTATTGTTATGATGATTGAACCCTGATTTTAATAAGTAAATGTATGTTCTAATCGTGTTTTATCCCCATTATTTTAATGTAGCCTAGCAATTGCCCTTTCATTGGTTGGGTCGACCCACCGATGTGCTTACGGTCAACTAGGATCATACCAGGTCTTTTGAGGAACATCAACAACCTGCAAGCTGAACTGTTTACCCGTGAGCAAGAAATTCGGAAGAAGAAGAGGGTTATATGGTTACTGATATTAGCGTTAGTGATTGGCAGCTTACTTGTTAGCATTGTTTGTTGTGATTAAGAAATAGGTGGTACTTAGTTGGATTATCCTTCTTAGTATGTTAATGACATTTGTAGTATGTACTTGTTGATGTTTGGTTGAATCTGAGAATTTTCTATGTTATGGATTTTTTGGTTTTGTTTTTACCATGTTACATTTTTTCCCCTCAGATTTATGTAGACTTTTGCTGTGTTGAATCTGAGAATTTTATATGTTATTGATTTTTTGGTTTTGTTTTTACCATGTTACATTTTTTTTGCCTCTGATTTTTGTACATTTTTGCTGTATCCGAGTTACATTTTTTTTTCACTGAGATTTTTGTACATTTTTGCTCTATGTGTGTTTGATCATGTGCTTTTGTTGAAGGTTGCTTGAATATCTTTTTTTCCCCGACAACGTTGTATGTTTTTTTAGATTTGATCACGTGACTCTTTTTTATTTATTATTTTTTCCTAAAGTGTGTAACTCATGTAAGCTTTTTTTTAAGATATCATCTTTTTTTTAAATCATATAATAACGACACGATTTTGTTTTTACATTGGTCGGTGTATTGAAAGTTTTTTGTTTATTCAAAGCCCAAATGTGTACGTGGTGGGGAATCAAAGCCTAAATAAACGCCCCTTTGTTTTTACATTGGTCGGTGTATTGAGAAATCCACAGCTTAATTAAAAAGTTTAATTTATTTTTTGTTTTATCAAATCAAAACCCTTATGAACAAAAGTCACATCATTTCTTTCAACAAAATATTTTGTAGAAAATTTAAAACCCTAAAAACTTTCTTGTCGCATTTGTCAAAACCACATGTTTATGTAACGTTTACATGTTTTATGTTATGTTTTTGTGTATAACATTTCTATGTATTATTTTATGCTGGTACATTTATCTTTGAAAAGAAGTTTAAAACGAGAGAGAGAGTATGGGAAAATGAGTAAGAGAGAGAAATTAGCAAAAGTTGACTAGTACAGTGTACTTCCATTTAGTCACATCAGTCTTTATTAGTTTATCTTTTTCAATCACATTTTTAATAGAAAAATGTGTATATTTTGTTTCTTGTTAAAGTACACAAAGACTTTTTAAACATCATACAACCATTTAGCCAGTATATAATAAATAAAAAGTGTTAATTACAAAACAAATTATTTTTTCATATGTTATATAAACCCCGCCACTTGTCAATTGTTACATTAGCTATTTATCAAAAAGTAACAAATTTAACAAGACAATACTTTATGAGCATTAATTTTACATATATCATGCCCCCCATAATTATGATACATTATATATGTATATCATAATAAAAACTAAAACAAGAAATAATGACATTATTATGATCACTCAAAATAGTAAGAATTTTATCCGACTACTCCCCTTGAGTTGCTATGTTTTTCCATTCGTTTACTTGTAACATAATATATCTTCATTTTTTTGTAACAAGTCTTGTGCAAAAAAATAAAATAAATAAAGCATGTCACGGTACGCTTTTTTGGTGTAACAAAATTTGCGCTAAAAAGTTACAAATTTATCCGAATGACAGTTGTTACATTGTTTTTTTCTTAAGCGAATACATGTTACAGTACATAGCAAAAAATGTAACAACACATTTTTTGTTTTTGAAGAAATGAAAAAATGTACAAAAAATAGTTAGTTGATAAAGATGACACTTTTTGTGATTTTGTTGGATTTTTGCCTTTTTCCTTTTGTAGTTCATCCCTGTTGTTCTCTTGCCTATCTTCAATCTCCTACATTGACATGGTTATAACAAGAAATAGGTTATAACAAAAGTTTCATTTTACATTTTTTACATTATACACATGGGCGTTACACTTAAAATACATACCCAAAAAATGTAAACAAGGTTAGAACCATATCACACTTTTTTTTTTATTTTAAACTTTTTGTTAATCCACACATCAACAACTTAGTAAAAACTACATTTTTTTGTAATTTCCATACCCTATTCTTTTTTTTTTTTGTCAAAAACTACAATTTTGTAATTTCCAACCCAAATTTTTAACAAAATATCTTGTAGAAATGTTAAAACCCTAAAACTTTCTTGTAGCATTGTCAAAACCACATAAAACCCTTTCTTTTTAGCACCTTTAAAACAACAACAAATAAAAATGATACCAAAAAAGGCTGATACATCTTTTCAGTTGTGAGATACTATCAAATGCGATATCGTCACTGAATGGTGTAAAATAAACAATCAAAAGCGGATTTTGCATATGGTAGAAATAAATCCCAACAGATCTCCAAAAACAACAAAAAGAAAGAAAAAATTAACTACTTAAGTCGACTTACCGGAAATTGTAGATTAATCCCCACGAAGGTTGTTGCTAAAGCTTGTGTGTTTTTCTTGTGGAGGAACATGCAGATAAATTCTTCGAACTTCCTCTCGAAGATCAGTTGAAGGGGAGAGGGAAATTTTGTGTGTATTTTTTGATAAAAAATGGAAAGAAGAGGAATATTTTAGTTTTGTACTGGGGGTTTGAATTTTGAATGTTGTAGGGTAGGGTGCATGGACCTTTTTTATTTTCTGATGGATATGACCGTAATGTACATGCAACTACATTTATCCCAAGACACTAATTTTTACTTGATGCCAATAATGCCCTTGCATGTACTTTCTCTTACTAAAAAGGACAAAGTAACATCAGACTCACACCAAAAATGATAACAGCTGTTGATCTTTTTTAATCAATGGTAGATCTTGGGTTTTCAGGGTTTAGTCAACTGGAGTGGGTTTTCGATTTATCCTTGCCCTATATATATATATATATATATATATATATATATATATAAATTCTGGATGTTTGTATAAATAAGGGTCTGCTAAAGGACCCAAAGTTTTTTAAATAAGGGCCTGTTTAAAAGTTTTTAAAAAATGGCTCAATTAACAAGCCCAAGTGACTAGTCTAAACAAAAATAAGGGTCTGCTAGATCAGGGAAAGGAAACAAAACGTCGTAGTATTTCATAACAATTATCGTAATATTATGGGTTTTTAGTATTTATATATTTGATTGAATGATTGATGATTTATATTATACGAAGATTTGCGAATAGGGCCCAAATATTTTATCTCGAACAGAGCTATTTTTTTTTTTGTGATTTTCGGAGACGGCTCTGGTTGGGTCATGGTTAAAAGACTTAAATACTTTACCAAAAAAACATATGGTTTGGGTCATGGTTAAACACCAACTTAAAAAACTATGGTCCCATGGATTCGGCCATGTTTAAAACATTCGGTTATTTTTGGTTAAAAAATAAGCATAACCATAACCGAACCGCAACACGCGGTTATCAAAATTATAAATAACCAACCCTTCGGTTATTTCGATTCGGTTACAATTCCGTTAATTTCGTTTTATGCTCTCTCACCCCTACTTTGACGTATTCACTCACACACTGTACATGTCCATAAGTCCATTCTCTAATGCGTGAAGGCAATTAGGTACTTTAACAAAGGCAAATATAATAGGCACATGTTTACAAAACTAAATTTATATACACATCTACTTCATCTCAAAACAATACATGCATACATACGAGGCTGATATTTCCTATACTGCAATTACAACTAAGGGGCTGTTTGTTTACCTCTTAATGGGGCTCTTAATGGTTCAGACCTCTTACTGGTTCAGCACTTAATGGTTCAGACTGTTTGTTTCGCGAGCAAATGTCTGAATGGTTCAGACATTTGCCTCTGAATGGTTAAGACCTCTAATCTGAATTGGTCAGACATTTACCTCTGAACGGTTAAGCATTATACTAGCTCTTAATGGTTCAGACCTCTTACTGGTTCAGCACTTAATGATTCAGACCTCTTACTGGTTCAGCACTTAACCATTCAGAAGTTGCCAAACAGCCCCTAACACAAAATTTATTTAATACTTAAAGAGGTTGCCCCAAAGGTTCTGTACAATATTTAAACTACCATGTTATTTGTCAAAATCAACAATTTAGAAAAAAAAAATATCTACTAGCATGCATTTCGGCCCTAGTCAATGAAAAGGCGTAAAATCATATGAACTCACCTTAATCTTTTCTTTAACATTAACACTTGTTATACCGTCACAAATTCTCATTCCTTCAATGTCTTATAACCGTGACATACATCAAAACGTTGTTACACTCGTGGACGCTATTCTATCCCAATTCACGCAGTCGTGTGAGTCGTGTGTGCTTGACTATGTGCTTCTTGCACGATTATACACCTTTGTTATACATTCATGCATATATACACAGAACCTTGTTCCGACGAACAATGAATACTATAACCTCATTTCATTAAACCATAACCTACTAAGGTTATAAGTTTTTTATACTCACACATTGACGGTAATTCATGTACGCGAACACAAACTGATGAACGTTTTGTACCACCATTGTTGTGTCTGTCCTTTATAGTTGTGCACCACTGACCACCTCACTTTTTCCTGCGGGTCTCTCTCCTTTTCTCTTTATTATTATTATTATTATTATTATTATTATTAATTTCACTTTTTACCGCGGGTCTCTCTCCTCTCTTTATTATTATTATTAATTTTTTTTGGATTAGTATTGAAGTCACTTATGCATGGTCATGCAAGTTAGTTGGGACAACAATTAAAGGAAATCCAGAGTTTTTTCCTAAACTAGTGTTGGTGGAAAAACTACTTACCAAAATAGTATTCCTTGTTTGTTTTGTGTTTGTCTTTTCTTTTTTAACCAACATATTAAACTTTCTTTATATTTCTATTAAATTAATCAAGTATCTTTTTTATTCTTTAATGATTTATATATTTTTAAATCAATCTAATATTTTTTATTTGATATTATGTTCAGTTCTTTTCCTTAAAGAAATATGATGAGATTTTTTTTTGTTTTGTTTTTAGATGGAACTGTAGGTAATTTGTTGGATTGTTTTGTTTCATACAATTTTCGTTGTTTATTATGTATTTACAAATTAACTAATTGTTCTGCTTAGAAATTTAACTGTGGGATATGGGGCGGGGTTGGGGCGTGGGTTGGCTGAAAACGCCCAAGCCATCACCCCGGGTGGGCTTGGGTTTGGGCGTGGCCCCTTGTGTGACAACCCTCACTTTTACAGGTATCCGTACAATTAATTAATTCTTAATTTGTGCTTAATGACTGTGCTTGATTTCAACTGTGATTAAACTGTTTTCTGATACATACATACATACATATGCATCACATTTCATACTGTCACTTCATTTATTATACACAAAATTAAGTGACAAACTTGATGCACAAAGCACATCTAGCACACTAAACGGATAACCCAGAAAACATGCTGACAGTGCCAGCACCTAGACAGACAATGTTTTTGAGGCCAGTATGAGCCAGAGATAGGGTACTACACTAGTAGGGAGTGTAGGAAAGTGAGGACCATAAAACTGCGTCACTAGGTGATAGTTATAGTGCCAGGAAGTGCCTAAAACACACTTTAAGTGCAGAATTCTGCACTTAATACACAAAATCCAGCATTTAACTATGCTAGTAAAGTGCAAAAATTTGGCAAAATGGCCCTAGATACTTTCCGAAGTGTTGGGAATTAAATGTGTCACTAAAAGTAACATAAAAGACACTTTATGGATTAATTTAGCACTTTAACGGACAACACCCAACCGAACAACCGGACTTTACCCGGAATACAAAAATATTGCCAAACACATTGTTTCTACTTTTCTGAGCTAGTTAGGGTCCCCGAACACCCTAACACACTATATAATTAACAACACACCTTAAACTACTAACTTGACATCTAAATCCTAACTAGTTAGTTACCATAACATTGAAACCCAACCCCATACCCCCCCCCCCTTCGAACCGGTTATGTGGGTGGGGACACCCCCACAATTCTTTTCAATATTTTATTTAAATGTTGGTGGATATAGGAGCATGATACACAATGGTTAAACATGAATGTTGGTTTATAAATAAGCACAAGAGATTAACACATTTCATTTCACAACTCAACATCAAACAAACTCTCTCCTCCTCTCTTCCTCTTGTGTTCGGCCGCCACCACCATACCCACCATCACCACCTTCAAGTTTTTCTTCAAGCGATCTACACTCATCCAAAGGTGCAAAAGACCCTACAAGTAAGCTTGGTGTGTTCGGAAGCTCAAGGACCGCTCTCGTTTTCTTTTAACCACCACTTTTATGCTCTTGAACTCCCCTAGCCTTGTGCTAGTAGTAAGTGTCTTAGATCTTCATGCTTTTCATATTTTTGTTGGTTAATAGTGAAAAGAATGGTGAAAATATAAGAACTCTAAAGAACATAAACAAAGTCATGAAGTATAAACTAACTAGAGATAAAGTATGGTTAAAATAGTGATGAAATCATGTTATTCTTGTGTTGTTATGTTTGTTGAATGTTGTTTGTTAGTAAAAATGTTATGGACCATCATATGGACTTGCTAGATCATGCTTAAAAACATGAACTAGCAAGATGTGAAAGTTAGAAATGTTGTGGATGATAGAACCATCCACACACATAAACTATGAACTTGAATAAATACATGTTTTCTTGAAAAATAAAGATCAAAATGAGATGTAATCTTGTCGATCTAAAGATCCATGAGTGGTTTTTCGAAAGAACCAAGTGAGAAGTATGAGTTCTGTTAAAACTTGGATCTTACACAAACTTAACATATTTTAATGGATAAACAAGTGTAGAAACACTTGTGTAATAAGAAAATTTCACAAAGAAATATTTTTAGAAAATATGACTAGAAGTTGTAAATACTCAAACTCTTTAAAAATAAAGTTTTTAAAGAACCAATCACATTTTGGAGGGTAACAAGACTTACTAAGTGTGCTAGTAAGTTACTACATGTTTTTATAAATCTTCAAGTTCATGAGTTTATGGTTTATGCTTGTTTTTGACTAGTTTGGTAAATGAAGGTTATATGTTGTTGATTGGAAATTGATTGAATGACTTTACAAAAGAAAATGATATGCTAGTAAGCATGGACGCCTCCATTTACAAAGGAAACTCTGGCCAAATTTTTCTAAAATTTCAACACTTAGAAAATATTTCTCTAGTAAGTGTTTACAATTATATCTTTAACCTTGTTTTCAAAATAAACTTCGCCATGATTTTTATTACAAAAATAATAAGTGTCGGAGGTTGATTTTCGTAAATAAAATTTGATAAATATATATTTAGAATATATATTTTATACTAAAACTCTTGTGTGATTATTTTTTTTATTTTGAGAACTAGTTATATTATTTTTAGGGAAAAATAATATAACTTATATATACCATGAAATTACGACTCCAAGAGAATACTAAAACTCTCACAAAATAAATATTTAAGTTACGCAAGTATTGTTGTATTACGAAGCGCTAAAACGTCACTTATGTATATTTCAGAAAAATACTCTCATACGTATATTTTTAATAAAGTATTATTTTGGAAAATTTATGAAGAAGAATATAATATTTTTGGGAAAAATATATATATTTTGAAATTAAGATGTTTTAGACAAGTGATTAAAATATATTTTTCTAAGTGGGACTTAAAATATATTTTTCGGAATTACAAGTGTACATGTATAAATACCCCCATCCTTGGGAAGGAAATACACTTATAAAATAATTAAGAAGTGTGAATACGAAATAGTTGCCTAACTATTTTCTTAAATACAAAAGTTAAGTTAAAATAATTAATATTATTTTAACAAGTATAATATCAAAGTAACGCAACTCAAAACACTACCCTAAGCCAAGGCACGGCCAGTTCGTCTAATAGACATTAGTACGTGTAGGTCGTCACGCAGCAGATCGAGTTTGAGGTTGACGTTACAGGATACGCACTTCTGTGAGTTCATGTCCCTCTTTTCTCTTAACTGTTTTCAGTTTTATAACTTCGGGGGTGAAATACATGTTACAATTATTAAGGACATTTTTTTATACATGGTATGGTTAGCTTAAGGAGGGTTGGGACGTTCAGATCATGTGAGTGGTGGGTACAACACTTAAAGCCATTAATCCTCGTTGTTAGGACCGAGGGACACAAGAGTGATAGATCTATTTGGGTGTAGCGAGCTCACACCCGTGAGGTCAGGGTGACCCATAGTGGTGACTGTGTCTTACAGCCGAGGCCCGGTACAAATTTGCTAAGTTTGAGTTTTCCTGCATCACTTCACATATACCAGTGGCTTTGCAACCCATTGGTGATCTCTTTTTCCTTAATTGCTACGTACCAGGGACATTTATACATTGGGACGTACTTTAATGGTTTATATACATACTCACTTTTACATGAACTCGCTCAACTTTTGTTGATTTTTCAAACTACATGTATTTCAGGAAATTAGTGGATCTGGCGAAGTATGCAATCGAGTCAAGCTGCGCAGGGAATAATGATGTCATCCAGGTTTAGGAAGTGTGACCCTTGCCTGGACGGGTTACAAGTCTTAAACCATGATTTTATCCAAGTCTTTTGTGGTGTCGTATGAACATGTTTTAATTATGTCATGGTTGTATGTCGTTTTATGTGTCGACTTTTAAAACAATGATGTTGTGGTAACTTTTAAAACGTAATGAATGGATGACTATCATGTGTTTTATTTTCATATAGCATTGTTATGATTGTGCTATGGTATTAAGAAGTCACACCAAATAAACCCACACTTCCGCAAAAGCCAGGGTGTGACACCTTGGACGGGAGTTTAAGGCCGGGCGTGGGATATGCTAGCGATCCTATGTGGCCGGCTCTTATTGGCTTGTTGGCTAGGCATAACGGGCCATTTTAATTTTAAAATATAACCGTTGGCCAAGCCAAACGGTTCACCACCCCAACTGTCCCCATCGCTATATAACCCCCAACCCCACCGGCTGTCCCCCATCGCTACCCCAACCCAAGTCACCTATCTGAACCGCTACCCACAAACACTTGATCGATGGCCTCTTGGACACACGAGGAAGAGCTAGCTCTTGTCACGAGCGTCGTGGACGCGATGAAGGGCCGCCAACCCGGTGAGACCCGTTACTGGCCGGAAGCTTTCGCAAACTACCGGCACAACGTGGGAAACGGCCGACACAATTTAAACGCGTGCCAACACAAGTGGCGCGAGCTACGATCGAAACTCGATCGTTTTAAAGCATACTAAGACAGCGTCCCGGGCGGTGAGATAAGTCACGAAGACCGGGTGGCGGTGGCAAACATCGTGTTCCGGGGCAAGGAGCGGAAGCCGTTCGACAAGCTCGCCCTTTTCGAAATCTACCTAACGCTTTAGGTTTTTTTTTTAATCTTTTTTTTTATAGAATTTTGTAATGTTTAGGAAATTTTAATAAAATTTTAGGCTTTTTTTTAAATGTTGTGTGTATTTTTTAATTTTAGATTTTTTTTTATTTTTATACACATGGCCATGCCATGCCGGGCTAGCCACGCCCCGCCATACCCCACGGACACGTCACTCGACAACAGGAGGGCTCGAACTCCACGTGTCAACCCATGCCCCAAACCCCCGCCCCACCATACCGCACGTTCCAAACTCATTAAAAGGTTGTTTGAGCAAGAAACATGTCAAGATTGATCTTTGAAATGACATGTAATGATCATGTGATAGGCACATGATCTACATCAATGTATACGGTTGCTTAATTATCACACAATGAAACACAAATTCTACAAATACTTTCCCAAAAATTCTATAAATACTTTTGTTTTTTGATTTAAAAACAACACATCAAAAACAACACATCAAAAACAACATATAACCTAAAGTGGATTTTTACTATATAAAAGCATCACTCATGATCAAGCTTAATATAAACTAAAGCATGTAGACTACTATTAATCAATTATCTATATTATATTTAGCAAAGGGGTAGATCCTTCCTCTACAACACCCCTTTAATAAATATTTTAAATAAATTACTTTATTATTATAAATCCATCTTCTCTAAAACTTTATTGTTTGTGAGATTTACTTGATTTAGTTGTTGTCGTCTTTGTTTTAAAGTTGAGGGAATCAACATCTTTTCCTTCAGGAATAAATGTAAGGTTTACCTACATATTAGCATTCACATCCTAACCATCAAATTATGTGAGGAGGGGTTTTTATATTATAAAGGGTATAAAAAGTGGTTGTGAGTAGAGGAGAGAGAAAATGTTACTGTTCATCTGTATATTTGGGGGGACACTGTTCACCCGTTATAATTTTTTAATATATTTTGAAAGTGGTTGTGAGTGAAAGTGAGAGAAAAATGTAATGATAATATTATTTAATTAAAAGGAGAGAGAAAAAATATTTGTTTTTAGTGGAAATATATTGATATAGGAGTTGTTTTTTAGTGGAATGTATGTATAATTTGATGGATTGGATGGGAATGCTCCCTTTAAATCATATTTTTATCTGTATTTCAATAAAGGTTTTTTCAAATTGAACGGGTTGAATTTTTTTCTTTGTTCTTTAATTCCGTTTTTCTTTTTTTAGTTTTTTATATTTTATAAAGTTCAAATATAGCCTACATTTCGATACATCTTTAACCCATTTTTTTGAACGGCAAGGAAAGACGTGCCACCACCGTGACACCGGGCGTTGTGGCCAAGGTCGACTACTCGATTGCTACCATTCCCTTGGCTCTCCCCAGATGCACGGAAACCCAACCTCCACCCGCCCGAAGGCATGACAGTGGAATAATCGGTAAAACCTCGCCTCTCATCCAAGTCGAACTGGCGCCACCCGTATTCGCTCTTCATCTGGATGTCGCAGAAAATAATGAGGAGAGTGGGAATCGAACCTGTGTCATAAGGAATACCAATTTTTCCCAACCACTCCACCACTACCTCATTGACACGTCTTTAACCCATTTAATTTGATTTTATAGTAGTATGTCACGTTCACCTTTTTGAAAATAGCTTAATACGCAGTTGTGTTCAAATATAAATTTTATTCAAAAGGGGCTTACATTCAAGTTTGATATCATAAACTACATCAAGTACCAAACTGTAACGTCGTCGTTACAAATCAAACCATAACCGAACGAAACTGAAACCCTGCCACATCGTACAGGGAATCTCGCTATTTACTTCTACAACTATATATATAAAAGTGGAAAGTGAATATGGTGCTATTAGGCGTCTAAGCTTACTGATGAAACCAATCAAAACTACGTCGTTTTGATTATATTTAAATAAATTATTTACTCTTTTTGTTCCCGAGTCTCATTTAACAGGGGGAGGGGAGGGAAAAAAGATGAAAATATGAAAAACCATGTTCCCGAGTTTCATTTAACAGGGGGGGGGGGGGGGGGGGGGGGAGGGAAAAGGGAAGAAAATATGACTAAATATTCATCCTCCCAAATTGGAGAGATTAGGAGAGAAAATTTTCCTTCCCCTCCCCTCCACTCACCTCCCCCTGTTAAATGACTCGGGAACATAGTGTTAGTGTTTCTATTTTTTTCTCTAGTAGTAGTTCGGCATGTATTGTTCATTTATGTGTGTTTTGATCAAAATAGTGAAAATACCCTAAACTGAGTTCATGTTTGATTAGTACGAACATATTAATTTTAATGCTTTGTATTTGCCATTGATTATTACGGGCAGATTAATTTCAATGTTTTATATTTGCCAAGAACAAAAAGAGGTTTTGTGAATAACGAATTGATGAAAAGTTTTAAATCCTTGCAGTTTCATGATTTTCAAATTGGTTGAATGATTACGACGAATTACTAGAAGCTGAAAATAATTTAAAAATAATAACTGATTTAGTTCCATCTATAGTTTTAATCATGAAGTTTCTGTTAAAGAAAATTATACATGAATTCATCGATTAAGAAGAAAGTATCAGAAGTTACATTAATCTGGAGGAAAGATGAGTGGCTTAAATGGTGAAGAAATACTAGTTAAATTATTATTTAATTAAATATTAGTTGAATATAATCAAAACGACGTAGTTTTGATTGGTTTCGCATGTAAGCTTAGACGTCTAAAAACACCACCGTATTCACTTTCCCCTCTATATAAAATATATAAATTACTATTGCTCCTACTCAAACTACTTGATTATAGGCTAACATAAAAAACTTCAAACCAAGCCATATGAAGACCAATTGAAAACACAATGATGGATGACACCAATGATTCATCAACTTTGACCTGATATCAAATTCATAGTACCAAAATTAGATAAGATACAAATAAAACACCAATTTTAATTCATAAAATTAAAATTAAATTAAAGTAACTTACAACGAGTAACTTAACAAAGCATAGGTTGATTGGTCGTTTAGTCTTTCATTGAATCCTCTTTCTGAATGCCAATAAGATTTTTCATGAGAAAATTCAAAATTCACTTGCTAAAAGAAATTTAGTGTCCACAAACAATGTTAAAAGTTTATGTTTTTTAAAATATATTTTATAGATCTAACAATGTAATGTTTTTTAACAATATATATGTCATATTCGACATGGATTATAATGTGAAACAAACTGGATAGAAAAATAGAAAAAATTACCTTCCATAATTCCGAGACCACCAATTCCAACAATGAACGCTAGATAATCTATGTTGATAACGCTTTTTACATGTTTTCGAATCGAAGAAAAATATGTATAAACAAATAGAGCTCTTCCATCTTCCATCGCGTAAATTCACATGTTGGAAGATCAATCCAAACATATTAACTATAAAAAAGTGTGAACATCGAAAAAAAACCAACTTTAACACGATGCAATTCAAATATTGCATCAAATATAATATCAATATACACATTCAATCGATGAGTGGACAATGGTTGTTTATGTAGAGTGTAGACAAAGGTAGATATCACTTATGAGGAGCGAGGAAGGGTGCAAATGAAGATGGTTGGACGGTGGTTATAGGTAAACAACATTAATATTACCTTTATTATTACCGTGAAATTAAGTTTTTGGATGGACCTTAAACAAATATTGAAATTCAGCAAACATTTTTTTTGAACGACAAATTTGGATCACTGGAGTATCATAGTGAACCTCCCGATTATATCCATCTCCACTAAGCAAACAATTAAAACACAAAAACCTAAATATACATCTGAATCGTTTATTCATAGTTGAAAATAAAAATAAAAACTTATTTTCTCGAAAAAGACAAACAAGATTAAGAACATTTTAAGTTATTAACAAATGGATAGTCAACCTCAAAACATAACTGTTCATTAGGCTGGAGGGTATGGTTAGAGCCCCATTATGATACATCATCGACACACCATCGTCACGTCATCTAAGGTGTTCTATTGCATCTCCTCAATAATACACATAATATGAGATAGAGCCCTTCAATCATTACCTAATCAATTATTTTTAAATTTTGTTTTTATTAATTTTATCATTTAAAGAAATAAATATATAAAACATAACATATTAACTAAACCTACATTACAAAAAAAAATCAAATTCTTGAAAAAAAGACAGCATTTAAAAAAAAAAGGACATAACATGTAAAAAAACATAAGTTTAAGACATAATGAAGGTCTACTTATTTAGATATTTTGCGCGAATGGCTTGCTTCTCCATTTTGATGATCATCCGACCCTCCTCGGATAATTGAGGTGGAATCGGTTCTTTGAGGAACTAAATGTCGGCCACCATTTGCCTAGCTACTCTTTCGCAACTCGATCTCTTATTCCTTTAGCGATAGAATTCGAGCAAGTTTCTCGTCTAATTTAGACGAGCGACTGGATCCACCTTCGATATTTGTTGATGTTGTAGAAGTGCATTTGCCTCCTGGATGTTAAATACAATTTGATAATCATTAGTTATAGAGTCAATAAACAAAGTTAATACCAAAACTAAGATTACACCACCAATACCAATAGATAACTTGTTAATATCTATCAACATATAATTTATAGCAAATGAAGACAAAAATTAAACAACAAAGTTTAAGGTAAATATACCTTTGAGGCTGTGACAAGTAATTAAAAGGAACAAGGGGTTTAATCTTTTATTTTGACTTTTGACATTAGAATTCTTATTCTTATAACTTCCAAATTTGAAGTACTTCTACAGTGAACTATTTGGACCAATCACACATTTTAGCTATTTTTAAAATATTTTGTTTGAAGTGAATTGGTATAATGGTGTTTATCAAATTTTTTTTTGTTTTTTCTATTTCTTATAATTATTTTTTAATATAATTGCTATAATATCTTATTGTTATGCCTCCTTTTGGGTAGATTTGGTTTTTCACTTATAGCTTAAAAATTACGATATTTATAAAATTCCGAGTAAGCTATTATGATGTGCTTATTTTTATCTATGTTTAGACATAATTTTTATATAAAACCGAGTTGTACATAGTGATGTAAACTCATTATGTTTACCCTTTTCATTTTAAGCAATTATTGTTATGTACGTTTAGACATATATTTTATATAAAACCGCATAGTAATGTAAAGTCATGATGCTTACCCTTTTCGTTTTAAGCAATATAATATAACGTTTTATAAGTCGTTTACCCTATTCTTTATTTAAATACTACAATATGGCGTTTAATAAAATCTTGAATATACCATTGCGACGAATTTACTTATATCTACGATTCGATAAAAAATTTATTCGAACAAACATCAATACCTGTATTTTATAAATATCTTAATTTTTAAGTTACTTATTCGAACAAACATCACTCGGTATCATACAAATACTTTAACGAACTGAACTGATACCGATCAAAAGCTCGCCGTGAAGCGCGAGAATACAACTAGTTATAAACATATTGTTATTCCAACTTCAAAATTTATATTTGGATTTTATAATTGCAATAAATGTATGTTAGTTACCTACTACTTAAAAATTATACACACATGAACCCTCTATCTTTGAGTGGTTTCACCCATCCCATGAGGAATGATCTTATGGCATAAATAAACAATATTCAATTTCAATCTCAAATGTGATTCAAAAGGTGTCTAAACCAACAGAGATTTTGGAATCCATAGAACTTGCACCGGAGCTAGTAACGAAAAACAAGGTGGTAATCCGAGTATCAATTAATGTCGATAGCCGTGCCACAGGAAGGGATTTCTTCTTTTAACTACCATCCAGCGTGAGAGTAAGTATAGATTCACAAAAAAATAGATAAGCAAGTAAGAGAGAGCGAGAATGAAAGAGTACAAGTCACCAGTCTTTCATGACATCACTATCACTGGTATTGATACTAGGAATGGTTACATGTCACTTTCATGGTAGACATAGTCCCTGCTAGGGTATAACTTCCTTATGTTGACATATCATCTGCTATTGGTGGTCATATTCTCATGTTATTTTGATACAATTTTCCACCTCAACTTCGATCATGGTTCTTGAGCCCTCTGGTCATGACGCGTACCTAACCCACCAATGGTGGGGTCCGGATCCATTCCTCTTCATGTCCTCCCATATTAGGTACTGCTTCTTCAAACCACCTCTCGAATTGGTTATTAGGTTATACTAGACCTACAAACATGCAAACCTCATAATAAGTAATCCATAAAGTTTTTTAAATACCATTTCATTGTTATAAAAATATGTATGCATTTCGGCCCTAGTCAATGAAAAGGTGTAGAAAATATGAAGTCACCTTAACCTTTCTTTAACGCTAACACTTGTTATACGGTCACAAATTCTCATTCCTACAATGTCTTATAACCGTGACGTACATCAAAACACCGTTACACTCGTGGACATTATTCTATACCACTTCATGCGGTCGTGTGTGCTTGACTATGTGCTTCTTGCACGATTATGCGCCTTTGTTGTACATTGGTGCATGTATAAATAGAACCTTGTTCTGACATACAATCAATATTTTAACCTAATTTCATTAAACCATAACCTACTGTGACACCTGTGTCACTTCAACCATCAAACAAATGCCAAACCAATGAAATATTGTATTTCATACTTGGGATTTGTAAAAATATGTGTATCGTTTACACATATCAACTCTTGTTCGTTTTCAAGCTTTAAATCGCTTTCTGGAGGGTTATACGCGCACTAATGCGCAAATATAACCAGTTTAATGCAACGAACACTCCGGAATAGTAAAATAGGCTTAACATACCTTAAGTAACCTTTACATAACTTAGAAATAAGTTTTGAAGGCTTTGGTATGGCAAAATCTAGTTAATTCGCTTACAGGGACTAAACTTGACAAACTGCGAAAGTATGCCAATTTGAACTGTAACAGACATTCCGGAACATGATCATAAGTTAAACATACCATAAATATCCTTTACATAGCTTAGAAATAGGCTTTGAGGTGTTCGGTATGCTAAAATAAACTTTTGGGTCATTCAGGGACTAAAAGCGTCAAAAAGTGCACAAGTTTGCATTTTCGCGCATAACTTACGTTCTGAATACATCCGGACATCCAAAAATTTATCTAAGCACTAAAACATTTTATTTTAGTGTTTGGCATAAGAAAAATCCATTCGTCGCGCAATTTGGATCGTTTTTCGCGCTTATGCGCATTCCGTCGTAATTAACCGAACAACGCAATCGTACGGCTAAACGAACCGACATCCGAGATATTTTTGAGCACATTTTAAGTTCCCTATACTTTAACTTCATTTTAAAGCTTTGAAATGGGGTTAACGGGCCTTAAACGCGTCGGAAATGACCTTATTGCATAACAGGGACTGAAATGGTAAATCTGCCATTTTACATGCTTACGATGCGCAGGGGTTTTTCCCCTACGATGCGCAAGCCTTGGTCAGATGCAGCAACTCGATTTTCAGCAGCTGTTAGCAGCCTTAACCCTTCCAAAAGCCAAGTACAAGTGTCAAAACCCTATGGTGAGTGCCAATGAGCCACCACAACTTTCCGACAAGTGTACGGGCTAGATCATTCCCTCTTCTCCAAGAAACGATCCTAACGGTGGACCGAAAACTATAAATACCCAACCCATTTCACTTCATTTCTCACAAGAATCTGATCATTTGTGCTCTAAGTTGAAACCTTTGTTTCATACCTGAGCTATTTTGATCTAGATTAGCATTCGGGGACCCTTCGTAAGTGTTCCTTCGTTCTTTTATTGCTTTTCGAGTCTGAAAGTCAAACTTTGTTTGACTTTCTGCGTTGACCAGTTTATGGTCAATGCGAAGTTCGTTTGAACTTCGCAACGTGAGTGTAATCACGTTGGTTATAGTCCCTTGGGACTATGCCTACTGATTACCACGTTGTATAGGGTCGTAGGGTAAGCGATCTAATAAATCGCTTATACCTTCGAACCCGACCCATTTGGTCGATCATTAGGATCCGACCAAACACTTTAGGTGACCATAGTATATAGGGAATAACCTTCCGAGGTTATACCTTATGGTCGCTTCGTTTAAGTAGTTGTATGATAGGTAGTTTATATGCCTTAGGTAAATTACCAAAATACCCCTTTGATACCAAAATTCGTTTTAAACATATGTAACATAACTTTTGTCATCTAAACTGATTTGACAACCTTATTAGACATGTTAAGGCATATTTTACTTGTCATAGGACTAGTTAGGCGTTCCGAACGCGTTTTACGCGAACGACGCATTAAAGTAGCATAAGCTACCTAAACGGGTCGTAATGGGTCACAAACACTTAGGTTAAGTTTCGTTTTAGCATGAAGGCTTTGTTAAACCATATGACACGAGTCTCTATACTAGTTTGGTTTACGAACCCTCATTCTATCCAATCATCCGCTTTAGGTCCGATTATTAACATAGTTACCTATATTAGGTGCCGTTTGATATCCGCGATCTCTAGCATTGTTTGGTTGTTACTCAAGGACTACTAAGCAATCTCAAGTGAGTACATAGACCCCTCTTTTACCGTTTTCAAACTGTTTTGGGGTGAAACACATGTGCCTACTTGTTACTTTCATGCTCTCACATCATATACATGCTATGTTCATTAGTACATTTATAGTACATGATTTCATTACATTTCATGCTATGTATGTCCATTTAGTTCATACTTAGTACATCGTTTCACATCACATCACATGCTATGTATGTTCATCTATTGCATACTTAGTACATTTGTTTTCATCACATGCTTACATTTTGATATGATATTTGGTTTGTATAAATGGAACAATACATTCATTAACACCGATCACGTCGTTCGTTAGTAGGTAGTGGTACCATAGGACTTGACAAATCCCATTCCTGACATCCCGGGTTTGTTTGGATGTAAGGAATGACTGAATCCGAAAACATTTCTTTTGATAACCTTGACTGAAAGGGTTATCCGACTGTCTCAAGGCTTGAATGTATGCGTTAACTTACCACATAAATGTTTGTATCAATGTAACATGCATTACTTTACATAACATAACTTTTTGATATATTCAAAATACTTTGTTTTGTACATTTCTACATTTGGATTTTGTGACAAAGCTTTACTTACAATACATAACATTTGATACACATTACTTGACTACTTTTGGACTTATAAACATTTGACATGGCTTATACAAGGACTTTTGACTATTGGTTTAAACATAGACTTTATACATTGGTGGTTTGTTTAAGTGATTTAAGTAACGAGGCGTGTGTAATATGATACAAGCATGGTGGATACGCCGTTAGTACTTCCTATATATAAGTGTTTGTATGGTATTACATATCGTAGCGTTATTTGAATCATTTCAGTTTGAGACATATAACATTTTATACAAATAACATACTTTTCACAAGACATTGATTTACAAACAACTTATCTTATACAAACACATTTTTACATGGTTATTCATTTAACCCTACATTTATCTATACATATCATCTGACCTTATCGTTTTTCAAATGATTTACAAGACAAAGCAAATTACAAGGTTCATGACTAAACATTTTCTCAAACATAAGTCATGAATTCTATTTTCACAAAACCTATGTATCTCACAGGCATTTTTATGCTGACGTACCTATTTTCACATGTGTTTTCAGGAGATGATGCATAGGACTTATCAAGACATACTTAGGCGGACCTGTGCCTTAGTGACTTAAAACGAGACAAGAACTAGTTACTTTATGTTATGTACTCTTTGGTTCTTGTTTAAAACAATGTAATCTTTCATATTTGATTAATAAAACGAAACTTCAATTGTCATGGATTTGAAACAATTAATTCTGTTACAACACTCTCCGATGTTTCCGCCATGTTTTGTATGTTCTACGTGGTCGGGGTGTGACACCTACTAAGGTTATAAGTTTTTTATACCCACATCGAAGGTAATTCATGTACGCGAATCCAAACTGATGACCGCCGCGTATCACCATTGTTGTGTCTGTCCTTTATAGTTGTGCACCACTGAACACCTAACATTTTCTTACGGGTCTCTCTCCTTTTCTCTTTATTATTATTATTATTATTATTTTGGATAGGTATTGAAGTCACATATGTATGGTCATGCAAGTTAGTTGGGACAACAACTAAAGGAAAGTCAAAAGGTTGTTTGAGCAAGAAACATGTCGGGATTGGTCTTTGAAATGACATGTAAAATGATCATGCGATAAACACATGATCAACATCAATGTATACGGTTGCTTGATTATCACATAATGACAACAAAGATGAATAGGACTAAACATCAATAAGCAACGAGTTAAAGCACTTGAGCAAAACAACTACTAGCTTTCCCAAAAGTTCTATAAATACATTCATTTTTGTATTAAGAACAACACATCAAAAGCAACTTAATACATTAAACATAAGTAATGAGAATGAACAATACACATGTACAATTAAAACTTGTAGTAACATATTCAACTCAAGTGAATTCTTACGATATCAAAACATCACTCATGCTCAAACTTAATATAAACTAAAAAGCATGTAGACTACTATTAATCTATTATCTATATTACATTTAGCAAAGGGGTAGATCCTCTACAACACCCTTTTAATAAATATTTTAAATAACTTATTTTATTATTATAAATCTACATTCTATAAAACTTTACTATTTGAGATTTACTTGGTTTTGTTGTATATTAAAATAAATTATTTAAATATAATTACACCTTCTCCAAAACTTTACTATTTCTGAGATTTACTTGGTTTTGTTGTTGTTGTTGTTGTCGTCTTTGTTTTGAAGTTGAAGTCTCCCTGAAATCATCAACTCTACCCTTAGGAATAAATGTAAGGTTTACCTACATCTTACTTACTCATTCTGGATCATATTTTTATCTGTATTTAAATAAGTTTTTTTTTTCTTTTTCAAACCGAACGTGTCAAATCTATTTATTTATTTTTGTCTTTTGCTATACAATTTCGTTTTTCCTTTGAAGCTTCTCATATATAAGTTCAAATATAGTCTACGTTTTAATACGTCTTTAACCTTTTTAATTTGATTTTTTTTGTAGTATTTTGCCTTCAACTTTTTGAAAATAGCTTAATACACAATTGTATTCGGATATAAATTTTTACTGAAAACGGGTTTACATTCAAGTTTAATATCATAAACTACATCAAGTACCAAATCGTAACGATGCCATTAAAAACCAAACTGTAACTGATCGAAACTGAAATACTGCCACATCACGCAAAGAATCTCACTAGTTACTTCTAATACACAGTTGTATTCAAATATAATTTTTTTTTATTGAAAACGGGCTTACATTCAAGTTTAATATCATAAACTACATCAAGTACCAAATCATAACGATGCTGTTACAAACCAAACTGCAACTAACCGAAACTGAAATATCACAGGGAATCTCACTAGTTACTTCTACCAGGGCCGGCTCAAAATTTTCTAAATTTTTCTAGGCCTAAAGCGGATAGCAAAATCGGGGCCCTTTTTGTAAACGAAAAAAGTTGCTATGAATCATATTATTCTTATATCATCTTTGTATACGTATAATTATAGATCATAAACCTCAATGTTAACAATCTCAAAGTCAAAATTACCAACATATAATATATTTTCTTAGAATTTGAGGCCCTAAGAAAATGGAGGCCTAAAGCTCTTGCTTTATTTCACTCCCCCTTGAGCCGGCCCTGACTTCTACTACAACTATATATAAAAGAAATCTCAACTATATCGCTCCTACTCAAACTTGATTATAGGTTAACGTATAAAACTTCAAACCAAACCATATACACAACAACCGGAAACACAAGGTTGTTTTCTATATTTGTTGATAAACCAACGAGCTCATGAATGATGAACTCATAGTACCAAAAATTCATAGTACCAATGATTCACTAGCTTTGACCTGACATCAAATTCATAGTACCAAAATTAGATAATATACAAATTAAACACTAATTTTAATTCATAAAATTAAGGAAAAATTACAAGTTTTGTCCTTTATCTTTATAGTACTTTACAGGCGGTGTCCTTTTTTTTAAAACTTTACAGGCGGTGTCCTTTATAGGGAATTTTGTTGCAAGTTTTGTCCTTTGAGCCTAACCTAGTTAGATTTTTTTGTTAAATCTGATTACCCAAGGGTATTTTAGTCTTTATACATATAAAGGACAATTTTTGTAACAAACAATCCAGATTATCCCTCCCCCTTCTCCCTCACCCTCTCTCTCCCTTCACCTACCACCACCACTACCGTCTTCACCAACACCACCATATGCCGCCGGCCCGCCGCCACCGCCACCACTAGCCACCTACAAAAACCCCAACACCCTCTTATCATTTTCTCTACCCATTCGACTGCAATCCACCATATGCTCAAACATCAAACAAAGTACACAATCAAAAAACATATACCCAATTAAAAAAATGTTCTCTGTGGCTTAACATTGATGTAAATTCATATATCAATCAAAAAACATAGACCCAATGAACATGGTGAGCACATCCAAACGGGAAACAAGAACAGTAACAGTGGCCTCAACATCCCCTTGATTACCACTGCTCTGTTCTTCTTGTTCAGGAACTATAACTGTTTCATGAGACACTTTAGAGCTACTAAGTACCTGCTATTGATTAATTTCCAGTATCTAAGCCTTTGTCGACCAGCTCCAACAGCACCAGATGACACCAAGATAACCTCAAATCCTTCAGAGTTTAGCGCTTGAATCTGCGTTTAAGCAAAAAATACCACTTCGAACAAACTTAAAAAAAACAAAATTCTACTCCTACTAATTCAGTTAAATTAAACCTTCAAAAACCTTAACAACAGATCACAATTTTGAATGATCAACACAAATTAAATAAAACCGAAAACACAAATTAATTCACGAATGTCACAGGCAACATTTAATATCAGATCTACTTTAATGACTCAAATAAGACAAATAGCACATGAACTTCACCTAATTACCTCAATTATCATTTGCTAATCAAGAGACAATCCTAAAAAAATTAGCAGATTATTCAAATATTACTAGATATAAATCTTAAATTAACTAAAAACACAAAATCCTACTCCTACACCTTCCAAACAAAATCAAAATAAACAAAACCTTCAAAACCTAAACAACAACAACAAATCAAAGTTTCAAACAATCAAACAAATTATATAAAAGTATAAAACCGAAAACACAAATTAATCAACAAATGTCACACGCAACATTCAAAATCAGATAATTTAGATAATCTGACGTGTCTTGTTCTTGTTCTTCGAGAAAAGGGAGAAAGATTGAGGATGAAGGGTTTTGATTTTGGGGTGAAGTAGCAGAGAGAGATGTGTGTTTTGTGGGTTTAGATAGAGAGGTTTTGTGGCGGCGAAGATGACGGTGGAATGGGGTGGTGGACGGTGGGAGAGTGAACAACGGTGAGGGTAGAGGATGGTGGTTGAGGGTGACGGCCATTGTTTGAGCTCCAAGGTTCACAAAACCTGGTTTTGGGTTCGAACTGTTTGGATTGAGTCAATGAGACTCAAGATCAGTATACACATGTATATATAATTTTTTAAAGAATAAATTACAAGGTTTGTCCTTTAAATAAGTAAAATGACTAAACTACCCTCAAGTGACTTGCATGTGACCATATTTAACAAAAAAATCTAACTAGGTTAGGCTCAAAGGACAAAACTTGCAACAAAATTCCCTATAAAGGACACCGCCTGTAAAGTTTTGAAAAAAAGGACACCGCCTGTAAAGTACTATAAAGATAAAGGACAAAACTTGTAATTTTTCCTAAAATTAAAGTAACTTACAATGAAGAAATTAACATCAGTTGATTTCTCATTAAGTCATTCATTGAATCATCTTCCTGAATGGAAATAAAATTGAAAAAAAATTAAAATTCAAAATTCAATTGCTATAAAAGAATTTAGTGTCCACTAACAATGTTAAAAGTGTATGTTTTTATAATATATTTTATAGATCTAACAACGCAATATTGTTTTGTTAACTATAGATATGTAATATTCGACATGGATCATTATGTAACACCCTAACCCGGTTTGAGCTGACGTGTCACTTGTGCAATACATAGGAGCTTAAAACATCATTCCATAAATTTGTAAAACTTTACATTATTTTAAATGAGTCAACATTTTACAAAACATTTTAAAATTTTATGAAAATCCATGTGCATATTTAATCCCTCAAACCATCAATCCAATTCATCTCGAATATCCTTGCAACCTAATGTACATAAGAAGGCAAATGTACGCTTGAGTAAACGGGGTTTACTCAGTGGGACAACAATGATGCAATATTCATTTTCTTAACAATATCTGTATATCAGACAATATATATAACACATATTCAGTCAGTCACCTTCAGTGCATCACATTCAGTAGTTCAATGCGTAGTCAGTTCACATTCAGTGTGTCACATAGTCACATTCAATAGTTCACATTTAGTTTTTTAGTGCGTCACCTTTCGTTTCGACACAATTAGTAGTTCAGCGAGTCATAATTAATATTTGCTAAAACAATATAACTATATATTTAAATATAATAGCACAAAATCTTAATGATCACAAAAGCATACAATAACGAATCTAAATTTTCAACTACGAGGTAGTAGAAACCCAAATTCGTATACATAAGGTTCTTTAAGAGTCCATACCTTGTAATGTTCCAAAGCGACATCAAATCATTCGCGAACGTTTGTAAATATCTTTTACTAGTTGTTGGTAGTTTATTTGTGGTTGACCATCTTGATGGCTGTGAACAGGAACAGACCAAAGGTTCAAAAGTTGAAGTGGTAAAATATTTATAGTGGTTATGAGGCATGAGATATATGTTAGGCAAAGTTTTCAGACCCGGACCGGACGGTTGGGCCGGGTTCCGGAAACTTTACCAGGCCGGTTCAGCATGTTAGACCGTTTCAACATTGAGCCGGTGGTCGGGCCGGGGACCGGCCGGTTGGGCCGGCGGTTCATCACGAGAGGTCGGGGCGGATTGTTTTTTTTTTCTTTATTTTTTAATTGGTTCAATCTCCTAACAAAAGGAGGGTGTCTGTTAATGTCGCTAACTAGATCTGAACAAATTAGGGGTGAATCTTGTTGACAAAGCTCTGATCTAGACAAAAGAAATGTTAGAAGTCAAGATCTGGACATACGTTACCAAGCTGGAAGGATGGCCAGAGGCAGTAGAGCACGCAGGGAGGGAGGAAACGCAAGTGTAGCGTCACCGGACTTTTTCCAACTACACTCTGCAACAACAACAATGGATATTGGGCAAATGTGAGAGAGATGGAAGGAACTGTATCTTATTTAAAAAAATGAGACAATAGCCAACTAGCCTAACTTTTTATTCCAAGTCTACGGACTTGACAACACATGTGGTTACACAGAAAAAGAAAAAAAAAAATATTATTAAGAGTAAACTTTCTAAATGTCCCAGAGTTTTGGTCATCTTTGCTACTTTAGTTTAAAACTCAAACATTTTGTATTTGAATCCATGTGGTTTCAATTTTGTTGCCATTTTCATCCAAAAGCAAAACCTGATCAGATTTTTCAGTTACCATTCAGATTTTTTTTGATCATTCTCAATATGGTGTTGGTCATTGGTAAAGGTTTTAGTCATTTTCAACATGTTTTGGTAATTGAAAAATCTGGATATTAACTGAAAAATCTGACCAGGTTTTGTTTTTGGATGAAAATGGCAAAAAATTAAAACCACAGAGACCCAGCTTTAAAAGTTTGAGTTTTGGACTAAAGTGACAAAAATGATCAAAACTCAGGGACCATTTTGGCAGTTTACTTTATTATTAACCTATATAATTTAATTTATTTGTACTTTACTAATTAAACTAAACTACGTAATAAAAACGAAAATTTGTTTAGTTTTTTTACTTGTTTGTTAATTCAATATATATGATGGAGAAAGTTTATTTGAGAAGAAAAATTAATTGAGAATAAAAAGAACAAAGGATATAATTGTAAAACATTAAATACTTTTTCTCTTAGCTCATTTATTAGCATCTTTGACTAATTAATTAATCATAAAAACTATCATCCTTCACACTAATGTTTTTTGACTATACACATCAAAAGTTACCCTACACCTTTCGAAATTTACCCTACACATATTGAAATTTATCCTACACAACCTGTAATTTATCATACACACATTGTAATTTATCCTACACTCTAATTTTTTTTTAAATATATATTTTGAAGATAAGTATCAAATTTTAATGTAGTTAGCTATTAAAGAGGAATACTACTAATTAATAATCTTTGTAGGTTTACCATATTACCCTTATAGTAATATTAAATACTTATATTAAATGAAGTAAAATAAAACATTCTTATTGGTTGAAATTTCTTCTTTTTTCTTCTTATAAAAAGTTTATTCTCATTTGAACTCTCCACTATATATGATATAATATTTATAACGTTATCCGGTGACCGGTTGGACCGGTCCAACCAGTGGACCACTAAGGTGACCGGTTTAATATCTGGTCCGGTCCTGAAAACATTGATGTGAGGTTTGAAAGGTTTCTGAGTCTTGGCTATTTTTAATTGGGATTTATTTTATTTGTTTATCTTGTTTTTCTTAGTAACTAAGGTAAAAGAATTTTCTTATCATCGAATTGATGCTTTCCACGTTTGAGTGACTCATCTAAAACTCCTCCACGTATCCTCAAGTCTTGGGGCTCAAGGTACTATATTCTTATCCTCTATTTTATTTTTTTATTTTATCCATGTTAACTATGTTATGAATATATTTATTATTAATGTGGTTATCAACACCAAAAATAGATTAGCTTTCTCTCCAAGTTTTGTATACCTATATATACCACTATTGTATCTTATTGTAAATATACATATTAATGAAAGAGCAATCTTTTTCTCCCTACATCTCTTTCTCTTATTGTTTACTATTAGGCTAGTAGGTCGTTATTTCACAACACGTTATCAGCACGATCGTACTTGATATATTTTATTTTGGTTAGAGTAACCAACGTACCATCAGATGACAGAGTTGTTGCTGTGCAATAGAGTTGACACCAAGATCAAATATCCACGATGAACTACTCCAACCAACCAAGTTATTCGTCCCATGTATGTTTCTTTTTACTTGGCATTGAAGGTAATAATTTCTGATCCTTTCTAACTAAATATGTTACGTACAAGTATGCTAAAAGAAATTGATGAAATTTACATAGGTAGAAAAGCGCATCAGTAACTTGCATATCCGGCTAAACTTTAATTCTTTTTGCTTGTCCGTGATTTCACCGGAAATTTTGGATAGTTAATAATCTAAATTTAATCGGCAAAAAAAAAACGGACAACAAGAAAATATCATAACTTTTGATTTAATCTTATCTTACAATTGAAATTGTCAAGCTTTGTTTTACCTAATTTTTCTATGGGCCTGATTGGAGTCATCCATAATATATTTACGAATTTTAATTTAGAGTATTTGGGATAAGCATCCAAAGTATCAAGTTTCGGTATACTTGTTACAAATTTTATTTTATTTTTTTTAAGTTTTCTAGATTGACTTTTAATATATTTCTTCTCATATTATCTTTACACGGTATAAGATAGTGTAATGATGCCCCAATTTTAGATTCAGCTAAGTTGTTTATTGGCATAATATGCTTATCACCCTACATCTCATTGTTTAAGGTTAAAAAATTTTAATTAATTTCGTTATCAGTTATTTAATTTTACATGTGATAATTAATAAAGGGTGGAATATATTTTTATCTTTAACTTAATTGATTTGCTATCTTTCTTTTATATCACAGTTATTAATTTAGTTGATTTATTATCTTTCTGTTTTATCACAGTTATTTAGAAAAAAAAAATGTTTTTTTTTATCAACATATTTTTATCTCTACCAATAATTTTATTATTTGATGGATTTAATGGGCATGCTTGTTATTGGTGTGTTTTTATTGTATGGTGAATGATGATATAACATATGTGTTTACATATTAGCTTTATTAAATTAAATAAGAATAGTATAAGATTCGAAGGTATGAATGTTTATCTGGTTAAAAATATATACTTGCAAATGAAATTTGAATTGAGATTATAAAAATTTGTTACTATAAAATTAAAACCACACCTATTTGTAAGCAATACAAGAGTCATATGTTATTAAACCATCACTGAAACACGGAAGTGATACTTGTTTATGTTTAAAACTAAAGTGTCAAATAATTGTATGTAAGTGATACTTGTGATTGGTTATATCTTTTGCACCCTATGAAAAAGAACATCTTATATCATTTAATTTTTATAATAACTCGTTTTATATGTTGATATATTATAATCTTGTGTATTGTATGATGTGGCTTTATGGTGTACATTATATATGTCATCAATCTATAATTTATTTTTACGGGTTGTAACAAATAGTACAACTAAACTAAAGTTATGGTTTATTGTCACTTTCATGAGAAAGTATAAATATGTTCATGATACGACACTTGAAGTGTCACACTCTCTAAATCTCATTATCAAGTTATAAAAGGTCGTACAATGTAAGACCGATAAATGTTATTAGACTTGGACATTTATTTACTTATCAATTGGTGTATTGCCAAGAGGATATTATTTATGAGGAAAATGTTGATAAATTTTTTTTTTTCATTTGTCACAAGTGAGATATGTTCCTATATTGTAATATCATTAATAGAATATGAAAAGATTGAAATGATTTCATGCCCTTGTGACTGAGTAAAATGAAAATCTATGAAAGTTTTCATATTCTATCTGATTCTCTAAAGTTAATGTGATAGCGTATTGATCATTGTAGAGGTAGTGATCATATACATAATTGAGCAAATTGTTATGATGAGATCGATCCTTTAGAATTATAATGATGGTCATATTAATAATGAGATGGACCACTAAAAGTGGCAAACTAAGGAGTGATTATATAACATGATGGTCAACTTTAAAGTTACAAGACATTCTTTCGTATCTAATATTTCGTATTACATAAGTGCAAGTAATACATATACGATCATAAACTATAAGTTTATGGATCATAATTATTTATTTAGTTGGCATGACTGGTTAGACCACACCGAGTCAATGATGATGTGAAACATATTGAAGAACTAGAAGATTCTTCAAGTTGGTAATTAGCATGCAATATTTGCTCTTAGGGGAAATTCATTATTTACCAACCAAAGTAGGGTGAGAATCCCTAAATATTCTGGAAATGATTAAAGGATATAAATATCCATCCTGATACCATTTAGTGTTTTAAATCGATGCATCATCTAAATGGTTATCAAGTTCGCAATTTAAAGTTTGCGTGATGTATGGCTTAGCTAATAATATAGCAAGCATATTATTCCAGATTGACATGTTTATTTTGGTAATAACAGTAAATTTAATTGCCAATTATTAATGATCATTGGAATAAGTGTTGAACTTCATATAGTTTATGTTCATACACGAATTGATTTTTGTTGAGACGATCACTAGCGCCTACAATTAATTGCAAAGCTAATGATCATGAGAGCAAAAGTTTATGTTTGTATTTGGATACATGTGAGTTTACATATATAACACAAGTTCACATCAAGCCAACAAGTTATAATACTTTATCCCCATTATAGTTGGTTTCGGTCAGGAACCATATATGTCCCTTTTAGATTTTTGGTTGTGCGCTATATGAAACTGATCCACCACTACGCACAAAGATGGGACCTTAAAAGATGGTTGGGAATATATGATAACGAATAAAGCCTTTCACAAGATTTTATTTACGACTCAGTTAATTGATATCCATCTCAATGGATTAACATTCCCAATATCAGGGGGAGATAAAAAAACAGTTGGAAAAGAAATGAGTTGGTATGAATTATCAATGATCCTCAAAACTAAAGGTGTGAATCAGAAGTTCAATGAATAACTCATTTACAAAGATTAGCGAATCTATTACCAGACACATTCATTGACCTTTAAAAGGTGACTATGTCACATATACCAATTGCTGATGCTCCAATTAAGATGAGTGTCCCAGTAGGACAACCACATATTTGTGATGGGTCTATTGCACGTCTAATGCGTGGTAGACTAATCGATTCCAATAATAAAATTCCTCGAAAGTTGGAGCAGGTAATTAAGATGGTCAAGTCGGGGTTATATTAATAGGGTCTCCTGAAGAGACATTAGACATGATGGTTCAAGAAGAACCTCAGGTACCTGAAAATAAAGAGATCTCGATAAGTTGTATCATGTCTAAGATATGTATGGAATCGAAATAAAAATCGACGTCGTTATACTTTTGTATATAAAATAGCGCTTGAAATGATAAAATGATGAGGATCAAAATTTAAGATCTGTCTATGAGAAATGATTGGCCAAAAGCGAAAAAACGTGAATAAGGCAGAGTTGAATTCTCTAATGAAATGGAAAGTTTTCGAACCAACAATCCATGCAACTGAAGTTGTAAATCATGTTGGAAACAAACAGGTCTTTTATGCGAATTATGAATTGAAAATCAAATCAAGTAATATAAGGCAAAATTGGTGGCACAAGAATTTTCGCAAAGACCTATGATTAATTATGAGAAGTATTCTCCAGTGGTGGATGCATTAACTTTCCAATATCTTATTAGTCTGGTAATATAAAGAGAGAATTGATATGCGTATCATGAATGTTATGTATCACTTGATACTGAAAATTTACATGAAAGTCTTGAAGGATTAAATTATGTAAGTCATGTAAAGTAAGTTCTCGAGAACAATGTGATCATTGTATACATATTCGGATTTGAATAGGTTATGATTTTTTTTTTACATGTTGGATATAATTGAAACTCCTCATGAGTATCCTAAAGCAATTGAGTGCTTAGAAGGTTAACTGAAACATCTTATGGATGTAATTCTTGTGCACCAATAAACATACATAGAAAACTTGTATTCAGTGATTGTGATGTCTTAATAAATAGTGTACACGCATCGTACAATATGGATTTTGGAGATAAAAGTAAGTGTTCATGACATTTTGCATATGATATAGATAGCTATGTGTTATATGGGTAAGTTTGTGTAGCAAAACTCATGAAGAGTGAATGCACATGCATTGTTGGATAAGATGGGCAGAATTCCCTCATGGATTGATAATGTCAGAAGCATTGATATGAAAACCTCAAGAATGTACTATATGAAGATGGCAAAATACATATGGCTAAAATAGTTGAGTCGAGTGTTGTACATATCGAGATATTCGCATAAAGAGGGATATAAGTTTGATTAAATTAGCCATGTTTTATCAAAATTTTACTTTTAAAAGTTCACTATAATCGCAGTTTACAGTGATGATGTTTACACATCGTCGAGAGAAACTGTTAAGCTTTTAGAGGGAGATTTTTTTTAATGACCTTGGCACAATCTAATTATTACTCGAACTGCAGTTCGAGTATATATGTAATTATATTTTATCAATCCCTAAAGTACATCTCGAAGATGATGTTGGGATATTTTAGTATGGACATAGTTGAACCTTAAAAGTACGTTAAAGGTTGTTAAGTCATTTGTTATAAGAAATGCCTATTATCATCTCCTACCAAAGTAGAGATTCTCATTCTATAAGTACCATCATTAAATGCATGTGTGCACTAAAATGTTTTGCTAGCATGTATGGTTATAATATCTTTCACTTGAGCATATTGTCATGATATAACATTTGTTAAACGAAGAGACATTGGAATGAGTTCAACGAAATATTTCAGGTATAAACAATATTTGATTATATTCTACTAACCCATCAAAACAAGTTTGGTTAGTCGTGTAGATGCAGGAATGTAACTAAACACAGTCGTGGACATATGATATTTTTTTGGAAGGAGGCACCTAAAGTCTTGTTAGAAGATTATACAACATTTCTCAACATAAAGGATTGCACATATAGGGATCAAGCGACAAATCATTGATTACAAAAACTTTGATCAACTTTCAAGGAAGATGGACACACGTCAATTAAAGGATACATGTTAAAATGAGGGGGAGACTTATTTAAGTTGCACTCTTTTTCCCTTAACTAAGTTTTGTCCCATTGGGTTTTCTTAGTAAGGTTTTTAATGAGGCAACATACCTGATCTAGAAGTATCATGGGGAACTAATGCGCATTACACGCTGCACTCTTTTTCCCTTAGCTATGGTTTTGTCCCACCGGGTTTTCCTAGCAAGGTTTTTAACGAGGCAGCATCAAGCGTATTATGTTGATAACCAAGGGGGAGTGTTATGAATATATTTATTATTAATGTGGTTATCAACACCAAAAATAGATTAGCTTTCTCTCCAAGTTTTGTATACCTATATATACCACTATTGTATCTTATTGTAAATATACATATTAATGAAAGATCAATCTTTTTCTCCCTACATCTCTTTCTCTTATTGTTTACTATTAGGCTAGTAGGTCGTTGTTTCACAACAAACTAAACTTATTTAACTATTATTATTATTATTTTTGATAAACAATATGTGTCTTTATATATATTTATATTACTTTATAACTTAAGTTTGTAATTTAATTTTTTCTTATGTTTACTTTAACATATTTCAATGTAATGTTTTTATTTTTTTATTTTTTACTATCGCTATGATTTTATAATTTATAAATTTTGTCGGGTGTTTCACATAATGTGAAACAAACTGGATAAAAGAATAGAAAAATTACCTTTCATAATTCCGAGACCACCAATTCCAACAATGAGCGGTAGACAATCTATGTTGATGATGCGTTTTACAGGTTCCGAACCGAAAAAAAATCTATATACACAAAGGGAGTTCTTCCATGGCGTAAATTCATATGTTGGAAGATCAATCCAAACATATTCATGGTAAAAAAGTATGAACATCGAAAAAAACAACTTTAACACGATGATGCAATACAAATACAATATCAATATACAACCTTCATCGATGAAT
Organism: Helianthus tuberosus; assembly: GCA_030545235.1. Lineage (NCBI taxonomy): Eukaryota > Viridiplantae > Streptophyta > Magnoliopsida > Asterales > Asteraceae > Helianthus > Helianthus tuberosus. Next base: position 125,471,567 of record CM060416.1, read on the forward strand.
GGACAATGGTTGTTTATATAGAGTGTAGTAGACAAAGCTAGACATGACTTATGAAGAGGAGGAATGGTGCAAATTTAATGAAGATGGCTGGACGGTTAGTTATAGGTAAACAACATTAATATTTCCTTTATTATTCCCTTGAAATTAAGGGAACAATCAAAACACAAAAACCTTAATATTCATCTTAATCATTTTTTCATAGTCGAAAATCAAAAAACCTTAACTTTCGCGAAAAGACAAACAAGAGTCAGGCGTCCCAAGATTATTGGGGGCCAAAGTGGATAATGTATACGAGCCTTTTCGGCAAAACAAAAATTGCTTTGTTCCTATAGTTCAAGCATCAGGGTGAAGGGAGTGGTTACCTGTTTGGAATAGGTAAACTTCCCATTCACCCAATCAGACAGTGTCACGTCAATTCACCTAAATTGTTTACCTAATGCTTAAAAACGTTGGCGGTGATTTACCTAATGGGGTTTAGGTAAACTATTTAAAAAAATGAAAGAGTTAATTACTGTTTTCGTCCCTGAGGTTTGTCAAAAATAACGGTTTCAGTCCATTAGTTTAAGAGTAAATTACAAGTTTTGTCCTTTATGTTTGTAGCAAATTGCAGGCGCTGTCCTTTACCTTTAAATTTGACGAGTTTTGTCCTTAACGTTTCAAAATCTTGCATGTTATGTCCTTTAGCCCTAACTCAGTTTATTTTTTAAGTTAAGTTAGATCATGTGCAACACACATGAGGGCAATTCAGTCTTTTCACTACTATTTTCATTTGCCACATTTATATCTAGGTTAATTCTGAAAATTCATACCCTCTCTCTTTGAATCTCTTTCTCACACTAACAACTCCCAAACACCAGCACCGCCTGACATCACTATCATCAAACACCCCTATTCAGATCGACAAATGGGCCGCAGAGATACGCGATCCGCATAAAGCGATTCGTTATTAATTGTGAGTTTTGTTGTGGGCGAATGCCCATATCGAGTTCATTAAACAACTTATTAAAAGTATTTGGATCAGCTGTTGTGAAATCAGGAGCCACAACTAGATGCAAATCGAGTCTACGGATGCGGATGACAAGATAAATGGGTACCTACTCGCAGCTGATTTGTTGATGCTTCTTTGGATGTGTTGGGTTATGTCTTGGAGTTCTAGAAACCGAGAGATGGTGAGAAAGGAAATGTGATGTTTGGTCTTCCGGATGTGAATAATTTGGTGTTGTCTGTTGTTTCGTCGTGTGTTGAAGGTGGTGCTGAGTTGAATGTATGGGATGAAGGTATTTTGGGGTCTGATAATACAAATTCTGATAGGGAAGCTTCATGTGTAGGTATTGAAAATGGTGCCAAACCTTCCGGAATGTTTGGTGCAGTTCGTTCATTCGAGAATTTCCAATTCTGCATCTCAACAGGTACTTCCATTCTTTCTAAGGATGTTATTGTCATCTTCATCTTTTGTATTTGAAGGCTTGAATCGAAGGTTAAACCTGAATCAAGTCGTTGGTACCTGCAATAAAGATGACGATATTGTTGTTGCTTGTGTATTTAAAGGCTTGAATCGGAGGTTAAATCTGATTTCGATATTGTTGTTGCTTGTGTATTTGAAGGCTTGAATCGGAGGTTAAACCTGAATCAAGTGGGGGTTTGACCCATTTACCCAGACCAAGAGAGGGAGGGAGGGACAGAAAGGCGTGGCGGCGTATGGCTGAGCTGCGGCGGAGTCGCGGCGGAGTGATTCAAGTTGCGTGTGATTCAAGCTGAAGCAACCCCTGCGACGCACTCACAACATCATACTTCTTCTCTTCTCTCTGCTGCGTGTGATTCAAGCTGAAGCAACTACAGAGGCTCAGATTGTGATGAATTGGGGAAGAAGGAAACCCACCACAATTTTTCATGAATCTCCATCTTCACCTTCACCTGCAAATATGAGCTTGATGATTGAATTGGTAGTGATGGCCGGAGTCGTGATGGGTTGGCCGTGTGGGGGTGGTGCAGTGGTGGTGTGGTAGTGGGTGGCGGCAGGTGGTCGTGAGGGTGGGAGAGAGGAAGAGTGTTTCAGATGAGAGAGAGAGAAGAGAGAGAGAGGGGGGGGGGGGGGGGGGCAAATCAGATGAGAGTGAGACCTTTTATTTTTTGATTTTGTCAAAACAGTCCTTCATTAAAAGTTATTTACACAATACCCCCTAAGAAGGTGAAATTACCAAAATACCCTCATGTGCCTTGCATGTGATCAGTTTTAACCAAAAAATCTAACTGGGTTTGGCCTAAAGGACATAACGTGCAAGATTTGGAAACATTAAGGACAAAACTCATCAATTTTAAAGGTAAAGGACAGCGCCTGAAATTTGGGACAAACATAAAGGACAAAACTTGTAATTTACTCTTAGTTTAAAAATTGCGATTTCAGTCCATTAGTTTCATTTTCGTAACCATTTCAGTCCACTAACTTAACTCCATCCATTTATTTTGTTAACTTTGAGTTAACTAACTAATTCAGGGACGGTTTGCGTCAGTTTTAGAAACACAGGGACTTAAGTGTAAACTCTAAAACATTAAAACAAAAAAAATAGTAAATTCCAAAAAATCAAAAAAATTCCAAAAAACCAAACAAATTCCAAAAAATTCTAAAAAATAATAAAAATTCTAAAAAATCATAAAAATTCTAAAAAATCCAAAAAATCCATTTCGGCGCGAACTGTTTCGAACCCGAACCGTTTCGAGCTGAACCGTTTCGACGCGAACCGTTTCGACCCGTACCGTTTCGACCCGAACCGTTTCAAGCTGAACCGTCCGAACCGTTTCGACCCGAACCGTTTCGAGCTGAACCGTTTCGACGCGAACCGTTTCGACCCGTACCATTTCGAGCCGAACCGTTTCGACCCGTACCGTTTCGAAGCCGAACCGTTTCGAGCTGAACCGTTTCGAACCGAACCGTTTCGACCCGTACCGTTTCGAAGCCGAACCGTTTCAAGCCGTACCGTTTCGAACCGAACCGTGCTGTTTCGAACCGAACCCTTTCGAGCTGAACCGTTTCGAACCGAACCGTTTCGAGCTGTACCGTTTCGACGCGAACCGTTTCGAGCTGTACCGTTTCGACGCGAATCGTTTCGAAGCCGAACCGTTTCGGTTCGATACGGCACGGTTCGATACGGCACGGTTCGCGTCGAAACGGTACAGCTCGAAACGGTTTGGTTCGAAACGGTTCGGTTCGATACGAAACGGTTCGGTTCGATACGGCACGGTTCGGTTCGAAACGGTTCGGCTCGATACGGTTCGGTTTAGTTCGAAACGGTACGGCTTGAAACGGTTCGGCTTCGAAACGGTTCGGCTTCGAAACGGTACGGGTCGAAACGGTTCGGTTCGAAACGGTTCAGCTCGAAACGGTTCGGCTCGAAACGGTATGGGTCGAAACGGTTCGTGTCGAAACGGTTCAGCTCAAAACGGTACGGACGGTTCAGCTCGAAACGGTTCGGGTCGAAACGGTACGGGTCGAAACGGGACGTGTCAAAACGGTTCGCGTCGAAACGGTTCAGGTTCGAAACAGTTCGCGCCGAAACGGATTTTTTGGATTTTTTAGAATTTTTATGATTTTTTAGAATTTTTATTATTTTTTAGAATTTTTTGGAATTTGTTTGGTTTTTTGGAATTTTTTTGATTTTTTAGAATTTACTATTTTTTTTGTTTTAATGTTTTAGAGTTTACACTTAAGTCCCTGTGTTTCTAAAACTGACACAAACCGTCCCTGAATTAGTTAGTTAACTCAAAGTTAACAAAATAAATGGATGGAGTTAAGTTAGTGGACTGAAATGGTTACGAAAATGAAACTAATGGACTGAAATCGTAATTTTTAAACTAATGGACTGAAACCGTTATTTTTGACAAACCTCAGGGACGAAAACAGTAATTAACTCAAAATGAAAAATGTGTGATTGGTTGAGAAGAAATGGATCCCACCACACACCGTCTCTCTCTCTCCCCCTTTTCCTTCCTCTCACCGAGTCAGTAAAGGTTCACCGATCATCCATGTTCGCCGAGCGGTAAACACAGACGGCGGCAGTGTTACCGCTCGGTAAACCGTTTTGCCGCTGTGTTTACCGCACCACTCCGTTCACCCTCATCTTTGTCTTTGTGTATACATATATTTTTTTTCTTCTAGAATTTGAGGCATGAAGAAGACCCTTGCTTTATTTTACTCCTCTTGAGTCACCCTCGACAAGAGTAAGAACTTTTTAAGTTATTAAAAAATGGATAGGCAACCACATGGAAACATAGCTTATTATTGTCATCTTCGATTACAATAAGTTTATTTTAAAGACACTTTTATAATCATCCGTAATCACATAGTCAAGAACCAAGTTAATACCAAAACTAAGATCATAGTACACCATTAAATCACACAAGTTAATAACTTTTTGGTTGCAGGAGTTGTTTGTTATTGTTGTGTCCAAGATAAGATTTGTATTTTGTATTAGTGTTGGGCCTTACTCGCCCGTTGAAACAACATTAAGCCGAAAATCTTGGGCTTTCGTATATGGTTTGGGGCCTTATTTGTTTCTGGGCCGGCTCTAGCATCGTCCTGATCTAGGCCTAAGATGGTATTTACATCAATTCATGTGACTTTATTTTTTTATTTTTGAACAATTTGTTTATTAATAAAGTGACCCATCTTAAGATTTGTTACTACCGGATAATTTAGTAAAGTGAAAGAAAAATTTGAACTTAAAAAGGAACTAGTGGGAAACCCGCACGTTGCTGCGGAGTCTACAATTGTATGGCGCTAAAAGTTCATGGATCGGTTGATGAAATGCATCAACTATAAATAGATTAAAATAGATAGAAATACACACATTTTAAACACATTTTATTTTAACTATAAATAGATTAAAGATTAGAAATATACACTATGAATGACAATTGTAAGGCGCTAACCGTTCTAATCTGTAAACACATTTCATTTTATAAACCGAAGGTAAAGATCAGGCATGCATGTGCTTGTTATACAAATATAGGATTAACTTTATTATATCAATATAGTGGGGTACTCGCGTGTTGTGGGTCAAGTCAACCTGTACTAGAACAAACTGTTTTGACCCATCATGAGGCTCTTTTGAAGAGCGCTTAAAAATTTAAAAAAGTAACTCATATTAGAGTTTAAATGACTTCAGGCTCTTTGACATGAATGTGGCCCTTTGACATGAATGTGCTGGAGCAAAAAGAGGTTGGTTAACAAGGTGTTAATGTCAACAAATGAATTACCATCTTACTGCATATTAAAAACCAACAATCTCCATGGATATGAAAAAGCTAGAAATTACCATCTTACTGCATATTAATATACTTCCTTATCCTACTTCATTATTACCTTAATTTCCTTTGCTTTAGCCTCTTCATTCTCCTGCATCTTCCAAGAGCACGGTCTGCATCATCATCCCTAAGCAGCTGCTCGGCTACCTCAGCGGGGTAATCTAAACCTTGCCAATCAAATCCTCAATCTCTTCAAACCGCTCATGTTGAGTGATACCATGATAGTTAGACGCCAACAACCTAAACCCACACGGGGTGCATACGACATGTTGATGTGAACATCCATACGATCAGTACAAAACAATGCAGGGTCCAGTTTCTCTTTTCGGTTTGTCGTGAACACAATGATTCCTTCATCACCACAACTCGACCATAAACCATCAATAAAGTTCAAAAACCCCGATAATGTCACCTTAACAGAAATATTAACATCATTATCAGACTTTAAATAATCAATAATCATCAGTTAATCAGAAATAATATTACTATTATTACTGTTATAAAACAGAAAAAGCGATCGTACGTACCCTGTGTTGTTAACGATACCCTCGCGGGCGATTTCCAGTAACCGCATTTGAACCCGCTCGATCGTGCAACTCCGCGGAGCAATCAATGTCCTCAACCGCCAATATCGACCGGTTCGCAAAATATAAAATAACACAATATAAAAAGAAAAATATTGACACATACGTTCAAGTTCCTTTGAAATTCAGTAGAATCCATTGACATACAACACTAAAAGAAATCAATCTCTAAGTAGTTACTGGAAGGTTTCACATCTACTCCCACCATTTCCGGCGGCGGTTTCGGTACATCCGGCGGAGTAGCGCCCAGTTCACGCTCTGAAAAAACGGGTGCTGTTTGATCTCGGTTGCCCCTCGTTTATACGCCAGCCGATGCTGCAGCTCTTTCACAAGTAACCCCCTGATCATATCCCTCGCCGCAAAACTAACCGAAGGCGAATCGGGAAATCTCAGCGGTTGCCCGACAACGTTAAACAAAGTGGCCCGGTTACCGTTCCCCTTGAACGGAGTTTTCCCGAACAAAAGCTCGTAAAGAAATATCCCGAACGTCCACTCAACCGCGCTGCCATGACCTTCGCCTTTGATGATCTCCGGAGCTAAATACTCGTGGGTCCCGACAAACGACATTGACCAGGCGCTCGTGGGCTCCGCAATGAGCTGAGGCAGGGGCGAGACTTGATTCTGTATTTCGGTTTGTGTTGTTCGTATTCAGCATAAACATCTTCTATGTAATTCCCCAAAACCGAGAACCTGAAGAAAAAAAAACTTTTAAGTTTATAAATATAAATAAGGTTAGAAGAGTCAACACCAGGTTGACCGACCCATTTAGACTAAACCCAAACCCGTAGTTTAATAATGGTGTCATGTTTTTTCCATGTTAAAATCTCACACCCCTAGGCCCTAACTGGTAAAAAACCGGCTTTAGGATCAAAACCAGAAAAAATTGAAACCGGTTTTTAAAAACCGTTTCGGGCTCAACCCGACCCGGTGGTTATAGACCGGTTCTCTTCGCGACATTTGTAACCGGTTTAAAAACTGAACCGATTTTAAAAAACCTGTTTTAAAACCAAACCGAACCAGTTAGTACCAGGTCGGGTTCTCCTAGTATCAAACAAGGTTGTTAAAACCGGTTTTTTGTGCCAAAAACAACCGAAACCGGTTAAAAAACTGGACCTTAAAAAAACAATTTTAGGCCTCTACTAACCGACAAGTATAAATAGAAGAAGCAACTTTTCTCACCATCTCGTATAGAATTCCGAGTCGCGTATTTCACGTAAGGAGTAAGAATAACGAAAACAGATGACAAGGGTCATGAACTTAATATAGAACAAACCTGTAACGCCTTGAGTACATGCTCTGGTAGGGGTGTTCAGAATTCGTTTCGAATTCGAAAAATTCGAAGTTCGATTCGATTATCAGGAATTCGTTTCGATTATAAGAATTCGAATTCGATTCAATTCGAGTCAAGTAAATCGAATACGAATCGAATACGAATTTATAATTTCAAATTCGATTCAATTCGAAATTCGAATAAAAATTATACATTTTATTTATTATTTCAATATATAATACATATATAACTTTTATTGGGCTATACTATAAATTATTTTCAAAATTTATTCCAAGTATTAACATTACCCATTACCAAACCCACTACATGGCCCATAACTAAAATCTAAGTATCAAATCTATCAGTAGATTTCTAACCCTAAAAATAATAACTTGTAGTGGTTATTTCCCGAATTCTCGTTTTGAATGTTAGACTTATGGTACTTTATTTAGAATGTTTTATGGCTGCTTTAAAACTTATGTTTCATTTTAATAGTTATTTACATGTTTTAAAAGACACTGAATCAAATCGAATTTATTCGAATTCGATTCGAATTTTTAATCGAATACAAATTGGGTTTTTTATTCGAATACGAATTCGAATTGGGTAATTTTTAATCGAATACGAATCGAATTCGAATCGAATTCGAATTCAAGGAAAAATAAAAATTATTCGAATAATTCGATATTCGATTCGATGAACACCCTATGCTCTGGTGCAATTGTTTTACGATCTTCTTTGCTACACACTTCATTTGACTCTGACGAAACCAGATTGATGAACTCTGTAATACGAAGCACAGTGGAATTTGTAAACGACAGAATAAGGATGAGGATGATCCAGTGGATCACAAGATCGTTTATTTTAGCAGATAGCTAAAAGCACAAAAAAATATTCTTACCGACACAACAGTTGATCAATAGATCTTGAGTATCTCTTGCAACGCGTACGTCGGGAGGTAACATTTCCTTAATTATCATAGTCATAGTAGCTGTAAAATTATAAAATTTGCATTAGCATTTAACTATTTCATCAAATCAAACAACAAAAAAGCAAAGAATTGAACAGACCTTTTGGGAGAGAAGCATCCTCTTTTGTCTTGCCAACAATACCATAGGATCCATTTTTCACTCTACAAAATCAACATATTAAACTCGTTATCACCAGATATAAAACCTATGTGGTATAATAATGTAAAGTAAATACATGTATTTAATCAATAATCATTAAAAAACAAACATCGATCCAAACCCTAAATTTCATATAGAAAACCACAACTTCCATCACAATTCAGAAATTTAGCAAAATCACCTGTATTCATGAAGAAGTTATCTTCTATCCATATCAAATGTAGTACAAATCTCAGGAAGAATTCATGAATAGTGTATCAATCTGAATCGCGTACTCCGAACCCTACCTGCCATCAAACATAGAAGATGTTCAATCGGGGCTCTCGTGAGTAGAAGAGCATCAAAAGTGAATTGTTGTCAGCCCTAGCTCGCTGCACATCCGCTGCGAGACCCATCGCCCTTCCATCGTTTTTGTGGAACCGAATATAAAGCATCTTATTCCATTACTTCTTATCAGGGGTCGGATGTAAATGATCGGACGCATTCAAGAGGAGGTTTAGGGAATTGACTGCTCATCAGAGAGAAGAAGAAATTGTCTAAATTGCCCCACTTCGCGTCTTAATTTATGAGTTGTTGACCACTTTACCCCTCTCAAATCCCTTTTATTCTATTGTACATGTTGTTTCGAAACTTATACACATGACAAAATTACATTTTTGTCCATCACTTCTCCTTTTTAATATATTATAGATAATGTAGGAGATACCAAAAGGATTAGACCTATTTCTAATCCATAAAGCATTAAACCCTTCTTAATCAGTTTATTAAAATAAATATTTATCAAAATATATCTGAATATTCATTTATTTAGGACACCTGATTACTCGATACATGTTGAATATCAGGTGTATCTGTCAAAAGTTAATTCAAACTTGTTTTGCCCGTGTTGAGTTCATGCTGGCTTCGTCAAATATGCCGTTTTAGGTCGTTCCTACTTTTGTGCTTTATTTTGAAAAAGGCTTATGGCCAAGTCTGTTATGATAGTCCGGGTTTAGTGGTTTTAGCCGTTTGAATCTTGCTATTTAATGTTGCTTTTTTACTTTTCATTATGTACGTACAATCTTGAGATTTTAGTGAATAAGAAGCCAAGCATTAGGGTCCTTCGTTTTCTTATGCTATCTTGTGTTAAAATACCAACACAAGTGGTATCAGAGCCTCTAGTGCTCTCTTTTGATTTCAAGTGTACTTCGACTCTGGATCATCTTCATGGCTATTCAAGTTAATGCTCTTTCAATGACTCCTACCCATATTCCTATCTTTAAGGGAGAGGGTTATGAGTATTGGAGTATAAGAGTGAAGATAATACTAAGATCTCGTGATCTTTGGGACCTGATCCAGAATGGTGTGACTGAATCAGAGACAGATCAAACCAAATTGAAGGCCTTTAAGTTGCAGGGGTTATGGACAGATTTTGAAAACTTGAGCATGACAGAACGCGAGTCCGTTGATGATTACTTCTCCAGGGTCATGGCCATTGAAAGAAAACAACAGTCATATGGTGAGAAGATTGGAGACCAAACTGTTGTAGAGAATATACTAAGGAACTTGATTCCTAAATTCAATTATGTTGTACCTTCAATTGAAGTGTCCAATGATTTGTTGTAACACCCCGTGTTTCGAAAGTCAATGTCAAGTCAAAGTAACCGACCGATCGCGCGACTTGACTTGTAGAGAATTTCTTTTATGTGATTATTTTAGTTGTATTATGTGTAGTAATTGTCAATAATCGCAGTAATCAACGTGTATTATTCGCTGTTTAATCGACTTACGACTATGAACTATAGGTCCGTACTGTTGGGCCTGGGGCTGGGCTCGCTACACCCAGATAGATCTACCGTTATTGTCCCTCGGTCCTACTCTGAGGATTAATGGCCTTCAGTTCCCGCCTACCCACTCACATGATCTAAGTAGTAACCTTCCTTACGCTAAACATACCATGTGTAAAGTATTCGTAATCACAGTAACATGTATTTCACCCCTGCAGTTTAAAAACTGAAAACAGTTAAGAGAAAAGGGGGGGACATGAACTCACCGAAATGCGTCTCTAACAAGAAATCTCCCGGTCAACCTGCTGTGCGACGACCTACACGTACTAACTTCTATTAGACGGACGGCCGTGCCTTAGCTTAAGGTTTAATGTCTTTGGGAAACAGTTAGGCAACTATTTCGTAATTACACTTCGTAATTATTTTGTAAATATATTCCTTCCCAAGGATGGGGGTTTTAATACATGTGCGTTCGTATAACTTCGAAAAATATATTATTAAGTCTCACTTAAATAAATATATTTTTATTCATTTGTCTAAGATATTCTATCTCTAAAATATACATATTTTTCCCAAAAATATTATATTTTACTTCATACAAATTCCAAAATAATACTTTGTCAAAATACACATTTAAGAGTATTTTTCCGGAAAATACGTAGGTTACGTTGTAAGGTTCGGGTGGTATAAATAATACCGGTGTAACTTAAATATTTATTGTGAAGACATTAGTATTATTTTGGAGTCGTTACTAATCAGTATGCTCCAGTAATATTATTTTTACTCTAAAAATAATATTTGTATAGTTCACAAAATAATCATAAAAATTACACAAGTGCTATTATGGAAAATATATATTCTAAATATATATTTCAGCAAGTTTTACTTGTGAAAATCCCACCTCTGACACTTAGCAGTTTTGTAATAAAATTGTGGCGAAATTTACACTTTGAAAGTAAGTTGAAAATATGTTCATAACACTTGTTGTAAAAATATTTTCCAAGTGTTATATTTCTGAAAAAATTTCGCTAGAGTTTCCTCTGTAACTGGAGGTGGCCACGCTTACTAGCGTATCATTTTCTTTTAAAAATTCAACCAATCAATTTTCCATCATCAACAAACAATATTCAAATATCAAAGTAGTCAAAATAAACATAAATCGCAAACACACGAACTTGCAAGTTGTGTAAAAATGTGTAGTAACTCTTCAACACATTTAGTGGATCTTTCCATCTCTAAAAATAAAATCATTTTCTTGAAAATCTTATTTTTAAAGAAAATGCAAGTTTACATCTTCTTGGTCAAAATTACAAAAATATTTCTTTGTTAAAACCTTTCGTTACACAAGTGTCTACACACTTGTTTGTTCACAAAAACACCTTTAGTTTAGGAAAGATCCGGTTTTAAAACATGGTTTCGTCTTACAGTTGGTTCTTCGAAAATACCACTTGTAGATCTTTAGATCTACTAGTTTAGAACTCCATTTCATGAGAAAAATTGTTTTTACACAAGTTCATGTTTATGTTTGAAAGGGTTCGTCATCTAATAACTTTACGACTTAACATAAGGCTAGTTCATGTTCCATGAACATGATCTAGCGTGGTTTGATGACGATCCATTCCAACACTAGCAATCAACAATAAATAATCATAACAAAACTAGTTTCAAAAGTTTTACACTAACATTCATTCTTTAACCGCCATGTTCATTATTTTTAGTAGACTTTTAGTTTGTGATCTCTAGTGTTCATGATTTTCATCCGACAAATTTCTTATTAACCACTTTAGATATGAACAATAGGGTGTTTAGAGTCACTTACTACTAGCTCGAGGCTAGGGAAGAAACTAGACGAAAAACGGGTGGTTAATAGCATTGTGGTGGAGGTCCTTGGCAATCCGTAAGCACCGAGCCTCCTCGTACGAGCTCTAACACACTTGTATGTAGATGGAATTATAATATCAAAATTGAAAGTGGGTGGATGTGGGATGTTGAGTTCGGTCGTAGGTAGCCAAGAGGAGAAGAAGTGCAATTTTATTATGTTGGGTTAAAGTGGGATTTTGGTGATCCTTAAGATATATTTATAATCCATAATTTACTAAAACCCATAGCATATTATGTCCACAAGATATTAAGCATGGACTAATAAAATAATGAAGAGTGTAAGTGTTTGTCCCACATGGGGGAAAACCGATCGGGTGGGGGTGGGTATTATGGTTCAATTTCAATGGTATAGTTAAGTGATATTTAGTTAGTTTAGAGATTAAACCCATTTCTAGTGTGTAGTGTTTTGTAATGGGTGTTAGGGTATTCGGGGACCCTAACTAGCTCAGAAAAGGAAAAATAATGTTAATGACAATATTTTTATGTTCCGGGTAGAGTCCGGTTGTTCGGTTGGATATTAATCTGTTAAAGTGCTTAATAAGCATTTAAAGTGTCGTTAATATTATTTTTAGTGACACAATAAATTCCCGACACTTTGGAAAGTGTCTAGTAATATTTTTCTCATGTTCTTGCACTTTACCAGTAAATTTAAAAGCTGAATTTTTATTTAAAGTGCAGAATTTTGTACTTAAAGTACGTTTTAGGCACATCTTGTCACTATAAGTATCACCTAGTGACGCAGTTCTACAATCCTCATCTCCCTACACTCCCTACTAGTGTAGTAAACTATTCCCGGCTCATAATGGCCTCAGAGACAGTAACTGTCTGATGCTGGCTATGTCAGCATGTTTACTGGGTTATCCGTATAGTGTGCTCACTGTGCTTTTGTGCATCAAGGTTGTCACTGATGTTTGTGTAAAAATAATAGAGTGACCGTATAAAATGTGATGCATGAGTATGTATGTATCAGAAATCAGTAAGCAATTTATTCACAACTGTAAGCAAGCACAGTAATTAAGCAGTTTTTTTTTATATATTTTATGTTTCGGTCGAAAATTTACCTTTCATTCTAATTTTGTGAGTTAACACGACACAACATGTATGTATGGTAGGTATTTTTTGGTTAAATCTGACCAAATGAACCCTATATAGGAGTAAAATAACCAAAATACCATCAGGTGCGGTCCATTTTGTCAGATTTAACCACAAAAAATTAACTGAGTTATGGCTAAAGGACATAATTTGATAGGGTTTGCAAACATCAAGTACGTTTTCTGTAATTATGAAATTATTGAAGATAAAGAACACACTTTGCAATAACTGACATAGATTTTTGTAATTTACTCTATTTACTCTTGATTTAAAGCATACGTAAGAAAAACATGTATTATATTGTCAATATTTTAATAATTCAACAAAAAATTCTAAACTAAATTCCTCTAGTAAAACATTATAGTAAATTACATGTAGAGTTAATTGCCATTTTCGCCCCTGAGGTTTGGGCATATTTGCCATTTTCGTCCAAAATGACAGTTTGGTACCATTTTGCCCCTCACGTTTGGCTATTTTTGCCATTTTCATCCAAATCTCTAACCTAGTTAAAAAGTTATGTTAAATGAGAATTTTTTTAATTTAATTTTTTATATTTACTCTATAAAATACAATTGTTTAATTTATTTTTTTAAAAAGTTCTCTAAAATAATTGTTTATTATATTTTATAGAGTAAATATAAAAAATTAAAGAGTTAATTACCGTTTCGACCCGTATCGTTTCGACGCGAACCGTTTCGACCCGTACCGTTTCGAGCTAAACCGTTTCGACCCGTACCGTTTCGAGCTGAACCGTTTCGACGCGAACCGTTTCGACCCGTACCGTTTCGAGCCGAACCGTTTCGACGCGAACCGTTTCGACCCGTACCGTTTCGAGCCGAACCGTTTCGACCCGTACCGTTTCGAACCCGAACCGTTTCGAGCTGAACCGTTTCGAACCCGAACCGTTTCGAGCCAAACCGTTTCGACCCGTACCGTTTCGACGCGAACCGAACCGTTTCGATACGGGTTCGATACGGTACGGGTCGAAACGGTTCGGCTCGAAACGGCGGTTCGCGTCGAAACGGTTCAGCTCGAAACGGTTCGGGTTCGAAACGGTACGGGTCAAAACGGTTCGGCTCGAAACGGTTCGGCTCGAAACGGTACGGGTCGAAACGGTTCGGCTCGAAACGGTTCGCGTTGAAACGGTACGGGTCGAAACGGTTCGCGTCGAAACAGTTCGGCTCGAAACGGTACGGGTCGAAACGGCTCGCGTTGAAACGGTTCAGCTCGAAACGGTACGGGTCGAAACGGTTCGGCTCGAAACGGTACGCGTCGAAACGGTTCGCGTCGAAACGGTTCGGCTCGAAACGGTACGGGTCGAAACGGTTTGCGTCGAAACGGTTCGCGTCGAAACGGTACGGGTCGAAACGGTAATTAACTCTTTAATTTTTTATATTTACTCTATAAAATATAATAAACAATTATTTTAGAGAACTTTTTAAAAAATTAAATTAAACAATCTATTCTAATATATTAAAGTCATTTTAACTTACGTGTCATCCCACATAAACTCACCTATTATTTTGACACCTCACAAGAAACCTCGACCCGTTTTTAACTTTAATCTAATTTTGTTCTGCCGCCATTACTTCATTCAACCTCTCTCTGTGTTCTCTCCATTGAAGCCTCAACTCTTCTTCTTCTAGCGATTCATTGTATCTTCGTCTCCTACATCCTCCTCCGTTTCAACATATTCAGATCCAACTATGCGTTATAGTAAAAAGGGGCAAAAACACACACACAGAATATTTCATCTCGGTGATAAAGGCTTCTTGATGATAACTCAAATTCAACAACAATTTCTGCATTAGGTCTGTTTTCAATCTCATATCTACTATATGCATGTCGATTCGTATGCTAATTTTCATTCAATTTTTAGTTTTAGGGTTTCTGTTATGATCGATGTTGTTCTAGCTAATTTTCATGTTGTGTATCGTCGTAGATCAACGATTGAACCCTAATTTGTGTGTTTGGTTGAATTATTGATTAATTTGTCAAATTTGTTATTGGTGATTTTTGTGTGCGAATTTGTATGGGACTTTTGTTTTTAGTTCAATATACTTTTAAGACAAGAGTCACAAGATAATACAATAATAATTGATTCGTATATTAAAATGAAAATCTCGACTTGTGAATTAATGGGTAAGATTTGATATCTTCTGCAATGGGTCTCATGTTTGACCAATATCTTTATATTTTAATACATTGATTGATGTGCCACAGAGTAATATAGCATTTTAACAGAATGTGTTAAAATTAAACTCCATAATTTAAAAAAAAAAAAAGATTTTGAATTTATTAGAAAGATTTGTTGAAGATGGAAATAAATTTTTAAAAATAAATAATAAAAAAAGAAAAACTTTATTTGATTCATTTAAAAAAAAACACGCTATAAAGCTGGAAGCAGGTTGGTAATTGGTATCTTCCAAATATTGGATATGGTGTGAATATATAAAATCAACAACACTGAAACCAAAGGCTTATAATTGATAAATCTTCATCTGAACACTTATTCAGTTATCTGTATATTTTAGATTCATAAACAAACCAACCAACAATGAAGTTCAGAAAAGAATTTGCATCACAGATGGTGCCTGAATGGAGAGAAGCATGTATGAACAACTACCTCAAGAGTCTCTTGAAACAGATCTTGATTTTCCACAGGGGACAGATCAGGTTGCCTGAGAATCCTGTGAACTCCCCGGCGAAAGCGGCTGCTTTGAAGCGAAGGGTGTCTCTTTTTAGAGCTTTCAGTGGACTAACCAGTCGGTATGGTAATAACAATACTCCCAGAAAGGGTAATCAGGTTGCCCGAGAAAGAAGTATTCTAGGAAATACTGTTGCCGTTCAAGCAGACATGCCGTACAGCGGTCTAACTAACTTTGGAACCGCATTTTTGTCAAAATTCAAATGCTCTCAACTGCCACATTCTATTAGTTATCATGGCAAAACTTATTTGTGTTTGATATGATCATTATTTCTTCATGCTAAACCACATGTCGTGTTTTCTAATTGAAAGCTGCTGGAGCATATTGCATGTGTGGACACTCCTGGAGTATTATCAGGAGAGAACAGAGGACACAAAGAAGCTACGACTTCACAGGTGTCACGTCCTGGTTTGCTGCAAAGTGTGACCTAATCAAAGCTACTCTTTGATCCGCATAAACTTGATATCAGTGATGAATTTAAACACGTTATTGCTTCCTTAAGAGGAAACGATGACAAGATACGTGTGGTCTTGAACAAGGCTGATCAATATATTAAATCCAAATGAAATACATACAACAACGGGTCCATAGCTCAGTGGTAGAGCAATTGACTGCAGATCAATAGGTCACCGGTTCGAACCCGGTTGGGCCCTTAATTTTTTATTTTATTTTATTTTTTCTTGAGATTATACCCTTTTTGTTTGACGTTAGACTAGACGGTATGGGGGTCGTCCCCTACCCGTCGTCCTCCGGCGCCGCACCACCTCCCCACCCCCTCAGGCCCGTCGCCGTCTTCAACGGCTTCCTGCAGCCGGTCTCGACCAAATGTCAAGGTTATGGTTTTTTATCGAAGTTCTAAATAGGTTGAGTGACTTTTTCTTGCAAAATAAAAAATGATGTTGGTCTTTTATCGAAGTTTTAAATAGAATCTCTTGATAGTCTTATAATTTAATGTGAATGACACAGGGAAAAGCTCTTAATGCTGTTGCTTCACCTAATGTCAAGGTTATGGTGGTTGGAAATCCCTGCAATACCAAGTATGGAAAACTATCTTCTATAACTTTTGACTTTGATATTCTTATTATTGTTAACTGACCTGCTTGTGCTTGTAATCTGTTATCAGGAAGAAGAAACAAAATCATGGAAGAAGATGATTAATGTCGCGGTTTCAGGTGCAGCAGGAATGATATCTAACCATTTACTCTTCAAGGTAGCGATTTTTTCTATCAGTTGGATGCTTGAAAGCGGTTTCAGGTGCAGCTGGAATGATATCTAACCATTTACTCTTCAAGGTAGCGATTTTTTCTATCAGTTGGATGCTTGAAAGAAGATTCATGGTTTAATTCCGTCGTTTGATTTTCTTTTTTTCTCTTATTTATGTGTTCTTAAATTAGCTTAATTATTTTTCTAGGATTTTAATATTATGTATATACTTCAGTAAAGTATGTATTTTTTTTAGGTTTCGCTTCATAGAAAAATACGACTACATCAAAAGTCTATTTAAAAAATCCCTAAAACCGTTTTCTAAATCATGGTCTTTTCTCATGGTCAACTTTACGTCGTTTTGTCTAGAGTTAAAAGCAGAGATGGACTCAAACTCGTAATTGTTGATAAAGATGGTAAACTTACGAATACGACACTAAATGTTGTATATAAAGAAGTTTTTAGAGATTTGTAATTTGTATTTGTATCAATTGATTTCTTAGTTGTGATAGGAAATATGATATGTAATTATAAATAAAGAATTTGCAATTACGATATGTATCTATTTTTTATAACTTTCTATTTCAGTTTTTCATGTTACCCAACCCCGTGTACCACATGGGTTTTAACCTAGTCTTCCTATATAATAAAGGAAGAGTTATAAATCTTAGGTGTCAATCTGACAATGCCCCTCTTTAATTTAATCCTATGTGTAATTTTCTGAGAATTTTTTTTTTTTTATAAAACCTAAAGTCAAAGTAGTTGCCGACAAAGAAATCCTCAATGCTTCATTGTCCAGAGAGGAAAGGTTCCTTCATTCTTTTCTTCCCCCCAGGAGCGCAACAATCGCTCATCCTTCCTTTACAATGTTTAATACAGTCAGACATACCAAAGAAGAAGGGCATCGCCTCTTCTTTTCTTCCCTTCTGAACCATTATTACTCTTAAGGAGGAAGAATGGTGTTTTTGTGCAAGCCCCCCTCAGTCAAACAATAGAAATGACGCACAAATCAAATCTCAAATCTTCTAAATTCAAATTTCAAATATCTGCAATAAAGTCACACCTTCTACACTCTATCAATGTTCTAAATTTTGAGAATGAGGCTTCAGGTAATTTGCGTTTTCGTTTTCATATTTGGTTATTCTGTTTTGCTATTTCGATTTATGTTTTTAAGCTGTTCATGATGCAGGTTGTTTTTGCCTATCAATATTCTATATAATCCACGTCTCTGTTCTTCATCTCTCTGAGGTATGAACTTTTATCCCCTCTCATCCCCAAATCCCCATACGTTCACTACTTTCATCTATAGAGAGAGAACCAGAGAAAAAGAAGATAGAGAGAGAGAGCGGGGAGAGAGAGCAATAGCCGTGATTCCTATCAGCTAGGGTTTGTTATGATTTAGGGTGATGAAGATGACAGAGATGGTGGTTGGAGCTATAGCCGTGATTCCTATCAGCTAGGGTTTCCGGCGAAGAAGGTAAGGACCAATCACTCTCTTGCCCTAATAGTTAAGCGAGGTCAAAATCCAATTTTTCTTTATATATTATTTGTGTGCTTAGGTTGAATCTATTGTTTTCCTTCCAAGTTATGCTATTCAAAATTAAAATAAGAACACAAATTGGTTTCGGGTTTTTCAAATCGCTGCTATCCGGAAGCACCTAATCATGGCATTCAAGAGCTTTCAACGGCTCATTTAGTGAATAGATTGATAGTCTTCTTTGTTTGACAAGTGAGTAGGTGCTCAAATTGTCTAATCTTTATTGGTGATTTTTTTTATAGATTCAACAGGTCCATTTGTTGAAAGTTTTTTTATATAGTTTCACGCATTTAGCATTTAAAACACCATCAGGACTAGGACCACTAGCCTACCGTGATTCAGGACTTGGAGTAAAAGTGGTAGCAAAATGGACTTGACAGAATCTGTTGTTCATACATTAGTAATTCAGTAATTCACATGTGTAACCCTAATCAAATACATTTACATCCCCACTAAAGTAGAGTTGTGTACAGATCAATATTTTGATGGTCCACAAAACTATAAATTACTTCTTTTAATGGGTTTTTTTACTTGTGGGTTTTCATATATTCATCACTACGAAGATATGAACTATTATTACCTTTAAACATTATCTTTTTTTTTTTATAAACTATGGTGTTTTTATGCCCTATGATGATGAATGCTTTACACATTTAATTTGATGTTTCTTTTGTCATTAGGTTGATCAAACAAAGACAAAATGGTCCCCGGTTTTCTTGCTTGCCTCAAAATGAATTTTCGAACGCATGGTGATGCTCGGCAATAACACTAGCAAATTTGTTCATGGCGATAGGTACAATTAAGTTTTTGTTTTCTGATTGTATCAGATTTAAACCCTAAATCTTAATCTTCTCCCGTACTCTTCTCTTGATCTCTTCTCTTTTATTTGCAAACCATACCCACCAAGTTGATCGTTGATGATCCGCCGCCTGAACCACCATAAAACTCTGCCTTTAGTGTTTGCCAGCCGCGAAAACCATCTGGTGTTCATCGATCTACACACGCTGCATCATCGATCGGATATGGATGCAGGTTTAGGTCTCTCAAAGACATAAAAGATGAGATCTTGAAGCCCACGTTGATTTCAGAGACCTGGCTTTTCGGTTAGTTTTGCAATGCATTACTTCATTTTTTTAAAAATATTTTTATGTGTTTTAAGTTTTAAAATTATCTGGAATATATTTGTATTTGATTATGGGTTTTTAGTATATTAGGGTCATATAACCTGTTTTTAAAAGATGAATGAATTATCGAAATAAATGTAAAACTATTTGATTCAATTTTGATTATTCATTGCAGAGAAAACTTTTTAGGCTTAAGTGCCAAAGTTGATGCAATTACACTGAAATTCATCGCTAAAAACCAAGTTCTGACTAAAAATTCACAGTGGTCTTTCACTTCAAACCTTTGCCACATAATCTAGGTTCATACTCTTAAGATATTGTCATTGTAATTATCTCTTATGATAGTTTTTCTCGAAGTACATAGTTCAGTGGTATAGGAACAATTTTAATAGCAATTTGTATTCTTTGTATACATTATATTAACTTTTACTTCCCAACACACCAGGAAAATATTTGCATTACATACATTTTATGGGTGAGCGTAGGTCGGTTTGGTTCAATTATGGGCCAAAACCGAGCCTATGACCATATTTCAGATTTTAAATTGGGATTCCTTAAATGGTCCATCATGTGTAGAGCCAGTGATGAGGAAGCCAGAGAGGTAGAGATGAGGCGATGAGGTTCGAGTAGATTTTGTGGATTCAAGCCAATCATATAAATTCAAGAATCATGATGAGATTCAACTCACCAATGGTAAGAAGTCCCTAAGTTGCATTTTTGGTTGTTCTGATTTGTTATTTTTCAATTTTGATTTCGGTTTTTAATTTGTTGTTCATGATGCAGGTTGTTTTTGCATGTCAGTCTTTTATTTAATCCCCATGTTTGTTCTTTATCCACCCGAGGTATGCATTTTCATAACCATTTAATTATGTGTTTCGTATGATGTATGCAAAGTATTGTTTTTATGTCTGGTGCATTCAATGGGTCTACTCGAGCTTACTTGAATGGGATGAAGTAAGTTTGATCTCTCTGTTTTTTAGATATTTACTTCTTGATAGCGAACACTTCAAGATTTCAAAATTACGCATCAATATCTGTGTTTTTCATGAGTTAAGATGGTAAATATCAACTTTAATTGTCAAAGTTGGTTACTATATATGGGTAGTATTTAGTGTATTCTTATAACAAGTTTTTATCTTTTAGTTATAAAAAGTACACTTTTTATGCAAAGTTAAATAAGTTAAACAACCAATATGGGTTTTCTAAAGGTATTTGTGTTATCTTTATAGACATCTAATGGTATACACATGTCATTTAATTTAGTAAAAAATACATTAATAGAAAATCAAAGGTAACACATGGTCCCCTTTATCAAATCTATCATTTACAATATACCGACTTATTCCTTTTTATGTTATGGACGAAACAAAGATAAATTGAAAGATATGCTAGGCATCGATTTAGCATCTAAAATTATGGTTTAATATGTCTATACTAAATATATATCATTAATGGTTTTGATAGAACATGTGTAGAGACTGGAATTTGTTTTTTATTCAAAACCTGTTCCAATAGTGGTTATCATTTAGGAAGAGACTCCCGACATCTATTTTGATGAAGAATGGTGGTCAAACCATGTTGATGAAATAACTGATATCTGTAAGGCTTATAACAAAAATTGATCTCATCACAATGCAAGTAGTTGACACGCGGATATTTAATTTTAAATTGCTATTATACTTTCTTATTCACGTGTTTGGATTTTTGATTTTAAATTAATATTTTTATGACTGATGTTTTCTTATTCATGTGATTATTTTTATTTAATTGAGATTTTTAATGCTTATGACATACCCAGTTCGGTAAATTCGGTACCAGTACCGGTTCCCGGTACCATTTGCTCATCTCTAGACTAAAGTCCTGTGAACTGTGAAGCCATGCCTCTTTGTTTCTATATATTTATTTTATTACAGCACAACACATGTGAAAGTATAAATGTGTGTAGAGTAATTATAAATCATATGTGAGTGCACAATCATGTCACATTAATGTATTATTCTAATGCTTTGAATAACCTTACATATATGGATTGTTAATTCCTATAACTGCAGCCAGCCAGGGCAAGGATGGAGCTGTTAGGTACTTGGGATATTCAACATGGGGAGTTGTCAAGGTATTTTAGATTGTTTTATATGCATCCAATAGTATGTGTATCAACTATTAAGTTTGGTAACATGTACATCACGTTAATAGTAATTACTGAATTTTACATATATTATCTTCTCTAAACACAGAGTCGAGCCACGTAGCGAAGTAAGGACTTGAAGAAGGATCAAACCGAAAAACAATTTATGTACACCCATGGAACATGAAGGAACAGCTGGAAGCCGCACACAAAGAAGCCACACCAGGTTACCAAATCAAACGCATAGTAAACAACCTTTTGTTCGAGTTATCTAACTAACATGCTAGATGTTAGTAATAAGTTGTAAATACAACATTTGATTTAGCAACCTTTTGTACAGCTTATCTAGCTAGCTTATTCCATTTGACTGAAACAAACAATCGTTATGTAACAGATGTCCGACTTTAGTGATATATGAAACTAATGCTCGCCGCAATCTAATTCTAGCGGTGACTATGGCATGTAGGTGTAGCAAACACTTTGGTTTTACAAACACGGTGGGTGGTAAATCTAACTTTTTTTTTTTTATATTCTTACATATGGTTGTTTTTTTCCCCCTGTTTATTAGATATGTGGGGGGTAGAATCCCATTTATTGAGTTATTTGCAAGAATCAATGCAATTGATGCTGGTACCATCAAACGTGTAGCTAAGAGATTTATATTCCACCAGGTAGTACATATTATTGCACACCGTTTACGTTTACACCTCGTGATTATATCACGCTCACATCTTTGGCTAGAGGTAGTACATTTTTTTTAAGTGTAAATGCATTGATTAAGATTTTTACCAACGGATCAAATTGGAAAATCTTAAAAAAGTTTGCTGAGATGGCAAAGTGAAGAATGAGTCGAACAAGTGGAAAGTCACTTTTTTTTTTGAACGGCGATTGACTCCAACAGACGAGAGGATCACACCCTTAATATGTAGTCAACATACACAAAACCTCATAAACTGTTTTGTTAAAAAAGTATTCAATATGCACATAACCTCATAAACTATTTTCTTAAAAAAATGGATTTTTATTGTTAATAATATGGTTCTTATAATCTAACATGGTGATCATCAGTCAGATTTTAGAAAACGAAAACAATAAAGTGTTTCAAGAAGAATGTTGATGCTGCATTAAGGTTGCATAAAGAGGATGAGACAGCTGGCATTCTTCGTTCAATGTAATTGGTTCATTACTAAATTTTCCTAACCCGGGATGTTCCCGGGTGATAACCTAGTTGTATTTTATAGAGTAAATATAAAAAATTAAATTAAAAAAATTCTCATTTAACAGAACTTTTTAACTAGGTTAGAGATTTGGATGAAAATGGCAAAAATGGCCAAACGTGAGGGGCAAAATGGTACCAAACTGTCATTTTGGACGAAAATGGCAAATGTGCTCAAACCTCAGGGGCGAAAATGGCAATTAACTCTTACATGTATGTAAATCAAAATTTTGCATTTCGTCTAAAAAAAATTACGCATATCGACTCATTCGTAAGACACGCTACGCATAACTCGTGAAACAAGCCGCACGTTCATCTTCTGGTCCCTCGGCATCATTCACATATCGAGACCATGTCATCTCACCAACTAACTCGTCCAACTTGTCATAAATCTCGTTGCATCTCGGGTGCGCTTTATCCGCAATAACAAACATATGCAGCTCGGATTTCACCTCAATCCAGCTGCAACCGGGTTCTTTCTTCAACCCAACACGTCTCATACTCTTTCTAATCTTCGAGACCTTTTCCCACATCCCTGCATCAGCGTAAATATTCGCCAACAGTACATACGTGCTTGAATCTTGTGGGTCCAGCTGAATAAGCCGACTTGCAGCCGTCTCAGCCACCTCCACATTCTTCTGTAACTTGCATATACCAAGTAAGGTTCTCCATATAACATCATCGGGTTCGATCGCCATGTCGTTAATAAGATTTAACGCCTTGTTGACTTGACCCGACCGGCCTAATATATCCACCATGCACGAGTAATGTTCTAATTGAGGGTTTAGCTTGTAATTGTTCCACATCGAGTTGAAGTATTCTAACCCTCTTTCCACTTGGCCCATATGCGCACACGCTCTTAGGACCGACACAAAAGTCGCATGGTTCGGTTTCACATTGTTTAGTTTCATGGACTCGAAAATACTTATCGCATCGTTTGCATGTCCGTGGTTAGCGTATCCGCAAATCATCGCGTTCCATGTGACGAAATCTTTATTAGTTGACTTGTCAAACATTAATCGTGAATCGTGCATGTTGCCGCACTTTGAATACATATCAACAAGTGTGCTGCAAATGAACACATCGGTTTGCATTTCTTGTTTAATGATTTGACCGTGTATCTGTCTTCCTAAACTGATGGTTGCGAGATTCGCACACGTGTCAAGAACCGTTGCAAATGTGAAGTTGTCGGGTTTTGTTCCGGATTGTAACATCCGGGAAAAGAATTTTTGCGCTTCTTCACTTTGTTCTTGATCTGAGAATCCCGAAATGATCGCATTCCATGCCACCATTGTTTGTTCCGACATTCGTTCATGAAGCTTTTCGGCATCTTCGATTCTCGCGCATTTGCAATACATATCTACAAGCGCGCTTCCGACAAAAGATTCCAAACCCATCCCCGATTTAACTATTCTACCGTGAATTTCCGTTCCGTAGTTTAAAGCTTTCAGACCCGCACACGCTTTTAACACACTACCGAAAGTGAACTCGTCGGGTTCTAGACCCGAACCCAGCATCGAAACAAGAAGTTCAAGTGTTTCATCTACGTTACCGTTTTGCTCATAAGCAGCAATAATCGCATTCCAAGAAACCGCATCTCTTATCCGCATGTCGTCAAACACGCGGCGTGCTTCCGTCAGAGCTCCACATTTTCCGTACATATCAAGCATGGCATTTTCAACGCACACGTTGGACTGCAACATACTCTTGATTGTCAACCCGTGTAATCCCACCCCAAAGGTATACGCTTTAATCACCGCACACGCGCTAAACGCACCTGATAAACTAATCTCATCAAAACCAAGATCGGTGCGCATTAGATTACGAAACAGCTGCAATGCTTCAAAAGCTTCACCAACACGCGTGCAACCTATAATAATCGCGTTGTATGACTGTCGATTACGAACTGATAACGTGCGAAACAGTTTTTTTGCATCGCTTAACCTGTCACATTTCGCGTACATATCCAAAGTTGCGGTTCCTACTATCAAATCAGAACCGAAATTCATCTTTAGAGAATGACCGTGTAATTGAGACCCGAAATTTAGTGCGGTCAAGCCTGCACATGACCGAAAAAGACTAGCGTATGTTGATTGGCTAACTCCTAACCCTTCTTTTTGCATATTTTTGAATAGTTCCAAACCGCATAAAAGCTCATCATTTTGTACGCAACCAGCGATCAACGCGCTCCATGACACCCAATTCTTCACAGGCATTTCATTGAAAAAGGTTATTGATTCCTTCAGTTTCTTGCATTTTGCGTACATATCAACCGCTGCGCTCCCTGCCACCACATCGTAAACAAACCCAGTTTGAATAAGAAGTCCGTGAACTTGAACCCCTAAACCATAATCCTCCAAACCTAAACATGCCTTCAAAACCACAGCAAATGTGGTGGCATCCAACTCCGCACCCTCTCTTAGGATTCGCGTAAAAATATCAACCGATTCCGCACAATTACCGTTCTGTAAGTATCCTGAAATCAAAGAGTTCCACGAAACCACATCTCTCTCAGGCATTGAATCAAACATGTTCTGAGCAATACCCATGTTTCCAATCCCGGCATACCCGAAAACCATAGCGTTCCAAGAAATTGTGTCTCTTTGAGGCATTTCGTCGAAAACCTTGTGGGCATAATACATATTCGAACATTTGATGTACATTTGGATCAAACAATTTGTCACGAAGATAGTGGGTACAAACCCGGATGCAATCTTGTGAGCATGTGCTTGTTTTCCTTGATCGAGGGTCTTTTGATGTGAACATTGTTGGTATATGTGGGAGAATGTTCTTTTGACAAAAGTGGTCAAGGGTTTTGAAACTTTTGGGTTGTGGAAGTTGTCAAATGTATGTGTTTGTGTAGAGTAATGTTTGGGGCAAAATGGGATGATTGTTTTGAAACAGGTACGGGTGTGAGAGATGACGAGTGACTTAAACATCTTTGGCGCAGTTTAGCCCCTTAGGCATTCCTCTGCGTATGCTATCGGTTGAGAGTAACATGGCCGAAGGCAGTACAGCTAGCTGGGAGGGAGGAAACGCAAGTGTAGTGTGACCAGATTTTTTTTCCGGCTGGACTCTGCAACGACAACAATGGATATTGGGCAAATGTGAGAGAGATGGAAGGAACTGCATCTTATTTAAAAAACAACAACAACCATTCCCAGTAAAATCCCACAAATAGCAAAGCTACTATAGCCAACTAGCCCAGCTTTTTATTCCAAGTCTACGGAGACTTGACAACACTTTACTAATTAAACTTTTTTTTTTTTTTTTTTTGACCGGCAAACCTTCTACTCTATAACTATACACCAACTAATATACACCATATGTGGGGATCGAACCCACCACCAAGAGGGCAAATTAAGTGCACCTCTACCACTAGGCAACCCACCACTTTACTAATTAAACTAAACTACATAATAAAAACTAAAATTTGTTTAGTTTTTTTACTTGTTTATTAATTCAATATATATGATATAATATTTATAACGTTTTCCGGTTCTTAAATCGGGTCCGACCGGTCCAACCAGTGGACCACTAAGGTGACCGATTTGATATCCGATCCGGTCCTGAAAATATTGATCTGAGGTTTGAAAGGTTTCTGAGTCTTGGCTATTTTTAATTGGGATTTATTTTATTTTTTATTTTATCTTGTTTTCCTTACTAACTAAGGTAAAATAATTTTCTTATCATGGAATGGATGTCTTTCATGTTTGAGTGACTCACCTATAGGCTATAACTCCTTTATGTATCCTCAAATCTTGGGCCTCAAGCTACTATTATCCTCTATTTTTTTATTTTATTTTATTTTATTCATGTTAACTAATTTTATTTAACTATTATTATTATTTTCCATAAACCGTATGTATCTTTATATATATATTCATATTACTTTATAACTTAAGTTTGTAATTTAATTTTTTTTCTCATGTTTACTATAACATATTTCAACGCAATGTTTTTTTTTTTTGTTACTATTGCTATGATTTTTTTAATTTATAAATTTTGTCTGTTGTTTCACATAATGTGAAACAAACTGGATAAAAGAATAGAAAAATTACCTTTCATAATTCCGAGACCACCAATTCCAACAATGAGCGGTAGACAATCTATGTTGATAATGCATTTTACAGGTTCTGAACCGAAAAAAATTCTATATACACAAAGGGAGTTCTTCCATGGCGTAAATTCATATGTTGGAAGATCAATCCAAACATATTCACGGTAAAAAAGTATGAACATAGGAAAAAAAACAACTTTAACACGATGATGCAATACAAATACAATATCAATTTACAGCCTTCATCAATGAATGGACAATGGTTGTTTATATAGAGTGTAGTAGACAAAGCTAGACATAACTTATGAAGAGGGAGGAATGGTGCAAATTAAATGAAGATGGCTGGACGGTTAGTTATAGGTAAACAACATTAATATTTCCTTTATTATTCCCTTGAAATTAAGGGAACAATCAAAACACAAAAACCTTAATATTCATCTTAATCATTTTTTCATAGTCGAAAATCAAAAACCTTAACTTTCGCGAAAAGACAAACAAGAGTCAGGCGTCCCAAGATTATTGGGGGCCAAAGTGGATAATGTATACGAGCCTTTTCGGCAAAACAAAAATTGCTTTGTTCCTATAGTTCAAGCATCAGGGTGAAGGGAGTGGTTACCTGTTTGGAATAGGTAAACTTCCCATTCACCCAATCAGACAGTGCCACGTCAATTCACCTAAATTGTTTACCTAATGCTCAAAAACGTTGACGGTGGTTTACCTAATGGGGTTTAGGTAAACTATTTAAAAAAAGAAAAAATGTGTGATTGGTTGAGAAGAAATGAACCCCACCACACACCCTCTCTCTCCCCCTTTCCCTCCCTCTCACCGAGTCAGTAAAGGTTCACCGATCATCCATGTTCGCCGAGCAGTAAACACAGACGGCGGCAGTGTTACCGCTCGGTAAACCGTTTTGCTGCTGTGTTTACCGCACCACTCCGTTCACCCTCATCTTTGTCTTTGTGTATACATATAATTTTTTTCTTCTAGAATTTGGGGCGTGAAGAAGGCCTTTCTTTATTTTACTCTTCTTGAGTCACCCTGACAAGAGTAAGAACTTTTTAAGTTATTAAAAAATGGATAGTCAACCACATGGAAACATAACTTATTATTGTCATCTTCGATCACAATAAGTTTATTTTAAAAACACTTTTATAATCATCCGTAATCACATAGTCAAGAACCAAGTTAATACCAAAACTAAGATCATAGTACACCATTAAATCACACAAGTTAATAACTTTTTGGTTGCAGGAGTTGTTTGTTATTGTGTCCAAGATAAGATTTGTATTTTGTATTAGTGTTGGGCCTTACTCGCTCGTTGAAACAACATTAAGCCGAAAATCTTGGGCTTTCATATATGGTTTGGGGAATTGGGGCCTTATTTGTTTCTGGGCCGGCTCTAGCATCGTCCTGATCTAGGCCTAAGATGGTATTACCATAATATAAATTAGCAACATAAAGTTGCTTTATGTTGTTGTACATTATGTATTGGGGGTCTTTCAAAAAATAATTGATTTTTTCATTTTCAACACAAATGTTTTTAGGCTTGGTCTATTCGCACACGGCCTTAGTCTTTTTGCACACTCGAAGCGCCTTTGTCAGTCCTTGTCTGTTGACCTTGGCCAAAGCGCCCCGCTATGGCCAAAGCGGGGCGCTTCGAGTGTGCAAAAAGACAAAAAGCATTGGCTGGAATTTGTGTTGATTTTTTTTTGAAATAGGTGAGATGTGGGTTAGTTTGGTAGTGTTTTTTGGAGGAAAAAATTGTATTTGAGTTTTATAATCGGTGGCCTTTATAATACGTTGTTTTATAATTACGTTTTTTACGTCATTATTTTTATAGAACGTATATAATATAAGTGCGTCTTTATAAACTGTTAACCTAGTTTATTTTGTTAAATTAAACGAACACGTTAAATAAATTGTACAGAAAACCATAAGAATTAAACGTAAACAATCCAAAACCAACGTGATGTAAATAGAAGATTAACTGCAATATATATATATATATATATATATATATCAGTTTGTACATACAAAACAAAAAGGTACAACTGACTGCATAATACATAACAAAACACTATACAAACAAACTAAGATACTAATCCTCGTGCGGTGGGGACGGTGGGAGGGGAAGTGGAGGCAACCCAGCGACCTCTCGTAGAGAAACGAGCGTCTCGATGATCCAGTCCTGGCGTGCGGCCTGGCGTCTGAGGCGCCGGTCGAAGTCCCGAGCCACCTCACGCGCTACCGGAGGCAGGTCAGCGTAAACGTGTTGCGGGTACTGTGGCGGCTCAGGAGCTGGCTGAACTGGTGGTACCGGGATCTCCTCGATATGCTCCTCCTGAGCCGGATCCTCTAATACAGGCTGAGCCTGAGGCTGAGCCTGAGGCTGAGCCTGAGCCTGGCCCGGGAACTCATCGAGTCCCAGAGCCTGTAGCTGAGCCTGCCGAGCGGCCGCCGTCTATGGACCTTAGAACAATCCTCTTTTAAACGTTTTAGTGGTTGTAAGGTGAATAACAACTTATTTTCCAGCTTTAAACATTTATTTCTTTGTACATATGTTGCTTATCAACACACTCGTTATACTTTGGTATTTTTGAGTGTTATAGTTGATTTATAAGGCATCAAATTGTACAAGTGAAAATCTTAATATGTAATGTACTGGAAAAATGTACTTATTTCCATGCGTAAGCCCTTAACTTTATGGGTCATGGTATTGTACATTATTATGTATTCACATATACCACTTAACTTTATGGTTTAGAATTTTAAAAGAAGGCATGCATCTTAGGAGTTCTAGTGATTATTCCATATATAAGAGATTAGCCTTAGGAAAGATGGTGTATCGGTCACTTCAAAGGGTAGATATATAGAGTTAAATGCCATTTTAGTCCCTGTGGTTTGGGCCATTTTGCCAGTTTAGTCCAAAGGTTTCATTTTTAACCTGTGGGTCCAAAAAAGTTTCACAGTTGCCATTTTAGTCCACTTGGTTAACTTCATCCATTTTTTCTGTTAACGAGAAGGCCAATTTGGTCATTTTGTATGTAATTCTGTTAACTAAAAGAGCAATTCAGCCATATAAAATGACCGAAATGGCCTTCTGGTTAACAGAAAAAATGGATGAAGTTAACCAAGTGGACTAAAATGGCAACTGTGAAACCTTTTTGGACCCACAGGTTAAAAATGAAACCTTTGGTAACAAAAAAGGCAATGATTAGATAATTTATGTAAAATTCAACATAAGGGGAGGGGGTGGTTATCACTTGCAAAAATCCCATCACTCACAACATCTAATCAAGTTCCGCCATGTCATCAACCATTATTCCATCACTCACAACCTTTTTTAATGACAATAATCATCACTCACAACACCCAACAATAAACTCTCACACCCCCTCACATCCAATTATCACATAATACCCCATAACGTACAGAGTTTAGAGGAATGTCATAAGTCACAAACAGAGTTTAAATTAGCCTCACATCACGTACGCATATCATGATCCTCATACCATTATTGATCGGAATAAAGGCGGTGAAGGTGAAAGTCAAGCATACACATGAACATTACTTACATCCTAACTTACCTTTACTAATTTAGTCACAATTTTTCACTTACACCCCCCTTCCAACCGATTCTAGTCGCTTGTGGACCCACCATATCAACTTCACCATGCCTTCTATCTACTAACTTGATTTGATTTCAATTTTTTTATTAAGTTGTTGCTTGTAAGTTTGGTGAAAATATAGGAATGATCTCTATAAGTTTGATCTTGTAAGAATATCATCTTCACAATCACACTCAACCCTCATATCACTCATCTCTCTCTCTATTCGGTTTACCCCCAACCGAATCCACCATCCATCAACTTTAAACATCATCATCTTCTTCACACTAAGTTCCATTCATGCTTTGAAGTGCAACCATGGAAGGTGCATCTTGAAGGACCCTCAAAGGAGGCAGGTCATGAACAAAATACCCCTAAAAGTTTGGGTAAACTGTAACTGGATTCGATGTCGTATTAGGAATGGATTGGTTAGTAGCCAACCATGCTCGAATCCTTTGTGATAAAAATTCTATAGAGAGTCAGGCACCTACTGGGGAAGTAATCATGATTACAGGAGATAAACCACGTAAACCCATGAAGTTCATATCATATAATAGTAATTAGTTACTGCTGAGCGCCCAAATTTTTACCCAATCGCCCAATGTTCCTGTAGTATTACTTGCCCTTTTGTATTGTACACATAGAGGTCGAAATTTCAATTCTATTTATGATTGGGTTGTTTATGGTTGTCTTTTATCTCTTAACTGGTTAAATCTTTTATCTATATATACAACTTATATAAAATTTATGTTCCCATCCCGTCTTGTCGACTCCGCCGCAACGCGCGGGATTCCCACTAGTTATTATAAAAACATGAGCATTCGCAGCCGTGAAGACTTAGTCTTCGGCTTACGCGGGCCGTAACAGCTAAACCACCAGGCGGAGCCCGAGCGTGCCACGTGTCAGCATCGTGGCAAGTCTACCCGGTGATTGGTCAAGGCTAAGGCCTACTAGGCGTAAAAACTTAACTAATTCGACTGCGATTTGTTTTATTATACAGCCTAAATTAAAATTCGGCATAGAAACGTAAGTAACTTGATTGCGATTTGGTTTATTATACAAAGGCATAAATAAAGATGACATTTTAAGAAATCAAATTCTACTTTTCTGAGAAAAAAAAAACTACAGACACAGCAAGGTGTCAAGAAAAAGTCTACGGCTCGGTGCGATAGGATCAGAACTTGTGTTGCCCACCCGCGAATCAAAAAGCCCCTTCCTTTTACTCGCGATTCAAACCCATTTTCATCCAACCATTGTCTATTCCTTCTATTCTACTTCTGCTGCAAAAAAAAGGACTTATGAAGCCTTACACCATTAACACTATTAGAGTTTATAGAGCTCACTTAAAAAAAAAATTAAAAGAGAACATGTTTCTCAAAAACATATAGTTTTAGGTTAGTTTTGTACACATTTTTCTATCATCATAAGCATGTTCTCTTTAAAAATAGCTTACATTCAAAGACCTCAATAGAACTCAAATGACAAGACAAACAATTCTCAATATAACATGTTGGAAAACAAATTAAGGTTTGTGGTTACCGGAGTTTGACAATGGTCTTAAAACTTGATTAGAAACAAGCTATTTAATTAAATGAATGTTTTGAAAAAGTAAGAAAGCGAGAAGTATGATTTTCGTAAGCTAAGGACCTTATACTGCGCAAATACCCTTAACGGGTCAAAATAAGCTCTTGAGCGAAAATGGGTCAAGAGGATGCAAGACATCCGAGAACTTAATCTTTTATGATAGACAATGTTGACATTATTAGGTTCATAAGAATTTATGGTCAAACAAACAAGTTATGTGGATGAATGCATGAACGGGTCGAATAAATCATAAATGAATAATAAGAAGATAGCGTGTAAGTTAACAATTTCCTTAATCCGGATGTGGGATTTTAAGTTCATATGATAGAATGTGAATTTACAAGCATGTAGGAAGAAACGGGAGGTTAAACGGGTAAGCGGTTCAAAAGTTACGCGCGTTTTAGTGCGTACGGACGACGAAACGGAACTGCAGAAAAGTGCCATTTCTAGAGGTAGTCGCCGACGGGAAAGGGGTGGTGGTGGTGGTGGTTGCAACGGTGGACGGTGGTCGTCTGAGGTGGTGGTGGTGGATGGTTGTGGTGGTGGTGGTAAATCAGCAGAGAGAGAGAGAGAGAAGTGTGGTGTGAGTTGTGTGTGTGTGTTAGAAGAGTTTTTGTATAAAAAAACAAACAAACCCTCCTCTCCTTGCAGACTGCAGACATTTGGTCCACCTCTTCTCCTGCAGATGCCTGCAAATGTGGTCCGCAGACTGCAGTCCTTTTCCTGCAGAAAAAACAAACAACACCTTAGTGATACTTTACATAACTTAATCTAAGTGTCGATTCTTACTAAGTTGTACAATTTTCAAACCTACTTTGCATAACTTAATTTTACAAACTTTAATAATGAATAACTTAACTTGTCCAAGTTTTAATTATTTTTTCAAAATAAAATTTAAAAAACGAATGCTCAGTCACACTTGATAAGGCAACCAATGTCGAGTGATGAGATGGCTGAATGGAACGACTATCAAAACAGTCTGGTGGTGCAAGTTAAATGAATATTACCTTTTATTATTTTATTTATTTCCTTGAAATTAAGTGTTAGCATTATTGACTTAAACTAATAATGAAATTAACCAAACAATCAAAAACACAAAAACCTAAATATTAATCTTAATCATTTTTTCATTAGTTAAAAATAAAAAAAAAAAAAAAAAAAACTGTGAGAAGACAAACAAGAGTAAAAACATTTTAAGTGATTAAAAAACGGATGGAAACATAACTTTAACATTATCACTATAAGGATGTGATTTTCGAATTTCGATAACAATTAGTTTATTTTAAAGACAATTTGATAATCATTATGCATCACAGAGTCAATAATTTTTTTTTCTTGAACAACAACAATCAAACTTTTATTCATCCAAGCTAAAAGGTTAAAAACGACATATAGCAAGATGCTAGATATCGCAACCCGCATTTAAGAATACAACCGAGAGAAACTACAAAATACATCAAGGATCACAGAGTCAATAAATAAACAGTTAATAATAACAAAACTAAGATTACACCACCAAATCATACAATATATTTTATAGCAACTACGAAGAAGTTTAAGATAAATATATACCTGTGACAGACGATGGTATTTTAGCCCGGATCTAATATCCTTGCTGCTGCTGCTGCCGTCTCAATCGGAGGGTTCTTTCTTTGTTGTTGTGCCCTAATGGCAATATTCATATATATGTATTAATTTCAAACATAACTGATGAACAGTGAGGAACAGTGACTTCACGGTCACGGCCGTTAGTCTTTGAAGCCAACACAAAACCCTAGCTCTGTTTCTACACCTCACACACAAACGGCTGGTGATGGTTCCCGAGGAGAAAGGCAGCCACAAGGGTGAAATCCACCGCTTCAACTCCCCGCCGGTGTCATCATCACCGCCACTACGGTGGATTCTCTCTTCTAGCGACCACATCAACACCACCAGCGGCCACGTCTCAAATCGAAGTAAAAGACATGGCGATATGTAGAAGTCATACAAGATTTGATATAACAACCACAACTCAGTCAGTCAGGTATCTGTTTATGGGATTTTGCACTTTTTAATCCGGCCAATTATGTAGTACAGTAAGTTTCAGGTCTAAGATCTGATTACTTCCATGTTGTAATTTTTTAATTCACCTTCTAACTTTCTTTGGTCAACAGAAACCTAAACTTGAAGTTCTCTAGAGAAATTGAAGTTCTGCACACCAGGTAATGCTCAGTTGAGTTTTGCTTTTAAATTTTGGGGCATTGAATAACACTATTTTTGGGTCACTTTCTCTACAAACTTACTGTAGGATGGATACATCATTCTTGAGTGGTGAGATGATACATAATAATCGGTTGAAGAAGGAAGCTCTGGCATTACGGTACAACCCGGGTAGCTTTTGGTTATATGGCCCAAATTTAATATTTTGAACAAACACCTAATATGGGTAGGTTGAACCAAGTAATTTATTATCCGAATGAATTGCTGAGTAGATAGATCAGATCCGGACGTGGCTGTTGCTCCGCGGCGACCCGCTCCTACCCATTTAAGTTTTAATATTTTTAGATTCTTTTTGGGTTTAGATTGGTAATCCATGTATGAACAGAACAGTTTATACAAGATGGGAAAGCTTTTGGAGGTGAGCAAGATATATGTTTATTTTTTGGTTGATTTGAAACTGGATACGGGTTAAATTGTACTATAAACAAGATTACTGCTAAGGAAACTATCAATTACGATATTAAAATAACCTCATTTCCATATCATATTATCTTATTTTGATTTTAGGGTTTCTTTTCATTTAGTTATTACATAAAAACATTTCTCCTTATTCGAATTGTGGTTTTAATTTACACAGGAAGACACTATGAGGTTGATATTTTTAGTTTCCAACTTAGGCTGGCAGTCATGGCCAAGCTAGGCGAACGTTGTGATTAATCTCATATATAGGTATGTAATTGTCTTCTTTTTGTTTGGTTTCTTATGTTAGGAATTTAACGACTGTGATAGTGGTGGCTATTGTTAGGGTGTTTGGTTCAACACGGTTCCTGCGCGGATTCGTTCGGGTTCGGGTCAAGCGGGTCAGGTCAAAGTGATCGATCAACACACGGGTCAACCTTGCTATCACAGGTCAATTCAGGTTTCGGTTTAAGTCCGGGACACAGTTAACGCGAACAACTTTTGTTCAACTTCAGTCAACAAAAGTCAACGGGCAAACTGCGGGTCAACAGCAGTCAACGCCAGTCAAAGCCAGACCCGGTAAAAATTTATACGAAGCTAATTTTAATTTCGTTGTTTATACATATTATACTTTACGCGAACCAAACTCGAACCGATGCTTTTAGCGAATATTTACGTTTTATTTTGGCATAATGTATGAAATATACAAACAATCACAGGTAGTAAGCTGTTTAGCCAGCCAGGGTGTTTGGATGTGCATTTTCAAAGTGATTATTGGTTGTAACATGAATAATCATACTTAGAAAGTAAGCTGTTTAGAGTAAATAAACACTTTGGCAACTTTCTCAAAAATCAGGTTCTTTTATGTCTTTCACCGGTTCGATCTTAATTCTACTTCAATCAAGTAAAGGGATCTAAAAATCACATCTTTATTTACTAGAAACATGAAACTTGTAAGTAATTTCAACATATTGTTGCGTTTTGAAATTATCGACGCTGTAGTTGTCGGGATCGTCCAAAAACAGAGGAAACTCTGTTCATTTTTCGTTAAAAACCCGTACTACGAAAAGTAATTATATCCTAAAAACGACACTTGACGAAGTTCAAGTTTTCTTAAAAAATAAACGTAAGTATATCCTAAAAGCGTGCCTCTTTCTTTGTTAGTCGTACATTTAATAGTTTACTTAACCCCACATATGAAATGCCAACACCTTTTAATAGTTTACTTAACCCCGCCGCGAAGCGGCGGGTAATAACACTAGTTATTATTATTATATTTATATAGATATAGATAGGTGTTGGGTC
This sequence comes from Helianthus tuberosus, assembly GCA_030545235.1. Taxonomy (NCBI): domain Eukaryota; kingdom Viridiplantae; phylum Streptophyta; class Magnoliopsida; order Asterales; family Asteraceae; genus Helianthus; species Helianthus tuberosus. The sequence goes on from CM060416.1 coordinate 125,507,719, forward strand.
ATACTTTTTTTGCTGGGCCGAATGATGGACCACAGTCTCCACTCACACAGGGCTTCAAAGATTCACTCCAGGGATAAATGGATAATCAAACATTTTGGGCTTCACCAAAATTTCTTTCCATAATTTATTTGAAGGCAAGTAAATATTTGAGGTGCACATTAATTAATCGTAACCGGTTATTGATTGAAACCGTAGCCGGTTAATAATCGATTGAGAAATAACCGGTTAGTGGTTATTTTTAACCGTATGTTAGTATACGGTTATTGATATTCAGTATGGGAACCGGTTAAAGTCATCATCATCATACTTAGTAAATCCCACCAATAGCAAAGCTAAGGTAGGGTCTCAGGAGGGTAAGATGTAGACAGTCTTACCTCTACCCCGTAAGAATAAAGAGGCTGCTTCCAGTGAGACTGTCGACCTCATAGTAGTTTTGCATCAAGTGTTGGACATAAGCTTCCAGTGAGACTCTCGACTTCATAGTAGTTTTGCATCAAGTGTTGGACATAAGCTTCCAGTGAGACTCTCGACTTCATAGTAGTTTTGCATCAAGTGTTGGACATAAGGCACATAACACTTAGCAATCGGGACAAAAGCCGATTAGTGCATGTAACCTCTTTTCTTTCGGCTATCAACTCCACCACATGATGCATGATTAACCGTCCGCCGCTTTTAACATTATTTTCATGAAATTAATAAAATAACGTTAAAATTGGTGCAATTTCAATTTTGCCCCCGAGGGCCCACACATATATACATTATATGCGCATACCTCAACCTAGGCGTCCTTAACCGGTTAAAGTAAAAAAGTCAAATTAACCGGTTGACCGAACCTATTATTAAAATTAACTGGTTTGTGCACCTCTAAGTAAAATTGAGGGGAAAGGTTAAGAATAGAGGTGTTTAAAAAAACCGGTTAACAAACCAAAACTGAATATTAACTGGTACAGGAAAAACCGATATCGGTTATAGATTGCCCGTCGATTTGTAACCGATTTGTATATTCCAAATGAAAAAACCGGATAACCGGTCCAATTAAGCCCAAAAAATGCCCAGCTCCACATAATGTATTTTTACCGTTGGCAACCAAAAAGAACGATCATATGATCGTTATATAGCGGTTTGGCTCGGTTTGTAGTGGGTTTTTGACCCACACATGTATAAATAATACTTGGATGTATTGTTTTAGTCCCACTCTTTTCTAGCTAAAAACCCACTTACAAATTAAAAAACGCACAAATTGTAAATGTTTCAAATAGCAAGTTCGAGTGCTCATGGTTTGGTTGGTGTTGGTGCTGCTTCTAGTGAGTTGGTTGTGAAGAGGATCTTGAGCACGAATAGGGATCCAACTTTTTAGATGAATTTTGACTATGCGAGACGTCGAATGATAAATAAAATGCGCGGTGCAAAAATTGCGGGACGTTTCTTGCAGCCTCATCAAATTCTACTTTGAGAGCACATTTGGCGTCACATTGCAAGGCGTTGAAAAAGAATCCCGCTAGTGATCAAACGCAAATATCACGGGGTTTGGGTACTTGGAGTTTCGATCTGGAGGCGGTTCGTCAAAAGATGGCTCAATTTGTTATTCAAGAATTATGTCGTTTGATCACTTGGCAATCAACGTTTGACTAAGTTGATTCAAGAGAGACTTCAACCACGTTACACTCATGTACGTCGTTTGAGCCTTAGATGCGATTGTTTAAAAATGTGGGTAAAAGCTAAATAAAAAATGATTTTACGTTTTGAAAAATTAAATACCGGTGTTAATTTAACTACCGACGTGTGGTCAGCTCCATTTGGTTTACAGGATTCTTATATTTGTGTTACCACGCATTGGATTGATCCCAATCCGTGTAAAATGATGAAACGTACAATCGCGTTCGATTTATTTTGTTATCCACATATGGGGGAAATATATATTATGTTTTATAATGCGTCGATAACACGTCGAACAACACAACAATGGTGCAAATGAAAATAAATTGCTTTCTATTGCTTTTGATAACGTGTCGAACAACACAACCGCGGTGCAAATGTTAAAAATAAGATATAATCTGATTTGTAACGGAGATTTTATCATAGTCGATGTGTTACGCACATTTTGCCATGCCCATCGGTTGGTTGGAACTCTACATGAAAAATGTTTGATTGAGCGATTTTACAAAAAGAAATCTTAAAACCATTTCATGAAAGTCTTGCAACGGTCGGTTTGGTGGAACCATTTGACGAACTTGGTTAGAGTTGTATTGAAACGTTAACACAATTACTTGAAGTTTGTAAAACCGCCACAACGATTTTATCGGGAGTTTATTATCCCACGAGTAGTTTGGTACTTAAAACAACTATTTTTCATGTGTCGAAAAGTAAATGTTTTTGAATTTAAAGGTGACGTTTATGAAACAATGATTGTTCTAATGAAAGAAAAGTTTAGAAAATACTTTCAGAAATGCCACTTGTTTTTACGTGTGCCGCCGCCTTAAACCCGTCTATAAATGTTCAAGGTGTCGTGTTGATGATTACAAAGATTTCTTCGGATTTTGATTTAAATGATGAAGACCCAAATTTACAAGAAATGCATTAAATTGTTTTGACAATTCTTTTTTTTTTGAACGACAAATTTCTTTTATTCCATGTCATCTATATCTATGAGACTTGAACCTAAGACCTCCCTCTCCTAAGGTGTTTAAAGGTTTTGCCTTTACCAATAGACCACCACCCCATTGGTGTTTTTACAATTCTTTAAACAATCTTTTTGATCATTATGTCCAAAAATATGGTAATGTATCATCCATCCATCAAACCATGGCGGCGAGCTCAAAAAGCTCTAGAAAAAATGCAGAGTTGAATTTATATAATACGTTAAGAATGAAAATAGTACACATTCTTGAGGTGATACCTCTAATAGTGAACTTGGGAGGAATAAATTAACCGATTTTTTAGCCACCATGCCACCCAACGAGTTTCACAACTTTGATATTTTGGCTTGGTTGAAATTACAAGAACCACATTATCCCGTTTTAGCCGCCATGGCACGTGATCTACTAAACTCCCAAGCTTCTACGGTAGCTTCGGAGTCGGTCTTTTCTCTTAGCAGCAGGGTACTATCCATTCGATAAACAAGACTCACATCTTGAAGACGAAATTGCGGTGGAAGAACAAATACATGAAGTTGAAGTATTTCAATGCGGTGGAAGAACAAATACACGTAGGTGAAGTATTTCAACAACGGGCGCAACCACTATCCGATGATGAACTCGCGTACAATGAATTACGCTCAACTAGCCCCCAAGCGAGTAAACGACTAGCGAAAAAAACATATTGGACAAAGGTGAATAAACAACTAAATGACACGACCCGTAATATTTTGACTCTAAACCGTGTTGCCCGTACCCCAATTTGAAGATCATGTCTCAACAGTTGAAAGATCACAACATATACAAACACACACATACACACTAACTATGTCCAAAAATAAACAAACACCAAATAGACAACTCCAAACTCTTCGTCTAGGAAGTTTTTCAAACAAACACAACAACCATACAATGTATGTTTTCAAACACAACAACAACCATACGATGGAAGTTTTTCAAACTGGGAACAATAACTCCACTGTAACCAAACTACTTGATTATAGTGTCACCGTCTTTCTTCTTGATCAGAAATGTAAGTAATAGAAACTTCAAAAAATGCCAAAGCGCCTTCAAAAGGAGTAGAATCCATCGGTTTTTAATATGCGTTGCTAAAAGTGAAAGAATCAATGAATCAATGTCCTTTAATGTATCATTCAAATCCCATTTCAGAAAATCAGCAAAGAGGTCTTTTTTCTTGGCAAAAACTTGTAAAACGTCTTTGACCTGACATAAAAGTCATAAAACAAAAATATAATAGTATAAAAACAGAACACCGAAGAGAATTCATAAAATCAAAATATAGATGGCACGCAATGGGGATCTCAAGAGGGTTGAGAACATAAATAGTTTTTTTTTTTTGAACGGCAAGCAAACCTATATACGAATATAGCGCCCAACAAGAAACTAGAGAAAACGGAACGATACAAGAGAGGAACAAGAAATCACCAAAATAAAAATTTTAATCGCTTACAATGGGGAACTCAATAGGTTCTGGAATAGCATCAGTTGATTTCTCATTCACTGTATCCTCTTTCTGCAGGAACAATAAAATTACAATGAAAAATTAAATTACAAAAAGAACAAAATGAAAATGAAGTAAAGAATAAAACACCAAATTGAATTCAAAAAATATAAGTTTTAATGGCTTACATATGGGAAGCCAAGAAGTTCTGGAACATTAGTTGATTTCTTATTCATCAATTCCTCTTTCTGCAAGAACAAACAAATTACAATGAAAATTTAAAATAACTGAAAAAACATCACCAAACTGAGTCCATGAAATGGTGAGCTCAAGAGGTTCTAGAACAACATCAGTTGATTTCTCATTCATCGAATCTTCTTTCTACAGGAACAAACAAATTACAACGAAAATTCGAAATAGGAGAAAGAAAAGGAAGAATGGTTTAAGAACTCGAATGTGTTTAAGGCATGTTTGGCTAAGCTTTTCAAAATAACTTTTTTTTACTAAGGTGGAAAAGTAATTTTATAAAAAGCCAGAATATCTTTAACTTTTCAAAACTTTTTGGATTATTTGCTTTTCCCACCACATAAGCTAATCCAAGCACCTTTTTTAAAAACTACTTTTCAAAAGAGTAAATTACAAGTTTTGTCCTTTGTGTTTACACCATTTTGCAGGCAGTGTCCTTTAGCGCAAAACTTTACAAGTTTTGTACTTTATGTTTTAAATTATTGCACGTTTTAACCTTTAGGCCAAACCCAGTTAAATTTTTTGGTTAAATCAGGATATTTTTGTAATTTTAGTAGGCAAATAAGGATATTTTTGTAACTTTATCAATTTAATTAAAAAATATGTTAATTAAAAAGGCAAAAAATTAAAACATATATAAAGTTAAAACCCTCTCTCTCTTCATTCAGTCTCTCATTATATCTCTCTATTCTCTCTCTCTCTCTATCTCTCTCAGCCAACATCCACCACAGACACCACCTCCTTCGGCAACCCTCTCTCTCTTCAGTCTCTCTTTATCTTTCTCTCTCTATCTCTCTCAAGCAGCCATCATCCACCACAGACCACCACCACCTCCGACGAATACAAACCACCATCAGATTCCGACAAGAGATTCAAGGTATGGTGATGGAGGACTCAGAGTTTTACAGATCGATACAAGGCCTAGAGATTCAAAGTTCTACATGTCGATTCAAGGTCTCGCAGGTATGATGGTTTCAATGGTGGGGGAGACATCCAGATCTGGTTTCAGATCTGAAACTCGACTACCACCATCACCCATCTGAAACTCGACATTGTTTGTTCTTGTTTCTGATTAACAGAAAGAGAGAGGAGAGAGGGATATATATATATATATATATATATATATATATATATATATATATATATATATAAAAGAGTGGTAGGATGGTGATGGGATTGGTGGTGGATTTGATTGAAGGTGGGTGGGTGGTTCTTGGTCGCGGCTGAAATGGGTGGTTGTAGGAGACGGTGGAGGGTGGGTGGTTGAGGGTGGTGGAATGGAAGGGGGTGGGAAAAAGACCATTCTGCCCGATATTTTTGGCATCTTCTAGAACTCATCTTCCGCCTGTTTCTTTTTTCGCATTTGTTGGTGGGTTTTGTTCTTATTTCTTTCTTTACACTTGCTTTATGGATTGCTGCTAAACCTCAAAACCCCCGATATTATTATGAGGGTGATTAAGTCTTTAAGTTTATTAATTTGGTAGTTATTTGTATGTGGGTGTTGTTAAATTTGGGAGACTAAATTGGCGATTTGGTCTTTTGCACACTATTTTTCTTGATGAATTTGTGGTGGTGGGTATGGGCTACTGGAAGGAGGTGGTGGAAAGATTGATGAATTTGTGTTGGTGGTGGTGTGGGCTGGTGGAAGGAGTGGTGGAACTAGAAGACAGAGAGATAGAGATATTGAGTTAATATATGGGTGTACCTATTGGCACACCAATGTGCCTATTGGCAAACCAAACCCTAGTTGAATCAGGGTTTGCCTACGCTGCGTATAGATCTATACGCAACGTAGGTAGGTAAAGCATGGATCTCAGAGCCTGATCAGCAATCATTGCACATAAAACAAGGGTTTATATATACGCAGCGTATATAAACCATCTGAACTTTTGGAGTCATTTTGGTGGGTTTGAAGCATCAGTTTTTCACAAGGTTTATATACGCTGCGTATAGAGCGCTATACGCAGCATATATAACCTTTCATAATTTTGTTTGGTCATTCGACATATTTGTGGTATAAATTCTCACCCGGTTACAACGTTAACTCGCTTAAAATATATAACGAGTTAAAAATATATAATGTTTTTTATTATTTAGTCGATGTCGTCGTTAATTTATTTAGTCGATGTCGTCGAAAAGCGTATAACGTTAAAATTTTGAAAAACGAATATACGGTTCAAATATATAATATCGTTATCGAGGTTTTGAAATAAATTATTATACCAAGTCTAGTGTCGTTCGAATACTATAAACGTTTAAATATTATACCATTAAATAATTTGAAATACCCGGATATTGTTCGAATATATTATACTGTTTACAGCAAAAGTTTGATATATACAACAAAAGTTTGATATATACAGCAAAAATTTGTACCTAAATAACAAAATGATAAAATACTATGGCAGTGGATCCTGCTGCTCCTCCTGCTTATGCTGCTGATGCCATTCTGTAGACGGAATGAACTATCGTGGAGGTAACCCCTCACGCTCTGAAAGCCTCTGCAGCTCTACAGCCATCCACTCCATCAAATACGTCAGCCTGTCAACGTCATGACGTAGCCGCTGATATGATGGGGCAGGACTGGGCCCAACATGTCGTGGGAACTGAGGCGCCCCGGGTGGTCCACGGGGCTGTGGTGTAACAACTGTCAAAATTCCAGGTATCCGTACAACTATTAAACCATGAGTAGTGCTTAATGACTGTGCTGAATTACAATTAATGACTTGAACTGCCTTCTGATTTCAGCTTTATATTTACATGTGCATCACATATTGCTTAATGTTTATATCATTATTGTATGAGAACTTTATTGACTCAAATGATGCACGAAACACAGTTAGCACAGTTATCAGACAAATCGGGAAAATGCTGACAGAGTTCAGTACATAGACAGACAGTGTGTTGTGACACAGAATGAGCCAGAAACCAAGTATTACACTAGTATAGTGTGTAGGAATGTAAGGATCACAAAACTGCCTTCCTAGAGATAGTTTAAGTGCCGGAAAGTGCCTAAAACTCACATAAAGTGCTGAATTCAGCAAAAATCAGTAATTTTCAGCATTTAAACAATCTAATATCATGCAGAGATGTGGTTAAATGGTCCTGAATGCTTTCCTAAGTATCGGGAATCAAAAGTGTCACAAAAGGGTACATAAAGCACACTAAACTCAAGGTTTAGCACCTTAACGAACCGGTAACCAACCGAACAACCGGACACTACCCGAAACACCAATTTTTCACTAAAAGCACTGTTTTAACATTACCAAGCTAGTTATGGTCCCCGAACATCATAACACTACATAAATATCTAGTAACTAAAGTATCTAACCAATACTTGGATTTTAACTTAACAACTAGATTGTTACAACCTAGCATACATACCCCCCCTCCACCTATGAAATCAGCCAACATGGCCCCCACCAATAGATTTTCTTTCAATTAAAAATTAGATCATGTTTTGCTTTATGTGGCATAATATACATGAGTTAAAGTGTTGAAATGGTTATAAGAAGAACCCTTGTGATCATAACTTCATAACTTTCACACATTAAAACACACACACTCTTCTCTCCCTCCCTTGTGCTCTCGGCCGACCCCAACCACACCATCATCACTATCATTCATTCATCCTACATCCATTCCAAGCTTATACAAGTGTGTTAGAAGACATACAAAGGAGCTAGGAGCTTGTAGAAGTTCAAGGATCTCTTTCATTTGCTTTTATCCATCTCTTATCTTCACTTGATCATCCCTAGCCTTCAGCTAGTGGTAAGAACCTTGATCTTGCTATTTTACATCTATTATAAGTGGTTAAAAGATGTTACATAATGTTAATCTTGAAGAACACTAAGAAACTTGAACTTGAAACATGAACATAAGCTTGAATACATAAGAAATCTTAATGTTTATGTGTTGTAATACTTGTTGATTGTTGATTGCTTGTGAAAATGAAAATGATGTTGATTATCATATGATCTTGCTAGATCATGATTAAAAACATAATCTAGCAAGATGAGAGGATGAACATGGTAGAAGTTAATGGATCATCCTCATGAGAAGCATGAACTTGGAAAGAATACATTGATTTCTTGTAAAATGATGATTAAAGTAAGTTGTTAATCATGTAAATCTAAGATTTCAAGAGTGATTTCCCAAGAAATCAAGTTAAAAATATAAGTTTTACTTAATCTTGGTTCTTACATAAATAAACCCCATTTTTAAAGGTTAAACAAGTGTAGAAACACTTATGTAACAAGAAAAATTTAAGAAGAAACATTTTTGGAAAATATGATTAGAAGTTGTGAAGATCCATTTTCTTTAAAAATGAAGTTTTTAAAGAATCAATCACACTTTAGAAGGTAACAAAGCTTACTAAGAACACTAGTAAGTTACTAAAATTTTTTGTGAAATTTTAAGTTCATGAAGTAGTAGATTATGCTTGTTTTTGGCAAAATTGGTAAGTAAAGATTGTTTGTTGTTGATTGTTGATTGATTGTGTTGATTTTACAAAAGAAAATGATATACCTTCAAGGTATGGAAACCTCCATTTTTAGGGGAAACTATGGCGAAATTTTTCTAGAAATTAAACACTTAGAAAAGTATATTTCCAAATAAATATTTATAAGTGTATGTTAAACCATAAATTTTTACATAAACTTTGCCATAATTTTTGTTACAAAAATTATAAATAATGGAGGTTGGTTTTTATAAATAAAAGTGACTAAATATGTATTTGGGAAATATATATTTAGATGACACCATGTGTGTGATTATTTGTATATTTTGTGTATTAGTTATATTATTTTAGGACTTAAAATAATATAACACATCAAAATACCAAGGATTACCATCCAAAATATTACCAAAATTCCAAGAAATAAATATACACATTTTACACAAAATATTGGTGAAACAGAACTAAGGAATGTAACTTACAAAATATTTCAAAAAATTGATTCACAAGTATATTTTGGTAAATAATATTTTGGACACCAAGTGAATGAAAATATGATTTTTACAATTATTACAATTTTATATCATATTTTTGACAAGAGGAAAATATATTATTTTGGGTGAATAAAAATATATATATATATATTCTTGGAATTAATAGAAGATGTATTATTTTTGGGAGAAAATATATATTTCTTAAACAAACATGAAATACAATATTAGGGTGAAAGATATATTTTCTCAAATAAATATGAAATATATTAATTTGGAGAAAAATAAGCATATATATATATATATTCCAAGTTAGACTTGAAAATATATTATTTTTGGAACTTATATGAAAATACAAATATTTTTACCCAAGGGAAAAATTATATATTTTTTTCTAAGTAGTATTTCTTAAAATATATATATTTTGGAAATATATATTGGTGAACTTTTATTAAAGCTAATATTCCGGAAAAATTAATACGAAATTAAGTATAAAAATACTTAATGAATACAATAAAAATACGTATTCTCATACGTATAAATACACACCGGAATACGACCCCAATACATGGCAAAAATATACAAGTATAAGAATACGAATACAAATACATCCATCCTTGGGAATGATATACAAGTATAAATACTTGAAGAATATCAAGTTAAAATATTTATTATTTTAACAAATAATTATATAACTTGGAATAATATCGAAGACACGAAGAAACGTAACTCAAAGACACTAATTAATTCTAAGTCAAGGCACTACCCGCTCGTCTAATAGACCTTAGTACGTTGTAGGTAGTTGTGTACGCCAGACAAAGCTTGAGTTACGGTGATACGAAGACGCAAGACTATGAGTTCATGACCCCCTTTTCTTTTAACTGTTTTCGGTTTTATAACTTCGGGGGTGAAGTACATGTTACAAACTGTTTACAAACGTTATTATTTGGTATGGTTAGCTAAGGAAGGGTACTGGTAGATCATGTGAGTGGTGGGTATAACGCTTAAGACCATTAATCCTTCTTGTAGGACCGAGGGACATGAGTGATAGATCTATTTGGGTGTAGCGAGCCCCGCCCATGTTGGACCAGGGTTTGGCCCATGGGTTGACTATGTCTTACAGTCGGAAGCCCGGTGCAAAGTCTGCTAGGTTTGAGCTTTCCTGCATCACGTCACACATATTAATGGCCTTGCAAACCATTAATGATCTGTTTTCCTTGTTGCTTTCATACCGGGATTTACAAACTTACATACATACTTTCAATGATTACAAAGGTTTATTCATATACACAAACAAACACATGAACTCGCTCAACTTTTGTTGATGTTTTCAAACTACATGTATTTCAGGGAATTAAATGTGGATCTGGCGGGCGTTCGGAAGTTCCAAGTGTTGTTTGAGAATAAAAGATGTCCTCCATGGTCTTAGGGTTTGGTTAGTGTGTCTTATCCTGGACGAGACACGTCTTCCAAAGCCTGGTTTTATTTAATGTCTTTTGTCGAGTCCTTGTGAACTCTAAAAACAAGTTGTATGGTTTGTACTCGAATTTGAATTCTATGTTTTAAAACAATGTTGTTGTTATGTTTTTAAACTTATTTAATGGATGAATATCTTCGGTTTTATCATATAGTTGTTGTTATGATTGAATGCAGTGATATTAAGCAAGTAACACATAATCACGCTTCCGCAAAAGTCAGGGTGTGACAGTTTGGTATCAGAGCTGTGACAACTGCCACTTTCTGGTAATTTACGTACATTTAAAGCCATGATTTACATTATACAAATACGTGTTTTGAATATCCGAACTGCATGATTACATGATATACATCTTAGAATACTCATTGAACACTCATTTTTTGTCACACCCTGGCTTTTGCGGAAGCGTGGGTTATTGGTGTGACTTCTTAATACCATAGCAATCAATCATAACAGTGCTATATGATAAAAACATGAGATGTTCATCCATTAATAAAGTTTAGAAAATACCACAACATACTTGTCTTAAAACATCACCCCCAAAATAAGTTACAAACCATGACTTGTTTAAATGAGTTCATGAAGACTCAGCAATAGACCTTAAACAAAACTAGGTTTAGAGACATGTAACCCGTCCAGGTAGAGGTTACACCTCCTAAACCCTACAACCTTGGATGACATCTTTATTCGAACGCAACTTGAAATACGTGCATACCGTGCCAGATCCATTAGTTCCCTGAAATACATGTAGTTTGAAAAATCAACAAAAGTTGAGCGAGTTCATGTGTTTGTTTGTGTGTATGTATAAACCTTTGAAGCGTTGTATGTATGTATGTATGTAAGTCCCTGGTATGTAGCACTAAGGAAAATGAGATCACCACTGGGTTGCAAAGCCAATGATATGTGTGAAATGATGCAGGAAGACTCAAACCTAGCAAAGTTGTATCGGGCTCCCGGCTGGAAGATATAGTCACCACGTGGTCCACTCAGCGGACGCAGAGGTGGGGCTCGCTACACCCAAATAGATCTATCACTCATGCCCCTCGGTCCTACAACGAGGATTGATGGCCTTAATCGCCCTACTCATTCACATGATCTAGTAGTAAAACCCTCCTTAAGCTAATCATACCATGTAATCAACGTTTGTAATAATTGTAACATGTATTTCACCCCCGAAGTAAGTAAACAAAACAGTTTAAGGAAAAGGGGGACATGAACTCACAGTATTGCGTCTTCGGTACTTGTAACCCAAATCTCCTCAGCAAACACGACTACCTACAATGGTCTAACGTCTATTAGACGAACGGTTCGTGCCTTGTCTTAGTCTTAGTATTAATGTTCTGAGTTACGTTTCCTTTCAGTCTCCAACATTATTCCGAGTTATAATCACTTGTTAAAGGAATAATTATTTTAACTTTAATTTTTGGAATAATTGTTAAGCAGTATTTTGTAGTAATACTTCTCAAGCATTCGTATTTCTAGCCGTGTAGTGGCGTCGTATTCCGGTGTGATAATCCAAAAGAATATATCTTTAAGTCTCACTTAGAAATATATAAATAAACCTTATTTTTATTCAAAACAATACAGTCCAAGAAAATATATTTTTTTTCCCAAAAATACTATATTTCTTAATAAACCCGAGTAAAAATACTTTTACTTTCCCAAATAATAATACATTTTCTCTTGTCCCAAAAATATGATATACTTGGTAATATGTATAAAAATCACATTTTCTTTCCTTTCGTTTCCAAAATAATATGTACCAAAAATATAGTGTAACGGTATATCCCGGAATATTTCATAAGTTACGTTTTTGTGTTCGGTTTCACGATATCAAATGTGTAACTTAAATATTTATTCCTTGTGATTTTTGGTATTATTTTAGAGTTGTAATTTCCAATTAACTTGTAAGTTATATTATTTTACCCTAAAATAATATAGCTAGTACACAAAATATACAAATTTTCACACAAGTGTATTAGTATAAAATATATATTCTAAATATATATTTATCCATTTTATTTCCCAAAACCAACCTCCGATACTTTGTATTTTTGTAACAAAACCTATGGCGAAGTTTATTTTGATAAACAAAGGTAAAATATATTCATAAGCACTTGTTAGAAAAATATTTTCTAAGTGTTGGAATTTTAGAAAATTTCGCCAGAGTTTCCTTTGTAAACGGAGGTGTCCATGCTTATAAGCATATCATTATCCTTTTAAAATTTTATTCAATCAATCAACAACAAATTATTAAACCACATTACACTAACCAAGTATAAAAACAATGCACTTTACATAACAACATAAACTTGGTTTTTCATAAAAACGCGTAGTAACTTAGTGGGGTTTTTAGTGGGTTTAGTTACCCTCCAAAGTGTGTTTGTTTTTGTTAGAATCTTGTTCTCGGAATTTTTAGATGTTCACAACTTGTGAACTTATTTTCCAAAAATATCCATTTACAACATTTTCATGTCTTACTAGTATTCATATACTTATTTCTTCCAAAAATAGTGTAAAGATCATGACTTTTCAAGAACCCGTCTTTTAACTTGGTTTGTCTAGAAAATCATTTGTAGACCTCGGGTCCATATGACCATCTACTCACTTAGTTTATTTATTTTTCAAGAACTCACTTTGTTACCAAGTTTATGTTGAAACATGGAGGTGATTCTGTTAGGTAGATCACTAATCACCTCCGAACTTGTTAACTTAAGTTTTTAATCTTACTTTAACAAGTTCAACCATGATGTTAAACATCCTATTACTAGCAATCATCAAATAAACAACAACAACATCAAAACAACTTTATTTTATCAAGAGTTCACCTTATTTCATCATCACATTAGCTTTATGTTCAAGTTTGTGTTCATGATCTTTTAGTGTTCTTGTATTTACATCATAACATAACCATTAACCACCATAAATATAAAATAAAAGAAGATCAAAGAAGCTTACTACTAGCTTTGAAGCTAGGGAAGAAACAAGATGAAAAATGAGTGGTTAAAGGCAAACGAAGGTGGTCCTTCAAGTTCCGTAAGCACCGAGCCTCGTTATTGTAACGCCCTGCTAATTTGTACTTTCCAATTATAACAAGCCTTGTTCGTATTTCTAATTTTGGAAACCCTGTGTTCTTGTAATCGCTCTTTCTTTGTAACCGTTGTAAAATCCGTGACTTGGATCATGAATAAAACTCGTATTTTGTTAATTACATGATATACATACTTTATATATGCTCATACGTTCAATTTTGTGGAACAATTGATGCTTATTCGAAATTCTTGGAAACTATGTGCTAAACTTGTAAATACATAAAACTTATGCATAAAACGTGTTTTGATCATAAACGATACTTGAATACGACCTTCATACACTAAATTATACTTGATTATGTTCCTCATACTTTATTTGGCCTTAAACTATGCTTAAATGGCAAAACTAGTCCTTAAAACACCTTAAAAGCCCTAATTAACAAACTTCAGGGACTAAATTGCAAATAATTAAATTTTGGTAGGCTTGCGCACCGTAAGCCTCTCCTTGAGGTGCGCAAGGGTGTCTGCAGACAGCAGACTTTTGGATCTTCACGAATTTGAACGCAATTAACTCGTTTTTGACTTCTAGACGGGATTTGAGCAGGTATTACACCTCTACACCAACCCCAAACTCATCCCCTATAAATCCACACCTTCCCAAAGGCCTTAGACACTTTCACAACTCTCAAATCTCTCTTAAATCACTCTCAAATCTCTTGCAAAGAAGAAATTCGGACAGATTCACTACCTCTTACAAAAGTGAGCATAACTTGCTCAAAACTCAACCAAATTACTTGATTCTTTTTCCTACTTGCTTGTATAATCATGGGGTTCGATTCCTTGACTTCTCCTGGGAGAAATCAGAACTGGAATTGCCCTGAAAATGTCCATAAACTTTCTGTTGTGTTTTGAAACTTTCTTAAACTCTTGTATACTTCCAACAAACTTGTGTTCTTATGCTTCTAGTCTATTGTATGATTAGTAAAGCCAAACCAAGGTTGTTTTACACTAAATAGGAGTGTCTAAACACTCCAAACTTTCTGTTTTAATCGAGTATTAGCTCGCAAGTGGTGTCAAGTCTTGAACTTGAAGATGGTGTGACTACTTAGTTAGCCTAGGCTAACTTACATACAAGTCCACACATCACTTGATGTTTTGTTTAGTATAATTGTACCTTTATTTCTTGAACATAACTATGAGGTTCCTAAATGGAAGATTCGTCTTCCTACCTCTTACATGACCTATATATTAACATAACAATCGAGGTAACCAAGTGGAAGGTTTAACCTCCCGCCTCCTACATAACTCATATGACACCAAGAGGTACCAAAGTGGAAGGTTCAACCTCCCGCCTCCTACGTGACTAAATATATTATTATGCATATATATTATAAACCGAACCCTTGATAGTGATTATATAAATCTACTACCAAGTTAATAAGTTTCTCACTATGTGTATAGTTCCTTGTCACGATTCTAATAGGTCTTGAACCTATGAAATCATATATAATCCTTAAGGATTACCATAGTGTCAAGACAAGTGCTAATACCATAGTGAATATTTTCCTAATACATACTTTGTTATTCTTTGAATCTAAGTCCGAATCTCGACTCTAAACATACTCGAAGTTTAACCCTTACACATTCAACCTTCTAAACTCATCAACTTCGTCACATTGGATAATCGGAAAGTATATGCAATATTGTGAGTAACTCGATCCCTTTTCCCCTTTATACTTTGGGATGTAACATGTATAATTATGCAAACAACTTTTAAACTCAATTAAACTTACTCTATCCATGATTAAACATGAAACTAATGTGAATTACTTGTTATTCTCGTATGCTATGTGAACGCTTTGGAACGTTAAATGCTCATTAACTTTGCTCGCCCACCTTAACAATTATAGCGCTATAGGATTAACGCCCCGCCCGCTATTCTTTTGGGTATTGTTAAGTTAAACATTACCACCCGCTAAACTCTTGGGATTAGGCTCTTTTATGCGTTGTATTCTCGGGTTTGATCATATTGTACGCCAAAATTGCATACTAGTAATCACATATTATGAATCATGTTGGATTTGAGTTTTTATTCTATTATGCTATGTAAACAAACTTGTATACTCGCCTTTGCTTTTGCATTAAAACTCTATTTTAATACATGTTGCAGGTTAATTGTTGAAGTATGATGAAAGACGAAACAAGTTTAGGGTGGACTAGATACACATCTTTAATCTATTTATCTTTTGATGTTATGTTGAAATTTGAACAATGTTGTTATTTCTATTTTAAATGTTGTATGACAATTTAGCACTTGCAATGAAATTTGAATTTAATTAAATATTGTCACATAGTGTTATGAAGTCTCGAGCAATCTATACACACTTCGTCTCATCCCGATGTTTCCGCCATCGGTTGGGGTGTGACAGTTATACACCTTGTAGCACCTTGAATGAAGCTTGGATTGGTTGAACAAAAATCGAAAATGGAGATGGTGGGGATAGGGTGTTCGGCCGAGAGCTTATGTGAGGGAAGAGAGAGAGTTATGTGATGGTGATGATGAAGAGATTAAGGTTTCTTATAATACACAATCCCTAATACCCAATGGTTCTTGTGTCACCTCTAGTACAAACATAATCACCACAAAACCCAAGAGAAGATATGGAAGATTTGAAGGGATTAGCCCAAATCTTGGAGTGGGGTCCCCCTTGGGGACGGTTACAATGAGGGGGGGGGGGGGTTAAGATAAAATTTCAAATGGTAAAGTTAAGTAATAGGGTGTTAAGTGTAAGTGTCTTGTGTTTAAGTGTGAACCATGTCTTATGTAGTATGTTATAGTGCTTGGGAACCAATACTAGCTCAGAAAAAATGAAACAATGTTTTTGATAATATTTTAGTGTTCCGGGTAATGTCCGGTTGTTCGGTTTGATACCGTTCCGTTAAAGTGTTAAGTTACATCGTAAAGTGTCCTTTATGTATCTTTTAGTGACCCTTCTAATTCCCGACACTTAGGAAAGCATACAGGACCATTTTGCCACATTTTTGCAAGTGACTAGCATATTTAAATGCTTAATTTTGTTGTTAAATGCAGAATTTTGCAGTTTAAGTGGGTTTTAGGCACTTTCCGGCACCTAAACTATCACCTAGTGACGCAGTTTTATGGTCCTTACTTCCCTACACTCCATACTAGTGTAGTACCTTGTCCCTGGCTCATACTGGGCCTCAATATATAGTCTGTTTATGTGCTGGCATTGTCAACATGTTTCTGAGTTATCCGCTCACTGTGCTAACTGTGCTTTGTGCATCAAGTTTGTCACTAAAGTTTGTATGTCATAAATGGAGTGACAGTATGAATGTGATGCATGTGTATGTATGTATCAGAAATCAGAAAGCAGTTTAATCAACATTTGTAATTAAGCACAGTCATTAAGCATAAATCAATATTAATCAACGTACGGAAGCATGCAAATTTGACAGTTGTCACATTCTCCCCCCCGTTAAGAAAATTTCGTGCTCGAAATTTGTACTACGTTAACTCCTTATGGTTTCGTCACACGTGTATGTATATGGATAATACCGAGGTAGATAATCACCAAACCGAATCAAACCTCACTCACATCAGGTGAGTCCAAGAATATATAACAACCCGAACCCTATGGTTAAAAGGTATGTGCTTTTGGCCTTTGATGTCAAAGGTACAAGACGTATTTGACGTATAGTCTAGTGTAATCCGGCTAGCAGGGGGTTCCACAAAAGAGGAGTTTTGACTAATAAGATCCTCAAACGATCGATTGCAATATGCAGACGAGTTTTCACAAACCATAGCATCCGCTATATGAATTCAAAATCAACAACTCAATGTAATAGTAAGATGATCTGTCAACTCCCGGGTAAATGAATGGTAAGGTTTAGTGTGTTGACATTCTTAAATTTTCGAAAGTACACCGACTGGAATACAAGCGAATCTGGTGTATCATTGTCTTGATTCGTAGTTGCATCAGAAATGTTTAAATGATAAGTCAAACGAAAGTATATGCAGTTTTGTGTGAAACGGTTGACCCTGATTAGCACAAGTTACAAGTTTGTAATGACACCACAAGGTGTCGCAATGACATAATTCAAGTATAGTGGTGACTGAACAAGTTCACCATGTTGGAAATCAAATGAACATGTACCGAAACAAGTCAGAAAATTTGATTTACACAATGTCATAGAGTTTTCAGTTGAATACGGAACATCAAAGAGTCACTGTTTTTGATCGAAGGTGAGAAAGCAATAAGTACTGCAGGGTATTCAATTTATAACGAAGAATCGTTCGGAGGTACACCGTGGTATGAAATGAATCTATGTACCATTGTTTTAACACACAACTGTGTTGAGGCCGCTTTAATCGTGATAACAAGACGGGTTTAGAGCAAGTAAATAAATAAACATTTAAATCCGTGTATAGGGTGAGTAACCAGGTTAGCACAAGCTTCAGTTTTGTGAAAGTATCATCGTAAGGTATTTGAAATTAATGAACAATTTAGTGGAGTTGTAGACCAAACAATCCTACTACAACTTGAAACAAGAGAACCGTTGCAAGAATAAATTTGGATATGATGCTCTCAATACATCATATGGCGTTTTAAATTGAATATGTGACATGGACAAGTTCAAGCAATTGAACTTGGTTTCAGCGTAACCCGGCAATAAACGTATGTATCAACAAAGGAATCTCGGCATGGTCACAAAGGTAAACCATGAAGGTAACTTGAAATAAATGGAGTTTCAAGAAAGTGTGTTGACTTGATAGCAAAAGAGTCAATAGTCATAATAATGTAGGTCATTTGAATCACAAACCAGTGATTAGATTTAGCGTCATAATATTTGAACTTCAATGAAGAGTTTATTCGAAATGAAGTCGCAGGCGTAGCAAATGGTGCATGTGTGACAAATAAGTTTCCAAGAAGTGGAATAATGAGTATCTGCTAAAATGAAGAAAGGACCAGATATCAAAGCAAATGTGTGTTCGCTCTCAGCGAAGAAAATTATCGTGATGCAACTACCATTTAGGGGAGTAGAGATGCAAACATCTACTCGCTAGAAGCAAAAGTGAAATTTCAACGAAAGAAATTTAAGTACTTTCTGTTTTGTTAACTGAAATGGCATATATGTCAGGTTGATGGTGTTCGATTGAGTTAACAGATATGGTTTCTAAGTAACGACCTTTACAAGTTTGGACCTGGGTTCCCAAAGGTCCTAAGCATATGTTTTCTAGATCCTCAAGGTTTCGTATTCTGTGTAACCCTGTTTTGTGCATTGTGTAGGAAACACCATTTTTGTGTAAGTTTAAAACAAGTTATTATCCCACAATTTCCTTGGCATACATTCTTTCCGAACTCACAGCTAATGACACTCGATCATCGATCGGTCGCGAAATAGTAGTTGGATCCTCACAGTTAGCTAAGTAAGTAATTTGTTAATCCTTAGCAAGAGTCACCGACTCTCGTGGGTTAGCTCGTTCGGCTCCTGCTAGTTGATGCTCATTTGAAAATCACGTCCTTCTTCTTGACGAACAGAGCTGGGGTGTCACACCCCGACCACGTAAAACAACAAAATGTGGCGGAAACATCGGGGAGTGTTGTAACAGAATCATTGTTTCATAACACATGGAAATTGAAATATTGTTTTATTTATTTAAAAGAGTTACAATGTCTTGACAATCAAATAAATATAACATAAATAACTAGTCTTGCATCTTTTATTGTCACTAAGGCCCAAGTCCGCCTAAGTGAATCTTGATAAATCCTATGCATCATCTCCTGAAAACACATGTGAAAATAGGTACTTCAGCATAAAAATGCCTGTGAGATACATAGGTTTTGTGAAAATAGGATTCATGACTTGGGGTTTTAGAAGAAAGGTTTAATAAAATTTAGTCATGGACCTTGTGGATTGATTTGTTTTGTAAATCATTTGAAAAGCGATAAGATCAGATGATATGTATAAATAAATGTAAGGTTAAAATGAATAACCATGTAAAATTAGTTTGTATAAGATAAGTTGTTTGTAATGCAATGTCTTGTGAAAAGTATGTTATTTGTATAAAATGTTATATGTCTTAAATTGAAATGATGAAAATAACGCTACGATATGTAATACCATACAAGCACTTATATATAGGAAGTACCAGCGGCGTATCCACCATGCTTGTATCATATTACACACGCCTCATTACTTACATCACTTACTCAAACCAAACCACCAAGATGTAATGTTTAACAATTGTAGAAACATTTATGTATGGTCAAATACAGTTCACATGGTTCAATAGCTACAAACGGTTCACATAATCAAACGGTTACAACGGTTCACATAGTCAAATGGTTACAACGGTTCAAAATGTAATATAATGTGTTCATATGCTGGATGAGTATATACAACAAGATGTAATGTAAAACAATGTACTAAGTATGCACACAATGGACATACATAGCATAAATGTAATGTAAAACAATATAATAAGTATGCACACAATGGACATACATAGCATAAAATGTAATGTAAAACGATGTACTAAGTATGCACACAATGGACATACATAGCATGAAATGTATTGTAAAACGATGTACTATAAATGTACTAATGAACATAGCAAGTATATGATGTGAAAACATGGAAAGCACGAAAGTAACAAGTAGGCACATGTGTTTCACCCCAAAATAGTTAGAAAACAGTAAAAGTGGGGTTCTATGTACTCACCTGAGATTGCTCAATAGACTTTAGATATCCACCAAGCAAAGCTAGAAGGTCACGGAATTAAACGGCACCTAATATAGGTATCTACATTAATAACCGGACCTATATCGGAGGATTGGATAGAATGAGGGCTCATAAACCAAATGAGTATGGAAACTCATGTAATATGGTTTAACAAAGCCTACATACTAAAATGAAACCTAACCTAAGTGCTTACGACCCATTACGACCCGTTTAGGTAGATTATGTTACTTTAACGCGTCGTTCACGTAAAACGCGTTCGGACCGCCTAACTAGCCCTATGATAAGTAAAATATGCCTTAATATGTCTAATGTTGTTGCCAAATCAGTTTAGATACCAAAAGTTATGTTACATATGCTTTAAATGAATTTTGGCGTAAAAAGGGCATTTTGGTAATTTACCTAAGGCATATAAACTACCTATCATACAACTAACTAAACGTTGTAACCATAAGGTATAACCTTGGAAGGTTATTCCCTATACAACTATGGTCACCTAATGTGTTTGGTCGGATCCTAATGATTGACCAAACGGGTCGGGTTCGAAAGTATAAGCGATTGTTTAGATCGCTTACCTTACGACCCTATATAAGCACTAAACTAAAAGTGACAAGCTAAGCATGTTAAAACATGCTTAACTAAGTTTAGAAAACAGGTTTGGTATCAAAACAAACGGTTTTGATACCTAAAAGTAGTTTGATTACAAAATACGCAATAACACGCATTTTGGCCGAAACTACGACTTGTCACTGAGCCTAGATAACGTGGTAATGAGTAGGTATAGTCACTAGGGGCTATAACCATCGTGATTACGCTCACGTTATGAAGTTCAAACGAACTTCGCATTGACCATAAACTGGTCAATGCAGAAAGTCAAACAAAGTTTGACTTTAACGCTAAAACGAATGAAAAGAACGAAAGAACACTTACAAAGGGTCCCCGCAAGATTGAACTTCCAAGTATTCTCAGGTATGAAGTGATAAAACACCCCAACTTAGAGAACAAACTCAGAATTCAAGTGGGTTTTGCAAATGAATCAAAGGGGTATTTATAGGATTTCTAGGACCGTTAGGATCATTTCTCGAATACCTTGCTTTGATCTCATCCATACACCTCAAGCACATGGTTTTACAAAACCATTTGAGCCCCTAGTATTGCCCAAAACCATGTGTGAGTGGTTTGTGAGTGCTTAACAGCTGTTAAAATTGAATTAACTGATCTGGGAGGCTGAAACGGGCCACGTAAGAGATCACCCTGGGCTTACACGGGCCGCCTGGGCCTTCTGATCAGAAGAAAGTTTGCTGAAATGACAGTTTAGGTCCCTGCCATGCATTAAAGCCATTTCCGACATGTTTAAGGTCCGTTAAGCCAACGTTAAGGCCCTAAAATGATGCCTAAACATTGTGGACATGAAACATGCTCAAAAATATGCCAGATGTTGGTTCGTTTGGTCGTACGATCGCGATGTTCGGTTAATTACGACGGAATGCGCATAAGCGCGAAAAACGATCCAAATTGCGTGACGAATGGATTTTTCTCATGCCAAACACTAAAATAAAATATTTTAATGCTTACATAAATTTTTGGATGTTCGGATGTATTCAGAACGTAAGTTATGTGCGAAAATGCAAACTTGTGCACTTTTTGACGCTTTTAGTCCCTGAATGGCCCAAAAGTTTATTTTAGCACACCAAACCCCTCAAAGCCTATTTCTAAGCTATGTAAAGGATATTTATGGTATTTTTAACTTATGTTCATGTTCCGGAATGTCTGTTACAGTTCAAATCGGCATTCTTTCGCAGTTTGTCGAATTTAGTCCCTTTAAGCGATTAAATTTGATTTTGCCATACCAAAGCCTTCAAAACTTATTTCTAAGTTATGTAAAGGTTATTTAAGGTATGTGAAGCCTATTTCACTATTACAGAGTGTTTGTGGCATTAAACTGGTTGTATTTACGCATCAGTGCGCGTATAACCTTCCAGAAAGCGATTTAGAGCTTGAAATCGAACAAGAATTGATTTGTGCAAAAGATACACATATTTATACAGATCCCAAGTATGAAATACAATATTTCATTGGCTTGGTATTCGTTTGATGGTCGCAGTGACCCAGGTGTCACAGTCTCCCATACTTTAGGAAATTTCGTCCCGAAATTTATTCGTAGGAGTCTATCTGTGACTTTGTGTTAAATAACCACCAGAGATATGCAAGGCATAATCCTGTCATTTCCTTAACGGACATTCTTCAGAAATGAAAATGAACGGACATAGTCATTTTCCTCAACGAGTATTCTTCAGAAACGGAAATGAAAAAGGATTATCAAACGGATATTCATTTCCTCAACGGACAATCTTCAGAAAACGAAAATGATCAAACAGAGTCATTTTCAACTGGTGCTTCCTCGGAAACGGAAATGAATAGATTTAAACAAATGGGGATTCATTTCCTCAACGGAAAATCTTCATAAAAGAAAATGAACAGACGGAGTCATTTTCAACGGTTGCTTCATCAGAGATGGAAATGAAAAGGATAATCAAACGGATATTCATTTCCTCAACGGACAATCTTCAGAAACGAAAATGAACAAACGGAGTCATTTTCAACGGGTGCTTCCTCTGAAACGGAAATGAATAGAGTTAACTCTAGGCACATGACAAAACTTGTTGTGGTTTCTGTGCACTAAATTCCATAATTATGTATGCATCCATAATTACGTAATTCCTTGCACAGTCCGCACAGTTTGTCTTGTAATGTTTAGGGGAAGAAAATAAAACCTGTGATGAGGGTGACTAGACTACCATAGGGTCCTTTTTAATTAGATCGACAAATGATCTTTTTAATTAGGCCACCAAGGAGTCCTTTCAGCTATATCATCACATGATGTTCCTAACCAGATTTTTGGATTAATCTGTCTAACTAGACCACTCAAGGGGTCTAATTATGGAGTAGTACTTTATAATCCAAGGGTCTTAACTACAACGTAGAAGTCCATTAAGGATTTCAGATAGTACCTTTGGGTATCCTACTATGAATCCCTTATACGCATGATATGGAAGATTCTACGAGGATTTGGATAACAAAAACTTGGATTACACCAAAAACATAAAAGGGAACACATAAGCACATAATCATATAGTTGTTTAACTAGGTTATTAATTTGTTATTAACTTGTTAGTGATTGAATATGGATATTCAAGGTACACTAGGAAACCAGTCGCTGGACTTCAATGTCCTCTGGGATCTATCTGAAAAGATAGGATGATCTCCCAAAAATTCGATTTTGTTTTCGAAGAAACGTAATATTCGAATTAAGGAACACAACAAATTTTAGGATTTACGGAAATATCCTTAGGTACCCTTATTAAGGATTTATAGTGGTACTTTGGGTATTCGTCCAGTGTTGTAACTTGTGCCTTGTACTTCGTTTCCTTAGAAGAAACGGGTACTTAGGAATTTCGTGGAAAACGCAAGAGATCATAAGATGGAAAAATTTTGGGGGTAGTTTGCTTTTCAAGGAATACGATTCCTTGCTTGTCAGTATTGTAGGGGATATGTTCTTTATACATACAACCACATAAATACATTGCAATGTAAATAAAAGATTTATTTATAAACAATGATAACAACTGTTTCATGGACCTTGACAACAAAAGAAAATAATACATAAGACGTGATTATTTCTAAACGATGTTGTCTTCTGGTCGGTCAGATGCTCATCCCTGAGCTGGATTTGCATTAGCAAGCTTTGGGCAATTTCTTCGGAAATGACCCATCTCGCCACAGTTGAAACAAGAACCTGGTAGAAAACGACCTTGAGCGGGATTATTTCCAGCTTGGTTTGGTGCAGCTG
This sequence comes from Helianthus tuberosus, assembly GCA_030545235.1. NCBI lineage: Eukaryota > Viridiplantae > Streptophyta > Magnoliopsida > Asterales > Asteraceae > Helianthus > Helianthus tuberosus. Next base: position 125,532,128 of record CM060416.1, read on the forward strand.
CAGCTGGGCAGACTCTTGCTGTATGGCCTATAAGTCCACAAGTTTGGCATTTGCGGCACTTTACATTGGCATGATGATGGAGGCTACATTGGTTGCACAAGGGTGCAGTTCCATTGTATGGCTTCCTAGCAGGGGGTTGAGCTGGTTGGTTGGGGACGGCTTGATCATTGTGAGTAACCAAGGCGAAGTTCTGAGAAGCCTTTCGCTTCTTTGACTTCTTAGGGGATCCAGTCTGTTCATCCATGGTCTTTGATTCCTTAATTGGTTTCTTGTCACTTTTTCGAAAAAGTTTACCCTTCCTGATTTGAGATTCAGTCAAGGTTGCAGATAGCTCAATGGCTTGTCTAACTGTAGTGGGTTTACTACCAGTAACAATGTCCTGAACTGAGTCAGGGAGACCATCAATGTATTTTTCGATCGCCTTATCCAAAGGCGTAACCATGGTAGGACACAACAGGCTCAGCTCCTCATATCGATCAGTGTATGCTCGATGTTCACCGTTGTCTTGCTTAAGATCGTCGAATTCCCTTTCCAAGGCCCTGATCTCGTGACGAGGACATAATTCCTTCATCATTAGAGCTCGAAGCTCTTGCCACGTTTGAGCCAGTGCCACATCGGCACCCCTATCTCTCATCACACCATTCCACCATGTCAAAGCTCGTTTCTCAAAGACACTAGATGCGAATTCTACCTTTCGCTCGTTTAGACATTGAACATGTCTGAAGGTGCTCTCTAGACTCTCAAACCATTGCAGAAGTGCAGTCGCTCCTTGAGACCCAGAAAACTTTGATGGCTTAGCTGAGTTGAACGTCTTGAAGTTGCAGGGGGCATTATTGTTGTTGAGAGCTTGGTTACATTGAGCAACGATGTTCGGGATTGCAGCAGTCATTTACTGCGTAATGACAACTGCCAGATCTTTAATAGATACTGGATTTTCACGTCGTGGAGGCATTCTAAAAGGGGAAACAAGAGAGAAAAACAAATGAAATGGCATTGGGTAAGAATAGGATGTTACAATTATCGACCAAATCATGGGTGATGGTCATTTGTTTGAACCACGAAGCAAACAAACGACACACAAAGGTTGAATCAAAGCAAGTAGGTCCTCATAATGTATCGCGAAGACATGCTCGCCTATAAGTGGATACTCACCCCAAGAGTTCCCAGGTAAGAGTGACTGGTCCGATTATGTGGATTTGTACGAACACTTTAGCCTTAGACAGAAAACCCAGGGTACAGGCATTCACTCTTCCAGTTTGCACGTGTTCACATTATTTAGGACCAAAAACTTTGACGAGAGTTTGAAAATTCAGAGGGGTTCAAAACCTTACAACTGAGGGTTCAAAACCTTATAATTGAGGGTTCAAAACCTTGTAATCAATCATCCCAGAACAGATGATTAATTTTCAAAGCGGATTCGAACTTTGTGTTCTCATTGTGGTTATCACCTAAGGATAGGTTAAGGTATCGTTTTATGACTAAACGCAAGTAAACTCGCGTTAGGGTCCTAGGAAGGTTATAGACTAGGTCAAAGTATTACTAATAACCTAATTCCCTATAACCATTGGGCTCTGATACCACTTTTCTGTCACACCCCGACCACGTAAAACAACAAAATGTGGCGGAAACATCGGGGAGTGTTGTAACAGAATCATTGTTTCATAACACATGGAAATTGAAATATTGTTTTATTGATTTAAAAGAGTTACAATGTCTTGATAATCAAATAAATATAACATAAATAACTAGTCTTGCATCTTTTATTGTCACTAAGGCCCAAGTCCGCCTAAGTGAATCTTGATAAATCCTATGCATCATCTCCTGAAAACACATGTGAAAATAGGTACTTCAGCATAAAAATGCCTGTGAGATACATAGGTTTTGTGAAAATAGGATTCATGACTTGGGTTTTTAGAAGAAAGGTTTAATAAAATTTAGTCATGGGCCTTGTGGATTGATTTTTTTTGTAAATCATTTGAAAAGCGATAAGATCAGATGATATGTATAAATAAATGTAAGGTTAAAATGAATAACCATGTAAAATTAGTTTGTATAAGATAAGTTGTTTGTAATGCAATGTCTTGTGAAAAGTATGTTATTTGTATAAAATGTTATATGTCTTAAATTGAAATGATGAAAATAACGCTACGATATGTAATACCATACAAGCACTTATATATAGGAAGTACCAGCGGCGTATCCACCATGCTTGTATCATATTACACACGCCTCGTTACTTACATCACTTACTCAAACCAAACCACCAAGATGTAATGTTTATGTAACACAACGAAAATTCACGTCCTATAATGTATTGACACGTGTCATAAGCTTGAACGTGAGAAAGTATACTTTAGAGGGACTAAAGTTGACAAACATAGAAAGTATGTGAAAATAAGGGTTCAAAATGTCAACAATTGATAAATATACTTTACAATAACCCTACATGATGTTTATACCCTTAGACGAATAAATCATGGATCATACGAAGCTAAAAGTGAGAGATTACAAACGACAGGGGTTAAATGTGTCAACATGTTTAAGTTATGCCACTGAGTGACCTTTTGACAAACCCGAAGCCTTGTAGCGATTAATTATGCTCACTAGAATGCACGATATAAATTTCATAAAGTTTCGTTATCGTATGAGAAAGTTACGATCAAATTCGTATGCGAGGGGTTAAAGCGTTAACGTTGAAAGTCATGACTTTTCGGATTAACCGGAAAAGTCCAGGGACTTGGTAAAGTGGGTACAAGTCCAAAAGCCCTTGTAGATAAATAAGAAGGGGTCAAATTGCAATATATAAAGGTTACTTGACCTTTCGGAAGGGCCAAGAGTCACTTATGCAAAGAACAACATGTTTTTATGCCTGATGTCAAGCTTACGGACCTCAATATTGTTGAGGTTGAGGTCCGTAAGGTAGCCCCCAGCAACAGAAAACCGGCTGTTGCCAGTTTTAACGCAATTTTCAACCTTTTAAACGATTTTCCTCATCCTTCTTGGCCCCTAAACAACCCCCAAGCACTAGGAACACATGTTGATCAGTTGTGGTAAGTTATAGACCTAGGTGTCAACATTATATGGTGTTCTTGATCACTATATAAAGGCTTCATGTGCTACCATTGTGATCACACCTTCATTCTACAATTGAGGAGCCTTCTGGAGCTTCAAAGCAGACCCAAGTCCTTCCTAATCAAGCTTAGGACTTCAGTAAGTTGCTAATCCTTTCTAAATTAAGTTTTAGCTTAGTTATAGCTTAGAAGTCAAACCGTCGTAATTAACGGTTGACTTTAAGATTAATCACTAATGGTCCAGTGATTAGTCGAATCAAATGTATTTATAAGTTGGTAATTATGTGGGCAATAAACTCTTAAAAGGGCACCCACTGATTCCCATCCTAACTAGATCGTTTGTCGGGTCAAACTTAATCCGAAAAAGTCAACAGAAGCATAAAACGCATAATTAGCAATCTAGATGGCGTGCAACCTGTTTGATCATTATTATAACTTGGTAATTAGTATAAGGACATGTCTAAACATGTTCGACCCGACAATTCCCTGTTTAGACCCGGTTCGGAACCGAAAGTCGCAAAGCTTTGACTTCAGTTCTGACCCGCTTTGGTATGTTTTAGAAATATCTTAGGGCTTCCTTAGGACCAGGCTACATGTTAGCATAACCCTCTGTGGTTGGTTCATTGATTGAACCATTCGTTTACGCGTTTTCGTTAATTGCTCATATGTTGACCATTATGCCCTTATTACCTTAAAATGTTATTTATGAAAATGTAAAAGTGTAGAAACCTTAGTTACTGATATATAAACTTGTATGCAAAGTTTGACATCAATTCGAGGTCTAGATTGAGAGTTATGCTCATTAGCGCAAAATAGAAGCTTTATGTTAATTAAATGGCGTAATTAGCGTATAGCCTAGTTAAGCCTACTTTTTGATATCAAACTTATTACCCACTGATGTAATATATTATTTTGGGATTTTTAAAGATTTTTAATTAATTTTAGGCTGAGCATAACTAGTAGTCGTAGGCTTAATCCCGAAATCGTCGGTTTTGCCCTTACGGGCTATAAAATGAGTTTTACATATCTAATTGACTCCAAACCTTTTGCTATTGATTTCTTATGATAAATAAAGTATTTTAAGCTTTCTGGAATAATAAAAATATCAGCTTTATGTATATAACCCGGAAACGGCTTCTAATCGCCTTGTTAAGCGTTTTTAGCGCATAGTATGTACTAAGACTATTTTTAAACATACAAGGGTGATACCCAATGATATTTTAAGTAAATTATAATATTTTAACATTAAACAAAAGTTGTTTAACCCAGACTTCAGTTTTGAGCTTTACGGCTTATGTGAAATTACCAAAATGCCCCTTCGGTGCATAATTTGGTTATAATTGATAAATTTCACATATATAGCTTATCCTACTGTTATAACTTATCAAAATAAGTATTTTTGCTGATTATACCATACCTATAACTCAGGTAAATACTTAAACTCTTTTATAACCTTTTAAATGACCAAACTACCCCTGCGAGGCCTAGTTTGTGTTTTAATACGCTTTGGGCATAATGAAAGACATCTTACTGATGTCACAACATATTTGAGGCATAATTAACTTAGGAAACCTGTATATGGCTCTCATGATTACCCGTCATGCGTTATTCGCATTCGGTTCGGTTTATGTAACTAGTTTGCATAAATTAGCCGAAACGGGTCAAACATTATCATTTTTATCTCAAAATCCAGAATGTGTTTAGTTTACCCATATTATACAAGTATCCAAACTTGTCGGGTCTAAATCACATCCTATTCCGGTCTTCGCTTAATCATGCGTTTTGAACCGTAAACCTTTCCTTAAAACTAACCGGTCTAAGTTACGACTTAAATAAGACCCGTTAGGAATTTAATAGGTTAATAAAACCTTCGTTCCAGATTGAGAGCCCCAGTAGAAGTACTTGTGCTTGCTGATTAGAATATACGGCTGAGTATAAACTGCATTGCTAGCTCAGGTAAATACTCTTAACTTATTTTCCCTATACGGGCTTGGGATACGGTATTATAATAATACCGCTTGGTCGGGTATTGAATGTTTGATCGTATTGTGATTAAATTATTGAGGTAACCTGCTTTAATATGTATTGTTTGAAATAAAAGCCTTTAGGGGTTAATGACCATGTCCCGGATATCCTTGGCTCATTTAAAAAGTGAATGGCCATAACTTAAGCACAAGGTGTAGGCATAACACCTCCTGTTGCGTATGTAAAAGATATACTCACTCGTAAGGATGTCTTCTTGTGAGTTATATTTATGGTGTGTCGATTAATCTTGACCGGCTTGTATTGTATAATCACCGGCCCTAAATGTTGGACAAACATGTAAATCGGATACAAGATTTTTATTAATAAAATTGTCCCAAGTATAAAAGATTAATTTTGCCTCTGTGCATTTTAATCAAATTATAAAAGATATTTTGTGCCACGTGCATTCAAATCAATTTTCTTAAACTCTTTTCAAAATGAGTCAGTTAATTGTATTTACCAGTGTAAACTGACGTATTTTCCAAAAGGTTAAGTGACAGGTACTATGCGTAATTGGCTAGGAGCTCAGGGCGTCATTAGGGAATCTTGCAAGTTCTAGATGCCTAAAGTCTGTTGAACAGTTTTCTTTTATTGATCCGCCTGTGGATCCTTTACCTTCCGTTGTAATACTTTGATGTCACTTATATTCGGAATGTAATATATTTATCTTTTGCTTCCGCTGTGCATTTATATATTGTGTTATTTGACTATGATGATCTCAACTACATCACGATACTCCCCACCGGGCCCACCGGTGACAAGTGGAAATCGGGGTGTGACAGGTTGGTATCAGAGACAACATTGAGTGAATTAAACACTAGCCTTTTGTGTTTAATCTTAATGACACATTAGCACATTCCTTGACCTTCTAAGTTTAGACTTAACATAGGAATGCTCTCGCCTCTATTCGGAGAACTATTACTTTCAATTTATATACTTTTAATATATCGCCAAGCAAAGGAGCCGTAAGAAAAATCCTCCCCATACGAAGCCGAGGAATGCGGAGCCTTGTACTGCGATTAGGATAAACGTACAACTGAGGAGAAAACATTTAGAAATTGAATGAAGAAGAAACTCCTTTTGCTAAAAATCGTTTCCTTAATAGTCCTTATAAGGACATAATTACCTTTCCGTTCCTTCTAGGACAACATTATTCCTTTCAAGTCCCGTCTAGGGCACATCTGTATTTTTAAATTTAGAGTGGAATAATTAACCTTAAATTTTCATTCTAAGCATGAAAAATGAAAAATAACATTCCTTTTATAAGATCTACCATTATAATAAAATGGCAAAAATCTAAAAAGGGACAAGACCTAGCCATGTGTCATTTGTGACATGGCCAAGATGGTAAGACCTATTCAAGAGATTCAAATCTTTGTTAACACCTAAGAACGTGTTAGCACTCTTGACAAATGTGATTCGAGAAAATCACAACAGTCATCCTTATATTGGATTCCTCCAATTTTCTTATCTAGCCTAGTGATTTAGAAATCATGGCTTGTGTCATCCCATAAGATGATCATATTATAAACATCCAACAGTGATGAAGTGCCTACGGGCTAAACTTGTTGTCCGATAAGACAACGACAATGGTGGTCTTTGACCTCCTGTCTAAAAATGTTGGACCAGGTCCAAGCATAATAATCGGTAGGATCCATACGATCTCGACTAATAGCATCTGAGAAGATGATCATATTATAACCATCCCTCAGAAGGGAAATGCCCACGGGCTATATCTATTGTCCTAAAAGACAAAAGACAGTTGAAGCCTACAGCTCCCTGTCAAAAGAAGGTAATGAACTTTGATTCAAACCTTAAATGCCTCGATTCTCTGAAATCATGGCTTATAAAATTTAGAACTGTCCTTGTGACTAGGCCTTTTGCGCCACTTTAATATCCTTAATGTTTTATAACTAGGATAAATTATAATGGAAAATACTAATTAAATATAACTAACAAGTTAACCAATATGGTTTATATTACCATGGTTGATGAATCGTCAAAGATGATGATTCCATAATAACCTCTGAATAAATCATTGTTAATATTTATGTAGCAATCAAGCTACATGGCTGGATTAGAAGAAGTTAACAGTCACTTGAAGAAGAGCAATGATACTACCATAATTAATGTAACTGGAGCAGAACTGCAGACAATAATAGATTATGCTGTTACTCGAGCTCTTGACAGACAGTATGATGAATCAAATGATACCCACTCTAAGACTCTATCTGTGGCTCGTTGTGAGCCCCCTCCTAAAACACACGAGTCAAGGGAGGACGATGTTCATGACTTGTCAAATCAAAGGAGTATTCCGTCTAGACAAGTTGTGTTTCATCAAGAGGCACCAGTTAAGACCTGTTCATATAAATATTTTGTCTCCTGCAAGCCCAGAGACTTTACAGGAGAAAATGGGGCCATCGATTGCATGACATGGCTCGATGAGATGGACGCTGTTGTTGACATCAGCGGTTGTGTGGAGCAAGATGTTGTGAAATTTGTTTCACAATCATTCAAAGGAGAAGCGTTGGCATGGTGGAGATCATTGCTCCAAGCCACGGGAAAAGTTCTACTCTACAACTTATCTTGGGATCAATTTGCTGCATTAGTCAAGGAAAACTATTGCCCTCAGCATGAGGTAGAAAAGATAGAATCAGACTTCTTGACTCTGGTCATGGAGAATTTGGATTGTCAGGCATATGTGACAAGTTTCAACACTATGTCCCGCCTAGTTCCTTATTTAGTCACCCCTGAACCTAAACGCATAGCGCGTTTCATTGGAGGCCTAGCACCAGAGATAAAAGGAAGTGTTAAAGCATCTAGGCCAACCACATATAGGTCCGCGGTGGACTTATCCTTATCTCTCACCTTAGATGCAATCAGAATTAAGTCTGTTAAGGCTTCTGGCGAGGGAAGAAGAGAAAGAGAGGAAGAAAACTCTCATCGATATAACAAAAAGAGGAAGGGAAACTCTGAGCGCGGGAAGGATTCCGAGTTTAGGAAGAACTCGAGTCAGTCTGATAACAGACCCAAATGCAGTAACTGCAAAAAGCAACATTTTGGAAAATGTACAATCGACCCACGTGCTAAATTGTGTGGAATTTGCAAGACCAAGGGTCACAAAACCTTAGATTGCAAGGAGTTAAAGAACGCCACATGTTACAATTGTAACGAGGAAGGGCACATCAAAACCAACTGTCCAAAGCTTTTAAAGAAGCCTGGAGAGGCCAGGAAAACGAACACATGAGTCTTCCAGATGAACGCCCAGGAGATGGTTCAGAATGATAACTATATAGCAGGTACCTTTCCTTATCAAAAGATTTATGCAGAAATTTATTTGATGCTGGCGCATATGATTCAATAATGAATGATAGCTGTTGAGAACTGTTGTCTCCACCTGATTAGGACTTCGGTCATTTAATACGAGGTAGAAATTGGCCGATGATACTTTAGAAAATGCTCCAACAAACCTTAGATAGATATTTTATATCTAATAGGAATCACTCTTTTCTGATATTCCTATGGCAAGCTTTCAAGCTACCTAAATTCTTCAATATAATAAAGACAGATGTGACGTTTTGATCCTCTGTCAGAAAAAGTGATGGACTAGGTCCAAACCTTTAATGCCATTAATGGTCTTTTGCGACCTAGGCTAAGTAATATTAATATATTTTAAATAATGTTCATTAAGAATGTTAGTGCTATAATAGCCTGTATAGGTTATTGACACCATGGTTAGTATATATTAAGGCCATCAGAATGAGAAATAACAGTTGTTGGATTTCAACTAAGAAATTGTTTTATTGGTGTTAGGAACCAATAGAAAGTATGGCAAACTCGGATAAAACAACAGTCAATCGCGCCATTGATGACACGACGCATGCTAATGATGCTGAAATTGTGAACCTTAGAATTTCCAAAGATGTTCTTCAGACTATGATAGACGCAGCTGTTGGAAAAGCTGTGAAGAAGGCTGTGAAAAGTTCAAGGAGCCCCATGCTGCTCGGTCCAAATTTTATCTAGGACCACACTTCCTTACTCTTAAGAAGGATCCCGTTCATGCCTCTGATGCAAAGGATGAACTAAAAAGGAAAAGGGAGGTAGATAACCCCCAAAGTTCTAAGAAAAAGAATAAACAAAAGTCCAATCAGAAACCTGTATGCAAGATTTGCAAGAAGCGCCACTACGGGAAATGCAGATTCGAGCCTCGACCTCTACATTGTGGGATCTGCAAGTCTAAGGGACATAAAACGTTGGACTACAAAGACATGAAGAATGCAGTCTGCTTCGGCTGTAATGAGAAAGGCCACATCAAGACTACGTGCCCTAAATCTGTCAAAGGAAATGCGGCTGAGGAAGTAAAGCCTAAAATTGAAAGCGCCTAAAATGCCTGAGCTAGTCCATAAATAATGGCATCAGGTACATTCCTTGATATTTTATCAGTGATTTAAATGCTAAGAGTTTTATTTTGGGTTCGGATACCAGTAAATCCTTCATAAACTATAAGTATAACAAGCTTTTAAAACTTTTCATAAGAACCCTATATATATTAAGTGTAAGGTAAAACTTACATGTAGAAAATTCACCAGAACTATTCTTCTGTTCCTGTCAGAAATCTTCAGTCATAAAATTCCAATGTACTCTCTCTCCAGATAAATTCTTTAAAATGAAATTGATATCTCTTTGATCTCTAAACGATTGCGAATACCAAATAGCATGATAAAAGCGCCATATGAGGATTGGTATATCTTAATATGTTCCATAGATTGCTTCCATGCCTGATCAGTATGGAGGTTTAATGCATGGGACCACAAAGATATTCCAATGGTTATAGAGTACTAGAGTCAGCTAATGGTATTCAAAGAAGATATCCAGAATGAAATTGTCCAAGTAAATATTCCCGATTGAAGAATACGTGGACTAGTAACATAAATGTGTCACTTATTTGACACAAGCAATGATGGGTGAACTGGAGCCTGAGATACGGAAAATCTCTGTAACCTCCTTGTACCCTGATTGTCTTCTCCTAAGACTATCCTGTTTACCTCTCGAGAGGCAAGTAGAGTTAGGATTAACATCCCGCTTTGGATTAGAGTGTTGTAAGAACTCCATACTGATTATGGAATAACCGAAAACCTGATTAAGTAAATTTTAAGATAGGATATCCATATAGCCTAACTAGATATTCTGAGAGTTAGATATTGTTGGATAAGAAAGACGGTTCATTTTGCTTATGCACTCATTACCGCAACCCTATTTAGACAACGATTAAAAATCTCCATCAACTACCCAGGATCGTCGATTTGTTCGACTAACTGTAAGGATTAGCTACTCCTTAAGATTAGTTAAACAGTGGTTGGAATAACCATCTCAAGAGAAGCTTTTCTATAATGGTTGATATAGAAGTATCAAGGTTGCTCCTTTGGAGACCTTGTATAAATGAAATGTTAAACATCTGTTGTTAGGACAATAGATTGGTAAGTCCAATATTCAGGATCTGAAAGTTGCATTGGAAACATCAAATAAGATCATACAAATTCCTAATCATCTGTAAGTTGCCATTATTAGGCAGAAAATACTTCCTTTACTTCAACAAATCTCGAGGTCGAGATTTCTTTTAAGGGGGTGAGGATGTAACACCTCGAAAATTCACGTCCTATAATGTATTGACACGTGTCATAAGCTTGAACGTGAGAAAGTATACTTTAGAGGGACTAAAGTTGACACACATAGAAAGTATGTGAAAATAAGGGTTCAAAATGTCAACAATGGATAAATATACTTTACAATAACCCTACATGATGTTTATACCCTTAGACGAATAAATCATGGATCATACGAAGCTAAAAGTGAGAGATTACAAACGATAGGGGTTAAATGTGTCAACATGTTTAAGTTATGCCACTGAGTGACCTTTTGACAAACCCGAAGCCTTATAACGATTAATTATGCTCACTAGAATGCACGATATAAATTTCATAAAGTTTCGTTATCGTATGAGAAAGTTACGATCAAATTCGTATGCGAGGGGTTAAAGCGTTAACGTTGAAAGTCATGACTTTTCGGATTAACCAGAAAAGTCCAGGGACTTGGTAAAGTGGGTACAAGTCCAAAATCCCTTGTAGATAAATAAGAAGGGGTCAAATTGCAATATATAAAGGTTACTTGACCTTTCGGAAGGGCCAAGAGTCACTTATGCAAAGAACAACATGTTTTTATGCCTGATGTCAAGCTTACGGACCTCAACATTGTTGAGGTTGAGGTCCGTAAGGTAGCCCCCAGCAACAGAAAACCGGCTGTTGCCAGTTTTAACGCAATTTTCAACCTTTTAAACGATTTTCCTCATCCTTCTTGGCCCCTAAACAACCCCTAAGCACTAGGAACACATGTTGATCAGCTGTGGTAAGTTATAGACCTAGGTGACAACATTATATGGTGTTCTTGATCACTATATAAAGGCTTCATGTGCTACCATTGTGATCACACCTTCATTCTACAATTGAGGAGCCTTCTGGAGCTTCAAAGCAGACCTAAGTCCTTCCTAATCAAGCTTAGGACTTCAGTAAGTTGCTAATCCTTTCTAAATTAAGTTTTAGCTTAGTTATAGCTTAGAAGTCAAACCGTCGTAATTAACGGTTGACTTTAAGATTAATCACTAATGGTCCAGTGATTAGTCGAATCAAAGGTAGTTATAAGTTGGTAATTATGTGGGCAATAAACCCTTAAAAGGGCACCCACTGATTCCCATCCTAACTAGATCGTTTGTCGGGTCAAACTTAATCCGAAAAAGTCAACAGAAGCATAAAACGCATAATTAGCAATCTAGATGGCGTGCAACCTGTTTGATCATTATTATAACTTGGTAATTAGTATAAGGACATGTCTAAACATGTTTGACCCGACAATTCCCTGTTTAGACCCGGTTCGGAACCGAAAGTCGCAAAGCTTTGACTTTTGCTTTGACTTCAGTTCTGACCCGCTTTGGTATGTTTTAGAAATATCTTAGGGCTTCCTTAGGACCAGGCTACATGTTAGCATAACCCTCTGTGGTTGGTTCATTGATTTTCCCATTCGTTTACGCGTTTTCGTTAATTGCTCATATGTTGACCATTATACCCTTATTACCTTAAAATGTGATTTATGAAAATGTAAAAGTGTAGAAACCTTAGTTACTGATATATAAACTTGTATGCAAAGTTTGACATCAATTCGAGGTCTAGATTGAGAGTTATGCTCATTAGCGCAAAATAGAAGCTTTATGTTAATTAAATGGCGTAATTAGCGTATAGCCTAGTTAAGCCTACTTTTTGATATCAAACTTATTACCCACTGATGTAATATATTATTTTGGGATTTTTAAAGATTTTTAATTAATTTTAGGCTGAGCATAACTAGTAGTCGTAGGCTTAATCCCGAAATCGTCGGTTTTGCCCTTACGGGCTATAAAATAAGTTTTACATATCTAATTGACTCCAAACCTTTTGCTATTGATTTCTTATGATAAATAAATTATTTTAAGCTTTCTGGAATAATAAAAATATCAGCTTTATGTATATAACCCGGAAACGGCTTCTAATCGCCTTGTTAAGCGTTTTTAGCGCATAGTATGTACTAAGACTATTTTTAAACATACAAGGGTGATACCCACTGATATTTTAAGTAAATTATAATATTTTAACATTAAACAAAAGTTGTTTAACTCAGACTTCAGTTTTGAGCTTTACGGCTTATGTGAAATTACCAAAATGCCCCTTCGGTGCATAATTTGGTTATAATTGATAAATTTCACATATATAGCTTATCCTACTGTTATAACTTATCAAAATAAGTATTTTTTCTGATTATACCAGACCTATAACTCAGGTAAATACTTAAACTCTTTTATAACCTTTTAAATGACCAAACTACCCCTGCGAGGCCTAGTTTGTGTTTTAATACGCTTTGGGCATAATGAAAGACATCTTACTGATGTCACAACATATTTGAGGCATAATTAACTTAGGAAACCTGTATATGGCTCTCATGATTACCCGTCATGCGTTATTCGCATTCGGTTCGGTTTATGTAACTAGTTTGCATAAATTAGCCGAAACGGGTCAAACATTATCATTTTTATCTCAAAATCCAGAATGTGTTTAGTTTACCCATATTATACAAGTCTCCAAACTTGTCGGGTCTAAATCACATCCTATTCCGGTCTTCGCTTAATCATGCGTTTTGAACCGTAAACCTTTCCTTAAAACTAACCGGTCTAAGTTACGACTTAAATAAGACCCGTTAGGAATTTAATAGGTTAATAAAACCTTCGTTCCAGATTGAGAGCCCCAGTAGAAGTACTTGTGCTTGCTGATTAGAATATACGGCTGAGTATAAACTGCATTGCTAGCTCAGGTAAATACTCTTAACTTATTTTCCCTATACGGGCTTGGGATACGGTATTATAATAATACCGCTTGGTCGGGTATTGAATGTTTGATCGTATTGTGATTAAATTATTGAGGTAACCTGCTTTAATCTGTATTGTTTGATATAAAAGCCTTTAGGGGTTAATGACCATGTCCCGGATATCCTTGGCTCATTTAAAAAGTGAATGGCCACAACTTAAGCACAAGGTGTGTTAGTGCACTATGTCTATTGACTGCGTCTTGTATCATGTAATAGGATATTATAGCTTGAAAGTGATGATTTAGCTTGAAAGTGTCACATGTCATTTCAAGGGAAATCATGATTTAGCTTGAACTTGTTCAAGGGAAATCATGATTTAGCTTGAACAGCTTCAAGCTAAACCTCAACACTATATATAGGCTTCAAGCTAAATCAAGATTAAGCTTGAAGAACACTTTTGCACATTTGACTTTTGGAGAGCTCTAGTTCTAGAGAGAGAAACTAGAGAGAGAAAGTTGTCAAGTGATTCAAGGTTCATTGTACGTTTCAGATATATCAATAGAATCACAATTATATTACATCTTGTGTGTTACGGTCACGTTCGTGTACGGATTCCGCACGTTTCACGTTCGTCTAGCAATCGTATCGGAGTCAAACCGGTCCTAACAAGTGGTATCAGAGCAGGAATTCGATTGCTTTGATCAAACAACAAGATTTGTACCAGATTTCAACGTTTTCAGATCTGAATCGCAACTTTTCTTCTTCATCTACTCTTTATTTCACGTTTTTGATGGATTTTCGACGAATTGAACGGGATTTCACGGTCCGAATTGGATGAATTTTTAGTATGTTGTGCGAAAATAGTTGATAAACAATCCTACCAAGTTTCAGATTCAAATTCCTTGTCGTTTAGGAGAAATCTGAGTTTTTGTGTTCAAGTTCGTAAGATACAGCAGGATTTCGCTTGAAACAGCACTATTTCGCTTGAAAAAGTTAATGATTTCGCTTGAATCTGATGTTTTGGTCTTGATTTCGCTTCAACAGAACATGTGATTTCGCTTCAAGTCAGAACATGTGATTTCGCTTCAACAGAATTATAATTGATTTCGCTTCAAGACATCAGTCTAGGATTTCGCTTGAACAGAACATTTGATTTCGCTTCAACACATTAGTGTGGGATTTCGCTTGAACAGTTAACACTTGATTTCGCTTGAAAGTAGTTAACTGATTGATTTCGCTTGAAAGCTGCTTGACTAGCTGATTTCGCTTGAAAGATGTTGATTGATTGATTTCGCTTGAAAAGTGAAATTTCGTGTCGAGAACATTTCACGGCAACCAAGTGTCAGTCTATTTCAAGTTGTTTAATATTGTTTGAACTAATTGTGTTTGTTTGTTTGTTTGCAGGTGATTCGAGGTGATTTACACGGCACAAACACCAAGAATTCAAAATGTTTGATGAACTGGAAAACATTAAATTTGAAAGAATGAACAATTGGACTTGTTGTTCTTCTTCTGAGAAAAAGGAAGTTTTAGTTGAAAGATTTGAACATTTCATGTGTCGAAAGGATGAAACGTTGGATGAGTTGGAAATATGGTTTAAAAATTTAATGGACAGTTTGAGAAACAAGAATATTAGAATATCAAATGAGGAACATATATTGAAATTGGCAAATGCATTACCTGCTAAATGGGATAAATTCTTGGTTGATCTAAAAAGGGAAGATTTTTTTCTAGAACTTTATCCAACACAGTTCTTTAATGAGGTTAATGGAGAGTTTCGTAATGAAAATAGGAAAAAGAAGGAAATATTGACCGAAATGGAAAAGAATTTACAAAAATTGGAATTGGATGTTATTACTGAAATTGATAATAGAATTCGTGTGTGTCTTGCAACAAAGAGTATTCTAAAATATGATATGAAAAGGAAATGTTATATTGATGAAAATATGAATCTTTTTGATTTTGTTAAACTCTTTTGTGCAGGAACATATAAGATGGAAGCAAAGGATATTCCAAAGAACGAAGAATCTTTGAAGCTTGGATCTTCAAGTTCAGAATCAGTGTGCTCTAAATGTGACAACTTTAAGGCTGAAAATGACAAACTTTTGAAGGATGCAGAAAGTTTGACATCAGAAGTCAAGAAGTTGAGAGATGAGAAGCAAGCTGATGATAACCAGATTCTTATGTTGCAGGGAATTTGTGAAAATTTGAAGTCTGAAAATGTCAAACTGCTTAGTGATTTGAACAATTTGACATCAGAAAACAAGATTTTGAAAGAAAAAGAAAAAGAGTTTGAATATCAAAAATTAAAATTTGAAAATGATTTCAAAAGTCAGTTAAAGATTTTAGAAGATGAGAGAGATGTTTTTGGTAAAGATAATCTTGAAAAACAAATTGAAATCAATTCTCATCTTGCTAAAATCATTCAGCTTGAAAAAGAAGCTGAAAAAGCTCGGACTAAAATTAAAGAGCTTGAAGTAAAATTGAAAGGTTTTGTGACTTCTACATCACATGTTTGTCCAGAACCAATCAATTTCAACATTGAAAATGTAAAAGTTGAAGATTGTGATGAGATATCTGATGATGGAAAAGAGAAGAAAAGATTTTTAGATTTACAAGAAAAATTTCAAAATACTGTTATGCAATCTACTGAAACAGGTGAATGTTCTAAACAAAAACCTGTTAAGAAGAATGCAGAACATAATCAAAAAGATAGAAATTTGAAAAATTCTAAAATTGAAATTAAAAGCTCATCAGATAAATCATCCAATCATTATCAAAAATCACAAAAATTTAAAAATGAAAACTTACAAAATGTTGGTAATAAGTGGTGCAGGTTTGACCACAGTGCTCAAAAGACAAATCCAGCATTGAAGAGGAGAAATGATTATAACCAAGCCAAACAATGTTATGATTTGAAGGTTTGGACTGATCAAAGTGGATGGTACGATAACAGAGTGTGCTACACCTGTGGTGTTAGAGGACACATTGCTGTTAACTGCCAGAATTGGTATTATGAGACAAGAAGATGCTATAATTGCCATATCAGAGGACATATTACCAGAGATTGCCCAAGGAGATCGATGGGAAGATCGAGGGTTGAATCTCAGAGAACGGTAAAGAAACCAGTCATTGTCAAGCCCATAGAACAGAAAGTGGAAGATAAGAAAGTAAAGCTTTCACAGGGGCAGAGAGACAGACTGAGAAAGAAGAGGAAGAAGGCGAGAGAATACTTGGAGAAGATTTTGTCTTCGGGTTCACCGGTTGGTTCGAATAAGAGTTCTGATGAATCGATTCACTCGACTGCAAAGCCAAGCAAATCAAATTCTACAGATACAAATCTGAGGACAAAAGAGAAAAAGGAAAAGAAGAAAATGGTCGACGATGAATCTGATATTTCAAAGTCAGACAAGCCACCATCAGGCGATGAATCTGAGTCATCTAAGTCAGATAAGCCAAGTTCGGGAAATGAATCTGATTCTACAAAATCAGAGGAGCCACAAGTTGAGGTAAAGAAGGAAGAAACTGTTCTTTTGATGAATGATGAAAAATTTCCTCCATTACAATCCACAAACACAAAATCAAAAGGTGTTGATGCTGGAAAAATGTTTAATAGCAATGTTAAACATATTTTTAGTAAGATGGTTGATGGTAAGGAAAAAGGAGTGAAAGAGTTTTATGAAGAAAAGAGAAAAGCTCAAAATACACCCAAGGACAGTCAGGCTTGGGTGAAACTTTTCAAATAGAAAAATCTGACTTGCCGGAGCTTCCAGGTGGTAAGTGTGAAGCAGGTATCGGCATCTTTCTTGGGAAATTCACAGGATGGTAACTGTGATATTTCGTCTTACAAGTGGTCAATCAAGGACATTAAGTTGTACTTGATTTTCTACAAGAGATAGTAGTATTTGTTCTTATATTGTTAAAATCTGTACAAAAAGGTTTTAAAGAGAACAAGGTGATGAGATGACCCCGAACTCATAAGTGATGGGTAAACAAACTAATTTTTCCGGAAAAACCATTCTGATTAAAACAAACTTAAGTGTTTTGAAATCATTATGGGAAAATAGTTTGTTGTAAGGAGGAGTTGTTGATTGAATATGCCGAAACCCTCACGGCTGAACAAACATGATTACTTTCATCAGATTGAAAAACGGTTTTCAAACTGTTAAGATCAATGGGTTGTAAATCATGGGGGTATGTTATATTTTCTGTAAAACAGAGCATGAGATGCAGAAAATGGATGGCGAGACAAAGCTATCAGTGTTGGTTGTCAAATTTTCTTTATATGGTTTTGCATTTTAGGAGGAGTAATGTTGTTAGAAAATACAAAAACATTTGAAAATTTGAAAAAGTAAAAAACATGATAAAATTAAAAAAATTGAGTTTTTGCGTAAAAAGAGGAAATGATAGTACATCAGTAGACAGTTACAGTATGCTAAAGAAATGGAAAGTTTAAATGTGTTAAACGATCTCACCGTGGATGTGTCGGTAGATTTTTATACATTTAGTAAACTTTTTCGGGATATAAACCTAAGCAAGTTTGAATCTTACTTATTTTGTGGGGAACACTACTTGGATATATTGGTAACCCCTGAAATCTCGTTTGAAAGGTCTCTTAATATGATATACTAGGTCTTTATACTCTATGATATCTGGGGTATTATTCCGGGACTTCTGCTGAACGGTAGTTCTGACCTAGTCCCTGGCTAATACTTGCTTAAATGCTTGAAACACAGCATTACACCCTCAGTATGCTGAAACAATTAAATTGATATATGCTGCTGTTGTAAGCAAAAAGATCTTCTAAAGGGGACATACCTTTAAGTCGAAGTTGATATCTCTCTGCGTATACGGAAGTATCGATCTGAGATCCCTTGGCCCTCGCATACCTAATTTATATACAGATATCATTGTAGTATTCTCACCTGTAAGACTGATTATTGGGATTCTGGATACGGGAGTATATTCAAGAGGTGGGACACATGAATAGGTTTAAGTTCTTAATACACCTAATTCGTATCCTGAATCAGTTGAAATTTGTATGAAAATTTAAGTGGACAAATATATCGACAATCTAAGTGAATTGTTTAATTCTTAAAGTGTTATTAAGCTCAACGGTACTTGTGACTTGTCGAAAACTGATATGATCCTCTAACACATTCTCAAAACAAAAATATTGTCTGTAAATATGTTTGTACATATTTCGTTATTGCTTTATATTTTCAGAAAATACAAAAAGATTTTGATTTCTGCTTTATTTTCGACAACTGATGTTTGAATGCTGAGTTTCAAAATCTAAGTAAGCTGATTGTGTTTCTGAAAATAAAACAAGTTCATTAAATTGAAACTTGATTTAAATTCAAAAATTTTCAAAAACAGTTTGTGATATCTCCAAGGTCATTAACTTGAACTTGGATGATTAACTGTGAGGGAGTTGGATTCTTTAATTTTGCCAAATCTATACAGTTTGTTGATAGGGGAGTGGTTTAAAGAATTTGATTGGAATTGCCAGGTTACGATTCCTGGATAGTCTAAAATGTTGTTACTTATAAACGTATGAGTGATTGCAGATAGTCCAGACTACGATCCTGAAAGCTGAGTCTAAGGGGGAGTCTGAAGATGAGCTCAAAGCAAGGGGAAAAGGTTGTAGATGGAAAGCTAGGTGTCGATCCCAAAGCACGGAAGCTTGATGAAAGGGGGAGCCTGAAGCTGTTAGAAGAAGAGAATGATGGATGCGTACAATGTTACAATCTGAACGAAAGAAAAGGCAGAATGATCAAGACTGAAGAAGGTGTCATATTGCAAGAATAGTCACTGAAGACTTCGTCAATATCCAAGGGGGAGTCTGTTAGTGCACTATGTCTATTGACTGCGTCTTGTATCATGTAATAGGATATTATAGCTTGAAAGTGATGATTTAGCTTGAAAGTGTCACATGTCATTTCAAGGGAAATCATGATTTAGCTTGAACTTGTTCAAGGGAAATCATGATTTAGCTTGAACAGCTTCAAGCTAAACCTCAACACTATATATAGGCTTCAAGCTAAATCAAGATTAAGCTTGAAGAACACTTTTGCACATTTGACTTTTGGAGAGCTCTAGTTCTAGAGAGAGAAACTAGAGAGAGAAAGTTGTCAAGTGATTCAAGGTTCATTGTACGTTTCAGATATATCAATAGAATCACAATTATATTACATCTTGTGTGTTACGGTCACGTTCGTGTACGGATTCCGCACGTTTCACGTTCGTCTAGCAATCGTATCGGAGTCAAACTGGTCCTAACAAGGTGTAGGCATAACACCTCCTGTTGCGTATGTAAAAGATATACTCACTCGTAAGGATGTCTTCTTGTTAGTTATATTTATGGTGTGTCGATTAATCTTGACCGGCTTGTATTGTATAATCACCGGCCCTAAATGTTGGACAAACATGTAAATCGGATACAAGATTTTTATTAATAAAATTGTCCCAAGTATAAAAGATTAATTTTCACTCTGTGCATTTTAATCAAATTTTAAAAGATATTTTGTGCCACGTGCATTCAAATCAATTTTCTTAAACTCTTTTCAAAATGAGTCAGTTAATTGTATTTACCAGTGTAAACTGACGTATTTTCCAAAAGGTTAAGTGACAGGTACTATGCGTAATTGGCTGGGAGCTCAAGGCGTCATTAGGGAATCTTGCAAGTTCTAGATGCCTAAAGTCTGTTGAACAGTTTTCTTTTATTGATCCGCCTGTGGATCCTTTACCTTCCGTTGTAATACTTTGACATCACTTATATTCGGAATGTAATATATTTATCTTTTGCTTCCGCTGTGCATTTATATATTGTGTTGTTTGACTATGATGATCTCAACTACGTCACGGTACTCCCCACCGGGCCCACCGGTGACACGTGGAAATCGGGGTGTGATAGTTTAACAATTGTAGAAACATTTATGTATGGTCAAATACAGTTCACACGGTTCAATAGCTACAAACGGTTCACATAATCAAACGGTTACAACGGTTCACATAGTCAAATGGTTACAATGGTTCAAAATGTAATATAATGTGTTCATATGCTGGATGAGTATATGCAACAAGATGTAATGTAAAACAATGTACTAAGTATGCACACAATGGACATACATAGCATAAATGTAATGTAAAACAATGTACTAAGTATGCACACAATGGACATACATAGCATAAAATGTAATGTAAAACGATGTACTAAGTATGCACACAATGGACATACATAGCATGAAATGTATTGTAAAACGATGTACTATAAATGTACTAATGAACATAGCAAGTATATGATGTGAAAACATGGAAAGCATGAAAGTAACAAGTAGGCACATGTGTTTCACCCCAAAATAGTTTGAAAACAGTAAAAGTGGGGTTCTATGTACTCACCTGAGATTGCTCTATAGACTTTAGATATCCACCAACCAAAGCTAGAAGGTCATGGAATTAAACGACACCTAATATAGGTATCTACATTAATAACCGGACCTATATCGGAGGATTGGATAGAATGAGGGCTCGTAAACCAAATGAGTATGGGAACTCATGTAATATGGTTTAACAAAGCCTACATACTAAAATGAAACCTAACCTAAGTGCTTACGACCCATTACGACCCGTTTAGGTAGCTTATGTTACTTTAACGCGTCGTTCGCGTAAAACGCGTTCGGACCGCCTAACTAGCCCTATGATAAGTAAAATATGCCTTAATATGTCTAATATTGTTGCCAAATCAGTTTAGATACCAAAAGTTTTGTTACATATGCTTTAAATGAATTTTGGCGTAAAAAGGGCATTTTGGTAATTTACCTAAGGCATATAAACTACCTATCATACAACTAACTAAACGTTGTGACCATAAGGTATAACCTCGGAAGGTTATTCCCTATACAACTATGGTCACCTAATGTGTTTGGTCGGATCCTAATGATCGACCAAACGGGTCGGGTTCGAAAGTATACGCGATTGTTTAGATCGCTTACCTTACGACCCTATATAAGCACTAAACTAAAAGTGACGAGCTATGCATGTTAAAACATGCTTAACTAAGTTTAGAAAACAGGTTTGGTATCAAAACAAACGGTTTTGATACCTAAAAGTAGTTTGGTTACAAAATACGCAATAACACGCATTTTGGCCGAAACTACGACTCGTCACTGAGCCTAGATAACGTGGTAATCAGTAGGTATAGTCACTAGGGACTATAACCATCGTGATTACGCTCACGTTATGAAGTTCAAACGAACTTCGCATTGACCATAAACTGGTCAATGCAGAAAGTCAAACAAAGTTTGACTTTAACGCTAAAACGAATGAAAAGAACGAAAGAACACTTACAAAGGGTCCCCGCAAGATTGAACTTCCAAGTATTCTCAGGTATGAAGTGATAAAACACCCCAACTTAGAGAACAAACTCAGAATTCAAGTGGGTTTTGAAAATGAATCAAAGGGGTATTTATAGGATTCTAGGACCGTTAGGATCATTCCTCGAATACCGTGCTTTGATCTCATCCATACACCTCAAGCACATGGTTTTACAAAACCATTTGAGCCCCTAGTATTGCCCAAAACCATGTGTGAGTGGTTTATGAGTGCTTAACAGCTGTTAACAGCTGTTAAAACTGAATTAACTGATCTGGGAGGCTGACACGGGCCGCGTAAGAGATCACCCTGGGCTTACGCGGGCCGCCTGGGCCTTCTGCTCAGAAGAAAGTTTGCTGAAATGACAGTTTAGGTCCCTGCCATGCATTAAAGCCATTTCCGACACGTTGAAGGTCTGTTAAGCCAACGTTAAGGCCCTAAAATGATGCCTAAACATTTTGGACATGAAAAATTCTCAAAAATATGCCGGATGTTGGTTCGTTTGGTCGTACGATCGCGATGTTCGGTTAATTACGACGGAATTCGCATAAGTGCGAAAAACGATCCAAATTGCGTGACTAATGGATTTTTCTCATGCCAAACACTAAAATAAAATATTTTAATGCTTACATAAATTTTTGGATGTCCGGATGTATTCAGAACGTAAGTTATGTGCGAAAATGCAAACTTGTGCACTTTTTGACGCTTTTAGTCCCTGAATGGCCCAAAAGTTTATTTTAGCACACCGAACCCCTCAAAGCCTATTTCTAAGCTATGTAAAGGATATTTATGGTATGTTTAACTTATGGTCATGTTCCGGAATGTCTGTTACAGTTCAAATCGGCATTCTTTCGCAGTTTGTCGAATTTAGTCCCTGTAAGCGATTAAATTTGATTTTGCCATACCAAAGCCTTCAAAACTTATTTCTAAGTTATGTAAAGGTTATTTAAGGTATGTGAAGCCTATTTCACTATTCCGGAGTGTTTGTTGCATTAAACTGGTTATATTTACGCATCAGTGCGCGTATAACCTTCCAGAAAGCGATTTAGAGCTTGAAATCGAACAAGAATTGATATGTGCAAAAGATACACATATTTATACAGATCCCAAGTATGAAATACAATATTTCATTGGCTTGGTATTCGTTTGATGGTCGCAGTGACCCAGGTGTCACATGGGGTTACCCAAAATGGGAACTTGGTCTGTTATCTTCCTTCTCCATCAACTACTGAGGTTACTCTGACAATCCTAGCATCTCCGAGGATGTAAGTCACTACGGTGCATCAACTACAGGTGTGATGCCTGGAATTAAATCGATGCGAGATTCGACTAGTCATTGAGGAGATAATTCTGGTAAGTCTTCGGGGAAGACTTCAGGATATTTCTTTATCACAGGGGTATCTTCGAGTTTTGGTTCTTCGGCTCCCTTGTCCACGACATGAGCCAAGAAAACATCACATTCTTTACGCAAAAACTTTTGTGCCTTCAAGCAATTTATAGTTTGTAAAGGCATACCCTGCTTCATGAGTCGAGATAGTTTCTTTGTTCGGCCTCTGGATACGGATATCAATCTCCTCTTGATCACTTGACAACCAATCCAGCCAACTACCTTGTTGAAGCTTCCCAATTCAACTGGCAGTAGACCTAGCATAAACTTACGCTCTCCGGGTTCTATCTTGCTATTTCTAGTTACTGCGTTGGCTTTCACTAGCTTCCCCTTAGTTAGTTCCATCGAGTGCGGGTTATCCAACTTACTTGTTACTAAACCAAGTATACTCTCAAACTTTAGAGATGCGAAGCTTAAAATTTGAAATAGTATCTAGCAGCACAGATGCATAATGTTGAGTAATATGGGACGTACCGATATCCACGCTTTAATTCCTGGCGTGTCTCCCTAGCTCCGGTGTGGAGCTTTCATCCTTGTGCCTGATTGTTTTTAGGGCAATATTTCCTGAAATGCTTTTTGCTTCCACAGTTAAAACAACCTTGAGCACGTTTCTGTTTGTCACTCGTTCTGCCTTGATAATTGTCATTGTCGTTGTTTCCTTCGTGATTCTCGCTACCATCTTGTCCTCCATTACTATGTTTAGTATCTTGCCTACAAGTTTCTTTAGGATGCCCCCTCTTGCCACAGTTATCACATTTTCCATATTTACATCGCCCGACATGATAAAGTAAACAATTGTCGCACTTAGGTAGGATACCCATGTAGTCTTTTCCCTTTTTGGCCTTCTTCTTGCTACTCCCCCGAGTAACCATCTTGAAATTTGCGAGCTTTCTCTTGTTATCCCCAGATGACTCTACAGGAGTCTCCTTTTTCTCCTCCGCAGTGGAAAATTCTCCTCGTCTAACTGCTTCTTCAGTGAGCGCTACGCTTATGTCGATAGCCTTGGTGATCGTTGAAGGTTTAGATGTTGTTACCAGGCTTAGAATCTGAGGTGCCAATCCCCCTATAACGTGCTTAACGAAGACATAGCGACTGAGTTTTCATTGGTTATTGGTCACAAAGTATTGTCGCCTGTTTAATGATGATTGGGCTCTCATTATTCTCCGACCACAATTGCATTGTCTTACAAAGTGTATCACATCAAGAGGGACACAGGGTCACCCTACCCTTGTCCAATAAGTATATTAGTGTATCAAAATTACGTAGTCAGAAGTGGTCTCCCAAAAGTCTCCACAATCCCGGCTTATCATTTGTGTCTTTGCCCAAATGTAACGCAATCCGCATAATCCAGAAACCAACTATACTGGTGTCTGAGGTGGAGGAGGAAAGGAAAGGTCAACTGTTAACATGCGTGAACTCCTCCTCGAGCTTGTATATACGTCGAAGTAATTAACTGATCTGCCGCTCGACAGTAAAGAAGCGAGTATCAAATCCTGGGAAAAGTGTAATAGCAGCAGGCGAGAGTGCCAAAGGAATCTTTGATAACTGTGGAGGACCAAGGTATACTAGTAACAGACGAGGTGGAGGACGTGGTGTATGCTCAAGCTCCAGAACTCTGTGACTTATATCCTCAACTGTAGCTGATGTTACGGGAGCACTCGTCCTGTATGTAGCCTCCATAATGTGAGGGATGATAAGGGTCTAAAGTCAGCATAACGTATTATAGGAACCATCAAAATGGCTCGTCCGGCAATGTAGAGGTGAATGTAGCAAACGGTGCGGCCTGCGAGGTCATAGAAAATGCTGCTGTAGCAAAAGGGGTCGTTACGCGGGTGCTGACCTGGAGTACCTTCCCGGGGTGCGGGTATATCTTGAAAGTAAGCGATGGGCATGTTGGCGCAATTGACGTCTGTTTCCATAGGAGCAACATCAGCGGGTGAAGGTGCACGAACAATTGTCTCAACCGATAAGGAGGTCATCAGGTGCAGGTACTGGGTCAGGTAATGTCCGGTATACCAAAAAGAAACAGGGTCAAAATCAAGCAAGGGTGCAGGATCACCAGGTGCAACATCAAGCTGACCCAAAGGTGTAGAAGCTAGCTTAGGAGCAGGCTCTAGGTTGTGTAACGGTGTGGTGTCTTGAGCAGGTGTTGGTACAGTAGTCATAGCGATGTTGTCGTCTGAATCAGTAGCAAAATGCGGTAACTTGTCCGTCTGTAAGGTTGAAAATGTCGCAGACTCAAGGGAGTCTGAAATCGAGTGTATTCTAGAATCAGAGGACAGCTCGATAACAGGGATCTCAAAAAGTAAAATTAGTAACAACGTTTTCTTCAAATTTTCCATTATCCTGGGCGTCATCAGGAGGACCATCAATAATCATGTCAACGTCATCATCAACTATTCATCGAGTAGCCAACCTTTAGAAGGAATGCCCATTAGAGGCGCATTGTCGAGGATCGGAGCCATGGTGTATTCACTACCGGGATGACCAGTGATGAAGTGGTCATGGACCGAAACAAGAGTGACAGGAGGATTCTTGTCGGAGAAGCCATCAGCAAGGGTAAATCATCACCAAAAATCTGGCAGCGCGGATGGTTAGAAGTCGTCCTCGGCCTTGGTCATCGTATCAGGATCACTCTCAGTGTCTGACGTAAGTATCTCCGGCGCGGATGCAATCTCATTATCTGTGGTGGTGGCCGTAGGGTTATCAATGTCTGATAATTCGCTTCCCCAAGGAAAGTGACGTGTGTGCCGGTACATAATAGTCATAGCATGCATATTCACAATAATCTTTAACACTTTGTGTATTGCAAATAAGGACAATTCATAATGTAATCATGTATCCACATATTCGTCCTAGTCTTCCCAGACTATCCCACCCAGCCTCTCAGACTGAACACCCTAGTCCCTCAGACTAACTCCCTGGTCTCTAAGACCAAATCTCCCCAGTCTCTAAGACTAACTCCCTGGTCTTTAAGACCAAATCTCCCCAGTCTCTAAGACTAACTCCCTGGTCTTTAAGACCAAATCTTCCCAGTCTCTAAGACTAAATCCCTGGTCTCTAAGACCAACTTTCCCAGTCTCTAAGACTAAATCCCTGGTCTTTAAGACCAACTCCCTGGTCTCTAAGACCAACCTCCCAGTCTCTAAGACTAAATTTCCCCCAGTCTCTAAGACTGATCCTTCCTCAACCTCTAAGACTGATCCTCCCTCAGCCTCTAAGACTGATCCTCCCTCAGTCTCTAAGACTGAACCCCCTCAGTCTCTAAGAGTGATCCTCCCTCAGTCTCTAAGACTGAACTCCCTAAGTCTCTAAGACTGATCCTCCCTCAGTCTCTAAGACTGAACCTCCCCCAGTCTCTAAGACTGATCCTCCCTCAGTCTCTAAGACTGAACCTCCCTCAGTCTCTAAGACCGAACTCCCTCAGTCTCTATGACTGAAATATAAATTTTGAAATGTGTATTTGTGCCTTTTTGTTTGTAAAAAATGTTTGTTCCCTGGATCTGGACGTTTAGTGTATGCAATGTAAAAATGTTTGAAAACATTTTCGTGAGAGCCCTGATGATCATAGTCTAGATTCGAGAAGGAATCCTAGTTCGCTATGATCGAGGCTCTGATACCAAGCTGTCACACCCTGGCTTTTGCGGAATCGTGGGTTATTGGTGTGACTTCTTAATACCATAGCAATCAATCATAACAGTGCTATATGATAAAAACATGAGATGTTCATCCATTAATAAAGTTTAGAAAATACCACAACATACTTGTCTTAAAACATCACCCCCAAAATAAGTTACAAACCATGACTTGTTTAAATGAGTTCATGAAGACTCAGCAACAGACCTTAAACAAAACTAGGTTTAGAGACATGTAACCCGTCCAGGTAGAGGTTACACCTCCTAAACCCTACGACCTTGGATGACATCTTTATTCGAACGCAGCTTGAAATACGTGCATACCGTGCCAGATCCATTAGTTCCCTGAAATACATGTAGTTTGAAAAATGAACAAAAGTTGAGCGAGTTCATGTGTTTGTTTGTGTGTATGTATAAACCTTTGAAGCGTTGTATGTATGTATGTATGTAAGTCCCTGGTATGTAGCAATAAGGAAAATGAGATCACCACTGGGTTGCAAAGCCAATGATATGTGTGAAGTGATGCAGGAAGACTCAAACCTAGCAAAGTTGTACCGGGCTCCCGGCTGGAAGACATAGTCACCACGTGGTCCACTCAGCGGACGCAGAGGTGGGGCTCGCTACACCCAAATAGATCTATCACTCATGCCCCTCGGTCCTACAACAAGGATTGATGGCCTTAATCGCCCTACTCATTCACATGATCTAGTAGTAAAACCCTCCTTAAGCTAATCATACCATGTAATCAACGTTTGTAATAATTGTAACATGTATTTCACCCCCGAAGTAAGTAAACAAAACAGTTTAAGGAAAAGGAGGACATGAACTCACAGTATTGCGTCTTCGGTACTTGTAACCCAAATCTCCTCAGCAAACACGACTACCTACAATGGTCTAACGTCTATTAGACGAACGTTTCGTGCCTTGTCTTAGTCTTAGTATTAACGTTCTGAGTTACGTTTCCTTTCAGTCTCCAACATTATTCCGAGTTATAATCACTTGTTAAAGGAATAATTATTTTAACTTTAATTTTTGGAATAATTGTTAAGCAGTATTTTGTAGTAATACTTCTCAAGCATTCGTATTCGTATTTCTAGCCGTGTAGGGGCGTCGTATTCCGGTGTGATAATCCAAAAGAATATATCTTTAAGTCTCACTTAGAAATATATAAATAAACCTTATTTTTATTCAAAACAATACAGTCCAAGAAAATATATATTTTTCCCAAAACTACTATATTTCTTAATAAACCCGAGTAAAAATACTTTTACTTTCCCAAATAATAATACATTTTCTCTTGTCCCAAAAATATGATATACTTGGTAATATGTATAAAAATCACATTTTCTTTCCTTTCGTTTCCAAAATAATATTTACCAAAAATATAGTGTAACGGTATATCCCGGAATATTTCATAAGTTACGTTTTTGTGTTCGGTTTCACGATATCAAGTGTGTAACTTAAATATTTATTCCTTGTGATTTTTGGTATTATTTTGGAGTTGTAATTTCTAGTTAACTTGTAAGTTATATTATTTTACCCTAAAATAATATAGCTAGTCCACAAAATACACAAATTTTCACACAAGTGTATTAGTATAAAATATATATTCTAAATATATATTTATCCATTTTATTTCCCAAAACCAACCTCCGATACTTTGTATTTTTGTAACAAAACCTATGGCGAAGTTTATTTTGATAAACAAAGGTAAAATATATTCGTAAGCACTTGTTAGAAAAATATTTTCTAAGTGTTGGAATTTTAGAAAATTTCGCCAGAGTTTCCTTTGTAAATGGAGGTGTCCATGCTTATAAGCATATCATTATCCTTTCAAAATTTTATTCAATCAATCAACAACAAATTATTAAACCACATTACACTAACCAAGTGTAAAAACAATGCACTTTACATAACAACATAAACTTGGTTTTTCATAAAAACGCGTAGTAACTTAGTGGGGTTTTTAGTGGGTCTAGTTACCCTCCAAAGTGTGTTTGTTTTTGTTAGAATCTTGTTCTCGGAATTTTTAGATGTTCACAACTTGTGAACTTATTTTCCAAAAATATCCATTTACAACATTTTCATGTCTTACTAGTATTCATATACTTATTTCTTCCAAAAATAGTGTAAAGATCATGACTTTTCAAGAACCCGTCTTTTAACTTGGTTTATCTAGAAAATCATTTGTAGACCTCGGGTCCATATGACCATCTACTCACTTTGTTACCAAGTTTATGTTGAAACATGGAGGTGATTCTTTTAGGTAGATCACTAATCACCTCCGAACTTGTTAACTTAAGTTTTTAATCTTACTTTAACAAGTTCAACCATGATGTTAAACATCCTATTACTAGCAATCATCAAATAAACAACAACAACATCAAAACAACATTATTTTATCAAGAGTTCACCTTATTTCATCATCACATTATATTTATGTTCAAGTTTGTGTTCATGATCTTTTAGTGTTCTTGTATTTACATCATAATATAACCATTAACCACCATAATATAAAATAAAAGAAGATCAAAGAAGCTTACTACTAGCTTTGAAGCTAGGGAAGAAACAAGATGAAAAATGAGTGGTTAAAGGCAAACGAAGGTGGTCCTTCAAGTTCCGTAAGCATCGAGCCTCGTTATACACCTTGTAGCACCTTGAATGAAGCTTGGATTGGTTGAACAAAAATCGAAAATGGAGATGGTGGGGATAGGGTGTTCGGCCGAGAGCTTATGTGAGGGAAGAGAGAGAGAGTTATGTGATGGTGATGATGAAGAGATTAAGGTTTCTTATAATACACAATCCCTAATACCCAATGGTTCTTGTGTCACCTCTAGTACAAACATAATCACCACAAAACCCAAGAGAAGATATGGAAGATTTGAAGGGATTAGCCCAAATCTTGGAGTGGGGTCCCCCTTGGGGACGGTTACAATGAGGGGGGGGGTAAGATAAAATTTCAAATGGTAAAGTTAAGTAATAGGGTGTTAAGTGTAAGTGTCTTGTGTTTAAGTGTGAACCATGTCTTATGTAGTATGTTATAGTGCTTGGGAACCAATACTATCTCAGAAAAAGTGAAACAATGTTTCTGATAATATTTTAGTGTTCCGGGTAATGTCCGGTTGTTCGGTTTGATACCGTTCTGTTAAAGTGCTAAGTTACATCGTAAAGTGTCCTTTATGTATCTTTTAGTGACCCTTCTAATTCTCGAAACTTAGGAAAGCATACAGGACCATTTTGCCATATTTTTGCAAGTGACTAGCATATTTAAATGCTGAATTTTGTTGTTAAATGCAGAATTTTGCAGTTTAAGTGGGTTTTAGGCACTTTCCGGCACCTAAACTATCACCTAGTGACGCAGTTTTATGGCCCTTACTTCCCTACACTCCATACTAGTGTAGTACCTTGTCCCTGGCTCATACTGGGCCTCAATATATAGTCTGTCTATGTGCTGGCATTGTCAGCATGTTTCTGAGTTATCCGCTCACTGTGCTAACTGTGCTTTGTGCATCAAGTTTGTCACTAAAGTTTGTATGTCATAAATGGAGTGACAGTATGAATGTGATGCATGTGTATGCAATGTTTTAAAAACCGGTTCAAACCGGCCGGTTGTACCGGTTGAACCATCCGGTAAAACCGGTTAAACCGCCCGGTACACCCGGTTGAACCGCCCGATACACCCGGTTAAACCGTTTTTAAGCCAAATCCGGTACGGTATAAAAACCGGATTTTAAAACATTGTGTGTATGTATGTATCAGAAATCAGAAAGCATTTTAATCAACAGTTGTAATTAAGCACAGTCATTAAGCATAAATCAATATTAATCAACGTACGGATGCATGCAAATTTGACAGTTGTCACATTTTTTATGCACATGATTCATTTTATTGATTACAATTGAAACAAGTTTAAAACAATGCATCGAAACAACTAGAGTAGTACCTAGTAAACTAGCGTGCTGACGAAAAATCAGGATCCGCAGAAACCATTTAAATGACATATTTAGGACTCGGACAAAAGTCCAACATCAAATATACATTAAACCCTAATTGGGAATGCAAGGCTTTGGTTTAATACCTTCCCGATGTCCGGTAGCACTAAAAACTGCCCGAAAAGCGCTAAAAGTTACAATTTCAACAATTTTCCGCAAAATTCAGCATTAGTGGTCTTATTACAAGGTGCAAAAGTGTTGTTTAAACACAAATTTCATATAAAAACACATTGGGAATATCATTTATATACATAACCGAATATTTCCCTACAACTCTCATAAGCTAACCTTTCGACTATCTACTTGCGGAACGAGCACTAAACAACAATCCAAACTATATTTTGACATAGATTGCAAACTAGTGAATATTACTTTTGACCAAATAAAGCTAGTTTATGATCATTCTAGGTCATGAAACATCTTGAAACTTTGAATCCTTAAAACACCAAAACACTTGAACATTTTTATCACATTTTAAACCTTTGAAATTTACTAACATTTGAAAACTCATAAGGCACCCCCCATAACATTTTGGGCCGTAAATTAGGGGGTCCCGCACATTAATTTTTTTGTTAAAAATATCTAGATATTATGGTTAGTTCAAGTGGATGAAATTGTTGATAATTATAAACACTTAATCATTAAGTTACTAGCATTTTATCCATCATCTTTCACCTTCATTACACACACATAAGAACACTCTCTCATCTTCATCTTTTTCACCAAGAACACCATCAAAAACCCATTTTATTTTATCACTTCCTTGATGATCAACATGGAGTTTCATGGAACATAAGATGATCTAAAGCATCTACAAGTTAAAGCACACTTTTTCATCCATTCAAGAGTTTTCTACCAACAAGATCTTCATCTTCTTTGCTTCTTATCATCACCTAGATCATCCATAGCCACAAGTGCTAGAAGTGAGCTTCTAAATCTATTTTTTTCATATATATTTATGCTTATGATTGTTAAAGTAACTAGTTATAACTAAAGAAGCATACAAAATATTATGAAGATACAAAGAAGCAAAAATAAAAATCATGATATATATGTTTGATTATGCTGTGATATAGGAGTTATTATTTGCATATTTGATCTACTCTTGATGAAGATCATAAGAATATATTGTTAGATGATGTTTAAATACATGATTTAACAAGAATACATGTTTATCTTAAAAGGGTTTTTGTTAAACATAAAGGTTTAATGGATGATCATATTCTTTGATGTTGTTAAGGTATTTAATGTTTTTCCTTAAAAACAATACTTTTACAAGATTATGAAAAGTAACATATAAGTTGAGATTTTTATAAAACTTGATGAAACTAGAAGTAAACATGGATTTTAATCTAGTAAACATATGAAATGATCATACCAAAAACCCTACATGATTTTAATTTCATCTTGAAAAGTTTATGTTATAAAATCTCATATGTTTTTGTTAAGAAAGTTATGAGTAAATTGATGGTGAATTTGAAAAGAAAATGATATGTTTATTAAACATGGCTAGGTACATAATACAAAGGTTATATGGCAAAATTTTCTTATAAATCATATGTGATAAGAACCATCATTTTTGGCTAAATCTTTACAAGAATAAAAAGATTTTAAAGAATGGTTTTTATAAAAAACAAAGCTAGTTATAAATATATATTTTTGAGAAATATATATTTAATGATTTTAGTAACTTATATGCTATGTGTAAATTGGTGGTATTAGTTATATGTATCAATTAGGAACTTGAATATAATGACACAAATAAACACATAACATATCACAAATAAAGATGTACAAGGTTACATATAAATACGCCTCAAGAACGAGTTACGGACGATCCGAATGATCGGACACAATTTATGGTCAAATCAGACGACGGACGAACCTATGAACATATCGCCAATCCGAGGAGTTACTACGACGTTTAGACGATCTTACGACGCGAAAAATGAATATGTTACCGATAACGAAATCCGAAGGTTTATAAACTTATAAAATTCTTATGTATTTTTTTAACTAAAAAGTCTTTACTTTGTGGTTTTTATAAAAATGATTTTTATAAAAAAAGAAAGAATATATTTTCAAATGCGCTTAACTTCATAATGGGTTTATATTTTAAAATGGGCTTATATTTTCAAATGGGCTTAACTTCATAATGGGCTTATATTTTCAAATGGGCCTATCTTTCTAATGGGCTTATCTTCCTAAATGGGCTTAACATAAATACATGGGCTAAGCCCAATATCAAAACTCATGGGCTAAGCCTAATACCAAACATATGGGCCAATGCCCAATAACATTAAGCCCAATACTATTTAGGCCCAATTCTATTTAGGCCCAATACTATTTAGGCCCAATACTATTCAGGCCCAATACTATTTAAGCCCAATAACATAAATTCTTGGGCTCGGCCTAATGACATGAAAACATGGACTCGGCCCAATGACACAATTAGTGAAAATATAAGTATACAATTGATTCATACAAGACACGAAATCATGAGGACGAAATCCGATGATACAACATACAAGATACAAGATTACTTACATATATATATATATATATATATATTTGGTGAAATATATATATAACAAGTTTAACAATTCGTACATCTAATACAAAGTTCATGATGTATTGTAAAATACATCTTTATTCGCGTCAGGTTTGAGTAGTTAGATTGTCGTTTTTGTCCGTGTTTAGCTTAGATTGTATATACTTTTGATGTTTTATATTTTCCAGGTCTTTGCAGCCGAAAGGAGCAGATATAAGTCATAAACTGGAAAGGCGAAAGACTGGAACGGAAATTGAGAGTTCGGGAGAAGAAACGAAGCGAAAAATCCAATATGGAGCTTCCAGGCGGCCCGAATCAACTTAACATACACATGAGGCGGGCCGCATCAACTTAAAAGAGGATTTCAGATATACAACACACGCGCGGCCCGCGTTAACTTATGCTGAAACCTCAAGCGGGCCACGAGGACCCTTTGATCGCGATAACAGACGTAACAGCATCAGATTCTAGGGTTTCTTGATTATATATTGATCATTATCATTAACAGCCGATTAACACAAGACCATTACGAATTTTAGAGTTCGGGACGAGTTTTATAGGCTGTTTTCAGAGGTTTGAAGGCTCGGGATTGCTAGGAATCATCGGAGATCATTCGGGAGCACACGGGATTGAAGTTAACGGGTTATACAATCTTATTTCTTTGTTTTTCGTTTGTTTTGATTGTTTAATGATGAATTCTAATTATACTTTGATTATGAACTTGTTTTTGAACATGATTATCGGCTAAATTTCTGTTACTACCTAGACATGGTTGAATGATTGCTTATGTTTGATTATTCTTGGACTTTTGAATGCTATGGATAGTTTATAAATTGTAAACGGTTTGTTCTATCAGTTAGATGTGTTTGCGTGCTTGATGTTGTTTAATTATTGATTATTGCTTCGCATGAATCTTGGTGACGGTCTTTATCACATAATAGAGTCGTGCTAGGTTTTAGATTTTGGTGACTGTCTATATCACGTAATAAATCTTGAATCTTTAGGGTTAAATTGGCCAATAAACCTTAGAAGTAATAATTGGTAATTTTATAAAATCAAGTGTTCTACTAATCGTCAATAGCTGTAAGGTGCGAGATTATTGCTAGGTCTAAGTGATTAAACCGCAAGGTGGGTCCTTCTTAGGAAGTTAACCTTTTGGCTGCTATCTAGCAAGTCTAGCTGAGAAAACAAACCTATCCTAGGTTTAGGTCTCGTAAGGGAGTGAGCCTTGTAGGATACTTTTATAAACCCATTAGATGTCTTGTAAGGGAGTCTAATAACCGGTAGTTTAACAACCTTTAGGGGATCTTAGCGTGCTCTTGAGAAGGATTAGGGGTCCTTAGATTTCCCGAGAGGTGAGGATTTTAAGATCCCGGTTCCATAGCAGACAACTTCCAATTATAATCATAACTAAAAGCAATCAGGATTCCTGTCTAGGTAGTTCTTCCATCATCCTTGAGTTCAGCCTTCGTGTGAGTTCGTGTCTAGTTCGTCTAGCTAGTTTAGTCGTTATTTGCATTCTTAGGATTTCTAGAACCCCCCCCCCCAATCAACAAACATTTAGTTAAGTCGTGTCAGTTTGAGTCTAGATAGAGTCATTAGCGTAATCAGTAGAGTCTCTTGGGTTCGATACTCGGACTTCCTTAGGCTATACTACATTGATCGGTACACTTGCCGATTGTGTGGTTTAGGGTTTAGAGAGTCTTAGTTTTATAAATTTAAAGCTTAGAGAGTCTAGAATTAGGGTAAATTTAGTTAATTTAATTAACCCACTTCGTACACATCAAGTTTTTGGCGCCGTTGCCGGGGATTCTTTGGCGATTGCGTTGATTACTTTGTTTGGACTTAGTTGATATATTACGTGCTATTTGTGTTCGTTGAGTCGTAGGAGTCTAAAAATCTTAAAAATCCAAAAATATTTGTTTTAGTGTCTTTTCTAGATTAGTGAGTCGTTGTTTAGAGTCGTCTTACTTGTTCGTATTTGGTTGATGCTCCATACGCGTTCCTAGGGACCTCCGCCGAATCCGTTTACGACCAAGTCGTCTTTTTCGTCTTCTGCGTCTGAGGTTAGTTCTTCTAGTACTTCTTCGGTTTCGCAGTCCACCCCCTCTTTCGATTTCACACCGAAGCCATCACCTCACGTTTCCCCACCACCCTCCCGTTCTCGTACACCTAGTCCTCCACCCGCTATGGCGAATCGTACCGTTTACCAGCAGGCTACCACCGGTTTCACCGGTGCCAATTCACCCATCACCCTTCCGAATATTGCAAATGATAGGTCTTGGCAGATTCCTTCCTACATCATGACCGCCATCACCAATTCATGCCAGTTCCATGGTCGTGACGACGAGGATGCACCCGCTCACATAAATCACATCACTCACCTTTGCAGCACCTTCTCCATAGAGGGTGTGAACCTTGATGCTCGATACCTCTAGGTATTTCCGTTCTCACTCGCTGGACGCGCAGCCGTCTGGTTCGATTCTCAGCCCGCAGGCACTTTCACTACTTGGGCAGGTCTTCGCGATGCTTTCTTAGCTAAATACTTTCCTCCAGCCAAGGCATCTCGCCTTCGTGACCAAATCCACTCCTTTCGCATGGAGCCTGATGAGCCATATCACTTAGCCTGGGAGCGTTTTCAGACGCTTCTTTCTCGTTGTTCGCAGCATGGTTTGTCTGATTGGGCGTTAGTTGAAAAGTTCTACAATGGACTTACTCCTGAGATTAGAGCTCGTTTCGATACTTCAGCAGGAGGGCAGCTTATGGGAAAGAAGACAGTGAATGAGTGCAATGATTTGTTCGAGAGTTTCGCACATTCTGATGTGGACTACAGCACTACCAGCAGGACTTCCATTCCTGTTACTACCTCCTCGGGCGGTCGAGGAGGAAACCAAGTTAGCTTGGATCCATCGGTAGCTGCTGTAGTCGAGAGAGTGAGGAAAGAGATGAGGGAAGAGATGAGGCAAGAGTTAAATGAGATTAAGAAGAAAATTGATAGGTGTGAGGTTTGTAGGGGAGGTCACGACACACTCGAGTGTCCCACACTTACTTTAGAGCAGGTAGAGTACATAGCCGGTCAGTCTAGGGGTCCCGTGAGTCTGTTTAGTTCTAATTCCAATAACAACTCCAACTGGCGCGGTAGTGGGAATGATAGTAGTTTTCGTTCTTCTGGTAATCCCCCTGTTTTTCCATCTGGTCAGTATCAAAGTAGGGGGCCGGGTCTTTACACGAGTAGTGGTTCAGGTCAGAGTGGTTAGTATAGTGGTTCAGGAGGTCAGTTTGCTAGTAGTGGGTCGAATCAAGAGGGTCAAGGCAGTGATAAGGTTTTACAGGGTAGTTTGAGCAGGTTGGAAGAGATGTTTGCTCAAATGATGACGCAAAATCAGGCTTTAGCTAAAAATCAAGAGCAGATTAATAAAAGTCACGAACTTCAGTTAAAAAGCCAGCAATCCACAATTTTAGATCTTCAAAGAACAGTAGGGGATATAGCTAAGCAGTTGAGAGAATCCTCTTCTGGTCAATTTTCAGGAACCACTCAGCCAGTTAATCATACTGTGAAAGCTATTACGACCCGCAGTGGGAAGAGTTTGGGTGAGGTTGTTAGAGAGAGAGTTGAGGAAGAAGAAGATGATGAGATAGATGAGGTGATCGAGATGGAGGCTCCAGGTAAAGTGCACATGAGGCTAGACCCAGCAAGTACCGCACACGCCGAGGAGAAATCGCCAGTAGAGAAGAAAGTGGAGAAGCAGCCGACGAAGGTTAGGCCACCACGAGTGATTGATATTTCTCGTCTTCCGTTTCCCGCTCGTGCTAGGCAGCAATTATATACTAGGGAATACGAGAAATTCCTTGAGATGTTCACCTAGCTGAAAGTCAATCTTCCGTTCATAGAGGCTTTGAGGTCGATGCCTAAATACGTCAAGTTCCTTAAGGATTTTCTCAAGCGTAAGGAGAGTGTAGGTGAGTGTTCTAGTACTCCATTGAATGGAGAGTGTTATGCGTTGATTTTGAATAAACTTCCTGAGAAACTTACTGATCCTGGTATATTCATGATTCCTTGTTTGTTTGGTGGTGATGTTAAAAACCACGCATTGGCAGACCTTGGTGCTAGTATTAATTTGATGCCTTATTCATTTTATGAAAAACTAGGCCTAGGTGATTTGAAGTCCACTCGTATGACCCTCTCGTTAGCCGATAAGACAGTTAAGTATCCTAGGGGGATTGTAGAGAATTTATTAGTTAAAGTGGATAAGTTTGTTTTTCCGGCTGATTTTGTAGTGCTAGATATGGAGGCCGATGATAAAGTGCCATTGATTTTAGGGCGCCCGTTCTTGAACACCGCTAAAGCGCTTATAGATGTCTTCTTAGGCACAATCACACTTAGAGCGGGCGACGAGTCGGTAGTTTTTAAGGTAAATAATGCAAGAGGGCCGAGTGAGAGGGTCGAGGCGATAGAGTCGATGGAAGAGAGTGAGAAGAATGAGAGAGATGAGAAAGAGGTCGTGAGTGAGCCGAGTCTAGAGAAGGTGTTAAAACCCAAGTGTGGGGATCCACCTGATAGGAGAGTCAAAGAGTTGGAAAAGAGATTGTCGAGGTTAGAGTCTAAGATAGAGATACTGAGCAAGGCTCAGTGTGGGGATAGTTTTCGATATGAAACATCTAAATTCAAACCGCCCGATGATGAGTCGAGAGATTGTGAGAGCTATGAGAGAGTTAGGAGAGATGCGGGCGATGTTAGGAATGATAGTGCTACAACCCGTAAGGTGCGGGCGATGTTAGAGGGTGAGCTGCGCTTACATGATCCTCCGTGAGTGCGTGAATAGTTGTGACCCATTTGTAGAGTTTGTATTTTGAGTCGTAGCGCGTGTCGTGTCGTTAGTTAGGTTGTTAGTGTCGTTTGCGTCGTTCTCGTGTTTGTGCGTATTTTGTGTGTCGTAAAAGTTTTTGCAGGTACACGCTTCTTCACGAAGGTCGAACTCAGCAGGCGAGCATTGCCCAGGTATGTTTACTGTTAAAAACGACAAAATACACGGCTAGGGGCATTTTGGGCATTATTTAAAATATAAAAACAGCAATCTGCTGTTTCTGCCATGAAATCAACTGATGTTTGCTGTTCAGGCGGCCCGCATTAGCTATATGTTACTTCCAGGCGGGCCGCATGGACCTAAAGACTTTTGCAAATTTTGGACACTCGCGACCCGCATCGACTTACTCTAAACACTTAAGCGGGCCGCGTGGGTCTTGTTTTTCGATGAACAGCAGTCTTGGCCCAAAATTTGTTTCATAAATCACCATCCATTCATCCATTGTCATTACATCACCATTTCCATTATCACCACCACCGTTTGTATTCACCACACCGTTGTTGCTGGTTCGAGTGGTCGTACACGGGGCATGTGCTTGCATTATACTTTTATATTTTGTACCATGCGTCTAAGTTAATAGTTTTTTGAGTCATTTTGTGTTTCGAGTCGGTATTGCTTTGGTATTTTGCTTGTTTTTGTTGATGCAGGTTCGAATATGTACCACCCGTACTCAATCTCCATTCGGGTGATTTTGGAGCTGCTTATCAAATTTCGGGCATTTATCAGTCATGTCGGTCATTGTCAAAGCCGATCGCGAATGAAATGCTATACGATCGAGCTGGATTGGACGAGAGATTTAAGGCATATGCGCGAATTAAAACCAGCTAAGTCTTTTCCAATTATGCCCTTTGTCTTTTATTTCTTATTTATTTTTAGTTTTTTGAGTCGTTTTCCATCTTACATTGAGGGCAATGTAAAGTTTAAGTGTGGGGATGGGAAACTATCGTTTAATGTCTAGTTAGTAGAGTCTTGAGTCATAAAAAAAAAACGAAAAAATAAAAAAAAAATTAAAAAATTTGAAAAATCCAAAAAAAATTGAAAAAAATAAAAAAAAATGTCTTTTGAAATAAGAAGTTTGCAAAATAAAAACAGAAAATGATAGAAAAGTCGGGTTTTTGTTCGGGTTCAAATAATAATAATATGAGAATAAATAATCGTGCTTGTGTCTAGTTTGGGATGCGCGGGTAGGCTCGGTTCGGTTCTGGGTTCCTTTGATTTAAAATATATCTAATTGTCGGTCTACTAGTGGGTTCTCATCTAGGGAGAGTGGAGAAATTGAAATCGCCAAGAATAGTATAAGGGATGCCGTTATAAGTTAAGATCGTTAGAGTTTTTAGTCATTATCTCGTTGAAAAAAGAAAAAAAATAGAATAAAAAGTGAGCTAGAAACTAAATGAAAGTAACACAGGTCTATGTAATCCGAGTTGGGGATAGCGACTCTACAGCCGGAATGCCTCTGGGATGTGTGAAATCGACTTGCCGAATAAAAGTACCGAAACCTAAGTAATCTGTGGTTGGAGATCGCGACTCTACAGCCGAAATACCTCTTGGTTAGGGAAAGCATCGTCTAGACTCACAAGAAAGAAAAAAAAAGCAAAAGCAAGCAAAAGAAAAATGAAAAAAAATGAAAAAAATAGATTTGATTTTAAACTCTCTTGATCTTGGTATAAAACGGTTAGGAAATAACCCAGTGGTTGTTCCTTTTGTCCTATAAGCTTGAGGGGGGATTAGGTGGACTTGCAATTCTTAGTGTGAGACCCTAGGTGGATTGACCGAACTTGAACTAAAATTGCATGATAAGGGCTTGGAACCGGGTTGGGTTTAAGTGGATCAAAATATTTGCAATCGCGGCTAACACGAGTTTCGATTTTAATAAAATAACTAATACTTTGGCCCGTTCAATTATTCTGACTATGATTCCGTTTGCATAATTCTATTTCGAGGACGAAAAAAGAGTAAGTGTGGGGATATTTGATGTATTGTAAAATACATCTTTATTCGCGTCAGGTTTGAGTAGTTAGATTGTCGTTTTTGTCCGTGTTTAGCTTAGATTGTATATACTTTTGATGTTTTATATTTTCCAGGTCTTTGCAGCCGAAAGGAGCAGATATAAGTCATAAACTGGAAAGGCGAAAGACTGGAACGGAAATTGAGAGTTCGGGAGAAGAAACGAAGCGAAAAATCCAATCTGGAGCTTCCAGGCGGCCCGAATCAACTTAACATACACATGAGGTGGGCCGCATCAACTTAAAAGAGGATTTCAGATATACAACACACGCGCGGCCCGCGTTAACTTATGTTGAAACCTCAAGCGGGCCGCGAGGACCCTTTGATCGCGATAACAGACGTAACAGCATCAGATTCTAGGGTTTCTTGATTATATATTGATCATTATCATTAACAGCCGATTAACACAAGACCATTACGAATTTTAGAGTTCGGGACGAGTTTTATAGGCTGTTTTCAGAGGTTTGAAGGCTCGGGATTGCTAGGAATCATCGGAGATCATTCGGGAGCACACGGGATTGAAGTTAACGGGTTATACAATCTTATTTCTTCGTTTTTCGTTTGTTTTGATTGTTTAATGATGAATTCTGATTATACTTTGATTATGAACTTGTTTTTGAACATGATTATCGGCTAAATTTCTGTTACTACCTAGACATGGTTGAATGATTGCTTATGTTTGATTATTCTTGGACTTTTGAATGCTATGGATAGTTTATAAATTGTAAACGGTTTATTCTATCAGTTAGATGTGTTTGCGTGCTTGATGTTGTTTAATTATTGATTATTGCTTCGCATGAATCTTGGTGACGGTCTTTATCACATAATAGAGTCGTGCTAGGTTTTAGATTTTGGTGACTGTCTATATCACGTAATAAATCTTGAATCTTTAGGGTTAAATTGGCCAATAAACCTTAGAAGTAATAATTGGTAATTTTATAAAATCAAGTGTTCTACTAATCGTCAATAGCTGTAAGGTGCGAGATTATTGCTAGGTCTTAGTGATTAAACCGCAAGGTGGGTCCTTCTTAGGAAGTTAACCTTTTGGCTGCTGTCTAGCAAGTCTAGCTGAGAAAACAAACCTATCCTAGGTTTAGGTCTCGTAAGGGAGTGAGCCTTGTAGGATACTTTTATAAACCCATTAGATGTCTTGTAAGGGAGTCTAATAACCGGTAGTTTAACAACCTTTAGGGGATCTTAGCGTGCTCTTGAGAAGGATTAGGGGTCCTTAGATTTCCCGAGAGGTGAGGATTTTAAGATCCCGGTTCCATAGCAGACAACTTCCAATTATAATCATAACTAAAAGCAATCAGGATTCCTGTCTAGGTAGTTCTTCCATCATCCTTGAGTTCAGCCTTCGTGTGAGTTCGTGTCTAGTTCGTCTAGCTAGTTTAGTCGTTATTTGCATTCTTAGGATTTCTAGAAACCCCCCCCAATCAACAAACATTTAGTTAAGTCGTGTCAGTTTGAGTCTAGATAGAGTCATTAGCGTAATCAGTAGAGTCTCTTGGGTTCGATACTCGGACTTCCTTAGGCTATACTACATTGATCGGTACACTTGCCGATTGTGTGGTTTAGGGTTTAGAGAGTCTTAGTTTTATAAATTTAAAGCTTAGAGAGTCTAGAATTAGGGTAAATTTAGTTAATTTAATTAACCCACTTCGTACACATCAGTTCAACAAATAACAAAGTCTTGTACACGAGTCATTACAAAGACCGATGTGTCTAACAAATATAGAACGTTTGTAGGTCGCGACACAATACAAGGCAACCGCAAGTGAGGATTCAGATAATTATATTTCACAGACGCAATTCTGTGAGTTCATGTCCCCTTTTCATCTTAAATGCTTTTCAAGCTTTACAACTATCGGGGAAAATACATGTACAATAGTATGATAAGTCAAGGAATGAAACACCTTAGATCATGTGCGAAATTAGGGCCATAACTAAAGCACCATTAATTCAGTTTGGACCAAGGAACAAAGGTTTAGATCTAATGGGTTTTGGTGAGCCCCACTCATGGCCATTCGTTTGCTTAGGAGTGCTTTTGTTGCCCTACGGCATGGTGTCGATACAATTAAAATCGTCTAGGGTTGGATTGCTTCCTATTTCGTCACACATATTAATGTCCTTGCAAAACATTAATGATCACAATTTCATTGACGCTTTTCGTACTACTTTTGATACAAATACAAATACATTCACATTTTACGGAATGTATCATTTACAACTAAACTGCATAAACTCGCTCAACTTTTGTTGATGTTTTCCACTTAAACATGTATTTCAGGGAATTAGTGGACCATGTTGGGGATTTCAATTCAAGGAACAAATGTCAAGACTCCGTGCCATCTTTTGAAGGGTTTGCCTATTATATACCGTCTCTTGCGGTGGTATAGTGGACAAAGCCTTAGTGTTTAAAACTTTCGTTTTGGATGTATGAAACAAAAATAACTTATTTTCTTTGGATGGTTTGTAAATTATAAACTTAATGTATGTTGCGCATCTTTTGAACAAGTGTGGTAATGGCAATGAAGTATGTTTTATTCATTTAGTATGTTTACTTATATCGTTATGCAATGAGAACCGAACAGATCACACCTCGCGCTTCCGCTACGAGCAGGGTGTGACAATTTGGTATCAGAGCTTCGATTGTAGTGAACCAGGATTCTTTCTCGAGTCTAGTCTACAATCACTAAGGAACCTCTCACGAAAACAATTTATACAAGAACAAGAGTTTTCATTGCATAAACATTTTTCAAGGTCCACTACAACAAAAACAAAATTTATCTCATACAAATCAAGCAAGGACATTAAGTGCCTTAGTCTCTAAATGGCAGACATGAATCATTAAGTTATTCCGCACAACATTAATAGGATCACGTAAAATGAACTTATGTGATTCCAACATTTCGTGTTTATTAATTGACTATTAATTATTAATACATATGTCGAACAAATTATTTTCCAGGATATCGTGTCTTCCTCCGAAGGAAGCAACATTTATGACGATGTGGATCCTATGACACCCTCTTCGGATGATGATTATGTACCTGAGGTTCAGGTTATTACTTCGGATAGTGAGACGGGATCAGATGGCGATATGGACGATTTCCAGCCATTTGCATTGCTCGGTGATATTGTTGATGATGACATATTAGATATGCCTCCGCAGCTCAATGACGTAGTTATCATGGGTCACCCTGAGGGTGAACATGTAGTCGAGGTTATACCCTTGGATATCCTTCCTCTTGCTATTATGCCTTTTATCGTCGACCTCGACGAGGATGACGACGACGTTGTTCCAGTGATTCCCGTGGAGCACTTAGATGTTGATTTAGGAGACGGGGATGTTTATGATCTGGTTATTCTAGAGGTTGCAGCACCGGTAGTTCCGATTATTGTTATTTCTTCTGATTCTGACACAGACTCAGATGCTCATTCTGATGCATCTATTACTACATCTGCACTTCAGGCTGTAGGCCTAGAGGCACATCCAGTTATTGAGGATGATCTCATGCCAGATGAGCCAGTTGTCCCTGCACCTGATCATATCCCTACTCCACCACATTCTCTAGCTCACTTACCTGCTGAGGAGCCTATTCAGGCCCCTATTTCAGAGGGATCTACTGACCGTATACGACTCATGCTTTTTTCCCCTATCATACCACATACAGATCATACCGATGAGGCAGGACCATACGGACACGTCCACATACCGCCCAGCGTCACTGGCCCATATTACCAGCGGTTTCGTCCAGTTCCACCAGTTCCTACT
Source organism: Helianthus tuberosus (assembly GCA_030545235.1). NCBI lineage: Eukaryota > Viridiplantae > Streptophyta > Magnoliopsida > Asterales > Asteraceae > Helianthus > Helianthus tuberosus. The sequence goes on from CM060416.1 coordinate 125,576,197, forward strand.
GAGCATATGGCAGCACAGCACTCTCCACCACATGTTATGCCTACTACAGACCCGTACCATCCAGTTCACTACCCGATCATTTCTACTGATGCCCTTATCCTCTCTCTGCAGTCTCAGGTCGACATACTTTTTCACAGCGTTCATGAGCTTCAGCAGCTTGCTGACGCCAAACCTCCACCACCACCAGCTCATTCACCACCCCATGCTCCTCCACCACCACCACTAGGGTCACCACCATTACCCCCACTACCACCACAGATGCCACCGGTAGAGTTACCTTCTCGAGTGCTGACACTCGAGCAGCAGATTGATTTCCTTATCCGTTTGGTTCATGATTTGGAGGGGAGGATTACTCATTTTGACTGATTATTGTTTCCGATTCCACCACCAGTCTTTCCTCCACCATAGACTGGGTTTGCAGGTATCATACTTTTGAGACGGGTATCTATATCCGTTGTTGTGTGCATAGACCTCCATCAAGTTTCAAGACAACTGATAGACTGAAGATTGCAGTATAAGAAGGAAGATTTTACCACTGTATATATTCTAGACTAGTATGACCGGGTGATGTATCCCGTGTCCATTTTGTTCCTCTCTAAACAATCTTGTAATCGGTTGTGTGCTATAGATGAAAACTTGGTGTTATCTTTTATATGCATTTATATATCGTTTGTTTGTACATGTTATATATGATGGATTGATTGGTAATATTCATATTTAATGATATAAATATTTTTATGTTATATACTTAGTAAAAGTATTTATTTACAAACCAACGCCTAATCTTTATTTTATATTCTTTTGGAAGAATTATGGCACCAAGAAGGAAAGCCCCGCGTGATCGGACAGTTAACCCACCCCCACCTCCACCGATGCCTACGAACGAGGCTGAATTAAATGCACTAATAGAACAAAGAATCTCCCAAGCTATCGCACTGTATGAGGCATCCCATGCCGAACACATTGGTGGCACCGTGTCACACCCCGATATTTCCATGTATTACCTGTGGGCCCGGTGGGGAGTATCGTGACGTAGTTAATATCATTATAGTCAAACAACACAATATTTAAATGCACAGCGGAAGCAAAAGATAGATTCATTTCAACTTTAATAAATTGTAATATTAAGTATCACAAAATAGTTGAAAACAATCCACAGGTGGATCAAATAAAAATAAACATTGTTCAACAGACTGAAATGCATTCAAGCTTGCGAGACTCTTATTGAAGCTAAGGAGAAAGCCAACCTATTTCGAGTAGTACCTGCACTTAATCTTTTGGGGAAAATACCTCAGTTTACACTGGTAAATACAATCAACTGACTCATTTTGAAAAGGTTTAGAAAGTTGATTTAAATGCACGAGGCACAAACATTTTATAACTTGGGATAATTATTTGAATATAATCTTGTAAAAGAATTACATGTTTCTTATGCGTTCAGTAGCCCGGGTTTACACCGGGTTAGAGCTTAATAGACACACCACATGATATAGTCCCGCGGCGGTTTATTCCCGAAACCGGCGGTTATACCTTATTATTTATTTATGCATCGTCGGGTGTACGCCTACACCCCGTGCTTAGGTCGTGGCAATTTCGTAAAATGATGCCAAGGATATCCGGGACATGGTCATTAACCCCCCAAAGGCTTTTAGCAACAAAACAATTTAAACGGGTCATTTCAATGAATTAACCTCTATTCGATTAAAGATTCAATGCCCGACCAAGCGGTATTTTATATAACATACCCCAAGCCCGTATAGGGAAAATAAGTTAAAAGTATTTACCTTTGTAAGTAATAATCACAACAAGCAAGTGCACGTAGCTTTTACCGGGTCTCCTATTCTGGAACGAAGGTTTATAATAACCTATTAGAATCCTAACGGGTCTTTAATTAAGCCTAAACTTAGACCGGTTAGTTTTAAAGGAAGATACGGTTCGAACGCATGATTAAGCAAAGACCGGAATAGAATGGGATTTAGACCCAACAAGTTTGAAGACTTGTATAATATGGGTAAACTAAACACATTCTGGATTTTGAGATAAAAATGATAAGGTTTGATCCGTTTCGGCTATTTTATGCAAACTAGTTACATAAACCGAACCGAACGCGAATAACGCATACGGGTAACCGAATGGGTCACGAACAGGTTTCCCAAGTTAATATGCTTTAAATATGTTGTGATATCAGTAAGATACCTTCCATTATGCCCAAAACGAGTTTAATTTCAAATTAAGCCCCGTAGGGGTATTTTGGTCATTTTAAAGATTATAAAAGAGATTAATTAAAATTCTGAGACTCGGGTCTGAAATGATCAGTAAAAAAAACTTAATTTAATAGGTTACATCAGTTGGTGATAAGTCTTACATGACAAAATGGTTTTAAACCTATACTATGTGTTTAATACGCGTAAAAAGCCGTTTTAAGCGATTTCCAGGTTTAACAGGAAATATGAGTTTTCTGATCAGGTTATAAAGTTCAAAAATACTTCATTTATCATATAAAGTCAGTATCCAAAGATTTGGTATCAAATTGTCGTGTAAAGCTCATTTTATGAACAAAAAGGGTATAACTGGTAATAACCGAATCAAGGCGATAACCCTATGTTATGATCAGTTTAAAAATAATTAAAAATCTTCAAAAATCCCAAAATATTATATTACATTAGTGGGTAAAAGGTTTGGTGTCAAAAATTGGGTTTAGATAGGCTTTATGCTAATTACGCCGTTTAATTAATAAAAAGCTTTCTAATTACGATATTGAGCATAACTCCTAATCTAGACCTCCAACTGATGTGAAAATTTAGGGACATGTTTATTAATCAGTAACAAAGATTATTGTCCTCTCACATTTCCAAAATTCTCGTTTTTAGGTCAAATGGGCATTATGGTCAACATTAAGCAATTAACGGAAACGTGTAAATGAATCGGACAATCAACGAGTCAATCACAGAGGGTTATACTATCACATAACCCGGTCCCAATGAATCTCTAAGGCACTTATAAATCATGCTAATATGGGTCAGAACTGAAGTCAAAGCAAAAGTCAAAGTTTTGCGACTTTCGGTTCCGAACCGATCCTAAACTGAAAATTGTCGGGTCGGACATGCTTAGACATGTTTTTGCATTGATTATCAAGTTATATGAGTGGTAAAATAGGTTACACGTCTTCTACATTGTTAATTAGGTGTTAATTCGAAAATTATGTTTCTGTTGACTTTTTATAACAAACTTTGACCCGACAAATGATCTAGTTAGAGCGGGAATCAGAGGGTGCCCTTTTAAGGGTTTATTGCCCACATAATTACCAACTTATAACAACTTTCAATTTGACTAATCACTGGACCGTTAGTGATTAATCGTTAAGTCAAACCTTAATTACGACGGTTTGACTTTTAAGCTAATAACTAAGTAAAACACGATTAAGGAAGGTTAAGGATACGTACCGAAGTCCTAATTACGACTAGAGATGCTTAGGGTTTGCACTTGTGCTCCAGAAGTCTTCAAAAGTTGAGTTATGATTGTATGATCAAAAGTTGCAAACAATGGCCTTTATATAGTGAGTTTAATCTCACTAGATTATGACAAGCAAGCCTACCAATGATCATGGATGCATCCCAAGTGTCCCTATAGCCTAAAACCCCTTTTGTGCAGCACATGGTATGCAAAACAAGCAATTGGAGTCGGTTAACATGGCTGAACAGACACCTGTCAGCGTTTTCAGCATCTGGGCATGCCAGGCGGCCCGCGTAAGGCTATGCCTGGGCTTACGCGGCCCGTGTGGCTTTCCTGAACTAGCCAAGCAAGTTTCCACTAATTGCAGTTTTGGTCCCCGGTCCTTCTAAAAGTTGTTTTACCTTTATTTCTTGCATTATAAGCCCTCTAAATTGATTTCCAAGGGCTTCAAGACTTATACCAACTTTGTTAAGTCCTTGGTTAAGTTTTGATTACCCGAAAAGTCATAAATTTCATCTTTGATGCTTTTAACCCCTCGTATACGAATTCTATCATAACTTTCTCATACGATAACGAAACTTGGTGAAATTGTCATCATGCATTCTAGTGAGTATAATTAATTGTTACGAAGCTTCGGGTTTGCTAAAAGGTCACTCAGAGGTGTACTTTAAACATGTTGACACATTTGACCCCCGTAGTTTGTAATCTCTCACTTTCTTTCACAATTAGTTTCGTATGATCCATGATTCATTCGTTTAAGGGTATAAACATCATGTAGGGTTATTGTAAAGTATATTTATCCATTGTTGACATTTTGAACTTTTATATTCACATACTTTCCATGTTTGTCAACTTTAGTCCCTCTAGAGTATTCTTTCACGCGTTCAAAGCTTATGACACGTGTCAATACATTATTAGACATGAATTTTCGAGGTGTTACATCCTCACCCCCTTAAAAGAAATCTCGACCTCGAGATTTACTGGAACAAATGAGGGTACTTTTCTTTCAGTTTGGACTCTACCTCCCACGTGTACTCAGACCTCTACGGGCATTCCACTTTACTTTCACGATCCGCACATGCTTTCTTCGAACTTTCTTAACCCGTCGATCCTCAATCGACAAAGGTTTTTCAACAAACTTTAAGCTCTCGTCAATGTGCACATCCGTATGTGGTATGGCTAGTGATTCATCAGCTAGACATTTCTTCAGATTGCAGATGTGGAATACGTTATGAATACCACTGAGCTCTTCAGGCAAATTTAGTTTATAAGCAACTGATCCGACACATTCGATGATCTCGAATGGTCCTATGTACCTCGGGCTTAACTTGCCTTTCTTACCAAATCGCATCACCCCTTTCCAGGGTGATACTTTAAGTAGAACTTTGTCACCTACCTTGAATTTCAGAGGTTTACGCTTTAAATCTGCGTAGCTTTTCTGCCTATCTCTGGCAGCTTTCAGGCGATCACGAATCTGGACAATCTTGTCCGTCGTTTCAAAGACTATTTCAGGTCTTGTCAGTTGGACATCTCCAACTTCCGCCCAACAAACGGGCGTTCTGTACTTTCTACCGTACAAGGCCTCGAAGGGCGCGACCTTGATGCTCGTATGATAGCTATTGTTATAGGAGAATTCGATCAATGGCAGGTGGTTATCCCAACTACCACCTAAGTCAATCACACATGCACGAAGCATGTCTTCCAAAGTTTGGATGGTACGCTCACTCTGCCCGTCCGTCTGAGGATGGTAAGCCGTACTGAAATTTAAGCGCGTGTCCAAAGACTGTTGGAAACTTTTCCAAAAATGTGATGTGTATCTAGTATCTCTGTCAGAGATAATAGACACTGGTACACCGTGCAGAGATACAATCTTATCTACGTACAATTGGGCTAACATGTCGGAGCTATAAGTCTCCTTAATGGGTAGGAAATGTGCTGACTTAGTCAGTCTATCTACTATCACCCATATAGTATCATTTCATTTCTTTGTCTTTGGCAACTTGGTGATGAAATCCATTGTCACCATTTCCCACTTCCAGGTGGGAAGCTCAGGCTGTTGTAGTAAACCTGACGGCTTCTGATGTTCAGCTTTGACTTGCGCACACGTCAAACATTTAGCTACATAGGCAGCTACAGACTTCTTCAAGCCTATCCACCAATAGTTTGCTTTTAGATCCTGGTACATCTTGTCAGCTCCAGAATGAACGGAGTATTTAGAACTGTGGGCTTCCTGGAGGATAACATCCCGAAGTCCTCCATATACTGGAACCCATATTCGTCCATTTAACCTCAGAATTCCGTCCTTGCCATAGGATAAATGTTCTTCAGTTACTCCTAACTTTTCATTAGGATAGTTAGCTTCCAATACAGCTTCCTTCTGTGCAGCTAACAACATTTCATTCAAACTATTCTTTATCTCTATGCTCTTGGCATTGATTCTTATAGGTTTCACTCTTTCCTTACGACTCAAGGCATCGGCGACTACATTCGCCTTGCCTGGATGGTATCGGATTTCACAATCGTAATCATTCAACGTCTCCATCCATCGGCGCTGCCTCATGTTCAAATCCTTTTGGTTAAACAGGTGTTGGAGGTTCTTGTGACCAGAATAGATCACACACTTGATACCATACAAATAGTGCCTCCATAGCTTTAGTGCAAACACAACGGCACCCAACTCCAAGTCATGGGTGGTGTAGTTCTTCTCGTGCACCTTTAACTGTCGAGAAGCATAGGCAATAACCTTGCCTTTCTGCATAAGCACACACCCCATCCCGGTGTGTGATGCATCACAATATACTACAAATTCATCAATTCCATCAGGCAACGTCAACACAGGAGCGTTGCTCAACTTCTGCTTCAGAATATCGAAAGATTCTTGCTACTTAGGCCCCCAGTCAAACTTGCTATTCTTGCGGGTGAGTAAAGTCAGGGGTGCAGCAATTCTTGAAAAAATTTCAATAAAACGCCTGTAGTATCCTGCCAATCCCAAGAAGCTGCGAATCTCTGTGGGCGTCTTCAGCTCTTGCCAATTCATGATGGCTTCGATCTTAGCGGGATCCACCTGGATACCACTGTCACACCCTGACCACGTTAAAACAACAAAACAATGGCGGAAACGTCGGGGAGTGTTGTAACAGAATCATCGTTTCAACAACCATGGTAATTAAAAGTTTCGTTTTATTGATTCCTTAAGAAATTTACATTGTCTTAAAACCAAACAAACACATTAAACATCGTCTACTATCGATTTTATGTCACTAAGGCCACGTCCAGATCCTAAATGAACATGCTCCCTAGCAATCATCACGCAACATCACCTGAAACATATGTAAAAATAAAGTCAGCAAAGAAATGCTGGCGAGCACATAGGTTTTGTGAGAGTGTCGGAATCATGGCTCGTTTGTATGTGTTGCAGTACCTTGTTAGACTACAAGAGTCAAAATACAAACTTCGTTTTGAAAAGTGTATTGCAACATAATTAACCAGCTCAAATCAAGTTGGTTATAGTTTATAAAATCTCGTAGCCATGATTCTTAACCCAAAAACATTTGTTTTAGTAAACCAATTCGTAAAACATCTCGTTAAAACTCGTTAATAAAACTCGTATGGTTTATATCATTTTGAAAACCTCGTTGTGTGACATCGTTTCAAATCGTTTCCCAAGTGAACTAAATAATGACATGAAATGTAATATGATAAAAGCACTTATGTATAAGATGTACCAGCGGCGTATCTACCATGCTTCTATCATGTTACACTCATCCCATTACCTAATCACAACCCAAACTAATCGTTCGTTCAAATCGTTTTATCTCGTTTAAGTCGTTCCAAATCGTTTTAATTCGTCCCAAAGTCGTATTCGTTTTAATTGTGAAACTACTTTTGGTCGCCTCGCTAATAACATTCAAACCTTCGTGACTCGGCTACCTTGTTTCTCTTATTAACAAACCACCAAAGGGTAAGTTAACAATCATCAGATTCGGTCTTTACCTATATAACACCCACACATAACCATGGGTGTAGTCTGATAACGGGATTTGTTAGATCCTATGGTACCATAACCTAATACTGGTCGGCTTGATCAATCCTAATGAATGTCATTCGTTATGTAGTTACAACCAACAAGTTTCGTTCACATTATCGAAATCGTATTTAGTTTAATATAAACCATCTTAATCGTTTTTGAAAACATCGTTAAAATGTCAAAATCGTTTTGATACATATGAATCACCCCAAAACAATTGAAAACGGTAAAATAGGGGAACTATGTACTCACATTGAATAGAAGGGTATCCTTGATCTAAAGAACTCGCGTTAGGGTCCTAGAAAGTTATAGTCTAGGTCAAAACAATGCTAATAACCTAATTCCCTATAACCATTGGCTCTGATACCATCTCTTCTGTCACACCCCGACCACGTTAAAACAACAAAACCATGGCGGAAACATCGGGGAGTGTTGTAACAGAATCATCGTTTCAACAACCATGGTAATTAAAAGTTTCGTTTTATTGATTCCTTAAGAAATTTACATTGTCTTAAAACCAAACAAACACATTAACATCGTCTACTATCGTTTTTATGTCACTAAGGCCACGTCCAGATCCTAAGTGAACATGCTCCCTAGCAATCATCACGCAACATCACCTGAAACATATGTAAAAAGAAAGTCAGCAAAGAAATGCTGGCGATCACATAGGTTTTGTGAGAGTGTCAGAATCATGGCTCGTTTGTATGTGTTGCAGTACCTTGTTAGACTACAAGAGTCAAAATACAAACCTCGTTTTGAAAAGTGTATTGCAACATAATTAACCAGCTCAAATCAAGTTGGTTATAGTTTATAAAATCTCGTAGCCGTGATTCTTAACCCAAAAACATTTGTTTTAGTAAACCAATTCGTAAAACATCTCGTTAAAACTCGTTAATAAAACTCGTATGGTTTATATCATTTTGAAAACCTCATTGTGTGACATCGTTTCAAATCGTTTCCCAAGTGAACTAAATAATGACATGAAATGTAATATGATAAAAGCACTTATGTATAAGATGTACCAGCGGCGTATCTACCATGCTTCTATCATGTTACACTCATCCCATTACCTAATCACAACCCAAACCAATCGTTCGTTCAAATCGTTTTATCTCGTTTAAGTCGTTCCATATCGTTTTAATTCGTCCCAAAGTCATATTCGTTTTAATTGTGAAACTACTTTCGGTCGCCTCGCTAATAACATTCAAAACTTCGTGACTCGGCTACCTTGTTTCTCGTATTAACAAACCACCAAAGGGTAAGTTAACAATCATCAGATTCGGTCTTTACCTACATAACCCCCACACATAACCATGGGTGCAGTCTGATAACGGGATTTGTCAGATCCTATGGTACAATAACCTAATACTGGTCGGCTTGATCAATGCTAATGAATGTCATTCGTTATGTAGTTACAACCAACAAGTTTCGTTCACATTTTCGAAATCGTATTTAGTTTAATATAAACCATCTTAATCGTTTTTGAAAACATCGTTAAAATGTCGAAATCGTTTTGATACATATGAATCACCCCAAAGCAATTGAAAACAGTAAAATAGGGGAACTATGTACTCACATTGAATAGAAGGGTATCCTTGATCTAAAGAACTTAGCGAAGCTCAGGCAAACCAAGGAAATTCAAGTGGTACCTAGTAATCGGATTACTAGTAAATAAAAATGACACCTAAATCGGAAGATCAGATAGAATGAGGTCGTGTAAACCAAATGAGTGTGGAACTCATGTGATATGGTTTAACAAAGCCTACATTCTAAATCGGAACCTAACCTAAGTGCTTTCGACCCGTTACGACCCATTAAGGTAGCTTATGCTACTTTAACGCGTCGTTCGCGTGAAACTATGTTCGGATGGTTAACTATGTGCTATGTCAAGTCTTATATGCCCAATAATACCTAAACATGTTACTAAATCAGATTATATGTCAAAAACATGTTCACATATGTAAAATACGGATTTATGCTTCAAAAGGGTGTTTTGGTCATTTCTTATGGGCATACAAGCTACTTAACAAATAACTAACCAATCTTATGTGACCATAAGGTATAACCTCAGTGGTTATTCCCTATGCAACTATGATCACTAATCGAGCTTGATCGGATCCTAAAGATCGACCAATCGGGTCGGGTTTGAAAGTCTAAGCGGTTGTCTAGACCGCTTAACTTACGACCTTAAACAAGCACTAAACTAATAGTGACGAGTTAAACATGTCAAAACATGTTTAACCTACTTAGAAAACTGATTTGGTATCAAAACAATGGGTTTTGATACCCGAAAATAGTTCCGTTGCAAAATGCGTGCTAAAACGCATTTTGACCGAAACTTTGACTCGTCACTACGCCTAGTTAACGTGGTAATCAGTAGGTATAATCACTAAGGATTATAACCATTGTGATTACGATCACGTTGCAAAGTTCAATTGAACTTTGACTTGACCAATTGATGGTCAAAACCGAAAGTCAAGCTGTTGGCCAAACTGTTTGACTTTCTGCTTAAACATAAAGAATAAGCATGAAAGAAGACTTACAATAGGTCCTAGCTAACTTTTCTACAAGAATAATCAGATTAAAAAGCTCCAAACACTTGGGAGAGAGCTCCAAATCAGATGTAGAGAAGAGAATGAGAAATGAGCAAATGAAATGGAAGTTAGCTTGGCTATTTATACTTGTTGCAACTTCAGAAGATCATTACACATGTTTGTGTAACCTCCAAGCATTAAATCTCATCCATACAAGTGTAATGAGCAGCTTAGAAGCCTTGGAGAGGTGGTAACTTGGCTACCACACCAAGAATTTGCATTAACAGCCCCTGAATTATGAAACAGTTGCTGAAAATCAAATTCTGGTCATTGGGCAACTCATACGGCCCGCGTAAGATATGGGAGGGGGCTTACGCGCCCCGCCTGGACCTCCCAGATCAGCCAAAGTTTCTAAATTGACAGTTTAGGTCCCTGCATGTGTTTTAAGCCCATTTCAGCCCCTTTTGACCCCCGTTAAGCCATTTTCAAGGCTCTACAAGTTCAATAAGGTTTAGAGGACTTAAAATGTGCTCGGAAAACTATCAGATGTCGGCTCGTTTGGTCGTACGGTCGCGTTGTTCGTTAAATTACGACGAAACTCAAACGGACGCGAAAACGATTCAAATTGAGCGACGAACGGTATTTTTGCATTCCGATCACTAAAATAAAAATGTTTTAGTGTGTACAAAATTTTGGATGTCCAGATGTGGTCAGAACGTAAGATATGCGCGAAAATGCAAACTTACGCCGTTATTGACACTTTTAGTCCCTGTAAGATCAAATAAGCATATTTTCGCACACCGAACCTCTCAAAGCTTATTACTAAGCTATGTTTAGGTTATTTATGGTATGTTTAGCTTATGATCAAGTTCTGGACTCTTCGATACCATACGAATCGGTATAGTTTCGCAGTTTGACACAAATAGTCCCTACGATCGAATAGACTTGTTTTCAACACACCAAACCATCCAAAACTTATTTCTAAGTTATGTGAAGGTTATTTTAGGTATGTTAAGCCTATGTCAATATTCCGGAGTGTTTGTCGCGTTAAACTGACTGCGTTTACGCACCAGTTTGCGTATAACTTTCCAGAAAGCGATTTAGAGCTTGAAATCGGAATCGAATCGAATTGTAAAATCATCAAACATAAATACACACATAATAACACCATATCATATTGTTTTATTGATAATTAACATTGTTTTGCATTGTTCATCGATTACAGAGCACAGTTGTCACAGTCTCCCCTACTTTAGGAAATTTCATCCCGAAATTTTAACTAGAGGAAACTTGTGAGAATAATTACGGATATTTCGCCTTCATTTGGTCCTCACATTCCCAAGTAAACTCTGGGCCATGTTTGGATTCCCAACGAATCTTGACCAAATGAATTCGTTTGTTCTTCAACTGTTTGTATGTACGGTCCACTATCTCCACAGGTTTCTCGACAAAGTGCATTGTTTCATCGATTTGGATTTCGTCAAGTGGAATGTGAAGATCAGCGTCAGCTAAACACTTTCGCAGATTGGACACGTGAAAAGTCGGATGAATATTTCCAAGCTCTGGAGCTAGTCGATAGGCAAACTTTCCAACTCTTTCAACAATCTTAAATGGTCCAACATATCGTGGTGCAAGTTTTCCTTTCTTTCCAAATCTCACCACCCTTTCCAAGGTGACACCTTAAGTAGGATATGGTCTCCGACTTGAAATTCTAAGGGCTTGCGTCCTAAATCCGCATAACTCTTTTGACGGCATCTAGCTGTCACAGGATTATCGCGAATTTTATAGATTTTGTCTGTTGTTTCCAGAACAAGCTCCGGCCCAGTAAGCTGAGCTTCACCGGTCTCATTCCAACAAACAGGTGAACGACATTTTCGACTGTAGAGAGCTTCGAATGGTGCCATTTTAATGCTAGCATGATAACTATTGTTGTAAGAGAACTCGATCAATGGCATATGAGAATCCCAATTACCACCAAAGTCAATCACGCATGCTCTAAGCATATCCTCCAAAGTTTGAATCGTTCTCTCAGATTGTCCATCTGTTTGGGGATGATAAGCAGTGCTTAGATTTAGTTGGGTTCCCATAGCAGATTGCATGGTCTTCCAAAAATGAGATGAAAATCGAGCATCATGATCGGATATGATGTCCAAAGGAACACCATGTCGAGATACAATCTCATCAACATAAATCTTTGCAAGTTTATCAGCAGATAGATCCTCGCGAATCGTAATAAAATGAGCTGACTTCGTTAATCGATCGATAACAACCCATATAGTATCGTGACCTTTAGATGTACGCGGTAATTTAGTGATGAGATCCATCGCAATGTTCTCCCACTTCCAAACCGGTATCTCTGGTTGTACAAGCAAACCAGATGGTCGTTGATGTTCAGCCTTGACTTTGAGACAAGTTAGGCATCTCGATACATACAAGGCAACATCTTTCTTCATACCAGGCCACCAGAACTTAGTACGAAGATCCTTGTACATTTTATCGGCACCAGGACGGATAGAATATCGAGACTTATGAGATTCGTCCATCACTAAAGTGCGAAGATCGTCTTGTTTCAGAATCCACAAACGATCCATGAAATAGAGTAAACCAACGTCCTTCGCTTCGAGTTTAAGCTCAAGCTGATGTGGTAATTCCTTACCCATCAAATTTTGTGAAATACAAAATTGCTGAGCTTGTAGAACAGAATATCAGATAGGGTTCGAACAGAATGAAGCTTGACTCGCTCTTTTCGACTAAGCGCATCGGCTATGACATTCGCCTTACCAGCATGGTAGCGAATTTCGCAATCATAGTCGTTTAAGAGTTCAACCCAACGACGTTGCCTCATGTTGAGCTCTTTCTAATTAAGAATATGCTGGAGACTTTTGTGGTCTGTGAAAACCACACACTTCGTCCCATAAAGGTAGTGTCTCCAGATTTTAAGCGCGAAAACCACACCACCCAACTCAAGATCATGAGTGGTGTAGTTCTTCTCGTGAACTTTCAATTGTCTAGATGCATATGCTATAACTTTACCTCGTTGCATAAGAACACAACCAAGGCCTAAGTTGGACGCATCACAGTAGACAACGAAATCATCGTTTCCTTCGGGCAAAGATAAAACAGGAGCATCACATAGCCTCCGTTTCAGCGTTTGGAACGCTTCTTCTTGCTTGGGTCCCCACTCAAAAGGCTTATTCTTTTGAGTTAAAGCAGTGAGTAGAACCGCAATCTACGAAAAATTAGAAATGAAACGACGATAGTAACCCGCAAGACCAAGAAAAGAACGAATCTCTGTAGGTGTCGTTGGTGTGTTCCAATCCTTGATTGCAACAATCTTGGATGGATCCACATGGATACCCTGCTCGTTGACTATATGTCCTAAAAACTAAACTTCTTTAAGCCAAAATTCACACTTAGAGAATTTAGCGAAAAGTTGTTCCTTCTTTAGGAGTTCCAAAGTCAAACCAAGGTGTTGCTCGTGATCGGTGTGAGACTTCGAATAAATGAGAATATCGTCGATAAACACAATGATGAACTTGTCTAAATAAGGTTTGCAGACCCTATTCATTAAGTCCATAAAGATAGCTGGAGAATTCGTCAAACCAAAAGGCATGACTGTGAACTCGTAATGCCCATATCTCGTGCGGAATGCAGTTTTGGGAATATCTTCTTCGAATACACGAAGCGGATGATACCCAGAACGCAGGTCGATCTTTGAGAAACAGGTAGCACCTTGCAGCTGATCAAAGAGATCATCAATTCGTGGTAGGGGATATCGATTCTTGATGGTAAGCTTGTTAAGCTCACGATAATCGATACACATACGAAAAGATCCATCTTTCTTTTTCACAAAGAGGATAGGACCACCCCAAGGTGAATAACTCAGACGGATGAATCCTTTATCAGATAACTCTTGAAGTTGTTTCGATAACTCTTGCATCTCAGACGGTGCAAGACGATAAGGTGCTCTTGCAATCGGGTTGGCATTGGGTACAAGGTCAATATGAAACTCGACTTGACGAACTGGAGGCAAACCAGGCAGCATCAGGAAACACCTCTGGATAATCCCGAATAATCGGAATATCCTGAATACTCTTGCTTTTTCCTTTCTCCTCGGTGACATGTGCCAGAAAAGCAACATATCCTTTTCGTAGATAGGTTTGAGCTTTCGTGCACGACATGAGTTTCAAACCACCAGATGGTTTCTCGCCACGAACCTCTAGGACATCGCCAGACGAAAGAGGAATACGAATGATCTTATCGAAACAAACAACCTCAGCATGATGTTTGGTTAACTAATCCATCCCTACGATAATGTCAAAACTCCCAAGTTGCATCGGTGTGAGGTCAATGGGGAAAAGATGGTTATCTAGGTTCAATTGACAACCATGAATAACAGAATCGAGAATAAGAAGTTTACAAGTAGCAACTTCAACAGATAAGGGTTTCCTCAGTTTAGTTCTAGGTATCGCAAGTAAAGGCTCAAAGGATAACGAAACAAAACTCCTATCGGCACCAGAATCGAAAAGAACAGATGCAAGTTGCTTGTTAACAAGGAACGTACCGTTAACAAGAAAGGTACCATTGACAACGAGGTTGTCAGCTCGAGCCTCGTTTGCATTCAGATTGAATGCTCGTCCATGAGCGGGATCGACAATTGGAAAAGCAAAAGAGGTATCGAAAACATCGACAGAACACAGGGAGTGCGATCATTCGTTTGTTACCTCAAACAAACAAACGACACGCAGTGACTAATCAAAGTAATTGGGTCATAATAATGTATCACCGAAGACATGCTCGCCTATAAGTGAACACTCACCCCAAGAGTTCCCAGGTAAGAGTGACTGGTCCGATACCGCGGATTTGTACGAACACTCTAGCCTTAGACAGAAAACTCAGGGTACAGGCATTCACTCTTCCAGTTTGCACGTGTTCACATTTTTTAGACCCAAACTTTGACGAGATTTTGAAAAGTCAAAAGGCACAAAGCCAAAGATGAATCAAACTAGAAGGGTTCAAAACCTAGTAATCAATCATCCAAGGATAGATGATTAATTTTTGAAGCGGATTCGTTATTGTGTTCTTATTGTAGTTATCACCTAAGGATAGGTGACGGTATTGTTTTAAAATCTAAACGCAAGTAAACTCGCGTTAGGGTCCAAGAAAGTTATAGTCTAGGTCAAAGCAATGCTAATAACCTAATTCCCTATAACCATTGGCTCTGATACCAACTCTTCTGTCACACCCCGACCACGTTAAAACAACAAAACCGTGGCGGAAACGTCGGGGAGTGTTGTAACAGAATCATCGTTTCAACAACCATGGTAATTAAAAGTTTCGTTTTATTGATTCCTTAAGAAATTTACATTGTCTTAAAACCAAACAAACACATTAAACATCGTCTACTATCGTTTTTATGTCACTAAGGCCACGTCCAGATCCGAAGTGAACATGCTCCCTAGCAATCATCACGCAACATCACCTGAAACATATGTAAAAATAAAGTCAGCAAAGAAATGCTGGCGAGCACATAGGTTTTGTGAGAGTGTCAGAATCATGGCTCGTTTGTATGTGTTTCAGTACCTTGTTAGACTAGAAGAGTCAAAATACAAACCTCGTTTTGAAAAGTCTATTGCAACATAATTAACCAGCTCAAATCAAGTTGGTTATAGTTTATAAAATCTCGTAGCCATGATTCTTAACCCAAAAACATTTGTTTTAGTAAACCAATTCGTAAAAGATCTCGTTAAAACTCGTTAATAAAACTCGTATGGTTTATATCATTTTGAAAACCTCGTTGTGTGACATCGTTTCAAATCGTTTCCCAAGTGAACTAAATAATGACATGAAATGTAATATGATAAAAGCACTTATGTATAAGATGTACTAGCGGCGTATCTACCATGCTTCTATCATGTTACACTCATCCCATTACCTAATCACAACCCAAACCAATCGTTCGTTCAAATCGTTTTATCTCGTTTAAGTCGTTCCAAATCGTTTTAATTCGTCCCAAAGTCGTATTCGTTTTAATTGTGAAACTACTTTTGGTCGCCTCGCTAATAACATTCAAACCTTCGTGACTCGGCTACCTTGTTTCTCGTATTAACAAACCACCAAAGGGTAAGTTAACAATCATCAGATTCGGTCTTTACCTACATAACCCCCACACATAACCATGGGTGTAGTCTGATAACGGGATTTGTCAGATCCTATGGTACCATAACCTAATACTGGTCGGCTTGATCAACGCTAATGAATGTCATTCGTTATGTAGTTACAACCAACAAGTTTCGTTCACATTATCGAAATCGTATTTAGTTTAATATAAACCATCTTAATCGTTTTTGAAAACATCGTTAAAATGTTGAAATCATTTTGATACATATGAATCACCCCAAAACAATTGAAAACAGTAAAATAGGGGAACTATGTACTCACATTGAATAGAAGGGTATCCTTGATCTAAAGAACTTGGCGAAGCTCAGGCAAACCAAGGAAATTCAAGTGGTACCTAGTAATCGGATTACTAGTAAATAAAAATGACACCTAAATCGGAAGATCAGATAGAATGAGGTCTTGTAAACCAAATGAGTATTTAACTCATGTGATATGGTTTAACAAAGCCTACATTCTAAATCGGAACCTAACCTAAGTGCTTTCGACCCGTTACGACCCATTAAGGTAGCTTATGCTACTTTAACGCGTCGTTCGCGTGAAACTATGTTCGGATGGTTAACTATGTGCTATGTCAAGTCTTATATGCCCAATAATACCTAAACATGTTACTAAATCAGATTATATGTCAAAAACATGTTAACTTATGTAAAATACGGATTTATGCTTCAAAAGGGCGTTTTGGTCATTTCTTATGGGCATACAAGCTACTTAACAAATAACTAACCAATCTTATGTGATCATAAGGTATAACCTCAGTGGTTATTCCCTATGCAACTATGATCACTAATCGAGCTTGATCGGATCCTAAAGATCGACCAATCGGGTCGGGTTCGAAAGTCTAAGCGGTTGTCTAGACCGCTTAACTTACGACCTTAAACAAGCACTAAACTAATAGTGACGAGTTAAACATGTCAAAACATGTTTAACCTGGGCGTTTTGGTCATTTCTTATGGGCATACAAGCTACTTAACAAATAACTAACCAATCTTATGTGATCATAAGGTATAACCTCAGTGGTTATTCCCTATGCAACTATGATCACTAATCGAGCTTGATCGGATCCTAAAGATCGACCAATCGGGTCTGGTTCGAAAGTCTAAGCGGTTGTCTAGACCGCTTAACTTACGACCTTAAACAAGCACTAAACTAATAGTGACGAGTTAAACATGTCAAAACATGTTTAACCTACTTAGAAAACTGATTTGGTATCAAAACAATGGGTTTTGATACCCGAAAATAGTTCCGTTGCAAAATGCGTGCTAAAACGCATTTTGACCGAAACTTTGACTCGTCACTATGCCTAGTTAACGTGGTAATCAGTAGGTATAATCACTAAGGATTATAACCATTGTGATTACAATCACGTTGCAAAGTTCAATTGAACTTTGACTTGACCAATTGATGGTCAAAACCGAAAGTCAAACTGTTGGCCAAACTGTTTGACTTTCTGCTTAAACATAAAGAATAAGCATGAAAGAAGACTTACAATAGGTCCTAGCTAACTTTTCTACAAGAATAATCAGATTAGAAAGCTCCAAATCAGATGTAGAGAAGAGAATGAGAAATGAGCAAATGAAATGGAAGTTAGCTTGGCTATTTATACTTGTTGCAACTTCACAAGATCATTACACATGTTTGTGTAACTTCCAAGCATTAAACTCATCCATACAAGTGTAATGAGCAGCTTAGAAGCCTTGGAGAGGTGGTAACTTGGCTACCACACCAAGAATTTGCATTAACAGCCCCTGAATTATGAAACATTTACTGAAAATCAAATTCTGGTCGCTAGGCAACTCATACGGCCCGCGTAAGATATGGGAGGGGGCTTACGCGCCCCGCCTGGACCTCCCAGATCAGCAAAAGTTTCTAAATTGACAGTTTAGGTCCCTGCATGTGTTTTAAGCCCATTTCAGCCCCTTTTGACCCCCCGTTAAGCCATTTTCAAGGCTCTAAAAGGTCAATAAGGTTTAGAGGACTCAAAATGTGCTCGGAAAACTCTCAGATGTCAGCTCGTTTGGTCGTACGGTCACGTTGTTCGTTAAATTACGACGAAACTCAAACGGACGCGAAAACGATTCAAATTGAGCGACGAACGGTATTTTTGCATGCCGATCACTAAAATAAAAATATTTTAGTGTGTACAAAATTTTGGATGTCCAGATGTGGTCAGAACGTAAGATATGCGCGAAAATGCAAACTTACGCCGTTATTGACACTTTTAGTCCCTGTAAGATCAAATAAGCATATTTTCGCACACCGAACCCCTCAAAGCTTATTTCTAAGCTATGTTTAGGTTATTTATGGTATGTTTAGCTTATGATCAAGTTCTGGACTCTTCGATACCATACGAATCGGTATAGTTTCGCAGTTTGACACAAATAGTCCCTGCGATCGAATAGACTTGTTTTCAACACACCAAACCATCCAAAACTTATTTCTAAGTTATGTGAAGGTTATTTTAGGTATGTTAAGCCTCTGTGAATATTCCGGAGTGTTCGTCGCGTTAAACTGACTGCGTTTACGCACCATTTTGTGTATAACTTTCCAGAAAGCGATTTAGAGCTTGAAATTGGAATCGATTCGAATTGTAAAATCATCAAACATAAATACACACATAATAACACCATATCATATTGTTTTATTGATAATTAACATTGTTTTGCATTGTTCATCGATTACAGAGCACAGTTGTCACAACCACGCTCGCTTACCATATGTCCAAGAAATTGGACTTCTCGAAGCCAAAATTCACACTTAGAGAATTTGGCGTTGAGCTTTTCTCGTTGGAGCAGTTTCAGAATGCAATGGAGGTGCTTCTCATGGTCAGCTTGATTCTTCGAGTAAATAAGAATGTTATCGATGAAGACGATGACAAATTTATCCATGTAGGGCTTGCAGACGCGGTTCATGAGATCCATGAATGCGGCTGGTGCATTAGTGAGTCCAAAAGGCATCACTAAGAACTCGTAGTGACCATAACGAGTCCTAAATGCAGTCTTATGTACATCTTCATCCTTGACCTTCAGTTGATGATATCCTGACCTTAAGTCGATCTTGGAAAAGTAACTCGCTCCTTGAAGCTGATCGAACAAGTTGTCGGTCCTGGGCAATGGATACCGATTCTTAATAGTAACCTTGTTAAGTTCTCGATAATCGATGAACAGGCGCATCGAGCCATCCTTTTTCTTCACAAATAGGATTGGTGCTCCCCAAGGAGATGAGCTAGGTCTAATAAATCCTTTGGCTAGCAAATCATCCAACTGGGTTCTCAATTCCTTCATCTCAGTCGGTGCCAAGTGGTAAGGTGCTCTTGCAACTGGTGCCGCACCAGGAATGATATCGATCTTGAACTCCACTTGCCTATCTGGGGGCAAACCAGATAGTTCTTCATGGAATACATCTGGATATTCTGAGATAATAGGTATGTCTTCGATCTTAGGTTTTGGTTCATCAATAGTTACTTGCGCCATGTAGATAACACAACCCTTCGCCAAACACCTTGATGCCTTGAGCATGGACACTTGCTCAGGCATTCCGTACTTAGTATCTCCTTGGATTGTCAAAGACTCTCCATGAGGAGTTTTGATAACTACTTGCTTCATAGCGCAAACGATCTGGGCTTGGTTGCGAGACAACCAATCCATGCCTATTACTACATCGAAGCCAGCTAACTTCAAAGGAAGTAAGGATAACGAAAAAGAGTGGTTCCTAATGGATATAAAACATCCATCTAACACGGTTGAGGCGGTTTCTAAGGTACCATCAGCTAATTCCACCTCATATTTCACACTTAGGGTTTTAACAGGTAAATTCAGCAACTTACAAAATTTATTATCTACAAATGACTTATCAGCTCCTGAATCGAATAGCACTCTTGCGTAAACATCATTTATAAGAAAGGTACCTGTTATCACGTTATCATCCTGCACTGCCTCCTTAGCATCCATTTTGAAGACCCTAGCGTTGGTCTTTTTACCTTCTTCTAGTTTCTTGGCATATTTTGGGCAGTTGGACTTGATATGCCCCTTTTCATTGCAGCTGTAGCACGTAGCATCCTTGATTTTCTTGCAGTCTAAGGTCTTGTGCTCAGAAGACTTGCAAATCCCACATGCCCTTGGCTGTGACTGGGATTTCGATTCATATCTGCACTTCCCGAAGTGAGGTTTCTTGCAGATTTTACATTTGGGTTTATCACCCGACTGCTGACCATCTTTCTTAGATCCAGAACCCTTCTTGTGGTCATTGTTTCCCATATGTCTCTTATCCGATCTCCGTGAGTTATCATCCTCACGCTTCTTTTTCTCAGCATCAGTGTTCCTCAGCGATCTCTACCTGACCGCGTCCAGAGTAAGAGATAATGCTATATCAGCTGCAGACCGGAAGGTAGCTGGTCTAGAGGCTTTCACACTGGCCTTAATCTCTGGGGCTAAACCCCCGATGAATCAAGCTATCCTCTTGGGTTCCGGTGTCACAAGGTAAGGAACCAACCTTGACATAGTATTGAAGCTGGTAAGGTAGGCTTGACAGTCCAGGTTCTTCATAACCAATGACAAGAAATCAGATTCAATCTTTTCGACCTCATGCTGAGGGCAGTAGTTTTCCTTAATCAAAGTCATAAACTGATCCCATGACATATTGTACAGTGGGATTTTTCCGGTAGCTTGGATTAATGACCTCCACCAAACTAATGCCTCGCCCTTGAATGACTGAGACACGAACTTCACCACATCCTTATCAGCGCACCCGCTGATATCAACCACAGTGTCCATTTCGTCTAACCACGTCATGCAGTCGACAGCTCCTTTTTCCCCAGTAAAGTCTCTCGGTTTGCATGAGACAAAATACTTATATGTGCATGACTTACCACGCGGTTCTTGCTTAAGCTCGATCTTCTTTGATGGGACACTTTGCTGATTTGAAGAGTGATGATCGTCCTCGTCTTTCTTTGGCTCTTCTTTCTTGGAGGGTGGCTTGCTGTGAGCCTCTAAGTAAGTCTTAGGCTTGGAATGGGGTACTGATTGGGTTCTGCTTCGAGTACCGCTCGACTCACTATACTGCCTATCCAAGGCTTTTGTAACAGCATTGTCGATTAATGCTTGGAGCTCTGCACCCGCTATGTTAATTCGGGTATTATCATGATTCTCCCTTGGGTGACTGTTGATCTCATCCGAGTCAGCCATGTAGTTTGAACTGTTACATAAGATATTGGCAACAATTTATTTGTGAGTTTATCATGGAATTGTCTTTTATGGCAATTCATTAACCATGGTAAACATAGACCATATTTGGTCAATTCGTTAATCATATTTATTTAGGATTAAAATTTATCCTTATTATAAAGCAATAACAGTATTATTAGTGGCACAAAAGACCTAGTCACAAGGACTTTTTTTTTATAAGCCATGATTTCAGGGAATCAAGGCATTAAGGTTTGAACATAGTTCTTTACCTTTCCTGAGTCGTAGACTACTACTGTCTTTTGTCTTATTTGACAGTTATTATGGCCCGTAGACATTACATCACTAATAGATGTTTAATATGTGATCATCTTAATTGATGATTTAAACTTATGATTTATAGATTATCAGTTTAGGATAGGAATCTTTTGAAGAATTCCTATTATAAGAATGACGTGTGTGATTTTAACGAATCACGTCTGCCGGGAGTGTTAACATGTTTTCAGATGTTAACAAGGATTTGAATCTTTTTAAACAGGTCTTACCATCTTGGCCAAGTCTTATAATGACATGCAGGCTAGGTTATACCTTTAAGATTCTTATTTAATATTTAAATAGGCAGATTATTTTTTTTTTTAAAGGAATGATTTTTGATTTATTTATTTCATGTATGACATATTTTTGCATATAATAACAAAAATGAAATTTTTAAATTTAACATTCCATTAACATGAAAAAGAGCACACATTGCCCTAAACGGGACTTTTAACAGAAACAACTTGTCCACGCAGGGGCTAAACTGTACATACAAGTCCTCGCAGGGACTGATTACTAAAATAGATGTCCACGCAGGGACTAAAGAAAGATAAATGTCCACGCAGGGACTAAGTACATAGATAAATGTCCACGCAGGGACTTGATTGAAATAAGTAAATACAACAATACATATAGGGATTCAATGATCACTCTTCTTCTTTCCTTTTAACAAGCTTGCTACGCCCTTGAGAAATCCTCGGTTGTTCCTACGCTCTTCTCGAAATTCATGTTCCACCCGACTTAGTCTTTGGAGGATTTCCTCCTGTTCCGGTGAGGAAAACCGTGGTGGCTGCGACTGCTGTCGAATCGGAGGTCGAGTAGGTATTTGATACCCATGTGTTGGATATCCCACTCCCCAAGGGGCTCCATATGGTCCTTCAGGATGAAGGACGTTGTAGTTTGCCGCTACGAGGTATGGGTCGGCTTCAACATAGTTGTAGTGAGTGTGAGCTGGCTGCTCAAACGGATTGTACGTCGTTGAACCGGCGTAGGTAGGAATCGAGTTATCATAACCCAATGGTGGCGGTGGTGGTGCAACTGGTGCATAATTCACCTCTGAAACTGGGTTTGAAGGCCTATCCATTTGTGGGTCTTCGTGCAGTGACGGATAGTGACTGCCACTGGATTGTTGGGGTGTGCTAAAGTGAAAACCCCTTTCTCCACCACCACCACTAGGGTCACCACCATTACCCCCACTACCACCACAGATGCCACTGGTAGAGTTACCTGCTCGAGTGCTGACACTCGAGCAGCAGATTGATTTCCTTATCCGTTTGGTTCATGATTTGGAGGGGAGGATTACTCATTTTGACAGATTATGAAAATAGCATCAAACATTGTCACCTGAAACATATGTTAGAAAAATATTGGGTCAACAAACGGTTGAGTGAATTCATAGGTTTTGATAGGAAAAAATAACAATGTGATATGAAAATGGTTTAACACTGTGGCATGTGATATGTCTTTAAGCAAAAGAGTAATACAAGTAGTCACTTGGTGGTACATTCAAACATTCGTTATGACGTAACACGGGTCTATCACCACACTTCCAAAAAGTTTCACATGAGTATCAACAACAACAATTGCAACAAATAGTTTCGCTGGAAGTGAGATGGTGCGTCACACCTATAGCGCTATAATATAACCGTTGGGCTTTTGCAAGTTAATGAACGTAAACGCGTTAAAGCAACAACAAGTATTAAGCAAATTCAAGGACAATAGGGGAAACCACAAATAGCAAATAAGTTTGTATCACATCGTATCATATGTTTCATCCCAAAAATAATTGTAAAAAGGGACTATGAACTCACCTTGATTGCGGGTAAGTCCAAACACGTATGTAATTGTAAGAGTTTTGGGGAACAAGATTTCCACGTCACTCTAATAGATTGAACATGCAACAATATAGAATTTGTAACAATAAAAGCGTTTAATTGTTTTTGAACGGAAATCCTAAATCTATAGAATTTAATAGGGTTTGGATAAACGGTGATTATGTGGTTTGGATAACCTAATAGAGAACTCGAAAAATAAGTATGATATAAAGGAATTATTATAAGAAAATATTCATCTAACATAAATTGCAAAATTATACAATTGATTTAATATAAACATTTGTAATAATAAATCAAATATAATTAACTAGTATAATTAAATAACATAGTTAAATAATTGATTATAACCAAAATATTTTACAAGTGATATTTATTAATTTATAAAAATTATAAATTAATTTAGATGCTCAAAAATATATATTTATTTGATAAATGATAATTATATAGTTTAAAGGGATAAATATGATAATTATATAACTAATTATCAAAATGATTATATTAAATCTGAATAATTAAAAATAACATTTTTAATTATTGAACTTGAATATCACTTATTTAAAATAATTATTATGGCCTTGGAATCATTTTAAATAAATAAAATGAATTGAAGTGGTTAAAATAACAATAAATATGTTTATATAAAATTAATTATCTAAATAATTTAATATAATAAAAATTCAGATTCTAAATTTATATAAACTCAGTAATATGTCTATTTTGTCATAAAAACAATTTTGGATAAAATTTATATAGCTATATAATTTAAATGCATTAAATTAAACTATATTTATAAGTAATAAAACTGATTTAATTATATAAATATCAAAACTGTATAAAATATCAGTAAGATCATTATTTTTGTAAAGTTCATCATTTAAAATAATTAACATAAAAATTGCAGTATTTATTTCCTGAAAATTGATTTATTATGAATTATTTAATAATAAACTGTTTTAATATTATAAAAATTAGTTTTATAAATAAATTGACTAACTTTATATTTTAAATAAAAGTAACAGTGTCTAATAATATTATAAAAATTATTGAAATGTTAAAAGTATTAAAAATAAAAAGAATAAAAAGATTTGGTTGTCCCCGGTTTCGAACCCGGGTCAACCGGTTGCAAACAAACAGACACAACCACTGGGCCAGGCCTGGTGGTTATGTTTAAGTTTAGTTTAAATAAAATAAATACAGAAATGGAAATTGGTCATCTTCCACAATTGTTCAGACCGAGTCAAACCCGAAATCAAACCTTATAATTATCGATCAAACTCAAGTTTTAAGCTAAATTGAACATCAGAAAACATTGTATAACCAAAAACAAATAAATTGGCAAAGATTGAACTGACCGGTATCGTCTGGATCGACGGTTCGACTAATTCCGGCGATAGAAACTTCCGACGAAGTTGCAGAGTTTCGACGAAATACGAAGTGTTGGTGGATTGTGAAGGGTGTAAGAGGTTCGTGGGTGTCTGAGGGACTTAAATACCTGCTCAATTTGATCTCAGATCCAACAATTCTTAATGGTTTCGATCTGTTTTAATTTTTAAATAAAAAGTTCGATTTTACAGCAATTTGGCACTAATGTGTGTCGATTAAATGTTCAATTGGGTTGGGTATGGGTTGCAGATGTTCTGGACAGATCAAAAGGTATTAAACAATCCGAATTGGATCGAAATCAGTCATCAGTGTGATTGATTCATGTTTGAAATAATATATTTAATTTCTATCGAGTGTATATAATCAATATAATCTAGAAGTTTATCAGCTCCCAATGGGAGGATAAACTGGTTAATACGTTGGTGTTGTACAGCGGGTGTTCTGGTTCGATTGGGTTTTAAACCCTTTTTGTTTTAAATTACAATTAATTAAATATTATTAATCCTAAATAGTGTATAAAAGGAATTAAATTTCATATCCTAACAGCTCCTAGTAGGAGGATAAACTGGTTAAGGCGTTGCCGTTCTAAACGAGAGGTCACGAGTTCGAATCCCACAAGGGCCGGTTCTTTAAAGAAGACCCCCCTTTTTGTGCGATTTTTGAATATTTACACTTTGGTCCCTGAAGTTTCAAAAATTGACACAAATAGTCCCTGTACTGTTCAGTTAAGTATGCTAACTGAGTTAATGTTTAAAGAAGAAAACCTTTATAAAAGGACTAACACAGTTAGGGTTTTCAGTTTATATAAGTTTAAAAATAACAGTTTTGGTCCCTACTGTTTAAGTTTAAGAAAATGACCATTTGAACCCTAGACTTTTTAAAACAATTTATATATTTTTATTTCTTTTATAAAATATGTTTCAAAAATTACAAAAAGAATCCTAAACTTGTAGTTTGAAATAATTGCACTTTAACCCTTGTATTTATATAGTTTCAAAAATGACAATTTACTCCCTGGATTTGTACTTGTCACACCCCTATTTTCCACATGTCACCGGTGGGCCCGGTGGGGAGTATCGTGACGTAGTTGGTATCATTATAGACAAACAAC
Organism: Helianthus tuberosus; assembly: GCA_030545235.1. NCBI lineage: Eukaryota > Viridiplantae > Streptophyta > Magnoliopsida > Asterales > Asteraceae > Helianthus > Helianthus tuberosus. The sequence continues at coordinate 125,602,215 of CM060416.1, forward strand.
ACAATATATATAAATGCACAGCGGAAGCAAAGATAGATTCATTTCAACTTTAATAAAGTGTAATATTAAATATCATAAAAAAGTTGAAACGGATCCACAGGCGGATCAAAATAAAATAAGATATTGTTCAACAGCTTTATTGTCATCCAAGCTTGCGAGACTTATTGTGGACGCTCTAGAAGACAGCCAGCCTAGTACGAGTAGTACCTGCACTTAACCTTTTGGGAAAAATACGTCAGTTTACACTGGTAAATACAATTTAACTGACTCATTTTGAAAAGGGTTGAAAATTGATTTGAATGCACGTGGCACAAAACATTTTATAACTTGGGATAATTATGTAATATAATCTCGTAAGGGAATTACATGTTACTTATGCGTTCAGTAGCCCGATCCGTAGACCGGGTTAAAGATTAATAGACACACCACATTAATGAGTTATACACTGACAGGTGTACGCCTACACCCCGTGCTCAGGTCGTGGCCATCTCGTAAGATGATGCCAAGGATATCCGGGACATGGTCATTAACCCCCCAAAGGCTTTAAGCAAACAAAACACATTCAAAACATAGCATATCAATAAATTTAACCTCTATTCGATTAAAGAATTCAATTCCGGACCAAGCGGTATATTATATACCGTACCCCAAGCCCGTATAGGGAAAATAACTGTCACACCCCTATTTTCCACGTGTCACCGGTGGGCCCGGTGGGGAGTATCGTGACGTAGTTGGTATCATTATAGACAAACAACACAATATATATATAAATGCACAGCGGAAGCAAAGATAGATTCATTTCAACTTTAATAAAGTGTAATATTAAATATCATAAAAAAGTTGAAACGGATCCACAGGCGGATCAAAATAAAATAAGATATTGTTCAACAGCTTTATTGTCATCCAAGCTTGCGAGGCTTATTGTGGACGCTCTAGAAGACAGCCAGCCTAGTACGAGTAGTACCTGCACTTAACCTTTTGGGAAAAATACGTCAGTTTACACTGGTAAATACAATTTAACTGACTCATTTTGAAAAGGGTTGAAAATTGATTTTAATGCACGTGGCACAAAACATTTTATAACTTGGGATAATTATGTAATATAATCTCGTAAGGGAATTACATGTTACTTATGCGTTCAGTAGCCCGATCCGTAGACCGGGTTAAAGATTAATAGACACACCACATTAATGAGTTATACACTGACAGGTGTACGCCTACACCCCGTGCTCAGGTTGTGGCCATCTCGTAAGATGATGCCAAGGATATCCGGGACATGGTCATTAACCCCCCAAAGGCTTTAAGCAAACAAAACACATTCAAAACATAGCATATCAATAAATTTAACCTTTATTCGATTAAAGAATTCAATGCCGGACCAAGCGGTATATTATATACCGTACCCCAAGCCCGTATAGGGAAAATAAGTTAAAAGTATTTACCTTTGTTAGTATAAATCACAATTAGCGAGTGAAGGTAGCTTTTACTGGTTCTTCTATTCTGGAACAAAGGTTTATAATAACCTATTAGATTTCTAACGGGTCTTTATTTAAGCCTAAGCTTAGACCGGTTAGTTTTAAGGACGATACGGTTCAAACACACGATTAAGCGAAGACCGGATAGAATGTGATTTAGACCCGAAAAGTTTGAAGACTTGTATAATATGGGTATACTAAACACATTCTGAATTTTGAGACAAAAATGATAATGTTTGACCCGTTTCGGTCAATTTATGCAAACTAGTTACATAAACCGAACCGGACGTGAAAAGGGCGTTACGGGTAACCATAAGAGTCATATACAAGTTCCCTGATTTAATATACCTTAATTATGTTATAATATCAGTAAGATATCTTCTATTATGCCCCAAACGAATTTAAACACAAATTATGCCTCATAAGGGCATATTGGTCATTTAAAAGTTTATAAAAGAGTTAAATTAGAAATCTGAGTTACAGGTCTGGTTTATACAGTAAATATACTTAATTTAACATGTTATAACAGTTGGGTATGACCCATATGTGAAATTTATCATTTAAAACCAAACTATGCTCCCTAGGGGTATTTTGGTAATTTCACAAGGGCTAAAAAGATCAAAACTGGAAACCTGAGTTCAAAAAATTTTACTTACTGTTATTATCTTAAAATATACTAAAACATCAGTAGGTATAAACCTTATATATTTAATATGGTTATAGCACATACTATGCGTTAAAAACGCTTAAAAGGCGATTTGGAGCCATTTCCGGGTTTTTAAAAGAAGGCTGATATTTTTATAATTCCAGAAGGCTCAAAATATTTTATTTAACAAATGAAATCAGTAGAAAAAGGTTTGGGGTCAAAAGGATTTGTAAAACTCATTTTATGGCTAAAAAGGGCAAAATCGGTATTAACCGAATTAAACTTAGAGACCTATGTTATGCTCAGCCAAAAATTAAATAAAAATCTTCAAAAATCCCAAAATATTATATTACATCAGTGGGTAAAAAGTTTGATATCAAAAAGTGGGTTTAAATAGGCTATTCGCTAATTACACCGTTTACTTAACATAAAGCTTTCAAATTACGCTAATGAGCATAACTCTTAATCTAGACCTCAAACTGATATCAAATTTTAGGTGCAAGTTTATAATCAGTAACAAATGTTTCTACTCTTTCACTTTTTCAAAAATCACGTTTTATAGTCAAAAGGGCATAATAGTCAACATTTAAACATAAATCGGAAACATGCATATGAATCGGATAAGTATTGAACCAAGTTGTAAAATCTCAGAGAGTTATACTTATATGAAACTTGGTCCAAAATAAGCTCTAAGGCAGATCTCAAACATGCATGAACGGATCAGAACTGATAGTCAAAGCAAAAGTCAAATTATGCGACTTTCGGGTCCGATCCGGGTTTAAACTGAAAATTGTCGAGTTGAACATGTTGAGACATGTTCTTACATTAATTACCATGTTATTTTAATGATCAAACAAGTTGCATGTACCCTACATTGCTAATTATGCTTAAACTTGCAAATAATCATTCTGTTGACTTTTTAAAGTATGCTTTGACTCGACAATTAGCATAGTTAGAGTGGGAATCTGAAAATACCCTTTTAAGGGTTTGTTACCCACATAAATACCTACTTGTAGGTACTTTCAATTCGAGAAATGACTGAGCAAATTTCGTTTAATCTCAAAGTCAAACTTAAATTACGATGGTTTGACTTTTGATTAATTAACTAAGCTAGAACGAATTAGAGAGGGTTAGGAATACTTACAAGAGTCCTACTTATGCTTAGAGATCACTAGAAAGCCTGAGGTTGATCAGAGAAGCTCCAGAAGTGGACTTGTGAATTTTTGTAAATGCAAGAACAATGTTGCTACACTTCAAGTTCCATTTATAACAACTTTGATCTCATTTGATGCTTCCACAAGGGTCTACATATGTTATAAGATCTGTCCAAGTGCCCCTATATGCATGTAAATCCATTGGAGAGCCCCAGGTATCGAACAACAGCTGTTAACCATCGAAAACAGGCCTGCAACTAACATCTGTTTACTGTTTGTCGCTGGCAGCTTGTAGGCGGGCCGCGAGAGGCCTTACGCGGGCCGCGTACAAGTGGTGACCAGGTTAACAAGTTTCCATTGTTTTACATTTTGGTCCTTGGTCCTTTGAAACGTGGTTTTGGCTATTTATCTTGCACTCTTGACCCTCAAATCTGATTTTTAAGGACCTTGGGACATTTATAAACATGGTAAAGTCCTTGATTAACTTTGTGCTTACCCGAAAAGTCACGAATTTCAACGTTAACGCATTTAACCCTTTGTGCACGGTTTTGATCATAACTTTCTCATACGATAACGAAACTTTATTAAATTTTTACCACATATTCTAGTGAGTATATTTTACCATTACAAAGCTTCGAGTTTGCCAAAAGGTCACTTAGAGGTATACTTTCAACATGTTGACACATTTAGCCCCTGTAGTTTGTAATTCCTCACTTTCTTTCATTTTTCCGCTTTGTATGATCCATGATTTAATCGTTTAAGATTATAAACACCATGTAGGGTTATTGTAGGGCCTATTTATCCATTGTTGACACTTTGGACCCTTATATTCACATAGTTTCACTGTTTGTCAACTTTAGTCCCTCTAAAGTACTTTTTCACATATTCAAAGCCTATGACACGTGTCAATACCTTATTGGACGTAAATTTTCGAGGTGTTACATCCTCACCCCCTTAAAAGAAATCTCAACCTCGAGATTTACTGAAACAAGTGAGGGTATTTTTCTTTCATCGTGGATTCTACCTCCCATGTGTATTCGGGACCTCTACGGGCATCCCATTTAACCTTTACAATAGGCACATGCTTCCTTCGAAGCTTCTTCACCTGTCGATCCTCAATCGACAATGGTTTCTCCACAAATTTCAAGCTTTCATCTATATGTACATCCGTATGTGGTATGACCAGTGATTCATCAGCGAAACACTTCTTCAGATTACAGATGTGAAAAACATTATGTATAGCACTGAGCTTTTCAGGAAAGTTTAACTTATAAGCAACTGACCCGACACGTTCAATAACCTCGAAAGGTCCTATGTATCTCGGGCTTAGCTTGCCTTTCTTACCAAATCGCATCACCCCCTTCCAGGGTGATACTTTAAGCAATACCTTGTCACCTACTTCGAAGTGAAAAGACTTACGCTTTGGATCCGCATAACTTTTCTGCCTATCCCTAGCAGCATTCAGGCGATCGCGAATCTGGACAATCTTGTCCGTTGTTTCAAAGACCAAATCTGGTCCTGATAATTGAACTTCTTCTACTTCCGCCCAACAAATGGGTGTTCTGCATTTTCTACCATATAATGCCTCAAAAGGCGCAGCCTTAATACTAGTATGGTAGCTATTATTATAGGAGAACTAGATCAATGGTAGGTGGTTATCCCAACTGCCACCTAAATCAATCACACATGCTCGAAGCATGTCTTCCAGCGTTTGGATGGTACGCTCACTCTGTTCGTCTGTCTGTGGATGGTAAGCCGTACTAAAATTTAAGCGCGTGCCCAAAGATTGTTGGAAACTTTTCCAAAAATGAGAGGTGTACCTTGTATCTCTATCAGAGATAATTGACACCGGTACTCCATGTAGAGCTACAATCTTATCTACATACAATTGAGCTAACATATCAGAGCTGTAAGTTTCCTTAATGGGAAGAAAATGTGCTGACTTGGTCAGCCTATCTACTATGACCCATATAGTATCGTTTCCCTTCCTTGTCTTTGGCAACTTAGTGATGAAATCCATTGTCACCATCTCCCACTTCCATGTGGGAAGTTCAGGTTGTTGTAACAAACCTGGCGGCTTCTGGTGTTCCGCTTTGACTTGCGCACAAGTCAAACATTTAGCTACATAAGCAGCTACAGACTTTTTCAAACCAATCCACCAGTAGTTTGCCTTTAGATCCTGGTACATCTTATCAGCTCCAGGATGAACAAAATATTTGGAACTGTGGGCTTCCTGGAGGATAACATCTCGAAGTCCTCCAAAAACTGGAACCCATATTCGTCCATTCAATCTTAGCATTCCGTCTTTGTCATAGGATAACTACTCCTCAGTTACTCCTAGTTTTTCTTCAGGATAGTTAGCTTCCAACACAGCTTCCTTCTGTGCAGCTAACACCCTTTCGTTCAAACTATTCCTTATTTCAATGCGCTTGGCATTGATTCTTATCGGCTTCACTCTTTCTTTTCTGCTTAAGGCATCAGCAACTACATTTGCCTTGCCTGGATGGTATCTTATCTCACAATCATAAGCATTTAGAGTTTCCATCCAGCATCGCTGCCTCATGTTCAAGTCCTTCTGATTGAACAAGTGTTGCAGGCTCTTGTGATCTGAATAGATCACACACTTGGTTCCATATAAATAATGCCTCCATAGCATTAATGCAAATACAACGGCACCCAGCTCCAAGTCATAGGTGGTGTAGTTCTTCTCGTGTACTTTTAGCTGTCGTGAAGCGTAGGCAATGACCTTGCCTTTCTGCATGAGTACACAGCCCATACCAGTGTGTGATGCATCACAATACACCACGAATTCTTGTATACCATCGGGTAATGTTAGCACTGGTGCATTGCTCAACTTTTTCTTAAGAATGTCAAAGGATTCCTGCTGCTTAGGGCCCCAATCAAACTTAATCTTCTTACGTGTCAACGAAGTTAGAGGCGCAGCAATCCTTGAGAAATTTTCGATAAATCGCCTATAGTATCCTGCTAGTCCTAGAAAACTGCGAATCTCAGTAGGCGTCTTTGGCTCTTGCCAATTCATAACTGCTTCTACCTTAGCGGGATCCACTTGGATACCACGCTCACTTACCACATGTCCAAGGAATTGGACTTCTCGAAGCCAAAATTCGCACTTCGAAAATTTGGCGTAGAGTTTCTCATGATGTAGAAGTTTGAGAATACAGCGAAGATGTTTCTCATGGTCGGCCTGGTTCTTTGAGTAAATAAGGATGTCGTCAATGAAGAAGATGATAAATTTGTCCAAATAAGGCTTGCATACGCGATTCATGAGATCCATGAATGCGGCCGGTGCATTAGTGAGCCCAAAAGGCATCACTAGGAACTCGTAATGACCATAACGAGTCCTGAATGCAGTTTTGTGCACATCTTCATCTTTGACCTTCAACTGATGATAGCCTGACCTCAAATCGATCTTAGAGAAATAGCTCGCCCCTTTTAATTGATCGAACAGATCGTCGATCCTGGGCAAAGGATACCTATTCTTGATAGTGACTTTATTAAGCTCACGGTAATCGATGCACAGACGCATCGATCCATCCTTCTTTTTGACAAACAAAATCGGCGCTCCCCAAGGAGACGAACTAGGTCTAATGAAACCTTTTGCTAGCAGATCATCTAACTGCGTCCTTAACTCCTTCATCTCCGTTGGTGCCAACCTATAAGGCGCTCTTGCTACTGGTGCTGCACCAGGGATGATGTCGATTCGGAATTCCACTTGCCTATCTGGTGGTAAACCAGGTAGTTCTTAGGGAAAAACTTCAGGATATTCCGAAATGACAGGGATGTCTTCAATCCTAGGCTTTGGCTCATCTATAGTAATTTGTGCCATATAAATGACACATCCCTTCTGCAGACATCTGGAGGCCTTGAGCATAGACACTTGCTCAGGCAACCCATGTTGGGTATCCCCCTGAATGGTAAGTGACTCACCAGACGGAGTTTTGACTACCACTTGCTTTCTGTTGCAAACAATCTGGGCTTGGTTATGCGATAACCAATCCATACCTATGACTATATCAAAGCCGGCTAGCTTAAAGGGAAGTAAGGACAAAGGAAAGGAGTGGTTCCTAATGGATATAACACATCCGTCTAAAACAGTTGAGGCGGTTTCTATGGTTCCATCAGCTAATTCCACCTCATACTTCACACTTAAGGCTTTTACAGGTAATTTCAACAATTCACAAAACTTATTATCCACAAAAGACTTATCTGCTCCAGAATCAAACAATACTCTAGCAAAAACATCATTTACGGGAAAAGTACCTGTAATCACGTTGTCATCCTGAATAGCTTCCTTAGCGTCCATCTTGAAGACCCTTGCATTGGTCTTTTTCCCATCCTCGGTTTTTCTTGGTGTTCTTTGGGCAATTAGACATAATGTGCCCTTTTTCGTTGCAACCGTAACATGTTGCATCCTTCAGCTTCTTACACTCCAAAGTCTTATGATTCGTAGATTTGCAAATCCCACAGGGTCTCAAGTGAGACTGGGAGTTCGACTCAAGTCGACACCTCCCAAAATGGTTCTTCTTACAAGTTTTGCATTTGGGCTTATCCCTCGATTGTTGACCATCCTTCTTAGATCCCGACCCTTTCTTGTGGTCGTTATTTCCTCGGTGTTTCTTATCTGATCTTCGTGAGGTATCGTCCTCATGCTTCCTCTTACCTTCTTCTGAGTTCCTGAGCGCTCTCAACCAGACTACGTCCAAGGTAAGAGATAGAGATAGATTAGCTGCTGATCTGAAGATTGCAGGCCTTGATGCCTTAACACTTGCTTTAATTTCATGGGCTAAACCCCTGTTGGGATTGAACCCTATGAAGAGGAACAGATAATTAAAGCCAAAACTGGATCAGAGCAGTGGATCCAGAATAAGCAGACGTTTACAATCATTCATGCAAATCTCTCCCCTTGAAAGTGGTTTCATATCTGCTGACCTCCTATCTGCTGATCATACTAAGTGCTGATTTACAACTGCTGTCTTGCATCTACTGCCCAATGTCAAAGAATGATGGAAGACCAAAGCTCTGCTGCTCAATCTACTGACTTGAGTCAATTACTGCTGATCCGGACAAGCACTGCTGGGTTCACAGCAGTGGAAGGATGCAGCAGCTGTTTAAGTGTCTTTTATGAAATATAATGTAATAGCAGTAGTTAGTACATCAGTGTTTGTATAGATCAGTGGTTAGTTTTTGTTAGGAGGTTAGATGTCACTTTCATGGTGACGTCAGCTTAAGATGCTCAGTGGTTTGCAAGTGCCTATAAATAGAACAGTACCATGCACTGTTCTATTTAGCTCTTTCACAACATCGTCTTCTTTGCACGAACAAACTACTGAGCTCTGGCTGAGGGGGAGTTTGCATTCATTCATCAATCATTGTAATCGTTGTTGAAACAAATTCAATCTTTTGATTCATTGTGTAAAGATGTTTGATCAAAGTATTACTCTCGTTTGATTGTATGCAAAGTTTGTTTTCATCTTAATTCCGCTGCACAACTCTTTCATTTCCATCTTAATTTCAAACGAAAATACAATCAAAAACAAACTCAGATCCAACAATTGGTATCAGAGCCTGGACAGTCAAATTTGATCTAACAATCATTTTGACATAAATAGTTCAGCTCAAAATCGTTGATACTGATCGTTTGTTCGTCCGTTGAAAAACAGAGCAAGGATTAATCACCATTAAAGTTGATTTCTCAGTGTCTGTAAAACAACAAGAATGACGTCACAATCTCAAGATGATAAAAACCACATCGGCTCGCTTTTTAAACCACCTATGCTAAAAAGAAATGAATACAACATCTGGCAGAGGAGGATGGGTCACATCCTCGCTCAACAAAGCACAGGTTGTTGGAGGTCTGTCATTTATGGTCCCCATGTTCCTTTAGTGCCAAGCACTGAAGATATTAAAAAGTTCGTTCCAAAACCAATTGAAAATTATACCGAAACCGACTTTCAAAAGATCGAACTAGATGCTAAGGCGTTTAGCATCATAGCATCAGCGCTGCCCAATGAGATATATGCTGGACTGTTACACTATAACAGTGCCAAAGAATTATGGGATGCACTTAAGGAACAATTTGGGGGAACCGAGGAAGTCATAGAAAACAATAGGGAAATCCTGAACCAACAGTATGAAACATTTTGCTATGTTAAAGGTGAATCACTAACGCAACAATTTGAGCGTTTTAGTTGTCTCATCAGTGAACTGAGGCTTGTTAACACTACATTTACAAACTCAACTCAAAATAGCAGGTTCCTCAGGTCACTGCCAGAAAAATGGGACACAATAGCTTTTGTCACCCGAAACTCACCTGAGTTCAAGGATCTGACCTTGACCCAACTCCACGGTCGACTCCTCACCTACGAAAGGGAGTTGAACCAGAAAAGGAGGTTACAAGAGTCAGGAAAAGTTACTGATGATTACACTTTCGGTAATACTGCTCTTCTGGGTCAAGAAGAATCTGGGAGCAGTGGTAAGGATCAGGGTTATGATCACTTCATTGACATAACTGCTGGTGCAAATTTTAACAACCCTGATCCTCACTCTGCTAGTTATGCATTCACTGCAAACGAAAACCAGGTGTCAGACAATTTAAGCTTTGAACTAAATGATTTGCAACATTTTGATCCCACTGATTTAGAGGAAATGGACATCCTGCACCAACTGGCTTTGCTAAGTGTTAGAACTAGCAAGTTCTACAAAAGAACAGGGCGAAAATTCCCAGGTTTGCATGGGAATCTAAGGGTTGGGTTAGATAAATCGAAAATCAAGTGCTACAAGTGTAATAGGTTGGGACATTTCGCTAGGGAATGTAGGAGTCAAACTACTGGTCCCATAATTACTCATCCTAGCTCAAATCCTAGACCTCAAAACCAAAGCACTGTGCACTATGCCCAGTATACCCCAGCAGCACAAGTGAACACTGCTCACTATGCTGCTACCCCTGTGCCAGTACACTATGTCCAAACTACTGTTCCACAAATCCAATATGTTCAAAACCCTGCTCCACAGGTACAAGTGCAACCTGTTGCACCTCAAACCACTGCTCCAGCAGCAGAACAACCAGATCAACAAAGTTTCTTCACTCAAGGGTTTGTTGACTGGAGCAGTATGCCTGAAGACCTTAGTGATGAAAATTTTGCACTCTATGCTTCTAATGATTCTTCTCATGATGAGTTTTGTTTGATGGCATTAGAGTCAATACAGGAGGGGGTTGAAACTAAGGAGGAACAGCAGAGCTTTGAAACAGTGGAAGAGGTGACTGAAGCAGTGGTTACTGTTGTAGCTGGTAAACTACTGTTGGAAGAAAGTTCAGGTACCCTGATTGAACCAATGACAGATCCATGGTCCGTAGAGGACAAAGAAGAAGATAAAGAAGAAAAGGCTGGTGAAAAGAAGGTGAAAGCTGATGATGAAAAAGATCATCAATGTGATTGTGCAATGATGGCAGCTGCCAAGGTATCTCCTCAAGTTCTTGAAAAACTGTGTTCTGACAATTGCATAATTGCTTTTGCTAACATCAAAGAGGTGAATGAAAACCTTCGGGATAAACTCTTGACTGATGAGGTTAAATTTGAAAAGTCTTTAAAAGAACTTAAAAACAAATTGACTGAAAAAGAAAAAGAGATCAGCTGTCTAAAAGAAGAGCAAAGCATAACCAAAACCCAACTTCAAACTATGGTAGAAAAATACCAAGTTTGCAAAAAGGAGTTGGAATCCACCCGGATTACTTGTGAAAGATGGGTGGAATCCTGCAGAGGATATGAGGTTATGCTTGAAAAACAGAGAAAAAGCAATGTGAAATTTGGGGTTGGCTATAGAAAACATGATGATGAAAACACTGCTTTTGAAAACTCTGTTCAAACCACTGATGTAACCACTGAGTTCATCCCCACAAACAAGAATGGCCAAGAAGTGAAAATCACTGACAAACTTGGTAACAAAATCACACTTGACAGACCAATGGGATCCTCTACTTTTGAGGAGCTTGAAGAATACCAGTTTAAACCAAAATGGTCTGATGAGTGTGATATTCTTGAAAATTTCAAACCAATGGACTTTACATCAATTGATGGTGTTAAAGCTCCTAAAGCTAAAGTCATACCTCTCAAGGACATCCCAGCAGTGGTTAAAACCTCTGCTGCAAAGGAGTCTGAAAAGAGAAAGAAGAAAGAAAAAATTGATAACTTGTTTTGTGAATTCTGTGAGAAAAGGAATCATCTAACAAAAGATTGTTTCCACTTGAAAGCTTATGATTTAAACAGAACAAGTGTCATTGTTCCAGCAGACAGTTGCATTGTTTGTGGTAAAACAAACCACAAAACTCAAGCGTGTGTGTATCTCAAAAACTTTGATGTGAAAAAGAATGAGTACATTGCTAAAACATCCTTGAGTCCATCACCATCATCAACATCTGTCAAATTCACCAAGAAACAACCACTGTTCGTGCCAGTTCAAACAGCTGTCACAAAACAGCTGAACCAAACATCTGTCAAAAGAGATGTTCAGGTTACTGATGCACCCCCTGCCAATCAGTTCAGAAAAGGCAAGGAAAAACAGTCTTACCAAAGGATTCCACATGTTTATGAGGCCTACAAAAGGCCCTCTAAACCTAAAGTGAACAGACATCCTTTTGGTTACCAGCAGATGATTGGTCAAGACCCACAACAGTGGTTAGAAAAACATTGTCCTAAAACTGACCAAACCCCTGACCTAACCACTGTCCATCATTCTGCATCCATCCCAGACACTGTTGAGACCCCATCCAAAGCCCTGCTGGCTTTGGAGACCCTAATGAACTAATCCTTTTACTTCATGTGCAGGGAGCTTCTGCATGCTTTGATAGTCTTTGGTATGTAGATAGTGGAGGCTCCAGGCACATGACAGGATGTAAAGCCTTCCTCAAAGACTTTAAAATCCATGGAGGGGGTGATATATCCTTTGGGAATAATAGTAAAGGGAAAGTTCTGGGGTCTGGTACAGTGCAGTCTGGTAATGTAAAATTTGAAAATGTCAATCTAATAGACAATCTAAAATTCAACCTTCTAAGTGTGTCCCAAATGAGTGACAAAGGATTTGGGTCATTCTTCACAAAAGACTGTTGTAGGATTGTTGGACCAGAAATGGTCAAAAAGATTGAAGCAATAATCAAAACTGGTCAAACTAAACTTGTTGCTCAAAGAAGTTGCAATGTTTATGTTGTTGACATGTCAAAAGAGTGTCCCAGAGCTGATGCCTGTCTGTTCTCAGCTGCCTCTAACAAAGAGACAGAACTTTGGCACAGAAGGCTGGGGCACACAAATCTTAAGACAATAACTGAAATTTCAAAAAAATGGTTTGGTGAGAGGCCTACCACAAAAATTATTTTCATGTCCTGAACATTGCATTTCCTGTTTAAAAGGAAAACAGCATAAAAGTTCCTATAAGTCCATTGAAGAGTCCAAAACAACCCAGTGCTTGCAAATGCTGCACATGGATTTGTTTGGCTCAGTTCAAGTCATGAGCCTCAAGAAGAAAAAATATTGTTTGGTTATTGTTGATGACTTTTCTAGGTTTACATGGACTTTCTTTTTGCACTCAAAAGATGAAACTGCAGGCATCTTGCAAGACTTTGTGACACAGGTTGAAAAGCAATTTGACCTGCCAGTGAAAAGCTTTAGGAGTGACAATGGCACAAAATTCAAAAATAAGGAGTTGGATGCCTTCTGTGTGAAGAAAGGGATTGTAAGGCAGTACAGCATCCCTAGAACACCAGAGCAGAATGGGGTAGTGGAAAGGAAGAACAGAACTTTGATTGAGGCTGCCAGAACCATGCTTGCTGATTCAGGTTTGCCATTAACTTTCTGGGCAGAGGCAGTAAACACTGCTTGCTATGTCCAGAACAGAGTTCTAATAAACCCCAGGCACAAAAAGACTGCTTATGAAATTCTGTATAAAATCAAACCACTAATCTCCTACTTCAAGGTGTTTGACTGCCCATGCTTTATTTTGAACTTAAAAGATTCCATTTCAAAATTTGCAGCCAAAATTGATTGTGGTTATCATCTAGGATACTCAACCACTGCCAAGGCCTACAAAGTGTTCAATACACGGACCAAGGCAGTGGAGGAGACTTTGAATGTAAAGTTCAATGAACTTTCATCAATGAAAATCCCAGCAAACCCTGCAGATCTGTTTGATCTTGAAAAATTTACTTTTGAAAATACTGCTGTCAAGACTAACAGTGCAGGTCCATCAGAGGATACAACACCAGACTATGGGTATGAAATCATCATCCCTCAAAGGTCTGCCACAAAGGGAAAAGCACCAGCTGTTCAAAACAGTTGTCAAAGCTCAACCACTGCTACCTCAACAGTTGTTGACCAAAGTAGCCCATCAACCACTGCTTCCACATCCTCAAACACTGCTTACAAAAGTCCCCAAACAGTGGATAAAAGTCAGCAGATGTCCACTCCATTACCTCCTATTCCACCACCTTTTGAAGCCACTGCTGGTTCATCAAAGTCCCCAGCAGTGGTTAGCTCAGATGATACACATTTGCAGCCTTCACCAACCAATGCCATCATACCATACCAAGGAGATTTAATCTTCTTGCGATCTCATCCACCTGATCAAATCATTGGCAACATAAATGAAGGGGTGCTCACAAGAAGCCAAACCCAAAACATTTGTCTTTTTGCTGGTTTTCTATCACTCCATCAGCCAGTCAAGTACCAAGAGGCACTGAAAGACAACAGCTGGGTAGAAGCCATGCAAGAGGAGCTCCAAAAGTTTAAAAGACAACAAGTATGGGAGCTTGTACCACTGCCAAAAGAGGTTAGTCCCATTGGCACAAAGTGGGTCTTCAAAAACAAAACTGATGAAAGGGGCATTGTTGTCAAGAATAAAGCCAGGCTTGTGGTTCAAGGTTACAGACAGGAAGAGGGGATTGATTATGATGAAACATTCGCCCCTGTAGCAAGATTAGAAGCCATAAGACTGTTCCTGGCCTTTGCTGTCAACCACAACATGAAGGTGTTTCAAATGGATATCAAAAGTGCTTTCCTCTATGGTAAAATTCAAGAAGAGGTATATGTTTGTCAACCTCCAGGCTTTGAGGATCCATTTTATCCAGATCATGTCTACAGGCTAAACAAAGCCCTGTATGGCCTGAAACAAGCACCAAGGGCCTGGTATGAAACTCTTTCCACCCTTCTACTCTCAAATGGTTTCAAAAGAGGTACCATTGATAAAACACTGTTTTTAAAATGGAGAGGAAAGGATTTAATGATTATCCAAATTTATGTGGATGACATTATTTTTGGAAGCACATGTAATAAAATGTGTGAAGAGTTTAGGGAACTCATGACAGTTGAGTTTGAAATGAGTGCAATGGGTGAGCTGCAATGCTTTCTTGGTCTCCAAGTACAGCAAATGCAAAATGGAACTTTCATTCATCAAAGCAAATATGCTAAAGAACTTTTAACCAAATTTGATATGAATGATTGTAAACCATGCAGCACACCCATGGCAACAAATAAGCTGGTCATGTCTGATGAAAAGGATGAGCTGATTGACCAAACACTTTATAGAAGCATGATTGGGTCTTTATTATACCTAACTGCATCTAGACCAGACATCATGTTTGCAACATGTGTCTGTGCAAGAAGTCAATCAGCTCCCAGAAAATCAAATCTCATTGCTGTAAAAAGGATTTTCAGATACATAAAAGGTGCTCCCACACTTGGTATCTGGTATCCAGCTAATGGGAATATCAAGCTTTCAGGCTTTTCAGACAGTGACTTTGCTGGATGCAACACCACAAGGAAGTCCACATCAGGAGGGTGCCAGTTTCTAGGTGATTGCTTAGTCTCATGGCAAAGCAAAAAGCAAGCAGCTGTTTCAACATCCACTGCTGAAGCTGAATACATTGCTGCTGCAAGCTGTACAGCCCAACTCCTGTGGCTTCAAAATCAGTTACTGGATTTTGGTATCACTGCCTTAAAGACACCACTTATGTTGGATAGCCAGGCAGCAGAAAATATCATCAAAAATCCAGTTTCCCATTCTACCACCAAACACATCGACATCAGACATCACTTTGTGAGGGATTGCTATGAAAAAGGTTTGATTTCTCTGCATCATGTCCCAACTAAAGACCAGCTGGCAGATGTGCTCACAAAGGCACTTGATACAGCCACTTTTGAAAGCTTGGTCTCTAGAATTGGGATGCTAAACATGGAATAACAAGCAAAATCTGGTTTTCTATGCATAAAAGCAACAAAATGTTTTCAGAAAATCAAAAATCCATCCTTAAAAATAGCTAAAAATGAAGTTTTCATTAAAAATCCTTAAAAGTCTGCCATAACCACTGTTTGTTTAAAAGTCTGCTTTACTTCAAAAGTCTGTCCACTGCTGAAAGCCATCCTCTGCTCTCTCTTTTCTTGATAACCTCTGTTGTTCAAAAGCAGAGTCTTATCCACTGATATGCTATCTACTGATAGTGACAATCTCCCACTGCTTCCATTTTACCGTTGTGACTACTGTCTTCATCAGTAGCTTTCACCAAAGTACTGTCCTTCATTTCATCAGAGTTTGGCATGTGGGCAGTACATAGTGGTCAGTACTTTTGTAACGGCTGCCACCTCAGCCTTCACTTTTCCTCTATAAAATCCCCCAAACAGGGTTTTACTGTCGAATTGAATTCCTAAAAATTCTCTTCTCAAAACAGTTTTTCATCTCATTTTCCACAAAATTTCTTCGATCATTCATCTTCAAAATGACAAAATCAAAGAAATCTGCAAAACCCACTTCCAAATCATCATCGAAAACAGCCTCTCAAAAGGCAATCTCCACTGAAATTCCATATAAATCATCTCACAATCTCCTGGGTCTTCTCACAAAACCAGGAACCACCAAGGTTTTCGATTCCATCATTGATATCATGGCAGAATCAAAGTACAAAACTTTGTTCACCGCCGATGCACCAATCTATTTGGCAACCCAAAGGGAGTTCTGTAAGAATGCAACCCTTGAAAAACAAGGAGACACTGCAACCACCATTAACTCTTCTATAAAGGGAAAAGCTGTCCAAATCACGCCACAATCCATTTCAGAGGTCTTTCAACTCAATGATCAGGAAGGTAAAACTGTTTTCACTAAATTTGAGTTACAAAATGACTTCATTGAGCGAGGGTATGAAGCAACAATGATGAAGAAACTTACCTTAGAAAAAGGTTATTTTCCTTCTGCAACCAGATTTTTATTCCATACCCTCCTACTATGTGTTTCAAACAAAACCACTTCTTTCAATGAAATCCCTTTAAAGATTCAAAATCTGGGATATGCTATTCTTCAAGGAGAAAATTTTAACTATTCTCGGGAAATTTTCAAAGATTTGGTTAATAATGTTGAATCAAAATCATTCTTACTGTTTCCAAGGTTTTTGAGTTACTATTTTGAAAAGAAATTCAGTAAGGATGATTTAGCTACAATAAACCAAGGTGACTCTACTCAAATAAACAGTTTAACAACTGAAACTTTTTCAAGGATGTTAGCACCTTGCAAAACACAAGCAGAGGTGCCTGAGCAGATTTTAGCAGTTACAACTGCTCCTCAGGTATCTGCTGCTGAGCCCACTGCTCAAGGTGATCAAAGTAGCAAAACAACTGCTTTGAAACCCACACCTACAATCACCAAAAAGCCACACAAAAAGAAAATTCAAAAACCCCCCAAACCCATCAAAAAGGCATCTCTGGAGGATGAGATACCAGAGCAAATGTCAGTGACAAAACAAAAGTCACAAGAAACCACTGCTGCTTCTTCCTCACAGCAGATGGTACAAATATCTCAACCCATAACCAAAACTCCTCCTGATTCTTCACAAAAAGAACAGGTTGTACAAACAGGGTCTCCACATCTTGATGCTCTGGAAACACTTGTTTCTATCATCCACAGCTCAATACCCGGAGCAAATCCTCTTTCTACACCACCCATCACATCCACAATTCCCCCACCAACTAAACTACTGTTGGATGCAATTGATTTGAACCAGGCACTAACCAGTCCTTCTCAATCACCTATCAATGAGAATATTCCTCAACAATTGACTGGGTCTGATGTATCAATCCTTGCTAACCCACCAACACAACCTGAGGAGGTTACACCCCTTGAGTTACAAGTAACTCTTGGTGGTAGTCCAAGTGAAGCAGCCACTACAACTGTTGAACCCACTGGTTTACAGTTGGACAGTGGTTACATTAATAAGACTTCCTTGGAGGCAATTCCTTACATAGCACCTCTGCCAACCACCAGTGGATTTATTTATCCTACTGGCAACATCAAAAGGTTGTCAAGTGTTGAAGGAAGAAGACCCCATTACCAAGAAAAAGGGGCATCAGTGGTAGATGTTTAGAGTACACTCCCTACCTCAACTACTGATAAAACCACTGCTAGTGGGAAATCAGATGATCCCATTAAATTGGGTGATGATTTAAAATACATGGATTTGACGGAACGTGTTGAAAAATTGGACACATCTGTTGCAGATATTAAAAATATGCTACAACAGGTGTTGACAATACAAAAAATGAAATCCACTGCTGCTCCAACTCAAGCATCTGCTACAAATGAGCTCTGGACTCTTTTCCAACCTTTTCTCCAACAACAAAAAGAAATGGCTGATCAGCAACATGAACTTCATGTCCAAAAGCTGAGAAACATTATGGAGTCTAGGTACAAGAACACTCAAGCAGATATCAAGGCAATCAAGGCCCATCTATTGGAAACCACTGGCACTGCTCCTCCAATAGTACTCTTCATTGATCAACTCCCAGAAGATAATGCCAAAAAGGGGGAGAAAATTAAGGAGTGGAAGAAGAAAGGAATAGATGATGGTCTTTACATTGAAACTGAAAAGGATGCTATGACCAGGAAAATTCCTATGCCAGATGGTAGCAAAAAGGTTGATGCTACTCAAGAAGCACTTGATGAAGGAGTAGCAAGTGTTAAAAGAGATAGAATGGCAAAGGATATATCAAGATGGAATGAGGAGAAGAAAGCTTTTATGGAGCTGTATGAGCAGGGTTGTTCTGGTTCAAAGGATTCTAAAAAGCCCAAGACAAAAAGGCAACCTAAGTCCATCCCATCCAGTATTCCAAAGCATACTCCAAAACCACCATCCAAAAGCCATAAGCATCAAACCTCCACCCAAACAGCTGTTGTAACTCCTGCTGTACCAACTACTGCTGGTGCTTTAGTTGTTTCAACATCTGTTCCCACTTCAACACACACCACCTCAACACACACCACAACCACTGTCTTACCACCACTGTCATCACCAAAAACAATTCCACCATCACTTTCCCCTGCTGACAAAAGGCAGAAGACAACAGATGTTATAACATATGTTGTAATGACAACAGTGGTTGAAGCACCAGTTGTTTCATCTGCTGTTGATCAATCACCAACCACTGCCACTACATCCACCACCACTGCTCAATCTAAAACATCATCAGTCCCTCCTAAACCAAAAAGGAGAAGGCTAATTCTCAAAGATGATGACACCTCACCATCACAAACATCTTCAAAATCCTTAGCTCTTGTCACAATACCACAACCTGTTCCTCTCTCTTCAGTTCAAATATACAAGCCTTTACCTCCTGCAGGTGTTCAATTCCCTCTTGAACTAGCAGCTGTTAGAGAAGAAATAAAATCTTTTTATTATGAGGATGACCCTGCCAAAAGGAGTTTGCCATCAATAAAAGGATATCCATGGCCTAAAAATATTGATGAATATTTGGAAATCAAGGCTAAGCAAGCAGATGATATTTCAAAAAGAAACATACAAGGAAAATCTGACAAAGAAATTTCAAGAAATTATCAATATCTGCTCACACAGGTCAGATGCCTAGAACAATTTGCAAAAAATGTTAGTCAACAAATTTCTAAAAAAGCTGCTGAAACTTTAAAGAAAGACTACATTGAAAGCATCATGGTTCACAAGAAATACAAAAGAGAGAGATACATGTACAAAGAGTGGACTGTTCCTGAGCTTGAAGATGAAGCTGCAAGGATTCAAGATATGATAAAAAGGAAGGTCACTCACACTCCTCCTGACTGGGCAAAGTTCAGAAAGAATGTACCTGACAAACAGGTAGAACTGAAAAGAATGAAAGAGGAACTGGTTGCTGCTGAATATGGTAATAAAAGACAAATTGCTAGATGGAAAGAAGATGTGGTCAGGGCAACCTACAAAAGGTTGGAGGAACTAAGAAAGAAAGATCCAAATGTTCCTCAAAAGCCTGACTATCCTGAAGCAGAGGTTTCAGAAAAACCAACAAAGCTGAAATTCAGGAGAGCCACTACTCCAGCTGGTGCTGCCATCTACAAAAGAAGGAGCAAAAACCAGCTGAGTACTGAAACAATTCAAGATCTATTAGCTGGAGAGGCTGTTGTAAAAGCAGGCATGAAAGTAATGATAAAAGAAGATCTTGAATTGGAACAATCTGCAAGTACTGCTCAGCCAGTTTTGAATAGGCCAGCCTCACCAAATACTTCTGCAAATAAGCATCTCCCAAGAAACCCACCAGGCTCAAAAATACAAAAGTGGGAAACTGACAAACAGTCCTGCGTATTGACTTTGCTCAGGTCTGGTGGAGAAGTGAAGAAAATATCAAGGGAACAAGCTCTTGGCCTGAGTCTTGAAGATTTGCAGGATCTCCTTGATCTTCCACTTAGCAGGGATGATGAAGATACAGATGCCCTAGACTTTGAATTACAATTTAAAGGCCAGATAAGGGAACTGTTGATGAGGCAATAAAGTTTTCCACAAATAATGAAAAGTTTTGGCATTATCTGTTCCAGGGGGAGATTGTTGGGATTGAACCCTATGAAGAGGAACAGATAATTAAAGCCAAAACTGGATCAGAGCAGTGGATCCAGAATAAGCAGACGTTTACAATCATTCATGCAAATCTCTCCCCTTGAAAGTGGTTTCATATCTGCTGACCTCCTATCTGCTGATCATACTAAGTGCTGATTTACAACTGTTGTCTTGCATCTACTGCCCAATGTCAAAGAATGATGGAAGACCAAAGCTCTGCTGCTCAATCTACTGACTTGAGTCAAGTACTGCTGATCCGGACAAGCACTGCTGGGTTCACAGCAGTGAAAGGATGCAGCATCTGTTTAAGTGTCTTTTATGAAATGTAATGTAATAGCAGTAGTTAGTACATCAGTGTTTGTATAGATTAGTGGTTAGTGTTTGTTAGGAGGTTAGATGTCACTTTCATGGTGACGTCAGCTTAAGATGCTCAGTGGTTTGCAAGTGCCTATAAATAGAACAGGACCATGCACTGTTCTATTTAGCTCTTTCACAACATCGTCTTCTTTGCACGAACAAACTACTGAGCTCTGGCTGAGGGGGAGTTTGCATTCATTCATCAATCATTGTAATCGTTGTTGAAACAAATTCAATCTTTCGATTCATTGTGTAAAGATGTTTGATCAAAGTATTACTCTCGTTTGATTGTATGCAAAGTTTGTTTTCATCTTAATTCCGCTGCACAACTCTTTCATTTCCATCTTAATTTCAAACGAAAATACAATAAAAAACAAACTCAGATCCAACAACCCCCGATGAAGCGATCAATCCTTTTAGGTTCTGGGGTTACCAAGTACGGAACCAGCCTAGATAGGGTATTGAAAGTGGTGAGGTAAGCCTGACAGTCTAAATTCTTCATCACCAATGATAAGAAATCTGACTCGATTCTTTCAACTTCGTACTGCGGGCAATAATTATCCTTAATGAGAGCAACGAACTGATCCCATGACAAGTTGTAGAGTGGGATCTTTCCAGCAGCTTGGATGAGAGACTTCCACCAGGCCAGTGCTTCTCTCTTGAACGACTGGGATACATATTTCACTACGTCCCTTTCAGCACAACCGCTGATGTCTACAACCGTGTCCATTTCGTCCAACCAAGTCATACAATCTACTGCGCCCTTTTCCCCAGTAAAATCTCGGGGCTTACATGAAACAAACTATTTGTACGTGCATCCTTTAGCACGAGGCGCATCATCGTTCACTACCTTCTTAAAGGGGACACTGTTTTCGTTGGAGGAGTGTCTGTCATTATCTTTCTTAGACTCATCCTTCTTGGACTTAGGTGGGGTAGGTGGTGGCTTGCTGTGAGCCTCAGAATGACTTTTAGGCTTAGAATGTGGTGTAGATAAGGTCTTACTCTGAGACCCACTGGACTCATTATACTGTCGCTCAATGGCCCTTGTAACAGCACTATCTACAAGTGCTTGTAATTCTGCAGCTGTCAACTGTATCTTAGCATTCTCGTGGTTTTCCACCGGATGACTATTTACTTCATCCGACCCGGCCATGTAGCTTCAATTGCTACATATAGAAAATAATAGGCAAGGTTTTATTTAGAAGCTTTCACAGTATTTTATATTTTATTAACCATGGTTCTAAATGGCCATTTTAGGTTAATTTGTTACAATGCAGGATCTTTATTACCATCATAATTATAATTTAATAATAGCACATAAGGCCTAGTCATGTAGACAACTTTCTAAATTATAAATTTAGAGCTTATAGAATTAAAGTTTGAATAAAATAGCAATCAATCCCTTTATTGGCAGGGAGTTTATAAACTACGGCTGTCTTTTGTTTTATATAACATTAGTTATAGCCCGTAGGCATTATGTCACAATCAGATATATATAAAAATATAAATTTTGGATAATTTATTAAAAGGGTGACATGTGTGATTTTGCGGATCACACTAGCCAAGAATGTTAACATGTTTGCAGATGTTAACAGAGATTTGAATCTTTTTAAACAGGTTCTACCATATTGGCCAGGTCTTTAATATGACATTGAAGCTAGATTTTACCTTTTAAGATTCTTATCAATAGAATGGTAAGTCTACAAAATAATTATTATTTCCATTTATTCATTTATTATATTCATGTATATAATTTTAAAAATGAAAATTTGAACTAACCATTTCAAATAAAATTATCTAGCACAAGTTTGCCATAAACGGGACTTTTACATAAACAACATGCCCACGCAGGGGCCAAACCAACAAACAAACCCACGCAGGGGTTAAAATAGAAAGGCATGCCCACGCAGGGGCAGAACAGAAAGGAAATATGCCCACGCAGGGGCAGAGTACAGAAATAAATGTCCTCGTAGGGACATGATTACAGCTAAAATAAATAAACAAACAAAGGATTCAGTGATCCTTCTTGCTTTTTCCCTTGATTAAATCCACCATTTTTTTGAACATCCCACGGTTATCAAAACCCATCGGTGGTGGTTGCGGTGCAACTGGGTTTGAAGGTCCACCCATTTGTGGATCTTCTTGAAGTGGCGGATAATGACTGCCACTTGATTGACGAGGAGAGCTAAAATGAAAATCTCCTTTTATAAAAAAAAAAAAAAGAAAATTAATTGTGTGTATTTTGGGATATTTTCATGTTTATTTATAAAAAAACAATATTATTGGTAAATAATACAAATATAAATTATAAAAATTAAAAATAATACAAATATTATGAATTAAAAATGAAGCTTTGATTTGAGGATTTTTTTCAATAAATCATTCGGTAATTCATTGAATCCTCTTTCTGTATGGCAATAAGTTTTGTCATGAGAAAATTCAAAATTCACTACTAAAAAAGAATTTAGTGTCCACTAACAATGTTAAACGCTTATGGCTTTTATAATATATTTTATAGATCTAACAATGCAATATTGTTTTTTAACGATATATATGTCATATTCAACATGGATCATAATGCGAAACAAAATGAATAAAGCATAGAAAAAATACCTTTCATAATAATTCCGAGACCACCAATTCCAACAATGAGCGCTAGATAATCTACATTGAGAATGCCTTTTACAAGTTTCCAAACTGAAAAAAACACGATGCAATAAAAAAAGTGTGTGAACATCGAAAAAAACAACTTTAACACGATGCAATACAAATACAATATCAATATACAGCTTTCATTAATGAATTGACAATGGTTGTTTATGTAGAGTGGAGCCAAAGCTAGATATGACTAATGACTTATGAAGAGGGAGGAATGGTGCAAGTTAAATGAATATTACCTTTTATTATTTTATTTATTCCCTTGAAATTAAGTGTTAGCATTATTGACTTAAACTAATAATGAAATTAACCAACCAAACAATCAAAACACAAAAACCTAAATATTCATCTTAATCATTTTTTCATTAGTTAAAAATCAAAAAATCTGTGAGAAGACAAACAAGAGTAAAAACATTTTAAGTGATTAAAAAACGGATGGAAACATAACTTTAACATTATCACTATAAGGATGAGATTTTCGAATTTCGATCACAATTAGTTTATTTTAAAGACAATTTGATAATCATTATGCATCACAGAGTCAATAAAATAAAACAATAATTAAACAACGAAGTTTATAGCAAGTGAACTGAAACAATAATTAAACAACGAAGTTTAAGATAAATATATACCTGTGACAGAACAATGGTATTTTAGCCCGGATCTAATATCCTTGCTGCTGCTGCTGCCGTCTCAATCTGAGGGTTCTTTCTTTTCTTTGTTGTTGTGCCCTAATGGCAATATTATTATATTTATATAGATAGGTGTTGGGTCATATTTTTTTGCTGGGCCGAATGATGGACCACAGTCTCCACTCACACAGGGCTTGAAAGATTCACTCCAGGGATAAATGGATAATCAATCATTTTGGGCTTCACCAAAATTTCTTTCCATAATTTGTTTCAAGGCAAGTAAAAAGTAGAGGTGGACATTAATTAATCGTAATCGGTTATTGATTGAAACCGTAGTCGGTTAATATCCGATTGAGAAATAACCAATTAGTGGTTATTTTTAACCGTAGGTTAGTAACTGGTTATTGATATTTAGTATGGGAATCGGTTAAAGTCATCATCATCATACTCAGTAAATCCCACCAATAGCAAAGCTAAGGTAGGGTCTGATGAGGGTAAGATGTAGACAGTCTTACCTCTATTCTGTAAGAATAAAAAGGTTGCTTCCGGTTGACTGAAGTGGTTTGCGCACCTCTAAGTAAAATTGAGGGGAAAGGTTAAGAATAGAGGTGTTTAAAAAAACCGGTTAATAAACCAGAACCGGATATAACTGGTATAGGAAAAACTGATTTCGGTTATAGATTGCCCTTCGGTTTGTATATTCCAAATGAAAAAACCGGTTAACCGGTCCATTTAAGCCCAAAAAATGCCCAGCTCCACATAATGTATTTTTTACCGTTGGCAACCAAAAATTAACAGTGACCGTTGTATTGCCTTTTGGCTCGGTTTGTAGTGGGTTTTTGACCCACACATGTATAATAATACTTGGATGTATTGTTTTAGTCCCACTCTTTTCTAGCTACAAATAAAAAAAACCACAAAAATTGTAAATGTTTCAAATGACTAGTTCGAGTTGTGACACCCCAGGAAAATCTGGAAAACAACGCAACTTAACTAGCTTCCTCAGTAACCACGCGCTAAATTTCGGGACGAAATTCTCTTAACAGGGGGAGAATGTGACAACTCTCAAATTTACATGTATTCCGTACAATTTATTAATAATAATTAATGTGGTTGACGACTGTATGGCATCACTTAACTGCTTTCTGATATCTGTGTTATGCGTACACGTATTTGTTAATATACTAATAGTGTACAGAAAGGTCACTAAATAGTCCGTTATAGTTTCCTAAATGTAAGAAAGTAAAAACGTTACAAAATATATAAATAGGACGCGTCACGAATTAATTAAGCACTTTAACGGAACAGTGTCAAACCGAACAACCGGACTTTACCCGGAACCTAAAAATATTGCCAATGACATTGTTTACACTTTTCTGAGCTAGTTAGGGTCCCCGAATACCCTAACACCCTTTATGACACTACACACTAAATACACTAACTAAGTGTCATTAGATTCCAACTAGATCTTAACCACACCATTGCATCCCAACCCTATACCCCCCCCCCCCCCCCTTGTGACCGTCCCCAAGCTAGTCCCCACACAAGATCTTTTATAATCCTACTAAATCCCTCCTTGGAATTAGCTAGATCTTGATAAGATCTTGATTGTACTTATGGAGGCATATAACCCAAAGGTTATTAGAGTTAGGGTGTTATAAGTAGCAACATCTCACCATCACCTTCAACACACAACACCTCTTCCCTCCCTCCTCCATAACTCGGCTGAAACATCCCCTTACACCGCCATCCATTTTCGATCTTCATCCAAGTATTCCAAACTCACAACAAGGTGTAGGAAAGTGAACAACGAAGCTCGGTGCTCTCGGAAGTGGAAGGACCGCTCTCGTTTTCTTTTAACCACCACTTTTACGCCTTTGATCTTCCCTAGCCTCGAGCTAGTAGTAAGTGACTCTAAACATCTTCTTGATCTTGTCTAGAGTGGTTAATAAGAGTTTCATCGGTTAAAAATCACTAACATATAAGATCACCAACTAAAAGTCTACTAAAGTGATGAACAAGGTGGTTAATGGATGAATGTTAGTGTAAATCATGTAGATCTTGTGTGATTATGATGATTGGTTGATTATCTGATGTTTTACTGAATGATATTAGTATATGATGTTGTTGTGGTCACTAAACTCGTTAACGGAATCGATCGAACATGATTTAGATGGTTAAACACTTGAAATCAGAATCTGTCTAACTTTTACAGCCCAATTCTGTTGGCTGTAAACAGGTCTTAACCTCAACGAAAAATTGATATTTTGAATCTAAAATATGTTATTATGAAATACGGTTCTAATAGCACCGGAATCGTAACTTTTGGACTCCGTTTACTATTTTTAAAGTATTAATAATTTGTAACAGCAACTTAAGCTGAATTTTGACAGCAATAAATGGGTGTCTTACTTTCAGTCGTAACCTGAGTTTTGTGATGAATCGGACCATGAAATTTGTACGGTAGATAACAACCTATGTATTTGTAATTACCCCACTGGAATTTCGTAAATCGGACACTCGATGAATTTTTAATAAATTGTTTCGTGGACTGTAGTCAGAAATACATAAATCTGAGTTCAGTCCCGAATATGAATTTTTATAAAATGTGGGTAATGAACCGGACCCCGATATTTTTACACAATAAAATATGGAATGTTTATGACGTTCTATAAAAATTTGGGAATTTTTGGAATAATCTAACTATTTTATTTAAATGTCCGAAAACAGCCGGTTTTGAGTATTAATGCTGAAACGACATAAGTAATGATTTGCGTGTCTAAATGTCGAGTATGCTATCTGTAAATGATCTGACATGTTATATATGTTATGTGCATTATCGTATGTTTGATTTTGAGTGGGGAATGGACGGGAAACTTAGATGGGCATAAACCGTTACAGTGATGCATGTTGTGTGATAGATACGTGTAGGAACTTTGTGTTCTATTTGAAAGCCACTAAATGACTAACTGGTAAATCATACTAGGACGTGATTGACCGACCTTGACTGTTAGCTATATTGAGAATCTAACCGAGCAAACCGAGGTGAGTTCACACCCTTACTAAGGCATGGGATTCCCGGTGGTTGGGAATGGGATTGAATAACTATTTATATTATCAACACTACTAGACTACCTACTACTGTCCTCGGATTGGGAAGGGCACGTACGTAAAACCTACGTACACACATACTCACTACTGTCCTCGGATTGAGAAGGGCACGTACGTAAAACCTACGTACACACATACTCACTACTGTCCTCGGATTGAGAAGGGCACGTACGTAAAACCTACGTACACTCACACTCACTACTGTCCTCGGATGAGAAGGGCACGTACGTAAAACCTACGTACACTCATACTTAACACCGTCCTCGGATTGGGAAGGACTCTTATGGATACGCCTAGTCTAGTAACATACATAATGGGAAGCCCCCACTAAATATCGTAAAGGTTTGGGAATCAAGAATAATGGGTAATACTTGGTTATGAAACGAACTTCCGATTCCTGATACGAACTCATTAACTAAACAACCAAACGTGAACTCACTCAACTTTGTTGTTGACTAGTTGTTACATGCCTTACAGGTCGCTAAATGCTTGGAGCTTGCACGGGGAAGGAGTCGTTGTGGAACATGGGTTGTTATATCCCATACTTAATAGTTGAACTTTATAAACCCTATGGAACTTATGTTGAGACTTTAAACTTATGAACTGTGAACTTATGTTTTGAACTCACGTTTATGCTTCCGCTGTTTAAACCAAACAAGGTTAACTAGCTTTGGTCACCAATCGTATTATGTTTGGTTTTATTTACTTAATTGAATTGTTCAATATGATTGGTGGCTCGATCCTGGTCATGTCACGCCTCCAAGCGGTGATACTCCGCATGGTGGATTTTGGGGGTGTGACAGATTGGTATCAGAGCCATTGGTTATAGAGAACTTGGTTTTAATAAGGGAAAAAGTTTTTATTAAAACCAGACTATAACCTGTACAGTGCTCAACGATCCACAACGACGCTTCGCTCCACGTGCAAGGCTCGACACCATAAGTGGTATGATTATGTTATATTGTCGGTTAGATAGTTCTCACTGTGCATTAGATAACGTGATAATTGCTATTTGAACCTTGTGTGCTTACTCTCTAATGTCGTCCCACACACTTACACACTTTCGCGACACTTTCCTCACTTACGTTGCTTCATTATGAAGATCATGAGCGGACGCGAAGGACGTATCAACCTCACTCAAGCCCAGTTGACGGCTTTGATCAACGAACGAGTTGCGGAGGCACTCGCAGCTAACCCTGCAGGAGGTCAACATGCTCAACCTCCTGTGTGCACGTTCAAGACGTTCATGGACTGTCGACCTACCACTTTCAGTGGCACCGAAGGAGCAGTGGGCCTTCTTCACTGGTTTGAAAAGCTTGAGACAGTTTTCGAGATGAGCGAATGCCCCGAAGACCGTAGGGTGAAATATGCTACCGGAACACTTGAAGGAGCTGCGTTAACCTGGTGGAAGGCACAAGTTCAACTACTAGGACTGGCAGTTGCTAATGCCACATCCTGGAATGGTTTCAAAGAGCTGATCAAGGAGGAGTACTGTAGTCGGGATAACATCCATAAGCTAGAGGTGGAATTTTACAATCTGAAGATGACGGGATCTGAGATCGAGGCGTATACTAAGAAGTCAAACGAGCTGGCCATCTTGTGTCCAACCATGGTGAACCCTCCCTTCAAACGAATTGAGCTCTATCTCAAGGGCCTTGTACCAGAGATTCAAAGTCATGTGACTTCAGCCAACTTGGGTACCATCCAGCAAGTCGTCAAATTGGCTCATCGTCTCACCGACCAGGCAGTGGAACAAAACAGACTACCCAAGCGTATTGGTGCTGCTACTTCTGATGCACCTACCGACAACAAACGAAAATGGGATGGGAATTCCGGCAAAGGCTCTGCCTCTGTTCAGTCTCAGTCTCAGCAACGAAGGACTGAGGACCATAGGAGCCCTGGTCAGCACTTTTCTGGTAGTCAAGGGCAGGGTGGATATCGAGGAAACCACCCAAAGTGCAACAAATGCAACAGACACCACAGTGGTCAGTGCAACAAGGGACACTGTCAGAGGTGTCTCAAGATGGGTCATGAAGCCAAGGATTGCAGGAGCCCACGGCCTACGAATCAGAATCGTCAGCAGCAACAGCAAGCACCGCAGAATCAGCAACAGCAACAGGGCAACAAGGGATGCTTTCAGTGTGGTGCTGAAGATCACTTCAAGAGACACTGCCCGCAGTTAAATCAGAATCAGAATCACAACCAAGGAAACGGGAACAATAATGGGGGCAACAATGGAGGAAACAATGATGGCAACGGTGCCAGGGGTCGTGTGTTCGTGATTGGTCAAGGAGAAGCAAGGAACGATCCCAACGTTGTGATGGGTAAGTTTCTTCTTGACGACTTCTTCGTTACTGTTTTATTCGATTCGGGTGCCGATACTAGTTATGTGTCCGTGAAAGTTAGCCAAATTCTTAAGCGCACCCCAACACTCCTGAACACCAAACACACGGTAGAGCTAGCTAACGGTAAAAGTCTTGAAGCCACACACATAGTTAAAGGTTGTAACCTCGTCTTAGCTGGTCAGACTTTCCCTATCGATCTTGTTCCTATCACACTTGGTAGTTTCGACGTCGTTATTGGGATGGATTGGTTATCTCATCATCAAGCGGAGATTGTTTGCAAGGAGAAAATCATCCGCATTCCTCGTTCTGATAAAGAACCCCTCGTGATTCGTGGCGACAAGAGTGGTGCTGTCGAAGGCATCATCTCTTTCCTTAAGGCCCAGAAGTGTTTGCGAAAGGGCCACACTGCCATTTTAGCACTCGTTACTGACACATCTACGGAAGAGAAGAGAATTGAAGACATCCCTATTGTGCGCGAATTTCCCGAGGTATTTCCTGAGGAATTACCTGGTCTTCCTCCTCATCGCCAAGTTGAGTTTCAAATCGAGCTAGCTCCTGGAGCAGCGCCAGTAGCTCGAGCACCATATCGTCTAGCCCCATCAGAACTCGAAGAACTGTCCACACAGCTACAAGAACTCTTGGAAAAGGGTTTTATACGTCCGAGCTCTTCACCCTGGGGAGCTCCAGTCTTGTTCGTGAAAAAGAAAGACGGTACCTTCAGGATGTGTATTGACTATCGCGAACTTAACAAGGTGACTGTGAAGAATCGTTATCCTCTTCCACGTATTGACGACTTGTTTGACCAGTTGCAAGGGTCGAGCTATTACTCCAAGATTGATTTGAGATCGGGATACCATCAGCTGAGAGTCCGAGATGAGGACGTCTCCAAAACAGCATTCAGAACTCGTTACGGCCATTACGAGTTTCTGGTTATGCCATTCGGGCTGACAAATGCACCAGCGGTCTTCATGGATCTCATGAACCGAGTGTGCAAGCCTTACCTGGATAAGTTCGTTATTGTGTTCATCGATGATATCCTGATCTATTCTAAGAGTCAGGAGGAACACGAGCAGCATCTACGACTTATGCTGGAACTTCTTCGAAAAGAACGGTTGTATGCCAAGTTTTCGAAATGTGATTTCTGGCTTCGCGAAGTCCACTTTCTAGGCCACGTGGTAAACAAGGATGGAATTCATGTGGATCCATCTAAGGTTGAATCGATCAAGAACTGGCCTGCACCCCGCACACCAACAGAAATCCGCCAATTCTTGGGTTTGGCCGGATATTACAGAAGGTTTATAAAAGATTTCTCCAAGATTGCGCAACCTCTCACTTCACTGACTCAGAAGGGCATCATCTATCGTTGGGGTGATGCACAGGAGTCCGCGTTTCAACATCTAAAGGATAGACTTTGTAGCGCGCCTATCCTCTCATTGCCAGAAGGCACCGATGATTTCGTGGTTTATTGCGACGCTTCCATCCAAGGACTTGGTTGCGTATTGATGCAACGTGACAAGGTCATTGCCTATGCATCACGCCAACTTAAAGTTCACGAAAGAAACTACACTACTCACGATCTGGAGCTGGGAGCAGTTGTATTCGCACTTAAGATATGGAGACATTACCTGTACGGTACAAAGTGCACCATTTACACCGACCACAGGAGTCTCGAGCATATCTTCAAGAAAAAAAAGTTAAACATGCGACAACGCCGATGGGTCGAACTCTTGAATGATTACGAATGCGCTATCAAGTATCATCCGGGCAAAGCCAATGTTGTGGCTGACGCCCTCAGTCGAAAGGATACTTTACCTAAGCGTGTGCGAGCATTACAGCTTACCATCCAGTCTAACCTTCCTGCTCAGATTCGAGATGCCCAGGTCGAAGCATTGAAAGCAGAAAACATCAGGGCTGAGTCCCTACGAGGATCGAGGCAGCGGCTAGAACAAAAGGGAGACGGTGCCTACTATGTTAACGGACGCATCTGGGTTCCATTTTATGGCAACTTACGCGAGCTTGTGATGGATGAAGCACATAAGTCTCGTTATTCTGTACACCCTGGTTCAGACAAGATGTACCACGACCTCAAGACTACGTATTGGTGGCCTGGCATGAAAGCTCACATAGCAACCTACGTCAGTAAGTGCTTGACTTGTGCGAGAGTCAAGTCAGAATATCAGAAACCATCAGGCCTACTTCAACAACCGGAGATCCCGAAATGGAAATGGGAGCAAATCTCCATGGATTTTGTTACTGGCCTGCCCAGATCTCAACGCGGAAACGATACCATTTGGGTGATCGTAGATCGACTAACCAAGTCTGCACATTTTCTGGCTATCAAAGAAACAGACAAGTTCTCTACTCTTGCAGACATTTACCTAAAGGAAGTGGTATCAAGGCACGGAGTGCCAATCTCTATTATATCTGATCGTGACGCACGTTTTACTTCTGAACTGTGGCAAGCAATGCACAAGTCCTTTGGCTCACGTTTAGATATGAGCACCGCTTATCACCCGCAGACGGATGGGCAATCTGAACGCACCATCCAAACCCTTGAAGACATTCTTAGGGCATGTGTAATCGATTTTGGTAACGGCTGGGAGAAGCACCTCCCGCTAGTGGAGTTCTCATATAACAACAGCTACCACACCAGCATCCAAGCCGCTCCGTTTGAGGCATTGTACGGACGCAAATGCCGATCGCCTCTCTGTTGGGCAGAAGTTGGTGACAGCCAAATCACTGGCCCAGAACATGTGGTAGATACCACCGAGAAAATTGCTCAGATACGACAGCGAATGGCGGCAGCTCGTGACCGTCAGAAACGCTATGCTGATGAGGGAAGAAAACCACTCGAGCTCCAGGTTGGGGATCGAGTGCTACTCAAAGTCTCACCTTGGAAAGGTGTAGTCCGCTTTGGCAAACGAGGCAAACTCAATCCGCGTTATGTCGGACCGTTCAAAGTCATTGAGAAAATTGGCCAAGTCGCCTACAGGTTGGATCTACCTGAAGAACTCAGCGGAGTTCACAACGTATTCCACGTATCAAATCTGAAGAAGTGTATGTCAGATGAGCCCTTCATAGTTCCTCTCAAGGAACTCACAATCGACGACCAGCTGCGATTCGTCGAAGAACCAGTAGAGATTACTGATCGAGATGTTAAGATTCTCAAGCACACAAGAATACCTCTAGTTCGAGTTCGTTGGAATGCTCGTCGTGGCCCAGAGTATACCTGGGAACGAGAAGACCAAATGAAACTCAAGTATCCCCAACTGTTTAAGAAAAACGCAACCACTACAGAGGCTGAAGCTACCGCAGAATTTCGGGACGAAATTCCAAATCAACGGGGGGATGATGTGACACCCCAGGAAAATCTGGAAAACAACGCAACTTAACTAGCTTCCTCAGTAACCACGCGCTAAATTTCGAGACGAAATTCTCTTAACAGGGGGAGAATGTGACAACTCTCAAATTTACATGTATTCCGTACAATTTATTAATAATAATTAATGTGGTTGACGACTGTATGGCATCACTTAACTGCTTTCTGATATCTGTGTTATGCGTACACGTATTTGTTAATATACTAATAGTGTACAGAAAGGTCACTAAATAGTCCGTTATAGTTTCCTAAATGTAAGAAAGTAAAAACGTTACAAAATATATAAATAGGACGCGTCACGAATTAATTAAGCACTTTAACGGAACAGTGTCAAACCGAACAACCGAACTTTACCCGGAACCTAAAAATATTGCCAATGACATTGTTTACACTTTTCTGAGCTAGTTAGGGTCCCCGAATACCCTAACACCCTTTATGACACTACACACTAAATACACTAACTAAGTGTCATTAGATTCCAACTAGATCTTAACCACACCATTGCATCCCAACCCTATACCCCCCCCCCTTGTGACCGTCCCCAAGCTAGTCCCCACACAAGATCTTTTATAATCCTACTAAATCCCTCCTTGGAATTAGCTAGATCTTGATAAGATCTTGATTGTACTTATGGAGGCATATAACCCAAAGGTTATTAGAGTTAGGGTGTTATAAGTAGCAACATCTCACCATCACCTTCAACACACAACACCTCTTCCCTCCCTCCTCCATAACTCGGCTGAAACATCCCCTTACACCGCCATCCATTTTCGATCTTCATCCAAGTATTCCAAACTCACAACAAGGTGTAGGAAAGTGAACAACGAAGCTCGGTGCTCTCGGAAGTGGAAGGACCGCTCTCGTTTTCTTTTAACCACCACTTTTACGCCTTTGATCTTCCCTAGCCTCGAGCTAGTAGTAAGTGACTCTAAACATCTTCTTGATCTTGTCTAGAGTGGTTAATAAGAGTTTCATCGGTTAAAAATCACTAACATATAAGATCACCAACTAAAAGTCTACTAAAGTGATGAACAAGGTGGTTAATGGATGAATGTTAGTGTAAATCATGTAGATCTTGTGTGATTATGATGATTGGTTGATTATCTGATGTTTTACTGAATGATATTAGTATATGATGTTGTTGTGGTCACTAAACTCGTTAACGGAATCGATCGAACATGATTTAGATGGTTAAACACTTGAAATCAGAATCTGTCTAACTTTTACAGCCCACTTCTGTTGGCTGTAAACAGGTCTTAACCTCAACGAAAAATTGATATTTTGAATCTAAAATATGTTATTATGAAATACGGTTCTAATAGCACCGGAATCGTAACTTTTGGACTCCGTTTACTATTTTTAAAGTATTAATAATTTGTAACAGCAACTTAAGCTGAATTTTGACAGCAATAAATGGGTGTCTTACTTTCAGTCGTAACCTGAGTTTTGTGATGAATCGGACCATGAAATTTGTACGGTAGATAACAACCTATGTATTTGTAATTACCCCACTGGAATTTCGTAAATCGGACACTCGATGAATTTTTAATAAATTGTTTCGTGGACTGTAGTCAGAAATACATAAATCTGAGTTCAGTCCCGAATATGAATTTTTATAAAATGTGGGTAATGAACCGGACCCCGATATTTTTACACAATAAAATATGGAATGTTTATGACGTTCTATAAAAATTTGGGAATTTTTGGAATAATCTAACTATTTTATTTAAATGTCCGAAAACAGCCGGTTTTGAGTATTAATGCTGAAACGACATAAGTAATGATTTGCGTGTCTAAATGTCGAGTATGCTATCTGTAAATGATCTGACATGTTATATATGTTATGTGCATTATCGTATGTTTGATTTTGAGTGGGGAATGGACGGGAAACTTAGATGGGCATAAACCGTTACAGTGATGCATGTTGTGTGATAGATACGTGTAGGAACTTTGTGTTCTATTTGAAAGCCACTAAATGACTAACTGGTAAATCATACTAGGACGTGATTGACCGACCTTGACTGTTAGCTATATTGAGAATCTAACCGAGCAAACCGAGGTGAGTTCACACCCTTACTAAGGCATGGGATTCCCGGTGGTTGGGAATGGGATTGAATAACTATTTATATTATCAACACTACTAGACTACCTACTACTGTCCTCGGATTGGGAAGGGCACGTACGTAAAACCTACGTACACACATACTCACTACTGTCCTCGGATTGAGAAGGGCACGTACGTAAAACCTACGTACACACATACTCACTAATGTCCTCGGATTGAGAAGGGCACGTACGTAAAACCTACGTACACTCACACTCACTACTGTCCTCGGATGAGAAGGGCACGTACGTAAAACCTACGTACACTCATACTTAACACCGTCCTCGGATTGGGAAGGACTCTTATGGATACGCCTAGTCTAGTAACATACATAATGGGAAGCCCCCACTAAATATCGTAAAGGTTTGGGAATCAAGAATAATGGGTAATACTTGGTTATGAAACGAACTTCCGATTCCTGATACGAACTCATTAACTAAACAACCAAACGTGAACTCACTCAACTTTGTTGTTGACTAGTTGTTACATGCCTTACAGGTCGCTAAATGCTTGGAGCTTGCACGGGGAAGGAGTCGTTGTGGAACATGGGTTGTTATATCCCATACTTAATAGTTGAACTTTATAAACCCTATGGAACTTATGTTGAGACTTTAAACTTATGAACTGTGAACTTATGTTTTGAACTCACGTTTATGCTTCCGCTGTTTAAACCAAACAAGGTTAACTAGCTTTGGTCACCAATCGTATTATGTTTGGTTTTATTTACTTAATTGAATTGTTCAATATGATTGGTGGCTCGATCCTGGTCATGTCACGCCTCCAAGCGGTGATACTCCGCATGGTGGATTTTGGGGGTGTGACACGAGTGCTCATGGTTCGGTTGGTGTTGGTGCTTCTTCTAGTGAGTTGGTTGTGAAGAGGATCTTGAGCACGAATAGGGATCCAACTTTATAGGTGAATTTTGACTATGCGAGATGTCGAATGATAAAGAAAATGCGCGCTGCAAAAATTGCGAGACGTTTCTTGCAGCCTCATCAAATTCTACATTGAGAGCACATTTGGCGTCACATTGCAAGAAGTTGAAAAAGAATCCCGCTAGTGATCAAGCGCAAATATCACGGGGTTTGGGTACTTGGAATTTCGATCTGGAGGGGGTTCGTCAAAAGATGGCTTAATTTGTTATTTAAGAATCGTGCCGTTTGATCAGTTGATAATCCACGTTTGACTAAGTTGATTCAAGAGAGGCTTCAACCACGTTACACTCACATACGTCATTTGAGCCTTAGATGCGATTGTTTAAAAATGCGGGTAAAAGCTAAATAAAAAATGATTTTACGTTTTGAAAAATTAAATACCGGTGTTAATTTAACTACTGACGTGTGGTCGGCTCCATTTGGTTTACCGAATTCTTATATTTGTGTTACCGCGCATTGGCTCGATCCCAATCCGTGGAAAATGATGAAACGTACAATCGCGTTCGATTCATTTTTTTATCCACATATGGGGGAAATATATATTATGTTTTATAACGCGTCGAACAACACAACAACGGTGCAAATGAAAATAAATTACTTTCTATTGCTTTTGATAACACGTCGATCAACACAATCGCGATGCAAATGTTAAAAATAAAATATACTCCGATTTGTAACGGAGATTTTTATCCTAGTCGATGTGTTACGCGCATTTTGGCATGCCAATCAGTTGGAACTCTACGTGAAAAATGTTTGATTGAGCGATTTTACAAAAAGAAATCCTAAATCCATTTCATGAAAGTCTTGCAATGGTCGGTTTGGTGGAACCATTTGACGAACTTGGTTAGAGTTGTATTGAAACGTTAACACAATTACTTGAAGTTTTTAAAACCGCCACAACGATTTTATCGGGAGTTTATTATCCCACGAGTAGTTTGGTACTTAAACAACTATTTTTTATCCTAAATCCATTTCATGAAAGTCTTGCAATGGTCGGTTTGGTGGAACCATTTGACGAACTTGGTTAGAGTTGTATTGAAACGTTAACACAATTACTTGAAGTTTTTAAAACCGCCACAGCGATTTTATCGGGAGTTTATTATCCCACGAGTAGTTTGGTACTTAAACAACTATTTTTTATGTGTCGAAAAGTAAATGATTTTGAATTTGAAGGTGACGTTTATGAAACAGTGATTGTTCTAATGAAAGAAAAGTTAAGAAAATACTTTCAGAATTGCTACCGGTTTTTACATGTGCCGCCGCCTTGAACCTGTCTATAAATGTTCAAGGTGTTGTGTTGATGATTACAAAGATTTCTTTGGATTTTGATTTAAACGATGAAGACTCAATTTTACAAGAAATGCATTAAATCGTTTTGACAGTTTTTTAAACAATCGTTTTGGCGGCGAGCTCAAAAAGCTTGAGAAAAAATGCATAGTTGAATCTATATAATACGTTAAGAATGAAAATAGTAAATGTTCTTGAGGTGATTGGTGTGCTACGAAGTGGTTTAACTAAATTAACTAAATTAAACCCTAAACTAGACTCTCTAAGTTTTAAATTTATAAAACTAAGACTCTCTAAACCCTAAACCACACGACCGGCAAGTGTACCGATCGATGCAGTATAGCCTAAGGAAGTCCGAGTATCGAACCCAAGAGACTCTACTGAATTACGCTAACGACTCTATCTAGACTTAGACTGATACGAACTTAACTGTTTGTTTATTGAGTGGGGGGGGGGTTTCTAAAAATCCTAAGAATGCAAATAACGAACTAGATTAGCTAAATAACTAACACGAACTCGAACGAAGACTTTGACCAGTGGTGAATGAAGACTACCTAGGCTAGACGCAAGCTAAACTCAGAATGGATCTCTATTCGATGATTTTGTGGTGTGGAACCGGGATCTTTGGATACTAAACCTATTAAGACACCACTAAGCCCCTCAAACACTCTCAAGGCGATTCTTGTGGCACTACCTAGGATGTTACGCTTACCGGTTTTCTAGATTTCTTTTCCGTCCTCTAGTTTCTTGAAAGTGCTTATATAAGACGCTCTACCTCTCAGCGCGAACGTCTAAAGCAACTACGGGTTTTAATCTTGGCTTAATAGACAATGGAATGTTAAGTCCTTATAACTAAACCGAGACCTATTAATATCCTCGAGCCTTTCAGCGACGAGTCTAGCAGAACACTTGATTTTATTTAATTGCCGATTATTACTTCTAAGGTTACTTACTCGATTTTCACCCTAAAGGATCAAAGATTTATTATGTGATATAGACACTCACCAAAACCTAAAACCCTAGCCCGACTCTATTCCGTGATAAAGACCGTCACCAAGAATCGAACGAAGCAATAAACAATAATAAAATAATCACAAGCATGCATATACACCAAGTTAAATTCCCGAAGCTTTTACAATACAAGAAAAATCCACAACCACGCCAAAAATCGAATAAAGATACAAACTTTATTTAGCTATTGTCATTAGCCTAGGTAGTTTATGAAATTTAGCCGGAAAACATGATCAAGAACATAATATCAATCAATAACAAATCTAAATTCATGAAACAATAAGAATCAAACGAAAAACGAAGAATCTAAGAGATAGAACCCGTAGACTTCACTTCCGAACGCTCCTGAATGTTACCCGACAATTCCTAGCGACCCGAATGCTTCCAAACCTTTAAATCAGGCTTCAATGGTGCAAAAGATCTCCAATTTTCGTCTCCAAATCGTGTCCCTTCGGCTGTTGATGATCATCATGATTTATAATCCAAAAACCCTAAAAACCGTTGCTGTCCAGGTCAGTTTCGCGATCACAGCTGCCTCGCGGCCCGCCTGGAAAGGTGTTATAAGTTAAAGCGGGCCGCCTCACCCCTTCAGAACTGTATTTTCGCTTCGTTTCACTCCCGAACTCCTCGATTTCCGTTCCAGTCTTTCGCCTTTCCAGATTTAACTCGTATCTGCTCCTTTTGGCTGTAAAGACCTGGAAAACATAAAATATCAAAAGTATGTACATTCTAAGCTAAACACGGACAAAACCAACTATCTAACGACTAAAACCTGACGCGAATAAAGATTTATTTTACAATACATCAGTGATACCTCTAATAGTGAACTTGGGAGGAATAAATTAACCGATTTTTTAGCCACCATGCCACCCGACGAGTTTCACAACTTTGATATTTTGGCTTGGTTGAAATTACAAGAACCACATTATCTCATATTAGCCGCCATGGCATGTGATCTACTAAGCTCGCAAGCTTCTACGGTAGCTTCGAAGTCGGTTTTTTCTCTTAGTGGCATCGTACTATCCATTCGATAAACATGACTCACATATTGAAGACGAAATTGCGGTGGAAGAACAAATACATGAAGTTGAAGTATTTCAATGCGGTGGAAGAACAAATACACAAAGTGGAAGTATTTCAACGACGGGCGCAACCACTATCCGATGATGAACTTGCGTACAATGAATCGGTACACTCAACTAGCCCCCAAGCGAGTAAACGACTAGCGAAAAAAATATATTGGATGAAGGTGAATAAACAACTAAATGACACGACTCGGTGACGAAACGACTAGACGATTTGTCTACGAAACGAAGAAACTACTACAAGACGGGCGCAACCACTATACGAGTAAACTACACGACGACGAAGTTGATTGAAGACTAGTTAAAAAAATTGCATTGGATTACTTTATGTGTTTTTAATTTAATTATGTAATGTTGGTTGAAAGAGTATTAAAATTTACAAAAAAATGCCAAATTTTATTTGGTTGATTTGTGTGTTTTATATTTATTTATTTTTTTTATAATTTTTGTGCATTATTTAAAAAAAACCTGAAAACGGTTATTTTTAACCGATTTGCAGTTAACCGATTAGCCAATTAATAATAAATTATTCGGTTATAACAAGTTATACATTTAAGCCTTGATTAACTGGTTATTAACCGAAACCGATTTATTTAAAACCAACATAACTGGTTTCAGTTACAAAAAAACCAATATGTGCACCTGTACTTAAGAATGGTAAAAAAACAGACATAAAGCCGCACTAGACCCAAAAAAACGGGGTTTTTTCAATCGAGCGAAGCAAAAAATTCAGTTGAATGACAAGTCAATATAGAAAATTGTCGTCGTAGTTAAGATTGTGGTTGCTACTAACTGAAAATGAATATCAAGATATCAGAGAATAAACTAGAGGAAAGTTCCTCGTCACCCACAACCTAGATTGTAGATAATGAAATCCAAACAAAAAAAATTGATAATAATAATAAGGCCAATTGGATTTTAACACCTTTAACTTTGAAGAATTGGCCGATAACACCCGCAACTAACACTTTGATCTGTGACACCCCAAACTTTTAATTTTGTTTGTCATTTCACCACTCAGTTAAAAAATGACTAACTGAGTTAGTCTTCCATCCTAGCTGGCATCCTACGTGGACTATTTTTGCTGATGTGGCACATTCATGGGCATCCTTGGATTAAAACTGTTTTGACTTATATGTTTTCTTTGTTCCGGTCAAATCTTTGTTCCATTGTTTTGTCATAAAAGGCTGAGTAAATAAAAATCACCATACCCTTACAAAACAGTTGCTTAGCATATCATAAATTACCTTTGTAATAATCAACATTTAAACCAAACAAAAACTACTGACAAATCATTTTCAGAATATGCAACCCAGACTTCAATTTAAAACAATGACAATCAAACCCAAGATTAAACCAGAAAATTCATTTATTCAACAATCATAGAAGCAAACCATAGAGAATCTTTATCCAACAATTGTTCCAACTTCAAACATAAACAAACAACCATCACAGACATTTAAAAAACAACAGTACCAACTTCAAACATGACAACCAACCACCACAAAAGTCTAAAACCCACCACGCAGACGAAGAACAAGGTGCAGAGTGGACTCCTTCTGGATGTTATAATCAGCAAGCGTACTCCCATCTTCCAGCTGCTTGCCGGCAAAGATCAACCTATGCTGGTCTGGTGGAATCCCCTCCTTGTCCTGAATCTTCGCCTTCACATTATCGATAGTGTCCGAGCTCTCCACTTCCAAAGTAATGGTCTTTCCAGTCAACGTCTTCATGATCCATTAAGCCCACCTTAAAACACCATCTTCATAACCACCACCAACATCATCTCATTATTTGTTTCAGATCTATACAACCACCTTGAAGAACTTAAACCAACCTAAATTATCTCATCCACCAACATCATATCATCCAACTTCAATCTAAATCTTAGATTCAAGAACACCAAACATCTACTCACCAAAATCTCAGATTCATGAACAACACCATCTACTCACCTAAATCTCAGACACAAGAACACCGCCAAACATCAACTCATCCACCACCCTAACACCGCTGTCACCACCATAAACACAGACGCCGCCCCTAGATCCGCCGCCGCCCCTAGATCCGCCGCCGCCCCTAACTCCGTCGCCGCCTCTTCGTTCAGATTCAAGAACAACCACCACCAACATCATCTCGTGGCTCTCTCTCTCTCTATATGGAAGTTTTCTCTCTCTAGAATCTAAAGGTGTAAGGGTGGTTAGGGTTTAGAGATTGGATGAGAATAAGATGGGTGGAAGGGTATAACTCAGATTATTGTTGTTTGAAGATGATGATTGATGAAGGTGGTTGTTTGAAGATGATGATTGATGAAGGTTCTTGTTTGAAGATGATGACTGACGATGGGTTGTTGTGAGAGTGAAACAGAATGTGTGTGTGTGTTTTGTTGAATTTGTGTGTTTTGCCTGTACATATACATATACATAATTACATATACATACACAGATTTCACACATATTTTTATATATTTCCACCTCATAACGACACCTCATCAAAAACAAGACACGTAGGATGCCACCTAGGATTGAAAACTAACTCAGTTACTGATTTTTTAACTGAGTGGTGAAATGACAAACGAAATTAAAAGTTTGGGGTGTCACAGATCAAAGTGTTAGTTGCGGGTGTTATCGGCCAACTCTTCAAAGTTAAAGGTGTTAAAATCCAATTGGCCTAATAATAAAGATAAGTAGAAGGAGTATACTTACAATTCTTTCATGTCCTGTAACCCTCCTTCCTTTAATGGCAAAAAGGCAGTGCTAGAGGCACACAAGTGCTTAAGTGGAAAAGAATATGTCATGAATCTTAAGGACGACTAGTCCCCTACATGGTGGCAAAAGAAGAACAAATGTTGGATTGATTCATGTGGAGTCTACCATCATAAACCCGAATGCTTGTTAAAACTAGATCCTTTAAGAATTTCTCTAAAATTTTGGAAGCTGACATGAGTTAAAGCTTAATATCCAACCATGATAATGACTAATTAGGTGTACCATTGTCTAACCTAGGATTATGTAATTGTGTTAGGACTCTGAGATAGTACCGATCGTACTAGTAGTTGTTTAGCAACTGTTAAACAGGTGAGTTATCATGTTTGTTTTCAAAACTGTAATTGTATTAGTGATGTATTAGTGTCATATTATCTCGCTAAGTATGGGATTAAAGTCTTAAAACTCGTCTTATGTCATTAAGAGCTGAAACAGGAAGTTGTCCAACCATTACAGCCGACTTCAGTTGGTTGTAACTGGGTCATAACTTAACAAAAATTGGATGTTCTTGAGTCCAAAGTATAGTATTTCGAAATACACTTCTAATGGCACTGAAATCACAATTTTTACATGTCGTTTGATATTTTAAACAAATTATTCCGTTTCAGTGGTCAAAGCTGCATTTTTCTGCAGAATTTATGCATTGTGTTTTACGTCATGTCTCGGTGAATACTTGGAGTAAGGTCATGAAATTTATACAGTAGATGGTCTCAGGTATCGGTAAAAATCTTCAAGTTGAATCGGGTCAATTGGGTAAACGGGGATTTTTAAATGAACTTTTCCGTAAGATGCAGTTAGAAAGTGATGAATCTGGTCACTGCATAGTAAATGATTTTTCTAAATTTTTCGGTAAAGGGTAGGCCTCAAAATTTTAACACAAGGACAACCCCACCGAGGGGTACGTCACATAAAAAGAGCATAATTTTTGCAACATCATAAGTATGGTGAACGAGCTTACTAATGCAGTCTAATTTCAGTGAATTTGCTATGCATGATTAATAAACTTGTAAGAGTCGAAATTGTTATTTTAAGTGCCCGTATTTGGTTAGTGATAGTATAAATGATATATGACATGTCAGAGGTTATTTTATGAACATGTGCATGAAAACCACACAGTAAAATATCTTGTGACAACTTGTTTGCGTGCTATGATTCTAGATGAGTGTAGAACTTATGAACTTTGTATAAACACACTAATAACCCTATGGGTATCATAATAGGTTGTGGTTGACCACATCAACTTATAACGCATTTAACTCTTACCGAGCAAATGTGATAACCCTCACTAAACCAGGTATCCGTACAACTTGATTAATAATTAATTCTTGCTTAATTACTGTGCTTGCTTGAACTTGTGAATAAACTGCTACTTGAATACTGATACATGTACTTACTTGCATCATACTTTACTTGCTGTCACTACATTATTTACATGACTGAACCTAAGTGACAAACATGATGCACAAAAAGCACAGTAGCACTATAACGGATAACCTATTGAACATGCTGATAAAGCCAGCATCAGGCAAACACTGCCTCTAAGGCCTGTAAGAGCCTGAAATATTTTGCTACACTAGTGGTGAGTG
The DNA here is from genome assembly GCA_030545235.1 of Helianthus tuberosus. Taxonomy (NCBI): domain Eukaryota; kingdom Viridiplantae; phylum Streptophyta; class Magnoliopsida; order Asterales; family Asteraceae; genus Helianthus; species Helianthus tuberosus. The sequence continues at coordinate 125,645,627 of CM060416.1, forward strand.
TATTGATATAAGGGTTGTAGAACTGCGTCTCTAGGAATAAGTCACAATGACTGGATGTGCCTAAAACGTACTCTAAGTACAAAACTCAGCACTTTACATAACAATTCAGCTTTTAGCTAACTAATAAAGTGCCAAAACATGAGAAAAATATCACTAGACACTTTCCAAAGTGTCAGAAATGAGTTGTGTCACTAAAAAGGGATATTAACGACACTTTAAAGCTTTGTTAACGCTTTAACGGATTACTATCCAACCAAACAACCGGACTATACCCGGAACATGAAAATATTGTTATTTTCATTATTTATCTTTTTCTGAGCCAGTTAGGGTCCCTGAATACCCTAACACCCTTTGTAACGCGTGACACACAACTAACCGGGTTAAGCACTTAACTAACTTACTTAACCTAACTAAGTCCTAACTAATTTGGTTGGTTTCGGACTAGGACCCCCCCCCTCTCTAACCGTCCCCAACTAAGAGGGGACACACTTGTACTCTTGTGGATTATTTTAATCTTAAGTGTCTAATATCTAGATGGCACATAAACCTTTGGTTAATACTCACCCTAATTGCCTATAAGATCATGGATTAACCTATCATTCATTTCACAACACTCATAACACAACAACACACTCTCTCTCTCTCTCTCCTTGCTCCTCACGGCCGAGAACAACAACAACCATCCATCCATCCTTCGATCTTGTTCAAGCCATTCCAACATTATACAAGCTTCAAGGATCACGTATTAGGAGGCTTGGTGCACTCGGAGTTTGAAGGACCTCTCTACTTTGCTTTTATCCACGCGTCTTTCGTCTAGATTCTTCCCTAGCCTCGAGCTAGTGGTATGTTACTTAAATCACCTTCTTGAACTATTCTAAAGTGGTTAATACGATATATGATGATTAAAACTCGAAATCTTACAAGATGATACTTAAAAGTCTACTAAAAATGCTATAAGTGTTGGATAAAAGCTCATATGTTGTGTAAATGTTGTAGTAATTGAAATTTGTGATTATTGAGACCCGATCTATGTTGTGGTAGCTCGGATCATCATTTAACCCGGTTTGGTCATGATCACGAATCATGACATAAGGTTGTTTTGTATAGAACAAGGGTTAAAGGGTGAAACTCTACCACACACGAATCATGAACTTGTGTAAAAGTGTTTTAGCTTGTACAATAGTGTTTAAAACTAGCAGATCTACGTATCTGCAAGTGGTATTTTCAAAGGACCCAGCGTTAAAGAAATCATGCTTTCTAAAAATGGATCTTACACTAACAAGAATGGTTTTTTAGAACACACAAGTGTGTAAACACTTGTGTAACACAAAGTTTCAACAAAATAACTATTTTTGTAAAAGTTGACGAGAAGTTGTAAAGACGGAACTTCCATAAAAACGAGGTTTTTACAGAATCGGATTGTTTTATATAAAGATCCACTAAAAGTAATGAGATTTACTTCACAGTTTGGATAAACCACAAGTTCATGAAGTTTATGCGATTTATATACATATTTTGACTAGTTTGTGGTTTGAACATTGTTTTGAGAAAATTGTTGGGTTGATTTGTAAAAGAAAATGATACGCTTGAAAGCGTGGCCACCTCCAGTTACAGAGGAAACTCTGGCGAAATTTTTCCAAAAACCTAACACTTAGAACTATTTTCACTATAAGTGTTAGAAAGACATTTTGACTTGTTTTCAAAATATGAGTTTCGCCACGACTATATTTACAAAACATCGGAGGTGGGATTTTCACAAAATAAAACGTGATACATATATATATTTAGTATATATTCTTCTTTCACAACATCACTTGTATAAGTGTTTATGATTATTTTGTGAACTACGTAAATATTATTTTTAGAGTAAAAATAATATTACTAAGTATTATTTTGGGGAAAATCACATGTATGAAAATATAATATTTTTGAGAAGAATATTCATATTTTGAAGTGGAAATAAAATATATTAAGTGAGACTTAATAGTGAAATCTGAATGTTACGAACACACATGTATTAAATCCCCCATCCTTGGGAAGGAGAATAACTACCAAGTATACAGAATGTAAACACGAAATAGTTGCCTAACTATTTCCCAAAAACTTAAACCATATAGCTAAGGCACGGCCGTCCGTCTAATAGAGTTAGCACGTGTAGGTCGTCATACAGCTGATTGATTTGGAGGCATAGTTGGTAGAGACGCACAACTATGAGTTCATGTCCCCCTTTTCTCTAACTGTTTTCAGTTTTCTTAACTGCGGGGGTGAAATACATGTTACTATGATTACGAGTACTTTATACATGGTATGGTTAGCGTAAGGAGGTTTATTACTTAGATCATGTGAGTGGGTAGGCAGAAACTGGAGGCCATTAATCCTCATTGTAGGACCGAGGGACGTAAGCGGTAGATCTATCTGGGTGTAGCGAGCCCAACTCTAGGCCCAACAGAACGGACCTCTGAGAGGCCCAACAGAACGGACCTTGGAGTGACTTTGTACTCAACGCTAAATCTGCTAGGTTTGAGTCTTCCTACTTGCACTTCACATATATCAATGGCCTTGCAAACCATTGGTGATCTCTTTTTCCTTATTTGCTACATACCAAGACTATTTTTATACTCACGAAGGTTTACTTACTCACTTACACATGAACTCGCTCAACATTATTGTTGATTTTTCAACTTACATGTATTTCAGGAAATTAAAGATCTGGCGCGGTATGTTATGTTTTCCCGCTGCATAAGGGTTCCGAGGTCATCCCAGTTTAGGAAATGTGACTTTTTCCTGGACGAGTCACAAATCTTAAACTGCGTTTATTTCATGTCGATGTTTATGTTATTCAAGACAATGTTTTATGTTATGATGTTGTAAGTCTCTAAGACAATGGTATGTTACTCTGGTTTTAAAACTTAATCAAATGGATGATCTTGCATGATTTTATTTCATATAGCTTTGTTATGGTTAAGCTATGGTATTAAGAAGTCACACCAAAATAACCACGCTTCCGCAAAGCCAGGGTGTGACAGCTTGGTATCAGAGCTCTGATCATAGCGAACTAGGATTCTTTCTCGAGTCTAGACTATGATCACTAGGGCTCTCACGAAAACATTTTTTTTACTGCATACCACTTAAGTCCAGATCTAAAACTTTTTACAAACAAATGTTGAGCACGTTTTATTTATTATTTATAGGCTCAGTCTGAGAGGCTGAGGCTCGGTCTGAGAGGCCGAGGCTCGGTCTGAGAGGCCGAGGTAGTTGGCTAGTGGGACTAGGAAGAGCAGTCTGAGAGGCTGGGAGAATTTGGCTAGTGGGACTAGGAAGAGCAGTCTGAGAGGCTGGGAGAATTTGGCTAGTGGGACTAGGAAGAGCAGTCTGAGAGGCTGGGAGAATTTGGCTAGTGGGACTAGGAAAGGCAGTCTGAGAGGCTGGAAGGCTAGTGGGACTAGGAGAACTATTTGATGCTTACTTGGCAACTTATGTGATTATCTGATTGTATGATTGACTGTTTGTGCATGTTTGTGTTTATGTTACAGACATTATGGACACCTCTGGCACTGGTGATTCAGACACCACAGGACCTAGACCTATAGTATCGGACGACCTAGAGTCTTCTGAGCGCGAGGTTCACACATCCGACGTTACGAGCACGGACGAGGATGATTTCCAGCCCTTTGCCTTACCTGATGGTGCTGATGAGCTCGCTGATGGCCCTTTGGCCAGGGACCTACCGTTAGTGGAGATCCCTGCTCCCATACCCTTAGCTGTTTATCCTGCTTATGATTTGCTTCTCGACGCCGACGATGATGACGACGTCGATCTTTTTGATGACGAGCCTTTGGAGGATGAGGTTCAGGGCGAGGCCCTTCTTGCTGCTGGTGATCTTTTGATGATCGCAGATGCTCCCGCCGAGGAGTCACCTGCTCACTCTCCGGTCCCAGACTCTTTCGAGTCTGTGGCCTCCGCACCTTCACATACTCAGAGTGCGCAACACTTTTCTCATGGATCAGATCCCGACCAGGCATCCTCTGTTGCCCCTATTCCTAGTTTTACTTTCGACCACGAGGATGTGGAGGATTCCGATCCTGTCTTTCCCCCAGGATTCGACCCAGATGAGGATATAGAGTTTATACCCATGGATCAGCCTACGGAGGATCCAGTCGACCCAGTTGACCCCATCGATCCCGAGTTTGATTTTGAGATGGCCTTTGATGAGCCCGAGCAGCCACTAGACCCTGCTCCTGACCCAGTACTTGAGCATGACCCAGTTCATGCTGACACACCTATTATTGAGCCTGTCGTTGCTGACCCACCTATTGATGATCACCCTATAGATGCTCCGTTGTTGGAGGGCGATCATGTCATTGCTGCTGATCATATTGATCCCCCACTTATTGCTGATGCACCAGTTAACCCTCTTGTTGCACCTCACCATGATCCTATGCCAGCCCAGTTTGATCGTGCGCTTTTTGAGGCACGGATCGACCCCCGAGACGAGCACGCCCAGTGTGGGTGGATTCCGGCTGATGACGAGGTCCCACCTTTTCCCCCACAGATCCCTGATACACGTCACATTGATACTTCCTTTTCATTTCCTCGGTTTACACCTCCAGCACGAGCTGGAGAAGGTTCTTCGGCTCACCCTTTTGGGCATATACCGGTATCTATCCCTGCTATACCACCATCCGCTACTTTTCCCACTGTTTCTCCATTTCATGTGGCACCTTTTGATCCCACCAGTGAGCCGTTCCTTTGGGCACCACACTCTGCTATGCCACCTACTGACCCCTACCATTCTTTCCACATGGGGTATACTATTGAGGACGTTTTGATGTCTTTTGTCGCCCAGCACGAGGCACACACACAGCGCATTCAGGAGCTTGAGAGAGCTCAGCCGCCGCCGTGTCCGTGCCAGGGTCAGACCCACTCTCCGTTGCAGCCCTCTCGACCTGTACCACCAGACTATGCTGCACGCCTCTTTGCTCTGGAGCAGCAGGTTGCTTCATTCTTGCGTACCCAGAGAGCCATGGAGGAGGACTGGCTCCATTTGCGCCGCTTGTTTTACACTCACTTTCCCCCTCCTCCACCGCCATCCGTGTAGAGCTCTTCAGTACCGTATAGGTAGACATTGGTGAGAAGACGGCGAATGCTTTTGACTGCACAGCATTTTTGGAGACTACATTATGATTCTGACTTTTGTTGACATGTATTTGATGTATTGACACTGATTCGATATAGTTTTTGGACTAGGGTGATGTAGCCCTTAGTCGACTGATGTTGTATGACACTGTGATGTACTTGTACGCTTACTATGTGGTCTCGATATATGGCAATCGCAGTATTCTCATCATATTTGATGCTTGATTTGGTTATTTGTATTTTAGGACATGGGATGTTGTGTGATTGGTGTTTGTGACATGGGATGTTGTGTGATTGATATGATTATAACATGAGATGTTATGTACTATTACTATCGTTATATACATACGCTAAATTATGACCTGACTTATGTATTATAACTATGGCCTGACCGACGTAAACACATCTTTTAGAAGATGCCGCCGAGACGTGAGACACGCATGCCTACCAATGAGGCAGAACTCCGGCAAATTATCGCTGCTGCCATTGCACAATACGCCGCCTCTCAAGGAGGGACTAGTGGAAGCAACTCTGGCAACACTGGCAACAACAATAATCCACCTCATGGTAATACTAAGTCATTTAGACATACCATGACCTAATTGGATATCTTTAGCAATGATGCTAATGCCAATCGTATGTTATAACGTATGTGCTGGATGCACCTACAAGCAGTTTCTAGACTGCAAACCAGTCAACTTTGATGGCACAGGAGGTACTGTCGCCTTTGTTCGTTGGGCGGAGAAAACTGAATCTGTTCTACGCATGAGCAAATGCGCACTAGATCAGCAAGTCACCTATATCTCAGGGCTATTCTTGGATGGAGCCCTCTCTTGGTGGAATCTGCAAGTACAGACACTTGGTGAAGCTGCTGCCTACGCGCTAACCTGGACCGAACTGAAGGAACTTATGCGCAAAAAGTACTGCTCTCGCGCGGAAATCCAAAGATTGGAAACCGAGTTCTGGCATTTGAAAATGGACGGTCCGAAGATCGCAGAATACGTTCAAAGGTTCCATGACTTATCACATGTGGTACCCTACATGGTCACTCCGGAGTTCAAGAGGATTGAACGTTTCATTTGGGGATTAGCTCCTCAAATCATAAGCATGGTAACCTCATCCAAGCCTGCGACCATTACTGAGGCGATCGATTTGAGCGTGGCTCTCACAGAGGAGGCCATTCGCCTGAACAAGTTTGATGATGCTGAGCCTAAGAAGAAAGAGACTCACGTCGAGTCATCAGGAGGTAACAAACGGAAGTTCTCAAACTTCAAGCAGGGCGCCAGTGTGGCGGTTAAGAAAGGAGGATCAGACACGCCAGCTCAGGTTACAGCTGGTAGAGGGAAGAAAGGAAAGGGATACATGGGCACCCAACCCAAGTGCAACGACTGCCAACGCCACCATTCTGGTCGATGCGGGCCAAAAGTATGCGAAGAATGTGGGAAACGTGGCCACTTGAAGGACACTTGTTGGGTCACTGCTGGTCAGGGAGGCCAGGGAGGATTCGGAAACAGAAATTACAACCGGGGTGGGAATGGAAATCGCCCACAAGGAAACTATGGAGGTAACGAGAATCGAGGCAACAATGCTAACCAAGCGGGCGCCGTGAATCGTAATCAGAGGAACGATCAAGCTGGTGGAAACGGGCAAAGACTTGGATGCTTTAACTGCGGTGATATCGGGCATTTTAAGAAGAACTGCCCAGAGTTAAACCAAGCCCGTGGAAGAGTGTTCCAAATCGAAGCGAGGGAAGCGCGCCAGGACCCCAATGTCGTTACCGGTACGTTCCCTGTAAATCAACGCTATGCATCCGTTTTATTTGATACTGGTGCCGATTATAGCTTCGTCTCGCTAGAATTTAAGAATATGCTTGGGTTAGCCGCTAATAAGTTAGATATTCCCTACTCTATCGAATTGGCCAATGGGAAGTTAGTAGTAGCCAACGAAGTCATCAGAGGTTGTGTGATCGAATTAGGAGAGCGTGAGCTTGCTTTGGATTTACTACCAGTCCAGTTGGGAAGCTTTGACGTAGTGGTAGGAATGGATTGGTTATCAGGAAACAAGGCTGAGATAGTTTGTCACGAAAAGATCGTTCGTATCCCAACCAAAGATGGCGAAAAAATTGTGGTTCACGGAGAGAAGCGTGATACGCCGTTAAGAATTATCAGCTGCCTGAAAGCGCGAAAGTGTTTGCAGAAGGGATGTGTTGCCTTCCTGGCACACATTGTGGATAAGAAGGCTGCTGAGCCAAGAATCGAAGACATCCCTGTCGTGAGGGAATATCCAGAAGTCTTCCCAGAGGACTTACCTGGACTGCCACCTCAGAGACAAGTAGAGTTCCACATTGACTTAGTTCCAGGCGCCGCGCCTGTGGCTAAGGCACCTTATAGACTTGCTCCGTCTGAGATGCAGGAACTGTCAACACAACTTCAAGAGTTGTTAGACAAGGGATTTATCCGACCAAGCTTCTCGCCTTGGGGAGCTCCGGTCCTGTTTGTTAAGAAGAAGGACGGTAGTTTTCGTATGTGCATCGACTACCGGGAGTTGAACAAGCTGACGATCAAGAATAGATATCCTCTGCCAAGAATTGATGATCTATTTGATCAACTGCAAGGCTCAAGCTTTTATTCAAAGATCGACCTTCGATCTGGATACCATCAGTTAAGGATACAAGAGGAAAGTATCCCGAAGACAGCCTTCAGGACTCGTTATGGACACTACGAGTTCCTTGTTATGCCGTTTGGTTTGACAAACGCACCTGCAGTCTTTATGGACTTGATGAATAGAGTTTGCAAGCCGTACTTGGACAAGTTCGTGATTGTGTTTATCGACGACATCTTGATTTATTCAAGGACAAAGGCTGAGCACGAACAGCATTTAAGAACTATTTTGGAGCTGCTGAAGAAGGAACAGTTGTATGCCAAATTCTCCAAGTGCAAATTTTGGCTACGTAAAGTCCAATTTCTTGGGCACGTGGTAAATGGAGATGGAATCCACGTGGATCCAACCAAGATCGAAGCGATCAAGAATTGGGAAACGCCAAAGACGCCAACCGAGATTCGACAATTCTTGGGTTTGGCTGGCTATTATCGAAGATTCATTGAGGATTTTTCAAAAATCGCTCAACCATTGACGCTCCTCACGCAGAAAGATAAGAAGTTTGATTGGGAAATCAAACAGGAGGAAGCATTCCAGATATTGAAGGATAAGCTCTGCAACGCGCCAATCTTAGCACTACCGGAAGGTACAGATGATTTTGTGGTATACTGTGACGCTTCGCGTCAAGGATTAGGTTGTGTGTTGATGCAACGCCAAAAGGTTATTGCTTACGCATCGCGTCAATTGAAAGTGCACGAAAAGAACTATACCACACATGATTTGGAACTTGGCGCAGTGGTATTTGCATTAAAGATCTGGAGACACTACCTTTATGGTACAAAGTGTACAATCTTTACAGATCACAAGAGCCTACAACACATATTCAACCAGAAGGAGCTGAATATGAGGCAGAGACGATGGGTTGAGTTGCTGAGCGATTACGACTGCGAGATAAAGTATCATCCAGGGAAGGTGAATGTAGTCGCCGATGCCCTAAGTCGAAAAGAGAGGATCAAGCCCATAAGGGTTAGGGCTTTAGAAATGATTATCCAAACCGATCTTTCCTTGCGCATTCGTGCCGCGCAGAAGGAAGCTCTCAAGGAAGGAAACCTTGGAGAAGAATATCTCCGTGGGATGGAGAAGCTACTGGTACCAAACGAGGAAGGAACGTTATGCTTTGAGAAAAGGATTTGGGTTCCTTTGTTTGGAGATTTAAGGAAGGTTATTTTCGATGAAGCTCACAAGTCACGGTACTCTATCCATCCGGGAGCGGATAAGATGTACCAAGATCTCAAAGATTATTATTGGTGGCCTAAGATGAAAGGCGATGTTGCTGTGTATGTGAGCAAATGTTTAACATGCGCTAAGGTTAAAGCCGAATACCAGAAGCCTTCAGGACTTCTGCAACAACCTGAGATTCCCAAGTGGAAATGGGAACAAATCTCAATGGATTTTATTACAAAATTGCCAAGAACGCCAAGAGGCCATGACACTATTTGGGTAATAGTGGATCGATTAACGAAGACATCACACTTCTTACCTATCAGAGAGAAGGATAATACGAGCAAATTGGCCGAAATTTACATGAGAGAGATCGTTACGCGCCATGGAGTACCTCTCTCGATCATCTCTGATAGAGACGGAAGGTTTGTGTCAAGGATATGGCAATCCTTCCAAGAAGCCTTTGGCTCACAATTAAATCTGAGCACTGCATTTCATCCGCAAACTGACGGTCAGAGCGAGCGAACGATACAGACTTTGGAAGATATGCTGAGAGCGTGTGTTATGGATTTGGGCGGTAGCTGGGACAAACATTTGCCTTTGGTCGAATTTTCATACAACAACAGCTACCACACCAGTATTGGTGTCGCGCCATTTGAAGCCCTTTACGGACGCAAGTGCCGATCACCACTATGTTGGGCTGACGCAGGTGATAGGCAGCTTGCTGGTCCCGAAATCGTCCAAGAGACGACAGACAAGATTGCGCAGATTCTTAAACGCATCGAAGCAGCTCGCCACAGACAGAAGGCCTATGCGGATCCAAACCGGAAACATGTGGAATTCCAAGTTGGAGAAATGGTGTTATTGAAAGTTTCACCCTGGAAGGGTGTGGCACGCTTCGGAAAGCGTGGGAAGTTAAATCCGCGCTACATTGGTCCTTTCAGAGTTTTGGAAAGAATAGGACTAGTAGCATACAAGTTGGACCTACCTGCTGAACTCCATTCAGTCCACGATACATTTCATGTATCCAACCTGAAGAAAAGTCCAACTCAAGATGACATTGCCATTCCCATCGACGAGATCCATGTTGACGACACGCTCCATTTCGTTGAAGAACCGGTGGAGGTTACGGATTGGAAAATAAACAAGACCCGCCGGAGCAGTGTCAAGCTCGTCAAAGTTCGTTGGAATGCCAGACACGGTCCTGAGTACACTTGGGAGCGTGAGGACCGGATGAAAGAGAAATACCCCCACCTTTTTCCTAAGAACCCTGCATCTACAAGCAGAACTTAAATTTCGGGACGAAATTTATTTAACGGGGGGAGAATGTGACAACCCTCACTAAACCAGGTATCCGTACAACTTGATTAATAATTAATTCTTGCTTAATTACTGTGCTTGCTTGAACTTGTGAATAAACTGCTACTTGAACACTGATACATGTACTTACTTGCATCATACTTTACTTGCTGTCACTACATTATTTACATGACTGAACCTAAGTGACAAACATGATGCACAAAAAGCACAGTAGCACTATAACGGATAACCTATTGAACATGCTGATAAAGCCAGCATCAGGCAAACACTGCCTCTAAGGCCTGTAAGAGCCTGAAATATTTTACTACACTAGTGGTGAGTGTAGGGATATAAGGGTTGTAGAACTGCGTCTCTAGGAATAAGTCACAATGACTGGATGTGCCTAAAACGTACTCTAAGTACAAAACTCAGCACTTTACATAACAATTCAGCTTTTAGCTAACTAATAAAGTGCCAAAACATGAGAAAAATATCACTAGACACTTTCCAAAGTGTCAGAAATGAGTTGTGTCACTAAAAAGGGATATTAACGACACTTTAAAGCTTTGTTAACGCTTTAACGGATTACTATCCAACCAAACAACCGGACTATACCCGGAACATGAAAATATTGTTATTTTCATTATTTATCTTTTTCTGAGCCAGTTAGGGTCCCTGAATACCCTAACACCCTTTGTAACGCGTGACACACAACTAACCGGGTTAAGCACTTAACTAACTTACTTAACCTAACTAAGTCCTAACTAATATGGTTGGTTTCGGACTAGGACCCCCCCCCCCTCTAACCGTCCCCAACTAAGAGGGGACACACTTGTACTCTTGTGGATTATTTTAATCTTAAGTGTCTAATATCTAGATGGCACATAAACCTTTGGTTAATACTCACCCTAATTGCCTATAAGATCATGGATTAACCTATCATTCATTTCACAACACTCATAACACAACAACACTCTCTCTCTCTCTCCTTGCTCCTCACGGCCGAGAACAACAACAACCATCCATCCATCCTTCGATCTTGTTCAAGCCATTCCAACATTATACAAGCTTCAAGGATCACGTATTAGGAGGCTTGGTGCACTCGGAGTTTGAAGGACCTCTCTACTTTGCTTTTATCCACGCGTCTTTCGTCTAGATTCTTCCCTAGCCTCGAGCTAGTGGTATGTTACTTAAATCACCTTCTTGAACTATTCTAAAGTGGTTAATACGATATATGATGATTAAAACTCGAAATCTTACAAGATGATACTAAAAAGTCTACTAAAAATGCTATAAGTGTTGGATAAAAGCTCATATGTTGTGTAAATGTTGTAGTAATTGAAATTTGTGATTATTGAGACCCGATCTATGTTGTGGTAGCTCGGATCATCATTTAACCCGGTTTGGTCATGATCACGAATCATGACATAAGGTTGTTTTGTATAGAACAAGGGTTAAAGGGTGAAACTCTACCACACACGAATCATGAACTTGTGTAAAAGTGTTTTAGCTTGTACAATAGTGTTTAAAACTAGCAGATCTACGTATCTGCAAGTGGTATTTTCAAAGGACCAAGCGTTAAAGAAATCATGCTTTCTAAAAATGGATCTTACACTAACAAGAATGGTTTTTAGAACACACAAGTGTGTAAACACTTGTGTAACACAAAGTTTCAACAAAATAACTATTTTTGTAAAAGTTGACGAGAAGTTGTAAAGACGGAACTTCCATAAAAACGAGGTTTTTACAGAATCGGATTGTTTTATATAAAGATCCACTAAAAGTAATGAGATTTACTTCACAGTTTGGATAAACCACAAGTTCATGAAGTTTATGCGATTTATATACATATTTTGACTAGTTTGTGGTTTGAACATTGTTTTGAGAAAATTGTTGGGTTGATTTGTAAAAGAAAATGATACGCTTGAAAGTGTGGCCACCTCCAGTTACAGAGGAAACTCTGGCGAAATTTTTCCAAAAACCTAGCACTTAGAACTATTTTCACTATAAGTGTTAGAAAGACATTTTGACTTGTTTTCAAAATATGAGTTTCGCCACGACTATATTTACAAAACATCGGAGGTGGGATTTTCACAAAATAAAACATGATACATATATATATTTAGTATATATTCTTCTTTCACAACATCACTTGTATAAGTGTTTATGATTATTTTGTGAACTACGTAAATATTATTTTTAGAGTAAAAATAATATTACTAAGTATTATTTTGGGGAAAATCACATGTATGAAAATATAATATTTTTGAGAAGAATATTCATATTTTGAAGTGGAAATAAAATATATTAAGTGAGACTTAATAGTGAAATCTGAATGTTACGAACACACATGTATTAAATCCCCCATCCTTGGGAAGGAGAATAACTACCAAGTATACAGAATGTAAACACGAAATAGTTGCCTAACTATTTCCCAAAAACTTAAACCATAAGGCTAAGGCACGGCCGTCCGTCTAATAGAGTTAGCACGTGTAGGTCGTCATACAGCTGATTGATTTGGAGGCATACTTGGTAGAGACGCACCACTGTGAGTTCATGTCCCCCTTTTCTCTAACTGTTTTCAGTTTTCTTAACTGCGGGGGTGAAATACATGTTACTATGATTACGAGTACTTTATACATGGTATGGTTAGCGTAAGGAGGTTTATTACTTAGATCATGTGAGTGGGTAGGCAGAAACTGGAGGCCATTAATCCTCATTGTAGGACCGAGGGACGTAAGCGGTAGATCTATCTGGGTGTAGCGAGCCCAACTCTAGGCCCAACAGAACGGACCTCTGAGAGGCCCAACAGAACAGACCTTGGAGTGACTTTGTACCCAACGCTAAATCTGCTAGGTTTGAGTCTTCCTACTTGCACTTCACATATATCAATGGCCTTGCAAACCATTGGTGATATCTTTTTCCTTATTTGCTACATACCAAGACTATTTTTATACTCACGAAGGTTTACTTACTCACTTACACATGAACTCGCTCAACATTATTGTTGATTTTTCAACTTACATGTATTTCAGGAAATTAAAGATCTGGCGCGGTATGTTATGTTTTCCCGCTGCATAAGGGTTCCGAGGTCATCCCAGTTTAGGAAATGTGACTTTTTCCTGGACGAGTCACAAATCTTAAACTGCGTTTATTTCATGTCGATGTTTATGTTATTCAAGACAATGTTTTATGTTATGATGTTGTAAGTCTCTAAGACAATGGTATGTTACTCTGGTTTTAAAACTTAATCAAATGGATGATCTTGCATGATTTTATTTCATATAGCTTTGTTATGGTTAAGCTATGGTATTAAGAAGTCACGCCAAAATAACCACGCTTCCGCAAAGCCAGGGTGTGACAGCAAAACTAAGGTGAGTTCACAACTCTTTACTAAAAACATGCGTCCCTGGTTTGGGGCAACACACATATTTCCCTGGTTTGGGAAACACATATGGTACCCCTGGTTTGGGGCTACACGCGAGTTCCTTTTTGGAACCACTGAAACATAATATCCACTAGAGGTGGAGTAGTACACGTGGACTAAACGAAAAACTCTATCCTGAAAGCCCCTACACATTATATCGATTAACTTGCCGGGTTGGCAGACGGGATATTAGTTGATAGCGCTATTATGTTTGACAAAACTCATACCGTGCTGGGAGCCGGGCGTGAACTATTGACCTTTCCTATTGTATCAATGCGGATAGACATTGATGGAGGGCATAAAAACTTACTACGTTAGTTTTCGGTATCTACACAGTTTAGTCATTTGATGAGGGTTAGCTACCCGAGTCATACTTATAACGCTTTTACATGTGAACTTACACTTACGCTCTTTGCTTAACTAAAAATGTGAACCCACCAACTTTATGTTGACACACTACTTCATGCTTTGCAGGTCTTTAGGTACAACATGGGAGCTTGCAGCATTTGGAGTGTCGTATCTGCAATAAACTTTTGGTATTAAATTTTATTAAACATTGTGGTTTTTAACTCATGTATGGGTATTTACGTTTAGCTTCCGCTATTGGTTTAAACTATGTTTTGGACATTTAAATATTAATCGGTAATCTTTTGATTGTGAGGGTTTTTAATAACTTACATATTTGTTCAACATGATTAGTGGCTTGATCCTGGTCAGTCGCATGCCTCGCTGTAAAACTCCACATGTGGATTTTGAGGGTGTGACAATTTCACTCCTTGTTCCCCGAAAACCTTCTCGTCGTGAAGAAGACAACCGGCGACCCACACCACCAATCTTTCTGGCCATCCAAACCTCTAATCATTGACAACATGAGATAATACGATGTGATTATCATCACTTTCCACATTATCAGTACGATATTGTGTCAATTTGGTTTTAAACATTTGACTTCATGATTCGTGTCTTAAATTAAATCTGAAATGTAGTTTGTTTTTCTTGGAATTCTAGTTGGTATAAGGGTCTAGGTAACCAGGCGGTACATCAGGATCTAGTACCGGGTCTTGATGAGGACGGGGAGGGGCTTTCGGGTTGAGCTCTGTTTCTGCCGTCGCCGGTGAAGACTTCCGGATATTTTGTTGTATATATATGATGCGTATCTATTAGGCTACGTATAATTGTTAAGATGTATTAGTTTGGCCTGGTTATTTTTGGGGTTTTTGTCGTGAATGATCAGTGCTAACTAGAACAGTTAAACTGGGTTACTTTGGGTTAATCATTTTTTAGGTATGTGGGATTAGTGATCAGGATAACCCATGTTAACTAGAACAATGCAGCATGACAAAACAATGTTGTATGACAGATGATATTTAACAATGATGAATGAGTGATCTTATTTAACTGTGCTTATTGTTGTTTTAATTAAATGATACTTATTGAATGGTATTTAGTTAGACAATTGAATGGCATTTAGATGTGAAACCTGTGTTTGAGCTTGAATTGGAAGGTTTGGTTAGATGCCCCATGTATCATGTATTAGATGTTTGTGTTTAGATAACATGTGTTTTAACATGAATTGGATGTTTCTTTTATTTGACAGTTTCTGATTCAACAAATTGGAATGAACAAGTATTTGATGTTCAACAAATTGTGCATTTAAATGAACACTGGTTTTTAGAGATTGGAATGAACATGTATTTGACAATAGATAACCTATGCATTTAACTGTAACTGACAAATTGATGTTCAAATATGTTTGAGTAAACATGGGTCTTTTGATGTTTAAACATGTTTAACTATAACCTACAAGTGTTGAAACCATCCAAGTTCACCATCTTCAATATGGTTGAACTTGTGTTTTGGTAAAAGTGTGAACCATGGAAGCTTTGGCTCTCCAACCTTGTTTCACTACCTCACTTGTTTAAACTTTTAGTTAGATTCATACACTAAATCTCAAAACAATTTCCAACAAAGGGACAAGGCTACATCACGTTCCCAAACACTCTCTATGTTTGGGATGCACGCATCTAGCTTGCTCACTTGGTTGTTTTAAGACTTAGTAGTTCATGTATTTTTCATTTTAGTCTACATTCATAACCAATCGAAATCATCAACAAAGTTGATGATTTTGTGCTTTGCTGAAACATATATTGAGGTTAAATGGATGTTCACCATCCTACCTCCTTGCATGACCACATTCTTGGCTCATGTTACACCTCCTAAAATCCAAATCCAATCCATTATCAAATCTATAACTCACACACCTCTGTTTCTCTTTAGGGTAACTTGGTGTTCCAAACTCAAGAACTCTTCCAACTCATTTACGTGGAATCTCTACGCAAATCATGAGTATACATGACCCTCTTTCCGTTTTCACACTTTTGGGTATAATATATATTCCGAATTAAAACTCACACAATTACACTTATGAAAATACATTATTCATACAAGTGAATCCGATATACATGCTTTATACGTTTATACTTTAGGAATACATGCATGCTAGAAGCCATTCTTGCACTATACTTTGTCATTAATTTCGTACGAGCCTACTTTAACATGTATAGCACTATAGGAGTAGCACACCGCCCTTGTTGGGTCTATGTTAAGTAATACAATCAAACAACGGTCATGTCGTTGCAACGAAATGGTTACACTAGTGGAATTTTTGGGTTGAGAAGTATGTGATGCATGCTAGTTCATGATACGCCTTAGTATACGTTTTTGCCATGTGGATTTCGTTAAAACTCTTTTATACATATGCCAGTACACTAAACTTGTATGCTCACCAATACTTTTGTGTTGACATGTTACTTTAATATATATTACAGGAGTTTGATGATGATGCGTTGAAAAGAAATCTAGTAGGAAGGACTAGAAACGCACTTAGTTTAAATTTATGTTTGTTGTTTAATTGTGATGTTCTAAATGTTATATTTTCCTTGAAACAATGTATTCTTCTTTATCATGAAATGAAAAAAATCATTATCTTAAATACTTATCACAATTAGCCTTTATGAAGTCTCTTACAATCTTGTTTTCGTCTCACTCTGATGTTTCCGTTATCGGTTGGGGTGCGTCACCACCAGCCACCCCTTTCCTCACCATTGCCTCCCACTTGCCACCCCCTTCCTGCCACCACTAGCCAGCCCCTTTCCCCCACCACTACCGCCCACTTGCCACCTTCTTCCTGCCACCACCACCACCACGGCCCACTTGCCACCCCCTTCCTGCCACCAACAACAACCCCCTTTTTGCTACCACCAACCACCACTAAAACCACGAAATCTAACAAACCATCTGACACCCTGCCACTAAATACGATAACCACCGCACAACTCCAACCTCCATCCACTTTCCGACAACCACCACTGCAACCAGCTACCCGCCGTCAAGCCTTAACCGTCATCATCCAACACGAGATTAGTACTTGATTGTTGTGGTTTGACTGAATCCTAACAGATCTGAAAAGGGAGATGGGGAATCAGGGATGGCAAAGGGTTGTTGCGATGGGTTTTTCTTATAGTGAATTTCTTACGAGTTTATAGATGACAAAGAAGGTGGATTTGATAGGATCTCGTGGTGGTTGTCGGATTGCTGTTATGTTGGGTTCTTGCGATGGTTGTCGGAATTGGTTGCGGTGGGGGTTAGGTGGTCATCAGAGTTAGTGGTTTTGGTGGTGATTGCAGGAGGTGTTGATGATGGTGGCTGGTGGGGGAAAAAGTTAGAGAGAGAGAGAAAAGTTTTATTTTGAGTAAATAGGATAAAGTGGTCAAAATACCCTTATGTAGGGTCCACTTGGTCATATTAATTCATGAAAACTAACTGAATTAGGGCTAAATGACATAACATGCAAGGGTTTGCAAACCAAGTACACTTTTTAAAGACAAAGGACACACTTTGCAATATAGTGTCAAAATAAAGGACGATTTTTGTAATTTACTTTAAAAAAAATCACCTACCACCTTTTTGAAATGAACTAGATATAAAAACCGTCGCCGCGTTGCGGCAAACTTATTTTGTTATTTAGTCCGTGTTTATATGTGTTTGAAATCACTACGAGCGCGTTGCACACGGAATCGCTGACAAGAATAAAAAGAAAATGTAGAAAAAAACACTAAAAACAACCGAAAGAAAATCAACTAAAAAAGTTGTATGGTAATGATGTTGTTCGGTAGAAGCCCGTAGTCAGAGATGAGCAAATAGTAATGGGTACCGGTACCGAATTTACTGAACCGAAAGATCCTAAGTACCAGTTCGGTGCTGACGTTTGGCGTTCCTAGTACCGGTTCGCTACCGGTTTTTTACCTTCATATACCGATACCGTAACCGATATTTTCGGTACCAATACCGATTCGGTATCAGTTGGCACCGAGCTCATCCCTACCCCTGAAACTAAAAAAAAGTTGTACGATACCGTTGGTGTTCGTACGGTACCCGTGATCAGGGATGAGCAAATGGTACTGGGTAGCAGTACCAAATTTCTCGAACTAAAATATTATCAAACTCAATCCGGTAGTGGTACCGACTTTTGGCGTTTTATGTACCAGGCTGGTGCTGGTTTTTACCTTCATGTACCGATAACGAACCGGTATTTTCGATACAAGTACTGCTTTACACCAAGCTTATCAAACTTAAAAAGTAAAGGAGATAACAATTATTATAATATTAAGATAATAAAACTATAAAAAAACTCTATATAATATTATATTGTATTTGTAGCTTGTTCATTTTCTTCACTTTTTAATATATAGGATCAACTAGTAATAATGCCCACGCGCGTTGCGGCGTGGGTTCATCGCAAATATCGAATGTATTAGTTCAAGCGTTATGTGATGTGTTAACCGTATGAAACGTGTATTGCGATTGAATTAAAACATAAAGTAAACCGAATTTATGTCGTACTATTATAATGCATTATATGTGACCCGACACATACATAAAAAACATCAGGGGTATAAAGGAAAAACAAACACGTGTAATCAATATGGATTAATTAGAGTTTTTAAAAAATGAAGGAAAAAAAAAAGAAATCACAATCTGACTTCACTCGATTGAGAACAAAATTTACGAAACGTACAAAAATAAGCATAAAAACGTATTATATTTGACCTAACTCGTTTTACAAAAATATTTACGTTGAAATGTAGACCAACTCGAATTTATACCGCATGTACATAATAATATGCACGTAAAATGTTTTATTTAACGAAAACGTATTATATTTGACCTGACTTGATTCATGTTAGAGTGTTTATGTCGAAATGTAGACCAACTCGAATTTATATCGAAACGTATATAAAAATAGTTGTTTAGGGGGTTGTAAAATTGAGTAATAACGTAGGGGTTAAAACTACATTTTTCAAAAGTTAAGGATTTGTATGATCAGTGGGAAAACAAAAGGGTCCATTTTAGTAAAAGCTTAAAAAAGTAGGGACGCAGGTACATCGCAAACGTCGAATGAATTAGTCCAAGCATTATACAAAGTGTTAATCATATGAAAACACACATTTCGGCGTACCCGATTGAACTTAATGTAACCTATAGTTGCATTACGATTGGATCAAAACGTAAAGTAATTCGAGTTTATACCGTACAATCATAACGTATTATATGCAACCTGACTAACCCGAATTTATACTATAAAGTCAAAACGTATTATATGTTACCCGATTCGTATGTAGAAAACATACAAAATAAAGCACGAAATCGTATACCAAATTTACGCCGAAACGTAAAAATGCAAAGTTTAAAAGTTGAAGGGTCGGTATAAAGCATATGGGCAAAAAAATTAATTACGAAAGTATGGACCAAAAATGTAGGTCAAAAGAAAGATTCTATATGGCAAAATGTAAATTATAATAGTATATGTTAAAAATGAAAAGTTTCAAAGTGAAAGGGTGATAGTGGAAAATCACCCAAAGTTAAGGGGATGATAGTGGGAAATTCCACCGTCATTGACTCATTGTACTTTAAGATGTATCGAAATGTTGGTTTTTGTTTTAGTGGGTAACCATTTGTCCATTTGATTGTTAAAGGTGGAGGCATGGGTTCGACCCCCACTACTTCCATGTTGTTTCTTTTTTACCATAGGTCGGTTTATTAAGTTTTTCCACACCCCTATTACTTCCTTCTGTAACAGAGAGCTTTCAATTCAAATACTCACCTCTTGGATTACAGGTAAACTTTTAAACTCTATCTTATAATCATCAAAAGTAGGGCTAATTGTTCCATCATTATACAGGCAATTTGATTTTGTGGATGGGTTTGTAAATCACCTAGAGTTTGAACTTGATTACCTGATTGATTTCTTTCGATTTTATGTTCCAGCTTGCTTAGTGTATCAAGGTTTTTATGACATCCCAAGCTTAAGATTTTGTTAATTTTGCTGATTGATTAATACAACTTTTATGAGTATATATCATTGTTGACTGACCTGTAATGATATCATTCTTATTTGTTAATGCAAACCATTACTCATATATATATATAGGAAGACATCTCCAACTTCATTTTTTTTTCTTTTAAATCATCTACTAATGCTAAGGTTTATGATTTTTCAGGATCAAGGATTTTTGGCAAATCCAATTCATTTTTGTGGGTATCTCTTTTTTTATAAAATTTTTGTAGTATAAGTTACTTTAATTTCTAAATTTTCTATTGCGGTCGCTGCTGCTACGGATATGGTTCATTTGGATGATATTGTCCTTTTGGTAATTGTCGTGTGCTTTTCACTATCGATTTCATATATTAAATGCACAGCAACTAACAACAATTCCTTACTAAACATGCGTAGCAGCGAGTTGAAAACATTTCCGCTCAACCCGTAGGAGCGCGCAGCAGCTACTCCAACTCGTTAACGTATAAAGAAGGTCCAGCGAAAGAAAAAGGGAAATGTGTTCGATGGCAATGGGGTTTTCAATAGCTGCAGCAGCAACCACCACCAACAGTCGCTTTTTACCCCTCCCCCTATCCGTCTCCGACGCACTACTCCCCTGATTTCCCCTCTGCACACATCACCGCTGTCGTTATTTCACAGGAAAAAGCTTCCACCCTGTGTGGTCTCCACCACCAATGTGGAAACCGCTAAATTCGATGCACAGAGAGATTTTTGGTACGCTGTTGCCCTGATCAAAGACCTGGACCTAAATATCCGAACCTCTTTTACCATAGCTCTCTACGGTCGCATCACCGTTATCCAGTTACTCAAAGAGAACGGCCATTGGATTGCTTTCAAGGAAAATTCTGTACACGTAAGTAGACACCCCGATATACGCTTTTTATTTAAGGTTTGCGTTAATTAATGTTTACTGATGAAGATTGGCATCTACAGTGTCCTTTTGGATGGCCGGTTCAGGGGTGCAGCCGGTGCTCGAGTGGATCATCAGATGGACGAGCTGCTCAATCGCCGAGTGCTTGTGCTACCAGGTTCCCGACAATGGAGTCTGAAGGTGTGCTGTATGTTCGGCAACGAGTGCGTTTCACCCAGCTTCCAAGGTAATCATTTATATCTTTTAAAATGCATTTATGATTTAGTGTTTGATTCATTGATATGCATCTATGTCATAATATACAAGGGCTTTAGAGATTGCGATCTTTAATTTTTTAGAATGTTTGAGATGACTAATCTTATTTAGATTACGTCACATTTATTGTATTTTTTATAATTTTGTAAAAAACAAAAAGTTAGCTATGAAGCGGTTATTCTTTTTTATTTGAATTCATTGTTATATTAAATTTGTGTTTAATTACAGCGACAAACCGACAAGTGAAAATGATCTTGTAAGCGACAAGCGACCGGCCAATGATCATGTAATTCTTTCTTCATTTAACCACCTTTTTTTCTTGCGTTCGCATAATACTCTCACTGAGAATCAAAATCACAAATGAGTTAGGGGTTGTTTGGCAACTTCTGAATGGTTAAGTGCTGAACCAGTAAGAGGTCTGAACCATTAAGTGCTGAACCAGTAAAAGGTCTGAACCATTAAGAGCCAGTATAATGCTTAACCCTTCAGAGGCAAATGTCTTACCAATTCAGATTAGAGGTCTTAACCATTCAGACTCTGTATAATACTTAACCATTCAGAGGCAAATGTCTGAATCATTCAGATATCTTCTCACGAAACAAACAGTCTGAACCATTAAGTGCTGAACCAGTAAAAGGTCTGAACCGTTAAGAGCCTCATTAAGAGGTAAACAAACAGCCCCTTAGTTAATATCTCATCTCATGTGTTATTAATATTTTCTTGTTTTATGGTGGTTCTTCCCTTTTTCTGCTATTTCAAAATTTTATTGTAATTTGCTTGTTCGTGTAGAAAGAGGATTCAATGAATGATAAAGCAAGACCATTTGTGTCCCCCATTGTAAGCCATCTTAGTTTTGATTTTATGACTTCTGTTGGGTGTTTTATATTTTTATCCTATTAAATTTTTGTTTTATGACTTTGATGTCAGGTCAAAGGCGCTCTCCAATTTTTTGTTGAAAACTTGCCAGAATTTCTGAAACAGGATTTGATGAAATCAACATTTGTGTTCCCCGTTGTAAGCCATTTAAAATTTTAATTCAATTCGGTGTTTTATTCGTTTACTTGATTTTGATTTTGTTTTTTATGTCAAATTTTAATTGTATCCGCTTGTTCATTCAGAAAGAGGATCCTGTGAACAAGAAATCAACTATCGATGCTCCAAAACCTCTTGTAAGCCATTTCCGTTTTGATTTTATGACTTCTGTCGGTCAGGTGATAGGTGGTGCTCTACAATTTCTCTGTCTTGGTGCTCTACATTTGCTCTTTCAGAACAAAGAGATAATCATACCCTGGTTTCAGGAACTCTGCAAAAAGATCATACATCTCTTTGCAGATTTTCTAAAAGAGTATTTTAAAAAAACATTAAAATCATGGAGTGAAAATATTTTATCAACGTACCTAGTGACGCCAATCTTGGGGACTTTATATCTTATTGCTGTGAAGGAAATGTCTAAGAAGAATGACGATGAAACTACAACCAAGTAGTTGGGTTGCGGTCGAGGTCATGCGGAAAGCTTTCTTTTTTTTTTTTGAAAGGTGTGAATTATTCGTAAATGTCGGGAGGTCTAGCATGATACTTACAAATTAATTGAGTTATTATCTGTTTGTAAAACTTCCTAGAAGAAACGATTGGAGTTGTTATCTTGATTTGCACAAAGATTTATTGAATTCAATAAAGCTCATTGATTGGTGTTTGTTTATTTTTGGACACAGTTTGTGTTTGTATTTGTACGAGTTGATGCAAACCCCCACACGGGATGTTAACAATAAATGTATTTAACATTACTATATCAGATAGAAAAATTTATTAAATTTATGCAAAACATTCTTTTTATTTGCCTAATATCTTGCCTACAACACCACAATTAATCAATGTCACATAATTTTTATTTGTTATTATAAAAACATATACAATGCAAGGTAATACAAATTTATAAATAAGGTTCAATTTTGATTAATAAATTAGCTCTTCAATATATTATTATTATTATTTAATAATTTGTCAAATGCTCTTAAATTACTTGTTTTACTTTTTAAGGCCGTGTGTAATCATAAAGCCCATTGTGGGGCGTTATGCGACAAGTGACGGATTGTGTAAAAGAGGGGCTTTATATAACTTGAGTGTGTAGTGGGGTTATATATGTATGAGGCTTTGTATCGCATGCATGCATGATGTGTGTGAGTGAGGAAAGAGTGGTCACGCCGTGATATACATCGCGGGAGGGAAAAAAATTACCCCATAGCGCCCCCTGTAATGATGTTGGGCGACGCTATGAGACGCTATAGTGGGAATTGGCGTAACATAGCGCTGCATTACACAAGACCTAATACGTCTAACACACAGTTGTTATCTTGATTTGCACAATTCAATAAAGCTCATTGATTGGTGTTTGTTTTTTTTTTTTTTTTTTGAAAATTAAACTTCATTAAAATGCACCTGCGACTCAAACGGACAAAAGGCCAAACAAACAGCAACACCCCCGACCCAAACGGGCAAATGGCAAAAAATTACCGCATGTACAATGAGTATTTACACCAGTCCGCCCAGCTAATATAATTACGTGAAGATCTATTTTTGACCCAAGCATAACCTCTCGACTTTATCTCCCCTATGATATCTTTCGGACTACAATTTTTCTGTTTAAAAACCACATCGGTCATTTCTTTCCATATGCACCGGCATGCTATCATAGCCATCCCGTAAATGATCTTTTCCACCTTCTTACCACTCTTAATGCACTTGTGTATGTCGAGAATGTCTTTGAACTCAAAAAAGAATAGCGGCGGGATGTTGCACCAAACACTGAAAGCCGACCACACCCGAATAGCCATCGAGTTAGTAGTGAACAAATGCTCCACTGTTTCCTCGAATTCGTCGCAAAAAGGGCACATGACCAAGGTTATATCCACATTCGTTCTTCTTAAATTAATTCTCGTAGGAAGCCTATATAACAACTCTCCCAAAACCCTTAAAACACTCTTATACGTCTCAAAATACACCCCGTATACGAAAAACGAGCTTAAAATACCTTTATATTAATAAAAATCAAATAAAACAGAATTTTGGGCCTCTCACGAGGCGCGACCCAGACAACCCCTGTGACAACCCGAACTTCCAAGGTTAGCCATACCTAATTCTACGACCCACTTTAGTAATATCGTTATGTTTCAACAAACCACGAGACGTTGGTTTTTATAATTGTATTTGCTTAAGTTTGTTAACTTATAAGTATAAAGTGATGTTAATGGGCCGCACATTTCTGTTGGGGAGTACACCCCCCTTCACGATCGCACAGTTGGGCTCTTGTAGTTCCCAGCCCATTACCGAGCCCATCACATCCTCCTTGTATACGTATATGGGGTATGTATGCACATTGCTCCTTTGGAAATCTTTTGGAAAACCCTAACTCCCTTCCAAGCATACTAGTCGACAGCAGTTCTCCATCCTCTCGAAGCCCTCTTCGGATCGGAAAGATCGTATTTCTCGCACACTCCCTACCCTCCGGTTAGTATACTGATTCCAGTTTATAGTTGATTGTTCTTGTTAATCTTGGTTGTGTGATACTTGTTAGTATTGTCATGCTATGCATACAAAAATAAATCACGATACAGGGTCTTGTTTATATGTTAATATGAATACTAGTAAACCGATTTGATTTAATGATTAGTGATTTGTGATGAATCGATGATGCTACTGATTAATATATGATAATGAGTACTTGTTGAATAATAATGTTGTTCGATTTGTCGGATACATGGTTCACGAGCAAGCAACAAGAGTATATAATTTCGGTCCATGAATCAAGATGGTTAGGGGCTGTTAGTGAGCCACAAAAACCGTGAAATCATGATTCAATGATGGGCTATATTTGATAATATGATTAGTACTTGATTCGTATGGCAATGTAACTGCTAATTGGTAATTTATTATTGCTTAAAATGTAAATGCATGATGAAAGAGTATTGAAATTATTTGGTTTAATTTCGAATGATGATGATGATGAAACTGTTTGAAAAGTTAAGGTAGTGAATTAATTGTGTAATTGATTGATTGTGCAAAGATAGAATGTAACTGTTTGATCTATTTTGAATATTGAAAAATGTGTTTGCGAGAAATCAGGAGAATAAATTGGTGATAAATTGTAACAGATCGCACAACTTTTTGGCCAACCACACACACTTTAATCGCACATCTAGTGCTAGTCGCACACCTGCCGGGTGGTCGCACAAGCAGCCCAGAATCGCACACCCTCAAATGGGCTGTACAAGTTATTAGGCCACACACTAGCCCATGAACTAGATACCGATCGCACAACCCAAGCCCAATCGCACAAAAAGGAGCACGTCGCACCCCTATGTCATGATACACACTTTCATGCGATCGCACACTTCTCGTTGGGCCGAGATTATTGGGCTGTACACAACACTAATGGGCTGCAGGCCTTCTCGCACATACAATCGGGCCGCAAACTTATGCTATTTGAATCGCACACTGTGAGCAAACTATCATGCTATGTGTTTGAACGGTAATAGAAGTCACGTGGTAGTAATCACCAGTTAAGATATGTTAGAAATTGGTATGTGCTATTAACTGATGTACACTGTATGCAAATGTTGATTTCGTGATTTAAGGATATGCGAAACTGATTGTAATGATAATCGTACTAGGACTTGGTTGATCAACGTGAAACAAAGTAATATAACATACCTAGCAAATCTAAGGTGAGTTCACTACTCTCAATACAAGCATGCGTCCGGTGGGGACAATCAAACAGGCAAACAAAACAATCAGATTTTCATAAACCCATATTCTTGTAGGGGATATGCGGCAGTTTTCAGTAACGAATAGACTTTCACAAACCCATATCCTTGTAGGAGATATGAGGCAGTTTTCAGTAAATGTCGATGTTAGATAACTCACTACTTTCTATCACTTAAGTCCCACCATACTACCGAACTAGTTTCTTATAGGGCAACGGGGTTATTAGTTGATAGCGCTATTAGCAACGGGGTTATTAGTTGTAACGCTTATTTTAATAAATGAAAGTTTTATTTGAAATATTGTTATGAGTTCAATGTGATTGGTGGCTAGATCCTGGTACGTCACACGCCTCGCGGGGGTTCCCGCATGTGGTATTTTGGGGGTGTGACAGATTGGTATCAGAGCCACTGGTTATAGTGAACTTGGTTTCAAATTTTTTTTATAAAACTGGACTATAACCGAACAGTTCGGAATACGAGAATACGACCATGACACTCAGCTCCAGATTGCAAGGTTCGTCTTTTCACTTGTTGTATACATTACATGACTAGTGTACACTTGTTTATGATGTAGCATACGGACATACACTCGTCACTATAGCACAATTTCATGAATTGCTTGTTTACATTATGATGCGTCATTAGTATGTCGTAATCCTTAATTTTTGTGATCTTGTCGTTTTGACAACCTCCGTTTGAGATTTGAGTTTGAGGAACCATTTGACATGAGTTAGGAGGAACTGAGATGAGCATGCAAATCACAATATTATTGTGGGTGCACACATAATAATAATGTGGGGTGCATGTGAGTCCCAGTGAGACCCAGCGAGTGTGAAAGGGGTTCTGTTCTATCATTCGATCTAATGAGAACACAAACAATCTATAGGGGTCATTGTGATGATTGCCTCCTATTCAAACGTGTTCCTTTCACTTCCCTCTAAATCTTCACGAAGCTCGATGCTGTCGAGTATTACCTGAACACTCATCTGAACGTCTAGCGAACCGTGTAGAATGTGAGGTGTTAGTACAAATGTCCCTGAGTTGGATGGCGCAGCGTCGAATGTTTGGTCTATATTTTTCTCAGCTTTCTCGTATACTTGAACTCAACGAATTGACGCCTCAAATCCTGAAGTATGGTCACCTCTGCAATTCTCTAGCAACACACCGTGTATTATTCAATCACCTCGCAAGACCGATGGACAAGAGGATGAGCGTGATACATTACCTACCCGAGTATTAGGACGACCCTGCTCACCGACAACGAACACTCGTAAACTGACTTCAATCGAGTCTCTAACCCTAGTCAGCAACCTTTGGGAGCCAACCCTAATGAATCACTCAGGGCATAACCACTGACAATCGATCAGAGTATGGGGTGTGTAATTTCTAGCGCTTTGGACAGTATCCTAGGATATGTCAAGAAATGCAGACAGGTGGATTCTTTTGGTGAAAGATCGCAGTGATCTGTTCACAAAGCAACAACATTAGTGGCGATAGCCACGGTGACAACAAGGTATTCACAATCATAACCTTCAGTATGGAAATGAAGGTGACTTCGACAAGGATTGGCCGTTGTTAAGTCAAGACGTCAACGACCAAGGGAACAATGACGGTGTTGGGAATCCCCGTAACGATAACAACGACACTGGAAGTGGTGCTCGTGGAAGAGCATTTAGGATTGGCGTGGGCGACGCCAGGTATAATAGCAACATGGTGGTCTGTACGTTTTTGGTAATTAATCACTTCGTCTCTGTTCTGTTCAACCCCGATACCTCTTGAAGTCAGACACGTTGTAGATGTGGCTGATGGCAAGCCAATTGAAGTCTCACACGTTCGCTTAGGGTGCAAACTCAAACTTGCAGGTTACGTGTTCGACATTGACTCTTTCTTCGTTACTTTTGGAAGCTTTGATATAGTCGTCAGTATGGACTGGTTGTCCAAGCATCGAGCAGAAACCTTTGTAAAGATAAAAATCGCATGTATATCTCTCCCTGGTGGAAACTCACTGAATGTCAGTATCAGTTCGACTATGGAAGTCTAGAAGCGTTTCAGCTACCCTACTACACTATCACTGGTTACCAGTACGCAGCCCGAAGAACTTCCAGGTTTACCCTCAACCCCCCCCCCCCTAAAACGTCAGGTGGAATATCAGATTTGTATCACGACAGAAGCAACCCTGATTTCTAGTACCCCCCCTATTTTTTCACACCAGGAAGGTTGCAAGAACTGTTTAATCTACCTCAGGAACTACTGGACAGGGGTTTTAATTGATCTAGCTTCTCGCCCTGGGGAGCCCGAGCTCTATTCGTGGAAAAAGGAGGACGAGTCCTTTCGTACGTGTATCGACTACCATAAACTCAGCCAAGTGACAGTCGGAAACCGTCACCTTTACCTTGCATCGACGACCTGCTTGACCAGCTTCAGGGGTCAAGCTCCTATTTGGAAATCGACTTAAGATCGGACTATCATCTGATGGAAGACCCAGAGGAGGATGTTCCTAAAACGGCATTCCGAACACAGTACGGTCAGTACGATTTTCTGTTCATATCATTCAAGTTACCTAACACACCAGTAGCTTTATGGATCACATAAATCGTATGTGTAAACCTCATCTCAACGAATTCGTCAACCGTGATTGTTGATGGTTTTTTTGAATAATTTCCAGGAGAAAGGAACACCATGAGCGGCACATGTATCTTATCTTAGAGCTCCAGAGGGAGGAGTAACTCCACGCGAAGTCTTTCTAAGTGTGACTTCTGGATTCGAGAAGTACACTTTCTTGGTCACGTAGTCAATGAATTGGGAATACACGTGGATTCTACTAAGATCCACTCCATTAGAAATTGATCGACACCGAAGAGTCCTTCGGAGGTGCGGCAATTTCTTGGTCTAACTAAGTACCGTCGCAGAATCATCAAGGGATTTTCGAAGATCGCACAGCTTTTATCGCTTTAACACAGCAGGGTGCTGTGTGTTTGTGGAGGACAAAACAGGAGAGCGCCTTTTCAGCTTTGAAACCAAACTCTGTAATGCACTGAATATTGTCCCTACCTGATGGTGCAGGTGATCTGGTAGTGTACCATGTTGTCTCGATTCAGAGTCTCGGTTGCATGCTGATGCGACGTGAGAAAGTGATAGCTTACGTTTCTCGGCCGTTGTAGATTTACAAGAAGAATTGCACGATTCACAACCGGGGGTGGAAGCCTTGGTCTTTGGAATACATATCTGGAGGCATTACTTGTACGGTACCAAATGCACTGTTTAGACCGACCACAAGGGCCTTCAACATATCTTTGACCAAAAGGAGTTAAGCATGCGACGACGTTGCTGGATGGAACTCTTGAATGATTACGACTGTGAAACCTAAAAGTGTACGCGCTTTGCAGCTCACCAACGACTCTAACCGACCTGATCAGATTCATTCTGCCTAAACTGAAGCATTGAAGGAGGAGAATCTTCATGTTGAATCCATGCAGAGCATGGGGAAGCAGCTTTTAGCAAAATCGGACAACATTCGCCACTCTATGGAGCAAATATAGGTCCCACGACACGACAACCTTAGGGACTTGTGTAGGGCGAAGCACACAAGTCTCGATATCCTATTCATCTGGGTTTTGATAGGTGGTATTAGGATCTAAACATCTTGTACTAATGACCAGGCATGAAGGCCCACATAGCAACGTATGTGAACGATGTTTGACTTTTGCGAAAGTCAAGGTGGAATATCGGAAACTTTCTGGTTTGTGTCGGCAACCAGAAACACCCATATGGAAATGGGAACAGACTGCCACAAATCCTGTCACTGGTCTACCTAAAACTCGAAACGGAAACGATATCACCTGGGTAATCGTTGATTGTCTCACGTAACCAGCACACTTTCTACAATAAAGGAAACTAACGAGTCTTTGCAGCTTGTGGATATTACTCTGAAAGAGGCAGGTTTTAAGCACGGGGTGCCAACTCCTATTACCTCTGATTGTGATCTGCGTTTTTACCCGATTTGGGGCAGGCAGCACATAAATCCTGTGGCCCACGTCTAGATATGAGCACTGCTTATCACACCCTTAAACAGATGGTCAGAGTGAACGAACCATCCAGACATTCGAAGACATGCTGCGAGCATGTGTGATTGACTTAAGTTAAGGTTGGAAGGACATTTACCTTTGATAGAGTTTTTCCTACTACAACAGTTACCATTCCAGTATTCAGGCAGCTTCGTTCGAGACATTGTATGGACGACAATGCCGATCTCTTTATAGGGCTGAGGTGGGTGACAACCTAATCACAGGTCCAGGACTTGTACTCGAAACTCCTGAGAAGATTGTTTAGATTGGAAATCGTATGGCGGCAGCGCACAACCGCCAGGAAAGCTGATAAGCTTAGGAAACACAGGGAGTTCGCTGCAGGCGATCGTGTCATGTTGAAAGTCTCACCCTGGGAGGGTGTGGTACGTTTTGGGAAGCGCGACAAGCTTAATTTATGTTACATTGGGTCGTTCAAAATTTTGGAAAGAATCGGCAAGGTTCCCTATCGACTTGAGTTACCTGATGAGTTGGGTAACATTCACGATGTTTTCTTATCTTAAATCTAAAGAAGTGTTTATTTGATGAAACACTTGTAATGCTGTTGCAAGAACTAAAGGTTAACGACAAATTACAGCTCGTCAAGGAACCTATCGAAATTAGGGACAGGAAGTCAAGGTTCGTAAACACAGCCGAATCCCAAACTGCTGAAACTATCCTGATGCAAATGGTGAATTTCGGGACGAAATTCCCTTTCAAGTTGGGGATGATGTGGCACCCGAGGAAAATCCACAGTCATCCTAAGCTATCACTGCTTTTCGCCGAAACTGCTCATCAAATTTCGGGACGAAATTTCTTTCAAGTTGGGGATGATGTGACAACCCGAACTTCCAAGGTTAGCCATACCTAATTCTACGACCCACTTTAGTAATATCGTTATGTTTTAACAAATCACGATACGTTGGTTTTTATAATTGTATTTGCTTAAGTTTGTTAACTAATAATTATAAAGTGAAGTTAATGGGCCGCACATTTCTGTTGGGGCGTACACCCCCCTTCACGGTCGCACAGTTGGGCTCTTGTAGTTCCCCGCCCATTACCGAGCCTAGCACATCCTCCTTATATACGTATATGGGGTATGTATGCACATTGCTCCGTCGGAAATCTTTTGGAAAACCCTAACTCCCTTCCAAGCACACAAGTCGACAGCAGTTCTCCATCCTCTCGAAGCCCTCTTCGGATCGGAAAGATCATCTTTCTCGCACGCTCTCTACCCTCCGGTTAGTATACTGATTCCAGTTTAGAGTTGATTGTTCTTGTTAATCTTGGTTGTGTGATACTTGTTAGTATTGTCATGCTATGCATATGAAAATAAATCACGATACAGGGTCTTGTTTATATGTTAATATGAATACTAGTAAACCGATTTGATTTAATGATTAGTGATTTGTGATGAATCGATGATGCTACTGATTAATGTATGATGATGAGTACTTGTTGAATAATAATAATGTTGTTCGATTTTTCGGATACATGGTTCACGAGCAAGCAACAAAAGTATATAATTTCGGTCCATGAATCACGATGGTTAGGGGCTGTTAGTGAACCACAAAAACTGTGAAATCATGATTCAATGATGGGCTATATTCGATAATATGATTGGTACTTGATTCGTATGGCAATGTAACTGCTAATTGGTAATTTATTATTGCTTAAAAATGTAAATGCATGATGAAAGAGTATTGAAATTATTTGGTTTGATTTCGAATGATGATGATGATGAAACTGTTTGAAAAGTTAAGGTAGTGAATTAATTGTGTAATTGATTGATTGTGCAAAGATAGAATGTAACTGTTTGATCTATTTTGAATATTGAAAAATGTGCTTGCGAGAAATCAGGAGAATAAATTGGTGATAAATTGTAACTGATCGCACACCTTTTTGGCCAACCACACACAATTTAATCGCACATCTAGTGCTGGTCGTACACCTGCCGGGTGGTCGCACAAGCAGCCCAGAATCGCACACCCTCAACTGGGGTGTACAAGTTGTTAGGCCACACACTAGCCCATGAACTAGATACCGATCGCACAACCCAAGCCCAATCGCACAAAAGGAGCACGTCGCACACCTATGTCATGATCGCACACTTTCATGCGATCGCACACTTCTCGTTGGGCCGGGATTATTGGGCCGTACACAACACTAATGGGCTGCAGGCCTTCTCGCACATACAATCGGGCCACAAACTTATGTTATTTGAATCGCACACTGTGAGCAAACTATCATGCTATGTGTTTGAATGGTAATAGAAGTCACGTGGTAGTAATCACCAGTTAAGATATGTTAGAAATTGGTATGTGCTATTAACTGATGTACACTGTATGCAAATGTTGATTTCGTGATTTAAGGATATGCGAAACTGATTGTAATGATAATCGTAATAGGACTTGGTTGATCAACGTGAAACAAAGTAATATAACATACCTAGCAAATCTAAGGTGAGTTCACTACTCTCAATACAAGCATGCGTCCGGTGGGGACAATCAAACAGGCAAACAAAACAATCAGATTTTCATAAACCCATATCCTTGTAGGGGATATGAGGCAGTTTTCAGTAACGAACAGACTTTCACAAACCCATATCCTTGTAGGGGATATGAGGCAGTTTCAGTAAATGTCGATGTTGGATAACTCACTACTTTCTATCACTTAAGTGCCATCATACTACCGAACTAGTTACTTGTAGGGAAACGGGGATATTAGTTGATAGCGCTATTAGGTTTGGCACCCTCACGACGTACCTAGATAGGACGGGCATGAACTAATAACTTTAAAATCATCACCTATGTTTGATAGAGCATTGAGGAGGGGCAAAAAGGAGCCGTCTGTGGTATCGAGTGATTGTCAACAAGACATAAATCAATACTTGGTAGCGATCGGTTAACAAATCAGTGATCTCGCCAGTGTTATGCTGATACACTTTTTCTGCATGGTTGCAGTTCTATAGGTACAATTATTTGGAACTTGCTGTCTGGGATACTGGAGTGGCCATGGGTCGAGTTACATGGAATCATGAGATAAGTCTAATGGCTTTTATACATTTGGGTTACGAAGTTCTTAACTATTGTATTATGCTTCCGCTGAATAATAAATAATGTTTTGTAACGCTTATTTTAATAAATGAAAGTTTTATTTGAAATATTGTTATGAGTTCAATGTGATTGGTGGCTAGATCCTGGTATGTCACACGCCTCGCGGGGGTTCCTGCATGTGGTATTTTGGGGGTGTGACAACCCCAGCTGGTCGCGGGCCGTGACAGAGTGACACCAGGCGAGCCCTCCGGCTGCCACGTGTCCTGTTACGCGTCAAACCTACACTCGTGACTGGCCAAAGCTAGGGCCTACCCTCGGCTTCTCGCGGGCCGCGAAGGATCAAGCACAGGGAGTCGCGGGGCGCGAGCCGCCCTGTGATCAGCCTAGATAAGGAGTCGAGAGGCTCAGTTAGAATTCGTTCAAAATTTCTTTTCTCTCTCTAAATATTATAAGCTAAAACTCTTGGGAATAATACCCCTAAAATGCGAAGCTCTGCCTCGTTGTAAGTATTATAACCCCTGGTTACGTATTAGTTACTCTGCCCCATTGATCTAGAGCTCCGTAACGCATGTCGAGGCTCTGCCTGACTCAGTCGTTGGAGTTATGTCTCGGGGTATAGCTAATGTAAATTGGGTTATCTTACTAACACGTGTGCATTGTTTAATTTTAATAGATTATAACCAGGAAGTCACCAGAAAGCCGTAGTGTTATCTTAACTAGCAATGTGAGTCATTCTCTTTTTATAACAAACTATTTTAACAAAACCTCAATTGTTTTAAATTATAATAGCAGTGATTGAGTCTATGTATTCTACAATTACTCTCGGTATGTTGGGGTTTTGTATACATTACTTGTTACGAATACTGTGAATAGTAACATGACCACAAGTCAGGATTGACAGTACCGTGGGTGGTAATTTGGTAGATATAAACATTGTAATCGCTCTCAATACTGTAAAGATATAAAATCTTGTTTTGATTAAATTGGGATGCACTCGCCAGTATTTCTTGCTGATAAAACTTTTTAAGCTCACTGTTCAACTTGTATTTAACTCACTGTAGGCGACTTAACTAGCATTCATGCATGACATACCATCACAAAAACACAAGTGGAACTATGAAAAAAGTCTAAATAAGTAATAAGCATGCATAAACATCTAAATTCATGAACAAGATACTTTACTAAACCATTAAATCATCAATTCGTTACCAAATGTAACACCCCGTGTTTCGAAAGTCAAAGTCAAGATTTAAGTCAAAGGAAGAAAAGATTGCTAATTGCTATCTGTCACTCCTTGCTCAACTACTGTTTTGACTTCTTTGAGTTGTAACCGATTCTATTATTTATTTGCTTTAGTTGTATTATGTAGAGTATCTATTTATAATCGAGGTTTAATCGCTATATAATCGCATATTTAATCGCTAATCGACTTATCGCTATCGCATTCGCAACTTGAAATATGTGTTCTGGATATTGTTTTACGTGTGTGCTATTATGTGTTACTTGTGCATGTTATGTTTATGTTGATGTGTTTAATCGCAATCGCAATTCTATCGCATCGCAATCTAAATCGCAAACGCTAAACGCAAGTTATTTATAGTGATTGTATGTTAGATATAGTAGTTAAGCTATTTGTGTAACTAATGGGTAATACTATTGCATCGCTCGCTTGAATCGCATCGCATCGCAATGCTCAACACGCGAATCGAATCGACAAAACTCATCGCGCCGGACACCTGGATCGAGTGGCCAACCGATCGGGTGGCCATCCGACCGGACTGCCATCCGACCGGACTGCCATCCGACTCTGCGAACTTTCCTTTTATAGAAACCCTATAAATAGCCCCCTATCACATCATTTGTGATGTGACAGCTCCTCACTCGAACCAGCCGCACTCAAGCTCTCATTTCTCTCGATTCCTCACGATTCTTGTAAGTTTTCAACCTAAACCTTGTACTTCTATGATCTACATGCAACCCTTCATCTTTTTCACCTTAGAATCTTAACTTTTAACCATGAAATCACCGGATTTGAGGTGTTCTAGGGTGATGTCATCATGGAGTTCTTATGAACTTCAATGTTTGGCTTCATTCCACCAAGAACAACTTAGATCTGAAGGATTTCCACATGAATAATCAATATTTTCACATAGATCGACACATATTCATGGTTAAAAGGATTGAAAGAAGGTTTTCCACCTTTCTTTCAACTCTTTTACACTCAAGGCACTCAAAACCGATAGAATCGGAGCTCATTCTGATCTTCTACTCTTTCTTAGTGATGTGTTAGTTCAAGATCTGAATTCTATCCAAGAGACAACTGATTTCGGGTTAAACACGAACAACCGTCTCGAACCGTGAACTGGTCGGACTAGGGTGATTCCTGTTTGATCGGATCACTTGGGTCAAGAAGGATGTTCCTATTGTCTAGCACTTTATCACACCGTCTCGATCAAAACTGCAAAACCTTCAAAGAAATCAAGTGCCAAGACGATCAGGCCATTGGGACGGATTGCCGTCCGATCGGATTGCCATCCGATCGGATTGTCATTCGATCAGACAGCCATCCGATCAGACAGCCATCCGATCGGATGGCCATCCGATCAGACAGCCATCCGATCGGCTTGCACTTGGTTCCACACTTTAACTTTCATTTTCAACTTTCAAGGCTCTGAACGCTGAATGGATTGCCATCCGATCGGACAGCCATCCGATCGAGCGACCATCCGACGATGTGACGTTTGGAACTTCGACACTTAACCATTTTCAAATTTTCAACGATCATCAATAACTAACGGATTGCCACCCGATCGGATAGCAATCTGATCGAGTGACAATCCTGTTGTGAACTTGTTCTCACTAAGTGTCCTGCCAATCGGATCGCTATCCGATCGAACTACTGTTCGATCGATCGACCTGAAGGGTAGAGATACTTCTCTGTTTTCAAAATGCTACAACGAAAACTTCGAAGCCATCATACACAAACACATCCTTACCAAATGAATGTCAATCCAATCGAATGGCCATCCGATCGGATTGCCATCCGATACTTGGTCACTTTCACCGTTTTACGCGCCGCTCATCATTTATGCTATCATTAACTGTTCAGGCTAATCTCTCAGCGCTCCCTTCAATCCAAGAGAGTGTTTACTTGTTAAGCACGATCTGTGAGTATACTCGATCCCTTTTTGCTTTACGCACTTTTGGGTGTTACATACGTTACTTATTCTAAATCACATCTATCACACAACGTAAACACTATTTATACGCTGATCGTTACTGCATGATACGTGTTACTCGATGAATGCTTGTATGTTATGTTAACACAGTGATTGTTGCCTGACGCCTTAGCAACGATAGTACTATTTGTTTGGACTCATCACCTGTCGTGGATAGGGGT
Source organism: Helianthus tuberosus (assembly GCA_030545235.1). Classification (NCBI taxonomy): domain Eukaryota; kingdom Viridiplantae; phylum Streptophyta; class Magnoliopsida; order Asterales; family Asteraceae; genus Helianthus; species Helianthus tuberosus. Next base: position 125,682,108 of record CM060416.1, read on the forward strand.
TGTAAGGTTACCTCTCACATGTCGCAGTGGTGATATGTGTTGCGCATTCTATAACTCGTAGTCTACTCTGTGCATATTTCATTGTCGATAACCTACTAGCTTCGCACCTTACATGTTACATGCTGGTTATGCGTAAACTATTTCAAACTCTATTATGCTATATCAAACTTGTATGCTCACCTTTACACTATGTGTATTGACCTTTATTTTAACGTATGTGACAGGTGCTTAGGATGCTGTGCTTTATCTGCTTTTGAAGAATCAAGTAGGATGGAGTCTAGAAACAAAGACAATTTATTTATTTGAATATGAGTTGTCGGAACATGTTTGTTTTGAGAATATCTATGTCTGTAATAATTAGATTACTTAATGGGTTATGGTATGGGACATAATATTAACTATTTGGTAATTTAGTCGTTATGGAATTTCTCTTGACAATCTGTTTCGCTCAGTGCCATGCCCCGATGTTTCCGTCATCGGTTGGGGTGTGACAAATTGGTATCAGAGCCATAACTATAGGGAATTAGGCAAGACTCGACCTAGTCCGGGTCGATGTCTTAGAACGACCTAGTCTATAGTCTCAGTACCAATAGACCGACTTGTGCATACCCAGTATGGGCTCTTGTACGAGTTTACTCGCTATTTCTCGCTCGCACTCGCTGAACACTACATACCACTGCACTATTTTTCAAAAATGAACGAGTAATTAGGTTGAGATTAGGTGTGAAATCCGCAAACTCTCAACCAAATCGCTTGTTCGAACCACAATTTTATCCATAAATAGGAGAATTTGCGTTGAATCAGGAGTGAAATCCACATTTCGACGCAAATTTCCCTCTCTACTTTATCAAAACAGGAACTAAGTTGTTGAGTCAGGGGTGAAACCGAACATTGACAACTTGTTCCGTGCTCTATTTTGGTTTTACAAAACTCTCACCAAAGCCTCGACGGACTCCAACGACTTGAAGTCACACTGTAACTGAAAGGATGCGCGCCGTTTACCCAAAATCGAGGCAAGAGCACAGACCCGAAAGCCAAAGTGTGTACCAGAAGTCCTTGTGAATAGTCGAATCACTTTGGGTAGTCGACGTCTATCAAGCCTTAGACAGTCTATCTTCGATTTCAAGCTCACAATCGCTGATTTTATGTGTTTCAATTCTGAGCCCACAATTTGCTGACTCTGATATTTGTCATTTTACATGGGATTTTATGTGGTTTTATGCTTATTTGTTAGCGTTTTGAGATATTATTGGTTTTGATCTAACGCTTCTTGCTCCTCTTATCACATAACACACTACATAATCGTTAACAAATCGCTGCTACTTGTGGATAAACGCATGCTATACTACTCATTGCGTACTCGCTAATCGCATATCGCTACCCTCGAACGCGCAAAACTTGTATGATATAGGAACACAGTCATCACATATGGGTGAATACGTGCAAAATAGGATAGGTGAATACGTGCAAAACGAGAAATGGTTTCTGTGTTCTGACTGCCTTATGTGCTTCTGTGCTCTATGTGTTTATGTGCTTCTGTGTTCACGTGCTTATATGCTTATATGTTTGATGTGTTCCTGAGCTTTATGGTGAATCGATAGACTATACTAGGAATAATCGAACAGCGTTTTGAATCCTATGGCGCTGTTTGTCGCAGACAATGTCGTCATTTGGATCATTTCATTCTCGGTCTACTCGCCGCAATCATGATGACAAATGCATCGACGCTCTCGTCGCTAAGCAAATGGAGAAAGTTATCCCTCAGATTGTTAGTGAGCTAAATGAAAACGCTAGCAAATCGTCTGAATAATCCAGGACTGATGCTCCTAAAGCTGCTTTCAGCTTCCAACAGTTCAAAGCCTGCAGCCCGAAAGAGTTTACCGGCGAAGATGGGCCTACGGCCATGTTTCAATGGTTTGATTCTATCGAAGTCACCCTGCGCCAGAGTGGCTGTCCTGACAATCTCCGTACTCTAAACGCAACTGGCGTCTTCCAATCCCGAGTGCTAGATTGGTGGACGGTCGAGAGAAACAAATGTGGAAATGATGCAGCTTACGGGCTGACGTGGGATGAGTTGAAGGACGTGATGATGCAAGAGTTCTGCCCTCCCCACGAGCGCCAAAAGCTGGAGGACAAGTTCTGGCATATTAAGCAGAAAGACGGTGACAATGCTGGTTTGACTGCTCGCTTCAAGCAGTTGAGTATTATCTGTCCTAGCCAAGTTACCACGCCTGAAATCACCATCAAGAAGTATATCCGTGCTCTTCCGGATTGCGTGACTGATTTCGTTCAAGCTGCAAAGACAACGACAATTGAGGAAACTTTTCTACTCGCTGCTGAGATCAACGACAAGCGAGTCAAGTCTAGTTACTGGGATAAAGCTCCCAAGAATCTGCATCAAGCTACCACTGCTTCAACCGCTGAAACCGCCACCGCTCCTCAGTCATCCAAGCTCTCGAGATGCAAGAAAAAGAACAATAGCAGTTCCAGCAACAAGAACTGTGCGATCACTGCAGCTCCGCTCCAAACAGTACCAGCACCACAGCAACCTCAACACCGCCAAGTAGCGGCACCGGTCACCAACGCACCGCCGGCAAAGCGTGCGTATACTGGTCCTCACCCGGCTTGCCTTACTTGTACCTACCACCACCCTGTAGGAATCGCTTGCAGATACTGTGTGCATTGCAACATGTACGGCCACTTCACCGCCAACTGCCGTACAGGTCCACGTCAAACACCAGCTCCAGTTCACGGTCAAGCTCCTGCTCAACAAGCTCTACTTACTGTTCCTAATGGCCATCAAGCAGCTCCTGCACCCATGGCTCATGCTAGAGCTTGCTTTGCGTGTGGTGATCCCAACCACTTCGCAAACATGTACCCCAATCGAGTGGTTAAGCAAGAGCCACAACAGCAGCAGCCTCAGCAACAACAGCAACAACAAGCAGCCCGCAGACGTGCTTTCAACATTAACGCTCGCCAGGCTCAAGCAGGTAACAATGTGGTCAATGGTACGTTCCTTGTGAATGGTATATATGCTATGTGTTTATTTGATACTGGAGCCCATAACTGTTTTGTATCGTTTGAATTCGAAAAGCTCCTTAATCGTAAGCGCACCCATCTCCCCTCGACGTTCGATGTTGAAGTTGCTACTGGAAGAACCGTCGCCGTCAATTCTGTTCTACGTGATTGTACGCTCGAACTCAACAATCACGTCTTCCCTATCGACCTTATTCTGATGCAACTCAGTAGTTTTGACGTCATAGTAGGCATGGATTTTCTTCACGAGAATCATGCTGAAGTTGTTTGTTTTGATAAGATGATTTGTTTCTCAATCGCTAATGGTGATCTACTTTGTGTGTATGGCGAAACTCCTTCGAAAGGCCTTAAACTCATGTCGTGTGTCCAAGCTAGCAAGTATCTCCGCAAGGAATACCAAGCTTTCTTGGCACACATTGTAGTAGCGGAGAAGGAAAAGAAAGGAAACCCAGAAGTGAAAGACGTTCCCGTTGTTTGTGAATTTCCCAATGTTTTCCCCGATGATCTACCCGGTTTACCGCCCGCTCGTGATATCGATTTCCGAATCGACCTCATTCCTGGAGCAAACCCTGTTGCTAAAGCGCCTTATCGCCTTGCTCCTTCTGAAATGCGCGAACTCTCGAGTCAGCTCTAGGAACTACTTGATAAAGGCTTTATTCGCCCTAGCACCACTCCTTGGGGCGCGCCTGTCCTTTTCGTCAAAAAGAAGGATGGTTCGTTCCGGATGTGCATTGATTATAGGGAGTTGAATAAGCTGACTATCAAGAATCGTTATCCCTTGCCTCGAATCGATGATTTATTTGATCAGCTACAAGGTGCTACGTGTTTCTCGAAGATCGATCTACACTCAGGCTATCACCAGTTACGCATTCAAGAGGATGATTTTCCCAAAACCGCTTTTCGAACCCGCTATAGTCATTATGAGTTCGTTGTCATGCCTTTTGGTTTGACCAACGCCCCCGTAGTTTTCATGGATCTAATGAATCGAGTGTGCAAACCCTTCCTTGATCGTTTTGTAATCGTATTCATCGACGATATCCTGATCTATTCCAAGTCAAAAGCCGAACACTCGCAGCATCTACGTTTGGTTCTTGAGTTGCTCTAGGGAAACCGTCTCTATGCCAAGTTCTCCAAGTGTGAATTTTGGCTGGAAGAGGTCCAATTGTTGGGTCACATTGTCAATAGTCAAGGTATCCACGTTGACCCCGCGAAGATCGAAGCTGTTAAAAGTTGGGTTACACCCAAGAATCCGTCTGAAGTCCGTTCTTTTCTCGGACTGGCAGGCTATTATCGCTGTTTTATCAAAGGTTTCTCTAAGATCGCTGTTTTATCAAAGGTTTCTCTAAGATTGCTATGCCGCTTACTTTCTCTTACGCATAAGGACAACGTTACCCAATACCAGAAGACATACCTATGCCAAACCTAGCAGCCTATCCAGACCTTGATGTCCTAGATCCCTACTGGAACCAGGACCTATATGTTCGAGAAATTTTAGCAAACCCATACCAGGCACCTATGCCCCAATTCCCAGACCCAGACCCAGTCCCAGCACCTGCACCACCCATGAATACTGAGAATCTGAGAGAACTCCGTACTTTTGGAGAAGATATCATAGACAGAAGTGGAAGATTAAAACGAATAGGAGAACGACTCGTCTGGAAATATGACGAGCGTAGTATGCACTATTGGATGGACCCCCACTAAAATAGTAGCAGTAATAATAATAATAATATAATATAATATGTGTGTATGTTTGAAAAAAAAATATTTTATATAGTAATATACTGTAGTATAGACCACCTCGTGGTTAGTGATGCCTACTAGTATTGTAATTTTAAATTCCAGTATCAGTTTGTATTAGATGCATACTGTTTTGGTCAAAAATCACACAAGGATAATGTAACCAAATCTGATTTTTGTGAGGTTGAGTGCTTGATTGATGAACAATTGAATGAATGAATAGAAAATAAAACCAACAATGAACACCGGGATTTATACGAGGAAAAATCCCTTGATCTTTGTGAGATCTCCGGCATAAAAAACCTCGGGTGATGGAAACTACCGATCACCAACTATATTGCATAAGAAAGATTACAACTTTGGATGATAACAAACTCAATACAACGATTTCTAGTGTGTTTGTGTGTGTGTTCGCCAATGTTGATCAGAGAAAACGAATACATGGTGTTGTCTAACAAAAAATGAGCTTATTACCCCCTAATATAAGCTAACAAAAAGTCCTATTTTCTAGGAAGATCATGTCCATCTCATAACCGTTGGCACATGCAGCATATAGAACGAATATTCCCTGAAATTCCAGCTAAGAATTAGTCCACTACGTCCATTACCTGCATATAAACATTAAAAACGTGACAATTGTTAGAAATCATAAGTTCTGTTAAGTATCCTGGATCCTCAGACTCTCTGCATAATCCGTTAAGGATCCGTGATCCATGCCCAGGCTCAGGATAGATGATCCTTAGCATAAAATCCATGCCCTAACAATTGCCCCCAATATGGAAGTTGTGATAAGGATTCACAGCTGTCATATTTCCGTTAGAAGCGGACTAGCCGTTGCTGTTGGTAACTAGTCGTTACACTCCTTGTCGTCACTGATGAAACCTGCTATCATCACCATTGCAAAATATAGAGTTAGAGATAACTCCTCAAGTGCCTTTAAAGATCAGAAGATCCTTCTGTTTGTGGAGGATGAATCCTTCTACACCGTTCGCTATTAACCTTCCTGCACTTTAATTTCTGCATAGACACTTTAACTATTAGATAGCCCTATCCGACCTGGGTGGATGGTCCATGGTTTTGCTGGTGAAATCCAGGCCAGATGAATTTGATACATAATGAATGGGTAACAACATTAAACTTTTTTAGCTACATCTGTTGTTGTTTCTTCCTTCTTTATTTTTCATGTATGCTTTCTATTTTCAAATATATCATCGCCAAACAACTAAAAAGTTATTGGAAATTTGATGATAATGTTAAACTTTTTACAGAAAACTTGAAGTGTTCGGACAAATGTGAATTAATGATCCTTAACCAAAAAGGATAAGAGACAACTTACAGCTTAGAAAAAGTTAGAATATAACATACCAGAGAATCCAAGTTAGGATTCTATATCCTTGTTAATCATTGTTGAATAAACAAACTGTGAAAAGTAAAGTTTCAAGGATCCAGGATCCTTATTGTCAGAACTTGTGTAACTTTAGAGCTCCAAGATCCTATAAGAAAAACAAACTTGGGACCAAGCCAAATAATTGGGAATGAACCCATAATAACTGAGGACAAGCCCAAATAAACTGGGGACAAGCCCAACAAACTGGGCTGGGGACAAGCCCAAATAAACGGGTGTAAACTGGGGTCAAGCCCAAATAACTTGTGTAAACTGGAGTTTGGCCCAAACTGGCGACTATCCAAACGTGAGCGACATGAAAATGATGAAACCTTAGCTAACGTGAAAACGTTAGAAACCTTAGGAACGGATGTATGGTACGTCTACCATTATACTTAGGATCCTGGATACAGCTAGTACAATGAAATTGTCAGCCCCTAAAGCGGGTACTGGTCCCATTGCCTTTAACTATACTAGGATCATCGTGCGCTACTGGCGAAGCTGGGGACAGACCCAAAAACTGGGGACTAGCCCAAATAACTGGGGACAAGCCCAACAAACTGGGGACAAGCCCAAATAACTGGGGACAAGCCCAAAAACTTTGGAGAGTTGGCCAACCACTTTGATCTTCTATAAAATGATTACAACTCTGCAAAAGCTTAAACTTTATGAAAATAGATGTTAAATGTTTAACATCTTTGACTTATGATAAGTAATAAGTATAAAATGAATGAAAATGAAAGTAATATGTTACCAAAGATAGAATCATATATCCTTTGAGGATCCCGGATCCTTAATCAGAATACTATCATCGCTGAGGATCCCTGATCCTTCTTACATAAAGTACTTTGTTAGATGAAAAACATTCCAAGCTCTTGGTAAGAGGTCACCATCCATTGTTAACAAATGATATGCCCCCTTTCCTGCTTCAGCTTCAATTAAGTAGGGATCTTCCATTTTTACGCTAATTTGCCATCAGCCGAATTCGTAGTGTTCTGGAATGCTTTCCTTAGAACAAAATCACCAACTTGAAATCTTCTGAACCTGACATTCTTGTTGTATGCTCTAGCCATTCTTTGTTGATAACTGGCCATCTGTCACAAAAGTTAGTAGTTCTACTCCCAATAAATTGGGATCCATTATCACAAATAATTTCAGAAGGAATTCCAAATCTAGTAATAATGTTTCGCTTAATGAAGGATATAACTTCATTTTCTCTGACTTGAGCCAAAGCTTCTACTTTTATCCACTTAGAGAAGTAGTTTATCATGGCTAGCATAAACTCTTTCCCTCCTGGTGCCTTTGGAAGTTTGATAACTATGTCTATTTCCCATCTCATGAATGGCCAAGAAGAGGATATAGGATGCAGGAGCTCTACTGGTTGATGAAGGATATTACTGTGTCTCTGACAAGCATCACATCTCTTGGCATAATCTACAGCATCCTTCTTCATAGTAGGCCAATAGTATCCTGTCCTAAGGATCCTTGAGAATAATGCTCTACCCCTAGTGTGGTTTCCACAATCTCCTTGATTTTGAAAGCTCTAGGATTTTCTCCTGTAGGAATCTCTCCATGTTGTATATATCTCATGATTGGAAGGATTCATGATCCTGAATTTGATTGTGAATCATCATTGGGTATGATTGCGGAATCCTCTACAATCTCCATGAATATGTGATCCTGAATAGCAGGAGCCAAAATGTGGATGATGGGAATTTTGATATCTTCTGGAATCTTCAATGATGATCTAAGGTTGGCTAGAGCATTAGCTTCTGCATTTTCTTCCCTGGGTACCTGTGATAGACTGAAAAAAGCAAAAGAATCTGCCAGTTTCCTGACTATTTCTAAGTACTTGATTAGCTTTTCACCTTTGACAGTGTAAGAACCGTTATAATGATTAGTAATAGAGAATCTACATAAACTTGAAGATACCTGATCCTCATATTCTTAGCCAATTGCAAACCTGCGATCAAGGCCTCATACTCTGCCTCGTTATTAGTGGTTTGGAATTCACATGCAATGGATTGGGGTACAATGTCCCCCTGTGGAGATTTTAGTAGTGTGCTTTGTCCAGTTCCTTTAACATTTGAAGCTCCATCCGTGAAGAGTGTTCAAGGATCCTTGGTCTTCTCAAGTTGTTGAACTTCTAATTCAGCTTCCCTTTGTAGATCACTACTGAAATCAGCCACAAAGTCAGCGAAAGCTAGGGACTTGATGGCAGTCCTGGGTTCATACTTAATGTCATGTGCACTAAGCTTGACTATCCACTTTGTCATTCTACTTGACATTTCAGGTTTCCTGAGAACATTCTTAATAGGAAAGTTAGTTTTCACAATAATAGTGTGAGTTTCAAAATAATGTCTATGTTTAGCGGAAGCCATAATTAAATCAAGAATTAATTTCTCTAAATGAGAATACCTGGACTCAGCATCAAGTAGACTTTTACTTACATAGTATACCAGATGTTGGGAGCCTTCATGATCCTTAACTAGGATCGCACTTACTGCTTTAGCTGAAACAAATAAGTATAAGAATAATGATTCTCCATTTTCTGGTTTCATCAGGGATGGTGCTGAGGATACATAATCCTTAAGAACCTTGAGCGCAGCTTCATGCTTATCAGTCCACTCAAACTTCTTACTCTTCCTCAATATGTCTTACCTGCCTTGAGCAATTTGTCTACCTCTTGGATAATGACATTTCTTTCGGGTGCAAATTTCCTCCTTTTTGGTGTATTGGCTTGAAAGACCTGTCAATACCAAGTTTGTGAGTAATAACATCCTAAGATATACCTGTCGTGTCTTCATGTTTCCAAGCAAAGGTAGACTTTCTTCTTTTTAAGAAGGATATTAAATCCTGCTCTATGTTGTCTAGGATCCTGGATCCTATAAAAATTTCGGATTCAGGATCCTCTGGGTTCAACAGAATATCCTTGACGTCTTGCTCTCTTGCCTCCATGACATCTTGCTCCTTGGAGGCTGGCTTCATTGAAGAAGTGTAACAGTTCTTTGCCTCCTGCTGATCACTTTCTATCTTCACCACACTCCATAGAGTTGGGAGCTTGACACATTGATGATATGTTGAGGGGATTGCCTTCATATAGTGTATCCATGGCCTGCCAAGGATAACATAACAGATAAGCAATCAATGACATAAAATTTTTGAACAGAATTCACTCCCTCTATATAGATAGGAAGTTTGATGTCCCCCAATGTATTCTTGGTTTCTCCACTAAATCCCACAAGGACAGCTGATCTTGGGACAATATTGGATTCAGGAATGTTCATCCTCTTAAGGACATCTAATTGGATGGTGTTCACTGAGCTTCCTCCATCAATGAGAATCCTGCGAACAAAACGGTTAGATATAAACAGAGTAATAACAAGACCATCGTGATGAGGATCCTGGATATCCACACGATCATCCTCATCAAAGGATATGAGTTTCTCCTGTGTATGGATGGAAGTTCGAATAGGCCTATCCCCATTCTCCATTTTTGTCTCCTTCGCATGCCTCTTAACTGCTGAAAATGAAGTGCCACAAATGTCAGATCCACCGGAGATGAAATGAATAATCTGTGCATCGGCTGGTGGAGCAGGAGCCTTTCAGAAATTTTCTCAGGATCCTGGATCCTTGATTTCTTTCTTCCAAACAGCTCCTTCAATTATCCTTTGCTCAATAGGTAACCTATCTCCTTCCTTAATGCTATGCACTCATCTGTGAGATGACCAAAATCCTCATGGTAAGCACACCATTTCGATTTGTCTTTGGTAGCAGGCGGTTTGTCATTCTTCCTTGGCCACCTAGCCTTGTCACCTAAATTCTGCATAACAAAGATTAGTTCATTATTATCAGCAGAAAAACAATATTCAGAAATAGGAGGATAATCCTCATCATCTTCCTCTTGTTCCACAACATGCACATTCTGGTTGTCATGCTTGGAGTATTGCTTGGATCAGTTATTCTTGAAATAGGATCCTTGTTTGTCTTACTTTGAGGATCCTGACAACCTCTCCTGGATCCTTTTGTCATCCTCTAAACGGATGAACCTAAGTTCCCTGTTCCTTACCTCATCTAGGTTCCTGCAAGGCGTCATAACAAGATCATCATAAAACTGAGAATCCTTAAGTAAACCCATTTTAAAAGCTTCAACAGCAGTAGCAATATCTAAGTTAGGGATTTCTAAGGATACTCTACTAAATTTAGTTATATTGTTAGGGGAGGATTTTCCAATCCTAAGGATCACAGATCCTCAAGTACTGTCAGGATCATGGATCCTCAATTCTGTTTGAATTAAGGATCCTCAGTGGGTGTTGTAGGATCAGGATTCAGGATCCTTATTGTTATCCTTATACTAACGATTGTCTTCATTATACGTGAGCTTGTTTTGCAGGAGTATGTGCATGGACTTGGTCTTGCCGATATTCGTGGAGCATATTCCCTCAATATTCCGCACGTGCTTGGCCCTTGTGAACGTTATGGAGATCGTGGGAAGCTAGCATGATTAGCGGACAGTTAGTTAGTTTAGTTATTTCTAATTTTAAATAGGGGATAACAAGCTTAAGTTAGAACACTTAGCCAATTTAGCAAACACACACTCTCGTAACAGCTCTCAATCAGCTCTCAACAGTTTACTTGGCGATTTCATACATTTTTTGCACATTGCACACTAGAGATCCTTGTAATAAGCTTGTTATCATCCCGAGTTATAACATTTTTCTGTTTAATCTTAGTTGGTGATCGGTAGTTTCCATCACCCAAGGTTTTTTATGTCGGAGATCAACTCTTGATCAAGGGCTTTTTCCTCGTATAAATCCTTGTGTCAATTGTTCATAATATTTTCCAAGTTATTCATTCATTTGTTCATTATTTCAAGCATCATTCCTCACAAAAATAGATTTGGTTGTATTATCCTCACCTGATTTTTGACCAAAACAGTTTGGCGCCCACCGTGGGGCAATTGGTGCTTCATTTCTGAAAAAGTTTGCTTTTTGTGTTCATTTCGGTTCATTATCTTCGACTACATGGCTTCTTCAGCAAAGAATACTTCAAGTTCCATGTCGGCAGTCACTTCTTCACAGGGCGTTCCACCTTTGCCTCCACCACCTTTTGGATCCCAGAAGAATGCTGAAAATGCTGCAAAGAGACCAAGCTCCATCTTCCCAAAACCAACAACATCTTCTGTTTCATCTAACCCTACTAACAGTGATCTTTTTACTTTGATTTTGCAGATGAGGGATCACATACAAGAGCAGGATAAAACCAATGAAAGGATCCTCCGGGAAATTGGTGACATCAAGAGACAGAAGAAATCAGTGGAGGATCACTCTCCTCTGATACCTAGATCACTGGATTTTGACACTCCAGCGGTAACCACACTGCAATCCGCAGCTCCAGACATCCAGTACCAGAGTGGACCATTGGGAAGGCGTTATGGAACAACAACTATGAGTCAGGCTTTAGGGTCTCACTTCCAGCCTTCGGGATCCTCATTCCAGCATCAGGGATCCTTCGTCAGTTCAAGAGGTTTTATGGGGACGCACACGGTCAAAGGATCCTCTCAGGGTCAAGGATTCTCATTCCAGGATCAAGGACCCTTCCAGGTTCAAGGATCCTTCTCTCAGGTTCAGAGATCCTCATCTCAGGTTTATGGATCCATGGATTATCCTCCAAGACCCCCAGTCACAGCACATTAAGGATCCAATATCTTTCAGGATCAAGGATTCTTAAGAAATGTACAACCCTCAAGTTCAGATGTTCATCAAGGAGACTTCATTCCAATGTAGACCATTGCTTCTTCTGGTCCTTCAGTCATCCCAGAATCCCGCCAATATGGATTCACATCTGGAATTCCAAACTTGAATCCTCCGGGAGGTAACACTTTGAATAATTCTTATGCTACTAACCATGGCTTTATGCAGGATACAGGTATCAATCAATCTATGGCTAAGGAATTACAGAAGCTGAAGGATATGATATCTAGCGTTCCGGGAGTGGTTAAGCCCATTCCTGAAATCGCAGATGGTAGCCATAGGATATCTCGTTTCGCACCACCTATTTGTGATGCTGAGATACCCAAAAGGTTCCAAATACCAACTATGAAGTTGTATGATGGTTCAACGAATCCAGAGGAGCATGTAGCTCAATACAGAGAAAGGATGGAGATCAATCCAATTCCTGAGAGGTTAAAAGAAGCATGTCTATGCAAGGGTTTTGGATCCACACTCACAGGATCTGCTCTTAAATGGCTGCTAAGTCTTCCCCCTTACTCTATTACTTCATTTGCTAGTCTAGTTAATCTGTTTAATAGTCAATTCTCATGTAGTAGAAAATTTGAACGATTAACTAGTGATTTATATAGGGTAACACAAGGTCAAAATGAATCACTTAGAGATTACATCACTAAGTTTAGTAAGGAATCCTTAGATATTCCTAATCTGGATATAGCTACGGCTATGGAAGCCTTTAAAATGGGATTGCTTAGGGATTCATTATTCTATGATGATCTTGTTATGACCCCATGCAGGAATCTTGATGAAGTAAGAACCAGGGCCCTTAGATTCATCCGATTAGAGGATGATAAAAGGAGCCAGGAGAGACTGGCAGGATCCTCGAAACAGGAAAAACAAGGATCCTACTTCAAGAATAACAAGTTCAAGTCCTACTTCAAGAATAAAAACTTCCCAAAGCACCAGGAGGAAAGGTGTTCATGCTTGCCATGACTGATTATTTCTCTAAGTGGATAGAGGCTGAAGCCTTTGCTCAAGTCAGAGAAAAGGAAGTGATATCCTTTATTAAAAGAAACATTATTACTAGATTTGGTATCCCTTCTGAAATTGTTTGTGATAATGGATCCCAATTTATTGGGAGTAGAACTACTAACTTTTGTGACAGCTGGGGGATTAAGATGATAACATCAACACCAGTCCACCCACAAGCTAATGGTCAGGCAGAATCATCCAAGAAGATCATTATCAACAACTTGAAGAAGAAGCTTGGATCCAAGAAAGGAAAGTGGGCATAAGAACTACCTTATGTACTATGGGCTGATAGGACAACCCCCAAGAATGCTACTGGCCAAACTCCATTTTCTTTGGTATTTGGAGCAGAATCAGTGATCCCTACAGAGATGGTGGTTCCTACTGCAAGAACAAGCATCCGTGATTCTGAAGGAAATGCTGAAAACTTGGTTCAAGACTTGGATACTATAGAAGAACTCAGGGATTTGGCAAGGATAAGGATGGCTAGTTATCAACAAAGGATGGCTGGAGCCTACAATAAGAATGTCAGGATCAGGAAATTCCAAGTTGGTGATATGGTATTGAGGAAAGCATTTCAGAATACCACAAATCCTTCTGATGGAAAGTTGGCACCAAAGTGGGAAGGCCCCTACCTGATTGAAGCTGAGGCTGGAAAGGGGGCATATCGATTGCTAACAATGGAAGGTGATTTGCTACCAAGAGCTTGGAATGCTGTTCACCTGAAGAAATACTTCATGTAATAAGGATTCATGATCCTTAGCAATATTCATGATCCACATCCTCAAAGGATCCTTAGAGGATGGATGATCCTCATTTTGGTAATGATCTAATCTCAAACTATTTCATTCTTTAATTATCCTATATAGAAGGAAAAGGATCCTGGATCCTTTATCCTCCTTTCACTTGATTCTGAGTTTTGCAGAAGGTTCATGTATCCTTAACTAAGGATTGAATATCCACAGAAGTCTCAAGTTATTTGGGCTTGACCCCAGTTATTTGGGCTTGACCCCAGTTATTTGGGCTTGACCCCAGTTATTTGGGCCTGTCCCTAGTATCGCCAGCAGCGCACGATGATCCTGGTACAGTTCATGGCAATGGGACCAGTACCCGCTTTAGGGGCTGACAATTTCATTGTACTGGCTGTATCCGGGATCCTACGTATAATGGTAGACGTACCATACATCCGTTCCTAAGGTTTCTAACGTTTTCATGTTAGCTAAGGTTTTGGCATTTTCATGTCACTAAGTTTGGATAGTCGCCAGTGAGGGCCATACTCCAGTTTACACAAGATCCTTTGGGCTTGTCCCCAGTTTTTTGGGCTTGTCCCCGGTTTTTTAGGCTTGTCCCCAGTTTTTTGGGCTTGTCCCCAGTATATTGGGTTTGTCCCCAGAATTGTTGGGCTTATCCCCAGTTTCTAACTCTTTTCTTATGTTGGCTTAGTCCCAAGTTATGTTCCATTTCAGGTTTTTGAAGTTAAACAGCTAAGGATCCTTGATCCTTACCTTCTACTAAGGTTTGTCTTTTGGTTATCCTTATTGTAAATGTTAAAGGTTTAGGATCCTAACTTGGATTCTCAGGTATAATTACTTTAATTTTATCCTTTATTTATCTAAGTGACCCTTATCCTTTGACAACAGGACACATGATCCTTAAGTTACATTACTTTTTTGAATTTATCGATTATAGGATATTTGATCCTTGATCATATCCTAAACTTTTTAACATAATCTATTAAACGTTTATTCTCAACTTATGAATTCAAACAAAGTATATCACAACTATTGAAGGATAAAATATATACAGAATAACAACACAAGAAATAGCCAAAAGATTAAGATTTTATTTACCAAAAGTTAAACCCTTTTAAGGTTGTCAAAATTGCCAACCCAAGTTTCTACCAGCAAAACGTGGCCCGTCCACTTGGGTTGGCAAAGGGTGTCCATTGTTAACAGCTCTTAAAAGTGCAGGAAATAAAAGATGGCAGGATAACAAGTGGTTTCATCCCCCAAACAGAGGATCCCTCCACCACCTATTATCCTACCTATTATTCAAAGGATCCATGATCCTCAACCCTAATAGCTATTGTTTAGTTATTACAGACCAACAATTGTTCATGAAAAACATCATAACCAAAAAACCACTACCAAATCCTAAAAAATGGGCTCTGGCCGCGTCTAGAAATATACATCATCGCCCATTTCTGCAGCTCACACCTTGGCTGCATCACCACCAGCATCAGCACCACCAGCTTGATCCTTCCCGCTGCCACTTGCCTCAATCGTCAAGACCTCGGTAGCCTCCTCCTCATCATCTAGCTCAGCCAGCTTCGCCTTCCAGCCCTCCTGGTCCCACTTGGTCCTGTCAAAGTCAGGATCCTCAGCCTCCTGGGCCATTTGCAGCTTGATTTTGTACATGGTGATGGCAGCAGAGACTTTAGCATCCTCCAGCACATCATGCTTCTCATGATCAGCGTTTATCTGGGCCATGACCAGCTGTTTTTTAGCCAAGTTCAGCTCCTTCTCGAGGCGAGAGATGGTCTCATCCTTTGCCAGGAAGATCTTTCGGAACTCCGAATGCTTCTGCTTAGCCTCTTCAACGTATGCATCAAAGAGCATCTCGATCTCGGCGAATTTCTGCAAAAAGAAAAGGTAGGATTCAGGATCCATTATCCTCAAGTGGGCAGGATAATCAGTCAGGATCAGTGATCCTTACATCAGCAAAGTATTCCTGAAACTGGTGGTGGATGAGAGGCAAGCCTTCAAGATTGTCAGCTTCAGTGGCCTTCCTCTTCTTTCCCCCCTTGGAGGTGACAGGCTTGGGGACTAGAGCACTTGGGCTAGCAGCAGTTTTCTTCTTTCCAGACCGGGGAGCCACAGTGCTAAGATCACTGACACTAAAGCGGGAGGCTGACTTTGAAGATTCTCCAGCGCCTACCAATACAAAATAACATATAAGTATTCTTGTTTTATTTACATTTAAACATTTAATTATATACAAACTTGGATACTTACTTGACATGGTAACTGAGCCGGAGGATACTTCTTGAGAATCCTTTGTGTTTGCTTGGAATGTTCTGGATGCAGGATCAAGATTCCAGAAAGCCGCGATCCTTTCCTTTGTTGCAGGTGATTGAATGATATGAGAGACAGAGATAGCTGCAAAACAGAAAAGGATCAGTTATTCTCAACAGGAACAGGAACAGGGTTATCCTATGATCCTTCTATAAGGATCCTCTATCCTACCATGGGTGGCCCATTTTCTAGGGAGATCCTTCCCATCCGGGATAGAATCCCTCCTAACGAAGAAAAAACGCTTCTTCCAGTTGGTGTCATTCTTGGGTGTTCCTCACCGGGTTTATGTTTGAATAAAAAGCGGTGTGAACCATGGCTCACGAGGTTATACAGTTCAGCCAATTCTGAAATTCCCAACTCGATGCCTTCTTGCTCAATGATTCTCTCTAGGGTATATAAAACCCTTCACATCATTGGCATTGCTTGGATGTAGCATATGCCGGTGAGAGAGAAGAAGGATTCAGTGAAAGCAGGAAAAGGATAGGAGTATCCTATCAGGAATGGAGTGGCCGGAAAAGCAACCCAGGTTTCAAAAACGAAGTCACTCAAGGCGGTTGGGTCAAAAGGTTTAAAGACAGAGTCTGCCGGAAAGCAGTGACGAATCCTGTCGATCTCAGGATCAGTAAAGCAGCAACATTCCTTCGGAGAATCTTTGATGATCCCTTGGCTTTTCAAAGGACTATCTTTCTGGTGATCCTTGGCAGGGGATGATCGTAACTTCATCGTGATTCAAAGGTTTCGAAGAAGAACAGAGTAAGAAGGTGAAGAAAGAAAGGAGAGAGAGAAGTACCTGCTTGATCTTCGAATGAGGATTTAAAGGGAGTATCGCACGAATTTAAATGCCTCTAGATCCTTATCTCTAACTTGAATTTATAATGATGATTCTGTAGGGATGTCGCTTCAATGACGTATGATCGGTAACGGCTAGTTAGATTCTAACGGCTATATATCCGTTAGTCAGTTGCAGATAAGATCGAAAATATAACTCGTTAATTTACATTTTTACTCCTTATATTTTGGGGGCAATTGTTAGGGGAGGATTTTCCAATCCTAAGGATCACGGATCCTCAAGTACTGTCAGGATCATGGATCCTCAATTCTGTTTGAATTAAGGATCCTCAGTGGGTGTTGCAGGATCAGGATTCAGGATCCTTATTGTTATCCTTATACTAACGATTGTCTTCATTATACGTGAGCTTGTTTTGCAGGAGTATGTGCATGGACTTGGTCTTGCCGATATTCGTGGAGCATATTCCCTCAATATTCCGCACGTGCTTGGCCCTTGTGAACGTTATGGAGATCGTGGGAAGCTAGCATGATTAGCGGACAGTTAGTTAGTTTAGTTATTTCTAATTTTAAATAGGGGATAACAAGCTTGAGTTAGAACACTTAGCCAATTTAGCAAACACACACTCTCGTAACAGCTCTCAATCAGCTCTCAACAGTTTACTTGGCGATTTCATACTTTTTTTGCACATTGCACACTAGTGATCCTTGTAACAAGCTTGTTATCATCCCGAGTTGTAACATTTTTCTGTTTAATCTTAGTTGGTGATCGGTAGTTTCCATCACCCAAGGTTTTTTATGCCGGAGATCAACTCTTGATCAAGGGCTTTTTCCTCGTATAAATCCTTGTGTCAATTGTTCATAATATTTTCCAAGTTATTCATTCATTTGTTCATTATTTCAAGCATTATTCCTCACAACAAAGATTTGGTTGTATTATCCTCACCTGATTTTTTACCAAAACATTTATAATCCCTTAATGATTCATTATGACCTTGGGTGATCCTATATAAGTCACTAATCAACCTTTCAAATGTTCTACTACAGGAAAATTGACTATTGAACAAGTTAGCTAAATGAGAAAATGAAGTTATAGAATAAGGAGGAAGACTTAGCAGCCATTTTAACGCTGATCCAGTAAGTGTGGATCCAAAGCCCTTGCATAAGAAGGCTTCCTTCAAGCTTTCAGGAATGGGGTTGATTTCCATTATTTTCCTGTATTAAGCCACATGCTCTTCTGGATCAGTGGTACCATCATATAACTTCATGTTGGGGGTCTGAAAACGCTTTGGTATCTCAGCATTGCATATGGAAGGTGCAAAGCGAGACACTTTATGACTTCCATGTGGAATCTCAGGAATGGGTTTGACCACTCCCGGGACGCTGGATATTATATCCACGAGTTTTTGTAACTCTCTGGCCATGGCTTGGTTGATCCCTGCATCCTGCATGAAACCATAGTTAGCATCAAAAGATGTATTGAAATTGTTACCTCCTGATTGATTTGGAATCGGTATCTCGGAAGTGTATCTAGGATAAGACATGTCCGGTGCAATAGTAGGACCAGATGAAGCAATGGTCTGCATAGGGATGAAATCCCCTTCATGTTTTTCGAAACTTCTGGATGGCTGACTCCTCGAGGATCCTTGATCCTGAAAGATGTTGGATCCAGGATACATGGGTATGGAAGGCCTTGAAGGATAATTCATGGATCCTTGATCTTGAGATGAGGATACTTGATACTGGAAGTAGGATCCATGAGGCTGGTACATTCCCTGTGATCCTCCGGGTTGGTAGAAGGATCCTTGAGGCTGAGCTGACTCCAGTGATCCTTGCCGAAGGATAAAGGATCCTTGAATCTGGACATTGGATCCTTTGGAAAACTGGATTGTTGATGATGGAGTAGTAAAATCCAACGACCTGGGCATCAATGGGGAGTGATCCTCTGCTGATTTTTTTCAATTTCTTGATTTCATCAATTTCGCGAAGGATCCTGTCATTAGTTTTATCCTGCTGCTGCATGTGATCATTCATCTGCAAAATCAAAGAATAAAGATCATTGTTAGTAGGAGCAGAAGAAGCAGCAGTGGTTGCTTTTGTGAAAACGGGGGTTGTCTTCTTCGCCGCATTCTCAGCATTCTTCTGGGATCCAGAAGGAGGAGGAGGCAAAAGTGGAACGCCTTGTGAAGAGGTGACCGCCGGCATAGAGCTTGAAGTAGTTTTTCCCTGAGAAGCCATGCGGTTGAAGGTAATGCACAGAAATTAACGAATTTTTTTCAAGAATGAAGCACCGATTGCCCGACGGAGGGCGCCAAACTGTTTTGGTCAAAAATCACACAAGGATAATGTAACCAAATCTGATTTTTGTGAGGTTGAGTGCTTGATTAATGAACAATTGAATTAATGAATAGAAAATAAAACCAACAATGAACACCGAGATTTATACGAGGAAAAAGCCCTTGATCTTTGTGAGATCTCCGGCATAAAAAAACCTCGGGTGATGGAAACTACCGATCACCAACTAATTGCATAAGAAAGATTACAACTTTGGATGATAACAAGCTCAATACAATGATTTCTAGTGTGTTTGTGTGTGTGTTCGTCAATGTTGATCAGAGAAAACGAATACATGGTGTTGTCTAACAAAAAATGAGCTTATTACCCCCTAATATAAGCTAACAAAAAGTCCTATTTTCTAGGAAGATCATGTCCATCTCATAACCGTTGGCACATGCAGCATATAGAACGAATATTTCCTGAAATTCCAGCTAAGAATTAGTCCACTACGTCCATTACCTGCATATAAACATTAAAAACGTGACAATTGTTAGAAATCATAAGTTCTGTTAAGGATCCTGGATCCTCAGACTCTCTGCATAATCCGTTAAGGATCCGTGATCCATGCCCAGTCTCAGGATAGATGATTCTTAGCATAAAATCCATGCCCTAACACATACTATATAAGAAAGAGTAAGTCGCAATGTTCGACGTTTTTGATCAATATGCGTATCATGTGATTGGTTGTTTTAAATATTATCTTGTGATATTAATACGTGGTAAATGTTTAAAATTCAGATGGTTGATCAAGTGAATCAGGAGAATCTGGATAATAACCCGAAAAACCAGAATAATGATAACCAGAATAACAATAACAATGGAAACCAAGTGGATAACAGTGTTATTCAACACATAGTGGCACAAGGAATTATAGATGCAATGCCATTTATTATCCAAAATGTTAGGGAAGCAGATAATAAAAGTAACCATAGCAGTAAACGACCAACTGAACCGGAACATAGCGTGAACAATGGACCCATACTTCAAGCGCCCATTCCAAAAAGAAGAAGAACCATGCCTTATGGTTGTTCTTATAAAAAATTCTGGTCTTGTAAACCAATGGAATTCTCGGGCAATGAAGGGGCCGTTGCAGCTCTATGCTGGATAGAAAAGACTGAAGCAGTCTTAAAAATAAGCAAGTGCGCCGAAGAGGATAAGATAATGTTTGATTTCAATCTGTTTAAGAACTCAGCTTTAGAATGGTGGAACACTATCCTCCAATTTAGAGGAAGTGATAGGATTTACAATATGAAGTGGGAAGAATTTAAGAATATGGTGGAAAGGAAATTATGCCCTCCTAATGAAAACGAACAGATAGCAAATAAGTTTTTAAACCTTAGAATGACCGGAGTGGATAGTAAAGAGTACACTACGTTATTCTTTGAATATGCTAGGATAGTGCCAACCCTTGTATCACCCAAACCAGTATTAATCTCCCGTTACATTTGGGGATTAAGCAGTGAAATTAGGCATGTAGTCAAGGCAGCTAGACCTCAAAACATAGAAGAAGCTGTAGAACTAGCAAACACATTGACAGATGAACTAGTACGTACACGAGAAGAAGACCAGAGAACATAAACTTACCCAAGAATTTCGTTCTGGAAACTTCAACCGTGGGAAAAATGTAGGTTCTACCTCTGCACCATACTGCAAGTATTGCAAAAGAAAGCATTCTGGAAGATGCTTCATATACTGCAATTTTTGCAAAATATCTGGACACAAAGAAAAAGACTGCAGGAAGAAACCTAACAATAGAATATGCTACAACTGTGGAGAACAAGGTCATATTAAGCCAAATTGTCCGAAACTAGCTCCAGCCATGAACAACAAGACTACCAAAAATGCAAGAGCATTCGTTCTGACTGCAGATGAAGCTAAGATGATTCCGGACGTGATAGCTGGTACATTTTTAGTTAATGATGTTTTTGCTAAAGTATTATTTGACTCTGGTGCGAACCAAAGTTTAATTAATACTTCATTTTGCAAAATTCTAAATCAACCATTAACTAAACTCCCACAAGAATGCCTAGTAGAAACAACAAATCGGGAAACCGTTAGGATTTTTGAAATCTTGCAGGGAGCAAGAATAGAATTTTTAAATCAAAAATTTATTGCAAATCTTTATCCAATGAATCTGGCAGGATTTGATGTCGTATTAGGAATGGATTAGTTAGTAGCCAATAAAGCCAGTATTTTATGTGATCAAAAGTCAATTCAAGTAAATTCACCAAGAGATGAAAAGATCACAATTAAAGGAGATAAGCCCTCTAAATCCACGAAATTCATCTCTGTGATGAAAACAACAAGTTATGTAAGAAAAGAATCATTAGTGTATTTGATTTCTATGATCACTAACACTAAAGGAAAAGAACTAAAAGATATTCCTGTAGTATCTCAGTTTTCAGATGTATTTCCAGAAGAATTGCCAGGACTTCCGCCAGACAGGGAAGTTATATTTCGAATTCACCTACTACCAGGAACAGCACCAATTGCCAAAGCACCTTATCGTTTGGCACCCGCCGAAATGCAGGAACTGAATAAACAATTAGACGAATTGTTAGACAAAGGATTCATACAACCAAGCTCATCACCATGGGGAGCACCAATCTTATTCGTTAAGAAGAAAAACGAATCTATGCGTATGTGCATTGACTACCGTGAATTGAACAAAGTCACGATTAAGAATCGGTATCCATTACTGAGAATTGATGACCTGTTCGGCCAATTACAAGGAGCTCGATTTTTCTCAAA
This sequence comes from Helianthus tuberosus, assembly GCA_030545235.1. NCBI lineage: Eukaryota > Viridiplantae > Streptophyta > Magnoliopsida > Asterales > Asteraceae > Helianthus > Helianthus tuberosus. The sequence continues at coordinate 125,703,974 of CM060416.1, forward strand.
AATCGATTTAAGGTCAGGATATCATCAATTAAAGGTACAGGAAGAGGACATTCCTAAGACCGCTTTCAGAACAAGGTACGGTCATTGTGAATTTACTGTCATGCCATTTGGTTTAACCAATGCCCCAGCTGCATTTATGGAAATGATGAACCGAATATGTAAGCCATATTTGGATAAATTCATAATTGTTTTTATAGATGGTATTCTCATTTACTCTAAGAGTCAAGAGGAGCATGCATAGCATCTGCACGCACTTCTAAGTATATTAAGGAAAGAAAAGCTTTATGCTAAGTTTTCAAAATGCAAGTTTTGGTTAGAACAAGTTCAGTTTCTTGGGCATTTAGTAAATCATGAAGGAATTCATGTAGATCCCACCAAGATTGAGGCAATTACCAAATGGAAAACCCCTGAATCACCAACTGAGGTTAGAAGTTTCTTAGGATTGGCCGGTTATTATAGGAGATTTATTCGAGATTTTTCTAGAATAGTCATTCCTTTAACTAAGTTAACTTGTAAATCCATTAAGTTTGAATGAGGACCAAAACAAGAAGAAGCCTTTAGAATTCTGAAGCAAAGATTAACCAATACACCCATACTAGCGTTACCAGAAGGAACTGAAGATTTTGTAGTTTATTGTGACGCTTCTAGATTAGGTTATGGATGTGTATTAATGCAACGCCAAAAGGTTATAGCTTACGCATCTAGACAACTTAAGAATCATGAAGAAAATTATTCAACCCATGATTTAGAATTTGGAGCTATAATTTTTGCCCTTAAGATTTGGAGACATTACCTTTACGGTAGTACGTTTACCATTTTCACAGATCATAAAAGTTTAAGATATATTTTCGGGCAAAAGGAGTTGAACATGAGACAGAGACGTTGGATGGAATTTCTTAGTGATTATGATTGTAATATCCAGTATCATGCAGGAAAAGCAAACGTAGTTGCTGATGCTTTAAGTCGAAAGTATCACGAAAAGCCAAAAAGAGTACGTTCTCTCAAATTAAATCTACAAGTAGATTTAAATGAGCAAATTAGAACAGCACAAGAATCAGTAATCAAGGATGATACTGAAAAATTAAAAGGCATGATTAAGGAATTAGAACAAGAAACCGATGGAATTTGGAGATTCCATAAGAAAAGAATGTGGATACCTAAATCAGGAAACCTACGCCATCGCATATTAGAAGAAGCCCATAAGTCTAAGTATACGATGCATCCTGGAAGTGATAAGATGTATCAGGATTTAAGAAAGAATTTCTGGTGTATAGGAATGAAGAAAGATATAGCAGCTTATGTTTCTAATTGTTTAACCTGTTCACAAGTTAAAGCTGAACACCAGAAACCTTCCGGACTGCTACAACAATTAGAAATGCCAGTTTGGAAATGGGAATTGATAACAATGGATTTTGTTACCAAATTACCCAAAACAAGAAAAGGTAATGATACAATCTGGGTGATTGTAGACAGGCTAACTAAGTCAGCTCATTTCCTACCAATGAAGGAAACCTTTAGTATGGAACAATTAGCTAAACTGTATGCAAATGAAATAGTTTCATTACATGGAATTCCTTTATCAATTGTTTCTAACAGAGATAGTCGTTTTACCTCTCATTTTTGGACAAGTTTCCAAAAAGCGATGAGAACCAAGTTAAATCTAAGCACAGCTTACCATCCTCAAACGGACGGACAAAGCGAAAGGACAATTCAGACAATGGAAGATATGCTAAGAGCTTGTGTAATTGATTTCAGAGGTAATTGGGACGATCACTTACCATTAATAGAGTTTTCCTATAATAATAGTTATCACACAAGTATCAATGCTGCACCATTCGAAGCACTTTATGGACGAAAGTGCCGAACCCCAGTCTGTTGGGCAGAAATTGGAGAAAAGCAACTATCTGGACCTGAAATAGTACAAGAAACAACAGACAAAATCATTCAAATCAAGGAACGACTGAAAGCAGCACGTGGTCGACAAAAGAGTTATGCTGATAACAGACGAAAGTCACTAGAATTCCAGGTCGGTGACAAAGTGTTATTGAAAGTCTCTCCTTGGAAAGGAGTGGTGAGATTCATCAAAAGGGGAAAGCTAAGTCCCAGGTATGTTGGACCTTTTAAGATTATTAGAAAAATAGGACCTGTAGCCTATCAGCTACAACTGTCAGCTGAAATGGCAGGAATACATGATATATTTCATGTATCTAATCTCAAGAAATGCTTAGCTGATGAATCACTGATAGTACCTCTTAAGAACATAGAGGTAAATGAAAAACTACAATTTGTAGAAAGACCTCTACAAATTGAAGACAAGAAAGTCAAGAATCTTAAACACAAAAGATTAGTTCTAGTAAAAGTGAAGTGGGACTCCAAAAGAGGACCAGAGTACACATGTGAGCTTGAATCAGAAATGCAAAGGAAATACCCACACTTATTCCAGTAGATCTCGAGGACGAGCTCTAAAATAAGGTGGGGAGGATATAATAACCCTCCAAATTATTTCTGACACCCTAATATATTTTAAATGTCCCTATGTGTCCTAAAATATACCCCGTATGCGAAAAGTGGACCCGAATACCTTTAATTTTGCAAAAATAAAATAAAATCAAGAAAAAGGGGCGCTCGCGGGCCGCGTAGCCCTCGGCTACATCTTACGCGGGCCGCGACAGCTTGAAGTCAAGGCTGCACCCAATGCCGCCACGTGTCGTCATCTTGTCGAAGCTAGTTGTGCTGACCAGTCAAAGCTAAGCCCTATACCCCTACTACGCGGGCCGCGTAGCCCTCAGCTAAATCCTACGCGGGCCGCGAGGGACCTGAAATCAGGCCCTATAAATTGAGGCATTCGGCTGTCAGTTGAAATCGTTCATTTCTCGATCTTTCTCTCTCAAATCTGAATAGCAATTATAATCTCGGATATAATACCCCCCCTAAATAACGAAGTTCTGCCCCGTTGTAAGTATCATAACCCCGGTTACGTATTAAATACGCTGCCCGATTGATCCAGAGTTCCGTAACGGCTGTCGTGGTTCTGCCCGACGTAGTTGTTGGAATACCGTCTCGGGGAGGGTATTACTAATGTAAATATTGGGTTATTATACTAACGCGTGTGCATTTGTGTAAATTATAGATAATCACCAGGAAACACTTAAAGAAAGTCTAAGACAGCAATGTGAGTTATCCTCTTTTTGTAAACTTTTTGGGCAAACTGTTTTACAAAACCTTTATTTATTTTAAAATGATAATTAGCAGTGATTGAGTCTTTGTAGTCTTCAATTACTGCTGGTATGTTGGGGTTTTGTATACAAAATGTGGAACACGTTACCATTGGACAAATAGTTATCCAATGTGTAATATGACCCACTAGTCAGGATTGACAGTACTGAATGAGTAATTGTGTAGATATAAACAATGTGATCACTCTCAATACTGTAAATTGATAAAAAAAAATTCTTGATTAAACTGGGATTCACTCACCAGTATTTCTCACTGACAAATGTTTTTAAAACGCGTTTCAGGTAACAAAATGTAAAGGCCAATTAGAAGAAAGCTAGCTGGAGAGCACTGAAGGCTTGAAAAAATGTGGCTATAAAAGTTACCTAAAAGACGATGTTTTAAATTCAATAAAATAGGGTTTATCCCTATAAGCATGTTGTAATAAGAAACTTGGGTTTTACCCATGTATTTATTAATATAAAATATGGTGGTTTTACTCTGATAAAATATTTAATAACTACGGTCCTGATGAAATTTCCGCTGCCAAAATAATAAAAGCCCGTTCCCGGGAAACAGGGACCGGGGGTTGCGACAAACGGGTCGAACTTTTTTATTTTTGTTCTTTGTTCTTTAATTTCGTTTTTCCTTTTTTGTTTTTATATTTTAAAAAATTCAAATATAGTCTACGTTTTAATATGTCTTTAACCCATTTAATTTGATTTTTATATAGTATGTTGCATTCACCCTTTTAAAATAGCTTAACACACAGTTATATTCAAATACAAATTTTATTGAGTAGGGCCTTATATTAGGGCTGGCATAACGTGTTAACCCAATCTGTTAAGACATGAACACGATAACACACAAACCCGAAACACGTAAACACGAACACGACACGAAATCTTATCGTGTCAGATTTTCAAAACACGAACACGAACCTGTTAATAAACAGGTTACACGAAATGATCTGCTAAGACACGAAAAAATTACCAACGTATCATACGACCTGTTTAAGACACGATCACGACCTGTTAAAACATGAACACGACTTGTTTAAGACACGAACACGACCGAATTGGGGAAGCTGTGAACTGAATTGGGAATGGTGGTGTTTGTGAGAGATATTTAAAAATTAGGGTTTGGATTGTGAAAAAAGAACCGTGTTTGTTTTTGTATAATTCATCTTAGGTTCCATGACTAATGACTCCATGTCCATACCCACATATAATACATTTTAATTTTTAATTATTAACATGTACTTAATGGGTCTTAACAGGTTAACGGGTTTTAACCTGTTTAGACACGAAACCTGATAAGGTTTTATCGTGTCGACCTGTTTTAGACACGAAACCTGCTAAGGTCAAACACGAAACATGATAACTTTGTGTGGGTTCGTGTCGTGTTATCGTGTTCGTGTCAGAATTGACAGCCCTACCTTACATTCAAGTTTGATATCATAAACTACAATTAGGCATCCTCCCTAAGGTTGAAGTCCAGAACCAAAATGGTGATGCTAGAACCCAATTAGGCATCCTCCCTAAGGTTATGATTTACGAAAGTGTTATTCCACGATTGGATTTGATCGGATCCGACCATGTTGGAAGGCTTGAAACCATTTTCATACTTAATAAATAAAGGACCAAAAATATATTTTATTATTATATATCTCCCTTTTAACTTCTTGAACACACTACATATGCATAAGTACCTACTGGAATAATTTGAACAGTTGCATCGGTTGTAACCTAGTCGGAAACGGTACACGACCAAAACATTACACAAGCTAGACCGAACAAGTGACCCAATGTCTTTCATTTGCTCATAGAACTTGAACTCTCATCTGACGCTTCCCAAACCTTTATGAGATTTGCTTTTGCCTCTACCAGTTGATTCTGTTTTGTCTGACTCTTTCATCAACCAAATTATCAATGTACATCAGTACATCTTCTATCTTTTTTTTGCAGCTTTGGTTTGAGGATTCGCTCATTCATTGAATCCTCTTTCTGTATTGGCAATAAGATTTGTCATGAGAAAAATTTAAAATTCACTGCTAATTTTATGGCTTTTATAATATATTTTATAGATCTAACAATACAATATTGTTTTTTAACGATATATATGTCATACTCGACATGGATCATAATGTGAAACAAACTGAATAAAGCATAGAAAAAATACCTTTCATAATTCCGAGACCACCAATTCCAACAATGAGCGCTAGAAAATCTACGTTGATAATGTTTTTTATAAGTTTCCGAACTGAAAAATAGTGTGAACACGATGCAATATAAAAGTGTGTGAACATCGAAAAAACAACTTTAACACGATGTAAGGCTGGACGGTATGGGGTTAGTCCCCGGTTCGTCCTGGTCCGACGCCAGACCAAACACCACGCCGCCCCCCTCCGTCCTCGTCCTGGGCGTCCTCTACTCGACGCTGGGGACGATCATAAGAAGACAAAAATTATTCCCCTCCCTCTCACACACCCCTATACATACAATATATACATACACATTTTAAGTTCATCCTCCCATTTCCACACCTCCATCCTCCTTGCCCCATCCTCATGTCCATCCTACGTGTCGCTTACATGGCGGACCATCCTCTAAGGGAGGACCATCACCATACCGTGTAGCCTAGGGGTGAGCAAGTTTAGGTCCGGACCGAAAATAACTGAGAACCGAACCGAAAATATACCCAACCCGACCCGAACCCAAGTACTTAGGTATTTAGATCGGTTCCAATTTTTCATATAAAATCGGGTCGGGTCGGGTCGGTTCTCGGTTCTTTTCATGGTGAAACCTGACTTGGACATTTGGAACGGAACCGACCCTATATTTAGGGTAGTGAATCGATTCTGTATTTTATGTTTAATCGGTTCTCGGGTCGGGTAATGGTCGGGTAGGGTCGGGTTTTTCCTTTTGCCCACCCCTAGTGTAGCCTAATACAAATCATTATATAGCTGAAGAGGGAGGAATGGTGCAAATTAAAAGAATATTACCTTTATTATTTTATTTATTCCCTTGAAATTAAGTGTTAGCATTGACGTAAACTAATAATGAAATTAACCAAACAATCAAAACACAAAAACCTAAAAATTCATCTTAATCATTTTTTCATTAGTTAAAAATCAAAAAATCTGTGAGAAGAAAAACAAGGGTAAAAACATTTTAAGTGATTAAAAAACGGATGGAAACAAAACTTTAACATTATCACCATAAGGATGTGATTATAAATTTCGATCACAATTAGTTTATTTTAAAGACAATTTGATAATCATTATGCATCACAGAGTCAATAAATAAACAAAGTTAATAATACCAAAACTAAGATTACACCACCAAATCATACAATATTTTATAGCAACTGAACTGAAACAATAATTAAACAACGAAGTTTAAGATAAATATATACCTACCTGTGACAGACAATGGTATTTTAGTCCGGATCTAATATCCTTGTTGCTGCCGTCTCAATCTCAGGTTCTTTCTTTTTGTTGTTGTGCCCTAATGGCAATATTATTATATTTATAGAGGTGTTTGGTCATACTTTTTTGCTGGGCCGAATGATGGACCACAGTCTGCAGTCACACAGGGCTTCAAAGATTCACTCGAGGGATAAATGGATAATGAATCATTTTGGGCTTCACCAAAATTTCTTTCCATAATTTGTTTCAAGGCAAGTAAAAATCAGAGGTGCACAAAACAACTTATTAATTAATCGTATCCGGAAACCGTAGCCGGTTAATAACCGATTGAGAAATAACCGGTTATTGATATTCAGTATAGGAACCAGTTATTAACCGGCAGACCGATTAACCGAAAAAATCAAGAAAAAAAAGCAAAAAAACGGTTATTAACCAAAAATAACTGGTTAAAGTCATCATCATCATACTTAGTAAATCCCACCAATAGCAAAGCTAAGGTAGGGTTTGAGCATGGTAAGATGTAGACAGCCTTACATCTACCCCGTAGGAATAGAGAAGTTATTTCCAGTGAGACCCCCTGACTCCATAGTAGTTTTACATCAAGCCTTGGACATAAGGCACATAACACTTAGCAATCGGGACAAAGACCGATTAGTGCATGTAACCCCTTATCTTTCGGCTATCAACTTCACCACATGATGCATGATTAACCGTCCGCCGCTTTTAACATTATTTTCATGAAATTAGTAAAATAACGTTAAAATTGGTGCAGTTTCACTTTTGCCCCCCGAGGGCCCACACATATATACATTATATGCGCACACCTCAACCGGGGCGTCCTTAACTTGTTAAAGTAAAAAAAAGTCAAATTAACCGATTGATCGAACCGCATTATATGCCAAAAATACCCCTGATTATAACCTGGTTTTTAGACTAAGTTAGGCAATGTGATCAAAATGGCAAGAAAAAGGAAAAGTTAGGGACCCAAAGGAGAAAAAAAAACTATTTGGACTAAAATGACAATTTGGAAAAAACTCAGGGACTAAAATGGCGATTTACTCTTAAGTAAATAAGGTAAAGTGATCAAAATACCCTTATGTAGGGTCCATTTGGTCATATTTATCCATGGAAACTAACTGAGTTAGGGCTAAATGACATGACATGCAAGGGTTTGCAAACATCAAGTACACTTTTTATACTTTTTAAAAACAAAGTACACACTTTGCAATAAAGTGTCAAAATAAGGACGATTTTTGTAATTTACTAAAAATAGCACCTACCACCTTTTTGAAATGAATGTTGGTTTTTGTTTTAGTGGGTAACCATTTGATTGTTAAAGGTGCAGGCATGGGTTCGACCCCCACTAGTTCCATGTTGTTTCTTTTTCACCGTAGGTCGGTTAATTAAGTTTTTCCACACCCTTGTCAACACTACTTCCTTCTGTAACAGAGAGCTTTCAATTCAAATACTTACATCTTGGATTACAGGAACCACGATCAACTTAGACATACATTCATAGCACTGCATTTAACTAGGGTTAGTTAAATGAGTCTACATTGGTAATTCGGGGAATTACCGGAACACAAAACAATGGTAATTCGGGGAATTACCGAAACACACACATGATAACTTTTGAACGTTGGTGACTAACGCGATTAATAATTGTAAACGAAACGGTTTTATATGAAACTTATGTGTGCTTGGCAGTTACGTGAATTGGATGCCTTAATTGTAAGTTGCTAGATGTTATGTGCTATATGTGAAGGTTTTATAATCAAGGGTGTGTTATGGATATTAGAGAAGTTATAATAAAACACAAACCCTAAACACTCCTCATCATTTCACTGTACGACTGTTGATTTCTCTTCAATCATTTTGGGCATCACACAAATCTCACACGATCATTTGCATTTCTGGTCTTTCTATCCATCAATCTTTCAAGAACCAACTCTAAATCAATCCAAGGTAAGGTTTATATTACACTTGTTATGTTGTTTCTTTGATTCATACAAACCCTAGAAAGCCAAACAATTGTTCTGTGTTTAATTGATTATGTTTGATGAATGTGGGATGATTGTATTATATGAATGTGCAAACCGTTTACCAAGAATATGGATGCAATTGATATGCTAATTGATATGTTAGTACTGTAAATTTGTAAATTTTATTAAACATTGTGTTTTTTAACTCATGTCTGGGTTTTTACGTTTAGCTTCCGCTGTTGGTTTAAACTATGTTTTAGACATTTAAATATTAATCACTAATCGTGTTGATTGTGAGGGTTTTTAATAACTTAAATATTTGTTCAACATGATTAGTGGCTTGATCCTGGTCAATCGCACGCCTCGCGGTAAAACTCCACATGTGGATTTTGGGGATGTGGCAATTTCACTCCTTGTTCCCCAAAAACCTTCTCTTTGTGAAGAAGACAACCGGCGACCCACACCTCCAATCGTTCCGACCATCCAAACCTCTGATCATCGACGACATGAGACAATACGATGCGATTCTCATCCCTTTCCACGTTATCGGTACGACATTGTGTCAATTTTGGTTTTAAACATTTGATTTCATGATTCGTGTCTTGAATTAAATCTGAAATGTAGTTTGTTTTTCTTGGAATTCTAGTTGGTATAAGGGTCTAGGTAACTAGGCGGTACATCAAGATCCGGGTAACCCATGGTTTGGTATGTAACAATGTTGTATGACAGATGATATTTAACAATGATGAATGACTGATCTTATTTAACTGTGCTTATTGTTGTTTTAATTGAATGATACTTATTGAATGGTATTTAGTTAGACAGTTGAATGGTATTTAGACGTGAAACCTGTGTTTGAGCATGATTTGGAAGGTTTGGTTAGATACCCCGTGTATCATGAATTGGATGGTTGTGTTTAGATAACATGTGTTTTAACATGAATTGGATGTTTCTTTTGTTTGACAGTTTTTGGTTCAACAAATTGGAATGAACAAGTGTTGGATGTTCAACAAATTGTACATTTAAATGAACACTGGTTTTTAGAGATTGGAATGAACATGTATTTGACAATAGATAACCTGTGCATTTGACTGTAACTGACAAATTGATGTTCAGACGTGTTTGACTAAACAAAGGTCTTTTGATGTTTAAACATTTTAACTCTAACCTACAAGTGTTGAAACCATCCAAGTTCACCATCTTCAATATGGTTGAACTTGTGTTTTGGTAAAAGTGTGAACCATGGAAGCTTTGGCTCTCCAACCTTGTTCCACTGCCTCACTTGTTCAAACTTTTAGTTAGATTCATACACTAAATCTCAAAGCAATTTCCAACAAAGGGACATGGCTACATCACGTCCCCAAACACTCTCTATGTTTGGGATGCACGCATCTAGCTTGCTCACTTGGTTGTTTTAAGACTTAGTAGTTCATGTATTTTTCATTTTAGTCTACACTGATGACCAACCAAAATTATCAACAAAGTTGATGATTTTGTGTTTTGCTAAAACATATAATGAGGTTAAATGGATGTTCACCATCCTACCTCCTTGCATGACCGGCTCCTTATTAATTCATGTTATACCTCCTAAAATCCAAATCCAATCCATTATCAAATCCGATGGTGGTGTTAATGGTGCTGGAGGGTCTATTGGGAGTGGTGCGGTGGTTGTCGGTGGGGGGTTAGGTGGTCGTCGGAGTTAGTGGTTTTGGTGGTGATTGCAGGAGGTGATGGTGGGGGTAAAAGTTAGAGAGAGAGAGAGAGAGAGAAATGTTTCGTTTTGAGTAAATATGGTAAAATGATCAAAATATCCTTATGTAGGGTCTACTTGGTCATATTTATCCATAAAAACTAACTGAGTTAGGGCTAAATGACATAGCATGCAAGAGTTTGCAAATATCGAGTATGCTTTTTGTACTATTTAAAAACAAAAAAAAACATACTTTGTGATACAGTGTCAAAATAAATGACGATTTTTGTAATTTACTTAAAAAAAAGCACATACCACCTTTTTGAAATGAACTAGTTTTATACCTCACGCGCGTTGCGGTGCGTTAAACTAGTTTTTTCTTGATGCTCTAAACCTAATCATTCTCAATTTGATATCATAACACGATCTAGGGAAAAAATTATATCGAGATGTAGATAAAAATATACTTGTCAAAAAAATAGAAAAAAAAAAAAAAACAACTGGTAACCATGGAATTCGCCATGGAGACATCAACATGGTTCACAGATTTTTACTATTGCACCTGAACCTAAACAATTGTTACTTCCTTCAAGCTATCATGCAGTGAAATATAAATTAAGCTACCAACATATTTGTACTCAACGACATCAAACTGTCCAATCATGCTAACATTAGCACCGCCAATAATAGCTTCCATGAAATCTTAGGGCGAGATCTTGCAATGGTACCAAGATTGTTCACCAACTTTGAGAAAGGTAATGCCATGGCAACATTAATGTAGTTGCTTTCACTTTATTTTTGTTATTCGCCAGCCTTCATGTTCCACCTCCACTATCAACGATGGCCAATGTGTTGTTAGCTTTGTTAGATACAACATGAATATGCTCTCAGATGAATCTTGTCTAAAGCCTATAAAAAAGTTAATGTTAGATGATATTATCTAGTAACAAAAAAAAAAAAAAAAAAAAAAACTATATCTCAATAAACAGTCCATTTTATTGAGTGAAGTTGATGTACATTACCTTCCTCAACTGTTAAATAACATGACTATGGTTAAAAAGGAATGTGCTTTAGTAAAGGAATATGCTGTAAAAACCAAACCTGCCCCAACCCGATCCTTTTAACACCCCCGGACCATTCATACTTTGCTCGTCTAGTGAAATGAGAGGTTTGGTTCCATTCACCTCCAATAATTGTATTAATGAATTTATGATTTAAGAACATAGATTTGAGGATCTTTAGTTTGAAACCCTACCCGACCTGTTAACACCGCCAGGGACCATCCATAGTTAAACCTCTAGTGAAATGTTAGGTTTGCTTATTGACCCACTGGCATCCATTTCACCTCCAGCAATAATATTAAAAAGGATTATACTTTAAAACATAAACTTAAGGATCGTGAGTTTGAAACCTTACCTGACCCGATAACACCCCTAGGGACCATCCATTTTTGCACCCCTAGTGAAGAATTAAGTTTGCTTACTGGGTTGTTTCAATCCATAGTTGTTAATAGCGAGTGTATCGATCGCTTTAGTGCGCTACGAAGCGTATATGTCTAGGCTCGCTATTAGGGTTGAAGCAATAGATAGCTATTAGACAATTTATTTATTCTTTTTTTAAAATATAAATAACAATTAAATTATAGCTATAAAGTAGCTGGATTTTAGATTTTTGTTAAATATACATGTAAAATACCATATATACCAGGGTATTTTGATATACTATATATATAAAAAATTATAAATTATTTTTTCAAGTGTATCGCTATGTATAAAATAGCGTCCGCTATATATCGCTATTCGCTATGAAGCATATTGGTACCTTATCGCTATTTGTCGCTATGCGCCATTAACAACTATGCTTGCATCCATTTGATTTCTAGAGATCGCATTAAAAAGGAAACATGCATTAAAAACCTTGATTTAAGAAGTTTTGGTTTGATACTCAACCCGTTAATACCCCTTGGGACCGTCCATTTTTGCATCGCTAGTGAAATGGTAAGTTTAGTTACTGACCTACTACTTGCACCATTTCACCTCTAGCAATTGTATTTAAAAGGATTATGCTTTACGAAACCTAAATTTAAGGATCTTCAGTTTCAAACCCAACCTGACCCGTTAACCCCTCTGGCCATTTTTTGCACCTCAACCGAAATAGGTAGTTTGCTTACTAACCTGCTTGCATCCATTTCACCTGTGGCCCACACGATGCAGTGAGGAAAGTTGACCCATTTTACAAACAACCATATGCAATCTGACCTACAAACTGTGATAAAAAAAATCCTAGCAACAGTTTTGAGTCGGTAACAACTATTATAAGATGCTACGTTCTATGAATCATACAATTTGTAGTGTGTTACCCGGCAATAGCTTATATTGTGTGTTATAAGAATATCAAGCATGATAGCCATAAGCAAAAAGACCAAAAGGCCAACTACATTGAACACATAATTAGTTGTCCTACAATAAAAAAAATATATAGCAATACGATCCAGTTAACCATAAATGAAAAATAATTTACATGTAAAATCATTACCATAAATGACTACATGCAAGACTTACTTTGTTCGTTGCATAACAATAAGTAGTTTTCTTGTCATTAGTGAAGTCGTGAAGACATCTAAGTATCCTCTCATTTTCTTTGTTCTTTCTCTTGTCACCCCTAGTGGGGGATTTGTTTCCTATGTTTGGCGATGTTTAATGAATCGGTTAGTCGTCGGTGTTGAAGACTTGCAGCGCCGATCTTAAGACAGGCAAAAAAATATATCAGTTTAAAATTTTGAAACAAAAGGTATGTATACAATCTAATTATCTAACCTAACAAAAGTGATGAAAAAGTCAAATTATTTGACCCAAGTAACTTACTGTGTAGGTGCTCGAAGAGAGTTCCATTTGGAGTATATTCAAAAACCATAACTTTAATGAAAGGTTTTTGTTCTTTAAATTACCCAATAAGATTTACATAGTTCTTTTGTAATTCACCTTTGACAACATTTCTACCTGAAAAACAACCAGCAGAAGTTCTGCAAAGTTCGAAACCATCTGTTAACAAATAAACCCTTTTAAATATATAAAAACATTTTGAAGAATTAAAAACAATACGTAAACCTGAAGTTACCTAGTGAACTGTCATACCACCAGGAAGCACTACCGGAGTAAGGGAAAAGGTGAACCTGTGTTGAACATAATTAGTTTACACTCTGGGGATGTAGTTCTTTTAGACGAAACCAATTCGATATCAAGAAATCAATCAACGATAGTCGCATTCGACTTTCACAAAATTGACATCATATATAATATTTTAGGATTTCAGGAGTAAAATAAATTACCAAGTAAAAAATATAAAGCTAACTAAAAAAATGAAACACACACAACAATTAAATAGCAAAACATGGCCAAAAATACCAATAATAGTAGAATTCTGTGTTCTTCTTGTTATAATGTAATGTGCAGAGGTAAACGAAATCCTAGGGTCAAATGTAATATATTATTTTTTTGGAAATATGCTAAATCACATTAAGCAACCTTTGTAATACAAATTTTCTAATGAACAAATCTTAAATTTATATCCAGCCCATTTGGTCGTATGGGTTGATGAAGAGGACATTTAAAACCACTTCAAGTTAAACAATTTAACCATATAAACTTTCGCAACTTTATCTTTGAGTTTAAATAGCTTAAATTTTGAAAATAATCTCCTGTTTTAACACCATAAACTTTACTTGCTCCTTTAATATGCTAAATCACGTTAAGCATCCGTTGTAATACAAATTTTCTAATGAACAAATCTTAAATTTATATCCACCCATTTGGTCGTATGGGTTGATGAAGAGGACATTTAAAACCACTTCAAGTTAAACAACTTTCTCAACTTAATCTTTGAGTTTAAATAGCTTAAATTTTGAAAATAATCTCCTGTTTTAAGACCATAAACTTTACTTGCTCCTTTAAAGTAATCAACCCCTAGTTTTAATAGAATAAAGTAGCTTACAAATAGTGATGATAATGATTCTGAAAGAAAAAACCAAAGACTATACCATCAAGGCCTAATTATTAAAAATCAAAGCATGTTGGGTGAAAAATGAAGCTTAAACATAATTTCTTACCAAGAAGGAAGATGTGAAACACCACTGTTGGTAAAAACTTCCTACTGTTGAGCCCAAAGTTCTTCATTTCAGCCTCCAAACTCAATTAACATGAACACAACACCAACATCGCACTCAATTTTCTTAGATACCAATCAACAGAAGCATTTGTAGGTTAAATTCACTTACCTCGCAGAATTTTAACTGAGATATTATGTTGAGATGATGATTTACTATAGAAAATCACACACCCCGTGATCTGAATCGGTAAAGTTCTTTTCCCTTCTATTATTATTAACTAGTCTTAACCCCCGCGTTGCAGCGAGGGCATAAAACCGTGTTGCAAGCGTTGCGGAGTGTGGGCGTGAGGCGTAAAACCGTAATAAGTAGCGACCAAATGACGATCAGAATTTGAAAAAAGCGTATAACAAAATCACGAATTTTTAACATCGAGTGACTCACTTGACATAAAACATAGATGGAGCTGAATGTATACCGACACACAATAAAATTTTGATGGGTAAAAAAACATGAGGGACTAAATGTGACTACTAAATACCGTGGTAAGTAACAATCTAACGACTACCAAATTCGAGAAAAAACGTAATAAATATATAACACCAAAATTTTATTAAAAAATAAAATATTAAAGTTTACCGTAGAAGAAAGAAAGAAAAGAAAAGAAAAGACAAAGTTTACTGTAGAAGAAGAAAAAAAGAAAGAAAGAAAAGAAGAGACAAAACAAAAAAAAAACAAAAAAGTCACTGTTCCTCAAAGTGTTAAGAATTAATAGATATGATCAATATCTTAATATCTTAATCTTAATAATATTAATATTAATATTAATGTTCGTTTTTGTTTTAGTGGGTAACCATTTGATTGTTAAAGGTGGAGGCATGGGTTCGACCCCCACTAGTTCCATGTTCTTTCCTTTTTACCCTAGGTCGGTTTTTTTTTTTTTGAAACGTATACCCTAGGTCGGTTAATTAAGTTTTTCCACACCCCTATTATCACAACCAACACTACTTCCTTCTGAATACTCACCTCTTGGATTACAGGTAAGCTTTTAAACGCTATCTGATAATCATCAAAATTAGGGCTAATTGTTCCATCATTTAATGCAATTTGATTTTGTGGGCTTGTAAATCACCTAGGGTTTGAACTTGATTACCTGATTTCTTTCGATTCTATGTTTCAGCTTAGTGTATGAAGGTTTTTATGACGTGCTCGATTTAAGATTTTGTTAATTTTGCTGATTGATTAATACAACTTTTATGAGTATATCATTGTTGACTGACCTGTAATGATATAACAGCTTAGTGTATGAAGGTTTTTATGACGTGCTCCAACCTCAATTTTTTTTTTTTTTTTAAATCATCTACTAATGCTAAGGTTTATGATTTTTCAGGATCGTCAAGGATTTTTGGCAAATCCTATTCATTTTTGTGGGTATATCTCTATTTGTATAAAATTTTGGTAGTATAATAAGTTACTTTAATTTCTAAATTTTCTATTGCGGTCGCTGCTACGGATATGGTTCATTTGGATGATATTGTCCTTTTGGTAATTGTCGTGTGCTTTTCCCTATCGATTTCATATATTAAATGCACGGCAACTAACAAAAATTCCTTACTAAACATGCATAGCAGCGCGCAGCTGGTTAAAGTATAAAGAAGGTCCAGCGAAAGAAAAAGGGAAATGTGTTCGATGGCAATGGGGTTTTCAATAGCAGCAGCAGCAACCACCACCAACAGTTGCTTTTTTACCCCTCCCCCTATCCGTCTCCGCCGCACTACCCCCCTGATTTCCCCTCTGCACACATCACCGCTGTCGTTATTTCACAAGAAAAAGCTTCCACCCTGTGTGGTCTCCACCACCAATGTGGAAACCGCTAAATTCGATGCACAGAGAGATTTTTGGTACGCTGTTGCCCTGATCAAAGACCTGGACCCAAATATCCGAACCCCTTTTACCATAGCTCTCCACAGTGGCATCACCTTTATCCAGTTACTCAAAGAGAACGGCCAATGGATTGCTTTCAAGGAAAATTCTGTAAGACACCCCAATATACGCTTTTTATTTAAGGTTTGCGTTAATTAATGTTTACTGATGAAGATTGGCATCTACAGTGTCCTTTTCGATGGCCGGTTCAGGGGTGCCCCCGGTGTTCGAGTGGATCATCAGATGGACGAGCTGCTCAATCTCCGAGTGCTTGTGCCACTAGGTTCCCGACAATGGAGTCTGAAGGTGTGCTGTATGTTCGGCAACGAGTGCGTTTCACCCAGCTTCCAAGGTAATCATTTATATCTTTTAAAATGCATTTATGATTTAGTGTTTGATTCATTGATATGCATCAATGTCATAATATACAATGGCTTTAGAGATTGCGATCTTTAATTTTTTAGAATGTTTGAGATGACTAATCTTATTTAGATTACGTCACATTTATTGTATTTTTAAAAATTTTGTAAAAAAAAAAAAAAAAGTTAGCTATGAAGCGGTTATTCTTTTTTATTTGAATTCATTGTTATATTAAATTTGTATTTAAT
The DNA here is from genome assembly GCA_030545235.1 of Helianthus tuberosus. Classification (NCBI taxonomy): domain Eukaryota; kingdom Viridiplantae; phylum Streptophyta; class Magnoliopsida; order Asterales; family Asteraceae; genus Helianthus; species Helianthus tuberosus. Next base: position 125,720,922 of record CM060416.1, read on the forward strand.
TTACAGCGACAAGCCGACAAGTAAAAATGATCATGTAAGCGAGAAGCGACAAGCCGGCCAATGATCATGTAAGCGAGAAGCGACAAGCCGACAAGCCGGCCAATGATCATGTAAGCTCTTCTTTTCTTTCTTCATTTAACTACCTTTTTTTCTTGCATGTGCATAATACTCCCACTGAGAATCAAAATCACAAATGAGTTGGTTAATATCTCATCTCATGTGTTATTAATATTTTCTTGTTTTATGATGGTTCTTTTTGTGTGAAAATTTGCCCTCTAATTTAAAATCAATTGTAAGAACCATATCTAATCTGAACATATTTGACTTCTTCTGTTGGGTGTTTTATATTTTTATCCTATTAAATTTTTGTTTAATGACTTTGATGTCAGGTCAAAGGCACGCTAAAATTTTTTGTTGAAAACTTGCCAAAGGATTTGATTAAAGAGACAACATTTGAGTTCCCCGTTGTAAGCCATTTAAAATTTTAATTCAATTCGGTGTTTTATTCGTTTACTTCATTTTGATTTTGTTTTTTATGTCAAATTTTAATTGTATCCGCTTGTTCATTCAGAAACAGAAAGGGGATCCTGTGAACAAGAAATCGACTATCGATGCTCCAAAACCTCTTGTAAGCCATTTCCGTTTTGATTTTATGACTTCTGTCGGTCGGTTTTTATTTATACTATGCTTTATGACTTTGATATCAGGTGATAGGTGCTATACAATTTCTCTGTCTTGGTGCTCTACATTTGCTCTTTCAGAACAAAGAGATAATCATACCCTGGTTTCAGGAACTCTGCAAAAAGACCATACATCTCTTTGCAGATTTTCTAAAAGAGTATTTTAAAAAAACATTAAAATTATGGAGTGAAAATATTTTATCAGCGTTAATTAGCAAGTACCTAGTGAAGCCAATCTTGGGGTTTTTTTTAGTTCTTTTTGCTGTGAAGGGAATGTCTAAGAAGAATGACGATGAAACTACAACCAAGTAGTTGGGTTGGGTTGCGGTCGAGGTCATGCGGAAAGCAATTTTTTTTAAGGTGTGAATTATTCGCGAATGTCGGGAGGTCTAGAATGATACTTAGAAATTAATTGAGTTATTATCTGTTTGTAAAACTTCCTAGAAGAAACGATTGGAGCTGTTATCTTGATTTGCACAAAGATTTATTGAATTCAATAAAGCTCATTGATTGGTGTTTGTTTATTTTTGGACACAGTTTGTGTTTGTATTTGTACGAGTTGATGCAAATCCGCACGTTGCGGCGGGGTGTTAACAATAAATGTATTTAACATTACTATATCAGATAGAAAAAAATATTAAATTTATGCAAAACATTCTTTTTATTTGCCTAATTTCTTGCCTACAACACCACAATTAATCAATGTCACATAATTTTTATTTGTCATTATAAAAACATATACAATGCACAGTAATACAAATTTATAAATAAGGTTCAAATTTGATTAATAAATTAGCTCTTCAATATATATTATTATTATTATTTAATAATTTGTCAAATGCTCTTATATTACTTGTTTTACTTTTTAAGGCCGTGTGTAATCATAAAGCCCCTTGTGGGGCGTTATGCGATAAGTGACGGATTGTGTAAGAGAGGGGCTTTATATAACTTGAGTGTGTAGTGGGGTTATATATGTATGAGACTTTATATATATGTATATATGTATGTATATGTATATGTGTGTGAGTGGGGAAAGAGTGGTCACGCCGTGATATACATCGCGGGAGGGAAAAAAAATACCCCATAGCGCCCCCCTGTAATGGTGTTGGGCGACGCTATGGGGCGCTATAGTGGGAATTGGCGTAATATAGCGTTGCATTACTCAAGACCTAATACGTCTAACACAGAGTTGTTATCTTGATTTGCACAATTCAATAAAGCTCATTGATTGGTGTTTGTTTTTTTTTTTTAAATTAAACTTCATTAAAATGCACCTGCGACTCAAACGGGCAAAAGGCCAAACAAACAACAACACCCTCGACCTAACGAGCAAAGGGCAAAAAATTACAGCATGTACAATGAGTATTTACACCAATCCGCCCAGCTAATATAATTACATGAAGATCTATTTTTGACCCAAGCATAACCTCTCGACTTTATCTCCCCTATGATATCTTGCGGACTACAATTTTTCTGGTTAAAAACCACATCGTTCCTTTCTTTCCATATGCACCAGCATGCTATCATAGCCATCCCGTAAATGATCTTTTTCACCTTCTTACCACTCTTAATGCACCTGTGTATGTCGAGAATGTCTTTTAACTCAAAAAAGAATAGCGGCGGGATGTTGCACCAAACGCTGAAAGCCGACCACACCCGAATAGCCATCGAGTAAGCAGTGAACCAATGCTCCACTATTTCCTCGAATTCGTCGCAAAAAGGGCACATGACCGAGGTTATATCCACATTCCTTCTTCTTAAATTAATTCTCGTAGGAAGCCTATCCATGTTAACTCCCCAAGTCATAATATTACATTTGATGAGCAACCATTTACACCACACAAAATTAAGAGGGTGACAGTTACCTCTATCTAAGATCAAAGCCTTTTTGACTGACTTCACCGAGAAACCATTCTCGCTATCATCATGTAAGATTAAATATATTATTTATATAATATTTAATCTTGTAGCCATTATAATCATTTATATTATATAGATCAAAATATATTAATAACATATTAATAATTAGTTGGTAATTGTTGATGGACCATATTACCCTTATTAACTAATTAGGTTTCCTCTTGGGTGTATACATAAGGAGATTACTAGAGAGTTTAAGGATTAGACAATTACACAAAACCCTAATAACACATAACATCAATTAGTCTCTCTCTCCTAACCGAATCCTTCCCTTGTTTCGATTTTATCACCATCATAATCTTACACCCTAAGGAGGAACCAGATCATCCTGACAAGTATGTCAAACTCAATGGCTGCATCTCTGACTGGATTCCCTGCTGGCCTGTCTGCTGTAACAGGTATGTTATTCATGTTTTCCATTATGTTTAAACAGAACTGATCAACATGTGGTATCAGAGCATATGTTGATAAATCAGTTCTGTTTTCGTATCCATCATTCTGGGATTAAAATATGGAAAACAGAAATTTTTTAAAGCCTTATAAAATCACGGCTGGTTTCGAGTCCCATGGTGCCGAAATCACTGTTTTCGAAAAAGAATCTTAATAATTGGCTCGAAATCAAATGGGTAAAGTATTATTGTTTCGAAATCCATTACAAAACCATTAAAATTCAGGTTTCGGGTTTCCAGAATTATGTTTTTTAATTTTAGGGTTCATCACATGTTCTAAGAAAAACTCGAAAATTCCTTAAGTTTTGGAATATAATTTGGATTAGTGGGTGTTTTACTGTTTTTGATATGAAATTATATCTCTTAAAATTTCGAAAACTGTTAAAAGATAATCAAGTTATAATTTTCGAAATCTTTGATAAGTTTAGATCAACAATAAAACAGGAAACATCATCCCATAATCCCTAAAATTTCGAGCTTTCAGTTATTTTCACAACAACAGCTGTTAACAGGAGTTTCGAGATCATTTTTTTTAACGATTCGAGACCAAGATCACGACTCGAGACCACAAGGTCTCGACTCGAAATCATAAGGGTTCTCAAATCTTTACAACTCAAGACAACGGTTTCGACTCGAGACCATAAGGTTTCGACTCGAGACCACTGAGGTTTCGACTAAGGGCTTCAATCTTCACAACTCGAGACCATAAAGTTGCGACTCGAGACCATAAGGTTGCGACTCGAGACCATAAGGCTACAACTCGAGACCAAGGTTACGACTCAAGACCTCATAACTTACTCGAGACAGGTGGTTTGCTACTAAATACTTGGTTTTGTAAACACTTAATTACATAATCAGAATCAAATAATTTTTACAAAACCAAAAATAGCTTAACTTGAATGAGCTTCTGATGTATCATTTCTGGCCAAAGCTGATTTAATACATCTATTTATTGTTCAAGTATTATAAAAAGCTATGTTGAGTATGCATTACAAACGTGAAATGTCTTAATTTCTGGCCAAAACTGATTTAATTCATTTATGTCTAGCATACTTGACAAGTGCATAACTAAAGTGATTGTCTCATTTCTGGCCAAAACTGATTTGTCACGATTACTTTGCACACATACTTAAATGATTACACTTCTGGCCAAAGCTGATTTGTCTTCGTTTAAGTAGAATTTTAACTAAGTCTATTATTTTGATGTTAGTAATAGACAATATCACAGCTTCATAATTAGAACGGTCATTATTTATTCCTGCCTTAGTATAACATGCCCTTAGATCACATTAGGACTTCTTGATTAGTATCATAATTCGCTCATCTTATTTCCACTATCAGCACCCAATTGCGGGATTCCACCTTTGACTGGTGATAACTTTGCTGAATGGAAGGATGCCCTCATGCTTACACTTGGATTGCTGGACTTCGATTATGCTCTAAGAGAGAATAAGCTAGCGGACCTTACTACTCAAAGTACTGCTGCTGAGCAGATAGTTCATGAAAAATAGACTAGGTGTAACCGCATGTCTCTCATGTTCATGAAGCAGTCCATACACAATGCAATTAGAGGAGCTATTCTTGATTCTCAAGATGCTAAGACCTACCTGGCTTATGTGGAGGCACAATTCAAGGGAACATCAAAAGCACACGCTAGTACTCTTATTCTCAAGCTGGTGACGACTAAGTATGATGGGAGGAGCGGCATTCGCGAGCACATCATGATGATGTATGACATGGCCAATAAGTTGAAAGGGCTAGAGATGGAAATCAGTGATGGTTTTCTTGTTCACTTCATCATCACTTCACTTCCTTCATCCTATGAAGCATTCAAGATCAATTACAACACTCAGAAGGACAAATGGACGATGAGTGAGCTGGTCGCTATGTGCGTACAGGAGGAAGAGCGTATGAAGATGGATCGCACTACTGATGTTGCTAACTTCACCACCTCCAACTCTAAGAAAAGGAAGAACAATTATCAAAGAAAGGATGCTTCTAAAGTCCAAAATCCAAATCCTAATACAAGTGCACATTCCAGCTCTAAGAGCTCCTTAGGCAAACCCTATTGCAAGTTCTGCAAGAAAACAGGACATAAGCAAAAGGAATGCCCCGACTTCAAGGAGTGGCTGGCTAAGAAAGGTAACGATTTTTTCATGATACTTGAGTCCTTTAATTTAAATGTTCCTGCTAATTCTTGGTGGTTTGATTCTGGTTCTATGGTTCATGTAACCAATTCTACTCAGGGATTCCTTTCAATCCGGAAGCTGGGAAGAAACCAAAGAACACTTAAAGTTGGGGATGATCGGGAATTAGAAGTGAAGGCCATAGGAACATTACAATTATTTTTGAAAACTGGTTTATGTATTAAACTTTATGATACCTTATATGTTCCTGAGGTAACTCGAAACCTTGTATCAGGACCAAAGTTAGACATGGACGGTTTTGTCGTTTCCCATGGTCATTGCAAACTCTCTATTCTCTATGATTCCGTTGTTTATGGTACTGGCATTCAGGATGGTGGTCTTTATAGATTAGAACTAGATGATAATTTTTCCAAATCTTTGTTGTCATATAATATTAATGAATCACTCACAAAGATGAAACAAAATTGAGACTTAGAGACTTTATCTATGTTGTGGCATCAACGTTTAGGCCACATCTCAAGAGAACGATTAAATCGTCTCGTAAAGGATGAAGTATTACCTCCTCTCGATTTCACTGATTTTGGAACATGTGTCAAATGTCTTAAAGGTAAAATGACATTAGCGAATAAGAAAGGTGCCACTAGGAGCTCTAATTTATTAGAACTCATTCACACTGACATTAGTGGTCCCTACCAAATCGCTGGCATAATAGGACATACTTCATTTATCACTTTAATTGATGATTATTCTCGTTACATGTACTTGTATCTCATTAAGGAAAAATCTGAATCTCTTACAACTTTTAAAGATTATAAAGCTGAAGTTGAAAAACAATTAGATCGTCAGATTAAAGTTGTGAGATCAGATAGAGGCGGTGAATATTATGGAAGACATACTGATGTGGGTCAAGCTCCTGGTCCATTTTATGAGTTTTGTAAGGGCCAGAGGATTGTAAACCAATGCACCATGCCTGGTACACCTTAGCAGAACGGTGTTGCTGAACGAAGAAATCGTACCCTTATGAACATGGTGCGCAGTATGTTAGCCAACACTAATTTACCATTATTCCTCTGGATTGAAGCGTTAAAAGCAGCTGTTCATATACTCAATAGAGTTCCTTCTAAGTCTGTCCCTAAAACTCCTTATGAACTTTGGACAGGAAGGAAACCGAGTCTTAAATATATGAAAGTATGGGGCTGCATTGCTGAAGCAAAACTCTATAATCCTTTCCTAAGGAGACTGTCACACCCCGATATTTTCACGTATTACCGGTGGGCCCGGTGGGGAGTATCATGACGTAGTTGATATCATCATAGTCAATAATCACAGTTTAAATGCACAGCGGAAGCTAAAGATAATAATCATTACAAACCGATGAAAAGTAATATCACCACAGGCGGATCAAAGTTAAAAGGAACATTGTTCAATAGATTCTTAAACATCTAAGCTTGCAAGACTCTTTATTGATGCTAGGAGAAGCCAACCTATTTCGATTAGTACTTGCACTTAACCTTTTTGGGAAAATACGTCAGTTTTCACTGGTAAATACAATTAACCGACTCATTTTGAAAAGAGTTTAAGAAAATTGATTTGAATGCACAAGGCACAAAATATCTTTTATAACTTGGGATAATTATTTAAATATAAACTTGTAAAAGAATTACATGTTTGTTATACGTTCAGTAGCCCGTGCTGAATACCGGGTTAAAGATTAATAGACACACCACATGATATAATCCCGCGTCGAGTTATTCTCGAACAGACAGTTATACCTTTTTTATATATATGCACCGGCATGTGTATGCCTACACCCCATGCTTAGGTCGTGGCCATTTCAATGAATGATGCCAAGGATATCCGGGACATGGTCATTAACCCCCCAAAGGCTTTAAGCAAACAAAACAATTTAAACGGGTTATCTCAATGATTTAACCTCCATACGATTAAAAAATTCAATACCCGACCAAGCGGTATTTTATATACCGTACCCCAAGCCCGTATAAGGGAAAATAAGTTAAAAGTATTTACCTGAGCAAATATTCAAATTTATCTCAACCGTATTCAATCAGCAAGTGCAGATAGCTTTTACTGGGCTCCTAAATCTGGAACGAAGGTTTTAATAACCTATTAGATTTCTAACGGGTCTTACTTAAGTTTAAACTTAGACCGGTTAGTTTTAAAGGAAGATATACGGTTCAAAATGCAAGATTAAGCGAAGACCGGATTAGAATGTGTTTTAGACCCGACAAGTTTGAAGACTTGTATAATATGGGTAAACTAAACACATTCTGGATTTTGAAGTGAAAATGATAAGGTTTGACCTGTTTCGGCCAATTTATGCAAACTAGTTACATAAACCGTACCGAACGCGATAAATGCGTAACGGGTAAACAAAAGAGTCATGAACAGGTTTCCTAAGTTAATATGCTCAAAATATGTTATGATATCAGTAGGATATCTTCCATTATGCCCAAAACGAATTTAAACTCAACCTAAGCCCCGTAGGGGTATTTTGGTTATTTTAAAGGTTATAAAAGAGGTTAAATATTAATATGGGGTTTAGGTATGAAATAATCAGTAAAAATATTTAATTTAATAATTTATATCAGTAGGGTATTACATATATGTGAAATTTATCTTTTATAACCAAACTATGCACCGTAGGGGCATTTTGGTAATTTCACATAGGCTTTAAAGGTCAAAACAGGGAATCTGAGTTCAAAACTTTTTCTTACTGTAAAAATATAAAAATCTACTTAAAACATCAGTAGGTATTAAGTCTTATATGCCAAAAATAGTTTTAACTCATACTATGCGTTAAAAACGCGTAAAAGTCGGTTTTAAGCGATTTTCAGGTAAAATGGGAAATCTGAGTTTTTTGATCAGTTTATAATTATATAAAATCAGTAGCAAAAAGTTTGGTATCAAAAAGTTATGTAAAACTCATTTTATTAGCAAAAAGGGCAAAACCGATAATTACCGATTCAAAGCAAGAACCCTATGTTACGCTCAGTTTAAAAATAAATAAAAATCTTCAAAAATCCCAAAATATTATATTACATTAGTGGGTAAATGGTTTGGTGTCAAAAATTGGGTTTAGATAGGCTTTATGCTAATTACGCCGTTTAATTAATAAAAAGCTTTCTAATTACGCTATTGAGCATAACTCCTAATCTAGACCTCAAACTGATGTCAAATTTTTAGGACAAGTTTATAATTCAGTAATAAAGGTTTTTGTCCTCTCACATTTTCAAAAATCTCGTTTTAAGGTCAAAAGGGCATAATGGTCAACACTTAAGCAATTAACGGAAACATGCATATGAATCGGATAATTAAGGACCTATGTTGTATAATCTCAGAGGGTTATACTAACATGTAATATGGTCCTAAAGGAACTTTAAGGCATATCTAAAACATGCTGAATCGGGTCAGAACTGAAAGTCAAAGCAAAAGTCAACTTTTGCGACTTTCGGTTTCGAACCGATCCTAAACTCAGAATTGTCGGGTTGAACATGCCTAAACATGTTTAATTAATATTTACCAAGTTATTAAAGTGGCAAAACTGATTTTATTGCCTTTACATCATTAATTATGCATTTTATTTTAAAAGAAACGACTCGTTTGACTTTTATTCTAATTACTTTGACCCGAAAATTAACTAAGCAAACGTGGTAATTAGGAGGTGCCCTATTAAAGGTTTAACACCTACCTAATTACGATCACGTAGCCATGTTCGTTGCGAACAATGGCTCGACCGTTTAAAAGTCAAAGCGTTTATCGCGTACACTTGACTTTTCGGCTTTAAGAGCCAAACAAATAAACTAAGCACGAATGAACACTTACAAAGGGTCCAATGGACTGAAAGAAACTCAAAAGGAGGTTCCCAATGACTAGGATCCCCATATTTGAGTTAGAGAGCAAGAGCTTCAAGAAATGGGTGAATGAACAATTGAAAACCCACCAATATATATAGTTTTCGGGATCGTATAGGATCGTGACAAGTGTCGTAAGGTGCAACCAGATCAACACAAGTGTAAAATGGTTTTATAGATCAGTGGGCAAGCCCCTAGATTGGAATATGTGAGTATGGAAACCATTTTCAACAAAAACCAGCAACAAAAACAGTTTTCTGCATCTGATCTATTCACGCGGCCCGCGAAGGATATCTACATGGGCTATGCGGCCCGCCTGAACTCCTGGTCCAGCTCACAGTTTGGTAGAATTACATATTTAGTCCCTGTATGTGTTAAATGTTATTTTTCGACACATCTAAGGCCCGTTAAGCCATGTTTAAGGCTTTACAATAATGCCTAAACATAGGGAACATAAAATATGCTCAAAAAATATGCCGGATGTCGGTTCGTTTGGCCGTACGGTCACGTTGTTCGACTAATTACGACGAAACACGAACGGAAGCGAAAAACGAACCAAATTACGCGACGAAAGGAATTTTATCATGCCGATCACTAAAATAAAATATTTTAATGATTACATAAATTTTTGGATGTCCGGATATATTCAGAACGTAAGATATGCGGGAAAATGCAAACTTATGCACTTTTTGACGCTTTTAGTCCCTGTTGATCAAATAAGTTTATTTTTGCGCATTAAACACCTCTAAGCCTATTTCTAAGCTGTGTAAAGGATTTTAGGGCATGTTTGACTTATGATCATATTCCAGAAGGTTCGATACCATACGAATCGATAGACTTTTGCAGTTTGACGCAATTAGTCCCTTTAATGCGCAATCTTGCGCATATCATCGTTTAATAGCATCGAAGCCTTATCTAATCCATATTAGGCATTCTTGAGAGTATTATAAAACATCATAATGCTTCGGGTTCGTAAAAAGGTCATTCAGAGGTATAATTAAACATATTGACACTTTTAGTCCCTCTAACTTGCAAAGTTGCGCGTAACTTCACTTATAGGCATAAAAACCTTAGACGGCCAATACTTGGCATTACCGAGAGTATAATCAAATATCATGAAGCTCCCAGTTTGTTAAGAGGTCACTCAGAGGTAAGTATTAACATGTTGACACTTTTAACCCTTCATTGCGCAAACTTTCAATTAATTACGCAAACGGCTACACTTGATCAACAAGTGGCTCATTTGTGAATATAAATACCGTAAGAGGTTATTCAGAAACTTATTTTAGGTATGTTGACACTTCTAGTCCTTTCATAATCAAAGTTTTTGATTTTTCGAAAAATTAGTCCCTTAAATTCAATGTTTGACTAATTAGGGTTTATTACACGTGTCAATACATCATTGGACGTGATTTTATGAGGTGTTACATCCTCACCCCCTTAAAAGAAATCTCGACCTCGAGATTTTCCAAAGTAATGGAAGTACTTTCTGATGTGTCATTTAACTTCCATAGCATATTTGGGCCTTTAAGGGCATCTCAGTTTACCTATACATTAGGTACATACTCTCTTTCGGAGCTTCTTAACCTGTCGGTTCTTAATCTACACAGGTTTATTATCAAACCATAAATTTTCATTAGTCTGCATATTATTATGTGATAATGCGTCTCTACTTACAGGCGAAGCATAGCCTTAAATCACTAGTGTGGGACACATTGATTTCCATCAAGTTCCGCAGGTAAGTTTTAGCTTATAGATTACAAATTTGATATATTCGATTTCCTCGAATGATTTCATATATCAGAGCTTAACTAACCCGATCAATTTAAAATTCTGCACACCCTTCTTATGGTGATATCTTCAATTGAACCCTATTCCTTATTAAGGACTTAAGAGAGTTGCGACTTTCATCAATCTTAGATTTTCTGCCGACTACTGGCAACTTTCAGATGATTTTGAATTCGTATGATCTTATTCGTTGTTTCCAAGGTAATTTTCAGAACCTGATAATTGGACTTTCCAAAATCCCGTCCATCAAACGGACGTTTGGCATTCCATCTATACAAGGCCTCCAAAGGAGCAGCCTTGATACTTATATAATGCTATTGGTTGTAGGAGAACTTAATTAGGGTGAGATAGTCATTCCAACTACTACCCGAATCAATCTTAAGGAATTATCTACCCTCAAAGTTAGTCGAACAAATCGATGATCCTGGGCAGCTAATAACGATTCTTAATCGTTTCCTAGTTAGGTTGCAATAACTAATGCACAAGCGTATTGCATCGTGCTTTCCTTTATCAACAATAATAGTCGGAGCTCCTAAGACAATGAGCTAGGCTGTACAAGCCTTTCTTTATAAACTCATCTGGTTAGCTCTCAGTTCTTCCGCTTCTGTTGATGCTAACCGATATGGAGCTTCTATAACAGATACAGCTCCTAACAGGATGTCAATCCTATCTTCACTTTGCCCCTCAGGGGTAAAACAGGGTAGTTCTACTGAGAAGAAATCAAGTTATCCAAATATGATAGAGGTAGCTCAATCTTTGACCTTGGTCCACTTACCGTCGCTTGTGCCATGCAAATGACACATCTGTTTTACGAGTGCTCTGATGCCTTAAGTAGAGACGCCTACTTAGGCATTTCTATTATGGATATCTTCTTTGAATACCACTAGCTGACTTTAGTACAATATGACCATTGGTATATCTTAGTGGTTCCATGCATTAAACCTCCATACTGATCAGGCATGGAAGCAATCTATGAGACACACTAGGTTACGCCAATCCTCATATGGCGCTTTTATCAAACATAGTTGGCACTCGCAGTTGATAGAAATCAATGAGAGAATAATTAAAATAACATATATTGTCGTACTCTATTCGAAGAAAGAGTGCTCTTAGATTTTTCAGAAGGATCATCGACGAGAATAGAAGAAACGGTCTCTATGGTTTCCTTGGTAAGTTATACCTTATGGGTAATATAAAAGTTTGCTAAGCTTATGGTCTATGAAGACTTATTACTGCCCGTATTAAAGACAGGACACTTAGCAGAAATTATCATTAGTAAATGATAAGGAATGTACTCGATGACATCATGTACTGCCTCTTGGCATTCATCAGGTGAGTTCAGGCATTTCCTTTCTTAGCCTTTCCAGACTTAGCTGCACCTTCTTTGGCAGCTTTATGGCATCTAGTTCTGATGTGACCTTTCTCACCATAGTCGTAACAAACTGCATTCTTTATGTCCCTACATTCATGGGACTAATGACCAGCTCCTTTGCGGATGCTACACTGCTTTGGTCTTTGTTCTACTTGACACTGTCCCCAGTGTCTTTTATAACAGGTCTTACATACAGGCTTCTTACTGAACTTATGTTGGTTCTTGTTAAGCCCGTATTTGCTCTTTTTCTTAGATTCCTGGGAGTTATCCTCCTCCCTTTTTTTCCTTTTTTCCTTTTCCCCTTTTTCCCGTTAGTCTCAATTTTTGGCTGACTTGTTTCTCAACCTATTTAGTATGAGTGGCTGAGATAGGTCCATAGTGGATCTATAAGAAGCAGGCTTTAAAGCTTTATTATTCTCCTTTAACTCTGGTGCTAAATCACCTCTACATTGTGCATTATGCTTGGGTTTTGGGTGAACTGAATAGGACAGTATTCCAGATAATAAATTATAGTCTGTATTATACTGTCGGCAGTCTAGATCCTTCATGGTGAAAGTCAAAATTCTTATTCCATCATTTCTATTCCGTGTTGCAGACAACCGGTTTTTCTGATGAGTCCATAAACTTGGACCATCCTATATTGTATGAGGGTATCTTTCCTGTGGACTTTATTAATGTCCTAACCAACTACGGTATTGCCATCGAATGACTGTGATATTTACCTCGAATGTCTTTTTCTGCACCGACGATGATTTACGAAATGGTTTCCACTTCATCCTCCGATTTCCTTCAATCAATGGTCCCCTTTTTGTCATTTAAGTCTCTTAACTTGCAAGAAACAAAGTACTCCCCAAGTACATCCTTTAGGGGAACGGGGCTCCTTGTTATATATATCATCATATTTGGTTTATTCTTCGCATTCGAAGTGTGAGTAAAAACTCTTCTCATGAGCAGGGAAATATGATTTAGGGCAAGTAGCATTTGGCTTTTCGAACCTTTTCATGACCTTTCTCATAACCTTTCTTATAGCTGCGTCAATCACATCTTGAAGATTAACTCCACTAACCTTGAGGTTCACCCTTGTCGCGTCATTAGCATTTGTCGCATCATCAGTATTGCGACTGATATTTGTCTCATTCAAGCTTGCCATACTTGAGACTTGGCACTAAACCCCAAAATTAATCAATTGCTTAATTGCATTTCTATAGCGAGTCATCACCCTGACGACCTAACATACATTAACCATGGTATTATGAAACCATATAAGCTAATAGGGTATGAACATTCCTAATGAATGTTATTTGAATGTACATCAATTACATTCAGCTTAGGTCACAAAAGGACCATCAATGGCCTTTAGGGTTTGGACCGAGTCCTTTACCCTTTTGACAGGGGATCAAAATGTCCCAACTGTCTTTGGCATATTGACGATTTTAGATAGCTCGAAGGCTTGCCACAATGGCTTTTATAATATGAAACATGAGTTCGTCATGAATGACATAATAATCATATGGCACGAAGGCCTTGTCGCAAAGGACATATAAGATATGGCAAAAGCCTGTCATAGAGGACATTAATTTATAAGCCGCAATCTTATTAGATCAGGGGCTTTAAGGTTTGAACCTAGTTCTTTACCGTTGGACATGGAGTCATAGACTACAACTATCATCGTCTTGAATGACAATTCCTTTTGGCACATAGGCAAATCATAGGACATCACTAATGGATGTTTATATATATATACATATATGTATATATATATATATAATTATCGCAATTGAGTATATCAGTCTTGATCTTATTGATCTCATAGACTATAAGGTTTGGGCATTGCCCATCACCTTTGACGATGAACCATAACGGTCACACTTGTCAATGTCTCTAATGGACAACATAGTATATAGCCCGTAGGCGGCATAATTTCTAATGGTGACTCAGGATAACGCCACCAAGGGTAATACAATAAACACACTTATATATAGGAAGTACCAGCGGCATATCCACCATGTGTTTATTGTATTACTCTAGTTTTGTTATCTAAGCACCGAAAATTTATGCATAAATTATAACCATCGGGTCGTAAGTATTTCTTATAATCTTACTATAAAGATAGGAAGGCCTAAGCCTGAACTTCAAATATCCTATAAAATAATACGATCACCGTATCAGTTGATATTAGTCATGATCGCACTGATCATACATTGACTATTAGGCTTGAGCATAACTCACTACCTTGGACATGGGATCAGAAGGATCACAATGTCAATGTCACTAATGGACAATATATTATACATAGCCCGTAGGCGAAACATTATTAAGGATATTTACACATGATCATCTTTTTGATAATATTAGTCTTGATCGCATTGATCATATAGACTATGTGGTTTGAGCATAGCTCACCACCTTGGACAAGGAATCATAGAAGATCACCACTGTCCTTGTCACAAATGGACAATATAATATGGCCCGTAGGCGAAAACATCTCTAAAGGATTTCAAATTATGTGATCATCGTATTTATACGATATTAGTCATGATCGTAATGATCATATAGACTATTATGCTTGGACGTAGTCCAATATTCTTAGACAGGGGTCATAGACCACTGCTGTCGTTATCTTTATCAGACAACAAATTTAGCCCGTAGGCACTTCATCACTAACGGATGTTTACATTTTGATCATCACATTGATGATGCTTGCCAAGATCAAATTCGATCCTATAGGCTTTAAGGCTTGGACATAGTCCAAATACCGTGACGGCTGGTGTGGTCTCTCAGGTCACACTGCCAGGAGTGTTAACATGTTCTCAGATGTTAACAAGATTAATTTGTCTTAATGGTTACACAATATTACCATGATCGCATTGATCATATAGGCTTGGAGGCTTGAACATAGTTCACCACCTTTGGATAGGAGGGGTAACTCCTCTAACTTTCATAGTAGAAGGAATAATTATCCTTAACTACCGAAAGTTTTGGCCAATTGATGTGGACTTGCCACTTGGCAGGGGTAAACCATTAAGAAGATCTTTTGAACTTATTTAGCAGATCGGCAAAATTCGAATCAAGTGATACTAATGGTTGATAAAGGACGAAATGAGTACCTATATAATTTTTTTTTCAAAACTCCCAATAAATCATTAGGAAATTTACCATAGTGCCTCAAACAGGACTTTTAATATCATATTTGTCCATAGAGGACTTTTAAAAGGAAAATATATGTTCGTATAGGGACTATACAAATATCATAAGTCCGTATAGGGACTATATTAAAATAGTTTTCCCATGAAGGGACTATAATAAAGTATCAGGTCTACGAAGGGGTTACCAGGAGGCATCATACCCTCTAAGGACTTATAATGAAATCTCATGCCCATGGAAGGATTATTTAGAAATAACATATCCCCGAAAGGATTTTAACGAAATAATATGTCCATAAAAGGACCATATTGAAATATAATGCCCTCGAAGGGACTATGATAAACATACGTATATACCAAGTCTTATTAGGAGACGTAGGTCCACAAGGATTATGATGAAATACTATGTCCACAAAGGACTACAATAATCAAATGCCCAAACAGGGACTTTAATGAAAAGAAGTATGATGAAGGTAGGGTCTTCTAATGTCTTCCTTTCTTTATTCTGGTTGTTTCCTCATCTTTATTTATCGTACGCAGTAGCGATTCTGAAGATTTTAGTGAATAAAGTAATATTTCAAATCAGGATCCATTGCAGAAGTAGAATCCAAGGATTCAATGATTAAAGAAAAAGACAAGGATCACGGATTAGGTTCTGACTGGTATATTCTAAGTCTGAAATTCCGAAACTTGGAGGTAAGAAATAGGGATTAACAATCATCCACATGTATCATCTTCAATGTGGGAGCCTCAGGGACCTTCTAGTATGGACTCCGTAATCTGGATAAGGGTTTAAACAAGTTTGGTTTTGGAAATAGGTCCATAAAGGTCTTTCCTCCAACCGGTTGTACGCTTATCCTAGTCGTGGTATGAAGCTTAGCATTTCTTGGCTTCTGGTGGGAAGAATCTCCATCCACAGCTTCTTTGCTTGACGACATATTCAAAAATACATAAAATTGAAAACAATATTTTTTTACAATAGGGATGAGAGTATTCCTATGTTAAGTCTAGACTCAGAAGGTCTAAGGAATGTGCTACTGTGTCATTGAGATTAAACACAAAAGGCTAGTGTTTAATTCACTCAATGTTGTCTCTGATACCAACCTGTCACACCCCGATATTTCCATGTATTACCGGTGGGCCAGGTGGGGAGTATCATGACGTAGTTGATATCATCAGAGTCAATAATCACAGTTTAAATGCACAGCGGAAGCTAAAGATAATAATCATTACAAACCGATGAAAATTAATATCAATTATTACAAACGGTTGTAAAAAGGATCCACAGGCGGATCAAAGTTAAAAGGAAAATTGTTCAACAGATTCTTAAACATCTAAGCTTGCAAGACTCTTTATTGATGCTAGGAGAAGCCAGCCTATTTCGATTAGTACCTGCACTTAACCTTTTTGGGAAAATACGTCAGTTTTCACTGGTAAATACAATTAACCGACTCATTTTGAAAAGAGTTTAAGAAAATTGATTTGAATGCACAAGGCACAAAATATCTTTTATAACTTGGGATAATTATTTAAATATAAACTTGTAAAAGAATTACATGTTTGTTATATGTTCAGTAGCCCGTGCTGAATACCGGGTTAAAGATTAATAGACACACCACATGATATAATCCCGAGACGAGTTATTCTCGAACAGACGGTTATACCTTTTTATATATATATGCACCGGCAGGTGTATGCCTACACCCCGTGCTTAGGTCATGGCCATTTCAATGAATGATGCCAAGGATATCCGGGACATGGTCATTAACCTCCCAAAGGCTTTAAGCAAACAAAACAATTTAAACGGGTTATCTCAATGATTTAACCTTCATACGATTAAAAAATTCAATACCCGACCAAGCGGTATTTTATATACCGTACCCCAAGCCCGTATAAAGGAAAATAAGTTAAAAGTATTTACCTGAGCAAATATTCAAATTTATCTCAACCGTATTCAATCAGCAAGTGCAGATAGCTTTTACTGGGCTCCTAAATCTGGAACGAAGGTTTTAATAACCTATTAGATTTCTAACGGGTCTTACTTAAGTTTAAACTTAGACAGGTTAGTTTTAAAGGAAGATATACGGTTCAAAACGCAAGATTAAGCGAAGACCGGATTAGAATGTGTTTTAGACCCGATAAGTTTGAAGACTTGTATAATATGGGTAAACTAAACACATTCTGGATTTTGAAGTGAAAATGATAAGGTTTGACCCGTTTCGGCCAATTTATGCAAACTAGTTACATAAACCGTACAGAACGCGATAAAAGCGTAACGGGTAAACAAAAGAGTCATGAACAGGTTTCCTAAGTTAATATGCTCAAAATATGTTATGATATTAGTAGGATATCTTCCATTATGCCCAAAACGAATTTAAACTCAACCTAAGCCCCGTAGGGGTATTTTGGTCATTTTAAAGGTTATAAAAGAGGTTAAATATTAAACTGGGGTTCAGGTCTGAAATAATCAGTAAAAATAATTAATTTAATAATTTATATCAGTAGGGTATTACATATATGTGAAATTTATCTTTTATAACCAAACTATGCACCGTAGGGGCATTTTGGTAATTTCACATAGGCTTTAAAGGTCAAAACAGGGAATCTGAGTTCAAAAATTTTTCTTACTGTAAAAATATAAAAATTTACTTAAAACATCAGTATGTATTAAGTCTTATATGCCAAAAATAGTTTTAACTCATACTATGCGTTAAAAACGCGTAAGAGTCGGTTTTAAGCGATTTTCAGGTAAAATAGGAAATCTGAGTTTTTTGATCAGTTTATAATTATATAAAATCAGTAGCAAAAAGTTTGGTATCAAAAAGTTATGTAAAACTCATTTTATTAGCAAAAAGGGCAAAACCGACAATTACCGATTCAAAGCAAGAACCCTATGTTACGCTCAGTTTAAAAATAAATAAAAATCTTCAAAAATCCCAAAATATTATATTACATTAGTGGGTAAAAGGTTTGGTGTCAAAAATTGGGTTTAGATAGGCTTTATGCTAATTACGCCGTTTAATTAATAAAAAGCTTTCTAATTACGCTATTGAGCATAACTCCTAATCTAGACCTCAAACTGATGTCAAATTTTTAGGACAAGTTTATAATTCAGTAATAAAGGTTTTTGTCCTCTCACATTTTCAAAAATCTCGTTTTAAGGTCAAAATGGCATAATGGTCAACACTTAAGCAATTAACGGAAACATGCATATGAATCGGATTATTAAGGACCTATGTTGTATAATCTCAGAGGGTTATACTAACATGTAATATGGTCCTAAAGGAACTTTAAGGCATATCTAAAACATGCTGAATCGGGTCAGAATTGAAAGTCAAAGCAAAAGTCAACTTTTGCGACTTTCGGTTTTGAACCGAGCCTAAACTCAGAATTGTCGGGTTGAACATGCCTAAACATGTTCAATTAATATTTACCAAGTTATTAAAGTGGAAAAACTGATTTTATTTCCTTTACATCATTAATTATGCATTTTATTTTAAAAGAAACGACTCGTTTGACTTTTATTCTAATTACTTTGACCCGAAAATTAACTAAGCAAACGTGGTAATTAGGAGGTGCCCTATTAAAGGTTTAACACCTACCTAATTATGATCACGTAGCCATGTTCGTTGCGAACAATGGCTCGACCGTTTAAAAGTTAAAGCGTTTATCGCGAACACTTGACTTTTCGGCTTTAAGAGCCAAACAAATAAACTAAGCACGAATGAACACTTACAAAGGGTCCAATGGACTGAAATAAACTCAAAAGGAGGTTCCCAATGACTAGGATCCTCAGATTTGAGTGTAACACCACGTGTTTTCACAAGTGAAAGTCAAAGTCAAGGTCAAAGTCAACGACCGATTTCGCGCGACTTGACTCGTAGAAATGCTTTCATTTTATTTATATTATGTGGAGTAAGTGTTGTTACTAGCAATAATTGAATCGTGTTAATCGTATTTCAATCGACCTGCGACTGTGAACTATAGGAAGTAACAATGCGATAAAGTTAACAATCAAGCTATACTAACCGAATCGACATCGAATCGCAACTCGAACCGTGTATTTTACTTATTGTATATACGTGTGTGTGTGCCTTACGTGTTACCTGTGCATGTTTATTTATGTTATATTGTGGTAATCAAGCGAACTCAATCGAAACTCGAAATCTAACTCGAATATAATCAAACTCGAACCCGAATTCCGAATCGAACCATGTTATATACGAAGTAGTTGGGACTAAAAGTAATTGACTAGGAAACCCTATCGAACCGCTCGCAATCGAAACCGAAACGTCAAAAGATCGTCGCACCGAACGCACATTCAGGCGTCATCCGCACGGACAGTCAATCCGCACGGATAACCCATCCGCACGGACAGGCCATCCGCACGGACAACCAATCCGGGCGACGTGCAATCCGCCCGGACGACCCTTTCCCCTTTTGGCATCCTATAAATACCCGGGTCACTCTCCAAACTTTCCACTTTTGGCAAGTGACGTCCGACCTGCACGCATTCTTCACCTTTTCTTCGATTTCTCTCAATCCAGGTAAGATCTCGCCCTAAATCTTGTACTTCCTTGATCTATACACCATTCTACACCTTTCTATCTTTCAAATCTTAGCTTTTAACCGTGAAATCATTAGGATTTGAGGTACTCTAGGGTGACGTCATCATGAAGTTCTCATGAACTTCAAGTTTGACCTCATTCCACCAAGAATAACTCGGATCTGAACGGTTTCCACAAGATTTTACAATAACTTCACCTAAAACTGAACTTTTCTAAAGGATAAAAGAGTTAAAAGAAATAAACACAAGTTTTCTCCTTCTTTTACCCTCAAAAACGGTTAGAATCGGATCAGTTCTAGTCTTCTGCTCGATAATAGTGATGCACTAGCCTTAGATCTGGATTCTACCCGCAAGACACCTGATTTCGGGTCTAGACCGGAATAACCATTCTGAACCACGGACCGGTCAAGCTAGGGTAAGAGTGCGATTCCAAATGGTTGCCACGTAATCAGAACGTCTCGATAGAACGACAAAGGCGACCAAGAGTGGACGAACGGAACAACCAGAACGAAATACTGTCCGCACGAGGATGTTGTCTGCACGGACAGACTATCCGGACGGGTTGTCATCCGGACGAACTACACTTGGGACCTACAACCAAACAAGGTTTGAGTATCGACGAATGAATAATCTGCACGGGCAACGCTCTGAATGGATTACTCTTCGGATCATGAGATACTAAGACCTTAAACGATTACCAACATGTTCATCCGCACGAGGATGTTGTCCGCACGAAAAGACTATCCGGACGGAATGTCGTTGTCCGCACGGACAGACTATCCGGACGGATTGTCGTTGTCCGCACGGACAGACCATCCGGACGGATTACACCAACTTCACCAAGTGACCCTGCCTTAAAGACATGGTCCGCACGGACTACCACCCGTATGGATTGTTGTCCGCGCGACCGGCTTGAAGGGTAGAGATACTTAAACGTTTTCTAAATGCTACAATGAAAACTTCAAAGCACAAACCATCATACACAAACACATCCTTAGCTTAGGAAGAAACAATCCACTCGAATAGTTATCCGCACGAACATGTTATCCGCACGGATGACTAATCCGGACGAATTCCTAATCCGCACGGATTACTTGTCCGCACGAATAACTTGTCCGCACGAATAACAAATCCACACGATCAGCTATACTTTTTTACGAATAACTTGTCCTTACGAATAACTTGTCCGCACGAATAACAAATCCACACGATCAGCTATACTTTTTTACGAATAACTTGTCCGCACGAATAACTTGTCCGCACGGATTACCATTCACACGGATTACTAATCCGCACGGATTGACAATCCGCACGGATGACTAATCCACACGAATAACTAATCCGCACGATCAGCTATACTTTTTTACGTGCCATTTATCGTTACGCTATCGAATCTATTCAGGCTAACCGTACTCGCTAAGTGCTCCCTTCAATCCATTAATCGCTGTGAGTATACTCGAACCCTTTTTGCTTTTAGCACTTTTGGGTGTTACATACGTTACGAATATTAAAACTACAATTATCACACTACTCAAACTATTTGAACGCTAACCGTTAGTGCATGTTATACGTGGCTTATGAATGCTTGTTTGTTATGTTTACACATGGAATGCTGTCTACCTGCCTTAGCAACGATAGTACTATAGTTTGGACTCTGCACCCGTTCACACGGGGGTTGTTAAGGATCTTTTACTTGCATGGATTACGGTGGTAATCATGTATTGCGAACTGCCTCGGGCAGTCAACCCGCAGTCATTGGTATCGATGGATCTATGTCGATAACTAACGTGCTTCATTTCACTATGTGTACGTGCTGGTTATGCGTAAACGAATTCGAACTCTATATACTATTATCAAACTTGTATGCTCACCTTTACATTTTATGTATTGACTTTATTTTAATGTATGTGACAGGTGCTTAGGTTGCTTGTATGTTCTTTGTGCTGTGATGAAATCGAAGCTAGGAACTGGAGTCCTAGAAACCAACAAATAAATTAGTTATGTTTAAATCTGAGTTGTCGGAACAGAACATTTGTCTTGATGCTTGTCTGTAATAATTATTTAACTGTTTGAGATACGGTATGGGACGTATTAATTGAATTGAATGGTAATGATAGTTGTTATGGAAACTTCTGGACAATCTGTTTCGCTCAGTGCCATGCCCCGATGATTCCGCCATCGGTTGGGGTGTGACAGATTGGTATCAGAGCCATAACTATAGGGAATTAGGCAAGACTCGACCTAGTCCGGGTCGAAGTCTTAGAGACCTAGTCTATAGTTAAGAACCAACAGACCAACTTGTGCGTATCCGTTAGGGGGATTTCGTATGAGTCACTATCACTCGCTATCCTCGCTTATTCTACACTATCACTATACTCGAATTTTCAACTATGAGTGGGCAATAAGGCCGAGAATAGGTGTGAAAACCGCAAACTCTCGACTAAAGTTGTTTACTCGACTCGTATTTTAACTGCAATCAAGGAGAATTATGCCAAACTAGGAGTGAAATCCATATTTTGATGAATAATCTCCTCAATTTTATTAAAAACAGGGACGAAGTTGTAAGATAGGGGTGAAACCCTAACCTTGACGACTTGTCCTGCTTTTATACAAAACTCTCACCAAAGACTCGACAGACTCCAACGACCTGAAGTCACCAATACGACCAAAGGGAATTGCGCCAATGCCCAAGAATCGAGGCAAAGGCATAGTCCTGCAGGCTAGTGGTGCAAAACTGGATCCTGGTGAATAGTCGAATCACTTTGGTTAGTCGAAGTCTACTAGCCGCAGACGATCTATTTCTCGATTTTATGTGTTTCAAGTTTTGAGCCAGAACTATTGACTCTGACGATTCGTCGATTTTATGTGAATTACGTGTTTTATGCTTATTTGTTAGCGTTTTGAGATACTACTGGTTTCGATCTAATGCCTTTTGCTTTCGCTACCCACACAACACACTACGCGTCGCTGACAAATCGCTGAAACTTAGACGAGCTTAGGGTAACTATACGCTTATACTACGCTACTCGATATGCTAAACGCGACTACCCTAGCAAGCGATCACAGACTTTGAATGGTAGGTTTCTGTTTTCTGAATGCCTCTAGTGACTAAGGGCGTATGTGTTTTCCTTGCTTCTGTGCTCTGTATGCTTAGGAATTATGTGATTATGTGCTCTACGTGCTTATGTGATTGTGCACTGTGTGTTACGCTGTTACGTGAATGTACGTGTTACTGAGCTTTAGTAGGTAGTAAACGTGTGAGGTGAGATTCGAATACAATGTGTTGAGTTCCGTGGCGATGTCTATTGCAGACAATGTCGTCTGGATCTCGTCATATGCTCTCTCGTCAGGAAAAGAGGGACAAACGCCTTGCTTCCATCATCGCGAAGAGTGTAGCAAAGGCCGTGAGTGATGTTTACGAGAATGCCAGCAAATCATCCGAGGAATCGAGAACCGAAGCTCCCAAAGCTAACGCAAGGCCTTTCAGTTTCAAACAATTCAAGTCATGTGGGCCAAAAGAATTCACTGGCGAAGGAGGTCCTACTGCACTATTTCACTGGTTTGACTCTATCGAGGTTACTCTGCGACAGAGTGGTTGCCCTGATAACCTTCGAACTCTGAATGCTACCGGTGTTTTCCAGTCCCGTGCTCTAGACTAGTGGACGGCCGAGAGGAACAAGTGAGGGAACGATGCAGCCTACGGTCTGTCGTGGGACGAGCTCAAGGAAGTCATGCTGGAAGAATTCTGCCCTCCTCACGAACATCAAAAGCTGGAAGATGAATTTTGGCACATACATCAGAAGGATGGAGACAATGCTGGTCTCACTGCTCGTTTCAAACAGCTCAGCATTATCTGTCCCGATCAAGTCAAGACTCCCGACATGACCATCAAGAAGTACATCCGAGCTTTGCCCGACTGCGTCGCTGATTTCATGCAAGCGGCTAAGACTACCACGATCGAAGAAACCTATCTGCTAGCCGCTGAGATCAATGACAAAAGGGTTAAAGCTGGTGTCTGGGATAAGACCTCGAAGCATCTGCATCAAGCTACCACTACCGCACCGACTGTTGAACCCACCTCATCAAGCAGCAAAAGAAAGAACAAGAGGAAGAACAGCTCCAGCAACAAGAACTGTGCGATCACTGCTGCACCAGTTCAAACAGTACCAGCTCAGCAGCGTCAAGTAGCGGCGCCTGTGGCCAATGCACCGCCTACAAAGCGTGCATATACTGGACCACACCCGTTCTGCCCTACTTGCACCTATCATCACCCGACTGCTATTCAATGCCGCTTTTGTGCTCATTGCAATGTATACGGCCACTTTACTGCCAACTGCCGTATTTGTCAAGCTCCTGCCAATCAAACTCTACTCACTGCCCCACAGGGTCAACAAGCTCCTCCGGCACCCGCAGTCAAAGCCAGAGCCTGCTTCTCATGTGGCGATCCGAACCATTTCGCCAACATGTGCCCAAACAGGGCTGTGAAACAAGAGCCTCAGCAACAGCAGCCACAGCAGTAACAACAACAGCAGCAGCAACAACAACAAGCCGCACGTGCCAGAACTTTCAATCTCAACGTGCGTCAAGCCCAGGCCGACAACAACGTGGTCAATGGTACCTTCCTTGTGAATGGTATTTATGCTTCATGTTTGTTTGATACTGGAGCGGATAATTGCTTTGTGTCACTCGAATTTGAGAAACTCCTTAGTCGTAAACGTTCCCGACTCTCCTCTGCATTCGATGTTGAAGTCGCTACCGGAAGAACCGTCGCTGTCAGTTCCGTTTTCGTGATTGTACTCTCGAGCTCAACAATCACATCTTTCCAATCGACCTTATTCCAATGCAACTCGGAAGCTTCGACGTCATAGTAGGCATGGACTTTCTTCAAGAAAACCATGCTGAAGTTGTGTGCTTCGATAAGATGATTCGATTTTCGCTCGCGAACGGTGATTTATTGTGCGTATATGGCGATACTACTTCAAAGGGGCTCAAGCTTATGTCATGCCTACAAGCCAGCAAGTATCTCCGCAAGGAATACAGGGCTTTCTTGGCTAACGTTGTAGCAACGGAGAAGGAAAAGAAAGAGAAGAGGGAAGTGAAAGACGTTCCTGTGGTTCGAGAATTCCCTCAAGTTTTTCCAGAGGACCTTCCCGGACTACCTCCAAGTTGTGATATCGACTTTCGTATTGACCTCATTCCTGGAGCCAACCCTATTGCCAAAGCTCCTTATCGACTCGCGCCATCCGAAATGCGCGAACTCTCGACCCAACTCCAGGAATTACTTGAGAAAGGCTTCATTCGCCCGAGCACCTCTCCTTGGGGCGCACCAGTCCTTTTCGTCAAAAAGAAGGATGGGTCGTTCAGGATGTGCATCGACTATCGGGAATTGAATAAGTTAACTATCAAGAACCGCTATCCTCTACCTCGTATCGACGATTTGTTTGACCAACTACAAGGCGCTATGTGTTTTTCGAAGATTGATCTACGTTCCGGATATCATCAGCTACGTATTCAAGAGGAGGATATACCCAAAACCGCGTTTCGTACTCGATACGGTCATTACGAATTCGTTGTCATGCCTTTTGGCCTGACTAATGCACCAGCGGTTTTCATGGATCTGATGAATCGCGTGTGTAAACCATATCTTGACCGTTTCGTCATCGTATTTATCGACGACGTCTTGATCTATTCCAAGTCGAAAGCCGAACACGCGCAACATCTACGTTTGGTTCTAGAGTTACTCCAGGGGAACCAACTCTATGCCAAGTTCTCCAAGTGTGAATTCTGGTTGGAGAAAGTTCAGTTTCTGGGTCACATTGTTAATAGTCAAGGCATTCACGTCGATCCTGCGAAGATTGAAGCAGTCAAGAGCTGGGTTACGCCTAAGAACCCGTCTGAAGTCCGCTCCTTTCTCGGGCTAGCGGGCTATTATCGACGATTTATCGAAGGATTCTCAAAGATTGCTGTACCACTTACCTCTCTTACGCATAAGGACCAGCCTTTTGTTTGGGGAACTAAACAAGAGTCTGCCTTTCGAACCCTCAAGCACATGCTTTGCAACGCTCCTGTTCTCACACTACCCGACGGAAACAATGATTTCATTGTCTACTGTGATGCTTCCAACCTTGGTCTTGGTTGTGTTCTCATGCAACGGGACAAGGTCATAGCTTACGCATCTCGACAGCTCAAAATCCACGAGAAGAACTATACAACCCATGATCTCGAGCTAGGCGCGGTTGTTTTTGCATTAAAGATTTGGCGACACTACCTGTATGGTACCAAGTGTACGATCTTCACCGATCATAGGAGCCTACAACACATCTTTAATCAGAGGGAACTTAATATGCGTCAACGCCGATGGGTAGAACTTCTCAACGATTACGACTGTGAGATTCGTTATCACCCAGGCAAAGCAAATGTTGTTGCCGACGCACTTAGCAGACGGAGCAACCTGCTTAGCACTCGTAATGTTCAAGCCCAGCACAACCTCGAAACCCTCATCCGCGACGCTCAGCATGCATGTTTTAACGAACGCACCTTGAAGAAAGAAAGAATCTACCACGATGGAGCCCAACTCGTGAGCAAATCGAATGGGATATTCCACTTTTTAGACCGAATTTGGATTCCCAAGCGAACCGATTTACGACAGATTCTGATGGACGAAGCCCACAAATCCCGATACTCTATTCATCCCGGTGATGACAAGATGTACCAGGATCTTCGTTATAAGTACTGGTGGCCGGGTATGAAACGGGATATCGCTCTCTACGTCGGAAAGTGTCTAACTTGTGCTAGAATAAAGGTTGAACATCAAAGACCCTCTGGCTTGCTCGAACAACCACCAATTCCTATGTGGAAATGGGAGAGCATAGCTATGGATTTCGTGACCAAGCTTCCACCCACGTCATCAGGACACGACAGCATTTGGGTTATCGTCGACCGATTGACTAAATCAGCTCATTTTCTGCCAATACGAGAGGACTACAAGGTAGAACGATTAGCCCGAATCTACACCGACGAGATCATTTGTAATCATGGGACGCCTCGTGACATCATCTCTGATCGTGATGCTCGGTTTACTTCGCGATTGTGGGAAACATTTCAAACGGCACTCGGTACAACGCTTAATCTAAGTACCGCTTTCCACCCACAAACCGACGGTCAGACTGAAAGAACGATCCGTACTCTTGAAGACATGCTCCGATCGTGTGTTTTAGACTTCGGTGGTAATTGGGATAAACACCTGCCGTTAGTCGAATTCTCGTATAATAATAGTTATCACTCTAGTATCAAGATGGCACCTTTCGAGGCATTATATGGAAGAAGATATCGATCGCCTATTGTGTGGCACGAGATCGGTCACTCGCAACTAACCGGTCCGGAGCTACTGCAAGAAACGACAGACAAAATTTTCCAAATCCGAGACAACCTGGTGAAGGCTCGGGATCGACAGAAAAGTTACGCCGATAAAAAGCGCAAGCCCCGTGAGTTTGGCGTTGGTGACTACGTACTCCTAAAGGTATCACCTTGGAAGGGTGTAGTCCGATTCGGCAAGAAAGGGAAACTCGCGCCTCGATATGTTGGACCTATTAAGATTCTGGAAAGGATCGGAAAAGTCGCCTACAGACTCGAATTACCGGAGGAACTTAGTAACGTCCACCCGACTTTCCACGTGTCAAACCTCCGAAAGTGCATCGCCGACCACGATTTACATGTCTCCCTAGACGATCTACAAGTGAACGAAACATTACACTTCGTGGAAAAGCCTGTCGAAATCATGGATCGCCAAACCAAGCAGCTCAGGCGCTCGCGCATTCCTATTGTGAAAGTCCGATGGGAAGGCAAACGAGGCGCAGAGTTCACTTGGGAACTCGAGAGCGATATGAAGGCTAAGTACCCGCAGTTGTTTAAATAGAGAAGCTAGAGAGAGAAAGTGACGGTGTAATTCTTGTGCTTTGTACGATCTTATATCAATCTATGGAATTACCGATTATAGTATGTTCTAGTGCTTCAAAGCAGTTTGAGAGAAATCTGTTGAATGTTGCTACTGTTATGGTTACTCGCACGGACAGTAGTCCCACTCGTACAAATAACAATCCGCTTTGGTCACGTACGTACACGGATTCCGTGTCACAAGCAATCGTTTCAAAGCCAAAACCAGTCTAAACGGAAAAATTCTCAAACGTGATTCACGGCTTTGTTACGGCTTTCAGCTTAATTTCGGGACGAAATTCCCTAAACAAGGGGAGGCTGTAACACCCCGTGTTTTCACAAGTGAAAGTCAAAGTCAAGGTCAAAGTCAACGACCGATTTCGCGTGACTTGACTCGTAGAAATGCTTTCATTTTATTTATATTATGTGGAGTAAGTGTTGTTACTAGCAATAATCGAATCGTGTTAATCGT
Organism: Helianthus tuberosus; assembly: GCA_030545235.1. Taxonomy (NCBI): domain Eukaryota; kingdom Viridiplantae; phylum Streptophyta; class Magnoliopsida; order Asterales; family Asteraceae; genus Helianthus; species Helianthus tuberosus. Next base: position 125,749,264 of record CM060416.1, read on the forward strand.
ATTTCAATCGACCTGCGACTGTGAACTATAGGAAGTAACAATGCGATAAAGTTAACAATCAAGCTATACTAACCGAATCGACATCTAATCGCAACTCGAACCGTGTATTTTACTTATTGTATATACGTGTGTGTGTGCTTTACGTGTTACCTGTGCATGTTTATTTATGTTATATTGTGGTAATCAAGCGAACTCAATCGAAACTCGAAATCTAACTCGAATATAATCGAACTCGAACCCGAATTCCGAATCGAACCATGTTATATACGAAGTAGTTGGGACTAAAAGTAATTGACTAGGAAACCCTATCGAACCGCTCGCAATCGAAACCGAAACGTCAAAAGATCGTCGCACCGAACGCACATTCAGGCGTCATCCGCACGGATTGTCCATCCGTACAGACAGTCAATCCGCACGGATAACCCATCCGCACGGACAGGCCATCCGCACGGACAACCAATCCGGGCGACGTGCAATCCGCACGGACGACCCTTTCCCCTTTTGGCATCCTATAAATACCCGGGTCACTCTCCAAACTTTCCACTTTTGGCAAGTGACGTCCGACCTGCACGCATTCTTCACCTTTTCTTCGATTTCTCTCAATCCAGGTAAGATCTCGCCCTAAATCTTGTACTTCCTTGATCTATACACCTTTCTATCTTTCAAATCTTATCTTTTAACCGTGAAATCATCAGGATTTGAGGTACTCTAGGGTGACATCATCATCAAGTTCTCATGAACTTCAAGTTTGACCTCATTCCAAAAAGAATAACTCGGATCTGAACGGTTTCCACAAGATTTTACAATAACTTCACCTAAAACTGAACTTTTCTAAAGGATAAAAGAGTTGAAAGAAATAAACACAAGTTTTCTCCTTCTTTTACCCTCAAAAACGGTTAGAATCGGATCAGTTCTAGTCTTCTGCTCGATAATAGTGATGCACTAGCCTTAGATCTGGATTCTACCCGCAAGACACCTGATTTCGGGTCTAGACCGGAATAACCATTCTGAACCACGGACCGGTCAAGCTAGGGTGATTCCTGGCCGGCTAGTCATGCGGGTAAGAGTGCGATTCCAAATGGTTGCCACGTAATCAGAACGTCTCGATAGAACGACAAAGGCGACCAAGAGTGGACGAACGGAACAACCAGAACGAGATACTGTCCGCACGAGGATGTTGTCCGCATGGACCGATTGTCCGCACGGACAGACTATCCGGTCGGGTTGTCATCCGGACGAACTACACTTGGGACCCACAACCAAACAAGGTTTGAGTATCGACGAATGAATAATCCGCACGGGCAACGCTCTGAATGGATTACTCTTCGGATCATGAGATACTAAGACCTTAAACGATTACCAACATGTTCATTCACACGAGGATGTTGTCCGCACGAAAAGACTATCCGGACGGAATGTCGTTGTCCGCACGGACAAACTATCCGGACGGATTGTCGTTGTCCGCACGGACAGACCATCCGGACGGATTACACCAACTTCACCAAGTGACCCTGCCTTAAAGACGTGGTCCGCACGGACTACCACCCGTACGGATTGTTGTCCGCGCGACCGGCTTGAAGGGTAGAGATACTTAAACGTTTTCTAAATGCTACAACGAAAACTTCAAAGCACAAACCATCATACACAAACACATCCTTAGCTTAGGAAGAAACAATCCACTCGAATAGTTATCCGCACGAACATGTTATCCGCACGGATGACTAATCCGGACGAATTTCTAATCCGCACAGATTACTTGTCCGCACGAATAACTTGTCCGCACGAATAACAAATCCGCACGAGAGACTAATCCGGACGGATTACCATTCGCACGGATTACTAATCCACACGGATTGCCAATCCGCACGGATGACTAATCCGCACGAATAACTAATCCGCACGATCAGCTATACTGTTTTCCGTGCCACTTATCGTTACGCTATCGAATCTATTCAGGCTAACCGTACTCGCTAAGAGCTCCCTTCAATCCATTAATCACTGTGAGTATACTCGAACCCTTTTTGCTTTTAGCACTTTTGGGTGTTACATACGTTATGAATATTCAAATTACAATTATCACACTACTCAAACTATTTGAACGCTAACCGTTAGTGCATGTTACACGTGGCTTATGAATGCTTGTTTGTTATGTTTACACATGGAATGCTGTCTACCTACCTTAGCAACGATAGTACTATAGTTTGGACTCAGCACCCGTTCACACGGGGGTTGTTAAGGATCTTTTACTTGCATGGATTACGGTGGTAATCATGTATTGCGAACTGCCTCGGGCAGTCAACCCGCAGTCATTGGTATCGATGGATCTATGTCGATAACTAACGTGCTTCATTTCACTATGTGTGCGTGCTAGTTATGCGTAAACGAATTCGAACTCTATATACTATTATCAAACTTGTATGCTCACTTTTACATTTTATGTATTGACTTTATTTTAACGTATGTGACAGGTGCTTAGGTTGCTTGTATGCTCTTTGTGCTGTGATGAAATCGAAGCTAGGAACTGGAGTCCTAGAAACCAACAAATAAATTAGTTATGTTTAAATCTGAGTTGTCGGCACAGAACATTTGTCTTGATGCTTGTCTGTAATAATTATTTAACTGTTTGAGATATGGTATGGGACGTATTAATTGAATTGAATGGTAATGATAGTTGTTATGAAAACTTCTGGACAATCTGTTTCGCTCAGTGCCATGCCCCGATGATTCCGCCATCGGTTGGGGTGTGACATTGAGTTAGAGAGCAAGAGCTTCAAGAAATGGGTGAATGAACAAGTGAAAACCCACCACTATATATAGTTTTCGAGATCGCATAGGATCGTGACAAGTGTCGAAAGGTGCAACCAGATCAACACAAGTGTAAAATGGTTTTATAGATCAGTGGGCAAGCCCCTAGATTGGAATATGTGAGTATGGAAACCATTTTCAACAAAAACCAGCAACAAAAATAGTTTTCTTCATCTGATCTGTTCACGCGGCCTGTGTAGGATATCTGCATGGGCTACGCGGCCTGCCTGAACTCCTGGTCCAGCTCACAGTTTGGCAGAATTACATATTTAGTCCCTATATGTGTTAAATGTTATTTTTCGACACATCTAAGTCCCGTTAAGCCATGTTTAAGGCTTTACAATGATGCCTAAACATAGGGAACATAAAATATGCTCAAAAAATAAGCCGGATGTCGGTTCGTTTGGCCGTACGGTCACATTGTTCGACTAATTACGACGAAACACGAACGGACGCGAAAAACGATTCAAATTACGCGACGAAAGGAATTTTATCATGCCGATCACTAAAATAAAATATTTTAATGATTACATAAATTTTTGGATGTCCGGATATATTTAGAACGTAAGATATTGTTGGGATTGAACCCTACCAGAGGAACAGATAATGTAAAGCCAAAACCAAGTCACAACAGTGGATTCACAATAAGCAGCTGTTTACACTAAGTCTTCTCCCTTGAAAGTGATTACAACAGCTGATGGTCTCATATCCACTGCTCAGATACAACTGCTGCTCTGCATAACTACTGATGAAGCCTAGAAGACTGCTGGAAACTAAGCACTGCTGGAACAAACTGCTGATGACAAAGCACTGCCCAATCAAGGACTGATCAACCTTGAGGAAAGCACTGATGATTAGAGAGAGCAGTAGTTTAGTATATCATCGGTCTTATGAATTGTCAGTTGTTAGGTTTAGCAGTGTTTGTATAAGAACAGTAGATACAGGTTGTTAGGCTGTTAGACGTCGCTTTCATGGTGACGTCAGCTGAGATGCCTCAGCGGTTTGGTTTTGTCTATAAATGGAGCAGTACTCTGTACTGTTACATTTGATTTGTTTTGAGAGAGTTCTTTTCCTCAATTCAATCCTATAAATGTAAATCTTTTGACTAAATGAATTGCATATGCTTTCTCAAAACTATTTTCTCCTTGATTGTGTTTACAAAGTTTGTTATTCATTTCCGCTGCACTTAAACTCTGTTCATCTCTATTGATTATACAATTTACACAAACAAACACTATCATGAGGGCCTCCGATCCTAACAATTGGTATCAGAGCCTGGACAGTCAAAATTTGATCTAACAGTCAATTTGACATAACAGTTCGGCTCAAAATTCATTGATACTAAGGTTGGTTGTATTTAGTTGAAAAACAGAGTATCGAGTAAATCATGTTCAAAGTGGTTATTCAAAAACTCTGTAAATCAACCAAGATGTCATATGACACACAAATTTCACACAACAAGTGATTTCATGCACAAGACACTCTTGGTTTCCAGATCTGAAAACAAATCTGCTAAACGATGAGATTATTTCTGATTTCCAAATTGATTTCAAATTGTTGATGTGTAATCTGTGATGTTTTCATTAAATACTAAAGTATGAACCTCAGATTAACAAAACCTATGTTCATAAAAACATTGATGTTTTGCTAACATAAAAAGAGGGAAATTAAAACTTTAGTCATTTGATCTTATGTGTTGAAAACAGGTTGAGATCCTCAAAAGGAACAAATCAACTTTGTCTAAATACATTAAGAAAAACAGGGGTCAACATAGTCCGTATCATATGTAGTGTGAGATTGGCTGAAAAACTTGTGCAAACATGACCAAGTCTCTCAAAACATTACTGCAAAATGATTTTGGACTAAAATTCACAAAAACTTGAAAGTGTGTTTATCTCGAAACTTTTGAAGTCAAAAGAAAAGAGTATAAATGTAAAACACTTAAGAGTCAAAAATTGGGGTAATAATGGTTATTAAGCAACTGTCTGTACTCATCGGATTAGGAAAGTTCAGGTGACAGTAGTATTCTCAGTGATTGAGCTTACAAAAGGACTGATCCATGTGTCCTCATGTTTGTAATCAACTGACAAGAAAATGGTGGCAAACAGTGGTCAATATGTATTTAAATTTCCTATCACTGCTGTCATACCACTGACCATTTTCATAAACTTAAGTATGATATGATTGTGTATTTTTGTTGAAAATATTCCAGATTCCTTTTGATGCTGTTCTTAGAAAATCCTTTAATCATTTTTTTTTCAAAGGATATTTTCGAATAACCAGGATATATTGTTCATTTTTTTTGGGGGAATAATATATTTTGAACTTTTGCTTGTTTTTGTTGGCAATAGTTTCAGTTCCTGTCAGGATGTAGTACCTTATTTTTTGTTTGTATTATTGTCCTCATAAATGGGTCAAAAGGAAATGGTACATATGTCAAGATCATGTCATACTTAGGTTTGTTCCTAAACTTTTATCAAAGGTTGATTGCTAACTGTGCTTAAATTACTGGGGCACTCATGTTTTAATTGGATATTAAACGAAAATGAGTTGCCTTAGCAAAAAGTTCTCATCATCTGGGGTACTAAACCACTGTCCTTCAAAATTGACATGTGGCAAAAACCTTGAATGAAAATTCTCAAAACAGTGGCTGAAATACTTGTCCTTCAAATCTGTACCATTTATCCTAATCACTGTTGTGTTTAATCATCTGATCACTCAATACTATCCACTGCTGAAAGTCAACCACTGACTCTTCATTTTGCTTGGCAAGCACTGATGGTCAAAATCAGTGTCTTATCCACTGATATGCTATCCACTGATAGTAAAAATTATCCACTGTTCACATTATTACCGTTGTAACCACTGATGCTTGATACATCAGTGGCTCTTAAAACAACTGTTCTCCACCCTTCATCCATTTCATCAGTGTTTGACACGTGGTCAGTTTTTAGCCTTCAGATCAAAATAACCGCTGCCACATCAGCGATCATTTTTCTCTAAATAAAACCCTGCCCTAAACCCCAAACAGGGTTTTACACTGTCGAATTGAATTCCAAAATTCTCTTCTCATAGCAGTTTCCAACCCTTCTTCCCAAAATCATTCTTCGTTCTTCTCCGCAAAAATGACGAAGTCAAAATCAAAATCAAAATCTAAACCAAAATCACCATCATCTTCAAAAGAGGTCGCTCAAACGGCCGAAGAATCCATCGAAATACCATACAAATCTCCTCATAATTATCTGGGTTTGCCCACAAAACCCACCGATAACCACACCTTCGACTCCATCATTGATACACTTTCTGCATCAAAGTACAAAACTTTGTTAACAGCAGATGCTCCTATTTATCTACAAACCCAGAGAGAGTTCTGGAAAAAGGCGACGTTTGAAAAACAAGACGAAAAAGTCATAGCCATTAACTCCTCGATACAGGGTAAAGTGATTCAAATCACTCCACAATCAATCTCCGAAGTCTTTAATCTCGACGATCAGGAAGGTAAAATTTCTTTTGATAAAGCCGAGATGAAAACTAATTTCGTAAAAAGGGGATATGCAGAACAATCAAAGGTAGATACCTTACAAAAAGGTTACTTCCCTTCTGCACCAAGGTTTTTATTTCACACTCTTTTGAGTTGTGTTTCAAATAAAACAACAGCGTTTAATGAAATACCATTGAAGATTCAATGCCTGGGATATGCTATTTTAAACAATAAAGATTACAATTACTCCCAGGAGATCTTCAATGACTTGGTGAAAAACGTTGATAGCAAAGCATTTTTACTTTTTCCAAGATTTTTGAGCTATTATTTCAAACAAAAATTTGAAAAAGAAACTGAAAATTTGCTTAAACAAGGTGCCTATTTTCAAATAAAGAGCTTAACAAAAGAAACATTTTCCAGAATGATGGCACCAATAAAAACAAAAGCAGAGGTGACTGAGCAGAATTTAGCAGTTACAACTGCTCCTCAGACATCTGCTGCTGAGCCCACTGCTCCAGGTGATCATGGCAGCACTACCACTGCTTTGAAACCCACACCTGACATTACCAAAAAGACCAAAAGAAAAACATCCAGAAAACCCACCAAACCCAAAACAAAGGCAACTCTGGAAGATGAGATCCCAGAGCAACTGCCAGTGACAAAACAAATGTCACCACAAACCACTGCTGCTACTTCCTCACAGCAGTTGGAAGAAAGATCTCAACCATTGCCTAAAACTCCTCCTGCATCCTCACAAAAGGATCAGGTTGTAAGCACAGGGACCCCACAATATGAAGCTCTGGATTCAATCGGATCCATCTTCCTCAGTCCTGATCCCAAGGACATGTCTCTTTCAACACCTATACCCTCACCAATCATAATGCCACAATCAATAATACCCTTGTTGCATGCAGCTGCTATAGCTCAGACACAAACCAGTTCCTCTCTATCACCTATCACTGAGAGTATACCCCCACAAGTGACTGGGTCTGATGCTACTACTCCTGCTATCCCAGCAACAATTGAGGAGGTTACACCCCCTGAGTTACAAGTAACTCTTGGTGGTAGTTCAAGTGGAGCAGCAACTACAACTGATGGATCAACAGATCTTCAGTTGGACAGTTGTTTCATTAATAAGACTCCCTTGAAGGCAATTTCTTCCATAGCACCCCTGGCAACCACTAGTGAGTTAGTTTTGACCACTGGTAAAATAACAAGGTTATCAAGTGCTGAAGAAAGAAGTCCCCAGTAGCAAGAACAAGGGGCATCAATGAGTGATTTTTGGGACTCAGTTCCTAAGTCACACATTGATACAACCACTGCTGGTGGGGATTCAGATGATCCTACTAAAGTAGGTGATGATTCAAAATATCAGGAATTGACGGGAAGAGTAGAAAAACTGGAAACCTCAGTTGCTGAAATAAAGGAGATGGTGCAAGAGATTTTAAAAGCTCAAAAAGCACAATCCACTGCTGCCCCACCACAATCACCTGTTCCAACTCAAGCATCCGCTCCACCACAAGCAGTTGCTGCAAATGAGCTCTGGAATATCTTTCAACCCATGCTGGAGAAACAAAAACAGATGGCTGATCAACAGCATGAAATGCATGTAAAAATGCTGACAAACATGGTGGAGTCAAGATTCAAAGATACTCAAGCAGACATCAAGGCTATAAAGGCTAGCATACAAAAGATTGCCCATGGTGAAAAAGTTCCCTCAACTATCCTTTTCAAGGATAACCCCCTTACAGATAATGCCAAAAAGGGGGAGAATATCAAAAAGTTGAAGAAAAAGGGAATTGAAGATGGTTTGTATGTTGAACCAGAACAAGGAAAACAGCCATCAAAATCCTCAACAGGGTCAAAATCTCCTACTTCCATTCAAACAGCTGATACAGCAGTGGTTACAAAAACTGCTGCCAGTAGCCAAACAGCTGTCATCTCATCAACACACACAACTTCACCACACACCACCAGAACCACTGCTCTATCTCCAACAATTATATCACCACCATTGCCTCCTGTTATCAAACAGAAGACAACAGATGTTACAACATCTGTTGTAATGACAACAGTGGTTGAAGCACCAGTTGTTTCAACTGCTGTTAGTTAACCACAAACACAAACCACTACCATTTCATCTCAAACCATTGAGCCACCCAAAACATCATCAGCCTCTCCTACAATAAAAAGGAGAAGGATTGTCATATCTGATGATTCACCACCACCATAAAAAACCACCTCATCACCTCCATCCCCTGCTCAAAAGCAGAAGACATCTGCTGACATATCAGCAGTTGTAATGACAACAGCGGTTAAAACACCAGTTGTTTCAACCACTGTTAGTCAGTCATCTTCCACTGTTTCCACCAGTCTCACATCACAACCAGCAAAGCTCTACACCAAAAAAAGAAAACTTACTCAGCCAGATGAGGACCAATATGATCCCACTGCTGCAAGATATCCGCTAGAACTGGAAGCTATAAAAAATGAGATGAGGCAATTCTACAATGATGATGATCCTTCAAACAGAAGATTTTCCTCACTCGTTGGCTTCATGGTTCCAGAAGACATGGAAGAATATCTTGAGCTCAAAGTAAGACAGGCTAAGATAAGAGCCAAGGTTGAATGTAAAGGTCAAGGTGATGAAGCCATTGCTGAAAGATTGGAACTTCTGCTCACAAAAGTTAATCAAATAAAAGATTTTGCACAAGAGCTGAGCAAAGAAAAAGCAGAACAACGAAAAGAGATGAGAAGAAAACTTCTTGCATATATAATGCAAGAAAAATTTTATCCTGCTGAAGAAATCCAATTTGAAGAATGGCCAATAGTGGCTTTAAAGCATGAAGCTGATAGGATTGATAGAATCAAGAATGATCCTAAAAAGAAGAAAAATGCTCCAAATTGGAGCAAATACAAAAAGCTCATCACTGACCTAACAGCTGAGTACAAAAGAAAGAAACATGAGCTGGTGGATGCAAAAGTGGACACTGCCAATGCCATATCAAAATGGTCAAAGCAGCAAACTGATGAAGCCTATGAAAGGCTGAAGAAAAGGAAGATCACTGTCTCAGGCACTTCAAAGAAGCAAGAACAAATGATGAAGCTTGAACAGCAGATTGAAAACCTCAAAACACTGTTCAGATCAACAAGAAATCCTACTCTTGTGTCAAATCAAGAAGAAGGAGAAAAACTGACTAGTGAAGAGGTAAAAGAAAAGGAAGTTGAGTACTTCAAAGAATCCATCATGAAAATGGGTCTAAAAGAAGAAAGCTCAGAAAAACTTCAAAACCTTTTTAAGAAGGTGTTAACAAAGCCTGCATCACCACACATTTCAGCAGATATCCCAGACTTTGAGCTTGATCAACAACAAAGACAAGAGCTGATTGACAAAGAAGTTGCAGAAGACATAGCTGCAGCAAATGAAGTCATAGAAGAAGCTTTCAAAAGAATGTCTGAAGTCCAGGATACTGCTTTACAATTCTTCTCAAGGCCAATATCTCAAAGCTCATCAGCAAATAAATCTCTCCCAAGAAACCCATTGGGTTCGAAAGTACTAAAGTGGATGTCTGACCAAAAGACCCACGTATTGACTATAGTCAGATCCAATGGCGATGTGAAGTATATATCAAGGAAAGAAGCACTAGGCCTTAGTGTTGAAGATTTGCAGGATCTCCTTGAACTTTCACTGTGCAGGGATGAAGATGACACAAGTTCCAAGGATTTTGAAGAAGAATTTAAAAGACAAGCAAAGGAACTTCTGATGAGTAATAAAGATCCATAATAATGACAGGTTTTGGCATTATCTGTTCCAGGGGGAGATTGTTGGGATTGAACCCTACCAGAGGAACAGATAATGTAAAGCCAAAACCAGGTCACAACAGTGGATTCACAATAAGCAGCTGTTTACACTAAGTCTTCTCCCTTGAAAGTGATTACAACAGCTGATGGTCTCATATCCACTGCCCAGATACAACTGCTGCTCTGCATAACTACTGATGAAGCCTAGAAGACTGCTGGAAACTAAGCACTGCTGGAACAAACTGCTGATGACAAAGCACTGCCCAATCAAGGACTGATCAACCTTGAGGAAAGCACTGATGATTAGAGAGAGCAGTAGTTTAGTATATCATCTGTCTTATGAATTGTCAGTTGTTAGGTTTAGCAGTGTTTGTATAAGAATAGTAGATATAGGTTGTTAGGCTGTTAGACGTCGCTTTCATGGTGACGTCAGCTGAGATGCCTCAGCGGTTTGGTTTTGTCTATAAATGGAGCAGTACTCTGTACTGTTACATTTGATTCGTTTTGAGAGAGTTCTTCTCCTCAATTCAATCCTTTCATCTTGTACAATCCAACCTTGGGGCATCTGGCTGAGGGGGAGCTTAGTTTGTAATCATGCTTTGTAATCATTTGATTAGTATTGTAAATCTTTTGACTAAATGAATTGCATATGCTTTCTCAAAACTATTTTCTCCTTGATTGTGTTTACAAAGTTTGTTATTCATTTCTGCTGCACTTAAACTCTGTTCATCTCTATTGATTATACAATTTACACAAACAAACACTATCATGAGGGCCTCCGATCCTAACAGATATGCGCGAAAAGGCAAACTTATGCACTTTTTGACGCTTTTAGTCCCTGTTGATCAAATAAGTTTATTTTTGCGCATCAAACACCTCTAAGCCTATTTCTAAGCTATGTAAAGGATATTTAGGGCATGTTTAACTTATGATCATATTCCAGAAGGTTCGATACCATACAAATCGATAGACTTTTGCAGTTTAACGCAATTAGTCCCTTTAATGCGCAATCTTGCGCATATCATCGTTTAATAGCATCGAAGCCTTATCTAATCCATATTAGGCATTCTTGAGAGTATTATAAAACATCATAATGCTTCGGGTTCGTAAAAAGGTCATTCAGATGTATAATTAAACATATTGACACTTTTAGTCCCTCTAACTTGCAAAGTTGCACGTAACTTCACTTATAGGCATAAAAACCTTAGACGGACAATACTTGGCATTCCCGAGAGTATAATCAAATATCATGAAGCTCCCGGTTTGTTAAGAGGTCACTCAGAGGTAAGAATTAACATATTGACACTTTTAACCCTTCATTGCGCAAACTTTCAATTAATTACGCAAACGGCTGCACTTGATCAACAAGTGGCTCATTTGTGAATATAAATACCGTAAGAGGTTATTCAGAAACTTATTTTAGGTATGTTGACACTTCTAGTCCTTTCATAATCAAAGTTTTCGATTTTTCAAAAAATTAGTCCCTTAAATTCAATGTTTGACTAATTAGGGTTTATTACACGTGTCAATACATCATTGGACGTGATTTTACGAGGTGTTACAGAGACTTGACCCTAAAATAGTTACCTGCTTCTTTATCGGGCATCCTGATCACTCAAAGAGTTATCGTTTTTATTGTCCTTCCCATGTCACCCGTATTGTTGAAACTAAGAGTGCTGCGTTCCTGGAGGATTTCAAGGTCAGTGGGAGCAGTACCAACCATTACGAAGAAATTGAAACAAGTACAAGACGCAGGGGGGGGAGACTCGTCGCTCACCATTACTCCGTTTACTCCTCTTGTATCTAATGCAACAACTGCACCTGAAGTTTCTGCACAAATTCCATCTCCACAATCAGAACCCATTATACCTCATAACGAAGGCACATCAAACACTCAAAACCAAGACAACGCTGAACCCGATAATCAACTCAGGAGGTTATCTAGGCAAATAAGGCCTACTAATTGGGATGATTATGTTACCTACCTGACTGAAATGGATGCTGGAAAGCTCAATGATCCTACCTCTTATAATGAAGCCATTAGCAGTGGTCAGTCTTCTGAATGGAACAAAGCAATGATTGATGAGCTTGAATCCATGAACAAAAATGACGTTTGGGATTTGGTAGAATTACCCAACGTGTCAAACCTGTAAGATGTAAATGGGTGTTCAAAACAAAACTGGATCCGAATGGGAACGTTGAACGCTACAAAGCGAGATTGGTTGCAAAGGGCTATATTCAGAAAGAGGGAATTGATTATCAAGAGACGTTTTCACCTGTCTCTCGTAAAGATTCATTAAGGATCGTTATAGCCCTAGTAGCTCATTTTGATTTAGAGCTGCATCAAATGGACGTCAAAACTGCTTTCCTTAAAGGAGACTTAAACGAAGATGTTTACATGAAACAACCTGAAGGCTTTAAACCTGAAGGTCAGGAGCATCTAGTCTATAAGATGAAGAAATCCATTCATGGGTTAAAACAAGCATCACGTCAATGGTACCTCAAGTTTGATAAAGTCATGGAGAGACAAGGTTTTATGAAGAATCAAGTGGATCAATGCACCTACCTCAAGATGAGTGGGAGTAAGTTTACTATACTTGTCCTTTACATAGATGATATTCTATTGGCAAGTAATAGCATGAGTCGAAGCGGTTACTCTCGCATAACTTCGACATGAAGGATCTTGGAGATGCTTCTTACGTCATTGGCATCGAAATTCATTGAGATAGACATAAAGGGATCTTAGGATTATCTCAAAAGACTTACATAGATCGTGTCCTTACACGTTACAACATGCAACAGTGCAAACCCTCAGTCTCTCCAGTAGTTAAGGGAGATGTTTTCGGTTCATTCCAGTGTCCGGCAGCAGAGGTTGAAAAGGAGCAAATGAGCCAGATACCTTACGCGTCAGTAGTTGGGAGCCTGATGTATGCTCAAGTCTGTACTCGCCCAGATATCGCTTATTTTGCTGGAATGTTAGGCCGTTATCAGATTAATCCTGGCCTAGATCACTGGAAAGCAGCTAAGAAGGTCCTTAGATATCTGCAAGGGATGAAAGACTATAAACTGACGTATAGAAGAAGTGATCACTTAGAAGTGGTAAGTTATTCTGATTCTGACTTTGCCAAATGCAAAGATGACAAGAAATCCACTTCGGGCTACATCTTTATGTTAGCAGGCGGACCTATCTCATGGAAGAGTCATAAACAACAGTTAACCACAACTTCCAGAATGATGGCAGAATATATTGCTGTTTAGAATGTAACCTGTCATGGAATGTTGCTTAGAAATCTGATCACTGGACTCAAAATCGTTAATTCCATTTCTTGACCATTGAAGCTTTACTGTGATAACTCAGCTGCCGTTAGTTCATCGAACAGTAACAGTTTGACTGGAGATGGTTTATATCTCGATACAAAATATTTGTTCGTACGTGAATGAGTTGAGGAAAATAATCTTTGTATTGAGTATATTAGTACTAAAGATATGCTTGCTGATCCGATGACTAAAGGTCTCCCACCTAAAGGTTTCGAAGAACATGTATCGAATATGGGACTTACTAAAGACCTTATTTAATAGCATATTGTACTAGCATATGTTTTAATTAATAAAATTTCCTCAGTTTGATTTTGTATGTCTCTAACATATGTTATGCCGGTGTAATGACATATAGACAAATATAAATACAAATCAGATGCTAAAGGGCTTATGCGTATTTTGATCGTAACTGTTAGGTTTTAAATTGAGGCTATAGTATGACTAATGAGGGTCCTGAGTCGAATGATGATTCAACGGCTGTATTTCTCTGCTATAGTTCTTGGTTTAATACTCATGATAAATGATTACTCGGCTAAGTGGGAGAATGTAAGATTAAATATATTATTTATATAATATTTAATCTTGTAGCCATTATAACCATTTATATTATATAGATCAAAATATATTAATAACCTATTAATAATTAGTTGGTAATTGTTGATGGAACATATTACCCTTATTAACTAATTAGGTTTCCTCTTAAGTACATATAAGGAGATTACTAGAGAGTTTAAGGGTTAGACAATTACACAAAACCCTAATAACACACAACATCAATTCGTTCCTCTCTCCCAACCGAATCCTTCCCTTGTTTCGGTTTTATCACCATCATAATCTTACACCCTAAGGAGGAACCAGATCATCCTGACAAGTATGTCAAACTCAACGGCTGCATCTCTGACTGGATTCTCTGCTGGTGTTAGACCATTTTGAGACCGTCGGTACTTAAGTCACTTAGGGACTAAATCGCTAAACAAGAATGAAGACGCTCAAGTACGCAACAGTCTAGGGGGAATATTGTTAGACCATTTGAGACCGTTGGTACTTGTTTTAGATGGTTCTGAATTGATCGGTTTAAGTTTATTAGCTTTTATAGAAGTCTAGGGGCTAAAGTTGTAATGTTTTGTAACTAGCAAATCTGACATGATGTATTTAATATGCCAGCATAATTATAATTATGCTGGCAAGTCAGTTACTATATATATGAATGAGATGATGCCCTAGCTAAGATTTTGGCTAGTTTCTTGGTGAAAAACATTGTGTTGTTGCTCTTTGATTGTGCTTATCAGATTTCCATGTGCCTTATTGTTTATTCACTTGATTGGATTCAATACAACACTTGTTGTAATCATCAAACCATTAGCTTCATCTTCATCCTTTGATATCTCTTAACTTTCTCAAGTTTCAAACACCTAATCAATAGGTGTTTTGGACTAAAACAATCAACCATTGTGATCCGGATTGATATTGGGATTTACAATTTGGTATCAGAGCCTTAGTGCTCTTGATTGTTGTGTTTTTGTTAATATTCTTCAAGTTTTGAAGGTTTTGCAAAAGTTTCAAGGTTTTCAAATTTTTGGTCTCAAAATGGCTTGATTTTGTGTGTTTAATCGATAGGTTGTTGTTAATCAGTGATTTGGTAATCATTTGGGTCGTTTTTGAGTGATTAGAGGGTTTTTGTTCGTGTTTAAACCCTGTCTGGCGTAGATAAATTTGAATCTGGTGTAGATATTTTTGAAGACAGCATATTTATTTTGAAGTCAGTGTAGATAATTTTGAAGACAGTGTATTTAATTTGAAGTCAGCATATTTAATTTTGAAGTTAGCGTATTTAATTTGAAGTCAGCGTATTTAATTTGAAGTCAGCGTATTTAATTTGAAGACAACATATTTAATTTGAAGTCAGTGTAGATAATTTTGAAGCCAACGTATTTAATTTGAGTCAGTGTAGATATCTTTGAAGACATCATATTTAAGTTTGAAGGTCGCGTAATTACAAATATGCTAGTAATTCACTAGTGTATTTGTTGTTATCATCGTTTTTGGGTCGACGTAATTAATCGAAGGCGACTTCGAAGTCAGTGATAAAGATCCTCAGCGATTTTATCACGGTGTTTGGCGTTTTTAGCCATAGTCCTTGTGTGTGTCTGGTCTTTCAGCATATTTAACAGAGTAATTTTTTTTTCAGCATATTTAACAGAGTATTTATTATTTTAGAATATTTAACAGAGTATTTATTATTTTAGCATATTTAATAGCGTATTTGTGCCCAGATCATCAAAACCAGCGTATTTAACCATCTGATTTGAATTTGAACTTAAAATCAAAACAAAATGTCACCAAATCAACTGAACTCGATCATACAAGCCAAACTCGAGACATGGATTGCAACGCGACCACCGAAGCTAAAAGGGTCAACCGATTTTAGTAGTTGGAAAAACCGAGTCAAGTCCTTTTTCGAGTATACGAACTATAACCAATGGATCTTAATCACTGT
Source organism: Helianthus tuberosus (assembly GCA_030545235.1). Taxonomy (NCBI): domain Eukaryota; kingdom Viridiplantae; phylum Streptophyta; class Magnoliopsida; order Asterales; family Asteraceae; genus Helianthus; species Helianthus tuberosus. The sequence continues at coordinate 125,765,166 of CM060416.1, forward strand.
CGGACCCCACATCCCCATGACCGTTTGTAATGGCATGCATGTTGTTAATAACGATCCGTAAACTTTCACAAATGAAGACAAGGCGTTGATTCAACGTGACTGCCGGGCTCACGTTGTTTTGACAATGGCCCTATCAACTGTCAATTACAACATGTTTGAAGAATACACGACGGCGAATGAACTCTGGTTAGCTTTGATTGATTTCTATGAAGGAGACAAGGAATTGATTCGTAACAAAAAGAGCATGATCCAAAAAGAATATGATATGTTCAGCGGCATACGTGGGGAAAGCCTATCATGTTATATTAGTCGATTTCTAAACATGATGGCTAAAATGAAGAAGGCCGGTAATCCAATCACCAATCGTGTTGCAATACGCAAACTTTTGGACTCACTTCCAAAAGAATGGAGCTTAAAATGTATGACGATCAAACAACACTTCTTGAACAACCTGAATCCAATCACGCTATCAGATCTGATCAACACACTAGAAACATTTGAAAGAGATCAAGTTGAATATCTTCAGAAATCTGTCCAATTTGCTGATAATCACAAGAACTTGACATCTGCAGCCCCAACAACCTCCAACAGCTCAAGCCCACAAGCTGCAAAAGCGTCATACTTCAACAATGCTTCCCTAATCTCTGAAAATGCTCCACAGTCTGATATAAAGACTACTGTGGTCGATGATGCTCAAGATGTAAAGGAGGAAGAAAGGAGCAGTGTAGCAAGTTAAAAGCTAGAAGAAAAGATTCCTGAAGAAGCAATGAAAATGGAGTCAAACAAAGAAAAGGATGAGGAAGATCTGGATAACAACATCCCTTACTAGTTTAAAGTTAAATTGTGCTCCCAATCATATATGAACGTCGTGGCACATTAAAAATCTCTCAACCTTGAGCTAATTAGGGACAAAGAAAGAGTTTTGCAATTTAACAAAGAACTTAAGGAAAATGAGGCTGCATATCACAGAAAATTGAACTCAACTTTAGCTGAAATGCAGACTCTAAAAGAATTTGTTTTCAGAAAATATTTTATCATTAACGACCTAACTGACATATTAGAAAAACTCTTAATGAAAACAATAAATTGCAAATCGTAATCGATAAATGGAATGTTAGCAAAAAGGCCTTGGTTGACATTAAAAATTGACAACGACCGACATATGTGAAAGATGGGATCGGGTATAAGGACAAGCTAGGAAACGAAAGAAAACTCTTATTTCCACCGCATAGTAAAAACTATGTGCCTATGCCATCTCCTCATCCCGACAATGATTTAATTGACAAAAATGATCTTACCGCTCATAATGTCTCTTATGAAAATGAAAAGGATTCTAATCTTTTTGATAATGATGCAGATGTGATAGAACGAGAAGAAGATGGATGCGAAGACGACTGTGGTAGTTTAAAGATAGGCATAGGATATTTAGGCGACAGTTATTCTACTGTTAACTGGTTCGCCTGGAACGGTAATAAGAAAAACAATATTCAAGATGAATGTAATAATGGCCATGTGCCTAAATTTAACATTCGAAATGACTGTAATGGCCATGTGCCTACATTTAAAACTCAAAACCACGATAGTGTGGTAATTGAATGTCAAGATTTGAATTCTGCTTTCTGTGATGAAAAAGTTGTGTGTGATCCTCCTGTGTTTGTTCCAGAACTGAAACAAAACAGATTTGGTAAATTCCTCACCGAGGAAATTCCAGAATTTGTTCCTTCTCACACAGGTAATTCAGAGTCAGAAAGGAGCTAAATGAAGAAAGCTGTAGTGAAGACTCATGCACCACAACTGTAGAAGATAGAAAAGAAAGCTTAAGTTCAGATGATTCAAGTTCGGAAAATTCGACTGAAGATAATGAATCAGATGCTTCATCAGAACATGAGGATGATGAAGACTCGTTAGAAGATGTAAGCCGCATTGACAAGAAAATGAAGAAAATCAAAAGTTCAAGTTGCACTATATCAACATCATCAGACAGCGCCTCATGCAGCTCAAGACTTTCATCACATACATCATCTTCCAACATGTCATCCTGGAAAAAGAAAAAGGCTAATTGCAAAAGATGTTTTCGGTATGGTCATTTAGGACATACGGTGAAACATTGCAAAAGCAAGAAATTTTCTGAACCTGAACAAAACTTTGTCAAAAGTTTCACAGGGCAGTTTGACAATTTTAAGAAATAGTAAAAAACATAGTTAATACAACTTGTTTTTGGAAAAGAAAAGAAGAAAATGTCATCCAAAATCATGATAGATTAAGATTGAAGCAAGTATGGGTTCCGAAAACTAGCTAACTTGTATATTTTCCTCTTTGTTGTTGTATACCAGAGTAAAATAGCTTCGGGTAGTGATAGAGCTCATTTGACACATGACGGATCTTGAAGGGACTTCTCAAAGACTGCAGACTCGTCAATGGTGAATTTATATCGCTTACCGGTGCTGAAAAAGGAGGAAAGCGAGTTGAACTTGGACGCAATCACTCTAAGAAGATATTCATTGTGCTCCAATTAGTGCTACAATCCTCTGAGCGCATCACAAGTTCATGATAAAAGAATATCAGTTCTAATCAACGATGCAGAATATGTCTTTTTCAAGCCTAACTACTCAGCTCCTCACAACAAAGAGCCGACATCCCCACAGAAGTCTTCGATAAAGACTCGTTGCAACTAGTTGGTAACCTGGTTGGAAATGGTTAATTTCCTTGAGTGGAAATGAATTTAGCCATTTATCATTGTTTATACGTACTCTATCGTTTAAGTGTTTGTCTAAAAAAAACAACGTTCGTTTAAAGTAAAACAAGTATCTTAAAACGCTGCCCACCAAAAAGATTTTCTATTATTTAAAATTTTATTTTTGGGCAATGGACATACAAAAATAAAATTTTAGGGGGGAAGAAAATGTAGAAAATCAAAAGTTTGATGCTTGTGTCAGACTGAAATGATAGAATATTGCTAACACTTTGTCATTTCTTGAAAAACAGAACACAAAAGGAATCGGGGTACCAAGCAACGACGTGTCAGTAGATTCAGCAATACCGACGAGTAAACTGCTATTAGGCGGCAAAATATAATGTCTACACAAGGATTCTGGCTTTCCACAGGCTTACGCATCATTGTGGGTAACACGTTGTGGCATATGGCTTAATGGTCTTGAATCTTGCATTGACAGATTGCCAAAGTCCGAGATTTCGGGTCTTTATATTGGTTTTTCATTCGGGGATATCATAGTCGTTCTTATGCTGCATCCAGATATATGCTGACCTAGACGCTATGATATCTTTTCAAAAAGAGCCAAAACCCAAAATTGAAGAAGCTTTCGTAGAAAGTCATTTAAATGCGCAAAAATGCTCAAATCATATTGTTTCTGGTATTTGTCTCCGCCCTCGGTAGATTTTGGTCTCTCTACTGTACGGAAGTACTGACCTGATCACCAATTATCTATCGTTGAAAAGCAAAACAAATGAAACCAATATACTCACCTGTTATGAGGAACCTTTGTGCATACCTTGATCGCGGGGGTATGTCCTGATGTGGGACTCACGGGCGTAATGTTTCTATTTCCGATAGCTTGTGTGGGGGCCATAGAATTCTTGTCAATATTACCAAAACATGATAAACAAGCTCACTGAAAGCATGTTGAAAGAAGGATGCATGGATTTAAGCGGACAAACATACTGGCAGTTTTTCTTGTGCCTTGATTTGCTAAAAAGAATAATTAAGGATCTGACAACTGTTGACAATGCGATCTTTTGAAGGAAAGTCGACAAGCGTTAAAAGAAAAAGGAGATCAGTGAAAAGGAACCTCCATGTTTGAAAAATGAATTTCGGAGTCCAAAATTGTCCAAGTTTTGATATTTCGTAAATATTTACTAAGCATTTATGTAGTTTTAAGATAACATGGGCATGCTTTTCGAGAAAGTTTGAAATTTTCGAGCATTTTAATTATGACTCGTATATAATCCGACTCAATTAACAAAATCTGACCGGCATAATTATCTAAATTTCAAGAATATGTAGTGTTCTTACCTGCATATTTGACTGCGTCTTTGTAAATATTTTTATTTCTTTCATTACTACTTCTATCCTTTGTAAATATAGCATTATAGCATTATCTAACCTTCTCACTTTGCAATCCAGATCTCACTTAGCTCGTTCGTGTGTTTCAGAATACAAGGACTGTTAGAAACGAGATCAAGAGAAACGGAATGGTGTAGGATTGAAGATATATTCTGCATATGTTTTCTTTGAAGTCTCTCACACTGAAACGAAGAACAAGATATTGAAGAAGATCCTCCACAGGTTGCAAAAAGCAGAGACAAGCGAAAGAAAAGGCAGGGTGATTCGGTACTACAAGCTGATCTTGAGATGCAAACTTTACACGCGTAGGGATACACGTGAGCTGTGAGAAAGGTGAGAGAAAGAAAGACTGAGATGATGGAGATCTTATTCAAAAATTGAAGAACAAAAGGAGTGTGACGAAGCTCGAGAGAAGAAAGAAGCTATCATCAATCACCTGCTCCAAAAGTCACGAATTTTTCATCAGAATCAGAAGTTTGAGAGATTCAATCTCCGACGTCATCCACATACAATGTCACAATGGAGGACGCAAGTGAAGCTGATAACAAGCAAACTCCATCACAGCACAACGTGGGAAAAGACGCAGTAAATCCTGAAACAAGAGTCAAAGAATGAAGACGCTCAAGTTCGCAATGGTCTAGGGGGAATATTATTAGACCATTTTGAGACCGTCGGTACTTGAGTCGCTTAGGGACTAAATCGCTAAACAAGAATGAAGACGCTCAAGTACGCAACGGTCTAGAGGGAATATTGTTAGACCATTTGAGACCGTTGGTACTTGTTTTAGATGGTTCTGGATTGATCGGTTTAAGTATATTAGGTTTTATAGAAGTCTAGGGGCTAAAGTTGTAATGTTTTGTAACTAGCAAATCTGACATGGTGTATTTAATATGCCAGCATAATTATAATTATGCTGGCAAGTCAGTTACTATATATATGAATGAGATGATGCCCTAGCTAAGCTTTTGGCTAGTTTCTTGGTGAAAAACATTGTGTTGTTGCTCTTTGATTGTGCTTATCAGATTTCCAGGTGCCTTATTGTTTATTCGTTTGATTGGATTCAATACAACACTTGTTGTAATCATCAAACCATTAGCTTCATCTTCATCCTTTGATTTCTCTTAACTTTCTCAAGTTTCAAACACCTAATCAATAGGTGTTTTGGACTAAAACAATCAACCACTATGATCCGGATTGATATTGGGATCTACAACTAGCCTGTCTGCTGTAACAGGTATGTTATTCCTGTTTTCTATTATGTTTAAACAGAACTGATCAACACATCAATCCAATGCCATGCATCCTTATCGTTGGAGAGTCTCAATAAGCTGAGAACCTCGTGACATTCTTTCCATTCCTTTAACTCGTCCTTGTTCTCAGGCTGTCTAGACCAATGCCATGTGAAATCTCCATTTCCTTGGCCCACTTCAATTCTATCTGTGACCCTGCACATTTTAAACAACTCGAATCCAAAGAAATGGGGCCATCTTTCCATGAACGAAAGATCGCCCGCCCACGTGTCAATCCAAAAGCGAATATCAGCCTTGTTCCCCACCATAGGGGTGTGCACGGTTCGGTTATTAGCATTATCCGTAACCGTAACCGAAGTCATCGGTTAATCGGTTCGGTTAATTCGGTTAATTTGTCAGTTTTCGGTTCGGTTAATTTTCGGTTAATAACCAATTCAAACAAGGGCTAATTTTTTTGCTTAGAAATACATGTAATGGAGGTATAAATACATGAAATAGATGTATAAATACATGAAATGGATGTATAAATAAATAAATGAAATGGAGGTATAAATGCTTGAATAGATGTTTAAATACATAAAATTGAGGTATAAATAAATGAAATGAAGGTATAAATAAATGAAATGAAGGCATAAATAAATGAAATAGAGGTAGTATTACATGAAATGAAAGTATAAAACATGAAATACATGAAATAGAGGTATAAAAGCTAGAAATATATATAGAAATAAATAATTCGGTTCGGTTCGGTTCGGTTAATTTCGGTTAACCGATGGTAAAAAAAATATCGGTTAACCGACCTTCGGTTAAATTCGGTTTTGGTTAATTTCGGTTCGGTTTTGTCGGTTTTCGGTTCGGTTTCGGTTAACGGTTCGGTTATTGCACACCCCTACCCCACCATACCCATGATTAGCCGATTTAAACCCTTCCCAGTTAATTTTATTTTAGATATCAACTTCACAATATTTTTCCAACACCCGCCTATGTTTCCGTTATGCGGAAGGAAGCTCCTTTGATTGTACTTACAATGACAGGCTTCCACCACTTTACACCACAAGTTATGATTTTCAACCCTATATCTCCACCCCCATTTAACAAGAAGAGCCTCATTGACCCCTTTGAGCCTGTTAATATCCAACCCACCTTTTATCTTAGGCCATGTGACCCACTCCCAAGCCACCCAGTTCATCTTAGAATTGCTACTAGATCCCGCCCATAGGAATTTTCTCATTTTGGCTTCGAGGGACTTGATAACCCCTGTCGGGGCCTTATATAAAGATAAATAATAAATTGGCAGACTTTCTAACACCGAATTAATAAAAGTAAGCCTCCCCCTATCGATAAATTTTTAGCTTTCCAAACCGACAACCTTTTATCAAAAACCTCACTAATAGGTGTCCAGTTGTTAATTCTGTTCATATTAGTCCCCACCGTAATCCCCAAGTAAGTAAGCGGGATAGAATCTGTTTTACACCCAATCACTTTAGCCATATCTGACACTTCCCACTATCAACACCCAAACTGTAAATATTTGATTTTTGCAGATTGATTTTTAAACCCGAACATAAATAAAAAATTCTCAAACATCTCGTGACGTTCTTTAAATTCTCCCTATCCCACTCCCCCAACATAAGAGCATCATCAACATAAAAAAATGAGAAATCACCGGACCGTTATTGGGAGTTTGAATTCCTTTGAAAAGCCCTTCATTCCTAGCTTTACACAAAATGCTAAACAGGGCTTCCATGACCAAAAGGAACAGAAACGGGGATAGAGGGTCTCCCTGTCTGACCCCTTTAGTACATATAAATTCAAAGGTAGGAGACCCGTTCACAAGAACTGAGGATCTAGCCGAAACTAGGATCCCTTTGATCCATTTACACCATAATTCTGTGAATTACCAAAGTAGACTTATTTAACTAACCCTAGTTAAATGTAGTGCTATGAATGTATGTCTAAGCCAACTGTTGTTAGGTTAAAGTATTAACCTGAAATTACGGGTTGTCACATAATCAGTTTATCCAAAAAGCATTTCTGGTCAACCCCACTCATACTATAACAAAAACCAACAGACTCAACACATTTCCCAACCCGTGAGACACGACTCTACATATGTTTGTGTTAAAAATTAAAATGGTTAACAACCGAGTAGGGTTTCTATGCATTGTCTTACAACACAAAGTTCGAACACACTGTTAAGAGGATAAAAAATAGTAAAAACTTGGACCAGAGGAGTGAAAAATCATTTCAGTTTCCAAGCATTATTAGTTCATTGGGTCTAAACCAATGCCAATTCAGCAAATTACAGTGTTGTCGATACATCTACACACGTAAACCACATAAATAGTTAAGTAGATATATTACAATGTATATATATCTTATCTGGTGGGGATGCCAATTGAGGGGTTGTAGGAACAATGAATTAATTGACAAAATCAATTTTGGCCAACTGAGGGATTGTGAAACTGTTGATTTTCATTGATTGTCCAGGAGGAGGATTTCCCAATTTTACCCCTAAAGCGTCTTATAAGTTTGTATAATTTGTTGTTTAATTCCCTCTCAAATGGATTGAATGTGTTTGTACATGTAGCTTCAAAACTTGTACACATGGTAAAATTACTAAAAGGGTAAAAAACCCAGTTTGCTTAATAAGGTATTATAGATTATTTTAAATCCTCCTAGAAATATATACAAGTAATTCAAAAAACTAAAGAAAAGGAATATATTATTGTATAATGGGTTTCAAGTCATAAAATAAATACCTTATAAGGGATAGCTATTAATGTGCTAAATATAGTTTATATAAACTAACTGATTTGAACCTAACCTAGACACTCTAAGTTCTAAATTTATAAACTAAGGTGTTGTTTGTTTTTTAAGAGGTAAAATGTTTGCAGTCTAGGGACCACATTTGCAGACATCTGTAGAATAAGAGGTAGATCAAACCTCTGCAGTCTGTAAGAAGAAGACTGTTTGTTTTTTAATGTATGTAGACTTATAAAATAAACTAGCAGTGGTGTATGGACGATGGTGGTAGGTGGTGATGGTGGGGGTGGACGATGGTGATGGGTGGTGGACGGTGGGGATGGACGATGGTGGTGGGCGGTGGATGGTGGTGGTGGTGATGGACGGTGATGGGTGGTGGATGGTGGTGGTGGGGGTGGTGGGTGGTGATGTTTAACCCTCTGTAGACCTTAGAAGATCTTAGAAGTGGTTGGACCAAGTCTGCACCAAGAAGAGCTCGCGCAGACGTTTTTAATGAAACATCTTCGGAAAAACAAACAGTCTGCAGATGACAATGTCTGCACGTAGTCAGCGCGGCGTAGACAGAGGAGCCTGCACAGATCTTTTTCAGAAAACAAACACCAGCTAAGACTCTCTAAACATAGACCACACAACCGACAAGTGTACTGGTCAATGCAGTGCAACCTAAGAAGTCCGAATATCGAACCCAAAGGACACTAGTGTTGCACTAAATTAACTATTACTCGACTAAGACTTAAATGGTATTTTGGGGGGTTTACAGAAATAATAGGAAATCTAATTAAAACTTAACAACTAAAGAATCTGGACTATTTGGAAATACTCAGAAGGAAGGAACACTATCTAGGTTTGGAATCCTATTTGTGAATCATTGTTTTTATCGGTAATGGTAACTAAGATGGAGCAAGGATCTATGATACTAAACTAATAGGAAATTCTAAAGGATTCTCGACCCTTCTCGAGGTGTCACCTAAAAGAACCCTAAAAGCTGTTAAACTCACCGGTTAGTCGAATAGCCTCATAACGAATCCAACATTACTAAAGTACCCAAAAGACGGTCTACCTCACAACACGACAATCTCAATGCACCCTAAAGTGTAAAGGGGTAATCTAAGAGAGATTTATCAGACTTAAGTAGGCAACTATCATAAAACAATTAAGGGAGACTCGCTCACACGTAGTCAACACCTAAACCGTCTAATGACAAAGACAAACCTAACTAATCCTCACCTCACAGCTTTTGGACTAGGTAGAACACTTACAACCTCTAAATCCTCAATCACAGTTCCTACGGAAATTGTCGACAGTTAACCGTATACTAATAGCAAACTCACAGTAGGCGACATTACTGGCATTCATACATGACAGACCATCACAAAAACACAAGTGGAACTATGAAAAAAGTCTAAATTAGTAATAAGCATGCATAAAGATCTAAATTCATGAACAAGATACTTTACTAAAGCATTAAACCATCAAAACCATCCAAAAACCAATCATCAACAAATATTCGTCTAAAAAACTAGATAGTAACAATGTTTAGCCAAGAATCATCATCCAAAACAATAACAAGTTCATCTACATAGAGCAAACATGTCCAAACGTATCAAAAACACAAAGTTAAAGATAAATAATGAACCAACTATTTTCTAGAGTGAAAATCATGAACCCACAATGTCAAAATCGATCCCGACACCTTCTTTTCACTCAAAATTACCAATGGAACCTCTTAAATTCGCCTGGGATAAGTTTTGTTTGTATTAGGGTTAATGGGGTGCTTAAATAGGGTTAAAATGTATGTTTTTGCGTTGATCTGACACTCCCTTCGCGTCGCGTGACGTGTTATATAGGATTCCTCACGTGACGTGACGCGTTATAGTTTCTAGAAAACGGTTTTCTTCATAACTTCTTTGTTTCAACTCCGTTTTCTTCACGTTTTTGCCTATGTTTTCGTAATTTAGTTCTCTGTCATCTCATATTCTTTAATATCCTTTTCCACTTCCATGAGAATCTTTCACTAAGCCCAAGCATTCTCTTGTGTGCTTGTTTCTTCAACGTTTTAGCTCGTTTTTGCTTCATCTGCGCACATGAACACCTGCGCACATGAACACCTGTAAAACCACATACAACTAAGTACAAACAAAAAAACATACAAAAACAAATATGAATTAACTAAAATAATGTACAAAATACAAGGGAAAAGATGTATGTTTCACACCACATCACTATATTCTGGTGTCTGTAAGTCTATCAAGAGAGACCTTCTACTGACTAATTGAATCGGTTCATCAGATGTTATGGGGTTTTTGGGTAGAGCTAGTCTACAAATGGTGTTTTTCCTAAGAAGTCTAAGAAGTGGTATGGACAATTGTATTGTAATTTTAGATGGATAATGTTGATGCATCCTGGTAAATCGTGTTTTTTTTTTTTAATTTTAGTGATTGATTTAGTGACTTAGGGGTATAAATATAAATTCGGCATGTCTTAAATTCAGAAATACACATGCAACTTTGTTCATCTTTTTTAAACGTCAATAATTTTTTATACGTCATTGGTTTTTTAATTAGACCATAATAACAAACATTTTTTTAATATTTAATATGAGTACCGTATTGTCATATAAAAATTACATTTCAACTGAGTATTTTTAGCTCATGGTGTTTTTTGTTCTGTTTATCTAATGGTGTTTTATTTGTTGCAGATACATGGTGTTTTATTTTATAGATAACATATGGTTCATTATGTGGTGCTTTATTAGTAGTGTTTTATTTTTATTAAGAAGGGGTATATGGTGTAATATTTTTATCATAATTGAATAATTGTTTAATTTACTCTTATACACTATAATCTTAACAATTAAAAGTAAGTATAATAATAAAATATTATAATATATTAAATAAAATAATAATGAAAAGCTATATATTATTATAAAAATAAAGTTACTATTCATCATCCTTCATAAACAATATATATAACTAGTGGGTTACAGCCGCGCTTCCCGACGGGGCGACCCGATTTTTGATCCGATATAGCAGTCGAAAGAGAAAACTTACAAAATAAAGTCGTGGTAAGTACAAAAGTATGTCGACACGTGTTTTACATCGACCGGAAAACTCGATTACAAAAGTACTTAGAAAGTTAAAGGGTTGTTAGTGTCAATGCTAAAAGTTGAGAAAATACAAAAAAAATTATGTCGAAATGTAAGTCAACTTAAGTTTATATCGACACGTAAATAAAAATAAAGACGTAAAAGTCGATTAAAAAGTATTTAGAAAGTTAAGATGTTGTAAGAGTCAATGCTGAAAATTAAAGGTTTCAAAGTAAAAGAAGAAAAAAAGCAAAAAGACAAAAAAAGAAAAAAAAATCACCGACTACAAAAGTATTTAGAAAGTTAAAGGGTTGTCAGTGTGAATACTGAAAGTTGAGAAAACAAAAAAATTATGTCGAAACGTAAATCAACTTAAGTTTATATCGACACGTAAATAAAAAAAAGACGTAAAACTCTGTTAAAAAGTATTTAGAAAATTAAGGGGTCGTAAGTGTTAATACTGAAAGTTAAAGGTTAAAAGTAAACAAAAAAAAAAGACAAAAAGACATAGTCAAAGATAAAAAAAAAGAAAAAGAAAAATTACTTAGCACTATTTATCCATATGTTTCAAATTAATACATATATATTAATTTTAGTTATTGTCACATGTCAATCTCTTATGCCTTCTTATACTCTTTAAGATTTTCATCTCCTTTGTAGAAGAACCTAAACTTTGGTTTTTGAATGTAAATATATATTTTTTAGTTTGATTCGGCTAACACAACTTATTAAAGGTAATTTCAACTTTATTATTGGTGTTGAAAAAAAAAATGGTTACGTTCACTGTAAAACTTTGGAAATAATTCGTACATGTTCGGCTAATTATTGACTATTACTTACTATCCTAGTTATTAGGCTTGTAGACTAACAATAATACGCTTTCTACATGTGTAAATAATATCAACTAATATATAAAGACCTATGGCTAATTATTTTAATTTGATAAGTGGTCCGTTGGTAAAGATAAAACCTTTAAATACCTGAGTTTGGAAGAGTGTAGTTTTGAGTTCAAATCTCACTGACGATAGGATGAAAAAAAGTCTTTTTGTTAAAAAAATTATAATTTGATAATTAAACTAACATATGGGAAAGTTACAATGCCATACAATTTATATAATTCCAACATTCTCTCGCTTGGCTAGTTGACTATCAAGTTAAAATAAGTCGTCCATATGTTAGTTAAATTGATATCTTTAAGCATTATAATAATGCCGAAGTACAAAACAAAAAAGCATGCTGCTTTCCATGACATCCATACCAATCATACATTCGCCAACTTATGATTCTAATGATAAAATAAATGAATATAGTTTCTCTAGTTACATAATTGGGCACAGCTATTACTATATACATAGACAAATTATCAGTATAGATACAATCACATATAGATACCCATAAAGTGACAGTTATCAGTATAGATACCCATAAAGTGACAGTTACAATACAAGTTGATGATTTTAAGCTCACTGTTCAACTTGTATTTAACTCGTGGCTTGGTAAGTTAGTTTTTTTTTTTCTTTCTAATTTTGATGATTTTATATGTTTAACTTGTACACTCCTTATATAATTATAGGTTAAGAGTAGTATTAAATTTAATAACTTGCAGCCTTCTATAATAGAAACTTAGAAAGTAAACAAGCAACATTTGGCCTCTTGTTAGCTTGGATTTTTTTTTTTTTTTTTAACTGGTAAATTTCTTTTAATATATGTCGTCTATGAGACTTAAACCCAAGACCTCATCCTCCTAAACTAAGTGTTTAAAGGCTTTGCTTTTGCCAATGTTAGCTTGGAAACTTATTGAGCTAATTAGTTTGAACTGAATTTACTTGTATTTTTTTAACTAACTAATGGACAAATGAGTTAGGCTATTTTGCGTGGTCATGACTCAAATGACCACCACCACCCTCCACGATAGCGCCATTTCACCTCACTCTCATCCACCAACCTACTCCACCACCCTTAGTTTGGATCATGACCCTCACTATCATCTATTATCCTCCCCGACCAATCAAAATCTTCTAATTAATTGAAAGAGGGTTATGGTTGCAATGGATTAAACCATGTGCACAACCATGATTTGCACAGGAGGTGGTATAACGATGGTTCCATGGTCCTACGTGGCAGGGCCGGCTTAACCGTTTTGGTGGCCCAAAGCAAAATAAAAATTTAAGGCCCCACGTCTTTAAAGAATGAATATTATAAATCAATAATTTCAAGATTATTTAACAAATTATTTAATAAACCAAGAATAGTAAGGTTCTTATTTGATGTGATGAATTTTGCCATTAATGAAAATAGAGCTGAAGTTTGTTCTGATTCCGACCATGAAAAAAAAAAAGAAAAGAAAATGATAAAAAAAAAAACAAAAAACAAATAGTGAGTAAGTATCAAGCAACTTTGTGGGCTTGTAATAATAAAAAAGTTGTTTGAAGATGTTTGAAGAAAGGGTGCAAACTGTTCCGAGTAGTTGTTTGAAGATGTCGATCGGAACAGTTTCCTGCAAACTGTTGCTTGTTGTTCATGATTCTTTATTCACCTTACGGTAGTGGTGGTGTCAAGTTTTGGTTCAAATTTGAGTTCAGAACGTATATGAGGGAGGATGGTTTTTTGTGAAGATGTTTGAAGAAAGGGTGTCATAGCTTTTTTTTTAAGCTGAAAAAAGTCATTTTCAGGTCTGTTTAAAAGAAAAAAACAAACAGTCTTCAAGGGTAACACTGATCTATTTACATTTCACAAGTGAGTTTACCAATGGGCGAATATACATTTTTTTATTTAAAAGGCATTATTTATCTATACATATAACATTTGTTTCTCAAGATGGAGACCCATTCAAACTGGAGGCCCAAAGCCTCTGCTTTAGTTTAATGGCCCTTGGGCCGACCCTGTTACGTGGCAATCCATGACCCAAACCACCATACCCGATAGCCTTACAAGCAAGTTATAAGTAGTGTAACTTTTACAAAGACAACACAAGATTTATTTTATGTTTTATTACAACATCCATAAACCATCACTAGTAAACAAAAGTTACATATCATTAGTGAGACATAAATACATTTTTATTGCTACATATGCTCAAAAACAACTCATGATGCATGTGCGCATGAGCGTTTAAAAATGTCACATCAACGTGCCTCGAATGGATTCAGGGTGATTGAAATGTGTTGAATTCGAAACCTTGGTTGATGAAAGCACTTGAAAGCCATAGCTTCAAATTTGGCAAGTTTATGTCAAATCCGCATGCCATAACCTACAAATTCATACACGTAAACACTAATTAATACTTTGGCAGGTTGACATGTCGACGCTATTCAAGTGTATTCAACCAGACCAGTTGTGTAGAGTTGTGTAGGTGTATCCTAACCTAACTAATCCAATTTGCTTATGAAAACAACTAATTACTTATAAAGTTGAACCTAAAAAGGTTTTATAACAAGATACAAGTTAAACTTACATTTAACGTGAATGCCAAGACAAAATCGTCATCAACGGTAGATAAATTCGAACTTTGGACCTGAAAGCTCGTGATTGACTCGAGTGCTCGATGAAGTGAAGCCGCAACACCTCGTCCTTTGTTGCAAACGAGTCTTACATAGTATCCTTTCTCCTCAACTTGAAACATGTCCAACTAAATCACGTAAAAACAAACACAAATTTAGGGTTGAACAATCCAAACAAACAAACAAACCTAGTAACATTAGGGTTGGATGCATATGATTAATTTCTTACTTAATACACAATGTTTTCCTTGTAATTACCTTTGATATCTTCTTCAATGTCGGAAATTGGTTTGAAACATGAACCTTATTCGGATTCTGGGATGATGTCGCTTTTAGAGTTTTGGTTGCTTCAATTGTTGCAATCTCAGCCCTTAAGTTTCTCGATTGTGTTTGAAGATCTTGAATGTATCGTGCTGCATCTCCAACAATCGAAGCTTTATCCATCTGTGATTGAAATATTTAAGAACTTGAACGTTACAATAAACTTAAACTAATATATTATATCTAGTAATTACCAGATAATTACAATAAACCCTAACTAATATATTATATCTGACAGTAAATACCTTGGTGATATTGGGTACTAACGAACGTAACGCATAGAGCTTCTCCTTCATTCCGCTTCTCCTCTTCCTCTCAGAAATCAAAGTCCTTGTCCGATCACCCTTGGTGCTACCACTGGTTCGCTTCGTGGTTTCTGGTTTACCAGTTGTCGCAGTCTCAGACGAATCATCATCACCAAAAATCTTCATATCCTCCATTTCCTGGTTCCAAATCAGACCCGAGTTCGGATCCATCATATCATAACCATCAAAGTCAGCACCCGTAGCAATCACAACATCATCATTGTGGCTATACGGCGGCTGCACGTGTGGCAGCTCCATACAAGAGCTGGTAAAGTGATCATTGCCTTCATAGGCTAAACAGAAACTTTGAATTGGATCTGTAGTTTCGCCTCGAATGGCTGAAATGAGGCTTTCGAAATCAGTTTCTGGCATGAAATCGGGTTGGAACATGTTGAAGTTGTTGCCTGCATTGAAATGGCTATCATCCATTTTTGTAAGCTTGATAAGATAATGGTGGTGGTGGTGAACTAACACAAACTAAAATACATGCACTAACATTAATTTTAACAAAGATGTATGTATATATAATAGAGATTGTTGTGTAAATGGAATCAAGGAGAAAGCATCTGCTGTCGGTCTTGTTATAAAGAATTAAGAGCTGATCGATGCATTGACATCTTTAATTGAGGAATATGTCTCATTTTATAATACACTATAAGATCATAGTTCGGATAAGATCTATCTTCGGTTATTATTTATGCCCTTATTACTGTTAAGTAATTTTTAGGAGGTTAAAGGGGATTCTAAATCAGTGTTTTTTTTTTAATAAAAGTCATTAACTTTTTATTAGAATCTTAACACATGGAAATGATGACAGTATTTTTTGTATACAATTTCTAAAAACGACATAATCACATATGTTAGGTGGTTGGAATAAGTTTTAGTGATTGTTTTTAAAGTATATTCAAATAGTCAGAGAGGATAAATTGGATGCAGACCAAACATAGTCAAGCCTTAACAATATTGGCCCCCAAGCTTCTAACTTATTTTTATGCAATCAACTCGCCACTGTGGCTTTTTCTATGTATTATGGTTGTAAAAATCCTGACTAGACCCCGATTCCCTGATAAATTCCCATTAATCGCTAGTTCTTACCCCACTACCTGACTAACGACTCGCAATTACTATAACACTGTTATGTACAAATTCATGCAAGGTTGAAATTTGTACAATCTTCCTTACAAGTTACAGCGAACAAAAGCATAACTTGAAGCTTATTAATAAATGAATTATATATGCAGTTTGATTAAGCTAGCAAGCTTAAACGACTTTTTTACATATATACTTATATTAACTTTAATTTCATATAAATAAATATAGATATTCTTACATATATAATAAAATAACAAATTAAATAAATAATATATTGTATTGTATACCAAATTATAATTATGAATATATGCTTATATATGTATATTTTAAATACTTAATGAAATAAAACAAGTCGACTTCGAGTTAGGAAAATAACTCATAAGCCGAGCTTGAGATTCAGAAATCAAACTTTAAACGAGCCGAGCTTAAACTTCATAATTAATTAAACAAGTTAAGCTAGAGTTTAGACGGGCTAAAACTATCCACGTCTCATTTATACTCCTTGCCAATCTTTGAACATCTTAATGCTCCTCATTTGTGAAACTCTAATGCTTTACATAATATATTTTATGACTTAAATTGCATGTAAGAAGTAAATTCGAGCCTATGGTTTACTTTTATTAATTAAAACATATGTACTGAAATATCACTTAAATTAATACTATCATATCTGTTGATATTTTAGAGTGGAAAGTTAGAAGATTAAGATTATAATTATTTTTATTAATTTCTAGACACAGTACCATTGACTAAGGAATTCAGGTGAAATTACTAGTGACCAGAAGAGGAACCATATATCTTGAACTCACTAATAACGAATCTAAAAGTATATTGTTTCATATTTTCAACACCAGTATATAATGTTAAATTAATGATACTATCTGTAGAAGTAGTATTGGTTTATATTTATAATAATAACGATGTATTGATACAAAATATGATAAAAGATTTTGATATAATAATTAATGTAGAACCCGATCATGTAAATTAAAAATAAAGATATGAATATATAAAATATATTTTCAATTCAGTCATATTAATAATAATGCATTTACGGATAAATGACGGTGAACACAAAGAAGTCAAGAAGATACAAAAACACGTCCCTAGACTAAGATTAAAGAAAAAATGGAATAGACTTTTAAAATGGTTTTATTTATATAAAAATAATATATAAGAAAATCTGTATTAGTAATCTAGCTTGAACATTTTTTAAATGAAGTCACTTACATTTTCTAGTTGTAATAATCACAGATCAATATGAGTTGTTTGATTGTTTTGAAATTGATAATATAAAAATTTGCAACACACTTTCCTCTCACGTACTTTTATTATTCTAGATTTCCTACTTTCTATGCTTAAGGTCCAACCAACAATGTGCATCTCATCGTCCTTTACTTATCCCACTTTAATATTTAATATTTATAACTTTTTTTTAGATAACAACATAATATAATCACCACTTATTTTGACTTTTCAACAATACACTTTGTCTCCATTTTCTTTTTCCACTTTTAGTTTTAAGTACTATTGTGGTGTGGGTGTTTCCCAATGGGTCGTATTATTGGCACACTTTTGGGCTTAAATCGACACCCGGCCTATACGTTGCGTATTGAGATGGGTTCAAACTTCTATGCCTGTCAAAGGCTGCCATTGTCCCCCGCCAAAAAGTAATACGCATCGTATAGGCCTATACGATGCGTATTGAGTGTGTCAATTTAATTTTTTAATTTTTGCAAGGTAGCTTCCTGTCACGCGGTAGCTTTCCGTCACGCGAACGAAGAAGCAGCACTTTGGACATTTGTTGGTCTTCAAACATCTAGGAAACATTATTTCTGTTGATCCACAAATTACAACAAAATGTGTCTAATGCAAGGATCTTCGAATGCGGTGTGTACGTTAAATACCGTTCACCGCTTTTTTAGTTGATTCTCCTATTAAGTTTCTGAACCAACCGAAATCCACAAATTCAAACAGTTTCTCCATCGCTAATTTCTCCACTCACCGTGAAATCGAACTGTTTCTTCGTAGATTCCGTCCGGTTTCAAAGCCGGTTGAGGATTACGAGTGTTCTAGACTCGTTCAAGGCATGCAATGTTTCCTCTCAATTGAATAGACCGACACTTGCTTCATAGGACTCACTTGAATCGTCTCGGAAGTGGATTTCGGTTGGTTCAGATCTCTTTGGGTATATTCGAAACCAACTAAAATACGTTGAAGTACTGAATCAACAGAAATAACTGAAATAACTTGAATCGTCTCGGAAGTACTGAACAACAGAAGGATGAGATATCGGCGGTTAGCTCGAAGGAGTTTCTCTCAATCAGGTGTTCCATTAGACATCCCCTTTTATCATGTGTCATACGTTACGAGATTCTTCGAGAATTAGAAAAGGAGAAAATACGGAACGACAAGGGTAGTATGAGTCTGAGTCCATTGTGGTTCGTGTCAGGTTTGTATTTCCCATAGCCACCGTTTCCGTAGTAAAAAACGGTTGCGGTTTTCATCTTGAGATGCAAGGATCTTCGAATGCGGTGTGTACGTTAAATACCGTTCACCGCTTTTTTAGTTGCTTCTCTTGTTAAGCTTCTGAACCAACCAAAATCCACAAATACAAACAGTTTCTCCGTCGCTAATTTCTCCACTCACCGTGAAATCGAATAGTTTCTTCGTAGATTCCAACGAAGTTAATATTCACTGTGGTGGATGCAAGCATAAAGTTAGAAACCGGTGGTATTGAACCAACATTTCCTTCAAACATTCTAAACACTACAAAGATGTTGGGAATTAAACGCATGTACGTGACAAAACAAGGATCGTTCTAATAGATTAAAGAGAATAAACCAAGAACAAAATCATCTGATTTCTGAATCTGAATCTGAATGTTAACTTTGACTCATAAACCCTTGAATCCCAACGCTTCTATGATGATATCAGCGTTGTTTATCACCCTGTGTGAGCATTGGCAGCCCGACCACTAGCAGAAGAAATCGACACGTCTCCTATGATGATTCAGAGGTCGGTCTCGGGGTGGGCATAAGATCCGTGGGCCCTATTGTCGGATATGTGACTCAAGGACAAGCCTTCGGTTTACTTTGTGTAATAGAACTTCCGAGCTAACATCTGACGTAGCAAGTACAAGGAAAAACATTGACATGAATGATTTACACCAAGTTTTGTTGCTGAACCAGGGTCCAATACACGAGTTTTGTCAGATAATACTTTATTTGTCGAGAAACCATACTGTCAAAGAAACTAACAGCTTTTAATACTTCATTTGTCGAGAAACCAGACTGTAAAGATCTCTACACAAACTCTTCTACATCTTTTAACCAATTGTCCATTACTTAAGACCTTGAAAGATTTGTTGAAATCGAATTTGTGTATCTGAATCAGGTTCTCTGCCTTAGATCGGCCATTCCTTGTGATACATGAACGTTTGATTTAATAGGGATAACGCAAACAAATTTTCCACAGTTAGTTATTCAGATCTCTGTTCGGTCATCTTTCCAAACTGCAACACACGATAAGTTTAAACTTTTGTTTGATGGATAACGCAAACAAGTTCTCCATAGTTTGTGACCAGGAATATGTTAAAATACGCTAAAATACGTTACAATACGTTAAAATACGCTAAAATACGTTACAATACGCTAAAATACGCTAAAATACGTAAAAATACCCTAAAATACGTTAAAATACGTTAAAATACGCTAAAATACGTCAAATATACTATTACATACGCAACAATATGTTAGAATACTTCAAAATATGCAAAAATACGTCAAAGTACGCAACTAACGATATTTCCACACGCGTATACATATAATGCGGCACTATGGAGTTCAAGTGGATTTCAAACAAAACTGTACGTAATCATAGAATAAGATATTCGAACGCAACCGAACGGCACCGAAACGACTATTGTTGAAGGTATACGTAATAAAACGACAATATATGCGAAAGTTCGGCAAAAAACGAGACGTATACGCGTCGAACCGAGGGAAACAAGATAACACTAAATTTGAAATATATTAATACGAATCGTATAGTCCTATATGATTCGTATTAATCTTTGACTTTTCTCAAAAATACCCCTGAATTTATCAGAAAACCAGGGGTATTTCAGTAAAATCATCGATTAATAAGCATCGTATAGGCCTATACGATGCGTATTGAACTATAAATTTCTCAAAAAGTGTTTCTTCAAATCAAGGATTCCATCATTACAACCACTTGTTTTCAACAGAGATGTAATGCAATGATTCCTCTCAATTGAATAGACCGACACTTGCTTCATAGGACTCACTTGAATCGTCTCGGCTGTTATAACAGTATCAGGTTCTCAAAACAAGGATCGTTCTAATAGATTAAAGAACGCTGATATCTTGGAATTGATCTTGGAACAACATACTTTTGTTAAGAAGGCGGTCTCTTTGCTTCGTCCACTAGAACTATTTGTGTATGCATTCTTAGGGTTTTTATTATTTGATCAATGGAAGTTGAAATCGGCTTTGTATTTAGCACAAGAAAGTACTGAACAACAGAATCAGGTTCTCTTTGCTTCGTCCACTAGAACTATACTGTAAAGATCTCTACACAAACTCTTCTACATCTTTTAACCAATTGTCCATCACTTAAGACCTTGAAAGATTTTTGAATTTATGTTTATGCGAATTTAAAGGACAATACTGACAGAGGTGCTGGTCTTTTCTCCCACTGTGCAAACTTGAAAAGGTGTTTCTTTAGACGATCTGGGATTAAGTTCCGCAAATTGGGAACCACATTGTAGACTGGTTGGCTTGAATGGTTTTAATAATACTTGAAAATGGAAATAATCGTGTCAAGATCTTTATCATATCATCGACCAACTGCTCGAAATCCCTTTCGTTTCTCGGGTTCGCATTCGACACAACACAACAAAAAATAAATTCAAAAAAACAGGGGGTTGATACGCATCGTATAGACCTATACGATGCGTATCAAACCCGCCGCCAGACACAACCTGCACCTGTCAGTCTGCCATGTTTTTTACTTTAATTCAATACGCATCGTATAGGCCTATACGATACGTATTGAATTCAAAAAGTGTGTAGATAGACAGAAGGGTGTGTAGATAGAAAACCCCTTCCCAATATATAGGGTTCAAGCCTCATAAGAGCTAAAAAGAATGAATTTTATAAGTAACACAGGGAGTAAGAATTAGCCACTAAAAGATTACTAAAGTTTATTATAAGGCTAAAATTATCTACACACTTACACCCTACCCTAAATTAAACTACTACTACTATTATTGTTGTTATTTAAATTGGGCTGTTTCTTTTGAGAAATATATGAAAACTTTTTGAATGACAATGTGATGTAATCAACGGAATGACATTTTGTTGGAACTCCTACTCGGCTAAGACCGTCGGGTATGGTGGGGCTTGGGTTGGGGGTATGAGTTGATACGTGGAGTTGGAGCCCCTCCACCGGTAAGTGACGTGTCCGTGAGGTATAGCGGGGCTTGGGTTGGGGGCGTGGCTTGGCAGTTTATTAAAAAAATTCAAACACCCGCTATGACATGGCGGTGGACAGCGAATAGGAGGCCGCCACATCGGATCTCAAGCCCGCCCCACGCCCGGCTTCAAACCCACACCCCAAGGGCCAAGCCCACCCGGGGTGGTGGCTTGGACGTTTTCCCTCAACCCAAGCCCCATACCCCATAGTCTAAAAAGTTAAATTTGATACGGCATTTAATGAATGTAAGAGCATCCCCAATAAGGGGTGTTTTTTGATTTTTTTATTATGCCAAGGTGGCATTACCTCACCAATCCAACACATTCTCTTTCTTGCCCCATATTATCATCCAAAAACAACACTCTCTCTCCCCTCTCCTCTTTCCTCGTTCCCTCTAACAACACTTTTCTATCTCCTCAAATACATGTTTTTCCCTACATACACCACCACACCTTCTTTCATTCACCTCACACCAGTGTTGTAGAGATCGCTAGGCGCTAGTCGGGCAGTGGAGTACTAACTAGGGATTAATCGGATCGGAATTTTTATATATAATTTTTTAATTTATATATACACACGTACATTAATATCAATATAATACTTAAAAATAGTTTAAAATTTAAACATCTAAGTTTAAAACATAGCAAATCAAGTATTTAAACATTCAATACACACATTAATATCAATATAATACTTAAAAATAGTTTAAAATTCAAACAATGAAGTTTAATACATAGAAATTTAAGTATTTAAACATTCAAACATTAACATATCAATCATGACCTCATGGAATATGTTTTAATGGGTTAGAAACATGTTTTTTTTGGGCTAGATTAGAACTAAACAACTTGGGCCATGTATTTAATGGTTAAAAACATTTGTTTGAGCCAGATTTAAACTAAAAAAGAGTGGGCCGACTAGAAACGATTTGGCCGACTTGGGCCGATTTGGGCCGCCTTGCACCGACTTGGACCGACTACCGACTAATGGTCCGACTAGCTCAAAATTAATCAGCCAACGGCCGACTAGCGCCTCGGCGCCGCCCAGGCGCCGATTAATACCGATTTTTACAACACTGCCTCACACCCTCTCTCATCCACCTCACATTTCTGTCTCCTTAAAAACATCAACATACATCCTATTGTGGATGCTCTAAGGGTTATCTTTCTCCAAAATATAATTTCATATATACGAAAAGGGGTTTCTTCCTCCTTCCCTTGCAACTATATTCGTGTTTAATTACTTAATTAGGATCCTATTTCTTGGTTATGCACAAAGGGTCTTACATGATCGAATATGGCAGCAGTTTTGCTTGACTTAATTATTGGTTTACCACATAGGAAACGTCAAAACATATAAATAGCATACTGAAGGCTCTGCCATGAAGCACATGTAATAAAACTTGATAATAATTTAGTAACTTTTTTCATCAGGACTGCCTCGTAGGTTAAACTTAATAATAACTAGTTGATGCCCCGCCTGCGTTGCAAGGGGATGGCCGAATAATTTTCAACCAATTAAAAAAACAGTACTATAGTTTTGTTAGAAAGGAAAACTAAAACGATGACAAGATCGTAATTTTTAGCGGGGGTAAAATCGTAATTTTTAGCTAGGGGAAAACCATATTTTTATTTTGAACAGGGGAAAAACGTAATTTTGAATTGAGGGTGAAAGCGTAATTTTGAACCGAGTGGAAAGTCGTAATTTTTTTACATGCTACAATTCATTCATTACAGTCTAGACAAAAAATAAAGGCAAATAAGTTGTGTATATAAAACCTCATTGAAACGAAATACAGTTTACTTACTGTGTGTATGAAAAGTAATATAAACTGTGCAATTATTTGCATTGCTACGTTGCTACGGGATTTGATGAGCTCGGTACGAACCGGTACGGAAAATACCGTTACCGAAATCCCCAAAAGTGAGTACCGGTACCGAATATACCTGGTACGGTACGGATCGGTACCGGTACTGGTACGACACCGGCATTTTAGGGTAAAAACAGATGAATACCGGTGTCGAACCGGTACAGAAAATATAACCGGTTTGGTAAATTCGATACAGATACAGGTTCCCGATACCAGCTCATTCATTAATGATGTTACTATTCATTAAATTCAATTTTTATTACTATATTCATTCAATTATGTTTAATTTAATTTTTATTACTATATTCATTCAATTAGGTTTTCTGTTCATTTAGTTCTCTTTTTAATATATAGGACAATAATCATGGCAAAATAACTAACTTTCATATGTTTTATTTTGATCATTAATTTAGTTTTAAAATTTATATAAAAAATATAACAATAAAATAATATTGAAAAATGAGTCATTTTTGTAGCTACAAGAATTTAAATTACTTTAACGGAATAATGAAAAACTTAGTTAAAATTAGGTGTAGATTTTCTTTTTTATTTATTATAAAAATAAAATAAATAAGGATTTTATATGTCTCATTTTCACTTTTAACATTTATATAAAAAAGATGACAATAAAATATTATTGAAACTTGAGTGGATTTGTAGTTAAAAGGAACTTAAACAACTTAGTGTTAGGTGGTATAATTTCTTTTTAATCCCTTTGAAAACAAATTAACTTAAGGATACTTATTTATCAATTATCACTTTTAATAATCCCATTAAAAACAAATTAACTTAATGTCACACCCCAACCGATGGCGGAATCATCAGGGTGTGGCACTGAGCAAAACAGATTGTTCATGAGAATCCATAACAACTATTAATGACGATATTTTTAAGTTTCAATATCCCATACTATTAAACAAATAAAGCAAAACAGTCATTACAGATATTCAGTCTCAAAAACAAATTCCATCCCGACAACTCAGATTTATTTGGTGAGTTTCTAGACTTCCTAACTTGTTGCAGCATAACATCCAATTAACCTGTCACATACGTTAAAATAAAAGTCAATACATAAAGTAAAGGTGAGTACACAAGTTTGCATAGATAATAGTATGAAAAGCGTTTACGCAAAACCAGCATGTAACACGTAACGGGCGAAGCATGTAACTATCAACAATAATTACAACCTAACCACGAGACTGCGTTGTAGAGTATGCACGACACATGTTCACCGAACCGAACACGTGAAGTAAAGTAATGTGATCCTTAGCAACCCCTGTCACACAGGTGTTGAGTCCAAACTATAGTACCATCGTTGCTAGAGGCGGTCTAGTGTAACACTGTATAAGCATAGTAACAAGCATTCAACAAATCATGTATAGCATGCGGGAGCGGTTAGCGTTTATAAAGTGTTTGCGTAGTGTGTTGTGTTTTGATATAGAATGTATGTAACACCCAAAATTGCATTAAACGAAAATGGGTTCGAGTATACTCACAGTGTGTGTTTAGCAAGTAAACACAATCTGGATTGGATTGAAGGGAGCGTGTCAGGTCAGCCTGTGCACGGAAACAGAAGTATAAGTCTTCCTCAGGGCTGAATGGTTGTAATCAGAATGTCGAGTGGGGTAAAAGTGGGTTAAGTGTTCAACAGTCTATCCGAGCGGATGAGTCCCATCCGGACGGATGGCCATTCAGATGGATGGCCATTTGGATAGTCTGTGGTTGTTTGCGAAAATTGGGAAAAGCGTTTAACAATTGTGGCAACATAAATTTAAACAACAGGCATTATCAGGGTCACATCATCAGGACGAATGGGTTCCATCCCTTCGGTGGAAATCAGTTTTCAAGCCGGCTTTCGACTAGGGAACGAGTCGAGAGTCTGACTGAGTCCCGATTCCATCAAAACTGTGTAGAAACCGAAGAAAAGTCCAAAATAAGTTGAAAAAGTGTTGAAACCTTTCATAGCTAAGTTGAAAAGTGTGAAAATCCTTTAGATCTTGAACCCATCTCGATTAAATGATGCTCCACAACAATTTGCCTAAGCAAAACAAGTGGAAACTACCTTCGAGAGGTCCAAAACCAGTGATTTCAGGAAATAATTTAAGTGTGTGTGATTTTGATGAAGAAGATGGAGTAGAAGTAAATAGTGATGAGGAATGACAGAGATTTGAGAGAAAATGCTTACAAGAAAGCCTTGAATCGCCTCTAAGAGCTTGGGAGCGGATGGGGGTGTCAAAGTGTTGAAATGAGGGTGTACGGCAGGTATTTATAGAGGAGGGTGAAGGTTAAGTCGGTGGCGAGTGGCGGTGTCCGGATGGCCATCCGGGCGGCCGAGTTTGCGTATGTTAGTTTTCCAACTTTGGTTCGTTTGTTGAGCGTTGCATTGCATTTAATCGAGTTGCGAATGAGCATTTGAGCGTATAAGCGTTGCGTTGATAACCACATAACATTCTAAGCAAGTAATCACACAATTAACACACATAATATAAACAGTCCGCGTTTCAAGTTTGCGTTGCGATAGCGCTTAAGTAACAAGCGTTATAAGCAAGCGAAATAGATTGTGATAAAATGCGTTTTTGTGATAAAAGATAGTTTAACCCATAGCGTTAATCGAATCCCAATAGTACAAGCGTTTTCGGAAGAAATGACAGTGACAGGTAACGATCCGAAAAGTCGGGTTGTTACAGCCTCCCCTACTATAACAACCCTCCTAAAATATTTCCAACACTCCTAAAATTATTAGAACATCCCCATACGTTCTAAAATACACCCCGTATACAAGATTTGACCCTATATACCTTTAATGTTATAAAAATAAAATAAAATCAAAATTCTTGTGGCGCTCGCGGGCCGCGAAGGCTTTGCCTTCGGCTTACGCGGGGGGCGACAGCTAAACCACCAGGCCGCACCCTGAGGTGCCACGTGTCGTGACGCGTGTGGAAGCTACGGGTCAACTCAGCAAAGCTAGGACCTAGTCTACAAGTCCTCGCGGGCCACGAAGCCCTTTGCTGAAACCTTCGCGGGGCAGAACAAAGTGTCGATCAGACACTATAAATAGAAGGCATCGTCCTTCAGTCCCAACTCATTCATATCTCGATCTCTATCTCAAATTTCTGAAGTAATAGAATTATATCGGGCATTATACCCCCTAATTAGCGAAGCTCTGCCTTGTTGTAAGTATTTTAACCCCCGGTTACGTATTAGATACGCTGCCCGATTGATCTAGTGCTCCGTAACGGCTGTCGAGGTTCTGCCCGACGTAGTCATTGGAGTTCTGTCTCGGGGAGGGTATAACTAATGTAAATTGGGTTATTATACTAACGCGTGTGCATTGTTTAAATTAATAGATTATAACCAGGAAATCACAAAGGAAAAACCTAAAATAGCAATGCGAGTAATCTCCTTTTTGTAAACCTTTTTCCAAACTATTTTACAAAACCTTAATTGTTTTGAAATATATTTAGCAGTGATTGAGTCTTTGTAATTCTTCAATTACTGCCGGTATGTTGGGGTTTTGTATACAAAATGTGGAACACGTTACTATTGCACAACGAGATAGCCAATGAGTAATATGGCCCACCAGTCAGGATTGACAGTATTGAATGAGTAATTGTGTAGATATAAACATTGTAATCACTCTCAATACTGTGAAATGATAAAACCTATTTGGATTAAACTGGGATTCACTTACCAGTATCTCCCACTGATAAAATGTTTTTAAACGCGTTTCAGGTAACAAAATGTGAAAGCCAAATAGAAGCCAGCTGGACAGCACTGAAGGCTTGGAAAATGTGGCTATAAAAGTTACCTAAATAAAGAAGATGTTTTATTTAAATAAAATAGGATTTATCCCTATAAACATGATTGCAATGGAAACTTGGGTTTTACCTATGTGTTTATTATTACAAAAATGTGGTATTTTACTCTGATAAAATATTTCCTTACTACGGTCCTGATGTAAATTCCGCTGCCAAAATGATAAAAATACCGATACCACTAAATCTGAGTTCGCGGCCGCCCGTTCCAAGGAAATAGGGGCCGGGGGTCGACACCTACTTTAGGAAATTTCTTCTCAAAATTAAGGAGCAAGTGTAACAAAGAGTTGCAGATATTTAGCTTTAAATCACTTTCGAGTTCCCAAGTGAACTCGGCGCCGCGTTTGCCTTCCTAGCGAACCTTCACTATGGGAATGCGAGAGCGTCGAAGTTTCTTGGTCTCTCGGTCCATGATTTCTACTGGCTTTTCCACAAAGTGCAGAGTCTCGTTCACTTGAAAATCTTCGAGAGGCACGTGGAGATTTACTTCAGCTAGGCACTTCTTGAGGTTTGAGACGTGGAAAGTCGGATGTACGTTGCTGAGTTCCTCTGGTAATTTGAGTCGGTAGGCCACTTTGCCAATTCTCTTCAGAATCTTGAAGGGACCCACGTATCATGGCGCTTGCTTTCCTTTCTTACCGAATCGGATCACGCCCTTCCAAGGTGAAACCTTTAGAAGTACGTGAGCCCTAACTTCAAACTCAATGGGCTTGCGGCGTTTATCAGCGTAACTCTTTTGACGACTCCGAGCTTTCAAGAGATTGTCTCGTATCTGGAGGATCTTGTCGGTTGTTTCTTGTAGTAACTCGGGACCGGTGTTCAGAGCGTCTCCGATCTCGTGCCATACAATAGGTGATCGACATTTTCTCCCATATAATGCCTCAAAAGTTGCCATTTGAATACTAGCATGATAACTGTTATTGTACGAGAATTCTACTGAGGGTAAATGCGAATCCCAATTACCACCAAAATCTATAACGCATGAACGAAGCATGTCTTCAAGGGTGCGGATCGTGCATTCAGTCTGACCGTCGGTCTGGGGATGGAATGCGGTACTGAGATTGAGAGTTATACCGAGAGCGGCTTGGAATGTCTCCCAGATACGCGAGGTAAAACAACCATCGCGGTCAGAGATGATGTCACGAGGCGTCCTGTGTCGAAAAATGACTTCATCGGTATAGATCGTGCTAATCGTTCAACCTTGTAGTCTTCTCGTATCGGTAAGAAGTGAGCAGATTTCGTAAGACGATCAACAATAACCCAAATGCTATCGTGACCTAAAGGAGTGCGAGGGAGTTTCGTAATGAAATCCATGACAATACTCTCCTATTTCCACATCGGGATCTCGGATTGTTCGAGTAAGCCAGAGGGTCGTTGATGCTCGGCCTTAATTTTTTAGCAAGTTAGGCATTTCGAAACGTAGAGAGCGATATCCTTCTTCATTCCCGGCCACCAATAACTGGAACGAAGGTCCTGGTACATCTTGTCGGCACCGGGGTGAATGGAATATCGGGACTTGTGAGCTTCAGTAATCAATATTTCCCTGAGGTTATTGCGACTAGGTATCCAAATGCGGTCAAGATAGTAAAGGATGCCATTAGATTTTCTTACCAACTGGTTTTCGGTACCAAGTATCCTTTCTTCTCTCAATGTATTCTCAAGAAAACAAACGTGTTGCGCGTCACGAATGAGGGTTTCAAGATCATTTTGGGCTTGAACGTCACGAACGCTATACACATAGCTTCGTTGACTGAGAGCATCGGCCATGACGTTTGCTTTGCCTGAGTGATAGCGTATCTCACAATCATCGTCGTTGAGAAGTTCAACCCATCTGCGTTGGCGCATATTTAGCTATTTCTGGCTCAAGATGTGTTGTAGGCTCTTATGGTCGGTGAAGACCGTACACTTGGTACCATAAAGGTAGTGTCGCCAAATCTTTAACGCAACAACAACTGCACCGAGTTCGAGATCATGGGTTGTGTAGTTCTTCTCGTGGACCTTGAGTTGGCGAGACGCATACGCAATAACCTTTTATTGTTGCATAAGAACACAACCAAGACCTAGGTTAGAGGCATCGTAATACATAACAAAGTCGTCGTTTCCGTCGGGGAGTGCGAGTACGGGCGCGTTGCAAAGCATACGCTTTAGAGTTTGAAAGGCATCCTCTTATTTGGTTCCCCAAACAAAAGTCTTGTCTTTATGCGTTAAGGTAGTGAGAGGAACAACGATTTTAGAGAAATCGACGATAAAACGACGGTAATAGCCTGCCAATCCGAGAAAAAAACGAACTTCAGACGGGGTTTTCGGTGTAATCCAACTCTTAACTGCTTCGATCTTCGCAGGGTCGACATGAATTCCTTGACTGTTAACGATGTTACTGAGGAACTGAACCTCCACGAGCCAAAATTCACACTTGGAGAACTTGGTGTAGAGGCGATTCCCTTGGAGAAGCTCGAGAACTAAACAAAGATGCTGCGCATGTTCGGCTCTTGACTTCGAGTAGATGAGGATATAGTCGATAAATACAATAACGAAGCGATCAAGGAATGGTTTACACACACGGTTCATCAAATCCATGAAGAGCGCGGGTGCGTTTGTGAGACCAAAGGGCATGACTACGAATTCGTAATGGCCATAACGGGTACGGAAAGCGGTTTTCTGAATGTCTTGCTCTTGGATACGCAGCTGATGATAACCAGAACGTAAATCGATTTTAGTGAAA
This sequence comes from Helianthus tuberosus, assembly GCA_030545235.1. Taxonomy (NCBI): domain Eukaryota; kingdom Viridiplantae; phylum Streptophyta; class Magnoliopsida; order Asterales; family Asteraceae; genus Helianthus; species Helianthus tuberosus. The sequence goes on from CM060416.1 coordinate 125,795,472, forward strand.
TAGGTAGCGCCTTGCAGTTGATCAAACAAATCGTCGATTTGGGGTAGAGGGTAGCGATTCTTGATAGTAAGCTTGTTGAGTTCCCTATAATCGATGCACATTCTGAACGATCCATCCTTCTTTTTCACGAAAAGGACGGGTGCGCCCCAAGGAGATGTGCTAGGGCGTATGAAGCCTTTATCAAGTAACTCTTGAAGTTGGCTAGAAAGTTCACGCATTTCGAAGGGTGCGAGGTGATAGGGAGCTTTCGCGACAGGGTTAGCTTCAGGGATAAGGTCGATACGGAAGTCGATATCACGAGTAGGGGGTAGACCAGGTAAATCGTCAGGGAAGACATTAGGAAAATCACGAACCACAAGTACCTTTTTCATCGGCTTCTTTTCATCCTCCGCTACTACAATGTGGGCTAAGAAAGCCAAGTATTCCTTGTGGAGATACTTGCTTGCTTGAATACACGACATAAGTTTCAATTCTTTCGAGGATACTTAGCCATAAACACATAATTGATCATCGTTTGAAAGAGAGAAACAGATCATCTTTTCGAAATAAACAACTTCGGCACGATTTCCTTGCGGTGTCCGGATAGCTCCATCCGGACGGATGGTCATCCGGGCGGATGGTCATCCGGGCGGATGTCCATTCGGGCGGCCAGGTTTACGTATGTTAGTTTTCCAACTTTGGTTCGTTTGTTGAGCGTTGCATTGCGTTTAATCAAGTTGCGAATGAGCGTTTGAGCGTATAAATGTTGCGTTGATAACCCCATAACATTCTAAACAAGTAATCACACAATTAACAAACATAATATAAACAGTCCGCGTTTCGAGTTTGCGTTGCGATAGCACTTTAGTAACAAGCGTTATAAGCAAGCGATATAGATTGTGATAAAATGCGTTGAAGTTGTAAACATTATAATAAGCGTTGAAAAGATAGTTTAACCCATAGCGTTAATCGAATCCCAAGAGTACAAGCGTTTTCGAAAGAAATGACAGTGACAGGTAATGATCCGAAAAGTCGGGTTGTTACACTTAAGGATACCTTTTTATCAACTATAACTTTTAATATATACAAAAACTATAAAACTAAAATAATATTAAAGCTTGAATGGTTTTATAGTTAAAATAACTTAAATTGCTTTAGTAAAGAAAAACTTACTTACTAGCACTAGTATCAAATATATATAAGCGCAAATAAATAAGATGGATAAGAAAAAAATTAGTCCATTAATTTTAGACTTGGAGGGCTGAGATTGGTTTTAGAGAAAAAAAATAGTGAATATGAGTATGATATTTCTATATAAAAATCAAATAAAAAATTTCAAGTTTACTGGGTTTTCTTTGCTTTGTGTTAAAAGTTTCGGTCATTGTGTTTTTCAACTGTGATTTGATCATTATGTTTTACTAGGGTGTCTATACATTGTGTTATTATTAAAAGTAACTTATAACACAATGTTAATTTGTGTTCTGTCCATTGTGTTTTTATCAAAACCTATAACACAATAATTACAATGAAGATGGTGTTATATTTGGGTTTTCTATACATTGTGTTATTGAATCTCATTATTGTGTTTTTTAACTGGTTGGTTTTCTATACATTATGTTATAGGTTATGGTCATTGTGTTTAGTAAAAGCATGGGTAACATATTTACCCAACTTGAAAAACTTCTTAATTGCATACTTACCCAACTTAAAATTAAAATTGCATATATCACTTTCCTTGCCTAATAAAATTGTAAATTTGCCTATTTTGATTTATGTTATTAAAAATAACTTATATAATAACCATTTTACCCTTATTTTTACTAAAAATTTAAAAAAAAAATACATATTTATCCATTTCTTACTATTTTTTTTTTTTTTTTTTGGCTTTTCCTTTGTTGTTTGTTGTTTGTTTTTTTATATTTCTCTAGTTAGTTTTTTTTGTGCATAATGACATGCTTTATTTTTCTTCTTTTATTTTTAAATATTTTCTTCTTAAATAAAGATATATTGCAAAATTTGTGTAGAAATATTAATGAAAATGGGCAATGGTGTGATTTTATAATACTAATTTCAAAAATTAGGTCTGGTCATTTTCAGGTGTTTATGTATGAGTATATGGTTTTTTGATTTTGGGTTGATTTATAAATATACATATTAACATACATTTAATAATCAAAAAAGAGAAACGCAAAACAAATTACTTGGTAAATATGGCAAAAAAATGATAACAAAAAAAACTAACTAGCAAAACAAAAAACACAACAAAAATATTATGAAATTGCCAAAAAACTGGTAAAAATGGATAAATATGTAATTTTTTAAGTTTTAGTAAAAGTAAAGGTAACATATTTATTATATGAAAATGCCACAAAACTAGTAAAAATGGATAAATATGTAATTTTTTTAAGTTTAGTAAAAATAAGGGTAATATATTCATTATATAATATAATTTTAATAAAAGAAATCAAAATGGGTAAATTTGGAAGGAAGGAGATATATGCAATTTTATTTTTAACTTGGATAAAAATGCAATTAAGAAGTTTTTCAAAGGGAAATATGCAATTGTCCCAAAAAGGAAGAGAAAGTGGAAGGAAAGAAAAACTTGGTTGTGTTCTAGAGATTATTTTTAGAGAAGTAGAAGGAAAGAAAAAAAGTTTGTGTTTTAGAGATTTTTTTGAAAGAATAGAAAAAAGAGAAGAGAAAGGAAGAGATGTTTGGGGTTCAATTTTATTCTTCCAAATTTCGATCAATTCTGTTGTTCCGACCACCACGTTCAGCTGCGAATTTGCAACCATCGGTTTGTTTTTGTTGTCAACAATCATAACTGGTTTCTTGTTGCCATTGCGGGAACCGATTAAATGCCGTCTCTATGACTCGATTTTTGTTTGATTCAATTAAGTAATAGAAGAAAGAGTAAGGGGCTGTTTGGCAACTTCTGAATGGTTAAGTCCTGAACCAGTAAGAGGTCTGAACCATTAAGTGCTGAACCAGTAAGAGATCTGAACCATTAAGAGCCAGTATAATGCTTAACCATTCAGAGGCAAATGTCTGACCAATTTAGATTAGAGGTCTTAACCATTCAGACTCAGTATAATGCTTAATCATTCAGAGGTAAATGTCTGAACCATTTAGACATCTGTTCGCGAAACAGACAGTTTGAACTATTGAGTGCTGAACCAGTAAGAGGTCTGAACCATTAAGAGCCCCATTAAGAAGTAAACAAAGAGCCTCTAAATTAACTCATTCAACCTAAAAAGAAGTCTTTTGACATATCAAGCCCTAAAGTTGCATTTTATGATGACCTACAAAGGTTAGACCCCTACAACTTGCGCCACCGCTAGGAGGTGGTGTGAGGTCATCTTAGTCGTCGCTCCGAGTTGTTAAGGCTGTAGAGGGTTCGACTATAGCTACTAATGAGGTATGGTGAGAAGGCGATGATGGGGGACAGTGGAAGTGGCGGAACTAGCCCATTAAATCAGGGGTATCCCAATTTTTTTTTACCGTGCAATCATACAATATTAAAAAAAAACGAAAATAAATAAATAAAGTAAACAAATACGTACTTAATAGATTTGGCCTCTTCTTTTTTTCATAGCTTGAAATCGTTCCATTACATCATCGTCTTTTACTATGAAAAAAAACCTTTTCGACTGCACAAACATGGCATTGTCCAAAAATTCCGGGCCCATTCAATTGCGTAAATATGTCTTGATAATCTTCAATTTTGAAAAACATCTTTCAACGGTTGCAGTTGCAACCGGTAAAACCAAAGCTAGCTTCACTACCCGATAAACCAAAGGACAAGAACTATGTGTTCCCATTTCAATCATAAGACTTTCAAGATCACTTATTCTACTATATGGGCTTTATTAGTTATTACAATTTGGGCTTAATTATCACAAAACTAATTATTTGGGCTTTGTTACTAAACAGGTTTTGGGCTTAATGAATAATATCAGGTTTCATATTTTTCTCTTAGTGGTATCCTCGTATACAGTGGCGTCTCTCAGAATTCATGTACCATGTTCGAACTCGAAAAATGTGCTCTTTTGCCTTAACGATAAATAATTCAATTACGAAAATGACAAAATCGTAGTATTCGAAAAAACAATGCAATTACGAAAAAAAAATAAGAAAATTATAGTATTCAAATGAGTTATATTGCATACCGTAATAACTAATAAACTAATAGTTAACAGTTATTCATGCAGCCCTGTTTGCATTCTTCATAGCAAATTGGTGGATCAACTCTTCACAATTTATATTATCTTAGAGTTCGTTTTCAATTAGTAATTGGCTCATATAACCTAGTGGGCTAAATTCTAAAGTCTAAACCATAAAAACATGATTTGTAAATGAACCTTACTTGAAATTATTATGGGTTTACGGTTTTAAAAAAATTAACACATATATATGTATCGGATGTTTTTAAACCATATGCCATATGAAATCACGGGCCCTGTACAGAAGTTCTCCCTGCCATGGCCGGCTCTGGGGGTGGGCGGGGAGAACCACCGGCCAGGGCCCGATTTCGAGGGACACATTTTTTATGAAAAAAACCGATATGTATATGTAAAATATTTTTTTAATCGGGTACATCCATACAAACACCAACATAGGCCCCCTTACAAAACTATTCTTATGGTTTAGATTAGTTATTAACCCCTTTGACATTAGGTTTAGACCATTAGTGAGCAAAATACCCAATTTCATTAAGGCCTAAGAGCACAGTTTTTCGAGCTCGAACAGGGTACACGAATTCTCAGGGCCGGCCCTGCTCCCCGCACACCATTTAAGCCTCCCCTGCTCGTATATGTTTTCGGGTATGCTATGTATAAAGCCGAAAAAAATTACACTGCGAATACGAATACAGGGTTGAGCCGTAGCTCGTGCTATGGCTCATTCTACATTGGTTCCGCCCTTGTCTACATGTATTTCTAAGAAAAAGCGCCGACAAAAAATTAAAAAATATTGATTTTTAACGTATTAAATTTTTAAAATGAACTAGGTTTATCTCCCTCGCCGCGTTGCGTGAACTTCTTTTGTTATTTAGTCTATGTTTACATGTGTTTTGAAATCACTACGAGCGCGTTGCACACGGAACCACTAACAAGAATAAAAAGAAAATGTAAAAAACAGTAAAAAAATAATCGAAAGAAAATCAACCAAAAAAGTTGTATGTTAATGATGTTGTTCATATGAAACCTGTGGTCAGAGATGCGCAAATAGTATTGGGTACCGGTACCGAATTTTCCGAACCGAAGGATCCTAAGTACCAATTCGGTACCGACTTTTGGCGTTCCTGGTACCGGTTTGCTACCGATTTTTACCTTCATATACCGGTATTGTAACCGGTATTTTCGGTATCGGTTGCCACCGAGGTCATCCCTATCCCTAAAACTAAAAAACAAGAAATCATTAAAAGTTGAAGAAAATCAACAAGAAAAAGTTGTACGACACCTTTGTTGTTTGTACAGCACCCGTGATCAGGGATGAGCAAATGGTACCGTGTAGCATTACCGAATTTCCCGAACTAAAACATTTTCAAACTCAATCCGGTACCGACTGTTAGCGTTTTCTGTATCAGGCTGGTGCCGATTTTTACCTTCATGTACCGATAATGAACCGGACCGTAACGGTATTGGTTGACACCAAACTCATCCAACTTAAAAACTAAAGAAAATAATAATTATTATTATATTAAGAGTTAAATGTCATTTTAGTCCATGTGATTTGGGTCATTTTGCCAGTTTAGTCTAAAGGTTTCATTTTTAACATCTGGATCCAAAAAGGTTTCATCGTTGCCATTTTGGTCTAACTGACTTAACCCCATCCATGCCTCTCAGTTAGTCAAGGGGTATTTTTGTCAATTTGTCTATTATTTTTATTAAATGTATATTTTTATCAAAGTTTATACCCTCTTTCAGTCTCTCTCTCCTCCCTGTCTTTATACCCTGTTTCTTCTCTTTCAGTCTCTCTCTCCTTCCTCTATCTTTATACCCTGTTTAAAAAATCTAATACAAAACCACCACAACCATCCATCTCCACTTTCTAAAACACAACCACCACACCACTGCCACCCATCTCCGTCTCACCGTCACCCACCATTATCACCATCGCACCACTGCTACCTATCTCCGCCCCATCGTCACTTTTTTAACTCTAAATAAATAAAAGAAGTTATATATTCCTTTAGCCCTTACATCACCTAATCATCATCATCATCATCCCCTTTTTCCCCTAAATCCAACCCTCGATTCCACCAAATTCACCATGATTAACCGCTTGTTCTGAAGAGACGTTGCCGGGAACTCGCCGGAGCGGTCAATGTTAGTGCTGATTTATATATATAATGATGACTTTGGTTTTTGTCCACCACCACTGTGCCCCATCATTATCACCACCACACCACTGCCACCCATCTCCACCCCTCTGAAAAACAACCACCACAACAACCACCCATCTTCACCTCTCCTTTTTTCTACCTGTTTCCACCCAATATCAAAGCCCCACTAATAAAGAGAGAACCGAGAGAGATAGTCGAGGGTTGGCGGCTAGGGTTCCGGCTTAAAACACCTAGCCGTCGCTGGTGATTTGACCCAGATCTAGGGTTTCGATGCACAAATCAACAGTCGAAATGGGGGTAATTGGTATTCAAAATGGTGGTTGAATGTGGTGGTGGTGGCGGGTTCTGGATCTGGTCGTGTTGTAGTGGCGGGTTCCATGGTGGTGGTGATGGTTGTGGTGGTCGGTTCCTGGTGATAGTTGTGGTGGTCCGGTGATGGTTGTCGGCGGTTGGTGGAGGTATAGAGAGGGAGTAGAGAGAGTATGTGTTTCAAATTTTAGTCAAGGGTATAAAGAAACAGGGTATAAAGACAGGCTATTTATATATACATATTTATAAATGAGGTGAATAAACCTAACATAAAAATAGAAATATATAAATGACCAACTTGCCCTTGACTTAACAGATGTGAATGGATGGGGTTAAGTCAGTTGGATCAAAATGGCAACGATGAAACCTTTTTGATCCAGATGTTAAAAATGAAACCTCTGGATTAAACTGACAAAATAAACCAAACCACAGGGACTAAAATAGCATTTAACTCTTATATTAAAGTAGTGAAGGTATTAAAAAACATATATGATTAAAATATATTAAAAATACTGTTCCTTTCATTGCTTTATTAATATATAGAATAGCATTTAACTCTTATATTAAAGTAGTGAAGGTATTAAAAAACATATATGATTAAAATATATTAAAAATACTGTTCCTTTCATTGCTTTATTAATATATAGTAACTAGTTGTTCCCCAACCGCGCGTTGCGCGGTAGATCAAGCATATTTAAAACGTGTGACGACGAAAGTCTAGGGACCGAATGATAGCTTTGTTAAAGTTTTACAAGTAGAGAAATTTGACCTTAGAAAGTGCACTCACAATTAGAATTAAAAAATAAACACCAACCTAAGTACAAACTAAAGGAAGCCCATGTTTAAGCTTGTGTACCTTAAAAGACATCTCTGCTGTAGTAATGTGCCCCATCTGGTGTCCCTTGTCAAGAAGTATAAGCGTTCCAGTATTCTTCACCACGTGCTAAAAGTACGCCTAAAAGAAATACAAAGTTTAGAACTATAAGTAACTAAACGTATAATTATAAGAAAGATTATCATTACTTTTTCTTTTGGACTCAAAAGAATAAAGGATCAACTAAAACGAACATAAAATCTTAATCTTACAAAGCTTACTCCGACTTCTTTTTTCAGTTTTGCGTCCGTAAATATGTTTATCTCTTGAAGACCATCACTTTTTTATGTCTTATGTTTCTACTCCAATTTGTAATGTTTGGAAGCAATTCCAAAACTGAGTACTTATAACCACCTCTATGATGTGCCTATATTATTGTTATTCATCAGAAAACACACACCTCACAACACAGACCATAAATGATCCTAAAGATATGAGCATGCTGCATGACTGTTTGGGTGAAACACAAATCAATCACGACTACCAAATAACATCTCTATCATCTAACAAATCATATTATGCACAAAATTAGGGAAAAAAAGAGAGAAAATTAACCTGAGATATCGGTTCAAGACTTATACACTACGGTATTCGGTTTTGACTTTAGCTAAATTCCGGTATCAATACTACGCGAAGCAACGGCACCGATACCGAATTACCGATCTCATCATCGCCAAAATCTAATTCAGATCCTAAACAATAAACTCCAATCAGAGTAAATCTACGTCATATTAGATCAACTAACAATCTTACAATCACATATAACATATTGACGTTCAAATTCAGTCAAACACATCTCGAATTATCCAAATCACAAATCATCTAAACAACAAACAAACTAACCTAAATCAAACTAAAAGCAGATCAACAAAAACAAACTCACTATCGACCTAATACTAACCGATCTAAATTCTAAAGCACAAAATCAAAAAATTAACCTAAATCAAATTGAAATCAGATCAACAAAAGTATATAACAAAGTATAAACTCACTGTTAAGCTCTTCGAGCCACCGCGAGACGCTATCGAAGGTAGTGCTTCTGGAGATATCATAAACAATCAAGGCACCAACAGCACCACGGCACGGAAGCGTTCCTGACCGGCGGTAACCCAAATCTGAGCCTTAACTTCTTTACCGTCGATCTCCATGCTCTGAGTCTGAAACTCGACGCCGATTATGGCCTTAGAGTGCGGATTGAACTCGTTGCGAGCGTATCTGGAGAGGAGGTTTGATTTACCGACGGCGGAGTCGCCGATGATGACGACTTTGAAGAGGTATTCTTCTCCTTCGTCGTCGGCTGAGTCCATTGTGAGAGTTTGGGGAATTGATGAAGATTTGGTTGGGGTTTTGATTTGATTTGAACTAAGAGGCAGGACCGCAGGAGTGGCAAAAGAACAAAAACAAAAAGCTCGGTGGTTAATCTAAAAAGTCACCAAAATTGACTGGCGCAAACATGCGTTAGAAATTGATATATATAATAATATATAGTAATAATAATAATAATATATAGTAAGTAATAATAATTTATAGTACGGGCTTAAACTCGTTTATTAAATTAGCTTCAAGTTGTTTGTTAGAACTCGTTTAAGCTTCCCTGTGTTTGCAAGTATTTTTGTTCGCAGTCGTATATAAAATATAACACGACGGTAAAAACTACATGATAACCGAGATCTTATCCTTTGATCTTATACTGTATTTTCTACCGTATCATAATTTATAAAAATGAGACTTATTCTTCCATTGTCTCCATCATTTAATTACAAGATGTCAATGTCAATGCACCAATCAGCTCTTAATTTCTTTATAACTAAACCAACTCCAGATGCTTTCTAAATGATTCCGTTTACACAACCTTCTCTATTATATATACATCTTTATAAAGATGTTTAATGCATGCATTTTAGTTTGTGTTTGTTCACCACCACCACCATCACCTTACCAAGCTAAAAAAACATGGACTCTTCTGAGTACTCATTCAGCCATTTCAATGGGGGCAACTTCAACATGTTCCAACCCGATTTCATGCCAGAAGAAACTGATTTCGATACACTCATTAGCGCCATTCGAAGCGAGCCTGCAACAGATCCAACTGAAAGTTACTATTTAGACTACGGATACAATCACTTTACCAACTCCTGTACGGAGCTGCCGGTTGTGCAGCCCCTCTATAGTCACAATGATGATGTTCTTGCTGCCGGTGCTGACTTTGGCGGTTATGAGATGATGGATCCGAACTCGGGTCTGGTTTGGAACCAGGGAATGGAGGATATGAAGGCTTTCTGCGATGATGATTCGTCTGAGTCCGTACCAAACGATAAAGCGGAAACTACAAAGAGCACCGGCAATGGCGAGAAGGCTGATCGGGCGAGGACTTTGATTTCCGAGCGGAAGAGAAGAAGCGGAATGAAGGAGAAGCTCTACACGTTGCGTTCGTTGGTACCCAATATAACCAAGGTTACTATTACATAATTTATTTATACTAATAAATAAAAATCTTTTTTTGACACGTGTCACTTTCTGGTGCTTTATTAGCTTAGAATATACAGTATTAGTTAGGGTTTATTGTATGTATCATGAAATATTTTAACAAAATATATTAGTTAGCATTTTAACAAAATATATTAGTTAGCATTTATTGTAAGTATCATATAACATTTTAATACAATATATTAATTAACATTTATTGTAAGTATCATATAATATTTTTGTAAATGTAAGATACTAATTACTGTGATATAATTTTAAAATGTTCAAATTCTTAAATATTTCAATCGCAGATGGATAAAGCTTCGATCGTTGGAGATGCAGCGCGATACATTCAAGATCTTCAAACACAATCGAAGAATTTAAGGGCTGAGATTGCAGCAATTGAAGCGACTAAAGCCCTAAAAGCATCATCATCCCAGAATTCGGAAAAGGTTTACGTTTCACACCAACTTCCGACACCGAAGAAGATATCAAAGGTTAGAAGGGAAACAACATTGTGTGCTACGTAAGAAATTAATTAGTCATATGCATCCGACCCTAGTTTTATGTTTTTTTTATGAGGTTCAGTTGGACATGTTTCAAGTTGAGGAGAAAGGATACTATGTAAGACTCATTTGCAACAAAGGACGCAGTGTTGCGGCTTCACTTCATCGAGCACTCGAGTCAATCACGAGCTTTCAAGTCCAAAGCTCGAATTTATCGACCGTTGATGATGATTTTGTCTTGACATTCACGTTAGATGTAAGTTTAACTTCATACATTAATTAAGGTAAAATTTGATGAGCATTGTTGTTATCAGAACCTATCGAACCCACAACCAGTCCAGTTGAGTACTTTTGAACAATCTTCGTATAAGCATTACAAATAACTAATTAGTTTTTACGTGTATAAATATGTAGGTTACCGCATACGGATTTGACATAAACTTGGCAAATTTGAAGCTATGGCTTTCGAGTGCTTTTATCAACCAAGGTTTTGAGTTCAACACGTTTCCCTAGTCCAGAACGAATCCATATTCGAGGAACGTTGATATGCATGCACTTGTGTGGCATTTTTAAACTCTCACACTCACATGCATCATGAGTTGATTATGAGATAATTTGTATATTTCTCACTAACGACACGTACCTTTTGTTTACTTGTGAGGGACTGTAAATGTGGTAATAAAAAATAAAATAAAGCTTATTTTGTCTTATGAAAACTACAGTATTACCGGCTTGTAACTCATTTATCAATTAGTTAGTTAGTTAAAAAATACATTAAGTTTCCAAGGTAAGAAAGAGCCTAATGTTGCTCGAATAAGACATTATTATTTATTAAATAAATAAATGGCACAAACTGCAACTTAAAGTGCACAAGTCCATTCTCATATTTGTAGTATAAAGTTTTAATGGAACTTGTCTAATTTAATACTACTGTTAACCTATTATCTAAGAAAAGTATATATAAACCTATGTATGCAAAATCATCAAAACTAGAAAGATGGATAAAAAAGGCTAACATATCGAGCCACAAGTTGAACTATGAGCTTAGATTACATCAAAACTAGAAAGATGGATAAAAAAGGCTAACATATCGAGCCACGAGTTGAATACAAGTTGAACCATGAGCTTAGATTACAAATGTAAGTCCACAATTTATGGCTAATTGGATTTGCATAAGGTTATGCAAAATTGGTATTCAACATCTGAGAAGGCCCGTAGTGTGGAGCCATGCCAGTGAGCACTAGTAAAGGCTTGTAGTTGAGAACCTAAAGTTACGTTGAATAGTGGTTCTCGGTGGGGGCATTAATATATTGACAGACTTTGTTCACTGCAAAGGTAATGGTTGCCGTTGGTCTGGATAAAGTTTCATATTAAAGATCCCCAAGTAAGTGACGATATTTGACAGAATCAGCTGATCGATTGTCGAAGGACTGGTCAAAGATGGAGTTAAAATGTGTGTTCTTAATCCCCTTAAACTAGTTAGGGAAAGTAGGGTGTCGAACCATGAAGAGTTTATGGTCGGTGGTTGGATTTTAGTTGATTAAAACGGGTTATGAAGTTTGCTTATTATATCAAAAGTTTGTAATCTGAAAGTGGAAATCTATGGTATGATTCCAATTGGTTTTGTAGAACAAGCTAACAATTTCAATTATGATCTTTGATTATCAAAATGGTAATTAAAATGGATTTGTAAACAATATTTAAGAAAGAATGACACCTAGGTTTTAGATTTGTAAATAGCTATCGTACACTTGGTTTGATTGTTTTATGAAACACAAAATAATTTCTTGAGTTTGTTAATTTGAAACCCTAATTGTAGACAAATGGTGCAAGAAAACTTCATTATATGAATCAAAGACAACTTCGTATTCTATAAAACAAGAACAAACAAACCCTAGAATGAATTAAAACTAATAGTAATAATCATCTCTCAATGTCAATTGTGTAAGAAAACCTTAACAATTGCGAGTTCAAAACAATACTAAGAATCAATTTGCACAATCTCAATCAAAATATTACAAGTTAGAATAAAACCAAAGCATCTATAAAAACCCTATAAAACTCACAATCCTACACTCTAGGATGATTTTGGAATAATTATGTAAAAAAAACTATATTTGACTATTATGTGCATTTAAGTATTGTAGCAATCCGTTCGTGCAAAAGTAAATAAAAATTCTTATTAACTTGAATTACCAGAACTAGTACAGAATGAAACTGAAAAGATACAAATACAACTGAAATAAAAGAAAAACAAGAACAGAAAATCCGAACAGAAACACTGTTCACAGCTGAGGATCGTGTTGAACACGGGTCCCTTAAAACAAATTTCGTGTCTCCCAGGAGAACACGTTTGTTTCCAGGATACAACAGCTAAAGCAGTTGCACTGCCGGTCTTGACTCCAACCCGAAGGTGTACCTTGAATGATAGAAGATGATGAAGAATTCAGAAGAAGATTGTATGTTGCTATGAATTTTCGGTGTCTTGAATCTGCTGAAGGAGCCTCCTATTTATACAGCAGATCTGAACTCGAAACTGAAACAGAATTAAATGGGAGAATTAAATTGCATTAAACGTCATCAATGCACTTTAATTCGTCATTTAATTCTCAGTCAAAGGCATTGACTCGTCAGTTTCAAATGCTGAAATGTAACTGCACTGGCATTAACTACTGGATGCTTCTACAGGTGCGCGCGCGGGCAAGGCAGACCGGTGCGCGTGCGCCCTTGCGCGCGCAAGTTTGCATCCTCATGCGCGCGTGCGCCATTTTGCCTCACTGCCATGCGCGTGTGCGCCATCTTGGCTCAATCCCATGCACACCTGCGCGCCATCATGCCACGTGTACTCGCGCGCGTACGCGCATGACTGCCACGTCACCAAACCACCTGATCCTTGCAACCCTTGTGTTACACCACGCGCACGCGGTCAAAAATACAAAGGCGGCTCTCAAGCAGCAATGCGAAGTGCAAAGTGCGCCATCAAAGCGCCACATTGCGCCTCATCGCCCATGCCACGTGTAACACCTCGTAAAATCACGACCAATATAATAAAGACACGTGTCATGGATTCTAAACATGTTATAAACCCGAATCATGATTAAAAAGGATATATGAAGAAATTAAAAGTGTTAACATGTTAATTATTACATCTGAGTGACCTTTTAACATTTTTTCAACTTTATTAAAATATAATTACATTCCCATAAAAATCTGATTTAAGATTTCATGGGTATCCGGTTAAATCATGTAATGAATAATTCAATATTCAAATCCAAGAATTTGGAATCCCATGTGCAAAGTCGACCAATTTTATTCAATAACCTCTATTTACATGACTCCAAGGCAACCAATACATGGCAATGCGTTCTTAGCAATGCAGACCTGATAATATAGGCCTTTACTGCTGATAATGACCAGAGATTCAAGGTATTACAGGTTGCATGGTCAAATGCCAAAAGTTCTCAAAATTTTTGTCTCCTGACCAAGTCTTACGGACAGCAAAGAGACCACCTTACGGGCCGTAAGGTGGCTTATCTGGGCGATAAAGATTAAAAAGCAGATACGGACAGTAAGCCCTTAGCTTATGGTCCGTAAGACCTGTAACTAGGCTGAAAATAATGGACAGCTGCAGGTTCAGCCGGTTCCACCGCCTTAGAAGCATGGTTTTCGAATTCAGGGGCTGCACCAGTGGTTTTTCATGCATAGGGGACACCTGGGATGATCAGGAATCAATCTCAGACTTATGTGGAGTGATCTTGTGCAATTAAATTTCCTATATAAGAACTCTAAGTTGCAACATTTTTCTTGCTCATTTGAAAATCATTCTCATACACTCTCTGGAGCTCTCTGGACTTCAAGCAAGCTTCCATCAGCTCCTAATTCATGCTAAGGACCATTGTGAGTGTTCTTAGCCTTCCTAGTTCATGTTTTACTAGTTTAATGACCAAAAGTCAAAGTCGTCATAATTAAGCTTTGACTTAGTCATTAATCACTAATGGTCCAGTCATTTTTTGAATTGAAAGTGGCTATGAGTTGGTAATTATATGGGTAATAAACCCTTAAAAGGGCACCCTCTGATTTCCACTCTAACTAGGTCAATTGTCGGGTCAAACTTAATTATAAAAAGTCAACAGAAAGCTATTTTGCAAATAAACTCATAATTAACAATGTAGAATCTATGAAACTTGTTTTAACACTTATATAACTTAGTAATTAATGTAAGAACATGTCTAAGCATGTTCAACCCGACAATTTTGAGTTTAGGCTCGGTTCGGAACCGAAAGTCGCAAAAGTAGACTTTTGCTTTGACTTTCAGTTCTGACCCGCTTTAGCTTAGTTTAGATATGCCTTAGAGTTCCATTAGGACTAGGTTATAGGTTAGCATAACTCTCTGAGGTTATACAACTTGGTTCCTAATTAATCCGATTCATTTGCATGTTTCCGTTAATTGCTTAAATGTTGACCATTATGCCCTTTTGACCATAAAACGAGATTTTTGAAAATGTGAGAGGACAAAAACCTTTGTTACTGATTTATAAAAATGTCCTAGAAATTTGACATCAGTTTGAGGTCTAAATTAGGAGTTATGCTCAATAGCGTAATTTGAAAGCTTTTTATTAATTAAACGGCATTATTAGCATAAAGCCTATTTAAACCCAAAATTTGACACCAAACCTTTTACCCACTGATGTAATATAATATTTTGGGATTTTTGAAGATTTTTAATTATTTTTAAACTGATCATAACAAGGGGTTCTTGCTTTGATTCGGTAATTGTCGGTTATACCCTTTTTGCTAATAAAATGAGTTTTACATAACATTTTGATACCGAACCTTTTGGTACTGATTTTATAAGTTAAATAAAACATTTTAAGCCTTCTGGACAGATAAAAATCCCAGTTTTCCTTAAATAACCCGAAAATCGCTTAAAAACGACTTTTTACGCGTTTTAAACGCATAGTATGGATTAAAACTATTTTTGACATATAAGACTTAACACCTACTGATGTTTTAAGTAAATTTTTATAATTTAACAGTAAGCAAAAGTTTTGAACTCAGATTTCCAGTTTTGAACTTTAAACCTTATGTGAAATGACCAAAATGTCCCTACGGTGCATAGTTTGGTTAAAAATGATAAATTTCACATATTTGCAATACCCTACTGTTATGACTTACAAAAATAAATATTTTTACTGATCAATTTAGACCAAAACCTCAGATTAATAATTAATCTCTTTTATAAGCTTTAAAATGACCAAAATACCCCTACGGGGCGTAAATTGATTTTAAATTCGTTTTGGGCATAATGAAAGGTATCCTACTGATATCACAACATATTTAAGGCATATTAACTTAGGAAACCTGCTCATGACTCACTTGGTTACCCGTTATGCATTTATCGCGTTCGGTACGGTTTATGTAACTAGTTTGCATAAATTAACCGAAACGGGTCAAACCTTATCATTTTCACTTCAAAATCCAGAATGTGTTTAGTTTACCCATATTATACGAGTCTTTATACTTGTTGGGTCTAAACCACATTCTAATCCGGTCTTCGCTTAATCTTGCGTTTCGAACCGTATACCTTTTTTAAAACTAACCGGTCTAAGTTTAAACTTAAGTAAGACCCGTTAGAAATCTAATAGGTTATTAAAACCTTCATTCCAGATTTAGGAGCCCAGTAAAAGATACTTGCACTTGTTGATTGTATACGGCTGGGATAAATTGTATAATTTGCTCAGGTAAATACTTTTAACATATTTTCCGTTATACGGGCTTGGGATACGGTATTATAATAATACCGCTTGGTCGGGTGTGTAGTTATTTAAATCGGATTGTGATTAATATTTATACATAACCCGTTTTAATCTGTTTTGTTTGGTATATGGCCTTTGGGGGGTTAATGACCATGTCCTGGATATCCTCGGCTCATTCATTGAAATGGCCACGACTTAAGCACGGGGTGTAGGCATACACCTGACAGTTGCGTATGTATAAATGGTAATCCACAATAAGGAATTCTCCTTGTGGGCATTATACCTGTGGTGTGTCTGTTAATCTTTTCCGGCTCTTCTAACCGGCCCTGACGGACGGCAAACATATAAATCTGAATACAAGATTATTTTTAAAATAATTGTCCCAAGTTATAAAAAGATATTTTGTGCCTTGTGCATTCAAATCAATTTTCTTAAACATTTTCAAAATGAGTCGGTTAATTGTATTTACCAGTGAAAACTGACGTAATTTCCAAAAAGGTTAAGTGCAGGTACTAATCGAAATGGGCTGGCTACTCCTAGCATCAATAAAGAGTCTTGCGAGCTTAGATGTTTATAAATCTGTTGAACAATGTTCCTTTTTACTTGATCCGCCTGTGGATCCCTTACAACCGTTATTGTAATAATTGATATTACTTTCATTCTGTCTGTAATGATTTTATCTTTCGACTTCCGCTGTGTATTAAACTGTGATAAATTGTCTATGATGATATCAACTACGTCACAATACTCCCCACCGGGCCCACCGGTAATACGTGAAAATATCGGGGTGTGACAGGTTGGTATCATACCCAACATTGAGAGAATTAAACACTAGTCTTTTGTGTTTAATCTCAATGACACAGTTGCACATTCCTCGACTTCCGAGTCTAGACAAGGAACTTAGGACTAATCCTAATTTATTTTATTTTGTCCTTTATTATTTTCCTTTGTTGTTTCTTTTGTTTGTCTTGACAGGATCAACAAAAATGCCGCCGAGGTTCCGAAGAGGAGGACGAGGCAAGGGGCCATTCAATGCCCCCAACGATCATGAGGCCGGACCTTCACACCGGCGAACTCCGTCTGTTACCATGAGCACCAGTCCTCAAGAAGACTGGGGGACCTATTTGGAGCCCGCGAGGCGATCTGTCTCACTAAGTTCATCACCCTCTTACCATCATTCATTTGGGCCGCAATCGGAGAACGAGCCCGAAGATTCACACCACTATTTCTTGCCGTTACAGCGGTCAACCTCACATCAAGCCTTCCAGGACCCGACCCCGTATTTCCAGAGCTGGTTCAACCCAGCAAACCAGGTTGAAGAACCAATGGGTCATAACCCATTGGGCCCTGAAGACCATTTCCCTGAAGCTCAGGGTATGGATATGGATGATGACCCAGATCCTGCCGAACCACCATCTGGGACACCTACTCACCCCATCGAGATTTTGGATGGGTCGTCTTTTCATGGATCATCTTATCGTGGTCCAGACAGCTATGAGGCAAGGTTTGCCCAATACGACTGGGTGTTTACTCCCTCCTATAACCCGTCTCAGCAGCAGCAGCAGGATCCCTCTGAGGATTTACATTTTGTAGTGGTCATGCCACCGTCACCACCACCGCTTGAGCAGCAACTGCCTCCGGAGCCACCGAGCCGAAGAAGAACAGGTGCACGGATGTCCGTGCGAGGGGGGATTTCCATTTCAGCACCCCTCAGCATTCAAGTGGCAGTCACTACCCGCCACTATATGAAGACCCACAGATGGGTGGGCCTTCAAACCCTGTTTCCGAGGTGGACTCTGCGCCAGTCGCACCACCACCAGTGGGTTATGATAACCCAATTCCTTCATACGTCGGTACAGCGGCGTATAACCCTTTTGAGCAGCCTGCCTACCCGGGGTACAACTACTACAATGCCCCCGATGTTGACCCATACCTCGTAGCAGCCAACTACAATGCTTTTCATCCTGAAGGGCCTACGCAGCCTCTTACCAAACCGGGTACCCACCTTATGGGTATCAATACCCACCACCTCCTCAACCTCCGCAGCAGCAGCCGCCATAGCCGCCATTGATTCAGCCCCAGCAGCAAAAGGAGATTCTACAGAGGTTGAGCCAGGTGGAACGGGAGGTTCAAGAGGAACGTAGGAGCCACCGAGGATTTCTCAAAGGTCTGGCATATCTAATCAAGGGAAAGAAGAAAAGGGATTTTTGAAGATTTCTTATTTATTTATTTGTATTGTAATTTCCATGTTTCAATCAAGTCCCTGCGTGGACATCTATTTTATGTACCTAGTCCCTGCGAGGACTTGTATTTTCAGTTTAGCCCCTGCGTGGGCAAGTTATTTCTGTTAAAGTCCCGTTTAGGGTAATTATGTACTCTTTTAAATTTTAGTGGCATGTTATAATTTAAATTTCATTTTGTCATTATATGCATAAATATAATATATATGAAATAAATAAATCCAAAATATATCATTCATTTTATAAGATCTGCCTTTAAATATTAAATAAGAATCTTAAAAGGTATAACCTAGCCTGCATGCCATTATAGACCTGACCATAATGGTAAAACCTGTTTAAAAAGATTCAAATCCTTGTTAACATCTGAAAACATGTTAACACTCCTAGCAGATGTGATTCGTTAAAATCACACATGTCATCCTTATATTGGATTCTTCCAGATTCCTTATTTAGCCTAATGATCTATAAATCATGGGTTCAGATCATCATTTAAGATGATCATGTATGAGATATCCATTAGTGATGTAGTGCCTACGGGCCGTAATAATTATCAAATAAGACAAAAGACAGTTGTAGTCTACGACTCCCTGTCGATAAAAGGTAATGAACTACGTTCAAACCTTAATACCTCGATTCTCTTAAATCATGGCTTAAAATTGTCCTTGTGACTAGGCCTTATGTGCCATTAATAATACCCTTAATACTTTATAATTAGGATAAATTATAATGAAAATCCTAAATAAATATGTTTAATAAATTAACCAAATATGGTTTATAATTGCCATGGTTAATGAATTGCCATAAAAGACAATTCCATAATAGACTCCTAAATAAATCCTTGTTAATATTTTATGTAGCAATTAAGCTACATGGCTGAATCAGATGAAGTCAACAGTCACCCGAGGGAGAATCATGATACTACCAGAGTTAATGTAGCGGGTGCAGAATTGCAGGCATTGATAGACAATGCCGTTACTCGAGCTCTAGACAGACGAGATAATGAATCAAGTACGTACCCGTAGCAGGACCCTATCTGTACAACATACAAAACCACCCTCCAAGACTCATACAGCTCGCAAGAGCGATTCTCATCATTCTTCGAATCAGAGGAGTGTTCCGTCTAGACAGGTTGTGCCTAACCAAGAACCACGCGTTAAAACCTATACATATAAATATTTTCTCCTGCAAGCCTAGAGACTTCATAGGGGAAAAAGGAGCCATCGATTGTATGACCTGGCTCGATGAGATGGACACTATGGTCGATATTAGTGGTTGCGCAGAGCGAGATATTGTGAAGTATGTTTCATAATCTTTTAAAGGCGAAGCTCTAGCTTGGTGGAGTCACTAATCCAAGCTACAGGGAAGATTCCGTTATATAACATGATATGGGATCAGTTTGTTGCTTTGATTAAAGAAAATTACTGTCCTCAACATGAAGTTGAGAAAATCGAGTCCGACTTCTTGTCATTGGTTATGAAAAACCTAGACTGTCAAGCATACCTTACGAGCTTCAACACTATGTCTCGATTGGTTCCTTACTTGGTGACACCAAAACGTTTCATTGGGGGTTTGGCCCCGAAGATCAAAGCTAGTGTGAAAGCATCTCGACCTACTACTTTTAGGTCAGCGGCTGATTTGTCATTATCCCTTACTCTAGATGCGGTCAGGCTGAGATCGCTTAAGAGTTCCGAAGAAGGAAAAAGGAAGCGTGAGGATGATAACTCACGACGTTCTGATAAGAAACGTAAGGGGAACACATACCACAAGAAAAAATTCTGGGTCTAACAAGGGTAACCAGCAAACGGATGAGAAGCCTAAATGCAAAACCTGGCAGAAACGTCATTTTGGAAAATGCAGGTTTGAATCAAAGTCACAGTCAAAGCCGATTGGATGTGGGATATGCAAATCCAAGGAACATAAGACTTTGGATTGCAAGAAGATAAAGGATGCAACATGTTACAACTGCAACGAAAAAGGGCATATTAAGACAAACTGCCCAAAATATGCAAAGAAACCTGAAGAAGGTAAGAAGACCAATGTTAGGGTCTTCCAGATGAATGCACAAGAACCAATTCAGAATGACAACGTGATAAAAGGTACCTTTCTTATCAACGATTTTTATGCAAGGGTGTTATTTGATTCGGGTGCAGATAAGTCATTTGTTGATGATAAATTTTGTAAGTTGTTATTCTGCCTGTTAAAACCCTAAGCATAAAATGCAAAGTAGAATTGGCCGATGATACCATAGAAACTGCTTCAACTGTGTTAGATGGATGTTTTATATCCATTAGGAACCACTCTTTTCCGTTATCTTTGCTTCCTTTGAAACTAGCTGGTTTCGACATAGTAATAGGCATGGATTGGTTATCTCATAACCAAGCCAAGATTGTTTGTGACAAGAAACAAGCGGTTATCAAGACTCCATATGGTGAGCCACTTACCATACAGGGAGATACTCAGTATGGGTTGCCTAAGCAAGTGTCTATGCTTAAGGCGTCAAGGTGTTTGAAGAAGGGTTGTGTCATTTACATGGCACAAGTAACTATTGATGAACCAAAGCCGAAGATTGAAGATATCCCTATTATTTCTGAATACCCTGATGTATTCCCTGAAGAACTACCTGGTTTACCACTAGATAGACAAGTAGATTTCAGAATTGACATTATTCCACGAGCAGCACCTATTGCAAATGCACCTTACAGGTTAGCACCGACTGAGATGAAGGAATTAAGAAATCAACTGGATGATTTGTTGGCCAAAGGTTTTATTCGACCTAGCTCGTCTCCTTGGGGAGCACCGATTCTGTTTGTGAAGAAAAAGGATGGATCAATGCGTTTATGCATCGATTATCGGGAGCTAAACAAGGTTACAATCAAGAACAGATATCCATTGCCCAGGATCGACGATCTATTCGATCAGCTTCAAGGAGCCAGTTACTTCTCCAAGATCGACTTGAGATTAGGATATCATCAGCTTAAGGTTAGAGATGAAGATGTGCACAAGACTGCATTCAGAACTCGCTATGGTCACTATGAGTTCTTAGTGATGCCGTTCGGACTCACTAATGCACCAGCAGCGTTCGTGGATCTCATGAATCGCGTTTGCAAACCCTACTTGGACAAGTTTGTCATTGTCTTCATTGATGACATTCTTATTTATTCGAAGAATCGGGCTGATCATGAGAAGCATCTTTGTTGTATTCTTAAACTTCTTCAACAAGAAAAGCTCTACGCCAAGTTTTCAAAGTGTGAATTTTGCCTTCGTGAAGTCCAATTCCTTGGACATGTGGTTAGTAAGCGTGGTATCCAGGTGGATCCCGCTAAGATCGAAGCTATCATGAATTGGCAAGAGTCGAAGACGCCCACAGAGATTTGCAGCTTCTTGGGTCTGGCAGGATACTACAGGTGTTTTATTGAAAAATTTTCAAGGATTGCTGCACCCCTAACTTCATTAACTCGCAAGAATATCAAGTTTGCCTAAGCAACAAGAATCTTTTGATATCCTTAAACAGAAATTAAGCAATGCACCTGTTTTAACATTGCCTGAAGGGATCGAAGAGTTTGTGGTATATTGCGACGCATCACATACTGGAATGGGTTGCGTGCTCATGCAAAAAGGCAAAGTCATTGCCTATGCCTCGCAACAATTAAAGGTGCACGAAAAGAATTACACCACCCACGACTTGGAATTGGGTGCCGTTGTGTTTGCACTAAAACTTTGGAGGCATTATCTATATGGCACTAAGTGTGTGATCTATTCCGATCATAAAAGCCTTCAGCATCTGTTCAATTAGAAGGATCTAAACATGAGACAGCGTCGATGGATGGAGACTTTAAATGATTATGATTGTGAAATCCGATATCATCCAGGCAAGGCAAATGTAGTTGTTGATGCCTTGAGCAGGAAAGAAATGGTTAAGCCCATTAGAATCAATGCCAAGAGCATTGAATTGAAGAACAGCTTGAATGAAAGATTGTTAGCGACTCAGAAGGTAGCCGTATTATAAGCTAACTATCCAGATGAAAAGCTAGGAGTCACTGCTGAACAGTTATCATATGGCAAGGATGGAATCTTAAGATTGAATGGACGAATATGGGTTCCAATCCATGGAGGACTTCGGGACATGATCCTACAAGAAGCACATAGCTCCAAATATTCTGTTCATCCTAGCAGTGATAAGATGTACCAGGATTTAAATGCAAATTATTGGTGGATAGGCTTGAAGAAGTCTATAGCCACTTATGTGGCTAAATGTCTGACATGCGCGCAAGTTAAAGCTGAACACCAAAATCCGTCAGGTTTGCTACAACAGCCTGAACTTCCCACCTGGAAATGGGAGATGGTAACTATGGATTTTATCACTAAGTTACCGAAAACAAAGCGAGGAAATGATACTATTTGGGTTATAGTAGATAGACTAACTAAGTCAGCCCACTTCCTACCAATTAAGGAAACACATAGCTCAGATAAGTTAGCTCAGCTATACGTGGACGAGATTGTATCTCTTCACGGAGTGCCAGTATCTATCATCTCTGATAGGGATATGAGATATACATCGCATTTTTGGAAAAGCTTTCAGCAATCCCTAGGCACTCGATTAAACTTCAGCAATGCATATCATCCTCAGATGGATGGTGTACAATTCAAACGCTGGAGGATATGTTAAGGGCTTGTGTTATTGATTTAGGTGGAAGTTGGGATGATCATCTTCCATTGATAGAATTTTCGTATAATAATAGCTATCATTCGAGTATTCAAGTTGCACCTTTTGAAGCTTTGTATGGAAGAAAGTGCAGGACGCCCGTTTGATGGGCAGAAGTTGGAGATGTTCAACTAACAGGACCTGATATAGTCCTGGAGATGACAGACAAGATTGTGCAGATACGTGATCGTCTCAAAGCTGTCAGGGAAAGGCAGAAAAGCTACACAGATAAAAGGCGTAAACCTCTAAAATTCGAGGTAGGTGACAAAGTGTTACTTAAGGTATCACCCTGGAAAGGGATAATGCGTTTTGGCAAGAAAGGCAAGTTAAGCCCAAGATACATAGGACCATTCGAGATCATCGAATGTGTCGGAACAGTGGCTTACAAGTTAAACCTGCCTGAAGAGCTCAGTGGGATTCATAATGTGTTTCCAACTTGAAAAAGTGTCTAGCTGATGAATCGCTAGCCATGTCACATAAGGATGTGCATATAGATGAAAGCTTAAAGTTTGTTGAAAAACCTTTGTCGATTGAGGACCGACAGGTTAAGAAGCTTCGAAAGAAGCATGTACCGATTGTGAAGGTTAAATGGGATGCTCGTAGAGGTCCTGAATACACGTGAGAGGTTGAGTCCACAATGAAACAAAAGTACCCTCATTTATTTCAGTAAATCTCGAGGTCGAGATTTCTTTTAAGGGGGTGAGGATGTAACACCTCGTAAAATCACGACCAATATAATAAAGACACGTGTCATGGATTCTAAACATGTTATAAACCCGGATCATGATTAAAAAGGATATATGAAGAAATTAAAAGTGTCAACATGTTAATTATTACCTCTGAGTGACCTTTTAACATTTTTTCAACTTTAGTAAAATATAATTACATTCCCATAAAAAATTGATTTAAGATTTCATGGGTATCCGGTTAAATCATGTAATGAATAATTCAATATTCAAATCCAAGAATTTGGAATCCCATGTGCAAAGTCGACCAATTTTATTCAATAACCTCTTTTTACAAGACTCCAAGGCAACCAATGCATGGCAATGCATTCTTAGCAATGCAGACCTTATCATATGGGCCTTTACTGCTGATAATGACCAGAGATTCAAGGTATTACTGGTTGCATGGTCAAATGCCAAAAGTTCTCAAAATTTTTGTCTTCTGACCAAGTCTTACGGACCGTAAAGAGACCACCTTACAGGCCGTATGGTGGCTGATCTGGGTGATAAAGATTAAAAAGCATATACGGACCGTAAGGCCCTTAGCTTACGGTCCGTAAGACCTGTAACTAGGCAGAAAATAATGGACAGCTGCAGGTTCAACCGGTTCCACCGTCTTAGAAGCATGGTTTTCGAATTCAGTGGCTGCACCAGTGGTTTTTCATGCATAGGGGACTTCTGGGATGATCATGAATCAATTTTAGACTTATGTGGAGTGATCTTGTGCAATTAAATTTCCTATATAAGAACTCTAAGTTGCAACATTTTTCTTGCTCATTTGAAAATCATTCTCAGACACTCTCTGGAGCTCTCTGGACTTTAAGCAAAAGCTTCCATCAGCTCCTAATTCGTGCTAAGGACAATTGTGAGTGTTCTTAGCCTTCCTAGTTCATGTTTTATTAGTTTAATGATCAAAAGTCAAAGCTGTCATAATTAAGCTTTGACTTAGTGATTAATCACTAATGGTCCAGTCATTTTTCGAATTGAAAGTGGCTATGAGTTGGTAATTATGTGGGTAATAAACCCTTAAAAGGGCACCCTCTGATTTCCACTCTAACTAGGTCAATTATCGGGTCAAACTTAATTATAAAAAGTCAACAGAAAGCTATTTTGCAAATAAACTCATAATTAACAATGTAGAAGCTATGAAACCTGTTTTAACACTTATATAACTTGGTACTAATGTAAGAACATGTCTAAGCATGTTCAACCCGACAATTTTGAGTTTAGGCTCGGTTCGGAACCGAAAGTCGCAAAAGTAGACTTTTGCTTTGACTTTCAGTTCTGACCCGCTTTAGTTTAGTTTAGATATGCCTTAGAGTTCCATTAGGACCAGGTTATAGGTTAGTATAACTCTCTGAGGTTATACAACTTGGTTCCTAATTAATCCGATTCATTTGCATGTTTCCGTTAATTGCTTAAATGTTGACCATTATGCCCTTTTGACCTTAAAACGAGATTTTTGAAAATATGAGAGGACAAAAACCTTTGTTACTGATTTATAAATATGTCCTAAAAATTTGAGATTAGTTTGAGGTCTAAATTAGGAGTTATGCTCAATAGCGTAATTTGAAAGTTTTTATTAATTAAACGGCATTATTAGCATAAAGCCTATTTAAACCCAAATTTTGACACCAAACCTTTTACCCACTGATGTAATATAATATTTTGGGATTTTTGAAGATTTTTTATTATTTTTAAACTGATCATAACAAGGGGTTCTTGCTTTGATTCGGTAATTGTCGGTTATACCCTTTTGGCTAATAAAATGAGTTTTACATAACATTTTGATACCAAACCTTATAAGTTAAATAAAGAGTTAAATGCTTGGTTGGTCCCTGTGGTTTGCAAAAATTGCAGACTTGGTCCTAGTGGTTTACTAATTACACGCGTGGTACCAAAACTTGTCAAAAATGAACTCACTTGGTCCCCAGCCATAACATCAGTTAAATATCTCAGTTAAATACATCTAAAATTACCAAACTACCCTTGGTATTAAAAAACAAAAAACAAAGACTAAAAAATATAAATAAACAAAATTTATAAAGGATTATTTAATACTTTGTGGGCCCCACCCCCACCTATCTTCTTCTACCATAACCATCACCACTAGCTCTTTCATATTCCTCAAACCACCAACATCCAGCCACATACCCCATCACCACCAACATCCTCTCTAGCCGGAAAATCAAGCATCTCCGGCCGGTAACGATCCTCCTTCACTCAATTACTCCGTCGACATCCCCTAAATCACCCAGGCGGCAGCTAGCGTGGTGGCAGAGCCACGGCGGTGGTGGTGGCAGCAACACAGGCGGCGACTGGTGTGGTGGGTACCGGCGGGGATAGCGATGGTGGTGGTTGTGTGGTGGTTTACGGTGGTCGGAGTAGCGGTGGGTAGTTGATGGTGACGATGGTTATGGTGGAGAGTGTTGGTCGTTTGCAGCTGAGGTGGTGATGCTCGGTTTCTAATTGGTGATGGTGATGCACGCTAAGTTTAAAGGTGTAGCTCGATGATGGATGATGTTGACCAGATAAATTGATTACCAGCTTTCATGTTTTTAGTTTTGAATGGATGAAATATCCGAGAACATATCCAATGCTGATGCAATTAATGTGAAAGGTTTAATTACATGAAATATTTGAATGGTTATCTCTCTGCAACTGTTAAGGGTATGTTGCAATCAATTAGAAATTAACATTCGAAAATTGAGGTGATTTAGCAGCAGGAGGCAGATCGTGTATGCATCACACAGTCTAATAAGTAGTCAAAAATCGGTCCACCGTCAAACTCGTCTCGTCTGCTCCATAACTTGCTTTTTATTATGTTGGTCCTAAGAGAGAGAGGTGAAGAAGAAGATGATGGGGATGGGTCCATCTCTTTTTTATGGCAGAAATGCGGTGGTGAGTGGGAGTTCAGTGGTGGGGGGTATTTCGTGGAGGAGATGAGATGGTGGTGGTGGTGGTTTGGGGAAGAAGAAGGAGGTGGGGCCCACAAAGTATTAAATAATCCTTTATAAATTGGCAAATTGGATTTAAATAATCTCAACTCACTGTTATTGGCCAATAATAATCCCAACTCATTTAATCACCAATAATAATCCGAACTATTCACTTTTGTTTGTAAAATACTCCCAGTTAAAAAAACACTAACTAGGTTAAAAAAGTGCTGATGTGGCTTGCCACGTCACCTGCCACATCAGTTGCCACGTAATCGAAAAATGCCACGAAGACTGCCACATCAGCTGCCACGTCACCGAAAAATGCCACGTAGACTGCCACGTCAGCTGCCACGTCATCAAAAAATGCCACATCAACTGCCACGTCATATGACACATCAGCTAAAAGGGCCACATCAGATGCCACATCAGCAATTTTTTAACCTAGTTAGTGTTTTTTTAACTGGGAGTATTTTACAAACAAAAGTGAATAGTTCGGATTATTATTGGTGATTAAATGAGTTGAGATTATTATTGGCCAATAACAGTGAGTTGGGATTATTTAAATCCAATTTGCCTTATAAATTTTGTTTATTTATATTTTTTAGTCTTTGTTTTTTTGTTTTTTAATATCAAGGGTAGTTTGGTAATTTTAGATGTATTTAACTGAAATATTTAACTGATGTTAGGGCTGGGGACCAAGCGAGTTCATTTTTGACAAGTTTTGGTACCACGCGTGTAATTAGTAAACCACTAGGACCAAGTCTGCAATTTTTGCAAACTACAGAGACCAACCAAGCATTTAACTCTTAAATAAAATATTTTAAGCCTTCTGGACTGATAAAAATCTCAGCTTTCCTTAATGAGTCGGTTAATTGTATTTACCAGTGAAAACTGACGTAATTTCCAAAAAGGTTAAGTGCAGGTACTAATCAAAATGGGTTGGCTACTCCTAGCATCAATAAAGAGTCTTGCGAGCTTAGATGTTTATAAATATGTTGAAAAATGTTCCTTTTTACTTGATCCGCCTATGGATCCCTTACAACCGTTATTGTAATAATTGATATTACCTTCATTCGGTTTGTAATGATTTTATCTTTCGACTTCCGCTGTGTATTAAACTGTGATAAATTGTCTATGATGATATCAACTACGTCACGATACTCCCCACCGGGCCCACCGGTAATACGTGGAAATATCGGAGTGTGACACCACGCGCGCGCGCGCGCGTGTGCGAATGCGAGTTAAGGTGCTCCGCACCCTTCGCGAGTACACTTAGTGTGTGCTTCCATGAAACAATAAGGATGGAGAGTTCCGGTTGCGGGCTCGACGGGATCCGTGTCCTCGTCCATGTCTTCTGCATGATCGCCGGAGAAATGATCCTCTGGCCCCAATGGGTTAAAACCCACTGGTTCTTGTATGTAGTTTGCCGGGTTAAACCGGCCCTGAAAAACAGGTGTGGGGTCTCCAAAGGAATGGTGCGATAGGGATCGCTGTAAAGGTATGTAAGAAGGTTGTGGGTTATTGGGCTCATTTTCCGACTGTGGCCCATAGGAGTCACGAAAGGGAGGCGTCGAACTGTGCGAAACCGACCGTCTAGCCGGCTCAAAAAGGTTCCTTCGGTTCCCTCGAGGATCGGCACTCTCGGTGGTAGAAGGAGCTCGCCGTTGCGAAGGCCCGGCCTCGTGGTCATTGGGGGCGGTGATTGGCCCCTTGCCTCTTCCTCTTCGTCGGAAAAATCTTGGCGGCATATTTAATCCTGTCAATATAACATAAGATAACGACAATAATATACAAAATAAAGGACAAAACAAAACAAAGTAGAATTTGTCTTATGTTATTTGTCTAGACTCGAAAGTTTTTAGGAATGTGCAATTGTGTCATTGAGATTAAACACAAAAGGCTAGTGTTAAATTCACTCAATGTTGGCTCTGATACCAACTTGTCACACCCCGACTTACCACGTATCACCGGTGGGGGAGTATCGTGACGTGGTTGGCAACATAATAGTCAAACAACACAATATTTAAATGCACAGCGGAAGCAAATGTAAGATATATTTCAACTGAATAAATATTGTAATATCGTGTATCACAAACAGTTGAAAGTTTATCCACAGAAGGATCAAAATTTAAATAGGAAATAGTAGTTCAACAGACGTTAGGCATCTTAAGCTTGCGAGACTCTTTATTGATGCTAAGGAGAAAATCCAGCCTATTACGAGTAGTACCTGCATTTAATCTTTTTGGGAAAATACGTCAGTTTACACTGGTAAATACAATTAACCGACTCATTTTAAAAAAGATTAAAAATTTATTTGGATGCACGTGGCACAAACATTTTATAACTTGGGATAATTATTTAAATATATAAACTTGTAAAAGAATTACATGTTCCTTATGCGTTTAGTAGCCCGGATCATGCCGGGTTAAAGATCAATAGACACACCACATTATTTATTTATGCACTGACGGGTGTACGCCTACACCCCGCGCTTAGGTCGTGGCCATTTCGTAAAATGATCCCAAGGATATCCGGGACATGGTCATTAACCCCCCAAAGGCGTTAAGCAAACAAAACATATTTAAACGGGTCATCTCGATAATACTTAACCACTAATCGATTAAGGTCGAATGCCCGACCAAGCGGTATTTTATATACCGTACCCCAAGCCCGTATAAGGGAAAATAAGTTAAAAGTATTTACCTTTGCAAGTATAATTCATAAACAGCAAATGCAAGTAGCTTTTACTGGTCCTCCTATTCTGGAACGAAGGTTTATAATAACCTATTAGAATCCTAACGGGTCTTTTTAATTAAGCCTAAACTTAGACCGGTTAGTTTTAAAGATACGGTTCGTACGCACGATTAAGCGAAGACCGGGATAGAATGTGATTTAGACCCGACAAGTTTGAAGACTTGCTTAATATGGGTATATTATACACATTCTGGATTTTGAGATAAAACCGATAAGGTTTGACCCGTTTCGCCTAATTTATGTAAACTAGTTACATAAACCGAACCGAACGCGCAAGAGTCGTAACGGGTAATTATGAGAGTCATTTACAGGTTCCCTAAGTTAATATGCCTTAAATATGTTGTGACATCAGTAAGATATCTTTTATTATGCCCGAAACGAGTTTAAACACAAACTATGCCCCGTAGGGGTAGTTTGGTCATTTACAAGGTTATAAAAGAGTTTAAGTATTATCCTGAGTTACAGGTCTGATGTAATCAGTAAAAATACTCAATTTAATAAGTTATAACAGTATGGTATGGCATATATGTGAAATTTATTAATTATAGCCAAACTATGCACCGTAGGGGCATTTTGGTAATTTCACATAAGCCGAAAAGCTCAAAACTGAAGTCTGAGTTTAACAACTTTTGCTTACTGTTAAAATATTATAATTTATCTAAAATATCAGTAGGTATCAACCCTTGTATGTTTAAAATAGTTTTAGTACGTACTATGCGTTAAAAACGCTTAAAAAGGCGATTAGAAGCCATTTCCGGGTTCTATACATAAAGCTGATATTTTTATTATTCCAGAAGGCTTAAAATAATTTATTTATCATTTAAAATCAGAAGCAAAAGGTTTGGGGTCAAAAAGATATGTAAAACTCATTTTATAGCCCGAAAGGGCAAAACCGACAATTACCGGATTAAGCTTATAACCCTAAGTTATGCTCAGCCTAAAATTAATTAAAAATCTTCTAAAACCCCAAAATAATATATTACATCAGTGGGTGAAGAGTTTGATATCAAAAAGTGGGTTTAAATAGGCTATATGCTAATTACGCCGATTAATCGCTAAAGAAGCTTTCTAATTACGCTAATGAGCATAACTCTCAATCTACACCTTAAACTGATGTCAAATTTTGGGTGAAAGTTTATAGTTCAGTAACTAAGGTTTCTACTCTTTTATATTCTCAAAAATCACGTTTTATGGTGAAAAGGGCATAATGGTCAACATATAGGCAATTAACGGAATTATGCATATTAATTGGATAACTAATGAACCATGGTGTATAATCACAGAGGGTTATACTAGCATGTAACCTGGTCCAAATAGAGCTCTAAGGCATTTCTAAAACATGCTTAAACGGGTCAGAACTGAAAGTCAAAGCAAAAGTCAAATTATGCGACTTTCGGTTCCGAACCGGGTCTCTACTGAAAATTGTCGGGTTGAACATGTTTAGACATGTTCTTACATTCATTACCAAGTTATATTAATGATCAAACAGGTTGTATGGGTTCTACATTGCTAATTATGCATAAATTGGAAATTAAGCATTCTGTTGACTTTTTAAATGACATGTTTGACCCGACATTTGACATAGTTAGAGTGGGAATCAGAGGGTGCCCTTTTAAGGGTTTATTGGCACATAATTACCAACTTATAACTACTTTCAATTCTACTAACCACTGGACCAA
Source organism: Helianthus tuberosus (assembly GCA_030545235.1). Lineage (NCBI taxonomy): Eukaryota > Viridiplantae > Streptophyta > Magnoliopsida > Asterales > Asteraceae > Helianthus > Helianthus tuberosus. The sequence goes on from CM060416.1 coordinate 125,826,747, forward strand.
CAATGATAAATCGCTAAGTCAACCGTTAATTACGACGGTTTGACTTTTAAGCTAAAACTAAGCAAAAAACTTAACTAAGAAAGGTTAAGCATACTTACTGAAGTCCTATGCACAATTTGTGATCACTTGAGTCTGCTTTGGAGCTCCAGAAATGATCAGAAAGGCAGAAGAAGGTGTGATCAAAAATGGTTGCAACAAGGCCTTTATATAGTGATCAAACTCACTTAGATCATTGACAACAAGTGCTATAACTGGTCATGGATCATCAACAGATGTCCCTAAGTGCCTAGGACTGTTTAGGGGTCGCCCATGTTGTGAAAATATCCCTTAAAAGTCGGTTAGAAGCTCAAACAGGCTGCTGCCCGTTTTTTCTGCAACTGGGGGTCTGACGCGGCCCGCGTAAGATCATAAGAACTCTTACGCGGCCCGCCTAAGCCTCGTTTTCAGGTTTTCACATTTTTAAGTTGTTGCATCTTGTCTCTTGGCCCTTCCAAAGGTCACCCAAGCTTATTTCTTGCACTTTGACCCCTTCACATTTATTTACAGGGGCTTCAAGACTTATACCCCCTTTGTTAAGTCCTTGGTCACTTTGTTATTACCCGAAAAGTCATAATTCTCAACGTTTACGCTTTAACCCCTTGTATACGAATTTGATCATAACTTTCTCATACGATAACGAAACTTTATGAAATTTATGTCGTGCATTCTAGTGAGCATAATTTACCGTTATAAAGCTTCGGGTTTGCTAAAAGGTCACTCAGAGGTATAACTTAAACATGTTGACACATTTAACCCCTGTAGTTTGTAACCTCTCACTTTCTTTCATATTTAGCTTCGTATGATCCATGATTTATTCGTTTGAAGGTATGAGCATCATGTAGGGTTAATGTAAAATATATTTATTCACTTGTTGACAATTTGAACCCTTATATTCACATACTTTACAGGTTTGTCAACTTTAGTCCTTCTAGAACATTCTTTCGCACGTTCAAACCTATGACACGTGTCAACACATTATAGGACGTGAATTTTCGAGGTGTTACATCGAGTCTTTCTCCCACATTTATATAGAAGCTTTTATCCAAATACGAGTTCTTAGATTAAGCCTTCTCCTTATTGATTATATATGTGACACTAATACAAAGAAACGACAAAAGATCCCAATTTAATAAATATATTGGGAATAAGTTTCTTATATGTTTGCTTTATTATTTTTATAATTATATAATATTTTAGCTATTATACGTCTTTTGAATGAGAGTCATCTTCGTACATATATATTATGTTCACATGTTTTCATTTAAAAAAAAATTTAATTTGAGAATTATGGTTTCATAATTTGAACTTTTGATGTATATCATGTTTAGAAAATAAGTTTTTGTATTCCGTCCTAATTACCTATATTATGGGCTATAATTATAAGCTCATTATTCAAAGCTTTGTTGAATGCCACTAGCAATTCCAAGCACATGCAACTCAAATAACATGACAACTGGTAATTATACAAAGTAAAGTGAATTTAGTTACATTTTACATTTTAAGGTAATATATAATGTATTTTAAACTTTTATATAGTTCTCTATTGGAGGCATAATATATTAACTTAGGTAGCCTATGGGTACATTTAATTATATTGGTTACTCATACTGTGAACTATAAAAATCATAGTATACATATAAGAATTTATCTACACAGAATATCACATAAATTAAAACATTAATTTCCTAGCATAAGGTTTAAGTTTTAGGTATTAAAAGAACACCTAGATGGCTTAAACCAGTGGCTCTGATACCACCTTCTGTCACAACCCCCGACCCCTACCCTGTGAGCGGGAGCCGCGAACCAGTCAAGTGGTATCGGTGTTTATTAATTTGGCAGCGGAATACATCAGAACCGTAGTTAGGAATATTTTTTTTTTATCAGAGTTAAACACCAATATTTTTATAATAAATAATTGTGGGATAAAACCCATGTTTTATTTACAATACAAATTATAAAGATAAACCCTATTTATTGAAAACAAAGTCTCCTTTTTATTTAGGTAACTTTTATAGCCACTTTTCTAAGCCTTCAGTGTTCTCCAGCTGGCTTTTATTGGCTTCACACTAAGTTACCTGAAACACGTGTTTAAAACATTTTATCAGCAAGAAATACTGGCGAGTGAATCCCAGTTTAATCAAGAAGAGTTTTATCATTTAACACAGTATTGAGAGCGATTACAATGTTTATATCTACACAATTACTCATTCAGTACTTGCCACTCGACCGTATCTGTGGCTATGGTCATATCACACATTGGCTAACCCGTTGTCCAATTGTGAAGGTTATCAAGTATTGTATACAAAACCCCATAATACCGGCAGTAATTGAAGAATTACAAAGACTCAATCACTGCTTAATCACATTGTAAAATATTTAAGGTTTTGTAAAAACAGTTTGCAAAAAGGAGATTACTCACAAAAAGGTTTACACAAAAAGAGGATTACTCACATTGCTATTTTGGATAATTCCCTGTGGCTTCCTGGCTATAATCTATAAATTTTAATTAATGCACACGTGTTAGTATAATAACCCAATTTAACATTAGTTATACCCTCCCCAAGACAGAACTCCAACGACTACGTCGGGCAGAGCCTCGACAGCCGTTACGGAATCCTAAATCAATCGGGCCGCGTATCTAATACGTAACCGAGGGTTATGATACTTACAACAGGACAGAACTTCATTAATTAGGTGGGGGGTATAATGCCCGGGTATAGTGCCTACTATTCAGAAATTGATAGAGAATTCGAATGTTTGAACGATTTCAAATGAGAGCCGAGACTCTCAATTTATAAGGCCAGATCCGGTCTGCCTCGTGGCCCACGAATGATCCTTAAGGGGTTTTCGCTCCCCGCGAGAGATGGTAGGGCGGCGGCGGTGTTGCTGAGTCACCGGTGCCACTAATCCTTTCGCTCGCGGCCCGCGATGGAGATGGTGCAGTCTGTCGCGCCCCGCGACAGACTTGAAATATTGTTTTTATTTTATTTTTATTAATTTAAATGTATTTCGGGCTATTTCTCGCATACGGAGTGTATTTAGGAGCGTTTAGGGACATTCTAAATATTTTAGGAGTGTCGGAAATATTTTAGGAGGGTTAATAAAATATATAATGTACTTGTGTTAAATATAGTAACCTAATTCAACTTTATCCCTACGTCACGAGACAGAACCCCAACAAACTTAGTCAGGCAGAGCCTTGACATTTGTTACGGGGCCCTAGATCAATCGGACAGGGTATCAGTGATCAGGGGTTACAACACTTAAACGGGGCAGGGATTTGGAATATTATTGGTGAAATACTAAAGCAAGATAATAGAGTTATAGAAGTGACAAAGAGTGATGGATAGAAGAGAATGAAGAGGTTGGCATGTTATTTATACTTTAGTTCGAGCTTACATCTTACGCTACATACTCCACGTATGTGGCTACATTCATGCTACAAACTCCATGTATGTGGGAACATGCATGCTACAAGCTCCAAGTAAATGGTTACATGCATTTTGAATTCAAATTGTTAGTGTTATTTTATTATTTTATTTATTATATATATTATAATTAATTTAACTGCTTCACTTATTTGGCGCTTATAACTTCTAAAATATGACGTCTTATAAAACAAGGAATATGTCATTTGAACGAGAATATTTGTATCTACATTTTGAACCAAGTTTCATTAAAAACGAGGTAGGTTCAAATACAATGTATTTTTATAATTTAATTATTAAACGGTTCATAGGCCCGTCTAGTTACTTCATATTTCCAACAGTTAACTTACCCATAATTTATCCGTTTAATAACATAAGTTTTTATATACTTTAAATTTTATAAATAAAATTTTGGAACTGTTACACATAGTCTCTTGTGTATCTTATGTATCTAACCACCCTTGTGATAGCTCTCCAATGATCCTCGCTCGGATTACTGGTGTATCTACTTAGCCTGCTCACAGCATATGCTAAGTCAGGTCTAGTACATGTCATTAGATACATAAGACTACCAATGATCCTTGAGTACTCTAACTGAGAAACACTCTCGCCTCTATTTTTTCTTAGGCGTTGGGTATTATCAATTGGAGTTCGAGCTATACTCGTATCGTCCGAATAGAATTTCCCAAGGATCTTGTCCACGTAGTGAGATTGACTCAACACAAGACCATTTTGGGTTCTAGTGATTTTTACTCCAAGAATCACATCCGCGAGACCCATGTCTTTCATGTCAAACCTCGCTTTCAACATGTCTTTCGTTGAGTTGATCATGTTATCATCACTCCCAATGATAAGCATATCATCTACATAAAGACATAGAATCACATAACCCCTAGGCGTGTCTTTAAAATAAACACACTTGTCGCACTCATTTATTTTGAAACCATTGTTAATCATGACATGATCAAACTTTTGGTGCCATTGTTTTGGAGCTTGCTTCAAGCCATACAAAGACTTGATCAATTTACATACTTTGCCCTCATTTCCTGGGGCGGAAAAACCCTCAGGTTGTTCCATGTAAATTTCTTCTTCTAAATCGCCATTTAGAAATGCGGTCTTTACATCCATTTGGTGAACTTCCAAATTTCTTAGAGCCGCAATTGCAAGAACCAATCGTATAGAGGTTATTCACGTCACAGGCGAGTAAGTATCAAAGTAGTCTAGACCCTCCTTTTGTCTAAATCCTTTGATCATTAACCTTCCCTTGTATTTATTGATACTTCCGTCAGCTTTCATCTTCCTTTTGAATATCCAATGATATCCAAGTGGTTTACAACCTGGTGGAAGATCTACTAACTCCCAAGTATGATTTTGCAATATAGAATCAATTTCATTCTTAATTGCTTCTTGCCATTGAGGTCCTTCTGTGGAGGTAACCGCTTCGCGGTAGGTATTGGGCTCACCCTCAAACATATAGCTCATGAAGTATGGACCAAAGGATTTTTTAAATCTTTGTCGTTTACTTCGTCTAAGCTCACCCTCCTCGACCTCAGGTCGTTCATGTCTTTCATCTATCCTCGTAGATGAACTTGGACCTGCTTCATCTAACCATGTAGATGAACTTGGACCTGCTTCATCAGCCGCTGTTGATGAAGTCGCATGTGTTTGTCCTAACATAGGAAACACATTCTCAAAATATGAGACGATGTTAGAATTTGCCTCTATGATAGTGTGTTTGTGTACATCGGGATCCTTAGACTCATGTACAAGAAAATGATGTGCACTACTTTGATGTGCATATCCTATGAAAATGCAATCAACCGTTTTGGGTCCTATCCTATGAGCCTTAGGAGGTGGTACAATCACCTTAGCTAGGCACCCCCACACTTTTAAGTATTTGTACGAAGGCTTCCTTTTTCTCCATAACTCATATGGAGTTTCGTCCTTATTTTTCAAGGGTATATTGTTCAAAAGATAGTTTGCTGAGAGAATGGCATCCCCCCACATTTCTCGGTTCACTTCCGAACTGATCAACATGGCGTTCATCATTTCTTTCAATGTGCGGTTCTTTCGTTCCGCAATGCCATTTGATTGTGGAGAATAAGGTGTACACTCATGTATAATGCCACTTTTTGCGCATAAATCCGCAAAAGGTGCAACATATTCACCTCCTCGATCGCTTCTCAAAGCTTTTATCTTCTTTTTATGTTGATTCTCAACTTTGTTTTTGTACAAGATAAACTTTTCTATTGCTTCGTCTTTACTCTTAAGTAAATACACATAGCAATATTTAGTACATTCATCAATAAACGTGATGAAGTACTTATTTCCTCCACGCGTGGGAACCGCTTTTAAATCACACACATCGGTATGAATTAAATCAAGGGGTTCGGTTATTTGTTCAACCGATTTAGACGATGATCTCGTAAGTTTGGATTCTACACTCGTCTCGCATTTGTAATTGGACTCGATATAGAATGTTGGTATCAAATTTAATTTAATTAAACGTCTTAATGATTTAAAATTTACATGTCCTAGTCTACCATGCCAAACATTGGAAGGCTCAATCATGTAAGTAGAAGTAGAAATTTCATTCAAACTTTTGTTTTGGTTTACAACCATTACATTCATTTTGAACATTCCATTAAGGGCATAACCCTTTCTGATAAAAATACCACGTCTAGAAAGAACAAACTTGTCCGATTCAAACACTAGACGAAATCCAAACTTGTTGAGCATCCATCCCGACACGAGATTCTTCCTGATCTCTGGGACATAGAGCACTTTGGTCAAGGTAAGCTCCTTGCCTGAAGTCATCTTCAAAATGACAGTGCCTTCACCCTTGATGCTGGCGGTAGCTTTATTTCCCATATAAAGCTTTTCTTCACCAGTTGCTTCCTTGAATGTAGAGAAAAGAGCCTTGTCTCCACAAACATGGCGGGTTGCACCCGTGTCAACGAACCATCCTTTTGGGTTTTCACCCATCGCGTTGACTTCTTCAATCATAGCCCGCTTCCTCGGTTATCATTGCGATTAGAGGCATACCATCCTCATCAACCATGTGCATACGCTCACGCTTAGGCTTCTTGCATTGGTTAGCACGGTGCCTCGTCTCGTTACAGTTGTAACAAGTACCTTGGAAAGGCGTAAGCTTCTTTTTCACAGCCCCCTTTTTTGGTCCAAGGTTGTTAACCTTTGCTTTCCCCTTGTTGTCCTTTTTACCCCGTTTGCCTTTATTGCCCTTTGAGGACTCCCCAACTTCCACCATGTTTGCCTTAGCCGAGGCTTGCAAAATGGTGCCTTTTTGTCCCACCGTGTTGTCCTCTTCTATACGAAGACGGACGACAAGTTCCTCAATCGTCATTTCCTTTCGCTTGTGCTTTAGGTAGTTTTTGAATTCTACCCACGAAGGAGGCAATTTCTCAATCATGGCTGCCACTTAAAATGTCTCGCTAAGTACCATTCCCTCAGCGTGGATGTCATGAAGTATAATCTGTAACTCTTGGACTTGGTTCATAACAGTCTTGTTATCAACCATTTTGTAGTCCAAGAAACGGGCGACAACAAATTTCTTTGTTCCCTCATCCTCCGTTTTGTACTTTTTATCCAAAGACTCCCATAATTCTTTGGAAGTCTTGATATTATAGTACACATTATACAGCGCATCCGAGAGACCGTTGAGTACATAGCCTCGACATATGAAATCCGAGTGCTTCCAAGCCTCTACCGCGCTCAAAGCCTGAGCGTCGGTCTCCCCTTCCGCAAGTTTGGGAGCGGTTTCAGTCAAGAACCTCGCAAGGTTCATGGTGGTCAAATAGAAGAACATCTTCTGTCGCCACCTCTTGAAGTGGAGACCCGAGAACTTCTCGGGTCGTTCATCATGATTTTCCACTGTGGACGCTCCCACAGTGTTGGTAGGGGTACCGACAACTACGTTGACGTTGGTATTTTCAGTCGACATTCTGAAAAATTCCACAAAACCAAGTTATTAAATCTGTTAGAATAATAAATGTGCTGATTTATTATTTTATTAACAGAATCGATGAGTAACAAAATTAACCGTGTAGCTTCTAAGTCCAACTTTGAAGACTACAACAGAATATCTTAGAACCCAAAGACAAAGAAGGAGTAGAAGAACAGAATTTTGTTTTGACAAAGTCGCTACTTTGAATCAAAACAGAGAAAAAACCCTTTTAAAACACAACCTGCTGTGAGAAAAAAAAATTAGAATCACAGCAGAATTGTTTGTGTCTTACACGAACGGTGTTTTAAAATTTTGTTTTAAGATTGTAGGAATCCGTTCGTGCAAAAGTAAATAAAAATTTGTATTAACTTGAATTACCAGAACTAGTACAGAATGAAACTGAAAAGATACAAATACAACTGAAATAAAAAAAAAACAAGAACAGAAAATCCAAACAGAAACACTATTCATAACTGAGGATAGTGTTGAACACGGGTCCCTTAAAACAAATTTCGTGTCTCCCAGGAGAACACGTTTGTTTCCAGGATACAACAGCTAAAGCAGTTGCACTGCCGGTCTTGACTCCAACCCGAAGGTGTACCTTGAATGCTAGAAGATGATGAAGAATTCAGAAGAAGATTGTATGTTGCTGTGAATTTTCGGTGTCTTGAATCTACTGAAGGAGCCTCCTATTTATACAGCAGATCTGAACTCGAAACTGAAAAAGAATTAAATGGGAGAATTAAACTGCATTAAACGTCTTCAATGCACTTTAATTCGTCATTTAATTCTCAGTCAAAGGCATTGACTCGTCAGTTTCAAATGCTGAAATGTAACTGCACTGGCATTAACTACTGGAAGCTTCTACGGGGCGCGCGCACGCGCAAGGCAGACTGGTGCGCGCGCGCAAGTCTGCATGCTCATGCGTGCGTGTGCACTTTGGCTCACTGTCATGCGCGTGTGCGCCATCTTGGCTCAATCCCATGCGCACCTGCGTGCGTCCGCCATGTCACCTGCGAGCCTCTACGAGCACGCCACACAGTCGCGCCGTTTTGGCTCACTTTGGTGCGCCACGCACGTCACTTCAGTGCTCATGCTCCATGCGCGAGTGCGCGCCATCATGCCACGTGTACTCGCGCGCGTACGCGCATGACTGCCAAGTGCGCCATCAAAGCGCCACATTACGCCTCATCGCCCACGCTACGCACGCGCGCGCGTGTGGGAGTGCGAGTTAGGGTTCCGCACCCTTCGCGAGTACACTTAGTGTGTACTTCCATGAAACAATAAGGATGGAGAGTTCCCTCTTAAATACCCCTTTAAGTTTCATCACTCCTCCTATGTGGGACAAGGTGCCACTTTCCCACTTTTTCAGCATTCAAGTTTCAAACACCAAACTTTGAGCATCGATATCTCATTCATCTTAGCTCCGTTTTGGACGTGGTTTAGTTCGTTGCGAAGCTCTTCCGACATAGAACACAAACCTACAAATAAATACATAAAACCCGCTCATTTTATTATATTTATTTCCGGTCCAAAATAGGAAAAAAATCATTTTCCTATGTTTGTGAAAAATGCTATTTCCATAAATTTCCAACAAGTATCACAGCATGAGATGCAGTTACTATAATTAACTAACCAAGTTAAGTATCATAGTCTTTTAGAAAGAAGTAGGAAGGTTGTGGCCAAATAAACTACCCAATAAAACTGTATGGACTAAATGTGTGCACGTGGGATAGTTAACTTAATAAAAGAATGAGAAAAAGAAAAGGGCATGATTTTGTGTGTGTGTATGTAGCATGTTTTGAGAGAGAGGACGAGAGAAAAACCTCAAGAACTAAATTCACAAATCTTGCAAATTAGAATTGAAACTGGAAGCAAAATCTCTGCATGAACTCTAATTCTTGACCATCTAGGCTTGCTAATCATAACGCAAGTTGCATTATTTCATTCATGGTTGCAAAAGTCCTGCCTAGGTTCCGAGTACTCGCTACAAGGTAGGCTGCCGAGGCCCAAGTGTTGTTCGCCTTGGCAAATTACTCCCCGAGTAATCTCCACCTTATCCGAGTACTCTCAAATCCAACAAGTGGGCGCCTAACGATTTTTGCAACCATGATTTCATTTGGTGAAGTTTTAGTATGAAGATGAACTTGAAATCATCAAAATGAAATGGGTTTTGATGACGTAAATTAGGATATAAATTTTCGTGGTTAGGATATAAATTTTCGTGGGTTTTGATGATGTAAATTAGGATATAAATTAGGTTTTGAAAACAAAACGCTTAAGATCGTGGGGTATAGTGGGGCGGGGGTTTGGGGCATGGGTTGACACGTGGATATGGGGCACTCAATACACAAACCCAAGTTTCATAGGGGTATGGTGGGCGTGGCTGGGTTGGTGTGGCCAAGCCACATCATTTTTTTTAAATTTAAAATAGCCCGCTATGCCCTAGCCAACAAGCCAATAAGAGCCGGCCACATAGGATATCTAGCATGCCCCACGCCCAGCCTTAAGACTATGGGGTATGGGGCGGGGGTTTGGGCGTGGGTTGGAGGGAAACGCCCAAGTCACCACCCCGGGTGGGCTTGGGTTTGGGCGTGGCCCAAGGGGCGGGAGTTTGAAGCCGGGCGTGGGGCGGGTCTATACGTATGACATGGCGGTTTCTCGTTGGCCAAACCAAACTAGTCGTAGCCGTTGGGCTAGCCGTAGCTGTTGGTATGTTAAAAAAAAATTTGTTTTTTCACTATAAAACTCACACCTCTATTCCTTTTTTTTACCACATTCAACCAAAATACACTACACATCTTCTATAATCATCTCTATTCTCATTCTACAAAACGAAAAATGCATCCGCATAATCGTGGTTATGACCCGAACAACCCGTGGGCATTCCAAGAAAATACTAGCCCACCACCAATTCGTCCCACGCCTAGTCCATTTTTAATACACTCCTCTATGCCTGATATGGCGAGTTATGCATCGTATCTCGGGAATCGTGTGTTTACTAACTTCCTACACACCGACGATTCGATACCTAGCCCGTTTCCACAAACGCCCATCAACCTTTCACCAACTTCCATCAACCTTTCCCAAATCGAAACCGTCCCCGAAACTCAACCACCCAACGATGGTCCTTCCGCATCCAAACCCATCAAAAAGAGAAGTCATAAGAAAAAAACCGAGGCGGAGAAAACACTTGAAACCGCCAAACGAAAACAACAAAAATGGGTCATTAATGAAGAACTTGCATTGGCGAGGGCTTGGGTTCAACAATCTCAACATCCAAGTTTAGGTATTTTTAAATATTTTGTAGCCCTTATTTTAATATTTATGGCTATTTTTTATATAACTTTGTAATATATTAAATTTTGTTTTTATTAAAATAGGAAATTCTCAACATCGAAGCCATTTGTGGGAAGCGGTTAGTAAAGCATTCCATGAAGAACTGGGAAGGGAGACTTATCGTGAAAACGATAGCTTATCCTCGAAGTGGAGCGAGACAAGCGGCCAATTTACAAAATTTAGTGCTTTTTTAAATAAAGCAAAGCAAAACCCAAAAAGTGGTGAAACCGAAGCCGACTGTGTGACAAATGCATTGGTTACATTCAAAACAAATGTGGGGAGCGACTTCCGTTTCATGCATTGTTGGAAGATTTGTAAGTTCCATCCAAAGTGGGCGAATATCCCCAGTGGAAGCGAAACTAACACGTCTTCCAAAAGGTCAAGGGCCTCGTCCCAAGCCCAATCTGATGCACGAGATCAAGAATTGGAGGACCTTTTGGATGATTCGACAAACCGTCCTGAATACGGAAGAGATGCCGCAAAAAGGTGCGCTCAAAATTCAAGATCGGGTACGGCATCGCCTTCAGTTGGGAGTTCGGGCTCGCGTAAGGGAGTATACAGCGATCAGTTGGATGACATTGCATGCAAGTTAGATACATTCAACGTATTCCAACAACAAAGGGCCGAAATTCGGAAGAGCAAAGAAGCTCGGGATGCCCTAAAACAAAGACGAGATGATATGAAATTTCTCGCCCAGCCCATTGATCACCTAGAGGGTGAAGAGTTGGAACTAATGTTGGAGACGAGAGAAGAGATAAAGAAAAAATATAAGCGGTAGGAAATTTTTTATGTAATTTTCTTTATTTAAAAAACATTAAAAAATTTAAATTTTTTGTTTTTAAAAAAATTTAAAACAGCCATTTGGGCTGGCCACGCCCCAAACCCCTGCCCCACCATACCGTGTTCAAGGTGGGTCAGCCCAGTGAAGCTCCCCCCCAAGCCACATGTCAACCCATGCCCCAAACCCTCGCCCCACCATACCTCACGGTCTAAACTCCCGCCCAAGGGGCCACGCCCAAACCCAAGCCCACCCGAGGTGATGACTTGGGCGTTTCCCTCCACCCCGCCCCATACCCCATAGTCTAAGTTCCACTGATTTATTGATTAATATACATGGTTTCTTCTACACATCTTTTCATAAACAATCTAAGGATTCTAAACCATAGGTTTAATTTGAACTATAAAAGTACATTGTTGATTTATACTATTATCCATATATTAAAATTTAAAACTACCACTAGTATAATAACCTATTTAATGATCTATTATAATAGTCGGTTAATTATCAATAAATTGTGTCTTAGTAGGTTTAACAACACAAGTTTTAAACACGACTACGACTCATTTAACTATTTTATATCTAATGTCTGTAACACGGTTATATGTTTTATGTATCAAGAAAGATAAATGATGGATCATAACCTTCTAATTTTAATTATTTTTAAAAAAGCAAAAAATCACATGATGTATTTTTAGTAAATATGTCTAATCATGTCTTATACGTGTTACCTATTATCAGCCTTAAGTATCAAGATCATGCAATCTGAAGAAATTATGTTTAGTTTTTTTACAGCAAAAGTTAATTTAACTAGGTTTATTACTATGGCCGCGTTGCGGCGAACTTCTTTTGTCATTTAGTCTGTGTTTACATATGTTTTGAAATCACTACGAGCGCGTTACGCACAAAACCGTTGACTGGCGACAAAACTGAACAACCGAAAGAAAATCAACAAAAAGATAACCGAAAGAAAATCAACAAAAAAAAATTTATCGTAATAATGTTGTTCGTATGAAACCCGTGGTCAGAGATGAGCAAATGGTATTGGGTACCGGTACCGAATTTCCCGAACCGAAAGATTTTAAGTCAATTCGGTAGCAACCTTTTGCTTTCCTGGTACCGGTTTGCTACCAGTTTTTACCTTCATATACCTGTACCGTTACCTATACCCGATACCATTTGCTCATCTCTTAATCATGTTACTAATTTTAAATAATTCTAATCTAATTCTAACTATTTTTCTTTAAAAACATTTAATTTGTAATCTTAAAAAATATATAATTGATCGCAACTGGGCCAAAGGCCCATTCCATTGATCGCTACTGGGCCAAAGGCCCATTCACTTAAAAAGGGTACGTTTTATTGGAAACCAAAACGTGACACGGCTCGAATCTACGTCGGCCCAACATACTTTCGGCCCCAAACACCCTAACCCAATAATTAAACCTATGGCCCACGGCGAAGTGGCCTAATCTCTTTTACTCTCGGCCCAAGCTTACGGCCCAAAACCCCCTTGTTTTATTAACTGAATTACATATTAATATGTGTGTATATAGTAAGTAATAAGTACTTTAATATTTAAGTATTTTAAAAAAAAAATAAGTGTTATGAAAAAGTCAACAAAAGTTGCTAAAGGGCCATTCCATTTCGTCCAGGAGGGTGTTTCGGGTGGGGGTGGGTAGTGTTTCGGGTGGGTTTTGTTGTTAGACGAAATTGTTGACTTTTTTTCCCTATAATATTCATTAACTTTGTCACGTGTTTATATGTGAGTGGATGTACTTGTCACGTGTCTATATGTGAGTGGATGTATGTGAACCAATAAGGAAAGTTTACTATTGATTATGATGAGACAACTACTATTCATAAGGTTGGTTTATTAATATATAGGATAATATCACCAAAAGAAACTAGCAAGATGTTAGGAACACCAAAAGAAAACCCAGGAAAATGACAAAGAAACAAAATAAGAAAAAACGAGAAGAAAAAAAAAAAAAACCAAATAACACCAATCACCTAAACTCATATATTAAACCAAATTAGTGTTATCCTTTTTCAATACAAAGAGTGAGACTACACTTGAACCAACTAAATGCGGTAACAAGCTATAAATTAAGTGAAAATTTCATCATGTATTATTTTAATAATCAGTACTATTTGTGTCTAGATAATGTAAAAAAGGGTTATATTTATTTTTTAAAAGTATGCCCTACCAGTTATAGAAAGTCAATGAACATATGGTCATCCAGAATAAATTTCTATTTTTTTTTTTTACTTTGATTAAATATTAAAAGGGCATGAATCACACAACAGTAGAGTTGTTTTAATACTTTAATTTTGTTTTTTTCTTAAATGTAATTAATATGATTTTTAGTATTTAATAAGGGTTTACATATTTACACACCTCATTGCCTATTTCCACACCCTCCAAGACGCCTCGTATAGAGATATACGAGGCGTATAGGTTTACTTTTCCGACCAGCTTCTGCACCAGTTACATCAGTCACATCAGACGGGGAGTCTAGGCCTGTACGAGGAAGGGATACGAGGCAAGTAAGACGCCTCGTATAGGCCTATACGAGGCGTCTTAGACATGTGACTTAAAGCTATACGGGGTGTCTAGAGCTATACGAGGCGTCTATGTCTCACATAAAGTGCAACATACAGTGTATTCTTTGTCCACCCCCCGAGCATTCAACATTTCTTTCATTCTGCTTCTGCTTCTTCTTCTTCTTTCATTCTGCTTTGCATTTGTGTTCTTATCATCCCGAAGTGTTGAAATGTCATCATACTGGGACGGCAACTATGTCTTCGGGCAGTATTCTAGCGACAACTGGGTGCCCGAAAGCGATCCGGTAACAGTTATTAGCTTAAATGTTTTAATTAGTTGTTGTTTTAGTTTATTATTTACTAATGATGATACGGTTCTTTATTTTGGAGGAGTTTTGCGTTCCCGATTCTAATGAGCAAGAGGAGGTTGTGTCTAGTATACAAGGAGAACAAAATAGACCGTTTCTAGATTTGAACAAGTATCCCCCTGTTATTGAAACAGCCCCTGTAGATGACTCATACCATGCTGGTCAACCAAGTTATCCGACGCAACAAGGGTATCCGGATTATAGATACGGGTGTGAATATTATTACGGAGGAGACGGTGGATACGGAGGAAACGGTGGATACGGTGGATACGGTGGATACGGAGGAGACGGTGGATACGGAGGAGACGGTGGATACAGTGGATACGGAGGATATGGTAGATATGGTGGTGAGACACCTCCCATCCAGGACAGTCCGTACTTAAAAACGCAGGTATTAATTACTATTTTTTTATTATTATTATTTTTTATTATTTATTATTTATTTATTTATTATTATAATTATTATTTTTATTAATATTATTAGTATTATTATTGTTATTATTATTTATTATTTATTTATTATTATTATTATTAATATTATTATTATTTATTATTTATTTATTTATTAAAATTATTTATTATTATTGTCGATGTTACAGGTTTTCAACTCTTTAGATGAACTAAAGAATCGGCCCACGCGTTTGTGCGAAGGTTTACTCCAAGCGAAATGAAACTGATCGAGCAGCTGACAGCTCAAAACATGGAGTCGCACAAACTATTTCAAACGATAAGGACCCCGACAGGTTTCATGTTCAGAAAGACGTTCAAAACGTTGTGGCGAAGATTAGAGCCGAACAAAGACAAGGATTGACTCACATGCAGTCACTAGAAAACATACTGATAAACAACGACTTTATTTACGAGACACGGGAGGAACCCGGAACAGAGATCGTAACAGAGATCTTCTTTCTTCATCGGGACTCGAGATGCATGTGGCGTGCATTCCCCCACGTCATGCTGATCGATGCGACGTACAAGACAAACATATACAATATGCCCTTTATCCAGATTGTTGGTATGACGCCTACCAACAAATCGTTTATTATCGCGCATGCCGTTGTTAGTAAAGAACGGGGTGATAACTTTGTGTGGGTGCTTCAGAGGGTCAAGTCAATGTTGGATGAATGCATGGAGCCACGTGTGATTTTAACCGATAGAGACCTAGCCCTTATGGGCGCGTGTGCTAAAGTATTTCCAGACACCTCCAGGCTTCTTTGCAGGTGGCACATACAATAGAATGTTATGAAGAACTGCAAGGGTGCCTTCACAGACGAAGACTGGAAGAAATTTTTGTCATTCTGGGGGACATTGATTGAGTCTCGATCCATACCCATCTACGAGTACCACTTGCGCAACATGCGAAAACGACTTGTGGAGTGCAAACGTTCTAGTAAGTTTTTGTAATAACATACGACTCACCTATGCAAATTTTATTAAATTATTTTTACTTTTTAGGAGTCTTCAAATACGTGTACGATAACTGGCTAAAAGACTATAAGGAGATGTTCGTCTTTGCGTGGACTGATAAGAGGCGCAACTTTGGTAATCGTACCACAAACAGAGTTGAGAGCCAACATGCCAACTTAAAGAGATACGTCCTAGATAGGAGCTCGCTGGACCGTGTAGTTGGTTGGGTCCATGATATAGTTGAGACACAGTTCGGTGAAATAAGGAAGACTTTTCGAGATAGCATCGAAAAAAAATGACCCACCACAAACACCCGTTGTTTCAACACCTACTTGGAAAAGTATCCCATACAGCCCTTGACTTGTTGAGGGGAGAGGCAATTAGGAAGCTAGATGTCTTGGAGCGCTTTCATTCATCATGTGGTTGCCAAATGTGGCACAGCTGTGGGTTGCCCTGTGCTTGTAGGATAGAAAAGTACATGCTTGAAGGTTAATTACCGTTAAACGTACAACACTTGTGTGATATATTTCCGTTAATCATGTGACTTAAACAATGTTGTTTTTAACCGTGCAGAGCGTCCGATTCAACTCGAAGACATAGACGTCTTCTGGCGGAAACTTAACTTCCAAAGTTGTAAATTGATAGACGATGACGTGGACGAGGTCGAAGAGCTAAATATTGTTAGACAACAATTAGAGTTGCACCCCCCCCCCCCCCCGCTCAGCAAAAAAGCCTGATGTCAAAGATTAAAGCGGTGTTGACTCCAAAGAAATCTACCAAGATACCACCGGTTGTCCAACAAAATACTCGTGGCCGACCAACAACAAAGCAGGTACAACAAAGGTTGGACGAGGCCTCTCGTATAGATGAAGAATTGAGGAGAAGCTCATTCGGTGATGCAAACACGTGCTTTGAAGGTTCCCGACAAAGTAAGTACGATAAACCTCGCCACAGCTCGTACGTTCCGTCACAGGCCTCTCAACAGTCGGTTATAAGGTCCCAAAAACCCAAAGCGAGCCTAAGCCGTTCAAAGAGTTCTAAGAAGAAAGAGACACGAGATGCTCACGGTTTTCCTTTAATCATTGGGGACAAGTACGTGGGAATCATCAAATAGTTTAAGTATGACATTCCGCTAGTGTTCCATCCGTACGTCTCATGCATACGAGATATGATGCCGGACGGTCATTGTGGGTTTCGGTCTGTGGCTGTGGGCTTAGGTATGGATCAGAGTTCATGGGGGCTCATTCGAAGGGACCTTGTCCAAGAAATGGATCAGAACGAATCGATCTGGTTCCCAATATTTGAAGCATGGGGTAAAGGTTATTTTTACACGCATCGTCAGGGCCTAATTTGAGATTCAGTGTCCGGTTGTGGGGGGGAACACTGGATGGACTTCCCCTTTGCAGGACTTCTTATTGCACAAACGTACGGTATCGGGGTGCACATGTTAACGACAACCACGGGTGCGAGTTCCACTTTCTTCCCGATACTAAGTCCTCCGGCTAATCAACAATCATTGTTCATAACGCTTACACATGTTAACGAGAACCACTTCATACATGTTAAGCTGGAAGGGGATTATCCAATGCCACCAGCACACGGGCTATGGTTGACCCACCGAACACCCCATACGGAACAATGAGAAGTTATGTACTTGCCACGACTAGAATGGTATACATCGATAATGAATCCTCCGCCAAGATCAAACCCCAGTCTTAATTACATCGACAGTGATACGGAAGAATGATTTTTGTAATTAATAGTATTTTTTTATTAATTCCTATAATTTTCTACAATTTCTAATATTTTTTTTATAATTTGTATCATTTTTCTATAATTAGAATTGATTAAAACAGGTTAATAAAATTTTAATAAAAAAATTACAAATATACGACTCGTATAGAGCTAGAGGTGTCGTATAGGGTTGAGCAAAAGACCATTTTGCCCCTGGTATGCCCCCAATCTAGGCTTATTTCAGGGGCTAAAAGGTCATTCTACCATCCCCAGACGCCTCGTATAGATCTATACGAGGCGTCTATTTGAGCGGGTTTTTGAAAATTTGAATATTTGAAAATCAAAATTTGAATTTTTTAAATAAGGACGATTCGTATAGACCTGTACGTGTAGTCTATAGGGGCGGCAACAATTCTTTTTTTTTAAATTTGAATTTTGAAAATATTTTATGTTAATTACTAATATACCCCTGAAGGTCCCCAGTATAGGCCTTTAACAGGGGCTTAAAGGTAATTTAACAACCCAGACGCCTCGTATAGATCTATACGACGCATACAACTAAGGCGGCCACTTTTACACTTTTTCTTTTTTAATTATTAAAAAATGTTTATTAAATGACCATTTTGCCCCTGTAAAGCCCCCAGTATAGGCTTTAGTCAGGGGCAAAATGGTAATTAACCATTCCAGAAATATCTTTTTGGAATGGTTAATTACCATTTTGCCCCTGACTAAAGCCTATACTCGGGGCAATACAGGGGCAAAATAGTCATTTAATAAAAAGGGAGGACGACGCGTATAGGTCTATACGAGGCGTCTATGCCTCGTATAAGGCTGGGGGGCCTAGACGAGGCTGGTTATCACCCCAAACAAAAAAACAAAAACATATACGGAGCACACACCTCTATACGCCTCGGAGTAGTATTTCGACCGTATATTCGAAGATTTGAAGCATCACTGGTACGTATTTCATCCCGTAGTTTAGTATTTTGCCTCGTTTTTGCCTTTAGACCGTAGGTTTGCCCTGAAATTTGGTTTTTGTTGGGTTTGGGGGTTTGAATCTAATGTTGAAGATGAAGTAGGTAGAACAGGACGCCGAGTATAGCCCTATACGAGGGCTATACGAGGCTCTGCAACTTCTTTTTTTTTTTTTTTGTTATTAATATTATTATTATTATTATTATTATTATTATTATTATTGTTGTTAATATTATTATTATTATTGTTATTATTATTTATTTATTAGTATTATTATTATTATTATTTATTAATTATTAAAATTATTATTAGTATTATTATTGTTATTATTTATTTATTTATTATTTTTATTATTATTTATTATTATTGTTAATATTATTATTATTATTATTATTATTATTTATTAGTATTATTATTGTTATTATTATTATTTATTAATTATTATTATTAGTATTATTATTGTTATTATTATTATTATTCGGATTTATTTATTATTGTTTTTATACGTATACGTTATTTATCTGCAGATTGATTATGGAGGGCGATGACATTCAGATAGAGCTTGATGGGGCACCGCCGGGGGGTCAGCCGGCTCAGCAGGTTCAGCCGGTTCAGGAGGGTCCACGACGGAGACGGCGGCCGGCTCTGGATACGCTGCAGGGTTGTCCGTATCTAGAGTTTCCCGACGGCACCGATGCCGCTCGTCATTGCCAGAAGCTTAAGAGGATGCACATTGGATCACATGCATCGATCGACTGGGATGCGATGGACCAGCTTACTGAGACGGCTAGAGTGCGTCGGTTTATACCTGTCGATTCGCCGTGGCATCGTCTTTTTGATTTGGCGCACACGCCGACCTACAGGGAGCTGCTGGTCGAGTTCCTTTCGTCATTCACATTTCACCCTCGCTGGCGTTTTGCGTACGATGACGCTAGCAGACTTTGCGGTGCGTTCTGGTTTATACATGCAGGGGGAGATCGAGACTGAGGTTTACACAGCGGGGCTAGTGGTGGTTGACAAACCCACTCTTTTAGGGTTTTGGCAGGTGATTGTGGGGCCAAATCATTGGGAGCACGAGAAGTCGAAGGGGAGGGTGTCGTTTGTTATGGACCCACTGTACAGGTACGTACGTTTATTACGGCAATTATTGTGATTATGTGCATTGTTTATTAATCTCTGTTTCTGTATTTCGCTAACACTATCTGCAGGTATCTGCACCATTTGCTCGCTACTTCTATTTCAGCGCGCGGCTACAGCCGTGAGTGGTGTACGACCACAGATCTTTTTTTTCCTTTATTGTTTATTGTATAGGAGGCCGTGCGCGCTAGCACACGGTCTAGCCCAGTACTACGCCTCCACCCATCACCGGCAGGAGCGCGGATTTTTGTATGGCGGGGCGTACGTGACGGTCATTGCCCGTTCATTTGGCCTCGTACTGCACCAGGACCCACATCTACGGATGCCGCCAGTCATGCCGATGCGGATGGGCATGCAGTCGCTGTGAGGGATGAGGGTAATCAAGAGGTTCCCCGTTGGCCCGCGGTTTAAAAACCGCGACGGGGGCATATGGACAGAGGAGCCCCTACCAGAGCATTTCGAGCCCGTTTATCCTCCTGCAGATCCTGCTGATGTAGTGCCCGTGGAGGAGCCTCCGGAGGATGTAGACGGTGCAGCGGTGCCACAGCCACCGCCACCTGCCGGGGCACCTCAGTTTCCACGTCACGCTATTCCAGGTCATGCCCCAGGAGCTGCGCTACATCCGGATGTACGAGCCGAGCTTGACAGGCTCAACGATTTGGTAGGTTGGCTGGTACGGGCCGAGCAGGATAGACGAGAGAGAGAGGGATGGCCCCTGATACCGCTTCCACCGGCTCGAGCAACACATCAGCAGTAGCAGCCGCAGTAGCCAGATCCAGATTCAGATTCGGATTTGGATGCATAGACCTGTTGTTGTTTTTATTTTTATTATGGATGTACAAACTTATCTTATATATTTTTGTTATGGATGTACAAAGTTATCTTATATATGTCATATTTATGTTTGTTTTCAGTTATTCGGTTACCTAATGATTGTTGTCTTAAATTGAGATAATACGGAAACAAAATATGTTTTGAATATAATACGGAAACAATATATCCCCTGAATATAATACGGAAACAATATTTGAACGAGATAAAATTTTAATCGGAAGAATAATATTTAAAAAAGTAAAATGTTAAAAACATTATAATATTTAATCGATATAATATATTTAAAGAGCCGATTTTTAAAAAACAAAACTTTTTTTAAAACCAAAAAAATTTTCAACCACAAAACACATCTTCAAAAACTATCCAAAAAACCATACCAAAACCCACCAAAACACCCCTCATTTCAGCCAAAAAAAAAAAAACAAAGACTAGACACCTCGTATAGGTCTGTACCCTTCGTATAGGGTTCCTTAAACTTTGTGCCTGACACCCTCTGAGACCCCCTTGAATTCAGTGCTTAGACGCCTCGTATAGGCCTATACGAGACGTCTAGGGCACAAAAAATGTGAAAATAGGCGCAGAGGGTGTCCAAATATCTCCAGCCTTTAATAATGATAGTTTATTTCTATTTTGTGATTAACAGCCAATAGTTTTAGATGTGGTGGTTTTGGATTATATGATAACTAGAGTTACAAACCTATGGGAAAACGATAAAATGTGTACCTTGTCAAATTCTAAAGTTAATGAAGCTGATTTCATAAAGGTACTCTTAAGATCATTTCCATTACTCCAGGGGACACCGACAATAAATTGGTTATCTAGGTCAAAAATTATTGGCGTTATCATTCATTAACTTGGAAACAAATCGATGATAATTTAAAATAAAAAATGTTGCAGTAAAGACTTGATATCCTTTGAACATGTCACGAATTTAATCAAGTGAAATTTCAAATTTGTAAAAGCACTAACATGGGTAGTTTTTATCATCTAAAATAAAACAAATTTGCATATAAAACTCATGCTATGGCATTCAAAGTGAACAAAAAAAGTGTCCGTGACATACACGCCACCAAAATTATACCATCCACATAGCCTCGTACATAGTGTCCGTGACATACACGCCACCAAAATTATACCATCCACATAGCCTCATATATGTACGTATAACGAGTGTGTAAATAACCAACGGTTTGGCAATAGAATATTTTGTTTATCGTATAACGAGCGTGTTAATAACCAACGGTTTGGCAATAGAATCTTTTGTTTCACTGAGCTCCCAATCTGTTTGTTTCTCCAAACTCCCATTTAGCAATAACCCCTTTCCATGATGAGCTGCCAAGCATATGATCAAAAGGATGCCAACTGCAATCCCTTACAACATTGCCATGTCTGAGTTTCGCAACCAGTTCTTTAGTCATGTGAAAGAAAAAGAATAATATTTTGAAAGCAAGTGGTACCAAGTTGATATTGGTGCCCTTCCTACATGGTCTAGAGTTCAAGTCCCATTGTGGAAAAATAGTGTAGATTTAATAACCATTAAAAAACAACTGAAAAAGATTCACAAACATAAGCTAAAAGTTACCAGATCATAAACATAAATGTGCCATCTACAGATCCAGTGTATATGTATTTTTGTCCAGTGCTGCAACACTAGTTATCAAAAATTATAAAATATTAACTTCAATCATGGAAAGTGATGAATTAAGCTTGGGAAATACCTATATAGAGGGGAGAAATAACATCTAATGAGGGTTTGCTAGAGACATGAAAACGATCTGAAGAAGAAAATCTACCCCTCCCAGTTAGGTTACTTTCCTGCCCTACCAACATCTTTTAAAGGGAATCAGAAACCAAACAATGGAGCAAGAGACCCTAAATCAATACGTTAGATTCGTCAACAATTAAAATTAGATCCCGTCAAAACCATCAATAAATTACTACGAACCTGAGATCGATGAAGAAGCGAAAACAATACTCTCCTCCAAGTTTATCGTAACCCTTATACGTCATTTTGATCCAAACTAAACCCGGCGGTATACTCTTTTATCGTTCTGAGTCAAGAAGAATTCGTTACACTAATACGAAACCCGTTATTTTGATCACAGTTGTACACAATGTTATCGTTTTGAGTTCGTTGGAGAATCAAGAATGAAAAGCATTTTTACATCTAGGTCCTCCAACTATACTTTTATAATAACTTGTTTCCAAAGGTTTTTAAAACTAAGTTTCGCTCATTTAAAAGTTGCACCCAAAATTTACAACAACTTGCATGAAATCAAGATGTTACGAGTCTACTCCTTCCTCACAATATGTATGTATCCCCATTTCTTCTTCCAAATAGCCTCCATTGTCGTCCAAAAAAGAACTTTAGCTTATTATTATTGTTAACTTCAGTTTTATATATACATATCTTGCTTCATCAAGAAGTCACCTCCAAAAATCAAATCCTTCGTCCCATGCCAAGGTTGTAAAAATCGTGACTAGTCGGAAATTAATCGCTAATCGGCCAGTAACTGAGTAATTTTTCGCTAAGCAGTCCATTAATCGCTAGTCGGCCGACCAAAAATCGGCGATTCAGGCCAGGACCTCTAAATTCCTGCCAATTTCAACCAAACCATGTGAATTCCAACCATTAATCTTGTATACTTAAAAAATGAGTTGAGTAAGAGTTGACCTAGCTACTTAAAATGTGTATATATATGTATACATAAAACTAAAAATTACATATAAAATACCCGATCCGATTAATTCCAACTAAACCCCGAGTTGTCGCCAGTCCCACTTCACCGGCCGACTAGCTAGTTCTCCAACCTTGCCCATGCCTAACTACACCGACCAAGATCTCCCAAATCACATCTACTTCGTCTAACCGACAAATCAAACTCAGATCCTACTTCAATTCCACAAAAAATGTACATGGGAGGATCTTAGTTAAAAAAAATCTTTTATTTACATAACTCCTAGCAAGAAACTTTGTAAAAATTCATATCATAATGTTTCCTTATGAAAAATAGGTTTCGTTTACCTACTAAAATTATGTTTATGAGGGTTTAATTTAGCAAAGAGTAAATTAGCATCTATCATTGCATTCGTACAAATGCACGCTAACAACAAAATTTAAGGAAAATAAATAATTTACCATGAGATAGATCAATCTAAGTTCTCATTGCTTGCTCTCATATCCACATCAGATATACCATGCCTCTTACCACCATGAAAACCCTATACTCATAATCATCATCATTATCTTTTCCCAACCAGTGACCCAACCATACAAGTTCTAGTTTTTTTTCATACACCCACACCCCCAACCGCAACACTTACGGTTGTTAAGCAAGTCTCAACCGATACCATGTAAATGAAACTGGTATGAAATGGAAAGAAAATTTGAACTTGAATATGATTAAGGTGGTGTTTGTTTTTTCAGATGTAAAAGGTCTGCAGTCTGCGGACCACATCTGCAAACGTCTGCACGAGAAGAGGTGGACCAAATGTCTGCGAAGTGTAATAAAAAGAGTGTTTGGTTATCTCACCTCTTTACCTCTTCCCCTGCTCAACGTTTCTCCACCACCACCACTCCTCGATCACCCACCCTCATCAGATCTGTCATCAAATCTGCCATCGAATCCATCATCCTCATCGGAATCTGTTATCTTCATCAAATCCGTTATCAAAGCTTTCTCCTCCGGCGACATCATCTACACCCACCCTCATCAGATCTGTCATCAAATCTCCTCCGGCGACATCATCAGATCTGTCATCACATCTCCTCCGGCAACATCAAATCAGTCATACAAACAGCACAGATTTCAGTGTGTTATTATTATTATAGACGGAGATCGAAGAGATGAAGATGGATGTATCCAGATCCAGATCTCACATACGGTGGTTCAATAAACAATAGCAGATATATTAAAGGTTTAGGGTTTCTTTCTTAAAAATGGTGTTGACGTGCAATGTGAACTAGATAGTAGTAGACTTCCTGCCTAGCCATTAACACATTTTGATTTCCTAATCATTCCACCAGATCTCAAAACCTTCCTCACCAATATTAAATTCAATTCAAAAAACAAACAAGGTAAACTGAGATTTGATTTTGTAGTTGGTGATGATGAACAGTGAAGGATTTGGTGTGGGGGCTGGTGACCGGGATTTGAGATTAGGAGGAGAGGGATGGAGAGAGGGTTGGAAGAGGTGTGAAGACATTGGACCATGTCTGTGTGGGGAAGAGGAAGCGCAGGGGTTTGAAGACATTTTTTAATGAAATGTCTTCTAAAAAACAAACGGTCTGCAGAGCTAAACGTCTGTGTGTGGTCTGCGCAGCGCAGACATAAGAGGTTAGAAGAGGTTTTTCTGAAAAAACAAACACCCCCTAAGTGTATATAAAAATGAGGAGCCCTCTATATATAGGGAGAAAGAGGGAGCAAAAAGTAATAACTATTTATATGAGGGTACACCTATAATTATATGCAAGGACACCTATAATTGCATGTAGGGACCTCTAGTTAACAACTAGGTCCTTCAACTATTTACAACTAACATATACTAAATGCCATCCCTTGACATTGTGCAAAAAGAATGACATCTGAGTGCAGGAAATAAGTAAATCAATAATTAATTGAACAACACAACTGAAGCATAAGATTTAATCAACATCAATTATTAAACAAAACTGAAGCAGAAATGATTGTAGGGAATTAGCGATATTGATTAAAATTGTAGAAATATAATAAAGCCCGATTGTCGATTTAGTTTCCCAAAACAATCGCATTCATCGTTTATTTTGGGCTTATTTGCCACTCCCCTCGCTGCCTTTCAAAACTGATTGCTGTTTATTTAGATATTCTATTATTTATCTAGGGTGAGTATCAAATAGGAAGTTTATTTTGGCTAGGAAGGATAGGAAGCAATAAAATTATGACATGTGGCAAAATTTAAAATAAAGAGGAATGGTATTTTAGTCAATTTTACATAATCTTCTCCCTTCTTCTTCTCTCTGTAACTTCAAAACCCACCATTTTCAAAACCCACAATCTTCAACATTTTCTTCACTTTCTATCTCAATAATCACTATATTATAGTGCGATTTTCGTCACCAATCAATGATTCAAACACCCAATCAATGTGTTCTTCAACTTTTTTAAAGAAACCCAGTTTAATTTCATACAATATCTCATTTTTTCCTGTGATTTTGAAGCGAATCACTCGATTCATTCGATTCGATCGCTGATAAGTGTTTCAAACATTCAAATTTCGTCAATCGGTGAAGAAAGCTAAAGAAATCGGCTTCGATCTATGTAAGAAATTTTTGAATTGCATTTTTACGATCTGGGTTTTTGAATTAAGTCATTGCGTTTTACGATCTTGGTAGGGGTCCGGGGGCAGCGCCCTGGGAGCAGGGCCCAAGGGGCGGCAGCCCCTGACGGGGTCCAAGGTTCAGAGAGAACACTTTCTTTGTGTTTTTAGGCCATTGTGTTTTAGAATAAGACATTTTTATGTGTTTTCTGTCCATTTCTTTTCAGAAAACACATTTTTGAAGTGTTTTTAGTCATTGCGTTTTAGGTAAAACACATTTTTATGTATTTTCAGTCCATCGCGTTTTAGAGAGAACATTTTCTTTTCTATTTTTAGGCCATTGCGTTTTAGAAAAAAAAACACATTTTTGAAGTGTTTTTAGTCCATTGCGTTTTAGGTAAAACACATTTTTTTGTGTTTTCAGTCCATTTCGTTTTAGAGAGAACATTTTCTTTTCTGTTTTTAGGCCATTGCGTTTTAGACAAACACATTTTGAAGTGTTTTTAGTCCATTGCGTTTTAGGTAAAACACATTTTTTTTTGTGTTTTCAGTCTATTGCGTTTTAGAAAAAAGACATTTTTAAGTGTTTTCTGGTCATTGCGTTTTAGAAATAAGACATTTCTTTGTGTTTTTTGTGCATTGCGTTCTAGGTAAAACACATTTTTATGTGTTTTCAGTCCATTGCGTTTTAGAAAGTACACTTTCTTTTTGTGTTTTTAGGCTATTGTGTTTTAGAAATAAGACATTTTTTTGTGTTTTTTGTCCCTTGCGTTTTAGAAATAAGACATTTCTTTGTGTTTCTGGTGCATTGCATGTTAGAAAAAAGTCATTTTTTACGTTTTTTTTCCATTGCGTTTTACGCAACTGGTTTTCGAAAATATAGCAATACTATACTCGTTTTAAAGATAAAAAAATGCTCGTTTTTTTGGTTCAATTTTTATAAAAAAATAATGTCGTACGAAAAAGTTATTAACGTTTAAAAAATGGAGGGGAATTGGGAGGGAGAGAAACTATTGTCCTGGATTGACTAGAATGCCCTTACACAAACTCACACGTCTCTTTTTTCTCTTCAATTTCACTCATTTAATCTTAGCACTTGATTAAATCAAATGATGGTCAAGATTACTTCCTAGCATTCCTAGCAAAATAAACTTCCTATTATATCCTAACCCTATTTATCTAACCTAAATGTTAAAATATGTAGTTTTTTTTAAATAACTAATTATAAAAACCGTCGCTGCGTTGCGGCGAACTTGTTTTGTTATTTAGTCTATGTTTATATGTGTTTGAAATCACTACGAGCGCGTTGCACACGGAATCGCTGAGAAGAATAAAAAGAAAATATAGAAAAAAAAACACTAAAAAATAACCGAAAGAAAATCAACTAAAAAAGTTGTATGGTAATGATGTTCGGTAGAAACCCGTAGTCAGAGATGAGCAAATAGTAATGGGTACCGGTACCGAATTTCCTGAACCGAAAGATCCTAAGTACCAGTTCGGTACTGAGGTTTGGCATTCCTGGTACCGGTTCGCTACCGGTTTTAACCTTCATATACCGATACCGTAACCGGTATTTTCGGTACCAATACCGATTCGGTATCAGTTGGCACCAAGCTCATCTCTACCCCTGAAACTAAAAAAAAGTTGTACGATACTGTTGTTGTTCGTACGGTACCCGTGATCAGAGATGAGCAAATGATACTGGGTAGTAATACCAAATTTCTTGAACTAAAAGATTATCAAACTCAATCCGGTACCGACTTTTGGCGTTTTATGTACTAGACTGGTGCTGGTTTTTACCTTCATGTACCGATAACGAACCAGTACTTTCGATACAAGTACCGGTTAACACCAAACTTATCAAACCTAAAAAGCAAAGAAGATAACAATTATTGGAGAATTATAATGTTAAAATAATAAAACACTGTTCATTTCATACATTTATTAATATATAGGAGAATTAGGTTAGAATCCGGTGTATTACATGAGTTAAATAAATAAATATTATCGTAAACAAAGAGTTTTAAGAAATATAATATCGTTAATTTGTTTCTTATAATTATTATGAGATTGCTAAATAAATAAGTAGATTAGTATGTTTTTACTAATATATAAGTGAGTGATACGTAACATTCATTGGAAACACGTATATTACAAAGGTTGAATATCAAAAACAGAAAAATTTTAAACTTTTTTAATTAATTATTACACGTGTATTACAAACCCGTGTATTACATGGGTTGACATTATTTGGAATCGTTAATTAGTTAATTATTAAAAAGGGTAAATTTCTTTAATAAATTATCAAAAAGTTATTTTTTTTAGTTGTAATATATGACGAACTCATTGCATTGTATTACAATTAATAATATATTTCAATTAAATATATCCATCGTTCATTGTGTTTGTAATAACCCGCGTTTTGAAGTCAAAGTCAAAGGAAGAAAAGATTGCTAAATGCGATCTGTCACTCCTTGCTTAATCATTGATTGTACTCCTTGACTTGTAATCAATACTCTAGGTTATGTTACTTTAGTTGTATTATGTGGAGTAAATGCTAATGATCGCAGTTAATCGCTAATCGATTTATCGCTTATCTCATCGCTGTTGCATCGCAACTCGAATTTCAGGTTATGGATATTGTTTTACGTGTGTGTGCTATTATGTGTTACTTGTGCATGTTTATATTTGTTTTGGATGTTAATCGCAAACGCAATCGCAACTCTATCACAACGCAACACGAAACGCAGAATGGGTATGTTTAGGGTTATGACTGTTAGTTAGGTTATTTGTGTAATTAAGGTGTCATACTATCGCATCGCTTACTCGCATCGCGTCGCAACGCTCAACGCACGAAACGAAACACCGAAAACCAACTCACAAAACCCATCAGATCGAATGACCATTCGATCGCATGGTCATCCGTCCGGATGATGACCATCCGATCGAGTTGCCCTTCGATCCGTCATCTACACCGCCTTTCTCCTCTCTTTGCCTATAAATAGCACCTGTCACATCAATAATCATTGATGTGACAGCTCCTCCTCCGACCAACACGTTCCAGCCCTATTTTCTCTCGATTTCTCGCGATTCTTGTAAGTTTTCAACCCAAATCTTATACTTCTATCATCTACACACACTTCTTAATCATTTTCACCAACAAATCTTAACTTTTCACCATGAAATCGGTTGGTTTGGGCTGTTCTAGAGTGATGTCATCAGGGGTTCTCATGAACTTCAAAGTGTGGCTTCATACCACCAAGAACAACTCAGATCTAAGTGATTTCTACAATGTTTAAACTCTGATTTCTTCTAAATCTAAACAAAATCGAAGTGTTTCAAACTTTTCTTCAATAATCTCAACTTTCCACATAAAACCGATAGAATCTGAGCTCATTCAGGCCTCCTACTCATTTACTAGTGGAATGTCGGTCTGAGAACGGATTTCTATCAAAGAGACAACCGATTCAGGGTTGAACATGAATAACCGTCAAGAACAGTTAACTAAACGGACGGGGTGATTCCTATCTGATCGGGTGACTTGGACTTGATGGGGTTTCCATTTTAAAACGTTATCACACCGTCTCGGTTCAAACGATAAACTTTCTAAACTTGGTTGATTTTACAAAACTTTTCAACTCGAGCAAGTCGCCCGGACTAACGGCCATCCGATCGGATAGCCATCAGACCGAATGGCTATCCGTCCCAGGGACTTGTGTTGTTAAACACTTAAAACAATTTCAAAAGTTCAAAAGAATAAGGTCTCCACTCGGGTTGCCATCCGAGCGGACGGCCATCCGTCCGGATGACCGTCTGACCGGACGACCTGAAGGGTAGAGACATTCCAAGTCTTTTCAAATGCAACAACGAAAACTTCAAAGTTCCATCATACACAAACACATCCATCCCAGACGAGTGACCCTCCTAGCGAATGGCCATCCGTCCGGATGACCATCCGTCCGGAAGGTCATCCGATCGGATGACAATCAGTCCCACAGTCACTTGCCTCGTTTTACGCACCGATCAACGCTCATACTATCGTACTGTGTTCAGGCTAATCTCTCAGTGCTCCCTTCAGTCCAAGAGAGTGTTTATTTACTAAACACAATCTGTGAGTATACTCGATCCCATTTTTGCTTTAAGCAGTTTTGCGTGTTACATACGTTACTTATATCAAATCACATCAATCACACAATGCAAACACTTTTATACGCAAACCGCTCTACATGGTATACGTGTTATTCGATGAATGCTTGTATGTTATGTTTACACAGTGATTGTTACCTGACACCTTAGCAACGATAGTACTATAGTTTGGACTCAGCACCTGTCGTGGACGGGGGTTGCTAAGGGTATTTCTTCACATGTCACAGTGGTGATATGTGTTGCGCACTCTACAACTCGCAGTCACGTATGTACATATTTCATTGTCGATAACCTATTTGCTTCACTTTATACATGTTACATGTTGGTTATGCATAACTCGCTTTCGCTACTATTATGCTATTAAACTTGTATGCTCACCTTTACACTATGTGTATTGACCTTTATTTTAACGTATGTGACAGGTGTTTAAGATGCTAGGATTGCTGGATGTTTTGGAATCAAGCTTAGGAGAGTCTAGAAACAAAACAATTAATTTATGAGTTGTCGAAACTGCTTTATTGTCTTTGAGATACTTTGTCTGTATTAACAGATACTCTCGGTTAAATTGCTCGCCCGACGTGACTTTTTACTATAAACACGAGAATTTGCGTTGAATCAGGAGTGAAATCCATACTTCGACGCAAATCTCCTTCTCGATCTCGTGATTCTATCACACAAAGAGGAATACGGTCATTAAGTTAGGGGTGAAACCCGAATCTCGATGACTTGTTCCGCTCCCTGTTTCTGGATTTTTACAAAAACTCTCACCAAAGTCCCGACGGACTCCAACGACCCGAGTCACACAATAACTGGAAGGATGCATGCCGTTCGCCCAGATCGATGTGAGAGCACAGTCCAGAAGGGCAAAGTGTATACTCGAAGTCCTTGTGAATAGTCGAATCACTTTGGGTAGTCAAAGTCTAACACACCCGAGGCCGTCTATTCGCTTTTATGTGTTTCGATTCTGGATTCGCACCCGTTGACTCTGTGATGTATCGCTTTATGTGGATTTTTATGTGTTTTATGTGGTTTTACATGTTTATGTGGTTCGATTTTGGTGATTTATACGCTTTTTGCTTTTCGCTTTGATCAACACGCACAACTCGCACTGCACATCTATCTCAATACGCTAACAAATCGCATGCTATGTTACTCGCCAACGCTACTCACTTCTCACACTCGCAACTCTCGATCGCGCTACGCAACTGTGAAAGATAGGTGAATACGTGCAATATATGTAGGTGAATACGTGCAAAATATAGTTTAAGGCGCGATTTTGGTGTGCTATGTGCTTATGTGGACTACGTGCTTATGTGCTTACGTGCTTCTGTAGATTATATGCCTACATGATTATGTGTCTATGTGATGGGATGTGTTCCTGAGCTTTATATAAAGTAGCTTTGGGTGAGATAATAGACTATACTCGACTTAATCGAAAATTGTGTTTGAGTCCTGTGACGATGTCTGTTGCAGACAATGTCGTCATTCGGATTTCACACTGCTCGCTCCGCTCGTCATAACCATGAGGACAAACGCATCGCTGCTCTAGTCGCAAAGCAGATGGCTAAGGTCATTTCGCAACTTGTCAGCGAGCTGAATGAAAATGCTAGAAAGTCCTCTGAAGAATCTAGGACTGATTCTCCTAAGTCTACTTTTAGCTTCAAGCAGTTTAAGGCATGCGGCCCTAAAGAATTCACCGGAGAAGACGGGCCTACTGCCATGTTTCAATGGTTCGATTCAATTGAAGTCACTATGCGCCAAAGCGGCTGTCCTGGTAATCTTCGCACTGTTAACGCAACTGGAATTTTCCAGTCCAGGGCTCTGGATTGGTGGACTGCCGAAAGAAACAAGCACGGAAATGATGCAGCCTATGGGCTTACTTGGGAAGAGTTGAAGGAAATCATGATGAAGGAATTCTGCCCTCCCCATGAGCTTCAGAAGCTGGAGGATGAGTTTTGGCACATTAAGCAAGAGGGTGGCGACAACGCTGGTCTAACTGCCCGCTTTAAGCAGCTTAGCATAATTTGTCCTGGCCAAGTCTCTACTCCCGATATCACCATCAAGAAATACATCCGTGCTTTACCGGATTGTGGTGCTGATTTGTGCAAGACGCGAAGACTATAACCATGGAAGATACCTTCCTGCTCGCTGCCGATATTAACGAAAAGCGGGTTCAGGCTGGTTACTTTGATAAAACCACCAAAAGTCTTCATCAAGTTACCGCTTCTCCCACCGCTGAAACCGCCGCACCGCAAACCTCCAAGGCTACTCGTCGCAAGCGAAAGAACACCACCAACAACAACAAGAACTGTGCCGTCACCGCCGCCCCACTCAATGCAGTACCCGCTCCACCCCAAAACCAGAATCGTCAGGTAGCAGCACCAGTGACCAGTGCACCGCCTGCAAAGCGTGCATATACTGGTCCACACCCGCTCTGCCCTACCTGTACTTATCACCATCCTGTGGGGATTGCGTGTCGATTCTGTGTTCACTGCAACCTGTACTGTAGGACCGGTTTTGACTCCAGAACGATTGAGAACCGATACGTGTGACGTGTGGAATCCGTACACGAACGTGACCGAACATAAGATCGTACAATAAACGTGATTCTATTGATCAATATAACGAGTACAAACACCACGAATCACCTTTCTCTCTCTAGACTTTCTCTCTCTAGCTCTAGATCTCCAAAGCTCCAAAATGGCAAAAGTTCTCAAATGAAACCATAAAGCTCCTATATATAGGCCAAGGCATAAGTGTAACACCTCGAAAATTTACGTCCAATAATGTACTGACACGTGTCATAGGCTTTGAATATGTGAAAAAGCACTTTAGAGGGACTAAAGTTGACAAACAGTGAAACTATGTGAATATAAGGGTCCAAAGTGTCAACAATGGATAAATAGGCTCTACAATAACCCTACATGGTGTTTATAGTCTTAAACAAGTAAATCATGGATCATACGAAGCGGAAAATGAAAGAAAGTGAGGAATTACAAACTACAGGGGCTAAATGTGTCAACATGTTGAAAGTATACCTCTGAGTGACCTTTTGGTAGACCCGAAGCTTTGTAATGGTAAAATATACTCACTAGAATATGTGGTAAAAAATTCATAAAGTTTCGATATCGTATGAGAAAGTTATGACCAAAACCGTGTACGAAGGGTTAAATGCGTTAACATTGAAATTCGTGACTTTTCGGGTAAGCACAAAGTTAACCAAGGACCTACCCAAGTTTGTAAATGTCCTAAGACCCTTAAAAGTCAGGTTTGAGGGTAAAGAGTGCAAGATAAATAGCCAAAACCACGTTACAAAGGACAAGGACTGAATTGTAAATGTTGAAAACTTGTTAGGCTGGTCACCAGCTTGTACGCGGCCCGCGTAAGGGGCCTCGCGGCCCGCCTACAAGTTGCCAGCGACAATCAGCGCGCAGATGTCAGTTTTTAAGTCTGAAACGATGCTTAACAGCTGTGAATCGATACAAGGGACTCTCCAATGGTTTTACATGCATATAGAGGCACTTGGACACATCTGATAACACTCATAGACTCTTGTGGCATCATCTTGGATGATCAAAGTTTATATTTAAGAACACCCATTATTGCAACAAGTCCACATTCACTTGCATTCTCAATTCTGGAGCTCTCTGGTCATCAACAAGGTTTCATTAGGCTTCCTAACCGTAATTAGGACTCTTGTAAGTATTCCTAACCCTCTCTAATTTGTTCTAGCTTAGCTAATTAACCAAAAGTCAAACCATCGTAATTTAAGTTTGACTTTAAGATTAAACGAAATTTGCTTAGTCATTTCTCGAATTGAAAGTACCTACAAGTAGGTATTTATGTGGGTAACAAACCCTTAAAAGGGTATTTCCAGATTCCCACTCTAACTATGTTAATTGTCGAGTCAAAGCATACTTTAAAAAGTCAACAGAATGA
Source organism: Helianthus tuberosus (assembly GCA_030545235.1). Taxonomy (NCBI): domain Eukaryota; kingdom Viridiplantae; phylum Streptophyta; class Magnoliopsida; order Asterales; family Asteraceae; genus Helianthus; species Helianthus tuberosus. The sequence continues at coordinate 125,860,677 of CM060416.1, forward strand.
TTATTTGCAAATTTAAGCATAATTAGCAATATAGGATGCATGCAACCTGTTTGATCATTAAAATAACTTGGTAACTAATGTAAGAACATGTCTCAACATGTTCAACTCGACAACTTTCAGTTTAAACCCGGATCGGAACCGAAAGTCGCATATTTTGACTTCTGCTTTGACTTTCAGTTCTGACCCGTTTATGCATGTTTGAGATCTGCCTTAGAGCTTATTTTGGACCAGGTTTCATATAAGTATAACTCTCTGAGATTTTACAACTTGGTTCAATACTTATCCGATTCATATGCATGTTTCCGATTAATGCTTAAATGTTGACTATTATGCCCTTTTGACTATAAAACATGATTTTTGAAAAAGTGAAAGAGTAGAAACATTTGTTGCTGATTTATAAACTTGCACCTAAAATTTGATATCAGTTTGAGGTCTAGATTAAGAGTTATGCTCATTAGCGTAATTTGAAAGCTTTATGTTAATTAATTGGCGTAATTAGCATATAGCCTAATTAAACCCACTTTTTGATATCAAAATTTTTACCCACTGATGTTATATAATATTTTGGGATTTTTGAAGATTTTTATTTAATTTTTGGCTGAGCATAACATAGGTCTCTAGGTTCGATTCGGTTATGACGGTTTTGCCCTTTTTAAGCCATAAAATGAGTTTTACAAATCCTTTTGACCTCAAACCTTTTTCTACTGATTTTATTTGTTAAATAAAATATTTTGAGTCTTCTGGAATTATAAAAATATCAGCTTTCTTTTAAAAACCCGGAAATGGCTCCAAATCGCCTTTTTAAGCATTTTTAACGCATAGTATGTACTATAACCATATTAAATATATAAGGTTGATACCTACTGATGTTTTTAGTATATTTTGAGATAATAACAGTAAGTAAAAGTTTTTGAACTCAGGTTTCCAGTTTTGACCTTTTTAGCCATTGTGAAATTACCAAAATACCCCTAAGGAGCATAGTTTGGTTTTAAATGATAAGTTTCACATATGGGTCATACCCTACTATTATCACATGTTAAATTAAGTATATTTACTGTATAAATCAGACCTGTAGCTCAGATTACAAATAAACTCTTTTATAATCTTTTAAATGACCAAAATGCCCTTATGAGGCTTAATTTGAGTTTATATCCGTTTTGGGCATAATAAAAGATATCTTACTGATATTATAACATAATTAAGGCATATTAAATCAGGGAACTTGCATATGACTCTTATGGTTACCCGTAACGCCCTTTTCGCGTTCGGTTCGGTTTATGTAACTAGTTTGCATAAATTGACCGAAACGGGTCAAACATTATCATTTTTGTCTCAAAATCCAGAATGTATTTAGTATACCCATATTATACAAGTCTTCAAACTTGTCGGGTCTAAATCACATTCTATCCGGTCTTCGCTTAATCGTGCGTTTGAACCGTATCATCCTTAAAACTAACCGGTCTAAGCTTAGGCTTAAATAAAGACCCGTTAGAAATCTAATAGGTTATTATAAACCTTTTGTTCCAGAATAGAAGAACCAGTAAAAGCTACCTTCACTTGCTAAATTGTGATTTATGCTTACCAAGGTAAATACTTTTAACTTATTTTCCCTATACGGGCTTGGGTTACGGTATATAGAATACCGCTTGATCGAGCATTAAATCTTCCATCGTTGGTGGTTAATTGAATAATTTGATCGGCTCGTTAAAACAGTCTTGTTCACTTAAAGCCTTTGGGGGGTTAATGACCATGTCCCGGATATCCCTGGCATCATTTTACGAAATGGCCACGACCTGAGCACGGGGTGTAGGCGTACACCTGTCAGTGTATAACTCATTAATGTGGTGTGTCTATTGATCTTTAACCCGGACAAGATCCGGGCTACTGAACGTACAAGTAACATGTAATTCGTTCACAAGATTATAATATTACATAATTATCCCAAGTTATAAAATGTTTTGTGCCACGTGCATTCAAATCAATTTTCAACCTTTTCAAAATGAGTCAGTTAAATTGTATTTACCAGTGTAAACTGACGTATTTTTCCAAAAGGTTAAGTGCAGGTACTACTCGTACTAGGCTGGCTGTCTTCTAGAGCGTCCACAATAAGTCTCGCAAGCTTGGATGACAATAAAGCTGTTGAACAATATCTTATTTTATTTTGATCCGCCTGTGGATCCGTTTCAACTATTAGTGATATTTAATAATACACTTTATTAAAGTTGAAATGAATCTATCTTTGCTTCCGCTGTGCATTTATATATTGTGTTGTTTGTCTATGATGATACCAACTACGTCACGATACTCCCCACCGGGCCCACCGGTGACACGTGGAAAATAGGGGTGTGACAATAAGGGATTTTCCCTTATTTACAAAATTGCCACCTTGCCCATTACCCTACTTATAACACTATAAAATCACATTTTCTTCTATTCTTTGCTACGAACTGGATTGACAGAGGCGATAGACATTACTGCACTAACAGACTCCCCCTTGGATATTGTCGCAGTCAATCTCGTAGCGTCTTGTCTTTCTCTCTCTCTCTCTCTCTCTCTCTCTCTCTCTCTCTCTCTCTGAGTCTTCTTGAAGGTTTGATATCATCAGCAACCACAGACTCCCTCTTTCTCGAATAGACTCCCTATGGATCTGTCTTCGGCTTCAGTTGTTCTCCCTCTCGTTAGACTCTTTCTCTTCAGGCTCCCCCTTTCGTCAAGCTTCCATGCTTTTGGGATCGACACCTGGCTTTCCAGATACAAGCTCCCCCTTGCATCGAGCTCGTCTTCAGATTCCCCCTTAGACTCGGCTATAGGGATCGTAATCTGGTACAACATCTACAGATCTCAAACACTTATAAGTAAAAACGTTATGAACATCCAGGATTGAAAACCTGGTTCTCTCAGCATAAGCTAAAACATTTCAAATATGCGACGGTGAAAACTTTTTCGATTGTCCAGGAATTGTGACCTGGCCCTCAAAAATTTTTAATCAAGATCCTGGCTCTAAAATATAATAATATGAATATATCCAGGATTACTTGATTCTCTCCCAATCAAATTGCTTTAAAGATTTGGCAGTATTAAGTATCCAAGATCGAAATCTAGCTCTATACAGCAGATTTTCACAAATTAAGCATCCAAATCCCTCACAGTTAATCATCCAAGTCCAAATTAATGACCTTGGAGATATCACAAACTGTTTTTGATTTTTGATTTTTGATTTTAATACTTCAAGTTTCAAATTAATGAACTTGTTTTATTTTCAGAAACACGATCAGCATACTTAGATTTTGAAACTCAGCTTCCCAGACATCGGTTGTCGAAAATAAAGCAGAAATCAAAATCTTTTTGTATTTTTCTGAAACATAAAGCAGTAAAGAAATATTTACAGACAATATTTTTGTTTGAGTTCGTGTCAGAGGATCATATCAGTTTATGACAAATCACTAGTACCGTTGAGCTTTAAACACTTTAAGTTCTAAATGATTCACTTAGATTGTCAGTATACTGATCCACTTAAATTTTCACACAAAGTTCAATTGATTCGAGATACGGATTTAATTTTTAAGGACTTAACTCATTCGCGTGTCCCACCTCAGAATATACTCCCGTATCAAAATTCCCTAGATTCAGTCTTACAGGTGAGTATACCAATTTGATATCTGTATTCTGGGTTAGTGCAAGACCTTGAGAGCTCAGGTATGAACTTCCATTCAGTCAAAGAGATGAAGGCTCGACTTTAGGTGTGTTTGTCACACCCCTTTCTGCGGCGGAAGCACGAGGTGTGATCATGAAAGGTTCTCATTGCATACGAAAGGTAAACATGCTACATGCTCGTAAAAATACTTCAAATACCATAATTTGAAAACATAAGATAGCGTTTACATCGCTAGACAGCTTAAAACATTGTCTTAAAAGTTTACAACTTTATTTAAAGTTAAACACAAGCGACATCCACGAGCATAAACAAGACCGTGCGCACATCCATCCTAGTTACCTGAAATACATGTGAGTTTTTGGAAAAACGTCAACATAATGTTGGTGTGAATTCATGCAGTTTTGTATTTCACATTTGTATACTTTGTATGAAAACATAGTTTGAGAATAAATCAAGTTTTCATATATAAATCCAGTTTCATGTGTACACCACGTACTCATGTATAATTCAATTTCTTCTTGAGTACCCCACGTACTCAAATATAATTCCCATTTTCTTGAGTACCCCACGTACTTCAAGTATAATTCAATCTTTTCTTGAGTACCCCACGTACTCAAGTATTCATCCATCTTTTCTTGAGTACCCCACGTACTCAAGTATTCATCAATTTTTAGTATGGTATGACTTTTATGTAAATAAAGTATTCCTGTAAGTATCAGGATTGTTAATGGGTTGCAAAGCCATTAACATGTGACACGACATAGGAAGTCACCAAACCTAAGGCATTTAATTGGTATATTCTGAGACACAAAAGCACTACTCGATTCTCGCCCTCACCGAGAGTGTGGCTGCCAGGCACCCGTTAGATCTAACCTTTTGTTCTGCGGTCTAGGTATATTGTTGATTAATGGTGCTTCTGTACCCTATTCGTGACACTATTTCTCATAACGCATCCTACTTGGTTCTCGTCCTCACCAAGCGCGTTTCTTGTTATCATTTCTCATAACGCATCCTACTTGGTTCTCGTCCTCACCAAGCGCGTTTCTTATTATCATTTCTCATAACGCATCCTACTTGGTTCTCGTCCTCACCAAGTGCGTTCTTATTATCTTATATTTCGTCACACTTGGTTCTCGTTCTCACCAAGTGTACTTCTTGTATTCTTATATTTCATCACACTTGATTCTCGTTCTCACCAAGTGTGCTTCTTATATTTATATCATACCAATTATAAATATTGTACATTTGTACATGTATTTCACCCCCGAAGTTATAAAAACTTAAAACAGTTAAAAGAAAAGGGGGAGCTTGAACTCACAACTTTGTGTTCCTGTGCGTCGTAAACTTCACCGGATTTGCTTAATTAACGTCGTAACCTATACGCGTTTTCTTAACGTTAGTCACTAGACTTGCGTCGCACAAGTACAGTCACTCTCTTTTGTGTATATATTCTTGTGTTAAAAATATTTTATATTTTTAACTAAGTATCTTACTTATATTATTTTCTCAAAAATTAATATAAGTATCTCATGTTTTGCTCTTTGCACCCGAATTATGTATCTTGTATGTGTATTTTTATGTTTATACTCCTCATGAGTATTTAGTGTATTTTTAAGTCTTAATACACTAGCACGTATAACACATACTATATACACTTAGCACAAAAGTTGGTGATAAAATAATATATATTTTTCTCTCAAAAATATACATACTTATATCCATTTTTATTCTTGAAGAAATCCTTATTTCTTATCACCAAAAATTAGGGAAACCTTGGTAATACTTTAAATACATTTTTAGGGAATAAGTTTCCCAAAAACTTATATTTTTCTAAGTGTCAAAATTTATAAAAATTTCGACAGAGTTTCCCCTAAAAATGGAGGTTTCCCATGTTTTCAAAACATGTGTTTATTTTCTTTTAAATCGTCAACAACCATCAACAACAATTATCAACAATATTCATCAACAATAATCACTAATTTCTCCATTTCATGAACTTGAATATTTACAAAAATGTGTAGTAACTCACTAGCACATTTAGTAAGTCTTGTTATCTTTAAAAATAAGTTTAATTTCTTAAAAACTTTATTTTTAAAGAATATGAAGTTTCACAACTTCTAGTCGGTTTTTACGAAAATTATTTCTTTGTTAAAACTTTTGTTACACAAGTGTCCACACACTTGTTTGTTCACAAAAACACCTCTAGTTTATGAAAGATCCGGTTTTAAAACATGGTTTTGTCTTACAGTTGGTCTTTCAAAAATACCACTTGTAGATCTTTAGATCTACTAGTTTAGAACTCCATTTCATAAGATAAATTGTTTTTACACAAGTTCATGTTTAATAGTAGTAGTGTTCATCATCTAGTCCTTTTTATACTTTAACATACACTAGCTCATGTTCTAAGAACATAACCTAGCCGGGTTAGATGACGATCCGAACTACTACTAGCATTAAACAACACAAAATAATCATCACAAAACAAGTTTAACAAGTTTTACACAATTATCCATCTATTAACCATCATATTCATCACTTTAATAGACTTTTAGTTGGTGATTTAGTATGTTCATGATTTTCAACCGACAAATCTCTTATTAACCACTTTAAACAAGAACAAGAGGATGTTTTAGAACACTTACTACTAGCTCAAGGCTAGGGAAGTTCAAGAGTGCAAATGAGGTGGATAAAAGCAAATGGTGAAGGTCCTTCAAGATCCGCTTGCACTGAGCTTCGTTAGTGACCTTCTTACACCTTAATAGCACCTTAGAATAGAAGATGGAAGCTTGAAAAGGATGGTGGTGTGGTGGATGTTCTTGGCCGTGACCAAGCAAGAGAGGAAGGGAGGAAGTGTGTGTGTTGGTGATGAGTGAGAATGAAAGGTCTTGATCTTGTGTATTAACTTATAATCCACCAACATGTCATGGCCCATTGTGTAATGTGTTAGGAAAGGGGAGACAAGATCCACTAAAATATCACACAAAATCCTCATGTGGGGCATCCTTCATAACCGGCCCTTAGATGGGGGGGGGGGGGTCTTGGTTGCATTTCAATTGCTAGTTACATAAACTAGTTTCATTTCAAGTATTAAATCTAGTGTTAAGTGTGTTTATTAAATATATAGTGTGTTAGGGTGTTCGGGGACCCTAACTAGCTCAGAAAAATAAAAAACAATGCTTCTAACATTATTTTGGTGTTCCGGGTAATATCCGGTTGTTCGGTCACATACCGATTCGTTAAAGTGCTAAATTACACTTTTTAGTGTCTTTTAAGCACCTTTCTTGTGCTCTTTCAATTCCCAACCCTTAGGGAAATATTCTGGATAATAAAACGACATTTTTGCATAATATTTCAGTGCCAAAATGCTGATTATAGCTGAATTATGTAAATTTCTGCACTTAAAGTGCGTTTCGGGTGCTTTTTAGTGCTTATTTTTGCTTTCGCAATGTCTATAAATTAAACCCTTACATGTACTCTTGGGTTTTAATGTACTTTTGTCGTCGGACCTACACCTAGGCCTCAATTATAATGTCTGACTGCTTTCTGCAGTTCTGTTGACACAGTGTGTCTTACCGGTGAGTTTACTAGTATTTTTGACGCAACGCTCTCGTTTATGCATAAAGCAATATTTTGTAGTATACAACGTGCATGAATTCACTTGTTTAATCATGTGTTCAGACATTGCTGACAATTAAGCACATAATTGCAATCATTAAATAATGATTAAAGTGTACGGAAATTACCGGTTTGGTGCCAGTTGTCACAGTCTCCCCCCGTTAAAAGAATTTCGTCCCGAAATTCAGCCTGAACCAACTCTCGCTGGAGTCTTCTTGAATAGGTGGGGATACTTTTCCTTGAACTGGTCTTCACGTTCCCATGTGTACTCGGGTCCGTGCTTAGAGCTCCAACGTACTTTGACAAGTTTTACGCTGCTCCTCCTGGTCTTGTTGACCTTCCAGTCGGTAACCTCAACGGGTTGTTCTGTAAATCGGAGGGCTTCATCAATATGCACTTCATCCATCGGGATGATCACGTTTTCTTGTGTTGGACTCTTCTTCAGGTTGGATACATGAAACGTATCATGTACTCCATTAAGTTCTTCCGGTAACTCCAACTTGTATGCCACGGTACCAATTCTTTTCAATATTCTGAATGGTCCGATGTATCATGGATTCAGCTTTCCACGCTTTCCAAATCTGACTACGCCCTTCCAAGGTGAGACTTTTAACAACACTTTGTCTCCCACCTTGAATTCTACTGATTTTCTTTTCGGATCAGAGTAGCTCTTTTGTCGATCTCGAGCCGCCTTAATGCGCTCTCGGATCTGCGCAATCTTGTCGGTTGTCTCTTGTACAAGTTCAGGACCAACCATACGTTTATCTCCGGCATCTGCCCAACATAAGGGCGATCGGCACTTGCGGCCATACAGAGCTTTGAACGGTGCAGCTTTTATGCTCATATGATAACTGTTATTGTAGGAAAACTCAACTAAAGGTAGATGAGTATCCCAGCTGCCGCCTAGATCCATGACACATGCGCGAAGCATATCTTCTAACGTTTGTATAGTCCGTTCGCTCTGGCCGTCTGTTTGCGGATGGAATGCCGTGCTTAGATCTAACTGAGATCCAAAGGCTTCCTGAAATGATTGCCAGATTCTTGAGACAAAGCGTCCATCTCTGTCTGAAATGATTGAGATTGGCACTCCATGACGTGCCACAATTTCTCTTAAGTATATTTCAGCAAGCTTTCCAGTGTTGTCTTTTTCTCGGATCGGTAGGAAGTGCGCAGACTTCGTTAATCGATCAACTATTACCCATATCATATCGTGCCCTCTCGGGGTCCTGGGTAATTTCGTTATGAAGTCCATCGAGATTTGTTCCCACTTCCACACGGGAATCTCTGGTTGTTGTAGTAGGCCGGACGGTTTCTGATATTCTGCCTTAACCTTGGCACAGGTTAGGCATTTTCCAACATAAACAGCAACATCGCTTTTAAGTCTCGGCCACCAGTAATATTCCTTCAAGTCTTGATACATCTTGTCCAATCCTGGATGGATCGAATATCTCGATTTGTGGGCTTCATCAAGGATGACTTCTCGTATGCCACCATAGAGTGGAACCCAAATACGCTTCTTGAAGTATAAGGCTCCCTCTTCGTTTGGCACCATGTATTTCAGCATACCCCGTAGGTATTCAGCTTTACGGTTCTCTTCTTTAAGAGCTTCTTGTTGTGCATCCCGAATGCGTGCAGTGAGGTTCGTTCGAATCGTCATTTCCAATGCTCGAACCCTTAGGGTCTTAACCCTTTCTTTTCGGCTCAACGCGTCCGCTACAACGTTTGCCTTTCTAGGATGGTACTTAATCTCACAGTCATAATCGTTCAGCAGCTCGACCCAACGTCGCTGGCGCATATTCAATTCCTTCTGATCAAATATGTGTTGTAAGCTTTTGTGATCTATGAAGATTGTACATCAAGTACCATATAAATAATGTCGCCAAATCTTCAAGGCGAATACTACCGCACCTAGCTCCAGGTCGTGCGTGGTATAGTTTCTTTCATGTACCTTCAGTTGTCTTGAAGCGTAAGCGATGACTTTTTGGCGTTGCATGAGCACGCAACCCAAGCCTTGTCGTGAGGCGTCGCAGTATACCACGAAGTCTTCAGTGCCTTCGAGTAATGATAGTATTGGTGCATCGCAGAGCTTGTTTTTAAGTAACTGGAAGGCTTCTTCTTGTTTGTGACCCCAGTCGTACTTCTTGTCTTTCTGTGTAAGGGTCGTTAGTGGTTGAGCTATCTTTGAGAAATTCTCGATGAATCGCCGATAATAGCCCGCTAAGCCCAAAAATTGTCAAACTTCGGTTGGGGTCTTGGGAGCTTCCCAATTCTTTATTGCTTCTATCTTGGGCGGGTCTACATGAATGCCCTTCTCATTCACAACGTGACCAAGAAATTGTACTTCGCGAATCCAGAATTCGCATTTCGAGAACTTTGCATAAAGTTTCTCTTTCTTCAGTAGTTCCAGAATAGTTCTGAGATGTTGCTCATGTTCTTCTTTCGTTCGCGAATAAATCAGGATATCATCGATAAATACAATCACGAATTTATCGAGATATGGTTTACATACGCGGTTCATCAGATCCATAAAGATCGCTGGCGCGTTCGTCAATCCAAATGGCATCACAAGAAATTCGTAGTGCCCATAGCGTGTTCTGAATGCAGTCTTTGGCACGCTTTCATCTTGGATTCTCAGCTGATGGTATCCAGATCGAAGGTCGATCTTGGAATGGTAGCTTGATCCTTTCAGTTGATCAAATAAGTCATCAATCCTCGGTAGCGGATACCAATTCTTTATCGTGAGCTTGTTCAGTTCCCTTTAATCGATACACATCCGCAGTGATCCATCCTTCTTCTTCACGAATAATACTGGAGCTCCCCAGGGTGAGAAGCTTGGCCTTATGAATCTTTTATCCAACAACTCCTGAAGTTGTGTAGATAATTCTTGCATTTCGGATGGCGCAAGTCGATAGGGTGCCTTGGCTACAGGAGCAGCTCCTGGAACCAAGTCTATACGGAATTCGACTTGTCGTTGCGGAGGTAGTCCTGGCAGATCTTCAGGGAACACATCAGGAAATTCCTTCACCACAGGAATGTCTTCAAGTTTTGGCTCCACAGCCTTCTTGTCTATAACGTGTGCTAGGAAAGCGACACATCCTTTCTTTAAGCACTTCCATGCCTTCATGCAACTGATGATTCGAAGAGGTGCGTCTCGTTTTTCTCCATGCACGATGAGAGTTTCACCATTCGCTAAAGGGATGCGAATGATTTTCTCATGACAAATAACTTCAGCTTTGTTCTTGGACAACCAGTCCATTCCGACTACTACATCGAAGCTACCCAATTGAATAGGTAGGAGGTCTATGCTGAATCTTCGTTCACCAAGTTCTAGCGTGCAGCCTCTAACAACTTCGCCCGATTCAACGAGTTTTCCATTGGCTAGTTCTATGGAGTAAGGAATTTCTAATCTACTAGATTCTATTCCAAGTATGCGTTTAAATTCCACAGACATGAAGCTATAATCGGCGCCAGTGTCAAATAATATGGATGCAAAGTGATTGTTAATGAGGAACGTACCGGTGACCACGTTAGGGTCCTCGCGTGCGTTCTTTGCTCCAATCACAAATGCTCTAGCCTGAGCATTGTTTCCCTCTGGGCAGTCCTTCATGAAATGATCATTGCTTCCACACTTGAAGCATCCTTGGTTCCGCCCTTTACTGTTACCATTCTTGTTACCAGCACCATTTCCATTCCGGTTCTTTCCTTTTCCCCCAACAGTCTTCTGTTTGATGACCCAATTTACCACATTTGTCACACCTTGGAATGCGACAAGCTCCATCGTGATGATACTTACACTTTTGGCATCTAGGTATGGAGCCTTGGTATGCTTTGGTTGCATGGGTTTTCGCCTCCTGGGACGGGTTAGCGTCACGCTTCTTGCTGAAACCCTTGTTGTTACGAGTTGCTTGGTTCAAACTTGTATGCTTTCTCTTTTTGTCGCCGGACGACTCGGCATGTGTCTCGGTCTTCTCTGTTGGGTTTAGTGATAACTTCTTCATACGAACACAATCTTCAGTCAGGCTGACAGCCAGAGTTACAGCCTCGGTGATCGTTTGAGGTTTGGCCGATGTCACCATGCCGCGAAACTCTGGGGCCAGTCCCCAAATGTAGCGTTCGACACGCTTAAATTCGGGAATCACCATGTAGGGAAGCACTCTAGACAGGTCGTGGAACCTTCGAGTATAACTGCTAATATCCGCAATGGTCAAGTGCCAGAACTCCGTTTCCAGACTTTGGAGTTCAGCACGAGAGCAATACTTCTCTCTCATTCTTTCCTTCAGTTCCTCCCAAGTTAAGCCATAAGCGGCATCATCACCCAAAGTTTGGGCCTGCAGGTTCCACCAAGTCAGAGCTTCATCGACGAACAATCCGGTAGCAAAAGTGACTTGCTGATCCGCGGTACACTTGCTCATGCGGATAGTAGCTTCAGTCTTCTCCGTCCAGCGCACAAATGCTACTGCACCTCCTGTGCCTTCATAGTTCATCGGCTTGCAGTCGAGGAACTGCTTGAAAGTGCAGCCTTGAACTGCGTCGCCTCCAGATGAATCTCCATGCCCGCTACGTCTAGTGTTGGTTGGTCCTCCACTGTCTTGAGTACGGTTCGCCTCTTACTGGGCGATAGCAGCGGAGATCCTTTCTTCCAGTAGAGCTTCCAGCTCTTCGGCAATACTTGGCAGTGGGGGAGGAGGAGGTTGGTCACGAGCGTTCACAGCTCTTCTGGGTGCCATGTTCTGACGAACGCAACCCAATAGGTTTAGGCATTTGTTTGATATCGTCATACTAGACAGTAGTAGTATATATACTCACATGTATATATACCACATAAGTGACATCAAACAATTATTACTCGAGCAGAGTACTTAGTAGGCTTGCACTGAGGGAATCTATACGTGACAAGACTTGCTGTGATTTCTGTGCACTGAATTCCATAATTATGTATGCATCCATAATTACGTAACTCCTTGCACAGTCCGCACAGTTCGTTTCATCCTCGTATTTCTTCCTTCAGATGGGCCATCACTTTCAGGTAAAGTCACGTATACTTGTGACATTCTACTTCTAGTACATGCTAATTATCACACATAATTGCAAGTAATTTCTAGTCAACGACAAGTGCTACTCAAGTGCACTCTAAGTCTCGTAGTGTCTTTTCTAGACTCATGTAGACAGTTTCAGGTAGTGGATGTCGCGGGACGTTTTATGCAATGAAAACTCTTTTGAAAATTGTTTTCGTGAAAGGATCCTAGAGATTGTAGACTAGACTCGAGAAGGAATCCTGGTTCACTACAATCGCAGCTCTGATACCAATCTGTCACACCCCTTTCTGCGGCGGAAGCACGAGGTGTGATCATGAAAGGTTCTCATTGCATACGAAAGGTAAACATGCTACATGCTCGTAAAAATACTTCAAATACCATAATTTGAAAACATAAGATAGCGTTTACATCGCTAGACAGCTTAAAACATTGTCTTAAAAGTTTACAACTTTATTTAAAGTTAAACACAAGCGACATCCATGAGCATAAACAAGACCGCGCGCACATCCATCCTAGTTACCTGAAATACATGTGAGTTTTTGGAAAAACGTCAACATAATGTTGGTGTGAATTCATGCAGTTTTGTATTTCACATTTGTATACTTTGTATGAAAACATAGTTTGAGAATAAATCAAGTTTTCATATATAAATCCAGTTTCATGTGTACACCACGTACTCATGTATAATTCAATTTCTTCTTGAGTACCCCACGTACTCAAGTATAATTCCCATTTTCTTGAGTACCCCACGTACTTCAAGTATAATTCAATCTTTTCTTGAGTACCCCACGTACTCAAGTATTCATCCATCTTTTCTTGAGTACCCCACGTACTCAAGTATTCATCAATTTTAAGTATGGTATGACTTTTATGTAAATAAAGTATTCCTGTAAGTATCAGGATTGTTAATGGGTTGCAAAGCCATTAACATGTGACACGACATAGGAAGTCACCAAACCTAATGCATTTAATTGGTATATTCTGAGACACAAAGCACTACTCGATTCTCGCCCTCACCGAGAGTGTGGCTGCCAGGCACCCGTTAGATCTAACCTTTTGTTCTGCGGTCTAGGTATATTGTTGATTAATGGTGCTTCTGTACCCTATTCGTGACACTATTTCTCATAACGCATCCTACTTGGTTCTCGTCCTCACCAAGCGCGTTTCTTGTTATCATTTCTCATAACACATCCTACTTGGTTCTCGTCCTCACCAAGCGCGTTTCTTATTATCATTTCTCATAACGCATCCTACTTGGTTCTCGTCCTCACCAAGTGCGTTCTTATTATCTTATATTTCGTCACACTTGGTTCTCGTTCTCACCAAGTGTACTTCTTGTATTCTTATATTTCATCACACTTGATTCTCGTTCTCACCAAGTGTGCTTCTTATATTTATATCATACCAATTATAAATATTGTACATTTGTACATGTATTTCACCCCCGAAGTTATAAAAACTGAAAACAGTTAAAAGAAAAGGGGGAGCATGAACTCACAACTTTGCGTTCCTGTGCGTCGTAAACTTCACCGGATTTGCTTAATTAACGTCGTAACCTATACACGTTTTCTTAACGTTAGTCACTAGACTTGCGTCGCACAAGTACAGTCACTCTCTTTTGTATATATATTCTTGTGTTAAAAATATTTTATATTTTTAACTAAGTATCTTACTTATATTATTTTCTCAAAAATTAATATAAGTATCTCATGTTTTGCTCTTTGCACCCGAATTATGTATCTTGTATGTGTATTTTTATGTTTATACTCCTCATGAGTATTTAGTGTATTTTTAAGTCTTAATACACTAGCACGTATAACACATACTATATACACTTAGCACAAAAGTTGGTGATAAAATAATATATATTTTTCTCTCAAAAATATACATACTTATATCCATTTTTATTCTTGAAGAAATCCTTATTTCTTATCACCAAAAATTAGGGAAACCTTGGTAATACTTTAAATACATTTTTAGGGAATAAGTTTCCCAAAAACTTATATTTTTCTAAGTGTCAAAATTTATAAAAATTTCGACAGAGTTTCCCCTAAAAATGGAGGTTTCCCATGTTTTCAAAACATGTGTTTATTTTCTTTTAAATCGTCAACAACCATCAACAACAATTATCAACAATATTCATCAACAATAATCACTAATTTCTCCATTTCATAAACTTGAATATTTACAAAAATGTGTAGTAACTCACTAGCACATTTAGTAAGTCTTGTTATCTTTAAAAATAAGTTTAATTTCTTAAAAACTTTATTTTTAAAGAATATGAAGTTTCACAACTTCTAGTCGGTTTTTACGAAAATTATTTCTTTGTTAAAACTTTTGTTACACAAGTATCCACACACTTGTTTGTTCACAAAAACACCTCTAGTTTATGAAAGATCCGGTTTTAAAACATGGTTTTGTCTTACAGTTGGTCTTTCAAAAATACCACTTGTAGATCTTTAGATCTACTAGTTTAGAACTCCATTTCATAAGATAAATTGTTTTTACACAAGTTCATGTTTAATAGTAGTAGTGTTCATCATCTAGTCCTTTTTATACTTTAACATACACTAGCTCATGTTCTAAGAACATAACCTAGCCGGGTTAGATGACGATCCGAACTACTACTAGCATTAAACAACACAAAATAATCATCACAAAACAAGTTTAACAAGTTTTACACAATTATCCATCTATTAACCATCATATTCATCACTTTAATAGACTTTTAGTTGGTGATTTAGTATGTTCATGATTTTCAACCGACAAATCTCTTATTAACCACTTTAAACAAGAACAAGAGGATGTTTTAGAACACTTACTACTAGCTCAAGGCTAGGGAAGTTCAAGAGTGCAAATGAGGTGGATAAAAGCAAATGGTGAAGGTCCTTCAAGATCCGCTTGCACTGAGCTTCGTTAGTGACCTTCTTACACCTTAATAGCACCTTAGAATAGAAGATGGAAGCTTGAAAAGGATGGTGGTGTGGTGGATGTTCTTGGCCGTGACCAAGCAAGAGAGGAAGGGAGGAAGTGTGTGTGTTGGTGATGAGTGAGAATGAAAGGTCTTGATCTTGTGTATTAACTTATAATCCACCAACATGTCATGGCCCATTGTGTAATGTGTTAGGAAAGGGGAGACAAGATCCACTAAAATATCACACAAAATCCTCATGTGGGGCATCCTTCATAACCGGCCCTTAGATGGGGGGGGGGTCTTGGTTGCATTTCAATTGCTAGTTACATAAACTAGTTTCATTTCAAGTATTAAATCTAGTGTTAAGTGTGTTTATTAAATATATAGTGTGTTAGGGTGTTCGGGGACCCTAACTAGCTCAGAAAAATAAAAAACAATGCTTCTAACATTATTTTGGTGTTCCGGGTAATATCCGGTTGTTCGGTCACATACCGATTCGTTAAAGTGCTAAATTACACTTTTTAGTGTCTTTTAAGCACCTTTCTTGTGCTCTTTCAATTCCCAACACTTAGGGAAATATTCTGGATAATAAAACGACATTTTTGCATAATATTTCAGTGCCAAAATGCTGATTATAGCTGAATTATGTAAATTTCTGCACTTAAAGTGCGTTTCGGGTGCTTTTTAGTGCTTATTTTTGCTTTCGCAATGTCTATAAATTAAACCCTTACATGTACTCTTGGGTTTTAATGTACTTTTGTCGTCGGACCTACACCTAGGCCTCAATTATAATGTCTGACTGCTTTCTGCAGTTCTGTTGACACAGTGTGTCTTACCGGTGAGTTTACTAGTATTTTTGACGCAACGCTCTCGTTTATGCATAAAGCAATATTTTGTAGTATACAACGTGCATGAATTCACTTGTTTAATCATGTGTTCAGACATTGCTGACAATTAAGCACATAATTGCAATCATTAAATAATGATTAAAGTGTACGGAAATTACCGGTTTGGTGCCAGTTGTCACAGTGTTCCCCTTGGGAATCTTCTTTACAACTGCTCTTGATTTGTATCTTTCGATATTTATCAATTTTTAAGCAGAGGGTAAGTTTTGTTGTTAAAGTTTCAGACAATCTTTTGTCAAAACATTTGACTTGTTTCTTCAAAGTATCATAAGCTTCTTGTACCCTCTGACTTGACCATTTCAAATTAT
This sequence comes from Helianthus tuberosus, assembly GCA_030545235.1. Taxonomy (NCBI): domain Eukaryota; kingdom Viridiplantae; phylum Streptophyta; class Magnoliopsida; order Asterales; family Asteraceae; genus Helianthus; species Helianthus tuberosus. Next base: position 125,877,110 of record CM060416.1, read on the forward strand.
CATACTCCTTTTGAAAATCTTGAAATTTATTATCTTTTTCAACACAACCTTCACATTTTGCTGTACACGTTTGTCTTAAAATTTCATTTTCCTTCTCAAAATCTTGACATTTCAGTGTCAGCTTTTCAATCTTTTGTTTCAAAATTTCTTCATTTTCAAGCATTTCTTTGCATTTTGTTTTGAAACATTTTCAATTTTATTTATTTCAATATCTTTTGTTTTTATCTTTTCATCTTTCTCAGTACAGACTTTGCACATTTCTATGCAATTCCTGCACTTATCTTCAGTTTTATCAACATTTTCATCATTTAATAATTCAGAAGATTCAGTTACCTCAGTTTTATTCGGCACCTGTGATTCTTCTGTTTTCTCCTTCTGATCTTCTTCTTTTTTCTGTTCTTCCTCATCAGCATCCTATGTCGTTCTCTTCATTTCCTCTATCAGCTTTTCTAGCTCTTCTTCTTTCCTTTTTTTCATTTCCACCACCTTTGGTAGACTAACTTCAAAAAAATTCTTTCAATTTGTTCATCAGATCAGCTTCATAACCTTTTTTCAGATAACCTTCTTGTATGATAAGTGTCCTGATCTGGAAAAAGATTTGTTACTGCATCAAAATCCACCTTAGAAGGATCAACCACTGGATTACCCTGTGGATCCATATAACATTCCAACTCAGTATTCCATCTTTTGGCTTTCTGAGCTTCTTTGAATGGAGCATTCAATTTTCTAATTTCATATCTCACACTATCTTTTTGCCATCGTTTATCTTGAACCACTTCGGCTACAAATGCAGATCCGACATAATCTTCTTTTGGAAGAACTTGACTCCAGTCATAACCTTCGTCTTTTTGAATAACCCCCATCGCCCTTGATCTTTCCTTTGATGACCCTTCATCGATCTGTTTTTTATTCGCATTTGATGATCCACTGTTGCGATGATAAATTGCTTTCTGATAATAATCATCTTTGAATGGATTCACAACTTCATCAGTTTTCTTGTTGGTACACTCTCTCTTGAAGTGCCTTTTCTGTTTGCACCTGAAACAGGTAACTTTTGCCTTATCAAAACCCAATTTCGAATCAGCAGATCCCAAACACGATCTTCCAGTGATCTCTATGAAGCGTTGTGTTCTCCTCATTACGCTAGCCATGCACCATTTTATGTCTATCAGCTCCATCTCTTCTGGATCGATCTGATCATAATCTTCCTTCGTCATATTTAGGTTTCCAACTTTTCCCACGATCAGACTTTCGTACGATTCCAGGACAGATGCTAAAAACACCATTTGTTGCTTGGCAGCTGCTGCATTCAGACTTTGAGAGCTTTTCAAATCTATGGCGATATTGCACTAGACTATGTTCGGATTTGATGAATTTGAACCAACTGAATGATAACCCGAAACTCTTGAAAAACTTTGCTGAGGTGAATCCCTTGAGCTTCCAGCACTAAATGCCGTTTTTGACTTTTGATCAATCATGTTTCCTCTGTAGTATAGATCGACATTTTGTTTATACAGCTGGCTTCCTATTTTGTTTGTTTCTTGATTTCTAAATCATGCCCCTCAAGCTTCTCAATCAGCCAGTCCAGGGTCACCTTGCTCATATCATTGCTGTTTTTTAGAATCATGACATAATGTAACCAGTCGTCTTCATTCGGAACAGCTTCTATCAACCTATCAATGATCTCTTCATTATCTTTTGACACACCAATTCTCTCCATTTCAAGTTTAAGGTGACAGAATCTTTCAATCATCTGTGGTACAGTTTCACCTTTCATACATGCAAATAAATCAAATTCTTTTTTCAATAACGAACGTTTGTTTTTTATAATCTCCTCACTACCAGTACATTTTCTTTCTAACGCTTCCCACAAACCTTTTGACGTTTTCTCATGTTCAAGTAGTGAAATAATATCTTCTCTAACTGATTGGTATAACAATGTAATCATTCTTTGTTCAGCAACAATATGTTTTATTTCTTTTTCTGCGAGCTCTGCATCAGTTAATAAAACTCCTCCTTCTTTCGTTGGTTCAATATATCTGTATTTTAATTTTACCCAACTTTCATGTGCAAAAGCTTTTACCCAACCCTCAAACCTATTCTTCCACCAGTTATAATCTTCAACACTCATTAATTTCGGTGGTTTCTGATGGTTTCCGTACATATTGTCGTACTTCAGATTGTCTGAAATCTCTTTTGAAAAATCTCTTGTTTCTGTTCTTCTTTCGGAAGATTCTGAAGTAAATGCATTATAAAATGTGTTGTGAAATTCTTCACCACCTCCCGACATTTTCAATCTACTTCTTGATATCCGCACCTTGTAAATCTGGAATCACTTTGAATCACCAGCAAAGATTTACCAAACAATTTAGCACAATTATATCAACTAATCAATAAACCCTCTTGAAAGATTATATTGGGCCGAAACAATCCTTCTCAAATAATGTTCACAAGTGATAATCAAATTGTTTAAACTAAAACATATTGGGCCGATGCACTTTATATCAAGAGTTGGGCCATATTGTGAATAGAATCGGATCACTTTTAACACACTTGAATGGCCGACACCTTTTAAATATTTTAACTCCTATTGGACCGATATCATATGCTACGTGTTAAACAAAGGACTTCAATTGTGCCGATATTAAATGCACATGGATCTTTAAAATGGCCGATCTCCTTTAGACAAATTGATATTATCGATACTTTGAGCTTATCAACAATCGCATGCAACTATAATGATTTTTTTATAAATTGCCAACACCTGTTAAATGATTCAGTCAATGTTGCTACTAATATGAATTCAGTTAGACCAATATTATAGTGGACAACTCTGATATTAATTTTAGCCGACAAATATCACATGCAAGCATTAAAGAGTTCGTCAAAGCTGAAGAGTTCGTCAACACTTAAAGGGTTCGTTGTGGATATGAAGGTTCGTCAACGCAATGGAGTGTTCGTCAACCAAGACTTGAGAGTTCGTCGATCGGATCACCGCTCGATTGAGTGGCAATCCGATGATTGTCACAAAATGGTAATTATCGGATGGTCGTCCGATCGAGCCACCACTCGATAATTGACACTTGAAAATAGAGGTAGGGGATCGGATGGTCACCCAATCGGATTGTCATCCGATCGGTGAACATTAACAGCAACAGTGAATGATAACATTTCAAAGCAAGTGTTCGTCGATATGTTTAATGTTTCAATGGTTCGTCGAGTATAATTGAGGGTTCGTCGAGGAGAATTCTATGAGTGTTCGTTGACCAACTAAAGCCTCGTCAACTGCAACAAGACAACAAAAGCAAATAAGATGCTATGGATCGGATGGTCATCTGATCGGATTGCCACCCAATCGGTGACCATCATGAATAACAACAGGAGCAACAGTTAACATCTTGAACACTTTCGAACCACAAAAATCAAGATTTCTCAAAAACCGTTTGGAATTACGATCTGAAAATTTGTAGGCTTTTAGATCAACTGTTTTCGCACAACATATCAAAAAAATCAGCCAATTTGAACCGTAAAAGCCATGTTAATTTTGCGTTTTTCGTTATAAAACATGAAGAACAAGAAAAATATGAGAAATTTGACAAATCTGGATATTTTTGGATATGATTCTGATCAATTCTTGAACGATTCTGTGCGTTTGATCTGCGCAATCGAGCTCCTGCTCTGATACCACTTGTAGGACCGGTTTTGACTCCCGAACGATTGCGAACCGATATTTGTGACGTGCGGAATCCGTACACGAACGTGACCGAACACAAGATCGTACAATAAACGTGATTTTATTGATCAATATAACGAGTACAAGCACCACGAATCACCTTTCTCTCTCTAGACTTTCTCTCTCTAGCTCTAGATCTCCAAAGCTCCAAAATGGCAAAAGTTCTCAAATGAAACCCTAAAGCTCCTATATATAGGCCAAGGCATAAGGGATTTTCCCTTATTTACAAAATTGCCACCTTGCCCATTACCCTACTTATAACACTATAAAATCACATTTTCTTCTATTCTTTGCTACGAACTGGATTGACGGAGGCGATAGACATTACTGCACTAACATGTACGGCCACTTCACTGCCAACTGCCGTACTGGTCCCCGCCAAGCTCAAGGTCAAGTTCAAGCTCCTACACTGCTAGCTCCTCTTCCTGCTCCACAGGGCCAACAAGCAGCTCCTGCTCACGCAAGAGTCTGCTATGCGTGTGGTGATCCCAACCACTTCGCAAATGTCTGCCCCAACAGAGTGGTGAAGCAAGACCAACAGCAGCAACCAGCACAACAACACCAGCAGCAGCAGCAGCAACAGCCAGCAGCCCGCGGACGTGCATTCAACATCAACGCCCGCCAGGCATAAGCAGACAACAACGTGGTTAATGGTACGTTCCTTGTTAACGGTATATATGCTTCGTGTTTATTTGATACTGGAGCCGATAACTGTTTTGTATCGTTTGAATTCGAAAAGCAACTAAATCGTAAGCATGCTAACCTCCCTACAACGTTCGACGTAGAGATTGACATTGGAATAACCGTCACTGTTAGTTCTGTTCTACGTGATTGTACTCTTGAGCTCAACAATCACGTTTTCTCAATCGATCTTATCCCCATGCAGCTTGGTAGTTTCGACGTCATAGTAGGCATAAATTTTCTTTGTGAAAATCGTGTCGAAGTCGTTTGTTTCGATAAAATGATTCGTTTCTCTCTCATAAACGGTGATCAACTCTGTGTGTATGGTGAAACTCCATCAAAGGATCTCAAACTCATGTCGTGTGTCCAAGCTAGCAAGTATCTCCATAAGGAATACCAAGCTTTCTTGGCACACATCGTAGTAGCGGAGAAGGAAAAGAAAGAGATGGCAATGGAAAAGGTGCCTGTGGTTCGTGATTTTCCTAACGACTTTCCTGAAGATGTACCTGGCTTAGCGCCATCTCGTGATATCGATTTTCTAATCGACCTCATTCTTGGAGCAAATCCTGTTGCTAGAGCGCCTTATTGTCTCGCTCCATCTGAAATGCACGAACTCTCGAGTCAACTCCAGGAATTGCTTGATAAAGGCTTTATTCGCCCTAGCACCTCTACTTGGGGCGCGCCTGTTCTTTTTGTCAAAAAGAGGGATGGATCGTTTCGGATGTGCATCGACTACAGGGAATTGAATAAGCTTACTATCAAGAATCGTTATCCCTTGCCTCGAATCGATGATTTGTTTGATCAACTTCAAGGTGCTACGTGTTTCTCGAAGATTGATTTACGCTCAGGCTATCACCAATTACGAATACAAGAGGAAGATATACCCAAAACCGTTTTTCAAACCGGATACGGTCACTATGAGTTTGTTGTTATGCCCTTTGTTTTAACTAATGCCTGATGTGTGTCGGTGTGAATATATTTTTATGTATATTTTAAGCCCTTTTTAACACTTTAGTCAAGTTTTAAATTTATAAAAACACGATATTCTACTAACACTAAACACACATGTGGGCAAGTGCACCCATCGTGAGCATAGTATAGCGTTGGTAAGATACCGAGGTCGTCCAAGGACACAAGAGCTTTTAGTAGCGGTTTATCCTCAACGTCTAATCAAATCAAAAGTTTAGAAAAAGTTTTAAACAAGAAAATAAAAACTAAAAATGCTGAAAAAAATAAAATAAAAACAGATAGACAAGATGAATCACTTGGATCCGACTCGCCTTTAGTGTAACCTTTGATGATTTCCACACTTTTGCACTTTTTAAGAGATTATCTTAGTTATAGTAGTAGGCCGCTCTTTTGAAGGTGACGCTACCCTCAACACAGTAGTCTGAGTCAGCAAGGATACAAACCTAAAGGGTTGGATTATTGAAAGATAACTAATTAAGTTATTCATGCGTAATGTGGTAGGCCCTCTTTTGAAGGTGACGTTACCCTCGGCTAAGTGGTTTGAGTCAGCAGGGATACAATCCCAAGTAGCCGGGTTAATGTATTAATAGTAGTTTACATATGAGGGGATCAAGCCATTCGCACCCCCGCCATCCAATACCAGTGGGTATTGAAGGAGGTCCTAGTAAGCTTGACCCAGGTCCTTACAGGATCTATACACTGAACAAGGCAAGAACCTTACCAAACCATTCCCTTAACCCCCGACCAGGTAGCCAACATATCTCTATATAGACCGTAGAGATATGAATGGTGTAAATCTTTTATTTTATATAGACAGTAAAATAATGCCAAGACACCACGGACAAATAAGAAACTAGTTATTAAAGTCATTAATACAAAACCAAATAAAAAGTGCGAAATGATAAAAAAAAACAAAAGTATTACACTAAATGCTTGTCTTCACCAAGTGATGTAAGAGACTTAGGCAAACATGGCCTTTGATTGTCAAGAACTCTTACTATCAATCTTGGATCCCGAGACTACTACACACACTCTAGATGGATGATGGATGATGGTGGTGGATGTGGGTGTTGTGATGGTGGTGGAGTGTGGGTGAAGTGGTGGAGAGGTGGTTTGCCAAGGAATGCCTTTGAAGTGAACCAAGCACCCTTATTTATAGCCTGCATAGAAGCCCGGACACGGCCCCGTGTCCATCCACTTTCTCTTTCTTCATTAATTGCAATTTGTGTGCATTAGCTCCACACGCCCCCGTGTCCCTTGGGCACGGCCCCGTGTGCAGAAGCGTATCTGTACTATCAAGATTTGCTTGGATTCTGCGAATCTTAGCGTTGACCACGGCCGTGTTGAGCTGGGCACGCCCCCGTGTTGGGAAATAGAAGCTTCTATGCTTTGTCTTTTCTGCAGACACTTAGCCACGCCCCCGTGTCCGATGGGCACTGGGTCATGGTCAGCCTTCTGTTCACTTGTTTTTGCTTGGGGAGGTGCTGTCGAGGGGTCAGGCATGCCACGTTTATTCCTTTTCTTGTAATTATGTTAGAATTGGCTGCATTTTTGCTTCTTTTGTTCATTTATGCTCATTTAATCCTGAAAATACAAAAGGAAGACAAAAGCACACTTTTTCCAACATTAGTACTAAAAAAGGGTTAGTTTTATGCCTCATTTGATGTAATTTATATGTTGCATTTTACGCACATCAACGCCCCCGCAGTCTTTATGGATCTAATGAATTGCGTGTGTAAACCCTTTCTCGACCGCTTCGTCATCGTGTTTATCGATGATATCCTGATCTATTCTAATTGAAAAGCCGAACACGCGCGACATCTCAGTTTGGTTCTTGAACTACTCAAGGGAAACCGCCTTTACGCCAAATTCTCCAAGTGCAAATTTTGGCTCGAGGAGGTTCAATTCCTCGGTCACATTGTCAATAGTCAAGGTATTCACATCGATCCCATGAAGATTGAAGTTGTTAAGAGCTGGATTACACCAAAGAACCCATCTGAAGTTCGTTCTTTTCTCGGACTAGCGGGCTATTATCGTCGATTTATCGAAGGATTCTCTAAAATCGATGTACCTCTTACTTCTCTCACGCATAAAGATAAGCCTTTTGTTTGGGGAACCGAACAAGAGACTGCCTTTCAAACTCTCAAGCACATGCTCTGCAATGCCCCTGTACTCGCATTACCCGATGGAAACAACAATTTTGTAGTCTATTGCGATGCCTCTAACCTCAGTCTCGGTTGTGTTCTTATGCAACGAGACAAGGTTATCGCGTACGCATCTCGTCAGCTCAAGATCCACGAGAAGAACTATACAACCCACGATCTCGAGCTTGGTACAGTTATTTTTGCGTTAAAGATATGGCGACACTACCTGTATAGTACCAAGTGTACGGTCTTCACCGACCATAAGAGCCTCCAACACATCTTTAACCAGAAAGAGCTGAATATGCGCCAACGTCGATGGGTTGAACTCCTCAACGACTACGACTGTGAGATTCGTTACCACCCTGGCAAAGCAAATGTCATTGCCGATGCTCTCAGTCGACGAAGCTATTTGCATAGCGTTCGTAATACTCAAGCCCAGCACAATCTCGAAGCTTTTATACGTGACGCTCAACATGCTTGTTTTACCGAACGCACATTGAAGAAGGAAAGGATTATCAATAATGGCGAACAACTAGTGACCAAATCGAATGGTATATTTCATTATCTAGACCGAATTTGGATTCCCAAACGCACCAACTTACGAGATATTCTGCTGAACGAAACCTACAAGTCTCGATATTCTATTCATCCCGGTGCAGATAAGATGTACCAGGACCTTCACTACAAGTACTGGTGGTCGGGCATGAAGAAGGATATCGCCATCTATGTCTCTAAGTGCCTAACTTGTTCAAAAGTCAAGGCTGAGCATCAACGCCCCTCTGGCTTACTCGTGCAAACCGAGATCCCTATGTGGAAATGGGAGAGTATAGCTATGGACTTCATAACGAAACTTCCGCGCACGCCATCAGGTCACGATAGCATCTGGGTTATCGTCAATCGTCTTACCAATTTTGCTCATTTTCTGCCGATACGAGAGGATTTTAAGTCAGAACGATTAGCACGGATCTACACCGACAAATTATATGTCGACACGGGACGCCGTGATATCATCTCTGACCGCGATGGTCGGTTTACCTCGTGCCTTTGGGAAACTTTTCAATCTGCTCTCGGTACTACTCTTAATCTAAGTACCGCTTTCCATCCCCAAACCGATGGTCAGACTGAACAAACGATTCGTACCCTCGAAGACATGCTTCGCTCGTGTGTCATAGATTTTGGTGGTAATTGGGACGTGCACTTACCTTTAGTCGAGTTCTGGTACAATAACAGTTATCATTCTAGCATTCAAATGGCACCATTTGAGGCATTATACGGAAGAAAATGTCGATCGCCTATTGTATGGCACGAGATCAGAGACGCGTAAATTACCGGTCCTGAGCTGTTACAAGAAACAACTGACAAAATCCTCCAAATTCGAGACAACCTCCTGAGAGCTCGGAGTCGACAAAAGAGTTACGCCGATAGACGCCGCAAGCCCCTTGAATTTGACGTTGGCGATCACGTACTCCTAAAGGTTTCACATTGGAAGGGGGTGATCAGATTCGGCAAGAAAGGAAAGCTCGTGCCTCGATATGTTGGACCCTTTAAAATTCTGGAAAGAATTGGCAAAGTGGCCTACAGACTCGAACTACCGGAGGAACTTAGTAACGTCCACCCGAATTTCCATGCTTCGAACCTCAGAAAGTGCCTAGCCTAGCAGAATTTACAAATGCCACTCGAGGATCTACAAGTGGACGAAAGATTACACTTCTGTCACACCCTGACTTTTGCGGAAGCGTGATTATGGTGTGAGTTTCTTAATACCATTGCATTCAATCATAATAACAACTATATGATAAAAACCATAGATTCGTCATCCATTAAATAAATTTAAATCATAACAACATTGTTTTGAAACGTAGACTTCAAATTCAAGTTTTACAAACCACACAAATTGTTTATGAGTTCATTAAGGACTCATCAAAAGATATTGAATAACACCAAGGTTCGGAAGACGTGTCTCGTCCAGGAATAAGACACACGGACCAAATTCAAAGACCATGGATGACATCTTTATTCCTAACGTAGCATAAAAACTTCCTACGCCCGCCAGATCCACTTACTAATTCCCTGAAATACATGTAGTTTGAAAACATCAACAAAAGTTGAGCGAGTTCATGTGTTTGTTTGTGTGTATGAGTAACCTTTGAAGTCATTGTAAGTATGTATGTAAGTTTATAAATCCCGGTATGAAAGCAACAAAGAAAAACAGATCACCAATGGTTTGCAAGGCCATTGATATGTGTGAAGTGATGCAGGAAAACTCAAACCTAGCAGATTTTGTCAGTAAGACATAGTCACCACATGGCTCATTCGGCGTGTGCATGGGTGGGGCTCGCTACACCCGAATAGATCTATCACTCATGTCCCTCGGTCCTACGACTAGGATTAATGGCCTTAAGTGTTATACCCACCACTCACATGATCAAGCAGTAACCTTCCTTAGCTAACCATACCATATATAAAACGTTTGTAATAATTGTAACATGTATTTCACCCCCGAAGTATAAAACTGAAAACAGTTAAAAGAAAAGCGGGACATGAACTCACAATCTTGCGTCTTCACAATTGTAACTCAAATCCCTTCAGCAAACACGACTACCTACAATGTACTGATGTCTATTAGACGGACGGGTCGTGCCTTGTCTCTGTATTAATGTTTTTGAGTTACGTTTCTTTTATGTTTCCAATATTATTCCAAGTTATAATTACTTGTTAAAATAATAATTATTTTAACTTAAATTATATTTTATTTTGGAATAATTGTTAAACAATATTTTGTAACAATACTTCTCAAGTATTTATATCCGTATTTCCTTCCCAAGGATGGGGGTATCTCATACATGTGTATTCGTATTCTTGTATTTTGTATAACTTGCCTTGTGTTGGTGTCGTATTCTAACGTGTATTATCTTTAATAAGTATCCAATATATATATATATATATATATATTCCAAGAAATATTCCTTAGAAGAATTATTCCTAATTTTTCTCTTGGCAAAAACATTTGTAGTTTCAAAATAATGTATTCCAAGAAAATATATATTTTTCCCAAAAATATTATATTTCCTAGTAATTCCAAGAAAATATATTTTTACTTCCCAAAATAATATATTTTCACCTTGTCAAAAATATGATATAACTTGGTAATATTTGGAAAAAAAATCATATTTTTACTTCTTTGTATCCAAAATATCATTTACCAAAAATATATTTATAAGCATATTTTCCGGAATATTTGTTAAGTTACATTTCTAATTCGGTTTGCGAATATATTGTGTGTAACTTGCGTATTTATTCCTCGTGATTTTTGGTAATATTTCGGATTGTAAATTCTTGGTATTTGTTAAGTTATATTATTTTATCCCTAAAATAACATAACTAATACACAAAGTATACAAATATTCACACATATGTCTTTAATATATATATCTAGTCATTTTTATTTATAAAAACCAACCTCCAATATTTGTATTTTTGCAACAAAAATTATGGCAAATTTTGTATTGAAAACTCATGATCAAAATACACTTGTAAATATTTGTTTGAAAATATTTTTCTAAGTGTTTATATTTTTAGAAAATTTTGCCATAGTTTCCCCTAAAAAGGGAGGTGTCCATGCTATCAAAGCATATCATTTTCTTTTAAAAATCATCACAAACAATCAACAATCCATTCAACACTTACCAAGTGCCAAAACTATACATTTTACATAACAACATGAACTTGAACTTTCATAAAAACTTGTAGTAACTTGGTAGTGTGTTTAGTAGGTTTAGTTACCCTTCAAAATGTATTTACTTCTTCAAAAACTTCATTTTTAAAGAAGTTGGGTGTTTACAACTTCCAAGCACATTTTCTAAAAATGCTTCTTTATGTAATCTTTTTGTTACACAAGTGTTTCTACACTTGTTTAACCCTTAAAAATAGTATTTGTTTATGTAAGAACCAAGTCTAGGTAAATCTTGTTATTTAACTTAGTTTCTTGAGAAAACTATTTTGGAAACCATCCACTTACAAGACTTGCATTTTGCTTAAATCATCATCACTTATGAAAACAAATTTCATCATTCAAGTTCATGTATACACAAAGTATGATCATCTTGGTCTTTCACAAGATCATCATCTTAACTTACTAGATCATGTGTTTAATCACAATCTAGTAGGTTTCATATGATGTCTAACATCATAAATACAAACAATCAATCATCAAGAAGCAAAACAACACTAAACAACATGATTTCTCTAAGATTTCTTATAGTTTTATGCTTATGTTCATGTTTCATTTTCAAGTTTCTTAGTCTTCTTCATGATTTTCAACATGTATCATTCTTTAACCACTTGAAATAGATGTAAAATGGAAGGATTTGTGTTCTTACCACTAGCTTAAGGCTAGGGATGTTCAAGAGAAGAAATAGAGTGGTTAATAGCAAATGAAGAAGGTCCTTCAACTTCCGAAAGCTCCAAGCTTCCTAACTATGCTTCTTACACCTTAATAACACTAGAGAATGGTTGGAGCTTGAATGAAAAATGATGGATGTGTGGGTGTGTTCTTGACCGTAAGTAGAAGGAAGGAGGAAGAAGAAGAAAAGTGTTGGTGATTTGTGAAAGTTATGAAGGTTATGGACTTAGGGATTTACTTATAATCTTCCACCCTTATAAACCATTGGTTAATATGTCCCCTTAAGTACTAAACAAGATCAATTAAGATCTCAAAACAAATCAAAGTGAATCAAGTAAGATTATGGTGTGGGGCCACCACCATAACCGTATATTAAGGGGGGTATAGTTAAGCCTTAACCATGGTTAAGTTAAGTTAAATAGGTTAAAATTGTTAAAAATTCAAGGTTAAGTATGTTAGTTGTTTAAAACATGTAATATGATGTTCAGGGGTCATAACTAGCTTGGAAACCGTAAAACAATGCTTCTAGTGTAATTTTGATATTTTGGGTAGTGTCCGGTTGTTCGGTTAATTACCGGTTCGTTAAAGTGTCAAACTATACCGTTTAGTGTTCTTTATGTACCCTTTTGTGACACTTTTAATTCCCGACACTTAGGAAAGCATTCAGGATCATTTAGTCATATTTTTGCATGTTACCAACTTGTTAAATTGCTGATTTTTGCTGAAATATGCTGAATTCAGCACTTTATGTGGGTTTTAGGCACTTTCTGGCACTTAAACTATCACTTAGGCATGCAGTTTTATGGTCCTTACTTCCCTACACACTATACTAGTGTAGCACTTAGTTTCTGGCTCATACTATGTCTCAAAACAACGTCTGTCTATGTACTGAACTCCGTCAGTATTTTCCCGGTTTGTCTGTTAACTGTGCTAACTGTGCTTTGTGTATCATTTATGTCAATATGTTTGCATGCAGCCAATGATATGTCATTTGCAATATGTGATGCACATGTAGGTATAATGCAGTAATCAGAAAGCAATTCAAGTCATAAATTGTAAATCAGCACAGTCATTAAGCACTAATCATCATTTAATAATTGTACGGATGCATGCAAATTTGACAGTTGTCACATTCTCCCCCTGTTAAGAAAATTTCGTCCTCGAAATTTGTACTACCTTAACTCCTTAAGGTTACATTATGCGTGTAAGTATATGGATAATATTGAGGTAGATAACCATAAAACCGAATCAAATCTTATTCACATCAGGTGATTCCAGGGATATATCTCAACACAGGAACCCCATGATTAAAAGGTATGTGTTCTAGCATTTGATGTCAAAGGGCACGAGATGTATAGATGTATAATCTAACATAACTTAGTTGACAGAGGTGTAACAAAGGAGTTTTGACCAATGGATTCTCAAACAATCGGTCACAATATGCAAACGAGTTTTCACAAACCATAGCATCCGCTATATGAACTCAAAATCAACAACTTAAATATGAGAACGATCTGTCAACCTTCGAATAAATAAATGGTAAGGATTAGTGTGTTGACATTCTTGAATTGCGAAAATACACCGAATGAAATACAAGCGAATATGGTGTATCATTGTCTTAATTCGTAGTTGCATTAGGAATGTTTAAATGACAAGCCAAGCAAAAGTATGTGTAGTTTCGTGTGAGACGGTTAACCATGATTAGCACAAGCTACAAGTTCGTATCGACACCATAAGGTGTCGTAATGACATAATTCAGTAATAGTGGTGACTGAACAAGTTCACCGTTTTTGAAATCAAATGAAAGTGTACTAAAACAACCTGAAGATTTGATTTACACAATGTCACAGGGTTTTCAATCGAATATGGAACATCAAGAACTACTGTTTCCGATTGAAGATGAAAAAAGCAATAAATACTTCAAGGCATTCGATCAATGGTGAAAACTGTTAGGAGGTACACTGGAATATAAAATGAATTTATGTACCATTGTCTTAGCATACAACTGTGTTGAGACCGCTTTAATTGTGATAAACAAAACGGATTTAGAACAAATAAATAGACAATTAAATCCGTGTATGAGGTGCGTAACCAAATTAGCGCAAGCTTCAATCTAATGAAAACATCATCGCAAGGTAACGAAACCAACAAACGATTTAGTGGAGTCTTAGACCAATAAAGTTTACTACGACTCGAACCAAAAGATCCTTTGCAAAATATTTGAATGTGATGCTCTCAATACATCATATGGCGTCTTAAATTGAATGTGCGAAATGGATAAGTTCAAGCAATTGAACTTGGTTTTAGTGCAACCCGACAATAAACGTATGTATCAACAAGGGAAACTCGGCATGGTTACTAAGACAAACCATGAATGCAACTGGAAATAAAAAGGAGTTTCAAGAAAGTGTGCTGACTTGATAACAGAGGAGCCAACAATTACAAGAATGTAGGTTATTCGAATCATTAACCAATAGTTAGCTTTAGCAAAATAACATTTGAACTTTAATGAAGCGTTTATTCAAAACGAAACCACCTGCGTAGCAAATGGTGCATGTGTGACATATAAGTTTCCAAGTACTGAAACAATGAGTATGAAGAAATGACCAAATATCAAAGCAATGTGTGTTCACTCTCAGTGAAGAAAATTAACGCGATGCAACTACCATTAAGGGGAGTAGAGATGCAAACATCTACTTGTTAGAAGCAAAAGTGAAGATTTCAACAAAAGAAATTTGAGTACTTTCTGTTTGGTTAACTGAAATAGCATATCAGGATAATGGGGTTTGCTTGAGTTAACAGGTGTGGTTCCTAAGCAACCTTTATGAGTTTTGACCTGGGTTCCCAAAGGTCCTAAGTACATGTTTTCTAGATTCTCAAAGTTTCGTATTCTGTGTAAAATTGTTTTGTGCATCGTGTAGGAAACACCATTTTTGTGTACATTTAAAACAAGTTATTGTCCCACAACTTCCCCGGTATACTTTCTTCCTGAATTCACAGCTAATGACACTCGATCATCGATCAGTCGTGTAATAGTAGTTGGATCCTCACAGTTAGTTAAATAAATAATTCGTTAATCCCCAGCAAGAGTTACCGACTCTTGTTGGTTAACTCGTTCGGCTCCTGGTAGTTGATGCTCATATGAAAATCATCATCCTTCTTCTTGGCGAGCAGAACTGGGGTTACCCAAAATGAGAAACTTGGTCTGTTAACTTCCTTCTCTTTCAACGACTGAAGCTACACTGACATTCCTTGCATCTCCGAAGGTGTAAGTCGCTAAGGTGCATTGACTGCAGGCACAGCGCCTGGAAATCAAATTGATGCGAAGTTTGACTTGTTGTTGAGGGGATAATTCAGGTAAGTCTTCGGGGAAGACTTCAGGATATTCCCTTGTCACAAGGATATCTTCGAGTTTTGGTTCTTCGGCTCCCTTGTCCACGACATGGGCTAAGAAAACAACATATCCTTTACGCAACAACTTTCGTGCCTTCAAGCAATTAGTAATTTGTAGAGGCGTATCCTGCTTCATGAGTCACGATTGTTTCTTCGTTCGCCATCGGGATGCGGATATCAATCTTTGCTCGATTTCTCGGCAGCCAATCCATCCTAATTACCTCGTCGAAGCTTCCCAACTCAGCTGGCAGTAGATCAAGCGTAAACTCACGCGCTCTGGGTTCTATCTTTTCGTTTCCATTTACTTCGTTGGCTTCCACTAGCTTCCCATTAGCTAGTTCTATCGAATACGGGTTATCTAACTTACTTGCTACTAAACCAAGTATACTCTCAAACTCTAGAGATGCGAAGCTAAAATTTGCAACAGTATCTAGCAGCACAGATGAATAACGTTGACTAATATGGGAAGTACCGATATCCACGCTTGGATTCCTGGCGTGTCTCCCTAGCTCCGGTGTTGAGCTTTCATCCTTGTGCCTGATTGTTTTTAGGGCAATATTTTTTGAAATGCTTTTTGCTTCCACAGTTAAAACAACCTTGAGTACATTTTTGTTTGTCACTCGTCCTGCCTTGATGATTGTCGTTGTCGTTGTTTCCTTCGAGATTCTTGCTACCATCTTGGCCTCCATTTCCACGTTCAGTACCTTGCCTACAAGTTTCCTTGACATGCCCCACTTTGCCGCAGTTTTCACATTTTCCATATCTACATCGCCCGATATGATAACGTCGACAATTGTCGCACTTAGGTAGGATACCCATGTACTCTTTTCCCTTTTTGGCCCTGTTCTTGCTATTCACCCGAGTACCCTTCTTGAAGTTTGCAAATTTTCTCTTGTTATCTCCAGATGGCTCTACAGGTGTCTCCTTTTTCTCTTCCGAAGTGGAAAATTTTCCTACTCTAACCGCTTCTTCAGTTAGCGCCACGCTTATGTCGATAGCCTCGGTGATTGTTGGAGGTTTAGATATTGTCACCAGGCTTAGAATCTGAGATGCCAATCCCCTGATGAAGCGTTCGATCCTCTTAAACTCTGGTTCCACCAGATGCGAAGCAACCTATGATAAATCGTGAAATCTCTGCACATACTCAGCTATCTTTGAACCTTCCATTTTCAAGTTCCACAGTTCAGTCTCCAACTTTTGGATTTCTGCCCTCGAGCAATATCTCTTACGCATCAGTTCTTTCAGTTCGTCCCACGTCAAGGTATATGCAGCAGTCTCGCCCAACGTTTGAACCTGAGGGTTCCACCATGACAGAGCCCCATCTACAAATAGTCCAGCTATGTACGTGACCTGATGTTCGGGGGCGCATTTACTTAATCGCAAAACATAATCCGTCTTCTCAACCCAACGTACAAAAGTTATGGCACCCCCAGTGCCGTCAAAATCCCGGGGCTTGTAGCTCAAAAACTGCTTGTAGGTGCAGCCGTTGGGTGGGTTATTTCCTGAGGTACCTCTGCTACGTTCGAAGCGAAGAGCCTCGTGCTGTGCGATTTCCTGTGAGATGCGCTCTTGCAATTCTGCCTCTGTCGTCAGCAGAGGGTTGTTGGTATCGGTGTTTCTTTGAATCGACATCTTCCTAGAAGAAGATCGGTTAGGTCAGGTCTTATTAAGGACACGAGCACACAAGCTTCTTCTTAACGAATAAGACCTAGAAGGTGTATTTACATACGTATATAAGTAATCATATCACGTCACCATTATAGTACAACTTGTAGATGGGAACATATATAACGAGAACACAACAAGCGAGCACGTAGCATCACAATTATAGCACACACATTCAGTTTAACAATGTGCTTAGTGAGGGCATGGCGACTGAGTTTTCATTAGTCATTGACCACAAAGTATGTTTAATGGGGAATATGAGGATTGGGCTTTCATTATTCTCCGACCATAATTACATTGTCTTACAAAATGTATTACATCGAAAGGGACACAAGGTCACCCTACCCTTGTCCAATAAGTATACCAGTGTATGAAAATCACGTAGTCAGAAGTGGTCTTCAAAAGTCTCCATAATCTCGGCTTATCATTAGTATCTTTACCCAAAAGTAATGCAATCCGCATAATCCAGAAACCAACTATACTGGTGACTGAGGTGGAGGAGGGAAGAAAAGTAAACTGCTAACATGCGTGAACTCCTCCTCGAGCTTGTATATACGTCGAAGTAATTAACTGATCTGCTGCTCGACAGTAAAGAAACGAGTATAAAAAACCTGGGAAAGGCGTAATAGCAGCAGGTGAGAGTGCAAAAGGAATCTTTGATAAATGTGGAGGATCAAAGTATACTGGAAATAGACAGGGTGGAGGACGTGGTGTCAGCTCAAGCTCCAAAACTCTTCGACTCATATCCTCCAACTGTAGCTGATGTTACAGGAGCAACTCATCCCGTGTGTAGCTTCCATAATGTGAGGGATGGTAGGGGTCAGAAATCAGCATAGTGTATGGTAGGAACCATCGGAATGGCTCGTTCATTGGTGAAGTATTGAAAGGAGCAAACGGTGCGACCTATGAGGTAGGGGAAAATGCCACTGTAGCAAAAGGATCGTCATGCGGGTGCTGACCTGGAGTACCTTTCCGGGGTGCGGGTATGTCCTGAAAGAAAGCGATAGGCATGTCGGTGCAATGGACGTCGGTCTCCATAGGAGCAACATCAGCGGGTGCAGGGGCAGGAACAAACGTCTCAACCAATATGGAGATCATCAGGTGCAGATACTGGGTCAGGTATAAGGGGTGCAATGTCTGGTAGACCAAAAGAAACAGGGTCATGATTAAGCAAGGGTGCAGGATCAGCAGGTGCAATATCAAGCGGGCCCAAAAGGAAAAGGAGTTGGCTCAGGAGCAGGCTCTGAGTCGTGTAAAGGTGTGGCGTTTCGAGCAGGTGATAGTGCAGCAGTCATAGCGGCATCATCGTCTGAGTCAGTAGTAAAAAGCTGCAATCCGGCCGTCTGTAAGGCTGCAGATGTCACAGACTCAAAGGAGTCTGAGATCGAGTGTATACCAGAATCAGAGGTTAGCTTGATAACAGGGGTCTCAGAAGTGAAATTTGTAATAACGTTCTCGTCTAACTTTCCATCATCATGGGTGTCATCAAGAGGACCATCAATAAACATGTCAACGTCATCATCAAACAAATCGTCAAAAGGCATATCCTTGGGAGGAATGACCACGAGAGGTACGGCGTCGAGGATCGGAGTCATGATGTGCTTGCCATGAGGGTGTCCAAATGATAGGGTGGTCATGGACCGAAACAAGAATGACAGAAGAATTCTCGTCAGGGAAAACATCAGCAAGGGTAAATCATCACCAAAGTCTGGCAGCTCGGACGGTTAGAAGTCGTCCTCATCCTCGATCATCATATCAGGATCACTCTCAGTGTATGACATAAATATCTCTGGCGCAGGTGCAATCTCATTATCTGTGGCGGTGGCCGTAGGGTTATCAATGTCTGACAACTCGCTTTCTGAATAAAGTGACATGTGTGTCGGTACATAATAGTCATAGCAGGTATATCCATAGTAATCACTAACAATTAGTGTATGCAAACAAAGGTAATTTATCATGTAGTCATGTATTCACATTATTCTTCATGAAACTTTCTATCTTTCCTAGTCTCTTGGACTAAGCCACCTAGTCTCCCAGACTAAACTTCCCAGTCTCTCAGACTGAATAACCCAGTCTCTCAGACTGAATCTCCTAGTCTCTCATACTAAACTCCCAGTTTCCCAAACTGAATTTCCCAGTCTCTTAGGCTGAATCATAAACATAAACTTTAAAATGTGTTTCGTGTCTTTTGTTTGTAAAAATGTTTGTTTCCTGGATCTGGGCATTTCGTGTATGCAATGAAAACATGTTCGTAAAAACGTTTTCGTGAGAGCCCTAATGATTGTAGTCTAGACTCGAGAAAGAATCCTAGTTCGCTACAATCGAAGCTCTGATACCAAGCTGTCACACCCTGACTTTTGCGGAAGCGTGATTATGGTGTGAGTTTCTTAATATCATTGCATTCAATCATAATAACAACTATATGATAAAAACGATAGATTCGTCATCCATTAAATAAATTTAAAACATAACAACATTGTTTTGAAACGTAGACTTCAAATTCAAGTTTTACAAACCATACAAATTGTTTATGAGTTCATTAAGGACTCATCAAAAGATATTGAATAACACCAAGGTTTGGAAGACGTGTCTTGTCCAGGAATAAGACACACGGACCAAACTCAAAGACCATGGATGACATCTTTATTCCTAACATAGCATAAAAACTTCCAACGCCCGCTAGATCCACTTACTAATTCCCTGAAATACATGTAGTTTGAAAACATCAACAAAAGTTGAGCGAGTTCATGTGTTTGTTTGTGTGTATGAGTAACCTTTGAACTCATTGTAAGTACATATGTAAGTTTATAAATCCCGGTATGAAAACAACAAGGAAAAACAGATCACCAATGGTTTGCAAGGCCATTGATATGTGTGAAGTGATGCAGGAAAACTCAAACCTAGCAGATTTTGTCAGTAAGACATAGTCACCACATGGCTCATTCGGCGTGCGCATGGGTGGGGCTCGCTACACCTGAATAGATCTATCACTCATGTCCCTCGGTCCTATGATGAGGATTAATGGCCTTAAGTGTTATACCCACCACTCACATGATCAAGCAGTAACCTTCCTTAGCTAACCATACCATGTATAAAACGTTTGTAATAATTGTAACTTGTATTTCACCCTCGAAGTATAAAACTGAAAACAGTTAAAAGAAAAGGGGGACATGAACTCACAGTCTTGCGTGTTCATAATTGTAACTCAAATCCCTTCAGCAAACACGACTACCTACAATGTACTGATGTCTATTAGACGGACGGGTCGTGCCTTGTCTCTGTATTAATATTTTTGAGTTACATTTCTTTTATGTCTCCAATATTATTCCAAGTTATAATTACTTGTTAAAATAATAATTATTTTAACTTAAATTATATTTTATTTTGAAATAATTGTTAAACAATATTTTGTAACAATACTTCTCAAGTATTTATATCCGTATTTCCTTCCCAGAGATGGGGGTATCTCATACATGTGTATTCGTATTGTTGTATTTTGTATAACTTTCCTTGTGTTGGTGTCGTATTCTGACGTGTCTTATCTTTAATAAGTATCCAATATATATTTCTAAAATATATATATATTCCAAGAAATATTCCTTAGAAGGATTATTCCTGATTGTTCTCTTGGCAAAAACATTTGTAGTTTCAAAATAATGTATTCCAAGAAAATATATATTTTTCCCAAAAATATTATATTTCCTAGTAATTCCAAGAAAATATATTTTTACTTCCCAAAATAATATATTTTCACCTTGTCAAAAATATGATATAACTTGGTAATATTTGGAAAAAAAAAATCATATTTTTACTTCTTTGTATCCAAAATATCATTTACCAAAAATATATTTATAAGCATATTTTCCGGAATATTTGGTAAGTTGCATTTCTAGTTCGGTTTGCCAATATATTGTGTGTAACTTGTGTATTTATTTCTCGTGATTTTTGGTAATATTTCGGATTGTAAATTCTTGGTATTTGTTAAGTTATATTATTTTATCCCTAAAATAACATAACTAATACACAAAGTATACAAATATTCACACATGTGTCTTTAATATATATATCTAGTCATTTTTATTTATAAAAACCAACCTCCAATATTTGTATTTTTGCAACAAAAATTATGGCAAATTTTGTATTGAAAACTCATGATCAAAATACACTTGTAAATATTTGTTTGAAAATATTTTTCTAAGTGTTTATATTTTTAGAAAATTTTGCCATAGTTTCCCCTAAAAATGGAGGTGTCCATGCTATCAAAGCATATCATTTTCTTTTAAAAATCATCATAAATAATCAACATTCCATTAAACACTTACCAAGTGCCAAAACTATACATTTTACATAACAACATGAACTTGAACTTTCATAAAAACTTGTAGTAACTTGGTAGTGTGCTTAGTAGGTTTAGTTACCCCTCAAAATGTATTTACTTCTTCGAAAACTTCATTTTTAAAGAAGTTGGGTGTTTACAACTTCCAAGCACATTTTCTAAAAATGCTTCTTTATGTAATCTTTTTGTTACACAAATGTTTCTACACTTGTTTAACCCTTAAAAATAGTATTTGTTTATGTAAGAACCAAGTCTAGGTAAATCTTGTTATTTAACTTAGTTTCTTGAGAAAACTATTTTGGAAATCATCCACTTACAAGACTTGCATTTTGCTTAAATCATCATCACTTATGAAAACAAATTTCATCATTCAAGTTCATGTATACACAAAGTATGATCATCTTGGTCTTTCACAAGATCATCATCTTAACTTACTAGATCATGTGTTTAATCACAATCTAGTAGGTTTCATATGATGTCTAACATCATAAATACAAACAATCAATCATCAAGAAGCAAAACAACACTAAACAACATGATTTCTCTAAGATTTCTTATAGTTTTATGCTTATGTTCATATTTCATTTTCAAGTTTCTTAGTGTTCTTCATGATTTTCAACATGTATCATTCTTTAACCACTTGAAATAGATGTAAAATGGAAGGATTTGTGTTCTTACCACTAGCTCAAGGCTAGGGATGATCAAGAGAAGAAATAGAGTGGTTAATAGCAAATGAAGAAGGTCCTTCAACTTCTGAAAGCTCCAAGCTTCCTAACTATGCTTCTTACACCTTAATAACACTAGAGAATGGTTGGAGCTTGAATGAAAAATGATGGATATGTGGGTGTGTTCTTGACCGTAAGTAGAAGGAAGGAGGAAGAAGAAGAAAAGTGTTGGTGATTTGTGAAAGTTATGAAGGTTATGGACTTAGGGAGTAAATGCTAATGATCACAGTTAATCGCTAATCGATTTATCGCTATCTCATCGTTGTCGCATCGCAACTCGAATTTCAGGTTATGGATATTGTTTTATGTGTGTGTGCTATTATGTGTTACTTGTGCATGTTTATATTTGTTTTGGACGTTAATCACAAACGCAGTCGCAACTCTATCACAACGCAACACGAAACACATAATGGGTATGTTTAGGGTTATGATTGTTAGTTAGGTTATTTGTGTAATTAATGTGTCATACTATTGCATCGCTTACTCGCATCGCGTCGCAACGCTCCACGCATGAAACGAAACACCGAAAACCAACTCACAAAACCCATCCGATCGAGTCGCCCTTCGATCCGTCATCTACACCGCCTTTCTCCTCTCTTTGCCTATAAATAGCACCTGCCACATCAACAATCATTGATGTGACAGCTCCTCCTCCGACCAACACGTTCCAGCCCAATTTTCTCTCGATTCCTCGCGATTCTTGTAAGTTTTCAACCCAAATCTTGTACTTCTATCATCTACACACACTTCTTCATCATTTTCACCAACAAATCTTAACTTTTCACCATGAAATCGGCTGGTTTGGGTTGTTCTAGGGTGATGTCATCAGGGGTTCTCATGAACTTCAAAGTGTGGCTTCATACCACCAAGAACAACTCATATCTAAGAGATTTCTACAACGTTTAAACTCTGATTTCTTCTAAATCTAAACAAAATCGAAGGGTTTCAAACTTTTCTTCAATAATCTCAACTTTTCACATAAAACTGATAGAATCTGAGCTCATTCAGGCCTCCTACTCATTCACTAGTGGAATGTCGGTCTGAGAACGGATTTCTATCGGGTGACTTGGACTTGATGGGGTTTCCGTTGTTTAAAACGTTATCACACCGTCTCGGTTCAAACGTTAAACTTTCTAAACTTGGTTGATTTTACAAAACTTTTCAACTCGAACAAGTCGCCCGGACGAACGGCCATCCGATCGGATAGCCATCCGACCGAATGGCTAACCGTCCCAGGGACTTGTGTTGTTAAACACTTAAAACAATTTCAAAAGTTCAAAAGAATAAGGTCTCCACTCGGGTTGCCATCCGAGCAGACGGCCATCCGTCCGGATGACCGTCCGACCGGACAACCTGAAGGGTATAGACATTCCAAGTCTTTTCAAATACTACAACGAAAACTTCAAAGTTCCATCATACACAAACACATCCATCCCAGACGAGTGACGCTCCGAGCGAATGGCCATCCGCCCGGATGACCATCCGTCCGGAAGGTAATCCGATCGGATGACGATCCGTCCCACAGTCACTTGCCTCGTTTTACGCACCGATCACCGCTCATACTATAGTACTGTGTTCAGGCTAATCTCTCAGCGCTCCCTTCAATCCAAGAGAGTGTTTATTTACTAAACACAATCTATGAGTATGCTCGATCCCCTTTTAGCTTTAAGCACTTTTGGGTGTTACATATGTTACCTATATCAAATCACATCAATCACACAACGCAAACACTTTTATACGCTAACCGCTCTGCATGTTATACGTGTTATTCGATGAATGCTTGTATGTTATGTTTACACAGTGATTGTTGCCTGACACCTTAGCAACGATAGTACTATAGTTTGGACTCAACACATGTCGTGGACGAGGGTTGCTAAGGGTATTTCTTCATATGTCACAGTGGTGATATGTGTTGCGTACTCTACAACTCGCAGTCACGTCTGTGCATATTTCATTGTCGATAACCTATTTGCTTCACATTATACATGTTACATGCTGGTTATGCGTAACTCGCTTTTGCTACTATTATGCTATAAAACTTGTATGCTCACCTTTACACTATGTGTATTGACCTTTATTTTAACGTATGTGACAGGTGTTTAAGATGCTAGGATTGCTGGATGTTTTGGAATCAAGCTTAGGAGAGTCTAGAAACAAAACAATTAATTTATGAGTTGTCGAAACTGCTTTATTGTCTTTGAGATACTCTTATGTATTAACTGATTTGCTAAGTATGTTATGGTATGGGACGTAACTTTAAATATTTGGTAAAATTAGTTGTTATGGATTTCTCTTGTACAATCTGTTTCGCTCAGTGCCGCGCCCCGATGTTTCCGCCATTGGTTGGGGTGTGACAGTGTTATATTGATATGTTAATATTTGTGGGTAATATTATAAATATGTAAATTAACTTTCGGGTACTACATAAACCTGTGTAATGATTTGTAACTAATTATACTTTTTTAACCTTTTTAATCTTTCTATACTAATAAATGAAAAAAAAAAATTGGACACAAGCCAATCTCTGGTGACACCTTATCTTATTTTTTAATTTATTTTTCCTATTAAACAATAGTTTAACTAAATATAATTTAGATAATGATAATAACTTTTTTTATCAAAATTTGAATTACTAATCTCCTTATATTATATAGTTCAACTAAATATAATTTAGATATGGATAATAACTTTTTTTACCAAACTTTGAATTAACAATAATATATATATAATTTGTATTTTCTCCTTCCCCGTAGGAGATAGAAGAAGTTTTCTTCTTTTTTTTTCTTTGTAGAACCACACAAATATATAAATTTTTATTCTCATTTAAATCAGATTTAGTTAAATTATTTTTAATATTATTATTATTTAATATTTAATAGGATACATAAATGAGAAAATAATATTAAATCACAAAGTTCACGAATCTCTCTTATTTATTTATTTATTATTTATTTTGTTTTTTTTCGCTTATTAATAATCATCTAATATTTCATTGGTTATACCACATGTAATACATATCTTTCTAATCTAATAATAAATAAATAAAAAATTAAAACATTAATAAGTAAATAGTACATCAAATTCATCATTTAAATGCATATCTTGACGGTGTATGTGTTAATCGATTAGATTATATTTGTTTAACTTGTACAAGACACGGGGTATATTAAAGATATAACTATATTGTTTATTATATAAAACCAAATTTATGCAACATGTGCAAAACACGGGGTTCTAAGCTAGTTAATTAATTATTTGGAATAATTTATTAATTAATTTTATTATTATTGATAAAGATAAGTGATATTTATGTATAATTAATTGTTAACAAATATAAATAAACTTTTTTAGGTTAAGGGATAAAATATCATATGCCATTAATTGAAATCTTTTATTATAATTTAGAAGATTAGATTTTGATATATATATATATATATATAGGGAGAAGATCATGCGAGAACCACCTCTTATTGCGAGAACCGCGAGAACCAATGTGAACACAACCAAAAATGCCTAAAAATAGCTAAAAATCACACAAAAATTTTTTTTAATATTTTTTATATAAAAATCGCTACTTTTCGAAGCCAAAAAAAAAAATTAAAAAAAAAAAAAAAATTTAAAAAAAAAAATTTTTTTGCCACTAAAAGTAGCGATTTGAGCATAAAAAATATTAAAAAAAAATTAGATTTTTTTTATTTTTTTAGATGTTTTTTAGGTTTTTTGGGGGTTTAGTTTTTAGCATTTTAGCTTGGGGGGGGGGGGGTTTAGGTTTTTGGGGGGTAGGGGAGGGGGGTTTAGGTTTTTAGGGGGTGGGGTTAGGTATTTTTTTAGGTTTTTTGGGTGTTTTAGTTTTTAGCATTTAGCTTGGGGGGGGGGGGGGGGGGGTTAGTTTTTTTTGTTGGGGAGGGGGGTTAGGTTTTTTTAAGGTTTTTTTAGCTATTTTATGTTGCGTTCACATTGGTTCTCGCGGTTCTCGCAATAAATGGAGTTCTCGCATGAGCCCCTCCCTATATATATATATATATATATATATTTTTATGTTGTGTTCACATTGGTTCTCGCGGTTCTCACAATAAGGGTGGTTCTCGCATGAGCCCCTCCCTATATATATATATATATAGGGAGGGGCTCATGCGAGAACTCCATTTATTGCGAGAACCAATGTGAACACAACATAAAATAGCTAAAAAAAACCTAAAAAAAAACCAAACCCCCACCCCCCCCCCCCCCCCCCAAAAAAAAAAAAACCTAACCCCCCCCCCCCCCAAGCTAAATGCTAAAAACTAAAACCCTCAAAAAACCTAAAAAAAAAACCTAACCCCCCCCCCCCCCCAAAAAAAAACCTAAACCCCCCCTCCCCCACCCCCCAAAAAACCTAAACCCCCCCCCCCCCCCCCCACCCCAAGCTAAAATGCTAAAAACTAAACCCCCAAAAAACCTTAAAAAATCTAAAAAAATCTAAAAAAAAAAAATTTTTAATATTTTTTATGCTCAAATCGCTACTTTTAGTGGCAAAAAAAAAAAAAAAAAAAAAATTTTGGCTTCGAAAAGTAGCGGTTTTTATATAAAAAAATATTTAAAAAAAATTGTGTGATTTTTAGCTATTTTTAGGCATTTTTAGTTGTGTTCACATTGGTTCTCGCAATAAGAGGTGGTTCTCGCATGATCTTCTCCCTATATATATGATTCGGTTCAAGGAGGAACCACTACCAATTGCAAGAACCATGAGAACTCTTCCCATCCAATAGAATTTTAATACATCGCTTATAATCAATTTAATTCAAAAGGGTATTTTAGTCTTTTTCTCTCAATGATACATCCCCTCTTTCTTATCTCTAAACGCATCACATCGTCATTTATATGACATATCTTTTTCCTTTCATCTCTTTTATACTTTTTATATTTAAAATTGGGAAAATATTTTAGGTTTTAAATTCAAACATCAAAAGTATTACGTAATTTAAAAAATACAAAAATATCGAAAATGATATCTATTTCTTTTTGCTCTATTTTCTCTAGTTATGACATAATGTTCCTAATAAAATGCAAGCTATATTTGTCTTATATGTTTACTAGAGAATACAAAATTATCGAAAATGATATATATTTCTTTTTGCTCTATTTTCTCTAATTATGACATAATGTTCTTTATAAAATGCAAGCTATATTTGTCTTATATGTTTATTGAGAATTTTTGTTTCATTCGTTAACGTTTGCTGACTTTGCACCACATCTTTTAAAAAAACATTCGAGAACGTGCATACAATTTTTTTGACAACATGCGTAAAAAAGTTTGACAATGTATGTAAACATTTATACGAACTGGGTATGAGAGCACCACTATGTCGCAACCCCCGACCCCTGCCTCGGGAGGCGGGCGGCCGCGGCCTACTCAAAGATGGTGGTATCGGTGTTTATCATTAATTGGAAGCGGAATTTACATCAGGACCATAGTTAGGAAATATTTTATCAAAGTAAAACACCACATTTTTATAATTATAAACTTATTGGGATAAAACCTAAGTTTTCATTACAAACATGTTTATAGGGATAAACCCTAATTTATTGAATAAAACATCTTTCTTTATTTAGGTAACTTTTATAGCCACATTTTTCCAAGCCTTCAGTGCTCTCTAGCTGGCTTCTATTTGGCTTTCACATTTTGTTACCTGAAAAGCGTTTAAAAACATTTTGTCAGTGGGAAATACTGTTAAGTGAATCCCAATTTAATCAAGACAGGTTTTTATCATTGTACAGTATTGAGCGCAATCAGCAATTTGTTTATTATTCTACCTTAATTACCACCCACGGTACTGTCGACCCGACTTGTGGTCATATTACTACTCACAGTGTAGTAACAAATTTTGTATACAAAACCCCAACATACCGACAGTAATTGTAGAATCACAAATACTCAATCACTGTTAAATATAATTTAAAACAATTGAGGTTTTGTAAAAACAGTTTACAAAAATAGGAATTACTCACATTGCTATTTTAGACTTTTCCTGGTTATAATCTAATAATTTAAACAATGCACACGCATTAGTATAATAACCCAATATCTACATTAGTTTACCCTCCCCGAGACAGAACTCCAACGACTAGGTCGGGCAGAACCTTGACAGCCGTTACGCAGCACTAGAACAATCGGGCAGCGTATCTAATACGTAACCGGGGGTTATAATACTTACAACGAGGCAGAACTTCGTTATTTTAGTGGGTATAATGCCCTGGTATTACTTCTACACTTTAGAAATTGAGAGAGAATCGAAAGAAATGAGCGACGGAAACTGAAGGCTGATGGCCTCCTTTTATAGGGCTGGTCGACCAGTCTCTCGCGCCCCGCGAGAGTGTCAACATAGGGCTTCGCGGCCCACAAGGCCAGCTAGGGTAGGCCCTAGGTTGGCTGATTCGGCCACTAGGCTCGACATGCACACGCCACGTGGCCGCACCGGGAGTGGCCTGGTGGTTGACCTGTCGCGCCCCGCGTAACCCGAAGGCAAAGCCTTCGCGGCCCGCGAGCGACACTCAGATTTTGTTTTTATGTAATTTTTATAAAAATAAAGGTATTCGGGACCGGTTTTCATATACGGGGTGTAATTTACGACATTTAGAGGTGTTCTAAATAATTTAGGGGTGTCGGAAATAATTTAGGAGGGTTGTTATATCCTCCCCACCTTGTTTTAGAACTCGTCCTCGAGGTCTACTGAAATAGGTGCGGATATTTCCTCTGCATCTCTGATTCAAGCTCCCAAGTGTACTCTAGTCCTCTCTTGGAATCCCATTTCACTTTGACTAGAACTAGTCTCTTGTGTTTGAGATTCTTGACTTTCATGTCTTCAATTTGTAGAGGATTTTCTACGAACATAAGCTTTTCATTTACCTCTATATCCTTAAGAGGTACTACTAATGATTCATCGGCTAAACACTTTTTGAGATTACATACATGAAATACATCATGTATTCCTGCCATTTCTTCTGGCAGTTGTAGCTGATAAGCTACTGGTCCTATTTTTCTAATAATCTCAAAGGGTCCAATATACCTGGGGCTTAGCTTTCCTCTCTTGATGAATCTTACCACTCCTTTCCAAGGATAAACTTTTAATAATACATTGTCTCCTACTTGAAACTCCAATGGCTTTCGCCTGTTATCAGCATAACTCTTTTGTCGATCGCGTGCTGCTTTTAGTCTTTCCTTGACTTGAATAATTTTGTCTGTTGTTTCTTGCACTATCTCGGGTCTAGATAGTTTCTTTTCTCCAATTTCTGCCCAACAGACTGGGGTTCGACACTTTCATCCATAAAGTGCTTCGAATGGTGCAGCATTGATACTGGTATGATAGCTGTTATTGTAAGAAAATTCTATTAATGGTAAATGATCATCCCAATTTCCTCCGAAATCAATTACATAAGCTCTAAGCATATCTTCCATTGTCTGAATTGTCCGTTCGCTTTGTCCATCCGTTTGAGGATGATAAGCGGTGCTTAGATTTAGCTTGGTTCCCATTGCTTTTTGGAAACTTGTCCAAACATGAGAAGTAAAACGGTTATCTCTATCAGAAACAATTGATAAAGGAATTCCATGTAATGAAATTATTTCATTTACATATAGCTTGGCTAACTGTTCCATGCTGAAAGTTTCCTTAATCGGCAAGAAATGAGCAGATTTAGTTAACCTATCTACAATCACACAGATTGTATCATTACCTTTTCGTGTCTTGGGTAATTTGGTAACAAAGTCCATTGTTATTATTTCCCATTTCCATACAGGCATTTCCAATTGTTGCAACAATCCCGAGGGTTTCTGGTGTTCAGCTTTAACCTGTGAACAGGTTAGACACTTGGCAACATAAGCTGCTATATCCTTTTTCATTCCTATCCACCAGAAATTCTTTCTTAAGTCTTGATACATTTTATCACTTCCAGGATGTATCGACTTATGGGCTTCTTCTAATATTCGGTGGTGTAGGTTTCCTAGTTTAGGTATCCACATTCTTTTCTTATGGAATCTACAAATTCCATTTGTTCCTTGTTCTAATTCCTTAATCATACCTTTTAATTTTTCAGTATCATCCTTGATTACTGATTCTTGTACTTCTCTAATTTGCTCATTTAAATCTATCTGCAGATTTAATTTAAGAGAACGTACTATTTTTGGCTTTTCATGATACTTTTGACTTAAAGCATCGGCTACTACATTAGCTTTTCCTGCATGATACTGGATACTACAATCATAATCACTAAGAATTTCCATCCAACGTCTTTGTCTCATATTCAACTCTTTTTGTCCAAAAACATATATTAAACTCTTATGATCGGTGAAAATGGTAAACTTACTACCGTAAAGATAATGTCTCCAAATTTTCAGGGCAAATATTATGGCTCCTAATTCTAAATCATGGTTGAATAATTTTCTTCATGATTCTTAAGTTGTCTAGAGGCATAGGCTATAACCTTTTTGACGTTGCGTTAACACACATCCATAACCTAATTTAGAAGCATCACAAAAGACTACAAAGTCTTCTGTTCCTTCTGGTAATGCTAGTATGGGTGCATTGGTTAATCTTTGCTTAAGAATTCTAAAGGCTTCTTTCTATTTTGGTCCCCATTCAAATTTAACAGACTTACAGGTTAGCTTAGTTAAGGGAATGGCTATTCTGGAAAAATCTCAGAAAAATCGTCGATAATAACCGACCAATCCTAGAAAACTTCTAACCTCGGTTGGTGACTCAGGGACTTTCAAATTTAGTAATTCCCTCAATCTTTGTGGATCCACATGAATTCCTTCATGATTAACTAAATGTCCAAGAAATTGCACTTGTTCTAACCAGAATTCGCATTTCGAAAATTTAGCGTAAAGCTTTTCTTTTCTCAACAAATTTAGGAGTGCATGCAGATGCTCTGCATGTTCCTCTTTACTTTTGTAGTAAATGAGAATATCATCTATAAAGACAATTATGAATTTATCCAAATATGTCTTACATATTCAGTTCATCATGTCCATAAATGCGGCTGGGGCATTGGTTAAACCAAATGGCATGACAGTAAATTCATAATGGCCATACCTTGTTCTAAAAGCGGTCTTAGGAGTGTCCTCTTCCTGTACTTTTAATTGATGATATCCTGAGCGTAAGTCGATCTTAGAAAAGAATCGAGCTCCTTGCAATTGATCAAACAGATCATCGATTCTCGGTAATGGGTACCGATTTTTAATCGTGACCTTATTCAACTCTCGGTAATCAATGCACATACGCATTGACCCGTCTTTCTTTTGGACAAACAAGATCGGTGCTCCCCATGGCGATGAACTTGGCTGTATGAATCCTTTTTCTAATAGTTAGTCTAACTGTTTCTTTAACTCTTGCATTTCTGCAGGTGCCAAACGGTAAGGTGCCTTGGCAATTGGTGTTGTTCCTGGTAGCAGATGAATTCTAAATTCAACTTCTCTGTCTGGCGGTGGTCCTGGTAATTCTTCTGGGAATACATCTGAAAATTGAGATACTACGGGGATATCTTTTAATTATTTTCCTTTAGTGTGAATGATTATGGGAATCATATATACTGGTGACCCTTTTCTTGCACAGCATGCAGTTTTCATCACAGAGATGAATTTTGTGGGTCTAGTTGGCTTATCTCCTTTAATTGTGATCTTTTCACCTTTTGGTGAATTTACTTGTATTGACTTTTGATCATATAGAATACTGGCTTTATTGGCTACTAACCAATTCATTCCTAATACAATGTCAAATCCTGCCAGATTCATTGGGTAAAGATTTGCAATAAACTTTTGATTTAAAAATTCTATTCTTGCTCCCTGCAAGATTTCAGTAATCTTAATGGATTCTCCATTTGCGGTTTCTACTAGACATTCTTGTTGAAGTTTAGTTAATGGTTGGTTGAGAATTTTGCAAAATGAAGTATTAATAAAACTTTGGTTCGCATCAGAGTCAAATAATACTTTAGCAAAAACATCATTAATTAAAAACGTACCGGCAATCACGTCCGGAATCATCTTTGCTTCTTCAGCTGTCAAAACAAATCCCCTAGCATTCTTAGTAGTCTTGTTGTTCATGGCTAGAGCTAGTTTCGGAAAATTCGGTTTGATATGCCCTTTTTATCCACAGTTGAAGCACACTCCATTACTAGGTTTCTTCCTACAATCTTCTTCTTTATGTCCTGGTATCTTGAAGTAGTTGTAGTAGGTGGAGCATCTTCCTGAATACTTTTTCTTACAGGCTTTGCAGTAAGGTGTAGAGGGAGAACCTATATTTTTCTCACGGTTGGAATTACCGTAGCGAAATTCCTGGGTAAGCCTTTGAGCTAGGTTTTTTCTCTGGTTTTCTTCTTGGGTATGCACTAGTTCATCAGTCAAGGTATTTGCTAGTTCTACAGCTTCTTCTATGGTTTGTGGTCTAGCTGCCTTGACTACATTTCTAATTTCACTGATTAATACCCATATGTAACGGGAGATTAACACTGGTTCTGGTGATACTAGGGTTGGTACTATTCTAGCATATTCAAAGAATGTAGTAGTGTAACCCTTGCTGTCTACTCCAGTCATTCTAAGGTTTAAGAATTTATTAGCTATCTGCTCCTTTTCATTAGGATGACAGAATTTTCTTTCAACCATATTCTAAAACTCATTCCATTCCATACTATAGACCTTGTCACTTCCCCTAGTATGGAGAATAGTATTCCACCATTCCAGGGCTGCATTCTTAAATAAATTGGAAGCAAACATGATTTTGTCTTCTTCTGCACACTTGCTTATTTTTAAGACTGCCTCAGTCTTTTCTATCCAGCGTAGAGCTGCAATGGCTCCTTCATTGCCCGAGAATTCTATAGGTTTGCAGGACCAGAATTCTTTGTAAGAACAACCATAAGACATGGTTCTTCTTCTTTTTGGAATTGGCAATTGAAGTAGCGGTCCATTCTTCACGCTATGACTGGGTTCAGTACGTGATCGCTTATTTCCACTATTACTGTTATTATTTTCTACTTCCCTAACATTTTGGATGATAGCTGGCATAGCATCTCTAATTCCTTGGGTTACTATATGTCGAATAGTACTGTTATTTATCTGATTTTCATTATTCTAGTTTTCCCGATTTGCGTCGTTGGCCATCTGGATTTTTTAGACAATTACCAAATATTAATATCGCAATTTAATATTAAATGCAAACAATCTCACAACACAAACAGGTTGGTCAAAATCATCGTACATTGCGACATTTACTCTATTTATATATTATGCACCTATTACAAATCACAACTTGAAATTAAAATACAATACTAGTATGTATCGATAGTTATTAGATTATCTAATATTTTTTTGTCAAGTCACACACACACACACACACACACACACACACACATATATATATATATATATATATATTAGTATTACTATTACTACTGATAGGGGTTCATCCAATATTGCATATCGCGCTCATCATATTTCCAGACGAGTCTCTCCCCTATCTGTCTCATTCTCTCACTTCCTTCTAAAATTTCCTCACCAAAGGTGCAGAGTTCCTGTATGTTCTCAGTACTCATGGGTGGGGCTGCTGCTGGTATTTGGTCAGGAAACTGTGGCATCGGTTCCTCATGTGGGTAGGGGTTCTCTAGAATTTCCCGTATGTATTGATCATTATCAAAATATGGGTCTAGAGGGTCAAGGTTTGGATAGGGTGCTATTGGGTCTGGCATGGGCTCCTCTAGTGGGTAGCGTTGTTGGTAATCCCTATGGTCGTCAAACCATGGGTCATAGTCTGGAGGATGGGGTGCTGGTACTCTAGGGATATAGGCTGGGTCTAAGGCAGGTAGTGGGATCTGGTCAGCTGGGTCAATTTCTACTTCCATGGATTGTGTTGGGAACAACGACAGTGGCTGTGGTGCTATGAGTTGTTCTAGGTTAGGGTTTGCAGCTATGGTAGCTAGTATGTGAAAATTAGCTAATCTCCTATTGAGTATATTCTGGGTTTGAACATTCATTTCTCTATTGCCCGCTGCTAAGGCCCTTTGCTGCTGAAATTTTCTCATCCTTTTTCTACGTTCATGAGCTCCTCTGCTGAACCATCCTCTCTTCTTGGGAGGGAACGACTCTTCAGATTGTGCTTTGAATATGAAAATCCCTTCTTCAGTGTCAGCCGAATACCCAGAGGGGGTAGGCTGGGAAGAAGTTCCTTCGTCCCTAGGAGAGCTGGTCAATTGACGGTAAGCGTCCGAAGGTCCTTGATCACTCATACTGTAAACTAACAAATTGTCAAATAACACAAAACAATAATCTACACGTATGCACATAGTCTTATTGATTATTTTCTAACAAAATTGATAATTTTAATGTCAGCAGAACACTTTTTTGGCTGAAATTAGTGGTTGTAGCTCTGATACCACCTTATGTCGCAACCCCCGACCCCTGCCTCGGGAGGCGGGCGGCCGCGGCCTACTCAGAGATAGTGGTATCAGTGTTTATCATTAATTGGCAGCGGAATTTACATCAGGACCGTAGTTAGGAAATATTTTATCAAAGTAAAACACCACATTTTTATAATTATAAACTTATTGGGATAAAACCCAAGTTTTCATTACAAACATGTTTATTGGGATAAACCCTAATTTATTGAATAAAACATCTTTCTTTATTTAGGTAACTTGTATAGCCACATTTTTCCAAGCCTTCAGTGCTCTCCAGCTGGCTTCTATTTGGCTTTCACATTTTGTTACCTGAAACGCGTTTAAAAACATTTTGTCAGTGGGAAATACTGGTGAGCGAATCCCAATTTAATCAAGACAGGTTTTTATCATTGTACAGTATTGAGGGCAATCAACAATTACATTTGTTTATTATTCTACCTTAATTACCACCAACGGTACTGTCGACCCGACTTGTGGTCATGTTACTACTCACAGTGTAGTAACAAATTTTGTATACAAAACCCCAACATACCGACAGTAATTGTAGAATCACAAATACTCAATCACTGTTAAATATAATTTAAAACAATTGAGGTTTTGTAAAAACAGTTTACAAAAAGAGGAATTACTCACATTACTATTTTAGACTTTTCCATGTGGTTTCCTGGTTATAATCTAATAATTTAAGCAATGCACACGCATTAGTATAATAACCCAATATCTACATTAGTTATACCCTCCCCGAGACAGAACTCCAACGACTACATCGGGCAGAACCTCGACAGCCGTTACGGAGCACTAGATCAATCGGGCAGCGTATCTAATATGTAACCGGGGATTATAATACTTAAAACGAGGCAAAACTTTGTTATTTTAGTGGGTTTAATGCCCAGGTATTACTTCTACACTTTAGAAATTGAGAGAGAATCGAAAGAAATGAGCGACGGAAACTGAAGGCTGATGGCCTCCTTTTATAGGGCTGGTCGACCAGTCTCTCGCGCCCCGCGAGAGTGTCAACATAGGGCTTCGCGGCCCGCGAGGCCAGCTAGGGTAGGCCCTAGCTTGGCTGATTCGGCCACTAGGCTCGACACGCACACGCCACGTGGCCGCACCGGGAGTGGCCTGGTGGTTGACCTGTCGCGCCCCGCGTAACCTGAAGGCAAAGGCTTCGCGGCCTGCGAGCGACACTCAGATTTTGTTTTTATGTAATTTTTATAAAAATAAAGGTATTCGGGACCGATTTTCATATACAGGGTGTAATTTACGACATTTAGAGGTGTTCTAAATAATTTAGGGGTGTCGAAAATAATTTAGGAGGGTTGTTATACACTATGTAAAAACATAAAAAAAATATTTTGACCACGTGCGTAAAGAAAGTTTTTTTACGCCTCTGATTGCCGACCCAAGCTCCTCTAAGCGTCACACGTAAATCTAATTTTCAAACGTATGTAAAAACAGAAGGCGTAAAATAGTTTTTACGTACGTTTGAAAATTGCTTTTACGTGAGTTGTCGAATGTAAAATATTTTTTTAACATTTTTTTGTGTACGGTGTCGAATAAAAAAAAATGTTTTTTACGCCCCTGATCGTCAGTCCGAGTTCCTCTAAATGTCACGCGTAAATCTATTTTTCAAACGTATGTAAAAATGGCATGCATAAATGTTTAGTTTTTACATACGTTTGAAAAATTGTTTCCAATACGTTGTCGAATTTAAAAAAAAAAATCACGCACGGTGTCGAATGTAAATAAAATTATTACACATGATAAAAAAAAATGTTTTTTATGCCCCTGATCGCCAGCCCGAGCTCCACTAAACGTTTGTGGAATGTAAACAGTCTATGTTTTTCTTTGATTTTCGTAGGTATCGGGGCTTTTATGTTCAAATGGCGAGGACAACGAACAGAAAATGAAGATCAAGATCAGAGATTGAAGACGTTTTCTTTGTAGACATGTAGTGTAATTTTTTTTTTTTTTTTAAATCATGTGTTATAATTAATTTTTTTTAAATAGATAAAGGTAATTAATGTTGACATGAAGAGTGATGTAGTCTATGATGTTTGATTGCTAGTTTGACAAGTTGACATGAATAGTACACAAGTCAAATTTTTAAAATACCCTTCTTGTATTATTTATTATTTTTTAATCAATAAAATCATTACAAGACAAATTAAACTTAAACAATTCAATCTCAACCACTCATACATGAAAGATCTAGGGTGGATAATGGTTTCTACGGTTTTCGCATCTAAAAGTGGTTACTATTTTACCCCATCCCTCGATAGATATTGATATTTTATTTAGATAACGATATAATAATTAACTTTAGTTAATAATAATTATCCATCATTAAGTAAAAGATAAAGACTTTAATTAAAAGTTAATTATCCAAAATTAAGTAGAAGATAAAGGCGGGAAAACCAAAAAGTTGATAGCTCCATTGATTTACTTTATTATATGTACATAATATATATGAAGGGTCGGGACATACAAGAAAATTTATTTGGGTAGAAAGGTTATAAAGTAATCTTGACCATCTATTAAGTAATCAAGGGCTAAGATTTAATTGGTGGAATTGAACATAACAAATGAGGCACGTGGGTTTGTTAAGAGGTATTCTAGTTCCAAGGTACTAATTTCTCTATCTTCCAATTCTCTCCCCCTCATTTTTAAAACGTTAATAACTTTTTCATACGATATTATTTTCTATAAAAATTGCACCAAAAATTAGCGTTTTTTATCTTTAAAACGAGTATATTATTTCTTTATTTTAAAAAAAAAAATCAAAAGCCAATATGAGTAAAACGTAGTGGACAAAAAAAACAAAAAAAAAATGATTTTATTTTCTAAAACGCAATTGACAAAAAAATACAAAGAAATGTCTTTTTCTAAAACGATATGGACAAAAAACACAAAAATATGTGTTTTTCTAAAACGCAATAGACAAAAAACACAAAAAAAAATGTATTTTCCTAAAACGCAATGGATCAAAAATACAAAAAAAAAAGTGTTTTTCTAAAACGCAATAGACAATAAACTAAAAAAATGTGTTGTTCCTAAAGCGCAATGGACCAAAACCACAAAAAATGTATTTTTCTAAAACGCAATGGACAAAAAAATGTGTTTTTTTTTTTAAACGCAATGGACTTTTTTCATTGTGTTATAAAATGCAATGGAACAAAATTTGATTTTACATTATGTTATAAAACACAATTAAAAAACGCAATGATATTTCACAATTGCATTTTACAAAACAAAAACATTATATAATTAAAATAAAAATTGAAACAATTCCTAAATAACACATTATTTAATAATATTTCATTGTTGCGTTTTACCATAAACCCACATTATCTAATTAAAATCATTGTTGAGTTTTACATTATCTAATTAAAATCATTGTTGCGTTTTACGAAACATAAACCCACAAATTAAAATGGAACAAGATGCAAAACACTAACACTAACAAACTCAACAAATGGAATTTTATTTTTGCTAAAGAAAAAAAAAAGCATAATTGTTCAAATATTCCATCTCTACAGTGGCAGATGTAGAATTTTATTCTGATGGGTTCCTTTTGTTAAATTATCTTTAATTCTCACTAATTTTTTTGAAATGCTACAAAGTTCTCACTAATTTTTCCGTTTTTTTTTCCAAACGCACTGGGTTCCTGAGAACTCACAAATGTGGATTGTATCCGTCCCTACATCTGTACCTATTTCTCAAATTAATGAAATGCCTAAACCTTCTTTGCATATTGTCGGTATCTTCCTTTTAACTTTCTAGAAAAGAACATATATCTCCGGGAAGAGACGACGACGACAACTGTGGTTTAGGAGGTAAAACGCAATATCGTTGTTCTCACATAAACTTCTGGCACTGGGTCCGACGGTGGCGGCAACGACTACTTTGACGGCGGCTTTACCTTTCTAAGATTGAAACTCGATTGTTCCAATTGAGTTAACTCGCCGTGATCGAAGATTGAAATCGAGCTTATATTCGAATTCGAACCAAATCAGTAACAATTATTACATAGAAGGAGAAGATTCAAGTGGAGGTTGGTGGTGGTTGTACGGAGGTACGATGGCAATTGGTGGTTGTGCCGCTTCCGATGGTGGAGGGGTGGGTGGTAGAGTGGTGGTGGTGTTGTGAAGGTGGAGGTGGAGGTAGGATGAACTGATTTAGGTTTTCTTAGATCTAGGGTTATATGATTAATTTGTGTTTGACTAAAATACTAATAGATAATATATTTGTAGACATATACTCTCCTTATGTTTTTTTTATCATGTATCACTCTATTATTGCTTCCTATATTTCCTATTCAAAACAATGGGTGGGCTTTATACAACCGTTCACTTACGACAAAATCAAATGACTTCCACTTCTCTTCCACATTGCCAAGTTGCTACAAAAAAAAAGTATCTAAGATTCTTATTAGATCCTTGTCTCCTCACGTCTCTAATGTTCCGACACAATTAGAATAGATCATTTGAGAAACAAGTTCATGAATCTATAGACAACTTTGAAGCAAATACATAACTTAAACATTTTACTTATTACATAAGAAGTGGATTA
Source organism: Helianthus tuberosus (assembly GCA_030545235.1). NCBI lineage: Eukaryota > Viridiplantae > Streptophyta > Magnoliopsida > Asterales > Asteraceae > Helianthus > Helianthus tuberosus. The sequence goes on from CM060416.1 coordinate 125,916,150, forward strand.
TTGCCAATAAATTGGATCAAATATTAAAATGTTTTAAAGACATGTTAGATGCCTGAAAGATAAACGGTACCTATCAATAACAAGGTTTAGATATTTGACCTTAGAAGCATAGACCCGATATTGTGTAGGTCTAATGTATTTCTTGAGTTTGTGGTAAACTAGAGATGGGTTATTGTCATGGACTGGCTTCGTGGTGGTTTGTGGGTTTCCAGTATCCAAAATCGTTTGTTTTCCCGTACGTGCTAAGTTCCAAACATTGTTTACATTATATGCTCATCCAAATTGTATTTTACAATCTTAGTTTTGAGGAGGATTCTGGAGAAGACACAAGTTATTACAAGAACATGAAAAATAAATGTGCACTACTCATTTTTCATTCAATCTTAAATGATAGAAATTAAATCAATCAAGTGAGTTTTCTTGAAACCTCATCCTTAAATACCAAAATGTATATAATTTATTAAATTACCAAAGCTTGATAGATGGCTTTTATATATTTTTCGGAGACAGGGTATACAAATGTTAATTGTAAGTATAACTTGCAATTGTCAAATAAACTTAACAAAAGATACATTCTTAAATTGGCGTCCTGTGTCTGTATAACAATAATCGATCTAATATTTTAACTTTTTAACATGTAAAGTATAATTAGATACTTTGATTAGAACAGTATAAAATATAAGATCTGCTTTTAGGGTGAAGGGAGTGGTGCGGGAAACCACTCGGCAAAGGTGTTTGCCGCGCGGCAACACCGCCGCCGGCCACCTTTGCCGCTCGGCAAACCAAAGAACTCGGTAAAGGTTAACCGATGCGGGAAAGCTTGATTTGTAATGATTGGAGCCTTGTTTTGTGTGTAACGGCAATATAGCCGGCTGTTGATGGGCGGCGGCGATGGGCGGCGATCGAACGGGTGCGGCGGCGATGGGCGGAGCCACGGCGGCTGATGATGCTGATGATGATTGGTAAGGCGGTGGTGGAATCGGTGGTGGTGGAGGTGATAAGGGTGGGTTGATTTTGAGGGTGGTGGTGGTGGAACCGGTGGTGGTGGTGGTGGAGGTGATAAGGGTGGGTTGATTTTGAGGGTGGTGGTGGTGGTGGAACCGGTGGTGGTGGTGGTGGTGGTGGTGGTGAAGGGGTGTTTAAAGATAAAAAAATAAAAAAAGAATAAAAAAAGTTTGCCACTTTCAAGTGTCTACACCACTGCCAACACTTTTCACAAAAGTTTAAACTCTTCACACTTGCTGACATGGCACACTCTAATTGGTCCATTTTAAAGTTTACCACTTTCACATGTTTAACCACTCCCTTCACCCTTAAATTTTGTTTAGATTGACGAATGTGTTAGTAAATGTTAAACTACTGTTTTTTGAGGAAATTCAATTACTGTTAAATGTTAAAAGTATTGGAAAATTAATCATTGTTAATTGTCTATGGGAGGACTGGAGGAGATGCACAAATCGGGCATTTTTAATAACCGGTTCCGGTTTTTCATTTTAAGGGTTGGAACCGGTTATTGTTATAACTGGTTTGGTTTCAGATCCGGTTATTTGACCAAAAAACCATACCTTATGTGCCCGGTTCTGAGTATGGTTCGGTTCTTAAGAAACCAGATATTAAAATACCCTATTTTTTAGTTTTTCTATAGCATATTTCCGAGTTTTTAGTATCCTATTATAGGTTTTTAAATACTCTTTTATGTTTTTATTACCCTATTTTCTCGTCTTTTTGTTTATTATTATTAAATATGCATTGTATAGTGTAAAATAAAATAAAATAAAATAAAATAAATGCACTAACATAATTAAAATGATAGATATTAGAATCATGTATTGGGTATAGCCGGGTATAATCAGTTCCGGTTCCGGTCCTTGTCTGGTTTCGGGTATGTTGATGCACTTTGTGTGGACGCGACTCGGCTCGGTTCGACTCGACATTGAAGACTTGAAAGGACATCAGAGTCTTGAAGACATGAACATCAAAGATGATCAAGATCGAGACAAATCTGCAAACATCGAAGATCGAGACAAAGCTACAGCCAAGGGGGAGTTTGTTGGTGCACTTGTGTCTGTACTTTGTCTGTATTCGGTCACGATGTAAACGATGTCCTTGTCAGTCCTGTAAGTTGACCAAGTCAACCGTCCTCCTGGTTTGACTTGGCCAATCTGTTAGAAATATGGTTGTCTATGTCGAAGGATACGGCATCGAAGGATAGTGTAAATCCTTCGATGCCCACGAAAGATATGCTTCGATGGAAACTAATAGACCTCGAAGGATACACCATCCTTCGAGGTGCTTGTGAATCCTTCGATGGCTTTGACATCGATAGATGATCCTTCGACCATCTATCGAATCCTTCGGACAGACAACCAATGCTGGGTATATATATACCCATGTATTGTGTGTTCAAAGCATGACTTGAGAGACTTGGAAGACAGATACACACACACTCACTTGAGAGCATTCTGTCCAGGAACACACACACACTAGAGGGTTTGCAAAACTGATTTGTAAACATTGTGCTTGTAACCGAAACCTTTCATTCGCATTAATACAAGTGGTGTTAATCGGTGAATCTTTGTGTGTTTGTGTTTGTGCTTGTCTCAACTCGGTTTGCTCACTAGCTTGGATTCCGCACTTGCAAGTGGGTTAGTATAACAAGGTTTAGGTTCGTCATCCTCTGAGAAGGGACCTACAAGTGGTATCAGAGCTAAGGCTCTTTACCTTGTTTAAAACCGGGTTTTGTTCAAGTCTTGGGTTAGTTTTCGTCAAATCTGGAAAACTAACAGTCGCTGTGTTCTTGAAGTTCTTGATATCTTCATACTTCGAAGGATATCTTCATACTTCGAAGGATCAGTTATCTGTTCGAAAGATCATTTCCTTTGTCGAAGGGTCAAGCTGAAGGATCTTTTATCTTGTCGAAGGATCTGATACAAACAGTTTCGAAAGATCAAATGAGCATACGAAGGATCAGATCTTCACTTCGATAGATCAATTTTCTCAAATAATTTCGAAAGATCAACCCCTCACAAATCTCGAAAGATCAATCTCCATAAACCTCGAAGGATCACCTGCATTCCTATACAACTTTGAAAGATCAGATCAGCTTTGTCTTGTTTCGAAGGGTTATCTGTTCTTGACCCAAGTAAATCGAAAGATCATCATCTTCGAAAGATCAGACAGAAATGACTTCGAAAGGTCATTTGATACCAGTTTTCGAATGATATCTGGTTCGATAGATTGAACAGATTACGAAAGATGGTTGTTCGAAGGTTTCAGCTGAGTTCCAGGAGAGAGAACGAAAGGGATGACGGCTGGTGAAGTTTTGATAGTAGGGTTGTTGACTTTTGAGGAGAGAGATTGTGAAAGGGAATGATGTTGGCAGCTGTGAAAGAGGGAATATGTCGACATAATTATTTGTTGGCAGCTAGGGTTTCCTTTGGGTCAATTGGGGTTTGATAAATGCTCACTTAGGCCAGGCAACAATTTAACCAATTTTTTTTGGGCCGTGACATTTATTAATTAATTTGGGCTGTTTGTTTAGTCACACAAGCATTTGGGATCGCACAAGACTTGATCTTTCGATTTAACAGTTTGTGAAAATTAATTTTAAAAGGGAAAACTTGTTTTTCAAATTTTAAATCAATTTTCACTTAATATATTAATTTTTATAAAATGGGAACAAACGGTGAGTGGTGGACTCAATTGACTTCGACTCCACAATCATCAGCTACGCAATCTGAGCCAGATTTCGACAAAACTGCATGGATGCGAGCACTTGCCACACCTCAACCCAAATTTGATCCAACTGCCTATTTTTGGAAACCACCTCAATCCCAACCTCAACAAGGCAACCAAAATCCTTTCATAAATCAAACAAGTACGTCCACGTCCAACTCAAATAAAGCCGATGATGGGTGTGACTGGTCTGTACAATGTGGAGGTGGAAATCAAGGAGGAACTGCGTTTTATGCTGAAATTGTCAAGAATGTCAATGATGGTGAATCTTCAGGAAAAGATGACAGTTCAGGATGTAGTGGCACTGATGAAGATAGCTCAGGTGTGAGTGATTACAGTTCAGAATCGGACGTGAAGGAGGGAGTGGATTCTGAAGGTGATAATTTGTCGAATGATGCTAATGAGAAATCTGACTTGATCAAGAAAGCTGATGCTACATCAGAAGAAATGGAGAAGATTCTCACTGAAGATGGATCTTTTTCTTTTCATACAGCCGTTATGGCTCACGTACAAGGTCAAACTTCTCAGATATGTGATACTAATTCTGACTCTAATTTTGATCCTGTTGAATGTGCAAAGTGCTTAGAATATGCTGAAAAGGAAAGTCAGTTTGAAATCACAAACAAACACAATCAACAATTGATTGTTGATCTTTCTAAAGCAACTGAAGCTAACTTGTTTTTGACCAGAAATGAAAAGGAATTTAAAGCAACAATTGCGTCACTAAAACATGATGTTTCTGAATTACAAAGGGCTGTTTTGAGAAAACAACATGTTAACAATGATTTAATTGACACAATTGAAAAACAAATGGTAGAGTTAGCAACAGCTAGATGTGAATGTGAGACAATCAAGCAGAAATTGGAAAGCTATTCCAATTCCCGCTATGTTTTGGATCACATTATTGATGTTCAGAAGAAAAAGGGGGATAGGAAGTGTAATGGATTCAAATCATGTCCTCCCCCAATGAATCACAATTACTCCAAATCGCCAGATGTTGAGGATATGCCCCGTTTTGAACCTACAGTGCCACTCAATCTAGATGATTTTGCAGCAGGCCTTGGGTTCACAACTAGTACATCATCCTCAGGTCAATCTGGATCTGAATCTGAGAATGTGACAGATTCATCATGTGTTAAGGAACAGAGTCCTCCCACTGTTGAGGACACTGACTCTTCGGATGATGAATCTGATGATGAGTCTGAAGTGATTGTGAACCAACAGTCTAACTCGGTTACAACAGATATTCCAATCGAGAATCACATCTTGTGTGATCCACCAGTGGAACCGAGTAAGACTGACATGTCAAAAGGAATGGAGTCCCTTGTTTCTAGTTGTGAAGGGAATAACTTGTTGTATACGCTCAAAGGAGATGAAAAGATCTACTCTAACAAAGATTTTCCAATTAAAAATGTAAATCAAGATTTAATTGAGCAAATTTTTGAAGGATGTATTGAAAAGTTTTTGGGGAACAAAACTGGCAAAGTTACAGTCACTCAATGTGATCCAATTCCGTGTGAACAAATTAGAAAACAATACGGAAACCAAAAACAACCAATTGAGCGAAAACAACAAGTCAATTCTGGAAAGGGTAAGGGACAGGGGAAGAAAGCTCAGAACAAGAATGTTCAAGCACCTAAAGTTCAGCAGCAAAAGGTGCAAAACAAAAGAGCTCCTGTTAAGAAAAGAGAACAGAAGGTGAACTTTGTTGGATCAAAGGGTACAGATACACTTGAAACATTTCAGGATAAATCTAACATTGATTTTATAAAACAAGTTAGAATTTTGAAACGAAATGATCAGAATAATTACACCCAACACACCAAAGGATGTGATTTAGGTCCAAGTACATCTAGATCACAAAGTTCATTGTCTGGTTCTCAGTCTGGCCATCAACATGTTTCTCCGAGGTTTGTAGAGCGGAGGATGTGTTTTGAGTGTGGCACAATTGGGCACATTGTAAGGTACTGCCCATACCTGCAAAAGTTGAAAGCTCCCCAAGAAACCAATTACCAAAAACGATCGTTTTCCCCGAAACAAGACCCCCGTGTCTTGAAAGAAAAGGAAAAGAAGTTGAAACAAAAGAATCAAAAGGTAATTGAGAAGGCCTTAAAAACAGAGGTCAAAGAAGAAAAACCTGTTCAAGCAAAACCTAAAACGGCAAAACCAGTAAATGCAAAAACAATTAATACAAATACTGGTAAAGAACAAACAGCTTGGAGACCAAAACAGGTAATTCAATCAGGGGGAGCACCGCAGGTTCTTTTTCCTAATCATCAGGAGATTGAGATCACCTTCCTTGATGATCAAGGACGACCCAAGTCCACAAAGGCCTGGGTCCCCCTCTCCGTCTAATCTTTGAATGAGTGTGTAGGATATTCCAGGAGGAACTTTCGATAGTCGTAAGATTGTTGATAGTGGAGTGTCCATGCACAAAATAGGCGACTGAAGAAATTGTTGCCTGTGATGGAGAGAAGAAAAGGAAAAAGAGAAACAGAAGTGTATGTTGAAAGAGTTTGAAAAGCTTCGACAAAAATGCAAAGCCTTTTACAATCAAGCTTTGATCAGGTCCCCGGGATAGATTCAAATCAAAATGTATGCACCTGCAGCACGTTTGAAGTTCACAATCAACAAGATGAACGTGCAGTGTACATTTATTCGTGGTGTGATTGAAGAAAATGTGTTTGTTGAACAAACCAACCGGGTGTGCGGACGCCTTGGCATGGGTTGAACAACCGCACACTACTTCTCAAGAGAAAGACAAAAACCTTCGCTGGTGAAATGTGAAAGACCAGCCGGACCCAAAGGATTTTGATCTTGTTGCTGTCAAGAGACTTCTTAGTAGCTACAAAAATCGACTTTCAAATCCACACCGGGTGGATATCCAGTTTGGGAGAGCACTCAGATTCCTGGCAATGCACGAAGCAGTTGCAGGATACGGTTTTAAATTTCTAATCTCTCCTATACTTGTCGATATTTAAGCTGCTTTATGAATTATTATCATCTCGTACAGCACTCTTTGACCTGACACATTGATCTCGAATATCACTTCACACGTGATTGTTTCAATATGAAACTCATCGATGTTGTCATGGTCCGCACCGATGACCGACATGCCAACTGTTTTTTCCAAAATTCGATAAATCATTTCAGATTCAAAATTAATTTTGGTAAACGGCATTGAGGTAAATCTGAGTTCACCAACATCGGAAAGTCATTTTTGTAAATACCTTTGTGTTTTTAAATTTTATCTTAGTTTATTGATTTTAGGGGGAGTAAATCCAAATTTGAAAATCCAAAAACATCGAAAAATTTTAAAAGCACAAAAACATTAGAAAATCAAAAATGAGTTTCCTGGCGAGAAAAAGAGAAAATGATAGAAAATCAGTGGTCTGTCGAAATCTCTTTAAACCTAAACTGAAAAACGATAAGCAGCTCTATATAAGATGTATCGGTAGGCTCACAATCATTTTAAAGTGTGCAGGGTGATATAAATCTTAAATCGACTGAAGACTGGGTGGGAACCATTCATTGGCATATGGTCTTAGTACCGAAATTTCGTTTGAGAGATTGCCGAGGTTCTGAAATATTCGGTCTTTATGCTGCTTATCATCTGGGTATCATGGTTGTATCTTTTACCGAAAAATAACGGGGACGCAAGTCTAGATCTTCCATGATACTATACATACGTGTACATATTGCATTCGACCTCAATAAGTGATAAACAATCACATGTCCAAACAAATAAGTGATAAATTATCACAAATTCTTTCCGGGTGTCAAGTTCGTCTCTCTGCTGTACGAAAGTACTGACCTGTTCACGGACTTGCTCCTGTGCCCTCATGCATATGAAAATCAAGTTCCTCATCAATAAGTGATTCTATCACATAGGGCTTGTTTTCAATCAAAATAAGTGAGAATCTCACATCATATACGGTCAAACAGATGATAATCGGTATACTCACCGGTAAGATGAACCCTCGTGCATACCTTGATACGGGAATGTGTCGTGATGTGGATGAACACCGGTCGGTAAGTACAAATCATAACTTAACGTATCCCCTCGCCATGATTACAAATGATAAGTTGAGTTTATGTGGACAACAATACCGATAATCGTTATAGGATGCTTATCTTAATATTAACTAAATGAACAACAAGAGTGTTTTGACCTGACCGTACACTGATATGATTCTCTTACCCTCGAAACTCGCAAAAAGAATGTCTGTAAATATTTATTTACTGTTTTCAGTTTATGCATCTTTGTATATATTTATTGTTTTCCGTCTTTACGTTTGAAAAATGAAAAATTACAAAAAGATTTTAGGTGTGTTTTAATATAAACTTTATAAAATCCAAAAAGATTTTTCTTCTAGTTTATTTTTGATTGACTGATGTTGGAACTCGAGTCTATCCTACCCAAAATCCTGATCATAAGCCGAAAACAATTGCATCTTCATAAACTGTCGAAGTTAAACAAGTTTTGAAAGTTAATGGATTAAAATTAATATTTTTCTAAACTTTCAAACTGTTGTCGGATGGTGTTTGATTGAGATTTGATCTCATATGTGTCATTTGTTTAAACGTTAACTATATTCCAAGCGGTTGTTCTCATTATGCGTTTAGCTTTCTTGCATGTGCAGATGCTAAAGGCGAGGAGAACATGTTCGATGAAAAGCTTTGGAATGAAGACACGAAGTGGAGGCACTCAAAGGATAAAGTGATCGAGTTGCCGCTGACACTTCATCAACACCACAAGGATCTGAAGAATTGACAAGTCAAAAGATTCACGAGCATGACTCAATGGAGAGTTCAATCTAAGGGGGAGTTTATTGACACACTACCTAAGTTAAATGGGGAGTTTGTTGATACACTTTCTACTTACGTCGCGTGAAGACTTTGAAGATCCTCCGACATGAAAGTCACAGAAGACGAACCATCACGAGTAGCGTCCAAGGGGGAGTTTGTTGATGCACTTTGTGTGGACGCGACTCGGCTCGGTTCGACTCGACATTGAAGACTTGAAAGGACATCAGAGTCTTGAAGACATGAACATCAAAGATGATCAAGATCGAGACAAATCTGCAAACATCGAAGATCGAGACAAAGCTACAGCCAAGGGGGAGTTTGTTGGTGCACTTGTGTCTGTACTTTGTCTGTATTCGGTCACGATGTAAACGATGTCCTTGTCAGTCCTGTAAGTTGACCAAGTCAACCGTCCTCCTGGTTTGACTTGGCCAATCTGTTAGAAATATGGTTGTCTATGTCGAAGGATACGGCATCGAAGGATAGTGTAAATCCTTCGATGCCCACGAAAGATATGCTTCGATGGAAACTAATAGACCTCGAAGGATACACCATCCTTCGAGGTGCTTGTGAATCCTTCGATGGCTTTGACATCGATAGATGATCCTTCGACCATCTATCGAATCCTTCGGACAGACAACCAATGCTGGGTATATATATACCCATGTATTGTGTGTTCAAAGCATGACTTGAGAGACTTGGAAGACAGATACACACACACTCACTTGAGAGCATTCTGTCCAGGAACACACACACACTAGAGGGTTTGCAAAACTGATTTGTAAACATTGTGCTTGTAACCGAAACCTTTCATTCGCATTAATACAAGTGGTGTTAATCGGTGAATCTTTGTGTGTTTGTGTTTGTGCTTGTCTCAACTCGGTTTGCTCACTAGCTTGGATTCCGCACTTGCAAGTGGGTTAGTATAACAAGGTTTAGGTTCGTCATCCTCTGAGAAGGGACCTACAGGGTATTAATCAGGTATGGTCAGTTCCAGTTCCGGGTAATGAGATCAAAATGCATACTCTACCTATATACTCTACGGATAAGGTCGGTTTCGGTTTTGGGTATAGAATACACGGGCATTAAAAAATCCAGTTTCGTTTTTTTTACCGGTCACGGTTTTTTTGTTTTTTGTGCAGCTCTAGTAGAGGTGCACAAATCGGGTTTCTGTTAATACTCGGTTCCGGGCATGATCGGGTATTAAGAAAAACCGGGTAGGGTACGGGTACATGTATTTAAGAGAAAAGTCATAACCTATGTACTCGGGTAGGGTATAATCAGGTTCGGGTATAACCATGTATTAATACCCGATTTTAAAAAATATGCTTTACCCGGGTAGGGCATAATCGGGTTCGGGTATAACCATGTATTAATACCCGATTAAAAAAAATATGTTTTTTTTAGGGGGAGACTATTTGCACACTTGGTGTGTAGATAGTCAGCCCAAAAAGGGTTTTTTTGTCCTATATGCACACCCTGCAGTGTCGAGCTGTGGCCAAAGCGTGGCGTTTTGGTCCGGTCAACCAGACAAAGACTGACGGGTGTCTGACGGGTCTTTTGACCGGACCAAAACATCGAGCTTTGGCCGCGTTTTGGTCCTGTCAACCAGACACCCGCTCAGTCTTTTGTCTGGTTGACAGGACCAAAACGCGGCCAAAGCTAGGCGTTTTGGTCCGGTCAACAGACCCGTCAGACACCCGTCAGTCTTTTGTCTGATTGACCGTACCAAAACGCCGCGCTTTGGCCACAGCTCAACACTTCAGGGTGTACATATAGGACAAAAAAAACCCTTTTTGGTGTGCATATAGGCATTTGGGTGTGCCAATAGGTACACCCTTTTTTTATTTTACATAAAAATAAATGCATTTAGAAATTAAATTTGGTTTGTAAAAATAAGTGAAAACAAATTACAATAACATAAGTTCACTCAAATACAAATTATTTGTTTTATAATATGTTTTTCTAAAAAACTTAAATATAAAAGTTGTAAACCTTGGAAATTCGGGTATTAAAAAATCATTATCGGGTATAGGGTATGACCGGTTCCGGGTATTTTCGGGTATAAATCGGGTACGGTTTCGGTTACGGGTATTGAGTTCAAAATGTATACCCTATCCATACCCTACGGGTAGGGTCGGGTTCGGTTACTGGTATACAATACCCGGATACAAAATAACCGGTTTCGGGTTTTTTATCGGGTCAGATTCCGGGTACGGATTTTTTGTGCACCTCTAAGCTCTAGTTCCATTGATTATTGTATAAATCTTTTGACAGGCCCAACATTTGGTAGTCTACCGGCCCATTAGCATAAAAGCAGCAAAACACAAACCTGTTGTTATTGGTCCTAATCCGATTCGTATACAAACCCAACCCGAATTACTGGATGAACCCGAGACCGACCGACTATAAATGGGCCTGTCTTCGGTCCTTGTTTTTTTCTAAGTTTATTGGTTTCAGTCACGGGCTAGTCTGGTCCTCGACCCATTATCCTTGTCAAATAACTTGAAAACAACTGAGAATTTGCTACATTTGCAACAACTGTAACAGACAGGAAGATCATATACATTTGACTTTACATAATTACATAACTAAAGCAAACACATAACTTTGGCTCAAAAGCCCAAACTTTTTATATATGATATTTTATATGCGATGACATGGTGCCAATGGCTCGATATGAAGACGTATATGGCATAAAAAACCAATGGACAAAATTGAAGCTAAACATACAAGAACCCAGCTAGCCAATTAACCAAAACATCCTTGATGAAAATGTAAGACGGTTTGTATTTTGTAAAACTACCCGAATAAGTAAAAATCACCGCGCGAAGGATGGACAGTCATTTTGCAGGGGCGGAGGCATAGTGTTGTTAGGGGTAGCACGGGCTATGGCTCAACCCCATCTTCGTAGTGTAATTTTTTTTTCCGGTTTTAAACAAAGGATACCTCTGAACAAATACGAGGATACCCTTCGAAAAAATAGGATACTTGAATTTATTAAAATCCCAATATTTTATAAGCCCAAACATTTCATAACTCTAAACTTGTATAATTAATAAGCTCAAATGATAAAGTTAGTCCAAACTAAGAATAATTTAATCGATAGGAGGCCCAACTTAGCCCAAGCCCCAAAGTCCAAAACAATAAAATACTTTTTTTTCTTGTCCTTTGATTTCTTGTGTTGTTGTTATTGATTATGTAGAATTGTAGTTTGTAGGTTTGTTACGGTTTAAGTGTTTAGATAAGTTAAATTGTGCAAAAACTTATACTTTTCTAGTTTTCTTGTTAACATGAAAAGGACAAATCTATTAGGTATTTGTTTTACTTTATTTATTATCGTGTTTTTTTTTTATTTATTGCATGATTGATCTTGGTATGCACTTTGCACATGTCAATATTGAAGCACAATTGATCCTACATTATGGAATCAATTCTAGATCAATTTGTACTAATAATGTCTAGTTTTTTTTTTTTTTTGGCAACCGTGAAACCTGTTACCAGAAAACTCAACGGACCCTATCAATACCCTGCTAACGATGAGATCAAGTAAAACACATATTACTGGGGGCATGTGGCCTTCAAGGGGTTAATGGCAAAACCAGTAAAAGTTAGATTCAAACACGAGAACTCTGCTAAAAGGAATCAAGCCTTTACCAATGTGACACCCCCCTTTGCACGTTAGTCATGAAATGCTAGAGATATGGGTACATACAAACCTGTTAGCACAATAGGAATAAGATCAATCTAGACTACTAAATTCTTCATTGTTGTGAAGTTGTCTCTACCGAACTCCCACTTAAGATTTCCTTATCTTCCAATCTCAATCTCAATCTCAAACCCATAAATCTTGAACTTTCTAACAAGCAATTGTTCTCACCCAAACGGAGAGAACAAACTTGATGAAGGTCTTGAATCGGTTGACCTAGAGTTATAAGATAAAGCTTGACGAAAGTCATGTTCTTGTGATGAAAGTAAACCACATGAGATTAGTTGTAACAACATACTGGATTCCCTAAGCTTCGTGTTGATTGAAACCGGACATTGTTCTTGTTGTTCTTCAAGTTTTTCTAAGGTGCACAAATATTTATCATCAGCTTTCATTAGAGATTCTAATGTATCAGTCTTGCACAAACGCGCATTGTGTACGACTGCATTATCTAAGAGACTTCTTGTGTAAGTTTCTTGAACTTTTACATGCTCATCCGTTTGAGTCGAAGCGTCACAAAGGACATGAGTACACTTGTAGATCCTGTATGTTGTTAGGCTATGATAACCATCATCATCCTGAGATATTTTAGTTCGTTTGCCAATTATGTTTGTTGAATAGTTTTCTTTTAAAAGTTCTGAGCCTTTGAGAACATATTCGTTTTCATTGGCAGGAACAATTATGTCATCTTCACAAAGATCATTCCATACAAAACCATTCTTGTATCTTCTGCATAGTCAAGAAGAACATTCAAGCCTAGCTAAATCGGTCGGTTCGGCTCGCTTTAGAAGTGAACCGGTTTGGTTTACAGTTTGGAATACCGGTTTTTAGGATTTAGGTTACGGTTCGATATACAGTTTTTACGGTCTGGTTTACGATTTAGAACGGTCGGCATAACTGAACCTAGTAGAATGATAACTATTTGTTTTAATACATGTAATTTCAATAAAAATAATATAATTGTTTTTATAGGAATCAAACAATTATAATACCTACATATTATGAATTTAACAAATTTCATGCTATTAATTTTTTCACTTTTTTTTTTCTTTTCGAAATGTTTTAATACTCAAAAGAGTAAACTGCAATTTTGGTCCCTGTGATTTGGCCAGTTTTGCCACTTTAGTCCAAATCTCAAACTTATTACATCTGGGTCCCTGTGGTTTCACTTTTGTTGCCATTTTAGTCCAAATTTCAAAAATCCCCTATTTTGACTGTTGAAAGCTGCTTATTTTGTCCTTTAGTGCAGGGGTATTTTGGTCATTTATGTTTTATTTAAAGCAATTCATTTAATAAAAAACCCCAAAATATAAAAACCCCCATATCATCATCATCTTCAACCTCATCATCTTCAACCACCACCACCCCCCTCTCGCCGCCAAGCACCACCACCTGCCACCACCCTCTCGCACCCCCTGCAACCACCGCCCAACTACCCACCCCCACCCTCATCATCTTCAACCTCATCATCTTCCTTCCCTAAACTGCTTCTCTCTCCTAACTCTCTCTCTCTCCATCACTTCTCTCTCTGAGTTCAAAACCTAAAATCAACAAAAAAAAAAAACCTTTCTCTCCTCACTCTCTTTCCATCGCCTAAAATCAACAACAAATCCATCTCAAAACAATCTGAAAAACCCTAAACCAAGAAACAGAAAAATCAACAACAAAAAAACCCTTTCAAAACCTAAAAGCAACAACAAAAAAACCCGATTTACAAATAAATGAATCCAAATTCGTTAAAATCAAGAAACAGAAAACTAATTTGATAACTGAAACCTTAACCTTGATTCTTAAATCATCATCTTTCTGCACCTGAATCGATACTAATCGCATCAAATCCATCTCAAAACAATCTGATCTCTTAAAGTTTGTTTGTAAACACATGCTGCCACTGAATCGGAGCTTCTGTAAACAGTATCCTTCATCGAGGTGGATGATGCGGCGGTGGGTGGTGGCATCATCTTTCTGCACCTGAATCGGAGCGGCTTTGTGTATATGATGATGGTGGTGTTGGACGACGGCGGCGTTCACAGTGGCGGTGATGGTGGTGCTTGGAGAGAGAAAGAGAGAGAGTGTGTTGTTAAAATTATGATGATGAAGATGAGCTGCTGCCACTGAATCGGAGCTTCTGTAAACAGTATCCTTCATCGAGGTGGATGATGCGGCGGTGGGTGGTGGCATCATCTTTCTGCACCTGAATCGGAGTTGCTTTGTGTATATGATGATGGTGGTGGTGTTGGTTGGACCATAGTCACAGAATTCGTCCAAAAATCCACGAATTTCGTTTTGGTACGAAACGTACCATCCGGAATTCGTATCTGTATTGTTCGCTTCCAATTCACGAATTGCATACATCAAATCAGCGTTTTTTGTACATCAAATCAGCGTATTTCAGACATCAATTCAGCGTATGCAATTCATGAATTCATTCGATTCCGTTTTCTAAAGTAGCGAATTTGTAGGTTAATACGTATTAGGGTTTGGAAACGGCGCGTATGAAAATACGTACAATTGGCGGGATTATATAAACAGCGGGAAACACAGAGAATACGTATGGTACGTTTCCATAATTCAGACCAGTTACCAAATCCCAGAAATCCATAATCATGTTTATATATACGCTGATTTGTTACTCAATTTCACACAATCACACCTTCAATTTCACTGCATTCATCCTCAATTCTTACCTTCACAATCAAATGGCTTTTGGGGAAAAAAGTAATTACAGTGATGATCAAGAGACACATGTCAGCGAAACACAAGATTTCATTAACATTGATGATGAGGTTCAGGAAACATCCGCAGCAGGTGGAAGTCAATCGAAAAAACAAACTGAAGAAACGTCTTATGATCCAACAAAGTCGCTCCTTAGTGAAGTAACCTACACGGGTGTTGGTACGTTTCTGTAGTTGATTAAATTTAATAGTATGAATGTATGATTAAATCTTTAGTTTATACTTTATAATTTATACTTTATACTTTCTGCTGTTGATTAAATTAGATAGTATGCTGTTGTCAAAGACTCAAAATTCTGCTGTTGTTGTATCAAAAGTCTGCTGTTGATTAAATTAGATAGTATGCTGTTGTCAAAATTCTGCTGTTGTTGTATTAAAGAGTATGTTGTTTATTACTTGCTACAGGGAAGAGCAAGAATCCTGGCGGTAGTAAAACATGGGTTTGCAATCACTGTAAGTGCACGTTTACGAGCACTTACACAAGAATTCATTACCACTTTTTTGGGGCTGATGGAAAAAAAGCCGACATTAAAAGATGTTCGGTCCTACTTAGAGACCAGGAGAAGTTAAAAAGGCTTTTGAACAAGGTAAAAGAAGCAGAATCTGGTGGAGTTTCAAAGTCGTTAAAAAATTCGGTTCTATCGAAAAACTCATCCTCGAAGAAACGGCTTGAAGAATCGTTTGCCATGTTAGAGAGAAACGAGGTAGATTTGAAGATTATTCGTGGTTTGTGTGCTAACGGGATCCCATTCAATGTATTGCGCAACCCGCAGTTTCTTGAAATGGTGAGTGCAATCAAGAAGGCACCAGATGGATACAAACCCCCGTCTAGTGAAAAAGCGAGAACCACATTACTTGACGCGTGTGTACGGGATGTTGAGAAGGAGCTAACACCGGTCAAAGACACTTGGTACACACAAGGAGTGTCGATCGTCTCGGACGGGTGGACGAATGTCAAACATAACCCATTGATTAATGTTCTCGCGGTAAATTCTCGTGGTGCCATGTTTATGCACGCGGGAGACTTCTTAGGGGTAGATAAAAAGGCTGGGGTGATTGCTAAGTATCTTATTGAAGCCATCGAGAGCGTTGGATCAAGCAACGTGTTGCAAGTCGTAACAGACAATGCGGCTAATTGCAAAAGGGCCGGGCAAGAGATCGAGAAGGTATATAAGCACTTTTTTGGTCGCCTTGTTGTGTGCATACTTTAAATCTTATTTTTAAAGACTTGGGGAACGAGTTTTATTGGCTAAACGACACATATTGTTAAGTATTTTCTTAACCATACACATGCCTTATCAATATTTAGAGAAAATTCAAGGTTGGAATTGTTGAAGGTTGCAAAAACAAGATTTGCGTCACATTATATACTTTTGCGAAGGTTATTGGATTGTAGGGAGGCACTAGCCACTACTATCGTCCTCAATTCTTGGAGGGATTGGATGAAAAGTGGGGATGAAAAGGCTAGAACAGATGGGGCAAACATCACTGAAACGATTAAAGATGAAGAGTTTTGGGAATCCGTGGAGAATATTTTAGCCATTACAAAACCTATTTTTTTGCTAATCAAGTTTTGTGATGGTGAAGGTCTTAAAATGGGTGAAATCTACGAAAAGATGGACAACATGGTTGGAGAAATCAAAGATGTTATGAAGGATAACAAATATGCAGGTTATTTTGAGGAAATTAATCAGATTATTTTGGCTAGATGGGATAAAATGTCAATCCCACTTCATTGTTTGGGGCATGCTTTGAATCCAAGGTTTTACGATAAACATTATCTACAAAAGTTGGCACCCGGTGACGTTAAAAGAAAAGCTCCGAACCCAGATGTGGAAGTTTCAGATGGTGTTATAGAAGCGTTTAAAAAAATCGGGGAAGATGAAGAGGAACGAAGTATGTTGCGGGCACAATTTGCAACGTTTCATATGAAAAAAGGTATTTTTTCGAGGAGCGCGGCACAAGCTGATGCCGTGCCAATGGATGCAGTTGATTGGTGGGGTACATATGGGTCGGAGACACCCGAATTGGCGGAGGTGGCAAAAAAAGTGCTATCTCAACCGATTAGTAGTTCTTCGGCGGAGAGAAACTGGAGTACATACTCCTACATCCATAATGTCAAGAGAAATCGTTTAAATTGCAATAGAGCGGATAAACTAGTTTTTATTCACTCTAACATTAGGCTTCAGAGTCGTTTTTTAGAATCGTATAAATCTTGACCCCACAAAAAGTGGGATATGAACCCGGAAAGCACGTATATTGAAGGTTCAAGTGCTCAGTTGGAAGAAATGGTTTGGGAAGATCTTGTTGAAGAAGACGTTGATAACGGGAAAGGAAAAAGGCCACGTCTAGATTAGGATTTTAAAACTTTATGTTTATGATTTCTTTTTGCTAATATGAATAATATGTTTTGATCATTTGGATTTATGAAATTAGTAATTTTTGCTTTAATTTGTGTATACCGAACCGGACGTAATACTACACCGAACCGAATCGTACCGGATCGTACCGAAATGAACCTACCCCCCTCCGAACCGAATTCGCACCCACTAGCGAATCGCGAACCCGAACCGCGTACCCGAACCGGAGCGAACCGCGAATTAGGTGACATTGGGTTGGACGACGGCGGCGTTCACAGTGGAGGTGATGGTGGTGCTTGGAGAGAGAAAGAGAGAGAGTGTGTTGTTGAAATTATGATGATGAAGATGAGCTGCTTTGTGTATATATTAATATATATATATATATATATATATATATATATATATATATATATATATATTAATTTTTGAATTAAAAAATGTTAAATGAAAAGCAAAATGACCAAAATGCCCCTGAACTAAAAGACAAAATAGAAGGTTGCAACAGTCAAAAAATAGGGTTTTTGAAATTTGGACTAAAATGGCAACAAAATGCAAACCACAGGGACCCAGATGTAATAAGTTTGAGATTTGGACTAAAGTGGCAAAACTGGCCAAACCACAGGGACCAAAATGGCAGTTTACTCTACTCAAAATGTAAAATGTAAAATGTAAAAAAAAAATAATAATCAAACCTACCATTTTACTAAAATTTTAAAACTATCCAAACCATCAAACTGTCAAAACCGAACCGTTTTGGTGGGTCTGGCCCACCCAACCAATCCGACTGCTTCGTTTTAACTAATTTAGAAAACCGTACCTATTGGTTTGGCCCATGGATTTCGTAAAAAAACGGCCTAACCAGACTCTGAACACTCCTATACTATACATCAAAATAGAAACCGGAATATCATAGTCATATTAACATGTATTAACCTCTTGCAAGACCATGAATACATTGAAGCCATGCCTCTTCCTCTCATAGACTTGAGTTTACTAATCACATCTGCAACAAAAAAGTTCACAAAAGACACTTACAGTTGTGTGAGAACTGAGACACAATGCGGGTTTTAGTTTCAAGAACAAGGTGTACCTCGCAGGTTTAAACCGTCTGGTGAAACGAGAGGGATTTCAATGAAGTGAGGCTGTTCGAGCTGTTGATTTCGACACAAATAATAAACAACCTGAACTTTTCGACTATTCGGCCTGTGATTTTTCATTGTTCGGCTCACCTGATATGATCCAAATGGATTTTAATGATCCAGATGATTTTGTGACGAATTATGAGTGAATGTGAAGCAAATTCAAATAGAAGCAAGTTCATATGATGACAAAAAACTGTACCAATATCTCCATTTGTCTGTTTATGGGATTAGTTAGTCTAGCTTCATTAATGGTCATGTAGAAAATCTTCAATGGGCATTATTGGGCCCTAAATAAATAATTTAAAATGAGCGGGTTTACGGTGGGATTACACTTATTCAAAATTTAACACCCTTTATTACACTCTTTTGTTTTTAGGAGTTTAAATTATATCAAATCCGTCTTTATCGAGCAACACCCTTCTAATTTTTTTATTAAGGATGAAATCCAATAAGAGTTGAATGGTTTGTTACAGTGGCGAAGCTTGAGATTTCCGATCGGGGAGGGGGTGGGGTCGAAAACGTATATACCCAAAAATTTCTATAGAACCGTGGGGGTCGAAAACATATATATCAAAAAATTTCTATACTAAAACTACATACATAACATTGCTGAGTGAAAAGTTCGAAGGTCCCCCCGGGCCCCTTCTAACCTACGCCCCTGGTTTGCAAGATTTGGAATCTAAGTTGGAGAAAGCGAAAAGTCTTGTGTCCACTTTTGAATCGCAAAAGAATCTATAAAGTCGATATTGTCGTCCTCCAGAATTCTCTAAATGTTTTGGGTCTAGAACGAGTAAAAAGAAAAGCGGCCCTTATAAAACTAGTTCTATACCCGTCCGGTGGACGGGCATACTAATGGTATGATGACAAAAGTATGGGCTAGAACCCTATTCTCTCGCATGCCTGGTGAAGGAAAGAGAAGAATAATCAACTCTTTGTAAAGTTGATAAACTTTTATATTCGCATTTCAACCCAACAAAAAAATTGGACATGGACACGTATATTTCCAGCTTTCAAAAATTGGATAAACTCTACTTCTTCTATCCAATTTGTATCAATAGCCATACAACAGAAAACAAACTAATGTATTTGCTTTCACAATTAGAAAAAGGAACATGTTAGACTTATGAAGTCAAAATACTAATTTGTTATGAAGTCAAAATACTAATTTGTAACTCTAAATCTGAATAAAAAGTGATCACCGTTTCAATCTTTTTCTACAACCTAGTTTTATTATAGAGTTAAATGCTTGGTTGGTCCCTGTGGTTTGCAAAAATTGCAGACTTGGTCCCAATGGTTTACTAATTACACGCGTGGTCCCTGTGGTTTTCAAAAATGCACTCGGTTGGTCCCTAGCCCTAACATCAGTTAAATTTCTTAGTTAACTATGTGTGAAATGACTATATTACCCCTGAACAATTAAAAAAATAAAACCCACCATCTTCTTCATCCCATCCCCTGTTCTTCCACCTTCAATCCACCATCTCCACCTTCAATCCATCACCACCACCTCCACCTCCACCATCACCTTCAACCCAGCCAACCCCCACCCTTCAATTAACAATCGCACTCCAACCCAGCCCACCCCAGGCCACCATCGCGAATTTGACTATTTGAAGATTTGCTTGATTCACTCTATCCCTAACCCTAACCACCCCAAATCCTCCCAACCCACTGCCGCACCAAATCCTCCTGCTCCGCAACCCACTGCCGCACCGCCAACCTTGATTCAACCCACCGAAGGACCTTGATTCAACCCAACACGCCCCCGTCACAGGAAACTCGCTGGCGGTGATGTCGGATTACATTCGATCCGGTTGATGAATTTCTGTTTTATGTTATCATTTTGTTCTCAATTTTGTTTGTAAATTTCATGATTTAATCAGAAGATTTGCTTGATTCACTCGTTGATTGACGATTTCTTATGTTTTTTTTTTGTGCAGATAGATTATACGAACAGAGGATATTGTGGAATTCGGAAGAGGAATTCGGTGAGTGAAATGTTGTAATCAGTTTGTTTCCGGTTGATGAATTTCGGTTCAATGTTATCATTTTGTTTTCAATTTTGTTTGTAAATTTCAGGATTTAATCGGAAGATTCACTCGTTGATTGATGATTTCTTCTTCTAATTTTTTCTCAGATAGATTTGATGAGTTTGTGGAAGTGGATGCAACTATTAGCTTCCTGTTCTTGTTCTCGAGCTTTTAACTAATTTAGATTTGAAATTGAGAGGAGAATCGAAGATATTGTAAGTTTGAAGATGTTCTTTGCTGTTGAATGCTCATCGTTCTCCTAATTGTTTTACTTAATCAAATTAGTTTCACGCAAATCCTTAATCTGTTGTCGATTTGTCGTTCAAATAGTCAAATTCGCGATGGTGGCCTGGGGTGGGCTGGGTTGGAGTGCGATTGTTAATTGAAGGGTGGGGGTTGGCTGGGTTGAAGGTGATGGTGGAGGTGGAGGTGGTGGTGATGGATTGAAGGTGGAGATGGTGGATTGAAGGTGGAAGAACAGGGGATGGGATGAAGAAGATGGTGGGTTTTATTTTTTTAATTGTTCAGGGGTAATATAGTCATTTCACACATAGTTAACTAAGAAATTTAACTGATGTTAGGGCTAGGGACCAACCGAGTGCATTTTTGAAAACCACAGGGACCACGCGTGTAATTAGTAAACCATTGGGACCAAGTCTGCAATTTTTGCAAACCACAGGGACCAACCAAGCATTTAACTCTTTATTATATAATACCCTAATTTGTAACAAGTTTTGGCAATATGGTGTTGTACTCTAGGCTGTATTGATATTTTGTGCTTATTATTGTTGTACGTAGCTTTATGTTGTTGTACATCATGTGTCTATTGGTTTCCACACCACCACCGTTTCATTCGACCTGTAAAACCCTAAAAGGGAGAGATTCACATCCAGTTGATCAACACACGAGTTCCTTCCCATCTTAACATCACCACTACCATCCATCCCCGTCAGTCCGTCACCACCACCATTCCCCTTTCCTCTCTGTCTCTTCCCCCTGTGAAACTACGACCACCATCTTTGCCGTCTTCGATAGCCGTTGTAAACAACCCAGCCCTGAAGTACCGAAATTGTAAAATCGGTTATTGTTAGCGGTGATTTAAAGTCGACGCCATCGATTTCGCTTGAGGATACGGTATGCACTTCTCTGCTTCTTTGTTTGATTTGGCCAATAGTCGGATTTCCTTTGGTGTTTCGTGCGTTTCTTATGTTGCATGTGAATCTTTAAGATTTTGTTGATTCTCATTTGGGGCTTGCATTTTGGGGGTTTCGGGATTCGAACGTCACTTGTGTGGTTGGCGTTCAAAAGAACTGAAGGTTTGTCTTATTGAGACCTTAAACTTTGTGAATCAATAAAGGGTTAAAAGAGTAGTTCAAATTGGAGATTAATGATAGAGAAGTGTATATATGTGTATGTTCTTAGTTCCCCTTTCTTATATATGTGTATGTGTGTGTTATAATCTGATGTTGATATATTCTTTATGTGTTGAATTTTACAAGCATGCATATCTTATTTTATGGTTTATCTTTATTTTTCATTTTCAGTTCTCAGTTGCATTCAACAAAAAGCTTATTACCACTGGTGATCGGTGTCCACTACATTGCAAAAGTGTTGCTGGCTTTTGTCTTGCTTTTTGTGTTCGGGGCGGTTTTCACATTAGCTCTTGAGAACCTTCTGAGGTTGCTTATCTTTTTCAACCCTTCCGTTTAAGTACATCAATCATCAGTGTATATTACTCCCAAATATACACCCAACACATTTCTGTTACCAAACTTGTTTAATTCTACACATTTCTGTCTCCAAAACTATTGGAATTATCAGTATTTATGATTTATTCGACACAATGAAACTACGAATTAGCAGTTGAAAATTTGAAATTCAAGTGAGACGGGCGCAACTGTATCGTCTCATTATACTTATACACATTAGGCTGACCAATATTGTCATTTTGGAGGAAATTTGCCGTTCTTTTGTAGTTCGATAAGCTTTTCGTAGATGAACCACAGAAAAGCCAACGGATATCGCAGCTCTGTTTGTTTCTCTTATGATTGTGTGCTTTAGATATGTGTGTGTTTGTCTATATATATATTATTGGTTTGCGATTTGTGAAGTCTTGCCGGAGATATTGTTACCGTATATTAATGCAAGAAAGTCGCATAATTAACTCACTTGGAGCCTAGGTGTTTTGTTACAATGTACATGAGAGTAGGAGCTTTATTACATTGAGGTCTAAAAAACTTTGGGTGGGTGTTTTGTTACAATGTACATGAGAGAAGGTGTTTTACTGTTTTAGTATGGGTTGGGTCGTGTTGTGTTGACCCGAGCTAACTTCTGCCCAGGTTTAAAAGCAAACCTATAAATATAAGTGCGCTAAATACCCCCCAAACCTAAGCAAGTCAGCCGGGTTCAGCTGTAAACCGGATTGAGATTTATAAAAGTCTGTCCATGTTTACAATTTGAAAAGCTCGATTAACGGTTCAGCTGATGGTTTGGAAACGGAACGGCCCTTTAATCTTTTTTTCTTATTCTGTTTATCATTTTCATTTATGAACGTGCGGTTGTGTTTGCATGTACCATCTCTATCATTTTAATGTAACGATTTGAAAGAACCGGTTTAAACTGTCAAAGAGAACCATTGTCGTCAGTCTGCCCAGTCCGGCTGATCAACCAAACCGGACCGGTGTAACTGCCATTTTTTAAACCCCTAATTTACTAACTAATTGATGAGTGAAAAAATGTACATTGTAGACAAAACATGCTATGCACGGGATATATAACTTTACCCAACATCATCATTCTTGGCAGTTGGCACATAACTTGTGGTTGAATCATTTAGGCAGCTCAGTACGGGGTCGTCCCCGGGACGTCGTGGGGCGGTGCCGGCCGCCCTCTTCTAGGTCGACGATGCTTCAAGAACCGTGTCCCCGCCTAAAATAGTGCCAATGGTCGTCGATGAAGAACATAATGGTGCTTGGTTCAGATGGGTGGTGATGGACGTTAGAGGGCGATGGAGGTGGTGGTGATGTAGAAATAGAAGAGAGGGTAAAGAGGTAAAAAGAGAAGAAAATTTTCAAAACAATTCGTTACCCGAAATCAATATTTTAGGACGTACATTTTTGAAAGACAAAACAAAATAAAAATTATACCCTTTTTGGTGTCGGCGATCATTTGTGGTTATGTGACGTTGATGTTAACTGACATAGTTTTAAGTCCCTGCCGCAACGCGGCGGGTGACTTTTCTAGTTTTATCCTATTTGCCATACATGGAGAAAGGCCTTGGCGCAAAGTTATTCAAGAAATGAATATGATTTTAGATGTGGAAGTTGTAGGATTGACTAAAAAAATACATCCAACTTATGGAGATCATTAATGCAATAGCGGATCCAGTAGTTTGTTTGAGAGGGTGCAGAAATTGGGCCGGATATAAGTCCCATTAAAAAGGTTTGGGTGTAAACAATTCATATTTATTTACATTTATTTACGTAATGATCTGACATCTTTTTTTAAATATGAGAAAAACCATACTTGTAAAAAAACCACCTTGTTATCCTTTTCCATACCAAAATAATTTAAATACAATTTATACATAAAATACATTTAATAAATTTAAAATTTCAGGCCTCTCGAGTGTTTGGGCCTTTGCCCGTCGCCCACCTCGCACATGCTTGAAACCGGGCTTGATAGTCGGTTCGGGGCATTATTGAGAAGACTAGGAATGATGTGGAGGAGAGAGGGCGTAATAGGCGTTATAGAGCAAAACGACCAATAACGTGTTTTGTAAGTAAATGGAGAAGAGATAAAGTGTGTTTTTGTAGCCGGTTTTAGATGTGAAAGGAGCAAACCCTTGCAGGGTGGGAAGGTGCTTACTTGGAGTAGGTTTTGGATTCTCTAATTGTGGATGCGTTTAAAGTCCACCTGTGTGCGGTCAACTTACAATTAAAAAGTCAAAAGTAGTTACGAGACATGAACACTCCTCTCCTAGTGTTGTGACAATGACACATTAAACAACCAACATTGAAGAACATAGTAAGTTTAGTCGTATTAGAATTGACAAAAGATGAGACCGAAGCAAACAAAGAGGTTCGCTTGGGTGCAATGCAATATTTGGTTCTAAAGCCCTTAACCGGACAAGAAACCTCCAGTGATGGCAAACCTAACCAAACCAAACTGTCAATGATTGTAAACACGAAGTCAAAAGGGCTTCGCTTTGTGACTTTGTGAAGTAAGGGTGTGACACCTCGAAAATTCATGTCCAATAATATATCAACACGTGTCATGGACTTAAAACGTGTAAAGGATTGATTTAGAGGGACTAAAGTTGACAAACAAAGAAAGTATGTGAATATAAGGGTTCAAAGTGTCAACAATGGATGAATATACTTCACAATAGCCCCACATAATGTTTATAACCTTTAACGAATAAATCGATCATACGAAGCTAATTGTGGAAGAAAGTGAGAGATTACAAACTACAGGGGTTAGATGTGTCAACATGTTTAAAGTATACCTCTGAGTGACCTTTTAGCAAACCCGAAGCTTTGTAATGATTAATTATACTCACGAGAATGTGTGATAAAAATTTCACAAGGTTTCGATTAAGTATGAGAAAGTTATGACAATATTCGTATCCGAGGGGTTAAAAGCGTCAATGTTGAAATTTAAGACTTTTAGGTGATCGTATGAATAACCAGGGACTTAACAAAGTTGGTTTATGACTTGGAGTCCTTAAAAGTCAAGTTTGGGGGTTACAAGTGCAAGAAAGCATGTTAAAATCAAGTTTGGAAGGACCAGGGGCCAAAAGTGCAAATAACGAAACTTGTTTGGCCAGTTCTGAACACCCACACGGGGCGCGTAAGCCCAGGCAGGGCCTTACGTGGGCCGCCTGGCACCCCCAGATACAGAAAACACTTCCAGCTGCCTGTTCCAGCCGGTTACACCTCCTCAATTCACCATTTCTTGATTCTAGGGGCTTGTTTAATGTTTTAGAATGGCCTAGGGACACTTGGAATGATCCCATAACATCCATAGACTTTGTTTGGCATGATCTTGTGGGATTAAAGTCCCTATATAAGAAGTTTTATGTTGCACCATTTGATCACATTCACTTGCAAGCTCACAACTTCACTTCTGGAGTATTTTGGAGCTCAAGACTCATTCCTAGTGATCATTAGTCGTGCTTAGGACCTTGGTAAGTATTCTTAACCTTCCTTAATTCGGTTTTGCTTAGTTTATTAGCTTAAAGTCAAACCGTCGTAATTAAGGTTTGACTTCGTCATTAATCTTAATTTGTCCAGTCAAATTACAAATTGAAAGTACCTATGAGTTGGTAATTATGTGGGCAATAAACCCTTAAAAGGGCACCCTCTGATTCTCACTCTAAGTAGGTCAAATGTCGAGTCAAAGTTAATCTCAAAAAGTCAACAGAAATCTCATTTTCAAATTAATGCATAATTAACAATGTAGAAGCTATGCAACCTGTTTTGTCATTAATATAACTTAGTAATTAATGTAAGAACATGTCTAAACATGTTCAACTCGACAATTTTCAGTTTAAGCTCGGTTCGGGACCGAAAGTCGCTTAGTTTGACATCTACTTTGACTTTCAGTTCTGACCCGTTTGAGCATGGTTTAGAAATGCCTTAGAGCCTTATTAGGACCAGGTTTCATATAAGTATAACCCTCTGTGATTATACAACTTGGTTCATTAGTTATCCGATTCATATGAACATTTCCGTTAAATGCCTAATGTTGACCAATATGCCCATTTGACCTTAAAACGAGAATTTTGGAAATGTGAGAGGACAAAAATCTTTGTTACTGATTTATAAACATGTCCCTAAAATTTCACATCAGTTCGAGGTCTAGATTAGGAGTTATGCTCAATAGCGTAATTAGAAAGCTTTTTATTAATTAAACGGCGTAATTAGCGTAAAGCCTATCTAAACCCAAATTTTGACACCAAACCCTTTACCCACTGATGTAATATAATATTTTGGGATTTTTGAAGATTTTTAATTATTTTTAAACTGATCATAACATAGGGTTATTACCTTGATTCGGTAATTACCGATTATACCCTTTTCGTTTATAAAATGAGTTTTACAAATCCTTTTGATACCAAACCTTTTTCTACTGATCTAATATGATAAATAAAATATTTTGAGCCTTCTGGAATAATAAAAATATCAGCCTTCCCTTGAAAACCCGGAAATGGCTCCAAATCGTCTTTTTAAGCGTTTTAACGCATAGTATGTATCAAGACCATTTTATAAATATAAGACTTGATACCCTACTGTTATAACTTATTAAATTAAGTATTTTACTGATTACATCAGACCCGAAACTCAGATTTATATTTGAACTCTTTTATAACCTTTAAAATGACCAAAATACCCCTACGGGGCGTAATTTGAGTTTAAATCCATTTTGGGCATAATAGAAGATATCTTACTGATGTCACAACATATTAAGGGCATATTAACCTAGGAAACTTGTGTATGACTCATTTGGTTACCCGTTACGCACTTTTCGCGTTCGGATCGGCTTATGTAACTAGTTTGCATATATTAGCCGAAACGGGTCAAACCATATCGTTTTCACCTCAAAATCCAGAAT
This sequence comes from Helianthus tuberosus, assembly GCA_030545235.1. Taxonomy (NCBI): domain Eukaryota; kingdom Viridiplantae; phylum Streptophyta; class Magnoliopsida; order Asterales; family Asteraceae; genus Helianthus; species Helianthus tuberosus. The sequence goes on from CM060416.1 coordinate 125,943,282, forward strand.
GTGTTCAAGTTACCCATATTAAACAAGCATACAAGCTTTTCGGGTCAAAACCACATTCTAAACCGGTCTTCGCCTTATCATGCGTTTGAACCGAGTCTTCCTTTTGAAAACTAACCGGTCTAAGTCTAAGCTTAATTAAAGACCCGTTAGGATTCTAATAGGTTATTAAAAAAAAACCTTCGTTCCAGATTAGGAGCCCAGTAAAAGCTACGTGCACTTGCTGTATTTGATTTATACTTTGCTCAGGTAAATACTCTTAACTTATTTTCCCTATACGGGCTTGGGATACGGTATTATAATAATATCGCTTGGTCGGGTATGTAGTCATTTAAATCGTATTATGATTTGTGTATTTACATAACCTGTTTAATATGTATTATTTGGTGTATGGCCTTTGGGGGTTAAATGACCATGTCCCGGATATCCTTGGCATCATTCAAAGAAATGGCCACGACCTAAGCACGGGGTGTAGGCGTACACCTGACAGATGCATTATGTAAAAACTGGTAATCCACTTAGAGGAAATAATCCTTGTGGGCATTATACATGTGGCGTGTCAGTTAATCTAGTCCGGCCCTACAAACCGGCCCTGATGGACGACAAATAAGTAAAACTGTATACAATATTATATACAAATAATTGTCCCAAGTTATAAAGATATATTTGCCGAAGCGCATTCAAATCAATTTTCAAACTCTTTTCAAAATGAGTCAGTTAAGTTGTATTTACCAGTGTAAACTGACGTATTTTCCAAAAAGGTTAAGTGCATGTACTATATGTAATAGGCTGGCTACTCCAGGCATCAATAATCAAGTCTCGCAAGCTCTAGATGTCAAAGTCTGTTGAACAGTTTTCCTTTTTATTTGATCCGCCTGTGGATCTTTTACTTTCCGTTGTAATACTTTGATATTGCTTTATATCGGATTGTAATATATTTATCTTTTGCTTCTGCTGTGCATTTATAATTCGTGTTGTTTGACTATGATGATATCAACTACGTCACGTTACTCCCCACCGGGCCCACCGGTAATACGTGAAAATATCGGGGTGTGACAAAGGGGCAACTTGTAAAGGCGATAACTAGTACAAGTGCAAGTCACAATTTCATATACCAAAAGGTGCCAAAAGACTTGACTTAAGAATCACAACATGACGCAGTTGGATCAAGGCGGCTGGCGGAGACCCCAGACCAATTAAGGGAATAACTTAGGGAGTGAAAGTCTGATACGAACCGAATCATTTCAAATGGTCCAAAGAAAATAGATAGGACCTTGAGAGAATTGATATACTTTTAAAAGAGACTTAATTACTCATTTCATTCATTATCCCTCCTTAACTTCAAATCTTCCAAACCGTTAATAGGCTCACAAATCACAACCAAAAGGACGACTAACCCACCACTTCAAGGAAATAACCCACTATCTCACTCGACCCACTACTCCACAACTGAAAGAAATAACTTGCAACATCACCCCGTACTCCTCTTCATATGCATACATACATGCAAGTTGAGAGTGTCGATGAGCACACATCAAAGTCGCAATCAGAACTTGGACGAGTAAGTTGCCCTTTTCAGTCATCCCAACATTCATGTAACATCTCGAATTTTCGGAATACTAGAAAAAGGAGTTGCCACTAACGAGGCTTAATCTTAATGAGGATAATGGCTTAAGAGTGGGTTAAGTCAAATAAGGAAAGACTTTGGACCTAGAGGCGTTATCAAGCCACATCAACGTCACGTAAGCTAACACAGGTTTTTTTAGAACATCGATTATCACAAGAGGGTTAAGGCAATCTTTTTCCCGCCAACAACACTCTCATTTCCACCTAAACCCACTGCAATAAACCCCACAGTCAACCACCACCGTAAACAACCACCACGAGCCACCGGTTGATGCTCTCACTCCGGTCATGCTGTCACACTCTCTCTCACACCACAACCACACTCTCTCACTCTAAACTCTCTCTCTCATCAATCTCCAAACAATTTCTCAAAATCTCAATCAAACACTCCACCAACATGTCATCATCTCGCCCTTCTGCCTTCGATGCACTCATGTCCAACGCACGTGCCGCCGCCGCCAAGAACAAAACGACGTCGTCCTCATCTTCCCCCAAAAAACGCAAAACCCTAACCCTAGATTCAAAATCCCCAATTAATTCCACTTCAGTTACCGACTCCACCGAATCTAAACCTTCAGAAACGTTAAACCCGACCCGAATCGAACCGGAAACACGTGAATTTAATGAACCAAAAGCGGATAAACAAAACCCTAATTCGGTTAATTCAGAGGATGAAACAAAGGGGTTGAAGAAACAGAAAGTGAAAGTGATTAATGTGGATGAATCTATTGTTGAATTGAGGAAGAAGCCGGTTAAATTCGACCCGAAAAAGGCTGCGTATTGGGTCGGGGGAGAGCGGGTGCCGTTCCTGTTTCTTGTGAGGGTTTTCGATGAGATTTCGAAGGAGTCGGGGCGGATAGTGATTACCGAGATTGTTTGTAACATGTTGAGGACTGTGATTGAGACGACACCGGATGATTTGGTGGCGGTTGTGTACCTTTTAGCGAATAGGATTGCGCCGGCTCATGAGGGGCTGGAGCTCGGGATTGGGGATGCGTCGATTATTAAAGCGCTTGCGGAAGCGTGTGGTGCGAAAGAAGCGCATATTAAGAAGCAGTATAAGGTTGATTGTTTGGTTGTTATGTTGATGATGATAATGATAGATGTTAATGTATGTTGTGTTTTGAGTACAGGAGCTTGGAGACTTGGGCCTTGTTGCGAAAGCGAGCCGTTCGTCGCAGCCGTTGATGCGTAAACCGCAGCCGTTGACGGTGGCTAAAGTTTTCGATACGTTTAAGGTTATTGCAAAGGTATACTAATAGTCTAATACTAAACTGACATATGAATTTGTTAACTTGTCATTAAACAATATTGCTTATTGTTTTGTTGTTTGTATAATTGTTGATAGGAATCTGGGAAAGACAGTCAAGATAAGAAGAAGAATCACATAAAGGGACTTCTTGTTGCGGCAACTGATTGTGAACCTCAATATTTGATCCGTCTACTTCAGGTTGTTATATAAATTTACGCTTGAAATTGTTGTGTTTGGTTGTTTATTTCATCTTTGGTATAACTATATAAAAATAAATAAATTTTGCAGACGAAGTTGCGAATTGGTTTAGCAGAGCAAACCCTTTTGACTGCTCTCGGGCATGCGATAGTCTATACCGAGAAACATCCATCATCACACACGGATTCGCCTCTAGAAGAGGTCAGTTGGCTTTCAGTATAAAATGCCTTTTGTGTATTCAATTCTTCAACTTTTAGCATTGCCACTTACACCCCCTCAGCTTTCTAAAAACTTTGTAAAATGTCATTTTGACCTCCTCGAGTTTTAGGTGCTTATTTTTATGTGCGTGGGTCAAATATAAAACGTTTTCGTGCTCATTTTTATGTACGTTTTTGGCTGGTCTAAATTTTGTTCGGAAACAAGACGAATCAAATATAATATGTTTTCAATAGACTGTATAAATTCGAGTTACTTTACATTTCGACTCCGCTGCAACATGTGGTACCATTCTTTAACGTAAAAAAACACTATTTTCGTATGTGCTTATTTTTAAGTACGTTTCGTTATAAATCCAAGCTGGTTTAAGTTTCGACATAAATTTTTCGGTAATGAGTCAGGTCAAATACAATACGTTTTCGTGCTTATTTTCATGTGCGTTTTCAGTTGGTCTACGTTTTGACGTTATTTTGTTTGAAAACGAGTCAGGTCAAATATTTGACGGTATAAGTTCAAGTTACTCTTAGTTTCGTCGACGCTGCCGCAACACGCGGGGGATTAAAATACTAGTTTGTTATAAAATGCGTTTTTTAACTTTTTTTTATTGTTAACTTATTTTATAATGCTGTTCAGGCTGCTAAAATCGTGAAACAAGTGTATTCGGTAATTCCCGTATATGACAAAATCGTTCCCGCTTTACTTTCTGGTGGCGTATGGGATCTTCCCAAAACGTGTTGTTTTTCACCCGGTGTTCCGGTTGGACCTATGTTAGCTAAGCCTACTAAAGGAGTATCTGAAATTTTAGATAAGTTTCAAAACATGGAATTCACGTGTGAATACAAATATGATGGGGAACGGGCCCAGGTAAAGTGTTATTAAGTCACTGAAGTAATAAAAAAGCAATGTTTTTATGAATGAGTAACAAGTATCACCTGACACAGATTCATTATTTGGAGGATGGTACGGTTCAGATATATAGCAGAAATGCTGAAAGAAACACAGAAAAGTTTCCTGATGTTGTTGTTGCTGCTTCAAGGTACCTTTCTTAATTTTTAAAAAATATTATTTTAGTGAATACTTTTGATCTTTTAGTTTATTGAACTTTCATCTATTTTGAACTTATCGTTTTCATGTAAAACATTGTTTTTAATAGTTTTGTAAATAATGAATTTGTTAACTATAATGACAAAAACAGTATTTTTAAAAGAGTAACTAAAACCTTTTTGATAATACGTTATACGTAACAGGAAGTTGTATGCGTTAAAAAAGTTGTTTCTAACTTTGGAATTGTTTTGCAGGGTTAAGAAACCGAATGTAACATCATATGTTCTGGACTGTGAACTGGTTGCGTATGATCGCAAGAAGCAGAAAATTCTACCATTTCAGGTTACGTGATCTTAATTTTTTTTATGTTAATGTTTCATCACCGTGGTTATATGAAAATTGTGGATTTCGTTCTTAAACATCGTTTATCACATTGGTCGTCTTTGTTTTGAGGTCCCTAAATTATATATTGAATCCCTAAGTTAATGAAATAGAATCTATAATTATATTATTAAAGAAACCTTAAACCCTAAATTAAAATGATACGATTAACATAAGTAATAATATTAATAATATCATATTCCCCATTAAAGTAACATGGTTCAAACCTTAGAAAAATCTAAAAACATCCATTGCTTCCTGGTACCATAAAAGTCCCTTGTTTATTGCCTTCCGTCATGTCACATGTGTAAAATGAAACATCTTTTTCTTATAATTTTGCTTTGTTAAGGTGCAAACTAGAAAGATAGAAGATAGGAAGAAGAAAGAGAAATCACAGAGAAGAAGAAGATGGTTCTCAAATTTATCGATACTATATTCTGTTCGGCAACCAGTGTTTAAGTACAGTTCAACGGTTACACCAAGGACCCTACACTATTCAACAATTACACTTTAGCCCTTACACACTATTATTACGATAACAATACTCTCCTTATAAAGAGTTCTTGACCTCAGGAACTGCAACGAAAGGATTGCTAAGACAACGTAAATACATAAGTAAAACACAAGGCTGCCCTCACTAGCAGCTATGTTGTAGAAATCGCTTCTAGGCGAGTAGGCGGCGATTAGTCGCTCATCGGAGGTCTGCTGCCTGGATTTTTTCCAAAATCGGTCAAATTAGGCAGTAAAAATCAAAATTGGTAAAAGTTGGAAAAATCGGTAGAAATTTGCTGAAAATCGGACCTAGTCGGTCAAAATTGGTAGCAATTGGACCAGATTGGGTCAAGATTAGACCAAATCGCTCAAGTGAAATGTGTTCTTACCAGAATTCGAACCAAAATCGGACCAATTTTCGAGTCAAACGAGTCTCCATAATGTGAAATTAACGTCAGCCAAGAGTTTCCTGATGCCGCTGTGATTAATCATTCATAAGTTCATTGAAAGCTGTTGGAATGAGGGAAATGTTGCAGCTTTTTTAATGTTCCTTTTTTCATCATTCATAAGTTTGTTGCTTTCACTTACACCCTCTTCTTTTGCTGACTCCACATCAGCTGATTCGGGTTTGTCACCTTGCTCCAAACTTTGGGTTTTTCGATCTCATCAACGTTGTTATCGGGTCCTTGATTACCACTATCCCTTTCCTTTTTACATTATCTTGAGATTTTTTAACATTGGTACCTTCATGCTTTTCACCTCAACAACTTTGCTTTCATGTTCTTGATTATCACCTGCTTCTAATTCTTCCTTTTTCACATTATCTCGTGATTCTTGAACATCGGTACCTGTCACAGTAGCAGAAATAGAATTTGTAGGAGGTAATTGGATTGATGCAAAAGGATTAGATGAACATGCAAATGGGATTGATGATGTTCGACCTATTCCATTCGTCAATCAGTGTTTAAGTACAATTCAACGATTACACAAAGGACCCTATACTATTCAACAAATATACTTTAGCCCTTACACGCTATTATTACCGTAACATGCTTTGTTGAAGATTCACTTCTTTGATGCTACTTGCATTGACAGGTCTGATATTGACTCTTTCTGAGTTTGTCCCATTTTTGGTTGAAATGGTCGTGATCTCTTTAGGTCTTAAAGAATTTATATAAGGTCAATGTTGTAAGGGTCATTTGGTTGCTTCATTTAATTGATACATTGATTTGATAGGTTATTAATACTTGAAATAGTTACTGATTTTTTGAAGTATATAAAATCATTACTGATCTTTTAAAGTATATGATCACCGATAACCAATTACAACAGTAAATTGGAAAATTACAAATTTGCAATCACTCTTTTTTGTTGATTTTTTAAGTTCAAAGTAGGGATGACTGGTGTAATAAATGATTTTTGATGACAAAAGCCATACTATTCATACATTCACAGGGACAAAGTTTGTAATTTACTCTTTTAATGTTTTTTTTTTAAATCTTAACTAGCATACACACAAACACGCTTTCATGTCATGGATGCACCTGATCCCTTACAGTTGCTAAATTTTATTCACGTGTTACCTTGTGTTTGCTTTTGACTATATTTTCAGATTTTAAGCACTCGTGCTCGCAAAAATGTTGTCATGAGTGAAATCAAGGTTGATGTATGCATATACGCATTTGATCTGCTGTATTTGAATGGACAACAGCTTTTACAAGAACAACTTATTACTCGTAGAGAGGTGAGCAAACTGAGGAATATAGCTCATTATTATGGTTGTTAAATATTAAAGTAAAACTATCATAAATATCAAAAAATTAATTATAATGGTTGATGATAAAATTTTAATTTATCGATTTAAATTGTTGCTTTTTTCAGCGTCTGTATGAATCCTTCGAGGAAGAACCTGGGTATTTCCAGCTTGCAACAGCTATAACATCAAACGATCTGGAGGAAATACAAACGTTCTTGGATACTGCTGTTAATGCCAGGTAATAAGCCCCTATCTCTAAAGGGTGTTTGGATGTGTGGTTGGAAAGTAGGGGTGAGCAGAAAACTGAGAAAACCGATTTAACCGAACCGAAAAAAACCGAACCAAAATTTACGATTCGGTTACAGTTTTACATTTTTTGAAAACCGAAAAAAACTGAACTAAACAGAATCACCTAAAAATCATTTTTTAATGTTTGTTATTATATTGATTTAGGAATTATTAGTTTTATTCTTGGATGTTAGGTATTTATAATAAAAACGTTAGCATGTTTATCTATCTTTGAAATGATTTCTCCATTGCCTACAAGAAATTACAAAATTTAACATATAAATTAAATGATTTTCAAAGTATTATAAAAGAAAATGTCTTGATAAAAACTTTGAAGAAATAAAAACTTGGAAGAAACATAAAAATAGATTAGAATGTTAGATTTATGTGAACAATATTAATTAAAAAAGTTAAATATAATACCTTAAATGTAAACGTCTAAGAAAGATTTTTGAATCATGGATTATCCTTTTTTATTTTTCAATTTTACGTAATTTTGTTCCAAAAACCAAAAAACCGAACCAAACTGTTGCTAAAACTGAAAAAATCGAAACCGAAATAACCGAAACCAAACAGTTTTCAATAACCGAACGGTAAACACCCCTATTGGAAAGTGACGTGATTAAATAATCAGAACTTTAATTAACTGTAATAAAATGGAATTTAAAAAATAGTGTTTGTATCTGCTCCGCTGTTTGAAGTTGTAAAAATCAGATCTTGAACGTCTGACTCAGTTTCTTTTCTCATCAGTTGTGAGGGATTGATTATCAAAACATTAACCCGAGATGCTACATACGAGCCTGCAAAACGATCAAATAACTGGCTCAAGTTGAAAAAAGACTATATGGACAGGTATTCAGTATTTTTATTTTTAATTTAGTTTCCAATGGCGGCTCACTTAAACGGACGGTCCATGTTTTGTGCAGCATCGGTGACTCATTAGATTTAGTACCCATTGCCGCCTTTCATGGCCGAGGAAAACGTGTAGGTGGATATGGCGCCTTTCTCCTTGCTTGTTATGATAATAATAAGGATGAATATCAAACCATTTGCAAAATTGGTGAGTGACATTTTTCCTTTTTAGGGATGTTTGCATGTGTTTCTGGAAGTGATTATGTGATGAGTTAACTATCATTTTCGTCCTTGTGGTTTGTTCAATTATGCCAGTTCAGGCCAAATTTCAAACTTGTACCATTTTCGTCCCTGTCATTCTTGAACATGCCAGTTTCGTTCAAAAACTTAACGTCTGTTAAAATCTGCCGTTTTTAATGAAGGGTAAAAGCGTCATTTTCCTTTTTTTGTTTTCCTTTGTTACATCATTTTCCTTTTTTCCCGTTTAATAGGGTCAATAAAGGGAAAATAAAAAAAGGAAAATGTTGGTTTTACCCAATTTTACTGAACGGCAGGTTTTAACTGATGTTAAGTTTTTGGACGGAACTGGCATGTTTCAAGAATGTCAAGGACATAAATGGTACAAATTTGAAATCTGGCATGGACTGGCATAATCGGACAATCCACAGGGACGAAAATGGCAGTTAACTCTTATGTAATTTTGAATAATCCAAATCAGACAACTAGTTGTAGTTAACGGCTATAGGGGATGGTTATGCTGTTACATAACCGCCTAATGTATCTTAGTTAAAGCACTAGGTACAAGTGTTTATGCAGTCTCGCAGTTCTCTACTTACTAATTAGTTTTGTTTTGAAGACTCTCTGATGATTTGATTATTCATAATTAATTCCCTGTTTGCTGATTTTATATCTTTTATAGGCACTGGATTTTCAGAAGCCATGCTTGAAGAACGCTCAACAAGTCTTCGATCTAAAGTGATCCCAAAGCCGAAGGTTTTGTTGCAAATATTGATTTTAAATATTCGTTCATCCTTCAAACTAGTTTATGTATGTTAATTTTGATTTTTAAATGTTGGCAGTCGTACTATCGGTATGCAGATTCCATAAATCCAGATGTGTGGTTTGAGGCCTCTGAGGTATAAAGTATAATTAGTCATGAGCTCTTTATGAACTATGTTACGTATTTGTTTATGTTATCATCTTTTGAATGTATTGAAGATGTCATCAAAATATTTCAGGTTTGGGAGGTTAAAGCTGCTGACTTGACCATCAGCCCGGTTTATTGTGCTGCAATTGGAGCGGTTGATCCTAATAAGGTATATTTCTAAATTAAAATTTTAATACTTAAGATTTATATGAATAATTCATCCACCAATTTAATTACTTTTTTTTAACCTTAAAAAAGGGAATTTCACTACGATTCCCACGTTTACTTCGTGTTCGAGAAGATAAAGGTCCCGAAGAAGCTTCATCTTCAGAAATGGTGAGAAACCATCTTTTTTTAATTATTTTATGTTCTCAGTTTTTTTATTAAGTTTGAAACTCTCATTTGAAAATAATATTCTGACTTTTAAGGTGATACTTTTTTGCATTTTGCTCCACTAAATTCAGGTTGCTGACATGTATAATGCCCAAAAACATACCCAAAGTAACAATCAAGATGATGAAGATGAATGGGAATGCATGCAGTCAAGAATATACCGTATTCACCACATCATGGAATCCGAGGTTTCTGACTGAAGTTTTACCTCGGGTTCTAGGTGATCATCTCCTCGTCTTGCTGTTTTATCCATTCCGTTCAAGAAATTGTCCCGGAAAGAAATATAATGTTGTGTAACTTGCACCCGTGTGCGCTATTTGCATAAATTTTCTAGTTAATCGTCGCTAAAGCAGTTAATTTAAGTTGGATTTTGTTAAATCAAATCAAGATTTAGATTCTAGTTTTTCCCTAAAAAGGAAACATAACAACTAGTTTGAAATGTGGCAAACAACTTTTGGTAGGTAGGTAGGTGGTTACCACCATTACTTGATTAGATTCAAAGAAAACTACCACCATCACATTCCATTGTCCCCAATTAAGATACCATTCTCATTTTATGAAAATCATAAATATCTTTATTATTTTCTTTATATTTACACGACCATCAACCGTACCTAGTATACATCTATTTGTCAATTGATAAGGTCTGAAGAAGGTGAGATAGACAGATATTACCTCTATGTCTGAGGATAGAGAGATTGTTTAGTGTTAATATCAAATAAAACTTAGAGTAAATTACACAGATTGTCCTTTAATTACACCTTAAATTGCAATCTCTGCCCTTTCCCTTTAATTTGTGCAGGCCATGTCCTTTAAATAACAAATTTGCACACTCATTGTCCTTTGCTCCAAACCCCATCCAACAACCCAGTTAAATGCACCCATGTGCCTCTCACATGATGGGTAAAATTGTAATTAACCCTCCACCTACCCTTAAAAACCTCTGGAGTCTTCTTCCTCCCAGAACACACTCTCAAAACCCTTCACTCCACACGATCAACCCAATACCATAGAAACCCTAATCAAATCAATTCAAATGCGATGACGGACACTTACGAACTGCGACCAAGGTGGTCTATTCGTGCAAACGTTGATAGGGTAAAAAATGATAGATAGGATGTCAATGCTAAAAAGGGGAAATGGATTGTGATATGGACCTCCCTCCCTCCCTGCCTGCCTCCGCGTCTGCCGATAAGAGCAATGTGATTTATTTTAGGGTGTGTGTGAAGTAGAGAGCGATGGATAATATGTGGAGCAGAGAATTTTTCTTATCACCGTCGACGTTGTGGAGTGGATACACCCTTGCTGCTGTAAACCTAATATTTGTGTGGCAGATCGCCCCCAGATTCTTCTTGAGGAGGACCTCGGAATCCAACAATCCCCTCGTTTCCATTGCATCTCCATCCCAACAAAACGGGTTAGTTAGTGTTTTTCATTCAATAACTCTTATCTAAACCTAACTTATCATCTATCTATAGCTCGCTCGATAACTAACTGTTATATAAACCTCAAACGTTCAAGAAATGAAATGAAAGGAGAAAAATGGAAATCATGAGTTTCTTCTTGGTCACATATACTACAAGCCCTTTTCCGGATTTCAAATGGCATAGCAAACCCTTTCATTTAACACAATATTCAACAAGAAGCAACAACATCTATGATTTTGGAATAAGTGAGTACCCTATGTTGATGGTGTCTTCTTTTGCAGCAGAAGATCAGATGTCATTACTGATTTGGATCTTAAACTTCTGATGGAAAATCTGGATGAGCATGTGCTTCAAAATAACAAGTGGGAGAGTGTTGTCGATAAAAGAAATGATTCACTCTCTTACTCTGTCAAGCCTTGCAAACCCAAGGTTATCTTTGATATCATGATATGCTTTTCATTTTTTACCCTTGTTGGGTACTTGGGTGTCTGAAGTTTTATGTTATTACTTGCAGGATGGTGGGCCACTCAAGTATTTATTTGGATGAGCCTGTGCAAACTCAGTGTAAACATTGATCAAGAACATCCAGATTGGGTTGATCGTGTGGAGTGAAGGGTTTTGAGAGTGTGTTCTGGGAGGAAGAAGACTCCAGAGGTTTTTAAGGGTAGGTGGAGGGTTAATTACAATTTTACCCATCATGTGAGAGGCACATGGGTGCATTTAACTGGGTTGTTGGATGGGGTTTGGAGCAAAGGACAAGAAGTGTGCAAATTTGTTATTTAAAGGACATGGCCTGCACAAATTAAAGGGAAAGGGCAGGGACTGCAATTTAGGGTGTAATTAAAGGACAGTCTGTGTAATTTACTCTAAAACTTATATGTTTTATATGGTACAAAATTTGTATTTGCTTATGAGTAAATTACAAAAATTGTCCTTTAGGTATGTCACTTATTGCAAACTGTTTTCATTGTCTTCAATAATTACAGAAAACGTACTCGATGTTTGCAAACACTTGCAAGTTATGTTCTTTAGGCTTAACTCAGTTAATTTTTGTGGTTAAATCTGACCAAATGTACCCCACATGAGGGTATTTTTTTTTGTTAAATATGACCAAATGGATCACACATGAGAGTAAAATGACCAAAATACTCTCATGTGGGGTTCATTCGGTCAGATTTAACCACAAAAAATTAACTGGGTTAGGGCTAAAGGACATAACTTGCAAGTATTTGCAAACATCGAGTACGTTTTCTGTAATTATTGAAGATAAAGGATACAGTTTGCAATAAATGACATACATAAATGACGATTTTTGTAATTTACTCTTTGTTAATATACGAGACAAATAAAGATTGTGATAAATGACGATTTTTGTAATTTACTCTTTGTTAATATACAAGACAAATAAAGATTGTGTAGAATATATTATTTTTTATTGAAACATGGTGAAAATAAAGTGTATATTGTTTATAATTTTTGTGAGTGTGAAAGTAAAAAAGCAATCTATAAAAATGTGTAAAAGTAGAAACATATTTATCATTTATTATTTTTATTTGTTATCTCGTGGGTTTAATATTGTGATTGTTTTTTCTTCTAGTAATGACTTTGTTAGATCTTGATTCTGATTCGTGGGTCCAATGTTACGGTGGTTGGCCCATACATCTTGTCTATTCCTCGTTAGCATCCAAAGCTTGATAAAAGAAGTCAAAAAAACTTGTCTATTTTTGGATCTAATATATAACAGATTTGTAAAATATGACTTAAATCCATCAATTTTCAAATAAAAGGGTTGAATTTATATATTAAAAAAGATATAGGTATTTTTAGATGAATAGAATATAGATGTTGGTGTATGTAAAAAAGACGTATAAATAAAATACATGTTTAAAATAAATTTGGCATATAGTTGAATCTGTCTCTATATTTGTACGTGTTAAATTTGATTTTGGTTCAAAATTATGTCGTTCTGCACGTATTTGGCCTATAAGGCTATGTGTTGTTGGTTTGGTTGGGGCGTTAATTGTACCATCTCAGCAGGTGTGGGGTGCAAACATCACCACAAAGGGGCGCTAGAGGAGGTGCGAGACGAGGGCTTAAGTGGGCGAACGAGCGTGAGGCAACTGAGATGGTAAAGAAGGTGAAAGATGGTTGCGTACGTGATGTCTACGTGACTCCACTTTTTTCCCTTTACAACCCCAATAAAGCCTCACAACAACTTTCATTACTAGCAACTATGTACTCTATTGGTTACCTTTGTTGTTATCGTTTGGTTTCACAACCTGATAATAGCTTAATCATTAATCAGTCGAAAATCAATCAACATATTAAATGTTACATCCTTATTTTATTTTATCTTAACTAGTTTATATAGTTTCTAATAAATTTTATGTGTTATATGTTCCATAAAATGATTGAATAGTATATGAGATAAAAATTCATTAAAAGTAAAAATAACTAGAAGATTAAAACTAAAATGCATTGCAATATATCATTAGAGTAAACCTATGAAGCTCGTGTATTTATTGTCAAAGACATTCTTTCCAAAGTGGTTGATGATTCTAGTCTCACTGCAAACATCAAATTATAAAGAGTAGGTTTAGTGAATGGGTTGGTTAATTGTTCCAACAAAAAAATGGTGAATAAACTTACTTCGTATTTTATTAAGAGTAAACTGTCAAAATGGCCACTAAGGTTTGGTCATTTTAGTCCAAAACTCAAACCTTTTGAATCTGGGTCCCTGTGGTTTCAATTTTGTTGTCATTTTCATTTAAAATCAAAATCTGGTCAGATTTTTCAGTTAACATCCAGTTTTTTTGTCTTTTTCCTCCATTTTAATAAAGGACAAAATGGTCTTTTAATAAATTAAAAAAAAAATATGATCATTTTGCCTTTCATTAAAAAGGAGAAAAAAAGACAAAAAACTAGATGTTAACCAAAAAATCTAACAATATTTTACATAGGTACTCATATTCAAAAGGTTTAAGTTGATAAAAATGACCAAACCTTAGTGACATTTTAGCAGTTTACTCTTCTATTAAAGTAAACTATACACAACAATAGACCATAAATTTGCAACCAAAGTTTAAATATCATCTAAAAACTATGCTATACAAATAACCTAATTTAATCATTCATCTAAAAATAATCAAAACTTAACTATCCCTTAATCTTTGACATTTATTTTCTACAGAACAATCAGACCCTTCTGGAAACCCTCTTTTCTTCTCAACCTTCCACAACAACCGGTTAACCGCCGGCACCACCACCGGCGGCGTTGGAATCTGGTACGTCTCCAGCGCCGGCGGCGGGTGGCGCCAGTGCGGCAGCGGTCCAGCCAGAAGCAAATTCTGCAACAACGGCCCAGCTTTCACCACCGCTTCCAAAAACTTCCCGTTTTCCGGCAGTTTCTTCACCGGAACCCTAAGTTCCTGGTTTTCCGGCGAGATCTCCGGCGGTGTGAAATGAACCGGCGGTTCGGTGATTGAGGATGAGACGATGCTTTCTTCGCAATCGGAAATGTGGTCGTCGGTTGAGGCGGAGTGGACGGAGTGCGGCGGCGGTGGTGCGGTGGTTTGACGGTGGTGGAGGAGAGTTTGGTAGCGGTTTTGAGCTTCGAGTTTTTCGTTAATGGCGGTTTGTAAAAGGTGTTTGAGTTGAGTTAACTCGGTGTCCTTTAGCTTGAGTTCTTCTAGGGCTTTGAATCTTGCTGCCTCAAGCTCCATTGTTGTGATTAGTAGTGACTGTGTTAATTCTTCTACACTCTGTTGGAACAAGTTATAGCGATTAATCGGATTGAAATTTGTATACGTAATTTTCAGTTTTTTGTATACATATACACATTTTTTTAGGTGAATATTTTAAGTAGACATGTTTTAACCCTTCATCAATTAATTGTTGGCATTCAAATGGTTTAGTTGGAAAGTGAACGGAATTTACAGGTTTTTGGCTGGAATCGCCAATTACTAGGCCCGACAAGAGACAACAACCGATTAATGAAAAAATTACTTAGATACTGGCCAACTGACGATTAATCATTGACTAGTCGCGATTTTTGCAACACTGATTTCAAAACTTGAAATTTGATGCTGAAAAAGGAATTGGAATTATAGAAGATGAAAACTGACCTTTCCACGGGAGAAAAAGGACCAATCAAGAAGAAAATTGGAGTGATCTTCCATGGAACTCAGCAAATGGTAATGGTATGTATGCTGCTGGATGAGTGAGTGGAGTGGAGTTGGGGTTATAATGGCGCTAGTGTTACTGTTTCCCTACAGTCATGTGTGTGTGTTTTTAATATTTATACAATTTTTTGAATTGAAGTTGGTTTCCAATTGAAAAGACAACCAACCGTATGATATTTTTTTTTCTAATTAATTATATAAAATTATATGATGTCTAATAAGTTATTAAGAGCATTCAGATTCAACCCACTATTTATATAATTATACTAAAATCATTAATAATTAAAATAGTTTTATTATTATATTTGCTTTCTCCTCTATCACAACCACCTTAAAAAGATATATATTAAAAGATGAGAAAAATGCCCGGATAGTCCCTGTGGTTTCACCTTTTTTCACCTATAGTCCCTATCTTTCTAAAACTACTTGAATAGTCCCTAAGTTTTCACGTTTTGTTCTCGGATAGTCCATGGGTCTAACTTCAGTTTGTTTTCTCTGTTAAAATGATGTGAAATGACAAAAATACCCTTTCCTTAAAAGGCCAAACCACAGGGACTATCCGTGCATCTTCTTCATTTTTATTTATAAAACCCCACCACCACACTTCATCTTCAACCTCCACCCACCATCACCCTCCTCCACCCTCCAACATCGCCGGCTGCCGGTCATCCAGTGCCTCCGGCCGGCTGCCGGTCATCTTTTTACAGAGCCGACAGCCGTGCAAACCACCAACACCCAACACCACTTACTTAAAAAAACTAATTCCAAATAAATTTCAAGGCAAAACCCTAACAAATTTTCACTATTTTCAAGGGTATTAATCTTTTATTGAAAGTTACAGAATGATATCAAGATTCTGTACATACAATTGAAACTTCATCACCGTAATCGAAGATCCGAGTCCATCACTAGCGTAGAAATGAAATTTCTCTAAGTTGTGGTGTTCGTCACAGGAGATGGTGGTGACAGCCATAAGCGGTGGTGGTGTTTTGAGTTTAGAGAGAGGCATACGGTGGTGACAGGTTGCGGAGATGGTGGTGGTAGCGGTTTCGGTAGTGACAGGGTGCATTTAAAGGGGGTGTGCGGCGATGGTGGGTCGATCGTCATGGGCTGACAACATTCGGAGGATAAATTAGCACACACCACTGTACCACACACCACTGCTCCGCCGCTGTGCCACCACCATCGTCATCACGTATCAATCACCCACCATACCTCCACTCGAACCACCTCCCTGCCGTCGCGACCAGGTGGCCGGAGACCACCCGTCTCGATCTCGCCTCTCTCTCCCTCGGTTCTCTCTCTCTCTCGGTCGAATCTCACTCTCTCTCTCTTGGTTATGCAGGTTATGTGTGCGTATATTGTGAGATAAAACTAATGGGGGCTAGGGTTTTGAAGAAGATGAAGAAGATGCCCGGATAGTCCCTGTGGTTTGGCCTTTTAAGGAAAGGGTATTTTTGTCATTTCACATCATTTTAACAGAGAAAACAAACTGAAGTTAGACCCAGGGACTATCCGAGAACAAAACGTGAAAACTTGGGGACTATTCAAGTAGTTTTAGAAAGATAGGGGCTATAGGTGAAAAAAGGTGAAACCACAGGGACTATCCGGGCATTTTTCTCTTAAAAGATTATAGAATGTTACCCATGGCATTATAGCCTAGTGGTATCTTAGGGGTGGGATAAGGCTTATGACCATTAGGTCATGGGTTCGATTCCTACAAAGGGGGTTTTCTCAGATTTATTGGGTTTCCTCCTGAATTGGTGTATAGGCATTATTGCCTAGTGGAGATGGATATGATTGGGTGGATCTGCTGGTGGCACGATGATACTCAAGTGGTCCGTCAGTGATCCAAATTTGCCGTTAAAAAAAAAAAGATTATAGAATGTTTTATCCAAATTTAAAGATGAAAAGTAATATTTTCTTTGTCTTCCGTTCGCAGCCACTCTATATATTATAGAGAATTCACTCTGGAGGTCCAATGTGAATCACTGAATGCTCTAACTTCTGTTTTATTAAATATATACACTCTTTGTTTTGACATTTTCTTTGTGAAAGATAAAAATATGTATAATAAATTGTAAAAAACAAGTGATAATATTTACATACTTTTTTTGTTGGTTGTTTATTTTCTTGTCTTCTCTCTTAAATTAATGGCTGTGTAACTTGTTTAATTTTAAAGTTGAAAGACTAAATCTCGCAGTCGAGTCATTTCAAATTTTCAACTTAGAGAACTGATTGTAAATATACACATTTGGTTAAGTATATGTTTATATAGACATCAACTTTGGCTTGATTAGTATATAGATTAATATAAGTTTGAAGTTTGGTTTAATTCGTTCAAAGTTCATATAATATCAAAACTGAAGTAAATATTTTGTTGTATTAATGCGTGTAAATATATACACACACATAACAAAATGAGTTTTTTTTACATATTTCCATTTGCTAAAGTCATTTGTTACATATTTCCCTAACCTAAAAAAATAATTACATATTTCCCCTACGTAAAAAACCAATTACATATGTAAAAAATCAATTTATATAAAATGAACCTAAGACCATGGATATAAATAACCATAAGTTGCCTCATCTTTAGTACATACTTGATTCATCTAGAAGACATTTGAGATTGCTTATGTGCTTGTTTCTTTTGTAATAGATAGCTTCTAGATGTGTATTAATAACTAAGTAAATAACCTTTTATTAAACTAAAACCAAATAAACATGATACTTATTATTGTATAAAAAACAAAATTAACTAGGGTTCGTTTGTCATTACCCGTTTATGCCCTTAATTTGAATATATAATTGTGGGATTAGGATCAAATACAAAGGATCCTAATTGTAAGAAGTGTAAGAAGGATTTATAGAGTGACAAGTGTCTAATAACCTAAAAAACCCACTAAAAAAAAAAAAAAAAAAGGATCCTAATTGTAAGAATTGTGGGTTAGGTTTTTTTAGGTTTTTTTTTTTGGGGGGGGGGGGGGGGGTTAGGTTTTTTTAGGTTTTTGGGGGGTGGAGGTGGGGGGGGGGGGGTTAGGTTTTTTGGGGGTTTTTTTGGTGAGGTATAGTTTTTTTTTTTGTTTTTTTGCGGGGGGGTGGGGGGGGTTTAGGTTTTTGGGTGGTGGTGGGGTGGGGGTGGGTGTTTAGGTTTTTGGTGGTGATGTAGTGGGTTTAGTTTTAGGTTATTGGACACTTGTCACTCTATAAATCCTTCTTACACTTCTTACAATTAGAAGTCTTTGTAGAATAACTTGACCCTATAATTGTGTGGGTTGTGTATTTTTTTAAAGTAAGAGAAAGGGAAAGATAGTGAAAAAGGCTAAAGAAGGAAGGCAAAGGGGTCCATTAAAGAGAGTAGGAGCATAAGCAGGTATGTTTGTCAAAAACACACACTGAGTAGGTTTGAACTTTGTAGTGGTGTTAAGTAACTTCACGGGTCAAATTTGATATTAGCATAACCCAAATACGACATGAACCTGAATACTGGGTTAGACATCTAATGCCGAACATGACATGAGTTTTCGCGGTTGACACAGACACAAATACTTTAATTCGTTTTATTCTTTGTCATATCAATACTCTGAAATCATGAATCTATAACAAAAAAATACGGATGTGTATTTAATAACTACGTTTAAGTTATTAAATACCACCAATTTGTCATATTTTTCTCTTATGTCATAATTTTTCAATGTGGTTTTATCTATCGTGAAAATCACAAAAATGAATCTTAAAAATGCTACGCCACATATTTTTAGTGTGAATTATGTCCGTTTATAATAACACGTGTCACTCTCTTATTCATCACATAATATATGTCCAATGAGCTCAAACATGTCACAAATATAAAAACTATGGTCTATAAAAAGTGAGTGTTAGGACCGGAGGCTCTAATGATTGTGCTTGTTTGTATAATTTGAACAAATCAAATAGAAATGATCAGAGTTTAAGTGTAGCGGAAATGAAACACAAACTTTGTAAACACAATCAAAGAGGAAAATAGTTATGATAAACACATGCTTTTCCTCAGTCGAAAGGTTACAAAGCAAATCAAAAGATTACAAAGCAAGCTTACAAACTAAACTCCCCCTCAGCCTGATACTCCATGGTTGATTGCACACAAGATGAAAGGATTGGACTAGAGGAGAAGAACTCGCTCAGTCAATCCAATGTAACAGTACAGAGTACTGCTCCATTTATAGGCAAACCAAACCACTGAGGCATCTCAGCTGACGTCACCATGAAAGCGACGTCTAACAGCCTAACAACCTGTAACCACTGTTCCTATACAAACACTGCTAATCTTAACCACTGACTTTATACAAAACAAATGATACACTAAACTACTGCTATCTTCTTCTGTCAGTGCTTTCCTCAAGGTTGAGCAGTCCTTGAGTGGGCAGTGCTTTGTCATCAGTAGATTGAACCTGCAGTGTTTACTTCTTAACAGTCTTTAGGGCTTCATCAGCAGTTTGAAGGACAACAGCTGTTGTATACGGACAGTGGATAGAGGACCATCAGAGGTTATAATCACTTTCAAGGGGAAAGTCTAATGTAAATAGCTGCTTATTGTGAATCCACTGTTGTGATCCGGTTTTGGCTTTAATTATCTGTTCCTCTGGTAGGGTCCAATCCCAACAATCTCCCCCTGGAACAGATAATGCCAAAACCCTTCATTATTTTGGATCTTTATTCCTCATCAAAAGTTCACTAGCTAGTCTTTTAAATCCTGCTTCAAAGTCTTTGGAACTTAAGTCATCCTCATCCCTGCACAATGAAAGTTCAAGGAGATCTTGTAGATCTTCAACACCAAGGCTTAGTGCTTGTTTCCTTGATATGTACTTCATTTCACCATTGGATCTGATCAGGGTCAATACATGGGCCTTTTGATCAGAGAGCCACTTTAGTATTTTTGAACCCAATGGGTTTCTTGGGAGAGATTTATTCACAGATGAGTTGGGAGATTTTGGCCTTGTAAAGATTTGTAGAGCAGTATCCTGAGCTTCAGACATTTGTTTAAAAGCATTTTCTATGACTTCATTTGCTGCAGCTATGTCTTCTGCAACTTCTTTGTCAATCTGTTCTTGTCTCTTTTGTTGATCTAGCTCAATGTCTGATATATCTGCTGCTGTGTTAGGTGATGCAGGTTTGGTTAATACCTTTTTGACAAGGTTTTGAAGTTTCACTGAGCTATCTTCTTTTAGATCCATTTTCTTGATGGCTTCTGTAAAGTACTCAGCTTCCTTTTCTTTTACTTCTTCACTGGTCAACAGTTTTCCTTTTTCTTGGTTTTTCACAAGGACAGGGTTATCTGCTGATGTGATCAGTGGTTTAAGAGCATTAATCTGTTGTTCTAGCCTTTTGTAGTCAGACTTCTTTGGAGTGTCTGAGACTGTTATCCTCCTTTTCTTAAGCCTTTCATAAGCCTCATCTGTATACTGCTTCGTCCATTTTGCTATGGATTCAGCATCTCCAACGTTTGCATCCACCAGCTCCTGTTTCTTTCTTTGGAGTGTCGGAGCTTTTTGTATTTTCTCCAGTTTGGAGCATTCTTTTTCTTGGTTGGATCATTTTTAATTCTTTCAATTCTGTTTGCCTCATGCTTTAATGCAACTATTGGCCATTCTTCAAACTGTTTTTCTTCAACAGGATAGAATTTTTCTTTCATGATGTATGCAAGATATTCTTTTCTCATTTCTTTTCGCAGATCTGCTTTGGGTGGTAAATCTGACATTTCTTTGCTCAGATCTCTTGCATAATCTTCCATTTGTTTGACTTTAGTGAGCAAGAATTCCATTTTTTCTTAAATGGCTTCGTCACCTTGGTCTTTGCACTCAAGCTTAGCTCTTATCTTAGCTTGCCTTGCTTTGAGCTCGAGATATTCATCCATATTTTCTGGGACTATGAAGCCTATGAGAGAAGGAAATCTTATTTTTGAAGGATCATCCTCAGTGTAAAATTGTCTCATCTCATTTTTTACAGCTTCAGGTTCCAGTGGATATTTTGCAGCCATAGGATCATATTTGTCATCACCTGCCTGAGTTGTTTTTCTTTTTCTGGTGTAAAGATTTATGGGTGATTTGTTGATTGTAGTGTAGATGGTTTGAAGTGAAGTGAGGGTAGTGGTGGATGGTGACTGACTAACAGTTGTTGAAGCAACTGGTGTTTCAACTGTTGTTGTCATTACAACAGATGTTGTAACATCTGATGTCTTCTGCTTTTTCGCAGGAGGTGATGGTGGTGATGTGACATTGATGAGAGCAGTGGTGGATGACTGGCAAACAGCTGTTGAAACAACTGGTGTTTCAACCTCTGTTGTCATTACAACTACTGATGTGTCAGTAGATGTCTTCTGCTTTTGAGCAGGTGGTAATTTGGTGGGTGGTGGTGTAGTTTTAGGTTGTGATGATAGGGCAGTGGTTGTAGTGTGTGTTGTAGTGGTGTGTGTTGAAGAAATGGCAGCTGTTTGGCTAGCATTTTTTGAAACTACTGACATATCAACTGTTTGGATGGAAGTTTGAGATTTTGTGATTTGAGGTGGTTTAGATGTCTGTTTTTCTTGTTCTGGTTCAACATACAGGCCATCTTCAATTCCCTTCTTCTTCAACTGCTTGATTTTCTCCCCTTTTTTGGCATTATCTGGAAGGGGGTTATCCATGAAGAGGATAGTGGGAGTAACTTTTCCAGTGGTGCTTTGGATATGAGCCTTGATAGCTTTGATGTCTGCTTGAGTATCTTTAAATCTTGACTCCACCATGTTTGTCAGCATTTTTACATGTATTGCATGCTGCTGATCAGCCATTTGTTTTTGTTTTTCAAGCAGGGGTTGAAATATACTCCATAGCTCATTTACAGCAGGTGTAGGTTGTGCAGGTGCTTAAGCTGGAACAGCAGTGGATTGTGCTTTTTGAGCTTTTAACAGCTGTTGCACCATATCCTTTATTTCAGCAACTGATGTTTCAAGTTTTTCAACTCTGCCCGTCAATTCCTTATATTTTAAATCATCACCCACGTTAATGGGATCATCTGATTCCCCACCAGCAGTGGTTGTATCAATGTGTGACTTAGGACATGAAGCCCAGAAATCATCCATTGGTGCCCCTTGTTCTTGGTACTGGGGACTTCTTTCTTCAGCACTTGATAACCTTTCGATGGTACCAGTGGTTAAAACAAACTCACTGGTGGTTACCAGAGGTGCTATAGAAGAAATCGCCTTCAAGGGAGTCTTACTAATGAAACAACTGTCCAAATGAAGATCTGTTGATCCATCACTTGTAGTTGCTGCTCCACTTGAACTACCACCAAGAGTTACTTGTAACTCAAGGGGTGTAACCTCCTCAGTTGTTGCTGGGATAGCAGGGGTAGTAGCATCAGACCCAGTCACTTGTGGGAGTGTACTCTCAGTGATAAGTGATAGAGAGGAACTGGTTTGTGTCTGAGCTATAACAACTGCATGCAACAAGGGTATAATGGATTGTGGTAATGTGATTGGTGAAGGTATGGGTGTTGAAAGAGACATGTCCTTGGGATCAGGACTGAGAAAGATGGAACCAATCGGATCCAGAGCTTCATAATGTGGGGTCCCTATGCTTACAACCTGATCCTTTTGTGAGGATGCAGGAGGAGTTTGAGGCAATGGTGAAGATCTTTCTTCCATCTGTTGTGAGGAAGTAGCAGCAGTGGTTTGTGGTGACATTTGTGTAGTCATTGGCATTAGCTCTGGGATCTCATCTTCCAGAGTTGCCTTTTTAGAGGGTTTGGTGGGCTTTTTGAATGTTTTCTTTTTGGTCTTTTTGGTAATGACAGGTGTGGGTTTCAAAGCAGTGGTTGTGCTGCTATGATCACCTGGAGCAGTGGGCTCAGCAGCTGATACCTGAGGAGTAGTGGTAGCTGCTAAATTCTGCTCAGGCACCTCTGCTTTTGTTTTTAAAGGTGTTAACATTCTAGTGAATGTTTCAGGTGTTAAACCTTTTATTTGAAAATAAACACCTTGTTCAAGCAAATTTTCATTTTCTTTTCCAAATTTTTGTTTAAAATAGTAGCTTAGAAACCTTGGAAAAAGTAGAAATGCTTTGCTATCAACATTTTTCACCAAATCATCAAAGATCTCCTGGGAATAGTTATAATTTTTGTTATTTAAAATAGCATAACCCATACATTGGATCTTCAATGGTATTTCGTTAAAAGCAGTTGTTTTATTTGAAACACACATTAAAAGTGTATGAAATAAAAACCTAGGTGCAGAAGGGAAATAACCTTTTTGTAAGGTATCCCTTTTTGTTTGTTCTGCATACCCTCTGTTCAGAAAATCAGTTTTCAACTCGTTTTTGGGAAAAGATGTTTTACCTTTCTGATCATCGAGTTTAAAGACTTCTGAGATGGATTGAGGAGTAATTTGGATCGCTTTACCCTGTATGGAGGAGTTGATGGCTATGACTTTATCGTCTTGTTTTTCAAGCGTAGCATTTTTCCAAAACTCTCTCTGGGTTTGTTGGTAGATAGGAGCATCTGTTGTTAGCAAAGTTTTATACTTTGATGCAGTCATGATGTCGATGATGGAATCGAAAGTGTTGTTGTTGGTGGGTTTTGTGAGTAGACCCAAGTAGTTGTGAGGGGATTTATATGGGATTTCAATATGTTCAGCGGTCATTTGTGTGGCCTCTTTGGGAGGTGAAGATGAAGATGAATTTGATTTTGATTTTGATTTCGTCATTTTGATGAAGACGAATGAAGAATGATTTGGGATGAAAGTTTGGAAACTGCTTTGAGAAGAGAATTTTGGAATTCAATTCGACAGTGTAAAACCCTGTTTGGGGTTTTGATCAGGGTTTTATTTTGGGAAAAAGTGAATGCTAACGTGGCAGCGGTTACAAAAGATCTGAAGGCTAAAAACTGACCACGTGTCAACCGCTGATGAAAAGATGAATAATGGAGGACAGTTGTTTTGGAGAGCCACTGATGAAGCAAATATCAGTGGTTACAACGGTAACAATATGAGAGCAGTGGGTGATTTTTACTATCAGTGGATAGCATATAAGTGGATAAGACACTGATTTTGAACATCAGTGCTTGCCAAGAAAATGACTTTCAGCAGTGGACAGTATTTAGGAAACAGATGTTACAGCAAGGCAGTGGTTAGGGGTAATGGTAAAGATTTGAAAGACTAGTATATCAGCAACTGATAGTGCATCAGTGTATAAACTTTTACAAAGATTTTCATTCAAGGTTTTGCCACATGTCAATTATAGGTTTTAAAATTTTTATAGAATCCTGACAGTGGTTTAGTACCCCCATATGATGTAGACCCTTTTTACTAAGGCTACTCATTTTGTGTCATAATTTTTGAATTAGGACATGAGTACCCAAGCATTTTGAGGTCTGTTGGCAATCAATCTTTTAATCAGTGTTAAAAACAAAATTGAGTTTGACATGACCTTGACACTTGTATCATTTCCTTTTGATCTGGTTTTAAGGATAATATCACCAATAAAAAAAATAAGGTTCTATATCCAGACAGGAGATTGAAACTTTTACTATCAAAAACAAGTAAAAGTACAAAATATATTATTCTAACGAAAAACAAAGAATAATATATCCTTCTTTATTGAGAAAAACCTTCTAAAAAAATTAAAGGTTATTCTGAAAACAACATCAAAAAGGATCTGGTATATTTTCCAATTAAAACTCATAGTCACATCATTCTCAAGTTTTAGGAATATGGTCGATGATTTGAAATTCATTGTAATAACCACTGTTTGAGACCATTTCCTTGTCAATTGATTGCAAACATGAGGAGACATGTACACATAGGTTTTGAGAGTCCTGACATAGACTTTACCATGTGATGATGTTGAAAAACTTGTTTAGTCCTCTTTCAAGTTTAACCACTGGTGATACAATTTTTACCTGAATTTTCCTGTACCAATGAATGCACACAGTTGCTTGAAGACCATTGTCTACCCTATCTTGGACTCTTAAGTGTTTTTCATTTATGCTCTTTTCTTTTGACTTCAAAAGTTTTGAGATAAACACACTTTTGAGTTTTTATGATTTTCTTCTCCCCTTTTTGCCCTTCCCATTCGTAAGTACTGAAATACTCACTGGGAGGTATTTATTGAAGGAATACTTATTCCAAGATCTTTTTGCAGTAATGTTTTGAGAGATTTGGTCATTTCTGCACATGCTTATGCCAAATTTCACATCACCAATGATCTGGACATTTTTGACAGCTGATTTTCTTAATGTATTTTTAACACAATTGATTTTAGTCCTTTTGAAGGATTCTCAACCTGTTTTTCAATACATAAGATCTGAACGACTAAAGTTTTAATTTCCCTCCTTTTATGTAAACAAAAACACTAATGTTTTTATTAACATAGGTTTTTGTTGATCTGAGGTTCATACTTTAGCATCAAACATGATGAAATCACAAATTTCATAACAACAGTTGAAGTCAATTTTGACAAGAAATGATCATACCATAATTACCAGACACGTTTTCAGATCTGAGAACTATAGGTGACTTGTGCATGACATCACTTGTTGTGTGAAATTTGTGTATCTTATGACATCTTGGTTGTTTTACAGAGTTTTTGAATAGCAGCTTTGAACGTGATAACTCGTTACTCTGTTTTTCAACTAAATGCAATCAACCTTAGTATCAATGAATTTTGAGCTGAACTGTTATGTCAAATTGATTGTTAGATCGAATTTGACTGTCCAAGCTCTGATACCAATTGTTAGGACCGGAGGCTCTAATGATTGTGCTTGTTTGTATAATTTGAACAAATCAAATAGAAATGATCAGAGTTTAAGTGTAGCGGAAATGAAACACAAACTTTGTAAACACAATCAAAGAGGAAAATAGTTATGATAAACACATGCTTTTCATCAGTCAAAAGATTACAAAGCAAATCAAAAGATTACAAAGCAAGCTTACAAACTAAACTCCCCCTCAGCCTGATACTCCATGGTTGATTGCACACAAGATGAAAGGATTGGACTAGAGGAGAAGAACTCGCTCAGTCAATCAAATGTAACAGTACAGAGTACTGCTCCATTTATAGGCAAACCAAACCACTGAGGCATCTCAGCTGATGTCACCATGAAAGCGACGTCTAACAGCCTAACAACCTGTAACCACTGTTCCTATACAAACACTGCTAATCTTAACCACTGACTTTATACAAAACAAATGATACACTAAACTACTGCTATCTTCTTCTGTCAGTGCTTTCCTCAAGGTTGATCAGTCCTTGAGTGGGCAGTGCTTTGTCATCAGTAGATTGAACCAGCAATGTTTACTTCTTAACAGTCTTTAGGGCTTCATCAGCAGTTTGAAGGACAACAGCTGTTGTATACGGACAGTGGATAGAGGATCATCAGAGGTTATAATCACTTTCAAGGGGAAAGTCTAATGTAAACAGCTGCTTATTGTGAATCCACTGTTGTGATCCGGTTTTGGCTTTAATTATCTGTTCCTCTGGTAGGGTTCAATTCCAACAGTGAGTTTGATAAATATTAATTTTAGTAACTTTGTTGGTTGAAGTTGTCAATTTTTACACTTTTTCTCTCATTAACTAATTTATTTATTTATTGTTATTTCAGTTTGAACAGAAAAAAAGCAGTGAAGACTGAAGATGAACTTTCAGACTGTTCCGTTTGGAAAAGGAAGAAACTGACAAGTTTGATGGGAAATAAAAATGGTTTCTAATTTGACCGTTTCTGACTTTATGGACATGCTCAACCAAACCCATTCAATGGTTCTAAACTACAATCCACATGTTTTTATTTATTTTTGTTTAAAATGGTTGAAAAATCATATTACCATTTTAAATTATTAATTTACAAAAGAGTAAAGTACACGGACGGTCCCTGTGGTTAACCAAAATTCTGGATTTAGTCTCTAGTTTTTTAAAAGTATATGGATGGTCCCTGTTGTTTGCACCTTGTAACGCATTTAGTCCCCTACTTTTGCCATAGGTATACAGATGATCCATGTGGTTTGCATTTTGTAACGCATTTAGTCCCCAACATCTAATGACTAAACGCGGACCATCCAGGTACTTTTGGCAAAAGTAATATTATAAGTATGCTAATCCATAGTTTATGAATAAAAATTGTCTTTAAAGTGTAAAATGTTAAAATCTAGGATAATGAATGATGAATCCTACACCATTAAAGTATCCAATATTAATTTGACGTAGCTTATATTACTTTTTTTAAAACTAAATCACCAAATAACATAACTGTTCTTAACTTCAAACCTTCATCATATCATGAGTTATTAAAATAAAAATTAAGTTTACAATGCTAGTAAAAATATTAACTCTAGGTTTTTGAGTACATTAATCGACATACCTTTAGGTATGATTAAAACCTTTAGGTATGATTAAAACGTTGAAGTTTTTTTTAACCGCAAGGAACGACGTGCCAACCATCGTGACACTGACTACTCAACCGCCATCAGCCCCTTGGCTCTCCTAGATGCGCGGAAACCCAACCTTCACCCGCCCAAAAGCACGATAGTGGAATAATTAGTAAAACCTCGCCTCTCATTCAAGAAAAACCGGCGCCACCCGTATTCGCCCTTCACCTGGATGCCGCAGAAAATAACATGGAGAGTGGGAGTCGAACCTGGGTCACAAGGATCACCAAATCTTTACCCAACCACTCCACAACTACCTCATTGGCAAAATGTTGAAGTTAAATGTATATTTATACTTTTTGTTTGTGTCAAAATGACAGGAAAATTACTTAAAAATGAAAGGTAAACGAGCAATTAGAGAGTATGGTTGGTTGATCTCTTTCTTTATTGTTGTAGTCTTCAAATATACAGAAAAAACTCAATAAGACCATGTGTAGTGGGGCGTTTTTAAAAAAAAAATTCAAAAAAAGCCCAAAAACGCCTTGCCCCCATTACATAGGGCGTTTTTTTTTAAATTCAAAAAAAGCCCCTTTTGGCGTGGTTTTAAAAACGCCTTGCCCCCTTCTCCTTGTCTAATCATCTTTCATCTCCCT
The DNA here is from genome assembly GCA_030545235.1 of Helianthus tuberosus. Lineage (NCBI taxonomy): Eukaryota > Viridiplantae > Streptophyta > Magnoliopsida > Asterales > Asteraceae > Helianthus > Helianthus tuberosus. The sequence goes on from CM060416.1 coordinate 125,971,558, forward strand.
TTTTGTTATCCAATAAGATTTTTTCTTTATTTTATTTAATGCCCCAATAATGCCCCATCCCCACTACACCCATTTTAGAAAACGCCCAATAATGCCTCTTTTCTGACTGGACCGCCACATGACGTAAAATGCCCTAAGGTGGAGGCATTATCTTCCCCTTCCACTACACATGGTCTAATAATATACTGTAAAAACAATTCTTTATGAACCAGCTATTTCAGAAATCTCAAAAATTATAAAACTTCTTATATTATATCAACATAAATTTTAATGTTATTGAATTATTTAATTGCAAACTTCATATATATTATACAATATTAATGCATTAGCGAAATTAGGGGTTCGACCTGTGTTGCAATACTAATGACACGTGGTAGAAAATGACGAGGTTTATACTGGCTTACAGTTTTCTTTTCAAATGATTCGTGTTGTGTTACGCTTTTAATGACTTAAAAACTACATCATCCCCATATTACAATATATAATTACTTATAGCCTAAAAACTACAATGTATTGGCTTTACAACTGTATCATTCAAAGGTAACATAGATGGTGGGGACGATGGGGATTGTAGCCAAATGTTCTTTTATCACACCACTACTTAGCCAACATGCATTTCTAATGGTTTGTACGTCGTCAACATTACGTTGCACATGCTCTCAATGTTCACACGTTTTCCTCTTTTACTAAGTTAACAATGTTGCAAGTTGTTCTAACCTTAATAATCTAGTGACCCGTGTGACGGGGTATGACCCGGACCGGCTAACCCGACCCGGTCATTACCTATTATTTTATTATAAATATTTAATTACACATGTTTATTCTAGAATGTTCCATTCTGCATGGATAAACCACGTAACCAAATCCCCAATCTTTTGGGAAGATCATGCAAATCCCTAACTTATCGGAACTCATCATAAGTTAGGGGAAACCCTAATGGTAAACTATAAATAGAGGTAAACATCAAAGGTATGATTCATTCTGCTCTCGTTTACTCTCTCTACTTATATTTTCTTACTCCCAAACCGAGACTTATTCTCACGCCGGAGGGTGGTTACAGGAATAACCCAATTCCTGTGACGAGTCCTAACGGTGTTCTGTTCTGCAGTCAGCTGTTCGGATAGCCAAGAGTTGAAGTCCCAATCGGAGCTTACCGTTTCAGGTCAGTGTCTCTTCACCGTGTTAACAATATACTGAAAAATTGATACATCACAATGTGAAGAAACACTAGATAGCATGAAACTATTTAGTTGGGTCGTCTCGTATAAGGTGGTTCAATCTTCTTCCTTCACTCGACGAATGACTGATTCTTCCAAGGTATCCTGCAAAACGAACAACACCGGTGACTCGTTACAAGGAGGAGAAGGTGGGGGTTCTGCTTGTAACCACCCTCCGGCGTGAGAATAAGTAATTACTTTGAAGATAAGTGTGTGTATAGAGTGAGAGAGCAAGAAATTAGATTCTTAAACCTGGAGGTTGAGTCTTCTATTTATAGCCAGAGAATTGTGAAGAAAGAGGAATGCCAGCTAGCTGTTGCTCGCCAGCTGTCCGACTAGGAGGAATATCCACGCTGTCCCCTCTAACGCAGCTAGGCCTATAGGTGACTTGGCACATGGTTATTCGCTCCAGCTCAGCATCCTTTTGTACTGGTTTTCGGTCTGTCTTATGAAGATCTTGCGGCTGGTGCTGGCGTCTTGCCATTGGTGTCACATGTCGTCCTTTTTGTCTGCTGAGAGCATATTCTTGTCGCCAGGTGTCCCTTTCCAGAACCTTCTTGATGCTTTCACATGGCGAGATGCCGAGGTCGTTAGCTTGAAGTGGTCTGGTCCGTTGACATGTGTCCATACATGATTTGAAATCATACCTTTTCACAATGCTTGTTTGTAACGTTAGAAAAGATAAAACTGAATTAATCATTTTAGTAGAAGTTTTACACTTTTATCAAAACTAGTTTTTTTACTATCGCCGCGTTGCGGTGAACGTCTTTTGTTCTTTAGTCTGTGTTTACATGTGTTTTGAAATCACTACAAGCGCGTTGCGCACGGAAACCGTTCACAAGAATAAAAAGAAAATATAGGAAAAAACACTAAAAGATAACCAAAAGAAAATCAACCAAAAAAGTTGTATGGTAATAATGTTGTTCGTATGAAACCTGTGGTCAGAGATGAGCAAATGATACTGGGTACCGGTACCGAATTTCCTGGACCGAAAGATCTTAAGTACCAATTCGGTACGACTTTTGGCGTTCCTGGTACCGGTTCGCTACCGTTTTTTTCCTTCATATACCGGTACCGTAACTGGTATTTTCGGTACCAGTACCGATTCAGTATTGGTTGGCACCGAGCTCATCCCTACCCGTGAAACTAAAAAAAAATCATTAAAAGTTGAAGAAAATCAACAAAAAAAGTTGCACGATACCGTTGTTGTTCGTACGACACTCGTGATCAGGGATGAGCAAATGGTACCGGTTCGCAGTGCCGAGTTTTCCGAACTAAAAGATGCACGATACCGTGGTTGTTCGTACGACACTCGTTTGTGTATTACGAGTGGTTTGTGAATTTAGAATAGTCGAGTAAAATGTATGAAGAAAAGCGTATGTTGGAGATTACGCAAACAAGTATAAGCATGTCAAGAATGACACATAAAGGATGTAACACCCCGAAAATTTATAAAACCTTAAATTGGAATTTGTAAGGTATAAATAAACGAGAATTTACTAACTAGGAATTTTAACCTAATTAGTTAATAGTCTAGAAATAACCTAAAGTAGGGTTAAAAGTAACTAAAATCAATGTTGATCAAAGTGGAGGGGTTTAGGTTGTTAAAATTTAAACTTGAATTTTAATAAACAAATAAAACATAAACCAAACACCCCACTTTGGAGCTCTGGTCGACCAGAACAACATGGGGGCGACACCCACCTTCAACAAAACCTAGAATTCTACTAAAATTCTCAAATTGGAGGAGCAAATCTGGTCCAAACAAAAATCCGAGCTTAGAATCGTGATCCTCATCGCAAGAGGATTACAAGGTATGTAGAATTTAGCAAAAACTCTTAACTTGAAATTCTCATGAAAATTTTAAAAAAAATCTGAATTAGGGTTGCATGTATATGTTGTGATGATTGAAGAACAACTATAGTGTCTAGGAACAAACCCTATACCAATATAAGTTGGAAATCATAGGAAATTTTTGGTGAATCTATGAACACCATTGTGTGTGATTAATGTGTTATGAGTAAATTTATGAATACTAGGATATTGGATGTTAGTTTTATGTAATTTGACAATTTGGAAGTGAATTCAGAAATCTAGAAGCTAACAATCATGTAAAACGTTGATTGAAGTGAAATTAGGGCTAAATGATAAGCTAGAAACTTGTCATATAATCTTGTGATAAATCTGCCCTTAAGGTGTTTGTGAAAATGCCTCAAAGAAGGCTTAAAAATAGAAATTTAAAGCTTTAACGCATAATTATGATGTTTCGGTATATTATGCGAAGTGAGGTCTAAAGAGAGTTCTAAACATGTCTTGATTTGAACTCTATAGGAAAAGATACCGGAACGTCGAGTGGACAAGCCGGTGGTGATTCGCGGTTGAAGGGCGTACGCTAAGGTATGTAACTTAATCCGTTACATTTAGTAGATTGGATGTTTATACAATGTGTACTTGAATTTTAAAATAAGAGTTGTTTTGAATTAAGCGATGAAGTCGCTATCTTGAATGATTGATCGAACTTGGTTTGAACTCGTTGGTAGTTGTCATATAGGAGGATTCCTTAAACGAGCCAAACGGGTCGGATAATCAAGTAAAGCATGGTTAATGCTCCGGAATATGGTGAATTGTTCTTTGATATTGGTTATTATATAACATGTTAGAAATATGAGATTTTGATGTAGTGGGTTGTTAGAAAAACGAAATCCGAGAGTTGAATTTGAGTGCAATGAATAACACAAACAAAACATGGATGTCCAGGACTCACCGTAAACTACGGTGATACCGTAATTTACGGTAGGGGTCAGACGTTTACGGTAGATCCCCCCTGCTTTACGGTGGACTTGAGAATTCCAGGACTCACCGTAACTTACGGTGACACCGTAAGTTACGGTGGAACCAACAAAACTTTTATTTTTATTTTTTTTTAAACTTGATGTTGGAACTTGTGTTATTGTATTATGCCAAAGTCAAAACTAATGTTTAATGGTCTTTGACCCTAGGTTACGTGGTGGACTTTACGGATGGCGGTCAAGCAACGTCAAAGAACCGAACACGACTTTTGAAAGCTTCCGCTATGTTTTTTTTTTTATCTTACTTAAACTTTGTTCATGGTTTGTAAACAATTTCTTAAACAACTTTTGACTAATTTTCCAAATTAGTCATTAGATGACTAATGTTTATGATACTTTTGAACGTGACTTATAGAACTTATGTTAAATTAATATCTTTTGTATAAAATATTATAAATTAGTGTTTAAAATCAAGTGAAATTAGACGGGTGTAACAAGTTGGTAATCAGAGCTCAAGGTTGTCAATAAGTGTTCGGTTCAAGCTTGATCGATCGTCCGGTAAGAATTAACTTATTTTGCTAATAAATTATGTACTACGTAAAGAATGAGAAATGAACAAATATGCATGAAAAGAGTGTGTAAGCTCACTCAAAAACAAGAAATGCATGAAACAAGAATAATTAAATCAAGTTACGAACTTGATTGAATTGAAGCAAGAATAATTAAATCAAGTTATGAGCTTGATTGGATTGAAACAAGAACGATTAAATCAAGTTATGAACTTGATTAAATCAAAACAAGTAAAGCATGTGTTATAAATGGAATGTTTAACAACCTATGTAAACATTTCAGAAATAGAGATGGCTGATGGAGGTAATGATAATGCGGTGCCAAGAGTCACCGAACAAATGAGGGAAGTGATTGCCGAAGAGGTTGGAAAGGCGATCGAAAACAGTTTGTCAGGCTTTATTGATAAAATTCAAAACACAGTTTTATCAATAGTAGAAGAGAGAATCAAGAAATTGGAAGATGATTCAAATTCAGCAAAGGAAAAGCATGGTGGACGAAAGCCTTGTTCATACAAGGAATTCATGGCCTGTAAACCACCAATATATAATGGGGAGGTTGATCCAATTGTGTGCCAACGATGGCTAAGTGATATCGAAGGAGTATTCGAGAGAACTCATTGTGATGAAAATGACTACGTAGCTTATGGTACGGGTCAATTAAGAGGTCAAGCGAAAGACTGGTGGGATAACAAAAAGAAGGAGATTGGAAGTGAAGCGGCTAAGGCCATGACATGGGAGGAGTTTAAGACGCCGTTTCTTAAACACCATAGTCCCAAAGCGGTCATAAATAGAATCAAGGAAGAGTTCATGCAACTCAGACACAAGGGTGAATCCATAGACAAGATCACGGGGATGTTTATGGACAAGATAAAGTTCTGTGATGATTTGGTGACAAATGAAGAATAAAAGGTCTATTACTACCATAACATGCTAAGTGCGGAGTATAGAGAGTTCATAACCCCTTCAAAATACGAGACCCTTACCGAGATTGTCAATGCTGCTCGGGAAAGGGAGATCGAACTGAAAAAGAGCATAGAACGGGGTGAACGAAGGGCACAAGATGTGAATCCAAGCCCTACTAAGAAGGCACGAACAAACGAAAGCGCAAAGAAATCTGATACGAAAGGCGGGTCGCCAAGTTGCAGAATCTGCGGGAAGGGTCATAAAGGCGAATGCCGTTACAAGGATAAGCCTTGTCCCATATGCAAGAAAACGAGACATATGGCTATATCATGCCCGGAGAAAGTGACGGTTTGTTACAATTGTTATCGAACGGGTCACAAGAAGTCGGAATGCCCGGAGCTGGTTGGAAAGAAGGATGGGCAGGAACCGAAAGGTGAAGCCCCGAAAGCAAAGGCAAGATCTTTTCAACTAACCGCCGCAGAAGCAAAGGTTGAACCTGACGTGGTCTCAGGTATATTTGCTGTAAATTCAATTCCTGCACACGTGTTATTTGATACGGGTGCGAATAAATCCTTTGTTTCATATGGATTTATTCGACATCCTTCGTTTGTTCTAACAAAATTACCTGTGCCCTTAGAAGTAGAGATAGGTAATAACAAGAGCTTTATTGTTTGTGATGTATGTAAAAACTGTAAACTGAGCATTGACGACGAAGAATATTTGATAAATCTAATCCCGATGTCGATGGGAGAATTCCAAGTAGTCGTTGGGATGGATTGGCTATCTCAACACCATGCAAAGGTCGTGTGTTTTCGTAAAGAGATAAAACTAACATCTCCGAGCGGAAAACACGTCACCATTTATGGCGAAAAAGGAGGCAACCCCATAGTATGCTCAATATTGAAAGCTCACAAGCTTATGAAGCGAGGATGCAAGGCTTTTATGATATACGCTAATGAGCCCGAAAAAGAATCACGAAAGATTGGAGATGTACCGGTAATACGAGATTATGAAGATGTGTTTCCAGATGATTTACCGGGGATACCTCCTGAACGGGAAATAAAGTTCGGGATCGAATTGATTCCGGGCGCGAAACCCGTAGCAAAAGCCCCTTACCGACTCGCACCGTCGGAATTACAAGAGCTGATGTCCCAAATTCAAGACCTGCTTGACAAGGGATTCATAAGGCCGAGTGTGTCTCCTTGGGGCGCACCGGTGTTGTTCGTGAGAAAGAAAGACGGGAGCATGCGCATGTGTATCGATTACCGGGAGTTAAACAAACTCACGGTAAAGAACCGATACCCGCTCCCGAGGATAGATGATTTATTCGACCAACTACAAGGTGCGAACTGGTTTTCAAAAATTGACCTTAGATCGGGGTACCACCAACTAAAGGTCAAAGAAGAAGATGTGCCGAAGACGGCTTTCCGCACGAGATACGGACATTACGAATTCCTCGTGGTGTCATTTGGACTAACAAACGCGCCCGCGGCTTTCATGGACCTCATGAACCGGGTTTGCAAGCCAATGTTGGATAAGTCGGTCATCGTGTTTATCGATGATATCTTGGTGTATTCGAAAAGTGAAGCTGAACACGCACACCACTTACAAGAAGTGTTAGAGACACTTAGACGAGAGAAGTTGTATGCAAAATTCTCTAAATGTGCCTTTTGGTTACGAGAGGTACAATTTCTTGGCCACGTCATAAGTGCCGACGGAGTATTGGTGGATCCGTCAAAGATTGAGGCAGTGTCAAAATGGAATCTTCCGAAGAACCCTTCGGAAATTAGAAGCTTTTTGGGGCTTGCGGGATATTCTAGGAGATTCATTCAAGATTTCTCCAAGATTGTGTCACCGCTAACAAAGCTAACACGGAAGAAAGAAAAGTTCATTTGGGGTGCTGATCAAGAGAAAGCGTTTCAAACGCTAAAAGAAAAGTTAACCCAAGCTCCGGTATTGACATTGCCGGACGGAGTCGAAGACATGGTGGTTTATTCGGATGCTTCATTATCGGGGCTCGGTTGCGTGTTGATGCAACGGGGCAAGGTAATAGCCTATGCCTCTAGACAATTGAAGATACACGAGAAGAAATATCCCACGCACGATCTCGAGTTGGCAGCGGTGGTATTTGCATTAAAAATATGGAGGCATTACTTGTATGGGGTAAAGTGCACCATATTCACCGACCACAAGAGCTCGAAATACTTCTTTGATCAGAAGGAGTTAAATATGCGACAAAGGCGATGGCTGGAAACGGTGAAAGACTACGATTGTGAGATACATTATCACCCCGGAAAGGCAAATGTGGTAGCGGACGCTCTAAGCTGAAAAGCGGACTATGTCCCAATACGAGTGAGGTCGATGCAACTCGTGGTGACCTCGGGTATACTTGAACGTATTCGAGAGGCGCAGTTAGAAGCAGTAAAAGAAGAAAATTGGAAGAAAGAAAGAATAATCGGTCAATTGAAAGATTTGTCGGATGGGAATCACGGGTTGAAGACTCGATCCGGAAGGATATGGGTCCCACATACTTATGGAGTAAAGGCGCTTCTACTTAATGAAGCTCATAAATCCCGTTATTCGATTCATCCGGGTGCGACCAAGATGTACAATGATTTGAAACAAAATTATTGGTGGCCCGGAATGAAGAGGGACGTGGCGAAGTATGTGGAAAAATGCTTGACATGTTTACAAGTCAAGGCGGAGCACCAGAAACCATACGGCAAACTCCAACCGTTAGAAATTCCGGTTTGGAAATGGGAACATATTACAATGGATCTGTTAACCAAGTTGCCGAAAACGAATCGTGGTTTTGATGCCATATGGGTAGTGGTGGATAGATTGACGAAAAGTGCTCATTTCATTCCGATTCGTGAGACTTATACGTCAGAAAAGATGCCAGAAGTTTATACCAATGAAATCATAGCACGTCATGGGGTGCCGGTGTCCATCGTGTCTGATAGGGATGTCCGGTTTACTTCGAATTTCTGGCGAGATTTCCAAGAGCAAATGGGGACCAAATTGTTCATTAGCACTGCGTACCATCCTCAAACGGATGGACAAAGTGAAAGAACGATACAAACATTGGGGGACATGCTACGGGCGTGTATAATCGACTTTGGAGGCAGTTGGGATGTTCACCTACCGTTAGTCGAGTTTTCTTATAATAACAGTTACCAATCTAGTATTAAGATGGCACTATACGAAATGCTTTACGGTAGGAAGTGTCGAACCCCGGTATGTTGGGGTGAAGTGGGTCCACGAGAACTCGCTCACCAAGATATAGTACGAGCCACGAACGAAAAGATTGCAAAAGTTCGGGCACATTTGAAAGCAGCTCAAGACAGACAAAAGGCGTATGCTGATAAAAGGAAAAGGCCAATCGAATTCCAGGTTGGCGACATGGTCATGCTAAAAGTTTACCCTTGGAAGGGCGTTATTAGATTCAGAAAAAGGGGGAAGCTAAGCCCGAGGTTTATTGGGCCATTTAAAATTATCGGAAGGGTTGGCAAAGTGGCTTACCGCCTTGAGTTACCCGAGGAACTGAGTGGGATACATGGCATGTTTCACGTGTCACAATTAAGAAAGTGCTTAGCAGACGAAACGGCCTATATCCATTACGATGATATCGAAGTGGATAATAGTCTGAATTATGCGGTGAGACCGGTGGAGATTTTGGACCGAAAGGTCAAACATTTACGAAATAAACAAATTGATCAAGTCAAAGTCAAATGGGAGCATAGGAAAGGTTCGGACACTACGTGGGAGTCCGAAGAGGAGATGCGTCGTCTTCACCCTACTTTATTTGGTACGTACTACGGTTTCGGGGACGAAACCCTTTTAAGGGGGGGATGGACTTGTAACACCCCGAAAATTTATAAAACCTTAAATTGGAATTTGTAAGGTATAAATAAACGAGAATTTACTAACTAGGAATTTTAACCTAATTAGTTAATAGTCTAGAAATAACCTAAAGTAGGGTTAAAAGTAACTAAAATCAATGTTGATCAAAGTGGAGGGGTTTAGGTTGTTAAAATTTAAACTTGAATTTTAATAAACAAATAAAACATAAACCAAACACCCCACTTTGGAGCTCTGGTCGACCAGAACAACATGGGGGCGACACCCACCTTCAACAAAACCTAGAATTTGTTGGGTCTAAAACGTGTAGTCTAATGTTATCAACGAATCAAGTCAACAAAGTCAACGCCATCGTGTCAAAGTCAACGCTCAAGTCGACACGGGAAGATCGAAGAAAGATATGGCGTGTGGAAGTTCGAGATTCGATAGTTATAATGCTTTGGATAATTAAATATATTTTGAGTAGTCAAAATATATTTATTATCTTGTTTAATGATTTTTCATGTTTAGTGTTATTTTTAGTAAGTTATTATCTCTAGGGACTTAATTGTAATTAGCCTAAAATGGTAAAGGCTATAAATAGAATGAGATGATTAGGGTTTAAGAAATACACAAACATTCTAGAGAGATTTGGGGGCAAATTGTATTCATATTTTGCAAATCATTTCAAGGGTTTTAAAGATATATTTTTGAGTGTGTTCATCTTTGATTCATATACAAAATCAGATTTTTGCCTCGATTTGATCCTACAATTTGGTATCAGAGCTTGGTACTCGAATTTGGGATTCAACAATCTTCAAATTCATCATAAAAATCTGATTTTGTATATGAATCAAAGATGAACACACTCAAAAATATATCTTTAAAACCCTTGAAATGATTTGCAAAATATGAATACAATTTGCCCCCAAATCTCTCTAGAATGTGTGTGTATTTCTTAAACCCTAATCATCTCATTCTATTTATAGCCTTTACCATTTTAGGCTAATTACAATTAAGTCCCTAGAGATAATAACTTACTAAAAATAACACTAAACATGAAAACTCATTAAACAAGATAATAAATATATTTTGACTACTCAAAATATATTTAATTATCCAAAGCATTATAACTATCGAATCTCGAACTTCCACACGCCATATCTTTCTTCGATCTTCCCGTGTCGACTTGAGCGTTGACTTTGACACGATGGCGTTGACTTTGTTGACTTGATTCGTTGATAACATTAGACTACACGTTTTAGACCCAACAATCTCCCCCTTAGGCTAATGTTATCAAACTCTTGCGTCATCTTTAGAACCGTCAACTTCATGCGTGTTGTAATCTTCAATTTGGCAAGCTTCAGTCTCAATTTTAGACCCAACAATCTCCCCCTAGACCGATGCTTTCCAAATATTCTTCACTGAAGATCTTCTTTTGACACTTTGCTCTGTAAAAACTTTAAGCTGACAAGCTCCCCCTTTTTGCATGCATCATCTTTGACAATCAGGAACAACTTTTTCCAACTCTCTTTTGCTTGAGTGAATCAGAAGATGTAGGAGGAGGATTCATAGCTCGGTATCTTCTGCAATCTTCGGGAAACAGGTGCTTTGGTCTGGTATCTTGCTCAATTGATGATCGGCCATCATTGCAGCAAATAGTCGAAGTAACCTGTTCACAGACATAAACACAACTCCACATTTTCTTTTAGACTGATTCAGAGTACAGACAAAACTGTATTCATCTGTAGTGTGCAATGGAAAGAGTATCTCAAGCGGTTTGAGACACGATTGATGTGATATGGAAGACTTAGAAAAACAACTGTACACAAATCAAATTTTTTTTGGATTTTTAGATTTTTTTTTTTTTTTTAACTTTCAACCTTTGAGATTTAGAGCTGATCAAATATGAGATCATACCAACTTGAAAAGCCTAGTCACACTTCAACTTTCTTTAGGATAGCTACGACTCAAGAACGATTGCTGGTATGTTTGTCCTCTTAAATCCATGCATCCTTCTTTCAACATGCTTTCGGTGAGCTTGTTTATCATGTTTTGGTAATATTGACAAGAATTCTATGGCCCCCACACAAGCTATTGAGAATAGAATCATTACGCCTGTGAGTCCCACATCAGGACATACCCCCGCGATCAAGGTATGCACAAAGGTTCTTCATAACAGGTGAGTATATTGGATTCATTCTTTTCAACGATAGAGCGGAGATCAGGTCTGTACTTTCGTACAACAGAGATCCCAAGAACTATCGAGGGCTGAGACAGATAGTTCGGTGAACAGGTCAGTACTTTCGTACAGCAGAGAGACCGAAACTAATCCATCAAAAGGTTTTGGCCAAAAAATGGCACTTATTATGAAAGGGTTTGGCCTTTTTTTTTTTTAAGGCGCTTATTATGAAGGGATATCATAGGAGTTCTAGGTCAGCATGTATCTGGATACAACAGAAGACCAACTATGATACCCCCGAATGAAAACCAATATAAAGACCCGAGATCTCAGACTTTGGCAATCTATCAACACAATATTTAAGACCATTAAGCCATATGCCGCAACGTGTTACCCACTATGATGCGTAATGCCTGAGAAAAGCCAGAATCCTTGTGTAGAAGTTATGTTTTGCTCCCTAACAGCAGTTTACTCGTTGGTGTTGCTGAATCTACCGACATATCGTTAACTTGGAGCCGTGTCCTCCATCAGATCCTATTCATGCGAAGACATAATCAGATTAGTTCCTATCATTTCTCATATAAGATCATGATTATTTTGCAATAACCACATCTCATGGTCTAGGAAGTATTTTAATACTCCCCCTTCAAATTTTATTTATGTACAATCATTTACTGAAGAACTAAAAATTATAAAACATGTATTTACAAAATAAAGTCTTCCACACCAGGCACACAAAAGCATATGTCAGCAAGAAAATGAGTGTGTTACAGTGTAGTTGAGTGCGCGACCAGGTTAGATACCATAACCAAACCTGTGATTTTCCTCTTCAAACTTGTATCTAGAACAACCACTGATAATAACCGGTGTTACTAACAGTCCTCCTTGGATGTTCCTACACTCATAAGCAATTCAGTTAGAGAGTGGAACCCAAGCCATCGTAGTCTTGGGTTGTCCCCTTTCATCAAAATAATAAACTTCCCGATACGCCAAATCTTTTCCCTCATTGATTTCTTTTACAACCACTTGTTTGACTCGCCAAACTTGTGTTGGTTTAAAAATTTTGTTTGTAAAAGATTTAAAGTTTGAAACAATCTTATGTTTAAGACCCGGAGGGAAAGATTGAGGTTTTGATGTGTTGGTCCTTTTCATCTTTGAATCATGTGAAACCGACTTCACATGTGGAGATCTGGATTGAAAGTTTTTCATCCGATCTTTCAAAGATGTGTGATTTTTACCTTTTGATCCAGAGAAGCAATATTGGTTGCCTTTACGGTCTGGATCGTGTCGTTCTGGGCATTGCTTGAGCACATGACCTTCTTTTCCACACCTAAAACAAGCCTTGAATGGCTTTTGAGACTTTGCAGTTCCGTGTATAGCATGTCAATTATGTTACATAAGGATAAATGACACATATGTTTAAAAGGCTCAAAGAGAATGTATAAGAAACACATAAAGTGGCATGCATGTAGTTTCAAATAAAACATAAGAATAAGGCTCTAGAACTATAGACTAGGTAAAAAGCATGGCGAATCTACCTAATTCCCTATAGTTATGGCTCTGATACCAATCTGTCACACCCCAACCAATGGCGGAAACATCGGGATGAGACGAAGTGTGAAGATTGCTAGAGACATCATAACGCTATTTGTGACAATATTTAATAAACCGATTTCATTTCATAATTTACTTGCCAACATTACAAAGAAATCAAATAACATCAAGTTCAAGGGAAATACAATACAACATAATCAAAAATTGATACAACGATTAAACCTAAACGTCTATATGTGTATCTAGGCATCAACGCTACTTCATTTCATAGCATCATCATCCTCAACCTGTAACATGTTTAAAATAAAGTTCAATGCAAAAGCAAAGGCGAGTATACAAGTTTGGTACATACGTATCAAAAGATAAGTTTAAACAATTCCATGTGGCAAGCTCTTGATACGAGATAAACTATAAAATTGGCATGTGTCAAACATATCAAACCAATAATGAAACGGAATATGCTCATGACATAACCACAAGTCTACGGGCGGGTCGTTAATCCTATAGCGCTATATATGTCATGGTTTGGCTCGTACGAAGTTAATGATAAGTCTAACACATAATGTCCTCAACCCAAGTTTAAAGTATCAAGTAATCAAATAAGCATGCGTGTAATAGGAATGTTTATGTATTATGATAAAGTTTGTGTGTAAGTTATAAATAACATGTTACACCCCAAAAAGTGGTAAACGAAAAAGGGGTTCAAGTATACTCACAATATTGCATATGCTTTCCGATTATCCAATGTGACGAAGTTGATGAGGTTAGAAGGTTGAATGTGTAAGGGTTAAAGTTCAAGTATGTTTAGAGTCGAGATTCGGAATAAAACAATATGAAAATAACATATGAGAATAACATGTGAAAATGATCATCTAATACATATGATACTTGTTCTTGACACTATGTAACTCCAAGGAGTTTATATGGTTTCATGGAACAAGGTTCCATTAGAATCGTAACAAGTTATCATATTATAGGATGATGTAATCTAGTACTTGACATATGAACACTAGTTCATCATCTAAGATTCGATTATTTGGATTATGAGGTTATGTATCGTATAGGTTATATAGATATATTAATAAGTCCAAAAGATTAATAGTTCAAGCATGAGGTAGAAGATTAACATCTTCATTTAGGTACCTCTAATGTCATAGAAATCATGTAGGAGGTAGGAAGAACAAGCTTCCCTTTAGGTACCTCTTAAGGGTTCACCACTACACTTGATGTAAAAACAACCAAGGAGGGTCATGAACTAATAACCAATGTTGTAGAAGGCGCTAGTCGGGCGGTGAGGTACCGCCTAGGGATTAATCGGAATGGGATTGTTATATGTATTTTTTCAAAATTATATATATATACCCAATAATATAAAAATAATACTTCAAAATTCACATAAATACTTCAAGTTTCAGATAGTATGGTTCGATTTTGACCGATTTTGACTGATTCTGACCAATTTTGACCGCCTAGGACCGATTTTGACCGACTCCGATTAATTGACCGACTAGCTCAAAATTAGTCAGTAAGTAGCCGCCTAGCGCCAAGGCGCCGATTAATCGGCCGCCTAGGCCGATTTTTGCAACACTGCTAATAACAATACAAGAATAAGAATCAACTATACTATGAGAAATCATCAAGTAATGTGTGGATTTTTAAGTAGGATAACCCAAGTTAATCCTAAATCACACAAACATCAAGTCTTGAACTTGAACATCACTTGTGGGTTAAACCCTTGAACAAAACAGAAAGTTTGTGAGGTTTATACCTCTGATTTTGAATGTCTCAACCTTGTTTTTAAGCCTAACTAACCATAGATGTGGTTATAAGCATAAGGACATAGGTTTGAGATGAGTTTCCTCAAGTTTAAACAAGTTTATCAAAGATTGAAACATGAACAGAAAAATCAGTCAACTTTGGAGCCCTTTTGGCGACGTTCCAGGCTCTGATTTTCCAGGGAAAACCCATGGAAACGTAGCTAAGGTCAATACAAAGAAGTAGCAAAAAGAATCGAGTGAATCGGATAAGAATTGAGTGAGTTATGCTCATTTTCGTGAAGGGGTGTCAATCTGCTCGAACCCTTGCTTTCAGCTACGGTTTGGAGGATGTTTTGAGAGTTTTTAGTGTTGCAAAAGTGGTAGGGAGACTGGTTATAAGTGGTATTTATAGGGGGAAGGATTAGGGTTTCAATGGGTTGGGCTTTGGAAGTGTTTAGAAGGGGTTAAACCTTGAAACTAGCCCACAAAACCCAACCATATGGGGCTGAATTTTGCTGAATTGGGGCTGCCATATTTCTTTAAAGTTTTTATTTTTAAAACATTATAATGAGTAATTTTGTTAATTAAGTTGTGTAATAATATGCAATAATGTTTCCCCTAACTTGTAACAAGGTAAAATATGAAATAAAACATGATTTAACTAGGTAAAAAGTGTAATGTATAAGTATGTAACATGTTTGTAAGTGACAAGTATATGTCACATATTAGATGATTAATCGTTGTATAAATAAGCATATTATTAGGGGTTTTTAAGTATCAACAATTTAAGGACAAGCATGGACATGTATCGTGAATAAGTATCGTATAAGTATGAATTACAAATAAGGATTCGATGTACAATGAATTCGAACGTATGAACATGTATGAATATGTAGAAGGTGAATTTAAAGAAATACGAATTTTATTTATGATCCAAGTCTCGGATTTTACAACGAAAAGACGACTACAATAATACAAGATTTCCAAAAATAGCATTACAAGGCGAGCTTTCTAATTATGGAAAGTATGAAAAAGCAGGGCGTTACATCCTTTAATCTATCCAATCATAGGTGAAATTCATCTCCCTTCTCATATTAAACTGTTACCGTATATGTGCGTTTTCTCTGTTTTCTAAACATGAAATTTGCGTTTGTATTTCGACCTGTATATTCAGATTAAGGAGCTAAAGTAGATCGTAAAATCAATTCAAGTTTGGTGTGAGCAAATATTCGTTTCTGTCATGTTTTGTAGAGTTTAATATTGGTTATTGACCTTTGGTACTCAATTTGAAGCTAGAACTTAGGCCATTTGACATCTGATATTGGAGCATGTTTGTTTGCTAATGATTTGTTATGTCCTATTTCACAAGCGATGTTTGTTTAGGACTAATTTAGAGTTTGATGTTGGTTATTAACCTTCGGGATTTGATGGTTCAATTTCAATTCAACTCTGGACCTGAAATTTGGCCATCTGACAACTGACATTGGAGCATGTTCGTTTGCTAATGGTTTTAATGTCTTATGTAGATTAAGGAATAGATTATACAGTCAGTCATTAGGATTTTGCTTACTCATCAACAAACACTCATGACTTCATACATACTTTTAACTAGACCTGGCAAACGGGTCGGGTCAGGTTGGGTCATGGGTCAAAACGGGTTAATTAAAAAAGGGGTTGTTTTGGTTCGGGTCAAAACGGGTTCGGGACGGAACGGGTTCGGGTCAGAACAGATTTCGGGTCGGAACGGGTTTCGGGTCGGGTTGGTTAAATTTTTTTAAGAGATTGTACATCAAGGGGCAATTTTGTTCGGTTCGAAACGGTTCGCGTATTTGATTTTTGGACAAATCAACTATAACATCTGGAAGACTCAGATGCTTTCCCTCATAGAGAGTCACGACTTGCTTCATCTCCTATATGAGAAGTTGGTTTGTTTTTTTATGACGCTAACAATCTTGTCAAAGGTTGGATTTTAGGTATTATGAACGAGGAACTGATCAAGACTTTCACAGACTGCTATTGTAAAAGAATTATGGAGAAAACTAGAATTAACCTTTAATCCACCATAAAATAATAGCGATACTGAAGGTACAAACGCCATTAACTATCACGTATTTGATTTCCCATAGTATAAACAGTAAATCCGCTTTTGGCAGGGTCCACTAATTTGATTTAAATTTTAATTTACTTCTGAACTAAATTCTCATTCAAAATATTTAAATGAAATGATACAACAGATCCACTAGGATTTATGATCAGAATAGAAGTGATCAGAGACACTCTAGATTTTGAATTGAGGCTTCCAAGATTTAAATTTTGAAATTTTCAAAATGTAAATGCAGATGACACTTCACCAAGATTTGAATTCAGAAGAGAATTTGCAATAGTTCCAGAATTACAAGACATGGACAACATCAAACTAAAGAAAGAGCTGTACGATGCAAACAAGGATGCCTCAAGACCCACAACACTGTCAACATCGTCAACAACGACAGGATATGCTGTAAGTTTCTCATTCCGAACATTTATTGCTCTAACATATTAAATGCTCATATGTCAAATTTAGGGCCACCATTTTTGTATGTGTGATGTGTAGATGTGACTGTAGGAAAAAAGAACTTATGTAAAAAAATACTGTGTACCCGGCCGCAACGCGGCGGGTACTTTTCTAGTTCACATCTATTCCAAAACCTCTTTAACTTATAAGGCTATTTTTCGAATGAAAAGATGTGGTATGTTTGGCAGTTTGGGCCCATTACTTTTGTTAAGATTTGGGCCTGCCCGTATGTGTAAAAAGAAAATCGAACTCTACCGGCGGACTATTTGGATTAACTTTAAACATAATTGTAAATTAAGAAATATTAACTATCTAAGTATAAAAATTACCGGCAGACTATTTAAATTAACTTTAAAAATAAATTATAGATTAAGAAATATTAACTATCTAAGTATAAAAATAGAAAACGTTAAACATCAATCATTAATATAAACCAACTAAAACATGAGATATTAAGTATTATAAATAAAAATCACTCTAGAAAGTAATCAACCAAACATAACATATATACATTTAAAGAAAAGAAGAATTGGTTGACTTCAAACAGAAAACAAGAAACGGCAATTCAACCCCTTATCATGAAACAAATGGGTTTTTCGGAGTTATGGTGTAGTTGAATATGGGGGATTCTAAACTCTGCTAGATCGTCGATATTGGTCAATGGCTCTCCTACTTTCGAATTCAAGTGTGAGAAAGGGATGCGCCAAGGTGATCCGATTTCCCCTTTTATTTTTTTGATCGTTATGGAAGCGCTTTCGTTTCTGTTAGAGAAGGCTAAGGAAGAAGGTATTTTGAAAGGTATTAATACCCCGAACGATGGGCCGTCAATTTCTCACCTGTTGTTTGCTGACGATGCCATTATTTTGGGGGAGTGGTCCACGGAGAATATCTTGAACGTAGTCAGAATTCTTCGAGTTTTCCACATGTGCTCGGGGCTGAGAATCAATTTGTCCAAGTCTAACCTTTATGGTTTGGGGGTGGAAGGAGGGGAGGTAGAAGACAAAGCGTTTAGTGTAGGGTGTAGAGCGGATAACCTTCCGTTTCGGTACTTGGGGATTATGGTAGGAGCCAATATGAGTCTTGTTAACAATTGGAAGCCGGTGTATGATGTTTTTGAAGCTAGATTATCTAAATGGAAGGCGGAGTCGCTTTCCATAGGGGGAAGGTTAGTTCTTATAAAGTCCGTTCTGGAAAGCCTTCCCTCGTATTATTTCTCTCTTTACAAAGCGCCGTGTAAAGTGATTAATGACCTTGAAAGTATGATAAGAAGGTTTCTGTGGGGGAGTTCTAGTGAAGGGAAAAAAATCCATTGGGTAGCTTGGGACAATGTCTCTACTCCAAAAGATTGTGGTGGCCTCGGATTATGTAAGCTAAAGGATATTAATTTGGCCCTTCTATCTAAGTGGTGCTGGCGGTACAAGACTAATGAAAATAGTTTGTGGAGGAAGATCATCACAACGATTCACAGTAGGGCTCGGAGTTGGGATTTTTTACCGGCTATTAAGAACTGGGGAGGAACTTGGAGTAAAATCGTCAAGTTAATAGCAAGATCCAAGATAGGAGACGCTCCGTTGAGAAGTTTCTTTAAAGGGGTTCCGGGTAAAGGTGATTCGATAGCTTTTTGGCTTGACCCGTGGGTAGTTTGTGAGCCTCTGAAAGACCTTTTTCCTAGTTTATTTCAGATTGATGTTAATAGGAAATGCAGTATTAGCGAACGAGTTTATCCAGGAGTTGGGCATGAGAGATTCTCTTGGCAATGGAAGAGACCTCTTGGCCAAGGGTCGGAAATGGAGGAGTTGAATCAGTTGTATAGTTTGCTGGAGTCCTTCGCGGTTTCGGGTAGAGAGGATAAGTGGGCGTGGAGTGGGGGTGGAGCGGAGGAGTTTAGTGTTAGAGCTGTCAAGCAAACGTTTTTAAAGAGTCGGAGCCCGAGTGGAAATTCGAGGTTTGAGTGGTGTAAGTGGGTCCCCGCCAAGTGCAATATCTTTGCTTGGCGGGCGAACCTTAACCGGATCCCTACGGTCGAGGCCTTGCGTAAAAGAAACATTATCATTCAAGATGGGACTTGCGGTTTTTGCAACGAAGGTGACGATGCAGTGAATCATTTGTTTACGGGGTGCCTTACGGCCAACGCTGTATGGAACGCTATTAGTAAGTGGTGCCGGGTTCCTCAGATTTATGCATTCTCGTTTCAAGATTTGTTGGAAGTGCATATGTCGTGTGGATTAAAGGATCCGGAGAAACTTATTTTTCAAGGAGTGATCATCATTGCGTGTTGGAGTCTTTGGAAGGCGAGGAACGAATCGAGATTCAGGAATAGTAGTATCAGAATTGAGAAGGTTATTAGTGAGGTGAAATCGTTGGGGTTCCTTTGGGTCAAAAATAGAACGAGATACAAGAACTTGTCTTGGGGTAATTGGTGTAAATTTGTAATTATGTAATTGTTGTTTTGTGTCGGTGCCCCCCGGTTTTCGGGTGGGTGGTTTTCTAATGAAGTTTACATTTCAAAAAAAAAACCCCTAATGACTCATACTATGCGGATGCGAGCCAAACTTACGAGGTTGACGGCGTTTGATCCCACCGATCTGGTTTTCAAAATATATCCAAACTAAAGCAAGTTAGTATGTTTTATGGAATGTAATTTGAATTCTTATTGGTGTGATTACTATGAGGGTCGCTTAACTAGCGAGCTGAGCCGATGTAGCTTTAGCCCGTGCTTAAGTTCAAAGCTATATGAGCCAGATTGGCTTGGTTTGGCTCAGCTCGGTACCTATCGATCAAGATTAAAAGTGAACTTATATTTAACTCATTTAAAAATCGAGACAATAGCGACTCGAGTTTCACATTAGCTAGTAAAAAAAGCAATACAAAACAAAAGAAAATACAAAAGATGCTAAATAATACACAAGAAACTAAATGGGTTTACGTCCTTGAGACATGAGCAACCATAGGTAATTAAGGTTGTTAAATTAAAGATATTTTAGTCAAGGTATTTTTTTAACGGCAAACTACACCAAATGTCTCCAATGAGACATGAGCCCTCATTACTTGGGAGCTAATCACAAATGTAACACCTTGATACCACTAATGAATGTAATACATTTTAGCTGGGCTGAATTATAGAAACTCATACTAGCTTAAAAGTTTTGTACTAGCATGTTGGCCTGAGGCAATGACCTCTAGCTCAAGTGGTAGGAGGATTTGAGTTCTTCTTTGAAGACTCAAGTTCAATTCTCATTTGGTGCAAAAAAAAAGAGTGAGGCACTGGTTTGCAGTGATAGGAGACACAGGGAAACCTGAGTTCGATCCTTGAGCAAAACGGGTTTTACCGGTATTTTTACCGTCGTGCCAACGGGCGGGTGTGTTACCGGGTATTCCCGGGAATTGGTGGTGGGCGACTCGGGTTACTCTCGGAGTTCTCCGTTTGTCCAGTGGGTGCCCCAAGAGTGCTCGGGATTGATTTGTTGGCCGTTAAAAAAAAAAAAAAAAGAAGGCATGCTGGCTTGAGCCGAGCTGATTTTACTACATCTCAAACGAGTTATAAGCCACGAGCTATTTAAACAGTTTTTGGTATGTGAGTCCAGTTACTGATTTGAGTCTTTTTCTTGGGCCCAGTTAAAGGATCCTTATTTGGGCTTTCTTATAATTTATCGGGCTTCCTTATTATCTTATTGGGCGAGCCGAACACGAGAACTCATATTAGCTTGAACTAGAGGTGCGCAAAACACCCGAACCCAGAAAAAAACCGGTTTCCCGAACCCGACCCTACCCGTAGGGTGGGGACCGGGTATGCATATTTTATTCAATACCTGAACCCGGGTTTTTTCATACCCATTTTGTACCCGGGTTTTCGTAATACCCGGATCCGTTGTGTACAACAGCTTTATTTGAACGTTTAGAGCTTGTGTAATTTTTTTTTAGCAGATTTCAAGGCATACACTATGTATAAATAAAAGTTTCCATTATATTTTTATATTTTATGCCAAAAAAATGAATCGAAAAACCCCAACCAATACCCGGACCTGGAAATAGGGTATTCTAATACGCGGGTATTGAAAACCCGAACCCGGGTACACAGGGTATAGATTTTCTGGCCTATACCTGGACCCGACCCCGACCCCGACCCGGGTATGGCCAATACCCGAAAAGTCAAAACCCGGTCATACCCGTACCCGCAGCCAGGTATATACCCGAACCCGGGTAGTAAAGAAACCCGGTTTGTGCACCTCTGGCTTGAACACTTGTACGAGCAAGTTAGCTTGAGCCGAGCTGATTTTATTACATTTCAAGCGTATTACAAGCCAAGCCTATTTAAACGGTAAAGTAAGATAAAAATAATTACACTTTCAATTCCTCCAAAACGAGTTATATTTAAACTGAGTCAACCCTAACCGAATTGTGAATCTTCAATCTTTGCCACCCCCTTTTGCTCTTTAAACTTGCTATAAATATCACCATTGTAAAACTCTCTTGTTCTAGCCACCAACACAAGTGTGGCCAATGCACCAAAGCAACAAACACCACCCAACATCATAAACGACCACCTATAGCATTCTTTACCAATACAAACCAACTCCTTAACCGATGATCGATCCAAACCACTTCTTTCCAACACCTTCAACGCCTGGCGGTCATACATCGGCCCTGTAACCCTCACATTCAAAATATACGATCCAACCGGGCCTCCAAGCTGTGCGCAGTTGAACAACGTGCTAAAGCGCTTGAGTCCAAATAGCTCAGAAACAATAGCAAAAATTAAAGGGAGTTGCGCACCAAACGAGAACCCAATGATTATAGACGCAATGTACACAGACCCCGAAAAAGGAAAAGCAATCAAGAGGTGACCAATGCACGACATAAAAAGTACTAGCGTCATCATAAGCGGCCTAGGGAATTTGTACTTGATTAAAAGATGTTCCGAGACAAACCCCGAAAAGATTCTCCCGAAGTAGTTCCAAATACTTAGGAGCGACACGAATGTACTTATCGATTTCCTAGGGTACCCTAATGACTCCCCGATTTGCCCTAGGTTATCAACCGCGGTAAAACTTGTCCCAAGCCCACAAAACGTCGCGACATAAAGAATCACCATATCAACGCTTAACAACGCTTGTAAAATCGAGTAATCTTCCCCTCTTTTGGGCTTGTTAAAGAAAATACTTTCATAACAAGATAATCTTGATTTTGCCTCTTGATCTTGATCAAGATCATGATCATGAATATCATCCAAATTCTCTAACCTAACCTCACAAACCCTAATTCCTTCTTGGTTACTTTTCTTCAAGACTTCCAACTCTTGCTTAATTGAAATAAACAAAGGTGCAAAGAGTAGACAACACACGACCGCGCAGCCGCCGGCATAACCCGCCGGAGAAAAATCCACCATCTTTTGAGCTATAGTAATGCCCATAATAACCAAAGCAAGAACAATAGATACATACAAAAACTGATAGAAAACCCTAAGCTCATCAACTTCTTTCACTTTAACACCATCAATCTCTCTAATTGTATAAACAAAAACCACCGATAAAACCGCAGGAAGCCATGCAATCAAAAGAATAACATCTTTAGAATGTTCATCGCCATAAACTGCTAAATAAATTTGAGCCAAAATGGCTCCACTTAAACCGGTGAAACCCTTTAACAAACCCAACACAACACCTCTATTTTCCGGGAAGTTTCTTAATGTTGTGGTTAAAACACTTGTGTTTTCAAAGTTTTGAGCATTGGCTGCAATGCACATGTACATGCACACGTGCCAAACACGTGGTTCCGCGATGCGGCTGGTGACGGCGAGCCAGATCATGAAGTAGCCGGTGAAGTTGACCGCGGCGCCAATGAGGAGGAGACACCATGGTGGGAGGAGTTCAGCGGTTAGGCCGGAGATGACACCGACGCTTGAACCGACGTCTTTGAAGAATCCTATGAGGTTGAGGGTGGTTTGGTCATACCCGAGGGTGGTTTTAATGTCTGGGGAGTAGACGCCGAAGAGGTAGGTGGCGCCAGCCCCGGACATTATTAGGAAGGAGGCGAAAAGGTAGAACCACCGGCCGCGAAGGACTTGAAGGGTTAACCGGTAATTAGTGTGAATTGCTCCGGTGAGTGATGGTAGGTTGTTCATGATTAAGTAATTGGTTTTGAGCTAAAGGATATGATATTAAGTTTGTCACAAAATGATTGTGACTATTGTATGGTTTGATAGGATGATGACAATATGATTGTGAGTATTATATGTTGCAGGCGTTGGATTTATAATATAAAAACTAATATGATGATAAAAAGTTAAAAACTAGTGTTTAACACGATTAAAAACATGTCTAGATGGGTTCAACTTGGTTAACGAGTTGATGATATATATAACTTGTTTTAACTTATTTTGTTAAATATATAGGTTAATAAATTGAGAGGACACGTTTGTGATCTGTTTATCAAAACAGTTGGTTAGATATGTTGAAATAAAATACATTTTATCGTGTTAATAACGTTTTATTATTTCTTAATTGTGCTTAGTGAGTCTTGTCGATAATTGTGTTAACGTGTCACGTCATTTGTGTTAATGAATTATTTATTTTCTTTAAATCTGATCGTGCTAAACATGTCGTCACATTTGTTTTAGTGAATCAATTACAATTAACCGCGCCCAACGCTTTGCATTGTGTAGCCTGCTTAATAGACATGTTCGTGTTAGTTTTTTAAAATGGCACGCTTAGTTATAATATATCATGTTTGAATTCAATAGTCATGTTAAGCTTGTGGCACATAACTATCTACACTCAATTAAGGGTATGGTTACTTAATTATGATTCACATACAAAATCACATAGACAATGTTTATTTGATTAAGGTTAGGCATTACTTGGTTATCTATACCACTTGTTATAGGTTAGGTGAGAATATTATTAATAGCATTTGTCTTATACCTAAATGTTAAGAATCATAATGATTGATTAATAATAAATGAATTGAAGTAGTCTTATAGTCGTCTTAGAAAATAAATATCTCACGGTTTTATGGATCTGGAGATGATAATAAACAATTAAATATAACAACAATCCAAGATGTAATCACGGGAGTAATTTAACCATAAATGGTGAACTAGATGACGATGTTCATGATGTATGGATAATAACAACATACTCATCAAGACATCAAGTGTTGAATGATGGAAGAACCAGTGGCGGAACTAACCCAAAAATTTATGGATATCCTAAAAAAATGGGACCAGGGGTATCTTTTGTATAAGTGTATAACGAAGACGGAGTTGAGGGGTATTTTTACACTACGGAGACGAAATTAAAGGATATTTTTACACTACGAAGACAGGGTTGAGCCGTAGCCCGTGCTATCCCTGCTAACAAATTAGCTCCGCCCCTGGGAAGCATTGATGGTCACGGATGATTTTAGAGAAGTCGTGGTGAGGGGGGTTGAAGGTAACAGCGGATGTAGAAGAAAAAAATCAGGGATGTCTAATTTTTTTTACGGTACATCCATGGGTATCCGGTATATAAAACAGTGAAAACGTAAATTTTGCACTTCGCCAAGTTAGTTGAAGGGGTGGTTTATGGAAATTAGTTTTGATGGAAATGGTTTATAATGTTTAAAAGTAGATTAAAATTAATTTTATACTTTATAGGATAAACGAAGTCAATACTTTAGAAACTAAATAATCATTACCTGCATGTATTTGTTTAATTAACGTAACATGAATAACTTCCCTTAGCTTTTCCTCTTTCAAAACTCACGAATAAAAATTGCTTTCGCTAACAAAAGTAGAATACTGATAAAGGAAATAAAGGTATCAAAACATCATAAAGCGGGGATATCTCAGTTGGGAGAGCGTCAGACTGAAGATCTGAAGGTCACGTGTTCGATCCACGTTCACCGCATAGTTTTTTTATTTCTCTATTTCACAACAACAGAAATCAACATCACTAATTAGAACTACACTTTTGAGGTCATTAATTTTATATCCTTTTAACTTCACATTTTCACGAATAACTGTTATTCCAAACTAACAATTTTTTTTTTTAATTTAAGTAGACATTTATAAGATTTGATTATCAAAATATAACTGGTTTAACAAAATGCAAGTTCATTTTAGTTTCTTAGCCTAAAACCATGTCCTTTACGATTTAGGGTTGACGTATCATCATTGGTTGCATGGTCGTGACATTTTCAATTTATTAGCCATAAACCTTGCAAATATCGACATTTTAGCTCAAAACTTCACATAAAGGTAGATACTTTTAGTTACGTGACGTCTTTAATGGAACCAAATTACCCAAGGCTACGAGTGTAAACAAGCCAAACCACATGTGAACCTTGAGATTGGCTCACTATAAGCTTGAATTGAGCCGAGCTTAAACGAACTCGAGAGCTCGAGCCTAAAACTAAGCTTGTTTAATAAACAAGCTTGCACCCGAGCTTTCTTACCTAGTTCATATTGGCTCGCGAGCCTAAACTAGTCTGTTATTAATAAATTTATCGAGCTCTCGTTTACACCCCTACCCCATATTTCCGACCAAGTATCACATACGGAATCTCATTTTCACTTGACGAAATTGTTGGTTAGTGATAATTTAGTAGTCATAGCTATTTAGCTAAATATTTAGTCAAAATGTTCCATAAAATTTTAGTATGTTAATTTTGCTTAATTTACTTTTGTTAACTCTCTTACAATGTTCTCAAATAGATAATGATCGCAAATTGAGTCTTGTTGTGTTCTTATATTTTGTGAAATGATATTTCTATTGCTATCCATAATACGTAGGTCAATATATAAGCATATTGTACATAATCATTGTAGCATGGGTTAAAAAACCCGGATTACTTAGCATACCTTTACAGTGATCAAAACTTGGATTACTAGCATATATACTTAGCATACTTGCAACATACGCTAAGTCCAGTCTGGTGCAACTCATAAGCTACACCAGACCGCCAATGATTATTGAGCCTTCTAATTAGGAAACTCGCTCATATCTACATGTTGATTATTGTCGATTGGAGTTCGAGCTATACTTGAGCCCTATGCATTTAACTTCTCAAGAGTTGTGTCTATGTATTGCGTTTGAATTGCACACTAGTCCATTTTGCAACCATGTAATCTTTACCCCAAGAATTACATATGCAAAAACCATATATTTGATATCAAACCTTGCTTAACCCCCTTGTGCCATACCCTTTCTATGATAATCATGTATTATGCCCACGAGATATAAGATAACATAGCATAAAGTTTTGTTTTTTTTAACATTGAATCGATTAGCACTGTTAAAAATAACAAGTTGGGCTTTCATTCAGGTTTTCAACATGTTGGATTTTTATGTATTGGACCTGTTGTTGTTAAGTTGTTACGGTTGTTAAATGGGTTGGACTTGTTTGTGGGCTCTTGTATGGGATGGACTTGCTTGTTCAGCCGGTTGCAACTGCATTGGGACAAATATGAGCAACTGTTATGTTTGTAAGGGTTGGAATTGTAACTTCTCAGGGGGTCCGATCATATGTGATGTTTCTAGTGGGTTTAAAGTGTAACTTAGATTTTGCAGGTTATAAAAGCATCTCTTGATCAGTGAGGGTTCAAGAAGCTTCAGTCTCATCTTTTGTTTCAGATACCAGTTCGTATTCAAGACCTACATGAGTTGTTTCAGATATTAGTTATTCTTCAAGTTCATCAGGAGCATCAGTTCTTTCTTCATTATTCTTCTATTATATCCTTTGTTTTTTGTATCAGTTGTTATTAGATCTTTGATAGATCTAGTGGTCGTGTGTGATCACTGTTTATAATCATCTGATTGTTTATATCAGTTGATTGTTACTTTGTATTTGTTCTCAGATCTTACTATTTGTAAGATATAGGGTTTTGGGGGTGTTTTTCGGTTTGGGTAACTAATAAGAGCTTTATGTCATGTTTTGTCGCTTCTTTTGTGTTCTTTATTATTTCTGTGATTGTGTTGTGAGTCTTTCATACCATTTGACATGGTATCAGAGCCAGTGGCTCTTGTTTTTTCGTTTTTGTCTTCCGCTGGTTGTTATCAAGTTTTTCACTTGTGTGTTCTAGGGTTTCTGTAAGCGAAATATTTATTGATTCTTGTTTGTTTCATCGATCTGTGTTGGGGCGAATCATAGATGAGTTTTTTATTCAGTTAAACATGAATCTTGGAATTTGCTTGTGATTTTCAATTGGAATTGTCAGATTTGTTTCTTATTGATGCACTTGCACGAGTACAAACATTAGGTTTATTTCGAAATTTTGTCTTTTTATGTGTAATTGAATTGTTTCTGGTTGTTCAAAACAACGATAATTTGAATTGAATTTGTTGGAGAACAGTTGATTGGTTGGTTTATGGGTTGTTTTTGTGAATGCTTTAATGGGTTCGTGTGAATTTTGGGTTCTTGTAATTACGATTAGAAGTACATGTTTTGAAATAATTTGTGTTTACTTGGTTAATTGAATTGTATTGATTATAAATAGGATTTGTGACTGTTTATATACAAGTTTTGGTATCTTAGAGTGGTTTGTTTTTTTGTTGCACACCTGTTGTTCGACTAAATGTCTGATACTTTGATTCTCATGCAATTCTCTGTTTTGTTGTATATTAAAGATAGAATGATGATAAATTAGTATGAAGTGTTATTCAGTTTGCTATATTGTTAATTGGATGTTGAATATATTGATAATGAGTGATAAATTTTTCTTAAAGATTGGTAGTTACAACTTAATGGTTCTTTCTTATATATGGTTTTCATATCTGGAGTTTGATTATTTTTTTTAGTTATGTGAGCAGGGATGGATATGGAAAAGCTCTTGAAATGTTTGACTAACAACCTTTCTCGATTCTTTCATCTTGTCATGTTTGGTGCACCTACGAGCCTGCCAAGTCAGCAGGACTACAAATACGTTGCTAATTCACTAAAGCTTTTTAAACGCGTGCTTGATAACATTGATGAATCCTGCATACACTCGGATGAAGTTCTGTGTAAGGAGTTTGAAGAACTTGATGTTGTTGTAAACGAGGCCCAAGAGTTCATCGAGAATTGGAATGTTCACATGAGCAAAATTTATGGGGTATAGATCTTGTAACATCAGTTTGGTGTTGAAGAAGGTGGTCGTCTGTCGATTGATTATTGAAGACCTGTGTTGGTCTCTAAAACCCTTGAAGGTTTTAGGGCAAACTAACCATGTATATTTTGCTGTGGCTTGATCAGATTGTGTAGTTTTTGAAAACTACAAATTTGATTTTTCTAGGAGTTAAACGCACCCACTGTAAGATCGTTCCAATCTTTTGTCTCTTTTATTTTTTTCCTGTTTCTACATCATATTATTCTGAGTCTAGGCATCCCCTGTTTACCAGACTAGTCGGGCCAACACTTGATCGAGTCTACGTGTTATTTGTTGCATTGTCCTGTCTTGTTGTGTTGTTTCTTGGTTTATTTGTATATGTCCTGTTCTGTGCAATTCCTGTCTGTTTCTGTTCTGTGTTCTTGCGGGTTGTTGTATTTGTTGTCTATACTTCTTGTCGTGTTATTAGGTCGGTTGTGTTTAGTTTATGGCTCCCGAGTAAAGGCTTGTCCAGGCACCATAGAGTGACGAACCTGGATTCTGGTCCCTGACTCAGCTTCCCCTAGGTTCTTATTTTCTCGTTGGCTCATATATTGTGTTATCTTTTGATTACTTCTGTGATCTATTATCTAATTGTTGTTGTTCTGTTATGTGTTACATGTTTGTTCTTTTGTGTCTTATTTTTTGTTTTTTTGGCTGATTCATTGTTTGATACCGTGTGTCTATGTAGTTTGTGGTAAAGAGATTGTTTAAAATCTGTCACATGGTGACTATTAAAATTGTTGAATAATTTTCTTAAATCAAATAGAAGGTTTATATAAGTTGTTTTGGTCTTCACTTGTTTATTTTGAAAGTTGTTCAAATGTTGGGTCTTGATCTGATGTGTATTTGTCTAGAGCTTGTTGTTGGTGTTTTCATCACGTAATAAAGTTTTTGTCATTGTTTTTAATTTGTTGTTGCTTAGACTTTGTTTGTCTACGGGTTGGTAACATGTCTATGTCAGAGTAAGTTAAGATCATTTTGTTATCTTCATACATTCTCTCTCTAGTTCATCACATTTAAGGGTTTCTTGTGTTCTTAGTTCCTTTTTTTGTGTTGATTCAGTTCATATATGACATTCTTGTTGTTTATGTAGTTGTTATATGTTTTGTTCTCATCTCTGTTCGATTTAGAGAGTTATGTTTTGTAAGTTGTGGCAGTCTAAGTATATTTTGGGTTTGTTTAGTGTTTAAATCTGTGTTTCAAATGTGTCTTGTTTTTCAATCTAGGACATTGTTATGTCTCTCGAATCTTGTATGATAATTGAATTGTCATTTTTTTCAATCATGACTGGCTGAGTGTTCATTGCATGATCCTGTTGTTTCATTCATGATTGGATGTTTGATTGTCATGTAATGTCCTACGTTTGTGGTTATACGATCTTGTATTTGCTGTCTAAATGTAGTTTAGATTGTAATGTTGTTTATGTTGTTGATTCGTGTGTTCTGAATCTTTATCATGGATCTTGTGATTCGATTTTGTCTTGAACTGTCATTGTGTTTTTCGCACGCAGTCTGTATGTCTTGTTGTCTCTTGTTGTGTGGGTAGTCGAACCGTGTGGTTCGAGTGTTTCTAACCAGCTGTGTTGTCAAGAGTGTTCTTGAATATGTTGTACAACCTTGTTTGCAGTTTATTTTGTTGTTTGTCTTGAATACTGCTAAAATGCTATTTGTTCTTGATATATGTGTCTGCCTAGCTATGAGATCTATATGTTGAGGATCATTGTCTTGAATGTTGTTAAATGTCTTGTATTCGTAGTCTTGATGTCTACTTGTCTATGATCTTGTTTGTATGGTTAGTTTGAGCTATATGATTCATGTTTAACCGACGGTATTGTCAAGATTATTTCGTATATGTATCAGCCTTGTATGTAATCTCGTGTGAGATGTTTTCAGTTGCAAATTATGTTACTTTGTGTTTTTGTTTGGCTATGTCTTATTGTCTTATTATTCTTGTCTTGTGTGTGAGATGCTATATCATGTGATTTTGTATAGGCTGAATTTCTTGCCTAATATAGAAGTGTGTACTTCTTGTGTATCAGTGTTGGTATGAATCTTGTGATTTTGTATTTCTTGAAAAATTGTAAAAGTTTTTCTAATCAAGTCAAATTGACTTTGAGTTCTTCACAAGTATAGTCTTTAGGTCTTGGTCTCAAATTCTTAAAAATCGTGTGATTTTTAGTTTAAATGATATAACTGTGGTATTGTCGATGAACTGTGTGGTTCATTGTTCAAATTAGAATATGTTTTCTAGTTGTTTGTTATCTCACTTGTTTTGTATATGTATGAATCGTGTGATTCGTTGTCTTTTTAGACTTTGTTCTGAGTTATGTAGTCTTTTATGAATCTCTAGTTTGTCAGAAATGTTTCTGGAAGAGTTCTTGTCCTCAATTGTATTTTGTGTGTTGTCTTGTTCATTTGAAAGTTGATTGTTTAAAAAAATTCTTAATTGAAACTTCTTGTGATTGTTGAGGATTTGATTCAAGTATGTGCTAGTTGATTCTGATTTACAAGATTTTCATGTCTGTTGTATTCTGGTTGAGTTGATCTGAAAATTGTGTCAGTGTATGTAATATGTCTTGTTATCTTGCTAGCGTCTTTGTGTAGAGGATTGCCTCTCGAATTGTTTGTATCTTTATTTGATCAGTTTATGAATATGATAAATGGTTATCAAATCTAGTGATTCTTATTTTATCAGAATTATTCTGCATTATGTGATAACTTCTTGATTTCAATACTGTTAAAATTGTTTTCTGAATGAGATCCGTATATCATATTGTATGATTAGTCATATCTCGTGGTTTGTATGGTTTTGATAAATACTTGGTGTTAACTAAATTTTACCTGTTAAAGCTTAGTAAAAGGATCATATTAATTTGTATGAATTATGTTTTCTATGAGAGGTGTTATCATGTTGAAATAAATCTGCATCTTGAGAAAGGAAATT
The DNA here is from genome assembly GCA_030545235.1 of Helianthus tuberosus. Classification (NCBI taxonomy): domain Eukaryota; kingdom Viridiplantae; phylum Streptophyta; class Magnoliopsida; order Asterales; family Asteraceae; genus Helianthus; species Helianthus tuberosus. The sequence goes on from CM060416.1 coordinate 126,002,970, forward strand.
TGTGTTTGGTATTGTTGAACCTGAAATGGTTATGTTCAAGTTGTAGATGTCTTTACAAAAGGATTGAGTTTGAGTCAACATCAATCTCTTTGTGCGGAACTTGGTATTTTAGACATGTTTGCTACCTGAATGAAGGGGGCATGTTAAAAATAACAAGTTGGGCTTTCATTCAGGTTTTCAACATGTTGGATTTTTATGTATTGGACCTGTTGTTGTTAAGTTGTTACGGTTGTTAAATGGGTTGGACTTGTTTGTGGGCTCTTGTATGGGATGGACTTGCTTGTTCAGCCGGTTGCAACTGTATTGGGACAAATATGAGCAACTGTTATGTTTGTAAGGGTTGGAATTGTAACTTCTCAGGGGGTCCGATCATATGTGATGTTTCTTGTGGGTTTAAAGTGTAACTTAGATTTTGCAGGTTATAAAAGCATCTCTTGATCAGTGAGGGTTCAAGAAGCTTCAGTCTCATCTTTTGTTTCAGATACCAGTTCGTATTCAAGACCTACATGAGTTGTTTCAGATATTAGTTATTCTTCAAGTTCATCAGGAGCATCAGTTCTTTCTTCATTATTCTTCTATTATATCCTTTGTTTTTTGTATCAGTTGTTATTAGATCTTTGATAGATCTAGTGGTCGTGTGTGATCACTGTTTATAATCATCTGATTGTTTATATCAGTTGATTGTTACTTTGTATTTGTTCTCAGATCTTACTATTTGTAAGATATAGGGTTTTGGGGGTGTTTTTCGGTTTGGGTAACTAATAAGAGCTTTATGTCATGTTTTGTCGCTTCTTTTGTGTTCTTTATTATTTATGTGATTGTGTTGTGAGTCTTTCATACCATTTGACAAGCACATTCATAGATTTCGAAACCAATGGAAACCATATATCGATATTAAACCTTGCATAACTCCATTGTGTCATCACGATCCATCATTAGGTGATCAGACTTTTGATGTCATTGTTTGGTGCTTACTTTAAACTATATAACGACTTGACAAGCTAACACGCTTTTATCTCTTTGCTATAAGTTATAGAACTGTCCGTTTGCTCAATCACGGGAGTAATTTAACCATAAATGGTGAACTAGACGACGATCGATGTTAACAACATACTCATCAAGACATCAAGTGTTGAATGGTGGAAGAACTGATGGTCACGGATGATTTTAGACAAGTCGTGGTGAAGGGGGTTGAAAGAAACGACGGATGTAGAAGAAAAAAAACCAGGGACATCTAATTTTTTTACCGTGCATCCATGGGTATCCGGTATATAAAACGGTGACAACGTAAATTTTGCACTTCGCCAAGATAGTTGAAGGGTATATCACTATATCCTATGCACATACTGAAATACAGATAGAACCGCCCCTAGTTTAAGGAGTGGTTTATGGAAATTAGTTTTGATGGAAATGGTTTATAACGTTTAAAGGTAGATTAAAATTAATTTTATACTTTATAGGATAAACAAAGTCAATACTTTAGAAACTAAATAATCATTACCTGCACGTATTTGTTTAATTAACGTAACATCAATAACTTCCCTTAGCTTTTCCTCTTCCAAAACTCTCGAATAAAACGTGCTTTCGCTAACAAAAGCTGAATATTAATAAAATCGATAAAGGTATCATAACATCATTAAGCGGGGATAGCTCAGTTGGGAGAGCGTCAGACTGAAGATCTGAAGGTCACGTGTTCGATCCACGTTCACCGCATTTATTTTTTCTTTTTCACTTTAACTTGCATTGTACTTTAAAACAAGAGAAATCAACAAAACGGATTAGAACATTACACTTTGACCACATTCAATTTTTTTTTATGAATACGGATAAATCTTAATCGAGTAAAAGCATGTCATATTAGTTTCTTAGCCTAAAACCGTGCCATTTTCGGTTTAAACGTATCATCCATCTGTTTGGCTTGGTTGCCTGGTCGTGTCTTTTTTCAGTTTATTAGCCATAAACCTTACAAATATAGACTTTTTAGCTAAAAAACGTGACGTCTTTCAATGGTGTTACACTTTCTCACAATCATTTATAAAGATGAAATGTTTCCGTTGGAAACCAAATTACCCAAGGCTACAGGTGTAAACGAGCCAAATCACATGTGAACTCTTTGAGATTGGCTCGTTAAAAACTTGAATTAAGCCCAACATAAACGAACTCAAGAGTTAGACTCGCTTACACCCCTACCCCTGGTCATATTCCCGACCAAGCATCACATACGGAATCTCATGAGTTACCACTTTCACTTGCAATTTTACGATAGAATTGTTGGTTAGTGATAATCTAGTACACCTAAGATACGGAGCCAATGAATCACCACATCCGCTAGTTTAGCTAGCGAATACCAGCCCTTGCTGCCGCATCACCACAATCACTTGGAACGAGCGCCTAGTCATCAGTCATCACCACATCCGCTAGCCAAACTAGGGGATCATCCATTTTCAAAACAACTTTCAAGATTTACCTAAAAGCCATACTATACCAACCAAAAGAAAAATCTAAAAAGTTCCCATTTTTAGGCCTAATTAAAATGGTAAAACAAAATTGATATATTAACAGATCATGTTTGAAAATGAACAAAGAAAGGCTGAAGGATCTAAATAATAACAGTTCATACACTAGTTATATCTAGAGTACAAAGAAATGAGAGAAGCTCTTGATAGAAAAACGAAGAACAATAAATAAAAACAAGATTCGAGAGAGTGAAGGAAGCATACACAACTTTAATCATCGACGTATAGAATAGACAACTCGTGTTGTTAATAAGCATTAAATTTTATTACTACTTAATGTTGTAGCGAGAGACTAAAGATGCAAGCCACTTTTGCGTGTTGATATGAAGAACACTTCAACAAAAGAGAAGTTCAAATAGAAAACAGGACAAGAGTAGTGACACATATGAGTAGGGCTGGCAAATCGTGATTCGTGAAAGGTTTGTGTTTGTGAAGTTTCAAAATCGTTTCACAAACAGTTTGAAGTTGTGTTTCGATATAGGTGTCAAGACGGTCAATGCAAGAAGAAATATTTGCATAAGAAGTTCATGAAGGCATAAAAAGGAATGTTTTGTAGCAGCATAATAAAATAAAGATTTCATATTTACAACAAGGTTCAAGATAATTGTTTTCATAAAAATTAGGCAAATTGGATTTAAATAATCCCAACTTCTCAATTTGGCCGATAATAATCCCAACTCAGTTATTTGCCGATAATAATCCGATCTGGTCACCTTTTGGCCGATAATAGTCCGCCGTTAAAAATAGCTTAACGGAGTTAAGTTTTTTTTCCGAATTACAAATCGATGTTTTAGAGATTTTGATCAGAACGAGGATACGAGTTGATTTATGCAAAACTTACCTCTAAACGGTGCTCAAAACGGCTTGATTTTTGTTAATTGGAAGTTTAAACACCCGAATTGAAGCACCGTTTTCGTCGTTTGGGGCCGTATTTCGAGGTAAATTTTACATCGATCAACTCGTATTCTCGTTCTAATCAAAACCCCTAAAACATCGGCTTGTAATTCGGAAAAAAACTTGACTCCGTTAAGTTATTTTGAACGCAGACTACTATTATCGGCCAAAAGTGGAACAGTTCGGATTATTATCGGCAAATAACTGAGTTGGGATTATTATCGGCCAAATTGAGAAAGTTTGGGATTATTTAAATCCAATTTGCCTAAAATTTATAAGAAATCAAGAATTACACACATTAATCCTTCACAATATAAACATTCAATGAAAAAAGATGATGTTTACATGAAGATCCCTACATTAAGAGTGTGTGTGTGTGAGAGAGAGAGGGGGAGATAGTTCTATACATGTAATTGGTATGTTATTCATGCTTAATTATTTTAGAATTAGTTTTATGTTTATATTTTTTTTAACGGCCAACAGAATCAATCCTGAACTCTCGGGGCACCCACTGGACAATCGGAGTACTCCGAGAGTAACCCGAGTCCGCCACCAATTCCGGGGAAAATCCAGTAACCCACCCGCCCGTAGGCACAACGGTGAAATTGCCGGTAAAACTCGGTTTGGCTCAAGGAACCAACCCAGTTTTCTCTGGGTCTCCTAAGTCCTATCATTGCCCACCAATGCCTCACTCTGCACCAAGCGGAAGTCGAACCTACATCTCTCAAGAGAAATGCAAACCTTCCACCACTTGATCTAGAGAACATTGGCTTTATGTTTATACTTAGAATGTGGTCTCTTATTATACTTGTTATTTAAATTTTAAACTTTATTTATTTCACAAAATACATGCATAATTCTTAAGGATTCAACCTCTTACTCTCATTATCTGATCATATCCTAGTGTAATAATATCCTAAATTGTTTTGTAAAACAAATAGACAATTACTTAACAAGGTTTTGTAATCATATTTTATTCCGAGTATGATGATGATGATGATGATGATGATATAATCATATTTATTATATCAAGTATAAATCTCGAATCTAAACCACATAAAATCAACATATCAAACGCTAAAATGACTCGATGCGACTCGGTTTAACTTATTATTATCAACTCGTCCACTTTGCAACCTCTATATCATCCACAAGATTCAATACCAACAATACTCATACACGATATTACAACTCTTGTACCTTCATCTTGTTTCCTTTTAACTTCTGTATGGATGCAGCAACACACTTTAATAGAACACTGGAACACAAAAGACACTTGCTACCAAGAGGTTGACATCCACATGCCATAAACATATCCTGCAAACACCAAGAAAAAAGAAATACATGCCAATAATGGCCAATTAAAGGTTACATTCATAGTAACACAAGGATCAGAATAAAATTCAATATGTTATCTTATAAGAATTCACAAAATATTATATGTTTAGAATCCAGACAACGGGTCTAAATTGTAAAAAAAAAATGTTTAACTACGACACCCATGTGTTCTTCCCTACCGTTTCTGACACACCCGTGCGATTAGTGAACCTAAAGATATCAATTGTTTGAAATATGATTTTTTCACTTACATAAAACATTTTAAAATGAGTAAAGTACAGGGATGGTCTTGTGGTTTACCAAAATTTTGGATTAGGTCTCTAGCTTTCCAAAAGTACACAGATGGTCCATGTGGTTTGCACTTTGTAATGCATTCAGTCCCCAACTTTTTCCAAAAAGTACATGGATGGTGACCTGTGGTTTGCACTTTGTAAAACATTTAGTCTTAGACATGCTAAAACCTTTAGATTTGTTGGCTGGGGACTAAATGCGTTACGAAGTGCAAACCACATGGACCATCCGTGTACTTTTGGAAAGCTAGGGACCAAATCCAATTTTGGTAAACTACAAGGACCATCCGTATAGTCTACTTTTTAAAACATGGCTACTTTACTTTATTAAAATTATATACCATGAAAAGGTAAAAGTGAAAGCTTAAAAGGGACAAGAAATACCTTTACTCTGGTTTAGGACCAGCAGCCTGGGCTACCTCAGTAATGTTTTTAGTGTCAAATATCTCGATCCAGTAGCCATCCGGATCTTTTATGAACGCAATCCCTTTCATTTTTCCTGCAACACGGTTGCTAATCAGCCAATTCTCCCATTAAGAGAAAAATGTTTTTTTGAGGTCGTTTTACAATCACATATGATTCACATATAGAAAACATAATAATTATATGGTAAACCTTAAAGATTATTACCATTTACAATACATATTACATAATCGACTAATGGTAACCCTAGATGGGACTAATGGCAAGTCTAATAGGTAGTTTTGCAATCACATACGATTCATATAAAAAACCTTGAAAATTATTACCATCTAGAATACTAAATCAACTAGTTGGTGGAGTTATGCAGCTAGAAAATATAAAAATAACAAAAGCTAATGATGTTGACAACTAGTTGACTAATAAGCAAAGCATCATAAGTTCATAACATCTGAAGCCGAATGTAAAGTTTATAGAAGTAAAGTAACCTTCATCAGGCTTTTTGACAAATGGAACGTTTAGACTTTCAAATCTTTTACATGCCTTGTATGTATCATCAACTGTTATACCAATATGTCCTGGAGGCAAAAAAGAACCATGTTAGTTGCATGAAACAAATATCAGGCATATCTATCTATTTAGCTAATAATAACATAATGGTGCATGTGATGTTAGATAGTGACATACCAAATCCTCGAGGGTCTGAGTTCCCGTTATGATACGCTTCAAACTTGGGATCATCCTCGGTACCCCAGTTGCTAAAAAAGTGTTAACAAAGGTTAGATTCAAAGATCGAGCTAGAAATATCGAAATATGCATGAACATAAGAATAAGAAGAAGAACAAGAATGATTGATGGTGTCTCATACTGTGTGAGCTCAACGGTGGCCTTTCTTCCAAATGTCCATTCGGTACGCTCAACTGGATCTTTAGGAGCCGATGAAGTGTCCTGTTGGGGAAAATTCATCAGGAGCTTATCTAATCAACTACATACTCAGGTAAACAAATTTGGCTCTCAGATTACATAAAAAAGATATGTTTATGCAGAACAACTGAATCAAACTATTAAGAATAAGATAAGTGCCCAGCACATCGGTGGTCTGTGGATAGCTTGATTTAAAAAAGCGCACCTCAGGCGCAAGTTGACCTAAGGTGCATAGGCTTGCGCTTTAGACTACAAAAAGCGAGGACTGTATACCAAAAGCGCAATTCAGGCGCAGAAGCGCACAGAAAATCAGCATTAGACGCAGTCTTGAGGCACAACTTTCGTAATGCTGTACATATAAGTTATTTATACATTAAACCATATATAGTGCTTATTTATGTCCAAATTTTGGGTAACTTAGCTAGAAATCTATAATACTAAACAAAAAAATATATAAATAGATTGCGCCTCACGTAAGAAATGCGGTGCACTTTTGCGCCTCAATGTACCTCACACTTTTTAAAACCAAGGTGGATGGTTGCAGAGTATAATCTCTTACCTCATATCCCATAAAGTACAAGCTAAATTTCATATCAGGAAAATCCAGTCTCTTAAGCAATCTGCAATTTAAAAAAAAAAAAACACAAACATCACCATTACAATTCTACTTCTTTCTCAAATGATGATAATACCAGTGTTGTAAAAATTGTGATTGATCGCCAACTAATCGGTAATCAGTAGTTTACGAATAAAAATTCACCTAGTCAGACCTAAAACCGGTAATTGGTCAATTCGTTTTGAAATATTTGAAAAATTATACTTATTGTTTCAATTCTATTAATAAGTTTGAAAATGTATATATAAAATTTAAAAAATTGTGTGTATACAAGTTTGAAAAACTACATATCCAATCCGATTATTCCCTGTTAATCCCATTAATAGGGAGCTGTACCCCACAGCCCGACTAGCGCGTACTATCTTTTACAACCGACCACAAAAACTCATGAACAGATAGAACAATAAAAAAACTTACGACATTCCGAGCACATCCGAATAGAATTTCAAACTCACTTTCGGATCTTTAATCCGATACATCTGAACAAATAAACCACACAATCATCACATCCTCTAAACCAATTAACCTAATTTCTATTCATAACATCAAATACACAATTTAAAAACACATTAATCAAATACCGTTTGTTGCATAAAATATCCTTTGGTTTCTTCATCCGGCGGATCACTTCGGAGCCCCGGATTCTTCGCCGGCGATTCATTATCAGAAGCCATTGACGATGATACGAAACGACGTCGTAACACGGAAACCTACAACAAACAATAGAATAAACGAAGGTTCAGATTGTTAGAAAGTGTAATTAGGTCAAAATAGCGGTACCTTTGACGGAGAATTAGTGAAAATAGAGGGGGGGATTGGGGATGTGAAATGATAGGGTTTGTTAATAGCAAAGCGGAGTGAACGTGATAATATAGTTGTGGTTAGGAAAACCGCCATTAGAGGGAGAGAATAAAGAGCTTACTGTTCGAAACCGGAGACGAAAGTAACCTTGGTTGAGATTGCTTATCCTGGTTGTGGATATTGGATTCCGGCGATCAAACGGTTATAAACAGTCTTTGAAAATAGGGATTAGAAATTTTTATATGTTTAGAACGTGGGGTACGGTGAGGTGCATGGGTTAACACGTGGACTTCGAGTGGTACCGCTGGTAAGTTGCATGTTGGGTTGGTATGGGTTGGCCACGTGTTATAATTTTTTTTTTCAATTATTATAAAAATACACACAAAATAAAAAAATAAAAAAAAGTCTAAAATTATTATTAAAATCCTAGCCACCTATAGCCTAGTCAACCCAGCCAATGAGAGCCAGCCAAAATCGTCGAATTGTTCGACTAACTGTAAAGATTAGCTATTCCGTAAGATTAATTTGGAGCAATGGTTGGAATAATCACCTCACCTTAAGATAAGCTTTCCTATAATAACTGCCATATAAGTATCAAGGTGGCTCCTTGGAGACCTTGTATAAATGGCATGTTAAACGTTTATTGTTAGGACAATAGATTGGTAAGTCCAATTATAAGGATCTGAACGTTGCCCAGGAAACAACAAATAAGATCATATAAATCCGTACTCGATTGTAAGTTGCCAGTATTCGGCAGAAAATCAAGGATTAATGAAATAGCAAACCTCCTAAATTCTTGTTAAGAAATGAGGTTTAACAATAGATATCACCCTGGAAGGGTGTGCTAAATTTGTTAAATTATCAGGCTAGTTAAGCTCCGAGTATATAGAATCATTCGAAGGAAATCGAATGTATCAAGATCAGGTAGCCTTTAAGCTAAAACCTATTTAAAGAGATTGGCGGAGCTCGCAATTCATTGCACATCAGTGGTTGAAGGATGTGTTTCGCCAATAAGTCAAGAAGCATTATCACAATATGATATGCAGATTTATAATATGATGAGCAACCTGTGTCGGTTAAGGGTCGACAGGATTAGAAGCTCCAAAAAGATACATGTGCCTATTATAAAGGTCAAGTGGGATGCCCGAAGAGGTCCCGAATTCACGTGGGAAGTTGAATCCACGATGAAAGAAAAGTACCCTTACTTATTTCAGTAAATCTCGGGTCGAGATTTCTTTTAAGGGGGTGAGGATGTAACACCTCGAAAATTCACGTCCTATAATGTGTTGACACGTGTCATAATGTTTGAACGTGTGAAAGAATGTTCTGAAAGGACTAAAGTTGACAAACATGGAAAGTATGTTAATATACGAGTTCTAAATGTCAACAGTGAATAAATATATGGTATATTAACCCTACATGATGCTCATACCTTCAAACGAATAAATCATGGATCATACGAAGCTAAAAGTGAGAGATTTCAAACTACAGGGGCTAAATGTGTCAACATGTTTAAGTTATACCTCTGAGTGACCTTTTAGCGAACCCAAAGCTTTGTAAAGATTAATTATGCTCACTAGAATGCACGATATAAATTTCATAAAGTTTCGTTATCGTATGAGAAAGTTATGATCATATTCGTGTGCGAGGGGTTAAAAGCGTCAACGTTGAAATTATGACTTTTCAGGTAACCATAAAGTTACCCAAGGACTTAACAAAGTTTGGTTATGTCTTAAGGCCCTTAAAAGTCAAGTTAGAGGGCTCAAAGTGCAAGAAAGCATGTTAAGGTCAAGTGTAGAAGGATCAGGGACTAAAAGCGTCAAAAAGTGCATAAGTTTGCATTTTCGCGCATAACCTACGTTCTGAGTACATCTGGACATCCAAAAATTTATGTAAGCATGACTACATTATATTTTAGTGTTCGCCTTAAGAAAAATCCATGCGTCGCGTCATTTAGATCGTTTTTCGCGCTTGTGCGCATTCCGTCGTAATTAAGCGAACATCGCGTTCGTACGACCAAACGAACCATCATCCGGCATATTTTTGAGCATGTTTTGATTTCCCTATACTTTAACTTCATTTTAGAGCCTTGAAATGAGGTTAACGGGGTTCAAACGCATCGAGAATCGCTTAAACAGGCTGCAGGGACTAAACATGTCATTTTTGAAAGTTTGCTGAAACAAGGGGGGCAGTGGCGTAGCGCCACTGCATGTGTCCTTACCAGTCGCGCTACGCGACTGCCTATTCTGGGGCAGAAACATGCAGAAACTCAGTTTTTCGCATTCGGGACCAGATTCGACGTATTAACAGCTGTTAACAGCTGTTCTCCACTCCTTAATCCCTTGCCAAGTGTTGATACCCTATGGTTAGTGACAATTTAGACACCATAACCTTCCGACAAGTGTACGGCCTTGATCGTTTCCCCTTTTCCAAGAAACGATCCTAACGGTGGACCGAAATCTATAAATACCCATCACATTTCACTTCATTTCTCACACTTGATCTGATTTTAAGCCTTCTAAGTTGAAGTTATACTTCATACCTGAAGGTAAATCGGATCGAGAGCTTTCGGGGACCCTTCGTAAGTATTCTTTCGTTCTTTTATTGCTTTACGAGTCCGAAAGTCAAACTTTGCTTGACTTTCTGCATTGACCAGTTTAAGGTCAATGCGAAGTTCGTTTGAACTTCATAACGTGAGCGTGATCACGATGGTTATAGTCCCTAGTGACTATACCTACTGATTTCCACGTTATCTAGGCTCAGTGACGAGCCGTAGTTTCGGCCAGAATACGTATTCTTGCGTATTTTGTAACCAAACTACTTATGGGTATCAAAACCGTTTGTTTTGATACCAAACTTGTTTTCTAACTTAGTTAAGCATGTTTCAACATGCTTAGCTCGTCACTTTAGTTTAGTGCTTATATAGGGTCGTAAAGGTAAGCGATCTAAACAATCGCTTATACTTTCGAACCCGACCCGTTTGGTCGATCATTAGGATCCGACCAAACACATTAAGTGACCTTATGGTCACATCGTTCGAGTAGTTGTATGACAGGTAGTATATATGCCTTAGGTAAATGACCAAAATACCCCTACGGGGCTTAAATTGAGATTAAACTCGTTTTGGGCATAATGGAAGGTATCCTACTGATACCACAACATATTTAAGGCATATTAACTTAGGAAACCTGTTCGTGATCCATTCGGTTACCCGTTACGCTTATTACGCGATCGGTTCGGTTTATGTAACAAGTTTACATAAATTAGCCGAAACGGGTCAAACTTTATCGGTTTTATCTCAAAAATCCAGAATGTGTTGAGTTTACCCATATTATACAAGTCTCCAAACTTGTCGGGTCTAAATCACATTCTATTCCGGTCTTCGCTTAATCGTGCGTAAGAACCGTATATTCCCTTAAGACTAACCGGTCTAAGCTTAGGCTTAATCAAAGACCCGTTAGCATTCTAATTAATTATTTATACCATCATTCCAGACTAGAGCTTTCCGGTAAATTGTACCTACGCTTACTTAAGTGACTACGGCTGAGTTATTAGATTCTTGCTATTTAAGACAGGAGCTAGCTCAGGTAAATACTCTTAACTTATTTTCCCTATACGGGCTTGGGATACGGTACTATAAAAGTACCGCTTGGTCGGGTATGTAGACATTTAAATCGGATTGTGATTAATGTATTACATAACTCGTTTTATTCTGTATTATTTGATGTATGGCCCTTGGGGGTTAATGACCATGTCCCGGATATCCTTGGCATCATTTTACGAAATGGCCACGACCTAAGCACGGGGTGTAGGCATACACCTGACAGCTGCATTATGTAAAAACTGGTAATCCACTCCGAGGTATCATCCTTGTGGGCATTATACCGGAACTGGTAATCCACTTAGAGGATGATAGCCCGTGGGCATTATACCTGTGGCGTGTCTGTTAATCTAGTCCGGCCCTACAAACCGGCCCTAACGGACGACAAATAAGTAAAACTGTATACAAGATTATATACAAATAATTTTCCCAAGTTATAAAAGATTAATTTTGCCTCTGTGCATTTTAATCAAAGTGTCAAAAGGTTTTGTGCCTGGTGCATCTAAATGCATTTTTCTTAAACTCTTTTCAAATGAGTCGGTTGAGTGTATTTACCAGTGAAAACTGACGTATTTTCCAAAAAGGTTAAGTGACAGGTACTGAACGTAATTGGCTGAAGCTCAGGGCGCTAATAAGGAATCTTGCAAGTTCTAGGCGTCTAAAGTCTGTTGAACAAATGATATGTTTTAAAGATCCGCCTGTGGATCCTTTACTTTCCGTTGTAATACTGGATATTACTTTATATTCGGAAATGTAATAATATTTATCTTTTGCTTCCGCTGTGCATTTATATAATTGTGTTGTTTGACTATAATGTTGCCAACCACGTCACGATACTCCCCCACCGGGCCCACCGGTGACACGTGGAAAGTTGGGGTGTGACAGGTTGGTATCAGAGCCAACACTGAGTGAATTAAACACTAGTCTTTTGTGTTTAATCTCAGTTACACAATTGCACATTCTTGAGTCTAGACAAGAACATAGGAAAAATCCAAATTTGTTTCATTTTACCTTATTTGGTTCCTTTGTTATTTTTCTGATTAGCCCTTGCATGGGCAAGTCAATTGCTATAGAAGTCCCGTTTAGGGCAACCATATACTTGTTAAATTTTAAAGGAACGATTATATTTAAAGTATCATTCCTATATTATAAGATCTACCATTATAATAAAATGGCAAAATTTAAAAAGGACAAAACCTAGCCATGTGTCACATTAAGACAGGGCCAAGATGGTAGTTCCATAATTAGATTCAGATCCTTGTTAACAATTCAATTTAGGATTGCTCTGCGTTAATTATTAAAAGAATCTTAAAGGAAAAACCTAGCCTGAATGTCACGGCATACAAGGCCAAGATGGTAGAACCTATTCAAGAGATTCAAATCCTTATTAAACATATGAAAGCATATTAACATGCTCGACAAAATGTGATATGACAAAATCACATAAGTCATTTTGGGATATACTAAATTTCCTTATTTATATAATCATCCCTTATGGATGAAGTGCCCACGGGCTATAACTAACGTCCTCTGGGACTAAAGACAGAGGTAGCCTACAACTCCCTGTCAAGAAAAGGTAATGAACTTTGATTCAAACCTTGAAGCCTCGATGCTATAAAATCAAGGCCTACAAATTAAACTTGTCTAAGTGACTAGGCCTTTTGTGCTATTATTAACTTATAATTTAGGAGTATAATAAATATCCTGAATAATTATATATTTATCAAATTAACCAATATGTGTATTAAAAACATGGTTAATAAATCGTTCAAAAAGATAAAACTGTATAAGCTTCCGTATAAACCTTGCCCTATTTTCTTTTGCTCAGCAATTAAAGCTACATGGCTAGGTCGGAGGAAGAAAACAGTCATCCTTTGGAAAATCGCGATGATGAGAGGATTAATATAACCAGAGGAGAGCTACGTACACTGATTGATTCAGCTGTAACTAAAGCTGTGAAGGAGCAATTCCAGGAGTATAGTGAGACAAATAGTAAAGCCTCATCCATACCCCACCCTAAATCCATCCCTAAAACTCATTCAGAGCCTAATAACAAGCCGCCCTCTAAGGAGGAACTAAAGAAGAATGATGATCGACATTCATCTAATGAACAAAGTGTTCCATCCAAAAAGGAAGTGTTCGATAAAGAACCGCGTACCAAGTCCTGCACCTATAAATACTTTGTTTCATGTAAACCCCGGGATTTCACTGGGGAGAAAGGGGCAATTGATAGTATGACCTGGTTGGATGAAATGGACACAGTTGTCGACATCAGTGGTTGTGCTGAAAGGGATGTGGTAAAGTATGTATCTCAATCATTCAAGGGAGAGGCACTAGCGTGGTGGAAGTCCCTCATTCAAGCTACTGGGAAGATCCCACTCTACAACATGTCTTGGGAACAGTTTGATGCTCTGATTAGGGAGAATTATTGCCCGCAACATGAAGTGGAAAGGATTGAATCAGATTTCTTATCATTGGTGATGAAGGATCTAGATTGTCAAGCTTATCTCACCACTTTCAATACATTGTCCAGACTGGTTCCATATCTGATAACACCGGAACCCAAGCGAATTGCACGCTTCATTGGGGGTTTAGCCCCAGAAATCAAAGCCAGTGTTAAGGCTTCAAGACCTGCTACATTTAGGTCAGCAGCTGATCTCTCTCTGTCCCTTACTTTAGATGCGGTCAGGCTAAGGTCGCTAAAGAAATCTGAAGAAAGTAAGAAGAAGCGTGAGGATGATAACTCACGAGGATCTGAGAAGAAACACAAGGGAAACACTGACTCTGAGAGGTCTGGGTCTGGAAAGAATGGTCAGCGGACAGAGGAAAAGCCAAGGTGCTCGACTTGCCAAAAACGCCACTTTGGAAAATGCAGAATGGAGTCCAATTCTAAATCAGGACCACCTGCATGTGGGATATGCAAGTCTAGGGAGCACAAGGCTGTTGATTGCGGGAAGATCAAAGATGCTACATGCTACAACTGCAACGAGAAAGGGCACATAAAGACCAACTGCCCTAAGTACGCGAGGAAGCCCGAGTAAGCCGAGAGAACAAACGCACGAGTTATCAGGAGGAACGCCCAAGAGATGATGCAGAATAATAATAGTATAATATGTACCTTTTGTTATCAAGCAGTTTATGTAGAAACTTATTTAATACTGGCACGTATAAATATATTATGAATGATAAAGGTTGAGAACTGTTGTTTCCACCTGATTAAGACTCCGGTCATTTAATGCCCGGTAGAAAGTGACGATGTTACGTCGAAAATGCTCCAACAAATCATATATTGATATTAATATCTATTAGAAATCACTTCTCTAATATCCTTATAGCAAACTTTTGGTTGCATACTTAAGGACTCAATATAGTGATAAAAAATCGATTGGTTGCCTTAAAAATAAAGTCCATATTGTGAGTGATAAGAAGCAATTAATTATCAAGACTCCTTATGAGACAACCCTCGTAATTACACGTGTCCGTACGATTAATTAATATTAAAAAAAAAAAATGGTGGAACTGACCGTCCCCGGAATCGAACCCGGGTCTAGGCCGGCCGCACCCTTTCGCGCGCCCAGCCAACCGAGCTAGGTGCCTAGTTTGTGAATATTTCCATTCTAATTAAATATAAGCA
The DNA here is from genome assembly GCA_030545235.1 of Helianthus tuberosus. Classification (NCBI taxonomy): domain Eukaryota; kingdom Viridiplantae; phylum Streptophyta; class Magnoliopsida; order Asterales; family Asteraceae; genus Helianthus; species Helianthus tuberosus. The sequence continues at coordinate 126,018,004 of CM060416.1, forward strand.
CATATAGTTGATATCTCTTTAATCTCTATCGATTTCGAATACCAAATGGTATGACAAAAGCGCTATATGAGGATTGGTGTATCTTAATAAATTCCATAGATTGCTTCCATGCCTGATCAGTATGGAGGTTTAATGCATGGAACCACAAAGATATCCCAATGATCATATGGTACTAAAGTCAACTAATGGCATTCAAAGAAGATATCCATGATATAATTGTCCAAGTAAATATTCCCGATTAAGGAATTCGTGGACTAGTAACATAAATATGTCATTTTTCACAAGCAATGATGGATGAACTGGAGCTTGAGATATGGAAAATCTCTGTAACCTCCTTGTATGTTGGTCATCTTCTTCTAAGTTTACCCTGTTTGCCCCCTGGAGACAGGTGGAGTTAAGAGTAACATCCCACTTTGGGTTAGAGTGTTGTAAGAACTCCATGTTGATTATGGAATAACCGAAAACCTGATTAAGTAAATTTTAAGATAGAAGATTCATAGCCTAACTCAATATCTTGAGAATTCGGTATAGGAAATTTTGAAAGACGGTTCATTTTGCTAAGGCATTGTTTACCGCAACCCTAATTAGGCGACGATTAAGAATCGCCATCAGCTGCCCAAAATCGTCGAATTGTTCGACTAACTGTAAAGATTAGCTATTCCGTAAGATTAATTTGGAGCAATGGTTGGAATAATCACCTCACCTTAAGATAAGCTTTCCTATAATAACTGCCATATAAGTATCAAGGTGGCTCCTTGGAGACCTTGTATAAATGGCATGTTAAACGTTTATTGTTAGGACAATAGATTGGTAAGTCCAATTATAAGGATCTGAACGTTGCCCAGGAAACAACAAATAAGATCATATAAATCCGTACTCGATTGTAAGTTGCCAGTATTCGGCAGAAAATCAAGGATTAATGAAATAGCAAACCTCCTAAATTCTTGTTAAGAAATGAGGTTTAACAATAGATATCACCCTGGAAGGGTGTGCTAAATTTGTTAAATTATCAGGCTAGTTAAGCTCCGAGTATATAGAATCATTCGAAGGAAATCGAATGTATCAAGATCAGGTAGCCTTTAAGCTAAAACCTATTTAAAGAGATTGGCGGAGCTCGCAATTCATTGCACATCAGTGGTTGAAGGATGTGTTTCGCCAATAAGTCAAGAAGCATTATCACAATATGATATGCAGATTTATAATATGATGAGCAACCTGTGTCGGTTAAGGGTCGACAGGATTAGAAGCTCCAAAAAGATACATGTGCCTATTATAAAGGTCAAGTGGGATGCCCGAAGAGGTCCCGAATTCACGTGGGAAGTTGAATCCACGATGAAAGAAAAGTACCCTTACTTATTTCAGTAAATCTCGGGTCGAGATTTCTTTTAAGGGGGTGAGGATGTAACACCTCGAAAATTCACGTCCTATAATGTGTTGACACGTGTCATAATGTTTGAACGTGTGAAAGAATGTTCTGAAAGGACTAAAGTTGACAAACATGGAAAGTATGTTAATATACGAGTTCTAAATGTCAACAGTGAATAAATATATGGTATATTAACCCTACATGATGCTCATACCTTCAAACGAATAAATCATGGATCATACGAAGCTAAAAGTGAGAGATTTCAAACTACAGGGGCTAAATGTGTCAACATGTTTAAGTTATACCTCTGAGTGACCTTTTAGCGAACCCAAAGCTTTGTAAAGATTAATTATGCTCACTAGAATGCACGATATAAATTTCATAAAGTTTCGTTATCGTATGAGAAAGTTATGATCATATTCGTGTGCGAGGGGTTAAAAGCGTCAACGTTGAAATTATGACTTTTCAGGTAACCATAAAGTTACCCAAGGACTTAACAAAGTTTGGTTATGTCTTAAGGCCCTTAAAAGTCAAGTTAGAGGGCTCAAAGTGCAAGAAAGCATGTTAAGGTCAAGTGTAGAAGGATCAGGGACTAAAAGCGTCAAAAAGTGCATAAGTTTGCATTTTCGCGCATAACCTACGTTCTGAGTACATCTGGACATCCAAAAATTTATGTAAGCATGACTACATTATATTTTAGTGTTCGCCTTAAGAAAAATCCATGCGTCGCGTCATTTAGATCGTTTTTCGCGCTTGTGCGCATTCCGTCGTAATTAAGCGAACATCGCGTTCGTACGACCAAACGAACCATCATCCGGCATATTTTTGAGCATGTTTTGATTTCCCTATACTTTAACTTCATTTTAGAGCCTTGAAATGAGGTTAACGGGGTTCAAACGCATCGAGAATCGCTTAAACAGGCTGCAGGGACTAAACATGTCATTTTTGAAAGTTTGCTGAAACAAGGGGGCAGTGGCGTAGCGCCACTGCATGTGTCCTTACCAGTCGCGCTACGCGACTGCCTATTCTGGGGCAGAAACATGCAGAAACTCAGTTTTTCGCATTCGGGACCAGATTCGACGTATTAACAGCTGTTAACAGCTGTTCTCCACTCCTTAATCCCTTGCCAAGTGTTGATACCCTATGGTTAGTGACAATTTAGACACCATAACCTTCCGACAAGTGTACGGCCTTGATCGTTTCCCCTTTTCCAAGAAACGATCCTAACGGTGGACCGAAATCTATAAATACCCATCACATTTCACTTCATTTCTCACACTTGATCTGATTTTAAGCCTTCTAAGTTGAAGTTATACTTCATACCTGAAGGTAAATCGGATTGAGAGCTTTCGGGGACCCTTCGTAAGTATTCTTTCGTTCTTTTATTGCTTTACGAGTCCGAAAGTCAAACTTTGCTTGACTTTCTGCATTGACCAGTTTAAGGTCGATGCGAAGTTCGTTTGAACTTCATAACGTGAGCGTGATCACGATGGTTATAGTCCCTAGTGACTATACCTACTGATTTCCACGTTATCTAGGCTCAGTGACGAGCCGTAGTTTCGGCCAGAATACGTATTCTTGCGTATTTTGTAACCAAACTACTTATGGGTATCAAAACCGTTTGTTTTGATACCAAACTTGTTTTCTAACTTAGTTAAGCATGTTTCAACATGCTTAGCTCGTCACTTTAGTTTAGTGCTTATATAGGGTCGTAAAGGTAAGCGATCTAAACAATCGCTTATACTTTCGAACCCGACCCGTTTGGTCGATCATTAGGATCCGACCAAACACATTAAGTGACCTTATGGTCACATCGTTCGAGTAGTTGTATGACAGGTAGTATATATGCCTTAGGTAAATGACCAAAATACCCCTACGGGGCTTAAATTGAGATTAAACTCGTTTTGGGCATAATGGAAGGTATCATACTGATACCACAACATATTTAAGGCATATTAACTTAGGAAACCTGTTCGTGATCCATTCGGTTACCCGTTACGCTTATTACGCGATCGGTTCGGTTTATGTAACAAGTTTACATAAATTAGCCGAAACGGGTCAAACTTTATCGGTTTTATCTCAAAAATCCAGAATGTGTTGAGTTTACCCATATTATACAAGTCTCCAAACTTGTCGGGTCTAAATCACATTCTATTCCGGTCTTCGCTTAATCGTGCGTAAGAACCGTATATTCCCTTAAGACTAACCGGTCTAAGCTTAGGCTTAATCAAAGACCCGTTAGCATTCTAATTAATTATTTATACCATCATTCCAGACTAGAGCTTTCCGGTAAATTGTACCTACGCTTACTTAAGTGACTACGACTGAGTTATTAGATTCTTGCTATTTAAGACAGGAGCTAGCTCAGGTAAATACTCTTAACTTATTTTCCCTATACGGGCTTGGGATACGGTACTATAAAAGTACCGCTTGGTCGGGTATGTAGACATTTAAATCGGATTGTGATTAATGTATTACATAACTCGTTTTATTCTGTATTATTTGATGTATGGCCCTTGGGGGTTAATGACCATGTCCCGGATATCCTTGGCATCATTTTACGAAATGGCCACGACCTAAGCACGGGGTGTAGGCATACACCTGACAGCTGCATTATGTAAAAACTGGTAATCCACTCCGAGGTATCATCCTTGTGGGCATTATACCGGAACTGGTAATCCACTTAGAGGATGATAGCCCGTGGGCATTATACCTGTGGCGTGTCTGTTAATCTAGTCCGGCCCTACAAACCGGCCCTAACGGACGACAAATAAGTAAAACTGTATACAAGATTATATACAAATAATTTTCCCAAGTTATAAAAGATTAATTTTGCCTCTGTGCATTTTAATCAAAGTGTCAAAAGGTTTTGTGCCTGGTGCATCTAAATGCATTTTTCTTAAACTCTTTTCAAATGAGTCGGTTGAGTGTATTTACCAGTGAAAACTGACGTATTTTCCAAAAAGGTTAAGTGACAGGTACTGAACGTAATTGGCTGAAGCTCAGGGCGCTAATAAGGAATCTTGCAAGTTCTAGGCGTCTAAAGTCTGTTGAACAAATGATATGTTTTAAAGATCCGCCTGTGGATCCTTTACTTTCCGTTGTAATACTGGATATTACTTTATATTCGGAAATGTAATAATATTTATCTTTTGCTTCTGCTGTGCATTTATATAATTGTGTTGTTTGACTATAATGTTGCCAACCACGTCACGATACTCCCCCACCGGGCCCACCGGTGACACGTGGAAAGTTGGGGTGTGACAAGACAGCAAGTCCCAATGATATAAACCTACAAACCTGCAAGCATGCAGACAAGTGTGTCAGACGACACTGGTGAGTTCAAAGTTTTGTTAACGCGTTTAGTTATTAGATATGAGTATAAAACAGTTCAATGATTTGATTTGATGTTGTTATTAACTCGATTACCGCAGATGGCTACAAGATTTATTTTCCCAACCCCAATGTCTCTATCAAAACATTGGTCATGATTTAAGGTAATTAGTTCATGCCCGTCCTCCCCGGTACGGTGTGAGGGTGCCAAATCTAATAGCGCTATCAACTAATAACCTCGTTGCCTCCCCGACAACTATCGGTAGATGTAAGGGGTCTTAATGATAGAAATGAGTGTAATAACCAACATCCCAATAACCCGACGTTCCTCCCCGGAACAATTACCAGATATCCCTCCCCGGGATGCATGCTTGGAAAAAGAGTAGTGAACTCACCTTAGATTTGCTCGGTATTTAACAAGTTACTTTACCCGTTCCAAGTCGGTCAACCAAACCCTACTGTGGTTACCAAAGACAATCAGTATAGTGTTCACACATATCACGTATCCAACGTACACGTCGCACAAGTAGCAGACAAGCATAACACACGTACTTATACGCATCGTAACTGTCAAACATACAATCCGTTGATCTATAACTTTTATCGTGCAATCATATAACAAGTGTATGGTTTCATATGCAAATCAATCACTTAGCAGTACATGTGTTTTCACAGATTGCTATCGCTGTTAAGATCACAGTATATCACATTTCGGACGTTCGTTTCCCAAACAAGTTTACCTCCCACGTGCATGTCACTTAACAATGATTAACATAAGAGTGCTCTACTTACAACAGTGTTACACAGACCTAAGTACTCATCGTCATGTATAATAGTTCATGGTTATCACCCATCAGGTGTTCAAGTCACACGCACACACAATTTTGCATTAATAATACATGTTTCACATATTCTTTGCTCACGACACTCATCATGTTACATTCTATACACACCATCTAGTATCACCGATTAGACAGTTGGCTCAATGAATTGTGCTCATATAATCACGAAGATTAGCTGCTAGTTGGGCCAGAACCAGTTTACATGCGATTGTTGCGGACCATCGACGAAACCCACATGTTTCGTCGAGATCCACTTCGGCGAAACTCTCAATCTTTCGTCGGAAACAAGTCGACGAAACACTTCACCTTTCGTCAGAAATAAGTCGACGAAACACTCCACCTTTTGTCGACTGGGATTCTTCCTTGATTCACAGGAACCCTAACTGGCAGCCGTTTACTAACATAATCATAGAAAACAAAGTGTTCACAGTTTCTAATCGTGTCCTAACAGTTTTATCATGATTCGAGTTCTAAACAAACTAACAACACATTCAATTGGCATCATCGGTAATTCAGTAATACCCTATCACTCAATTGATCTATTAACATCAGTCACGATCATATCGCATCCCTTGCAGATCCAAACAAACATATACAATACATTCTTTAATCATAACAAGCATAGCAAGTAATACATACAAATCAAACAGTGATGGATACTAACCAAGAGATCGTATATCCACAAGTGTGATCGAGAGGAAGAGCGAGATAGCACCATTCGTAGGCTTCGAAGAAGGAAGGGGGCTGTCGTCGGCTTGCTTTGTGAGTGGGAGAGTTAGGGTTTGATAGTTGCCAACACTAGGTAAATATAACCGATCCGAGCATGGGCCTTACCTGAGCCGAAGGCCCATATGGCGAATCACCCATGACTCGTCGTGGTGTGTGTGGCGAAACACCATGTTTCGTCAAGTGAGGGAGTCGGCGAAAGTCACATGTTTCATCATGCATGAATAATACACCAACATAGTTCACAAGTTTATTATTTAACTATAATATAATACATCAAACATATATCAAACAGTTCACAAGTTTCACCGCAACGAATTATGAAAACACCTTGCGAAACGAGTAACGTGTCGAAGAAAGACCTTGAAAACTCGGGTTGTCACATCATCCCCAACTTGAAAGAAATTTCATCTCGAAATTTGATAAGTAATCCAAAAGTGGCGAGGTGTCAGATCAGGATGAGATCAGGATGACTGTGGGTTTCCCTCGGGTACCACATCATCCCCAACTTGAATGGGAATTTCGTCCCGAAATTCCTCAATGATATCAGGACTTGACTCAACCGTTCGAACAACTGGATATTAAAGCTTCCTTTGATTTGTACGTTCCCACAAGGACTTCGGTACACGCGCTGAGTTCCAACGAACTCTTACGACCGGACTTTGGCTATGTCAACTAACCTTAACTTCTTGGTCCATGCTTTCGATAGATTCCCTGACAAATACAAGTGGTCAGTTAACCTTAGACTCTGGTAAAGGTATCACAAGTGTTTCATCAGACAAACACTGCCTTAGGTCCAAGGCATAAATATCATCACGAACGCTATCCAATTCGTCAGTTAACTCAAGTCTGTGAGCCATGTCACCGATTCATTCCAGAAATTCGAATGTCCCAACACATCGTAAGCTAAGCTTGCCACGTTGTCTATAGCGTACTGCACCCTCCCAGGGTGAGACTTTCTATTATGACACGTTCGCCTACAGCGAACTCCCAATGTTCCTAAGCTTATCAGCTTTTCTGACAGTCACGCGTTGCCGTCAGACAATTTTCGATTTAAGCAACCTTTCCGAGAATTTCGAGTACAATCCCTGGACCCGTGATTACGTTGTCACCCACGTTTGCCCAACAAAGATGGCATTATTTCCCACACAATGCCTCAAACAGAGCTGTCTAAATACTTGAATGGTAACTGCTGCTGTAGAACTTAACCAAAGGTAAATGTCCTTCTATCTCCTACTAAAGTCAATCACACACATGCTCGCAGCATGTTTTCTAGTGTCAGGATGGTGGGTTAACTCTAATCGTTTGTCCTACGGTGATAGATAATGCCCATGTCCAGACGCGAGCCAAAGGTGTTGTGTGCTGCTTGTCAGAAATCATATATAGATCAAAATCAGAGGTAACAGGAGTTGGCACCTCGTGCCTAGAAGCCGCCTCACTCAGAGAAACATTCACATCTGTGAAGACTCGTCAGGTTCCTTGATTGCAATAAAGTGCGCTGGTTACGTAAGACAATCAACGATCACCCAGGTGATATTGTTTTCGTTTCTAGTTGTAGGTAGACTAGCGATAAAATCCATGGCAGTCTGTTCTCATTTTCCTTATGGGTGTTGCCGGTTGCTAACACAACTTAGGAGGTTTCTGATACTCCACCATGTCTTTCGCATAAGTCAACATTGATCACCTACATTGCTATGTGGGTTTCATGACCGGTTGCCAGTACAAGATTCATAGGTCCTATTATCGCCTATCAAACTCCAGGCAGTAGAATATCAAGGCTGGTGTGTCTCGCTCGACACAAGTTTCCTTTGGATTGTTGTGTAGTGAGACCCATGTTCGTTCCATGAAGTAGCGAATATCGCCTGACTTGCCAAAAGTTGTTCCTCCATGCCCCGCATGGACCCAACTTGGAATATTTCTTCCTTCATTGCTTTGGTTTGAACAGGGCGAATCTGATCAGATAGGTTAGAGTCGCTGGTGTGCTGCGAGAGATCCATATGCGTCTAGGTTTCGCAGTCGAGATCATTCAGTAGTTCCACCTAGCGATGCCATCACTTGTTTAGCTCTTTCGAAACCAGGGTACACGGGAGGCTCTTGCGATCGATCTAAGTAGTGCATCTGGTATCGTCCAAGTAATGCCTCCAACTTAAATCCAAAGACCATGGTTTCCACTGCAGGTTGCGTGTCATGCAGTTCCTCTTTGTAACTCCATTACGTAAGTCATCACTCTCTCGTGTTGCATCGGCGAGTAATTGGGACTCTGATTCGAATCATCATGGTGTACCACTAAATCACCCGCACCCTCAGGCAAAGGCGATGCTCAGTGTATTGCAGAGTTGGGATACGAGAGCTGAAAAGACGTCCTCCTATTTTGTCTTCCACGAACACAGCACCCTGCTGTGTTAAGGAGATTAAAGATGCGCGATCTTCGTAAATCATGTGATGAATCTGCGATAGTATCTTGCAAGACCAAGAAATTGTTGTATTCTCAAAGGATCTTTGGCGTCAAACAGTTTCTAACGATATGGATCCTAGCGAGATCCACGTGTATTCCCACTTCGTTGTTTATATGAGCAAAAATGTACCTCTCGAAACCAGAAGTTGCCGTTTAACAAGATTTTGCGCGGAGTGGCTCCTCCCTCCAGAGTTCCAAAATAGGATACATATGCCGCCCATGTTGTTCCTTTCTCCTGGTAATGATTCTAAACGTCAACAATAAACACGGTCGATTCTTATGGCCCATAAAGCTGCTGGTGTGTTGATCAATTCAATGATCATGGTGTACAAAGTCGAGATGGCCGCATTACGTTCGATATGCCGTTCTAAGAGCCTTCTCCTCTTGGACCTCCTTCTGATGATAGTTCGGTCGTTAGTCAATTCTCGAATGGGAGCTTGGCCCTCGCAACTGGTCAACATGTCGTCAATACATGGTCGAGGTAAACAGTTCTTGACTGTCACCTTGTTGAGTTCTGGATAATCAATACACATACGAAAAGGCTTATCTCAACGGACACAACCAGGCTCCCCAACGCGAAAAGCTAGGTTCAACAAACTCCTGTTCAACAATTCCTGTAGTTGATTAGGCAGCTCTTGCAACTGTCACACCCCTATTTTCCACGTGTCACCGGTGGGCCCGATGGGGAGTATAGTGACGTAGTTGGTATCATCATAGACAAACAACACAATATATAAATGCACAGCGGAAGCAAAGATAGATTCATTTCAACTTTAATAAAGTGTAATATTAAATATCACAATAGTTGAAACGGATCCACAGGCGGATCAAAATAAAATAAGATATTGTTCAACAGCTTTATTGTCATCCAAGCTTGCGAGACTTATTGTGGACGTTCTAGAAGACAGCCAGCCTAATACGAGTAGTACCTGCACTTAATCTTTTTGGAAAAATACGTCAGTTTACACTGGTAAATACAATTTAACTGATTCATTTTGAAAAGGGTTGAAAATTGATTTGAATGCACGTGGCACAAAACATTTTATAACTTGGGATAATTATGTAATATAATCTTGTGAACGAATTACATGTTACTTGTGCGTTCAGTAGCCCGAATCATGTCCGGGTTAAAGAATCAATAGACACACCACAATATAGAGTTATACACTGACAGGTGTACGCCTACACCCCGTGCTCAGGTCGTGGCCATTTCGTAAAATGATGCCAGGGATATCCGGGACATGGTCATTAACCCCCCAAAGGCTTTAAGTGAACAAGACTGTTTAAACGAGCCGATCAAATTATTCAATTAACCACCCAACGATGTAAGATTTGATGCTCGATCAAGCGGTATTCTATATATCGTAACCCAAGCCCGTATAGGGAAAATAAGTTAAAAGTATTTACCTTGGTAAGTATAAATCACAACTATCAAGTGAAGGTAGCTTTTACTGGTTCTTCTTATTCTGGAACAAAGGTTTATAATAACCTATTAAATTTCTAACGGGTCTTTATTTAAGCCTAAGCTTAGACCGGTTAGCTTTAAGGACGATACGGTTCAAACGCACGATTAAGCGAAGACCGGATAGAATGTTATTTAGTCCCGACAAGTTTGATGACTTGTATAATATGGGTATACTAAATACATTCTGGATTTTGAGACAAAAATGATAATGTTTGACCCGTTTCGGTCAATTTATGCAAACTAGTTACATAAACCGAACCGAACGCGAAAAGGGCGTCACGGGTAACCAAAAGTGTCATATGCAAGTTCCCTGAGTTAATATGCCTTAAATATGTTATAATATCAGTAAGATATCTTTTATTATGCCCAAAACGGATTTAAACACAAATTATGCCTTATAAGGGCATTTTGGTCATTTAAAAGATTATAAAAGAGTTTAATTTGTAATCTGAGTTACAGGTCTGGTTTATACAGTAAATATACTTAATTTAACATGTTATAACAGTAGGGTATGACCCATATGTGAAATTTATCATTTAAAACCAAACTATGCACCTTAGGGGTATTTTGGTAATTTCACAAGGGCTTAAAAGGTCAAAATTGGAAACCTGAGTTCAAAAACTTGTACTTACTGTTATTTTATAAAAATATACTAAAAACATCAGTAGGTATCAACCTTATATGTTTAACATGGTTATAATACATACTATGCGTTAAAAACGCTTAAAAAGGCGATTTGGAGCCGTTTCCGGGTTTTTAAAAGAAGGCTGATATTTTTATAATTCCAGAATGCTCAAAATATTTTATTTATCGAATAAAATCAGTAGAAAAAGGTTTGGGGTCAAAAGGATTTGTAAAACTCATTTTATGGCTTAAAAGGGCAAAATCGGTATTAACCGAATTAAACTTAGAGACCTATGTTATGCTCAGCCAAAAATTAAATAAAAATCTTTAAAAATCCCAAAATATTATATTACATCAGTGGGTAAAAAGTTTGGTATCAAAAAGTGGGTTTAAATAGGTTATACGCTAATTACGCCAATTAATTAACATAAAGCTTTCAAATTACGCTAATGAGCATAACTCTTATTCTAGACCTCAAACTGATATCAAATTTTAGGTGCAAGTTTATAAATCAGTAACAAACGTTTCTACTCTTTCACTTTTTCAAAAATCACGTTTTATAGTCAAAAGGGCATAATAGTCAACATTTAAGCATAAATCGGAAACATGCATATGAATCGGATAAGTATTGAACCAAGTTGTAAAATCTCAGAGAGTTATACTTATATGAAACTTGGTCCAAAATAAGCTCTAAGACAGATCTCAAACTTGCATGAACGGATTAGAACTGATAGTCAAAGCAAAAGTCAAATTATGCGACTTTCGGGTCCGATCCGGGTTTAAACTGAAAATTGTCGAGTTGAACATGTTGAGACATCTTCTTACATTAATTACCATGTTATTTTAATGATCAAACAGGTTGCATGTACCCTACATTGCTAATTATGCTTAAACTTGCAAATAATCATTCTGATGACTTTTTAAAGTATACTTTGACTCGACAATTAGCATAGTTAGAGTGGGAATCTGAAAATACCCTTTTAAGGGTTTGTTACCCACATAAATACCTACTTGTAGGTACCTTCAATTCGAGAAATGACTGAGCAAATTCCGTTTAATCTCAAAGTCAAACTTAAATTACGATGGTTTGACTTTTGATTAATTAACTAAGCTAGAACGAATTAGAAGGGGTTAGGAATACTTACAAGAGTCCTAAATAAGCTTAGAGAGCACTAGAAAGCCTGAGGTTGATCAGAGAAGCTCCAGAAGTGGTCTTGCAAGAGAATGTGAAATGGTTGCAACAAAGGGTGTTCTTAAATATCACTTTTGATCATTCAAGATCATGCCACAAGGGTCTACTGATGATATAAGATCTGTCCAAGTGCCCCTAGATGCATGTAAATCCATTGGAGAGCCCCTTGTATCGATTCACAGCTGTTAAGCATCGAAACAGACCTGTTAACTGACATCTGTACGCTGCTGTCGCTGGCAGCTTGTAGGCGGGCCGCGAGAGCCCCTTCGCTGGCCGCGTACAAGTGCAGAATCAGCTTAACAAGTTTTCATGTTTTACAATTTGGTCCTTGGTCCTTGGAAACGTGGTTTTGGCTATTTATCTTGCTCATTAGACCCTCAAATCTGATTTTTAAGGACCTTGGAACATTTACAAACATGGTAAAGTCCTTGGTTAACTTTGTGCTTACCCGAAAGGTCACGAATTTCAACGTTAACGCATTTAACCCTTCGTGCACGGTTTTGATCATAACTTTCTCATACGATAACGAAAATTGATGAAATTTTTATCACATATTCTAGTGAGTATATTTTACCATTACAAAGCTTCGGGTTTGCCAAAAGATCACTCAGAGGTATACTTTCAACATGTTGACACATTTAGCCCCCGTAGTTTGTAATTCCTCACTTTCTTTCATTTTCCGCTTCGTATGATCCATGATTTATTCATTTAAGATTATAAACCCCATGTAGGGTTATTGTAGGGCCTATTTATCCATTGTTGACACTTTGGACCCTTATAATCACATAGTTTCACTGTTTGTCAACTTTAGTCCCTCTAAAGTGCTCTTTCACATATTCAAAGCCTATGACACGTGTCAATACATTATTGGACGTAAATTTTCGAGGTGTTACATCCTCACCCCCTTAAAAGAAATCTCGACCTCGATATTTACTGAAACAAATGAGGGTATTTTTCTTTCATCGTGGATTCTACCTCCCATGTGTATTCGGGACCTCTACGGGCATCCCATTTGACTTTTACAATAGGCACATGCTTCCTTCGAAGCTTCTTCACCTGTCGATCCTCAATCGACAATGGTTTCTCCACAAATTTCAAGCTCTCATCTATATGTACATCCGTATGCGGTATGACCAGTGATTCATCAGCGAAACACTTCTTCAGATTACAGATGTGAAAAACATTATGTATAGCACTAAGCTCTTCGGGCAAGTTTAACTTATAAGCAACTGACCCGACACGTTCGATAACCTCGAAAGGTCCTATGTATCTCGGGCTTAGCTTGTCTTTCTTACCAAATCGCATCACTCCCTTCCAGGGTGATACTTTAAGCAATACCTTGTCACCTACTTCGAAGTGAAAAGACTTACGCTTTGGATCCGTATAGCTTTTCTGCCTATCTCTGGCAGCTTTCAAACGATCGCGAATCTGGACAATCTTGTCCGTCGTTTCAAAGACCAAATCTGGTCCTGATAATTGAACGTCTCCTACTTCCGCCCAACAAATGGGTGTTCTGCATTTTCAACCATATAATGCCTCAAAAGGCGCAGCCTTAATACTAGTATGGTAGCTATTGTTATAGGAGAACTCAACCAATGGCAGGTGCTTATCCCAACTGCCACCTAAATCAATCACACATGCACGAAGCATGTCTTCCAATGTTTGGATGGTACGCTTACTCTGACCGTCTGTCTGTGGGTGGTAAGCCGTACTAAAATTTAAGCGCGTGCCCAAAGACTGTTGGAAACTTTTCCAAAAATGAGAGGTGTATCTCGTATCTCTATCCGAGATAATCGACAATGGCACGCCATGCAATGCTACAATTTTATCTACGTACAATTGAGCTAACATGTCTGAGCTGTAAGTTTCCTTAATGGGTAGGAAATGTGCTGACTTGGTCAGTCTATCTACTATGAACCATATAGTATCGTTTCCCTTCCTCGTCTTTGGCAACTTGGTGATGAAATCCATCGTCACCATCTCCCACTTCCATGTGGGAATTTCAGGTTGTTGTAACAAACCTGACGGCTTCTGGTGTTCCGCTTTGACTTGCGCACAAGTCAAACATTTAGCTACATAAGCAGCTACAGACTTTTTCAAACCAATCCACCAGTAGTTTGCCTTTAGATCCTGGTACATCTTATCGGCTCCAGGATGAACAGAATATTTGGAACTGTGGGCTTCCTAGAGGATAATATCTCGAAGTCCTCCATAAACTGGAACCCATATTCGTCCATTCAATCTTAGCATTCCGTCCTTGTCATGGGATAACTGCTTCTCAGTTACTCCCAGTTTTTCTTCAGGATAGTTAGCTTCCAGCACAGCTTCCTTCTGTGCAGCTAACACCCTCTTGTTCAAATTATTCCTTATTTCAATGCGCTTGGCATTGATTCTTATTGGCTTCACTCTTTCTTTTCTGCTTAGGGCGTCAGCAACTACATTTGCCTTGCCTGGATGGTATTTTATCTCACAATCATAATCATTTAGAGTTTCCATCCATCGTCTTTGTCGCATGTTCAAGTCCTTCTGATTGAACAAATGTTGAAGGCTCTTGTGATCTGAATAGATCACACACTTGGTTCCATATAAGTAATGCCTCCATAATTTCAATGCAAATACAACGGCACCCAGCTCCAAGTCATGGGTGGTGTAGTTCTTCTCGTGTACCTTTAACTGTCGTGAAGCGTAGGCAATAACCTTGCCTTTCTGCATGAGTACACAGCCCATACCAGTGTGTGATGCATCACAATACACCACGAATTCTTCTATACCATCGGGCAATGTTAACACTGGTGCATTGCTCAACTTTTTCTTCAGAATGTCAAAGGATTCCTGCTGCTTAGGGCCCCAATCAAACTTAACCTTCTTACGTGTCAACGAAGTTAGGGGCGCAGCAATCCTTGAAAAGTTTTCGATGAAACGCCTATAATATCCTGCTAAACCCAGAAAACTACGAATCTCAGTAGGCGTCTTTGGCTCTTGCCAATTCATAACTGCTTCCACCTTAGCGGGATCCACTTGGATACCACGCTCACTTACCACATGTCCAAGGAATTGGACTTCTCGAAGCCAAAATTCGCACTTCGAAAATTTGGCGTAGAGTTTCTCATGATGTAGAAGTTTGAGAATACAACGAAGGTGTTTCTCGTGGTCAGTTTGGTTCTTCGAGTAAATAAGGATGTCGTCAATAAAGACAATGACGAATTTGTCCAAGTAAGGCTTACAGACGCGATTCATGAGATCCATGAATGCGGCCGGTGCATTAGTGAGCCCAAAAGGCATCACTAGGAACTCGTAATGACCATAACGAGTCCTAAACGCTGTCTTGTGCACATCTTCATCCTTGACCTTCAACTGATGATAGCCTGACCTCAAGTCGATCTTAGAGAAGTAGTTTGCTCCTTGCAATTGA
This sequence comes from Helianthus tuberosus, assembly GCA_030545235.1. NCBI lineage: Eukaryota > Viridiplantae > Streptophyta > Magnoliopsida > Asterales > Asteraceae > Helianthus > Helianthus tuberosus. The sequence continues at coordinate 126,033,419 of CM060416.1, forward strand.
TCAAATAGATCATCGATCCTGGGCAAAGGATACTTGTTCTTGATAGTGACTTTATTAAGCTCACGGTAATCGATGCACAGACGCATCGATCCATCCTTCTTCTTGAAAAACAAAATCGGCGCTCCACAAGGAGACGAACTAGGTCTAATAAAACCTTTGGCTAGCAGATCATCTAATTGTGTCCTTAACTCCTTCATCTCCGTTGGTGCTAACCTATAAGGTGCTCTTGCTACTGGTGCAGCACCAGGGATGATGTCGATTCGGAATTCCACTTGCCTATCTGGTGGTAAACCAGGTAGCTCTTCGGGAAAAACTTCAGGATATTCCGAAATGACAGGGATGTCTTCAATCTTAGGCTTTGGCTCGTCCATAGTAACTTGTGCCATATAAATGACACAACCCTTCTGCAGACATCTGGATGCCTTGAGCATGGACACTTGCTCAGGCAATCCATGCTGGGTATCTCCTTGAATGGTGAGTGACTCACCAGACGGAGTTTTGACTACCACTTGCTTTCTGTTGCACACAATCTGGGCTTGGTTATGCGATAACCAATCCATGCCTATCACTGTGTCAAAGCCGGCTAGCTTAAAGGGAAGTAAGGACAAAGGAAAAGAGTGATTCCTAATGGATATAACACATCCATCTAAAACAGTTGAGGCGGTTTCTATGGTCCCATCGGCTAATTCCACCTCGTATTTCACACTTAAGGGTTTTACAGGCAATTTCAACAACTCACAAAACTTATTATCCACAAAAGACTTATCTGCTCCAGAATCAAACAATACTCTAGCAAAAACATCATTTACGAGAAAAGTACCTGTAATTACGTTGTCATCCTGAACAGCTTCCTTAGCGTCCATTTTGAAGACCCTCGCATTGGTCTTTTTCCCATCTTCGGTTTTCTTGGTGTTCTTTGGGCAATTAGACTTTATGTGCCCTTTTTCGTTGCAACCGTAACAGGTTGCATCCTTCAGCTTCTTACACTCCAAAGTCTTATGATCCGTAGATTTGCAAATCCCACAGGATCTCGTGTGCGACTGGGATTTCGACTCAAATCGACACCTCCCAAAATGGTTCTTCTTGCAAGTTTTACATTTGGGCTTATCTCCCGATTGTTGCCCATCTCTCTTAGATCCCGACCCTTTCTTGTAGTCGTCATTTCCTAGGTGTTTCTTACCTGATCTTCGTGAGGTATCGTCCTCACGCTTCCTTTTGTTCTCTTCTGAATTCCTGAGTGCTCTCAACCTGACTACGTCCAAGGTAAGAGATAGAGATAGATCAGCTGCTGATCTGAAGGTTACAGGCCTTGATGCCTTAACACTTGCTTTAATCTCTGGGGCTAAACCCCTGATGAAGCGAGCAATCCTCTTAGGTTCTGGGGTTACCAAGTATGGAACCAACCTAGATAGGGTATTGAAAGTGGTGAGGTATGCCTGGCAGTCTAAATTCTTCATCACTAACGATAGAAAGTCTGACTCAATTCTCTCAACTTCATGCTGCGGGCAATAATTATCCTTAATGAGAGCAACGAACTGATCCCATGATAGATTGTAGAGCGGGATCTTTCTAGCAGCTTGTATGAGAGACTTCCACCACGCCAGTGCTTCTCCTTTGAACGATTGGGATACGTATTTTACTACGTCCCTTTCAGCACAACCGCTGATGTCTACAACCGTATCCATTTCGTCCAACCAAGTCATACAATCTATTGCTCCTTTCTCCCCGGTGAAGTCCCAGGGTTTGCAAGAAACAAAGTACTTGTAAGTACAGGACTTGGTGTGTGGTTTGGCATCATGCACCATCCTTTTTGAGAGAACACTGTTCTGATTTGATGAGTGTCGATCATTATCCTTCTTGAGCTTATCTTTCTTAAGTTCATCTTTCTTAGAGGGCGGTTTGCTATGAGCCTCAGAGTGAACTTTTGGCTTAGAATGTGGTGCAGATCGGGTCCTACTTCGGGTCCCGCTTGATTCACTATACTGTCTATTTAGTGCTTCGATAACAGCATTCACTAATGCTTTCAACTCCGCACCAGTTACTAATATCTTAGCATTTTCAGGGTTTTCTGCTGGACGACTGTTTAATTCTTCAGACTTAGCCATGTAGTCTTAATTGCTACATAAAAATAAGGACAAGGTCTATTTAGAAGCCTAAATAGTATTATCGTTCTTGACGATTTATTAACTATGGTAAATAAAAGCCATATTAGTTAATTTGTTAAGTAATTTCATTCAGGACTTTTTATTAGTAACTTTATCCTAGAATGAAATAAAATATTGGCGCAACAGGCCTAGTCACGTAGACAAATTTCTAAATTAAAAATTTAGATCTTAAAGGATTAAAGTTTGAATAAATAAGACAAATCAATCATTTTCTTGACAGGGAGTCTATAAACTACAGCTGCCTTTGTTTTATATGAAATTAATTATAACCCGTAGGCATTTTTGTCACAATCAAATATATATAAAAATATAAATTTGGATAATTAATAAAAAGGGTGACATGTGTGATTTCGCGGATCACACTAGCCAAGAATGTTAACATATTTGCAGATGTTAACAGAGATTGAATCTTTTTAAACAGGTTCTACCATATTGGCCAGGTCTTTAATATGACATTCAAGCTAGGTTTTACCTTTTTAAGATTCTTATTATTAAAATGGTAAATTAAAATAATAAATGTTATTTTTCATTTATTCATATATTATATTCATGCATATAATTTATAAATGAAAAACTTAAATTAACCATTCCAAACAAAATTTAAACTAGTACGAGTTTGCCATAAACGGGACTTTTACATAAACAACATGCCCACGCAGGGGCCAACTAACAAAACAAACCCACGCAGGGGTCAAAATAGAAAAACATGCCCACGCAGGGGCAGAACATGAAGGAAATACCCACGCAGGGGTAGAGTACAGAAATAAATGTCCTCGCAGGGACATGATTACAACTAAAATAATTAAACAAACAAAGGATTTTAGTGATCCTTCTTGCTTTTTCCCTTGATCAAATTCACCATCTTCTTAAACATCCCACGGTTATGCCTTCGTTCTTGCCGCATCTCATGCCGCACCTCTTGTCGCACCTCATGTATCTCATGAAGGATTTCTTGAAATTGTGGCGGTGACATCACCGGTGTCCGCGGTGGTTGCTGAAGATGCTGAGGTTGAGGAGGCGGCGGTTGCTGATAATGCGGAGGTTGAGGAGGCTGCGGTTGCTGATACCCATATGGTGGGTATCCATAGGTCGAGTGTCCTGTAGCCCAGGGACCTCCGTAGGGACCTTCCTGATGGAGAGAGTTCGCAGCTAACCAGTAGGGATCCTCTACAAAGTTGTAACCTGTGTGGATCTGCTGCTCGAAGGGATTGTATGCTGCCGCACCAGTGTAAGTGGGAATTGGGTCTCCAAAACCCATTGGTGGTTGTGGCGCGACAGGCGCAGAGACTACTTCAGAGACGGGATGTGAAGATTCTCCCCTCTCTGGTTCTTCGTGGACAGGCGAGTATCGGCTGCCACTTGAATGGGGAGGGGTGCTGATGCGTATTCCCCCTCGTGCGGATATTCGCAAAGTCGTTCTCCTTCGCCTCGGGGGCGAGGGAGGCTGAAGCTGAGGTGGTGCTGCCGGCGGAGTGACCGCGATAAGTCGGGAATCCTCGGAAGGATTTTGTTGCTGCTGTGGCTGCTGCTGGTGTAGGGGAGAGTGGTGTGGCTGGTGCAGGGGAGAGTGGTGTGGCTGGTGCAAGGGAGAGCTATGGTAACTGGGAGTAAACACCCAGTCATACTGCTTGAATTTCTCCTCAAAGCTATCGGGACCATTGTAAGGTGATCCCACAAATGGTGACCCATCAGAAATTTCGATGGGGTGGTTTGGAGTTCCGGATGGTGGCATTGAAGGATCGGTATCTTCATCGATGTCCATCGGGTTGCCACCAGAAAAGTGGTCTTCGGGTCCAAGTGGGTTAAAACCCACTGCTGCTCCTAGGTAGTCGTCAGGGTTGAACTGGCCCTGAAAGACGGGTGATAGGTGGTCAAAGGGTGAATTGTGTCCTTGAAGAGGTATGAAGGACTGGTGAGAGTTTTGGGGTTCATTTTGGGAATAAGGCCCAAAAGAGTGTGGGATTGATGGGGAGGTACTCAGTGATACTGAGCGCCTAGCAGGCTCGATAAAAGACCTCCAAAGATCTTGAGCATCTGAGTTATGGGGATCCGAAGGTGTTCGCCGGTGTGACGGTCCAGCCTCGTGGTCGTTTGGGGCTACATGTGCTCCATTTCCCCTTCCTCTTCCTCTCATACGTGGCGGCATGTTGACAACCTGTCAAAAACAAACAAGTGATACAACAAGAAATATATAAGACAAAGTTAGAATTAAAACAAAAAAATTGGATAGTTCCTAAGTTCTTTGTCTAGACTCGAAAATCGAGGAATGTGCAATTGTGTAACTGAGATTAAACACAAAAGGCTAGTGTTTAATTCACTCAGAGTTGGCTCTGATACCAACCTGTCACACCCCTATTTTCCACGTGTCACCGGTGGGCCCGGTGGGGAGTATAGTGACGTAGTTGGCATCATCATATACAAACAACACAATATATAAATGCACAGCGGAAGCAAAGATAGATTCATTTCAACTTTAATAAAGTGTAATATTAAATATCACAATTGTCACACCCCCAAAATCCACTCGCGGAGTATCACCGCTTGGAGGCGTGACTGACCAGGATCAAGCCACCAATCATATTGAACATATAAGTAAGTAGTAAAATCATTCATCAATACGAAAGGTGTTTTCAAAACCAAACGTCAACAAGTATGTAGCGGAAGCATAAGTATGTAAACCCAATGTAAATAGTAAATTCAAATGTTTAGATAGATAACATGGCATCATCGATCCATGTCCCACAACGACCTGCTCCTCCCTGTGCAAGCTCCATATGTACCTAAGGTCCTGCAAGGCATGCAAGAGAGAGTCAACAACTAGTTGAGCGAGTTCACAGTTAATAGTTCGGTATTATTATAGCGTGAGTAGTAGTATGTTCGTTCGTTACAAAGTATCGTTTTATTTCCCATCGCGGCCCTCCAGGCAGGTGTGCGAAGATATTGGGGAATGTTATTCCCAAGTATTCTAGACTAGGTTTATTTGTATCGCGGCCTCTCCAGGCAGGTGTGTGAAGATTTGTAAGTTTAGTTCGCGGCCATCATATGGCAGGTGTGCGAAGTCAGTCATAATATCGCGGCCAATCCTTGGCAGGTGTGCGAAGATCGTTTCAATAAGTGTTACTAGTCTAGCAGTAGGTTCCATCATCTACGTATGTACAGTAAATCATCAAATCCCCATTCCCCCCTGGGAACCCCATGCCTTGGCTTGTGTGAACTCACCTTGGTTTGCTCGGTATGCTAGGTATGTAAGTGCTCGCAAATAATCAATCACGTCCTAAGGTATGCACGTATACATAATCAGTTTGTGTTTCAGTTGTTCATGTATAAGCATGTAACACGTAATCACAATCATACAAGTCATGTTTAACATATAACAGCAGTTAAATATTCCAGTTAACACTTAACAGAATTAACTCAAGTTACAGCACAGCTCGGCGAAACACACATGTTGGCGAAACACAATATTGGCGAAACACATATGTTTCGTCGAGGTGTCCCTTGGCGAAACAGAACTTCTGATTCGTCGACTACCCTTGGCGAAACACATTCTGTTTCGCCGAGAGTTCGGTTTCGTCGGACAGTTCAGTTACGTCAGTACAGTTACAACAGATGCGAGTAACACATAAACCCTAATCATTCTAGCAGCCGTCATCAATAGCAGAAATCATATGAAGATCAATGTGCAAATCGAATCATCATAAATCAACCATCCAAGAATCATTGTCTAGCATAAACCCTAGCTTATGTGTATAGCATATCAAATAACATACAACATCATCACATCAATCCCTATCAAGATACTAATGTAATCAGAATCAGGCCATATAAACAACATTCAGAACCGAGCATTCGATTGTATCAAGTTTCGCATATCATTTATATATCCTACTATATCATATCATACATATCGAAATCTATATCATCACCATCATACTCTCATCACAGCAGTAACACACATCAATCATATGCACCAGCAAGAATCTATATAATACAGAAACATAGAATCGATTAACAAACACACACTGACCGATTCGAGATGAATGAACAAGGATTCGAGAGCTAGGTATGATGGTGAATGATGGTTGTGGCCGTCGCACAGAAGGGAGAGTGTTCTAGGGTTTTTCTGATTGCTTAGGATGTAAAACTGAATCCGTTTCACGTAAATATTCGCGAAATAACATTCTGGGCCGTACTGGGCTTTTGGCGAAACTGGGCTCGGCGAAACAGCCTGTTTCGTCGAGAAGATTGTTGACGAAACTGACCTGTTTCGTCGAGGTCAAACTTGGCGAATCTCACTTGTTTCGTCGAGTTGTTTTATGGTTTACAAGTCTAAGTTTTTCAAACAGTATGCAAGCTATCATATTACACATAACCATGCAAGTACACTACATTTTATCATAACACAAAGTGTACAGTTACGAAGTCAAACAGGTCAACAACTAAACAGTCAAAGTCAACGTGCATTAAATGCGAATAGAGAATGTCGGAAATTCGAGTTGTCACATTATCCCCAACTTGAAAGAAATTTCGTCCCGAAATTTAGCATGCAGTTACTGAGGAAGCTAGTAGTGTGACGTTGTTTACCTGTATCGTATCGCGGCTCCCCGAGCAGGTTTGCGAAGATTACTGGTTTTCTTGGGGTGTCACAACAATAGTTGAAACGGATCCACAGGCGGATCAAAATAAAATAAGATATTGTTCAACAGCTTTATTGTCATCCAAGCTTGCGAGACTTATTGTGGACGTTCTAGAAGACAGCCAGCCTAATACGAGTAGTACCTGCACTTAATCTTTTTGGAAAAATACGTCAGTTTACACTGGTAAATACAATTTAACTGATTCATTTTGAAAAGGGTTGAAAATTGATTTGAATGCACGTGGCACAAAACATTTTATAACTTGGGATAATTATGTAATATAATCTTGTGAACGAATTACATGTTACTTGTGCGTTCAGTAGCCCGAATCATGTCCGGGTTAAAGAATCAATAGACACACCACAATATAGAGTTATACACTGACAGGTGTACGCCTACACCCCGTGCTCAGGTCGTGGCCATTTCGTAAAATGATGCCAGGGATATCCGGGACATGGTCATTAACCCCCCAAAGGCTTTAAGTGAACAAGACTGTTTAAACGAGCCGATCAAATTATTCAATTAACCACCCAACGATGTAAGATTTGATGCTCGATCAAGCGGTATTCTATATATCGTAACCCAAGCCCGTATAGGGAAAATAAGTTAAAAGTATTTACCTTGGTAAGTATAAATCACAACTATCAAGTGAAGGTAGCTTTTACTGGTTCTTCTTATTCTGGAACAAAGGTTTATAATAACCTATTAAATTTCTAACGGGTCTTTATTTAAGCCTAAGCTTAGACCGGTTAGCTTTAAGGACGATACGGTTCAAACGCACGATTAAGCGAAGACCGGATAGAATGTTATTTAGTCCCGACAAGTTTGATGACTTGTATAATATGGGTATACTAAATACATTCTGGATTTTGAGACAAAAATGATAATGTTTGACCCGTTTCGGTCAATTTATGCAAACTAGTTACATAAACCGAACCGAACGCGAAAAGGGCGTCACGGGTAACCAAAAGTGTCATATGCAAGTTCCCTGAGTTAATATGCCTTAAATATGTTATAATATCAGTAAGATATCTTTTATTATGCCCAAAACGGATTTAAACACAAATTATGCCTTATAAGGGCATTTTGGTCATTTAAAAGATTATAAAAGAGTTTAATTTGTAATCTGAGTTACAGGTCTGGTTTATACAGTAAATATACTTAATTTAACATGTTATAACAGTAGGGTATGACCCATATGTGAAATTTATCATTTAAAACCAAACTATGCACCTTAGGGGTATTTTGGTAATTTCACAAGGGCTTAAAAGGTCAAAATTGGAAACCTGAGTTCAAAAACTTGTACTTATTGTTATTTTATAAAAATATACTAAAAAATCAGTAGGTATCAACCTTATATGTTTAACATGGTTATAATACATACTATGCGTTAAAAACGCTTAAAAAAGCGATTTGGAGCCGTTTCCGGGTTTTTAAAAGAAGGCTGATATTTTTATAATTCCAGAATGCTCAAAATATTTTATTTATCGAATAAAATCAGTAGAAAAAGGTTTGGGGTCAAAAGGATTTGTAAAACTCATTTTATGGCTTAAAAGGGCAAAATCGGTATTAACCGAATTAAACTTAGAGACCTATGTTATGCTCAGCCACAAATTAAATAAAAATCTTTAAAAATCCCAAAATATTATATTACATCAGTGGGTAAAAAGTTTGGTATCAAAAAGTGGGTTTAAATAGGTTATACGCTAATTACGCCAATTAATTAACATAAAGCTTTCAAATTACGCTAATGAGCATAACTCTTATTCTAGACCTCAAACTAATATCAAATTTTAGGTGCAAGTTTATAAATCAGTAACAAACGTTTCTACTCTTTCACTTTTTCAAAAATCACGTTTTATAGTCAAAAGGGCATAATAGTCAACATTTAAGCATAAATCGGAAACATGCATATGAATCGGATAAGTATTGAACCAAGTTGTAAAATCTCAGAGAGTTATACTTATATGAAACTTGGTCCAAAATAAGCTCTAAGACAGATCTCAAACATGCATGAATGGATCATAACTGATAGTCAAAGCAAAAGTCAAATTATGCGACTTTCGGGTCCGATCCGGGTTTAAACTGAAAATTGTCGAGTTGAACATGTTGAGACATGTTCTTACATTAATTACCATGTTATTTTAATGATCAAACAGGTTGCATGTACCCTACATTGCTAATTATGCTTAAACTTGCAAATAATCATTCTGTTGACTTTTTAAAGTATACATTGACTCGACAATTAGCATAGTTAGAGTGGGAATCTGAAAATACCCTTTTAAGGGTTTGTTACCCACATAAATACCTACTTGTAGGTACCTTCAATTCGAGAAATGACTGAGCAAATTTCGTTTAATCTCAAAGTCAAACTTAAATTACGATGGTTTGACTTTTAATTAATTAACTAAGCTAGAACGAATTAGAAGGGGTTAGGAATACTTACAAGAGTCCTAAATAAGCTTAGAGAGCACTAGAAAGCCTGAGGTTGATCAGAGAAGCTCCAGAAGTGGTCTTGCAAGAGAATGTGAAATGGTTGCAACAAAGGGTGTTCTTAAATATCACTTTTGATCATTCAAGATCATGCCACAAGGGTCTACTGATGATATAAGATCTGTCCAAAGATGCATGTAAGTCCATTGGAGAGCCCCTTGTATCAATTCACAGCTGTTAAGCATCGAAACAGACCTGTTAACTGACATATGTGCGCTGCTGTCGCTGGCAGCTTGTAGGCGGGCCACGAGAGCCCCTTCGCGGGCCGCGTACAAGTGCAGAACCAGCTTAACAAGTTTTCATGTTTTACAATTTGGTCCTTGGTCCTTGGAAACGTGGTTTTGGCTATTTATCTTGCTCATTAGACCCTCAAATCTGATTTTTAAGGAGCTTGGAACATTTACAAACATGGTAAAGTCCTTGGTTAACTTTGTGCTTACCCGAAAGGTCACGAATTTCAACGTTAACGCATTTAACCCTTCGTGCACGGTTTTGATCATAACTTTCTCATACGATAACGAAACTTGATGAAATTTTTATCACATATTCTAGTGAGTATATTTTACCATTACAAAGCTTCGGGTTTGCCAAAAGATCACTCAGAGGTATACTTTCAACATGTTGACACATTTAGCCCCTGTAGTTTGTAATTCCTCACTTTCTTTCATTTTCCGCTTCGTGTGATCCATGATTTATTCATTTAAGATTATAAACACCATGTAGGGTTATTGTAGGGCCTATTTATCCATTGTTGACACTTTGGACCCTTATAATCACATAGTTTCACTGTTTGTCAACTTTAGTCCCTCTAAAGTGCTCTTTCACATATTCAAAGCCTATGACACGTGTCAATACATTATTGGACGTAAATTTTCGAGGTGTTACAGCAACCCTCCTGGTGCATGACGGTAAGAGTGCGTGTAGTCAGGGCTGCCTCTGGCGTGAGATCAGACTGAGATTTCGCCTAACAGTTGTGGAAGTAATCCTGGAAGTTCCTTGGGTATCACACCGAAAGGAATCGCGAACGATTGGTGGATCCTTGATCCTCTGTTTCCTTAGCCCTATCATCAGTAACGGTTGCTAACAATGGCGGGGTATTCCCTCCGTAGACACTTCTGGGCTTTCATTGCAGAGTTGACGCTAATCTCTGCACAATTCCGATACTTTGGAACAGATGACGATTCTCCACTAGGGAGAGGGATACGCAAAGTTTTCTTCTCACAGGGTATATCTGCGCGATGTATGGATTACCAATCCATTCTAACTACTGCATCAAACTATCGAGGATAGCAGAAAGAAGATCGATGTCGAACACCCATCCCACAAGGTCGAGTTTGCATCCCAACGAACATATGAAATTTCAATTGTCTTGCCATCAGCCGATCCCACAATAGGTTCAAATTCGAGGAGCATCAGGGTTTAACGGAACAGAGACGAAACGATTAGCTACTCATACCAGCTACCATGTTGCTAAAGTCCTGGCGTCGCCCACGCCAATCCTAAATGCCCTTCCATGAGTATCATTTCCAGTGTTGTTGTTATCATTACGAGGATTTCCAGTACTGACGTCGTTTTCCGTGATTGTTGTCTTCTTGATTTAACCATGGCCGATCCATGCCGTAGGCACCATCATTTCCATACTATAGGCTACGATTACAAGTGCCTTGAGGTTGCCGTGACTGTTGCCTCTACTGTTGTTGCTCAAAACGGAGCCCTACGATCTCTCACCAACAGGGTCCATCATAACACATTCCGTGCCGCGTCCTAAGGCATAGCTCATTGCGCTGGCAATTATACATTCCTTTCTACAGTCAATTGTCATCGTGTATGTCCCGTTTGGTTCGTAAGAGTTGACTTCCATAAGTCATTAACTAGAGTGAATGATTCGATTGAAGCCAATTCGCTGGTATTCGTTGCCGGTAGTCAGGGTTGTCCAAATACTAGGACCGGAAAGGTACTACGCTCATCCTCTTGTCCGACGATCTAGCAAGTTGATTGAGTAAGACACAATACGCTGCTAGAGTGTTGTAGAAGTGATCGCACTTCAAGGTCTAAGACGTGAATACGTGAGTTCCAGCAAACAAAGAGGAGTGAGAAAAGTATAGACCATTCCTTCAACGTTGCGACATCCAACTCAGGGACGTTCGTACAAGCACCTAACATTCTACATGGTTCGCTAGGCGTTCAGGTGTGTGATCAGGTAATTCTCAATAGCTTCGAGATTCGCAAGGATTCAGTGAGAAGTGAAAAGATCATGTTCAAGTAAGAGACAATCACTGCTATGACTCCTATAGACTTGTTACATTTCACATTGATCAAATAACAGAGCAGAACCCCTTTTTCACTTGTTAAGCCTCACTGGGACTCACATGCACCCCACATTATTATTATGTGTGCACCCACAATAATATTGCGATTTGCATGCTCATCTCAGTTCCTCCTAACTCATGTCAAATGGTTCCTCAAACTCGAATGCCAAACAGAGGTTATAAAAAATGATAAGATCACAAGAATCTAAGGACTACGACATGCTACCAATGCATCATAATGTAAGCAAGCAGTTCACGCAATCATGCTATAGTGACGAGTGTGTGTTCGTATGTTGCGTCATAAACAAATGTGTACTAGTCATGTAATGTTTGCAACAAGTGAGAAAAACGAACCTTGCAATCTGGAGCTGAGTGTCATGGTCATATTCATGTATTCAAAACTGTTCGGTTATAGTTTGTTTTATGAAAACATTATTAAAAGCAAGTTCACTAAAACCAGTGGCTCTCATACCAAACTGTCACACCCCAAAATACCACATGCGGAAACCCCCGCAAGGCGTGTGACGTACTAGGATCCAAGCCACCAATCACATTGAACTCATAAATATATTTAAATAAAACTTTCATTCATTAACATAAAGTGTTACAAACGTTACATGTCATTCATTGTATACAGCAGAAGCATAACTCATTTGTTAAGTGTTTCGTAAACCATGTGTACATAAACCATTAAGCTTGTATTGAGATTCCATGTATCTCGACCCATGACCACTCAAGCATCCCAAACAGCAAGTCCCAATGATATAAACCTACAAACCTGCAAGCATGCAGCCAAGTGTGTCAGACGACGCTGGTGAGTTCAAAGTTTTGTTAACGCGTTTAGTTACCAGATATGAGTATAAAACAGTTCAATGATTTGATTTAATGTTGTTATTAACTCGATTACCGCAGATGGCTACAATATTTATTTGCCCAACCCCAATGTCTCTATCAAAACATTGGTCATTATTTAAGGTAATTAGTTCACGCCCGTCCTCCCCGGTACGGTGTGAGGCTGCCAAACCTAATAGCGCTATCAACTAATAACCTCGTTGCCTCCCCGACAACTATCGGTAGATGTAAGGGGTCTTAATGATAGAAATGAGTGTAATAACCAACATCCCAATAACTCGACGTTCCTCCCCGGAACAATTACCAAATATCCCTCCCCGGGATGCATGCTTGGAAAAAGAGCAGTGAACTCACCTTAGATTTGCTCGGTATTTAACAAGTTACTTTACCCGTTCCAAGTCGGTCAACCAAACCCTACCATGGTTATCAAAGACAATCAGTATAGTGTTCACACATATCATGTATCCAACGTACACGTTGCACAAGTAGCAGACAAGCATAACACACGTACTTATACGCATCGTAACTGTCAAACATACAATCCGTTGATCTATAACTTTTATCGTGCAATCATATAACAAGTGTATGGTTTCAAATGCAAATCAATCACTTAGCAGTACATGTGTTTTCACAGATTGTTATCGCTGTTAAGATCACAGTATATCACATTTCGGACGTTCGTTTCCCAAACAAGTTTACCTCCCACGTGCAAGTCACTTAACAATGATTAACATAAGAGTGCTCTACTTACAACAGTGTTACACGAACCTAAGTACTCATCGTCATGTATAATAGTTCATGGTTATCACTCATCAGGTGTTCAAGTCACACACACACACAGGTTTGCATTAATACTACATGTTTCACATATTCTTTGCTCACGACACTCATCATGTTACATTCTATACATACCATCTAGTATCACCGATTAGACAGTTGGCTCAATGAATTGTGCTCATATAATCACGAAGATTAGCTGCTAGTTGGGCCAGAACCAATTTACATGCGATTGGGCCTGTCCTTGCGGACCATCGACGAAACCCACATGTTTCGTCGAGATCCACTTTGGCGAAACTCTCAATCTTTTGTCGGAAACAAGTCGACGAAACACTCCACCTTTCGTCGACTGGGATTCTTCCTTGATTCATAGGAACCCTAACTGGCAGTCGTTTACTAACATAATTATAGAAAACAACGTGTTCACAGTTTTTATAATTTTTTTATCTTTTTGATTTTTTAGAATTTTTTGGATTTTTTATTAATTTTTTGATTTTTTCAGATGAGTTAATTACATAGTTAGTCCCTGTGGTTTGCACAAAATAACATACTTAGGTACTAATAGTTTAAAATCACATTCTAGGGTATTAACTTTTCATTTTTTAACATTTGGAGGTATTAAGCTTATTTGTAGGTTTAAAATCACATTCCATTAGTACCTAAGTATGTTATTTTGTGCAAACCACAGGGACTAACTACGTTAATACCCTAGAAGTTAATACCTCCAAACGTTACAAAATGAAAAGTTAATACCCTAGAAGGTGATTTTAAACTATTAGTACCTAAGTATGTTATTTTGGGCAAACCACAGGGACTAACTATGTAATTAACTCCTTTCAGATTTTTTTGGAGTTTTTATTATTTTTTTGATTTTTTAGAATTTTTTTGATTTTTTTAGAATTTTTTGGATTTTTTATTTTTTAAAATTTTTGGATTTTTTATTTTTTTTAGAATTTTTTGGATTTTTTTATTATTTTTTAGAATTTTTTGGATTTCTTATTATTTTTTGGATTTTTTTTGAATTTTTTTTATTTCTCTTATTTTTTAGATAAAATTTATTATTTTTAATTTTTATTATTTGTGAAGCCAACATGTATGAACACTCGAATAAGATAAAAATCTGACTGTGATGTTTTTTGAGTTACCTATTTACCTAGTGTAGTACTCATCATTACCCACGAATTATTTTAAAATGACCCAAAAAACCCAAATGAGTTTTATTTGCCAGGCCTAACAGGGACAGTAGCGGATCCAGAAAATTTTTTAGTGGGTTCGTTTTGATATATTCTCACTTTTTGTTCCAAATCATATAAAGTTTTCACTAATTTTTTTTTCTATTTTTTTCAAACCGAGTTGGTTCGTATGAATCCACAAAATATGGCTGGATCCGCCACTGCATAGGGAAATCACTTTCTTTTCATTGATTGATAGAGAAATTACTCTCTAGCTAAGGTTTTAGTTAAGTAAGAAGATAACAAATGTTAAGTTAACTAAGATAACAATTCATGATCTGGATAGTCAATTTGGTCTTTGGTGTTAGAACTATAACACCGCTGACATGGTCTGTTTTTTTTTTTCTTTTTATTTATCTATATTCGAAAGATGTGCGTTGCATTTGGTTCGAAAAGCATGGTTTTCAATATGTCCCCGGATAGGCGCCACTAGTCCGGCTAGCTAGTGAGTGGCATGTTAGACACATTCAGTGTTGGACATACAAGTGGTTGTTGCATTTGAAGTTTATCAAGGGATTGTTGAACATAGATATTATTATGCATATAATTAGCATATTGTTTCAAATACCATGTGTCCAATGGTTTTATCATTATAAAACTATCACTTTTGTTAGTTAGTACAAGTGGGGTGGTTGAGATAAAGAAAGACGTGTATCATAGTGAAGGGGTGTGTACCGTGTAGGCGTGTAGCTACCAATTCCATCTTTACAATTATTATAATTACTAGTAGGGTGTGCGCGCGATGCGGCGGGGGCGACACTTTGGATTGCGGCACTCGTTGCTGGTAGTTTTCTTATTTGTATATGATAACATTATTGTAGTGGATATATGTCATAAGTGTTACACATGGGAGCCTAACACCTATAATGTCTTGCAATGTTCGATCAACCGCCTCTATCGCCTGACGTTTCGCCATCGATGCCTCATCCCATATAATTAACTTTGAGGACCTAATTAGTCGACTTATAACTCCTAAAGTTTTGGGACATAGTTTACTATTTATCTACTAAATATCGTAAATTAGTATTAAATAATTCCTAAAATTTTGGGATATAGTTTACTATCTATCTACTAATATCGTAAATTATTATTAAATAATTCCTAAAATTTTGGAACACAGTTTATCTTCTATCTACTAAATATCAAAGTTTTGTTTTGTTATAAAAATTAATAATAAATAAAGTATAGAAAAACTGTTTTAAACATGTAAAGATTCGTTTGTTAATAAAAAATACTAAACAAATGACAAAAAATAAAAGATAAGTTGTTATCGCTATAAAGTAAGTTTATTTTGTTGGTGAAATGATAAAGTTTATAATTTTATTATTTAAAGTCCATAACTTTTTTAAATATCCACATCATACTCATCCAATAAACTTTAATTTTAAAATTTTTGTTTTTCAAAAAGTAAAAAGTAAAAAATAGTAGGTGACTTGTAGGTACGTTTTAAACACCTTTAACTAAGGTTAAATTTCATTTTTATAAATATTTAAAAAATCATATTTTTATAAAACAATTTTTATAAAAAAAATAGGATGTAAAAGTTTATATCTTTATTAACTTTATCTTTTTATTTAAGAAATACAAATTATTCGAAAAATCTATAATATTATATAATTATTTTTTCATATCTCATGTCGTCCAACAGTTTTTTTTTTTTATAGAAAGCACTAATGGATATATACGAAATCCTCGTGGAACATGACTGTTAAATTGAATAAGTTTAGTGTGCTTTGTAAATACAATCTTGAATTTACTCCAAACCAAGAGGTAGTTTTCATGTTTTGGCCATTCTTGGTAATCGAATTTATCTCTTTAGAAATGATCAAGTATGAACATGTAAATTATATAATACGAACATGATTAAGTACTAAAGTATATTAGTTCAATCGAGATGTAAATTATAAGTGCAATAAAATAACACAAAACATAAACTTCAAATATAAAATAAACTTTATTATTCATGGGATAGTCTAGATCAAACAAAAACAACTGAAAATGAAAAAAACATAAAAACACTTGATATATTTCATCTAATTTCTCTTCTTTTTTGATCCGTTTTTCTTGTTTGTGCTCGAATCAGCAGTATCATCTAATTCATCTTCTTTCTCATCGTCCTCAGAATCATCTAAATTTATAACCTCGACTCATTTCCATTCAGAGAGTCTCTTAGATCTTTTCTTTTGATTCTCATACTTCCGATCCTTAAAAAACAAAAATTTAATAAAAAAGTTAAAAAATGATTAAATAAATTTTATAAAAAGAACAAATATTGAATAAAAAAATTTAAAAAAGAATAAATAAATTTTAAAATTACCTCTTTACTAAATTGACGTTGAAGATTAGACTTGTATGGACTGAACATTGCACCATAAGAAATAATTTCAACACTATTATCACCATCATCCTACAATAAAACACCAAATAATAACATAACGAACTTGTTAATATGAAAGATTATAAGCGAAAATATTACTTAAAAACTAACAAAAGCTAGTTCGACAACTGGGGTGTTTAAATTGGTGTGTTGAATCTGAAAAATCAAATAAGTTAGTATTCACATAAAAGTAAATAAAAGAAAACAATTATTCATTATTGCGATATAACAAAACTTATCATAGAACCGACCTTAGATTTTTCAATATCGCATGCTTGTTTTTTCGCATCAAGTGAATTCAGAACTGGCTCCATATTTTAAATCTGTTTAGCAATAGAAATGTAGAATTGTGAGTGTTTGCTATGTGTTTATAGTAGTCCATTAGGGTTTAGTTTTAGATTGGTCATCCATTTATTTAGGAAGTTTGTTGTGAGTTTTAAGTTTTTAAAATAAGATGCACATATCCTGTTTAGTTTGTTGTGGCATGTTTAATAGGAAGTTTGTTGTGAGTTTTATCTATACTATATTAAACATGCCACAACAAACTGACTCTGTACAAGTAAAATTAGGGAATATTTTAGTTTATTAATGCCGTTCAAAACAAAAAACTTGGGTAAAAAACAAATGTTAATGCACGGTAGCTAGGTAATGGTCAAAGCTGGCTTGGGTAAAAAACAAATGTTGGCTTTAATCAATTGTACATTTACGCATCAGCTATTTGTACTTTATCAACGCACGGCGAAACTAAAAAAGACAACTATCGAAACGTTTAAAAAAATGTGCCAATCGTCATGGTACATTCGGATTTTTTTAAAACATTACGGGTTGTAAGATATCGCATGAATACATTAAAGAATTAAAGATGGGGGAAGTGTAACTAATTACCCATAATTATGTTAAATGTCAAGGATTTAAATGTAATAGATTGAGGGACTAAAAAAATAATTATGGTTTAAAAGACCACTTTACCCTCATTCTAGGGGTTTATTTATAAATAATGGGGGAAGAAGTTCTTAACTTTTGGGAATCCTTCCCTCATGTATTATAATATAGTATAGATATTATATTATACATTATGGATTAGGATTAAATACAAAGGCTTCTAATTGTAAGAAGGGTACAAAAGCTTAAAAAAAAAACACTTAAACATCCACCACCACCCAATGGTGTGCAGCACATAACAATCGATTAGGATTAAATACAAAGGCTTTGTAATTTTAATTATTTGTTTTTTAGTAATAATATTTATTGTATAATTTGTTTTTAGTGATAAATAGTAGTTCATTATTTTTTGAGTATTTGTTTTTTTTTACTTTTAATAATTTATGATTCAATTTGATTTTTAGTAATAATTTACTTTTAAAGAAATCTAAATCTGTATCTATTTTTATTTATTTTTTAACAATCCAAGTTATTTGGTCGCGAGTTGTGACGATACGTTACCTTAGGCATTGTATCTGTTCGGTTGTTCGGTTTATTTTTTCAAAAAAAAAAAAACAATACCGAAACAATACATGCACTCGGTATAGAAACCAACACGTGATTTATATAAGCCGAAAACGATAAAGACAAACATCGGTACCAACACCGACAGTGGCGGAACTAGGAGAAAAATTTAGGGGTATCCCAATTTTTTTTTACCTTGGACCGCCCTTAAAAATTCAAGAGACCTGTGCGGCTAGTAAAAATGCGCCCTTATTATTTTTTTAACCTAGGCCCGCCCGTGAGAATTCTACAACCTTTAGAAGACCCGGGTGGCTAGTAAAAATGAGCTTTAATATATACAATTATTAGGTAACAAACCCGTGTACTACACGCGTTGAATAAAAAATATTAAAAGTTAGTAATAAAATTTAGAAATTATAATAGGATATTTTGAGATAAGATATAATTAAAATTACATATTGATTAGGTATAGATAGCTGTGTTATAAACTATTTTAATGTAAAATTGTTAATCAAATTGAGTTTCACTGTCTAAACAAAGTGAGAGAATGAAAACTAATTAATTATAGGATCCAAATATAATGTTCATCCTGGAGCTGATAAGATGTACCAGGATCTGAAGGCAAACTATTGGTGGATAGGCTTGAAGAAGTCTATAGCTGCCTACGTAGCTAAATGTTTGACGTGTGCACAAGTCAAAGCTGAACACCAGAAGCCGTCAGGTTTGCTACAACAGCCTGAAATTCCCACTTGGAATGGGAAATGGTGACAATGGATTTCATCACCAAGTTGCCAAGAACAAAGAAAGGAAATGATACTATATGGGTGATAGTAGATAGACTGACTAAGTCAGCACATTTCCTACCCATTAAGGAAACTTATGGTTCTGACATGTTAGCCAAATTGTATGTTGATAAGTGACTATTATCTCTGACAGAGATACCAGATACACGTCACACTTTTTGAAAAGTTTCCAACAGTCTTTGGGCACGCGCTTAAATTTCAGTACGGCTTACCATCCTCAGACGGACAGACAGAGTGAACGTACCATCCAAACTTTGGAAGACATGCTACGTGCATGTGTAATTGATCTAGGTGGTAGTTGGGATAAGCACCTGCCATTGACCGAGTTCTCCTATAACAATAGCTACCATACAAGCATTAAGGCTGCGCCTTTTGAGGCATTATATGGTAGAAAGTGTAGAACGCCTGTTTGTTGGGCAGAAGTAGGGAAAGCTCAATTGTCAGGACCTGATATAGTCCTTGAAACGACGAACAAGATTGTCCAGATTCGTGACCGCCTGAAAGCTGCCAGGGATAGGCAGAAAAGTTATGCCGATAAAAGGCGAAAACCTCTAAAGTTTGAGGTTGGTGATAGAGTCTTGCTAAAAGTATCACCCTGGAAGGGGGTGATGCGATTTGGTAAGAAAGGTAAGTTAAGCCCGATGTATATAGGACCATTTGAGATTATCGAATGTGTTGGGTCAGTGGCTTATAAGTTAAACTTACCTGAAGAGCTCAGTGGTATTCACAATGTATTCCATATCTGTAATCTTAAGAAATGTCTGGCTGATGAATCGCTAGTCATACCACATACGGATGTGCACATAGATGAGAGCTTGAAATTTGTGGAAAAACCTTTGTCGATTGAGGATCGACAGGTTAAAAAGCTTCGGAGGAAGCATGTGCCTATTTTGAAGGTTAAATGGGACGCCCGTAGAGGTCCCGAATATACGTGGGAGTTAGAATCTACCATGAAAGAAAAGTACCCTCAATTATTTCAATAAATCTCGAGGTCGAGATTTCTTTTAAGGGGGTGAGGATGTAACACCTCGTAAAATCATACCCAATAAAAAAAGACACGTGTCATGTAATACAAACGTGTTATGAAGACGGATCCAGACAAAGATGTACGGTAGGATTTAAAAGCGTCGACATGTTAATTTATACCTCTGAACGACCTATTAATAAATCCCTAACCATGATATATTTAATTAACATCTCAAATTATGCAAATAAATCTGATTATCCTAAATGGCAAAGTGATTATAACATAAGTCAGGAATTCAATATGAATTCTTGGTATTTCCGACATTTAAAAACCTCCCACATTGATCCAAAATGGTGTAAGTACATGCAAGGCATGCAAGAGCTGAAAACTTGGTCCCATTATTGAAAAGAAGCACAAGATTCGGACTTGTAAGAAATGTTGAGCAAGGCCAAGAAGTTGCAAATATTTTTTTGTCTCTGGTCATCGGTTACGGACCGTAAGAGCTAAGGCTTACGGTCCGTAAGGTTGTCGCTGGCAGCAGAAGTGAACAACTGCCTGTTCAGCCTGTTCCACCGCCTTAGATGAGTAGTTTTCGAAAACCAAGGGTCCTATAACTGGTTTTTAGCATCATAGGTACACCTGGGATGATCTTGCAACACATGTAGACTACCTTGGCATGATCTAGTGCATTTGGGTTCACTATATAAGAAGAACAAGTTGCAACATTCTCACTTCCTCACTTGGGAAAATTTTTCAAGACTTCTCTGGAGCTCCTCTGATCAGCAACAAGTTTCCTTAGGCTACCTAATCATACTTAGGACCTTTGTAAGTGTCCTTAATCCTTTTTATTTCAGTTTAGCTTAGTAAATTAGCTAAAAGTCAAACCGTCGTAATTAAGGTTTGACTTCGAGATTAATTAAAATTGGTTCAGTCAAATCTCGAATTAAAAGTACCTATAAGTAGGTAATTATGTGGGTAATAAACCCTCAAAGGGGTACTCTCTGATTCCCACTCTAACTAGGTCAATTGTCGGGTCAAAGCTAACTTTAAAAAGTCAACATAATACTTATTTTCAAATTAATACATGTCTAAACCTGTTTTATCATTAATATAACTTGATAATTAATGTAAGAACATGTCTAAACATGTTCAACCCGACAATTTTCAGCAGAGACCCGGTTCGGTACCGAAAGTCGCATAATTTGACTTTTGCTTTGACTTTCAGTTCTGACCCGTTTAAGCCTAGTTTAGGATTGCCTTAGAGCTTCTTTTGAACCTAGTCACATGTTAGTATAACCTTCTGTGATTATACGGCTTGGTTCACTAGTTGTCTAATTATTATGCAAGTTGTCGTTAATTGCCTAAATATTGACTAGTATGCCCTTTTCACCATAAAATAGGATTTTTAAAAATATAAAAGAGTAGACACATTGGTTACTGATTTATAAACTTGTACCCAAAATTTGACATCAGTTAGAGGTCTAGATTAAGAGTTATGCTCATTAGCGTAATTAGAAGGCTTTTTGTGAATTAAATGGCATAACTAGCATATAGCCTATCTAAACCCGATTTTTAATATCAAACTTTTTACCTACTTATATAAAATAATATTTTGGGATTTTTAAAGATTTTTAATTAATTTTAGGCTTAGCATAACATAGGGTTGTAGCTTTAATTCGGTTAATACCGGTTTTGCCCTTTTTGGCTATAAAATTAGTTTTTCAAACCTTTTTAACCCCAAACCTTTTGCCACTGATTTTGTATGATAAATAAATTATTTTAATCCTTCTGGAATAATAAAAATATCAGCTTTCTATATAGAACCCGGAAATGGCTCCAAATCGCCTTTTTAAGCGTTTTAACGCATAGTATGTATTAAAACTATGTTAAACATATAAGGTTTGATGCCTACTGATATTTTCAGTAAATTTTTATATATTAACAGTAAACAAAAGTTTTAAACTCAGATTTCCAATTTTGACCTTTTAGCCTATGTGAAATTACCAAAATACCCCTAAGGTGCATAGTTTGGTTTTAAATGATAAATTTCACATATATGTAGTATATTTACTAAATAAATCAGACCTGTAACTCAGATTACTAATTAAACTCTTTTATAACCTTTTAAATGACCAAAATGCCCTTACGGAGCATAATTCGAGTTTAAATCCGTTTTGGGCATAATGGAAGACATCTTACTGATGTCACAAAATATTTAAGGCATATTAACTTAGGAAACTTGCATAGGACTCATTTGGTTACTCGTTACGCACTTTTCGCGTTCGGGTCGGCTTATGTAACTAGTTTGCATATATTAGCCGAAGCGGGTCAAACCTTATCATTTTTGTCTCAAAATCCAGAATGTGTTTAGTTTACCCATATTATACAAGTCTTCAAACTTGTCGGGTCTAAATCACATTCTATTCCGGTCTTCGCTTATTCATGCGTTTGAACCATATCTTCCTTTAAAACTAACCGGTCTAAGCTTAAGCTTAATTAAAGACCCGTTAGAAATCTTATAGGTTATTGTAAACCTTCGTTCCAGAATAGGAGGCCCAGTAAAAGCTATCTGTACTTGCTGATTTGATACGGCTGTGATTAAATTTATATTTAGCTCAGGTAAATACTTTTAACTTATTTTCCCTATACGGGCTTGGGGTATGGTATATAAAATACCGCTTGGTCGGGCATTGAATCTTTAATCGGATAGAGGTTAAATCATTGAAATGCTCCGTTTGGAAATGTTTTGTTTGCTTAAAGCCTTTGGGGGGTTAATGACCATGTCCCAGATATCCTTGGCATCATTTTACGAAATGGCCACGACCTAAGCACGGGGTGTAGGCGTACACCCGTCAGTGCCTAAACTAATAATGTGGTGTGTCTATTGATCTTTAACCCGACATAAACCGGGCTACTGAACGCATAAGAAACATGTAATTCTTTTACAAGATTATATTCAAATAATTATCCTATGTTATAAAAAGTTTTGTGCCACGTGCATTCAAATCAATTTTATTAAACTTTTCAAAATGAGTCAGTTAAATTGTATTTACCAGTGTAAACTGACGTATTTTTCAAAAAAGGTTAAGTGCAGGTACTACTCGAACTAGGCTGGCTTTCTCCTAGTGTCCACAATAAGTCTCGCAAGCTTGGATGTTATAAAACTGTTGAACAATGTTTCCTTTTTATTTTTGATCCGCCTGTGGATCTGTTTCAACTACTTGTGATACTTAATATTACAATTTATTAAAGTTGAAATGAATCTATCTTTTGCTTCCGCTGTGCATTTAAATTTGTGTTGTTTGACTATGATGATATCAACTACGTCACGATACTCCCCACCGGGCCCACCGGTAATACGTGGAAATATCGGGGTGTGACAGGTTGGTATCAGAGCCAACACTGAGTGAATTAAACACTTGCCTTTTGTGTTTAATCTCAGTTACACAATTGCACATTCCTCAAATTTCGAGTCTAGACAAAGAACATAGGACAAATCCTGATTTTTGTTTATTTTGTCTTTTATATTATTCTTGTTGTTATCTTCGTTTATGTTGACAGGTCTAAATATGCCGCCGAGATTCTTCAGAAGAAAAGGAAAGTCACCTGTAACAGGCCACGACCAGGAGGTCGGGCCTTCTCAAAGACGAACCTCACCTATTCCTATTACCACCAGTCCATAGGGAGACTGGAGGGCGCATCTACAGCCAGCGAGGCGATCAGTCTCGTTAGCTTCGTCACCTTCTTACTTACACTCCTTTGGACCCCATTCCGAAAACGAACCAGATAACCCACAGCCTTCATTTATCCCTCTCCAGCGGTCCAACTTGCGCCATTCCTTTGATAACCCGTCCCATATCTTTCGAAGCCAGTTCAACCCGGCAAACTACCTCGAGGAACCAGTGGGTGTTAACCCATTGGGACCTGAAGATCACTTTTCGGGAGATCACGCCATGGATATGGATGAGGATACTGACCCTACTGAACCACCGACTGGTACCCCCACACATCCCATAGAAATTTCTGATGGGTCATCTTTTCACGGATCACCTTACCGTGGTCCAGATAGCTACCAAGCAAGGTTCAACCAGTTTGAATGGTACTTCACACCTTCGCACCATTCATCGCCTTACCAGTAGCAGCAGCAGCAACAGGATCCTTCCGGGGATTCATGCTTTGTGGCAGTTACCCCGCCACCACCATCACCTCAGCAGCAGCCTCTTGAGCCGCCAAGGCGAAGGAGATCAAACGCAGGGATGTCCGTGCGAGGAGGGGTACATATCAGCACGCCTCAACCATCGAGTGGCAACCACTACCCGCCGCTCCGAGAAAACCAGCAGATGGGGTGACCTTCAAACCCCAACTCGGAAGTGAACTCTTTACATGTTGTACCACCACCATTGGGCTTTGGCAACCCAATTCCTACCTACACTGGCCCAACAACGTATAATCCCTTCGAGCAGCCGGCTCACTCCAGTTTCAACTATGCGGAGATCGACCCATACCTGGCGGCGTGGAACTACAATGCTCTTAATCCCGAAGGGCCTTACGGAACTCCTTGGGGAGTCGGATACCCAGCTTATGGGTACCAACAGCAGCCGTCTCTTCGACCTCCACCACAGCCGCAGTCGCAGGTACCACGGTTTTCCCCGCCTGAGCGGGATGAAATTCTCCAAAGATTGGATCAGGTTGAGCAGGAAGTTCACAGAGATTACAGGGAGCGACAAGGTTTCTTCAAGGGATTAGCAGGTTTAATTAAGGGAAAAAGCAAGAAGGACCATTAAATCCTTCAATTTGTTGGTTGTATTGTGACAACCCTCGTAATTTCATGTATCCGTACAATTTATTAATAATAATTAAAGTGCTTGATGACTGTGCTGAATCATTTAACTGCTCTCTGAATACTGTGTTATACTTACATGTGCGTGTTAACATACTAGTAGAATACAGAAAAGTTAATAAATAGCCCTGCATATTTTCCTATGTGTTAGGAATTAATTGGGTTACAAATATATATATATAAGACACCTTACGGAACAATTAAACAATTTAACGGAACAGTATCCGACCGAACAACCGAACATTACCCGGGACACCAAATATTTGTCAAACACATTGTGTTAATATTCCTTGGCTAGTTATGATCCCCGAACACCATAACACCCACTAGAATGTCCACTAACTAACACATGTAACCATATACTTAGACTTGAACTATTATTTACTTCTACCATAAAAAATGTTTCACTTAGCCCCCCCCATTGTTCACAGCACCAAGGGGCCCCACACCCAAAGATTTGTTTAAATCTTCTTCCAAATCTTCCAAAATATTCACCTTGGACTTTGTTGAGATTTGATTGGATATGGGGATCTATATGCATGACCAAGATCACACACTATCATTCACAATCTTCACTCTCTCTCTTCACTACTCTCTCTCTCACTTTCGGCCTCCCCCAAACCGAACCCATCACCACCACATAACCACCACCTCCTTCCAAGATTCAAGTCCATTCAAAGCTACAAAGTTGATCCATGGAGGTTGCAAGTTGAAGGACTTTCTAAGGAGCTTTGTTCTAGTCTTTTTCATCACCTTCTCTCTACATTTTCATCACTAGATCCTACCCTAGCCTTGTGCTAGTAGTAAGTTACTTGTACACCCTTGTTCATCTTGTTTTTGTGATCAAAAGTTGTAGTATGTTAGTTTGTTTAAATCACTAAAGAACAAGAACCAAAAGATGAACATAAAGCTTAATATAAAGATGAAACATGATGTATTTATGTTAGTATGATGTTGTCTTGAGATGTTACTGATTTCTTGCTGATTACTTGTTAATATTGATTACTAGAAATGTTGTTGATCATTATGCATGTTAACGGAACCAATGTAACTCCCATTAGAATGTAAAAGCTGAAAAACAGAAAGCTGTTTAGCGATTACAGCCAACTTCAGTTGGCTGTAACCGAACCTTAATAAAGAGAAAAATGTATTTTCTGAAGTCTAGATTTATGTATTATGAAATACGGTTCTAATGGCACTGAAATCATAATTTTTGGACTTCGTTTACTATTTTTAAAGGCCCTTTTAAAAACAGCAGCTGAAGCTGAGTTTTTGCTGCAGTAAATGGGTGATGTGTTTTTGGTCATAACTGGAAATCTATGATGAATCAACTCATGAAATTTGTACATTAGATGACAACTGATGTATTTGTAATTACCCCACTGGAATTTCGTAAATCGGACTCTCGATGAATTTTAAATAAATTATTCCGTGGACTGCAGTAAGAAAAAGATAAATCTGAGTTCAGTCCGGAAAATGAATTTTTATAAAATATTGGTGATGAATTGGATCCCGATATTTTTCCACAATAATATTTGGATCATTTAAGACCTTCAGTAAAAAGTTGGGAATTTTTGAAAAAAGTTAACTATTTTATTAAAATCCCCGAAAACAGCCCAGTTTTGAATATAAAAGCTGAAACGACATAAGTAGTGATTTGCGTGTCTAAATGTCGGGTAGGTTATCCGAGAATGATATTACATGTTATATGTCTATAAAAGTGTTATGTGCAATGTCGTATGTTTGTTTATGAGCGGGAATAGATGGGAAGCTTATATGGGCATAAACCGTTAAAGTGATGCATGTTATGTGATAGAAACGTGTAGGAACTTTGTGCTCTATTTGAAAACCACTAAATGACTAACCGGTAATTATCCTAGGACGTGATTGACCGACCTTGACTGTTAGCTATTTTTGAGAGTCAAACCGAGCAACCGAGGTGAGTTCACACTCCTAAGGC
This sequence comes from Helianthus tuberosus, assembly GCA_030545235.1. Lineage (NCBI taxonomy): Eukaryota > Viridiplantae > Streptophyta > Magnoliopsida > Asterales > Asteraceae > Helianthus > Helianthus tuberosus. The sequence continues at coordinate 126,060,277 of CM060416.1, forward strand.
ATGGGATTCCAGGTGGGTTGGGAATGGGATTGAATAACTACTCGTACTATCATTACTAATAAACTACTTTTCACTGTCCTCGGATTGAAGGGCACGTACTTAAAACCTACGTACATTCATACTGACTACTGTCCTCGGATTGAAGGGCACGTACGTAAAACCTACGTACACTCATACTTGCTACGGTCCTTGGATCAAGAAGGGCACGTACGGATACGACTAGTCCAGTAACATACAACATGGGAAGCCCCCACTAATCATCGCAAACATGTTTGGTGTTGGTGCATCCGTCTGTCGTCTACGTCTTGTATCGAGTCTTAAATAATATTGTATAGATCAGGGCTCGTAGATCGAGAAAATAGGAAGATTTAGTGAGTTTAGAAGCTGATTTCGCTCATAGAGGCTGATTCCGCTCCAAATGTCATTGTGTCTCTTCGAGCGGAATCACAAGATTCAGATTCCGCTCCAAATAGTTCTTGTAGGTTTTGAGCGGAATCAGAACAGTATATATATGTCATTTAGGAGTGAAATCAGTAAGAAAGTGTGTGTGTTGTCTTCCGGTGGGCCACAAAGTGCTGCCGAAGTGTTGAATCGATTGTAAACGTCATCAAGATCAATAGAATCAACAGTTGAAAGTGAATACTCGGTGAATTGAACCTGATTTGTCTGTTTCCGCCGTTCAAATCAGGAATAGTTCTTCTGTTAGACTCGTTCGGGTCCAAATTCGATCCTACAAGTGGTATCAGAGCTAAGGAGGAAGAGCTCTTGCCAATTCAGCCAAAAATTCTGTTTTTCTACACCTTCTAAACTGTATTTTACAAATTGACCGAGAAAAAGTTGTCGAATTGTTCTGATTTTTGCACAGTATGTTCGGAATTAGTATCTTACAAAGCCTTGAAAGTTTCAGCAGTTAATTCGAACTAAAACTGTGTAATTTGCTTATTCCACTCGTAAACGATCGAGAGAATGATGACATCAGCTTGAATCTGCTCCAGATCAACTTTAATTGGTTGATTCCGCTCCAAGAATATTGTCTGATTTCGCTCCAAAGCAAATTAATTCTGATTTCGCTCCAGGATACATTCTAATTTCGCTCCAGGATACTTCATGATTCCGCTCCTGATTACAATGTGATTCCGCTCCTAATCAATTTGAGATTCCGCTCCTGATCACTTTGAGATTTCGCTCCTGGTTACTTGTTGATCCCGCTCTAAACAATGATCCCACATAAATCGTTGATTTCGCTCGAAAGGATTGTTGTGATAATTTTTGAAATCTGAAAAATGGACGACGAATTTTATAACGCGTTCGCTACCCCAGTTACCCCTATTAGTATTGCACAGATCACGATGTTGGAGAACGAAACGGGAACTACGCAAAAACCGCCCAAACTAATGAACATCGAAGAATATAAGGGTTGGGAAGGTCGTTTCGAGAATTGGGTGCAAGCAAACTATCTTGATGCTTGGGAATGTGTCGAGACGAAATACATTCGACCGATGAATGATGATGAAGAGGTTGTTCCGATAAAAGATCTGAGTGCCGATGCTAGAAAGAAATACAAAGATGAGAAAATGATGCTAAGTCTTCTACAACAAGCTGTGAAGGAAGATATCTTAGTGTTATTGCAACATAATGGAACTTCCTACTCGATTTGGAAATCATTAAGATCGAAGTTTCATGGAAGTCAAGAGATGATTAAGAACAAGAAATCACTTTTGAAGAAAGAGTTTAATTTGTTTCATGGATTGAAGAATGAAAGCACAAGGCAAATCATTGAGAGATACTGTAATTTGCTAGCTAATATGAAGAGATTGAGCATCGAGAAAGACAATGAAGAGTTGATCGAAAAGCTTGCTGATGCTTTGCCACACGAGACTTGGGGTACATATCTGATGATGCTCAGAAACAAGAAAGGATTCAATACACTCACTCTGAGTAAGTTCATTGAGAAGTTGGAAGCTCAAGAGATGGAGCAAAGGAAGATTGTTCGGATGAAAGATTTCGATGGTGAACAGGATATTGGGTTGTATTACAAAGCAGGGGTGAATGAGAAAACCACAAATTTTTCGCCAAAAGTGGAAACTGCTTACAATACCAAGAATTCATCAGGAAGCTCATCTAAAGGATCAAGCAGCAATAATAGTTTCTCATCATTTCCATCATTCGATCCAAACATCTCAGCAACAAAGAATGGGAGAAAACTTCAGTGTAACATTGTACTAAATCTTGAGAATGATTAAGATTACTCTGAGGAAGTTGCTAAAAATCACATGTCTTTGTTAGGAATGGTGTTGGAATCTTACAGTAGTTTTGTGGCTGGAAAGATCGGGAATCCTATGCTTACAAAAGAGGATTACGATCAGATTGATGCTGAGGAGATGGAGCTTATGGATATTAAGTGGTGTTTGGCTAGTGTTCTAAGGAGAACTGAGAAATTTAAGCAAATCACAGGAAGAAATGATCTTCGAGAAGCTAATATTTCTACTTTGGGTTTTGATAAATCTAAAGTCACTTGTTTTCGATGCAGGGAGAAAGGTCACTTCAAGTGAGAGTGCACCAATCGTGAAGCAAGTGGAGCTCAGAATCCTTTCAACAACAACAATGATTACTACCGAAAAGCCATCTACCATAAAGTTTCTCAACAACCATCTCAACAACATCAACATCAAGCACAGACTGCACATGGAAGGAATGTGATTGAAGATTCTGGAAAGAGAGCTTGTGTGGTTAATCAAGAAGAAAAGAAGTCATCAACAGGGTTCAACTGGGATAAGTATATTTCATCTGATGCAAAAGCCTGTGTGATTGATCAAGATGATGAAAAGATGCCTGAAGGGTTTAGCTGGGAAAATTTTACATGGGATGATTATATTCCAGATCAAACTCCAGCTCACACAGCTTTTGTTGCTAGGATTGAATAAGATAGTGATGATGATCGTGAGTATTGGTCAAAGAAAATGGCAGATCATTTGAAAATGATGGCTGAAAGTGACAGTGAATATGAGAAAGCGAAAAAGAAAAAGGTAAAGACACCAATTAGCAGTGACGATGAAGAAGTTCCAGTGATAAAAAGGAAAGTAAAAGTTGAAGTTCCAAAGTTGATGAAGAAGTTGATGCTAAAAAGATTCCTGTAAAGTGTGACACTTGTGAAGCTATAAAGAAGCAGAACAACACATTGATTTATAACTTGAACAGTTTGAAGGAATCTTATGATGTCCTGAACAAAGCTATGAATCAATACAATCATATAAGTGAAGAGCAAGCAACTACAATGAAGACACTTCAGGGTGCATTCATGATCAAGCAAAAAGTGGTGAACAACTACATCGAGAAGTGTGCAGCTCTTGAACATAAACTAGAGTTACAAAGGATAGAAACTGAAAGAGTTAATCGTTTGTTGAAAAGTTACTCATGTACTTCTTATGTCATTGACATGATATATCCGACTGTTGAAGGCATGAAGGCATTTGAAGAGGATGAAGTAACTGAAGAAAAAGATGCTGGAAGAGTTGCTGAAGGAAAGACTTCTGAGAAGAAGAGTGACACAAAGAAAAAGACTGACAAGAAGGATTCTGGTAAGAAACAAGATGTCGGTTATAACAAGTGTCCACCCCCGCTAGAAAATGGATAATTGCCCAGAAATCCAAATGATGAAAGAGTCAAAAAGGCTACAAACTTACAGTGGGAGTCGGAGTCCTCAGTCAATTTGCCAGAAAGTATTGATGTCGTGTTTACATCGTCTGACACTGATCAACAATCTCAATTGATGAAGAAAGTGGTGGATCATGTGTTAGATAATGATGAAACTGAGAGTCAAAGTTGGAGTCTAGTTCAGAGTCAAAATCTGAGTCCAGCATTCCGGGTCAAAATGAAAAACAGGGCAAAATAGTTTACGACAAAGAATTTCTATTATCAAAATCTAATTTGAATGATGAAACATTTAAAGTGGCATATACTTTGAATGATTCAGACAAATTATATTCTGATGAGGAATTTCCAATAAGAGGTGTCAAAACTGAATTGATCAAAAAGGTTTTCAAACTAACAGAAATTAACATTTCTGAAATAAAAGATTTAAATCTTAATGATAAACCTAAAAAATACACCTCAAGAGTACAACAAAGATTAAACAAGAAAAAAGGTTACAGTTCTGGTTCAAGTTTTCACAAGAAACCAAACCCTAACCGTAATTTCAAAAAGAAAGGTCTTGGATTTATTCCAACAGAAAAACAGAAAAATGAAAAATATGTTCGTGATTTTAAAGCAAAGATGACATTTGTTTCAGGTACTTCATCAGAAGAGGAAGAAAAGAAAGAATTCTGGAAGCAGTCAAACAGTGAGTTCCTTGCAAAGAAGCAAGAAGAGATGAAGTTTACTGGACAGAGGAAAGATACGAGAACCTGTTTCCAATGCAACACTGTTGGACATATTTCCAGAGATTGTTCTAAGGCAATACCATCAAAACAGGGAGTTTCTCGTAAACAGAAAGAAAAAGTGATTGAGTTTGAACCACCAATTGACAGAACAAAGTTATTCAAAAATTCTACATTTGAAATTGGTGAATGTTCAAACAAGTTTTACAAGAAAAGAGCTAAAAATGACAAACAAAAATGGGTGGTTAAGAAGTCTGGAGGTAGTTCTAGCGATGATTCTGATAGGTCAAAATCAGAGGAGCCACAGGTTGTTTCAAAAAGTGAAGGATCAGTTTCGATTGTGGATGATGAGAATTTTCCACCACTTCGAGCTGAAAATTTAAAAAGAAAATTGGTAAAGTTGAGATATCAAACCAATTTTATGATGATAAAAAGGTTTTTGATGTTGAAAAGGCCTTTAACCCCACTGTGAAACACATTTTTGGTAAAATGATTGATCGAAAAGTCAAAGGGTTTAAAGAGTTTTACGAGAAGAAGACGAAGAAAGATAAAGTTGAACCATCCCTGGTTTGTGACTGGGATGGTACATATTACGAACAGTAAGTCTGTGGACTTGCCGGAGATCCCAAGTTGGTAATCGTGGATCAGGAATCGGCATCATTCATAAAAATTGTTGTTTGTGAAATTTTTTAACAAAGTGTTTAAATGTTTACAGGTAAAGGACTATACCGGAACTCCCAGGTTGGTAAGTGTGGAGTAGGTATCGGCATTTATCTTGAAATGTACTTTGATAAGTTCATCGTACAAATGATACAGAGGTTTGTTTGTTTTGACATAGTGATTACTTAAGGTCATTAATTTGAACTTGATGTAATTTTCATACAAGTGGTTGAAAGACAATATGATGAACCATGCCCCTACAAGTGCTAAAAACAAACTTATTTTCCGGAAAAATCATTTTGATTAAAACAAACTTAAGTGTTTTGAAATCTAAATGAGAAAATAGTTTGTTGAAAGGGGGAATTCTGATTGTTTATGCCAAGTGAATGGCGATTTGAAGCAATTTGATATCAGTTGTCACGTTGTTTGTACAGTTTATTTTCAAATTTCCTAAAATGTGTTTGCATTTTAGGGGGAGTAAGAAATTTTAGAAAATCCAACAACATTTAAAAATTTGAAAAAGACAAAAACATGATAAAATTGAAAAATGAGTTTTGTTGTATAAAAGAGGAAATGATAGTACATCAGTGGACTATCACAACATGCTAAAGAATTGGAAAGTCAAATGTGATAAACGATCTCACTGTGGATGTGTGAGTAGGTTTTTGCACATTTAGTAGATTGTGACGAGATATAAACCTAAATTCAAACTTGCTTATATCGTGGGGAAACATCTCTCGGATATATGGGTAACCCCCGAAATCTTGTTTGAAAAGTCTCTCTTTCTGAGATACTAGGTCTTTATGCTCAGTGATATCTGGGGTATTATCCCGGGACTTCTGATTTTGTGGAAGCAATGGCCTAGTCCCCGGAGAATACTTTCTGTTTGCTTGAAACATAGCGCCGCCCTCAGCAAATTGATGAAACAATAAAATTGATAGTCATTGTTGTTGTAAAAAAGATCCTCTAAAGGGGACACACCAAAAGTCGAAGCCGTCATCTCTCTGCGTATACAGAAGTATCGACCTGAGCTCTCACGGCCCTCGCATTATAACCCCTTACAGATATCATCTGTGGTATATTCACCTGTAAGACTGAATATTGGGATCTGGATACAGGTGTATATTCTGAGGTGGGACACGCGATTAAGTTTAAGTGCTTAAGACATTAATATCGTATCTCGAAGCAGTTGAACTTTGTGTGAGAATTTAAGTGGACCAGTATACTGACAATCTAGGTGAATTGTTTAGAACTTAAAATGAAATGAAGCTTAACGGTGTTGGTGATTTGTCTCAAAAACTGATATGATCCTCTTACACAAACTCACAAAAATATTGTATGTAAATATTTCTTTACTGCATTTCATTCTATTAAAAAATCCAAAAAGATTTTCAGTGTGTTTTAGCATAAATTTTGTAAAATACAAAAAGATTTTCGACAACTGGTGTTGGAGAGCTGATTTTCAAAATTCCAAGTGCTAAACATGATGAACAGATGGTTTGAGAGAGTGTGTTGTTTTTGAACATAAAAGTGATATATCTTCAAGTGGTTCATCAATGATTAACATGGTAAAATCATTCTTTGATTGTATTATTCCTGCAAGAGGTTCATTAGATGGTGAGATTGTTTTACAAGTTATCATCAGAAAATTTATTTTTGGGTAGAGAATGTGCAGGTTATTTGAATGATAGAGAGTCAGGTTCTGATACCTGAGGACTGTGTGATTTCAACATGCCAGACTGCGATCCCAGTATATTGAAAGGGGGAGTCTGAAGACATCCGAGTAGAGATTGTTCGTGAGGAGTTTGTTGATGATAGAGAAAAGAGAAGATAAAGATTGAAGGATACTTACAGCGTCAAATATTTCAAAGAAAAGAAGCCCAAAGGCTGATAAAGATTGAAAGTGCGAAGACTCGACACTGAAGACTCCGTCAACATCCGAGGGGGAGTTTGTTGGTGCATCCGTCTGTCGTCTACGTCTTGTATCGAGTCTTAGATAATATTGTATAGATCAGGGCTCGTAGATCGAGAAAATAGGAAGATTTAGTAAGTTTAGAAGCTGATTTCGCTCATAGAGGCTGATTCCGCTCCAAATGTCATTGTGTCTCTTCGAGCGAAATCACAAGATTCAGATTCCTCTCCAAATGGTTCTTGTAGGTTTCGAGCGGAATCAGAACAGTATATATATGTCATTTAGGAGCGAAATCAGTAAGAAAGTGTGTGTGTTGTCTTCCGGTGAGCCACGAAGTGCTGCCGAAACATATTTGGGAAACCGCGTTACGGATTAATACGATACAACATGGGAAGCCCCCACTAATCATCGCAAACATGTTTGGGAAACTGCGATACGGATTAATACGATATACATGGGAAGCCCCCACTAATCATCGCACACATGTTCGGGAAACCGCGATACAGATTAATACAGTACATGGTTTACGAAATAAACATAGGGTTTACGAACACTATAACTAAACAACCAACTGTGAACTCGCTCAACTTTGTTGTTGACTCGTTGTTACATGCCTCGCAGGTCGTTAGGTACTCATGGAGCTTGCATTGGAGTGGGAAGAGTCGTTGTGGGACATGGATAGCTGTGTGCCATGCTAAACATTTGAAACGTTTAAACTTGTGACTTGGTTTTAAACTTTACGCTTCCGCTTGCAACTTAAACTATATTTTGTTTAGACACCAATTGTATTGTGATGGATTTTTATATACTACTTACATGCTCGTTCAATATGATTGGTGGCTTGATCCTGGTCAGTCACGCCTCCAAGCGGTGATACTCCGCGTGTGGATTTTGGGGTGTGACCGATTGGTATCAGAGCCATTGGTTATAGCGAACTTGGTTTTAATAAGGGAAAATGTTTTTATTAAGACCGGACTATAACCTGTACAGTGCTCAACGATCCACAACGACGCTTCACTCCACGTGCGAGGCTCAACATTCTAGGCGATATGGCTTATGTTTATATTACCTACTTGCTAGTCACATAGTACATTGCTTATAGTATGCTTAAATAAACGTAACAACTATTGCTTGAAACACATGTGTGCTTACTCTCTTCTGTCATCGCACTTTCGCGAACCTCTCTCACTCATGTTTTCCTTTGATATAAAGATCATGAGTGGACGCGTTAACCTAACTCAAGCCCAGTTGGCGGCTTTGATCACTAAACAAGTTACCGCAGCGCTCGCAGCTGCCCAGGCAGGAGGTCAGAACGCTCAGCCACCAGTATGCACGTTCAAGACTTTTATGGACTGTCGTCCTAGTACTTTCAGTGGCACTGAAGGGGCCATCGGACTCCTCCACTGGTTCGAGAAGCTCGAATCGGTCTTCGAGATGTGTGAATGCCCTAAGGCTCGTAGGGTGAAGTATGCCACTGGTACTCTCGAAGGCCTTGCGTTGACTTGGTGGAACGCGCAAGTTCAAATGTTAGGGCTGGCAGCTGCTAATGCCACCCCATGGAATGACTTCAAGGAGCTGATCAAGTGAGAATACTGTAATCGCGATGACATCCACAAGTTGGAAGTGGAGTTCTTTAACCTGAAGATGACGGGGTCAGAGATAGAGGCGTATACGAAGCAATCCAACGAACTGGCAGTGTTATGTCCAACTATGGTGGATCCTCCCATCAAGCGCATTGAGCTGTACCTCAAAGGCTTAGTACCAGAGATACAAAGCCATGTGACTGCTGCTAACCTTGCTACCATCCAGGATGTTACTCGTCTCGCTCATCGTCTCACAGACCAGGCAGTGGAACAGAACAGGCTGCCTAAGCGTATAAGTGCTACTGTTACTGCTACTTCTGCTATTCCCAGTGACAACAAACGAAAATGGGATGGAGCCAACAACAAGGGTTCGACTACAGTTCAGTCTCAGGCACAACAGCGAAAGATTTATGACTACCAGAGTCCTGGTCAGCAATCTTCTGGTAGTCAAGGGCAGGGTGGATATCGAGGAAACTACCCAAAGTGCAACAAATGCAACAGACACCACAGTGGTCAGTGCAATAAGGGACGTTGTCAGAGGTGTCTCAAGATGGGTCATGAAGCCAAGGATTGCAGGAGCTCACGGCCTACAAATCAGAATCGTCAGCAGTAACAGCGAGGCAACAGGGGATGCTTTCAGTGTGGTGCTGAAGGCCACTTCAAGCGGGACTGCCCCCAGTTAAATCAAAATCAGAATAACAACAACAACAATAATCAGGGCAACGGGAATAACAACGGGGGTAATAACGACGGCAATGGTGCCAGGGGACGTGTTTTCGTGCTGGGTCAGGGTGATGCAAGGAACGATCCCAACGTTGTGATGGGTAAGTTTCTTCTCGACGACTTTTATGTTACTATTTTATTTGATTCGGGTGCCGATACCAGTTATGTGTCTCTAAAAGTTAGTCAAATGCTTAAGCGCACCCCAACACTTTTGACCACCAAACACACAGTAGAGCTAGCAAACGGTAAAAGTCTCGAGGCCACGCACGTAATCAAGGGTTGTAACCTTGTCTTAGCTGGTCAGACCTTCTCTATCGATCTTATTCCTATCGTTCTGGGTAGTTTTGATGTTGTTATTGGGATGGATTGGTTATCTCATCAGCAAGCGGAAATTCTTTGCAACGAGAAGATTGTCCGCTTCCCTCGTTCTGGTAAAGAACCTCTCATGATTCATGGCGACAAGAGTGGTGCTGTCGTAGGCATTATCTCTTTCCTTAAGGCCCGGAAGTGGTTGCGAAAGGGCCACACTGCCATCCTGGCACTCGTTACCGACACATCAACGGAAGAGAAGAGAATTGAAGACATTCCTATTGTGCGCGATTTTCCTGAGGTATTCCCTGAGGAATTACCTGGTCTCCCGCCTCATCGCCAAGTTGAGTTTCAAATCGAGCTAGCTCCTGGAGCAGCACCAGTAGCTCGAGCACCATACCGTCTAGCTCCGTCAGAACTCGAAGAACTGTCCACCCAACTACAAGAACTCTTGGAAAAGGGTTTCATACGTCCTAGCTCTTCGGCTTGGGGAGCTCCAGTACTATTCGTGAAGAAGAAAGACGGTACCTTCAGAATGTGCATCGACTACCGCGAACTCAATAAGGTGACCGTAAAGAATCGTTATCCTCTCCCGCGCATTGATGACTTATTCGACTAGCTGCAAGGGTCGAGCTACTACTCCAAGATTGATCTGAGATCGGGATACCAGCAGCTGAGAGTCCGAGAGGAGGACGTCTCCAAAACAGCGTTCAGAACTCGTTACGGCCATTACGAGTATCTGGTCATGCCTTTCGGGTTGACGAATGCACCAGCGGTCTTCATGGATCTCATGAACCGAGTGTGTAAACCTTACCTGGATAAGTTCGTTATCGTTTTCATCGATGATATCCTGATATATTCTAAGAGTCGGGAGGAACACGAGCAGCATCTACGACTTATGCTGGAACTTCTTCGAGCAGAGCAACTGTATGCCAAGTTTTCGAAATGTGACTTCTGGCTTCGCGAAGTCCACTTTTTAGGCCACGTAGTAAACAAGGATGGGATTCATGTTGATCCATCCAAGGTTGACTCGATCAAGAACTGGCCTGTACCCCCTACACCAACAGAAATCCGCCAATTCTTGGGTTAGGCAGGATATTACAGAAGATTTATCAAGGATTTCTCAAGGATTGCGCAACCTCTCACTTCACTGACTCAGAAGGGTGTCATCTACCGTTGGGGAGATGCACAGGAGTCCGCATTTCAGCACTTAAAAGACAGACTTTGTAGCGCGCCTATCCTCTCATTGCCTGAAGGCACAGATGATTTTGTGGTTTATGGCGGCGCTTCCATCCAAGGGCTTGGTTGCGTGTTGATGCAACGTGACAAGGTCATTGCCTACGCATCACGCCAACTTAAAGTTCACGAAAGGAACTACACTACGCATGACTTGGAACTGGGAGCAGTTGTCTTCGCGCTTAAGATATGGAGACATTACCTGTACGGTACCAAGTGCACCATTTACACCGATCACAGGAGTCTCGAGCATATCTTCAAGCAAAAGGAGTTAAACATGCGACAACGCCGATGGGTCGAGCTCTTGAACGATTATGAATACGCGATCAAGTACCATCCGGGCAAGGCCAATGTTGTGGCCGACGCCCTCAGTCGAAAGGATACTATACCTAAGCGTGTACGTGCGTTACAGCTTACCATCCAATCTAGTCTTCCTGCTCAAATTCGTGATGCTCAAGTTGAAGCATTGAAAGCAGAGAACATCAGGGCTGAGTCCTTACGAGGATCGAGGCAGCGGCTAGAACAAAAGGAAGACGACGCCTACTATGTAAACGAGCGCATCTGGGTTCCATTGTATGGAGAATTACGCGAGCTTGTGATGGATGAAGCGCATAAGTCCCGTTACTCAGTACACCCTGGTTCGGATAAGATGTACCACGACCTCAAGACTACGTATTGGTGGCCTGGAATGAAAGCCCACATAGCAACCTACGTCAGTAAATGCTTGACTTGTGCTAGGGTCAAGACCGAATATCAGAAACCCTCAGGCCTATTTCAACAACCAGAGATCCCGAAATGGAAATGGGAGCAAATTTCCATGGATTTCGTTACCGGCCTGCCTAGATCCCAACGCGGAAATGATACCATTTGGGTGATCGTGGATCGACTGACTAAGTCTGCACACTTCTTGGCTATCAAGGAAACCGACAAGTTTTCTACTCTAGCAGACATCTACCTAAAGGAAGTAGTATCAAGGCACGGAGTGCCAACCTCCATCATTTCTGATCGTGACGCGCGTTTTACTTCTGAACTGTGGCAAGCCATGCACAAGTATTTTGGCTCACGTTTAGATATGTGTACCGCTTATCACCCACAGACGGATGGGCAATCTGAGCGCACCATCCAAACCCTTGAAGACATGCTTAGGGCATGCGTAATCGATTTTGGTAATGGCTGGGAAAAGCACCTCCCGCTAGTGGAGTTTTCGTATAACAACAGTTACCACACCAGCATCCAGGCCGCTCCGTTCGAGGCATTGTACGGACGTAAATGCCGATCACCTCTCTGTTGGGCAGAAGTTGGTGACAGCCAATTCACAGGCCCAGAACTTGTAGTAGATACAACCGAAAGGATTGCTCAGATACGACAACGAATGGCGGCAGCTCGTGACCGTCAGAAAAGCTACGCTGATAAGCGCAAGAAGCCACTCGAGTTCCAGGTTGGGGACCGGGTGCTAGTTAAAGTCTCACCTTGGAAAGGTGTAGTTCGTTTTGGCAAACGAGGCAAACTCAACCCGTGATATGTCGGACCATTCGAAATCATTGAGAAAATTAGCAAAGTCGCCTACAGGTTGAATCTACCTGAAGAACTAAGCGGAGTTCACAACGTATTCCACGTGTCAAATCTGAAGAAGTGTCTGTCAGATGAGACTCTCATAGTTCCTCTTAAAGAGCTCACTATCGACGACCAGCTGCGATTCGTCGAGGAACCAGTAGATATTACTGATCGAGATGTTAAGATTCTCAAGCGTACCAGGATACCTCTAGTCCGAGTTCGTTGGAATTCCCGTCGTGGCCCAGAGTATACCTGGGAACGAGAAGACCAAATGAAACTTAAGTACCCCCAGCTGTTTAAGAAAAATGCAACCACTACTGAGGCTGAAGCTACTGCAGAATTTCGGGACGAAATTCCAAATCAACGGGGGGATAATGTGACACCCCAGGAAAAGCCAGTAAACACCGCAACTTAACTAGCTACCTCAGTAACTACGCACTAAATTTCGGGACGGAATTTTCTTAACAGGGGGAGAATGTGAAAACCCTCGTAATTCCATGTATCCGTACAATTTATTAATAATAATTAAAGTGCTTGATGACTGTGCTGAATCATTTAACTGCTCTCTGAATACTGTGTTATACTTACATGTGCGTGTTAACATACTAGTAGTATACAGAAAAGTTAATAAATAGTCCTGAATATTTTCCTATGTGTTAGGAATTAATTGGGTTACAAAAATATATATATAAGACGCCTTACGGAACAATTAAACAATTTAACGGAAAAGTATCCGACCGAACAACCGAACATTACCCGGGACACCAAATATTTGTCAAACACATTGTGTTAATATTCCTTGGCTAGTTATGATCCCCGAACACCATAACACCCACTAGAATGTCCACTAACTAACACATGTAACCATATACTTAGACTTGAACTATTATTTACTTCTACCATCAAAAATGTTTCACTTAGCCCCCCCCCCTCATTGTTCACGGCACCAAGGGGCCCCACACCCAAAGATTTGTTTAAATCTTCTTCCAAATCTTCCAAAATATTCACCTTGGACTTTGTTGAGATTTGATTCGATATGGGGATCTATATGCATGGCCAAGATCACACACTATCATTCACAATCTTCATTCTCTCTCTTCACTACTCTCTCTCTCTCACTTTCGGCCTCCCCCAAACCGAACCCATCACCACCACATAACCACCACCTCCTTCCAAGATTCAAGTCCATTCAAAGCTACAAAGTTGATCCATGGAGGTTGCAAGTTGAAGGACTTTCTAAGGAGCTTTGTTCTAGTCTTTTTCATCATCTTCTCTCTACATTTTCATCACTAGATCCTACCCTAGCCTTGTGCTAGTAGTAAGTTACTTGTACACCCTTGTTCATCTTGTTTTTGTGATCAAAAGTTGTAGTATGTTAGTTTGTTTAAATCACTAAAGAACAAGAACCAAAAGATGAACATAAAGCTTAATATAAAGATGAAACATGATGTATTTATGTTAGTATGATGTTGTCTTGAGATGTTACTGATTTCTTGCTGATTACTTGTTAATATTGATTACTAGAAATGTTGTTGATCATTATGCATGTTAACGGAACCAATGTAACTCGCATTAGAATGTAACTTCAGATGGCTGTAACTGAACCTTAATAAAGCGAAAAATGTATTTTCTGAAGTCTAAATTTATGTATTATGAAATACGGTTCTAATGGCACTGGAATCATAATTTTTGGACTTCGTTTACTATTTTTAAAGACCCTTTTAAAAACAGCAGCTGAAGCTGAGTTTTTGCTGCAGTAAATGGGTGATGTGTTTTTGGTCATAACCGGAAATCTATGATGAATCACCCCACTAGAATTTCATAAATCGGACTCTCTATGAATTTTAAATAAATTATTCCATGGACTGAAGTCAGAAAAAGATAAATCTGAGTTCAGTCCGGAAAATGAATTTTTATAAAATATTGGTGATGAATTGGATCCCGATATTTTTACACAATAATATTTGGATCGTTTAAGACCTTTTGTAAAAAGTTGGGAATTTTTGAAACAAGTTAACTATTTTATTAAAATCCCCGAAAACAGCCCAGTTTTGAATATAAAAGCTGAAACGACATAAGTAGTGATTTGCGTGTCTAAATGTCGGGTAGGTTATCCGAGAATGATATTACATGTTATATGTCTATAAAAGTGTTATGTGCAATGTCGTATGTTTGTTTATGAGCGGGAATAGATGGGAAGCTTATATGGGCATAAACCGTTAAAGTGATGCATGTTATGTGATAGAAACGTGTAGGAACTTTGTGCAGGAACTTTGTGCTCTATTTGAAAACCACTAAATGACTAACCGGTAATTATACTAGGACGTGATTGACCGACCTTGACTGTTAGCTATTTTTGAGAGTTAAATCGAGCAACAGAGGTGAGTTCACACTCCTAAGGCATGGGATTCCCGGTGGGTTGGGAATGGGATTGAATAACTACTCGTACTATCATTACTATTAAACTACTTTTCACTGTCCTCGGATTGAAGGGCACGTACGTAAAACCTACGTACTTTTCACTCATGGAGCTTGCATTGGAGTGGGAAGAGTCGTTGTGGGACATGGACAGCTGTGTGCCATGCTAAACATTTGAAACGTTTAAACTTGTGACTTGGTTTTAAACTTTATGCTTCCGCTTGCAACTTAAACTATGTTTTGTTTAGACACCAATTGTATTGTGATGGATTTTTATATACTACTTACATGCTCGTTCAATATGATTGGTGGCTTGATCCTGGTCATTCACGCCTCCAAGCGGTGATACTCCGCGTGTGGATTTTGGGGTGTGACATGTATTTCCTTGTTTTCAGTTGAGCCCCTGCGTGGGCCTGTTTTTCTGTTTTAACCCCTGCGTGGGTATGTTTTTGTTATTGAGCCCCTGCGTGGGCGCGTTTTTCCGTTGACCCCTGCGTGGGTAAATGATGTTGTTTAAGCCCCTCTGCGGGCATGTTACTTTAATTGGAAGTCCCGTTCAGGGCAAACTCGTATTTTAAATTCATGTGGTGAAATGGTAAAATTTAAATTCTTATTTTTAGTTATATAAAGCATAAAATAAATAAATAACAATACTTTTACAAAATCTATCATTATATTAAAATGATAAAATCTAAAGGGACAAGATCTAGCCTTCATGTCATTTAAAGACAGGGCCAAGACGGTAGTTCCCCAATTAGATTCAGATCCTTATCAACATCTTAAGTTAGGATTGTTCTGCGTTAAATGTTAAATAAGAATCTTAAAAGGTAAAACCTAGCTTGTATGTCATTATAAGACCTGGCCAATATGGTAAAACCTGTTTCAAAAGATTCAAATCTCTGTTAACATCTGCAAACATGTTAACATTCTTGGCTAATGTGATCCGCAAAATCACACATGTCACCCTTATGTTGAATTGTCCCAATTCTTTTTATTATTTAAACATCCGATTGAGATGAAATGCCCACGGGCTATAATTATTGTCATATAAGACAAAAGACAGTCGTAGTTTATAAACTCCCTGTCAAGAAAGGTAATGAACCTTGATTCAAACCTTAATAACTAGGTCTTATAAGATCTTGACTTACAATTTATAAATGTCCATGTGACTAGGTCTGTTGTACCATTATTATATTTTATTCTAGGACTAAGGGTTACTAATGAAAAGTGCCAAATGAAATTACTTAACAAATTAACCAATATGGTTCTTTAATTACCATGGTTAATAAATCACCAAGATGACAAACCTATTATAATTCCCTAAATAAATCATTGTCATCATCTTATGTAGCAATCTAACTACATGGCCGAGTCTGAAGAAGTCAACAGTCGGCCAAAGGAGAATCATGACGCCACCAGGATTAATGTAACTGGTGCAGAACTCCAAGCATTGGTAGACAATGCTGTTACCAAAGCCATAAATAGGCAGTATAGTGAATCGAGTAGTACTCGAAGCAGGACCCAATCAACACCCCATTCTAAGCCAAAAACTCACTCTGAGGCTCATAGTAAGCCACCCTCTAAGCTAGATAAGCCAAAGAAAGATGATGACGATCATCACTCCTCAAACCAGCAAAGTGTCCCGTCAAAGAAGATCGAGCTTAAATAGGAACCGCGTGGTAAGTCCTTATAAATACTTCGTCTCATGCAAACCTAGAGACTTTACTGGGGAGAAAGGAGCGGTTGACTGCATGACATGGTTGGATGAAAATGGATACCGCGGTTGATATCAGCGGGTGCGCTGATAAGGATGTGGTAAAGTTTGTATCTCAATCGTTCAAAGGTGAGGCACTAGCCTGGTGGAGATCTTTGATCCAAGCTACAGGGAAAATCCCATTGTATAATATGTCATGGGATCAGTTTATGACGTTGATTAAAGAAAACTACTGCCCTCAGCATGAGGTAGAAAAGACTGAATCTGATTTCTTATCCTTGGTTATGAAGAACCTGGATTGCCAAGCCTACCTTACCAGCTTCAATACAATGTCAAGGTTGGTTCCTTTTCTTGTGACGCCTGAACCCAAGAGGATAGCTCGTTTCGTCGGGGGTTTAGCCCCGGAAATCAAGGCCAGTGTGAAGGCCTCTAGACCAGCTACCTCTCGGTCTGCAGCTGATATATCATTGTCCCTTACTTTGGACGCGGTCAGGCAGAAATCGCTAAGGAACGCCGATACCGAAAAGAGGAAGCGTGAGGATGACAACTCACGACGCTCAGACAAAAGGCATAAAGGAAACAGTGACCACAAGAAGAGTTCTGGATCCAAGAAAGATGGTCATCAGTCAGGTGATAAACCCAAGTGTAAGGTTTGTAAGAAGCACCATTTTGGGAGGTGCAGATTAGAGTCTAAATCCCAGTCACAGCCGAGAGCTTGTGGGATTTGCAAGTCTTCTGAGCACAAGACCTTAGACTGTAAGAAAATCAAGGATGCTACGTGCTATAGTTGCAATGAAAAAGGGCATATCAGGTCCAACTGCCCAAAACTTACAAAGAAGACTGAGGATGGGAAAAAGACCAATGCTAGGGTCTTCAGGATGGATGCGAAGGAAGCTGTTTAGGACGAAAATGTGATCACAGGTACCTTCCTCATAAATGATGTTTATGCAAGAGTGCTATTTGATTCAGGAGCTGATAAATCATTTGTAGATAATAAGTTTTGTAAGTTACTGAATTTACCTGTTAAAACCCTAAGTGTGAAATATGAGGTGGAATTAGCTGATGGTACCTTAGAAACCGCCTCAACCGTATTAGATGGATGTTTCATATCCATTAGGAATCACTCCTTTCCGCTATCCTTGCTTGCTTTGAAGTTAGCCGGTTTCGACATCGTTTTAGGCATGGACTGGTTATCTCGTAACCAAGCCCAGATAGTGTGCAACAAAAAGCAAGTGATGATCAAGACTCCGTCTGGTGAGCCACTCACCATTCAGGGAGATACCCAGTATGGATTGCCGGAGCAACTGTCTATGCTCAAGGCATCTAGATGCTTGAAGAAAGGTTGTGTCATTTATATGGCACAAGTGACTATTGAGGAGCCGAAGCCTAAGATTGAGGATATCCCCGTCATTTATGAATATCCCGAAGTTTTCCCTGAAGAACTACCTGGTTTACCACCAGATAGGCAAGTAGAATTTAGAATTGACATCATCCCTGGAGCAGCACCAGTAGCAAGGGCGCCTTATAGGTTGGCACCAACAAATATGAAGGAATTAAGAACACAACTAGATGAATTGCTAGCCAAAGGTTTCATTAGACCTAGTTCGTCTCCTTGGGGAGCGCCAATCCTGTTTGTCAAGAAGAAGGATGGATCAATGCGTCTGTGCATCGATTATCGTGAGCTTAACAAAGTCACTATCAAGAATAGGTATCCTTTGCCCAGGATCGACGATCTGTTTGATCAATTACAAGGGGCAAGCTACTTCTCTAAGATCGGTTTGAGGTCAGGCTATCATCAATTAAAAGTTAAAGATGGAGATGTACACAAGACTGCATTTAGGACTCGTTATGGTCATTACGAGTTCCTAGTGATGCCTTTTGGGCTCACTAATGCACCTGCCGCATTCATGGATCTCATGAATCACGTCTGCAAGCCTTACTTGGACAAATTTGTCATCGTCTTCATTGACGACATCCTCATCTACTCGAAGAACCAAGCTAACCACGAGAAACACCTTTGCTGTATTCTTAAACTTCTACATCATGAGAAACTCTACGCCAAATTTTCGAAGTGTGAATTTTGGCTTCGAGAAGTCCAATTCCTTGGACACGTGGTTAGTGAGCGTGGTATCCAAGTGGATCCCGCTAAGGTAGAAGCAGTTATGAACTGGCAAGAGTCGAAAACGCCCACTGAGATTCGCAGCTTTCTAGGGCTAGCAGGATACTACAGGCGATTTATAGAAAACTTCTCAAGGATTGTCGCGCCCTAACTTCGTTGACGTGTAAGAATATTAAGTTCGACTGGGGCCCTAAGCAGCAGGAATCCTTTGACGTCCTTAAGCAGAAGTTGAGCAATGCACCTGTATTGATGTTTCCTGATGGAATTGATGAATTTATAGTATATTGTGATGCATCACACACCGGAATGGGTTGTGTGCTTATGCAGAAAGGCAAAGTCATTGCCTATGCTTCACGACAGTTAAAGGTGCACGAGAAGAATTACACCACCCATGACTTGGAGCTGGGTGCCGTTGTATTTGCACTAAAACTGTGGAGACATTACTTGTATGGAACCAAGTGTGTGATCTATTCTGATCACAAGAGCCTTCAACATCTGTTCAATCAGAAGGACTTGAACATGAGGCAGCACCGTTGGATGGAAACTTTGAATGATTATGACTGTGAGATAAGATACCATCCAGGCAAGGCAAATGTGGTTGCCGATGCCTTAAGCAGGAAAGAAAGAGCGAAGCCTATAAGAATCAATGCCAAGAGCATTGAGATAAAGAATAGTTTGAATGAAAGGTTGTTAGCTGCACAGAAGGAAGTTGTGTTGGAAGCTAACTATCCTGATGAAAAGCTAGGAGTAACTGAAGAGCAGTTATCCTATGACAAGGACGGAATCCTGAGGTTAAATGGACGAATATGGGTTCCAGTTTATGGAGGACTTCGGGATGTTATCCTCCAGGAAGCCCATAGTTCCAAATATTCTGTTCATCTTGGAGCTGATAAGATGTACCAGGATCTGAAGGCAAACTATTGGTGGATAGGCTTGAAGAAGTCTATAGCTGCCTACGTAGCTAAATGTTTGACGTGTGCACAAGTCAAAGCTGAACACCAGAAGCCGTCAGGTTTGCTACAACAGCCTGAAATTCCCACTTGGAAATGGGAAATGGTGACAATGGATTTCATCACCAAGTTGCCAAGAACAAAGAAAGGAAATGATACTATATGGGTGATAGTAGATAGACTGACTAAGTCAGCACATTTCCTACCCGTTAAGGAAACTTATAGTTCTAACATGTTAGCCCAATTGTATGTTGATAAGATTGTATCTCTGCATGGAGTACCAGTGACTATTATCTCTGACAGAGATACCAGATACACGTCACACTTTTGGAAAAGTTTCCAACAGTCTTTGGGCACGCGCTTAAACTTCAGTATGGCTTACCATCCTCAGACAGACGGACAGAGTGAACGTACCATCCAAACTTTGGAAGACATGCTACGTGCATGTGTAATTGATCTATGTGGTAGTTGGGATAAGCACCTGCCATTGACTGAGTTCTCCTATAACAATAGCTACCATACAAGCATTAAGGCTGCGCCTTTTGAGGCATTATATGGTAGAAAGTGTAGAACGCCTGTTTGTTGGGCAGAAGTAGGGGAAGCTTAATTGTCAGGACCTGATATAGTCCTTGAAACGACGGACAAGATTGTCCAGATTCGTGACCGCCTGAAAGCTGCCAGGGATAGGCAGAAAAGTTATGCCGATAAAAGGCGAAAACCTCTAAAGTTTGAGGTTGGTGATAGAGTCTTGCTAAAAGTATCACCCTGGAAGGGGGTGATGCGATTTGGTAAGAAAGGTAAGTTAAGCCCGAGGTATATAGGACCATTCGAGATTATCGAATGTGTTGGGTCAGTGGCTTATAAGTTAAACTTACCTGAAGAGCTCAGTGGTATTCACAATGTATTCCATATCTGTAATCTTAAGAAATGTCTGGCTGATGAATCGCTAGTCATACCACATACGGATGTGCACATAGATGAGAGCTTAACATTTGTGGAAAAACCTTTGTCGATTGAGGATCGACAGGTTAAGAAGCTTCGGAGGAAGCATGTGCCTATTGTGAAGGTTAAATGGGACACCCGTAGAGGTCCCGAATATACGTGGGAGTTAGAATCCACCATGAAAGAAAAGTACCCTCAATTATTTCAATAAATCTCGAGGTCGAGATTTCTTTTAAGGGGGGTGAGGATGTAACACCTCGTAAAATCATACCCAATAAAAAAAAGACACGTGTCATGTAATACAAACGTGTTATGAAGACGGATCCATACAAAGATGTACGGTAGGATTTAAAAGCGTCGACATGTTAATTTATACCTCTGAACGACCTATTAATAAATCCCTAACGATGATATATTTAATCAACATCTCAAATTATGCAAATAAATCTGACTATCCTAAATGGCAAAGTGATTATAACATAAGTCAGGAATTCAATATGAATTCTTGGTATTTCCGACATTTAAAAACCTCCCACATAGATCCAAAATGGTGTAAGTACATGCAAGGCATGCAAGAGCTGAAAACTTGGTCCCATTACTGAAAAGAAGCACAAGATTCGGACTTGTAAGAAATGTTGAGCAAGGCCTAGAAGTTGCAAATATTTTTAGTCTCTGGTCATCAGTTACGGACCGTAAGAGCTAAGGCTTACGGTCCGTAAGGAGACGCGTACGGACCGCAAAGGAATCCCTTACGGTCCGTAAGGCTGTCGCTGGCAGCGGAAGTTGACAACTGCCTGTTCAGCCTGTTCCACCGCCTTAGATGAGTGGTTTTAAAAAACCAAGAGCCCTATAACTGGTTTTTAGCATCATAGGAACACCTGGGATGATCTTGCAACACATGTAGACTACCTTGGCATGATCTAGTGCATTTGGGTTCACTATATAAGAAGAACAAGTTGCAACATTCTCACTTCCTCACTTGGGAAAATTTTTCAAGACTTCTCTGGAGCTCCTCTGATCAGCAACAAGTTTCCTTAGGCTACCTAATCATACTTAGGACCTTTGTAAGTGTCCTTAACCCTTTTTATTTCAGTTTAGCTTAGTAAATTAGCTAAAAGTCAAACCGTCGTAATTAAGGTTTGACTTCGAGATTAATTAAAATTGGTTTAGTCAAATCTGGAATTAAAAGTACCTATAAGTAGGTAATTATGTGGGTAATAAACCCTCAAAGGGGTACTCTCTGATTCCCACTCTAACTAGGTCAATTGTCGGGTCAAAGCTAACTTTAAAAAGTCAACATAATACTTATTTTCAAATTAATACATAATTAGCCATGTAGGATCCATGTAACCTGTTTTATCATTAATATAACTTGATAATTAATGTAAGAACATGTCTAAACATGTTCAACCCGACAATTTTCAGTAGAGACCCGGTTCGGTACCGAAAGTCGCATAATTTGACTTTTGCTTTGACTTTCAGTTCTGACCCGTTTAAGCCTAGTTTAGGATTGCCTTAGAGCTTCTTTTGAACCTAGTCACATGTTAGTATAACCCTCTGTGATTATACGGCTTGGTTCACTAGTTGTCTAATTATTATGCAAGTTGCCGTTAATTGCCTAAATATTGACTAGTATGCCCTTTTCACCATAAAATAGGATTTTTAAAAATATAAAAGAGTAGAGATCAGTTAGAGGTCTAGATTAAGAGTTATGCTCATTAGCATAATTAGAAGGCTTTTTGTGAATTAAATGGCATAACTAGCATATAGCCTATCTAAACCCGATTTTTAATATCAAACGTTTTACCTACTGATATAAAATAATATTTTGGGATTTTTAAAGATTTTTAATTAATTTTAGGCTGAGCATAACATAGGGTTGTAGCTTTAATTCGGTAAATACCGGTTTTGCCCTTTTTGGCTATAAAATGAGTTTTTCAAACCTTTTTAACCCCAAAACTTTTGCCACTGATTTTGTATGATAAATAAATTATTTTAAACCTTCTGGAATAATAAAAATATCAGCTTTCTATATAGAACCCCCGGAAATGGCTCCAAATCGCCTTTTTAAGCGTTTTAACGCATAGTATGTATTAAAACTATGTTAAACATATAAGGTTTGATGCCTACTGATATTTTCAGTAAATTTTTATATATTAACAGTAAACAAAAGTTTTAAACTCAGATTTCCAATTTTGACCTTTTAGCCTATGTGAAATTACCAAAATACCCCTAAGGTGCATAGTTTGGTTTTAAATGATAAATTTCACATATATCTAGTACCCTACTGTTATAACTTATTAAATTAAGTATATTTACTAAATAAATCAGACCTGTAACTCAGATTACTAATTAAACTCTTTTATAACCTTTTAAATGACCAAAATGCCCGTACGGAGCATAATTCGAGTTTAAATCCGTTTTGGGCATAATGGAAGACATCTTACTGATGTCATAGCATATTTAAGGCATATTAACTTAGGAAACTTGCATAGGACTCATTTGGTTACTCGTTACGCACTTTTCGCGTTCGGATCGGCTTATGTAACTAGTTTGCATATATTAGCCGAAGCGGGTCAAACCTTATCATTTTTGTCTCAAAATCCAGAATGTGTTTAGTTTACCCATATTTTACAAGTCTTCAAACTTGTCGGGTCTAAATCACATTCTATTCCGGTCTTCGCTTATTCATGCGTTTGAACCGTATCTTCCTTTAAAACTAACCGGTCTAAGCTTAAGCTTAATTAAAGATCCGTTAGAAATCTAATAGGTTATTGTAAACCTTCGTTCCAGGATAGGAGGCCCAGTAAAAGCTATCTGTACTTGCTGATTTGATACGGCTGGGATTAAATTTATATTTAGCTCAGGTAAATACTTTTAACTTATTTTCCCTATACGGGATTGGGGTATGGTATATAAAATACCGCTTGGTCGGGCATTGAATCTTTAATCGGATAGAGGTTAAATCATTGAAATGCTCCGTTTGGAAATGTTTTGTTTGCTTAAAGCCTTTGGGGGGGGGGGGGTTAATGACCATGTCCCGGATATCCTTGGCATCATTTTACGAAATGGCCACGACCTAAGCACGGGGTGTAGGCGTACGCCCGTCAGTGCCTAAACTAATAATGTGGTGTGTCTATTGATCTTTAACCCGACACAAACCGGGCTACTGAACGTATAAGAAACATGTAATTCTTTTACAAGATTATATTCAAATAATTATCCCAAATTATAAAAAGTTTTGTGCCACGTGCATTCAAATCAATTTTATTAAACTTTTCAAAATGAGTCAGTTAAATTGTATTTACCAGTGTAAACTGACGTATTTTCCCAAAAAGGTTAAGTGCAGGTACTACTCGAAGTAGGCTGGCTTTCTCCTAGCGTACACAATAAGTCTCGCAAGCTTGGATGTTATAAAACTGCTGAACAATGTTTCCATTTTATTTTTGATCTGCCTGTGGATCTGTTTCAACTACTTGTGATACTTAATATTACAATTTATTAAAGTTGAAATGAATCTTTCTTTTGCTTCCGCTCTGCATTTAAATTTGTGTTGTTTAACTATGATGATATCAACTACGTCACGATACTCCTTATCGGGCCCACCGGTAATACGTGGAAATATCAGGGTGTGACATTAAGACATTAGATAACTAGTAAAGACTTGGTAGCTAGGTACTAAATGAACTCAGCATGAATTCATAGAAGAGAATAATCATATCTTTCAGTTGTATTTAGCTGACCTTAAATCGTGTGTACAAAAAAGAATAACTTTTTTTTGCTAACAATAAAGTATAAACACGTTACATGTATATAAAAAATCACATTAATGGTTTTTGAAATAATATTTCATTTTCATGTTTAATTAAAGATCTATTTTATGTCTGTGATTTTTATATTTGTTTAAATAACCCATGATTAAATCGTATACACGTTTTCTTATCTCCGGGCTAGTTTTTTCGCCTTCCTAAAAGAATAATTTGTATACGCTTGAGACATATTCACAAACACGTTACAAGCGTTGTTTATAATTTGATGGAGTAGAGGTAAAGACATTGAGAGAAGTGGGAATGAAAACTTGGTTCGATCCTCTACCCTCTTCTCAAGTTTCACGACTTTGAATACAATTTTTTTTAAGAGTAAATTGTCAAAATCGTCTCTGAGGTTTAGGCCTGTTTGTCTGTTTCATCCAAAATGATTTTTTTGGTTCGATCCTCTACCCTCTTCTCAAGTTTCACGACTTTGAATACAATTTTTTTTAAGAGTAAATTGTCAAAATCGTCTCTGAGGTTTAGGCCTGTTTGTCTGTTTCATCCAAAATGATTTTTTTTTTTGCCAAACAGCCCTTCACCTTTGGCATTGTTTTTGTCATTTTTCATCCAAAATACTAACTTAGTTTACTTTTTATGTTAAGTTGAAGAATATTTGGATGAAACTGGCAAATCTAAAACCCTAGGGACGATTTTGGCAATTTACTCAAACTCTTTTTAATTTCTTTTATTTAATTAATTTTGTCACATATATATAAAACAGAATATACATGCAGTTTTTATAAAGAAAATAATAGTTTTGTCACATAATTTTTATAAATTTTCATCCAAACCACTAACTCAGTTTATGTTTTCTTTTAAGGTGAAAAATGTTTTAAATTTTATAAATTAAGACAAAAATTAATATCCTGTTTTTTTTATATAAATCAGTTTTATAAAGAGAAAACGATATAAAAATAAATATCAATGGTGTGCAGCACATAACAATCGATTACAACTTTTAGTATTTAATGAAGTTTAAATTGTAAAACGTTACATATTTTTAAATGTGTTGAGCATCTAAGAAATATTTTGGCAGAAATAAAATATTTATCTCATTAAGATTATGAGTAAAGAAACTTTTGGTTCGTGGCATTATAATTACTATTTGGTGGGTAATTTTAAGATTTGTTAACGATACGTTGTTTGATAGGGGGCAGTGGCTTCTGTTTTTTGTTAGGAGCAAATTTAAAAGGGTAGAAGATGAATTACAAACTTGGTATATATGATAAGATTTGTTTGTTTGACCTTTTTTCTATAAGGTCACTAGCATTTTAGTTTTATAAAATTTAGAGGTTGAAGTAGATTTTATTTTTATAAAACTGGTGTATATAAAAAATTGGAAATTAATTTTTGTCTTACTTTATAAAATTTAAAAGATCCTTCGCCTCAATTGAAAAAAATAACCGAGTTAATGGTTGGATAAAAAAATATAAAAATTATGTGACAAAACTATTAATTTTTTTTTTATAAAAATGCATGTATATTTTATTTTATATATATATGTGACAAAATTAATTAAATAAAATAAATTAAAAAGAATTTAAGTAAATTGCCAAAATTGTCAATGAGGTTTTATATTTGCCAGTTTCATCCAAATATCCTTCAACTTAACAGAAAAATTAAACTAAGTTAGTGGTTTGGATGAAAATAACAAAAAATGCCAAATTGAATGGCTATTTGCACAAAAAAATCATTTTGGATAAAACTGGCAAACAGACCTAAACCTCAGGGACGATTGTGCAAATACCGGCTGATGATCCCTATGTATCCAGAAGACGAAACCTGCCTGTCACACACCAATATTTTCACGTATTACCGGTGGGTCCGGTGGGGATTATCGTGACATAGTTGATATCATCATGGTCAATAATCACAGTTCAATGCACAACGAAAGTCTTAAAGTAATAATATTACAAACCGATTCGAAAGTAACATAAATATTACAACGGAATGTAAAAGGATCCACAGGCGGATCAAAGATAAAAAGAAACATTGTTCAACAGATTTAAGCATCAAAAGCTTGCAAGACCCTTTATTTGATACTAGGAGTAGCCAGCCCATTTCGCATAGTACCTGCACTTAATCTTTTTG
Organism: Helianthus tuberosus; assembly: GCA_030545235.1. NCBI lineage: Eukaryota > Viridiplantae > Streptophyta > Magnoliopsida > Asterales > Asteraceae > Helianthus > Helianthus tuberosus. Next base: position 126,086,676 of record CM060416.1, read on the forward strand.
GAAAATACGTCAGTTTACACTGGTAAATACAATTAACCGACTCATTTTGAAAATGTTTAAGAAAATTGATTTAAGTGCACAAGGCACAAATATTCTTTTATAACTTGGGATAATTATTTAAAAATAATCTTGTAAAATAATTATATGTTTTTCATACATTCAGTAGCCCGGGTTAGAAGTACCGGGTTAAAGATTAATAGACACACCACTAATATAGTCCCACAGGGAGTTATCCTCACGTGTTGTTATATATTTTTATATACGCACTGGCAGGTGTATGCCTACACCTCGTGCTTAAGTCGTGGCCATTTCAATGAATGAGCCGAGGACATCCAGGACACGTTCGTTAACCCCCCAAAGGCTTAAAACAAACAAAACATATTAAACGGATTATCTCAATGTTTTAATCATTATTCGATTAAATATTCAATACCCGACCAAGCGGTATTATTAAATACCGTACCCCAAGCCCGTATAAGGGAAAATAAGTTAAAAGTATTTACCTGAGCTCAAGATAGAATTTTAATCCCAGCCGTATATCAATCAGAAAGTACAAATAGCTTTTACTGGGCTCCTTAATATGGAACGAATGTTTTAATAACCTATTAGATTCCTAACGAGTCTTATTTAAGTCTTAACTTAGACCGGTTAGTTTTAATGAAAGGTTTACGGTTCAAAACGCAAGATTAAGCGAAGACCGGATTAGAATGTGATTTAGACCCGACAAGTATGAAGACTTGTATAATATGGGTAAAATAAACACATTCTGGATTTTGAAGCAAGAATGATAAGGTTTGACCCGTTTCGGTCAATTTATGCAAAGTAGTTACATAAACCGTACCGAACGCGAAAAATGCATAACGGGTAACCAAATGAGTCATGAACAAGTTCCATAAGTTAATATGTCTTAAATATGTTGTGATATCAGTAGGATACCTTTCATTATGTCAAAAAACGGATTTAAAATCAATTTAAGCCTCATAGGGGTATTTTGGTCATTTTAAAGATTATAAAAGAGATTAAATAACAATATGAGGTTCTGGTCTTAAATGATCAGTAAACATATTTATTTTTGCAAGTTATAACAGTAAGATATCATATATATGTGAAATATATCTTTTATGACCAAACTATGCACCGAAAGGGCATTTTGGTCATTTCACATATGTTTTAAGGGTCAATTTGGAAATCTGAGTTTAAAGCTTTTACTTATTGTTTATGTATAAAAATTTATTCATAACATCAGTAGGTAACAAGCCTTAGGTGCCAAATATGGTTTTAAACCATACTATGCGCCTAAATCGCATAATAGTCGGTATTTGACGGTATTCAGGTTGATTAAGAAAATCAGAGATTTTGATCAGCCTCTACTGATTAAAATAATTTATTTGTTGTATAAAATCAGTAGCAAAAGGTTTGATATGTAAAGGATGTGTAAAACTCATTTTATTAGCAAAAAGGGCATAACTGTCAATTACCGAGTCAATGCAAGAACCCTATGTTATGATTAGTTTAAAATTCCATAAAAATTTCCAAAAATCCCTAAATATTATATTACATCAGTGGGTAGAAATTTTTGTGTCAAAATTTAGGTTTAAATAGGTTTTATGCCGAAAATACCGTTTAATTAATAAAAAGCTTTCATTTTACGCTATTGCGCATAACTCCTATTTTTGACCTCAAACTGATGTCAAATTTTTAGGACATGTTTATAAATCAGTAATAAAGGATTTTTTCCTCTCACATTTTCAAAAATCTCGTTTTAATATCAAAAGGGCATTATGGTCAACATTTAAGCATTTAACGGAAACATGCAAATGATTCGGATTTAATAGGAACCATATAGTATAATCTCAGAGGGTTATACTAGCATATAATATGGTCCTAATGGAACCCTAAGGCATATCAAAACTAAGCTAAATCGGGTCAGAACTGAAAGTCAAAGAAAATGTCTACTTTTGCGACTTTCGATTGCGAACCGAGCCTAAACTCAGAATTGTCGGGTTGAACATGCCTAAACATGTTCTTATATTATTTACCAAGTTATTTTAGTGTTTAAACATGTTCCATAACTTCTACATTATCAGTTATGAATTTATTTGCAAAAATGGATTCTGTTGACTTTTTAATAATACGTTTGACCCGACAATTGACCAAGTTAGAGTGGAAATCAGTAGGTGCCCTCTTAAGGGTTTATTACCTACATAATTACCAACTCATAGCCACTTTCAATTCGAATAATGGCTGGACCATTAGTGAATAATCAGTAAGTCAAAGCTTAATTACGATAGCTTTGACTTTTGGTCATTAAACTAATAAAACTTGAACTTAGGAGGCTAAGAATGCTTACAATAACTCTTAGCACGAAAATATAACAGAAGAAAGCTTCCTAGAGCTCCAAGGGACTCCAGAGAATGAGTTGAGAAGAAAACTTGAGAATGAGCAAGTGAACAAATGAAATTCAAGGGCCTTATATAGGATTTTTCACTTCACAAGATCACTCCACATGCCCCTATATTGATCCCTGATAATTCTAGGTGTCCCTAGTGCATGAAAAACCATTGGCACAATCCCTGGTATCGATTTGAGGCATGCAAAGGCGGTGGAACTGACTAAACCTGCAGCTGTGCATGTTTTCTGAATCTGGCACTCTTACGCGACCCGCGTAAGAGTTAGCCTAAGGTTTACGCAGCCCGCGTAAAGGGCAGATTCTGGTAAACAGTTTGCCAACTTTGCAATTTCAGTCCCTGGTCGAATTAAACTTTATTTTACTTCCATTTATTGCATTTAGGACCCCCCATAGTTAACTATTTAGGACCTTGGGTTATAAACTAACTCCGTTAAGCTCCCGGTTAGTTGTACGATCACCCGAAAAGTCTTGTTATCTTCGAAACTCCAAAAAATTAATATCCAATATTCTTAAGAGCTAAATATACAATTATTACAATGTTTTTTTTGGTTCGCTAAAAGGTCACTCAGAGGTAACTTTTAACATGTTGACACTTTTAACCCCTATGCTTCGTAAGATCCTTATTTTGAGCACAAACGATTTTCTAAGTTCGACAAATTATTCGTTAAAGAATACGAACGTCATGTGAGGTCAATCAGAGGCACAAGAATGGCATGTTGACACTTTGGATCCTTTTACTTACATATTTACATTGTTTGACAAATTTATTCCCTCCAGATCAATCCATTACACGTTTTAAGTCCATGACACGTGTCTTTATTACATTGGTCGTGATTTTACGAGGTGTTACATCCTCACCCCCTTAAAAGAAATCTCGACCTCAAGATTTACTGAAATAAATGAGGGTACTTCTGTTTCATTGTGGATTCAACCTCCCACGTGTATTTGGGGCCTCTACGGGCATCCCATTTTACCTTCACAATCGGCACGTGCTTCCTTCGAAGCTTCTTAACCTGTCGATCCTCGATCGATAAAGGTTTTTCAATAAACTTTAGGCTTTCATCTATCTACACGTCTTTATGCGACATTGCTAGCGACTCGTCGGCTAGACATTTCTTCAAGTTGCAGATGTGGAACACATTGTGAATTCCACTGAGCTCTTATGGCAGATTTAGCTTGTAGGCCATTGTTCCGACACATTCGATGATTTCGAATGGTCCTATGTATCTTGGGCTCAGCTTGCCCTTCTTGCCGAAATGCATTACCTCTTTCCAGGGTGATACCTTAAGTAGCACTTTGTCACCTACCTCGAATTTCAGAGGTTTACGCCTTTTATCTGCGTAGCTTTTCTGCCTGTCCCTGGCAGCTTTGAGACGATCACTTATCTGCACAATCTTATCTATCATCTCCAGGACTATATCAGGTCATGTTAGTTGGACATCTCCAACTTCCGCCCAACAAACTGACGTTCTGCACTTCCTTCCGTACAAAGCTTCGAAAGGTGTAGCTTGAATACTCGAATGATAGCTATTATTATATGAAAATTCGATCAACGGAAGATGATCATCCCAACTTCCACCTAAATCAATAACACAAGCTCGTAGCATATCCTCAAGCGTTTGAATTGTACGCTCGCTCTGACCATCCGTCTGAGGATGATAAGCAGTGCTAAAATTTAATCGAGTGCCTAAAGATTGCTGGAAGCTTTTCCAAAAATGTGACGTGTATCTTGTATCTCTATCAGAGATAATAGACACTAGTACTCCGTGGAGAGATACAATCTCATCCATGTACAGCTGCGCTAGCTTGTCAGAGCTGTGGGTTTCTTTAATCGGCAAGAAGTGGGCTGACTTGGTCAGTCTATCTACTATAACCCAAATAGTATCATTCCCACGCTTTGTTCTTGGTAACTTAGTGATAAAATCCATAGTCACCATTTCTCACTTCCAAGTGGGAAGTTCAGGCTGTTGTAGCAAACCTGACGGCTTCTGGTGTTCAGCTTTAACTTGAGCACACGTCAGACATTTAGCCACATAAGTGGCTATAGATTTCTTCAAACCTATCCACCAATAATTTGCCTTTAAATCCTGGTACATCTTATCACTGCCATGATGAACAGAATACTTGGAACTATGGGCTTCTTGAAGGATCACGTCTCGAAGTCCTCCATAAATTGGAACCCATATTCGTCCATTCAATCTTAGGATTCCATCCTTGCCATACGACAATTGCTCAGCAGTGACGCCTAACTTCTTATTCAGGTAGTTAGCTTCTAAAACAGCTTCCTTTTGAGTGGCTAACAACCTTTCATTCAAGTTGTTTTTCAATTCAATGCTCTTGGCATTGATTCTAATGGGTTTAACTCTTTCCTTTCTGCTCAAGGCATCGGCAACTACATTTGCCTTGCCAGGATGATACCGTATTTCACAATCATAATCGTTCAGTGTCTCCATCCAGCGACGCTGTCTCATGTTAAGGTCCTTCTGATTAAACAGATGTTGAAGGCTCTCATGATCAGAATAGATCACACACTTGGTACCATATAAATAATGCTTCCAAAGCTTCAATGCTTCCAAAGCTTCAGTGCAAATACAACGACACCCAACTCCAAATCATGGGTGGTGCAGTTCTTCTCGTGCACCTTTAATTGTCGGGAAGCATATGCAATAACTTTGCCCTTATGCATTCGCACACATCCCATGCCAGTGTGCGATGTATACCACAAACTCTTCAATTCCTTCTGGCAATATCAACACAGGAGCATTGCTTAATTTCTGCTTAAGAATATCAAAGGATTCTTGCTGTTTGGGACCCCAATCGAACTTTATATTTTTGCGAGTCAATGAAGTTAGGGGTGCAGCAATCCTTGAAAAGTTTTCAATAAAAATCCTGTAATATCTTGCCAGACCCAAGAAGCTGCGAATCTCTGTAGGAGTCTTAGGCTCTTGCCAATTCATAATCGCTTCAATCTTAGCGGGATCTACTTGGATACCACGCTTGCTTACCACATGTCCAAGAAATTGGACTTCACGAAGCCAAAACTCACATTTTGAAAACTTGGCGTAGAGCTTCTCTTGCTAGAGAAGTTTAAGAATGCATCTAAGATGTTTTTCATGATCAGCCTGGTTCTTCGAATATATAAGTATGTCATCAATAAAAACAATGACAAAGTTGTCCAAATATGGCTTGCAAACGCAATTCATGAGGTCCATGAATGCTGCTGGTGCATTAGTGAGCCCAAAAGGCATCACTAAGAACTCGTTGTGACCATAACGAGTCCTGAATGCAGTCTTATGCACATCTTCATCTCTGACCTTCAGATGATGATAACCTGACCTTAAATCGATCTTGGAGAAATAACTTGCCCCTTGCAGTTGATCGAACAGATCGTCGATCCTGGGCAATGGATATCTATTCTTGATTGTAACTTTGTTTAGCTCGCGATAATCGATGCACAAACGCATAGAGCCATCCTTCTTTTTCACAAATTGAATCGGAGCTCCCCAAGGGGATGAGCTGGGTCAAATAAAACCCTTTGCCAACAGATCATCCAACTGAGTCCTTAACTCTTTCATCTCAGTTGGTGCACCAACCGATAAGGTGCTCTTGCAACTGGAGCTGCTCCAGGAATGATATCAATTCTGAACTCCACTTGCCTATCAGGAGGTAACTCAGGTAGTTCTTTAGGCAACACGTCTGGATATTCAGAAATAACAGGTATGTCTTTGAGCTTGGGCTTTGGTTCATCAATAGTCACCTGTGCCATGTAAATGACACAACCCTTCTTCATACATCTCAATGCCTTAAGCAAGGACACTTGCTTAGGTAACCCACATACTGAGTATTACCTTGAATTGTTAACGACTCACCATAAGGAGTCTTAATAACCACTTGCTTCTTATCACAAACGATCTGGGCTTGGTTAGAAGATAACCAATCCATGCCTATCACTATGTCGAATCCCGCCAATTTCAAAGGAAGCAAAGAAAGTGGAAAAGAGTGGTTCCTAATGGATATAAAACATCCATCTGGAACTTTTGAGACAGTCTCTATAGTACCATCGGCCAATTCTACTTCATACTTTATGCTTAGAGTCTTAACAGGCAGATTTAACAATTTACAAAACTTATGGTCTACGAAAGACTTGTCTGAGTATGAAGCTCTGATAGCAGGATTAGAATTGGCTAAAAATATGAATATTAGATGTTTACAAGTATATGTTGATTCCCTGTTAATTACTAACCATTTCAATGGATCTTATGCAGTAAAAGGTGAAAAGTTAGCTGAAATCTTGAAATTGTTAAAAAAATTAGCAGGATACTTCGAAATATTTACACTTGAACATGTACCTAGAGTAAAGAATGCTGAAGCTGACGCTCTAGCAAACTTAGGATCTACTGTCAGGATACCGGAGGGAACTCAGATACCAATAGTGCACATCTTGTATCCTGCAATGGAATATTTCAAATCTTAGGATGAAGAAGTAGCATGTATCCAGAATCCTGGTGATGGATATCCTGAGAAGAATCCTGAATCATGGATGACTCCAATGGTGAAGTATCTTCAAGAATGAGATATCCCAAAAGATGCAAATCCTAAGGCTTTTAGGATGAAGGTATCTCGTTTTACTATTATAAATAATATTTTGTATAGGAAATCCCTTGCAGGTCCGTACCTAAGGTGCTTGGAAGATCCTGAAACCAAGGAGGTACTTCAGGATATACACGAAGGAGACTGTGGCAACCATACCGGGGGCAGATCTCTGTTCTCGAAGGTGTTAAGAACAGGATATTACTGGCCGACCATGAGAAAGGATGCCGCGGAGTATGCTCAGAAATGCGATGCATGTCAAAGACACGGCAACATCCTGCATCAGCCTGCAGAACCATTATATCCTATCGTATCCCCTTGGCCGTTTATGAAATGGGGAATGGACCTAGTGGGAAAACTTCCAAAGGCTACAGGAGGAAAGGTTTTTATGTTGGTAATGACACCTTATTTCTCCAAGTGGGTCGAAGCCGAGGCCTTTGTTCAAGTCAGGGATCAACAAGTGGTATCCTTCATAAAGAGGAATATCCTGACCAGATTTGGGGTACCAGCTGAGATAGTTTGTGACAATGGCTCTCAATTCATCAGCAAAAGAACTACTGATTTTTGCAAAAGTTGGGGAATTAAAATGGTCACATCCACACCGGTACATCCTCAAGCAAATGGACAAGCAGAATCCTCAAACAAGATAATTGTCAACAATTTGAAGAAAAGGCTTGGAGCTAAGAAGGGAAGATGGGCAGAAGAATTACCCTTTGTTTTATGGGCTGATAGAACGACGGTGAAAAATGCAACTGGTCAAACCCCATTTTCCTTAGTATTTGGAGCAGAAGCGGTGATCCCAACAGAAATGGTGATACCTACGGCAAGATCCAATCTACGGGATCCTGAGCAGAATCCTGAAGCTTTGTGCCAAGAATTGGATACTGTGGATGAGACAAGGGATGCGGCAAAGCTGAGAATGGCAGCATACCAACAGAGGATATCCAGATCATACAACAAGAACCTAAGGATTAGAAGATTTCAAGTTGGAGATTGGGTATTAAGGAAGGCTTTTCAGAACACTACTAATCCTGCTGATGGAAAGTTAGCTCCTAAGTGGGAAGGACCTTATGAGATTGAATCGGAATCCGGGAAAGGAGCATACCGGCTTAAGAATATGGAGGGGGATATACTACCAAGATCCTGGAATGCTATACACCTCAAAGCCTATTTCAAGTGAGTTTAGAATTTAATTTCTAACTCAAGATGGTATGAATTCTATCTCTTTTAAATATAATTCTATTTTTTATCTGAACCCAATACTGACCAAAGCATCGAAGGGGTGTTAGCCAAGCTAACACCCACTTTAGTCTAAGGTTGTTTTGCAGTATATGCTTTGGGATATAGCTCCAGGATACACACTCAGGATACTTCGAAAGATTAGAGGATTGGCCCCCTCTCTCACGTTTAAGGGATCCTGATCCGTTCACAGGTTTAAAGGTATTCACCTTTCTCTTGAATTGGGTTTAAACACCCCGCCTGGAACGCAAGTTATCCATGGATAGTTCAAGATAGCGGGACCAGTCCATGTAAAAGTGGCTGACAATTTCGTTATTGTTGGCTATATCCTGGATCCTAAAGCTATATGAGGATTGATCACCCTCTCTTGAGAAAGGGTATTTTCATACTCTCTAAGGTTTAAAGGTTTTCACCTTTCTAAGTCTTGGAGTTTATACACTCCCGCCTGTAGCGCACGAAAACAAGGGTTTATCCCCAGGATACTAAGGGTTTATCCCCAGAATATTAAGGGTTTATCCCCAGTGAAACTAAACTTTTTGACAAAGTTCCAAAGATATGACAAACTATGATTGTGTTTACACACGTTCTTCTGTTGGTGAAAAGTTACGAAGTTTAATCACTAAGTGAAGAGATACTCAAGTGTGTCATATATTGATGCAATATCCTGCACAGACAGGGGACATCCATGCCGGGGACATTGCAAAGGATTCAAAGGTTGAGGTTTGGAAATTATTGCCTAAGTGTTTCTGGTATGATTTATTATTTTTCAAGTCTTGAAAACCTTATCTAAATGATCTAAGTTTTCTTAAAAAGTCATATTCAACCAAGTTTTGTCTAACATTTGGATGACAAAAGTATTGAACATTTCATCATTATCCTGACCAGGATGTTTATTCAAAACATACCTTTCAAAATAAAAACATAACAACAACAAATAAGGCTAAAAGGTTAGTTTATTATTAATGGATTGTATTCTTGGTTTCATCTCAAAAAGAGACCCGTCCACCAAGAACACAATTAAGTTTTTAAAATACATTTACATAAACAGTTGAAGGCTTCGTCCAGAAAACACAGGATCCCTCCACCTTCAACTGTCAAACTATTCTACTTTCAGGAAATTAAAATTGTTCTAAGTGCAGGACGACCAGATGATTTAGACCCTACAAATTACAGGTATTATTAAAGACAAACTAACTAGGATACAGGTTCAGTATATGCATACGGGATACAGGATCTAGATATTTACCTTATTCGGGAAGGAGATCATGGGCTCGATGGATTCCATGAAGCCAATGTCATCCTAATAGAAAACTTCGGCAGCAGCACCAGAGGGCTTAGAGCTGGTGGCAACAGATGGCTCCTTTTTTTTCATTAAGGACAGGATTGGGGTAGCTGTCAAGCTCCTCAAGGAATATTCGAAACAGATATCCTTACCAGACATGCTGGAATGACTAAAAAATATATCCGTTGAAATCAGGATATCCAACAGTTAAATTTTTGGGGACAATTGTTATGGGTGAAATTCTGAGCCCATATCCTGACACTATATCTTGATTTTATGATAGCTGATTACGATCTGGATACCGGACCAGGATATTGGTAACATTCTGAGGCAGTATCCTGACTGTTACTAACAATTTGCTTGTAAACGTTGGTTACAAGGGACTAACGTTCATAAGGACCAAGTCATCCTGAAGACCCGCTCAAATTGGTTAGGATAAGGACGTTGATGGCGGAAGAATAGCTCTTGTAACGGTCAGCATTGAAGATAGGCGTATTTTATGGGAGTTACGGATGCTGGTCAAAGATATTAATGTTGTATCTGTGACAACCCTCGTAATTACATGTATCCGTACGATTAATTAATATTAAATTATGCTTAATGACAGTGCTTAATTACAACTGATGATGTTACTGCTTTATAGCATTGTGCAGAAAATTGACTAAATGATCATGTATGCTTTTCTAAGTGTTGAGAATTAAAAGTTTTACAAAAAGTTACATAAAAGACACTATACGGAACAACTTAGCACTTTAACAAACCGGTAACTAACCGAACAACCGGACATTACCCGGGACACCAAAATATTGCAAGAAACATTGTTTAATTATTCCTTGGCTAGTCATGATCCCCGAACACCATAACACCCGCTAGATATTTACTAACTAAAACATGTAACCTATTACTTGAAATGGAACTAATATTTACCAACTTATTATCAAATATTACAATTAACCCCCCCCCCCATACCCAATTACGGTCACCAAGGGGCCCACCCAAATCACCAACATATCTTATTAGATATTACTTCAATTTTATAAGGGATTTTTGCTTGTTGGAGTAAACAAAATATTAGAGGAGAGATTATAAGTATGGTATGCAAGATCCTCATCATTTCATTCACCTTCACTCAAGATCACACTCCACTCCCTCATCTCACTCTCTCCCTCTCGGCCCTCTATACATCCGCCACCACCACCACCTTATCACCACCATGTTCATCCAATTTCAAGCTCCATTCATGTGTTAGAAGATGCTTTGTGAAGCTTGAAGCTTGTGGATCACCAAGGAGCTCACTTACTTGCTTTTTCTCACATCATTTTCATCATCTTTTCACTAGTGTTCTTCCCTAGCCTTTGAGCTAGTTGTAAGTCCTTGATTAACCTTGTTACTCCTACTTTAATGGTTAAAAGATGTAGTAGGTTGATTATAACAAGAACACTAAAAGAACATGAACTAAAAGTTTAAACATAAGGTTTACATAAAGATGAAATATGATGAAGTGTTGTTAGTGTTATGGGTGAAATTCTGAGCCCATATCCTGGAAAATATCTTGATCTATATTTTATTTATGTAGTATCTGTTTACATCCGGGATACTGGTTCAGGATATTGGTAGTATCCTGAACGATATCCTCGGGATTACTAACGGATTATGTGCAGGTACGTGTGTTAGAAGCTAGCAACGTTCACAAAGACTTATTCCGCGGAAGACTCGGTCCAGGCCGTTCAAAGAAAGACGTTGAAACCTTATTACTCGGTCTACAACGTTCGTGGTGGAATATTCGGAGCATCCCATATTTATAGGAATATTTGTTTGTACTTCGTTACTATAAATAGGAGGAACACCAGATCAAATAGGACACAACAATTTCACTGCAATCACACTCACTACACACTAACACTTGTTCTTTCGCAATTTGTACTCTCACACGAATTCATTGTAACACTTAGCGATCTGGTTGATATCCTGCACTGTATCCTGAAGTTTAAAGCAATAAGAAGAACAAGGCAGCTGCGATTGTCAGCTCCCGAGGTTTTATGCCGGCGATCTAGATTGATCAAGGGCTTTCCTCGTACATCTCGTGTCGTTTCCTTTACTTTTTGCTTATTATTTGCTCATTGTTTGATCGCAGATACAGCTCAATATCCTGAGCCGTATCCTGAATACTGATTTTCGAAATAACTCAACAAGTATATTTTCTATAAACTTTCTAGCACACTACCTCACATTACTAATTTGATCACTAAATTGCTTCGGTAATTTTTGACCAAAACAATTTGGCGCCCACCGTGGGGCAAGTGGTGCTCTCTTTACTAAAAATTTTTGTTAATTCGCTAATCGGTTTTTTATTTTCAAAACCTTTTGCTACATTGTCCACAATGGCCTCACGATCAAACATGAGTTCCTCTACTATGTCTGCTACGACTTCTGCTACTACAGGTTCGGTGCTTCCACCACCTCCTCCAAGAATGCCAGCCTCTACACGACCTCACGATATTATCCCTACCCGCAATGTTCAGGAATCTGCCCCTGTTTTAGCATCTAACGACGAAATTTTAACCTTGTTTGGAAGTGTGCAGGAACAAATGAGGCAGCAGCAGGAAACGAACCAAATGCTCTTAAGGGAAATACAACTCCTGAAGTCTGGCTCGAGCAGATCCGCTGAGGATATTGTCACTCCATTACAACCCAGAGCTTTGAACTTCAGTTCAGCCGTGTATACAGAGGATAACAGGGGGAATATCGTGCCCAGCCTTCCTCAGAATCATACCCCTGAAATACCCTCCTCGGTCAGGATATCGACCATAAGGAGCTCAGGATATGCTTCAGGATATGGGCAGAATCCTCCAACGGGTAACATATTAAATAATAATACTCATACTACTAACAATAGTGGATCCTTGCAGGATACAGGTGTGACGTCAGCACTTACCAGGGAACTTCAAAAGTTGAAGGACATGATATCAAGTGTACCCGGGGTGGTCCAGCCAATCCCGGAAGTGTCTCAAGACAGCCATAAGATATCTCGCTTTGCATATCCTATCTGTGATGCTGAGATTCCAAAGAGGTTCCAAACCCCCAACATGAAGCTTTACGACGGAACGACGGATCCTGAGGAGCATATTGCTCAGTATAGGGAGAGGATGGAGATCAACCCTATCCCTCCGGATCTCAAGGAAGCATGCTTGTGCAAGGGTTTTGGTTCAACCTTGACAGGATCAGCTTTGAAGTGGCTCTTGAATGTTCCTCCACATTCAATTACATCTTTTGCTCATTTAGTAAATTTATTTAATAGTCAGTTTTCTTGTAGTAGGAGCTTTGAAAAATTAACAAGTGATCTCTACAGGATAACGCAGGGGCCTCAGGAATCCCTTAGAGATTATGTGAACAAGTTTAGCCGAGAATCACTAGACATTCCTCATCTTGATGTTGCAACAGCTGTGCAAGCTTTCAAGATGGGGTTGCAAAAGGATTCTCAATTCTACCAAGACCTTGTAATGAACCCATGCAGGAACCTGGATGAAGCTCGGAACAGGGCCCTAAGATACATTCGGTTGGAAGATGACAGAAAGATGCAAGAAAGGATGAACTCATCCAACACTTATGAGTCAACTAACAGGAAGTCGGAATCCTCATTCAAGTCGTATCGGTCCAAGCCATATGGCAGGAATGAGAACAAGAGAGTGAATGCTGTTGAAGATGAGGATCCTGAAGAATATCCTGAATTATCTGAATATTGCTTTTCTGTTAACATTCCTGAATTGATGTATGCCATGCAGGGTCTAGGGGACAAGGCAAGATGGCCTCGAAAGAATCAACAAAAAGCGGATTGGAAAGACAAATCAAAATGGTGTGCTTTCCACGAAGATTTCGGACATATGACCGAGGATTGCATTGCTTTGAGGAAAGAGATAAGCTATCTTCTAAGCAAGGGATATTTGAAAGATCTCTTAGGAAGAAAGAAGAATAAGGGTCAGGATACTGAGAAGGATCCTGAGCGAGCAGCCTCACCTCCCGCGGATGCCAAAATAATCAACTTCATTTCGGGAGGATCCGACATTTGTGGGACTTCGTATTCGGCAGCAAAGAGACATGCAAAAGAAGCTAAGGCCGAAAGGGGAGACAAACCTGTCAGGATGACTACACTCACAACTGACAAAGTGATCACATTTGATGCTGATGACAGGGATATTGTCCAGGATCCTCACCATGATGCTCTGGTAATAACGTTATATGTGGCTAACCATTTTGTACGCAGGATATTGGTTGATAATGGCAGCTCCGTCAACATAATCCAACTAGAGACACTTAAAAGAATGAATGTATCTCCAATGGATATCACTTCGAAGTCCACCGTGCTTGTTGGGTTCAGTGGAGAGGCCAGAAACACAGTGGGAGAGATAAAGTTGCCGGTGTACATTGAAGGAGTCAACTCGATACAACGTTTCTGTGTGATGGACTCTCTATCCTGCTATAACATTATACTGGGAAGACCGTGGATTCACGATATGAAGGCCGTGCCATCAACATATCACCAATGCATCAAGATACCTACCCCTTGGGGAGTTGTTAAAGTTGATAGCGATCAGCAGGAGGCGAAAGAATGCTACTCATCCTCGATGAAATCCTCAACCAAACCTAGTGCAGCATAGCAATTAAAGACGCGGGCCCAGGATATCGTGGAGGATCCGGAGCAGGATGTGAAGAAAATTGTCCTGGACCAGGATAATCCCGATATTTCGGTGCTCGTGGGAACCAATATCCCTCAGGATATTGAAGAGCAATTAATTAACTTTTTAAGATGCAGGATGTCAACGTTTGCATGGAAGCATGAGGATATGACAGGCATATCCAAAGATATTATCACTCACAAGCTTGGAATTGATAAATCATTCAAGCCAGTGCAACAAAAAAGAAGGAAGTTTGCTCCTGAACGCAATACAATTATTCAAGAAGAAGTTGAAAGATTGTTGAAGTCCAAAATGATTAGAGAAGTTAAGTTCCCAAGGTGGCTAGCAAACGTGGTTGTGGTACAGAAGAAAAACGGAAAATGGAGAGTCTGTGTGGATTACACAGACTTGAATAAAGCTTGTCCTAAAGACCCATTTCCTCTCCCCCATATTGATGCAATGGTAGATGCCACTGCTGGGCATGAAATGTTGACTTTCATGGATGCATCCTCAGGATTTCAACAGATCCAAATGGAGCCTTTTGACCAGGAGGATACTGCCTTCATGACACCAACAGGTATTTATTGTTATACAGCTATGCCTTTTGGTTTGAAAAATGCAGGTGCAACATACCAAAGATTGGTAAACATGATGTTCAAAGACAAACTGGGGGACACCATGGAAGTGTACATTAACGATATGGTAGTAAAGTCAAAGAAAGCTCAGGATCACCTCCAGGATATTAAAGGAGCATTTGATATCCTGGATCAGTATAATATGAAGCTGAATCCTGCTAAGTGCCATTTTGGAGTGGGGGCAGGAAAATTTCTAGGATATATGGTGACCAAAAGAGGAATAGAAGCAAGCCCGGAGCAGATTAAAGCCATCTTGGATATTAAATCACCCTCAAATATGAAAGATGTTCAACGATTAACGGGGCGAGTGGCAGCATTAAACAGATTTATCTCAAGATCCTCAGAGAAATGCAAAGATTTTTATGATATCCTGAAGAAGAACAAAAAATTCGAGTGGGGTGAGAAGCATGAAGCGGCCCTACAGGAGTTAAAGCAATATCTTTCAACCGCACCTCTACTGATGAAGCCTGAGAATGGTGAACCATTATCCCTATACCTCGCGGTATCAGGGAACGCTGTAAGTGCCGTCCTTGTAAAGGACCATGAAGGTCAGCAATATCATGTTTATTATGTTAGCAAAAGTTTGTTAGATGCTGAAACTAGGTATTCTCACTTAGAAAAATTAATACTAGCATTAGTCATGGCATCAACAAAACTTAGACATTATTTTGAGACTCATAGGATTCATGTTAAAACAAATTATCCTGTCAAGAATGTGCTTAGGAAACCAGAGATGTCAGGCAGGATGGCTAAGTGGTCAGTAAAGTTGAGTGCTTATGATTTAGTATATGAACCTAGGAATGCCATAAAATCTCAGGCTTTAGCTGACTTTGTGGCTGATTTTAGTAGTGACATCCAGGATGAGGTAGACCTAGACGTTCAACAATTAGGAGAATCCTCAGGATCCTGGACATTATATACTGATGGTGCATCTAATATAAGAGGAGTAGGATTGGGAATACTACTAAAATCGCCACAGGGGGACATATTACCCCAGGCTATTAGGTGTGAATTTCCTGCTACCAATAATGAGGCAGAATATGAAGCTTTAATTGCAGGATTAGAATTGGCTAAGAATATGAGTATAAAAAATTTACAAGCATATGTTGACTCTTTGTTAATTACTAACCATTTTAATGGATCATATGCAGTTAAGGGTGAGAAATTGACTGAATATCTTGATATTCTCAAAAAATTAGCAGGATATTTCGATGTTTTTACACTTGAACAGGTACCAAGAGAGGATAATGCTGAAGCGGATGCCTTAGCAAATCTAGGATCATCAATCAGGATACCGGGAGGGACCCAAATACCAATAATACATGTCTTATATCCTGCAACTAATCCTCAGGGTAAAGAAGTAGCGGATATTCGGGATCCTGGAGTGGAATATCCTGAACAGGATCCTAAATCCTGGACAACTCCAATTCTGAAATATCTTAAAGATGGACACATCCCCGAAAATGAAAATCCTAAGGCATTTAGGATGAAGGTATCACGATTCACTATTATAAATAATATTCTATACAAGAAATCTCTTGCAGGACCATATTTAAGGTGCTTGGAGGATCATGAAGCCAAAGAAGTACTTCAGGATATACATGAAGGGGACTGTGGTAATCACACTGGGGGCAGATCATTATTCTCGAAAGTATTGAGGACAGGATACTTTTGGCCAACAATGAGAAAAGATGTTGCAGAATATGCTCGAAGATGTGATGCATGTCAAAGGCATAGTAACGTACTACATCAACCAGCTGAACCACTATATCCTGTAGTTTCCCCTTGGTCATTCATGAAGTGGGGGATGGATATAGTAGGGAAGTTACCAAAAGCTCCGGGAGGAAAAGTATTTATGTTAGCAATGAAGGATTATTTCTCTAAGTGGGTCGAGGCTGAAGCATTCGTTCAAGTAAGAGACCAAGAAGTAGTGTCCTTCATAAAGAGGAATATCCTGACTAGGTTTGGAGTACCAGCTGAGATCATTTGTGATAATGGGTCCCAGTTTATAAGCAAAAGGACTACTGACTTTTGCAAGAGTTGGGGAATCAAAATGATCACATCTACTCCGGTACATCCTCAAGCGAATGGACAAGCCGAATCCTCGAACAAGATAATAGTCAATAACTTAAAGAAGAGACTTGGAGCCAAAAAAGGAAGATGGGCGGAAGAGTTACCCTTTGTTTTGTGGGCTGATAGGACAACGGTGAAGAATGCAACTGGCCAAACCCCGTTTTCCTTGGTATTTGGAGCAGAGGCAATGATTCCAACAGAAATGACGATACCTACTGCAAGATCTATGCTACAGGATCCTGAACAGAATCCTGAAGTCTTATGTCAGGATTTGGATACTATAGATGAAAAAAGAGATGCAGCAAGGCTAAGGATAGCAGCATATCAACAAAGAATATCCAGAGCATACAATAAGAACATAAGGACTAGAAGATTTCGAGTTGGTGATTGGGTGCTGAGAAAGGCTTTTCAAAATACCACTAATCTTGCCGATGGCAAGCTAGCTCCGAAATGGGAAGGACCTTATGAAGTCGAGTCAGAAGCAGGGAAAGGAGCATATCGACTCAGGAATGTGGAAGGAGATATGCTACCAAGATCCTGGAATGCAATACATTTGAAGCTCTATTTCAAGTAAGAGCAGAATTTATTTTCTATCTCGGAATGGTATGTGTTCTATCTCTTTAAAATATATTTGTTTATTATCTTGAACCCAATACTGACTTAAGCATCGGAGGGGTGTTAGCCAAGCTAACACCCACCTTAGTTTACAATTGTTTTGCAGGATATGTTTCAGGATATAGCTCCAGGATATATACTCAGGATAAGTCGAAAGATTAGAGGATTGGCCCCCTCTCTCACGTTTAAGGGATCCTGATCCCTTTAAAGGTTTAAAGGTATTCACCTTTCTTTCGAATTGGGTTTAAACACCTCGCCTAGAGCGCAAGTTATCTAGGTGTAGTTCAAGGTAGCAGGACCAGTTCATGTAAAAGTGGCTGACAATTTCGTTACTATTGGCTATATCCTGGATCCTAAAGGTATATGAGGATTGATCACCCTCTCTCACGAAAGAGTATTTTCATACTCTCAAAGGTTTAAAGGTTTTCACCTTTCTAAGTCTAGGAGTTTATACACTCTCGCCTGTAGCGCATGAAATTTAGGGTTTATCCCCAGATATCAGGGTTTATCCCCAATATGCTAAGGATTCTTTTCAGGATATCAGGGGTTCTGCCCTTGGGCATTCGGAATTCATTCGAGTCAAAATGTAAATACATTTGTGTTTTTGTCGAACACAGGGGACACACGTTATGGATCCAAGTTTATAAGTATACACTGGGGACAAACTTATGATAAAAGATCAGAACTGATCCTCTAAGGATCTCTGGTATGATTTCTCCTTTTTATTTGGGCAATTTATAGGTGTATTTTAAAATCCTGATCAAGATATCTTTCAGGATATCTTCCAGGATTCATTTATAATATATGTTCCTAAGAATGTTCAAACCAAACAATTTCCATAAGTAAAATTTGTATGACAATAACAATAAAGTCAAGAGAGTAGTTATATTATTAACATACCAAAAGATGTGCTCTTAGTTTCACCTCAAAACAAGGCCCATTCACTAAGAGCACTAATAGTTCATAACCATATTTACCCAACAGTTGAGGGCTTCATCTCAAACCGAGACCCATCCACCTTCAACTGTTGTATTGTTCAAAAAGCATGCAGGAAATGTAAATTGTTCAGGTACGAGAAAGTAAAATGCAGAAAGGTAAATTGTTTGTGGAACTGCAAACCAACATTCAAATTCAAAAAGGTGGGCTCTGGCCTTGGCACGTATATCCGTCATCGCCCACCTAAATGCCCTCACACAGCGGCATCACCTCCAACCTTCTCAGACTTCTCCGCTCCAGCATCTTGACCAGCATCCTGACCAATGTCCATCTCAGCATCACCTCCAGCATCCTTCTTCTCTCCAGCTTGGACCACCACCTCCGTTGACTTGGAAGACTCACCGGCTTCAGCAGGAAGTGGCACAGCTTTGCCTCCGAGCTCCTTCAATTTAGCCACCCAGGATTCGACTGGCCAAGATGGACAAACAAGGCCCGTCTCCTTGGCCTCATAGGCCATCTTGATGCGTGCTTGTAGCAGGGAGACGATAGCAGAAGCCTTGATTCCCTCTCGAAAGCTGATCAAGGCCTGATCATGGTCCATTTGAACGCTGGCAAGTTTGACCTCAGCATCTTGGGTGACCTTCTTTAGCAAGCTTTCATAGTGCCGGCTCTTTGCTTCGGCAATAGCACCTTGGTCAGCAACGGTGCTCTCGAGCTGCTTGATCCTGGCTTCATGAAGTGCCACAGTACCACAAGCATCATTGTACAAGTGGAGCAAATGCTGGAGGCCCTGTACATTGATCATAGGTATGGGGTTAGAATGTATGCTGACTAAGACATCCTACCAGGATATCCTGTTAGGATATACGTGCAGGATATATGTGCAGGATATACATGAAGGATATGCGGCAGGATATTACCTTGTTGAGGAAGGATGTCATTGGCTCTAAGGAGTCGGAGAAGCTGAGTTCATCATAGGAGAACCCTTCTGAGCCTGGAGTACTGACCTCAAGGCCCTTTCTCTTTTTCGCTGCGGAAGCACGGGTTCTTGGATTGGCCTTGGGAGCCGGGAGTGGCTTGGAGCTGGTGGTAGCAGGAGTCTCCTTCTTGACTATGGCTGGAGTTGGATAGCTGTCAAGTTCATCCAGGTCTAGATAGACTGGGACTTTGCTGGAATCTGCACACATGGAGTAAATTCTAAATCCCTCCTATAAATAACAGATAAGAAGCATATGTGTGCAGGATATCTTGCAGGATCCTTACCAGACATGTTGGCACTTGAAAGAGGACTTGGAGTTGGTGGAGAAGGATTGAAACTTCTTTCTGCCTCTGGGAGAAGTCTAATGGCGTATATTCTTTCTTGGGAATTAGCAAGAGGAGGAGCAATCTTCCTAAAATCAGCTGCACAATAATGAAAATTTATTAGTTCAGAATATGAGACAGGATAAGAGACAGGATCATTCTTAAACCCTAATTCCTACCCTTTCTTAACCATCTCATCGGATAATCCGTTCCACCGGGGATCGAATCCCTTTTTACAAAGAAAAACTTGGATTGCCAACCATCCTCGTTTTTGGTGGCGCGAAGAATCAATGGGGGACCGGAGCTAGAGTAAAATAGAAACCTAGAAGAGCCATGGCATCTAAGCTTGTAGGCTAAAGGAAGATCATGGACAGAAAGGTCAGGTATGTGGTTTCTCTTGATTTGGTCAAGAACAGGCAAAACACGCCAAAGCATTGGCATGGTTTGGCTGAAAGAAATGTTAGTGATGTTAAAGAACTCGGTAATAAAATCCGGAAAGGGGAATCGTAGCCCTAAGGTGAAGGGGAAAGCATTGAAGCAAATCCACTCGGTGGAAACCATATCTGACCGGATTTCTCTGTCAAAGGGTCGGAATATGGTTCCATCCGGAAAGATTCCAGAAGATTTCAGAGCCGACAGATGAGCACTATCAAAGGTGCATGTTTCATTCTCCGGTTCTTGGAGAAGATTCTGTTGGATGAATGTGGGAGCCGAGTCGCCTGAACTGGATCTCGTTTGCCTAGGCATTTGGTCGCCTGAATTCTTGCCGGAGTAAAATGAGAAACGGTTATGAAGATGAGAGAGAGAATATTACCTTTTCTTGACGACTGTGGGTAAAAAAGAAGATGAGGATGAGAAGATATAGGGTATGATGAGTAAATATAGGCTGGGTAGTTGAAAGCTGTCACATCAGAAGTCTTATCTCTTAATTGTCTCGGCCATTGTGAAAAAATGTAACCGTTAGGATATCAAACGGTAACATTTTTGGGGACAATTGTTATGGGTGAAATTCTGAGCCCATATCCTGGAAAATATCTTGATCTATATTTTATTTATGTAGTATCTGTTTACATCCGGGATACTGGTTCAGGATATTGGTAGTATCCTGAACGATATCCTCGGGATTACTAACGGATTATGTGCAGGTACGTGTGTTAGAAGCTAGCAACGTTCACAAAGACTTATTCCGCGGAAGACTCGGTCCAGGCCGTTCAAAGAAAGACGTTGAAACCTTATTACTCGGTCTACAACGTTCGTGGTGGAATATTCGGAGCATCCCATATTTATAGGAATATTTGTTTGTACTTCATTACTATAAATAGGAGGAACACCAGATCAAATAGGACACAACAATTTCACTGCAATCACACTCACTACAAACTAACACTTGTTCTTTCGCAATTTGTACTCTCACACGAATTCATTGTAACACTTAGCGATCTGGTTGATATCCTGCACTGTATCCTGAAGTTTAAAGCAATAAGAAGAACAAGGCAGCTGCGATTGTCAGCTCCCGAGGTTTTATGCCGGCGATCTAGATTGATCAAGGGCTTTCCTCGTACATCTCGTGTCGTTTCCTTTACTTTTTGCTTATTATTTGCTCATTGTTTGATCGCAGATACAGCTCAATATCCTGAGCCGTATCCTGAATACTGATTTTCTAAATAACTCAACAAGTATATTTTCTATAAACTTTCTAGCACACTACCTCACATTACTAATTTGATCACTAAATTGCTTCGGTAATTTTTGACCAAAACAGTTAGTATGATGTTGTTTGGTATATGTTGATGCTTGCTTGTTGATTACTAGAAATGTTGTTGTTGATCACTAAGCATGTTAACGGAACAAATAGAACTTGCGTTAGAGCGCTATAAGCTGAAAACAGGAAGCTGTCAAACTGTTACAGCCGCCTTCAGTTGGCTGTAACCGGGTCATAACTTAACGAAAAATTGATTTTCTTGAGTCTATAACGTGTTATTTCGAAATACGGTTCTAATGGCACTGGAATCATAATTTTTGGACTTCGTTTGCTATTTTTAAAGGGGTCGTTTTTCACAGCAGCAAAAGCTGCATTTTTACTGCAGAAAATGTGTGTTATGTTTTTCATCATAACTTGAAATCTGTGAAGAATTAGCTCATGAAATTTATACTATAGATGACCACTGATGTCGTTGTAATGCTCCAACTAGAATTTCATCAATCGGACTTACGATGAATTTTTAATAAATTATTACGTGGACTGATGCAGTTCGGTAAATGATTTTTTATAAAATATTGGTAATGAATTGGATCCCGATATTTTTACACAGTAATATTTGGATTGTTTAAAACATTCTGTAAAAGTTTGGGAATTTTTGGAGTAAGTTAACTATTTTATAAAAATACCCGAAAACAGTCTAGTTTTGGATGTTCAAGCTGAAACAATATAACAAGTGATTTGCATGTCTAAATGTCGGGTAGGTTATCTGAGAATGATCTAACATGTTATATGTCAATGAAAGTGTTATGTGCAATGTCATATGTTTGTTTATGAATAGGAATAGATGGGAAGTTTATAAGGGCATGAACCGTTAAAGTGAGTGCATGTTATGTGGTAGATGCGTGTAGGAACTTCGTGCTTATTTGAAGTCACTAATAAACTAAGTGGTAATCATACTAGGACGTGATTGACCGACCTTAACTGTTAGCTATTTTTGAGAGTCAAACCGAGCAACCAAAGGTGAGTTCACACTCCTTCTAAGGCATGGGATTCCCGGTAGTTGGGAATGGGTTAAAGAACTAAAACGAAACCTGCATATCCTCCTTGGGTAGGATATGTACCGCCATCCTCCATAGGTAGGATGCCAATATTAATCCTGCGTATTCTCCTTGGGTAGAATACGTACGTTCGTCCTCCTTGGGTAGGACAACAACCTTAAACTACTAGCCAAAACTCTATCACCTAAGTCCCTCATTTTATATCGACTTAATAGCCGAGGCCGATGGCGAGCGGGTCATTAGTTAATAGCGCTATTAGGTTTGACAAACCTCACACCGTGTCATTCGAACGGGTGTGTACTAATGGATCATGGCAAACTGTCAATGATGATAGACATTGACGTAGGGCACAACTTACTTTCGTCAGTAGTCGATATGGTAACGGTCTAGTGGTTCACATGGGGAAGTCCCCACGGGTCATGGTTTGGGAAAGAAGGAATTGGTTAATCATATTTTCAACTATGGGGTAACCCCCACGGCAAGTAAGCCAACTAAACGAAAACCATGTTTTTGAAACAACTTAAAACAAACACCCAACTATGAACTCACTCAACTTTGTTGTTGACTCCTTGTTACATGCCTTGCAGGTCGTTAGGTATCTATGGAGCTTGCACAGGGAGGCGTGGTCGTTGTGGGACATGGACAGTGTGTGCCATGTTAAACTTTCTAAACTTATAACTTATGTTTTGGTTTTACGTTTTATGCTTCCGCTGTTTAATCTGAACTTGGTTAACTAGTTTTTTAACACCATTTATATTGCGTGGTTGGACTTTATCTACTTTAAATACATTGTTCAATATGATTGGTGGCTTGATCCTGGTCATGTCACGCCTCCATGCGGTGATACTCCGCTTGTGGATTTTGGGGGTGTGACAGTAACGGTTATGGAAGCTTAAATCCCGGAGTTATAGTTAATATGCGCGTGGAAAACGAGTTGAAACAGTCCCCAACGTTCAGAAAGGCATATTCCAAGTATCCCGGATTTTAGCATAATATCCCGAATTTTTAGCATAGTTAGTTATTTTCTCTTGCTATATAAAGGAATGATCGGATCAGATTAGACACACTTTCAAGCTCTCATACTCGTACACTCTCATCTCTAGCTGCAAACACATACTAACACTCACAATTCGCAATCATTGTAACACTTAGATTCGATCCGAGAATTATCCTGCACTGTATCCTGGTTATTCAAGCAATAAGAAGAACAAGGCAGCCGACGATTGTCAGCTCCCGATGTTTTATGCCGGAGATCTAGATTGATCAAGGGCTTTCCTCGTACATCCCGTGTCAACCTTTACATTTTTGCTCATTGTTTGATTATTGATATAGTCTGATATCCTCGGACTATATCTTGAAATTGTTGTTGTTAACAACTTAACCAGCATATTTTTCACAAACACCTCTAGCACACTACCTCACTTAACTAAATTGATCACTTAATTTCTTCGGTAATTTTTGACCAAAACAATTTGGCGCCCACAGTGGGGCAAGTGGTGCTATTTCTACTAAAAGCTTTTGCAAAATCATTACTTGGTTTTCTATTTTCAAAACTTTTTGCCACATTATTTTCAATGGCCTCGAGATCAAACATGAGCTCTTCCACCGTGTCTGCTACAACCTCTGCAACAATTGGTTCAGTGCTTCCTCCACCTCCTCTAAGGACGCAAGCCTCCTCACAGCCTCAGGATATTATACCTACTCGAAGTATTCGGGGATCTGCTCCTGTTTTAGCCTCTAATGAAGAAATTCTAACTTTGTTTGGTAGTGTATAGGAACAGATGAGGCAACAGAAGGAGACCAACCAAATGCTGATGAGAGAGATACAACTCTTGAAATCCAGCTCAAGCAGGCCCACTGAGGATACTGTCACTCCCTTGCAGCCTAGAGCTTTGAACTTCAGTTTGGCAGTATATACTGAGGTTAACAGGGGAAATATTGTGCCTAGCCATTTCCAGAATCATACTCCTAAGATACCCTCTTCAGTCAGAGTGTCAACTGTGAGAAGCTCAGGATATGCTTCTGGATATGGCCAGAATCCTCAGACTGGTAATGTATCTAATAATAATAATACTCTCGCTACTAATGGTGTTGGATCTTTGCAGGATGCAGGTGTGACATCAGCATTGTCTAGGGAGCTTCAGAAATTGAAGGACATGATATCCAGTGTGCCTGGGGTGGTCCAGCCAATTCCAGAAGTATCCTAGGACAGCTACAGGATATCCCGGTTCGCGTACCCTATTTGTGATGCTAAAATCCCAAAAAGATTTCAGACCCCCAACATGAAACTCTATGATGGAACTACGGATCCTGAGGAGCATATTGCCCGGTATAGGGAAAGGATGGAAATCAACCCTATCCCGCCGGATGTTAAAGAAGCATGCTTGTGCAAGGGTTTCGGCTCTACTTTAATAGGATCAGCCTTGAAATGGCTTCTAAATGTTCCACCTTATTCAATTACATCATTTGCTCATTTAGTTAATTTGTTTAATAGTCAGTTTTCTTGCAGTAGAAGCTTTGAAACAAGTGATCTTTACAGGATAACTCAAGGACCCCAGGAATCCTTGAGGGATTATGTGAACAAATTTAGCCGGGAATCCTTAGATATCCCGCATCTTGATGTAGCAACAGCTGTGCAGGCTTTTAAGATGGGGTTGCAAAAGGATTCTCAATTCTATCAGGATCTTGTAATGAATCCCTGCAGGAATCTGGACGAAGCTCGTAACAGGGCTTTAAGATACATTCGGCTAGAGGACGACAAAAAGATGCAAGAGAGGATGAATTCGTCCACAACCTATGAGTCAACCAACAGGAAATCAGAATCCTCGTATAAACCGTATCGCTCTAAGCCGTATGGCAGAAATGACGGCAAAAAAGTGAATGCTGTTGAAGACGAGGATCCTGAGGAGTATCCTGAGTTGTCTGAATATTGTTTTTCTGTTAACATACCAGAACTGATGTATGCTATGCAGGGTTTAGGAGATAAAGCAAGATGGCCCCGAAAAAATCAACAAAAAGCTGTTTTGAAGGATAAGTCCAGATGGTGTGCCTTCCATGAGGATTTCGGACATGTTACTGAGGATTGTATTGCTCTAAGGAAAGAAATAAGCTATCTTTTGAGCAAGGGATATCTGAAGGATCTCCTGGGAAGAAAGAATAATAAAGCTCAGGATCCTGAGAAGGATCCTGAACGAGCGGCATCACCTCCTGCGGATGCCAAAATAATTAAATTTATTTCAGGAGGATCCGACATCTGCGGCACATCATATTATGCGGCAAAAAGGCACACGAAGGAAGCCAAAGCAGTGAGGGGAGATAAGCCAACCAGGATGACAACCCTCACAACTGACAAAGTGATCACGTTCGATAACGATGACAGGGATACTGTCCAGGATCCTCACCTTGATGCTTTGGTAATAACTTTATATGTTGCTAATCATTTTGTACGCAGGATATTGTTGGACAATGGCAGCTCGGTCAACATCATCCAATTGGAAACCCTGAAGAGAATGAACATCCCCGAGATGGAGATTACCTCAAAGTCCACTGTGCTTGTAGGGTTTAGTGGAGAAGCAAAGAATACTGTTGGGGAGATAAAACTGCCCGTATATGTCGAAGGAGTAAACTCGATGCAACGGTTTTGTGTCATGGATTCATTATCCTGCTATAATATTATATTGGGCAGGCCATGGATTCACAATATGAAAGTTGTACCTTCCACCTATCATCAGTGTGTCAAGATCCCTACTCCTTGGGGGGTAGTCAAAGTTGAAAGTGACCAACAAGAGGCGAAGGAGTGCTACTCCTCTTCAATGAAGGCCTCAAGAAAATCCAAAGCGGGATAGCAATTAAATATGCGAGCCCAGGATATCGTGGAGGCTTCGGAGTAGGATGTTAAGAAAATTATCCTGGACCAGAATAATCCAGATATCTCGGTGCTTGTAGGAGCCAATATCCCTCAGGATATTGAAAATCAGTTAACTAACTTTTTGAAATGCAGGATGTCAACATTCGCATGGAAGCATGGGGATATGACAGGTATTTCTAAGGATATTATAACTCACAAGCTTGGAATTGACAGGTCTTTCAAGCCTGTCCAGCAAAAGAGGAGGAAGTTTGCTCCAGAACAAAACATAATTATTCAAGAAGAGGTTGAAAGACTATTGAAGTCCAAGATGATCAGGGAAGTTAAATTTCCTAAGTGGCTAGCAAATTTGGTCGTGGTTCAAAAGAAGAATGGGAAATGGAGAGTTTGTGTAGATTACACAGATTTGAACAAAGCATGTCCTAAAGACCCATTCCCTCTGCCTCATATAGACTCGATGGTAGATGCCACTGCCGGTCATGAGATGTTAACCTTCATGGATGCATCCTCAGGATTCCAGCAGATCCAAATGGAACCTTCAGACAAGGAGGATACTGCTTTCATGACACCAATAGGTATTTATTGTTATACTGCTATGCCTTTTGGTTTGAAAAATGCAGGTGCAACATACCAAAGATTGGTGAACATGATGTTTAAAGAGAAGCTGGGGGACACCATGGAGGTGTACATCGATGACATGGTGGTAAAATCTAAAAAAGCTGAGGATCACCTCCAGGATATTAAGGGAGCATTCGATATCCTGGACCAATACAACATGAAACTAAATCCTGCCAAATGCCATTTTGGAGTGGGAGCAGGAAAGTTTCTAGGATACATAGTGACCAAAAGGAGTATAGAAGCAAGCCCGGAGCAGATTAAAGCTATCCTGGATATCAACTCACCATCAAATATGAAAGATGTACAAAGATTAACAGGGCGTGTAGTAGCATTAAACAGGTTTATATAAAGATCCTCGGAAAAATGCAAGGAATTCTATGATATCCTGAAGAAGAATAAGAGGTTCGAGTGGGGAGAGAAGCATGAAGCAGCCTTACAGGAGTTAAAGCAATATCTTTCAACTGCACCTTTGTTGATGAAGCCCGAGGATGGCGAACCATTATCCCTGTATCTTGCAGTATCAGGGAATGCAGTAAGTGTTGTTTTGGTAAAGGATCATGAAGGTCAGCAGTATCCTGTCTATTATGTTAGTAAAAGTTTATTAGATGCTGAAACTAGATACTCACACTTAGAGAAATTGATATTAGCCCTAGTTATGGCATCAACTAAGCTTAGACATTATTTTGAGACACATAGGATTCATGTTAAAACTAATTATCCTGTTAAAAAATGTGCTTAGGAAACCTGAGATGTCGGGTAGGATGGATAAATGGTCCGTAAAGTTAAGTGCCTATGATTTAGTATATGAACCTAGGAATGCTATAAAGTCTCAGGCTTTAACAGACTTTGTGGCTGATTTTAGTAGTGATATTCAAGATAAATCCGACCTAGAAGTACAACAACTAGGTGAAAGTTCAGAATTTTGGATATTACATTCTGATGGTGCATCCAACAAAAGAGGTGTAGGATTAGGGATACTACTAAAATCGTCACAGGGGGACATATTACCCCAGGCTATTAAATGTGAATTTTCTGCTACCAATAATGAAGCTGAGTATGAAGCTCTGATAGCAGGATTAGAATTGGCTAAAAATATGAATATTAGATGTTTACAAGTATATGTTGATTCCCTGTTAATTACTAACCATTTCAAGGGATCTTATGCAGTAAAAGGTGAAAAGTTAGCTGAATATCATGAAATTGTTAAAAAATTAGCGGGATACTTCGAAATATTTACACTTGAACATGTACCTAGAGTAAAGAATGTTGAAGCTGACGCTCTAGCAAACTTAGGATCCACTGTCAGGATACCGGAGGGAACTCAGATACCAATAGTGCACATCTTGTATCATGCAATGGAACATTTCAAATCTTAGGATGAAGAAGTAGCATGTATCCAGGATCCTGGTGATGGATATCCTGAGAAGAATCCTGAATCATGGATGACTCCAATTGTGAAGTATCTTCGAGAAGGAGATATCCCAAAAGATGCAAATCCTAAGGCTTTTAGGATGAAGGTATCTCGTTTTACTATTATAAATAATATTTTGTATAGGAAATCCCTTGCAGGTCCGTACCTGAGGTGCTTGGAAGATCCTGAAACCAAGGAGGTACTTCAGGATATACACGAAGGAGACTGTAGCAACCATACCGGGGGCAGATCTCTGTTCTCGAAGGTGTTGAGAACAGGATATTACTGGCCGACCATGAGAAAGGATGCCGCGGAGTATGCTCAGAAATGCGATGCATGTCAAAGACACGGCAACATCCTGCATCAGCCTGCAGAACCATTATATCCTATCGTATCCCCTTGGCCGTTTATGAAATGGGGAATGGACATAGTGGGAAAACTTCCAAAGGCTACAGGAGGAAAGGTTTTTATGCTGGTAATGATACCTTATTTCTTCAAGTGGGTCGAAGCCGAGGCCTTTGTTCAAGTCAGGGATCAACAAGTGGTATCCTTCATAAAGAGGAATATCCTGACCAGATTTGGGGTACCAGTTGAGATAGTTTGTGACAATGGCTCTCAATTCATCAGCAAAAGAACTACTGATTTTTGCAAAAGTTGGGGAATTAAAATGGTCACATCCACACCAGTACATCCTCAAGCAAATGGACAAGCAGAATCCTCAAACAAGATAATTGTCAACAATTTGAAGAAAAGGCTTGGAGCTAAGAAGGGAAGATGAGCAGAAGAATTACCCTTTGTTTTATGGGCTGATAGAACGACGGTGAAAAATGAAACTGGTCAAACCTCTTCCTCTGAATCTTGGCGACATTGTATTGTTCCTGTCAAAACAAAAGGATGCCCTCAAAAGAAAACAATAAGATTAGGATTAGTCCTATGTCCTTTGCCTAGACTCGGAAGTCAAGGAATGTGCAAACTGTGTCATTGAGATCAAACACAAAAGGCTAGTGTTTAATTCACTCAATGTTGGCTCTGATACCAACTTGTCACACCCCGATATTTCCACGTATTACCGGTGGGGAGTATCGTGACGTAGTTGATATCATCATGGTCAATAATCACAGTTCGATGCACAGCGGAAGTCTTAAAGTAATAAAATTACAAACCGATTCGAAAGTAACATAAATATTACAACGGAATGTAAAAGGATCCACAGGCGGATCAAAGATAAAAAGAAACATTGTTCAACAGATTTAAGCATCAAAAGCTTGCAAGACTCTTTATTTGATACTAGGAGTAGCCAACACATTTCGCATAGTACCTGCACTTAATCTTTTTGGAAAATACGTCAGTTTACACTGGTAAATACAATTAACTGACTCATTTTGAAAATGTTTAAGAAAATTGATTTAAGTGCACAAGGCACAAATATTCTTTTATAACTTGGGATAATTATTTAAAAATAATATTGTAAAAGAATTATATGTTTGTCATACATTCAGTAGCCCGGGTTAGAAGTACCGGGTTAAAGATTAATAGACACACCACTAATAGAGTCCCACAAGGAGTTATCCTCACGTGTGGTTATATCTTTTTACATACGCACTAGCAGGTGTATGCCTACACCCCGTGCTTAAGTTGTGTTCATTTCAATGAATGAGCCGAGGATATCCAGGACACGGTCATTAACCCCCTAAAGGCTTAAAACAAACAAAACAGATTAAACGGGTTATCTCAATGTTTTAACCATTATTCGAATAAAGATTCAATACCCGACCAAGCGGTATTATTAAATACTGTACCCCAAGCTCGTATAAGGGAAAATAAGTTAAAAGTATTTACCTGAGCTCAATATAGAATTTTAATCCCAGCCGTATATCAATCAGTAAGTACAAATAGCTTTTACTGGACTTATTAACCTGGAACGAAGGTTTTAATAACCTATTAGATTCCTAACGGGTCTTATTTAAGTCTTAACTTAGACCTGTTAGTTTTAATGAAAGGTTTACGGTTCAAAACGCAAGATTAAGCGAAGACCGGATTAGAATGTGATTTAGACCCTACAAGTACGAAGACTTGTATAATATGGGTAAATTAAACACATTCTGGATTTTGAAGCAAGAATGATAAGGTTTGACCCGTTTCGGTCAATTTATGCAAACTAGTTACATAAACAGTACCGAACGCGAAAAATGCATAACGGGTAACCAAATGAGTCATGAACAAGTTCCATAAGTTAATATGCCTTAAATTTGTTGTGATATCAGTAGGACACCTTTCATTATGCCCAAAACGGATTTAAAATCAATTTAAGCCCCGTAGGGGTATTTTGGTCATTTTAAAGATTATAAAAGAGATTAAATAACAATCTGAGGTACTGGTCTTAAATGATCAGTAAAAATATTTATTTTTGCAAGTTATAACAGTAAGATATCATATATATGTGAAATATATCTTTTATGACCAAACTATGCACCGAAAGGGCATTTTGGTCATTTCACATATGTTTTAAGGGTCAATTTGGAAATCTGAGTTTAAAACTTTTACTTATTGTTTATGTATAAAAATTTATTCATAACATCAGTAGGTAACAAGCCTTAGGTGCCAAATATGGTTTTAAACCATACTATGCGCCTAAATCGCATAATAGTCGGTATTTGACGGTATTCGGGTTGATTAAGAAAATCAGAGATTTTGATCAGCCTCTACCGATTAAAATAATTTATTTGTTGTATAAAATCAGTAGCAAAAGGTTTGATATGTAAAGGATGTGTAAAACTCATTTTATTAGCAAAAAGGGCATAACTGTCAATTACCGAGTCAATGCAAGAACCCTATGTTATGATTAGTTTAAAATTCCATAAAAATTTCCAAAAATCCCTAAATATTATATTACATCAGTGGGTAGAAATTTTTGTGTCAAAATTTAGGTTTAAATAGGTTTTATGCCTAAAATGCCATTTAATTAATAAAAAGCTTTCATTTTACGCTATTGCGCATAACTCCTATTTTTGACCTCAAACTGATGTCAAATTTTAGGACTTGTTTATAAATCAGTAATAAAGGTTTTTTTCCTCTCACATTTTCAAAGATCTCGTTTTAATATCAAAAAGGCATTATGGTCAACATTTAAGCATTTAACGGAAACATGCAAATGATTCAGATTTAATAGGAACCATATAGTATAATCTCATAGGGTTGTACTAGCATATAATATGGTCCTAATGGAACCCTAAGGCATATCAAAACTAAGCTAAATCGGGTCAGAACTGAAAGTAAAAGCAAAAGTCTACATTTGCGACTTTCGGTTGCGAACCGAGCCTAAACTCAGAATTGTCGGGTTGAACATGCCTAAACATGTTCTTATATTATTTACCAAGTTATTTTAGTGTTTAAACATGTTCCATAACTTCTACATTATCAGTTATGAATTTATTTGCAAAAATGGATTCTGTTGACTTTTTAATAATAAGTTTGACCCGACAATTGACCAAGTTAGAGTGGAAATCAGTAGGTGCCCTCTTAAGGGTTTATTACCTACATAATTACCAACTCATAGCCACTTTCAATTCGAATAATGGCTGGACCATTAGTGAATAATCACTAAGTCAAAGCTTAATTACGATAGCTTTGACTTTTGGTTATTAAACTAATAAAACTTGAACTTGGGAGGCTAAGAATGCTTACAATAACTCTTAGCACGAAAATATAACAGAAGAAAGCTTCCTAGAGCTCCAAGGGACTCCAGAGAATGAGTTGAGAAGAAAACTTAAGAATGTGCAAGTGATCAAATGAAATTCAAAGGCCTTATATAGTATTTTTCACTTCACAGATCACTCCACATGCCCCTATATTGATCCCTGATGATTCCAGGTGTCCCTAGTGCATGAAAAACTATTGGCACAGTCCCTGGTATCGATTTGAGGCATGCAAAGGCGGTGGAACTGACTAAACCTGCAGTTATGCATGTTTTCTGCATCTGACACTCTTACGCGGCCCGCGTAATGGGCAGATTCCGGTAAAAAGTTTGCCAACTCTGCAATTTCAGTCCCTGGTCCAATTAAACTTTATTTTACTTCCATTTATTGCATTTAGGACCCCCATAGTTAACTATTAAGGACCTTGGGTTATAAACTAACTCCGTTAAGCTCCCGGTTAGTTGTACAATCACCCGAAAAGTCTTGTTATCTTCGAAACTCCACAAAATTAATATCCATTATTCTTGAGAGCTAAATATACAATTATTACAATGTTTTTTTTGGTTCGCTAAAAGGTCACTCAGAGATAACTTTTAACATGTTGACACTTTTAACCCCTATGCTTCGTAAGATCCTTATTTTGAGCACAAACGACTTTCTAAGTTCGACAAATTATTCGTTAAAGAATACAAACGTCGTGTGAGGTCAATCAGAGGCACAAGAATGGCATGTTGACACTTTGGATCCTTTTACTTACATATTTACATTGTTTGACAAATTTATTCCCTCCAGATCAATCCATTACACATTTTAAGTCCATGACACGTGTCTTTATTATATTCAAGCTTAATCAGTAGGCAGACTCTGACCGTTTAAACTTGCAATGTGAGTCATTCTCTTTTTATAAAACTGTTTTGCAAAACCCTAAATTGTTTTCCAGTTATAATTACAGGGATTAAGTCTTTGCAAATCTTAAATTACTGACAGTAAGTGGGGTCTTGTATACATTACTGCTGTAGTATCACTTTTAGGTGAACTGACCTAAATAGTGATACACGTCACTTTTGGGTGAACGGACCCAATAGTGATATGACCGCAGTCACAGATCCGGTCGAGTGAACAATGGATCAGATAATTATAAGATAGGGGAAATTGTAATCACTCTTAATACTGTACATTATGACAATGTGTCTTTTGTATAAAATGGAATGCACTCGCCGGTATTTTTCGCTGATAAAATCTTTTTAAAACATGTTTCAGGTGATTTACTGTAAGCAAGGAAAAGTGCCGCGTAGCACTCCAACTTGAATGAAGTGGCTTAGTAAATAAATAAACATGTTTTCTGTAATCAGGGGATTTCCCAGTGAAATTCCTTTACTGTAAAATACGGGGTTTGTCCCGATATTAATAATAAAATAATCAGGTGTTTTCCATTTTAAACAGTCCTGTTAATATTCCGCTGCCAAATAAATACCAATACCTTGGGTTTCTGTCCGGCGGTTTCCGAACCGGCAGAACGGGTCGGGGGCCATGACATCTTGTCCATAAATGCAGCTGGGGCACTGGTTAAACCAAATGGCATGACGGTAAATTCATAATGACCGTACTTTATCCTGAAAGCGGTTTTAGGAATGTCCTCTTCCTTTACTTTCAATTGATGATATCCTGAGCGTAAATCGATCTTAGAAAAGAATCGAGCTCCATGAAGTTGATCGAACAAATCATCGATTCTCGATAGAGGGTACCGATTCTTAATCGTAACCTTGTTCAATTCTCGGTAATCAATGCACATACGCATTGATCCATCTTTCTTCTTAACGAATAAAACCGACGCTCCCCATGGCAATGAACTAGGTTGTATAAAACCTTTGTCAAGAAGTTCGTCTAATTGTTTCTTCAGTTCCTGCATCTCCGTTGATGCTAGTCGATATGGTGCTCTGGAAATCGGTGTCGTCCCTGGTATTAGGTGAATTCTAAATTCAACCTTTCTATCAGGCGGTAATCCAGGTAATTCTTCTGCAAAAACGTTTGAGAATTTAGTTACTATAGGAATATTTTTTAATTTTTTTCCTTTAGTGTTAATGATTATGGAAATCAAATACATTATTGCTCTTTTCATTGCATAACTTGTAGCTTTCATCATAGAGATGAATTTTGTCGATCTGGTTGGCTTATCTCCCTTAATTGTGATCTTTTCACCACTTGGTGTACTGACTTTTGATCACATAAAATACTAGCACGATTGGCTACCAACCAATCCATTCCTAACACAACATCGAATCCGACTAGATTCATTGGGTAAAGGTTAGCAAAGAAATGATGGTTCAGGATTTCTATTCTTGCTCCCTGCAAGATTTTACTAATCTTAATGGATTCTCCATTTTCCGTCTCTACCAGACAATCTTGTCAAAGTTTGGTTAAAGTTTGATTGAGAAATTAGTAGAAAGAAGAATTGATAAAACTTTGGTTTGCACCAGAGTCAAATAATACTTTGGCAAAAATGTCGTTAACTAAAAATGTACCGGCAATCACATCTGGAATCATCTTGGCTTCTTCAGCTGTCAGAACGAATGCTCTGGCATTCTTCTTGAGTCCTTCAGTTGTCTTAGCTTTGTTGGTTTCTGCTAGAGGTAGTTTCGGACAGTTCGGTTTGATGTGCCCAGTTTCTCCACAATTAAAGCATATCCTATTGCTAGGTTTCGATTGACATTCTTCTTCCTTATGTCCGGGCTTCT
Source organism: Helianthus tuberosus (assembly GCA_030545235.1). Classification (NCBI taxonomy): domain Eukaryota; kingdom Viridiplantae; phylum Streptophyta; class Magnoliopsida; order Asterales; family Asteraceae; genus Helianthus; species Helianthus tuberosus. Next base: position 126,121,515 of record CM060416.1, read on the forward strand.
TGCAAAAATTGCAAAACCTTGCATACCTTCCATAATGCTTCTTTTTACAAGTCTTGCAGTAAGGTGTAGAGGAAGAACCTATTCCTTTTCCACTGTTGGAATTACCATAGCGAAATTCCTGAGTAAGTCTTTGAGCTAAGTTCTTTCTCTGGTTTCCCTCTTGTGTGCGTACCAATTCATCAGTCTGGGTGTTGGCTAGTTCTACTGCTTCTTCTATGGTTTGCAGCCTAGCTGCCTTGATTACATGTCTAATCTCACTAATTAATCCCCAAACGTAACGGGAGATTAATACTGGCTCAGGTGAGGCTATGGTTGGCACTATTCTAGCATATTCAAAGAATATGGTAGTGTAACCTTTGCAGTCTATTCCAATCATTTTATGATTTAGGAACTTATTGGCAATTTGTTCCTTTTCACAAGGAGGACATAATTTTCTTTCGACTATTTCCCTAAAATTAGTCCATTCCATTCTATAAACTCTGTCACTTACCCTAGACCGGAGAATAGTATTCCACCATTCTAAGGCTGCATTTTTGAAAAGATTAGAAGCAAACATAATCTTATCTTCATCTGCACATTACTTATATTTATGACTGCTTCTGTCTTTTCTATTCAGCGCAAGGCTGAAATAGCTCCTTCATTGCCTGAGAATTCTATTGGTTTGCAGGCTAAGAATTCTTTATAAGAACAACCATAAGAGACGGTTCTTCTTCTTTTAGGAAATGGAGCTTGGATTAAAGGTCTGTTATTATCGTTCACACTATGACTTGGTTCAGTGTGTTGGCGTTTACTTCCATTTGCAGATTTATTTATTTTCTGCTTCTTTAACAGTCTTGATAATATAAGGCATAGCATCTACAATTCCTTGTGCTACTATATGTTGAATGGCATTGTTATCTATTTGGTTTCTGTTATTCTCATTATTCTGGTTTTCCTGATTTTTATTCGACATCTGAATTGTAAACATTTATCAGGTATTAATTATCATAGAATAAGATCTAATACAAATAATCACACAAACAAATTGATCAAAAACGTCGAATATTGCGACTTTTACTCTTTTCATATATATATGCGTCGATTACACACTACAACTGGAAATTAAACACACTAATAGTTATGCATCGATATATATTTTAGTCTATCTATTTTTTTTAATCAAAATACAAATTTACACACATATCTAGGTATTATTCTAGGTGTCATGTATCCAATCATGTATATCACGCTCGACATGCTTCCACATAAGCTTTTCTCCTATTTAACGAATTCTATCTCCTTCTTCAACTAACTCATCGTCCCATTGGCGAAGTTCCTGCATATTTTCTTCACTCATGGGTGGTAATGGTACTGGTTCTGGGTTAGGGTATCGAGGTATGGGGTGTCCGTAAGGGTATGAGTTTCTTATTACCACTCTGCTTCCACCAATCGCTATTCCAAAATGGGTCTAAAGGATTCAGGTCAGTATACTGAGCTTTGGTGTTTGGTGGGGGAATTCTTGGGATCTCATAAGGGTCAACATCTGGGATTGGAAACTGGTCTTCCTTGTTAGGTTCTAGCATTTGTTGCTCTGGGAATAAGGGTAAGATTGGTGGTTCAGCTATTTGGTTAGAGTCTACTGCGGTAGTGGCTAGCATATGGAAATCTGCCAACTGTCTATCTAGTTCTTCTTCCCACGGTGGCGAATTGACTGCTTCCTGAGTTTGTGCATTTACTTACCTATTGGCTTTTACTATCGCCCTTTGTTGTTGTAATTTCTTCATCCTTTTTCTTCTCTCATGTGCTCCTTTACTAAACCATCCTTTCTTTTTAGAAGGGAACGGTTCCTCAGACTGTGCCTTAAAAATAAATATTCCTTCCTCAGTATCAGCTGAGTATCCCGAGGGATTTGGCTGAGACGAGGTTCCTTCATCTTTTGGGGAACTAGCTAATTGACGATAAGCGTCGGATGTACCTTGCTCACTCATACTGTAAACTAATAAATAGTCAAATAACACAAAACAATAAAATACATATTTACACATAATCACATAAATTATTTCCTAACACAGAACTTAAGTGTCAGCAGAACACTTCATTGGCTTAAACTAGTAGTTGTAGCTCTGATACCACCTTCTATCGCAGCCCCCGACCCCCTTCCTCGGAAGACGGGCGGCGCGAGCGTGCAGAGCCGGTGGTATCAGTGTTTATTAATATCGCAGCGGAAAACTTTCATCAGGACCATAGTTAGGAAATGTTTTATCAGAGTTAAAACACCAAACTTTTTATAATAAATAAATGGGATAAAACCCAAGTTTCCATTACAATATGTGTATAGGGATAAACCCTAGTTTATTGAAAGACAAAACTCCTTTTTATTTAGGTAACTTTTATAGCCACTTTTCCAAGCCTTTGGTGCTCTCCAGCTGGCTTCTAATAGCTTCACATTAAGTTACCTGAAACGCGTTTTAAAAAGATTTTATCAGCAAGAAATACTGGCGGGTGCATCACAGTTTAATCAAAACAGTTTTAGGACTTCACATCTTTACAACTTTACAGTATTGAGGGCATCCGGAATTACATTTGCTTATATCTATCCAATTACCCCTTTTTATGGTATTGTCAATCCTAACTTGTGGTCATGCTACTATTTTGATAGTAACGAGTTTCAAGTAATGTATACAAAACCCTAACATATCGGTAGTAATTGCAGAATCACAAATACTCAATTACTGTTTAAGTGCAATTCAAAATATTTGAGGTTTTGGTAAAGCATTTTGACTCACAAAAGTAATTTACAAAAAGGTGACAAAAAGAAGATGTACTCACATTGTTTACTTAGGTAAAACTAACGCTTCCTGGTGTATCTCCTGGTTATTATCTATTAAAATTAACAATGCATACGTGTTAGTAAAATAACCCAAATCACATTAACCATACAACTCGAGACAGAGCTCCAATGACTGAGTCAGGCAGAGCCTTGACATGGATTACGGAGTCCTAGATCAATCGAATGTAACACGAGACAGAACTCCAACGACTGAGTCAGGCAGAGCCTTGACATGCGTTACGGAGCCCTAGGTCGACCGTGTAGGGTAACAAATAGGGTTATACTTGTAACACCCGAAATTTTTAAAACAAAAAAGTAACAACCCTCATTAAAAATTATTATTTCTTATGATTTATAGTCCAATAGGAAACTCTAATTAAGACACCCAAGTGATTCTGCACAAGCCCTAAGATTTCCAGAACAATCAGAATCAGGATCAGGGCCCCTAAAACTCAGGGGGGTATTCCCTATTGACGATTATCCTAAAATACTCGTTGTCAAAATTCTAAATTAAGAAACTGTCGACTCAGTAGGCCTAGTCCCACGCGTGGCAACCCTATAGTGTTTAGGTAACCCTTACGGACCGTAAGGGTTATTTGTTACGGTCCGTAAGGGGTGGCAAAATTCTACTATAAATAGAGGACATTGGCACTTGATTCTGGGCGCAAAAACGACAGAAGAATTCGTAAAATTCTTCGAGTTATCGTCTGTTTACTACAATTAACACACACAGAACACTAATTAGTATATCGGGGTGCTGCAGAACAGGGTATTAACTCGATCGCTATTATGATTCAATGTCCGATCGATTAAAACTATCCGATAGATGTTTAAGTGCTGCTCAAATTGGGTTTATACTTTGTCATTCATCGTGATTTCGACTTGAATGTTTGAGTGCTGTTCGAAATCGGACTATACTCTGTCATTCGTTGTGAATCCGCTGGATGTTTAAGTATCGCACTTTGTCATTTATTGTGAAGGTTTGATCTCGTGAGTTATCGTAAAAGCTGTATTAGTTAATTACCTAGTTTGTGTGCAAATTAGGTTAAGAGGATAATCCGTAGGCTAAACTCTGCCCGTATAAATCTACAATTGAAAACAAGGTAGCATCACTTGGAAATTTTAAGGTACGGATAGACTCCTTTCTTTCGATTTACGTCGTTTTGATATAAGTATATCATTCCTGATTTTAAATTCCATATTAAGATTAAGTTATGAAATAAGTTATAAATTCCGTACGGATAGACTCCTTTCTTTCGATTTACGTCGTTTTGATATAAGTATATCATTCCTGATTTTAAATTCCATATTAAGATTAAGTTATGAAATAAGTTATAAATTCCGTACGGATAGACTCCTTTCTTTCGATTTACGTCGTTTGGATATAGGTATATCATTCCTGATTTTAAATTCCATATTAAGATTAAGTTATGAAATAAGTTATAAATTCCGTACAGATAGACTCCTTTCTTTCGATTTACGTCGTTTGGATATAGGTATATCATTCCTGATTTTAAATTCCATATTAAGATTAAGTTATGAAATAAGTTATAAATTCCGTACGGATAGACTCATTTCCTTTGATTTATGTTGTTTGGATACAAGTATATCATTCCTGATTTTAAAATCCGTATTAAGATTAAGTTATGAAATATGTGTTGGAAGTTACAAACGTTTTGAAAAAGGTTTTGTTTTACATCAGTTATTTAGAAAATGGTTTATGAAAAATATTCTTTTCATATTTACAAGTATACATGTTTGTGAGTTATTTGTTTATAAATTTACAAATCAAATTTCATACTCTAGTGGTTCCTTATTAACGAGTCAAGGTTTTATCTTGTTTCGTTTAATAAACCACATTTTGGGGACGAAATTGTCAAGATAGGATTGATATCCATACCTTGGTGACTGGTTCCACTCTTAGATTTTCAATCTCGCCAAAGATTCGTATTTTAAATCAAATTATTACTTACAAGTTACAAGTTAAATATCTTAAGGCTTACAAGTTATAAGTAAATAAATTACAAGTTTAATATTATATACAAGTATTATGTTACTCAAGTCAAATTATTATAATACCATTATATTACTATGTCTTTTTAAAACTCATCAAGTCTTTGATTATCGATTCATTTGACAGTCCGTTGAATTCCTATTTCTAAACTTTGGATTTAGCCTTCATGTCATGCGATAGTTTTCTGTTAAATTGTACTCATTATCGCATGTTCCAATATATGTTACGTCTTGTTATGAAAATAAGTTTTATAAGTTATGTGAATAAGTCCATTTGTACTCTGTTACCCTGAGTATCGCTTCTCGTGGAGTGTACCACGAGCATGTTGTTGTGGCATCAACATCATGTGCTCCACCCGTGACAGAGAGATCAGTTCACGGCGTCTCTTAAGTACAAGTGTGGTACATATAAGATATTAGGAGGCGTATGGATCGATCCTAGGATTTAAGTTATAAGGAGATGGATAACGGGTATGCCAACTCGCCATTTCATGTGATAATTATGCAGGAGTAGCTACCTGTGTATTGTCACGTTTTAAGTTTGCTCATGGGTACATCCGTAAGATATGATTATGAAATTAAGTTATTTGCATCATAAAGTTCCATCCGGATATCAAATAAAATAAGCATTTGGTTTTCCTCTATCCGCACACTGGGCAAAACTTTCAAATTTTGCTCAGACGTACGTTTTTGTGTTTTCTTCTTTACGTCAGGTTATCAAGACAATCTGGGACGGATTATGGAAGAGTGCTCGAGTGTTTAGAAAAGACGATAGAAATAATTGTAATGGATTAGATATCCTTCATTAAGTTGTAAAGCCTTGTAATACATTTAAGTATAAATGGAATTATGTTTTTGATCTGACTCCGTAAAAGTGACACGTCAGCCCATTCCGGGTTGGGGTGTTACAGCTATGGTATCAGAGCAAAGGCTCTTTCCTGTAGAAAACTTAAACATAAGTTAAGACCTGTGAGGTAATGGGTAGACATTGGGTTAGGATTTCGATGTCCAATCAGTCAATACATCGGTTAGTAACTTTTCCTTTCACTTCATGATAGTCTCGAACATAAGTATTTCGTCATCTTCATTGTTTTTACTCTAGCAAGTATGACTATTGATCATAGTAGGCCGCGTTCAAGTATGATTATTAATATATATATATATATATATATATATATATATGTAATAATTTCGAGGACGAAATTTTTTTTAGAGGGGTAGATTTGTAACACCCGAAAATTTTAAAACAAAAAAGTAACAACCCTCATTAAAAATTATTATTTCTTATGATTTATAGTCCAATAGGAAATTCTAATTAAGACACCCAAGTGATTCTGCACAAGCCCTAAGATTTCCAGAACAATTAGAATCAGGATCAGGGCCCCTAAAACTCACGGGGGGTATTCCCTATTGACGATTATCCTAAAATACTCGTTGTCAAAATTCTAAATTAAGAAACTGTCGACTCAGCAGGCCTAGTCCCACGCTTGGCAACCCTATAGTGTTTAGGTAACCCTTACGGACCGTAAGGGTTATTTGTTACGGTCCGTAAGGGGTGGCAAAATTCTACTATAAATAGAGGACATTGGCACTTGATTCTGGGCGCAAAAACGACGGAAGAATTCGTAAAATTCTTCGAGTTATCGTCTGTTTACTACAATTAACACACACAGAACACTAATTAGTATATCGGGGTGCTGCAGAACAGGGTATTAACTCGATCGCTATTATGATTCAATGTCCGATCGATTAAAACTATCCGATAGATGTTTAAGTGCTGCTCAAATTGGGTTTATACTTTGTCATTCATCGTGATTTCGACTTGAATGTTTGAGTGCTGTTCGAAATCGGACTATACTCTGTCATTCGTTGTGAATCCGCTGGATGTTTAAGTATCGCACTTTGTCATTTATTGTGAAGGTTTGATCTCGTGAGTTATCGTAAAAGCTGTATTAGTTAATTACCTAGTTTGTGTGCAAATTAGGTTAAGAGGATAATCCGTAGGCTAAACTCTGCCCGTATAAATCTACAATTGAAAACAAGGTAGCATCACTTGGAAATTTTAAGGTACGGATAGACTCCTTTCTTTCGATTTACGTCGTTTTGATATAAGTATATCATTCCTGATTTTAAATTCCATATTAAGATTAAGTTATGAAATAAGTTATAAATTCCGTACGGATAGACTCCTTTCTTTCGATTTACGTCGTTTTGATATAAGTATATCATTCCTGATTTTAAATTCCATATTAAGATTAAGTTATGAAATAAGTTATAAATTCCGTACGGATAGACTCCTTTCTTTCGATTTACGTCGTTTGGATATAGGTATATCATTCCTGATTTTAAATTCCATATTAAGATTAAGTTATGAAATAAGTTATAAATTCCGTACAGATAGACTCCTTTCTTTCGATTTACGTCGTTTGGATATAGGTATATCATTCCTGATTTTAAATTCCATATTAAGATTAAGTTATGAAATAAGTTATAAATTCCGTACGGATAGACTCATTTCCTTTGATTTATGTTGTTTGGATACAAGTATATCATTCCTGATTTTAAAATCCGTATTAAGATTAAGTTATGAAATATGTGTTGGAAGTTACAAACGTTTTGAAAAAGGTTTTGTTTTACATCAGTTATTTAGAAAATGGTTTATGAAAAATATTCTTTTCATATTTACAAGTATACATGTTTGTGAGTTATTTGTTTATAAATTTACAAATCAAATTTCATACTCTAGTGGTTCCTTATTAACGAGTCAAGGTTTTATCTTGTTTCGTTTAATAAACCACATTTTGGGGACGAAATTGTCAAGATAGGATTGATATCCATACCTTGGTGACTGGTTCCACTCTTAGATTTTCAATCTCGCCAAAGATTCGTATTTTAAATCAAATTATTACTTACAAGTTACAAGTTAAATATCTTAAGGCTTACAACTTATAAGTAAATAAATTACAAGTTTAATATTATATACAAGTATTATGTTACTCAAGTCAAATTATTATAATACCATTATATTACTATGTCTTTTTAAAACTCATCAAGTCTTTGATTATCGATTCATTTGACAGTCCGTTGAATTCCTATTTCTAAACTTTGGATTTAGCCTTCATGTCATGCGATAGTTTTCTGTTAAATTGTACTCATTATCGCATGTTCCAATATATGTTACGTCTTGTTATGAAAATAAGTTTTATAAGTTATGTGAATAAGTCCATTTGTACTCTGTTACCCTGAGTATCGCTTCTCGTGGAGTGTACCACGAGCATGTTGTTGTGGCATCAACATCATGTGCTCCACCCGTGACAGAGAGATCAGTTCACGGCGTCTCTTAAGTACAAGTGTGGTACATATAAGATATTAGGAGGCGTATGGATCGATCCTAGGATTTAAGTTATAAGGAGATGGATAACGGGTATGCCAACTCGCCATTTCATGTGATAATTATGCAGGAGTAGCTACCTGTGTATTGTCACGTTTTAAGTTTGCTCATGGGTACATCCGTAAGATATGATTATGAAATTAAGTTATTTGCATCATAAAGTTCCATCCGGATATCAAATAAAATAAGCATTTGGTTTTCCTCTATCCGCACACTGGGCAAAACTTTCAAATTTTGCTCAGACGTACGTTTTTGTGTTTTCTTCTTTACGTCAGGTTATCAAGACAATCTGGGACGGATTATGGAAGAGTGCTCGAGTGTTTAGAAAAGACGATAGAAATAATTGTAATGGATTAGATATCCTTCATTAAGTTGTAAAGCCTTGTAATACATTTAAGTATAAATGGAATTATGTTTTTGATCTGACTCCGTAAAAGTGACACGTCAGCCCATTCCGGGTTGGGGTGTTACAGCTATGGTATCAGAGCAAAGGCTCTTTCCTGTAGAAAACTTAAACATAAGTTAAGACCTGTGAGGTAATGGGTAGACATTGGGTTAGGATTTCGATGTCCAATCAGTCAATACATCGGTTAGTAACTTTTCCTTTCACTTCATGATAGTCTCGAACATAAGTATTTCGTCATCTTCATTGTTTTTACTCTAGCAAGTATGACTATTGATCATAGTAGGCCGCGTTCAAGTATGATTATTAATATATATATATATATATATATATATATGTAATAATTTCGAGGACGAAATTTTTTTTAGAGGGGTAGATTTGTAACACCCGAAAATTTTAAAACAAAAAAGTAACAACCCTCATTAAAAATTATTATTTCTTATGATTTATAGTCCAATAGGAAATTCTAATTAAGACACCCAAGTGATTCTGCACAAGCCCTAAGATTTCCAGAACAATTAGAATCAGGATCAGGGCCCCTAAAACTCACGGGGGGTATTCCCTATTGACGATTATCCTAAAATACTCGTTGTCAAAATTCTAAATTAAGAAACTGTCGACTCAGCAGGCCTAGTCCCACGCTTGGCAACCCTATAGTGTTTAGGTAACCCTTACGGACCGTAAGGGTTATTTGTTACGGTCCGTAAGGGGTGGCAAAATTCTACTATAAATAGAGGACATTGGCACTTGATTCTGGGCGCAAAAACGACGGAAGAATTCGTAAAATTCTTCGAGTTATCGTCTGTTTACTACAATTAACACACACAGAACACTAATTAGTATATCGGGGTGCTGCAGAACAGGGTATTAACTCGATCGCTATTATGATTCAATGTCCGATCGATTAAAACTATCCGATAGATGTTTAAGTGCTGCTCAAATTGGGTTTATACTTTGTCATTCATCGTGATTTCGACTTGAATGTTTGAGTGCTGTTCGAAATCGGACTATACTCTGTCATTCGTTGTGAATCCGCTGGATGTTTAAGTATCGCACTTTGTCATTTATTGTGAAGGTTTGATCTCGTGAGTTATCGTAAAAGCTGTATTAGTTAATTACCTAGTTTGTGTGCAAATTAGGTTAAGAGGATAATCCGTAGGCTAAACTCTGCCCGTATAAATCTACAATTGAAAACAAGGTAGCATCACTTGGAAATTTTAAGGTACGGATAGACTCCTTTCTTTCGATTTACGTCGTTTTGATATAAGTATATCATTCCTGATTTTAAATTCCATATTAAGATTAAGTTATGAAATAAGTTATAAATTCCGTACGGATAGACTCCTTTCTTTCGATTTACGTCGTTTTGATATAAGTATATCATTCCTGATTTTAAATTCCATATTAAGATTAAGTTATGAAATAAGTTATAAATTCCGCACAGATAGACTCCTTTCTTTCGATTTACGTCGTTTTGATATAGGTATATCATTCCTGATTTTAAATTCCATATTAAGATTAAGTTATGAAATAAGTTATAAATTCCGTACGGATAGACTCCTTTCTTTCGATTTACGTCGTTTGGATATAGGTATATCATTCCTGATTTTAAATTCCATATTAAGATTAAGTTATGAAATAAGTTATAAATTCCGTACGGATAGACTCCTTTCCTTTGATTTATGTTGTTTGGATACAAGTATATCATTCCTGATTTTAAAATCCGTATTAAGATTAAGTTATGAAATATGTGTTGGAAGTTACAAACGTTTTGAAAAAGGTTTTGTTTTACATCAGTTATTTAGAAAATGGTTTATGAAAAATATTCTTTTCATATTTACAAGTATACATGTTTGTGAGTTATTTGTTTATAAATTTACAAATCAAATTTCATACTCTAGTGGTTCCTTATTAACGAGTCAAGGTTTTATCTTGTTTCGTTTAATAAACCACATTTTGGGGACGAAATTGTCAAGATAGGATTGATATCCATACCTTGGTGACTGGTTCCACTCTTAGATTTTCAATCTCGCCAAAGATTCGTATTTTAAATCAAATTATTACTTACAAGTTACAAGTTAAATATCTTAAGGCTTACAAGTAATAAGTAAATAAATTACAAGTTTAATATTATATACAAGTATTATGTTACTCAAGTCAAATTATTATAATACCATTATATTACTATGTCTTTTTAAAACTCATCAAGTCTTTGATTATCGATTCATTTGACAGTCCGTTGAATTCCTATTTCTAAACTTTGGATTTAGCCTTCATGTCATGCGATAGTTTTCTGTTAAATTGTACTCATTATCGCATGTTCCAATATATGTTACGTCTTGTTATGAAAATAAGTTTTATAAGTTATGTGAATAAGTCCATTTGTACTCTGTTACCCTGAGTATCGCTTCTCGTGGAGTGTCCCACGAGCATGTTGTTGTGGCATCAACATCATGTGTTCCACCCGTGATAGAGAGATCAGTTCACGGCGTCTCTTAAGTACAAGTGTGGTACATATAAGCTATTAGGAGGCGTATGGATCGATCCTAGATTTTAAGTTATAAGGAGATGGATAACGGGTATGCCAACTCGCCATTTCATGTGATAATTATGCAGGAGTAGCTACCTGTGTATTGTCACGTTTTAAGTTTGCTCATGGGTACATCCGTAAGATATGATTATGAAATTAAGTTATTTGCATCATAAAGTTCCATCCGGATATCAAATAAAATAAGCATTTGGTTTTCCTCTATCCGCACACTGGGCAAAACTTTCAAATTTTGCTCAGACGTACGTTTTTGTGTTTTCTTCTTTACGTCAGGTTATCAAGACAATCTGGGACGGATTATGGAAGAGTGCTCGAGTGTTTGGAAAAGACGATAGAAATAATTGTAATGGATTAGATATCCTTCATTAAGTTGTAAAGCCTTGTAATACATTTAAGTATAAATGGAATTATGTTTTTGATCTGACTCCGCAAAAGTGACACGTCAGCCCATTCCGGGTTGGGGTGTTACAATAATACTTACAATGAGGCAGAGCTTCATTTTAGAGGGTATTATTTCCTGAGTATTTTAGCTATCATAGGTTTTGAGAGAAAGAAAAGAAATGAACGGTGACAAATGAGGCCTGAGGCCCTTTATATGGGCCTGACGGATAGCGAATCGCAGCCCGCGAGAACTACAGGGCCGGCCTTTGTGGCCCGCGGGAGTACGCGTGTAAATTATAGCTTGGTCGAGTCAGGGGTATAGGTTTGTGGGGTATCCTGACACGTGGCGAAATGCCTTGACCGGCAATCCAAGCCAGTCGTGGCCCGTGACACATGTGGCTAAGGGGGTCGCGCCTCGCGAGCGACTCCCCGATTTTGTTTTTCTTGATTTTTATAAATATTAAGATATTTAGGGTTCGTTTCTCGTATACGGGGTATATACAGAACGTTTTGGGTCATGTTAAAGGTTCTAGGAGGGTTGTTATATACATATCAACTTTTCATCTCCCATTTTAGTTTTCTTCAGAGAGGTATTAAACAAGTATCCTATTTAGTTTAATATAATTTAGAATTTCTTGATCGAACTGATCACTGTATTTGTGTGTTGAACAAACCATAATATTTTAAGATATGTTTGCTAACTAAATCCGATTTCCTCTATATGCTCGTGACCCATTTAGAATTAAACTATTGTTTTTTATATTTCTTACATATATGTTCGATTATCAGCAGTGTATTTACTTTTCATATTTCTTAACATGACTGCGTATTAATCAGTGTTTTTTTTATTATTTAACTACTAAAGTATTCATATGTTTTTATTTGTATAGTTTCTAGTTGATTTTGTTTTATTAAAAGTTTTATATGTTCCTTTAAATGTGTAAGCTCATTATAAATTATTATGCCACTGTTTCAAATCTCCTTTGCAATACAATACAGATAATCTTACATACTGTAAATACTAATCTAAATTAAATGATATGTAGTAATCCGTTTATATATAACTTTATATATTTCATGTTATTTGTTTTTATCCCGTATATATAGGCCGAATTTTTTTAGATACTTATTTCTATAATTATTATATATGTTAACATCCTTATTTTTTATATAATTAATATACATATACAAATGTATTTCATTTATTATATTTTTTATTGTAGCATCATATATCATAAAATGGAAAAGCTCGAGTTTGAAATGATCGTTGATGAAATTTTCACAAGGCTGCCTGCTAAAGCTATTGGTCGTTTCAAATGTGTTTCAAAAAAATTTCGTGGTGAGCTATCAACTCATATATTTGAGATGATGCATTCCCGCTGAATTGGAAATTTACAACAAAAGAAACTAATCTCATTAAAAGATATGTCAATTGTCGTTGACAACATAATAGGTGGGAATTTGGATGTCGTTACAAGCAAGACCATATCTTTTCCGGACAATGTCAACCCTACCTTCTTACGTATTTTATCGTCGGTTAATGGACTGTTATTAGTTTGCAATGAACGGATTTGCTGTGACCTGATCCTTTGGAATCCAACAACCAGGCGGTATAAGTGTTTGTCCGACGATTACTTTGGTTACAGTTACGGTCAAAACACTGATACGACTGGAATGTATTTTGATAAATCCAACGATCTCAAAGTTCTTCACATCAAATATTTGTGTAATGTCATTACTGCTCGTGTTTATTCACGACGTTGTGAGACTTGGAGAAAAATAAATTCTTGAGTGGAACTAATTATGGTTCAAGGATTTATTCTTGGCCTCTCGGAATTTATTCTGAGAAAACCATATATTTCATGGTTTCAAATTGTTGGTATCCACCTGGCGATAGAAATATAGTTGCTTTCGATGTTAATTGTAACGTCCTGCTTCTTCGTACTTTCCATAATTAGAAAGTCTTGTTTACATTTCTAATTTTGGAAGTCTTGTACTCTTGTAATCGTCCTTTTGTTGTAATCGTTGTAAAATCCGAGACTTGGATCATAATAAAATTTCGTATTTCTTTACATTCATGTTATACACCTTTCATACATGTTCATACGCTTAAATTCGTGAAACAATTGATACATCATTCGTAATTCTTGAAAACAATGTGTTATACTTGCAATTTCGTGATATACATGAAACATACGTCTTTTGGATGCATACGATACCTATTTACGACATACATATACTTAATCATACTTCATCATACTTGTTTTATGTTAGTTATACTTAACAACCCTTATACTATGCTTATAATTCATAAAATACCCTTAAACACCTTAAAACTATAACTTATGAAAGTGCAAGGGCCTAAAGTGTAATAAAATCAAACGAAAACAATCTGGCAAGAGCCTCGCTGGCCGCGACTCGCCAGCCCGTCTTCTTCGCCCCCCGCGACAAGGTTCAATCAACAGAATCTCCTAACCAGCTACGGGATTGGCCAACTTTTGTGTTATGTTTTGTGTTTTCTTCATTTAAAGCTCACCAACCCAAACCTAATTCATCCCCTATATAACCCAACACTTCTCAACACATTTTTCACTTTGCAAACACTCTAAACTCACTCAAACCCTAAAAAACCGCAGCTGAAAACAGAAGCAAGTCAGATTCATTTCAACTCACAAAAGTGAGCATAACTTCATTATTTCTTCATATTTTTCATTGATTCTTCTTCCTAATCACTTGGAACAACCTTAGGTATGTTTGCACAGGTTTTCCATGGAAAACCAAGGCTGGAACATCACCATAAAAGGCTCCAAAGTGCAATGAACTTTGTGATTTAGTATAAACACTTGTTTAACACACTTTATATTGAGATTTCTCAACACATTCCTATGTCCTTATACCACTAATCAAAACCATGGTTATGTGAGCTTAAAAACAAGGTTGTGACATGTAAATCTAGAGGTTTAATCCTCATAAACATTCTGTTTTGATAGGGTTTTTACCCACAAGTGATGAACAAGCTTAGAGCTTGAAGATTGTGTGATTATAAGGTTAGCTTGGGCTAGCCTACTAGAAAATCCACACGTCACTTGATGTTTTCTTAGTTAGCTTGTTGTTATTTCATTCCTAAATAGAAGATTTATCTTCCTACCTCCTACATGACTTCTATGACATTCTTGTATGATAATGGACTAGAACTTATAAATAAATACTATATAAGATATATAATACTTATAGTAACCAAACTTTTGATGATAACCTAATGGTTACTTGTCAAAATAATAGGTTACACCATCTAAGAACATATTACTCGTCACGATTCTAATGGGTACTTTAACCCATGAAAACATTCAAACCCCTATGGGTTTCATAGTGTCAAGAATGAGTATTATGTGATAGATGGTTATTTTCTCATATGTTACTTTCCATATTCTTTTTATTCTGAATCCTTAATCTTCCGTTATCCTCCAATACTCATACACCTTCGTTTCTTCTTGTAGAAGGACTTGGTATTCCAACCTCCAACGACAAAAACTCTCTCGCGGATTAACAAGTGGAAAGCTTGCAAAACCGTGATTATACTTGAACCCCCTTTTTCGTTTACCACCTTTTTGGGATGTAACATGTTAATCTATAAAACTTACACTTAAACTTGATTCTTAAATGCACAAACATTCCTTATACATGCATTGCCTACTTGATACTTTAAACTTGGGGTTATACGTTTTGTGTTAGAACTTATCATTAACTTTGTACGAGCCTATCCTTAACATATATAGCGCTATAGGATTAACGCACCGCCTGTAAAATTTGGGTTATGTTAAGAGCTTATTGCGTTTCATCATTGGTTTGATTAGTTAAACACATACCGATTTTATTGTTTATCTTGTACCAATAGCTTGCCATGTGGAATTGTTTAAACTCATTTTTTATGCTATGTATGTATGAAAACTTGTATACTCGCCTTTGCTTTTGCATTGAACTTTATTTTAAACATGTTACAGGTTGAGGATGTCGATGATATGAAACCAAAGTAGTGATGATGCTTAGATACACATATAGGCGTCTTAGGTTTAATATGTTGTATCAATTTTATTCTTGTCGTTATGTTATTTTCATGTATTAAACATGTTGTATTTGTGTTTCCATCTATTGTAACTCTTTTAAATAACGAAATGAAAACGGTTATGATTTAAATATTGTCACAATTAGCGCTATGTGTGATGAGCAATCTTTCTTCGTCCCACTCCGATGATTCCGCCATTGGTTGGGGTGTGACATTAATTCCGAAAATTTCAGGATCCTACGTTTTCCCGAATGTATGGAAGTTATTCCTTGCCAAGGACATTTTCTTAGCATTTCTAAGAAGATACATATGTTTGTCATTAGAAGGTCTCATGAGGTAACAATTGATTTGCTCAAGTATGAAGATGAAGCCTGGATCAAGATGTTTTCTTTCAATAATGCTCATATATTTTCGCTCGAAGATAGGCGTCAAAGGACCAATATAATTCAAAACAACAAATGGCTGATAAGAAGCATTTGGGGTGATATGATTGAATTTGAGACGAGCAATGAAATTTTTAAATACCTCCAAGATGTTGACACCTATAACGGTCCAAAAGAAGCATTATTTATTAAGACCACTGTTTCGCCTATCGATTAGAAATTATTATGCTATATTATATTGGATGATGTTTCCTTTTTTTGAATTTTTTTTATTGTTTTAAATATTTCGTCGTATTATGCTAAGAATATGTCATCGTCTGTATCCGATAACACCGGAAAGGAAAACATGTTGACGAAAAGTTGGGATACTTATGAAACCAAAATCAAAATTTATTGTGGGGAAGGAAAGAGGATACTAAATATGTTGAAAGTGTTGTTTATATACTTTTGTTTATTTAAAATTAAAATTTTCTATACACTTATGATTAACGTAAATTAATTTTTCCTGCCAATTGAACAACCAATTAAAGAAATCGATTAGCTACATTGTCATGTGTTTATGGTGCTATACCCTCACATTTTAATTTGTACAATCTGAAAAAAATATTATATGTTAATTATTTAGAATTAAGAGATTTCCTATACATGACGGGAATTCGATCGGTATTGGTTTGGTTCGTTAGCAAACCCAAAGAGGAAACCAAAAAATAAAGTTGTTAGATGCCCCAAAAGATATCGCTACGTGTTTTACATCGATGACAAAGTATAACAAAGGCTAACACTCCTAAGATAATATTGATACTTTTACCGATGTCGTTCGGTCGACACTCGCTACAACTTAGTTCATTGTAATTTAATTTTTATATAAGTAATAGAACATTTATTATATTTCAAAGTTTACGCCAACACTGTTGAATGAAACGTCTCTAACATATATGGTGTGTGTATATCATGTAAAATAAAGGTTATGTATATACTTTATAATTTATGTTCTGCTACTTCGATTTCGTTAGTGAAATGGGTTTTTTTATTAAGTTTTGAAGTTTTTTTGCAGGTGAAATCAAGAGTGATGGGTGATTCAAGCTACACAAGCATGATTGATTGTTTTATTAAGACTTTAAAAAATTACTTAAGTTGTTATCTCCGGTTTGTATAAAGAAGTAAATGGAAATTTTGGTGTAAATTAAATTAGACTTACCAACTCAACTGAAAATAAATATTTATTATGGCACTAGAGACCTTTGTCATTCCACGAGGGCTTCATTTGTGATTATGTTTCTAACACTTTAACAGTATGCATCTTTTTATTGTATAAAATATGGAGTCAAATCAGCTTCACCTTTACACTTTTATCCGTAAATGATGGAGTACCAATGCAGTGTGTATACGTGTTTATGTGGGAAGTGGACGATAAAGTTGGCACGTAAAAAGATTCAATTCATGGGTTGTTATTATTTATAACATAAATAACTAAGCTAATAAAACAATGTCGTTTGAAAACATGTCTTTTCATTTTAATAAAGAATACATATTGATTAATATAAATTAACTTTTCCACCGCGAAGTTCGCGGGTAATAGCTTAGTAAAATGATAAGAAGGTAATTTTACATAACTCTAAGGTAGTATATACTATACTTATATGGTACTGCGCATTATATCATATACTACATATATGTAAAGTGACATTCCGTACAGTGGCGGAACTAGACCTTCAACTCAGGGGTATCCCAAAAATTTTTAGGGGTGTTCTCGTACTTGTTCAGGGGTGTCCCGTGTATAAACTTTGAAATATACGCCAATACTACAGGTCCGCCCCTGATTCCGTAAGAACTTCTTTTTAAAAAGATAAGTATGTGAAAAAAATACATTTGTGTTAGTAAAAAGATATTTTATAGCTTTACACACAAGTGTAATTTTTTTTGCTAACATGGTGGGAAAGCCCGCGCGTTGCTGCGGGTGTCCCGACTAATATCAGATTTAATTATCATGCCTATAACGAACCACAACTCATTCCAGGTTTCTAACATTTTATTCCATTCAACGAAAAAATAGTCGTAGAAGTTATAGACACTTGTACCTACTTTAAATATATATTTACAACTAATTGGATGAAAGATTATAAATTTCTTGATTTTATGATATAACTTACTTAAAATAGTGAAGTATATAAAAAAGGTATATGCATTAGGTGTTGCTAAGACTAAAGGGTATGGTTTGGCCCATCCCCACGGGGATGAGCCACCACGTAGGCGACTCGTGGGGGATGGGCCTCCATGATAATTGAGGGGATGGAGGATGGGGCCTCACCTCATTATTTTATAATTTCATAAGTTTTAATTTAATAAGTTAATAAAAACTTTATAAAAATTAAAAAATACAACATAAAACAACATAAATAATTTCATTTCATAACATAAAAAAATTACATTTCCTAAAAAAAAAATTACCGAAAAAAAAAATTACATTTCCTAAAAATGAAAAAAAACCTACGACGTCCACTTTTTCTTCACATCTTCCTTCATCCTTC
Source organism: Helianthus tuberosus (assembly GCA_030545235.1). Lineage (NCBI taxonomy): Eukaryota > Viridiplantae > Streptophyta > Magnoliopsida > Asterales > Asteraceae > Helianthus > Helianthus tuberosus. The sequence goes on from CM060416.1 coordinate 126,140,034, forward strand.
GATACACCTCTCGTTCCTGCTCCGGAACCGAGTCGAGATCCAACCTCATTATCCTAAAATCCTCCGCTCGAGCATAGTCGGCCGACACGTTTTTCTTGTTACTATATTTTTTGGCCGCAAATTCTTGGAACGAACGGAATTCGGAAATTAAGTCGTCCATTTTCGAAGACGCCTTCGAGCCGCCACCTCCACCCGAGCCGCCCCCTCCACTCGAGCCGGCCCCTTTGCGCTTTGCGGCCGCCTCTTTTTTTGCTTTGTCCCTTCCGGTGGGACGTTCCGGTTCGTGATATTCCTGTTCGTCATATTCCGGTTCGTCGTTTATGTCGATTTGACAACGAGCGGTGGAGCCTCCCGCGCTATAACTTCCAGACTCGGAAGTTTTAGTCCGTTTGGCGGTTGCGACCTCATTTGGAATCGGCGCCCATTTAGGGTCTTTCTTTAAAACGTTCCATGCTCGGAGGTGCGGGAAAGGCGGATTTTTTGTTTCCCATCTAGCAATCGCAAGGTTAAGAACGTCCTCGTCGCTACTCCCACTAGGACGATGGATGTAAAGTGGGTTATAAACCCCGATAAAATCATTCACGCACTTGTTCATTTTCCGCCACTTGCCCGATACGGATTCAAGATCACGGTAGGGGCCTTCCCCCATAAGGTTATTAAATCTTTCCGTACATTTTTTCCAAAAACCACTACCCGTTTGATTGTTCCCTAAAATTAAAAAAAATGGATTAGTAAAACTAAGAAATAATTCTTTTAAAATTTATATAAAAAAATTAACTTTGGTTCATACCGACAATCGGGCAATCTGAGACCTTAAGAAACGCAATAGCTAGCGCCTCCTCCTCTACTTTTGTCCACGTTCTCGCCTTTGCTCTCGAACCGCTTTTTTTTTCGGTGTCGGGTTCGGTTTCAACCGCCTTCCCCTTCCCACTGTTTTTTTTGCGCTTGAGTTTTTTAGGTGGCGATTCGGGGACGACTTCATCATCATCGTCAAGGTGAACCGAGGGTTGTGGTTGGGAAGTTGGCGGTTGCGATTGGAATTGATCAAGTTGAAGCGAGCCGCGTTGCATGAATTGTTGGAATGCTTGGTATTGTTGCATTTGTTGAAGTTGGGACATTTGATTGAAGGCGTTAGGTGATTGTTGGAAACCCGAGAACGCAAATGGTGGAGACCCCCACGAAGAATCCATAGTCGGAGTGTAAGCGGGACTAGAAAAAAAGTTTGGATTGTTCGGGTTGAGGTCGTTTGGGTTGAATGGATTCATGATGGTAAAAAAAATGAGAGTGTTTTAAAAAAAATGGATGATAGAAGGAGAAGATTAGGAGAAATGGATGTGAAATGGTATAAAAAGATGGAAGAGGTTGATAAATATTTAAAGTGGAAAAGGAATTTTTTTTTTTTATTAATCTATCCGTTGTTTAACGGATATATATTTGAAATGCAAGCGGCAAAATCGGCGATGAGTTGCTGCTGAGGCCGGGGTGGGATGGAGGGGGGCGGTGTGGGGGACCGACGCCGGTCCTTGCCGGGCCTAGCCGGCCCCCATACCTTCTATTCTAAAGGTACAAGACCGTATGACTTTGTAAGTAACATGCATCGTCACATCAATCATAATTGAATCAGTTTAACAAATCGTGACAAGCATCATCACATCAATCATTTTTGAATCATTTTAACATATTAGGGTGAGAGGGGCACTCCCCTGAGAGGAGAGTCCCCTCTCTTACACATAACCAATCAGCATATGCCACGTCAACTCCCCTCTTAAACTCTCCTAATACCCCAATTTGATGGCGGCACTCCCCTCTTAGGGGACTTGTGTTTTTTATTAAAAAAAAAACAATTTGATTGGTGGGAAACGGGACCTGACACCCTCTCTCTTCATTCTTCATCGCGGTGAACAACCACCGAAACCCCACCCCGATTCGGGTCCCCGCGGTGATGGCGGCGGTGTTCCCGATCGGGGAATGGGGTCACCGAACCATTCCCCGCTTGGTGCCCCGGATACCCTTATAAAGTTCGTCCGATGTGTCATTACAACATGCCTTATGACTTGTGTGACAATTTCTTCCTCCCATCCCATTTTAATTTTTCCAAACCAATGAACAAAACAAAATTATTACAAAACTTTCTATTCCATGAAACACTAAACATGAAGACCTTTTAGCTTTAATAACCACACACATTAAAATTGTACATAATTAGGGATGGCAATGGGTTGGGTTTGAGACGGGTTTAGGTAATCCCAACCACAAACCCAATTAGATAAGCTTGTCCCAAACGCGTTCCAAAACCCGTCGGGTTTCTAGCGGGTAAATACCCATCGAGTATCGGGTATACCCACGGGTTTCGGGTAACTCATTAATTTTAAAAAGTTTACCCATTGGGTATACCCGACCCAAAACCCATCATGTAACTAATAATCAGTTACATTTAGTATTATCACTAAGGAAGTATATCAAATAACTATAATGTATACGGGATAAAATAACTATGTGTATAGAAAAAAGAATGTATTATATATCTACATATTTAAAAATATAAAAGAAATTATATCGAGTATACAATCGGGTAAACGAGTTTACTTTATCGGGTAATTGGGTCGGGTAAACGGGTATATCACCAAATCCCAAACCCATCCCAAACCTGCGAAAAAAATAAAAACTAGTCCCAAACCCGATTAACCAACCCCAAACCCGTCCCAGATGTGTCGGGTTTCGAGTTTACCCATCGGGTTCGGATTCGATTGCCATCCCTATACACAATAGCAACCCAATACTCCAATAGGCCTATACGGGGCGTATACCGGGCATATAAGACAAAATATGATATAATCAGAGATTCTCTTGGAAATTGAAAAAGGTTATACGCGACGTATAAACCCATACAAGGCGTATATGAGGGTGTGTAAGAATAGGCACTTGGGTGTGTGAATATGTAGACCCATTATTTAACAATGACCTCAATGTAAGACTAGCTTATTTGGTAAACACTTTTGTTTCTTAGTGCGAGATCTTGGGTTCAATTCCAAGCAAGATGGATAGTTTGGGGTAATTTAGTAGTTACTAAGGGTATCCGGGGCACCCTTCGGGGACCCCTTCGGTGACCATAGTCCCCGATCGGGAACACCGCCGCCGTCGGTGCGGGGACCCGATTCGGGGTGTGTTTTCGGCCCATGTCCACCGATTGAATTTTGCACGCTAATCGAGTAACGTTCATGTTTGAACGGTCATAAACAAAAAAAAAAATTCAATTTTTTTACAAATATAAAAAACCAAACCTTCACACTCTCATCAAACCACACTCTCATCAAACCCCATTTTTTATACAAATTTCATTTTTTTATACTCTCAAACCACACCCACTTCAAAAAAATTTTATATTCTCAAACCACACCCACTTCTCAAACCGAGTAATGGAGAACCAACCCCGCGAAGCCAAGAAAAAAACTAAGGGACGAGGCAAGCAACCGTCTCGTGGTGGTTCGAGCGGTGCAAGTGCACAATCACAACCCCCTTTCGGATATACTCCACAACCCCCGTTTTTTTTTCCAACAACCTTCACACCCCTCCTTTTACAACACCCAAGCAACCAACCTTCAACCCAATTTCGGCTACGGTTTTCAAAATTTGTTATCAATGGATGCTCCTCCTCTATCCCCCGCCTTCGACCCATATGGTTTTCGTTCCCCACAAATTCCATCGGTCCAAGAAAATGTTGAACGTCCTCTGCCTGTTTGGGACGACGAGGACGATGAGGTAGTGCCCGAAACTCAAAATTTGGGCGACGAGGACGATGAATATAATGCGGATGAAGACGCGGGCAACGAAGAAGATGACGCTCGGGATAAAAAGGGAAAAATGACGAGCGAAAAATGGACAAAGGACCAAGAAGAGGCGTTGGCGAAGGCGTATGTACATTGCTCTACCAACAAAAAGAAGAGCAATCAACAAAATCGCGATAGTTTTTGGCGTAATATTTTAAATCATTTTAACGCCACCATCGGCGGAAGTAACCGGACCGTGCATCAAGTACGGTCTAAATGGGGCCCGATGCAAACGAAAATAAACTTTTTCAACGGCCTATACCAACAAGCGGTAAAAATTATATTTTTTAACATTGTATATTTTTTATTTTTCTTTACTAACTTTATATTTTTTTAACATGTATATTTTTTTTTCTTTACTAAGTTTATATTTTTTTAACATGTAGGATCGCACACGAGGAAGCGGAGTCAAGGATCTCGACGTGATGAAAGTCGCTTTAACAGAATTTAAAGAGAGATATCCGGGGGGTTTTCAACATATGGAGGCGTGGGAGATCCTTCGAAAACACGACAAATGGGCCCAAGTCCCATTGTTGGGTGAGGAAGGGGAAGGTTCGGGACATAAAAGAAAGCCCGTTGAGGTGGACCCTTCCATACCCGATATGAACGAAGACCCCTCGCCACAAAGAGCACAACGGAGAGACAAGCGTCAAGCGACATCGTCCGAGGGAAGCTCGGCCGAGTTGGCGGCACAATTCAAAGAATACACCGCCATGAAAGAAAAGAAAAACGCGATTGAATTGGAGGCGGTTGAATTGAGGAGGAAAAGAGAGGCGCAGGCTCTCGAGCTCATAGCGGAACAACGCGAGACGATGAAAATATACAATTACGATCGAGATATGGAAATATTCATCAAGCCGCACGACGATGCTCCGCCAAGTATGTTGCCGTTCATCCTCGCCCGAAAACGCGACATCGCTAAGAAGTACGGGTGGCCAATCGATTTCTAAAATTATTATTTTCTAGTTTTAATGTAATTTTTATTTTTTAGTTTGAATGTAATTTTAATTTTCTAGTTTGAATGTAATTTTTATTTTTCTAGGTTGTTTTTTTTTTTTAATTTAATGAAATGTCTTTTATTTAATTTTTATTTTTATTAATATTTTTTTAATTTATAAACATGCATAAATAAAAATAAAAATAAAAAAATAAAAAAACCCAAGTCACCTATTAGGGGAGTGCCGCCATCAAAATGTGGTGTTAGGGGAGTTTAAGAGGGGAGTTGACGTGGCACTATCTGATTAGTGGTGTGTAAGAGAGGGGACTCACCTATTAGGTGAGTGCCCCTTGTACCCTAAGAGTTATGTACCATTAGTTGTCAAAAAAATAACCTCAAAATTTCTGGTAAGACCCAAACAATAACCTTCACAATAACAGAAAAAAATGTCCCAGTACGTAACAAGGCACAATAAGTCACCATGGGATCACCATTCTCCAACGATATCAAAGTAATATATATTACACGCACATATATATGTGTTTATAAAATTTATCGGTGCCCCAAAAACCCTTTAAATTTAACGTGTCAAGGGTTTATGTATAGACGTGACATTGTGCCAGATACACAACTTAATTATGCACAATTTCAACAACTTTCCACCGTGGTCTTATATGAAGTCCAATCTGCAACATCATGAGACCCTATTTGTTCCTCTAGCATCCATTCTAGCTCACTCGGCCTACAAGGTACCATAAGTGCACCTTCGTGGTCAAACCCATACTCTTCGGCGGCTCTCTCTAGGAGTCTTTGAAACGAAGGATGGTGGAGGCACGCGATAGGAACGACAAATCTCCTTTCAACATAATCGTCGGATGCTATCACTGCAAAGTGACCTTCTTTCACGTCTTTTGGTACTGTTTCTTGACCATGAATCGAATGTGATCGCTTCCTGACCAAGAAAAAACCCTTTTGTAGTCTCTCCATGACTAACTTAAACTTCAATATGCCATTGTTTTTCTTACTATTCCTCACTTTTGCCATTTTTTTCAAACTTTATAACATATACCTTACACTTGATTTGCAATGTCGTTCATAGTCATGTATCCTTATATACACCACCAGAGAGAGAGAGAGAGGGAGGGAGAAATGAGAGAGAGAGAGATACTCTTGTGAGCATTTGCATGTGCATGAGGATTGAAATCTTTAGCATGAAGGGCCCTGGTTAATGTATAGTCAACCTCTGTGCTTACTTTATTGAAGACACATAATTTCTTATATTATCACAATAACAATACGTACATGTAGAATTATACTAATTTATTTATGTGTATACATATCACTACTAGAAAATCTGAAACTTCTTACACCAGTTTTCGTAGGAAATGCGTCATAAAACTGGCTTTCCTACGCATTTATGACAAACACCTGATGTAGGAAAACACCTCGTAGGAAACCCGTTTCAACGCATTTCCTACGCAACTTCCTACACATTTCCTACAAAACTACTACGTCGCAAATTGATACGAATCTCCTCCAATATATTTAATTATTATTTTTTAGGATTTATTTTTTTTAGCTACACATTTCCGACAAAAAATAACAAGTTTTAATACAACATTATTTGTGACCCACTTGCGACAAATAAATTAGAAGTGGTGTTACAAATTTCCGACACAAAAAACAAAAATTAAGAATACAAATCACATAATTTTGTAACAGTTTTCCGAGGAAACTGAGTATTTTTTGTGACCCAATTCCGATAAATAAATAAGAAGTTTCGTTACAAATTTCCGAGTAAAATGGGTGTTTTTTGTGACACAATTCCGACAAATAAACAAGAAGTGTTGTTACAAATTTCTGAGGAAACTGAGTATTGTTTGTAACGGTTTTTCGATGAAACTAAGTATGTTTTGTGAAAAAAAAAAATTGTAGGAAATTCGTCATAAAAGTATTGAAATTTGTGACGAAAAAAATTGTGTATGAAATTGTCTCTTTTTTGGTAGTGTTCAATCTTAAGTAGATCAAGTCAACTTAATTATGAATGCTGTTGATCAGTTCTATATAATATATCATAAGAGGGAGGATATAAGTAATTTAGGGTTTTATTTTGAGTTTAATATTTTTGGCCAAACTTAGAAAAGAATCATTACTAGAACACGATAAGTTTTCCTACGCGAGTTTCCGTAAGAAATGCGTGAGGAACGGTCGTTTCCCACATATTCCGACAAAATGCCATAGGAAAAGTGTCAAGATTTCGTTCGTAGGAAATTTTCTTAGGAATAGTAGCAGTTTTCTAGTAGTGAATACTAATAGTAACTTTGGACATATCGCTATGATAAAAGGATTGTAACATATATTTAAAACTTATATAAGTTATAATATTAATGCATGAAAGTTCCCCTAATAAAATACCGACATAATTAGAACTGCAATGCAAGTTGCATGCAATACAACTTGTTTTAGCTGACTGTGTACTGTTGATGGTATTTTAGCTGGCCAAAAGATAACTACTCTATGACATATGTTTAAGTATGAAATATCCAAATAATAAAACACTAGTTGATTTGCACCGCGCTTCGCGGCGGCATTTCAGCCGATATCAATTTGGTTTGTTTTTTACCAGTACGATACAAACATTCGGTATAGCAATCACCACACGTTTTACATCGATCGAAAACAAAAAACAAACATGGTACCGGTATCGATGTTGTTTGGATGATATAGGTTCAGTTGGTCACAGTATCGGTATTGTTTCGCTGACGGAGTTGTATAAATGAAATATTATCAAAACCAAAAACCAAAAACGATATAAAAAACTAGTCATATTTAAATATATACTACGATGAATAGTTTTGGATATTATTGGTTGAGAGTGACAGCAGGTTGCTTTGGTTGGTGGAGCTTGGCGATGGCCCAACCAATTGGATGTCACATGACATCACAAAGTTCCCTTTTTTAGTTTTTCTCATCATGATTTTGGTATATGGAGAAGTGGAAACAGATGCTGCTGACACTTAAAAAGGCCAATGTGGTTAGGAATGGTAATGGGTTGGGTTTGGGTCGGATATTGGTAATTCTAGTTCTATACCCGTTTGTAATTCTTTGTCTCATACTCGGCCCGTTACCCGTCGGGTATTTATCGGGTAATTACCCGTCGGGTATTGGGCATACCAACGGGTATCGAGCATACCCGTTAATTTCTTAAAAATACTCGTTGGGATAAATGGGCAATTTTTACTTTGATGTTTATATAATTTACAATTTTAATAACTATAACAAATTAAAATATGATTAAATATTTCCTTAGAGTATTCAGACCACATATACCAAACTAAATCAAAACAATTACTTAATTAATTAATTATATTAGGACCACATAAACATCCACATAATAAAGAATGATAGCTTTCATGTCCAATATTAATGCTCAAAAATAAGTTATTTGTTAAGCTTATACATACTCAAAAATAAGCTAGTACTTCCATATTCATATGAAGTACTAGCTTCCATATCCTATATAATTTTGAAGAGATGACTACTAGTAAAGAGAATACTAGACTCTGGTACTATAGAGAAGGTAATAAGTGCATGTACCAAGTTTATATATATGAAAATTTATAATATGATACTTTCAAGTATTATTCGGGTAAATGGACCAGATATCGGACATGTATCACTAAATCTTATACCCGTACCTATACCCGATTTTTTTCCCTTTTTAAGCCCATATCCATCGGGCTTCGGGAATACCCGGCCCGTATGTTTCAGGTTTCAGGGATACCCGTCAGGCTTGGGCTTTTTTGCCATCCCTAATCATTACATTTTTTTTATTAATCTTCACATTTGAATTTTTTTTCTGTATAATTCGTCGAAACCAAACGTTACAAATTTTAACACTGTCGACAAATCTAGGTTTTGAACCAATAGCGGAGCACAGTAAAAATCCGTCAGTTTTCATAAAACGACAAAGTCACATTATTACATAAAACGACAAAGTGACATTATTAATTTTTGTATTTAAAGTAAAAAAGTACTAGCATGATATTATCAGGGATATGAATACTTGATGCATATATTTCCACGTTAACGATCTTGGCTAGATATTTTTTAGTCAAGTCAATGATCTGGATTCTATCCGGTCCAACAACAAATGCTTTATGATGATTGATCCCCAAATTTTGATTAACCTTTTCCTAGATAGAATCATAGAAAAGGCCTTACGAGAAGAAGGGCCCGGGAGGTGTACGAGGAAATGCCCCCCCGGTTTATAACACTTTATAAGTCGACTCACTTCACAAAAAAACGCTAGTTTGCACTCGACCCAACCTGCGGATTCGTAGTCTTGTTCCCGGAAATCGGTTTGAGCGCGACCCAATTTGAAAAACATGTCAAAAAACCGGGTTTCTTTTTGTCCCAAACCGGTTTGAACCTGACCCTAATTGGCTTGATAGGTTCGAATATTTTCCCTCCTAGAACCAGTTTTTTTACTAACTTATTTTTATTTCTATTCACCATTTTCAATAAAACCGGAACCATACACCTTTATGTACTATATATAAAATAACTTAAAGAGGTGAACAAATCTGCCTTTTCCCAAACTAGTTCTGGTTAAGTCAAACACGGTTCCGGTTCCGGTTTTGGTTCCATATCAGGCTAGACGGTATGGCACCGTCGCCCATCCGTCCTCGATGTGCGACGCCCGTCCTCCCATCCCGCCATCCCCGTCTTCATCCCGTCCCCGTCCTCTCCGTCGGAATATCGACGTTGAGGACGATCCAAAGGTGGGCCCAGCTTTGTTTGCTTGTTTGTGAGGATTTGTACATTAGGCATTAATACTTGTACATAGTTTTGTGGGGTAGGATCATCTAGGATCATCCTTCCATACCCTCTAGTTTTGTGGGATGGACCATCTTGGGAGGACTATGACGTGGCGCCTACGTGGCGGATCATACTCCCTTGGAGGACCATCACCATACCCTCTAGCCTCAGTTTTCCAAGTGTAAAATAATCGGTTTGGTTCCAGTTCTAGCATTCTAATTGGCTTCAAACCAGTTTCTATCGGTTCCAGTTCTAGTTGGCTCCAAAGCAGTTCCTATCAGGCTATGGGTTCCAGGTTTCTTACTGGTTTGAGTTCCAAAAGTTGGCTCCAAACCGGTTCCTATCGGTTCCAGGTTTTTTTTTCTGGTTTGAGTTCCAAAACAGGTTTCAGTCCACCTCTAATATTATGTCGTATATATAAGCTTCTTGAACCGAAACCGGTTTTTTTTACATCTCTAATATTATGTGTATATAAGTTTTCTATGATTTCTCTTCCATTGAAGTATTTTGATTTTTTTTCATTCACTTTACATAAACAAATTAAAAAAAAAAAAGTTTTAGCCGGAAAGGAAACACATTAAATGAGTCAACAATTTGAAAGTCAAGAGTCTATTTTTTATGAATGCAACAGTTGTAAGGTGCTTTGTTTAAAAAAATATCTAAAATTATTGTTGTAACAGTACTGTTTCCATAATAATTATCAATTCATTAGTTATTTAGAAATGTTCAAAAAATACACAAAAAGTGTTTACAAGTCGAGCTAACTCAACGAAGAGGTATGTTAAACATCTTTTAACCCGCTACACAACTTGTTCGACTTGCCTCTCTTGTCACCTCGGGTCAATATTGGTTGTATTATATTCCAAACTAGTTACACTAACTTTTATCTATAATGTGAAACAACCAAATGGGTCGAACAGGTTGAAACTCATCCATGATCTATCATTACAAAATGGGATATCTAATTTCGTTAAATTTTTACTTTTTTTGTATTTACAGGCATAGAAGGCTGTAGAAGACAAGGGGTATGAAGGCGTTATCAAGCTGTGCAGTGTACGCCTCCAGCAAACCACTCACCGTCACCGCCAACAAAAGAGACAACCAGTGCTGCACCAGTAAAAGCCATAATAGAAGAGAATTTTAGTTATGTTTTATTTCAAACGTGTCAAATAAAAGATATTAGCTAAAAAGGGAACGGGTCAAATAGATGGGCAACATGTTCAAACAGGTTGAAACTTGTCAAGTGTATATTAATACTTACAACCTCCTAAATCGTTTTATCCAAAATATCAAGTCATTATTATTGTAATAAACTAGTAATAACATAACTTAGAGTAAATGACATTTTCGTCCCTTAGGTTTGTGGCTAGTTTTGTGACTTTCGTCCAAAGGTTTATTTTTCCGCATCCGGATCAAAAAGGTTTGAAATCTTGCCATTTTCATCCGGCTCGTTTAACTCCATCCATTTTTTTCCGTTAATTCATGGGTATTTTCGTCTTTTATATCAAGTATTCAAAATACCCTTACTAGATATAAAAGACGAAAATACCCCTGACTTAACGGAGAAATATGGATGGAGTTAACGAGCCGGATGAAAATGGCAAGATTTCAAACCTTTTTGATCCAGATGCGGAAAAACAAACATCTGGACAAAAGTCCCAAAACCGGCCAAACCTCAATGGCATTTTACTCCATAACTTATTATTCATATTTAACTAATTAGTAGTCAACCCATCCCGACTTTATCTTTTAGGCCCAAACCCATCGTGACCCAACATACCCGACCCGCCCATTTTTCCACCTCGGCCCATGATAGGATGCATATAGATATGGAGATAATAGACCTGAGTGAACATGTGCCCCGTGGCAGCTAAAAGTGGAAGTAGAGCAGAGCAAGCAGCTAAGACGGATGTTATTCCAGCAGCGGTGCCTTCAACGGTTTTTTCTGCAAAAAAAAAATAATAAAAATATTAATTTAGTCGGAGATCAAAATATTAAATTTACAAGCTTGAATAAGTTACACTCACTGCCAGTTTTACTCCACCGAAGAACACCATACTTGTATCCGACCATAGATGCCTATCCTTGTAAAAATGACATATAATTATAAAAATATAACAAAATACATAAAAACAAAATAAGTATAAAAATGGTATCCGTACCATGGTATCTCCGATACCAAGGCTGAGAATTCCAGCAAAAGGAGCTAAAGGCCGATCGTTGAATCCAGAAGACATCCAGATAGGCAATGCACATCCTAAAAGAAGTGAAAAATGGCTGCATAAAGGAAGATAAACATCATGTTACTAGAATTCTTGATATTAAAATATATGTTTTGTGACATAATGCAAATAGTATAAACACCTGACTATAAGAAGATCAGAGTCGCGATGATCCGTGAAGGCGTTCATAAACTGATGAACAATTGATCCCAGAGGCCAAATTCTCCATACCTGCCTAAAACAAGTTTGTTATCTTGGGAAAAAAAACAAATTTAATACATGATATTATGCTTAAATGAATTAAAAAGAAGATTTGAAGGTGGGTTGCAAGAGGAATTTACCCGAATGATTTCAAGCACTAAGAAAACCCCCAAAGCTGCACCGAAAGCCAAGTTCAGAAACGCTGGCTGAAAACAGAAGCATATAAAAGAGGAGTTTGATTGCATTAGCTAAAAAGTCAAAACTGAACAAGGTACGGTCAACAAAAAGAGAGAGAGGGTAGAGGTGGCACTTTTGACCCATTTACTTTCGAGTGGTTTGAATCACGCTATCTTATACGTGTAACTGGTCAAACAGGAAATTTAGAAAATAAACTAAAAAGTGTATTTTTAATCCATAAAACCTCATAAATCATTGTTTAAAAACTACAATTATTCTTAAAATGATATAATTTTTGTAATCATATTTAACATACTTAACTGTTTATAACCTATAAAACCTCCTAAATCATTGTTTGAAAATTAAAATTTATTTATTGAAACGATATATAATTTTTGTAATCATATTCAACACACTTAACTGTTTATAACTATAAAACCTCCTTATTCATTGTTTGAAAATTAAAATTATTCTTGAATCTATATATAATTTTTGTAATCATATTTAACACACTAATTGCTTATAACTACAAAACCTCCTAAATCATTGTTTACAAATTAGAAATATTCTTAAAACAATATAACTTTCGTAATCATAAAACCTATTTATAACATTCTCGGCCCAAATCACAAAACAACCAGTTTTGACCCCGTTACCCGACCCGCCCCGCCCATTTTGCCACCAGAAAAAGGAGATGATTCGATCTTTGCTTGGAATGTCATATCACCTGGAAGATAAGTGCCGGTACAAACATTAACACTGCCACCAGATGGTAATATTTTCTGAGAAGAATTCGCTCAATCTTACTGTTCTTGGAAATGTTGTAAAACCGCAGCACCGATACAAATATAACCGCCACCCAATACGCACATAAGGATAGCCTTTTGTGTGGTTCAGAAAAAATAAAATTTAACACCCTGACAAGATAAAATAGTTCTCATTATATTACCTTAATATAACTGCATAATGTTAAATGATAGTAGTTTGAAGTGAAATTAAGTTACAGAGCCGAGCAGTACCATAAAAAGGGATGAACGGGAAAATCTTGGACAAACTGCATCCACAATGGAACAATTCCTAATAAAATAAATGCTAGAGATCCATAAAATATAATAGATCGTATACGCTCGTGATGTCCTCTAACATCAGAATTTGTTGAGATCATATAAAATTCTGATTTTTTAAGGATGAATTTGAACAACATTGGAGAAAGAAGCAGGCCAAGAAGCATTCCCTGCATGTAAGAAAATATACGTCCGGTTAGTTATTAAAAACTCAAAAAAGAAAAAAAAAAACGGTTCTGAAGATGTGCGCACCTGAATTATAGTGCTTATCTCGCTTCCTTTCGCTCCGTATGTGATGGAACGTAACCCGTATGACACGAGGTGCTTGCTAATCTGTTCAGACAATAGAGTGTTAAACATAAGTATTTTTAGTAAAGTACACGGATGGTCCCTGTGGTTTACTTAAATTTTGGATTTGGTCCCTTGCTTTCCAAAAGTACACGGACGGTCCCTGTGGTTTGCACTTTGTAACGCATTTTCGTCCCTAGTTTTTTCCAAAAGTACATGGATGGTCCCCGTGGTTTGCAATTTGTAACGCATTTAGTCCCTAAATTGGACCTACTAAAACTGTTACATTTTTGTTGGTTGGGGACTAAATGCATTACAAAGTGTAAACCACAGGGACCATCCGTGTACTTTACTCTTTTTTTTTTACAAACGATAGAATGGCAGAGCCAAATAGAGCTTTTGCACACTTTCGTTAATCCATGAACAGGATCTATACATCTCGATCGGAAAAGAATCAAGAGAAAAAGAAAGAATCGGAATTGATCGATATATTTCTCGAAAAAACGAAAAGGAAACGAAAGATGAAACCTAAATCATGGATCAACTAAGCCCTCTCGGGGACTTTCTTAATAATAAGAAAGAAGAACCTCATGTAAATACCATGGAATAAGGTTTGATCCTATTCATGGAGATTCCATAAATATCCCATTCCAAAAATGAATTACAAAAATTAAAAACTGAACTCCATGAATCTAAGAACCACATGTGTAACTTTTTTCACACTGACAGTGCATAAAAAATTAATAAAAGAACTGATGAAGTAAATGGAACCTTTGCTATTGTGAATGCAAACATGTCTCCGAAATAAACAACAAATCCCGTTGTAACCAAAAGTGCTTCCCCTATACACAAAACAACGAGGTTAGTAAAAAATCGTATAATTAAAAAAAAGACCTTGCGTAAAAAAGAAACGTGAACTAACCGAATGAAGCACATGCTGGAAACGTGTTGAGAACATGCTGAATGAATTTTACAGCAGCCAATCCGTGAAAAACAATCCAAAACAAGGTCAATGCCATATAGCGTCCTGCACGATGGGTAAATCCATAAATTACAGTATAAGTTTATTTCGCGTAACAAAAACCACAGTTTATGTTAGTGTTGCATCCAAATTTACAAAAGATGGAATCTTGAGATTAAATGTAGTCAACAAACCTACCACTAGACGACTTTGCAGCAAAAGATAAGCAACACAATGCTGCAAACAGAGCTATGGAACTAATACAAAACTTTGTGTGCCAACCACTATTAGACGCCGATTTTGGCTTGTTGGAATTATGGCGAAAAATGAAGCAGAGGAAAACCAGCACGCAGAGGCAACTAGTAGAAGTGGCCCAATATTGCAAGCGTAGAAATTCAACATCTGCATAAACGAATCACGTTAAAAGCACAAAGGGTAAGATCACAGAAATGAATCAATGTCAGGATGTAAGCACTTTTTAATCGTGTGTTCCGATTATTGAATGTAACACGTAAGTCGTAACAGAATGGATTTAATTTAAAAGCTATGTATGTACCTTCAGTTCTTACTTCATTTACCGACAAAGCTCTTGATAACTGTATGAGCCTCGAAACTGCAAGACCCGGAAGGGTAACTGCCCCCAAAAATATCCCTGATGAAGCTCCTGGCCTAATATCACAAACCCACAAAAAAATTACAAACTTGATTATCTGAATAACCCATTTTCTGAACAAGTTCACTTTTATTTTATTTTATTTTTTTGAATTTTTCAGACTAAACCCTTTAGCAGCCAAAACAGAAAATTCTTGAACAATCTTGAAAAAAAAAAAAAAAAAAAACCTAACAAATATGAGGATCTTGAATTCACCAATTGAAAGGATCATGCAAGATTAAAACACAATTCAGCTAAAATACACCATCAGATTTCACAATTTATAAACCCTAACAACCCAATTCAACACAATTACAATCAATTAAGTTACCTGGTTTTGAATGGGTTGGTGGAACCGTACGATTCGATTGAGATCTCGACGAATAAAGCGAAAACAGCAAGCAAACAGAACCCTAGGGCTTCATAAACAACCAATACGTTCGTAACAGAGTACAAAATGGTCGAAACAAACAGCAAAACGACAGTTCTCTCGCCGTTTAAGAGCGATGAAGGCGTTATCATTGCAAATTTGTTGATTTTGGAGGATAATTGTTGGGGAATTGAGAGATTGAGTCAGAATAACGCAATTGCATTGACGGATTCACATGTGCAAGTTGCAAAGATGATGAATTTGGGGGAAAAGATTGCGAAAGCGGTAAGATAGTTGAAGATGATTGGCGCGTACACAGGTTGTTGCGCCTGGAGGTTTGTTGGAAAAGTGGGTCAACTAACTCGGTCTAGGGATTTTGGAATGGTCATATTATTAGCACACCTAAGATTTTTAAATTGATACCTTCAATACGGGTCGTATTGTATAGGCCTATACGACCTGTATAACGCTCGTTACAATTTCCCAGGCTAGTCAAAGGCTGGCACCGTCGTCACGTGTTAACCCTATACGCATCGTATAGGCGTATATAGATGACCAGATCAGCCCAACCTATAATTTTTTTAAACGACAAATTTGGATCACTGACAGACCACTGGAGTATCATTGAGCTTAATTCTATCACTAGTGATGAATTTTACTAGAGATGCCAATCACTAGTGATGGTTTTTTTTTAAATAATTAATTAACAATTATTAATATCACTAAACAAGTGTAGAGAGTCCATTTTTTTTACTTCTTAAATTTATGCATAAAAATACATTCCCAACACCCCTTTTCTCCCCATTTCACCTTTCTCTTTCTCTCTCTTTTTCCCTCAAAACCTGAAAATCTCCAAGTTCAAGAAGCTTTCGGCAATTTCATAATCTCTTTAATTTGACCGCTTTTCACATGGGTTTTGATCAAATTGGTTGTTAAACACCCAGCTTCCACGGTAACATTGATCACAACGGTAACAATTCAACGCATGCTCACTACAACACGTTTTGAAATTCAACACGTGAAGATTCTGTTATCACAGGGAGCCCCGACCCCCCCCCCCCCCCCCCAAGTCAAAAGAAATCATAATAATTTATTTGACCTAAAAATTAGTTTAATTTATTAATTAAAATTATTAGTCTCAGTTGAAAGCCAGTGATTAAGCGATGGTCGACAAAATTAACCTAGCAATCTTTTACAATAACCAAATTAACCAAACTGTTTACAACCGAAATCAATCATTATGAACAAATCGGTCATAGCTAAGTTTTAGTCCATATCCAAACTCAACCGATACATGTTCACCCCTACTCGGTGTATACAACAACGTTAAAAGATGGTTGAAAAGATTGGATTTAATTAAAAGTTATTTAAATGAACTTAAACTAAAGAAGACTTTACTTATTTTGTGTCCAGAAAGTCTACATTATTTAAAATATTTATTTGGAAATTTGAATTTGTAGGATAGTCGTCTTAACATAAATAAACTATTTAATGTTAAAATTATAAAAAAAAATTATTAAAGATAAAGGATATATATAGATTTCAGTATTCTAAAACCAAAAGTTAGGTTATAGCTCTTAATTTAGTTTTATGATCACGTTTGACCAGGTCAAACTAAGACCAGGACTATTATGTTGTAACATGACTTGGACCAGTTATGTCAGTTGAGTCAGTTTTATGATCATATTTGACCAGGTCAAACTAAGACCAAGAGTATTAAGTTGTAACATTGCTTGGACCGACACCGAAAGCGGTCACTTGAGCCACGCAACATGGCTAACCGTCAAGCGTGCTGGTCCGAATCTCTTCAAGCAATCCCACATGGTGCCAATAAAAACAAGTCTTTTACAACAATTTAAAATTTTATATTAGCATCCTGTTTAATGACTCAAAACTAAAACTTTAAACAACAAAGAAAAAAATGGAATGATCAAATTACACAAAACCCGTATGGTCTAAACAACAGCGCGAATCAGGCAAGAAAGCGCGTATATATTCTTTCATTCATTCATCTTGAGTTTACAACACACAAATCTAAATAGAGATGAGTTCTTCTTCACACAAAAATGTAGCAACAGAAACACAAGAACTCGATACGCAAGTGCCATAAGTGAAAGGATCAGTAGATTTCTCCATTTTGAATCATTATCGGGGGAAATATCATAAACGTTATGAAGCGCTTGATACCCGGTTATCGTTCTCACTTGACCAACTGCAAATGATGTCCCGTCATACTCATTTTCCAAGAGACCCTAAAAACACGTAATTCAAAGCCAGTTATGTTCCAAAATTTAATATTGATGAATAGGGAACGTTTGCTAAGGAAATATATGTATGTGTTCATGAACACATACCGAACAAGATTTTATGTTTGTGTTTGTTTGTTATGGAAATGAACGTTTTCGTGTTTGTTTGTGTTCGTTTGTTAATTTTAGGTAACGAACGTTCATGAACACAAACTAATGTTCGTGAACACAAATGGAAACAAACGTTCATGAACAGAATATATAATTCAATGATATTTACTAGATATTTCATTTGTTTGAAATTTGAAGTATTTAAATAAAATATAGGAAATAGAAACACTAATGAACTATTGAGCACAAACGAACATGTTACCGCACGTTCATGAACATTAAAGAACGAACATGAACAAATGAACGAACGTGACCTCTGTTCATGTTCGTTCGTTTATTAACGAACGAACACAAATGAACTTCGTGCCGAACGGTTCACGAACTGTTTGCTGATCGTTCGGTTCGTTTGCAGCACATATTTTTATTAATGTTGTTAAAAAGTTAAATTTTAGTTTTAATAAAATGAGTTAATGGGCCACGTTGTCATAAACTTACCTGTATCGAATACGTGTGGAAAGCAATGTAGGAAACAGGATACATCCAAACGGGCCCAGGCAACGCGCTTCGAATTCGGAAATAGCCAGCAGAAAGCATCATCATCACCTGTAAAACATCATGCACATGCAGTTTTAGATTAAATAATCTGAAGTTGTTTAAATCTAATAATTTGAAGCTAAACTTATACCCATTTATAGGGTTGTAAACGAACCGAACGTTCAGCGAACAATTCGTGAACCATTTAGCGGAAGTTCGGCTGTGTTCATTCGTTTAATTAATGAACACACACGAACAAGAAAATTCATTTGGTAAGTTAAACAAACAAACATGAATAGAGGTTGCGTTCGTTCGTCTATGTTCATGAACGTTTGGTAATGTATTCATTTATATTCATTTGTGTTCGTTCATTTAAATGTTTTTAATGTTATATTTTTATTTTATTATATTTATTTTTAAAAAACTAGAATCCATTGTTATATTACAAGTCTCCGCTAACATCTCTCATTTGACCATTTCAATTTCAGTTTGTGTTAAAGCTTGACAAACTTATTACTTTTTGTGTTTTTTATGTTTATGATAATTAAGTCAACTATGTTCGGATAATTATAGTAAGTACTTCGTTGTTTTTGGTGGATTCTTCGTAATCTTTCATTCTGATGAAAAATACAGATTTTATTTTAAAAATGAATATATATAGTTTGTATGTGTTCATTTATGTTCATGAATATTTGTTTGTGTTCGTTTGCGTTCGGTAAGTGTTCATGAGCAGATCATGAACATGTTCATTTTCTTAATGAACGAACACGAACACGAACAAGAAATCTTGTTCGGTAAGCGTTCGTAAATCGTTTATAAACATGTCCATTTCTTAACGACCTTTTGTTCGTGTTCGTTCGGTTCATTTACAGGCCTACAAATTTAAAGAATGCCATCAATTTTCATTATCCATTCTATTGAACTAGTTACACAAGATATTTCCAATTAGTTGTATTGACGGGTAGTTTAGACATATGGCTAACTGATAAAAAGGTGAAAACTCACATGTATAAACACGAGTGTTGAGATAGTCCAGAAAACATCTTGCAAAACGGTGGCAACAACGAGCACTAGCCCTTCGTTAATCAAAAGGCACATGAAGAAATTGAGCACAAAATACATCATAAAGCTGAAATCATTTCTAAGCCCCACAAGGAAGTAGAAAACCAGACTCGAAGAAATCGAGATCAAAAACAAGAACGGAAAACTCGCCAGAAGTTGTCCCGTTAAGAAAACTATTCCTCCTGAATGTTGATTTGAATCTTCACAAGCATACACCTGAATTAAACATTTGTACGTTATATTTATGTTATTATGTTATGAACTAAAATTGTCTAATATACCTTAACCTCCTTTAGTTGTGCAGGTACCCCAACAATGCTTAGGAGTGAAGCGAAAGATACAAACACAAAAATTGCTGCAACTCTCGTCTGCAATTAAATGACAATTATAAAGATTTGAACTTTGAAATTATTTCAAAAGGTGGGGTGTAAACTAGGGATGGGAATTTTTTTCCCCAAATACCCGTACCCATATCGATTTTGCTATTCGGTACATGTACTGGTACCAGTTTTATTGACTTTGGTATTTTGTACTTTCAGTATCGGTACGGGTAAAAATGGTATTGGTACCGAATTTGATTACGAATGAATTTGATATTATACTTTCTTTTTGTATTATGGTACGCATATTGATTTTACCTATTTGGTACCTGTACTGTATTGGTACTCGTACCACTTTTACCTATTTAGTACTCGTACGAGTAGTCAAAAGATTAAAAAAAAACAAGGTGGTACCAAAGCAGGTGCCGTATCGAAATACCGATACTCGTACCCGTATTGTACCATAATATTTGGTACAATATTCGGTACCCAGTTTTAGTCAAATTCGGTCCGGTAATGTACCGATTCCATCCCTAGTGTAAACTAGTTGAACCACTCATGAGCTACTCAAGATTGGCTCGCTATAAGCTCGAATCGAGCCGAGTTTAAACAAAAAACGTATAGAACAAAAATGATTCGGGCCAACCCAAGCCGTCCATTTTGATAACTCTAACAATTGTGTTATTACGTTACAGTGAGCATATAGTAGTATAATATTATGCAACTTACCCCAACAGAGGATAACGAATGACCTAAACCCGAAAAGGCAGTGCCGACACATAACGCAAGAAGCATGCAAAGGATTAACCGAAGCCAATAATATTTCCATTCTCGTGACATAATCAACAACGATCTCCAAGTCAACACTGCAATTCTTGTAGCGCTACTCGCCTTTCCCTTGCTTTTTAGAGACGGGCCTTCCTGTGAACATAATGTCATAAACGATACATTTTTAACACCCAAATTTATTATTTATTACTTGTTATTAATAAATATAAAGTGTAAACTTGAATGTAATTTTTACTCTTTCGGTTAGCCTATGTATCATGGTCTCAACTGCTGCTGCGTCAGCTGAAGATCTATATGTTTCTTCTAGGGTACGGATTGCAACCGCAGTGTCCATATTGACATTTGAAAAATCCCCATTATCATCCTGAAAAAAATTATTCAAGATATATTACTCAACAGAAGAAAGCCTATAAAAACGATAATACAATGAAAGGGTCGATGAGTGTTATGTTTTATCTCTAACGGGCCAAACACGTAAAATATAACCCAAAGTGTACTTTTAATGCATAAAACCTCCTGCATTGCTTAATTTAAAAATTCAGATTATTAATAAGATATATAACTTTTATATCATATTTGACACAGAAAATTGTATATAACTCTTAAATGGTATGATCGGTAGGGTTTCTTACCGGCCATACCACTCCCTTAACTTTCTGGGTTTTACACATTTAACCCTTTCAATTTCTAAAAGGTTTGTAAAATGTCACTATGTCCCCCTCATGTTTCTAAAGTTTTGAATGTAACCCCTATACATTTTTACTTCAAAAAAATAAGTTCTTACATTCTTATTTTTATGAACTTGTCGGTATAAATTCGTGTTCGTCTACGTTTTGACATAAATTTTATTGTAGAACGAGCTAGGTCCGTCAAATATATACGTTTTGGTGTTTATTTTCATGTACATTTCGAGGTTGTCTATGATTCGACATAAAATTAGTTTGAAAACGAGTCGGGTCTAATATAACACATCTTGATTCGACGGTATACATTTGAGTTATTCTATGTTTCATCGTAAATTTAATTCGGAAACGAGTTCGGCAGATTGTAGTTTATACTCTATCACGAGGTGTACGCCCCCGCAGCAACGCGTGGCTGGTAAAAAACTAGTATTTGTAACAAAGATAGAATAAAAGACAGAGTGTTTCGGCTCAGCCAACCTATGCAGTTAATGCGGTAAAATATCGGATTCCGGTCAAGGACCGATTTTTGAGATATAGGTTATCTCGGTGAGATATCGGTGGGATATCAGTAATTTCAATATCATGCAGAATTTATATAGCAATTTAACACCAACAATTCAGTGATATATCGGTGATATCGGTCAAATATTGGTTATATCGGTCAACATCGCCAATGATATCATACCGATATTCTGACCGATAATTTACATGGGGACCGATCACCGATATTAACTGCATAGAAGCAAACCCAGCCCAACGCGTTTCAACCATCCCAAAAGATCATCCGTTTTAACTCGTTACCCTGACCAGCCCTTTTTGCCACCTCTGTGTAATATGTGTATTGTTGGTTTTATATT
The DNA here is from genome assembly GCA_030545235.1 of Helianthus tuberosus. Taxonomy (NCBI): domain Eukaryota; kingdom Viridiplantae; phylum Streptophyta; class Magnoliopsida; order Asterales; family Asteraceae; genus Helianthus; species Helianthus tuberosus. The sequence continues at coordinate 126,162,156 of CM060416.1, forward strand.
CGAAGAAAAAAAGGAAAGCGTTCAGTATATTACCTGCCAGGTTTTGCACATTGTAATGATCCGGTCAAAGTCGGTGTTTATTGCACGAAGAAAATGGTCGGAAGGACTTTGCATAATCGGGCAAGGAAATCCAGCATTTGAGAAGTGCTACATAATTATAAAGTATGTATATGTTCAGTAACTACAGGAAAAAAATATTACAAAATAAATAATTACTTCAAACTAATAAAACTAGATGCTTTACCTGCAAACAAGCCAGTGTCTCCCCAAAAAACAGCGTATTCCCATTTGAAAGAAGACAAATTCGGTCATAAAGGCCAAACACTTCAGTGCTACTTTGGTAAATTGTGAAAATTAAGGTGCAACCAGTGCTTGCAAGCTTCTTCAATGTCACCATCATCAAAAGTGCAGAAACACTGAAAATGGATGATCGTTAATTAAGGGCAAAAAGGTAAAAATAAAGACAAGAGTAAAGTACACAAATGGTCCCTGTGGTTAACCAAAGTTTTGGTTTTGGTCCCTATATTTTCAAAAGTACATGGATGGTCATTGGTCCCTGTGGTTGCACTTTGTAACGCATTTATACCCCAGCTAACAAATCTAAAGGTTTTAGCAAGTCCAAGTTAGGGACTATATGCGTTACAAAGTACAGGGACCATTCATGTACTTTTGGCAAAAGCTGGGGACAAAATGCGTTACAAAGTGCAAACCACAGACCATCGGTGTACTTTTGGCAAATGTTGGGGACAAAATGCGTTACAAAGTGCAAACCATGGGACCATCCATGTTTTTTGGCAAAAGTTGGGGACAAAATGTGTTAAAAAGTCCAAACCACAAGGATCATCGATGTACTTTTAGCAAAAGTTGGGAACAAAATGCGTTACAAAGTGCAAACCACAGGGACCATCGGTGTACTTTTGGAAAACTAGGGACCAAATCCAAAACTTTGGTCAACCACAGGTAGGGCTGTAAACGAACCGAACGTTCAACGAACAGTTCGTGAACCGTTCGGCGGGAAGTTCGTTTATGTTCGTTCGTTTATTAAACGAACGAACATGAACAAGATATTTCGTTCGATTAGTTAAATGAACGAACATGAACAGAGGTCTCGCTCGTTTGATTGTGTTCGTGAACGTTCGGTAAGGTGTTCGTGAACATTCGTTGATTTGCATTCGTTTATGTTCGTATGATTGTGTTTTAATTGAAGATCTTTGTACTTTCTTAAATTTTATTTGTACTTTTTATATTATTAAACTTTTATATATTTTATTACCTTAACAATTAAACTATGAAACTCACTTTCACCTTGTTTATGCATCATTTCACATTCATTTCTCATTATTTACATCGGTAAATACGATCGACCTCCATTCCACAATAAGAGATTGTGCTACTCTCTTGGCCATCTTTTTTTTATCCTTCGTCGTGTTCGCCAAATTTATTTGTGTTCGTGAACCGTTCGCGAACACGCTCATTTCCTTAATGAACGAACACGAACATAAAATCTTGTTCGGTAAGTGTTCATGAACCGTTCGTGAACACATTTATTTCCTTAACGAACGAACATGAACAAGGCCTTGTTCGTGTTCGTTCGGTTCGTTTACAGCCCTAACCACAGGGACCATCCGTGTACTTTACTCTAAAGACAAATAATTAGAATTCTGACCTATCAAGATGGTAGAGAGGCTCGTCTATAAACAAGACTTGCGGCCTCATCACAAGCTCTCTGGCAATGCTGACTCGCCTTCTTTCACCACTCGGAAGACCCTTCATGTAACAATGACCCCCTATGAGTTTATTCGCGTAGTCACCTAACGACATCGCTTGAATAGCATCCTCTACTACACTCTTTTTCTGATAAAAGAAGCCAGGAAGTTGAAGTAGCGCCGAGTAGTAAAGAAATTCACGCACGGTTAATGATCCGATAAGTGTGTTTTTTCTCTCAACATATCCCTAAAAATAGAAAAAGAATTATTCTTCAGATATTGTGGGACCCACAAAATGAAAATGTCGATTTAAAATCGAATCTTGGAAACCTACATAGGATCCATACTGCAAGCTCGATTTAGCCCCATTGACAAATACTTCACCGTATGTTTTGGCTGAATCATCCAACCTTCCTAAAGAAGAACGCGAAACAATAAATCTAATGAAAGCTACAAAATATGTTCTTAGTTGAATTAGCAATTAAAATTCTGGAAATTACTAGGGGATGAACTTTTCACTTTTTACCGGTATATGCAATATAGATTTTTTGAATATTTAATCCAACATACTTACAAACCCTTAACTAAGTACGCATTTGTCACTAAATCGTAAAAAAAATGGCAAGTATGCTGCATTGAATGGTAAAATAATGGTAATTGGTAAGCTGTTGTATTATATGATTACAGATTGCATATTTTGGTGAGAATATGTTGCATTAGATGGTAAAAAAATGATAACATGTTGCAATACATGGTTACAACTTGCATATTTTGGTAACAGAATATTGCATTGAAGCGGTTGAAAAATGTAAGTTGCATATACCCGTAAAAAGTGAAAAACTGCATTGCGTTTCCTTAAGATTTTCCTTATAAAGTATGTTACGTACCAGCAAGGGCTCGCAACAGTGTCGATTTCCCCGACTTTCCCGGACCCATGATCACAGTCATTGTGCCAGGTAAAGCATATCCATTCGAGCTTTTAACAACCCGATCAGAATACTTCCGTTTACCCTTTATAGTAACCGTTAAATCCCTCCACACAATAGCAGCCCCCGCGATCTTTCTTGCCACAACCGCACCTTCCGGTAACGGTGGAGATGGCAGAGAACCACTATTGAGCTTTGAAAGCGATGGTGAAATGGGAGTAGTGGCGGTGTTAATCGAGTCACCGCCCTCTTCCACCCTAACCTCCACATCCGTATTATTATCCTCCCAATCTGGTGAATCTTCGAACGAAATCGGTTGTCTTAAAGCCCCTTGTTTCCTTAAGTAAAAAAAATTACTAGACGGCACTCTACTAGTGGGACTACTAGCCGAAGACGACGAAGATCTATAGTTCTCCGAATGCGACTGTATTTCTTCCATTATTATATCAAATCATTCACAACCCTGCAACCATCAATAGTTACACATTTGCTTAAAGTACACTATAAGCAAAGGAATTTAAACAAACAGTTGGTGGGCATGGGCTCAATCATCATCAATTCATACCAGAATCAAACAAAAACCGAAACCCAAATCTTAAGTTCTGCTAAATCAAATGGGTATATATTAATTCATTCCAAATACAAAAAAAAAAAATCAATCTTTTGTCTGACCCAGATAGCAAGATTCTAAATTTATCAACAATGACTACCAAGAAACATAAAGATTGAAACTTTACTAAAGATCAAGTTCAAGAAACACATTGGATACAAGATTGGTCCTTTTTTGGATCAATTTGAGGGGTGAATCAATGACCCAAATGGGTTGATCAAATAGGGTCGAAATAGTGGAAGAATGAAGAACAAAATGGTATAAATTGAAGTCAAATAGGGTCGGTAGGAGAGTGACAAACTCACCTGGATCTGAAGAGAGGGGAAATCGACTGTTTGAGTGAGAAGTGGAGAAGACAAAAGACAGCGTAGAGATGAGAAGAGGGTGTCATTATTAGTCCAGGTTGATTTCCAACTTGGTGTGATTGTTTACAAAAAGACTACCTAATGTTCTCTACAAATGCAATTACACCCCTTCTCATTTCGTGTGTAGACGAGGCAAGTTGTACTGTTCTTAAGCTACTCGAGACCAACTTGATAAAAGTCTAAAGTAATCCGGGTTTAAAGAGCTCGAGCTTAAAAGAAAGTTTGTTTAATAAACAAGTTTGAGTCTGAGTTTCACTTATTGAGCTCGAGCCAGCTTATGAGACTAAAGTACTAAACGAGCCTGTAATTTATATAATGATTATTTAAAAATACATTATTTTGATAATAACTATTATTATATAAAGTTATGATACATCTTATGTTTTTTATAAAACTATAGTAAAACTATATATAAATAGTTATAAGAGCATTCACAATTGATTCTTCATCTTAATCTCTATATATATATTTATACTAAAAATCACTACATTTTATCTTCTTTTCAATTAAATAATATTTTTTTTCTTTTATTATTATATTTTCTCTCTCTTCCACTCGTATCACTTTGAAAAAATATAAAGGGTGAACAGTGTTTTCTTCCTAAGTTTGCTGATGAACAGTAATTTTTTCTCCCTCCTTCGCTAACAAATACTCTATATAATATAGAGGTCACACTCACATAATTATACATAATTATGGAGGATCAAATCTTAATGCTCTAAGTGTATATGAGATAATTAATAATAAACGAATCGAGCTCGGGTTTGAAAAATATTTATGGGCTCGAGCTCTCATAAATTAAATGACCTCGAATCTAGTCGAGCTCGGACTTGACTCAGCTTGTATACACCATATATTAGATAGTTTCAATAACTACTAAGAAATAATAGTAAATAATCAGTTTTTTTTAGTTGTAAATAAATAAACCAACATTTTATTTAGAGTAAACTGCCATTTTGGTCCTTGTGGTTTGGCCAGTTTTGCCATTTTAGTCCAAATCTCAAACTTTTTACATCTGGGTCCCTGTGGTTTGCATTTTGTTGCCATTTTGGTCCAAATCTCAAATCAGATCAGTTTTCTAAAAAAACCTGGTTTTTGTCATTTTCCCCAGGGGCATTTTGGTCATTATACTCTCTTCGTGCACACACACACTCTCTCACCTCACCTGACACTCACGTGCTCCCCAAACTTCCGCCACGTGTTCAACCATACCCAATTTCATCTCCATCTCCATATATACATATACTGATATACATACATACACACAGTACAATACAGACATACATTACATCCTCTTCATCCCACCTTATCAATTTGTGCTCCACAAAAACCCTACCAACTTTCCCCTTCAAATCGACACTCTTCACATCACAAATTCCAAAATTCCTCTAGGGTTTCTTCGATCTCCGTTCTCAATCGACACTCTTCACATCACAGCTTCTTTTCGTGCCTTATTATCTTTCCGATTGCAGGTTCTCTAAGGCTAGGGTTAGGGTTTCATCGCTCTTCAATTGTTCTTTAATTCGTCTTCAATCTCATGAGAATTATTAGGGGAATGCACAGATCGTTTCAACTGGGAGACGAAGAAGAAATCGGTTGGAAATCCTTCACTTCCGGCATTGGAGTCACGTCTCCCAAGGCTAGAACTCGTGATAAATCTAAATCTAGGGTTTTATAACAGTAATTGTTGAGAAAAAAGGAAAAAAAATTTCCATCTTTTTTTGTTTTTAGGGTTTCAATTTGGGAAATCATGACTCGTGTGTTTGTTCAGAGAGGCAGTGGATCCTCATCTTCTTCATTCGGTGGTTGTGCACAAACTGCTGTGGTGGTGGTGCTGTGGTGGTGTTAATGGAGGGGGGAGGAGGTGGCGGTGGTGAGAAGGGGGGAGAGAGAAGAGAGAGAAAGGGGGTTACCGGCGCTGATGGTGGTTGTGGTGTTTTACCGGCGTCTCCGGCACCGTCGCACCAGCACCAGTGGGATGGTGGTGGTGGGGGTGGTGGTGGTGGTGTGGTGGTAGTTCAGAGAGAGAGTAGTCTAGTCTGTATGTCTGTATATATATATATATATATATATATATTAATTGTTTTAAGGGTATTATATACAGATAATTGAGTTATAATTATTTCAAAATGACCAAAATACCCCTAAGGGTAAGGACAAAATAGGAGGTTTTAATTTGAGGATTCTGGTCAAATATCACTTTTGGACCAAAATGGCAACAAAATGCAAACCACATAGACCCAGATGTAAAAAGTTTGAGATTTGGACTAAAATGGCAAAACTGGCCAAACCACAGGGACCAAAATGGCAGTTTACTCTTTTATTTATCATAATACTAGGTTATAACCCCGTGTATTACACGGGGTTGAATGAATAAATTTTATATACTAAATAATAAAACAATATATCTTTAAAAACCTTATTTATTGTACGGATTGAATAAATATAATTGTATATATTAAATAATAAAAAAAATATATCTATAAGAATCATATTGTACGGGTTGAATAAATGTAATTTTATATACTAAATAAAAAAGTTATATCTTTAAAACCATGTATATATTACACGAGTTGAATAAACGTAATATTGTTTACCAAATAATAAAATAATTCATCTTTAAAAAACCTCATTTATTACACGGGTTGAATAAATGTATTTTTATATACCAAATAATAAAAAAATTACATCTTTAAAAATATGTGCATTACACGGTTTGGATAAATGTAATTTTCTGTACTAAATAATAAAAAATATATATCCTTAAAAAAACCCCGTGTATTGTATGAATTGCATAAATCTAATTTTATATATCAAATAATAAAAAAGTTATATTTTAAAAAACCTAATGTATTACATGGGTCGAGTAAATGTAATTTAGTATAGTGAAAATAAAAATATTTAATATATTAATACAAAGTTTGGTTTTCGTGATAAAAATAGATTATTCTGTTGTTGCAAAATTTGTTAACGAAGTCTCAATAAATTTTACCTTTTAATTAAACTCCGTAAATGTATAAATGATAAATAATATTATGATACAATTATACATTTTCCAATACCTTATATAAATAATAACTATGTATAAAAATAATATATTTTAAAAAAGACTACATGAAATAAACCTTTAAACTGTGTATATATTATAAGAACCATATAAGATCAAATGTGTACATATTGATCAGAAATAAGATAAACGAAAACCTAGATTTATTCAACACATATATTATATAAAGGGTTATAATAAAAAAAAGTATTAACCTAGGTTTTATCTTTTAAAGAACACGTAAATATTATGTGTATATTTTAAATTTTTATAAATGTAATATAATTAATAAACGGGTAATTTATAAAGTTATATAAAATTTGTGTATTTTATATTTTACATTTTAAATTAGGTAACTTTTTTTCGTGATAATAATTAAATTTTTGGTTTTATCTTTTAAACTGTGTACATATGTTATTTATATATCATATGTGTTTAATTTATATTAATCTATTATATAATGTAAAAATAATATAGTATTGTATAATTATCTATAAGAGATGTTCTAATATGATGACAAGTGTCTCTAAAGTGGTTTCTTTTATTATATAGTATAGATTATGTTTATTTAGATGTATTTATTATAAAATGTTTGTATTTGTATTTGTTATTTTGTATTTTTTTACTTAACTTATTTTCATCTGAACTATTTTTAACGTACAATAATAATATACTTTTTAGAAGTTGGTTATTCTGTTTATGAACCATTTTAAACGTGCATTAATAATATATTTTTTAGGAGTCGGTTATTCTGGTTCATACAAAACTTACTTCTTTATATGGTTTAACTAGGTTATAACCCCGTATATTATACGGGTTGAAAAAAAATGAAATTTTTACATACTAAAAAAATTAAGTAATCGATATATTTGATAAATAATAAAACAATAATAATAGTAAAAAAATCTCATGCATGTATATTATCAATTAAGTAATCGATATAGATGTTATCCAATATTTTTTTGTATTCAATTAACATTTTTTCTATGTGATATTATCTATAATTATTATAAGATAAATATAAAAAAGACGGAAAACCTCAAAAATAGATGACCACAATGAATGATATAAAATGAGAAGAAAACACAAATTAAGAATAAAAATAGTGGAGAGTTCAAATGAGAAGAAATCACAAATTAAGAATAAAAAGAATAAAGGACACAAATATAATTTTAACCAATCATTTAATTAGTCTATCCTATATTTTTGCTATTCTAATTATTGAACTTTAATCACGAGTCTATCCTATAAAATAGTTGTGCACCTTACACAATAAAAACATTCTTGCACACACGATCCTACATTGTCGCAACCCGGTCCCCTTTTTACCCGGGAACGAGCGGCCGCGGCCAGTTTCAGTGGTATCGGTGTTTATCATTTTGGCAGCGGAATTACATCAGGACCGTAGTTAGAAAATATTTTATCAGAGTAAAATACCACACTTTTATAATATTAAACACGTGGAAAATTCCCAAGTTTCCAGTACACACATTTTCATAGGGATAAAACCCTATTTTATTTAAATAAAACCATCTCTTTATTTAGGTAATTTTTCTAGCCACTTTTCCAAGCCTTCAGTGTTGTCCAGCTGGCTTCTGTTTGGCTTTCACATTTTGTTACCTGAAACGCGTTTAAAAACATTTTGTCAGTGTGAAATACTGGTGAGTGAATTCCAGTTTAATCAAGATAGGTAAAACCGTTTACAGCATTGAGGGCGGTCGCGCAATTACATTTGTTTCTTTTCTACTTTAATTACCACCCACGGTACTGTCAACCCGGCTTGTGGTCATGTTACTACTCACAGTGTAGTAACAAATTTTGTATACAAAACCCCAACATACCGACGATAATTGTAGAATACAAATACTCAATCACTGTTTAATATAATGTAAATCAATTGAGGTTTTGTAAAAACAATTTGAAAAAAAAAGAGATTACTCACATTGCTATCTTAGGGTTTTCCTTTGTGATTTCCTGGTGATTATCTATTAATTACACAATGCACACGTGTTAGTATAATAACCCAATATTTACATTAGTTATACCCTCCCCGAGACAGAATTCCAACGTTACGTCGGGCAGAACCCCGACAGCCGTTACGGAACCCTAGATCAATCGGGCAGCGTATCTAATACATAATCGGGGGTTATGATACTTACAACGAGGCAGAACTTCGTTGTTTAGGGGGTATAATGCCCGGGTATAGTGCCTACTATAGAGAAATTTAAGAGAGAAAGTCGTGAATGAGCGAATTCAAATGACAGCCGAAGCCATCAATTTATAGGTCTGATCGACCGGTTTCTCGCGGCCCACGTAAACCACACAAGGGTCCTTCGCGGCCCGCGACATAGGGGGTAGGGCCTAGCTATGCTGATTCGTCGAATATAGACTTGGCACGCGCTCAACACGTGGCGGCACCTGGTGAGGCCTGGTGTCCAGGCGCTCGCGGCCCGCGTAGGTTTAGGAGTAGTCTGTCGCGCCCCGCGACAGACTTAAATTATTTGTTTTTATTTTATTTTTGTAAAATTAAAGGTATTCGGGACCGGTTTTCGTATATGGTGTGTATTTTAGGATGTATAGAGACATTCTAAATATTTTAGGGGTGTCGGAAATATTTTGGAGGGTTGTTATATCCTCCCCACCTTGTTTTAGAACTCATCCTCGAGGTCTACTGGAACAAGTGTGGATATTTCCTTTGCATCTCTGATTCAAGCTCCCAAGTGTATTCTGGTCCTCTCTTGGAATCCCATTTCACTTTAACCAGAACTAACGTCTTGTGTTTGAGATTCTTGACCTTTCTATCTTCAATTTGTAGAGGCTTTTCTACAAACTTAAGCTTTTCATTTACCTCTATATCCTTAAGAGGTACTACCAACGATTCATCGGCTAAGCACTTCTTGAGATTAGATACATGAAATACATCATGTATTCCTGTCATTTCCTCTGGCAGATGTAGCTGATAGGCTACTGGTCCTATTCTTCTAATCATCTCAAAAGGTCCAACATATCTGGGGCTTAGCTTTCCCCTTTTGATGAATCTTATCACTCCTTTCCAAGGAGAAACTTTCAATAATACCTTATCTCCTACTTGAAATTCCAACGGTTTTCGTCTGTCATCAGCATAACTCTTCTGTCGATCACGTACTGCTTTCAGTCGTTCCTTGACTTGAACAATCTTGTCCGTTGTTTCTTGTACTATCTCTGGTCCTGATAATTTCTTTTCTCCGATTTCTGCCCAACAGACTGGAGTTCGGCATTTTCGTCCATAAAGTGCTTCGAATGGTGCAACATTGATACTGGTATGATAGCTGTTATTGTAAGAAAATTCTATCAATGGTAAGTGATCGTCCCAATTACCTCTGAAATTAATTACATAAGCTCTAAGCATATCTTCCATCGTCTGAATTGTCCTTTCGCTTTGTCCGTCCGTTTGAGGATGATAAGCGGTGCTTAGATTTAACTTGGTTCCAATTGCTTTTTGGAAACTTGTCCAAAAATGAGAGGTAAAACGACTATCTCTATCAGACACAATTGATAAAGGAATTCCATGTAATGAAACTATTTCATTTACATACAACTTGGCTAGTTGTTCCATACTGAAAGTTTCCTTCATTGGTAGGAAACGAGCTGACTTAGTTAGCCTGTCTACAATCACCCAGATTGTATCATTACCTTTTCTTTTCTTGGGTAATTTGGTAACAAAATCCATTGTTATCAATTCCCATTTCCATACTGGCATCTCTAACTGCTGCAACAAACATGAGGGTTTCTGATGTTCAGTTTTAACTTGTTAACAGGTTAAACACTTAGAAACATAAGCTGTTATCTCCTTTTTCATTCCTATCCACCAAAAAATCTTTCTTAAATCCTGATACATTTTAGCACTTCCAGGATGCATCGTATACTTAGACTTGTGGGCTTCTTCTAATATACGGTGACGTAGGTTTCCTAATTTGGGTATCCACATTCTTCTCTTATGGAATCTCCAAATTTCATCTGTTCCCTGTTCTAATTCCTTAATCATTCCTTTCAATTTTTTAGTATCATTCTTGATTACTAATTCTTGTGCTTCCTTAATCTGGTCATTTAAATCTACTTGTAGGTTTAATTTAAGAGAACACACTCTTTTTGGCTTTTCATGATACTTTCGACTTAAAGCATCGACTACCACATTAGCCTTCCCCGCATGATACTGGATATTACAATCATAATCACTAAGAATATCCATCCAGCGTCTCTATCTCATATTTAATTATTTTTTTCCCGAAAACATACTTTAAACTTTTATGATCGGTAAAAATGGTAAACTTACTTCCATAAAGGTAATGTCTCCAAATCTTAAGGGCAAAAATTATGGCTCCTAATTCCAAATCATGGGTAGAATAATTCTCTTCATGATTCTTAAGTTGTCTAGATTCATAGGCTGTAACCTTTTGCCGTTGCATTAACACACATCCATAACCTAACTTAGAAGCATCACAATAGACTACAAAGTCTTCAGTTCCTTCTGGTAACGCTAGTATGGGTGCATTGGTTAATCTTTGCTTAAGAATTCTAAAGGCTTCTTCTTGTTTTGGTCCCCATTCAAACGTAACAGATTTATAGGTTAGCTTAGTTAAGGGAATGGCTATTCTAGAAAAATCTCGGATAAATCTTCTATAATAACCAGCCAATCCTAAGAAACTTCTAACCTCGGTTGGTGATTCAGGGGTTTTCCATTTGGTAATTGCCTCAATCTTTGTGGAATCCACATGAACTCCTTCATGATTAACTAAATGCCCAAGGAACTGAACTTATTCTAACCAAAATTCACACTTTGAAAATTTTGCGTAAGGCTTTTCTTTTCTCAATAAACTTAGAAGTGCGTGCAAATGATTTGCATGTTCCTCTTTGCTCTTAGAGTAAATGAGAATATCATCTATAAAGACAATTATGAATTTATCCAAATATGACTTACATATTCGGTTCATCATGTCCATAAATGCAGCTGGGCATTGGTTAAACCGAATGGCATGACAGTAAATTCATAATGGCCAATGGCCATACCTTGTTCTGAAAGCAGTCTTAGGAATGTCCTCTTCCTGTACCTTTAATTGATGATATCCTGATCGTAAATCGATTTTAGAGAAAAATCGAGCTCCTTGCAACTGATCAAACAAGTCATCAATTCTCGGTAATGGGTACCGATTTTTAATCGTGACTTTGTTCAATTCACGGTAATCAATGCACATTCGCATTGACCCGTCTTTCTTTTTAACGAATAAGATCGGTGCTCCCCATGGCGATGAGCTTGGCTGTATGAATCCTTTCTCCAACAATTCGTCTAACTGTTTCTTTAACTCTTGCATTTCTGCTGGTGCCAAACGATAGGGTGCTTTGCCAATTGGTGTTGTTTCTGGTAGCAGATGAATTCTGAATTCAACTTCCCTGTCTGGCAGTAACCCTGGTAATTCTTCTGGAAACACATCTGGAAACTGAGATACTACTGGAATATCTTTCAGTTCTTTTCCTTTAGTGTTAATGATTATAGAAATCAAATACACTAACGATCCTTTTCTTACATAACTGGCTGTTTTCATTACAGAGACGAATTTCGTGGATCTAGATGGTTTATCTCCTTTAATTGTGATATTTTCACCCTTTGGTGAATTTACTTGGATTGACTTTTGATCATATATGTCACGGCCCCCGGCCCGGTTTGACCCGGTCCAGGAGCCGCGGGACAGGAATCCCGTGGTATTTATTAATTTGGCAGCGGATTTATTTAACAGGATCGATTAAAACATGAAAATGCCTGTTTATTTATTTCATAATCCGGGTCTAACCCCGTAATTTACATTAAGGGAATTTCACGGAGAAATCCCTGTTTTATAGAAACATGTTTCTTTATTTTTATTGAGCCACATCTTCAAGCTTGTAAGTGCTACACGACACTTTTTCCTGGATCACAGCAGATCTCCTGAAACATGTTTTAAAAACATTTTTGTCAGCGGGGAAATACTGGTGAATCATTCATTTTGCACAAAATGACATGCTATTATAATCTACAGTATTAAGAGCGATTACAATGTTTATATATCAACCAATTACCCAACGGTATTTGTCACTCGACTCGTTTCTGTGACTATGGTCATATCACCCATTGGCTAACCCGTTGTCCAATGGTGACGGTTATCAAGTATTGTATACAAAACCTCACATACCGGCTGTAATTTGGAGATTACAAAGACTTAATCCCTATAATTACAATTTTGAAAACATGATTTTGAAAGCAATTTTAGTAAAAAGAGAATGAATCACATTGCAAGTTTAATCGGGCAGAGTTTAGCCTACTGATAAGCCTGTTAACCTAATTCAAACAATAATGCACACGAACTAGGTTAGTAACTAATACAACATTTACGATAACTCACGAGATTAAAACCCTCACGACGAATGACAAAGTGCAATACTTAAACATCCATCGAATTCATGACGAATGACAAAGTATAACCCTAATTTGAGCAGCACTTAAACATTCATCGGATAGTTTCAATCGATCGGACATTGAATCGTAACAGCGATCGAGTTATTACCCTGTTATCGCGGCGGAATTCGAGATTGTGTGTGTTTTTGTAGTAATCAGGCAATATCTCAACGTACGAATTGAGTTTTTACGTCGAACTGAAGCCAGAAATCAAGTCCCACACCCCTCTATTTATATCTGAAAAACAGCCCCCTCGCGTGGCGCGAGGGGCTGTCACGTGGCGCGAGGGGTACTACCCTACCATAGGGTAGCCCCGTGTCTTGGTAGGCTTGCTGAGTTGGTCGTTCGTTCAAATTCGAATCACACGTAAAACTGTTTAGATAATACTGACGGGGATTTACCCCCCCTGAGTTTTAGGGGCCCTGATCCTGATTCCGATTGTTCTGAAAATTTTAGGGGTCATGCAGGATTACTTGGGGGTCTTAATTAGGGTTTCCTATTGGACAAAATAATTTAAGAAATAGGTCTTTTGATGAGAGTTGTTACATCCTCCCCACCTTAATAAAAATCTCGTCCTCGAGATTTACTGGAATAAGTGAGGATATTTCCGCTTCATTTCCGATTCCAGCTCCCAAGTGTATTCAGGTCCTCTCTTTGAATCCCACTTGACTTTGACCAGCACTAGTCGTTTGTGTTTGAGAAATTTAACCTTTCTGTCTTCTATCTGTAGTGGTTTCTCAACAAATTTTAACTTTTTATTTACCTCTACATCTTGAAGAGGTACTACCAGGGATTCATCAGATAGACATTTCTTGAGATTGGATACATGAAAAACGTCATGTACTCCAGCGAGCTCTTCTGGTAGTTGTAAACGATAGGCAACTGGTCCTATTCGCTGGATTATTGGGAATGGTCCTACATACCTTGGGCTTAGCTTTCCCTTCTTTCCAAATCGAACCACTCCTTTCCAAGGAGAAACTTTCAAAAGTACCTTATCTCCGACTTGAAATTCCATTGGCTTGCGTCGATTATCGGCATAGCTCTTTTGACGATCTCGAGCAGTCTTCAGTCTTTCCTTGATCTGAGTGATCTTGTCGGTAGTCTCTTGCATGATTTCAGGACCTGATAATTGACTTTCTCCTATTTCTGCCCAACAAACTGGAGTTCTGCATTTTCGTCCATACAGTGCTTCGAATGGGGCAGCTTCGATGCTTGCATGATAACTATTATTATAGGAGAATTCAATTAAAGGTAGGTGATCATCCCAATTTCCACCAAAATCTATTACACATGCCCGGAGCATGTCTTCCAGGGTTTGTATCGTCCTTTCACTTTGTCCGTCTGTTTGTGGATGGTATGCAGTACTTAAATTTAGTCGGGTTCCCATTGCTTCTTGGAAACTTGTCCAGAAATGGGAAGTAAAACGACTATCCCTATCCGATACAATGGAGAGTGGGACTCCATGTAAGGATACTACTTCGTCTACATACAACTTTGCCAATCTTTCCATGCTAAAGGTTTCTTTCATGGGTAGAAAATGAGCTGACTTGGTTAATCGATCCACAATTACCCAAATCGCGTCATTACCTTTTCTGGTTTTGGGTAACTTTGTAACAAAGTCCATTGTTATGAGCTCCCATTTCCATACAGGCATTTTTAATTGTTGTAGTAGTCCCGAAGGTTTCTGGTGTTTTGCCTTAACTTGTGAACAAGTAAGACACTTAGAAACATATCTAGCGATGTCCTTTTTCATTCCTATCCACCAGAAATTATTTCTTAAATCTTGGTACATTTTATTGTTTCCAGTGTGCATGGTATACCTAGATTTATGGGCTTCCTCTAAAATTTTATTTCTTAACTCTCCTTGCCTAGGTTCCCAAATCCTTTTCTTATGGAATCTCCAAATTCTGTCACTTCCTTGCTCTAATTCCTTTATTCTTCCTTTCATTCCTTCAGTATCATCCTTGATTGCTGTCTCCTGAACATCTTTTAGCTGTTCCATTAAGTCTAATTGTAGATTTAATATAAGAGCACGAACTCGTCGTTGTTTCTCATGATACTTATGACTTAAGGCATCTGCAACTACGTTTGCTTTTCCTTCGTGATATTGGATATCACAGTCGTAGTCACTTAGGATTTCCATCCATCTTCTTTGCCTCATATTCAATTCTTTTTGCCCAAATATGTATCTTAAGCTTTTGTGATCTGTATAGACAGTAAACTTACTTCCATACAGATAATGTCTCCAAATCTTAAGGGCAAAAATTATGGCTCCTAACTCTAAGTCATGAGTCGTATAGTTTTCCTCGTGCTTTTTCTATTGCCTTGAGGCATATGCAATTACCTTCTTGCGTTGCATTAGCACACATCCTAATCCTAATTTTGAAGCATCACAATAAACTTCAAAATCTTCTGTTCCTTCTGGTAAGGCTAGAATTGGAGCATTGGTTAACTTTTTCTTTAAAATCTTAAAGGCTTCTTCTTGCTTAGGTCCCCATTCAAACTTAACTGCTTTACAGGTTAGCTTAGTTAATGGCACAGCTATCTTAGAAAAATCCTTAATAAAGCGCCTATATTATCCAGCTAACCCTAAAAAGCTTCTAATTTCCATAGCTGTTTGTGGAACCTTCCATTTGGTGATTGCTTCTATTTTAGAGGGATCTATGTGAATACCTTCGTGGTTTACCATGTGCCCTAGAAATTGCACTTCCTGTAGCCAAAATTCACATTTTGAGAATTTGGCGTAAAGCTTTTCTTCTCTTAACAAAGTTAAGAGTGCATGCAGGTGCTGACAGTGCTCATCCTGACTTTTGGAATAAATAAGTATATCGTCGATGAAGACAATTACAAATTTATCCAAATACGGTTTACAGATTCTATTCATCATGTCCATGAATGCTGCAGGTGCATTCGTTAATCCGAAGGGCATGACTGTAAACTCGTAATGACCATACCTAGTTCTAAAAGCAGTTTTAGGTATGTCTTCTTCTTGTACTTTCAACTGATGGTATCCGGAGCGTAAGTCGATCTTGGAAAAATATCTAGCTCCCTGGAGCTGATAAAAAAGATCATCAATTCTAGGTAATGGGTATCGATTCTTAATTGTAACCTTATTCAGTTCCCTATAATCGATACACATTCGCATCGAACCATCCTTTTTTCTTTACAAACAACACTGGTGCTCCCCAAGGGGATGAACTAGGTTGTATGAATCCTTTACTTAACAATTCATCTAATTGTTTCTTTAGTTCTAGCATTTCTGTGGGTGCTAACCGATAAGGTGTCTTAGCTACGGGTGTAATTCCAGGAATTAAATGAATTCTAAATTCTACTTCCCTATCTGGTGGTAATCCTGGTAACTCTTCTAGGAATACATCTGGGTATTCTGAAACTACAGGAATCTCCTTAAGTTCTTTATCCTTAGTGCTAATGATTACTGAAATCATATACACTATTCCTTGCTTTCGTTCATAACTAGCAACTTTTATTACTGAAATGAACTTCATGGGTTTACGTGGCTTATCTCCTGTAATCACGATTACCTCTCCAGTGGGTGCCCGAATCTCTATAGAGTTCTTATCACAAAGGATTCGAGCATGGTTGGCTACTAACCAATCCATTCCTAACACAACATCGAACCCAGCTAAATTCATTGGTAATAGGTTTGCCTGAAATTTATGACCTGAAAGTTCTATATTTCCTTTTTGCAAAACCTGATCTATGTTAACATAATTCCCATTGGCCATTTCGACTGTAAAAATCTGCCTAAGGTTGGTTAAGGGTAAGTTAAGAGCTTGGCAGAATGAAGTATTTATAAAACTTTGGTTTGCACCAGAGTCAAATAATACTTTTGCGTAAACGTTATGAACTAGGAACGTACCAGCTATCACATCTGGAATGAGTTCTACCTCCTGAGTAGTTAACTGGAATGCTCGTGCATTCTTCTTGGTAACTCCGTCGGTCGGTTTGGCTTTATTGTCTGCTGGTTTAACCAACTTAGGGCATTCTGGTTTGAAATGCCCAGCTTCTCCATAATTATAGCAGACCCTTGTTTTCTTTCTGCAGTCTTCTTCACGATGTCCTACAACTTTGCAAAAGTTGCAGGTTACATTGCATTTTCCAAAATGTTTCTTTCTGCAATTCCTGCAGAATGGCGGAGTTGAGGATTGCCCCGTTCCTCTTTTCTTGAAATTGCTATTATTACCCACACGAAATCCTTGGGTAATTTTCTGAGCCAATTCCTTTTTCCTATTTTATTCTCTCGTGCGTACCAGCCCGTCAGTCAGGGTGTTAGCTAATTCCACTGCATCATCAATCGTGCGAGGTCTCGCAGCTTTAATGATATCGCGGATTTCGCCAATTAATCCCCAAATATATCGGGAAATAAGTACCGGTTCTGGCGAAGCCAGCGTTGGTACTACTCTAGCATACTCAAAGAATGTCGAAGTATACCCTCGACAGTCTACACCCACCATCCGGTGGTTCAAGAATTTATTCGCCATTTGTTCCTTTTCATATTCGGGACAAAATTTTCTTTCTACTAGCCGCTTAAATTCTTCCCATCTCATGGCATAGGCCACATCACTTCCTTTGGCTTGAAGTACCGTATTCCACCATTCTAGCGCCCATTCTTTAAAAAGATTCGACGCGTGCATGACTTTGTCTTCTTCGGCACATTTACTTATTTTAATAACTGCCTCGGTTTTCTCCAACCAACGCAGCGCCGCAGTCGCCCCTTCATTGCATGTGAACTCAACAGGTTTACAGGCAAGGAATTCTTTGTAAGTGTAACCAGGCTTTGCAGCTTTCATTCTTTTGAGAATTGGGGCTTGCCATATATCATTATCGTGGTTAGTATGATTACCGCCTCCGTTTATGCTATTACTGAAGTTATCTTCCTGAGTACGTTTACTAGGAATAATTTGTTGAGGTTTAACAGGTTTCTGGGCAGCAGCAAGGATTGCTGGAATAACATTGGCTATTCCTTGGGCAACGATATTTTCGATATCTTGCCTATTGAGAAATTGATCCTCCTGGTGTTGCTCAGATAGGTTAACCTCGTTAACTGGTTCATTATTAGCGTTTTCCATCTGGTAATTAATATATATAAATTATTAGTATAAAATTATTAACAATTATATATGAAACAAAATTTCACAACACACGTATAGCCAAAATTGTCGATTTCTCGACTTTCATTTTTGTATATTATATTAGGCATCCATACACACTGTTATTTTACAAACTTATATTTTTACTACTATTATTATACAATTACCGCTTCACAACTACCCTACCCCTCGTCAGCTGGCACCTCAGAAACGACGTTCCCTATCGTCGTACTTCCAAGAGATCTGTTCTCCTACCTCCCGAATCCTATTTCCTGCATCTATCAGCTCTTCGCCAAAATGGCGGAGTTCAGCTAGGTTTTCATTACTCATTGGTGGATTTGGTGCAGATTCTGGGTCGAACTGAGGGAAAAAGGTATAAGGGTTATTTAGGAGGTTTTGAAACTGCCAGTCGTTGGTCCACCACTCGTCCATTTCTCCTAAAGGTTGGGTGTGGATCAGAGGGTCTGGAATAGCTGGTTCTAAGTTTATTGGGAGTTGAGTTTCGGCAGGATAAGGAAAGAGGTTATTATTGATAGGCCTGAGAATATCACAGCTTACCAATACGCGATCCAATTCCTCCTATAATGGCAACTCCTCAACTTGCCTAGAACTTTCCCCAATTTCCATTTCTACTTGCCTAGCATTTTCCTCAATCTCGATCCCTTTTCCTTTATCAATGAGATTTTCTATTTTGGGAACTTTCCTAGTTGCTGGTTTCCGCCTGCGTACACGCCTCCAGCCTACAAATCTTCTCCTTTTCTTAGGCTTTGGTTTTTCTGGAGGCGGAGCTTGGAATTCTATAGGTTCCTCAACATCGGGCAAGTAACCAGTAAAGTCTCTGGAAACTTCCACATTCACAGGATAAAGATTGAGATTCTGAAGGGTTTAAGATAACTCATTCATGTTGTTTAGCATATATGCAAAATGCACACAAAATGCTGAGTTAAAATTTTATAAAAATAAAATTTCACAGACGAATATTTAGTACAACTATTCAAATATTATTGCATACCGTGTAACTAATTTAATACAAAGGACAACTGGGAATTAAAACATACTAGGGTTTATTGTAAACTTATTTATTTACTGGGTAAAATTTTTTTTAGAGTTTCAGACTTGTAGATGATATGGGTGCTAGTACTGGGTCAGGGTATTTATACGTTAGCATTGACTGCGATAGTGGCTAGCATATAGAGATCTGCCGATTTTTCATCTAATTTATCTTCCCATGGTGGGTTACTGCCTAGTTCCTGGGTTTCCTTATGAATTATTACTTCTTTTGGTTGTGACTTCTTTCTTTTCTCCTGACTTTTTCTAATAATCCAACTTCTTTTCTTAGGAGAAAGTGGTTTCTCAAACTGTGCCTTACGGACAAATATTCCTTCCTCAGTATCTGTTGGGTATTTTGAGGATGAAGTTCCTTTTTCTTTTGGTGAACTATCTATTTTATGATAGATGTCCGAAAGTCTTTGCTTACCCATACTGTAAACAAATATTCAAATAATAAAACACATAATCACAAAATGGCAATCAGTAAAATTAAGTATTTTCTAAATACTTAATTGGCTTAAATCAGTGGCTCTGATACCACCTTTTCCTGTCATGGCCCCCGGCCTGGTTTGACCCGGTCCAGGAGCCGCGGGACAGGAATCCCATGGTATTTATTAATTTGGCAGCGGATTTATTTAACAGGATCGATTAAAACTTGAAAATGCCCGTTTATTTATTTCATAATCCGGGTCTAAACCCGTATTTAAATTAAGGGAATTTCACGGAGAAATCCGTGTTTTACAGAAACATGTTTCTTTATTTTGAGCCACATCTTCAAGCTTGTAAGTGCTACACGGCACTTTTTCCTGGATCACAGCAGATCTCCTGAAACATGTTTTAAAAACATTTTTTGTCAGCGGGGAAATACTGGTGAATCATTCATTTTGCACAAAATGACATGCTATTATAATCTACAGTATTAAGAGCGATTACAATGTTTATATATCAACCAATTACCCAACGGTATTTGTCAATCGACTCGTTTCTGTGACTATGGTCATATCACCCATTGGCTAACCCGTTGTCCAATGGTGACGGTTATCAAGTATTGTATACAAAACCCCACATACCGGCTGTAATTTGGAGATTACAAAGACTTAATCCCTGTAATTACAATTTTGAAAGCAATTTTAGTAAAAAGAGAATGAATCACATTGCAAGTTTAATCGGGCAGAGTTTAGCCTACTGATAAGCCTGTTAACCTAATTCAAACAATAATGCTGAAGGGGTAAGGTCCCAAAAACCTCATAAAAAGGATTTGAGACCATACCACAAACCAACCTTTTAACCCTTTGACCTTGCGCGGCCGCGCATTGGTCTTACAAGAGGAAGACAAAATCAGCGATCTATAATCGCGCGCCCAAAGGAAAACATAAATCCTTGCGCCGTCCCCCATTTACAAAGGATTAAAATCCTTTGATCAATACCTCCGCCTAAATATCCAGACTTGGATAATTTAGACTTAGGATTTATTCGTCTGTGTCCACACAGCAAGGTGTCACATCAGATTACAGCAGTAATCTTCTAGAAAGAAATACAATCGTGCACCACCCAGACGGTTATAACCGTCTGGACACATGTCATTACCACAGGCAACCCTGGAATCACAACGAAGGCATGCAATTGGAGAATAATCTCCACTTAATCACTTTCCACGTGGCAATCCCCCAGCCATAGATCAAACCACGATCCGTGTGCATTCACATCGGATCGAGACAACTTAACGTTGGATCAAAGAACTTAACGGAAGAAAATATAACCGCTATGGCGTTAGCATCTTCCGTTATCTTTTCAATAACAGGTTTTCCCTCCCAAACTCCTGGTTATAAATAGGAGAACTGTTCAGGTATGAACGCAGATTACACCCACTTCTCAAATACTTTCTCTTCTCAATTACCAATACTTATTCTCACACCGGAGTCAGGTCAAGGAGAGAACCCTCTTCTCCCCTTGACGAGGCTAACGGTGGTCTTTTTTGCAGAACCACCGGAGAAGAAGTTCAGCTGCAACTGAATCAACCGAGAGAGAGCTAACCATTTTATGCGGATTCAAACCCCCTAGATATTTCGGTTCCGACCATTTATCTAGTGTTTCTTCAAATGCACACGAACTAGGTTAGTAACTAATACAGCATTTACGATAACTCACGAGATTAAAACCCTCACGACGAATGACAAAGTGCAATACTTAAACATCCATCGAATTCACGACGAATGACAAAGTATAACCCTAATTTGAGCAGCACTTAAACATTCATCGGATAGTTTCAATCGATCAGACATTGAATCGTAACAGCGATCGAGTTATTACCCTGTTATCGCGGCGGTATTCGAGATTGTGTGTGTTTTTGTAGTAATCAGGCAATATCTCAACGTACGAATTGAGTTTTTACATCGAACTGAAGCCAGAAATCAAGTCCCACACCCCTCTATTTATATCTGAAAAACAGCCCCCTCGCGTGGCGCGAGGGGTACTACCCTACCATAGGGTAGCCCCGTGTCTTGGTAGGCTTCCTGAGTTGGTCGTTCGTTCAAATTCGAATCACACGTAAAACTGTTTAGATAATACTGACGGGGATTTACCCCCCCCTGAGTTTTAGGGGCCCTGATCCTGATTCCGATTGTTCTGAAAATTTTAGGGGTCATGCAGGATTACTTGGGGGTCTTAATTAGGGTTTCCTATTAGACAAAATAATTTAAGAAATAGGTCTTTTGATGAGAGTTGTTACAATATAGAATGCTGGCTTTATTGGCTATTAACCAATCCATCCTAACACAACATCAAATCCTGCCAAATTCATTGGGTAAAGGTTTGCAATAAAACTTTGATTTAAAAATTCTATTCTTGCTCCCTGCAAGATTTCGGAAATCTTAATGGTTTACCCATTTGTTGTTTCTACTAGACACTCTTGTGGGAGTTTAGTTAATGGTTGATTGAGAAGTTTGCAAAATGAAGTATTAATAAAACTTTGGTTCACACCAGAGTCAAATAATACTTTAGCAAAAACATCATTAACTAAAAACGTATCGGCAATCACGTCTGAAATCATCTTGGCTTCTTCTGCTGTTAGAACAAATGCTCTAGCATTTTTAGTATTCTTGTTGTTCATGGTTGGAGCTAGTTTCGGACAGTGTGGCTTGATGTGCCCTTTTTCTCCACAGTTGAAGCACACTCCATTACTTGGTTTCTTCTTACAATCTTCTTCCTTGTGTCCTGGTATCTTGCAGAAATTGCAGTAAGTGGAGCATCTTCCTGAATGCTTCTTCTTGCAGGCCTTACAGTAAGGTGCAGAGGTAGAACCTACATTTTTCCCACGATTGGAATTTCCATAGCGAAATTCCCGGGTAAGCCTTTGAGCTAGGTTCCCCCTCTGGTCATCTTCCCGTGTACGTACTAATTCATCAATCAAGGTGTTTGCTAGTTCTACAAATTCTTCTATAGTTTGGCGTCTAGCTTCCTTGACTACATGCCTAATTTCACTGATTAATCCCCAGATATAACGGGAGATTAATACTGGTTCTGGTGATTCAAGGGTTGGCACTATTCTAGCATATTCAAAGAATGTAGTAGTGTAGCCCTTACTATCCACTCCAGTCATCCTAAGGTTTAAGAACTTATTTGCTATCTGTTCTTTTTCATTGGAAGGGCAGAATTTTCTTTCCACCATGTTCTTAAATTCCTCCCATTCCATATTATAAACTCTGTCACTTCCCCTAGATTGGAGGATAGTATTCCACCATTCTAAGGCTGAGTTCTTAAACAGGTTGGAAGCAAACATTATCTTATCCTCTTCTGCGCACTTGCTTATTTTTAAGACTGCCCCAGTCTTTTCTATCCAGCGTAGAGTTGCAATGGGTCCTTCATTGACCGAGAATTCTATCGGTTTACAGGACCAGAATTCCTTATAAGAACAACCATAAGACATGGTTCTTCTTCGTTTAGGAATGGGCACTTGAAGTATGGGTCCATTGTTTACGCTGTGTTCTGGTTCAGTGGGTCGTTTACTGCCATTATTACTTTTATTATCTGCTTCCTTAACCGTTTTGATAATACATGGCATTGCATCTATAATCTCTTGTGCCACTATGTGTTGGATTGCACTATTATCCACTTGGTTTCCATTATTATTGTTGTTCTGGTTATCGTTATTTTGGTTTTCCTGGTTCACTTCGTTGTCCATCTGAATTTCAAACATTTATCACATATTAATATCACAAGATAACATTTAATGCAACCAATCACACAACAAGCATATTGATAAAAATCTTCGAACATTGCGACCTTTACTCTATTTTATATTATGCATCTATATCTATTACAAATACAACTGGAATTGAAAATACAATACTAGTATGTATCCGTAACTGTTATCTAGATATTACATATATATATATTTGTTCTTTTTCAAACATACACACACACATATATATATATATATATATATATTATTACTACTATTAATGGTATGGGTTTATCTAAAAGTCCATATTATGCTCGTCATATTTCCAGACGAGTCGTTCTCCTATCTGCCTCATCCTTTCACTTCCTTCTAAAATCTCCTCACCAAAGGTTTGGAGTTCTTGCACATTCTCAGTGCTCATGGGTGGTGCGGGTGCTGGTATTGGGTTTGGGAACTGGGGCATGGGTTCCTCAGGTGGGTAAGGGTTTTCTAGGATTTCCCTGATGAATTGGTCGTTATCATAATATGGGTCCAGGGGGTCCAGGTTTGGGTAGGCTGCTAGGTTTGGTATGGGTTCATCTGGCATTGGGTAGCGTTGTTCATAATCCCTATGGTCGTTAAACCATGGGTCATAGTCTGGGGGATGGGGTGCTGGCACTCTAGATATTTTTGCTAGGTCAAAATCATGCATTAGGATTTGGTCTACAGGGTTTGGTTCTAAATCCATAGGTTGTGTGGGAAATAGTGGTAATGGTTGGGGTTCTATGATTTGTTCCAGATTAGGGTCTGCAGCTGTAGTTATACCTTCCCCGAGACAGAATTCCAACGATTACGTCGGGCAGAACCCCGACAGCCGTCACGGAACCCTAGATCAATCGGGCAGCATATCTAATACGTAATCAGGGGTTATGATACTTACAACGAGGTAGAACTTCGTTGTTTAGAGGGTATAATGCCCGGGTATAGTGCCTACTATAGAGAAATTTGAGAGAGAAAGTCGTGAATGAGCGAATTCAAATGACAGCCGAAGCCATCAATTTATAGGTCTGATCGACCGGTTTCTCGCGGCCCGCGTAAACCACACAAGGGTCCTTCGCGGCCCGCGACATAGGGGGTAGGGCCTAGCTGTGCTGATTCGTCGAATATAGACTTGACACGCGCTCAATACGTGGCGGCACCGGGTGAGGCCTGGTGTCCAGGCGCTCGCGGCCCGCGTAGGTTCAGGAGTAGTCTGTCGTGCCCCGCGACAGACTTAAATTATTTGTTTTTATTTTATTTTTGTAAAATTAAAGGTATTCAGGACCGGTTTTCGTATACGAGGTGTATTTTAGGATGTATAGAGACATTCTATATATTTTAGGGGTGTCAGAAATATTTTGGAGGGTTGTTATATACATATTCAATGTTTCCTACACCATAAAAATAATGTTATGGTGTAGGTTACAGAATGTGTAGACTTTTAAATAATTTTGTGAATTATAATAATGTGCGTAGGACAAAACACTGTAAAAAAATTTTGTCACCCCTAATAAAATTGGTGTATGATACAACACATTAATGGTGACGAAGGAGAAAATTATGATGACATTAATGAGACTTGAGTAACACTTTATAATATTTATTAGTATGCTACATTAAATTGTCTATCCTACCCTTATTAATTAAAGATTAATTAAAAGTGGATAAAAATAATATCTTGATTCACAACAATTGATAAAAAAATATAAAGTCTTGATATAAACCAAATGGAATTATCTATTAGATTGCAAGTGATTGTATTGAATCTTCTGAAAAAAAAAAAATATCAAAATAACAATATACAAGAGTATATAACACAAGCAGTTACAAGGTGTTAACTGCCAAGGCAGTTATTTGTGGTGAAAATGTATATCTGGTTTTATAACACTCCCCCTCAGATATACATACCGTTCATTATACACTATTAACAACATTCTTCAGGATGATGTTAAATCGATACTTCGGGACCAATATGATAAACTGATACTGTAGGACCAATTATGCTGCCTCGTTAAAAACCTTGCTAAGAAAACCCATTGCGAAAAAACTTAGTCGAGGAAAAGAGTACAGCGTGTATAATGCTCCCCCTCAATTTAACTAATGTCTTTTAACCTACGAAGCCCGATCTTATGTGATAACTGCTCGAAACTGCTTCTAGGTAAAGATTTTGTAAACAGGTCTGCTAGATTTTCACTTGACTTGATTTGACGAACATCAATTTCCCCTTCTTTCTGCAAATCGTATGTTGAGAAGAACTTTGGTGAGATGTGCTTTGTTCGATCACCCTTGATGTAACCTTCTCTGATCTGAGCTATGCAAGCAAAATTGTCTTCATAAATAATTGTCGGCTCCTTCTTGATCTGTTCTAGTCCGCATGCTTCTTGTATGTGATTAATCATTGATCTCAACCACACACATTGTCGACCAGCATCATATAGTGCTATTAATTCGGCATGATTTGATGATGTTGCTGTAAGTGTTTGCTTAGTTGACTTCCAAGAAATTGTTGTGCCACCGTATGTGAATACATAACCTGTCTGAGATTTTGCTTTGTGAGGATCTGATAGGTATCCGGCATCAGCATGCCCAACAAGCTGGGACTTTTGATCTTTTTGATAGAAAAGACCTAAGTCTTGTGTCCCGCAAACATACCAGAATATATGCTTTACACCATTCCAGTGTATACGTGTTGGATTCGAACTGTATCTCGCTAGTGCATGAAATGCAAATGCAATGTCAGGTCTTGTGTTATTTGCGAGATACATAAGGGCACCGATCGCGCTTAAGTATGGTACTTCTGGACCAAGTACTTCTTCGCCTTCTTCTTAAGGGTGATAAGGATCCTTGTGTGGATCTAGCGGTCAGACAACCATATGTACGCTAAACGGATGTGCTTTATCCATATTGAAACGTACTAACATCTTCTGGATGTAGTTTGATTGATGGACAAATGTGCCATTGCACAGATACTCAAATTGTAGTCCGATGCATAATTTTGTCATACCAAGATCGTTCATTTCAAATTCCTTCTTTAACAACTGAGTATCTTTCTCTATCTCTTCAAGAGATCCGATGATGTTGATATCATCAACATAGACTGCTATTATAGTGAAATTTGAGAGTGATCTTTTAATAAAGACACATGGACTGATTACATCAGACTTGTATCCTTCTTTTTCGAGATATTCACTAAGTCAATTGTACCACAGACGACCAGATTGTTTGAGACCATATAAAGATCTCTGGAGCTTTATAAAACACATATCTCGAGGTGTTGATTTTAATGCTTCAGGCAATTTTAATCCTTTAGGAATTTTCATGTAGATGTCATTTTCAAGTGTCTCATATAAGTATGGGGTGACGACATCCATTAGTCTCATATGAAGTCCTTCAGAGATTGTGAGGCCGATTAGGAACCTAAGGGTTATCGCATCCACTACAGGGGAATACGTTTCCTCATAATCAACTCCTGGGATTTGGGAAAACCCTTGCGCTACAAGTCGAGCCTTATATCGTACAATCTCATTCTTTTCATTTCTCTTTATTGCAAACACTCATTTATAACCTACTGGTTTGACGTCTATGGGTGTTCGGACTACAGGTCCGAAAACATGTCGCTTTTCGAGCGAATTTAATTTGGCATTTATGGCTTCTTGCCATCTTGGCCAATCATTTCTGTGCATGCACTCTTCTAAAGTTTTAGGTACGTAATCATTTTCATTGACTACATCCTTTGCTATAGCATATGCGAATATATCATCAACACGTGTTTTATTCCGGTTCCACATAGTACTATATTGTACATAATTAATAGAGATTTCATTTTCGTTCGGTACCGGTGTTTCTTCTGAAACTTCATTTTCCTTTGGAATTATAGTTGTCTCTTCCGCGACATTTTCCTCTACCGGGATTTCATTTATAAGCTTTTGTGAGTTTTCACCAACTGCGTTACTTTACTCTTTTCGTTTCCGTGGGTTTTTGTCTTTGGAACCGATTGGCCTCCCACGCTTTCGTTGTTTAGTAATCGCTTCTGGGATTACTTCAATTCGAGCAGGTGCATTTGATGATGGTACATGTGACTTTGTCACTCTATTCGTGTCTGTGAATGCATCTGGTAATTCATTCGCTATTATTTGCAAATGTATAATCTTTTGGACTTCATATTCACATTGACCACTTCGGGGGTCGAGATTTGATAGCGATGATGCATTCCACATTATTTATTTTGTTACCAGTCTTTCTTTGTCCTTATCTCCCCCTAAGACTGGGAACATCGTTTCATCAAAATGACAGTCAGCATACCATGCTGTAAACATGTCTCCCGTAATTGGTTCTAAATATTTAATACTGGATGGAGAGTTAAACCTAATATAGATACCCAGTCTTCTTTGGGGTCCCATTGTAGTACGTTGTGGTGGCGGTATTGGTACATATACCGCACAACCAAAAATTCTAAGGTGGGACAAACTTGGTTCTCGTCCAGAGACCAGTTGCAATGGGGAGTATTCGTGATCAGCAGTTGGTCTCAATCTAATCAGTGCAGCAGCATGCAAAATATCATGTCCCCATGCAGAAGATGGTAGTTTACATCTCATTAAAAGTGGTCTAGCGATTATTTGTAATCTTTTAATCAAAGATTCAGCTAAACCGTTTTGTGTGTGAACATGAGGTACTGAACGTTCAACATTGACCCCGATTGACATACAATAGTCATTAAACGCTTGAGATGTGAACTCTACCGCATTATCCATCCGGATGTTTTTAATTTGATTGTCGGGGAAATTGGCTCTCAATAGTATGATTTGAGCTAAAAGTCGGGCAAATGCTACATTTCGAGTAGCTAAAAGGCTCACATGTGACCACCTTGAGGATGCGTCAATTAAGACCAAGAAATAGCGGAATGGTCCACACGGAGGATGAATAGGCCCACAAATATCCCCTTGGATTCTTTAAAAAAATGAGGGGGTTTCATGTACTAGCTTAGTTTGTGTGGGGCGAGTTATAAGTTTGCCTAGAGAGCATGCTGCACATGATAAATCATGTGGTAGCAAAACTTTTAAGTTTTTAAGAGGGTGCCCGGTTGCACTTTTGATTATTCGTCTCATCATTATGCTACCAGGGTGACCTAGACGGTCATGCCATATATTGAATGTGTCTTTATCTAAAAGCTTTTGGTTACTCACCATGTATGATTCGATGGGGTTGATATTAGTAAAATATAATCCAAAGGATAAGGCTTCTAATTGTTCAACAATGGTTTCTTGGCCATTTTTGTTTGAAGTAAGTTGAAGATATTCAATATTATTTTTAGATATTGTTTTTAGGTGGTAACCGTTTTTTCGAATATCTTTAAAGCTAAGTAATTTTCTTCTGGATTTACTAGAAAATAATGCATTATCAATAGTTAATTGGGTACCCGAAGATAATGTTATGTGTGCTCTGCCGGAGCCTTCGATAAGGTTACTGACACCAGATATAGTACCAATCGGTGTCTCTGTCGGAGACAACTCAGGGAAAAATTTCATATCTTTGAGAATAGTGTTAGTACTACCGCTATCTACCAGACATTCATCACCAATAATAGCTTTACTGGAGCTAGTATACATATTTCTTCAGGAAATAAAAATAAATAAAAGTTAATGCAAAGAAGTAAAATGAAACATTGCAAGAGTTTCAAACCAAATTAAGTACAAAGGTCAAGTACAAAGGTCACATGCATAAAGTAAAGCATAAAAAGGTACATTAAATATGTTTAAACATCACGAACATTTTTAATAAAATCACATGCATCCAAATGAACGTCTGGTATCATGGCTGGAGGTGCATCCTCAATCAGATTGGTTTCAGCATTCTTTCCTTTTTCTTTCATCATACGTTGATATGCCTCAACGAGGTGTTTAGGGGTGCGACATGTGCGGGACCAATGATTTGACATCCCACATCTATAACAAATGTTGCCTTGGTTCCCGCTACTTTTCCCTTTTGAAGGTCGCCCCGTATTATGTCGACTCGATTCACCACCGCTATTTTTAGTGTTCTGAGACTCTCGATGCCATGTGTAACCCCGTCCTCGACCATGACCACGACCTCTGCTGGGGCCGTGGCCTCTACCTCTACCTCGTCCGCTTTGAGAATTGGCCACATTCGCTTTAGGGAATGGGCTTGCACCGGCGGGTCGCGATTGATGGTTTTGTAGTACGAGCTTGTTGTTTTGCTCCGCGACCAGAAGACATGATATCAATTCAGAATATTTAGTAAATTTACGTTCCCGGTATTGCTGCGACTGGAGCATATTTGAGGCATGGAACGTTGAGAAAGTTTTTTCAAGCATGTCTTCATCGATTATTTTTTCACCACCTAATTTTAACTCAGAGGTAATGCGGAACAATGCAGAATTATACTCACTGACAGTCTTAAAATCCTGTAGTCGTAAATGAAGCCATTCATAGCGGGCTCTGGGGAGTAAGACCAACTTCTGGTGATCAAAACGTTCTTTGATATTTGTCCATAGTTCAAGAGGGTCCTCAACAATTAGATATTCCCGCTTTAGATCTTCGTGAAGATGATGGCGGAGGAATATCATAGCTTTCTCTTTATCTTGAGGTGAAGTTTGATTACCATCAATAATTGTCTCCCCCAAATTATTTGCCGTCAAATGGATTTTAGCATCAAGAGTCCATGGGAGGTAGTTGTTACCCGAGATGTCAAGTGCGGTGAATTCAAGCTTCGATAAGTTCGACATTTTTATCTACAAAGGAAAGATTCATGCATTTAAAATGAGCCAATGTATAGGTGAACTTCGGGTTCATTTTTAATTAGAACTTCAAATTCTAAAGTTAGAATGGATGTTTTTTTAGATAAGTGTGAAAGGAAATTAAGAACATGTGCGTGTTTGTTTTGGCTTTTCCTAAGACAGTTATTATATAAACCAAATGGAATTATCTATTAGATTGTAAGTGATTGTATTGAATCTTTGAAAAAAACCAATATCAAAATAACAATATACAAAAGTATATAATACAGGCAGTTACAAGGTGTTAACGGCTAAGGCAGTTATTTGTGAGGAAAATGTATATCTGGTTTTATAACAAGTAAATTAATTTAATTTTCTTTTTGCAAGAAGATTCTTATCGAATCAACCTTCCCTATGGTCGATATTCGATAAATATGATTTAATTTATCAATGGTCAATATTCCATAAATTGGTAACACACACTAAAACATGTATATGTCAGTTTTGTCGGTGTGTAGGTGTCAATACAGGGGTTAACTCGTCATTTACAATTTTCATTGGATGAAATTATAATCTTGTAGATTGTTTTTTCATATCTATTTTTTCAATTACTTTCTCTAAAGCAAACGATTATTCTTTTCCGAAACAAACAAATACTATGTATGCTCTTTTAATATATAAATTGGATGAGTAACTTCTTTTCAATAACTTATGAGAAAAGATATGAGGCAACTTTTAATTTAATTTGAATATATCTAAAGGAAATATGCTAAAGACCACCAAACAAGTAATTTTAAAATATAAAGTAAATTATGAAATTTGTATTGTAGTTTACTCTAATTTTGGATAGACTTCGCTCATGTTTAAACAAAATTCACACCAACTTTTCATCATGACAACACAAATTCATAAAAATTAAAATCACCCAATATAACTAAAATACCACATATAAATTGTATCAAATACAGCGTAAAAACAACTCTTTTTTAGTAGTAATGTTGTAAAAGGCTCGTGTTTTCGTTCTTTTTTTTTATTTTCAGTGTTAAAAGAGCATAAATTTGCAAAAGAAGAAAAAGACAGCAAAAACCAACATAAATGTAAAGAAGAAGGAATTGCCGCAGCTCGCCAAGCCCCGATTCACATCCAAACCACAAAATAGCAAGAACAGAAGGCTGACACGGGTCCACCAGAAACGGGCCGTGTCCGTATATGGATGTTGGGCAGAAGAAAAAACAACTGCAAAAAACAAAACAGGCAGCCGACACGTGGCCGTGCCCAGCCAACACGGTGCGTGGTCAACTCAAAGATTTTCAGAATCTGCGATAGTACAACAAGTACTTTGGCCACGGGCCGTGCCGTTGACGCACGAGGCCGTGTTAGTACAAGATCTGACAAGCAATTAATGAGGACGAGAGAGAGAGAGAGAGAGAGAGAGATGAGCACGGGGTCGTGCCAGCCGGGCATGGCCCGTGCTGAAGCTTATGAAGACAACTATAAATAGAAGTGTTTGGTTCCACTTCAACTCATCCCTTGGCAAACCGCCTCTCTCTCATTTGCCACCACTCCACCACCAATACAACACCATCATCCATTTTCCATCTTTAGAGTGTGTGTGTAGTCTTGGGATCCAAGATTGATCGTAAGAATCTTTGTCAAACAAAGGTCATGCTTGGCTAAATTTTTACATCACTTGGTGAAGACATATCTTTTATGTATTTCTTTTATGATTTCCAATCTTTGACAACTTTTTACTTGGGTTAGTATTAATGACTTTAATAATTAGTTTTTTATATTAAAGGCGAATCTATTCACCCATTCTTCGTATGTCGTTTATTCAACATATTCATGTCTTTACGGTCTATATAAAGCATGTTAATTGCCTCTAAGGGGGTTAGAAGGGTGGATTGGGTAATTCTATGTCTCGTTCAGTGTATAGATCCTGCGAGAACCTGATGCAAGTTTAGTACTACTCCCTGGATTGGCTGGGAATAACTGGCCCGACTGAGAGTAAGAAACCGCTTGCACCCCTCATTCATAAACTACTATTAAAACTTTAAACCAACCCCGCGAGGACTGCATCCCTGCTGACTCAGACCAACGGGTTGAGGGTGATCGCCGCCTCGTAAGGGGGGCCCACCACATTTTGCATTAGTAACTTACTTAATTATCTTTCAATATTCCGACCTAGTGGGATTGTATCCTTGCTGACTCAAACCACTAGGTTGAGAGTAACGTCGCCTCCAAAAGAGGGGCATACTACTATAACTAAGATAATCTCTTAAAATACCCAAAGTGCGGAAATCATCAAAAGGGTACATGAAAGATAAGTCGGATCCAAGTGATTCTTTCTTGTCTATCTTTATTTTTTTTCTGTTTTTATCTTTTTATTATTTTAAAAATCATTTCTCAAAATTTGGTTCGATTAGACGTTGACGATAAACCGGTATTAAAAGCTCTTATGTCCTTGGACGACCTCGGTATCTTGCCATCATTATACTACGTCCGCAATGGGTGCACTTGCCCTAACGCGTGTAGAGTGATAGTAAAATATCGTGTTTTATAAATTTAAAACTTTAAATCGGCGAGTTAAAAAGGAGCTAAAAATATAACTTAAAATATACTCACACCGACACACGTCAAGTTTTTGGTGGCGTTGCCGGGACACATGGATTTTAAGAAAGCTTAAAATTAACGGCCTAGTCATTTTTCATCTTTTCCTTTTAAGTTTTTTCTCCTTTTTTTCTTTTAATTTTTCACTTTCTGCATATTTGACACGGGGTCGTGGTGTCCTAACACAAGGCTGGTGCGTGTCGAGCGTGATATGATTTTATTAATGTTTTAAGTTTGTTATACGCATTAGTTAAGTTTTAAATTTATAAAACACGATATTGTACTAACACTAAACACACACTAGGGCAAGTGCACCCATCGCGAGCGTAGTATAGTGTTGGTAAGATACCGAGGTAGTCCAAGGACACAAGAGCTTTTAATACCCGTTTATTGTTAACGTCTAATCGATCTAGTTTTTTTATAAAAGTTTTCAAACATGAAAGTAAATCTAAAAATTAAAAGAAAATAAAATGAAAAACAAATAGACAAGATAGAATCACTTGGATCCAACTCCTCTTTAATGTACCATTTGATGATTTTCACACTTTCAGACTTTTTAAGAGATTATCTTAGTTATAGTAGTAGGCCCCTCTTTTGAAGGTGACGTTACCCTCAACCCAGTGGTTTGAGTCAGCAGGGATATAATCCCAAAGGGTCGGAATATTGAAATATAATTAAATAAGTTATTAATGCGAAAAGTGGTAGACCCCTCTTTTGAAGGTGAAGTTACCCTCGGCTAAGTGGTTTAAGTCAGCAAGGATACAATCCCAAGAAGCCGGTTTAATGTTTTAATAGTAGTTTACATATGAGGGGTTCAAGCTATTCGCACCCCAACCATCCAATACCTTTGGGGCATTGAAGGTGGTCCTAGTAAGCTTGAACCAAGTCCTCGTAGGATCTATACACTAAACGAGACAAGAACTTTACCAAACCACCCTCTAACCCCTTTCCAAGTAGTTAACACGCTTTATATAGACCGTAAAGACACGAATGAGCAAATCAATGACATCATGAAGAAATGGTTAGGGAAATTCACTTTCAACATAAGAAACTAGTTATTAAAGTCATTAATACATACCTAATTAAAAAGTGCCGAAAGATTAAAAATCAAAAGTAATACATTAAAGACTTGCCTTCCCCAAGTGATGTAAGAGATTAGCCAAGCATGGCCTTTGATTGACAAGAACTCTTACTATTAATCTTGGATCCCGAGACTACTACACACTTTAAAGATGATAGATGGATGATGGTTCTGGGTGTTGGTGTTGTAGTGGTGACAAAGTGAGAGAGAAGTGGTTTGCCAAGAGATGCCTTTGAAGTGAACCAAGCACCCCTATTTATAGTCAGAACAGTACCCCGGCCACGGCCCCGTGGCCAGCTCCTTCTCTTCCTTCATTAATTGCAGCTGTCAGCAGAGGGCCCCACATGACCCCGTGGCTTTTGGACACGGCCTCGTGGTCAACTCTTCACTGTACTATCAAGATTTTGCAAATCTGACCCGGTGAGTTGGGCACGGCCCCGTGGTGGGCGTAGAAGCTTCTGCTGGTCTTGTCTTTATGTGTGAGGTCTGACCACGGCCCATGCCTGGCTGGGCACGGCCCTGTGGTCTACTTCTGTTTTCTTGTTTTTATCTTCGGAGATGCTGCCGAGGGGTCGGGCATGTCACGGTATTCCTTCTTCTTGTATTTATGTTGGTTTTTGGCTGCTTATTTGTTCCTTTTGTTCTTTTAAGCTCATTTGGTCCTGTAAATTTAAAAGGAAGAAAAAAATGCGCTTTTTCCAACATTAGTACTAAAAAGGTTTGGTTTTATGCCTCTATTGATGTAATTTATATGTTGCATGTTGTGCACATCAGGGTCGTTTCAAACTCTCTATTTCTAAAAACTATTTATGCCAAATACAGGCTGCAGCACAGGGCCGTGTTGTTCCAAAACAGGGTCGTGCCAAATTCTATGTTTGAAAGAAAATAGTGACCGCCTAATCCCGACGGTCTATATATATATATATATGGATTTCTTTGATTATTTCTACCCCCGCCACTCTTACGGTTTATGGTGCGATTTTTGTGAGGAGGATCATGAAGAATCTGAATGTGGCATTCTAAACTTCACTCCCCACTATTTAGCCCCATTGTTTTCCGGTAACGAAAACCGTGAAACGAGCAAGAGTACAAATAACGAGGAAATCCCTCGACCTGAACCCCTCGATCCTCTTTCCTAGATGACCTAGAAGACATAGGTCAAATATAAGAAAAGATCATCCAAAAACTCCTAGAGGTAGAATCTTTCTTGAAGGCGCGAAATTCATCAAAGATTCCATCTGAAGAAGAATCGATGGAGGAAAAATCAGGTATACACGACAACACCGAGGTCAACCAAACCTCCACCATAGACGACCGAGAAAACGAAAGCGATAGTCGTCTCTGTATCGATTCAGCAGTGACGGCCCCCCTTACCGAGTGTGAATCACACACCAACAGCATGGACAGGAGCGAATCGACTCACACCTTCTTTAACAAGAGCCCGGAAAAGGTAAATAAGGGAAGGCCCTATTTTCCCATTTTTAAAGACATCTTCTACCTTTCCGACAATCTCGTGCGTTTTCGTACCCCTCGCCTAAGTCTACGGTATATCCGACAGTACGGTGTTGTTCGATCCAGTAAGGAACCACACGATGTCGGAAAATTCCTTAAAAACTTAGACAACCTTCATAAAAGCTCTGAACACGGGGCCGTGCCTCAACTTTCTTCTTTCAACATGGGGCGTGCCAAACTAACACGGGGCCGTGCCCCCCGTATTTTTTCGGCACGGGGCCGTGTCAGCAATGACGTAGGCCGTGTTCTACTAACGGACAACATTCTCTGACACATGAATCCGGCACGGGGCCGTGTTGCCCAGGCACGGGGTCGTGCCCGTGTGCTGTCACTGTCAATAAAGTCAACCTTTGGGGGAATGTTTGGAACCATTCTCAAAAGGCAAGATATCTGAGATTCTCCACACATACCTTAAAAGGTATATTCTTAAAAAGGTTTCATTTGACCTTCTTGTCTTTTCCTCTTTTATGCATTTCCCCTTCTTCTTTCTCCATGAAACTCCATTGAAGCTTGAAGCTTCAAGCTTCAAAAGCTTCAATAGGAGGGTCAAACTCTTGATTCTTAGCTCAAAGTTTTGCAAATTCACGTTAGTAAAACATTATTTTAAGTTATTTACGTTCAGAAAATTAAAAATCAATCAAAACTAACTTAAAATACAATTTTTAAAGCTGAGAATCTAGAACAGATGGAGCAGCACGGGGCCGTGCTGAATGTTCTGATCTTCCATTTCTTTCTAACGGTTAGTCATTTTCTCTCAAGATGTCGAGCCAACAGAGTGGAACATCGTCGACCAGCTCCAGGAACCAGAGAAGAGGAAGAAGGCTCTCAATCCAGGCCACTCTCGTAAGATATGTAAGTGCCTTAAGAGATAGCCTTGACGAGATGAAATTGGTGGAGGAGGTTCTCATGGACCGAGTGAACTACCTTACCATGGGGCTAGAAGATTGTTTCAGAGAAATCAACCTTTTACATCAAAGGTTGAATATCTTCGCTTTGCCTCCCACGGAACCCATCTTCCCACAAGAAGATTGGAACCTAGCCAATGAGGTCACACAACCTACGGGTTGGGATGTCGAGATTCCGGAACCTCCCCCTATTGGCGCCACCTTCGAGGTCATAATCAATCCCACACCCCCTCAAGAGGAGGCGGAAAAGTAACCCTTTATCTTCCTACCAAGGGAGATTGAAGAGATGCTCAACGACCTCTAGCTTGAGTATCTCCCACAAAAGCTATTAGTCCTCCATCATCTAACATTCATAGATTTAGGAATGTAGCTTTTAGGTTGTTAAAAATTTGATCTCGGAGAGGCATTTACAAGATTCTATCTATCTAGCTTTAGTTTAAGTAGGATTGTAATTTTTAATTTCCTTGTAATATTATTATTTTTAATGAAAAATGGATGTTTGGATGGTGGTATTTCAAATAAATGTGTTAGAGAAAGCGGAAACACCAAATGGATGATAGAATAAAACCCATGCACGTAAACTAGAAGCCTCCCGACTCATTTTCTACAAAACAGTGGCTGTAGCACGGGGTCATGCTGCCCGTCTTACTGTTGTTAAAATTTCTTCTGCTAGAAGGTGCACGGGTCGTGCTCACCCAGCATGCCCCGTGTCCACCCCACTGTAAGTCTTATGATTTCATTTGTTACTGACACTTTGGATACGGGGTCGTGTCCCCATAGCACGCCCCCGTGCTGCAAGTGCGAGTAACCAAATTTTTTTGTTATTTTCACATTTTTTACACATTTTTCCAAAATAAATCCTATTTGGGACACATTGAGGGCAATGTGTAATTTAAGTGTGTATGTGGGGGGGATAATAAAAACATTGAATCGTTTGTCTTAAATCAAGCCTTACACAAAACTCGCCTTGGAACTGCTAATCACCCCAAACTTTTTTTTTCAAAAATTTTCTTTTCATTTTTTTACTTATCTTGGTTTAGTTGGGTAAAACAAGTTCTAAAAATTATGTTTTTTTACGAATTTACAACCGATAGCGTCGTGATAAAAAGAACCAATTTAGAAAATTACGGAAATGGGCATGATAAATCTTTGTAAAATTTGATTATATATACATTTTTACACTACAACCCTTTTCCCACAAAAGTGAGTTTTGAGCCATTTCCGAGCATACAATTATACGTTTATACTAATTGCTCAAATTTTCGTTTCTTGTGTGAATAGCCCGTTTGATTCTCGCAAATCTAGGACTTGACAATACGATGTGTTCCATGTCCTTACCGAAAAAAATCCAAGTAAGTAAATGATAGAGGCATTAGGACAAACCCGTTTTCAAAAACAAAACCTTTATTTTTCTTTGCTTTATCCAAAAAACACCCCCTAGTTAAACCCTTT
Organism: Helianthus tuberosus; assembly: GCA_030545235.1. Lineage (NCBI taxonomy): Eukaryota > Viridiplantae > Streptophyta > Magnoliopsida > Asterales > Asteraceae > Helianthus > Helianthus tuberosus. The sequence continues at coordinate 126,199,927 of CM060416.1, forward strand.
GAACCTTTTAAACCTTTTCATTTCAAACCCACAAAAACTACCCTTTTCATTTTTCATTTTTGTAAACTTATCGGTTATGAAATTACGATACGGCTCAGTTTCAACTTTGGCAACAAAAAAAAAAAAACAAAAAAAATTAGAAAAATATGCCAAAGTATTTTTTTTACTAAGCCAAAAGCAATAGAAAAACCGATAATTTACGTTTTTTACCCTTTTCCAATAAAACTTACCAAACCCGAACCACCACCTATCCTTCAAAGCCCTTTTGATACTTATAAGGATTTAACGTCAAAAGCCTATGGTAGGAGTGAGATCTAAATCGGGCACGAGCGTTTTCACTTAATAGATCATCGACCGAGTGTTGAGTGACCACTTGTGAGGTGAGTAAATTTGTATATAACTAAATGAAATTTTATAAAGGCATGTTATGCCCAAAGTAAATAATTTTTTCTCAAATTGTGTTTTAAATAAATCATGAAGAATAGGATTGTAAATAAAATAAAAACAAAATAAATTTAAAACTTGGATACCCGACACTCTAAAGATATGACCAAAACCTTCTCTTCTACCTATTCCGTTTGGGTGTGTAAGCCACGTAATAGAGTTTTGCTTGAGGATAAGCAAAGATTTAAGGGTGAGGGTATTTGATGTGATTAAAATACAACATATAAATTGTATCAAATACGACGTAAAAGCAACCCTTTTAGTACTAATGATGGAAAAAGCTCGTGTTTTCGTTGCTTTTTTATTTTCAGGGTAAAAGAGTTTAAATTTGCAAACGGAGCAAAAAGACAGCAAAAACCAACATAAATGTAAAGAAGGAGGAATCGTCGTAGCTCGCGAAGCCCCGATTCACATCCAAACCACAAATAGCAAGAACAGAAGGCTGACACGGGGTCGTGTCCACCAGACATGGGCCATGTCCGAAGATGGATGCTGGGCAGAAGAAAAGACAACTGCAAAAGACAAAACAAGCAGCTGACACGGGGCGTGGTCAACTCAAAGATTTTCAGAATCTGTGATAGTACAGCACGTACTTTGGCCACGGGCCGTGGCGTTGTCTCACGGGACTGTGTTACTACAAGATCTGACAAGCAGTTAATGAGGAAGAGAGAGAGAGATGAGCACGGGGCCGTGCCAGCCGGGCACGGGCCGTGCTGAAGCTTCTGAAGACAGCTATAAATAGAAGTGCTTGGTTCCACTTTAACTCATCCTTGGCAAACCACTTCTCTCTCACTTGCCACCACACCACCACCACTACAACACCATCATCCACCACCATCATCCATTTTCCATCTTTAGAGTGTGTGTGTAGTCTCGGGATCCAAGATTAATCATAAGAATCTTTGTCAAACAAAGGCCATGCTTGGCTAAATTCTTACATCACTTGGTGAAGACATATCTTTTATGTATTTCTTTTATGATTTCAAATCTTTGGCAACTTTTTAATTGGGTTAGTATTAATGAATTTAACAATTAGTTTTTTATATTGAAGGCGAATCTATTCACCTATTCTTCGTATGTCGTTTATTCAACATATTCATGTCTTTACAGTCTATATAAAGCGTGTTAATTGCCTGTAAGGGGGTTAGAAGGGTGGATTGGGTAATTCTATGTCTCGTTTAGTGTGTAGATCCTGTGAGAACCTGGTGCAAGTTTAGTACTACTCCATGGATTGGCCGGGAATGACTGGCCCGACTGAGTGTAAGAAACCGCTTGCACCTCTTATTCATAAACTACTATTAAAACTTTAAACCAACCCCACGAGGACTATATCCCTGCTGACTCAGACCAACGGGTTAAGGGTGACCGCCGCCTCGTAAGGGTGCCCACCACATTTTGCATTAGTAACTTACTTAATTATCTTTCAATATTCCGACCTAGTGGGATTTTATCTTTGCTGACTCAAACCACTAGGTTGAGGGTAACGTCGCCTCCAAAAGAGGGACCTATGTAACACCCCGTGTTTCGAAGTCAAAGTCAAAGTCAAAGTCAAGATTGAAGTCAAAGGAAGAAAAGATTGCTAATTGGGATCTGTCTCTCCTTGCTCAATTCATGTTTTGACTTTTGACTCGTAGTTAGTTCAATTTATGTTTTGCGTTAGTTGTATTATGTGGAGTAATTGTTAAGAATCGTAGTAATCGATGTATACTTATCGCTATGAATCGCTTTACGACTGTGAATAATAGGAAGTATCAATGCAATAAAGTTATCTAAACGATAATCAATCTAATTTCATCAACATCGAAATCGCAATCGAACTCGCAACTCGAATTACGCACTTTGATTATTGTTATACATGTGTGTGTGCCTTATGTGTTACTTGTGCATGTTATTTATGTTATGAGTGGTGATCAATCGAAACGCAATCGAAACTTAATCGCAATCGAACTAAATCGAAATCGAACTATGATAATTAGTGGAGAAGAGATAACGCGAGATATGAGTAGTTGGGATTAAAAGTAATTTGAATAGGAAACCCTATCGCATTCGCATTGCTCGTAATCGCAATCGAAACAACAAAACTCGTCAAAAGCAATCGACTGATCGATCAGGCAGTTGACCGATCGACCGGCTTTCCGATCGAACTGAAGTTCGATCGACCAGCCAGTCGGCTGGCCTGCCAACCGATCGACCAGCCCCTTTCCTCTTTGGGTAACCCTATAAATACCCCATGTCACTCTCAAACTTTCTACTTTTGGCAACTGACGTCCGACCAGCTCGTTTTCCTCACTTTTCTTCAGATTTCTCTCGATTCCGGTAAGATCTCGTCCTAAATCTTGTACTTCCTTAATCTACACGCACTCCTACACCTTTCTATCATTTGAATCTTAAATTTTAACCGTGAAATCACCAAGATTCAAGGTGTTCTAGGATAACGTCATCACGAGTTCTTGAAAAGAACTTCATGTTTTGGCCTCAATCCACCAAGAACAACTTGGATCTAACCGATTTTCACATAAATAAACAAAGATCTTCCATAGATCTAAACATATTCACAATGAAAAGGATTGAAAGATGGTTTTCCAACTTTCTTTCAACTCTTTTACACTTAATGCACTCAAAATTGGTGGAATCGGAGCTTGTGCCAACCTACTACTCATTCGTGTGGTTACGTTGGTTCAAGATCCGTATTCTATCCATGAGATTATCGATTCCGGGTTAACCAAGAATAATCGTCTTGAACCGGTGGACTGACCAAACTTGGGTGGTTCCTGTTCAATCGAGCCACTAAAGCTTAGGATGGGGTTCTGTTGGTTGACACGATATTAACACATCTCGATAAAACGACAAACTATCAAAACAACCAAGTGTAAGACGAACGGAACGACCAGGGTGGAATGCCTTCTGATCGAACTGCCGTCCGATCGGACTGTTTTTCGAACGAGCTGTCACCCGTTCGATCCACACCTTGGGTCCCACACTTAACCACTTTTGTCAATATTTGAAGTCTGAATGTTGAACGAATTGTTGACCAATCGGACTACCATCCAATCTAACTGCCATCCGTATTATGAAACATTTAAACTTCCACCCTTAAAACAATTTTCAACATGTTTAATGCACTAGGAATGCCACCCGATCAAACTGCTGTCCGATCGAGTGACAACCTGCTGTGAACTTGTTCTCTCTGAAGTGCCCAACCAATCAGGTTGCTGGCCGATCGAATGACCGTTCGAGCGACCGACCTGAAAGGTAGAGATACTTCAACGTTTTCAAAATGCTACAACAAAAACTTCAAAAGTCAAGCCATCATACACAAACACATTCTTCCCAAAGGAAGAAACAATCCACTCGAAAGGTCACCCGACCGGATGACCAACCAAGCGGACTACCAATCGAACGAACGGCTACCAACATACACCTTGCATCGTTTTACGCGTCACTTATCATTATGCTATCCATCTATTCAGGCTAACCCTACTCTCTAGCACTCCCTTCAATCCATCAATCGCTGTGAGTATACTCGATCCCTTTTTGCTTTACGCACTTTTGGGTGTTACATACGTTACTTATTCTAAACCACATCGACACACTACGCAATACTTTAAACGCTAATCGTTACTGCATGTTATACGTGACTAAGTGAATGCTTGTTTGTTATGTTTACACATGGAATGCTGTCTACCTGCCTTAACGACGATAGTACTATAGTTTGGACTCACCACCCGCTCTCGCGGGGGTTGTTCAGGACAATTATTTGCATGGATTACAATGGTGATTGTTATGGGTGAAATTCTGAGCCCATATCCTGAGAAATATCTTGGGTTATATCTTGGTTATATGATATCTGTTCACATCCGGGATGCTGATTCAGGATATTGGTACCATCCTGAATGGTATCCTCAGGATCACTAACGGATTATGTGCAGGTACGTGGGTTAGAAGCTAGCAACGTTCACAAGGACTCATTCCGCGGAAGACTCGGTCCAAGTCGTTCAAATAAAGACGTTGAAGCCGCATTACTCGGTCTACAACGTTAACAATGGAATATTCAGAGCATTCCATATTTATAGGAATTTTCGTTTGTAATTCGTTAATATAAACAGGTGGGTATATCAGATCGAATAGGACATCACATCAACACTCACTACACTCTTACACTTGTTCTCTAGCAATTTTCACTTTCGCACAAAAGCGTTGTAACACTTAGCGATCTGGTCAATATCCTGCACTGTATCCTGACGTTTAAAGCAATAAGAAGTACAAGGCAGCTGCGATTTTCAGCTCCCGAGGTTTTATGCCGGCGATCTAGATTGATCAAGGGCTTTCCTCGTATATCTCGTGTCACCCCCTTTACTTTTTGCTCATTGTTTGATCGTAGATACAACTCAATATCCTGAGCCATATCCTGAATACTGTTTTTCCAAACAACTTAACCAACATATTTTCAACACACTTTTTAGCACACTACCTCACTTAACTAATTTGATCACTTAATTGCTTCGGTAATTTTTGACCAAAACAATTTGGCGCCCACCGTGGGGCAAGTGGTGCTCTCTTTACTAAAAATCTTTGTGAAATCGTTAATCGGTTTTCTGTTTTCAAAACTTTTTGCCACATTGTTTACAATGGCCTCAAGATCAAACATGAGCTCCTCCACTGTGTCTGCTACAACTTCTGCTACTACTGGTTCGGTGCTTCCACCACCTCCTCCAAGGATGCAATCTTCTTCACAACCTCAGGATATTATCCCTACTCGGAGTATTCAGGGATCTGCTCCCATTTTAGCTTCTAATGATGAAATTCTAACCTTATTTGGAAGTGTGCAGGAACAAATGAGGCAGCAACAGGAAACAAACCAAATGCTGTTGAGGGAAATACAACTCCTGAAGTCTGGCTCGAGCAGATCTGCTGAGGATATCGTCACTCCATTACAACCCAGAACTTTGAACTTCAGTTCGGCTGTGTACACTGAGGATAATAGGGGGAATATTGTGCCCAGCCTTCCTCAGAATCATACTCCTGAAATACCCTCCTAGGTCAGGATGTCAACCATGAGGAGCTCAGGATATGCTTCAGGATATGGGCAGAATCCTCAGACGGGTAACGTGTCAAATAATAATAATACTCATGCTGCTAATAATAGTGGATCTTTGCAGGATACAGGTGTAACATCAACATTTACTAGGGAGCTTCAGAAGTTGAAGGACATGATATCCAGTGTACCTGGAGTGGTCCAGCCAATCCCGGAAGTGTCCCAAGACAGCCACAGGATATCTCGCTTTGCATATCCAATCTGTGATGCTGAGATTCCAAAGAGATTTCAAACCCCCAACATGAAGCTTTATGATGGAACTACGGATCCTGAAGAGCATATTGCCCAGTATAGGGAAAGAACGGAGATTAACCCTATCCCTCCGGAGCTCAAGGAAGCATGCTTGTGCAAGGGTTTTGGTTCTACCTTAACAGGATCAGCCTTGAAATGGCTCCTAAATGTTCCTCCTCATTCGATTACATCATTTGCTCACCTAGTGAATTTATTTAATAGTCAGTTTTCTTGTAGTAGAAGCTTTGAAAAACTAACAAGTGACCTCTACAGGATAACACAGGGGCCTCAAGAATCCCTAAGGGATTATGTGAACAAGTTCAGCCGGGAATCCTTAGACATTCCGCATCTTGATGTTGCAACAGCTGTGCAAGCTTTCAAGATGGGGCTGCAAAAAGATTCTCAATTTTACCAAGACCTTGTAATGAACCCATGCAGGAACTTGGATGAAGCTCGAAACAGGGCCCTAAGATATATTCGATTGGAGGATGATAGAAAGATGCAAGAGAGGATGAACTCATCCAACACCTATGAGTCAACTAATAGGAAGTCAGAATCCTCATTTAAGCCATATCGCTCTAAGCCATATGGTAGAAATGAAAACAAGAAAGTGAATGCTATCGAAGACGAGGATCCTGAAGAATATCCTGAATTATCTGAATATTGCTTTTCTGTTAACATTCCTGAATTGATGTATGCCATGCAGGGTTTAGGAGACAAGGCTAGGTGGCCTCGAAAGGATCAACAAAAAGCCGATTGGAAAGATAAGTCAAAATGGTGTGCCTTCCACGAAGATTTCGGACATGTAACTGAGGATTGCATTGCTCTAAGAAAAGAAATAAGCTATCTTCTAAGCAAGGGATATCTAAAAGATCTCTTAGGAAGAAAGAAGAATAAGGGTCAGGATACTGAGAAGGATCCTGAGCGAGCAGCGTCACCTCCCGTGGATGCCAAGATAATCAACTTTATTTCGGGAGGATCCGACATTTGTGGGACTTCGTATTCGGTGGCGAAGAGACATGCAAAAGAAGCTAAGGCCGAAAGGGGAGACAAACCTGTCAGGATGACTACCCTCACGACTGACAAAGTGATCACATTTGATGGTGATGACAGGGATACTGTCCAGGATCCTCATCATGATGCTCTGGTAATAACATTATATATGGCTAACCATTTTGTACGCAGGATATTGGTTGATAATGGCAGCTCCGTCAACATAATCCAACTAGAGACTCTGAAGAGAATGAATGTATCTCCGATGGATATCACTTCGAAGTCCACCGTGCTTGTTGGGTTCAGTGGAGAGGCTAGGAACACAGTGGGAGAGATAAAGTTACCAGTATATGTTGAAGGAGTCAACTCGATACAACGTTTCTGTGTGATGGATTCTCTATCCTGCTATAACATCATACTGGGAAGACCATGGATTCACGATACGAAGGCTGTGCCATCAACATATCACCAATGCATCAAGATCCCTACCCCTTGGGGAGTTGTCAAGGTTGATAGTGATCAGCAGGAGGCGAAAGAATGCTACTCATCCTCGATGAAATCCTCAACCAAGCCTAGTACAGCATAGCAATTAAAGATGCGGGCCCAGGATATCGTGGAGGATTCGGAGCAGGATGTGAAGAAAATTATCCTGGATCAGGATAATCCTGATATCTCGGTGCTCGTAGGAACCAATATCCCTCAGGATATTGAAGAGCAGTTAACTAACTTTTTGAAATGCAGGATGTCAACGTTTGCATGGAAGCATGAGAATATGACATGTATATCCAAAGACATTATCACTCACAAGCTTGGAATTGACAGATCATTTAAGCCTGTTCAGCAAAAAAGAAGGAAATTTGCTCCTGAGCGGAATACGATTATCCAAGAGGAAGTTGAAAGATTGTTGAAGTCCAGGATGATCAGAGAAGTCAAGTTTCCAAGATGGCTAGCAAACGTAGTCGTGGTACAGAAGAAAAATGGGAAATGGAGAGTCTGTGTAGACTACACAGACTTGAACAAGGCTTGTCCTAAAGACCCATTTCCTCTTCCTCATATTGATGCAATGGTGGATGCTACTGCCGGGCATGAAATGTTGACCTTCATGGATGCATCCTCAAGATTTCAGCATATTCAAATGGAGCCTTCTGACCAGGAGGATACTGCCTTCATGACACCAACAGGTATTTATTGTTATACGGCTATGCCTTTTGGTTTGAAAAATGCAGGTGCAACATACCAGAGATTGGTAAACATGATGTTCAAAGACAAGCTGGGGGACACCATGGAGGTATACATTGACGATATGGTGGTAAAATCAAGGAAAGCTCAGGATCACCTCCAGGATATTAAAGGAGCATTTGATATCCTGGATCAATATAACATGAAGCTAAATCCTGCTAAGTGTCATTTCGGAGTGGGGGCAGGAAAATTTCTAGGATATATGGTGACCAAAAGAGGAATAGAGGCGAGCCCAGAGCAGATTAAAGCCATCTTGGATATTAAATCACCCTCAAATATGAAGGATGTTCAACGATTAACAGGGCGAGTGGCAGCATTAAACAGATTTATTTCAAGATCCTCAGAGAAATGCAAAGAGTTTTATGATATCCTGAAGAAGAACAAGAAATTCGAATGGGGTGAGAAGCATGAAGCAGCCCTGCAGGATTTGAAGCAATATCTTTCAACTGCACCTGTACTGATGAAGCCTGAGTATGGTGAACCACTATCCCTATACCTCGCAGTATCAGGGAATGCTGTAAGTGCCGTCCTTATAAAGGAACATGAAGGTCAGCAATATCCTGTTTATTATGTTAGTAAAAGTTTGTTAAATTCTGAAACTAGGTATTCTCATTTAGAAAAATTGATACTAACATTAGTTATGGCATCAACGAAGCTTAGAAATTACTTTGAGATACATAGGATTCATGTTAAAACAAATTATCCTGTCAAAAATGTGCTTAGGAAACCAGAGATGTCAGGCAGGATGGCCAAGTGGTCAGTAAAGTTGAGTGCTTATGATTTAGTATATGAACCTAGAAATGCCATAAAGTCTCAGGCTTTAGCTGACTTTGTGCTGATTTCAGTAGTGACATTCAGGATGAGGTAGACCTAGAAGTCCAACAGTTAGGAGAATCCTCAGGATCCTGGACGTTATATACTGATGGTGCATCTAATGTAAGAGGAGTAGGATTGGGAATACTACTAAAATCGCCACAGGGGGACATATTACCCCAGGCTATTAGGTGTGAATTCCTTGCTACTAATAATGAAGCAGAGTATGAGGCTTTAATTGCAGGATTAGAGTTGGCTAAGAATATGAGTATCAAGAATTTGCAAGTATATGTTGACTCCTTGTTAATTACTGACCATTTTAATGGATCCTATGCAGTTAAGGGTGAGAAATTAATCGAATACCTCGATATTCTCAAAAAATTAGTAGGATATTTCGATGTTTTTACACCTGAACAGGTACCAAGGGAGGATAATGCTGAAGCAGATGCCTTAGCAAATCTGGGATCATCGATCAGGATACCAGAAGGGACCCAAATACCAATATTACATATCTTGTATCCTGCAACGAATCCTCAGGATAAAGAAGTAGCGGGTATTCAGGATCCTGGAGCAGAGTATCCTGAAAAGGATCTTAAATCCTGGACGACTCCAATCTTGAGATATCTCAAGGAAGGACACATCCCCGGAAATGAAAATCCTAAGGCATTTAGGATGAAGGTATCACGATTCACTATTATAAATAATGTTTTATACAAGAAATCTCTTGCAGGACCGTATTTGAGGTGCTTGGAGGATCCTGAAGCCAAAGAAGTACTTCAGGATATACATGAAGGGGATTGTGGTAACCACACTGGGGGCAGGTCATTGTTCTCGAAAGTATTAAGGACAAGATATTATTGGCCAACGATGAGGAAAGATGCTGCAGAATATGCTCGAAGGTGTGATGCATGTCAAAGGCATAGTAACATACTACATCAACCAGCTGAACCACTATATCCTGTAGCTTCCCCTTGGCCATTCATGAAATGGGGGATGGATATAGTAGGGAAGTTACCAAAAGCTCCGGGAGGAAAAGTCTTTATGCTAGCAATGACGGATTATTTCTCTAAGTGGGTTGAAGCTGAAGCATTTGTTCAAGTTAGAGACCAAGAAGTAGTATCCTTCATAAAGAGGAATATCCTGACCAGGTTTGGGGTACCAGCTGAAATCATTTGTGATAATGGGTCCCAGTTTATAAGCAAGAGGACTACTGACTTTTGCAAGAGTTGGGGAATCAAAATGATCACGTCTACTCCGGTACATCCTCAAGCGAATGGACAAGCTGAATCCTCAAACAAGATAATTGTCAATAACTTAAAGAAGAGACTTGGAGCCAAAAAAGGAAGATGCGCAGAAGAATTACCCTTTGTTTTGTGGGCTGATAGGACAACGGTAAAGAATGCAACCGGCCAAACCCCATTTTCCTTGGTATTTGGAGCAGAAGCAGTGATTCCAACGGAAATGGCGATACCTACTGCAAGATCTATCCTACAGGATCCTGAACAGAATCCTGAAGCCTTATGTCGAGATTTGGATACTATAGATGAAAAAAGAGATGCAGCAAGGCTAAGGATGGCAGCATATCAACAAAGAATATCCAGAGCATATAACAAGAATATAAGGACTAGGAGATTTCGAGTTGGTGATTGGGTGCTAAGAAAGGCTTTTCAAAATACCACTAATCCTGCCGATGGCAAGTGTTAGGGGAGGATTTCTTAATGACCCGTGATCCTCAATTGTTATCCTGCTTGGTGATCCTTACTTCTGTGTTAGTTAGTGATCCTCAGAAGTGCTTCAGGATCAGGATCATGGATCATCCTAAGGATCCTTATACTAATGATTGTCTGCTTTGAATTCGATATTGTTTTGCAGGAATACCAGCTTGGACTTAGTCTTGGTAACGTTCCTGAAGAATATTCCACGCTTATTCCGCACGTGCTTGACCATGGTGAACGTTATGGAGATCGTGGGGAGAAGGCATGAATTGCGGATAGTTAGTTATTTAGATATTTTACTAAATTTAAAAGGGGTAGCGAGCTAATTAGACAACACTTGGCTATTTTTTGGCTACACACACTCGTACAACTGCACTCACCAGCTCTCGGCAAAACACTTAGCATTTTTCATACATTTCTACACGATACACTATATTGATCCTTGTATTTAGCTCGCTATCATCCAAAGTGGTAAAAGAATTATTGTTTAATTTGAGTTGGTGATTGGTAGTTTCCATCACCCGAGGTTTTTTATGCCGGAGATCATTCATTGATCAAGGGCTTTTTCCTCGTATAAATCTTTGTGTCTCCTGTGCAATTCATTTCATAGTGATCCTCATTGTTGTTTACCAATTCAAGCATCATACCCCGTAACAGAGAGTTTGGTTGCATTATCCTCGTCTGATTTTTGACCAAAACAGTTTGGCGCCCACCGTGGGGCAATTGGTGCTTCATTCCTAAGAAATTCTCATTCTTGTGATCATTTCGGTTCGTTACATCCAAGCAGATGGCTTCATCATCAAAGAACACCTCCAGTGCGATGTCTGCAGTCAATTCATCCCAGGGCATTCCACCTTTGCCTCCACCACCTTCTGGACCTCAGAAAAATGTCGAGAAGAAACCAACTCCCATTTTCTCAAAACCTCCAACTTCTTCTGCTTCTTATACTCCTACTACTAGTGATTTGTTTACTCTGATTTTGCAGATGAAGGAGCATATACAGTGTTAGGGGAGGATTTTCTAACAATTAGTGATCCTTATTCGTTATCCTAATTAATGATCCTTACTTCTGTGACAGGTGGTGATCCTCAGAAGAGCTTCAGGATCAGGATCATGGATCACTTTAAGGATCCTCATACTGACGATTGTTTGTTTATGTTTTGTGTTACTTCGCAGGAGTAACAAGCTTGACTTGGTCTTGGCAACGGTACTAAGGAATATTCCACGGGCATTTCGCACACGATTGACCAAAAATGGACGTTGTGGAGAACGTGGGAGCTTGGCATGAAAGTCGGATAGTTAGTTATTGTAGTTAACTTCTATTTTAAAAGGAGTAACGAGCTAGAATTAGAACACTTAGTCATTTTTCAGCGACACACACTCTCATACACTCGCACACTTGAAGCTCTCGACGAACAGTCACTCATTTTCATTCACTTTTACACCTTTCACGATAGTGATCCTTGTACCTAGCTCGTTACTATCCGAAGTTGTAAACATTTATTCATTTATTTGAGCTTGGTGATCGGTAGTTTCCATCACCCGGGGTTTTTTATGCCGGAGATCAACTCTTGATCAAGGGCTTTTTCCCTGTATAAATCCTTGTGTCATTTGTGCAATTTACATTGAAGTGATCCTTATTATTGTTCTACATTTCAAGCATCATACCCCGTAACCGAGAGTTTGGTTGCAATATCCTCATCAGATTTTTTGACCAAAACAGTTTGGCGCCCACCGTGGGGCAATTGGTGCTTCATCCTTAGAGAAATTCGCATTTCTGTGCTCATTTCGGTTCACTACAACCAAGCAAATGGCTTCCTCAGCGAAGAATGCTTCAAATTTGATGCCCTCATTCACTTCTTCTCAAGGCATTCCCCCTTTGCCTCCACCACCTTCTGGATCCCAGAAGAATGCTGAGAATGCTGCGAAGAAACCAACTCCCATTTTCTCAAAACCTCCAACTTCTTCTGCTTCTTACACTCCCACTACTAGTGACATGTTTACTTTGATTTTGCAGATGAAGGATCAGATAAGGCAACAGGACAAGACCAATGAGAGGATTCTCAAAGAAATCGGAGATCTCAAGAAACAAAAGACAACGGCAGAGGATCATTCCCCACTGGTGCCGAAATCCTTGAATTTTGATACTCCGGCGATTACTTCTCAGCCATCAGTGGCTCCAGACGTTCAATATGTGGGTGGACCAAAAGGAGTGCACTACGGAACAACAACAATGACCCAGGCATCAGGATCCAGGTATCAATCATGCCATGGCTAGAGAGTTGCAAAAGCTAAAGGATATGATATCAAGTGTTCCAGGAGTGGTCAAACCTATCCCAGAGATTGCAGATGGGAGCCACAAGATATCTCGTTTTGCACCACCAATCTGTGATGCTGAGATACCCAAGAGGTTCCATGTGCCAACAATGAAACTGTATGATGGTTCGACGGATCCTGAAGAACACATAGCACAATACAGGGAGAGGATGGAGATCAATCCAATTCCAGAAAGGTTAAAGGAAGCGTGCCTGTGCAAGGGATTCGGATCCACTCTTATTGGATCAGCTCTCAAATGGCTGCTAAGTCTTCCTCCCTATTCTATTACCTCATTTGCTAATCTAGTTAACTTGTTTAATAACCAGTTTTCTTGTAGTAGAAAATTTGAACGATTAACTAGTGATTTATATAGGATAACCCAGGGTCATAATGAATCATTAAGGGATTACATTACCAAATTCAGTAACGAATCCTTAGACATTCCCAACTTAGATATAGCTACGACTGTTGAGGCCTTTAAAATGGGATTGCTTAGGGATTCGTCGTTCTATGATGATCTTGTTATGACACCATGCAGGAACTTAGATGAGGTAAGAACACGAGCACTTAGGTTCATTCGGCTAGAGGACGACAAGAGGATCCAGGAGAGGTTAGCAGGATCCTCAAAGCAGGATAAGCAAGGATCCTCATTCAGGAACAACAAGTTCAGATCCTACAACAGATCTGATAACCAGAACGTGCATTCTGTTGATCAAGAAGAGGATGATGAGGATTATCCTCCAATTTCTGAATATTGTTTTTGTGTTGATAACAATGAACTAATCCTTGCGATGCAGAACCTAGGTGATAAAGCTAGATGGCCGAGAAAAAATGATAGGCCAGCTGCAACTAAGGATAAATCAAAGTGGTGTGCATACCATGAAGATTTTGGGCATCTCACAGAAGAATGCATTGCACTAAGAAAGGAAATTGGATACTTGTTGAGCAAGGGGCATCTAAAAGAATTGTTGGGAAGAAAAAAGTCAAGGACTCAGGATCCTGAAAGGATCCCTGAGAAGGCTCCAGCCCCTCCAGCAGATGCACAAGTAATAAACTTTATTTCTGGAGGATCAGACATTTGCGGCACATCCTTCTCAGCAGCTAAAAGGCATGCAAAGGAAACTAAAATGGATAATGGAGAAAGACCTGTTCGAACATCAAGTGTCTCCGAAGGAAAAGTCATAACCTTTGATGAGGATGATCGTGTTGATATCCAGGATCCTCATCATGATGGTTTAGTTATTACTCTTTTCATTTCTAACCATTTTGTCCGCAGGATCCTTATAGACGGAGGAAGTTCAGTGAACATTATCCAGCTTGATGTTCTAAAAAAGATGGGAATTCCTGAATCAGACATCATACCAAGATCCTCCGTGCTCGTGGGATTTAGTGGCGAAACTAAGAATACCCTGGGGGACATTAAACTCCCAATATACATTGAAGGCCTACACTCTTATAAATTTTTTTGTGTTATTGACTGTTTATCTTGTTGTAATGTTATCCTTGGCAGGCCTTGGATACACGATATGAAAGCAGTCCCATCTACCTACCATCAATGTGTGAAGCTCCCTAGTCCTTGGGGAATAGTGAAGATTGATAGTGATCAGCAGGAGGCTAAGAATTGCTACACTTCATCGATGAAACCAGCCTCGAAGTCAAGGGAGCAATAGCAATCAAGGTATCCTCCAAGGGATGTCTTGGAGGCAAGAGAGCAGGATGTGGTAGAAATCCTCATGGATCCTGATGATCCTGAATCCAAAATCTATATCGGATCAGGGATCCTTGGCGAAATGAAAGAAGACCTCGTATCCTTCCTCAAAAGGAGAAAGACTACCTTTTGCATGGAAACACGAAGACATGACTGGTATATCCAAAGATGTAATCACTCACAAACTCAGGATTGACAGATCCTTCAAACCAATCCATCAAAGGAGAAGAAAGTTTGCACCGGAAAGGAATGCCATTATTCAGGAAGAGGTAGAGAAATTGCTCCGGGCAGGTATGATTAGGGAGGTCAAGTATCCAAGATGGTTGGCCAATGTGGTTGTTGTTCAAAAGAAAAATGGAAAGTGGAGGGTATGTGTCGATTTCACAGATTTAAATAAGGCATGTCCCAAGGATCCTTTCCCATTACCCCACATTGACTCCATGGTGGATGCAACTGTGGGTCATGAACTGTTAACTTTTATGGATGCTTCATCTGGATTCCAACAAATCCAAATGGAACCATCCGACCAAGAGGATACAGCCTTCATGACTCCAACTGGTATATACTGCTATATTGCTATGCCATTCGGATTAAGAAATGCAGGTGCAACATATCAAAGGCTGGTGAATATGATGTTCAAGGATCAGATTGGACAAACTATGGAGGTTTACATAGATGATATGGTGGTAAAATCCTTAAAAGCTGAGGATCACCTAAGAGACTTGGAGGAAGCATTCGATATCCTTGACAAATATAACATGAAACTTAATCCTTCAAAATGTCACTTTGGTGTTAAAGCAGGTAAATTCTTAGGATATATGGTGACAAAGAGAGGCATTGAAGCTAGCCCGGAACAAATCAAAGCAATAGTGAACATCAAATCTCCGGCCAATGCTAAGGATGTTCAAAGGCTAACAGGCAGGATAGCAGCTTTGAACAGATTTATATCCAAATCCTCAGAGAAGTGCAAAGAATTCTATGATATCCTAAGGAAGAACAAGAAATTTGAGTGGACTGACAAGCATGAAAATGCTTTAAGATCCCTCAAAGATTACCTATCCTCAGCCCCGGCTTTGTTGAAACCAGAAAAAGGCGATGTGCTATCCTTGTATCTTGCAGTATCCTCAAAAGCAGTAAGTGCGGTCCTTGTTAAGGATCACGAAGGTACACAACATCCTGTCTATTATGTAAGTAAAAGTTTACTTGATGCCGAATCCAGGTATTCACACCTTGAAAAGCTTATTCTTGCATTAATTATGGCATCTACTAAGTTAAGACATTATTTTGAAACTCATGTTATCATTGTTAAAACTAATTTTCCAATGAAGAATGTCCTCAGGAAACCAGAGATGTCAGGAAGGATGGCTAAGTGGGCAGTGAAGCTGAGTGCATATGATATAAGATATGAGCCTAGGACAGCCATCAAATCCCAAGCATTAGCTGACTTTGTGGCTGATTTCAGTAGTGATTTACAAGAAGAAGCTGAGTTAGAAGTCCAGCAGCTAGAAGAGACCAAGGATCCTTGGATACTCTATACTGATGTATCCTCAAATGTCAAAGGCACAGGGCTTGGAATACTACTAAAATCACCACAGGGGGACATAATACCCCACTCTATAGCTTGTGAGTTCCAAACCACTAACAATGAGGCTGAATATGAAGCCTTAATTGCTGGTTTGCAAATTGCAAAACATATGGGGATCAGGTATCTTGAGGTACATGTAGATTCATTGTTAATTACAAACCACTTTAATGGATCCTACGCTGTTAAAGGTGAAAAGCTAACCAAATATTTAGAGATAGTCAAAAGTTTGGCACTCTCTTTTGTTTCCTTTAGTTTGACGCAGGTACCAAGGGAAGAAAATACAGAGGCTGATGCATTGGCTAACTTAGGATCATCCTTGAAGATCCCGGAGGATATCAAGATCCCTATTATCCATATCCTGACTCCGGCTATCGAGGATCACGAGGCTATGGAGATAGGGAATGATTCTGCAACTATCCCTTGTGAGGATACTCAATCCCATTCAGGATCAGGATCATGGATCTCACCAATTATGAGATACTTACAACATGGAGAGATTCCTACAGGAGAAAACCCTAGGGCTTTCAAATCTAAGGTATCTCAATTCACAATTTTAAATAGTATGTTGTATAGACGATCTCTTGCAGGACCATACTTGAGATGCATCGAGGATCCCGAAATCCAAGAAGTTTTAAAAGACTTCCATGAAGGAGATTGTGGAAACCACACTGGGGGCAGGGCATTATTCTCAAGGATCCTGAGGACAGGATACTACTGGCCCACCATGAAAAGAGATGCTGTGGAGTATGCTAAGAGATGTGATCCTTGTCAGAGGCACAACAATATCCTTCATCAACCAGCTGAATTATTGCATCCTATATCCTCCTCTTGGCCATTTATGAGATGGGGTATGGATATAGTTGGTAAGCTCCCTAAGGCACCTGGTGGAAAAGTATTCATGCTAGCTATGACTGATTACTTCTCCAAGTGGATAGAGGCTGAAGCTTTTGCCCAAGTCAGAGAAAAGGAAGTTATATCCTTCATTAAAAGAAATATTATAACTAGATTTGGAATTCCTTCTGAGATTATATGTGATAATGGTTCCCAATTTATTGGGGGCAGAACCACTAACTTTTGTGACAGCTGGGGGATTAAGATGATAACATCAACACCAGTCCACCCACAAGCTAATGGTCAGGCAGAATCATCCAACAAGATCATCATCAACAATTTGAAGAAGAAGCTTGGATCCAAGAAAGGGAAATGGGCAGAAGAACTGCCCTATGTGCTTTGGGCTGATAGGACAACCCCTAAGAATGCTACTGGTCAAACGCCATTCTCTTTGGTATTTGGGGCAGAATCAGTGATCCCAACAGAAATGGTGGTTCCAACTGCAAGAACAAGTACCCGTGATCCTGAGGAGAATGATGAGAACTTGGCTCAAGACCTGGATACTATTGAAGAAATCAGGGATATGGCTAGGATAAGGATGGCCAGTTATCAGCAAAGAATGGCTGGTGCCTACAACAAAAATGTCAGGGTCAGGAGGTTTCAAGTTGGAGATATGGTATTAAGGAAAACATTTCAGAATACCACCAATCCTGCTGATGGAAAATTGGCTCCAAAATGGGAAGGCCCCTATTTGATTGAAGCTGAAGCAGGAAAGGGGGCATATAGATTGCTAACCATGGAAGGTGATTTGCTACCAAGAGCTTGGAATGCTGTCCACTTGAAGAAATATTTCATGTGAGCAGGATCCTCATGGCACAGATGATCCTCATGATAGGGATATCCTTAAAGGATCCTCAAAGTATCGGTGATCCTTACTTAGGTAATATCCTAAACTTGAACTATTTCATTTCTTTATTTTCTCATATAAGGATAAGGATCATGTATCCTTTATCCATCTCTCATGTGAGTTTAAGTTTTGAAAGTCCAGGTATCCTTAGCATAACATTGGTTATCCGCTGAAGCAATCCGTTCCTTGGGTTTAACCCCAGTTATTTGGGCTTGACCCCAGTTCCGCCTGTAGCGCATGATGATCCTGGTATAGTTCAAGGCAGTGGGACCAGTACTCGTTTTAGGGGCTGATAATTCCATTGTACTGGCTATGCCTAGGATCCTACGTATAATGGTAGACGTACCATACATCCGTTCCTAAGGTTTCTAACGTTTTCACGTTAGCTAAGGTTTCTAACGTTTTCACGTTAGCTAAGGTTTTGGCATTTTCATGTCACTAAGTTTGGATAGTCGCCAGTTAGGGCCATACTCCAGTTTACATACGATCCTTGGGCTTGTCCCCAGTTATCCTTGGGCTTGTCCCCAGTTATCCTTGGGCTTGTCCCCAGTTGCTAACTCTTTTCTTATGTTGGCTTAGTCCCAAGTTATGCTCTATTTCAGGTTCTTGAAGATAGGCAACTAGGGATCCTTGATCCTTACTTTATTCTAAGGTTTATCTTATAGTTATCCTTATTATGGTTAGGATCCTAACTTGGATCCTCAGGTATGATCCTTAACCATTAATAATTCTATTCATTATTTATTTGAATAACCCTTATACTTGACAACTGAACTTGTGATTCTTAAACCATATCACTTTTTAGAACTTATCAGTTATGGGATATGTGATCCTTGATCATATCCTAAACTTTTTAGATATCTTTTTTAACTTTTCAAGGATTGATAAGTATAAATGGAATGAACATTACAACAATTGGAAAGCAAGATATTAAAAAAGGATAACAACACAAGATAAGCGACAAAAGGTTAAGATTTTATTTATTAACAAAAGACTAACCCTTTAAAGGTTGTCAAAATTACCTACCCGAGCATCTACCAGCAAAACGTGGCCCGTCCGCTGGGGTAGGTAAAGGGTGTCCATGATAATAAGTTCAAAAGTAGTGCAGGAATATAAAGGCGGCAGGATCACAATGGCTTCAGCCCCTAAACAGAGGATCCCTCCACCAATTGCAATCCTGCCTATTGTCCAAAGGATCACACGTGATCCTTAATCCTAAAAAACTATTGTCCAAGTACAAACCATTAAATTGTTCAACATCACAACCATCAAACTAAAAATTGGGCTCCGGCTATGTCTAGAAGTTTCCATCATTGCCCAATTATGCAGCCTAAGCCTTCGCTGCATCACTACCTCCAGCTCCACTTGTTTCACCACCTTCACCCTTGCCTCCAGCTTCAATCGTTAGGATCTCTTCAACCTCCTCAGCCTCTTCATCGTCCAGTTCAGCTAGCCTTGCCTTCCAGCCTTCAACATCCCAGGTGCTCTTGTCAAAAGCAGGATCTTGAGCTTCCAAGGCCATTTGCAGCTTGGTCTTGTACATTGCTATGGCGGCAGAGACTTTGGCGTCTTTGGTGATCTTACGCTTCTCATAGTCAACATTGATCAGCACCTTGGCCGTCTCCGGTTTGGCATTCCGGACTTCCTTCTGAAGATCAGCAATTGCAAGGTCCTTAAGCACTGCAACCTACTGAAGGTCGGCAATCTTCCTATCCTGATCCTCAACGTGGCCAACATAATCCTCAATCTCAGAGAATTTCTGCAAAGGGGAGAAAAGACAAGGTCAGAATCAAGTGATCCTCAGATCAGCAGGATATATCAGCAGGATATGTCAACAGGATATACAAGCAGAGACAGTGATTCTTACCTCATTGAAGTACTCGAGGAATTGGTGGCGGATCAGAGGCAGACCCTGCAGATCCTCAGCTTCAGAGGCTTTTCTCTTCTTGATTGCCTTCCCTTTGAGGGGTGCCTTGGGGACCGAGGCTGTCGGACTGGTAGGAGCTTTTCTCTTGGAGGATCTGACAGTAGTGAGATCAGTGACATTGAATTTAGAAGCAGACTTGGTGGATTTTCCAGCACCTACACAACCAAAACAAGATAAGTATCTTTTCTTAATTCATATTTCACTATTTATTTAAGTTTTAAACAAGGATACTTACTTGACATTGTGACAGAGCCTGAGGATACCTCCTGTAAATCTTGGGTTGTTGTCTTGAAAGTTCTTGTCTCAGGATCAAGTTTCTTGAAAGCACGGAGCCTCTCCTTAGCAGCAGGGGACAGTTTGAGGTGTGAGACGGTGATAGCTGCATAACAAGAAAGCAAAAATATAAGTGATCCTTACATCAAAAGAAAGTTTCTGGTGATCCTTCTCAGGATCCTCCACCCTACCATGGGTAGCCCATTTCTTGGGTAGATCCTTTCCATCCTCAATAGAATCTCTCTTGATAAAAAAGAAACGCCGCTTCCAATTAGCATCGTTCTTGGTGGCTTTGAAGATCGGGTGTTCCTCACCGGGTTTACGTTTAAACAAATAGCGATGAGAACCAAAGGTGGTAAGATCATACAGCTCTCCCAGCTCTGCCATTCCTAGGTCTATTCCTTCCTGCTCGATGATCCTTTCAAGGGTGTATAAAACCCTCCAAATCATCAGCATGGCTTGAATATAAGATATGCCGGTTAGGGAAAAGAAAGATTGGGTGAAGGCTGGAAAAGGATATGTATAGCCTATGGTGAACGGAGTGACGGGGAAAGCAACCCACTGGTCGGAGATATGATCACTCAGGGCATTGGGGTCAAAAGGTCTAAACTCGGTGTTCGCCGGGAAACAGTGGCGGATCCTATCGATCTGAGCATCATTAAAACAGCAGCGTTCTTTAATGGAATCTTCGATGATCCCCTGGCTTTTCGGAGGGCTGTTCTTCGGGTGATCCTTGGCTGGGGAATTTCGGAGCAACATCTTTGATGCGATGATGGAAAGAGACGAAAACAGAGCAAGAGAGGAAAGAAGATGAAGAGAGAGAGAGTACCTGATCGTCTTCGGAATGCAGTTATAAAGGGAGTCTCTCTGAAAATTTAAATGCATTTGATCCTATCTCTATCTCCTATTTATAATCATGATCGTGCAGGGTTGTCACTTCTGTGACGTCACTATTGCAACGGATAGTTCAACAATAACGGCTATATTTACGATAGTTAGTTGCGGATAAGATCAAGAAAACATAACTCGCTAATTTTACATATCACTCCTTATATTTTGGGGGCAATTGTTAGGGGAGGATTTTCTAACAATTAGTGATCCTTATTCGTTATCCTAATTAATGATCCTTACTTCTGTGACAGGTGGTGATCCTCAGAAGAGCTTCAGGATCAGGATCATGGATCACTTTAAGGATCCTCATACTGACGATTGTTTGTTTATGTTTTGTGTTACTTCGCAGGAGTAACAAGCTTGACTTGGTCTTGGCAACGGTACTAAGGAATATTCCACGGGCATTTCGCACACGATTGACCAAAAATGGACGTTGTGGAGAACGTGGGAGCTTGGCACGAAAGTCGGATAGTTAGTTATTGTAGTTAACTTCTATTTTAAAAGGAGTAACGAGCTAGAATTAGAACACTTAGTCATTTTTCAGCGACACACACTCTCATACACTCGCACACTTGAAGCTCTCGACGAACAGTCACTCATTTTCATTCACTTTTACACCTTTCACGATAGTGATCCTTGTACCTAGCTCGTTACTATCCGAAGTTGTAAACATTTATTCATTTATTTGAGCTTGGTGATCGGTAGTTTCCATCACCCGGGGTTTTTTTATGCCGGAGATCAACTCTTGATCAAGGGCTTTTTCCCTGTATAAATCCTTGTGTCATTTGTGCAATTTACATTGAAGTGATCCTTATTATTGTTCTACATTTCAAGCATCATACCCCGTAACAGAGAGTTTGGTTGCAATATCCTCATCAGATTTTTTGACCAAAACATACAGCAGCAGGATAAGACCAATGAAAGGATTCTTAGAGAAATTGGAGACATCAAGAAACAGAAGAGATCGGCAGAGGATCATTCCCCACTGATGCCCAGATCTTTGAATTTCGATACTCCGGTTATAACTTCTCAGCCTTCAGCGGTTCCAGATGTTCAATATGTGGGAGGGCCAAAAGGAGTGCATTACGGATCATCAGCAATGACTCAGGCTTCAGGGTCATACTTCCAACCAGCAGGATCCCATCCTCAGCATATAGGATCCTTCGTAAGCTCAGGAGGATACTCAGGAGCGCAGCAGATTCAAGGATTCTGGCCATTTCAAGGATCCTCCCAGGTTCAAGGATCCTCTCAGTTTCAAGGATCCTCCCAGGTTCAAGGATCCTCCCAGGTTCAAGGATCCTCTCAGTTTCGAGGATCCTCCCAGGTTCAAGGATCTTCCTACGTCCCAGGATCCTCCTAGGTCCAAGGATCCTCTCAGTTTCAGGGATCCTTCCAGATTCCGGGATCCTTCCAGATTCCGGGATCCTTAAGGAGTTTGCAATCAGGGAGCTCCGATATCCATCAGGGAGATTTCATTCCAATGCAGACCATTGCTTCTACTGGTCCATCGGTCATTCCAGAGCCTCAATAATATGGATTCACATCCGCTCTTCCTAATTTGAATCCACTGGGAGGTAACACCTTCAATAATTCTTATACCACTAACCATGGCCTTATGCAGGATACAGGTATCAATCATGCCATGGCCAGAGAATTGCAAAAGTTAAAGGATATGATATCAAGTGTCCCAGGAGTGGTCAAGCCTATCCCGGAGATTGCAGATGGGAGCCACAAGATATCTTGTTTTGCACCACCAATCTGTGATGCTGAGATACCCAAGAGGTTCCATGCGCCTACCATGAAGTTGTATGATGGTTCAACAGATCCTAAAGAACACATAGCACGGTACAGGGAAAGGATGGAGATTAATCCCATCCCAGAAAGGTTAAAGGAAGCATGTCTGTGCAAGGGATTTGGATCCACTCTTACTGGATCGGCTCTTAAATGGCTGCTAAGTCTTCCCCCTTACTCTATTACCTCGTTTGCTAATCTAGTTAACCTATTTAATAACCAGTTTTCTTGTAGTAGAAAATTTGAGCGTTTAACTAGTAATCTGTATAGGATAACCCAAGGTCATAATGAATTATTAAGGGATTATATCACTAAATTTAGTAAAGAATCCTTAGATATCCCTAACCTGGATATAGCTACGGCTGTTGAAGCCTTTAAAATGGGATTGCTTAGGGATTCATTATTCTATGATGATCTTGTTATGACACCATGCAGGAATCTAGATGAGGTAAGAACCCGGGCCCTTAGGTTCATCCGGCTAGAGGATGACAAAAGGATCCAGGAGAGGTTAGTAGGATCCTCAAAGCAAGAGAAACAAGGATCCTCATTCAAGAACAACAAGTTCAGATCCTATAACAAATCTGATAACCAGAATGTGCATGCTGTTGAACAAGAAGAGGATGATGAGGATTATCCTCCAATTTCCGAATATTGCTTTTCTGTTGATAACAATGAACTAATCCTTGCGATGCAGAATTTAGGTGATAAAGCTAGATGGCCCAGGAAAAATGACAGACCAGCTGCAACTAAAGACAAGTCAAAGTGGTGCGCATATCATGAAGATTTTGGGCATCTCACAGAAGAATGCATCGCACTGAGAAAAGAAATTGGATACTTGTTGAGCAAGGGGCACTTGAAAGAATTATTGGGGAGAAAGAAGTCAAGGACTCAGGATCCTGAAAGGATCCCAGAGAAAGCTCCAGCCCCTCCAGCAGATGCACAAGTAATAAACTTTATTTCTGGAGGATCAGACATTTGTGGAACATCCTTCTCTGCAGGTAAAAGACATGCAAAGGAAACCAAGATGGATAATGGAGATAGACCCATTCGAACATCCAGTGTCTCCGAAGGAAAAGTTATAACTTTTGATGAGGATGATCGTGTTGACATTCAGGATCCTCATCACGATGGTTTGGTTATCACTCTTTTTATTTCTAACCATTTTGTTCGCAGGATCCTTATAGACGGAGGAAGCTCTGTGAACATTATCCAGCTTGATGTCCTCAAGAAGATGAATATTCCTGAATCCGATATCATACCAAGATCCTCTGTGCTCGTGGGATTCAGTGGCGAGACTAAGAATATTCTGGGGGACATTAAACTCCCAATCTATATCGAAGGCTTACATTCTTACAAAAAATTTTGTGTTATTGACTGTTTATCTTGTTGTAATGTTATCCTTGGCAGGCCTTGGATACATGACATGAAGGCAGTCCCATCCACTTATCATCAATGTGTGAAGCTTCCTAGTCCATGGGGAATAGTGAAGATTGATAGTGATCAGCAAGAGGCTAAGAACTGCTACACCTCGTCAATGAAACCAGCATCAAAGTCAAGGGAGCAATAGCAATTAAAGCGTCCTCCAAGGGATGTCTTGGAGGTAAGAGAACAGGATGTAGTAGAAATCCTTATGGATCCTGATGATCCTGAATCTAAAGTTTATATAGGATCAGGGATCCTTGGCGAAATAAAGGAAGACCTCATATCCTTCCTCAAAAGGAGAAAGACTACCTTTGCACGGAAACACGAAGACATGATAGGTATATCTAAAGATATAATCACTCACAAACTTGGCATTGATAGGTCCTTCAAACCAATCCATCAAAAGAGGAGGAAATTTGCACCAGAAAGAAATGCTATTATCCAGGAGGAGGTAAAGAAATTACTCCGAGCAGGTATGATTAGAGAGGTCAAGTATCCAAGATGGTTGGCCAATGTGGTTGTTGTTCAAAAGAAAAACGGAAAGTGGAGGGTATGTGTCGATTTCACTGATTTAAATAAGGCATGTCCCAAGGATCCTTTCCCATTACCCCACATTGACTCCATGGTGGATGCAACTGCGGGTCATGAACTGTTAACTTTTATGGATGCTTCATCTGGATTTCAACAAATTCAGATGGAACCATCCGATCAAGAGGATACAGCCTTTATGACTCCAACTGGTATATACTGTTATATTGCTATGCCATTTGGACTAAGAAATGCAGGTGCAACTTATCAAAGGCTAGTGAATATGATGTTCAAGGATCAGATTGGACAAACTATGGAGGTTTACATAGACGATATGGTGGTAAAATCAAAAAAGGATGAGGATCACCTAAGAGACTTGGAGGAAGCATTCAATATCCTTGACAAATATAACATGAAACTTAATCCTTCAAAATGTCACTTTGGTGTTAAAGCAGGTAAATTCTTAGGATATATGGTGACAAAGAGAGGCATTGAAGCCAGTCCAGAACAAATCAAAGCTATAGTGAACATCAAGTCCCCTGCCAATGCTAAGGATGTTCAGAGGTTAACAGGCAGGATTGCAGCTTTAAACAGATTCATATCCAAATCCTCAGAGAAGTGCAAGGAATTCTATGATATCCTAAGGAAGAACAAGAAATTCGAGTGGACTGAGAAGCATGAAAGTGCCTTAAGAGCTCTTAAGGATTACCTATCCTCGGCCCCGGCTTTGATGAAACCAGAAAAAGGAGATGTGTTATCCTTATATCTCGCGGTATCCTCAAAAGCAGTAAGTGCCGTCCTTGTTAAGGATCACGAAGGTACACAACATCCTATCTATTATGTAAGTAAGAGTTTACTTGATGCTGAATCCAGGTATTCACACTTAGAAAAACTTATCCTTGCATTAATTATGGCATCTACTAAATTGAAACATTATTTTGAAACTCATGCCATTATCGTGAAAACTAATTTTCCAATTAAGAATGTCCTCAGGAAACCTGAAATGTCAGGAAGGATGGCTAAGTGGGCAGTGAAGCTTAGTGCATATGATATAAGATATGAACCCAGGACAGCCATTAAATCTCAAGCATTAGCCGACTTTGTGGCAGATTTCAATAGTGATTTGCAAAAGGAAGCTGAGTTAGAAGTTCAGCAGCTAGAGGAGACCAAGGATCCTTGGATACTCTATACTGATGGATCCTCAAATATCAAAGGAACATGGCTTGGAATACTACTAAAATCGCCACAGGGGGACATAATACCCCACTCCATAGCTTGTGAGTTCCAAACTACTAACAATGAGGCTGAATATGAAGCCTTGATAGCTAGTTTGCAAATTGCTAAGCATATGAGGATCAGGTATCTTGAGGTACATGTAGATTCTTTGTTAATCACTAATCACTTTAATGGATCCTATGTTGTTAAAGGTGAAAAGCTAATCAAATATTTGGAGATAGTCAAAGAATTGGCACTCTCTTTTGTTTCCTTTAGTTTGACACAGGTACCAAGGGAAGAAAATGCAAAAGCTGATGCATTGGCTAATCTAGGATCATCTTTGAAGATCCCGGAGGATATAAGTATCCCCATTATCCATATCCTGGCTCCTGCCATCGAGGATCACGTGGCTATGGAAATAGGAGAGGATTCTACAATTATCCCTAGTGAGGATACTCAAACTCATTCAGGATCATGGATCCTCCCAATCATGAGATACTTACAACATGGAGAGATTCCTACAGGAGAAAACCCTAGGGCTTTCAAAATTAAGGTATCTCAATTCACAATTTTAAATAATATGTTGTATAAACGATCTCTTGCAGGACCATATTTAAGATGCATTGAGGATCCTGAAATCCAAGAAGTTTTAAAAGACTTCCATGAAGGAGATTGTGGAAACCACACTGGGGGCAGGGCATTATTCTCAAGGATCCTGAGGACAGGATACTATTGGCCAACTATGAAGAGAGATGCTGTGGAGTATGCTAAGAAGTGTGATCCTTGTCAGAGACACAGCAATATCCTTCATCAACCAGCTGAATTATTGCATCCTATATCCACCACTTGGCCATTTATGAGATGGGGTATGGATATAGTTGGTAAGCTCCCTAAGGCACCTGGTGGAAAAGTGTTCATGCTTGCTATGACTGATTACTTCTCCAAGTGGATAGAGGCTGAAGCTTTTGCCCAAGTCAGAGAAAAGGAAGGTATATCCTTCATTAAAAGAAATATTATAACTAGATTCGGTATTCCTTCTGAAATTATATGTGATAATGGTTCCCAATTCATTGGGGGCAGAACTACTAACTTTTGTGACAGCTGGGGGATTAAGATGATAACATCAACACCAGTCCACCCACAAGCTAATGGTCAGGCAGAATCCTCCAATAAGATCATCATCAACAATTTGAAGAAGAAGCTTGGATCCAAGAAAGGGAAATGGGCAGAAGAACTACCTTATGTGCTTTGGGCTGATAGGACAACTCCTAAGAATGCTACAGGCCAAACTCCATTCTCCTTGGTATTTGGGGCAGAATCAGTGATCCCTACAGAAATGGTGGTTCCAACTGCTAGAACAAGTATTCGTGATCCTGAGGAAAATGATGAGAACTTGGTCCAAGACCTGGATACTATAGAAGAAATCAGAGATTTGGCAAGGATAAGGATGGCCAGTTATCAGCAAAGAATGGCTGGAGCCTACAACAAAAATGTCAGGATCAGGAAATTCCAAGTTGGTGATATGGTACTAAGGAAAGCATTTCAGAATACCACCAATCCTGCTGATGGAAAGTTGGCACCAAAATGGGAAGGACCTTACTTGATTGAAGCTGAGGCAGGAAATGGGGCATATCGATTGCTAACAATGGAAGGTGATTTACTACCTAGAGCCTGGAATGCTGTCCATTTGAAGAAATACTTCATGTGATAAGGATCCATGATCCTCACATGGTAAATATCCTTAATGGATCCTTAAAGCACAGATGATCCTCATTTTGGTAACATTCTAATCTTAAACTATTTCATTTCCTTACTTTCTCACATAAGGATAAGGATCCTGCATCCTTTATCCTCCTTTCACGTGATTTTGAGTTTTGAAGGTTCAGGTACTCTTAGCAAAAGGATGGTTATCCACGAAAGCAACCAGTTACTTGGGTTTGACCCTAGTTATTTGGGCTTGACCCCAGTTCCGCCAGTAGCGCATGATGATCCTGGTATAGTTCATGGCAGTGGGACCAGTACTCGTTTTAGGGGCTGATAATTCCATTGTACTGGCTATACCAAGGATCCTACGTATAATGGTAGACGTACCATACATCCGTTCTTAAGGTTTCTAACGTTTTCACGTTAGCTAAGGTTTTGGCATTTTCATGCCACTAAGTTTGGATAGTCGCCAGTTAGGGCCATACTCCAGTTCACACACGATCCTTGGGCTTGTCCCCAGTTATCCTTGGGCTTGTCCCCAGTTATCCTTTGGGCTTGTCCCCAGTTGCTAACTTTTATCTTATAATGGCTTAGTCCCAAGTTATGTTCTATTTCAGGTCTTCGAAGTTAAACAACCAAGGATCCTTGATCCTTACTTCTTACTAAGGTTTGTCTTATGGTTATCCTGGTTATAATATTGAGGGTTAGGATCCTAACTTGGATCCCCAGGTATGATCCTTAACTATTTTGATTTTATTCATTGTTTATTTGAATAACCCTTGTACTTTGACAACTGAACTCATGATCCTTAAAATATACCACTTTTTTGGAATTTTTCAACTATAGGATATTTGATCCTGGATCATATCCTAAATATTTTCTTTATCTAATTTGTTCAACTATTCTTACTCAGACAAGTGTACATCAAAACAATTGAAAATTAAAAGGACAAACAAGGATAACAACACAAGATAAGCCAAAAAAGATTAAAGTTATTTTATTAATAAAGGTTTAACCGTCGAAGGTTGTCAAAATTGCCAACCCACGTTTCTACCAGCAAAACGTGGCCCGTCCACATGGGTTGGCAACGGGTGTCCATTGTTTATGCGGTTATAGCAAGTGCAGGAAATCAAAGGCGGCAGGATCACAATGGCTTCATCCCCCAAACAGAGGATCCCTCCACCATTTGTAATCCTACCTAATATCCAAAGGATCCTAGATCCTTAATCCTAAAACTATTGTTCAAATACAGACCATCATTGTTTTAAAACAGCACAACCACAAAACAAACTACTACCGAATTTAAAAAATTGGGCTCCGGCTACGTCTAGGAATGTCCATCATCGCCCAATCATGCAGCCTACACCTTCGCTGCATCTTCATCCCCTCCAGCTTCGGTATCCTTCACCTGATCCTTTCCACTGCTTCCAGCCTCGATCGCCAAAACCTCCTCAGCCTCCTCATCATCTTCCAGATCAGCTAACCTCGCCTTCCAACCCTCAACATCCCAACTGCTTCTGTCGAAGTCAGGATCTTGAGCCTCCTGGGCCATCTTCAGTTTTGTCTTGTACATTGTGATGGCAACAGAGACCTTTGCACCTTCTATGAGATCATGCTTCTCGTAGTTAATGTCGATCAAGATCTTAGCTGTCTTAGTCTTGGCGTCTTGAAGGGCTTTTTCGAGATTAGCAATCTTAAGATCCTTGAGCACTGCAACTTGTTGGAGGTCAGCAATCTTCTTATCCAGCTCCTCAACGCTCCCCACATAGTCTTCAATCTCAGCAAATTTCTGCAAAAAAGACAAAGCAGTTCAAGATCAGGCGATCCTCAAATAAGTAGGATACCTAGGCAATATTGGTGATCCTCACGTCATTGAAGTATTCAAGGAACTGGTGGCGGATCAGTGGCAGGCCTTGTAGATCCTCTATCTCAGAGTTTTTCCTCTTCTTGCCACCCCTCCTTTAGTGGGTGCCTTGGGGATGGGGACACTAGGGCTGGCAGTGGCTTCTTCTTTCTGGATCGAACAGTGTCAAGGTCAGTAACGTCAAACTGGGAGGCAGGCTTGGAAGCTTTTCCGGCACCTACATATTCAAAGCAAGATAAGTATCCTTATCCTATTTCTATTTAACTATTTATTTAAATCTTTAACTATACAAAAAACAGGATACTTACTTGACATGGTGACTGAGCCTGAGGATACCTCTTGAGAATCCTGGGTGATTGTCTTGAATGATCTTGTTTCAGGACCGAGTCTTCTAAAAGCAGCAAGCCTTTCCTTAGTATCAGGAGACGGTATGAGGTGTGAAACAGTGACGGCTGCATAACATAAAACAGAAGGGGGTTAGTGATCCTATCACAAGAGCAAGATTACCTGGTGATCCTTCTCAGGATCCTCTGTCCTACCATGGGTGGACCACTTCCTTGGTAGATCCTTTCCGTTTGGAATGGTATCCCTTCTGACAAAGAAAAAGCGTCATTTCCAGTTGGTATCATTTTTAGTAACATTAGAAATGGGATGTTCTTCGCCGGGTTTTCGCTTAAACAGATATCGGTGGGATCCAAACGTTGTGAGATCATACATTTCAGCCAACTCTGACATTCCTAGATCAATCCCTTCCTGCTCGATGATCCTTTCAAGGGTATATAAGACCCTCCAGATCATCGGCATAGCTTGGATGTAGGAGATGCCGGTTAGGGAGAAAAAGGACTGGGTAAAGGCTGGAAAAGGATAGGTGTATCCTATGGTGAATGGGGTAACCGGAAAGGTAACCTATGTCTCAGAAATATAGTCGCTTAGAACAGTGGGATCGAAGGGTTTGAAAAAGGTGTTCGCCGGAACGCGGTGCCGGATTTTATCTATTTGCGGATCAGAAAAGCAACACCTCTCATTCGCTGAATCTTTGATGAACCCTTGACTCTTCAAGGGGCTATTCTTCTGGTGATCCTTAATGGGGGAGGATCGGAGCATCATTCTTAACGTGATGTTGGTAAAGAAAGAAAAACAGAGTAAGAGAAGGAGAAATAGGAAAAGAGATACCTGATTGATCTTCGGCTGAGAATTTAAAGGGAGTTTCTCTCGGATTTAAATGCAAATTGATCCTATCTCTAACTCCTATTTATAATGATGATTTGCAGGATTGTCACTTCAGTGACGTCAGGTTTGCAACGGCTAGTCCGTCTTCAACGGCTTGTTATCCGTTAGTCTATTACGGATAAGATCAACAAAATACAACTTGTTTATTTACAATATTACTCCTTATATTTTGGGGGCAATTGTTAGGGGAGGATTTCTTAATGACCCGTGATCCTCAATTGTTATCCTGCTTGGTGATCCTTACTTCTGTGTTAGTTAGTGATCCTCAGAAGTGCTTCAGGATCAGGATCATGGATCATCCTAAGGATCCTTATACTAATGATTGTCTGCTTTGAATTCGATATTGTTTTGCAGGAATACCAGCTTGGACTTAGTCTTGGTAACGTTCCTGAAGAATATTCCACGCTTATTCCGCACGTGCTTGACCATGGTGAACGTTATGAAGATCGTGGGGAGAAGGCGTAAATTGCGGATAGTTAGTTATTTAGATATTTTACTAAATTTAAAAGGGGTAGCGAGCTAATTAGACAACACTTGGCTATTTTTTGGCTACACACACTCGTACAACTGCACTCACCAGCTCTCGGCAAAACACTTAGCATTTTTCATACATTTCTACACGATACACTATATTGATCCTTGTATTTAGCTCGCTATCATCCAAAGTTGTAAAAGAATTATTGTTTAATTTGAGTTGGTGATTGGTAGTTTCCATCACCCGAGGTTTTTTATGCCGGAGATCATTCATTGATCAAGGGCTTTTTCCTCGTATAAATCTTTGTGTCTCCTGTGCAATTCATTTCATAGTGATCCTCATTGTTGTTTACCAATTCAAGCATCATACCCCGTAACAGAGAGTTTGGTTGCATTATCCTAGTCTGATTTTTTACCAAAACAGCAAGCTAGCTCCAAAATGGGAAGGACCATATGAAGTTGAGTTAGAAGCAGGGAAAGGAGCATATCGACTCAAGAATATGGAAGGGGATATGCTACCGAGATCTTGGAATGCAATACACTTAAAGCTCTATTTCGAGTAAGAATAGAATTTAATTTCTATCTCAGAATGGTATGTATTCTATCTCTTTTAAATATATTTGTTTATTATCTTGAACCCAATACTGACTTAAGCATCGGAGGGGTGTTAGCCAAGCTAACACCCACCTTAGTTTACAGTTGTTTTGCAGCATATGTTTCAGGATATAGCTCCAGGATATACACTCAGGATAACTCGAAAGATTAGAGGATTGGCCCCCTCTCTCATGTTTAAGGGATCCTGATCCCTTCAAAGGTTTAAAGGTATTCACCTTTCTTTCGAATTGGGTTTAAACACCTCGCCTGGAGCGCAAGTTATCTAGGTATAGTTCAAGGTAGCGGGACCAGTTCATGTAAAAGTGGCTGACAATTTCGTTACTGTTGGCTATATCCTGGATCCTGAAGGTATATGAGGATTGATCACCCTCTCTCACGAAAGGGTATTTTCATACTCTCTAAGGTTTAAAGGTTTTCAGCTTTCTAAGATTTGGAGTTTATACACTCTCGCCTGTAGCGCATGAAACTTAGGGTTTATCCCCAGGATATCAGGGTTTATCCCCAGGATATCAGGGTTTATCCCCAGGATATTAAGGGTTTATCCCCAGTATGCTAAGGATTCATTTCAGGACAGGGTGTTCGGAATTTATTCAAGCCAAAGTGTGAATACATTTGCATTTCTGTGTCGAACACAGGGGACATACATTATACTATTCAAAGGATGGATCCAAGTTTGTAAGTGTGCACTGGGGACATACTTATGATGGAAGATTGAAATTGATTCTTTAAGAATCTCTGGTATGATCTCTCCTTTTTATTTGGATAATTTATAGATTGTATTTCAGTATCCTGAGCAGGATATCTTTCAGGATACACTTACAATGGGTTCCCAAATATGATCAAACAAAACTATTTTTATAAGTAAAATTCATGTAATAAAGGTGTAATAACAAGAATAAAGCTAAAGGAAAGTTATATTAACATATCAAAAGATGTGCTCTTGGTTTCACCTTAAACCAAGGTCCATCCACCAAGAGCACAAATAGTTTCTTACCCTATGTACTTAACAGTTGAAGGTTTTGTCTCAAACTAAGACCCATCCACCTCCAACTGTTAGATTGTTCAAAAGCAAAACGTACTAACAATGATGGCCAAGGGCTTCGTCCTGAAACTCAGGATCCCTCCACCAATGGGCATCACATTGTTTAAGTGCAGAAAAGTAAAATGCAGGAAAAGTAAATTGTTTGAGGTTACAAGCCAACAATCAAATTTAAAAAGGTGGGCTCCGGCCTTGGCACATATATCCATCATTGCCCACCTGAATGCCCTCACACAGCGGCATCTTCTCCAACCTTCTCTGCCTTTTCAGCTTAAGCATCCTGAGCAGCATCCTCACCAGCATCTGTCCCAACATCCTCTCCTGCATCCTTCTTATCTCCAGCCTTGTCTACCACCTCTGCTGACTTAGAGGATTCTCCGGCTTCAGCAGGAAGTGGCACAGCTTTGCCTCCAAGCTCCTTCAGCTTGGCCACCCAGGATTCAACCGGCCAGGATGGACATACACGGCCTGTCTCCTTGGCCTCGTAGGCCATCTTGATGCGAGCTTGTAGCAGGGAGACGATAGCAGAGGCTTTGATTCCTTCCCGGAAAGAAACCATGGCCTGTTCGTGATCCATTTGGACAGTGGCAAGTTTGAGCTCAGCATCTTGGGTGACCTTCTTCAGCATGCCCTCGTAGTGCCGGGTCTTTGCTTCAGCAATGGCACCTTGGTCGGTAATGGTACTTTCGAGCTGTTTAATCTTGGCTTCATGGAGTACAGCAGTACCACAGGCATCTGGAGGCCCTACACATCAAATTCAGGTATGAGTCAGAATATATTAACCAGGATATCCTATCAGGATATATGTGCAGGATATGTAGCAGGATATTACCTTGTTGAGGAAGGATGTCATTGGCTCTAAGGAGTCAGAAAAGCTGAGTTCATCATAGGAGAACCCTTCTGGACCTGGAGCACTGACTTCAGGACCTTTCCTCTTTTTTGCTGTGGAAGCACGAGTCCTCGGATTAGCCTTAGGAGCCGGGAGCGGCTTGGAGCTGGTGGCAGCAGGGGTCTCTTTCTTGACCGTGACTGGAGTAGGGTAGCTGTCAAGTTCGTCAAGGTCTAGGTAGACTGGAACCTTGCTGGAGTCTGCATACATGGAGTAAAATTTCTCCTAAGTATATCAAATAAAGACATGTATGTACATGATATTTTGCAGGATCCTTACCAGACATGTTTGCACTAGAAAGAGGACTTGGAGATGGTGGAGACGGGTTGAAACTTCTTTCAGCCTCTGGAAGGAGTCTGATGGCGTCAATCCTTTTTTGTGAATCAACAAGGGGAGGTGCAATCTTCCTAAAATCAGCTGCGTGCACAACAGAAAAAAGAAAGTTGACCAGTTCAGGATATGGAACAGGATAAGAGGCAGGATCATCCTTAAACCCTAAATCCTACCCTTTTTCAACCATTTCACCAGATATTCCATTCCACCAGGGATTGAGTCTCTTTTTACAAAGAAGAACTTAGATTGCCAATTATCCTCGTTCCTGGTGGCACGAAGTATCAGCGGGTCGCCGGAGGTGGAATAAAACAAAAATCTACATGATCCGTGGCATCTAAGCCGGTAAGCTAGGGGGAGATCATGAATAGAAAGATCAGGGATGTGGTTTTTCTTGATCTGGTCAAGAACGGACAGAACATGCCAAAGCATCGGCATTGTTTGGCTAAAAGATATTTTTGTAATGTTGAAGAATTCGGTGATAAAGTCCGGAAAGGGGAACTGTAACCCTAAGGTGAAGGGAAATGCACTAAAGCACAACCACTCATTGGAGACCATATCCGACTGGATTTCCCGGTCGAACGGCCGGAATACCGTTCCTTCCAGAAAGATACCGGAGGATTTGAGAGCCGATAAGTGGGCAATATCAAAAGAGCATATCTCTTTCTCCGGTTCTTGGAGAAGATTCTGCTGGATAAATGTGGGAGCCGAATCACCAGAACTGGATCTTGTCTGTCTCGGCATTTGATCGCCTGATTTTTTGACCGGAAAAGGAGGATGAAGATGAAGATTAGAGAGAGAATGTTTACCTTTTTCCTTATCGGTAGTGATTAAAAAAGAGATGGGGATGAGAAGATATAGGGTGCAATGAGTAAATATAGGCTGAGTAGTTGCAAACGGTCACATCATGGGTCTTATCTCTTAATTGCCTCGATCTCCGTGAAAAATGTAACCGTTAGTGGCAGGATACTAAACGGTAACATTTTTGGGGACAATTGTTATGGGTGAAATTCTGAGCCCATATCCTGAGAAATATCTTGGGTTATATCTTGGTTATATGATATCTGTTCACATCCAGGATGCTGATTCAGGATATTGGTAACATCCTGAATGGTATCCTCAGGATCACTAACGGATTATGTGCAGGTACGCGGGTTAGAAGCTTGCAACGTTCACAAGGACTCATTCCGTGGAAGACTCGGTCCAAGTCATTCAAATAAAGACGTTGAAGCCGCATTACTCGGTCTACAACGTTAACAATGGAATATTCGGAGCATCCCATATTTATAGGAATTTTTGTTTGTAATTCGTTACTATAAATAGGTGGGTATATCAGATCGAATAGGACATCACATCAACACTCACTACACTCTTACACTTGTTCTCTAGCAATTTTCACTTTCGCACAAAAGCGTTGTAACACTTAGCGATCTGGTCAATATCCTGCACTGTATCCTGACGTTTAAAGCAATAAGAAGAACAAGGCAGCTGCGATTGTCAGCTCCCGAGGTTTTATGCCGGCGATCTAGATTGATCATGGGATTTCCTCGTATATCTCGTGTCACCCCCTTTACTTTTTGCTCATTGTTTGATCGTAGATACAACTCAATATCCTGAGCCGTATCCTGAATACTGTTTTTCCAAACAACTTAACCAGTATATTTTCAACACACTTTTTAGCACACTACCTCACTTTACTGATTTGATCACTTAATTGCTTCGGTAATTTTTGACCAAAACAGTGATCATGTATTACGAACTGCCTTGGGCAGTCAACCCGCAGTCATTGGTATCGATAGGTTCATGTCGATAACTAACATGCTTCGTTTTACTCAGTGTACGTGCTGGTTATGCGTAAACTATTTCGAACTCTATATGTTATTATCAAACTTGTATGCTCGCCTTTACACTATGTGTATTGACTTTTATTTTAACGTATGTGACAGGTGCTTAAGATGCCTATTTGCTTGGAAATCAAGTCTAGGAAAGAGTCCTAGAAACCAACAAATAGTTGTCTGTACTAATGAAACCCGAGTTGTCGGAACATAATTATTTGACTAGATTTTGTCTGTAATAATTACGTTATCTTTTATGACATGGTATGGGACGTGTTGATTTAAATAATTGGTAATTGTAGTTGTAATGGAAACTTCTGGACAAACTGTTTCGCTCAGTGCCACGCCACGATGTTTCCGCCATCGGTTGGGGTGTGACAGATTGGTATCAGAGCCATAACTATAGGGAATTAGGCAAGACTCGACCTAGTCCGGGTCGAAGTCTTAGAGAGCTAGTCTATAGTTAGGATCCAATAGACCGACTCGTGCATGTCCAGTAGGGATTATGTATGAGCTTACTGCTATTCCTCGTTATTCTCGCCTACGCTACACTATCACTGCACTCGAATTTCCAAATTGTGAATAAGCGATTAAGTCGAGAATAGGTGTGAAAACCGCAAACTCTCGATTAAATTGCTTGTTTGATCTGTATTTATCTATAAAATGTGAGAATTCACGTTGAACCAGGAGTGAAATCCATACTTTAGCGCGGATTTTCGTCTCTATTTTATCAAAATAGGAACGAAGTTGTTAAGCTAGGGGTGAAACCCTAACCTTGACGACTTGTTCCGACTTTTACTTGGTTTTAACAAGAACTCTCACCAAAGTCTCGACGGACTCCAACGACCTGAAGTCACGATACGACTAAAGAGATACGTGCCGAACGCCCAAGAATCGAGGCAGAGGCACAGTCCTGAAAGTCAAAATGTGTACGACAAGTCCTTGAGAATAGTCGAATCACTTTGGATAGTCAATGTCTAATAGCCGCAGACAATCTATTTATCGATTTTTATGTGTTTTGATTCTGAGCCCGCAACTGCTGACTCTGATTATTCGTCGATTTTATGTGTTTACATGTAATTACCTGTTTATGTGTTTAAATTTTGGAGAATTATTTGATTTTTGCCTTCATTTCGATCGACACACACGACTCGCACTACACTTCTATCTCAAAACGCTGACAAATCGCTAAATTACGGACGACCTCATGCTATGATATACGCTTATACCATACTACTCGCTGTGTAATCGCAATCGCTACTCTCGAACTCGTGCAACTTTGAATAATATGTTTCTGTATTCTGACTGCTTCTGTGTGCTCCTAGGAGAACTATGTATTTATATGTGCTTCTGTGTGTTACGTGTTACATGCTTCTGTGCTTATGTGAGTTGGTGACTATGTGCCTATGTGTTACGTGATCTTACGTGTTCCTGAGCTTTAGCAGTATTAGACGTGTGAGGTGAGAATCGATTAAATTATATCTGAGACCTATGACGATGTCTGTTGCAGACAATGTCGTCATCTGGACCTCGTCACCCACGACTCACTCGCCAAGAACAGAGGGACAAACGCCTTGCTGCCATACTCGCTAAACAAGTGGCCAAGGTTGTACCTCAGATCGTGAGTGAAATTTACGAGAACGTGAGCAAATCATCCGAGGAGTCCAGAACCGACGCTCCTAAAGTTGCTACCAAGATTGCTTTCAGCTTCAAGCAGTTCAAGGCTTGCAGTCCGAAGGAATTCACTGGAGAAGATGGTCCAACGGCTATGCTTCAATGGTTCGATTCCATCGAAGTCACACTCCGCCAGAGCGGATGTCCTGAAAATTTCCGTACCATAAACGCTACCGGCGTCTTCCAGTCCCGCGCATTAGACTGGTGGACGGCCGAGAGAAACAAACGCGGGAATGATGCATGAGTTCTGCCCTCCCCATGAATGGCAAAAGCTGGAGGATGAGTTCTGGAATATTAAGCAGAACGAAGGTGACAACGCTGCCCTGACTGCTCGCTTTAAGCAGCTCAGCATCATCTGTCCCGATCAAGTAAAGACGCCCGACATGGCACTCAAGAAGTACATCCGAGCCCTACCCGACTGTGTTGCGGATTTTGTGCATGCCGCGAAAACAGCAACGTTCGAAGAAACTTACTTGCTTGCCGCGGAAATCAATGACAAGCGAGTAAAAGCTGGTTTTTGGGATAGGCCTTCAAAGTCTCTGCATCAAGCTACCACCGCACCAACCACTGAAACCGCCGCCGCTCAATCGTCAAAGTCCTCACGCCGCAGGAAGAAGAACAACAACAGCAGCTCCAGCAACAAGAATTGTGCTGTCACAACCACTGCTGCCCCGCTTCAAGCCGTACTGGCTCAGCAGCAGTCTCACCACCGACCAGCACCAGTTACCTATGCACCGCCCGCAAAGCGTGCATACACAGGCCCCCACCCTGCTTGTCCAACATGTTCCTATCATCACCCGGTGGGTCTCGCCTGTCATTTCTGCGCCCACTGCAATATGTACGGTCACTTTACTGCTAACGGCCGTACTGGTCCCCGTCAAGCGCCAGCTCAAGCCAGTGCTAATCAAGTTCTGCTCCCAGCCCCGCAAGGCCAACATGCGGCTCAGGTACCCGCGATCAACGCCCAAGTCTACTTCGCATGTGGTGATCCCGACCACTTTGCGAACATCTGCCCCAACAGGGTTGTGAAACAAGATCCCCAGCAGCAGCAGCCTCATCAGCAGCAGCAGCCGCATCAACAGCAACAAGCCGCATGCGCCAGAACTTTCAACATCAATGTGCGCCAAGCCCATGCTGACAACAACATGGTTAATGGTACGTTCCTTGTGAATGGTATTTATGCTTCATGTTTGTTTGATACTGGAGCCGATAACTGCTTTGTATCGTTTGAATTCGAGAAGCTCCTTAGTCGTAAGTGCTCCCATCTCCCCTCGACGTTCGATGTTGAAGTCGCCACCGGAAGAACTATCACCGTTAATTCTGTTCTTCGTGATTGTACCCTTGAGCTCAACAATCACATCTTCCCAATCGACCTTATTCCAATGCAACTCGGAAGTTTCGACGTCATAGTAGGCATGGACTTTCTTCGCGAAAACCATGCTGAAGTTGTGTGCTTCGATAAGATGATTCGATTTTCGCTCGCGAATGGTGATTTATTGTGTGTCTATGGTGAAACTGCTTCGAAAGGCCTCAAACTCATGTCATGTGTCCAAGCTAGCCAGTATCTCCGCAAGGAATACAGAGCATTCTTGGCTAACATTTTAGTAGCGGAGAAGGAAAAGAAAAGGAAGACCGAAGTAAAAGACGTTCTTGTGGTCCGTGAATTTCCTCAGGTGTTCCCTGATGATCTTCCTGGACTTCCGACAAGTCGTGATATCGACTTTCATATCGACCTCATTCCTGGAGCCAACCTTGTTGCCAAAGCTCCTTACCGACTCGCACCGTCCGAAATGCGTGAACTCTCGAATCAGCTCCAGGAATTACTTGAGAAAGGATTCATTCGCCCGAGCACCTCTCCTTGGGGCGCCAGTCCTTTTCGTCAAAAAGAAAGATGGGTCGTTCAGGATGTGCATCGACTATCGGGAATTGAATAAGCTAACCATCAAGAACCGCTATCCCCTACCCCGAATTGACGATTTGTTTGATCAGCTACAAGGTGCTACGTGTTTCTCAAAGATCGATCTACGCTCAGGCTATCATCAGTTACGCATTCAGGAGGAGGATATACCCAAAACCACTTTTCGCACTCGTTACGGCCACTATGAGTTCGTTGATATGCCTTTTGGTTTAACCAACGCACCCGCAGTTTTTATGGATCTGATGAATCGCGTGTATAAACCGTACCTCGACCGTTTCGTCATCGTGTTCATCGACGATGTCTTGATCTATTCCAAATCGAAAGCCGAACAAGCGCAACATCTACGTTTGGTTCTCGAGCTACTCCAGGGGAATCAACTCTACGCCAAGTTCTCCAAGTGTGAATTCTGGCTAGAGGAGGTTCAGTTTCTGAGTCACATTGTCAATAGTCAAGGTATTCATGTCGATCTCACGAAGATTGAAGCAGTCAAGAGTTGGATTACGCCGAAGAACCTGTCTAAAGTCCGTTCTTTTCTCGGACTAGCGGGCTATTATCGACGATTCATCGAAGGATTCTCAAAGATCGCTGTGCCGCTTACCGCTCTTACGCATAAAGACAAGCCTTTTGTTTGGGGAACTGAGCAAGAGTCTGCCTTCCAAACCCTCAAGCACATGCCCGTATAAGGGAAAATAAGTTAAAAGTATTTACCTGAGCAAGTATAAATTACAAACAGCGAGTGCAAGTAGCTTTTACCGGGTCTCCTAATCTGGAACAAAGGTTTTTAATAACCTATTAGATTCCTAACGGGTCTTTAATTAAGCCTAAACATAGACTGGTTAGTTTTAAAGGAAGATACGGTTCAAAACGCACGATTAAGCGAAGACCAGAATAAGATGTTATTTAGACCCGACAAGTTTGGAGACTTGTATAATATGGGTAAACTAAACACATTCTGGATTTTGAGACAAAAACGATAAGGTTTGACCCGTTTCGGTCAATTTATGCAAACTAGTTACATAAACCGAACCGAACGAGAAATATGCGTAACGGGTAACCATAAGAGTCATATACAGGTTTTCTAAGTTAATATGCCTTAAATATGTTGTGACATCAGTAAGATATCTTCTATTATGCCCAAAACGAATTTAAACTCAAATTAATCCCCGTAGGGGTATTTTGGTCATTTAAACGGTTATAAAAGAGATTAAATATAAATCTGAGTTTCGGGTCTGATATAATCAGTAAAAATAATTAATTTAATAAGTTATATCAGTAGGGTATTACATATATGTGAAATTTATCATTTATAACCAAACTATGCACCGAAGGGGCATTTTGGTAATTTCACATAAGGTTAAAAGGTCAAATCTGGAAATCTGAGTTTAAAACTTTTGCTTTTTGTTAAAGTATAAAAATTTACTAAAAATATCAGTAGGTATCAAGTCATATATATTTAAAATAGTTTTAATACATACTATGCGTTAAAAACGTGTAAAAAGACGGTTTTAAGCGATTTCCGGGTTTTATAAGAAAAGCTGATATTTTTATTATTCCAATAGGCTTAAAATATTGTATTTATCATATAAAATCAGTAGAAAAAGGGTTGGTATCAAAATGATTTGTAAAACTCATTGTATAGCCCAAAAGGGCAAAACCGACAATTACTGAATTAAAGCTAGAACCCTATGTTATGCTCAGCCTAAAAATAAATAAAAATCTTAAAAAATCCCAAAATATTATTTTACATCAGTGGGTAAAAATTTTGGTATCAAAAATTGGGTTTAGATAGGCTTTATGCTAATTATGCCATTAAATTAATAAAAAGCTTTCTAATTACGCTATTAAGCATAACTCCTAATCTAGACCTCAAACTGATGTGAAAATTTAGGGACATGTTTATATTTCAGTAATAAAGGTTTCTATTCTTTCACATTTTCAAAATTATCATTTTAAGGTTAAAAGGGCATAATAGTCAACATTTAGGCATATAACGGAAACATGCATATGAATCGGATAACTAATGAACCAAGTTGTATAATCACAGAGGGTTATACTAACATGTAACCTGGTCCTAATAAAGCTCTAAGGAATTTCTAAACTATGCTCTAATGGGTCAGAACTGAAAGTCAAAGCAAAAGTCTACTTTTGCGACTTTCGGTTCCGAACCAAGCTTAAACTGAAAATTGTCGGGTTGAACATGTTTAGACATGTTCTTATATTAATTACCAAGTTATATGAGTGATAAAACAGGTTGCATGGCTTCTACATTGCTAATTATGAGTTTGTTTGAAAATTAGCTTTCTGTTGACTTTTTATGATTAACTTTGACCCGACAATTGACCTAGTTAGAGTGGGAATAAGAGAGTACCCTTTTAAGGGTTTATTACCCACATAATTACCAACTCATAGGTACTTTCAATTCGAGATTTGACTGGACAAATTGTGATTAATCATGAAGTCAAACCTTAATTACGACGGTTTGACTTTAGGCTAATAAACTAAGTAAAACTGAATTAAGAAAAGTTAAGGACACTTACTGAAGTCCTATGCACGACTAATGACTTCTAGGAAGTGGTCTTGAGCTCCAAAAATCTCCAGAAATGAAGTTGTGAGAGTTTTCAAGTGGGTGTTCAAATGTTGCAAACCTTGAACTTCTTATATCGGAGTTTTAATGCAACAAGATGGTGCCAAAGAAGTCTACAATTGTTATATGATGCTTACAGGTGCCCCCTATACATGAAATACCGTTGGGGCAGCCCCTGGTATGTAAAAAAAGACCTTAAAATCAGTTAAACAGGCTGAACTGGCAGCTACCACGCTTATTCTATCGCTGGCATGCTTAGGCGGCCCGCGTAAGAGTCCATAGGGACTTACGCG
Organism: Helianthus tuberosus; assembly: GCA_030545235.1. NCBI lineage: Eukaryota > Viridiplantae > Streptophyta > Magnoliopsida > Asterales > Asteraceae > Helianthus > Helianthus tuberosus. The sequence goes on from CM060416.1 coordinate 126,242,300, forward strand.
ACCGGTATCAATGCTCAGAACAAGTTAAACAAGTTTCAAGATTTGCATTTCAGCCCCTGGTCCTTATAAACATGGTTTTAACTTATATTTTTGCACTTTTGACCCTCTAAATTAATTTCTAAGGGCTCCAAGACATAACCAAACTTTGTTAAGTCCTTGGTTAGTTTTATGATCACCCGAAAAGCCTTAAATTTCAACGTTGACACTTTTAACCCCTCGTATACGAATGTTAGCATAACTTTCTCATACGAAAACGAAACCTTGTGAAAATTTTATCACTTATTCTAGTGAGCATAATTAATCGTTACAAAGCTTCGGGTTCGATAAAAGGTCACTAAGAGGTATAATTAAACATGTTGACACTTTTAACCCTTGCGGTTTGTAAACTCTCACTTTCTTTCACAAATCGCTTCTCACGCTTCATAATTTATTCGTTTAAGGGTATAAACATCGTGTAGGATCGTTGAAAGGTATATTTATCCATTGTTGACACTTTGAATCCTTTTATACACATACTTTCTTTGTTTGTCAACTTTAGTCCCTCTAAGTTAATTCTTTACACGTTTAAAGTCCATGACCCGCGTCGATATAATATTGGACATGAATTTTCGAGGTGTTACACTCACGGCTGTGGGAAACGTTTCAAGCGGCACTCGGTACTATGCTTAATCTGAGTACCGCATTCCATCCTCAAACCGACGGTCAGACTGAAAGAACGATCCGTACTCTTGAAGACATGCTTCGTTCGTGTGTCACAGATTTCGGTGGAAATTGGGACACTTACCTGCCATTAGTCGAGTTCTCGTATAATAACAGTTATCATTGCAGCATTCAGATTGCACCATTCGAGGCCTTATACGGAAGAAGATGTCGATCGCCTATTGTGTGGCATGAGATAGGTCACTCGCAATTACCCAAGACCAGGAAAGGAGATGGTACAATATGAGTTGTAATTGGTAGACTGACTAAATCAACACATTTCTTACCCATCAAGGAGACTTATAGCTCCGACATGTTAGCCCAGTTATACGTTGATAAGATTGTAGCCTTACATGGCATACCTGTGGCTATTATCTCTGATAGAGATACTAGATACACGTCACATTTTTGGAAGAGTTCCAACAATCTTTGGACACACGTTTGAATTTTAGTACGGCTTACCATCCTCAGACTGACGGTCAGAGTGAGCGTACTATTCAAACGTTGGAAGACATGCTACGTGCATGTGCGATCGATTTGGGAGGTAGTTGGGATAAGAACCTACCATTAATCAAATTCTCCTACAACAATAGCTACCATACCAGCATTAAGGCTGCGCCTTTTGAGGCATTATACGGTAGAAAGTGTAGATCGCCCGTCTGATGGGCGGAAGTTGGAGATGTCCAGTTATCAGGACCAGAGATCGTGTTCGAAACAACGGACAAGATTGTCCAGATTCGTGACCGTCTCAAGGCTGCCCGGGATAGGCAGAAGAATTACGCTGATCCTAAGCGTAAAGATTTTTACTTCGAAGTAGGTGACAAAGTCCTACTTAAAGTGTCACCCTGGAAGGGGGTGATGCGGTTTGGTAAGAAAGGCAAGCTAAGCCCGAGATACATAGGACCTTTCGAGGTTATCGAACGTGTCGGGTCAGTTGCCTATAAGTTAAACTTACCAGAAGAGCTCAGTGGAATTCACAATGTGTTCCACATCTGCAATCTGAAAAAGTGTTTCGTGACGAATCACTGGTTATACCACATACAAATGTGCATATTGACGAGAGCTTGAAATTTGTGGAAAAACCTTTGTCGATTGAAGATCAACAGGTGAAGAAGCTTCGAAGGAAGCATATACCTATTGTAAAGGTCAAATGGGATGCCCGTAGAGGTCCCGAGTATAAGTGGGAGGTTGAATCCACCATGAAAGAAAAGTACCCTCATTTGTTTCAGTAAATCTCGGGTCGAGATTTATCTTAAGGGGGTGAGGATGTAACACCTCAAAAATTCGTGTTAAATGAAATAACGCCACGTGTCATGTGAGATAAAAAGCGTTATAAACCTGGATTGAATAAAGATGTTTTGGCAGGATTTAAAAGTGTCGTCATGTTTAATTCTACCTCTGAACGACCTCATTTATAAATCCCAAGACCCAATTTAAATATTACACACATCTATTATCCAGAAATTCATTGACGATAAACGAATTTAAAGTGCATGATAGGTGTCTATGAAAATCCTATGGTAAACCTTAAATTTCGGTATTTGTTTTTGGATTCAAAGCAAACAAATGCAAATGGTAGGGTATGGGACTGTACAAAGGCATTTTGGGAGGTCCCTAATTGTCAAAATAATGTCCCAAAGTCGATTTAGAGGTTGCCCTTTCGAAACACCAACAAACAAGCAACTTTTGGTCCCTGATGATTTGTTGCGCACCGCAACAAATAATTGTTACAGTGCGCAACAATTACCCAGCAACCAGAAAACCTTCAGCAGCCTGTTTTTCGCGATTTTAAACCATCTAGCCGGTTTTTCTCACATGTGGACGACCCCTAAAATGTTCCTAGACCCTAGGGACATGTGTAAACGAATTGTGGTCATTGGTAGCCTTTGTTGTCAACAATTCATGGTGCTTAAAGACCTATATAAAGCCTCCTTGTGCAACCATTCTTCTCACTCACTTCTCCTGCATTTTTGGATCACTTCTGGAGCTCCAACCTTCTCTAAAGTGTTCTCTAATCAAGCTTAGGACCTTTGTAAGTTGTCTAACCTTTTCTAGTTAATTTTAGCTTAGTTAATTAGCTAAAAGTCAAACCGACGTAATTACGGTTTGACTTCGAGATTAGTCAACAATGGCTCAGTCATATCTTGAATTAAAAGTAGTTATATGTTGGTATTTATGTGGGTAATAAAACCTCAAAAGGGTTTCCCCTGATCACCACTCTAACCAGGTCAAAAGTCGGGTCAAACTTATATTTAAAAAGTCAACAGGAAGTCTAAAATGCCATTTATGCATGATTAACATTGTAGATCATATACAACCTGTTGGATCATTGTTATAACTTAGTAATAAGTGTAAGAACATGTCTAAACATGTTCAACCCGACAATTTCCTGTTTAGACCCGGTTCGGAACCGAAAGTCACATAGTTTGACTATCACTTTGACTTTCAGTTCTGACCCGTTTAGGCATGTTTTAGAAATGCCTCAGAGCTTTAATTGGATTAGGTTACATGTTAGAACAACCCTCTGTGATTATACACCTTGGTTCATTAGTTATCCAATTAATATGCATGTTTCCGTTAATTGCTCATATGTTGACCGTTATGCCCTTATTAACTTAAAACGTGATTTTTGGAAAAGTAAAAGAGTAGAAACCTTATATTCTGATATATAAACTTGTATGCAAAATTTGACATCAGTTTGACGTGTAGATTAAGAGTTATGCTCATTGTCGCAAAAATTAATGCTTTATGTTAATAAAACGGTGTAATTAGCGTATAGCCTAGTTAAGCCTACTTTTTGATACCAAATCTTTTACCCACTGATGTAATATATTATTTTGGGATTTTTAAAGATTTTTAATTAATTTTAGGCTGAGCATAACTAGTAGTCGTAGGCTTAATCCGGTAATTGGCGGTTTTGCCCTTACGGGCCATAAAATGAGTTTTACATATCTAAATGACTCCAAACCTTTTGCTACTGATCACATATGATAAATAAATTATTTTAAGCCTTCTGGAAATATAAAAATATCAGATTTAAGTATCGGACCCGGAAATGGCCTTTAATCGCCTTATTTAGCGTTTTTAACGCATAGTATGTATTAAAATCATATTGAACATAACCGGGTTGATACCTACTGATATAGGAGGAAAATTATAATATTTTAACAGTAAGAAAATGTTGATAAACTCAGACTTCAGTTTTGAGCTTTTTCGGCTTATGTGAAATTACCAAAATACCCCTACGGGGCATAGTTGGTTACAAATGATAAATTTCACATACATGCTTTAACCTACTGATATAACTTAGAAAATTGAGTATATTTGCTGATTACATCAGACCTGTAACTCAGGTTGTTACTTAAACTCTTTTATAAACTTCTAAATGACCAAACTACCCCTACGGGGCCTAGTTTGTGTTTAAACACGTTTCGGGCATAATGAAAGACATATTACTGATGTCACAATATATTTGAGACATAATTAACTTAGGAAACCTGTATATAGCTCTCATGAATACCCGTCACGCTTATTACGCGTACGGTTCGGTTTATGTAACAAGTTTACATAAATTAGTCGAAACGGGTCAAACCTTATCGGTTTTATCTCAAAATCCAGAATGTGAATAATAAACCCATATTAAACAAGTCTTCAAACTTATCGGGTCTAAATCACATTCTATCCGGTCTTCGCTTAATCGTGCGTACGTACCGTATCTTTGAAACTAGCCGGTCTAAGCTTAAACTTAATTAAAGACCCGTTAGGATTCTAATAGGTTATTATAAAACATTCGTTCCAGATTAGGAGGACCAGTAAAAGCTACGTGCATTTTGCTAATTGTGAAATATACTTTGCTCAGGTAAATACTTTTAACTTATTTTCCCTATACGGGCTTGGGTTACGGTATATAGCATACCGCTTGATCGGGCATCAAATCTCCACCGTTAAAGTGGGTAGTTGAATAATTTGATCGGCTCGTTTAAACAGTCTTGTTTACTTTACAGCCTTTGGGGGGTTAATGACCATGTCCCGGATATCCTTGGCATCATCTTACGAGATGGCCACGACCTGAGCACGGGGTGTAGGCGTACACCGTCAGTGTATAACTCTATGATGTGGTGTGTCTATTGATCTTTAACCCGGACTAGATCCGGGCTACTGAACGCATAAGTAACATGTAATTTGTTCACAAGATTATAATATTAAATAATTCTCCCAAGTTATAAAAGGTTAATTTTGCCTCTGTGCATTTTAATCAAATTATAAAAGATATTTTATGCCACGTGCATCCAAATCAATTTTATTAAACCATTTTCAAAATGAGTCAGTTAATTGTATTTACCAGTGTAAACTGACGTATTTTTCAAAAAGGCTAAATGCAGGTACTATACGAAATTGGCTGGATATATTCTCCTTAGCATCAATAGAAGTCTCGCAAGCTTAAGATGCCTAAAGTCTGTTGAACTATTGTTTCCATTTTATGTTCGATCCTTCTGTGGATAAACTCCCGGATATTGTTACATTGATAAACAATATTAAATTCGGTTATATCATATTTTAAATTTGCTTCCGCTGTGCATAATAATATTGTGTTGTTTGACTATTACGTTGCCAACCACGTCACGATACTCCCCCACCGGGCCCACCGGTGACACGTGGAAATCGGGGTGTGACATCGATATGTTGGACCTTTTAAGATTCTGGAAAGGATTAGAAAAGTTGCCTACAGACTCGAACTACCGGAGGAACTTAGTAATGTCCACCCGAATTTCCATGTGTCGAACCTCCGAAAATGCCTGGCTGAGCATGATTTAATTGTACCTCTCGATGACCTCCAAATAAACGAAACATTATACTTCGTGGAGAAGCCTGTCGAAATCATGGATCGTCAAACCAAGCAGCTCAGACGCTCGCACATTCCTATTGTGAAAGTCCGATGGGAAGGCAAACGAGGTGCTGAGTTCACTTGGGAACTTGAAAGCGACATGAAGACGAGGTACCCACAGTTGTTTATTACGGCTTCGGCCTAATTTCGGGACGAAATTCCCTCAACTAGGGGAGGCTGTAACACCCCGTGTTTCGAAGTCAAAGTCAAAGTCAAGATTGAAGTTAATGGAAGAAAAGATTGCTAATTGCGATCTGTCTCTCCTTGCTCAATTCCTGTTTTGACTTCTTTGACTCGTAGTTAGTTTAATTTATGCTTTGCGTTAGTTGTATTATGTGGAGTAAATGTTAAGAATCGTAGTAATCGATGTATACTTATCGCTACGAATCGCTTTACGACTGTGAATAATAGGAAGTATCAATGCGATAAAGTTATCTAAATGATAATCAATCTAATTTCATCAACATCGAAATCGTAATCGAACTCGCAACTCGAATTACGCACTTTGATTATTGCTATACGTGTGTGTGTGCCTTATGTGTTACTTGTGCATGTTATTTATGTTATGAGTGGTGATCAGTCGAAACGCAATCGAACTAAATCGAAATCGAACTATGATAATTAGTGGAGAAGAGATAGCGCGAGATCTGAGTAGTTGGGATTAAAAGTAATTTGAATAGGAAACCCTATCGCATTCGCATCGCTCGCAATCGCAATCGAAACAGCAAAACTCGTCAAAAGCAATCGACTGATCGATCAGGCAGCTGACCGATCGACCGGCTGTCCGATCGAACTGCAGTTCGATCGACCAGCCCCTTTCCTCTTTGGGTAACCCTATAAATACCCCATGTCACTCTCAAACTTTCTACTTTTGGCAACTGACGTCCTACCAGCTCGTTTTCCTCACTTTTCTTCAGATTTCTCTCGATTCCGGTAAGATCTCGTCCTAAATCTTGTACTTTCTTAATCTACACACACTCCTACACCTTTCTATCTATTGAATCTTAACTTTTAACCATGAAATCACCAAGATTCAAGGTGTTCTAGGATGACGTCATCATGAGTTCTTGAAAAGAACTTCATGTTTTGGCCTCAATCCACCAAGAACAACTTGGATCTAACCGATTTCCACATAAATAAACAAAGATCTTCCATAGATCTAAACATATTCACAATGAAAAGGATTGAAAGATGGTTTTCCAACTTTCTTTCAACTCTTTTACACTCAATGCACTCAAAATCGGTGGAATCGGAGCTTGTGCCGACCTACTACTCATTCATGTGGTTACGTTGGTTCAAGACCCGTATTCTATCCACGAGATTATCGATTATGGGTTAATCAAGAACAATCGTCTTGAACCAATGGACTGACCGAACTTGGGTGGTTCCTGTTCAATCGGGCCACTAAAGCTTAGGATGGGGTTCTGTTGGTTGACACGATATCAACACATCTCGATAAAACGACAAACTATCAAAACAACCAAGCGTAAGACGAACGGAACGACCAAGGCGGAATGCCGTCTGATCGGACAGTTGTCCGAACGAGCTGTCACCCGTTCGATCCACACCTTGGGTCCCACACTTAACCACTTTTGTCAATATTTGAAGTCTGAATGTTGAACCAATTGTTGACCGATCGGACTACCAACCGATCGAACTGCCATCCGTATTATGAAACATTTAAACTTCCATCCTTAAAATAATTTTCAACATGTTTAATGCACTAGGAATGCCACCCGATTGAACTGCTGTCCGATCGAGTGACAACCTGCTGTGAACTTGTTCTTACTGATGTGCCCAACCAATCGGGTTGCTAGTCGATCCAACGACTGTTCGATCAACCGACCTGAAAGGTAGAGATACTTCAACGTTTTCAAAATGCTACAACAAAACCTTCAAAAGTCAAGCCATCATACACAAACACATTCTTCCCAAAGGAAGAAACAATCCACTCGAAAGGTCACCCGACCGGACGACCAACCGAGCGGACTACCAATCGAACGAACGGCTGTCCGATCGGACTACCGTCCGATCGAACTGTTGTCCTACCGACATACACCTTGCATCGTTTTACGCGTCACTTATCGTTATGCTATCCATCTATTCAGGCTAACCCTACTCTCTAGCGCTCCCTTCAATCCATCAATCGCTGTGAGTATACTCGATCCCTTTTTGCTTTACGCACTTTTGGGTGTTACATACGTTACTTATTCTAAACCACATCGACACACTACATAATACTTTAAACGCTAACCGTTACTGCATGTTATACGTGACTAAGTGAATGCTTGTTTGTTATGTTTACACATGGAATGCTGTCTACCTGCCTTAACGACGATAGTACTATAGTTTGGACTCAGCACCCGCTCTCGCAGGGGTTGTTAAGGACAATTATTTGCATGGATTACAGTGGTGATCATTTATTACGAACTGCCTTGGGTAGTCAACCCGCAGTCATTGGTATCGATAGGTTCATGTCGATAACTAACATGCTTTGTTTTACTCGGTGTACGTGCTGGTTATGCGTAAACTATTTCGAACTCTATATGTTATTATCAAACCTGTATGCTCGCCTTTACACTATGTGTATTGACTTTTATTTTAACGTATGTGATAGGTGCTTAAGATGCCTATTTGCTTGGAAATCAAGTCTAGGAAAGAGTCCTAGAAACCAACAAATAGTTGTCTGTACTAATGAAACCTGAGTTGTCGGAACATAATTATTTGACTAGATTTTGTCTGTAATAATTACGTTATCTTTTATGACATGGTATGGGACGTGTTGATTTAAATAATTGGTAATTGTAGTTGTTATGTAAACTTCTGGACAATCTGTTTTGCTCAGTGCCACGCCCCGATGTTTCCGCCATCGGTTGGGGTGTGACAACCTACTTCTATAACTAAGATAATATCTTAAAATGCACAAAGTGCGGAAATCATCAAAAGGGTACATGTAAGATAAGTCGGATCCAAGTGATTCTTTCTTGTCTATCTTTATTTTTTTTTTTCTGTTTTTATCTTTTTACTAGTTTAAAAATCTTTTCTCAAAATTTGGTTCGATTAGACGTTGACGATAAGCCGGTATTAAAAGCTCTTGTGTCCTTGGACGACCTCGGTATCTTGCCATCACTATACTACGTTCGTGATGGGTGCACTTGCCCTAACGTGTGTAGAGTGATAGTAAAACATCGTGTTTTATAAATTTAAAACTTGAAACCGGTGAGTTAAAAAAAGAGCTAAAAATATACTCACACCGACACACGTCACCCACACACAAGAACCTCGACACATAACCCCACGTACACACATTGTATATGAATCCATCTTTTTACACACGATCTACCTAGGCTTATAAATGATGCATCCATCTTATTATACGCCTTTTTATCGTATGGGTTATAGCTAGATCTAATGAATGTCACACATGAATATGCCCTCACGAACCCACACACAAGAACCTCCACATAGCACCATGTACACACACATGGTATATGAGTAGAGTCAAGTGAAGTGGCACAATACGGAAGAGGTTGATGTACAAGTAGTGGTTAGAAACGAAAAAGGTGAAGGTCTAACAAAACATGTGTTTATTTTAAAAATATATATATTTATTTATGGTCATCAGGGACCGCTAAAATGAGAACCACCTCGAGTTGTAAGAACCGTGAGAACTACACCGTACGGGGCGAGGTGGACCAATCTTTTTTTTTCATAAACGTAGATGCGTGTATTGTAAACACATGTGTAAAAAAATTCAAAAAAAAAAAATGTCGGGTGTGTAGTTTTGAACACCCCAAGTTTGCGTTTACGGGTACCGTAAATTTTGTTCAAAATTTACGATACCCGTAAACACAAACTTGTGGTGCTCAAAACTACATACACGACATTTTTTTTTGATTTTTTTTTCTACAAATGTGTTTATAATACATGCATCTACGTTTATGAAAAAAATTTTGGTCCACCTCGCCCCGGATCAAAAAGTTCTCACGGTTTTTACAACTCGAGGTGGTTCTCATTTTAGCGGTCCCTTATGGTCATCATTGTCATTTATCTTATATATTTGTTCAAAATATAATTATTCCTTATTAAATAATTAGTTGGTAATTTATGATGGACGTAATTACCCTTATTATCTAATCAAGGGTTTCCCCTTAAATGTATATATAGAGAGAGATAACTAGAGTAAGAAAGGTTACGCACACCGACACACGATTATAATAACATCATAACTCATAAGGCATAATTCGTTCCGTACTCTCTCTCTCTCTCTGAATATTGTGTTCTGCAAGAACACACAAAACCTTCATGATTGTACACCCTAAACGGAAAATCGACCAGTGCATTACATATAACTTTGCCACTAGTACAATTTGGTGCCTTAAGAATCAACTATAACACTCAACAATACCAAAAGAAAAGGGTAAGTTACACTTTTCGTCATTTATGTCTGTATCAGATTACAATGGATGTCATTTAACTTCAATAATTACAGTCACAATTACGTTCTTTAACAATTACAGAGATGTAAGAAGCTTCGAGATGTCATATTCATCACAATATCACCTTTATTATACACATCTAAGTGTGAATTGAACTATCACCCGCTTTGAGATCTTATGTTACTGATGACAAGGTCGCCAACGATGAAGGTTGTCGGCGAATTTGTAGTTGGGAAAAAGAGGCTGTGTTTGATGGTGTCGTCGTGTCAAATCAAAGAGGGTTGCGTTTTCGTTGTTGGTGCTCTGAAATCGACTTTCCTCTCGTCTCCCATGACTCACTATTTATTTGTCTCTTTCTCTCCCTCTCTCTAGTCCCGTGTCTCTCTCTCTCTCTCTCTCTCGCTGCGTAATGTGAAAGGAAGCAAGTGGATATAGAGGTGATTGGTGGTTTGGCGGAGCTGGTGATTCCATGGTGCGGGGATGGTCGTTGGTGGTTCTATGGTGCTCGTTTAACTGATTTGCAGATAGGGCTGTCCAAAAAACTCGCGGCTCGGATCTCGCTTGGATTTAGCTCGGAAAAAGCTCGCTCGATATGACTTTGTTTGAAACTGGGCCGAGCCAGCTCGGCTCGACTAGAAAGTGAGCCCAGCTCCGCTCGGCTTATAACGAGCTGGATTGGCCTGGTTTGGCTCGCTTGGTAGCTCGACTCGGCTTAGCTCGAATTATTTTATTTGTAATATATTTTATTTGTATATACATTATAATATATTACAAAAAAAAATTATTATTTACATGGATTTATGAGTGTAATTTGATATGTATGACATATTTGAAGGTTAATTACCATTTTAATGAATGGATATTGTAATTTGTTGAAATTTAAAATTTATTTTGTGTTATTTAACTTGATTTTGGTTTGTAATCTATTAGGTTGAATTTGTTTTGGATATGTTCTTTTGAACTATTGAGTAATATTACAGACTACTGAATTTTGAGGGGTATGTATTAATTTTTCTTTTTAAAATCGAGCCAAGCCGAGCCGAGCCCGAGCTTAGATTTTCTGCTCGGTTTCAAATCCGATCCGAGCTAGCTTAGTTTATAATCGAGACGAGCCTGAGCTTGCCTTTGCAACTCGGCTCGGCTCAGTGGCGGAGCTTAACCAAAAGTTTCGAGTGGACGTAAAGTGATGGGACCCAATTTTTTTTTCCAATCGTTATCTTTCGGGTCGGGTTGGGTCGGGTCGGCTATTTGATTCAGGTCGGGTCAAATAATAATAGTTCCAAATAAAACTAAAAAAATTCATTCATTCAAAGGAACCGTTCTTGCATATTGAAAAACTAAATATTGTAAAATAAAAAAATTTAGGCCTCGCGCGACAAAAAAAATTTAGGCCCAAAATTGTGGTTTAGGAAATGAATTAAAAAAAACAAGCCTTGGTGGGAGGTTAAGACTTGAACTTGAGACCTTCATATTATCTTGAGATGGTTTTTTCATTTCACCACCAACAACTTTTTTGCATAATGAGTAGATGCATATATTAAATATATAATTAAGTATATATATAAAACCTCATAGATACCTTTCGGGCCCTTTAAAAATTTGGGCCTCGAGCGGCGGCACGGGTTGGCCGGCCCTGTATATATATACACACACACACATATAATGATACGAGATAAATGGAACATGGACGAAGAATTACAACTCAGCCCGGCGACCTTTAAGATTTTTGAATTCAATTGTGATTTAGTTTATTGTGTAGTGGGTAATCTAGAGTTAAACAAATAAATAAGAGTTAAAGTATATTTACCAAATTACCCATCATTTATATACAAAATGTATAAATATTTAGGATATACAATTTAGGAAAAATAATCCGGGGGGGGGGGGGGGGGGGAGGATCCTATATAATTTTAAAATTTTCGGACGAAATATCGAAACTTATACACTTCTAACCGAAACATTGGAGGGGGCGGGTGCACCCCCGGGCACCAACTATCCTTCGCCACTAGCTCGGCTCATGAACAACCCTATTTGCAGGTTTAGGGTTTCAACTTTAAAGATTAAAGACACATAAAAATAAGAGTGAATTGCAAGTTTTGTTCTTTATCTTTATACCAAATTTCAAGCGGTCTCCTTTGTATTTAATATTGATGAGTTTTGTACATAATGTTTTCAAATGTTACACTTTATGTCCTTTAACCCTAAATTAGTTATTTTTTTTTGTTAAATCAAATCACATGGACCCTACATGAAGGTAAATTTGTCTTTTTATATTTTTAATATAAAAATTAATATAAATCCCCTTTCTCATCTTTGACTCTCTATCCCTCTCTCTAATCTCTCTAAAAATCTGACGTCTACCACCACCACAACCTACAAGCATCACCTGCCACCACAACCACTTTTTTTCCTTATTTCTTCCAAACAGGTTTAGAGAGAGATAAAGAGTTATGTGTAAGGCCACCCAGGGTGGTACGTTGTCACCCACCATCACGCGTTTGTGAATCAAAACAGCGCTACCACCCCCAATTGATCACGCGTCAACTTGACAACGCATGGTCTTTTTCACGCGTGAAACTTTTGAAATTCGAACGTTGTTGTGTTGACCGTTGTGTTTTGACCGTTGATAAATAAAAAAAAACCTTTAAACAATCTATATATACTTCACATTTTTATACCATTTCACCCACACCAAAACACAACACATATCACACATTCTACATATTTCACAAATGGATTTTCCTACATCTTCCTCTTTTCCGATTGACAACGATAGCGATAGCCAATCGTCTTCCGATAACGAGACGCTTGAATTTTTTGTGTCGGTGTATAATGAACTCGAAGCAAGTTCAAACCGCCCAAAGAAGAAAATGGTGGATCGTGATCGTATACAAGCCAACGAAGTGTTAATGAACGATTATTTTGTGGAGAATCCGATCTACAATGCCGAAACGTTTAGAGATCGGTCTCGTTTACCAAAAGAATAAATTTTAAAGATTGTTGGAGACATCGAAGCAACTGAAGAATGGTTTCAAGAACGTTACGACACGAGGGGCAAACCAAGTTTCACGCCGATACAAAAATGCACGTCTGCCATTCGCCAACTAGCGACATGTGACCCTCTCGATCAATTTGATGAATACTTAGCTATGTCGGACAGAACTTCACGTGAATGTCTGCAATTTTTTTGTAACGCGGTCGTTAAATTGTATGGTAAAGAGTTATTACGTAAACCGATGAGACACGACATCTCACGTATTTACGCCGCACATGAGGCTAGATGACATTTTCCAGGGATGCTCGGTAGCATCGATTGTACACATATCGAGTGGAGAAATTGTCCAAGAGAGTTGCAAGGGGCGTATGTTAGGAGTGACGTCAAAAGACCAACCATCATACTTGAAGTGGTGACGTCGAATGATTTATGGTTTTGGCATTCATATTTTGGTGTTCCAGGTTCAAACAACGACATTAATGTTTTGCACACGTCGCCGTTGTTCCAAATCGTAATGGATGGTATCACACCCTTCTGCCCATTCTATGTTAACGGACGATATTATAGACGAGACTTTCTTCTTGTGGATGGTATCTACCCATCATGGTCTGTTTTTGTGAAAGCTCCTTCATTTTCTGTTGTGGCTAAAGAAAAGGCGTTCAAAAAGTTGCAAGAATCGGTAAGAAAATATGTTGAGGGGCTTTTGGTGTTTTAAAGGGTAGATGGGGCATACTAAGCCAACCGGTTCGTGCGAGGAATAAGAAATCAATACATAGCATAGTATATGCATGTATCATATTGCACAATATGCTAATCAAACAAGACGGACGTGCAATATCTCCAGATTGGGTGTCGAATCCTCCTACACAAGTTCATGTTCCCGAAAATATCCAACAACACTTGCGTGATGAAGAAATTCACTTTCGGTTGAGATACGATTTAATTGAACTAGTGGGTTCTTTAGGTTTGGAATTTCCTAATTCGAACGAGGAGTAGAGTTTCTTTATGTATGTTTTTATTTTTTATTGTAGTCTAAAATATTTCTAGTATGTTTAATTAAACTAGTATGTTTTAATTTAAATGAAATTTATAATTTATAATTTTAGTGTTTTATTATTAATTAATAATTAAAAAATAAATAAAAAAAGGTTGTGATTGATGGAATTCCATCACAAGTGATGACTATTTCCACTAAAATCCATCACTAGTGATGGAATAATGGTTGATGACATGGCGAAACTTGATTGAAAGTTATAAGTAAGTGATGAGTAATAACCACCCCTACCCTAAGAGAGAACACCGGTTGTTTCGAACATATGAAACCTCGCTAACATTTGAAATGGTGGAATATTGGCTACCTATTATCCCATTTTGTAAACCGTAGTAGCTTCTATGTTCAACGCGGTTTTAAAAAATGTTGTTTTTGTTTTGGATTCACCCACTGTTTTTTTTTTTTTTGAACGGCAACTCACTATTTATATATATAAATAGAGCCAGCAAGGGGCTGAAAAAAGAGCACAAAAACAAGACAACCAAGCAAGACAAAAACAGAAAACAAACGATTACAAAATGTCCAAAACATTAAAATCCACCCACTTATCCCAGTCCAAACTTGGAAGCTTCGTGCGGTTAGCAATCCAAAGATAAGCGTCTTCTTTTATATGGTCGACCATTCTCCGAGTAGAAACAAAATGCCCCTCGAAAACTTTGAGATTTCTAGCATTCCAAATCCTCCAAACTGTGGCCATAATGACCGTGTACACGACTCTCCTCCATCTAGCTGACCCAATGTTTCCAGTCAAATCATTCACAACTTCCTTTAGACTACCCAGATTGATATTGATAGGAAGAGGAGGTATCCGCATCCAAACCGCAATCTGCCACCAAACGCTTCGGGCCCACAAACAATTAACAAAAACGTGATTCGCCCACTGTTAAGTTTTTATTTGAGTGGGTCTCAAATCAAAGAATTTGATTGGTTTAAGTCTTTAAGAACAAAGATGATATTTATTTGAATGGATTTTGAACTGTCAACGATGAAGAAAGGAGGTGTGTGTGTTGAGTTCGTTGTTATACAAAGTGGACAAGGATCTAGTGTGTGAGAGAGAGAAAATATTCAAATGTTTTGTTTTAAAGTATTTTTTTATTTAATAAAATGGTTAAATATTTAGTTATTTACATAATTAGTCCTTGAAAGGTGAAGTGACAAAATTACCCTTATGTGCCTAGCACATGATTAGATTTAACATAAAAAAGTAAATGAGTTAGGTCTAAAGGACATAACGTGTAACATTTAGAAACATTAAGTACAAAACTTATCAATTTCAAAAACAAAGGACACTACCTTAAATTTGGAATATAAATAAAAGACAAAACTTGTAATTCGCTCTAAAAATATTTTTATAATTTAAATAATTTATATCATTTCTTCATGTTTTGTTGATTCACTCATTCGTGTCTTTACGGTCTATATAAAGTGCATTAACTGCCTAGGAAAAATGGGTTAGAAGGGTGGTTTGGGTAAAGTTCTTGTCTCGTTCAGTGTATAGATCCTGCGAGGACTTGATTCAAGCTTATTAGAACTTCTCCTGTGGTAGATAGCATCAAATAAGAGGAAGTAAGAACGGCTTGAATCCCTTATAAATAAACTACTATTAAAACTTTAACCCGGCCTTGCGGGACTGTATATCCCCGCTGACTCAGACCAATATGACCGAGGGTAGCCTTGCCTACAAAAGAGGGACATGCCACATTTTACATTAATAAATTACTTAATTATCTTTTAATAATCCGGCCTTGCGGGACTGTATCCCTGCTGACTCAGACCAATATGGCTGAGGGTAGCGTTACCTCCAAAAGAGGGACATGCCACAATAACTACGATAATCTCTTAAAAAGCCCAAAATGCGGAAATCATAAAAGGATATATAAAAGAAGAGTCGGAACCAAATGATTCTATATTGTTTAGTGTTTTTACCAACAATTTATTTTTCTTTCTCTTTTTAAACTTGCTAACATCTTTTCTCCAATTTTTGGTTAGATTAGACGTTGACGATATTCCGGTATTAAAAGCTCTTGTGTCCTTGGACGACCTCGGTATCATACCATCACTATATTACGCCAACGATAGGTGCCCTTGCCTTAACGTGTTGTAGAGAGTGATTGTACTGTGTCATACCACACTCGACACACGTAAGTTCTGGATACCATCGACTGAAAGTGCAAGAAGAAGATGTTCCTAAGACTGCTTTCAGAACAAGATATGGTTATTATGAGTTTATAGTCATGTCTTTCGGTCTAACAAATGCCCCAACTGCATTTGTGGATATGATGAATCGAATATGTAAACCATACCTGGATAAATTTGTAATTGTCTTCATAGACGATATACTTATTTATTCAAAGAGCAAGGAAAAGCATGCTAAGCATCTACATGTACTTTTGACATTATTGAGAAAAGAGAAGCTTTATGCTAAATTCTCAAAATGTGAGTTCTGGTTACAAGAAGTGCAATTTCTTGGACATTTGATTAATCATGAAGGAATTCCTGTAGATCCTACAAAGATCGAGGGATTATCAAATGGAAGGTTCCAAAATCACCAACGAAAGTCAGAAGTTTTCTAGGACTGGCAGGATACTATAGACGCTTTATTCAAAATTTTTACAGAATGGTCGTTCCATTAACCAAACTAACGTGCAAATCGGTTAAGTTTGAATGGGGACCAAAACAAGAGGAAGATTTTACAATCTTAAAGCAAAGATTAACTAATGCACCGATACTTGATTTGCTAGAAGGAACTAAAGACTTTATAGTGTATTGTGATGCGTCAAAGTCAGGTTTTGGATGTGTGCTGATGCAACTCAAGTAAGTAATTGCTTATGCCTCTAGATAATTGAAGAAGCATGAAGAAAACTACACAACACATGATCTGGAGCTAGGAGCAATAATTTTTGCCCTTAAAATTTGGAGACATTATCTGTATGGTAGTAAGTTCACTATCTTTACAGACCATAAGAGTTTAAGATATGTTTTTGGGCAAAAAGAGTTGAACATGAGACAAAGGCGATGGATGGAGATTCAAAGTGACTACGATTATGATACCAATATCACGAAGGTAAAGCTAACGTAGTAGCGGATGCTTTGAGTCGTAAGTATCATGAGAAGCCGAGAAGAGTACGTGCTTTCAGATTAAATCTACAATTAGATTTAATGAAGCAGTAGAAAGATACTTAAGAAATAGCAATCAAGTATGATGCTGAAGGATTAAAATGAATGATAAATAAACTAGAAAAAGGAACAAATGGAATTTGGAGATTCCATAAGAAAATAATTTGGGTACCTATCCAAGGAAACCTACGAGAAGGGATTCTTGAGGAAGCGCATAAATCCAAATATACGATGCATCCTGGAAGTGACAAGATGTATCAAAATTTGAAAAAGAATTTCTGGTGGATAGGAATGAAGAAGGACATAACAAGTTATGTTTCTAAGGGTTTAACTTGTTCATAGGTTAAAACTGAGCATCAAAAACCCCAGTTTTACTTCAACAACTAGAGATGCCAATTTGGAAATGAGAATTGATAACAATGGATTTTGTTACTAAATTACCCAAAACAAGAAAATGTAATGACACAATCTGGGTGATTGTGGATCGATTAACTAAGTCTATATTAAGCAAAAAAGGTTATATCCGCCATTATTAGGGTTTCTCCGATAAGTTTAATAAAAGTTCGCTTTAAAAGATATGTTCAAAAGTTCAGTTAAAAAGTATGCTTAAAAAGTTTACAAAAAATATTCTTAGAAGGATTAAGGATCCTGTAAAAAGGGTTAATAGTGTGAGAAGTGTAGGAAATAATATGATGTTGACATGTGTCCTTCAGTTTAATTAATTAAAAAGGGCAATAATGTAATTTACTTCAAAGTTTAATTAATTGATAAAATAATCTTTGTAACCTCGAGTGAGTTATTTTAGGTTAGTGATATAAATTTATATTTTACAAAGATTTAAGAATTCGGTTTTATATACCAACTCAGAGATTTTATAAATCATTATCGTCTGATTCATATATCGAAGGAAATTAGGGTTCGTATTGTTTTGAATCATCAGTTCTTATTTTTTGAATCATCAATTAGTGTAAAACACCATACGAATTCCAGAAAACACCACAACATGAATCGTAATACAACCATTATGTTCTAACATTTGGAATGATTTTTGTCATTTTTGCAGGTATAAAACATCATAAAAATTCCAAAAACACCATGAATTGAATCATAACACAGTCATGGTGTTTTAACATCTAGAATGATTCTATTGCTGTTCAAGATGTTAAAACACTTTGACTGTAATCACAATACAATGTTACAGGCTCTAGATGTTAAAACACCATTACTTGAATCATAATTCATTATTTGCAATGTTATGGTGTCTTATATACGTTCATGGTGTTTTACTGTAAAACACAATGCCTTGAATCACAATACAATTAAAACACCATTGTATGAACATAGACAAAACACCATGGACTAAAACATGCGATCGAAACGTAATTTTTTTTCTCTATATAAGTATAAAATATGGTACTCATATTAAAGATAAAAAACACTCGTTGTTATGGTGTAATTTAAAAAAAAAAAGAGTTATGTATAAAAAGTTATTGATGTTTAAAAAAGAAGGGGGGAACTTGCATGTGCATTGCATGTGGGTTTCTAAATTTAAAAATGTTAAATTTACCTTTATACCCTTAATCTAGAAAATTAATTATTTTAATGGTAAACACTATTTACAATTTTGCCATTATAATCTCAACCATTAGATTATTGATCAAATGGTGTAGATTCCTTCCTACACTTCTCACAAAACACACATTTTTTACAATAACCCTACCCTACTCAGAAGTTCACTAAAAAGGTACAATCAAAACCTCACGCAAAAAGTATGCTAAAAACTCACTCAAAAAGTATGTCTAAAAGCACACTCAAAAAGTATGTTCAAAACCGCATGCAAAAAGTATGTTCAAAACCTCGCTATAAAAGTAGGCTCAAAAGCTCACTATATTAGTATGGTTAAAAGCTTACTAAGAAGTGGTGGTAAAGCATAGTATAAAATGATAGTATGCACAAATGATAAAATATTCACGGTATAGAGTAGTTAATCGTTCACATGTGAACCTTGCTCAGATTTTACTTATTTTCTGGGGGTTAAGAGAAGGTCAATACTGAAAGGTCATAGTATAGATAGCTATGAGTTTCTACATTCTTCTTTACTTTTTAGTCTTAGGCGGTGTGCATACTTGATATATCATTCAAGCAAAAGTGTTACATTTTAAAGTGTGTTATAGTTGTTAAAATTAAAACATTGTAACTTGCTAAAGTATGCATGTTGCATTGTTAAAGGATGCATTTTGCATCTAGAGTGACACGGGTATCTAAAGTAACACCAAAGCCTTAATGGTGTCTAAAATAATGTTGTGGTCATACAATTGTCTAACAGTAACGTTGGTGTCTAACACTGTCACCAAGGATAAAAGGGCATTCTACGACCTCTCTGAGATATATGGTTTATGCCGAAAAGGTACGAAGTTGGACTAATTTGGAAACATTGGGCAATTTACTTTATACCTACTATTTTGTCTGGTTTTTTGGTTCCTAGTTTGGTTTTATTAGTAGCCATGATTGGGGCTATAGTACTGACTATGCATAGGACTACTAAGGTGAAAAGACACGATGTATTCCGACGAAATGTTATAGATTCTAGGAGGACTATAATGAGGGGGATGACGGATCTACTAAAGGAAAGAAGCTTGATATTGGTTCAAATCCAATTCGTGAGATGACCATCTTGGTCATATAGATGTCTTGACACCCTTCTTTTCTTTTCTCATTTTCGAATGACTGTTCCATTCCAGTTTTGGTATAACTTCAAGCTTAGACCCGTTATACAATGTATTAGTAGAACCCTTTGGATACGATGCCTGCTCCTTGAGTATCATGGGATTGAATACCCCGACCTCCCAGAGGCTCTTGAGAAAGCTATTTCAGCTTATGGCTTGCCAGTTTTTGTAGAACTACTTATAGTATAATACATGTTATAGTCTGCTAAAGCAAAAAGTTACATTATGTTAGGGTATGCTATGTAAAGATTGCTTGTTATGACGATGTTCTACAAAATAATGCTATGTTATGTTGGCTAGCGGCTTCAAGATTGTGTGAGGAACCGACAGACATGGTGGCTAGCGGGGTTTGATATTCTGTGATCAATTTTCAAACTTGAAATTTTCACATATTTTTTATTCTGAAAAAAGGCGCAATACTAAAAATAAGAATCATGGAAGTTTTTGAAGCTGATTCTCAGGCAGAAGCTGATTATTACACTGAAGTTGATCTTTATGTTGAAGATCTCTATGCTGATTTTGAGATTCATATTATGGTGGTAAGTTTTCACGAGTTCTATAGAAAATCATAATAAAACCTCAGAATAATGAGCTCTTAATGGTTTTATTCAGGAGAAGATCTTTACCTTTTTTTTCATGAGTTCCTTTGAAGCTGATTTTTACCTTTTTTTCATTGAATGAGCCAAAGGGATTTTGGGGATTTATTTCAGATGAGCTCGTAAATGCCATCTCTGATGTGGAAATGTTTGCATTGTTCGGCATGTGCATCGGTTTTAAGGAGTGGGTGAAACGATACCCACATCTACCGATTGTGTTGTTTATCTAGGTAATTGCTATCAAGTATTGTATAAAAGTGGTATGGCGCCAAACAAAAAGTAGATAGTTGATATGCACATATGATGAGACTAGATTTGATTGTTAATAATAGTATGGAAAGATGTGCACATATGATAAAGATAAAATGGATTTGTGATTTTTTATGAGAGTTATATGTTTTGGTTATGGATTAAAGATTTGAAAAAGATTATGTGCTCTTTGCTGAATTGGTTTGATCATAATCAAGTTAATATCATAGTTCAATTCAAACAAATATGTTTGTTGTATCATTGTAATTGGGGATTTCAATCACTAGAGAGAAAAAATTTTAGTGGCAAGTTGGCAACCCATTTTAATGATTTTATCTACATAAACAATATGTTATGAGAATATCCAAATTCATGAGGATTTAGAGGGTGTTTGGGTTGAGTTTTGGAGGAGATTTTTAGATTATTGAGTTTTGAAATCGTAAATAATCAGTTTTGAGTGTTGGGGTAAAAAAATTTAAAAAATGATTATTTGCGTTTAGAAAGTTACAAAACGCAGTTTTCCAAAAGCAGTCCCCCACTAATGCAACAAAACGCAGTTTTCCAAAAATTGATTATTTGCGTTTAGAAAATGATTTTCACTTGTTTATTTTTTTAAATATATATTTGCCAAACACTCAAATAGTTGATTATCTGATTATTGTGATATCAAACAATATAATCAAATCCAAACACTATCTTTCAACATCACGTTTTGTTACGGTTAATTATCTGATTCTGATTATTCAAAACACATAATCTATTTTCAAAACTCAACCCCAAACACCCTCTTAATAAAGATAATCATATTGAGATAAATAATGGCAGGGTATATTGGATTGCATTGGATAGATGATACCAAGGGAGTTTAATATTTATATAAGATTTTTAGTGTTTCAGCTTTAAATTGATGTCGGCCTGTTACATCATAGGGTTGAGGTTTGGCCATTGGAAGTGGCAATGGAGATTGTGAGAATGGTGAACATGATGCGTATATAGGAGGGATAATGGACAAATTTAGACGTATGAATGCATTCTTTTGGCACTTTGTCTACTTATTCTTATTAAAGACTCTACTATGACTTTTTTACATATGGATTACGTATTTGCAAAGGGACATTAATTATACATGTTCAACTCTTTCTATTATATTAAAAATGGAGTATTAGGTTCATGACTCGTAGTTGTAGATGGTTCAGATATTTCCATGAACCAGTATAACAACTGATATCACATCACTATTGTTATTTGAATTGTCCATTAAACAAGTTAAGGGAAAATAGAGGTGCAAGTGTTGTTTAATGATTCAGTTAAGCTAAACTGCTTGTAGATGTACGTACAGGAGCACTTTCTTATTAAACTAAACTGCTTGCTTGTTGATGTATTAAAAACAATAATTTAACATGTATCAAAAACGTCCATGACATTATAGCCTAATGACATCTTAAGGGTGTGATAAGACTTAGAAACCATTGGGTGCTAAGTTCGGTTCCCACAAAGGGGATCGTCAATGATCCAAATTTGCCGTTCAAAAAAAAACATGTATTGAAAATTTTGTGTTTAGCAGGGTAGGGTTTGCCATTCAGAAGGGGGTAGCGGCGCAGCTTGTTGCTCGTCTACCTGCCATTAGTTTGTAATTTCTGTTTACAGAAAATGTAAATATATAATATATTTTATATAAAAAAAAAATACAAATGGTTTATAAATGAAAAATCAACAGAAAAAATGTAAAAATGACAATTGATGTCATATGTTAACTGAAAAAACAATTTCTCTCTTGTTACCATATATGTAGCAGACGACGCTATTATTGTATTTGCTTTCTTGGTTTAAAAAGGTAACAGGCTGTTAGACCCAAGAACACGAACAAAAAAATTGATCTTAACCACGATCGACTCTTTCTTGTTTATTATAAAACCCTGACTCTACAAAAAATACATGAACAGAAGGCGTCGTCGATTCTGGGGCAAATTTAGTGAAATTTAAGATCCGTGGGAGGTTTGTATGTAAAAACAACTCTAAGGATGAATGAAATATGAAAAGTTAACTTGATTAATAGATGAGAGAGACAACTTAATAGATTAAAGTTTATTAATGTTTTGCCATTGGATGAGCATCCACCTTATATACAAAGTTCTTGAGTTTATGAATGTTGATAACATAATTTTCTTCAATTAATGGACCCACACATGTAGTTTCATAATAAGTACTGGTTTCATGACTCTTAGCTGTTGATGGTTCAAATGTTTCCATTAACCTGTATAACTCTGATTTTACATCTTCCCTATCGTTATTTGAATTGCCCATTAAACAACTTAAGGGAAAGTAGAGCTGCAAATGTTTAATGAACAATTAGAAAGAAAAAGCTAAACTACTTGTTGATGTACTTGTTACAACCTTACCTTCATTTTTTTAATTAGTTAATTTGTTTAACAAGTCCATGATGTGAAGTTAAACCACTCAATTTAACATGTATTAAAAACAATAAATACAAACGGTTTATACGGTTAGGGCGGTCGGGTCGCCACGTGATGGCCAGCCCACCACGCATGAAATCATGCTATACACCGCCGCCACCACCTTTGTTCCCTGCGTTTATTTGGTAACGCGAGCTCATTATCACGCGTTGAAAATTCAATTTTGAACGTTGAAGGTGACCGTTTGGCATTTTAAAATTAAAAAAAAAAAACTTAAGAGTGAACTGATCTGGGCCCTTGATTTTTATGATCTTGAGATTTAAATGAGTGGCATTATGGTAATTATGTGGTTAATTTTTTCCATTTAATTAAATACAAAAATGGTATATGTGTAATTTCAATCTTAAATTGATTGCATAAATCTCTCACAAATCAAGTAATCAATTATCCTCTTAAATTGATTGCATAAATCTCTCACAAATCAAATCAAGGATTAGAAAAGATGTAACTTAATTCAATTATTAAAATAATTATTTGTTTAAATGCGATGTACACATGTGTATTCTGATTTTGCCCTCTTTTTAATGCGATGTACACATGTGTATATCGTCTGTTTTTGTGATATCTCAGATTTTTTTTGTATTGAATGTTGATGTACCTGAGTACATATGTGTACTGTTCTATTTATATCCAAGTAGACATGTGTATACCGTTGAAATATGAAAGTTACGTGGATCTTAAAAATCAAATTTGAATTCTGGTGATGAAATCTGAAATAAAAATTAAAATTGAAATCTGGTGATTTGTTGTTTGTTTTGATAATAATCTTATTAATAAATAAACATAATGTGGATAATGAATTTAAATTAGGAAATATGTAACTTAATTCAATTATTAAAATAATGATTTAAATCTAATTTTTTATATAATTACAATCCTACCCTTAACAACTAAAAAGGAAATCAAGGGTCCATATCTGTTCACTCTTGGGAGGTTGTTCACGCTGGAACCCTACCCCTATATATATACCATCTATTTTAACCTTTTAAACCCACAAAAATACCATCTCTACACTCTACATATTTCACCCGCACAAATACATAAATTTATATCACTTTCTTGGGTAAAAATGGTATTTCCAACCGATTCGTTTCCGCTAGACACCGATAGCTCTACGTCTTCCGACAATGACACGTTTGAATTATTCGAGAAGGTGTATAACGAACTTGAAGGTTCGAGCCGCCCAAACAAGAAAATGGTGGATCGTGATTGTATACATGCCAATGAAGTGTTAATGAAGGATTACTTTGTGGAGAATCCGGTCTACAATGCTGAAACGTTTAGAGACCGGTTTCGTTTACCAAAAGATTTGTTTTTAAAGATTGTTGGAGACATCAAAGCAAGCAAAGAATGGTTTTAAGAACGTTACGACGGGAGGGGCAAACGAAGTTTCACACCGATACAAAAATGCACATCCGCGATTCGCCAACTAGCGACAGGTAACCCTTCCGATACTTAGCAATGTCGGACAGAACTTCATGTGAATGTTTGCAATTCTTTTGTAACGTGATCATTAAATTGTATGCCAAAGAGTTTCTACGTAAACCGACGAGACACGACATCGCACGTATTTACGCCGCGCATGAGGTTAGATGGCATTTTCCAGGGATGCTCGGTAGCATCGACTGTACACATATCGAATGGAGAAATTGTCCAAGAGAGTTGCGAGGGGCGTATGTTGGGGGTGACGTCAAAAGACCAACCATCATACTTGAAGCGGTGAAGTCGAATGATTTATGGTTTTGGCATTCATATTTTGGTGTTCCTGGTTCAAAAAACGACATCAATGTTTTGTACACATCATCGTTGTTTCAAAGCGTAACAGATGGTACCACACCCTTCTGTCCATTTTTCGTTTACGAAAGATATTACAGACGAGTCTATCTTCTTGTGGATGGCATCTACCCATCATGGTCTGTTTTTGTGAAAGTTCCTTTATTCTCTGTTGAGGTTAAAGAAAAGACGTTCAAGAAGTTGCAAGAATTTGCAAGAAAAGATGTTGAGATGGCTTTTGGTGTTTTAAAAGGTAGATGGGGGATACTAAACCGACCGGTTCGTGCGATGAATAAAAAACAATCCATAGCATAGTATATGCATGTATGATATTGCACAATATGCTAATAAAAGAAGATGGACGTGCAATATCTCCTGATTGGGTGCCAGATCCTCCTACACAAGTTCCTGTTCCCGAAAATGTCCAACAACACTTGCGCAATGAAGATATTCAGTTTCGGTTGAGATACGATTTAGTTGAACTTGTAGGTTCTTTAGGTTTGGAATTTCCGGATTCGGACGAGGAGTAGATTTTCTTTATGTATCTTTTTTTGTTTTTATATGTTTATTTTTAAGTTGTAACCTAAAATATGTATAGAAATATTGTTTTGTAATTAAATGAAATTTATAATTTATAATTTTATTGTTTTGTTATTAATTTATAATTTAAAAAAACCCATCATTAATGATGGACACCCCTAGTAAAATCCATCACTAGTGATGGAATAAACTGTATGACGTGGCGAAACTTGATTGGATGTTGGAAGTGATGGAAAACTATCACTAGTGGAGCGCCCCTACCCCACTTATGAGTTATGACTATACTTCGTTCTTATAAATTAAGTTAAATGAAACATTAACAGAAAAAAGGTAAAAAAAATGAGAATCGATGTCGAGTGTCAAAAATATTACAATTTGTTATGTTACAATATTCTATTATCAAGACAAATTGACAAAAAAATATCAAATTTGTTAAAAATCTTCAATTTCACGTCTTAATCACTATGATATTACAATGTTATAAAGGGAACTAGAGCGAGAGCATTCACATTGGAGACTCTTTATTCGTGAATTCTAGCTTCCATCGTGAACTGCATCGTTCATTGAACCCTTACTTGCTTGAAACCCTTCTTTCTATTCTCTAATCTCGTATGGCAGCTTTCAGTCCCATCTTCAGTTTCGGGACATTGTTCCTATGCCTCTTTTAAGAGAAGCCCTTATATCGAAGAATTCAATACATTTTCGATTTTTATATAGAAATGAGACAATACAGCCGAATTGACAGAAAAGAGTCTGAACTTGTTGATCAACCCTCTTTGTTGAAGTTCCTCCCTTAACAGTCGATCATGCGATCACACTCGATCTTTCCATCCGACTACACTCCCCTACTTCAATGAAAGGGGGTGAGGTTGTCAAATTTCAATGATGTGCCATATAATATAGAGTAAAACATAGAGAAAACAATAAAAACATTACCACATTAGAATCTCTATAACAGAGAAAGATTTATAGATAGCAAAGTATAACCACTATACTTTTATTGTGAGTGTATAGGAAAGAGAAAAAAAATTAATAAAATAAGTGTTTGTGAGTATGACAAAGATAGAGAATTGAATTTAAAAGTTTTAAAAAAATAAACAAAATATAAAAGAAAATGTGTTATTTAGTTGAATTATATAGATGGAGATGAAGTCTTCAATGTAAATGCCACGACTGTGCTCATATTGAATGCAATTACTTGTTTTTCCTGGATGGGGAATGCAATTACCTATTCAATCAAATATGCAGAGCGTTATAACTTACACAATCAAACCTAAAATAAAACAAGGTGTGGCGCACTTATAAATAGTGAGTATTTTGTTTTGTTTTTTATTTAACACATTGATGAACTGATTTTTAGATCTTAGATTAACGAGAAAACCACTAATAACTTAAAACCAAGAAAACTATTACCAGTTAATCAACTTTTTTTAATTATAAGGTTAGTTATGTAGCTTGCGAAATTATGAAGTATGTGTATAGCTTACGAGCTACATATATGTATCTCAAAACCTACATATATACTTTTTTATTTTTATTTTTTGTTTTGACAAAGATTAATCTATATCTATATGTATATATGTACCATGACCATCCTTAATTATAGATAATAATTATTTAATTTAAATTATTAAATATTAATTTAATTAATATAAATCTTATCAACTCTAAATTATTGACATAAACTTAACTTCAAATCGTAAAGTATTATCTAAATTGTATATAAAATTACATTTATTTAATCCGTATAATACACGGGGTTCTAACATAGTAAGATATAAAAAAGAATAAAAAAAGTGAGTTTCTCAAAGTTTTCTACTAATTTTTAAGCTATCTTATAATCCGTTATCTTGATACGTCTAATGTTTGAACGGTGCAACTTTAAATCAAACGATAATAGTCAATAATATGTAAACATCAAATAGTTGTTGAATGCCAACATTATGATGTATCATATATATAACATGTTTAACTCTTCTATTAAATTAGAAAAAAATGGAATATAAAGTGATACAAATGCTATGGGAAATACAAAGTTTTCATAAAGTGTGTGATATATAGATGACACAAATTTATAAACTGATTAATCTATACATATAATAAAAGAAACCAATTTGAGGACACTTGTCATTATTTTAGATCATCCTTAATTGTAGATAATAATTATTTAATTTAAATTATTAAATATTAATTAAATTAATATAAATCTTTTATACAAAAATAATATCACATAACCTATTTTGCAACATATATTCGGTATTATTCATGTGAAAGAAAAAAAACAAATTAGATGTTAGATAGATTTTCGAATTTATATTTAATATAAATAATAACTAGGTTATAACCTCGTGTTACACGAGTTGAATAAATAAATTTTATATACTAAATAATAAAACAATATATCTTTAAAAACATCCTTTATTGCACGGGTTGAATATATGTAATTTTATATATTAAATAATAAAAAGTTATATCTATATAAACCATATTGTACGGGTTGAATAAATGTAATTTTATATACCAAATAATAAAAAAGTTATATCTTTAAAACCACGTGTATTACATGAGTTGTTATAACTTTAAAAACCCTGTGTAATACACGGGTTTATCTATTGTTAAAAAAATCTTTCTAAATCAAAATGGATTTTTTTATTATTTTTATCCATTAGTTTTTTTTATTCAAGCCGTGTAATACACGAGGGTTTTTAAAGATATAACTTTTTTTTATTATTTGCTATATAAAATTAGATTTATTCAACCCGTACAATACACGAAGTTTTTTTAAATATAATTTTTTTATTATTTAGTATATGAAATTACATTTCTTTCACCCGTGAATACACAGGGTTTTTTAAAAATATATTTTTTTATTATTTGGTATATAAAATTACACTTATTCAAACCGCACGATACACGAAATTCTTAAAAATATAATTTTTTTATTATTTAATATATAAAATTCTATTTACTCAATACGTGTAATAAAAGAGGTTTTTAAAAAAATATTATTTTTTATCTACTATATAAAATTACATTTATTAAACCCGTGTAATACACGGGGTTCTAACCTAGTGTATAATGTAAGAATATTATTTATCAACACCACAATTTTCGTAAATTCTTGTTGAACTTTTCACATTCCTTTACGTCCCATACCATACAATGCAACAAAAACACTTCCCCGACTTACTCCAGCTGCAACATCTCTTGCTAGTGAAGAGAGCTCAAAGCTATGTTTGTTAAGAACCTTGGTGAGATAGCTGCTGGTCTTGTAAGTATGACGTATGTGGTTATGTCCGATCGGTTGAGAACTAATTATTTTGAAATTAGTTAATATTACAAATAGTTGTTTCTTATGTGAACATATTTGGTATTTATATTAGTAGACGTAGGGGTGCTTTCAATACAAAACCAATTTTAAGTACACTTGCGTTTTGTGCATCTCAGATATAGTGGGAGAGAGAAGAAGATGTGGTTACGTAGCTATACTTACATAATTGCCTTATGTATCACTAGTTAAAGGAATTTGTAATTGTTAATGTGGTTCTTGTAATTTTTTACTTAAAATTGGTTATGTATTGAACAACCATTAGCGTTAGTGTATGCTACATTCTTGAATAACAACAATGTGAAGCATCCTTCGAAATTTTTGGGGCCCAAACACAAAATTAAGACAGAAGTTGTGCACCCTTTGAAAGAGTTGAAATATGCCAAGTCTTGAATCTCATCAAGTTTGTGAGAAACACTTATCGTTCATGTCCTTTTTTTTCTAATTATTTTCATAAATATATGGTATGTTAAAGGGGATATTTGGGATTGCTTATTAAGACTTCTTTTCTTTTGTCTAAGCTACTTAATCAAAACTGCTTACTTCAATCTTCATTCACAAAAACTCAGATAAGTCGTTTAATAAGCAATCCCAAACTCAATAAAAACCTTTTGTATCAAAACACGCGAGTATATAAGCACTTTGGCAACCTTCAACCCTAACACCATTAATTATTTCTTTGTGCTACTATTGGTTTCCACACTCTCTAAGACTCTAACCACTACAACTGCCAAAATTAACTGGGTTTGTTTTAAAGAACATAATATGTTAGAAGAAAAAAAGAATTTGGATATAATTTGTAATTGTTTTTTTTCTTTTTCTAAAGGATACATTTCATAATTCTGGTAATACATAAAGGACACGAAGTCTTCGTAATTTACTCTAGAATATTAAGGAGTTAGAGATTACTAAAAACCCATATGTTATCATTTAAAGTTGTACGTTAGATGTTTGATAATGAAGTAAAAGGGGTGAATCATGATGTTACAAAATCACATGAACATCATGGACTATGTTATAATATATGTATATTCAAATGGGTAGATGGATCATAAAGGGATGAAATGAGGATACAGATTTTATAAAGAAAATAATTCAAATAAATTTGAAGTTATATTCTCAGATAAATAAGATTGCAATTACGATGTGTATAATGTGTTTAATCAAGTTGACCCGCATATAACATATTCTTTGAAATTGTGAGTATTGACATAATATTGGTTGACTTCAGGAAGTCAATGTGTGGACAAGATAAATCAAGACTTAATCCGTCATACGGGCAAAGGTAACTAGGTAAAGTCCTATCATCTTTACGGTATCTTTTTTACATGGATATTTACGACTGAAAATATATTATTAGATAATTACTTAATTTGTTGTGACAAGATGTTGTATGATGGGACGATAGTGGAAGGGCGAATAAGATCTTGATATGAATAAGTATATACTTAGCAATGAAAAATATAGCATTGAAATATGAAATAAATGAGTTAAAAGGATCAGTTAAAGTCTTGAACTACAACCCATGTATGTGATCAAACGGGTTATGAATCATAGCCATGTATGAGATCTTGATGTGTAAACAACTAAAGTGTTATGTAGTGTGTGACTATGTGTATATATTATGTTTCACACAAGTGTATTTGTGATCTCATGTTGTATATGTGTTGATGTACTTCAATTGCATTATTATATTGAAGTGTTTAGACCCTTATATGTGTATTGGATTATCTTAATGGGGTTTACAATAAGGACTCTCCTTGTGTTTGATACCATGGCATTAAAAAAAGTTATATTTCACTTACTTAATGAAGCGTTGTGTATTAAAGAGATTAATTGGTACAAAATGTTGTAATCGAAATACAAATCTTCACGGTTAGACACCCACAGATCTTTATTATGGAGAAATCTAACTCAAAAACTCCAAGTTACAATTTTTCTTACGAATTTGATTGGTATATATAGCTAACCTAGACACGTTAGACTATAACTTGGAAACCTATTAATTAATTACATAATAGTTATCTAAACACACTTTCTAACTTAACACATTTGAGAACCTTAGATAATATCCACTAATTAATTAATGTTATTTATTACTTGTCTTGCACTCCAAGCAATCCTCCTTAATCAACCTTCACGCATGTAACCCACGGATAGACTAGGAGTTCCCAACATTCAACCCTGAATTTTTTAGTCGTTACAGGAGGTCTTCAACGAGAAGTAGATCCTGCATCTCCTTGAAATAGATTTTCCCCAGTGCCTTCTTTGGAAATGTTTTCGCGTTTGTTTTCCAACCATACACACTTCGCACACCTTATTCTCGTGACGAATCTTTGGAACTCCTAAAACCAACCTATTTATTTGCTCCAAAGTCTTGAAACTAGCATGCCTGAGTCTCGCATGCCATAACCAAGAATCTTCATTGATCTTCCCCATAAGACCATCTGGAGTGCCCACTTTCAATTTCACCTTGTACAAACAATTTTTCGAATGAGCCACTCGCATCATAATTTTCCACCACTATCAAACATCGTTAGAAAATTATCTTTCATTCGAATTTCGTATCCAAATTCGGTTACTTGACCCAAACTCATCACATTACTCTGCAAATTATCGATTAAAAGCTTTTGTTCACCGGTTTTACCATCAAATAAAATCGACTCTTTTCCTTTAATCGTCAAACGCGAACTGTCACCAAACTTCACACTTCCAATTATCCCCTCATTTATGCAAAATAACTTTGGTTACCTGTCATGTGGTTGCTAGCTCCGCTATCAAGGTACCAAACATCTTTTTCGCTAGAATCGGCTTCGTATTTCTTTGTATTTCTTTCGCAAAACCTTTTCTTGTTTAAAAAGATAATTTTTTGAACGGTCTTCATTATAAAGAATGTTCCATCAACCCAATTATCTCATTCCTTAGCTTGTGCCATGTTCGCCTCGTGATTTTCGAATCGATCTAGACATCTTGAAACAAAGTGTCCACATTTGTCACATCGGTAACACTTTATTCCCAATACATCACGCTTTTTATCGTTTTGCTTTCCTTTGTCTTGGATTTTATTTTCTTCTTGCTGACTACGATTTTGGGTGTTATCCCAACCACACCCACGCTCTCGCGACAAATGGGATCCTCCACATCGACCCCTACAAGTATCACTTACATAGTTAGAAGAAGATTCAGATTTAGAAAACATTAGATTACCCGAATTGTCGTGTGCGTTATCATCTTCTTTGATCCATTCTTCATAACCTTTTAGTCTACCAACTACACCTTCATACCCGACTATCTTCAAATCCAAAACTTGTTCAAGTGAGGTCACAATGTGAATAAAATGCCTTGGTAGACTAGTAGGGAATTTCTTGACAAGTTTTCGTTCCTGAATCATTTCTCCCAGTGTAGCTACCTTAGAAGCAATAAACTATAACTTTGAGGCATACTTATCAATCGTTTTGGTTTCCCTCATCTTCATATCGTCGATTTTAGTTATTAAGGTTTGGTGTCTTGCTTCTTTCACATGTTTTACACCAAGATTCTTTGATTTAATTGCTTCCCACATATCCTTTGCTAGCTTCAAATTACCAATCTGTAAAATATGTTCATCCGGTATCGACTCAAACAGAAGCGCCTTAGCCACGTTATTGTTCTTTGCATCATTCAAACCCTAAGCAATCATATCCCAAACCCCATAAATCCCAAAACTAACCTCCATATGCATGCTCCAAATCGTGTAATTCGTTGAAGTTAACATTGGACGCTGAAATGAAACTGGATTCGTTTCCTTAACCGACACGTTCGAACCTTCACCTTCAACCATCGTTCGTTTCTTTCGTCGGCTGTAGGTTTCAATAGTGTAGCACTCCATTTGTTTTATAAGAATTTAACATGAACTAAGTATTTGTAAAACAAAACTTTGATTTACATATCAAACATAAGGAAAAACTTTCATCAAGTTAACATTTTTAGATAAGTACTACTAGTTTAACAACCCCAAAACAAGTATTTAAGTGTTAACTACATAGACATTGTTTTGGAAATATTTAAGTAAACGCGGAAGCTTCAAAAGTTCGTGTTCGGTTCTTCAAACATGCTTGATTGCCCTCCGGAAAGTCCCCAATATCACCTAAGGTCAAAACCACATCAAATGTTAGTTTTGATAATGTTAGAATGGTTATAAACAAGTCCCATGGGTCAAAACAACAAAAATTAAAATTTTTCCGGAATTAGGGGACGTCGCGCTACGCCGAGGGGCGTCGCGCTACGTCTAGCCCCCTTTTTCACAGACTGTTGCTTAAATGGTTGCCGCACATATCCAACTCAATCTTTTATCAAATCCCAACTTAAAATTGTCATAACTTATGATCCGTAAGTCCGTTTTTAGTGATTCTTTTTCCTACACGTCCGTAATTAAATTACCGATGTGCCTACCACAATTATTATACCGAAAATTTTGTTTACGGGCTGAATCACTAAAATCTCTATTTAAATATTCGACCCACTATATTTACACAAATTTTTCTACCATTACAATAGTAACCTTAAGGCGTTTTTACCCAACATCCGTGGCTTAATATCACCTGCATTTCATTACCACACTTGTGGCTTTGCGCTCTTGTGATCCGTTTTTGCCAAATATCAAGCAAAACAAGGTTTGCTTATTACTAACCAATTATTTGACCCGTTGTCTAATGTGCGTATGATTCAATTCACACTTTTGAGCGTTTTAGTCTTATTCGCCCATATTCCGGGCTTATAACCTTAAATGTATCCAAACCATTTTTCCGGCTTTATACTCATAATCAATTTCCTTGCTCGTTTCCTATAATACAAGCATACCGCTCATGTGCGTTTTGCCTTCTACTTCTACCAATTGATCCGATATCCCGGATTCACACTTGGCTTATTATACCACTTTTATTTTTAAATTGTAATCTAGCTTTGGCGCATTATGATTCTCCAATTTCTCTATGCACAAGATCATTATATGAACATGGTTTTTGACCCGTTTGGTTGACAAGTGAAATCCTCACCTTAATGTCGAACCAAACTATTCATTCCCAATATTTCGA
Organism: Helianthus tuberosus; assembly: GCA_030545235.1. Classification (NCBI taxonomy): domain Eukaryota; kingdom Viridiplantae; phylum Streptophyta; class Magnoliopsida; order Asterales; family Asteraceae; genus Helianthus; species Helianthus tuberosus. Next base: position 126,276,244 of record CM060416.1, read on the forward strand.
CTTGTTTGAGTGTTGAGTGAACTACGTCACTTCTTTAACTCATCAACGCATATACCACAAGACAATAATGTTAACACACTACCACTTTAACACCTATTGATATTATGAGGGAACCATAGTCACGTACCTTTAAAGCACACCTTTCCCACGCGTATCCCCTCCGACTTGTCCGCTTGATGATCCGGACTCTTTGCCTAAAGAGTTCAATTCACAATTGATTTAGAACTCTCTTCATAATCATTAACGCATAATTCTTTATAATAATCAAATCTGTGTTTTCTTCCGATTTTTAACATTTTAATCTCTACTTAGGCATTTTAACAAATGCCTAGCGGGTCGGATTTTTATATAAACCAAACCAAGTTCATAACTTGAAATTATCATCTAAATTAACTTCAATTAGGCAATTCTACACATGTTTCAACATCAATATTTTTCTAAAATTATTTCTTAAATTCAAATTACACTAGAATAAGAACCCTAATTCTAGCATTTATCAAGTTTCTTCAAAAACCCACTCAACCCTTGAGTGTAGGATCATGAATTCACAATATAAGCATCATTTTAACAAGTAAATGGCTAGGGTTTAGTCCTAGACCTAATTTCATTCCCAATTTCATGCAAAGATTGGTCAATCAAACTCAAACTCGAATTTCATAAGTTCATCTAAAATTTGAGATTGAACCAAATAGCAAAATTTTACATACCTTATGATCCCTTCGTCGAGGTGATCACTAATCTATATTCAGAATTTGATTTGGCCTTGATTTGAACCTTCAATTTGTGAATTTAGTGAGTATTAGGGTTTTGAAGATGGGTTGGTCGCCCTTCCCTGTTCTCGATCGATCCAGACACCTCTAATGGGGTGTTTGGTTTTTATTTTATTAAGTTTTATTAATATTAAGTTTTTCCATTTTAACACTTTTGGACCCTCAATTAAACCATGTAAATCTCTAAGTGTTCTAACTCAAGTTTCATTGTTACCACAAAGTTTGCGACTAACTGGGTTATTTATCCTTTTAGCTTATTCTCGTTTATTTAACACTTTATAATTCTAATATAAAGTTTTATATTTTCGGGGTGTTACAAATAGTCTCTGGTGAATCAATTTTAGAACCCTTTTAACGCAGTTGTAATCGATTTGTTTTTCGATTCTTATCTATAACGTTGTATGTAACAACCCTAAAAAAATATCTCGAATAAACCCGTAATCAAAACCCCAAGTGTGCGTGACGAAACTTGTAATAATAAATCTGAAAACTTAGCGGTTAACAAAACTTGGCTGTTGATGAACCAACCCTCACAAAAATACCCTTACTAAACTTACAATAAAAAACCGAACCATTTTCTATCAAGACCCGAGCATACGCGATAAGAACCGGCACAAAAATCGAGAAAAACACCTAATTGAACGAAAAAGGTGGCTAAAGACACGTGTCACGCCCATGCTATGTGTCAGACCTACCTAGGTGACGTGGTAAGCCTAGGGCAGGCAGACCTCCCAGGCGCCACGCGGGAGAGACCCCGTCTCGTCCCGCGATGCACGGGAGAATCCAGCCTGGGCTATATACGGCCGGGTCTGGGACAAACTTATTCGCTTACTTTCGATCTCTGAAATTGATCTCTACATCCCTCGTCACTCTGTTCTCTGTATTCACATGTATTAAACCCTAATCACTGAAATGATACCCTGTCCGATTGTTCTGAAACCAATCAACGGATGCCAAAGTGCTTCCTGAATAAGGCTATACTATGTTAACTACGTTGAGGTTTTGATCTCGTGATTACCATTAAAGTTTGAGTTGGGTTTATACATTAAAGCGGATTACATTATGTGAAATTAGGGGTTAGAATCAGAAGGCTTAAAACTATAAATTCACTAATAAAGTAGATGCTTAATTATCAGAAGACTTGGAGCTATAAACTTACTGTTAATCAATAGGCTTAGTATCAGAAGGCTTAGAATCAGGAGGTCTGTTAAATCGAAACCCTAATTCTGCAAAGTGAGTCATTCTCTTTTATCAAATGCTTTCAAAACCCTAAATGTTTTCCGGTTATTACTTATAATTACAGGGAATTAAGTCTTATAAATTACTGTCGGTATGTGGGGTTTTGTATACACTACTTGACACGCGTTGCTATTGAACAACAAATTGGCCAATAGTAATATGACCACAGTCACCGAAATGGGCGACTGACAAATACTGATTTGAGTAATTGAAAGATAGAAACAAATGTAAAAACCCTTATTACTGTGATTATAAGAATGTGTCATTTTATACAAAATGAATGATCTCACCAACATTTCCTGCTAATAAAATGTTTTTAAACATGTTTCAGGTGATTACAGTAGATCTGAATAAGAGTTGTGATACGACACCAAAAGGCTTAAAAGACTGGCTTATTTTAAAAATTAAATTAAGAAACATTATTTTATGTATTCGGGTTTATCACCTATTAAAGCTACCTTTGTAAAATATGGGTTTTATTCCCATTTGTTATAAATAAAATTCCGGTGTTTTTAAACTCTGATATTTTTCCTAAGTCACGATCCTGATAAAATTTCCACTGCAATATTTTCAAAATAACCACCGGTACCACTTGACTGTTCACGGCTCCCGTCCGTGGTCGGGGGTTGTGACAGAAGTGGTATCAGAGCCACTGGTTTAAGCAAATAAGAGTTGTGATAATACCTAAGCTTAAACAAAAAAATTAGGAAATTAATATTAACTGGTAACACCCAGGATCGTACCTAGACTCAAAACTAAAGGAAGATGATAACATAAACTTCGAGATGAGCTAATTACTTGCATAGGTATAGTGTGATGGGTGTTGGTATGCCGTGAGAATGATAATTAGAACATTGTAAGTACGGTAAATAAGCAGTTTCACTTGGCCATTATTGTTTCTTCTTTATTGGTACAACTCGGTTCTGAAATATGATCCGTCATGTGAATACTAATTTCCTTATTCTTTGATGAAAGCCTTAATAAAAGATGCACCTTTAAAATCACGATTTGAGAAAAATTCTATTTATGGGAAATACAATGCTAATTACCTCTTCGGCAAGACTGGGTATGTTGTGGTAGACTCTCTAGATTGTCCGGGTAACATGGGTATATCTTATGTAAAAAAAATTACAGAATTCCCAAAACAGTATCATGACCTGATATTTGACCTGTTTTTGAAAATATGAACATGTTAAATACATTGAACTTATGAATGGTATGTATATTACAGTATATGAAACATATGATTGTATAGTTATGTATATCTATATATAAGAAAATCCAAAGGCCATAATGATTGTCAATTTAGGATGAATCATGAGCATGTGTGTCAATGATAATTCTAGATTTCTTTATCATGAACCTCTCGTATACATCTATAATTCCGATATCGAACACTATTCCACTTGGTCATCCGTCTCATAACTCGTGCGACAAGATGAACGACGAGAACCCTTTAAGTTGAGACGCCATCAAAAGTATAAGAATTTCCAATGTGTTACCTTAGATAATTGACGGTAGCAGGAAACCTATAACTAAAAGTTGTGCTAGGCACAAAACGTATAACTAAAACTTAAGCTAATGAGAGTAATTCTACTTTCATTAAGAACTCTTGAGAAGATGAGAGTAACCACGACTAGATGCACTTACAAAGACTTTCTTCACCTAAGATTACTAGTAATAAAGAAGCTGTTACCGCAATATGTGGACTGCAAAAAGACTAAAGTTGTCCTAACCATTAGTATATACGCTGAGATGGATGAAGTAATGTATGCCTATAAAATAAAGGCATTAAGATGGTGAGACCTGATCTTCCAAGCATAAGATCATGACATATGTCATGGAATGGAAAGAAGTAAAAGAACTAACAGAAAATAAAATTTTTTCTGCTATATAAAAAGGAACAAATGGCAACAAAATTCCTGAATCACCAAATGATTGGAATAATTGTCATAAGTATACGACAAAATTCTTTGGATATGCAAGAATGGTACTGCTCTGGCTTTTCCAGAATCTGTACTAATTTCTCATTTTATTTGGGACTCGTCAGTGAGATCCGTGATCTGATAACGCGGTCAAACCACAAAACAGTAGCAATATGGACGAGTTAGCAAATACTTTGACCAATGGGTTGAAACGTGGACATAAGGAAGAAGAACATGGAAAAAGAAGAGATGTGTATGTTTCCAATAGGGAAGCAAATCATATTCGTCAAGATTGTCCGAAACTGGCACAACACCTGAAAACAAGACGAAAACAACCAAAGATCCCAAGAGGAATGCGAGAGCATTGTTCTCACAGCATAAGAGCCAACAATGATTCCTGAGGTGATTATTGGTACATTTCTTGTACATGATGTTGACGTTAAAGTATTAATTGACTCTGGTGCAAACCAAAGTTTTATAAATACTAAGTTATGTCAAGCAATCAATCAGTCTTTAATCAAATATAGACAAGTATGGAACCCCACAAATATTCGTGGAGTACTTCGGGAAGAAACAATGAAATTGCTAGGATAAAAACTTAGTGCTACTTTAATTCATATGAAACTCGTTGGATTCGACATAATGTTAGAAATAGAATGATTAGCATCCAAACATGCTCAAACCTTATGTGATCAGAATTCTATTGAGATTCGTAAGCCAACAGGAGAAGTGATCATAATCCAAGGAGTCAAGACAGACAAGCCGACAAAGTTCATCTCTACAGGGAAAGCTGTAATGTAATAACCCGACTTTCCGGGTCATTACTTGTATCTGTCATTTCTTGCTTAATTGCTTGAATTCTGAGATTCGATAATAGTTAACTCTATGCGGTAGTCTATATATATTGGTTTTTAACTATTTTAAACTATGTTTTACAACGCGTTCACAACGCTTATTTCAACGCAGTTATCGCATTTAACGCAGTTTATAACGCATACTATTTAAACGCATTTTATCGCTTGTTTATACTAAACGATATCTCAATGCAAACACAACGTAAACTCGAAATGCAGCTTTACTTTTATGCATCTTAGTTATTATGTGTGTTAATTGTGTGATTACTTGTTTAATGTTATGTGGTTATCTCAACGCAACGCTTATACGCTCAACGCTCACTCGCAACTCGCTTAAACGCAACGCAATGCTTAACGCAAGAAGCGAAAGTTGGAAAACTAACTCGCATAACACGGCTGTCCGAATGGACATCCGGTCGAATGGACATTCGTCCGGATGACCATCCGATTGGATGGCCATCCGACCGAACGCCACTTACTTGCACCACCTTAACTCACTCTCTCACACTGTAAATACTGCCCGTACACGTCCTTCCACTGATTTGACATCTCCATCCGACCAGCTGCACTCTAGACGTTCCCAGTCCCTTTTTTCTCAAGATTTAAGGCTATTTCGTAAGTATTTCTCCCTAAATCTTGTACAATCATCATCACTACACACTTCTACATCATCTTCTCCATCAAAATCACAGACAAACACTGATTTTCTTCTTGAAATCACCTGATTTGGACTCCTTGAAGGTGGTTCTCACTCAGTTGCTTATGCAAACTGTTGTGCGACATCATCTCATCAAGATTTGTCCAGATCTCAAGGATTTCCACGCTACTCAACACGAATCTCAACAGGATCTCAACATTTTTCAACTGATTTCAACTTTTCTTCAACTTCTACTCAAAACCGATGGGATCTAGATTCATTCAGGCTCTCTAGTCATTCTCTAGTTGAGAATCAGCTTGAAAATGGATTCCCACCGGAGAGACGACCGATTAACGTATCAGACATGAAGTTTCATCAATGATAGTGAATCTGATCGAACGGGGTGATTCCCATCCGGTCGAATGAACTGAACCTTGGTGTGTTTCCTTTGTTTGACACGTCGTCACGCCGTCTCCGTTAAAACCCTAAAACTTTTACTTAGAAATTTTACATAGTTTACAAAACAACAGATTACCTACTCGAAAGATCATCCGATCGAATGACCATTCGACCAGGTGAACTGTCCTTTATACTAATCCTTGTTCAAAACGATTTAGTTAAACTTCAAACTGCCAATTTCTCAATCGAATAACCATCTGATCGAAGGGCCATCCATCTGGATGACCATCCGACCTGATGACTTGGCATCTATACTTTACATAGTTTAAATGCTACAACTAAAACTTCAAAAATTTCCAAAACTATTTACAAACCCGTTCGAATGGTCGTCCACTCGGATGACCATCCGCTCTGATGACCATCCGATCGAATGGGTACTTATCCGTTCAACTCACCATTCGACACTTATCACATCCGACGCACTGTTTACACGTTGTTCAATGCTCACGCTACTGTTCTATGCTCAGGCTAACTCCAACACGCTCCCTTCAATCAAAGTCTGTGTTTACTAGCTAAACACGCATTGTGAGTATACTCGAACCCATTTTCTTTAAACGCACTTTTGGGTGTTACAAACGTTCTCTATCAAAACACAACAACACACAACGCAAACACTTTTAACGCTAACCGCTCCCGCATGTTATACGTGATCTATGAATGCTTGTTACTATGCTTAGACAGTGTTACACTATACCGCCTCTAGCAACAATAGTACTATAGTTTGGATTCAGCACCTGTCGTGGACATGGGTTGCTAGGGATCACATCTCCTTACTTTACGTGTCCGTTGGACATGTGTCGCGCATACTCTACAACGCAGTCTCATGTTTAAGTGTGAACATAGTTTTGATAGTTACTTGCTTCGCTCGTTACGTGATACATGCTGGTTATACGTAAACGCTTTCTCTACTATATGCTATACAAACTTGTGTACTCACCTTTACATTTTATGTATTGACTTTATTTTAACGTATGTGACAGGTTGATAGGATGCTACGCTGTGATGAAACGAAGTAGAAAGTCTAGAAACTCCACAAATAGAAATCTAGGTTGTCGGACTTGATGTGCTTTTGAGACACGCTATCTGTAATAATAATTTGTGGAATGTTTGCTGATTGGTATGGGACAATTAACCTTTTATATATTGCCATTTAGTAGTTGTTATGGATTCTCTTGAGCAATCTGGTTCGCCTAGTGCCACGCCCCGATGTTTCTGCCATCGGTTGGGGTGTGACAGATTGGTATCAGAGCCATAACTATAAGGAATTAGGTCGAGTCTTAGGATTGACTTAGTCTATAGTCAAAGTACCAACAGATTGCTCTGTGCGAACCCAATAGGGATTTGCATGAGCTTACTCTTGATACTCTCGTTCGAACTCGCGGAAACTACATCTTCATGCGGACCCGCATACTACAGTTCCGTACGAAGTAGCTTTTCCAAAGGCTGTAATACTACTGTTGCCTTTCCTAAGGCTAACACAATACACACGTTTTCGAAAACACTCGCATAACACAATCGAGTGATTAGGTCGAGATTAGGTGTGAAAACCAAGAACTCTAAAAAAAATCGCTCACTCTACGCGTATTTTTACTCTCAGCACGAGAATCTTCGTTGAGCTAGGAGTGAAATCCACATCTTGATGAAATTCTCCATCTCTATCTCGTGGTTTTGCCACACTTTCAGGAACGAAGCTGTTAAGATAGGGGTGAAACCCGCATCTTAATAACACGTTCCACTCTACTTTGATTTTTCAAAACTCTCACCAAAGTCTCGACGGATTCCAATGACTCGATTCACGTAGTAACCGAAAGGATGCGTGCCGTTCGCCATATTTTGGCGAGAGCACAGTCTATTAGGCCAAGGCGTGCACTCGAGGTCGTTGTGAATAGTCGAATCTGTAACAACCCGACTTTTGAAGTCAAAGTCAATGGGAGAAAAGATTGCTAATTCGATCTGTCATTCCTTGCTTAATTATTACATGTACTTTCGAACCTCGCAAATCGATACCTTATTTATATTATTTTAGTTGTATTATATGGAGTATTTATACAATAAGCGCTATTTAACGCTAATCTATTTAACGCTAATCTCATCACAATCGCATCGCAACTTGAATCGCAGTTCTGGATATTGTTTTATGTGTGTGTGCTATTATGTGTTACTTATGCATGTTCATTGTATGTTTGATGTGATTAATCGCAAGCGCAATCGCAACTCTATCGCAACGCAATCTCATCGCGAACTGGAAAAGCAAGGTTATTTATGTTGTTGTATGTTAGTTATGTTATTTGTGTAACTATTATTTAAAACTACCGCATCGCTTAATCGGCACTTTCTTAAACGCATCGCAATGATCAATGCACGAAACGAATGTCGGAAACTAACTCACTCGAGCCATCCGATCGAAGGGTCCTCCGACCCAATCACCTACACCGCCTTTCTCCTCTTCACCTATAAATACTCACCTGTCACATCACTGTTCACGTGATGTGATAGCTCTCCTCCGACCCTTCGCATTCTCGGCACTTTCTTCTCGATTCCTCGCGATTCTTGTAAGTTTTCATCTCAAATCTTGTACTTCCTTGATCTACACACACTTTCTCATCGATTTCACCATCAAATCTTAACTTCTCACCATGAAATCTGTGGATTTGGGCTGTTCATGGGTTCTCATGAACGCCAAAGTGTGACCTCATTCCACCAAGAACAACTCAGATCTAAAGGATTTCTACAATGTTTAAACACTGATTTCACCTAAATCTAAACCTATTTCAAGTATTTCAAACTTTTCTTCAATGTTCTTAACTTTTCACTCAAAACCGATAGGATCTTAGCTAGTTCCAGGCCTTCTACTCATTCTCTAGTGATGTGCCGGTCTGAGAATGGATTACTATCGAAGAGATGACCGACTTAACGGGTTGAACATGAAATCTCGTCAAGAACAGTTGCTGATCAGACGGGGTGATTCCCATCCGATCGGACGACTTGGACTTGGGATGGTTTCCGTTGTTTAATACATTGTCATACCATCTCGGTTGAACCGTAAACTTTCTAAACTTAACAAATTTTACAAGTTTTCAAAACGAATAGGTCACTGAATGGATTGCCGTCCGATCGGATCACCATCCGATCGAACGACAATCCTAACGGATGACTTGTGGCCTTCAACACTTAACCAAATTTTGCCAAACTTCAAAATATCAGTTCCAACGAATAGTCATCCGATCGAATGACCATCCGATCGAATGAATATTCTACCAGGGGACTTGGATCACTGAAAATTCTCACTTGAAAGGATCGCCATCCGAGCAAACGGCCCTCTGTCCGGATGACCGTTCGACCGGACGACCTGAAAGGTAGAGGTACTACTCTCTTTTTAAAATGCTACAACGAAAACTTCAAAGTCACATCATACGCAAACACACCCATTCCAAACGGACAACCCACTGACCGAATGGCCATCCGTCCGGAAGGTCATCCGATCGGATCACTATCCGTCCAACATCTCACCGACACGCCGTTTAATGCACCGTTCATCGCTTACACTATCGTTATCTAATCAGGCTAATCTTTCCAGCGCTCCCTTCAATCTAAGCTTGTATTTATTTGTTTAAACACGAACCGTGAGTATACTCTAACCCTTTTTTCTTTACACACTTTTGGGTGTTACATACGTTACCTATTTCAAATCACAATCGACACACAACGTAAACACTTTTATACGCTAACCGTCTCTGCATGTTATACGTGTTATTCGATGAATGCTTGTATGTTATGTTTACACAGTGATTGTTGCCTGACACCTTAGCAACGATAGTACTATAGTTTGGACTCAGCACCTGTCATGGACAGGGATTGTTAAGGGTTTTACTTCACGTGTCACAGTGGTGATATGTGTTGCGCATTCTACAACTAGCAGTCATGTCTGTGCATATTTCATTGTTGATAACCTGCTAGCTTCACTTTTCAACATGTTACATGCTGGTTATGCGTAAACCGCTTTCGCTACTATTATACTACTAAACTTGTATGCTCACCTTTACACTATGTGTATTGACTTATTTTAACGTATGTGATAGGTGTTTAGGATGCTGTGGTATTCTTTGCTTGTGGAATCGAGCTAGGGCAGTCTAGAAACAAATTAAATAATTTATGAGTTGTCAGAACAGTTTTCTATTTGTCTTTTAGAACAATTTGTCTGTAATAACTGTGTTTCTTTATATGTTACAGTATGGGACGTAATGATTAAATATTTGGTAATTATAGTTGTTATGGAATCTCTTGGACAATCTGTTTCGCTCAGTGCCTCACCTTGATGTTTCCGCCATCGGTTGGGGTGTGACAGAATCACTTTGGGTAGTCGATGTCTAACACCCCAGGCAATCTATTTCGATTCTAAGCCCGCAATCGCTGATTTTACGCGCTATCGATTTTATGTGGTTAAATGTTTATATGTTTCGATTTTGGAGGTTTTATTCGCTTTCCGCTCATCGTTTATTAAATGCGCACAACTCGCACAGCAATCGAATCTCAAACGCTAACTAATCGCAACTCAAACTAAGCACTCTCGTACGCAACTCGCTATCACTCGCAACTCTCTAACGTGAATCACGCACTTGAAAGATAAGTGAATACGTGCAAAATATGTAGGTGAATACGTGCAAAATATAGGTGAATATGTGCAAAATATGTGCTTACGAGAATTATGTGCTCCTACGTGCTTATGTGCCTATGTGTATACGTGCTTACGTAGATTATGTGCCTATGTGCATACGTGTTATGTGCCTACGTGTTCCTGAGCTTTACAACAAGGAAGTTTTACAATACGCTAAAACTTTACGAAACCCGATATAATCAAATCTCGTCTGAATCCTATGACGATGTCTGCTGCAGACAATGTCGTCATTTAGAACCCACACCACACGTGCAACTCGACGCAACCATGCTGACAAGCGCATCGCTTCACTCGTGGCCAAGGAAATGGCTATGGTCATACCTCAGATCGTCAGTGAGATTAACGATGTCAGTAGCAAGTCCTCTGTTGAATCTAAGAGCCACTTTCTGAAAGCTCCTTTCAGCTTTAAGCAATTCAAGGCCTGCGGTCCTGCTAACTTCACTGGTGAAGATGGACCCAGTGCTATGTTCCAGTGGTTTGACGCAATCAAAGTCACCTTCAGGCAAAGTGGATGCCGAGAAAATCTGCGTACTGTTAATGCTACTGGAGTTTTTCAGTCCAGGGCTCTGGACTGGTGGACTGCTGAGCGTAACAGGCGCGGTAATGATGCAGCTTACGGCCTTTCATGGGAAGAGCTCAAGGAGCTTATGATGAAGGAGTTTTGTCCTCCTCATGAGGTGCAAAAGCTGGAGAATGAATTCTGGCATATCAAACAAGAAGAAGGTGACAACGCTGGTCTCATCGCTCGCTTCAAGCAGCTCAGTATTATTTGTCCTGGTTAAGTGACAACTCCGGATATAATGATCAAGAAGTACATCCGCGCTTTACCCGATTATGTAGCTGACTTTGTTCAGGAAGCTAAACCTGCTACTATTGAGGAGACTTACCAACTCGCAGCTGAGATCAACGATAAGCGAGTCTTAGCTGGGTATTTCAAGACCTCAACCAAGAGCCTCAATCAAGTCACCGCAACTCCCGCTACCGAAACTGCAACATCACAAGTTTCAAAATCTTCATGCTAGAATCGCAAGCGCAAGGGTAACAACAACAACTACGCTACTACCGTCGCTCCTCTCAACGTTATCCCCGTACAACCCAACAACAACAAGAACCGACAAGTTGCAGCTCCAAACAACAACGCACCTCCTGCTAAGTGTGCGTACACTGGTGTTCACCCTCTCTGCCCTACTTGCACCTACCATCACCCAGCTGGGGTAAATTGTCGTTTCTGTCCCAACTGCAACGTGTATGGGCATTTCACTGCTCATTGCCATTCAGGCCCACGTCAACAAGCTGTTCAAGCTCCCGCACCACCAGCTCAATCCCTCGCTATTCAGGGTAACCAAGCAGCTCCTGCGCCCGCTGCTCATGCGCGAGCCTGCTACTCTTTTGGTGACCCAAACCACTTCGCCAACGTCTGCCCGAATCGAGTTGTGAAACAAGAACCGCAACAGCAACTATCACCGCAACAACAACAACAGCAGCATCAGCCTCAACAACAGCAGCAAAAACCACAACCAGCAGCCCGCGGAAGAACTTTCAACATCAATGTACGCCAGGCTCAAACTGACAACAATGTTGTCAATGGCATGTTTCTTGTTAACGGTATTTATGCTTCGTGTTTATTTGATACTGGAGCCGATAACTGTTGTGTGTCGTTTGAATTCGAAAAGCTCCTAAACCGTAAACGCGCTAACCTCCCAATGACGTTCGACGTAGAAATTTGCACCGGAAGAACCGTCATCGTTAGTTCTATTCTTCGTGATTGTACTCTTGAACTCAATAATCACGTTTTTCCAATCGATCTCATTCCGATGCAACTTGGTAGTTTCGATATCATAGTAGGCATGGATTTTCTTCGCGAAAATCATGCTAAAGTTGTTTGCTTCGAAAAGATGATTCGTTTCTCTCTAGCTAATGGCGACCAACTCTGTGTTTATGGAGAAGTATCTTCGAAGGAATTGAAACTGATGTCGTGTATACAAGCAAGCAAGTATCTCCGCAAGGAATACAAGGCTTTCTTAGCACATATTGTAGTAGCGGAGAAGGAAAAGAAGCCGATGGAAAAGGTACTTGGGGTTCGTGATTTTCCTAATGTCTTTCCTGGCGATTTACCTGGTCTACCCCCGACCCGTGATATTGATTTTCGTATCGACCTCATTCCTGGAGCTAACCCTGTCGCTAAAGCCCCTTATCGCCTCGCACCATCCGAAATGCGTGAACTTTCTAGTCAACTCCAGGAATTACTTGATAAAGGCTTCATAAGCCCTAGCACATCTCCATGGGGCGCACCTGTCCTTTTCGTGAAAAAGAAGGATGGATCGTTCCGAATGTGCATCGATTATAGGGAACTCAATAAGCTTACTATCAAGAATCGCTACCCTCTACCCCGAATCTACGACTTATTTGATCAATTGCAAGGTGCTGCGTGTTTTTCTAAGATCGATCTACGCTCTGGTTATCATCAACTACGAATTCAGGAGGAAGATATTCCTAAAACCGTTTTTCGTACCCGCTATGGCCATTATGAATTCGTCGTTATGCCCTTTGGTCTTACCAACGCACCCGCGGTCTTCGTGGATTTGATGAACCGTGTGTGTAAACCCTTTCTCGACCGCTTCGTCATCGTGTTTATCGATGATATCCTTATCTATTCAAAGTCGAAAACTGAACACGCGCAACATCTACGTTTAGTTCTCAAGCTTCTCCAAGGGAATCTCCTCTACGCCAAGTTCTCCAAGTGCGAATTTTGGCTCGAGGAGGTTTAATTCCTCGGTCACATCGTCAATAGTCAAGGTATTCACATCGACCCCGCGAAGATTAAAGCAGTTAAGAGTTGGATTACACCAAAAACCCCGTCCGAAGTTCGTTCTTTTATTGTATTGGCGGGTTATTACCGTCGATTTATCGCTGATTTCTCTAAAATCGCCGTTCCTCTCACCTCTCTGACGCATAAAAACAAGCCTTTTGTTTGGGGAACTGAACAAGAGGAAGCCTTTCAAACTCTTAAGCGTATGCTTTGCGACGCTCCCGTACTTGCGCTACCCGATGGAAACGATGACTTTCTTGTTTACTGCGATGCCTCTAACCTAGGTCTTGGTTGTGTTCTTTTGCAACGGGACACGGTTATCGCGTACCCATCTCGTCAGCTCAAAGTCCATGAGAAGAACTACACCACCCACGATCTCGAACTCGGTGCAGTTGTTTTTACGTTAAAGATTTGGCGACACTACCTTTATGGTACTAAGTGTATGGTCTTCACCGACCATAAAAGCCTACAACACATCTTGAACCAAAAAGAACTGAATATGCGCCAACGCAGATGGGTCGAACTTCTCAACGACTACGACTATGAGATACGCTACCACCCAGGCAAAGCAAATGTCATTGCCGGCGCTGTTAGCCGACGAAGCTATTTACATAGTTTTCGTAACATTCAAGCCCAACACAACCTCGAAGCCCTCATTCGCGATGCTCAACACGCTTGTTTTCTCGAGAACACTTTGAAGGAAGAACGAATACTTGGAACCGAAAACCAACTAGTGAATAAACTGAATGGTATCTTTCACTATCTCGACTGCATTTGGCTACCTAGTCGCAATAATCTCCGAGAGATTTTGCTGACTGAAGCCCACAAGTCTCGATATTCCATTCATCCGGGTGCCGACAAAATATACCAGGACCTCCGTGCTAGGTATTGGTGGCCAGGAATGAAGAAGGATATCACACTCTATGTTTTGAAGTGCCTAACTTGCTCCAAAGTTAAGGCCGAACATCAACGACCCTTTGGCTTACTCGAACAACCCAAAATCCCGATGTGGAAATGGGAGAGTATAGCTATGGACTTCGTTACGAAGCTCCCTCGCACGCCATCAGGTCAAGATAGCATTTGGGTTATCTTGATCGACTTACGAAATCCGCTCACGTCTTACCAATACGAGAAGACTATAAGGTTGAACGATTGGCACGAATCTATACCGACGAAGTCATTTGTCGACATGGGACACCTCGTGACATCATCTCTGACCACGATGGTCGATTTACTTCGCGTCTCTGGGAGACATTCCAATCCGCTCTCGGTACTACTCTTAATCTCAGTTCCATCCCCAGACCGACGGTCAGACTGAACGCACGATTCGCACCCTTGAAGACATGCTTCGTTCCTGCGTTATAGATTTCGGTGGTAATTGGGATTCGCATTTACCTTTAGTCGAATTCTTGTACAACAACAGTTATCATGCTAGTATTCAAATGGCACCCTTTGAGGCATTATATGGAAGAAATTGTCAATCGCCTATTGTATGGCACGAGATCGAAGACACACAAATTACCGGTCCTGAGTTAATACTAGAAACGACTGACAAGATCCTCCAGATACGAGACAACCTCTTGAAAGCGCGGAGTTGTCAAAAGAGTTACGCCGATAAACATCACAAGCCCCTTGAGTACAAAGTTGGTGATCACGTACTCCTAAAGGTTTCACCTTGGAAGGGGGTGATCCGATTCGGCAAGAAAGGAAAGCTAGCGCCACGATACGTTGGTCCCTTTAAGATTCTGGAAAGAATTGGTAAAGTGGCATACCGACTCGAGTTACCAGAGGAATTCAGCAACGTACATCCGACTTTCCACGTCTCGAACCTCCAGAAGTGTCTAGCCGAAGAAAACATGCATGTCCCCCACGAGGATTTGCAAGTTAACGAAACTCTACACTTTGTGGAAAAGCCAGTAGAAATCATGGACCAGGAGACCAAGATACTTCGACGCTCTTGCATTCCTATAGTCAAGGTTCGCTGGGAAGGCAAACGCGGCACCGAGTTCACTTGGGAAATCAAAAGTGATATGAAAGCTAAATTTCCACAACTCTTCGTTATGCATGCGCCTTAATTTCGGGATGAAATTCCCTAAAGTTGGGGAGGCTGTAACAACCCGACTTTCCGGGTCATTACTTGTATAATTGCTTGAATTCTGAGATTCGATAATAGTTAACCCTATGCGGTAGTCTATATATATTGGTTTTTAGCTATTTTAAACTATGTTTTACAACGCGTTCATAACGCTTATTTCAAACGCAGTTATCGCATTTAACGTAGTTTATAACGCATACTATTTAAACGCAGTTTATAACGCAAACTATTTAAACGCATTTTATCGCTTGTTTATACTAAAGGCTATCTCAATGCAAACGCAATGCAAACTCGAAACACAGCTTTACTTTTATGCATCTTAGTTATTATATGTCTTAATTGTGTGATTACTTGTTTAATGTTATGTGGTTATCTCAACGCAATGCTTATACGCTCAACGCTCACTCGCGACTCACTTAAACGCAACGCTTAACGCATGAAACGAAAGTTGTTAAACTAACTCGCACAACACGGCTATCCGAATGGACATCCAGACGAATGGACATTCGTTCGGATGACCATCCGATTGGATGGCCATTTGACCGAACGCCACTTACTTGCACCGACCAGCTGCTCTCTAGACGCTCCCAGTCCCTTTTTTCTCAAGATTTAAGGCTATTTCGTAAGTATTTCTCCCTAAATCTTGTACAATCATCATCACTACCTGTAACAACTGTCAAATTTCCATGTAGTTCCGTATATGTTAAACAGTAATTTATGCTTTAATGACTGTGCTTGATCTGAATTAATGGCATGAATGCTTTCTGATTATTGCCATAAACATACAAGTGCATCACATATTGCATGATGGCATATCATTATTGCATGCAACACCTTATGATTCAAATGATGCACGAAACAAAGTTAGCACAGTTATCACACAAACTAGAAGTACTGATGGGAGTTCAGTGCTCAGACAGACATGATGTTAAGACACAGAATGATCCAGAAACCAAGAGTTACACTAGTATAGTGTGTAGGAAAGTAAGGATCATAAAACTGCCTTTCTAGTGATAGTTTAAGTGCCGGAAAGTGCCTAAAACTCACATAAACTGCAGAATTCTGCAAATTTCAGCAAAATTCAGCATTCTAACATTAAAATAATATGCTGAATTATGGTTTAATGGTCCAAAATACTTTCCCAAGTGCCGGGATTCAAAAAATGTCACAAAAGGGAACATAAAGCACACGAAACTGCGTAGTTTAGCAACTTAACGAACCGGTAACCAACCGAACAACCCGACACTACTCGAAATACCAAATTTTCACTAGAAGCATTGTTTTATCATTTCTGAGCTAGTAATAGTCACCAAACATCATAACACCTCTTATAATCACATAACAACTAAAAACACTAACTTAACACTTAAAATCTAACTAATTTCCTTAACTATCCATTACATGCTAACCATCTACCCCCCCCCCCATTGACGACGGTCACAAGGGTGGCCCCACCCATGATTTCTTTAATTTGTTTATTTGATATTGTTGTTGGTCCTAGAAACATAATATACAATGGTTTAAAGAATGTTGGAAGTTTATTTAAATTAACCACAAGACCTCATTCTCTCATTTCACCAAACACTACACACCTTCATCTCTCTCCCTCCTTCTCCCCTTGTCACAACCGAGAACCACCACCACCACCATACCACCTATTTTCACTTCAATATCTTCCAATCTCATGTGTTACAAAGGTGCTAGGAGCTTAACTAAGGAGCTTGGTGCCATTGGAAGTTGAAGGACGTTTCACAAGAGCTTTTAACCACCAAGTTTATCATCGTCTTCATCTTTGGTTTCTTCCCTAGCCTTGTGCTAGTAGTAAGACCCTCATAACTCTATTTTACTTCTCATTATGTTGGTTAAAAGGATATGTAAGATGTTAAACATGAAGATCATAAAGAATCAAGAAGATAATCTTTAACATAAAGCTCACTATCATAATAATCTATGTTGTTTAAGTGTATGTGTGAATCTTGATTGTTGATTTCTTGTTTTTATGATGTTAAACATCATATGAAGCTTGCTAGATTGTGATCAAACACATGATCTAGCAAGTGAGAGGATGATCTTGTGAAAAATCAAAATGATCATCCTATTATGTGAAACATGAACTTGAAAATGGAGATGGTTTTGTGTAAAATGATGATGAATACATGTTATTAGTCTTGTACATGGATGATTTCAAAGATGATTTTCTCAAGAAACCAAGTTTACATATAAGATTTACATAGTCATGATTTTCAAAGAAACTAACCATGTTTTTAGTATTAAATCAAGTGTAGAAATATGTTGATGACAAGAAAAATTCAAAAGAATGATTTTTAGAAAAATCATTTTACAAGTTGTGAAAGACTAACTTTTCCAAGAATGATGTTTATGAACAAATAACCACACTTTTAAGGGTAACTAAGCCTACTAATTAACATGGTAAGTTACTACAAGTTTTTACAAAATTTCAAGTTCATGATGTAGTGAAAATTGTAAGATTTTGGCTCATGGTAAGTGTTGTTTGATTTGTTGTTGATTGGTGATGATTTTAAAAGAAAATGATATGCTTTGAAAGCATGGAAACCTCCATTTTTAAGAGGAAACTATGACAAAAATTTTCTAGAATTTAAACACTTAGAAAAATATTTTTAAACAAGTGTTTACAAGTATATTCTAACCATGATTTTTCATATAAAATTTGCCATAATTTTTGTTAAAAAAATTACAAATATTGGAGGTTGTTTTTAATAAATAAAAATGACTAAGTATGTATTTAGGAAAATATATATTTAGATGTCACAATTTGTGTGATTACTTGTATATTATGTGTATTAGTCATATTATTTTAGGATTTGAAATAATATAACTTACCAAAATACCAAGAATTATAACACAAAATATTACCAAAATTCCAAGAAAAAAATATATAATTTATACCCAAAATTTGGTCAAACCAAACAAGGAATATGAATTACATATATATATATTCCAGAATTAAGTTCATATATATATATATTGGCAAATAAATTAAACGGTATTTTGGAAACCAAAGAAACGGAAATTATGATTTTTACAAGTGTTACAAAAATATATTATATTTTTGTCAAGAAGAAAATATATTATTTTTGAGTAAAGAAAATATATATGTTTTCTTGAACAATTAGAAAATATAATATTTTTGGAGAAAATATATATTTTCTTAAGAAAATTTAGAATATATTATTTTTGGGTGGAAAAATGGATTTATAAATATTTTCTAAGTTAATCTTGAAAATATATTATTTTTGAGGTTTGTATGAAAATATAATTATTTTTGCCAAGGAAGAATTATCGATAATTTTCTATAAAAGTTTTCTTAAAATATATATATTTTAGGAATATATATGTTGGTGATTTTTATTGGTTAAAAATAATATTTTGGAAAATTTAATACAAAAATTAAGTATAAGAATACTTAATAAATACAATAAAAATACGTATTCTCGTATGTATAAATACACACCGGGATACACCACCAATACTTGGCAAAATACACAAGTCTAAAAATACAAGTACAGTTACACCCATCCTTGGGGAAATATTCATGGAAGGATTACAAAACAAATAAGTTAAAATATATTATTTTAACAATTATTCCAAAAGTTAATAAATATAATTTAAGTTAAAATATTATTATTTTAACAAATAATTATATACTTTGGAATAATATTTATTATATCAAAAATAACTCAAAGATGCTAAGTCATAACAATTAAGACTAAAAGCCGAGGCGCGACCCATCTGTCTAATAGATGTAGCACGTGTGTAGGTAGTCGTGCGGCCGAGGAAAAGCTTTGAGTTACACCAGCTAGCAGGACGCAAGATTGTGAGTTCATGTCCTCCTTTTCTTTTAACTATTTTTAGTTTTATAACTTTGGGGTTGAAATACATGTTACAAATGTTTCGATGATTACAAATGGTATGGTTAACTAAGGAATGAACTGTTAGATCATGTTAATGGGTAGGCGTTAACTTAAGATCATTAATCCTTGTAAAAGGACCGAGGGGTATGAGTGATAGATCTATTGGGTGTTGCGAGCAACACCTATGAGCCCGCGGGTTGGACCATGTGGTGACTATGTCGTTCCTGCCGGATGGCCCGGTACGAAATACGCATAAAGGGTTGAGCCTTCCTACACCGTTGCACACATATTAATGTATTAGCTACACATTAATTGATCTGTTCATGGACGCTTTCATACCGGTTTTCAAAGACATACATACAAATGTTTACAAGATTATCGTGCACACATACAAACACATGAACTCGCTCAACTTTTGTTGATGTTTTCAAACTACATGTATTTCAGGAAATTGAAAATGGATCTGGCGGGCGTTCAAGGTTGTCAAGATGTGTCTACAATAAACGATGTCATCCAGTTTTGGATGGTTTGAATCGTGTATTTTATCTTTGGTAGGATACATGGTTCAAAGCCTCATTTTATTAGTATCTTTTGTTAAAGTCTATTATGGAACTTGAAACATTTGGTTGGTTTGTATTTTGAACTTGAAGTCTTTGTATGGTGTTAAACAATATGGTTTGTATTATTTTGAAACTCAGTAATGGATGAACATCATGATTTCTAGCTTATAGTTATTTGGTATAATTGAATGCAATGATATTAAGCAAGTCACACATAACACGCTTCCGCAAAAGTCAGGGTGTGACAGTTTGGTATCAGAGCTTCGATTGTAGCGAACTAGGATTCCTTCTCGAGTCTAGACTACAATCATTAGGGCTCTCTCACGAAAATATTTTTACAAAATATTTTTCATTGCATTTTTAAAACACCAAGATCCATGGAACAAACGTTTTACAAAGGAAAGACAAGAAACATGAGCAAGGTCACAGTGGTGGTTGTAGTTTACATGGAGTAGACTAGCTAAGATAGAAAAAGTTTCATGACGGAATATGTGAATACATGATTAAGTGATGATTGTCTTTGTTTACATACACCGAGTGTTAGTAGGTTAACATATGTGCACGTGCTATGATTGTTATGTTACAGGTATACATGTCCTCATCTGAGAGCGGTCTGTCAGAGGAGCACGATCCGATGGAGATCGTCTCCGACGACGAGGTAGCACCTATACCAGAGGTTTTGACTTCAGACACTGATAGCGATCCAAAGATGTTATCAAGTGACGACGATGACTTCCAGCCTTTCGCTCTCCCGGACTTTGGAAACGACGTACCTATCGCTGATGGCATTCCTGTCGAGGATCTTTTTGATTTCCCTGCTCATATCCATGATCACCTCATCATCGGTCACCCCGATGGTGAGCATATTGTCGCACCTATCCTCGACGCTGCTCCCCTCATGGTCATTCCTCCTGAGGGTGGGCCCTTTGATGATCTCTTTGGCGATGATGTCGATTTATTTTTGGATGGTCCCCCAGCTGACGTTCAGGGCGACAGGGAGGTTGATGATGATGTTGCTATACTGGATGTACCTCCTCCAATCATACCCGTTTTTGAACTATCCTCTAACTCCAGCTTGCATTCAGTTTCAGACTCCTTTGAGTCTGTTACTTCTTCGGCCCTGCAGGCGGTAGGACTGCAGCTTTATGCCACTGATTCCGATGACGACACTGCGATGTCAGCTGCACCATTATCCCCTGCTCGAGTTCCTACACCTCCACACGTTCTAGAGCCTATTCCTGAGCCAGACCCTGTTCCGTTCCGTAGCCAGATATTGCACCACTTGTCCCAGAGCCGATACCTACACCCCTTGATCTCCCACTTGTCGATCCATACATTCCACCACCCCCACCCGCTGATGTTGCTCCCACACCTCCATTTGAGTCTGACGCTCACTGCACCAATCTTCCGATTGTCTTTTGCCAGGAGATCCCTGCTCCCCGACCAGGGGAGGGTACCTCGGGGCAAACTCCGAGTTATGACCCGTTTGCTTCAGCCGGTTTCCCTCCGATCCCACAGACTACACCTTTCACTCCATTTACATCTGCATCGCTTGATGAGCCATTTTGGTGGTTCCCTCCATATATTATGCCCATTTCCGACCCCTACCATCCCTCGTATTTCATTGGCTACACACAGGATGAGTTGCTTTTATCGTTACAGTTGCAGTTTGAGATTTTGAGTCGTAGAGTACTTATGTTGGAGTTCGGTGAGGGTGCCCGATGGTCACCCTATACCTGTCATTCTACTTTTGTCCCTCCACACTCATCACCGTCAGCTTCATTCGTACCTCCACCTGCTGCTCCCACTCCTATTCCTGGTTTTGATGCCCGCTTTCTTACTGTCGAGCAGCAGATTAGCTTTTTGCTTCACCATGTTTACGAGCTCGAGGAGGAGCTTGCCATGTCCGCAAATTGCTTTTCTTCTCTCATCCTCCTCCTCCGCCATCAGCACAGTAGGTTTTTGGTTTTATGCAGATGCATTACTTTTGGTGAGAGCAATACAATTGAGTCGAGATAGTGAAGATACGAAGACCATATTTTGATCATTACTTTTGTACATTGACAGACTTATTTGACAAGGGTGATGTGACCCTATGTCTCTTTTGATACGATACAATGTGGAAATGATGTAACTTATGGTTGGTCCTTAATGAAAGCTCAATAGTCGTGTTCTCATTAAATACATAGTTGCTTTACATGTTTGTGCTATGATTATATTGTTGCATTATTGTTTGCTATGATGATTGCTTATATCTATATATGTACATACGACACCTAGATGATTGATTATCGAATAAGACCTGACCTACCCGAATCTTTTTCCTAGAAGAAGAATGCCGCCTCGAAGGAACACCAATACCAACAATCCACTGCCCACGACAGAGGCAGAGTTACAAGAGCACATCTCACACGCCATCGCACAGCACGAGGCACTCTGCTCCGAACACAGTGGAGGTACCTCTGGGAATAATCCCCCAAATGGATACACCTATAAACAGTTCTTGGACTGCAAGCCCCTGAATTTCGATGGTACCTGGGGTGCTGTCGCCTTTGTGCGCTGGGTGGAGAAGACGGATTCTATTTTGAGAATGAGCAAATGCGCACCGGAACAAAGAGTCACATACATTTCTGGGCTATTTCTAGATGGGGCGATGTCGTGGTGGAACCTTCAGGTGCAGACTTTGGGTGAAGCTGCTGCGTATGCATTGACGTGGGATAAACTGAAGGAGCTGATGCGTAAAAAGTATTTTTCTCGAGTGGAGATCCAGAAGTTGGAAACGGAATTCTGGAACTTGAAAATGGATGGTCCAAAAGTGGCTGAGTACATTCAGAGGTTTCATGATTTGTCGAGAGTGGCTCCTTATTTGGTGGAGCCGGAGTTTAAAAGGATTGAACGCTTCATCTGGGAATTGGCACCTCAGATTCTGAGCATGGTGACAGCTTCCAAGCCTCCAACCATTTCTGAGGCTATTGACTTAAGTGTGGCGCTTACTGAGGAAGCAGTTAGGTTGGGAAAGTTTTGGATTTCTGAAACAAAGAAGAAAGAGACTCATGTGGAGTCATCAGGGGATAACAAAAGAAAATTCACTAACTTCAAGAAGGGTAACAGAGCAAACAACAACAATGCCAACAAGCGAAGAGACGCTAACCCGCCAGCTGAGGCACAAACTGGCGCTGCAAATGCTGAAAACAAGGGAAAGGGGTACATGGGTACCCTACCTAAGTGCAACAACTGTCAACGTCATCATACCGGGCGGTGTAGGTATGGAAAATGTGATAACTGTGGCAAAGTGGGGCATGCTAAGGAGACGTGTTGGCATGGTGCTGGGCATGGAAATGGAGGTCAAGGTGGTAATGGAAACCGCGGTGGGTATGGAAATCAGATGGGAAATCGAAACCAGGGAGGAAACGGTAATTTCGGAGGTAATGGAAATCGTGGTGGATATGGGAACCAAGATGGTAACTGAAATCGTGGAGGAAACAACAACAACAACAACAACTATCAGGGCGGAAATGGTAATGACCAGGGACGTGGTCAGGGTTGTTTTAACTGCGGTGACATGGGGCATTTCAGGAAGGATGTCCTAAAAACAATCAAGCTCGTGGAAGGGTGTTCAACATTGGAGCTAGGGAAGCACGCCAGGATCCAAACGTGGTTACTGGTACATTCCCTATTAATCAACGTTATGCATCTGTGCTGTTTGATACTGGTGTCGATTTTAGCTTCGTATCCCTAGACTTTAAGAATATACTTGGTTTAGTTGCGAATAAGTTAGATACCCCGTACTCGATAGAACTGGCTAATGGAAAGCTAGTAGAAGCTAAATAGGTGATTAGAGGTTGTATTATGGAGCTCGGAGAGCGTGAGTTTTCGATAGATCTTCTGCCAGTTGAATTGGGAAGCTTCGATGTCGTAGTGGGGATGGATTGGTTGGCGAGCAATCGTGCGGAGATAGTGTGCCATGAGAAGATCATCCGCATCCCGATGGTGAATGAAGAGACGATTGTGATTCACGGAGAGAAGCATGATACGCCCTTATGAATCATCAATTGTATGAAAGCGCAGAAGTTTCTACGAAAAGGATGTGTTGCCTTATTAGCTCATGTAATGGATAAGGAAGCCGAAGAGCCGAAGCTTGAAGATATCCCTGTGGTAAGTGAATATCCTGAGGTCTTCCCCGAAGACTTGCCAGGATTACCTCCACAAGGACAAGTCGAGTTCCGCATTGACTTGGTTCCAGGTGCCGCACCTGTAGCCAAGGCACCTTATTGACTTACGCCATCAGAGATGCAAGAGTTATCCATGCAACTTCAGGAGTTATTGGACAAGGGATTCATAAGGCCGAGCTTCTCGCCTTGGGGAGCTCCAGTGCTGTTCGTTAAGAAGAAGGATGGTAGCTTTCGTATGTGCATCGACTATCGGGAGCTGAACGAGTTAACCATCAAGAATCGGTATCCCTTGCCTAGGATTGATGATTTATTCGAGCAACTGCAAGGATCAAGCTACTACTCCAAGATTGATCTTCGATCGATTTTGATCTATATTATATAAATGATAATGATGGCTACAAGATTAAATATAAATAAATAAATATTTAATCTTACAATGTTTTCTAAATCTCTTACTGTTAACAAAAATACACTCTAGTTGCATTGTAGGAGCACGCTTACAAATTAATAAGATTAAGGGTATCAAGATTGACTGTTCATTATGCCAAAATGGACGGATGAGTAACGGGCCAAAACATATTTTGATCAAGGGTTTAAAAGATTTAGACATTATAGATAAAAGGGAGTTTCGATCTGTTTCATCACAGTCCATGTTTTAATTTACACATTTGATAAATTACCATTACCAGTATAAACATAAAACTATATTTCTTACCATATATCTCCTATCATTTATTTTTAATCACCTGCGTCCAACATTTCTCTTTAACACATTTACATCACACCCTCAATCTAACCTAATGTATATAAACACATCGCACATCTAAGGTGCTGTTTGTTTTTTGCCCAGAAGCTCTTCTGAGCACTTATGTCTGCGTCGCGCAGAGGCGCGCAGACATAAGGTTCCTGCAGGGTGTTTGTTTTCTTGAAGATCTGCAGACCAAAAACGTCTGCGAGGCCTCTTCCCCAAGCAGACCTGTCCACAAGTCTTCTAACCTCTGCAGACCTCTTCACCCTCTTCAAAACATTCATCTGCCCCACATCTCCGCCACCACCTCCCTGCTCCGCCACCACCTCCCTGCTCCGCCACCACCTCCACTCCGCCACCCCCTGCTCCGCCGCCACCTCCACCACCGTCACCACCTCCGACCCCAAATTGAACCCCCAAATCATCAAATCGAACCCCAAATCATCATCATCAAAACCCCCAAATCATCATCATCAAAACCCCCAAATCGAACCCAAATCGAACCAAAACCCTAAATCGAACAAACCTCGAAATCTGTGTGTTTTGTGTGGTGACGATCATGTCGTTCAGCTCCTCCGCAAATCTCGAAGAACGGTGGCCGGAGCCGTCGACATGTCGTTCAGCTCCTCCGCAAATCTCGAAATCTGTGTGTTTTGTGTGGTGACGGTGTGAAGGCGGAGGTGGTGACGGTGGTGGTGATGATGGCGGTGGTGAAGTGGTGGCGGTGGTGAAGTGGTGGCGGTGGTGATGATGGCGGTGGTGCAGATTTGTGAGAGAGAGTAGAGAGAGATAAGTGTGTTTTGTGTGTGCAGATTTTAGAAGAGGTTTTATATAAAAAAAAAACAAACCCTCTTCTCCTTGCAGACTGCAGACATTTGGTCCACCTCTTCTCCTGCAGATGCCTACAGATGTGGTCCGCAGACTGCAGACCTTTTCCTACAGAAAAAACAAACAGCACCTAAGCCATTTTCACCAGCGCGTTTACACCCGCGGTAAACATCATCTACAATTTTCAACAACGCTATTTCCATTTACCATTCTACTTAGTAATGCAACATTTTTAGATGCGGGTCAAACCATGTTAGGTTCAAATTTATGGCGCCAAAGTTAGGTTATTCCTCAAAACACTTTTATCTTTACAAGTACATGTTTTAGTGTAGTGTTGTAGGATAGGAATAAAGCAAATTGAAAAAAAATGTGTTGCGTACTCACTGAATGTTTAACTTTCTTAAATAATAATAATAATGATAATAACCATAGAAAAATTGTCAGAAGATAAAGTTAGCATAAGCCATTCAGAAAAGAAAATAAAAGTTGATGAAAGAAACACGTTATTGATTATTTAGTTCATAACAAAATAGTACATGTTATAATAATCATTCCAAAACTTTTTTTTTGTTTTGCATTCTACTAGGGGTGCAAATAAGCCGAGCCGAGCGCGAGCTTGACCAGGCTCGAGCTCGAGCTCGATTAACTTATGAGAGCTCGGGCTCGAGCTCGGCTCGTTTGTATTTTCTCAAGCTCGAGCTCGGCTCGGGCTCAGCTCGTTTATTATCTATTAATTAGTATATTAAATAAAAAGAATATAAATAATAGACTTTTTAAGCTCGTGAGCTCGATAAGTGAAGCTCAGGCTCGGGCTCGTTTACTAAATAAGCTTATTTTTAGGTTCGAGGTTGGTTTGTAAACAAGTTTAAATAAGCTCGGCTCGACTCGGCTCGTTTACACTAAGGTTCGATGAGCCTAACGAGCTTCACATGTGAGGCTCGAGCTCGGGCTCGATAAACAAACGAGCTTTGTTTTTAGGCTCAAGCTCGGCTCGGGCTCGATAAGGCTCGACTCGTTTCGAGCTTTTTCTCGAGCCGATCTCGAGTAGCTCGCGAGCCGCTAGGCTCGTTTGCACCCCTACATTCTACATATTGATACTAATGACTTTCATAATCAACATCCCGCAGCAACGCACGAGTAACGTCAACTCATTACAAACAAAGAGAATACAAAAATATATTTAATCACGCAAAACGGTTTGATGATTGCATATTAAAATAGAACTCTATCAGTCAAATTTCAGCAAGCGATTTAGTGAAAGGCAAAAGACATTAATACAAAAACCACAAGCCTTTTGAACCCAAACACAACACCATGGAGCCAAACTCATAACAACTACCAAAAAGAAACAAATAAAAACATAAATAAATAATAAACTTCGATCGCACGCGATCATCTGACTGTCTGTCTGTCGATCCTTGATGTAAGTTATTCTATTCGGAAAGAGGGCACACCTTGAACCTATAGAGCAGTGTTTTCTTCTTCGAGGTCGGGTTATCAATAGTAAGAAGTATCTTACCAAGCTCAGTGATCTTGAAACTGTGACTGATCACCGGTTCATCGGTTGGAGTCATCTTTCTAGCCTTTTGTATGATTATAGTGTAATGGCTTTCGTTGTTCGGCACATATTCAGCACTATAGCTCACCTCCCAACCGACTACACGTAACTCCCATACAAATAAGCATTTCTGCAACAGTTTACCCATTTGACCCACCGTAAGGATCCAAAACCGCACATGAATACAACAAAAAGAAATACGAGTGTTCAACATTTTCATGTAAACCGTACCTCGTTTACTATAACCTCCACGGTCTGCTTGGTAGCTGGTTTAACGGTGACCACTGAAGCCGGATCATCAATTGTGAATTCGGGATTGCAATCACAGTAATCTACGCTCAACCCGCCGTACTGAATTGGTACGTGCTCCGGATTCACGTATCTGTTAAAAAAAATCAACACGCTTAAAACCTAAAGCGGTATAGGAACCAAGATGCATAAGTTTATAGTATATGTGACAAAATGGTTAAGTAATGGTTCAGGTTATTAAAAACTTTTCGACAAATTAGTGCGTTAAATAGTTTTACAAAAATATATTATTAGCATAATGATCTAAATTCTTGAATAAAACAGTTTGGGCGAATTTTAACCCATTATCTTGAGTAAAATGCCATATTCGTCCATGAGGTTTGGCCAGTTTTGCGACTTTCGTCCAAAGGTTTATTTTTCCCGCATTTGGATCCAAAAGGTTTGAAATCTTGACATTTTCATCTGGCTCGTTAACTCCATCCAATTTTCTCTGTTAAGTTGGGGGTATTTCAGTCTTTTTGTTAGCTTAAAGGGCAATTCGGTCTTTTTCACTTTATGTACAAGCATTTAGCATAATGTAAAAAACACCGAATTACCCTTTAAGTTAACAAAAAAAGACTGAAATACCCCCGACTTAACGGAGAAAAATGGATGCAATTAACGAGCCGGATGAAAATGGCAAGATTTCAAACCTTTTGGATCCAGATGCGAAAAAATAAACCTTTGGACGAAAGTCGCAAAACTGATCAAAGCTTAGGGACGAAATGACAATTTGCTCCATTATCTTTTTAGCTGATTCTTTTTTCTATTTTACCTACTTGGCTTGTTAGAGATATAACATAACCCTAATCGGCCCAATTATATATAAATGAGTTGAAATTGTCATCTCTAGTTTTTAAGGACTAACCGAGATGTATAAACAGAAAAAAAAAAAAGAAGAACTCACTTGAAAAGGGTTTCGGGTGTCTTGGCCGTGCTAGCGAATACAAACTTGCTTTTAGTCCTTTGAGTCATGAATGGACTAATCATTGTATAGAAAGCTAAATACCACCAAGGGGCATTGATGAAAACCTTCAAAGAAGATGTTAATATCAATAATGAATAATCACACACTTATTGCACAAAATATAATTAAAAAAGCTAAATTGTTAGGATGTTGTCCCCTTGGTTTTGCAATTTTCTTCTTCTGTTCAAAAAGATGTTCTTATGTATCTTACAATTATCAGTTGTTCAATTGTAACAAACATCTATAAACCAAAAATATCTCAAAATCTATAAATTTATAAACTACATATATTTTCTTTGCAAATATTAAATATATGAAACATTAGACTTTTATAAGGGTATAAATGAAACTAATTCTAAAGAAAAATCACAAATTTGAACCCAAAACTAGGCAACTTTCTCCTGCTCAAAAAAGATGATTTAATCTATCTTACAATAACCAATTATTCAAATAAAACAAACATCTATAAACTACATATATCACAAACATCTATAAAAATTATAAATTACATATATTTTCTTAACAATATATATGAAACATTAAACTTTTATAAGGGTATAAATGAAAGTAGCTCTAAAAAGATAAAAAAATTTGGCCACAAAATTTGGCAATTTTCTCCTTCTGTTAGGATCTTATCTATCTTATAATAATCAATTATTTAATTGAAACAAACATCTATAAACTACAAATATCTAACAAAATATTAACTACATATATTATTTAATAAAAGGCAAATTGGATTTAAATAATCCGATCTGACTGTTTTTTGCCAATAATAATCCCAACTGAGTTTATTCTCGATAGTGGTCCAACCTTTTTCATTTTGTTTGTATTACAAACCGATGTTTTAGGGGCTTTGATCAGAACGAGGATACGAGTCGATTGATGTAAAACTCACATCGAGATGGTGCTCCAAACGGCTTGATTTTTGTTGATTGGAAGTTTAAACACCCGAATTGAAGCACCGTTTTCGTCGTTTACGAGGTAAGTTTTACATCAATCGACTCGTACCCTCGTTCTGATCAAAAGCCCTAAAACATCGGTTTGTAATTTGGACAAAAACTTAACTCTGTTATGTTTTTATAATGGCGACGGACCATTATACAAACAAAATGAAAAAGATGGGACCACCATCGGGAACAAACTCAGTTGGGATTATTATTGCCAAAAACAGCCAAATGAGATTATTTAAATCCAATTTGTCTTAACAAAATATGAAACATTAGACTTTTAAAAGGGTATAAATGAAATTAACTCTACCAAAAAAAAATCACAAATATGAACCCAAAATTTGGCAACTTTCTCCTGCTCAAAAAGATAATCTTATTCTTATCTATCCTACAATAACCAATTATTCAATTGAAACAAACATCTATAAACTACACATATCTCAACATTATAACCAAATTATAACAACACAAACTCACCTGTTTTGCCACAAATTCAGGGTAGTTATCCTGCAGAATCTGCAGAGCTTGCCTGGTGGCTAACCGAAGCTCCCGTTTCGCCGGTCCAGGCGAGTTCTTCAAATCACTAATCTGAAAAATAGTATTCACCCCACCAGGCCTAAAATCCAACTTTCTTATACTCCTCTCAAGATACTGAATCCTCCACCTTAAAAACCTCAATCTTCCTTCATTATCACTAAACATTTTGTTATACAACTCTTTATTCTGAAACTCACCATACACATTATAACAAACTGGGTGTCCTTCTTTATCAAACCCATGATTAAACACAACTTTTTCAAGATCATCCCCTAAGTTTTCTTCTAATAAAGATTCAATATCAAATGTTTTTCTCCACTGGAGGGTGTCTTTGAACATAGTGAAAGAATCTTGGACTTTGAAGTCTCTAGCTCGCAAGAACTTGAGCAAAACGACGTCGGTTCGGTCGTCTTGGAAGATGGGTATGCCCCAAATTGAGAGTTGTGAAATGGGTTGGTTTTGGTTTTGTAAAAAGGCGAAGTCTTGATTGGTTATGGCTTGTTGGATTAGGGTTTTGAAGTCTTGAAGTGAGTTTTGTTGTGAAGGTGAAAGATCTTTGATTTGGTTGCTTTCTTCTTTGAAAGATGGCATGGGTTCTGGGGTTTTTGTGGGTTTTTCTGGTTGGTCAATGACGTCACCTATGGTGGTGGGTGGTGGTGGTTGTTGTGGTGGTGATGGTGGAGTTGTTTCTTGGTCTGTTGCAGGATGTGGTGGTGAGGTTTCTTGGTTTTCTGGTGGTGGTGGTGGTGGGGTTTCTTGGTGTTCTGGTGGTGGAGAGTGGGGGGAAATGGGTGGGAGGTCCGGCGGAGGTGCGGTGGTGGAGTGGTGGTCGTCGGCCATTGGGGAAGTGAGTATTGAGATGAGTGTGCAAAAGTGAAAGCTAGGTGTACAAAAGTAAGAGCTTTTGTTGGGAGAAGTAACGATGTGTGTGTGTTTTATATTTTTCTTGAAGGTTATGGAAGGGAAGAGAATCTATGTTCTACGAGGTAAGTGTGGGGTCCTCTCCTTGATATATAAGAGATAACTACCATTTTTTAACGGCAAATTTCATTACCAAAAACTTGCAAGGCGTTAGAACTACAAGACAACGTTAGAGGAAAACAATACCTACCATCTATCTATTTTAAATAACTAATAATTTACTGTCTACAAATGGTTTTTATAGTTTTTAATATAAGATTGGTTTTGAATAGAACGTGTGTATATATATATACTAGGTTAGAACCCCGTGTATTACACGGGTTGAATAAAAATAGTTTTATATACTAAGTAATAAAATAGTTATATCTTTTAAAAACTCGTGTATTGTACGATTTGAATAAACACATGTCTTACACGAATAATGTAATCCGTTAAAACATTTAGTCATCAAGATGTGTGTTCTATCAAAAGGAACTTTGATGTATTATTTACTTATTGTAACATCTCACTTTATTTTTTATTAGGTTAGAGAGTTGTGTATTACATGGTTTATAAAATTTTACTTTGTTTTTTTATTTTTATTTGGTTAGACACTTACGTATTACCTGATGTTGGATAACCAATAGAAAAAAAGAAAAGAAATATTTTAGTAAAATCCTTATCATCAAAATATAAAAACAATTAAACTATCAATTAAATAAAATCTTTATCTTTATAAATATTTAAAACGCTAATATATATTTTTAGGTTTTAATAATTAATATATGATTATAATAATTAATATATTATTATTAGTTATCTTTGTCTTTATCATTAAATTCTTTTCTACAAATTTTAAATTTCATATTATCAATAATTGATTTTTCATAATAAATATGTAGAAAAATAATTAAGACTGACTCATAGAACGCCATGTGTCCCAAACATGGTTTCTTTTATTATATGTATAGATATTATTTTTAGGGAAAATTACCAAAATGTCATTTGACCAAGTGATTTTGCGAATTTGTCACCTTCCTGCTCCGTTGGAAGATCCTCACAGCCTCGGAAGCGTCCGTGTTTCATGTTGATGCGTCTATTCCATACAAGCTGACACGTGTCACACACGTGTCCGACAATGTTCTAGCGTCGGTGGCCGACGCGTCATAACCAAAAAGTATATTGATGCGTCCGGCTTTGTGTTTTGCTGACGCATCATCTCTTCCTAAAGGTTTTGGCTCCCAGACGCTTCGAACGGCTTGCCGACGCTTCCTCCGATGGCTTCCTCGACGCTTCTAATGGCTTGGCCGACTCTTTGAATTTGTTTGGCTCGGCTGATTTCTCTAATATATATTTTTTGGTTTTTTTATTCTATTAAACATAAATTTTTCCAATGTAAAAATATTACAACCTAAAGATATTAGTTAAATATAAGTTTTTAAAATTTTAGCCTATATATACTGCCCCATGTTGTCCATTAGTGTGTATGAGCATGATGGCAACCGGGAGGCGTTTCAGTAACATACCA
This sequence comes from Helianthus tuberosus, assembly GCA_030545235.1. NCBI lineage: Eukaryota > Viridiplantae > Streptophyta > Magnoliopsida > Asterales > Asteraceae > Helianthus > Helianthus tuberosus. The sequence goes on from CM060416.1 coordinate 126,308,636, forward strand.
GAATCAGTAGAAAACACTATCTGGGTCAATGACAAGCAACATCATGAAAATTGGTCTCCAAATGTTCTTGAGTTTTATTATGAGGGTGATTGTTCTTCCTGTTGTTCCAGCTATATTGGGAGCCAACCTCTAGATAAACACTGGTGGGGTGGCCTATTAGGTTTTTGTGGAAACGGTTTTATTCAACAAACGGTAATTGTGTAATATATTTAAGTTTTATATTAATTAAAAGGTTAAAAAATGAAAATTTTGTATACAGCATGTCGGAGCATGGTGTAACTGGCTCGTGCAGTCGAAGAAAAATGAAAATCCCGGAATTGCGACTTCATCAGTTAGTTATCGCTGGACGGTGCTCCCACCTCAATTTCTCAATCTCCTTGTAGAACAACATCATGATGCTTATCGATATGTAAATGGCTCTAGCAGAATATATCCTGCGTTGTGGGATGTCGATGGGGTAAAAAAAGGGACCTAAAAATAATAGTAATTTTTTTCCCGAAACTACAATATTAATGTTAACTTAACGTTTGTCAGGTATATATACCGGTGTCAGCAGACGAAGAAAATTGGATCCTTATTAAGATTGAAATGCCGTCACCAACTATAACTGTTTATTATACAAACAATTGCGATGCAATTAATTGTGGTGATTCGTTTTGCGTCCACCAGAGAATATACCAAACTCTTATTCTTATTGAATTCGAGTCGGCATTCCTATGGTTTCTAGAACGTATAGATTACTGGGAAAAAAAATGGACTCAGCGAGGTTGACGCATTAGAATATGCTGGGGATGTTGTATGGCCTATGTGTGTTCGTCACGTTCGGTGAAATTCTGGGGTTATCGTATGTATGTTACTACAAAATCTGGTTGAAAACCGTTCACTGAAATGGGAAGAAGAAAACATTCAAGATACTTGTATGAGATATAGAAGATTTATGGCTGATCAACTGTATGCTGGCCGCTATGTTTAGCAAATGTTAACAAAAATCTATTATATATAATAAATGTGTTAATTTTTGCTGATGTGTCAAGCTAGGAGGCCTCTAAATTTTGCTTTTTGGTGGGAAAAATTCGGGTCTTTTTTTTTTCTTATATGGGTAGAGACGGGATCCGTATTATGACCCGGGTATTTAAATGTTCTAAAAACCCTAAATCCGCATCACTTCCACTGCCGCTTCTCTTCTCTCTTTGTGACCTAAATTCTTCAGCCATTTCTTCTCATCTCTGATCGCATCAACAATCATTAAGCATGAGCATATTGGTGTTGATCATTTATTCTTGGTTCAAGTTTTCGATTCTTAGTATAAATAATTTCTTATCATTTGCACTTTCCCTTTTTCTCCAAACCCTAACTAAAGAGAAATCAATCGAAACAAAGGTAAACTTGCAAACCCTAAATCTAATGTCTCCATCGTCGTTGTAATCTATAGATATCATCGTTGTTAATCACGTTTTCCTTTTTCACATCTGATATGAAACCCTAGATCTCTAAAGCAATCGTGTGGTAACTCAAGTGGCGGTGGTGGTGCAATCCTTTCGATTCAACCAACCATCAAGTAAGCGAAGCTTCTTTTGTTAATTTTTTTTATCCTTTTCAATTTTATGAGATTACAAAGTTTTTTCGCTTTCATTAATCATTATCCAGCAACCCAAGTTTGAGTAAACACTATTTTTTTCCGGTCTCTCTTATCATCATTGACTCAATTTCTAGGGTTTCAACATGAGCAGATCCGGTCAACATCCGGATCTTAAAAAGTAAGTTCTCATTCTCATTTGATTACATCTTCTGGATTTCTTTTTCTTTCTCTTTTGTTGATATGATTTACTAATTTTTCAATTTGATGACATGTATATGGACAAACAATTGTAAAGTAAGTTTTCGCTTTTGTAATTGACATGTGAAATAATGTTGCTACACTCTTTTATATCGTAGATGATTTAGAGGATTGAGTACTTTGCTTCAAATATGATTATAGGTCGCACTTGCATATGATTAAATCAAGTTTGTTGGTAGGTTTTTTTTAGGACACAGCAAATTATACTTTGTATGATGGATCTAAATGGCTGAGATTTTTGTGAGTGCACATAATGTAGTTTTATGTACTTAGGGTTAGTTATGGATTCACTTGACATCGTAATATAACATAGGAGAGGGATTTCTTAGAGTCAAGTTCAAAATATTTGGAATGATTTATCTTTTGGAAGCAAGGGAAATTAATAAGCAATTGACAATAGCTGAGACCCGATGTGAACAAAGCTTTGAAGACTGCCTATACTGGCAAACTCATTGGTTCTGGTCTGGAGGCTAAGGTGTACCTTCAACATTCTGATGATGATGATAAGCTTGCTGAGAGATTAAGGAATATGTGTGAAGCTGAAATTGATGACGACTCAGTGCATTGCATATTCATAATATCTAGGGTATGAACGTCTATGTCTTTTATAATTTTTTTAGTTTTTTAATCTATATTTTATTAAAATCCAAATCGGCCCTGATGCTAATAGTTGTATGTGTGTTTATAAATCTTACATCTTATGAATGGGTGCTGGCGAATTGCCTTCAAAAAAATAACGTTTGTGAGTTCCACTCATTTGCATATGAATAGGTCAATTTGGGTGATGTTGTATCTCTAACTGGTCAGATTAAAATATATAACTAATAAAGAGAGAATGGGTCGATCTTCAACATATTATGTGTTTATAAAGATTTTAAAATATTTCAATGTCTCATGTTACAACACATAGCTTCTGGCTGCCTAAAGCCAAAATGGGCAAAATATTTGAGTTTCTTTAAAAGCATAAACTTTAATGAGATGAATGGAGCAAAAGGTTTGACACCACAGAGCCTACTGAAAATAATGGAAATACACCATGAAGAACATGACGCATATGAACCTGCAAAACCATATACAAAATCCACACGCTTTTCTCCACAGAATGTACTCCCTGTTTTGATAGACCAACCGTTGGTCTGATGCACAGTTTCAACCTAAGTGGACAACCATTAACAGGAGGTTGGTATATACCGTTGTAACAGACCTTATTTATCACCTCTTTTTAAGTAGAATGTGATATGTTGTTTATGTGTACATGGCAATTTCAAGTATACAGTTGTACAATATATTTGCAGGATACCTCTTCCAAAGTGGGTATTGGAGGAGATCAATAATGACCCTAATCTTGCATACACAGATCAACGGGGAAGAATGAATAATGAATATCTTTCCCTTGGGTGTGGCACCATCCTCTGCCTCAAGGGCAGGACTCCCATTCATTGCTACTCCGACTACATGCGTGCTTTCAGGGATTTTGGTACAGTCATCTTCTCGGTGACACTATTGTGGTAACTTACCAATCACACATCTCTGTTTTAACACTTCAATTTGTTCTTGATATGGAAAGTTGATTTATTCAATATGCTATGTAGGAAATTCAAGTTGGAATGGGTCCAGCCAGAGTGGTTCGATACCCATCTTAGCTTGAGAAAGACGGAATATGGAGATTCCCAGGAATTGGTGCCTTCCAGTGTTACAATAAAGTTCGTTATTAACACCTCTACTTGTGTTTGCTTGTATTTTGTAGAATCAATGCTTACACTATAGATGTTGACATGTTGTATTGCAATATATGCTTGGCAGTTTGAAAGTTGCAGCTGAGAACTATGGTAAACCGAGGACACCAACTTTTTAAAGGGAGAATATGGTGGCTGGAACAGTGAGTATGGCGAATTCTTTCTCCCGTGGTATGGTACTCACAAATGCTATTGGATCATGGAGATCGAATACTTTCGTCGGCTACCTCGATCTTTGAAAACCGAGGGGGTCAAAATCTCGGTTAAAGTTGCTGGAACCCATTGGCACTATGGAACCCGGTCCCATGCACCTGAGCTCACTGCTGGCTACTACAATACACGATACTGAGATGGGTACCTCCCAATAGCCCGAATGCTGGTATGCCATGGCACTGTTTTCTATTTCACGTGTATTCAAATGCAGGACCACGAGCAGCCTCAGGATGCGCAATGTGCACCAAAGAAGTTGGTGCAGCAAGTGACGTTAGCGACCAGGGAAGATCAGGTGGCCCTGGCACTGAAAGGAGAGAACGCATTACCAATATACGACGATTATGCACACGAGCAGATCTTGAAGGCAACTTCATTATCCGATAATGAAGAAATGTGTGCTGTATTTGAGGATGAATCCGGAGTTGTTTCAGGCTGATAATTGGAGGAGATTTGTGGCATTTGTGAAGAAGATGAAAATGATAACAGTTATGATATATATTTTTTTTCTAGAAATGAATTTTACTTCATTTTGTAGTTGTTGATGTGCTATTATGGAGGAATAAAAATATATCATATACGGGCAATAAAGCTGGTTATCAAGATAAAATTGCCTAAACCTTACAACACTTGATTTTTCTAACACTATTCCGATTTTTTATCTACTATGCTAAAATATATTCCTTCATGTACTTATATCTTGTGTCTTAGATGGCGAACCGAGCTCAAATCCCTCCTAACAACTGAGTACTTATTGCAATGATTGTTGGTGAGGTAATATTTTGCTTCTATGAAATCTTTATTGATACCACCATGTTCACTAATAATGTTCAACTTATTTTTTTTCAGTTTTTAGATACATGTCGATTTTATTCCTTTCATTTGGAAATCTATATGTGTAGGAGAGTGAACATGTTATATCTACTTGGAATAAACGGATTTTAAAAATATATAGTTCAAAATTTATATTTTACAATATAACTAAACTATAACTCCTTGATTGGTACTGTACTATACCGAACATTTTCGGTACCGGTACCCATATTTGGCAATTTTTGATACCTGTATCATAGTTGGCGATTTTCGGTATTGGTACCGAGCTCACCCCTAGAAAGGACGACATTTCTCAACATAACAAAGTTGACTTTTGGTCGAAGAACCTTTGTATTTTAAGAGTTATTTTGTTCATTCACTAGAATCTATAATTAGTAACAAAAAAACTTCTCTCGGATTTGCTTCTTAGAGTGCTTTTCTTTTAAATTTCTACACTTACTTTACACATGCCAACTGAATTTTATGGGTATTTTGATGATGGCAGCGTTGGCAACTAAAGAAGATAGATCATGTTGATCTTCACAATAAATGCGGCGCTTTTGCTCCCCTGTTTCACCTGAAGGTTAATTACATTGAAACTTCAATATTAGATAATAAACAATGTTCAGTTTTCGTATTGATATTGGATAATAAGCAATGTTCAGTTTTTAACAGTTGGGATGCTTCTTCAAGAGATGTTTTTCGGAACGCAGATGCAACTCGAGATGGTGGAAATGTAGTGGATCTTTGTAGCTTTAATGATCTACCTGCCATCATGGATGGATCTTTCCAAGAAATTGTATATCTTTACATCTTTTACTTGAAAATATGTCATTTTAGATCATGTGTTCCATCTATTAATATATGTTTCAAGTTCCAGGTTTGGTGATAATGGGCAAACAAATAAGCATGGTGTCTAGATCCCATTCGGCTATATGCATACTATGTATGGATTCCATGTTTTTGTCGATGAACTTACCGGTAAAGGACTAAATATGGCTCTGATGATTTTACACCTGTCAGGAAGTTGTCTTTATAAGAATGGTGAACAAGCTACAGATGGTGAACTTGGAGATCTGTGGGTTAGTTTCTTTTTATTGTTGACCAAATAATATAATAAATCTTTTTGAGAAATAAGAGGTGTTTTATTGGTGATGGTGAATCTCAATTTTTTTGCAATTCCGCATTTGTATAATTGTACTTTTATGAGGAGGGTGAACTAGCTATAGAAGTTAGGGTGGGGGTATGGTTAATCACTCTAGGGTGATTGAGTGATTCTCTACCCAATAATATTATGCCATGTCAACTCCCCATTCCACTCCCCATTTTGCACTCAATCACTAGGTATGGTTAATCACTCTGGGGTGTTTGAGTAGGTTAAAAAATAAAAAAAATTGATTGGTTCTTCTCTCCTCTCTCTCTCTCTCTCTCTCTCTCTCTCTCTCCTCCATCACTCCTTCTCCACATTCGGTGAGCATAGCCCGATTTCCCTCACCGAACACCCACTCACCGATCAACTCAATCATGGGGGTATGGTCACCGATCGGTGACCCCCACTCACCGATACACTCACCGAAGATTATACCCCCCCCCCCCACACACTGCCTTATTCACTCAAACATATATTATTGTATTTTTTTTTTCAAATCCATTGATATAATAAGCTGCAACTAGACTAAAATTTTAACAATACCAATGACACATTTTTCACATTATAATTTTAACTTGAAAAGGACTTCAGCAGCGTTGGATTTGCTATCTCTTATTTAACCGTGGTTAAGATAGTATCAGTTAATTTAGTTTGGTAAAGTAAGTTATTTCTTTTTTCACTGTGGTTAAGATAGGCTTTTGTTTTTATTTAAGCTAATCGTCCCATCTGGTGGGAGTTATGGGTGGGCATTGTGGTGAAGCTGTTGAGTGGAATTCCTCCCCCCTTGCAGGTTGCGGGGCCCTCTGCTAGATTTGAAAAATTCGCACGTTCACAGTCACATTCTTGAGGTACGCTAGTCTAATTAATTTTAAAGAAATTGTTTTATATTATCTTTTTTTATTTGCGATGATGGTCCATTATAGATAGGTTGACAACATATATAGGAAACTGATACACCTTAATAAGTTAGTTGCTATAATGTAAATGTAGTGACATTACATGGAGCTTAACCTCTTGAAGAACCATAACAGCTTTTTGGGACCACCTGTTTTTTGCAACCTACATGAAACATATATATAATGCTACTTTGCTGTTGTTATTGAATACATATTAGATTAGCTTGGTACTCACTTTATCTACATGTAACTAATTAGGACCAATACTTTTCAATGTAGTTTATGTGTTTATGGTGATGGCGTATGTTTGATAGTTTCGTACCAAACTGAATTCATCATCTTTCTTACCAGATGCTCGGCTGCAAAATGCGGGTGTCTCACCTACACGTAAAAGATCCATGCCTTATTATGGTATATAATGTTTTCGGCATATTGGTGGTTCAGATATAATAGAAGTTCTAATAATTTTGTTTATATTTATGTTTTTGTTGTGTTTTACCATAGGCATGTATTGACTAGATTGGTTCACTTCATTAAGTCAAATGAAGTAATTAGTAAATTGATGCTTCTGTGTTAAAGTTTATGGAGAATGAAGATATGTTGGTCATTTCAAAGTATGTTGGTGTGTAGATTGACATTTTGGGCATGAAAGTTATTATAAACTACGATGGTGTTTAAGTGGTTTCTGTATTATGGTTATTTTCGAAGTCATCGATCTTTATCTTTTAATATTTTAAAATTAGTGTTCTATGATTAGGAAAACTGCTATCATTATGAAAGTTGTATGTTCTTTTTACCTGGCAAATAACTATTATAGTTGATTAAATTAGGATACAACACCCTTGGTTGGTTCATCAGCTGGTGCTATAGTATGTGCAGAGTATTTTAATCGTACCGGGTTAGACTCAGAAATGGTTTAACCGGGTTGTACTGGACGGTTCAATTGTGGACGCTAAGTTTTACACTTTAACTAAGAAGGTAAATAATCAACTTTTTTAGGCACCTAAAAATTAAAAGTTAAAATTTTTCACCTTTGTCCCGGTATGAACCGGTACCGGTATACCAGTTTAAACCGGTATAACCCAGTTTACCGGCGGTACAACTTCTTTGCCGTTTCCTTAGTTTACCGGTATGATTCCTGCCGGCCAAGCATCCAGCATCCGGTTTAACTGGTTCAACCGGCCGGTTTAAACCGGTTTTTAAAACTTTGGTTATATGTTTTCGGAGTTGGTATTTTATGTACATCCAGGAGCATAATATAATATAATTTAAAAACAAACAATATAACATTTTGTATGGGTTTATGAAACATTTTTATACGGAGATCTCATTAAGAATTAAAAGGTTATTAGCTTTACACGAAAACTATGAATACACATGGAGACAAAGTTAGGATATTGATGAAACCGAACAAATAAATTATTGCGGGAAGGGAAAGAAGATACTAATGAGTTTGAAAATATTGTTTATGTGCTTTTTATTATTGAAAACTAAATTTTCCTAACCCGGGATGTTCCCGGGTGATAGGCCGAGCTGCTCCTGGGCTACTCGAGATCGGCTTGCTAATAGCTTAATTTGAGTCGAGCTTAAACGAGCGTGAGTAACATGCCATGGATCTCTTTTGGAACGAGTTATTATGGAAGGTGTTCTAGCTTGGCGGTTTTCTTTCGTGTATACTTTAATTTGAATTTCTAAGGTGAGGCATCTCATTTTGTTTATATTACAAGCTTTCAAAAGTCAAAAATTTTACTTTTCTTTTGGGATATCCATGTTTTGCAGCCGTTTTGTTATTCTTTTTCTTATTCAGTACATTCGTCGATGTTGCACAAAGGGGGATTTGAATAGTGAACAAAGTTTGGAAAGGTAGAGTATTCGTAGGTCGGAAAGGAGTAGCAAGTCGCTATCGGGGTCGGTTTCCATATACTCGGATTTAGAAATTGATGATTTGAAGAAACCATATGCCATATGATTTTTGGATGAAAAAGCTTTCTGGGTCATCATAGTTGATTCTTCACTTCAAATGGACCATTGTTCTGTTGTAAATGCAAATAGACATATCCTTTTTACTTTTTTTTGTTGACTAAGTTAATAAAGGTTTGTCATCGGTTGGTGTGATTTGACAAGAGGCGATGGCATGTCAATTGGTGATTAATGTGTTTTTAAATGGTCTTGGAGCGAATGGAAGCTTTTGGTTGCAAAACCTCCAAAACATGTAGTACCACACTAAAATAGCCTTTACGGAGTTTGATGTTTTCATTCATCTATTCAGTTATTATTAGTATTGTATTGATTTCTTATCCTTTAAATTTTTTGAACAAGCTTTTTATGTGTAATACGTTAACTTATTTTTTAATTGTTTTAAAAAAATACCTATTTTTAATACAGAGGAATTTATAAACACGAATCATAAACAATCAATAAGTTTATAAGTCTACTCGTGATTAACTTATGAAAAATTTATGACTCCTTATAGCGAAGGTATTAATATGTCATATTATTGCATTAAGAATTAACAATGTACTAACAAAGTTTAATGAAATAATACGTCATATTTTTTAAAAAGTATGCATGTTTAATAAGTAATAAAATAAAACTACCCGGGAAGCATTCCCGGGTGATAAAAGTCACTGAAATACTGGTTCTAAATTAAAGACTACAACTAACATTATGTTTGCAATCGACTTATTCATATTTAAATAATTCAAAATATAAAAATCACATGTTTATATTATTGCTAAGATATAGATGGTTTAACATTTTGAAAAAGTGGAATATTTGCAATAACTTTGAACAAATATTTCAATGGATTAATTGATTCTATTAAATAGCAATCACCATTTCAATCGATGGATATGGGCTAAATTGAATTTATGTTTCAAGCCCATTTTTATTTTACTTTTATAAATTATGTTATTAATCTATATGTTATACTTAGTAATACATTTATATGTTTCATTCGTTCATACAATGCTTTATGTTCATTTTGAAATGCTACTCTTTGAGATTTTAACCAACCTAAATGCTATATCAATTCATCGCTTCAAATGTGTATCCAAAGAATGGCGAGACGGGCTATCATCCTTTCATCTTCGTCTGAATCATTCTACATACGTAGAAAATTATCTGGTAATATTTTGAAAATTATATGGTAATTGTTACCATTGATAAATTGCATTGTTTGCATATATTATTATATATGATTTACATTGAATCATTTTATAAATATCCTCACAAATTTTATAAAAAAAAACCTTGTAGTAAAATTAATAAAATATTAATATCCTTAAAATAGAGCGACCAGTGGGTACCACGGGTTATAACCTAGTAAATAATATAATTGATGTGTGTGTTAGTGTTGGGTTGGACACGGTAGGCACGTGGGTTCGAGTCCCGCTGCCATCATTTTTTTGATGTTTTACTTTCAATTAAGTTTAACATAAAAAATTCAAAAAAAAAAAGTAAACAATTAAATTAATGAGTCGGCGGACGCTTCGGAAGCGTCTTTCGTTAGACGGACGCGTGGCAACATATTTTTTCAAATTATTTGATTTTTATATTTGTTATAATTTTCAGTATATAAATACCCTTGGAATCAGATGTTTTTCTTTCCAAGCAGCGTTATACAATGCATATGTTAATTTCTTTTGACAGTCTACAAATAGAAACAAAAGCGTTTACATGTTTTGAAAATGACGTTTTATCGGTGTTGATGAAAACCGGTAGCAGGGAAGAACTCATCTTCAAAGGACACATGGAAACCGGTGTTGATGAAAAAGGGTTAGTGAACTTCTCAGAAATGGGAAGAACTCATCTACAAAGAACACATGGAATAACACCGTGTTATCGGTATGGTCTTCCACCTCCTGGAGAAGTCACTTACAGAGGGGGATATTTGATGTGTAATAATTAGTGGTATGATGTGTAATTTTTAGTGATATGATGTGTAATTTTACTTGTATAATAAAATTTAGTGGTATGATGTGTAATTTTTACTGTATTTGGTGTTTTTTAAATTAGAGTTATGTTTTATGAATTACCATTAAAAGCAACTTACATTCTTCAAACCTAAGAACCAATTGAAATTCATATAAATAAATAATAAAAATAATTTAGATAGTGCATGTTTTTTCAGTTGTTATGTTTTCTGAATGCATGTTTTAAGTTACATGACTTTAGTTTTTTTGGAATGGATATTTTCTTAGCATTAAAGATAATAGAAAATTAAAGATTAACCTTAAAAGTGGATAAACTAAAAAAAAAAGTAAATGGACGGACTCGTCGGCTGACGCTTGGGGAAGTGTCAGACGGACTCCTCGAGGTTGACGAGATGGCAGTACTTTTTCGCGTCGAGGAGACGCTTCGGAGGCGTCTTGCGTCAGACGGACGCTTGGCAACATATCTTTTTCAAATTGCATGCTCACATAAACACTTCCACGTGAGCCGTTTACCACTTTCCAAACGTAAAGCTTTCATCAAACCTAATTAACAAACAATGGCAAATAACCCCTGGACAGCCGAGGAAGATCTCGCCCTCTGCGAGTCATTTGTCGAGGCAGTATGTACTCCTCAAAGCCGTAGACAAGGCGGTTTATGGAGGAGGGTAATGCAAGATTTCACAGCACATACGGGGGCACACAACCGAACCGTGGATGCTTTTTCCTCACGATTTAGGGTGATACGTTCAGATTGTCTGCGGTTTGAGCATATACACAACGAGGTTGAGTACCTGGGTGGTGACATCGATGAGGACGTCACCTTACAAGTCGCTCTCATCAACTATCGGCACCAGGTTGGGCGGGATTTCAAACGTGTCTCGGAGTGGGAGATCTTAAGGCTATTTTTAGTAGATTAGGTGTTTTGTATGGTATTAATGTAGTTTATGAAATAAACTTTTAATTAGATGTCACCTTTTTATTTTTTTTCACAAAATTAGATGTCACCTGCTGTTTTTTTTGTTTTTTTTTCAACGGCCAGAAAATTAGTAATATTAATAAAAAAAACAGCCGAAACCATTACTAAAAAAAGACACTAAATTGAGTATTACAGTACATACTACACACCCATATATCATTAAATCGGTTAGCTCGGGATCAGCCAGCAAAATTATCAATTTTTACTAAAAAAAAATAATTTTTATAACACATTGTATATAAATAAAAATAATAATAAAAAAATGAGATAGTCATGCTTAATTTGACTGAATTTTTATATCATTTTTATATATTTTTTGTAGAATTTCTGCATATTACTAAAGTTTAAAAAAAATAAAAAAATAAACCATATTTTTTTTTTGTATTGTGTGTTCTAGATTAATGTTTGCTGAAAAAATAAAAGGAAATTAAAGATTAACTTAAATTAAAAGGGAAAAACACAAAATACCCAAATAGGTACGAAGTTAATAAATAGGACTAATTAAATACAAACACAAAGTAAATTATGACATTTTTGGACGGAGTAAACACCGCCAAAAATACATGTTATCAGCCATGAACCTCCTGTAATCTAAAAACTTTTGTTGAATATCGCCTGCTAGATTAATTGGTTTATCCGTAACCAGATGCTCCATCAGCATACAAACGTACACAGCTTCGTTACCTGCCAGTGATCCGTTAGACACTACATAATCATCGTTAAGCTCGAATGTGATGCATTTTTCTTGTTGACCAGTTTTTTTCCAGTATCGCATGTTTACCAAAACTGCTCCAAAATATACAGCGACCTTTCTTAACAGAGGGTGAATGACAGTCCTGTATTTTGGACTGGCACAAACGTTCTCCCATGGGTAAATAAGCAGTTGTTGGGTCTCCAACTCTACTCTTATAAGCAACCATTCTTTATTGTTGAGCGGTATTGGGAAGAAAACATAATCAACATCAAAAAAAAGATGGAAACGGGCTTAATTTACCATTGCAATAGCTAGCCACGTTTTTTGGAATGGACTGTAACAAGCTTTCATAAAACTTTGGTGGTAGAATCGTCCAACGCATATTTAACAAGGGGTGTTTTTGTAGCTTTCTACTTCTCCAGTTCATCAATCTTCCAACCCAGCCTTCAATATGCTGTTAAAAAAATTTAAAATTATAAGTTTTTTATTAAGAAATAAATTTGTACAAAAAAAATAGTTAATAATTCTTAATGTTTCGGTGAGATTACAGTTTAAACGTTTGCCCAACAAAGTTCCCCAAAAATTTTTGTCAAGTTCTACAGTCCTTGAAAAAACGGCTGAGAAACAGAACGGAGAATCCCCATTATTATAGAATTCGACAACATCTTTAGACCAATTTGCTATTTCGTCGTCTGGTATAGCCCATCTACCGTTGTTGTGCTGGTGTAGGCTTTGTCGATTGTGTATAAACTGATCTTCATCCGGAGCGGGTTGATTTGCATTTTCGTCTGATGATGATGTCTCGCTTACATTCATCGGACGCCTCCACCTACTTAAGATCCAACTAGAAGCTTTGTTAGCTGGTTGGGAACAGTATTCGTCATTAGCTAAGCTTTTCCCACGGCGATCAGACATAATTTAGCTTGACACAGGAAAATCAATCAGACACTATTTTGTGCTCTCAAATTTATACCATACTAAAAAAATAATAGAACAAACAATTATTATTATTGGTATTGCCTTATATTATAATATTAAATTGATTTAATAAGTAAGCCGACGCGTGCGTTGCGTCCGCAAACACTTTCAAAATTCGAGACGTTTTGCGTCTTCCATCCTTATTGCGTCTGCCCCTTATTGCGTCTGCCCCCTTATTGCGTCGCCCGAATATAATATTAGAGAACATTAATTATTATATTTAATGGCGTCTGCCCCCTTATTGCGTCTTCCCCCTTATTGCGTCTGCCATCCTTTATTGCGTCTTCCCCCTTATTGCGTCCGCCATTAAATCGTGAAGCATCCGCGACGTTTGCCATGCCTACACGTGTTCTCTTCTAGCGTCTGCCAGATGCACCATAGTGGACGGACCACATCTCCACCTCATTCCCTAATGCCATTGACGCTAAACCAGGGACCACCACGAGACCCGACCCGTTTCCGGTGCCAAACACTCACAAAAAAATTTGACCCGACCCGTTTGCGGTGCCAATCACGTGGTCCCGGCCGACATGGACAACTTTTGGAATGTAGATTTCAACCAACAAGGGTACAACGGTAATGTTGGATTGTTGTTTAAGAAAACTAAATTAAAAACGTGGTCCCCGGCAACGGCGCCAAAATTTGACGTGCTTGTCGTGGGTCACGCAAATTTAATCCCAAAAACAACTATAGATAGCGGTAATAGGGTATCGAACTCAGGGAGTATGTGGAAAGTGTGCTGATTTTCTAGCTTTGCAATTAACTACAATTAATCTAATTTGCAGAAAAATAAAGATCAATGGTTTGGATTGTTGTTTAAGAAAACTAAATTAAAAACTAACTTCAAATCAAATGTTGGTTGTAAAACAAATTAGGAGAGAACAATGATCACCCTAGGTTTCAATTTCTTTAAACAATTGTGTGCAATTCCAACTAGAAAGAGTTACATAGACATAACTCGTGTATAGATAATTGAAGTGATAAAAGGGAACAAAGTACTCGGATTATATAAACGCGAGGTTGTTTCCCGATGACCAATTAATCAATAACCAACCCTAACCCTTCCCGTGATATCTTCAACTACCCCTTCAACTAATTCGGGTGACAAATTAGCTTTAAACTCTTTCCCACTTCTCAAAACACTAACCTGATGAACATTTACATTACCTCTTGACGAACCGTGTGATGGATTTACCTTGGTGTCACTAGGAAGTTGACCCTTGTTTTTCTTCAATTCTGCCACATCGGTTGCCAATTGACCCATTTGGGTTGTTAGTGATTGGATGCTTTTGTCACGAACCTCGTCTTTTTGCATTCGTACTTCATCGAGTTGGTTCCGTTTTTGCATCTCCGTTTGCATGCTCTTTAGCATCTCCATCATCTCGTTTCCACCCGAAGAACCCCCTTGTTCTTGACCCGTTTGCCTTTGGTACCCTTGGTTGTTCCCACTTCTATATCCACCTTGATTGTTATAAGGTTGGCGCGAACCATAGTTTCCTTGGCTACCTTGAAAGTTCGGGTTAGCTTGATTAGAAGGGTTCCCATAGCGAAAATTTGGGTGGTTCCTCAACCCGGGCTGGTATGTGTTAGAGTTCATGTTGTTGTAGTTTCTATCACCCCCTCCTTGACCTTGACCTTGAATAGCATGAACCTCTTCATATTGCCCTTCCACCAACCCTTGGCAATTTTCAGCCGCGTGACCTATTTCATTACACAAAGCACAAACATCATAAATTTGGTTAGTAGTTTGAACATTACCATCATCTATGGCGTGCACTTGTGATCGGGCAATGGCCGGTCGCGCTCTCCTCGATGCTTGAGCTTTCCTCTTTGATGTAGTTGCCATGCTTTCCAAAAACTCCCAATCATCATTCTCATAATTTGTTCCAAAAGTCCCACCGGTAATAGACATCAAGTCACGTGCATCTTCGGCACTCAACCCCTCGTGAAAGGCATTCATCAACTCCCACAATTCAATTCCATGGTGAGGGCAATTTTTAATCATCATATTGAAACGCTCGAATGCCTCATGAAACATCTCACCATGTTGTTGTTGGAAGCTTCTCAACCCCTTTCTTGCATCGTTGGTCTTTTGGGCGGTGTAAAACTCATCCAAGAAAGTTTGTTGCATCTCCCCCCATGTATATATGGATGCCGAAGGTAATGTGTAGAACCATTTCTTCGCCTTATCTTCCAAAGAAAATTGGAATAATACTAATTTGATGTCATCAGCCGAGAACCCTTGACTCCCAAGAGTGTTGCAAATTGAGTCATAAGCCTCCAAATGAAAGTAAGGCTCCTCCGTTGCCAACCCTTTGTATTTTGGTAAACTTTGCAAAGAGTTGGTCCTCACTTCAAATGTTCTCCCTTGATCATTGTGAGGAATAACTACCGGTGAAGGGTTTTGGGTGATTACCGGCCGAAAATGTGCTTCAATGCCCCTCACATTTTCTCTAAGGTGTCTCCTTGGTACACCAAACCTACCCCTTGGGCGAATAGGACCCATTGGCCTTGGTACATGCCCTTGTGGTGCATTTGGTTGTTGAAATTGCTGTTGCGGCATTGGTGGGCGTTGAATTGGTCTTTGGAATTGTTGAACATTTGGTTGTACCTGTTGTGGCCGAATTTGTTGCAAAGGAATAGGGCGTTGTATTGGTGGCCCTTGTGGTCTTGGCCGAATATGTTGCGGTATGAGTTGTTGTTGCGACATCCCACCAACATTTGACATTCCTTGAGATTGACTTTGCACATACCCGAACTCTCCTTGATCACCATAACCTTCATAAACGTACCCATCTTCATCATAGCCCTCAAAATCTTCGTATCCTTCCTCATATCCATCTCCCCCTAGACCCGAAGTTTGCCCAAATGGAATGGTCGAGTATTGAAAACCCGACTGGTTAGATGGTCTAAATGTAGAGGTAGTATGGACAATGGTTGTATTTGGTGGTATTGAATAATGAGAAGATGATTGACCTGTAGATGGAGGAAAGAAGTGTGATAATGGTGGGATTGTGGCAGATGGACTAAAGGTAAGACTGGGTTCGACTTGAGTAGTGTTCGGTTGTGTGGTGTTGGTATTGGTTGGTGTAGTATCATGAAGTGGAGTAGGAATTGTGGTGATGTTTGGAATAGTGGTGTTTGGTGATGGTTGTGTGGAAGTAGGTATAAAAGTTGAGGTCGTTTGACCCGTTGTAGGTGGTATTTGTGGTTCGTCCATGATGTTTCTTGGTGTAATGGGTGAAGTAGGTGAACCAACAATTTTGTTTTCTCGTACCAAAACTCTGTTTTGCCTCAACGTTCTTTCAATTTCCAGATCAAACGATAGCGGTGATGACTTGTGTGAGCCCCTAGTATGCATACACTCGAAGTACCTGCACACTAAACACAACCAGCGTAAACCCGAAAATAACAAAACAAAACTACTAAATTAACACACGTTGCGCACTACTCCCCGGCAACGGCGCCAAAATTTGACGTGCTTGTCGTGGGTCACGCAAATTTAATCCCAATAACAACTATATAGATAGCGGTAAGTGGGTATCGAACACAGGGAGTTTGTGGAATATGTGCTATCTCGATGTATGTCTAACTTGACTAAAGTTAACTAAATGCAATAAAAATAAATTCAAGAGTGGGTTTGATTGGTTTGAGTTTTAAAACTAAATTAACTAATTAACTTGCAAAAGAAAAGTTTTGGTTTGTAAACAATTTAGAGACAAATGACTATCTTAAGTTTCCGGTTTGCTTCGACATTTGTGCTATCATTCAACTAGAAAGAATCACATAGACATGATTCATGTATGATTACTTGTTGTGATAAAAGGGAACTAAGTACTCGGATTCCTAGAACGCGAGGTTGTTACCCGATGACCAATTAATCAATATCCAATCCTAATTCTACCTATGATATCTCGATTGCCAACGGCACCAAGAACGTATAGTTTCGAACAAGATTAGCACACTAATTAACAATTTACAAGTAAGCAATCACACACCATAACAAACAAATCACAAAGAAGAGTTCATTATTCTAGAAATATAAAATCAAAACACAAAGTCTTACACAAACCTTCAACCCAAGACAATCATAAAAAGTTTAGCTATCCATGACTTGAACAACCATCCTCCACCAAGTCCCCCAAAATTGTTCACTACCCGATCGTTGTGTCTCTCAAGTGTGTGTAACCGATTTTTTTAATTATTGGAAACATAAAAAACCTTCAACATGACTCATTAATGCATGAGTTACAAAAGCTCTCTAATCATCGCCAACTATGTGTATGCGTATGTAGTGTTTTGTTTTTTCCAAGTCTCGAGGCTGCCTCCTCTTTTGCGATGATGTTATTAAATTGTGATGATATTTTTGTTGACTTTCTGGAACCCCAAACTCACGTGAATATTCTTGCCATCAAAGTAATCACAAAATCTCCACTAATGATCGGCCCACTTCCCCTATTTGATTTGTGAATATGTGGCCCATAAAGAAGTCCACATATATCGGCCCATATGTATGCGTGTGTCTTTGGCAGCTCCAATTGTCTGATGTTCAGAATCAGAAGTCAAACATCAAACATCATGATGATGTTTTGTGACTTGTTGTCCACGTGATTCTGATGATGATTTGATGTTTCTTTCACTCCCTCTCTTCTCGGCTGTGTTTTATGATGTTGTTATGATGAGGATGATGTCAATCATCCAAAGTCCCACACCCACGTGATGTTGATGATCTCTTGTTGACTTTGTATCTCACCCAAGTTTGCCTTCCAAGAATTAATAATTGACTTTCAGTGCCTTCCTTCACTCAGTCACGTGCGTGTGTTTATTAGAGTTCTATAACCTTTTTTTAATATCTCAAGACCCACATGTGTATGCTGCTGCCTTTCTCCAACCGTAGCCTACGGTCAAAGAACCGTAGGTTATGGTTCGAACTTGCTGTCCACTTTTTATTTAAACATGATTCCACCATAGGTTACGTGAGGTATACTGTAGGCTACGTTTACTTGTTCTGACTCCACTAAAGACTTGATTTCAACTTTCATTTAGTTACTCACAAGCCCCTAGACTTTATTCTCTCATATATCTTGTGTTCTTTGTGCATCCAAACTACCTTTCGACCCGAGTCAAGTCCCGTGTAACATGATATCTCCTTAATAATCACCGAATTAAGCAATTGACCTGTAACATCACAAACCCTCGTAGTTACTAAGTTCAAGCAAATAACCAAGTAAAGCATGGAATTTTAATCTTTTTAAACCACTTAAGGGTTGTCCTACGGACCACCCGTCAACCACATCTCCACCTCATTCCCTAATGCCATTGACGCTAAACCAGGGAGCACCACGAGACCCGACCCGTTTCCGGTGCCAAACACTCACAAAAAAATTTGACCCGACCCGTTTGCGGTGCCAATCACGTGGTCCCGGCCGACATGGACAACTTTTGGAATGTAAATTTCAACCAACAAGGGTACAACGGTAATGTCGGAAATAGTGTTTTCGGTAACTTGGGGCAAGACCCAGGTATCAGATTTGGAAGCATTGGTGAGATCGGAGAGAGTGGATTCGAAAATGTTGGTGGTAACGCCAGAAACACTGAGTTACAAAACGTTGCCAATGCCGGAGACTTAAATCTCGGAAACTTTCTTGCCGGAAACATTGATTTTGAAAACGTTGCCAACGCCGGAAACAGTGACATCGGAAACGTCGGCAACGACGCAAACACTGGCTTCGGAAACATAGTTGACGGCATCAGTCCGAATACGAATGTTTTGATGCAAGACAAAACATCTAAACGGAAGAAGGTAAGTATTTCTTTCATTAGTATTTTATTTTTATTAATCATGTCTATCATTTTGATTATTGTTCAAGATTAGTATGTTTAGTCTTCAAATTTATTATGTTGCTTATTATCGAAGATTAATTTGTATGTTTAACATAAGGTTCCTAGGATTAAAGTTAGAGCCGTTTGGACAATAGTTGAGAAACTGAAGGACAAAATGTCTGCTTCTTTAGAAATCCGGTTTAGGCAAGGCTGTTTTGGGGATTACTTGAACATTAAAAACGTTATCTGCCAAAGCAATCTTTTGCTAGGAGTTGCGCAACGACATATTCAAACAGATAATCCTATTGAGGGAATACCTTATTCAATAGGTGTGCACACTTTGAAATTAACCGACAATGTGACCCAACTTTTTCTATAACATTAAAAGAAACAGGTGATTGCTTTTCAGAATCAAAATTACCTTTATCACAATCATTAAACTCATTAGTTTCAAAAACATTATCGTTTAAATCGGGGCATTTGAAATTAGTGCGTTGACTTCCAGAAGACGAACCAACGCCAATTTCTTGAACTACATATAATTTAAAAAGATCATAGGGATTTTTTTCAATAAGCTGGAAAAAAAGGAAAGATCATAATCATTAGTTAAATCAATGGGATCAGTAAAAGATGGCATTTTGTATGATAAACATGTGATATTTTGAACACCAAAAATTTCAAAAAGATATCTTACAAATTCAATATACGAAATATTACTATTCGGGATTTCTAAAAGACGTCTTACTATATAGGTAGAGGATCCTGTAAAAAGTGCTCAAAGTGTGAGAAGTGTATTATAACACTATATATAATGCTATATAACACCATATAAACACCGTATAACAATATGTAAGACCATATAATACCATATAACACTATGTAACACTATATATCATTATATAACAAATATAACACTATAGGCTGTCTGATAGCATGTCTATGATAGATGTATAGTGTTATATTTGTTATATAATGATATATAGTGTTACATAATGTTATATGGTATTATATGGTCTTACATATTGTTATACGGTGTTTATATGGTGTTATATAGTATTATATATAGTGTTATAATACACTTCTCACACTTCTCACACTTTAGGCCCTTTTTACACTATCCTTACCCCTGATTGACAATCAACAACATATTCCATGTTGTTATTAATAACTTTCCAGTTTCCACCAAGGTATACAACAAATTTAAAACCCATAATTGAGAGTAAAATCACACGTGATGTCTCTTGTTTACTATTACACTTCCTGGGTCCCAATACTGCCTATTTAAAAGAATAAAACATGTTTATGAAATCCGTATACAATCTAAAGCGTCCACACGTGATTTATCCGTCCTTCGTACGATTTTAAAGCGTCCATCAGGTTGCGTCAGGCCGTACGGTACGTTGACGCCTTTTGCGTCGGCGGGGACTTCCCTTCTGCGTCGGCAGGACTTCCCTTTCGCGTTGGCGGGACTTCTGGTTGCGGCGGTAGTCTCCTACTGCGTCGGCGGGAATTCCTTTTGCGTCGACGGGACTTCCTTTTGCGTCTGCGGGCCTTCCTTATTGCGTCAGCGGGACTTCTCGATTGCGTCAGCGGGCCTTCCTTTTGTCTTTAATTTATAAAACAATTCGCTAAAATTATTTATTTAACTTTAAATGAATAATAGTTTGGATTTTAGTTAATATGGGGGGTTAAATTAATATTTAATGTAACTGAATATATTATTTTAAATGGGGGGTTAAATTAATATTTAATGTAACTTTAAATGAATATATTATTTTAAATGGCTGTTAAAACGGCGTTGAGTTCAATGAATATTTCATGTAACTTTAAATTTAAATGAATATATAATTTTTTTGATTGAATTTTACTACAACTGAACTACAATTAAAACATAAATCACTAAATTTTATAACTTTATTATGATTCAACACAAAGTACATAAAAAACATAACACAAAAAAATACAAACATAATCATTTGAACTAGAATACACCAAACCGCTACTTGCAACTGGGTAGGAGATCCGGATTCGGAATCCGAAATTAGCATCAAAACACCTAGCAATGATAAAGATGGGTCGTGAACTGGTAAGTTCCATCAACCCACCTTTATATTGGCCTAGGTGATATGTAACGGGTTGTTCACATTTTCTTCAACAGTTAACCCACCTTTATATTGGCCTAGGTGATATGTAACGGGTTGTTCACATTTTCTTCAACAGTTCGCCAGCTTCAATGATATTTGGAGACCTGGCTAACACATTGGTGAACAACCCGTTTGGACTCTTCACGTGTCCGTTGTAGATGAGTTCTTGAACCCGATCGACCCCGCAGAGCACGTGGAAGAGGATATCCGATCACATCCGATTAAATCGGAGAAGATCTGTGTCCGTTGTAGATGACTTCTTAAACCCGTTTGTTGAATTTGAAATCAGGGGGTCTACCCATTTTTTGAAGATGTGAACTGTGAACACTAATGGGGGGTTAATGGTGAACAAAAAAAAAAGATTGTATATAAACAGCGTTGAACTTCAAAAAATGCACACGTTCATACTTTTTAAAGCGTCGGCCAATGCTCAAGCGTCGACCATACCCTTTTTAAAGCGTCGGCCAATGCTAAAGCGTCCGTTCAGTCTATTTAAAGCGTCGACCATACCCTTTTTAAAGCGTCGGTGGGCCTTCTCTATTGCGTCAACGGGACTTCTCGATTGCGTCAGCCAGACCGTTCTCGATTGTACAGCACGCTTGATGATTAATTTATATTTTAATTTATGTTATAAAAATAATAAACAGATCGGTTACTTTTCTACGTTTACAGACAAAAAAATATAAATATAACCTAAAAACATATATTTATTACAAGACGTGTTTGAAATCAAGTGCTACAAACAAACATAAACTACGCCGAACTGCTATTTCCAACTGAATTAAATAGTCTTCAAATAACTTCGTCAAACTGCTAATTCCTTCTGGGTAGAAGATCCGGACAAAAATATTAAATTAAGAATGAATTTATTTCTGCTTACGGAATTCGCATCAAAACACCGACAAAAAATAAACGATGTATCTTGAAATGGTAAGTTCCATCGACACGTTGTTTACGCTTTGGCTGAAGTGATATGGGACGGGTTGTTCGCAGTTTCTTCACCGCCATGTGCCGAACAACCCGTTTGATGCATCACGTGTTCTTTGTAGATGAGCTCTTGAACACTTTGTAGTGATCAGAGGTAGAGGACGGGGAAATCGGCTGACACCCGTGCCATCAGACAAGTATTGTCGATTACAAAAAACGACAACTCTAAAGCTTAGGAAAACGTCATCTTTAATAAAAGGAACTTCACACAAATAAATTTCAGGGGGTCTGATCATATTTGGAAGGTGTGAAATCTACGGGGGTAAAAGAAATTTTCATGAGATGTTCAATGCAAAATGAGGATTTTATGAACAACTGGTGGTATATATAAGGGGAGAAATCTTGAAACGATTTAACAATAAATTGTTATATGTTAATAATTAAATGGGGAGATCATAAATATGTCAAATTAAAAACCGTTTAACAAACAAATAAATTTAACTTCAAAAAATTAAAAAATGGGTCCCTTAAAAATTGAACACGTTAAGACTTTCTAAAGCGTCGGCCAGAAATTTTTAAAGCGTCGGCCTAAGCTAAAGCGTCCGCCTATCATTTTACAAGCGCCGGCCAGTCATTTTTAAGGCGTCGGCCAGGCCATTACGGTGCGTCAGCGGGACGCTTGGGGAAAGCGTCGGCCAGACCATTGCGGTACTTTAGCCGGACCATTACGGTACGTCAGCCAAATACTTCGTCAGCCGCTTTAAAAACAATATGAAACCAGGGACGCAAGCCGTGGAATCATTGCGTCACCGACGCATAAACAATAATCAAGAAACGCTTGAACATATTGTACACGTGTTGGACACGTGTCAGATTGTAGGAAATGGATGCATCAAGATGATAGACGGACGCTTCCGAGGCTGTGAGGATCTTCCAACGACGCAGAAATGTGACAAATTCGCAAAAGCACTTGGTCAAACGACATTTTCGTAATTTTCCTTTATTTTTATTAGAGCACAACTTTGCTTTAGACGACGGTTGGTACGGACCTCTTTCACGTCAGACACATGTCAAAAGCTTCATGGACTACCCTCTCTCGGTCTCTCCTATTCCCTAATCCTCACCTGGCCCCATCCATTTCCATGAATTTCACCATTACTCTCTCTTCTTCACAACGTTGTCTTTCCTCATCACTTTCTCTTCCATGTTAGCACGTGATTGGACTCTTAAAATTGCTCTAATATGTCTTAAATAACCTTTATTTTTATCAAGGTGTCTTATTTTTCAGTTGAAGAAAATTTGTAACTAATAGTTATCAAGTACTTATAAACTTTATTAAATCAAAGTTATTTTTCATATATATTTTTAAAAATTAGGTTGTGGACCAAAAAAGGTTGGTTTGGTGAGATGTAATGTTAATATCAACTTTTTGGTGTGTGAAAATTGTCCATGAACAAAGTCGTACTAGCAATCAAGATTTACATATACCGGCAGATAAAGTAAATAAGATTGTGACTATACAATACCTTCTATCTGGTTTGGTTTAGACCTTGAATTTAAAATGAGGGTGACGGTACACCCCTCAAATTTGGCCTCATGTTCATCAAGAGCCTAATTCTTGTTCAAGATCTATTGGCCAAGAGAGAACATAATTCTTGTCCCAAATCGAATGAGGGTAGAAACAAACACGAAAACTTTTGGAACACTCCCACTCAATGTAACTTGTTCAATTTGACTTGTTTATTTACTTTGTGTTTGTGATTAAAATGACTTACGGCTGTAACTCTACGCTACATGTCAAATACTACTCAAAAGATAAATAATCAGATAATAAATACTCGAGCCGAGCTAGCCTTTTAGACATAGATCTTGAAATGTGTTGAGCTCAAGCTCTAAGTTAAACGAGCTCGAGCGTAATCGAGCTTCACTCATTTACACACCCACTTGATCCAATCCAGAAAAATCACAAGGATAATCAGTTTTTGGGTATACCCAAACAGTGGTTTGACAAGATTCCGCTTTGCCCCCGATGGATTGCCCATCCAGGAACTCACGAATTTGTTTTTTGTTGCCCCGGTGAAGACTTTCCGGGAGGTCACACATCCTAGTACTACTCCCATCTGAGCACACTTAACTGTGGAGTTTTCATGTATTTCACAACCAACTAAGCCCAAAACGCGTTGGTGATATAAGAGGCATTAGATTGCTTATGAACCAAGGATCTCTCCTGATGACGGCCGATGTGGGATTTACCCAAATATCTTCCTAATTTATAGTTTGTTGATGTACAAAGTTGATTTCTTAAAAAAAATAAAAAAGGTCAAATAGATTTGAGTATAATACTTATATGCCCAAATATGTTGCTAATTTATAGTTTGAGTTAATAGCCAAAATGGTCCCTGAGGTTTGCTCACTTTTGCCACTTTAGTCCAAAACCTAAATTTTTTAAATCTGGGTCCCTGAGGTTTGCATTTTTTTGCCATTTTAGTCCAAATTTCAAAAAAGTTAAATTTTGTCAGGATTTCTTACTGATTTTTGTCCTTTTCCTCATTTCTCCTAGAGGCAAAATTGTCATTTTGGATTATTATAAAGTAATTTATATTAAAAAAATCAATTATATAATATATATATATATACACCCACACAAATAAATACACAGACATATCTCTCTCTCTCTCAACATGTCACTTCTCTCTCTCTCTCTCTAAACTACCACCACCGCCACCGCCACCGTCGCCGCCACCGTCAAGACCATCATCATCATCAACATCGCCAACACCACCGTCTCTCTCTTCTCTCAATCTCACCACCGTCAAGATCATCATCATCATCAACATCGCCGCCGTCGGCATCACCGTCAAGATCATCATCATCATCAACACCACCGTCTCTCTCTCTTCTCTCAATCTCACCACCGCCACATGTCTCTCTCTCTTGAAATCCGACTTTAAATCAGCATCAAAATTTGAAATCGATGAATTGTGGTTTGTTATCTTGACAATCTCAATTGGGTTTGCTTCAGATCCACCACCGCCATCGTCTCCACCATCTGCCGCCGTCGGCACCACCGTCAAGACATCAGGTTTTGTGTTGGTTGCTGATTTGTGGCAAGGCTAAATTGCTGAGCAGGTGGTTGGTGATTAGGGTTGTTTGCAGGTTGTTTGGGATTAGGGTTTCAGTGAGGGTGGTGATGGTGGAGACGGTGGGGGGATTGTGATGGTGGATCGGGTGGTGGGTTTAATAGTGGTGGTTTGCAGGTTCTTGGGATTAGGGTTTTCAGTAGGGGTGGTGGGTTGAATCGGTTTGCAGGTGGTGGTGATGGGTTGAATCGGTTTGCAGGTGGTGGTGATGAAATTAGAGAGAGAGAGAGAGAGAGAGAGAGAGAGAAAGAGAGGGGGATACGGAGGAATGTTAGTGTCGCCGGCGTGAGGAGGTGGCGGTGGTGGCGGCAGAGAGGAGAGAAAGAGAGGTGGTGGTAGGTTTATTATTTTTAATTAATAATTAGTTATAATAAAATGAAAATGACCATTTTAGCCCTGTGCAAAAGAACAAAACTTGAGGTATTTTTGAGAAATCTGACCAGATTTCATTTTTGGACTAAAATGGTAAAAAAATGCAAACCTCGGGGACCCAGATTTAAAAAATTTGGGTTTTGGACTAAAGTGGCAAAAGTGAGCAAACCTTAGGGACCATTTTGGCTATTAACTCTTATAGTTTTTAATAATGTACAAACTTGATTTCTTAAAAAAAAGTAAATTAGATTCACGAATAAAGTAGACGCTCGACACATATAAAAAAGAAACATAAATGGACCACATTTGTACATTCCAAGACATTATATATATCAATTACTGTCACCTATTTGCGCCAGAAAATTTCTTGACTTTTGATTTTTCCCACTGAAGTTTCCATTCTTTGATTTGAAGTTTCCATTCTTTGATTTCGACCACTAGCACATATCAATTACTATCATTTACTCAATGTTTTATAATTATTATTAGATAAATGGTATTTAACTTTTAAAGATATTCTTTGTTGTGAATATGAAGGAGTCGAGCCTTCGTAAGCTACCCAAAATAAGTTCAATAAAAGCGATTTCTTTTTTTTTTTACTTTTCTTTACAATTTTTTTACTTTTCATCCAAAAGTACTATAGCATTGGGTTTTCCTTTCGATTGCTATAGCAAATATTGTTACCATAAAGAAGCGAAACGATACCAATCGAATTCCCGTAGCGAAGCCCGGTATAATTTTGCTAGTTAAAATCAAATGTTGATGTGATAGGTACAAAAATTTCTATATTTTATTGTGAAATTTTGTTTGGCGATAACATGTCATTGTTTGCAGAGAATTTGATAACTTAAAATATCTAAAATCTAGTAGAATGGTTATCTCTAGTTATGATTAATATATACAAAAAAGAATAAATATATGCGAGTTAAAAACGTGCGTAACAAAGACAGCAATGTATAATTAAATATATACAAAAAAATAAATAAATATATTATTATTCTGGTTAATGAGATCCAATGTTTCTTGTTTATTTTGTTTATCTTGATGAATCTCAAGATGAAAATATTATCAAGATGAGAATATAAAATGGATGTACTCAAATTCTCAAAATATAAACAAGAACTTTAGTTTTTCCATCCAGTATGATCATTTATTAGCACACTAGTGGCCAGATCAAGAACACTTAAAACATAATCCCTAAACAAATGTCTTCAACAAAAAACAGGAGTTTCTTCAAACTCAATATTCCAACACTTAAAACATAATCCCTAAACATAATCCTTGAGAGGACTATGACGTGGCGCCTACGTGGCGGATCATCCTCCCTTGGAGGACCATCACCATACCCTCTAGCCTTACCATTCTCTAACCATCACCAACATGTATATAAACTATAAACCGTGTCATCTATGCATAACAACATGAGGGAACTTGAACTTATCCGAGATAAACGGTATAGCCTCATGCGACTCCACAAGATCACGATACAAATTATATTCCGCTTCATAATCATGCAAATGAAGCTCGACTTTTTGATTCGTATGGTAATGATGCTTAGCCGAATCCGACTTCCCAAACCCGAAAATACCAACTTCTTCACAAATCCCCAAAGCAAGCATAACCGCCTGCATACCCGAAGAATAATGAAAACTAGAACTGTCGTGTGAACCCACCCACGCTTCCAACGGC
The DNA here is from genome assembly GCA_030545235.1 of Helianthus tuberosus. Classification (NCBI taxonomy): domain Eukaryota; kingdom Viridiplantae; phylum Streptophyta; class Magnoliopsida; order Asterales; family Asteraceae; genus Helianthus; species Helianthus tuberosus. Next base: position 126,335,956 of record CM060416.1, read on the forward strand.
TTCCCAGTCTCCTTCACAAACCTAGAAACCGAATAATACTTCACAATCCGCGCACACAAGATGTCAAACCGCGGGTCAGTGACCAACAGCTGCGCCTTGTGTGATTCACCGCACACAACGTAATCAAGAAAATGCATCATTTGACACATGTACATCATGATAGGCACTTTTTCGCCATACGGGTGACAAAAACATCTCTCTCGTCGCGCACATGTGTGCAGAATGTTGCTGTTCACGAACGAAAGGCTCGTTTTCGAACCCACATTGCGTTCGTACCCGCTCGTTCTCGCGTTGTTTAATCTGATCACAAACTCATGATCATCAATCGCACCACCAAGATCAGATTTTAACAAAATCCCACTATTACCCACCACAGCACATGTCTTAAACTTCGAATTCGAACCCAAATCGCTTCCATTTACACCTGTTTTCAAAATCTTTACAATATTTACCAAATCTGCCATTACATCAGGCTCAAACCGGTGGTTTCGCCACCATGTCTGCAAATACCGCCGGAAATCCAACCAAATCCGGTGAAACTCCGGTGAATTAGCTCGGAGATCAATACGGTGTCGTCCTGCCCACAAGAACGAGCGCTGGCGACCGCTAGTTAACCCTCTGAAATCACCACCCACCAACTGTTCGACGTTTTGCCTGAACGAATTTTCACCCAAATCAACTGCTGCAAACTGTAATAACGTTTCGTTGAACACCGGTGGGTTGTTCCGGTGAACCGGGTGTTGAAAACCGGCGGCGCCGGTGCCGGAAAACATGATTCGGAAGCAGAGAGTGACGGCGAATATACCCAGAAACAAAAGGGTGAATATCGGATGAATTGACCTCTTCATTTTGACTTTGAGTCAACTCAGAGTTTCTAACAGATTGAGTTTAAGTAAATCAAACCTCTTTGGTTCTTGTTCATTGTTGCGAAGATGTCCGGATTATATGATGTTTAGAGACACATAAGGTGCGATTAATGAATGAAGATTTGGGGGATCTAGCAATTGAGATGTGGAAGAAATAGGGGGCATATACCAGACGATTATTGACTGTTTGTTATGGTTAGTTATTGTATTTTGATAGTGTGACCATTTGATTGATTAGTGTAGGTGTTGTAATGGAGAAAGAGACGAAGACGACGATGACAATGTGAGTCAGATTGGTGCATTAAAAAATATTAATGGTTTTTGGTTGGATGACAATATAAGAGCATTCACATCCAAACCATCAAATTATACATACATTCCACTAAAAAACAACTCCTATATCAATATATTTCCACTAAAAACAAATACTTTTTTTCTCTCCTTTTCAATTAAATAATATTATCATCACATTTTTCTCTCTCCTTCACTCACAACCACTTTCAATATATATTAAAAAAATTATACTGGGTGAACAGTGTCCCTCCAAATATACAGATGAACAGTAACATTTTCTCTCTCCTCCACTTACAACCACTTTTTATACCCTTTATAATATAAAAACTCCCCCTCACATATTTTGATGGATAGAATGTGAATGCTCTAACATATATATATTTTTAAAAATCATGCTTCATCATGCCCTTCAAAAAAATATTATTATTCAATATACTAAAAACCAAAGTCCATATTAAATCCACCTTTGATCCTTCCTATTTTGTGTTTGCTGTGTATGTTCCTTATAGCAATTGTGTGTTTCATGTAAACCTTCATATTTGGTGGTTTTGGCATTAGTGGTCTCTCAGTCCAGTTATCACATATAGTGGTGTTCGCTTGGAATGTTACAAACGTTTGTGCTTTTGACACTTCACTTTCTTTATCCTGATTGTTGTCTTTTCCGATGAAATATTTTCTGACTGAGGTTCCGGTTTAATCTCTGATTACTTCTTTATTTGCTTATACACATGTTACTTATGTACGACGTTATCTTTGTCGCCATAAAATATCGTCTTTTGAAGATCTTTTCTTTATCTTTCTTCCGAATGTAGCCTATATGTGGCCGTCGTGTTAGTGATGATGTTCTATTGGGATTTCTTAGGCGATTTCTTACAGCGTAGGGTTTTTTTGGGCCAAGATCACAAGGTTTTAATAAAACAACAAGAAGTTCTAGCAACTTGAGTTTACTCAGCCTAGCTTCTAAGGCCGGAGGGTGTGGAGGCGCCACCGCGGCCACCTCACCTCCCATAGTGCCTGGAGGGCACCACCACCCACACCGCCGTCTTCAATGAGAGGCGCCATTGAAGGGGGCTTCACCATGGTAACGAGGAATAAGCATGTGTTCAGGTGGGGCCCACCTGATTTCATCCGATCAAATCTTTTTTTTAATTTTGTTTAATATGGGGCTTTATCCCACACCCAGCAAGTTAAGGGAGGGCGTGATAAAGCCCCCTGGCTGACGTGGATCCTACGTGGGGCTAACGTGTCCTGATAAATGTAACGCCCTGCTATTTCGTACCTTCTATATTTGGAAACTTTTGTTTATAATCCTATTCTTGGAAACTATGCGTTCTTGTAATCGTCATTTCGATGTAACCTTTGTCTAACACGATGTTCTCCTGGAAACAAACGTGTTCTCCTGGGAGACACGGAATTTGTTTTAAGGGACCCGTGTCTAACACGATCCTCAGCCAAGAACACTGTTTCTGTTCTATTTTCTTGTTCTTGTTTTTCCATTTTTCAGTTGTAATTGTACTGTATTTTATTTTCATTCTGTTTGTTTCTGTATTACAAGTTAATAAAGTATTTTATTTAAATTTTACACGAACGGATTCCTACAATCTTAAAACAAATTTTAAAACACCGTTCGTGTAGAATCACAAACTTCTCTGCTGTGATCTTCAATTTTTTTTAATTCATAGCAGCTTGTGTTTTAAAAAGATTTTTTTTCTTCTCTGTTTTGATTCAAAGTAGCGACTTTGTCAAAACAGAACTCTGCTTCTACTCCTTTCTGTCGCTGAGTTCTAAAAATCCTACTGTTGTAGTCTTCAAAGTTGGACTTAGAAGCTATACGGCTGGTTTTTCGCAATCATAAAATAATAAATTAGCGTATTTATTATTTTGAAAACAATTTATTAACTTGTTTACTTGGACCTTTTCAGAATGTCGACTGAAAATGTGAACACGAGCAACACCAACGTTGTTGTCGGTACCCCTGCCAACACTGTGGGAGCGTCCACAGTGGCAAATCATGCTGAAAGACCTGAGAAGTTCTCGGGTCTCCACTTCAAGAGGTGGCAACAGAAGATGTTCTTCTATTTGACCACCATGAACCTTGCGAGGTTCTTGACTGAAACCGCTCCCCAACCTGCGGTAGGGGAGACCGATGCTCAGGCTCTGAGCACGGTAGAGGCTTGGAAGCACTCGGACTTTATATGTCGAGGATATGTTCTCCCTCGGATGCCTTGTATAATGTGTACTACAACGTCAAGACTTCCAAAGAGTTATGGGATGCCTTGGACAAGAAGTACAAAACGGAGGATACTGGCACAAAGAAATTTATGGTAGCCCGTTTCTTAGACTACAAAATGTTTGATAACAAGACTGTTATGAACCAAGTCCAAGAGTTACAGATTATACTTCATGACGTCCACGCTGAGGGTATGGTACTCAGCGAAACATTTCAAGTGGCAGCCATGATCGAGAAATTACCCCCTGCTTGGTTGGATTTTAAGAATTATCTTAAACACAAGCGAAAGGAAATGTCGGTGGAGGAACTTGTTGTTCGTCTTCGTATAGAAGAGGACAACAGGGTGGCCCAAAAAGGCACCATTTTGCAAGCTTTGGCTAAGGCAAACATGGTGGAAGTTGGGGAGTCCTCAAAGGGCAAGAAAGGCAAGGGTAAGAAGGACAACAAAGGGAAAGCAAAGGTTAACAACCTTGGACCGAAAAAGGGGGCTGTGAAAAAGAAGCTTGCGCCATTCCAAGGTACCTGTTACAACTGTAACGAGATGGGGCACCGTGCTAACCAATGCAAGAAACCTAAGCGTGAGCGTGCGCATATGGTTGATGAGGATGGTATGCCTCTGATTGCAATGATAACCGAGGAAGCGGCTATGATTAAAGAAGTCAACGCAATGGGTGAAAACCCAAAAGGATGGTTCGTTGACACGGGTGCAACCCGCCATGTTTGTGGAGATAAGGCTCTTTTCTCTACATTCAAGGAAGCGTCAGGTGAAGAAAAGCTTTATATGGGAAATAAAGCTACCGCCAGCATCAAGGGTGAAGGCACTGTCATTTTGAAGATGACTTCAGGCAAGGAGCTTACCTTGACCAAAGTGCTCTATGTCCCAGAGATCAGGAAGAATCTCGTATCGGGATGGATGCTCAACAAGTTTGGATTTCGTCTAGTGTTTGAATCGGATAATTTTGTCTTGTCTAGACGTGGTACTTTTATCAGAAAGGGCTATGCCCTTAATGGAATGTTTAAAATGAATGTTTTGGTTGTAAACGAAAACAAAAATATGAATGAAAATGTTTCTTCTACTTACATGATTGAGTCTTCTAATGTTTGGCATGGTAGACTAGGACATGTAAATTTTAATTCTTTACGCCGTTTGATTAAATTAAATTTGATACCAACATTCCATATCGAATCCGATCACAAATGCGAGACATGTGTCGAATCCAAACTAACGAGATCATCGTTTAAATCGGTTGAACGAATAACTGAACCCCTTGATTTAATTCATACCGATGTGTGTGATTTAAAAGCGGTTCCCACGCGTGGAGGAAATAAGTACTTCATCACGTTTACTGATGATTGTACGAAATATTGCTATGTGTATTTACCAAAGAGTAAAGACGAAGCAATAGAAAAGTTTATCTTGTACAAAAATGAAGTTGAGAATCAACTTAAAAGAAGATAAAAGCTTTGAGAAGCGATCGAGGAGGTGAATATGTTGCACCTTTTGCGGATTTATGCGCAAAAAGTGGCATCGTACATGAATGTACACCTCCTAATTCTCCACAATCAAATGGCGTTGCGGAATGAAAGAACCGCACATTGAAAGAGATGATGAACGCCATGTTGATAAGCTCGGGAGTGAACCGAGAAATGTGGGGGGACGCCATTCTCTCAGCAAACTATCTGTTGAACAAGATACCCTTGAAAAATAGGGACGAAACTCCATATGAGTTATGGAGAAAAAGGAAGCCTTCATACAAATACTTGAAAGTGTGGGGGTGCCTAGCTAAGGTGATTGTACCACCTCCTAAGGCTCTTAGGATAGGACCCAAAAGTGTTGATTGCATTTTCATTGGATATGCACATCAAAGTAGTGCGCATCGTTTTCTTGTACATGAGTCCAAGAATCCCGATGTACACAAACACACTATTATGGAGGCTAATCCTAACATTGTCTCATATTTTGAGAATGTGTTTCCTATGTTAGGACAAACACATGCGACTTCATCAAGAGCGGTTGATGAAGCAGGTCCGAGTTCATCTACATGGTTAGATGAAGCAGGGCCAAGTTTGTCTACGAGGTTAGTGTAACACCTCGAAAATTCACGTCCTATAATGTGTTCACACGTGTCACAAACTTTGAGCGTGTGAAAGAATACTCTAGAGGGACTAAAGTTGACAAACAAGGAAAGTATGTGAATATGAGGGTTCAAAATGTCAACGATGGATAAATATACTTTACAATAACCCTACATGATGTTTATACCCCTAAACGAATGAATCATGGATCATACGAAGCTAACGGTGAAAGAAAGTGAGAGATTACAAACTACAGGGGTTAATTGTGTCAACATGTTTAAAGTATACTTCTGAGTGAGCTTTTAGCAAAACCGAAACTTTGTAACGATTAATTATGCTCACTAGAATGCACGATAAAAATTTCACCAAGTTTCATTATCATATGAGAAAGTTATGATAAAATTTGTACACGAGGGGTTAAAGCGTCAACGTTGAAAATTATGACTTTTCGGGTAAACATAAAGTGACCAAGGACTTAACAAAGTGGGTATAAGTCTTGAAGCCCTTATAAGTCAATTTGAAAGTCTCATAATGCAAGAAATAAAGGTGGAATGACCTTTCGAAGGACCAAGAGCCAAAGATGCAATAACTGAAAACTTTTTAACCTGACGCCAGGCCTCAGGCGGGTCGCGTAAGGCTTACCAGAACCTTACGCGGGCCGCGTGCGACTCCCAGATGCAGAAAATGCTGACAGCTGCCTGTTCAGCCTTGTAACCGACTTAGAAAGATATTTTCCACTTCCATGCGCAACCCCTATTGATTTTTAGGCTTAGGAGCACTTGTAAATGATCTGGGAACAATGCTAGACTTGTGTGGCATGATCATGAGCAACCTAAAGCACTATATAAGTCCCACAATGTTTGCAACATTCTTGCATTCATTCCATCTGCATTTTGAAGACTTCTGGAGTTCAAAAGCAGACCCAAGCCATCCCTAGTCTAAATTAGTACCTTGGTAAGTATCCTCAACCTTCCTTAATTGAGTTTTACATAGTTAATAGCTTAAAAGTCAAACCGTCGTAATTAATGTTTGACTTAGCGATTAATCATTAATGGTCCAGTGATTAGTCGAATTGAAGGTAGTTATAAGTTGGTATTTATGTGGGCAATAAACCCTTAGAAGGGCACCCTCTGATTCCCGCTCTAACTAGATCAAATGTCGGGTCAAAGTTGTTTTTAAAAAGTCAACAGAAGCTTAATTTGCAAATTAACACGTAATTAGAAATGTAGAAGGCTTGTAACCTATTTTATCACTCATATAACTTGGTAATAAGTATAAGAACTGGCCTAAGCTTGTTTGATCCGACAATTTTCAGTTTAGGCTCGGTTCGGAACCGAAAATCGCAAAACTTTGACTTTTGCTTTGACTTCAGTTCTGACCTGATTTAGATGGGTTTAGAAATACCTTAGAGCTTCCTTAGGACCAGGTTACATGTCGGAATAACCCTCTGTGATTGGTTCGTTGATTGCTCGATTCGTTTACACGTTTCCGTTAAATTGCTTAATGTTGACCATAATGCCCTTTTGTCCATAAAACGAGAAATTTTGGAAATATGAAAGAACAATAATCTTTGTTACTGATTTATAAACATGTCCCTAAATTTTCACATCAATTGGAGGCCTAGATTAGGAGTTATGCTCAATGGCGTAATTAGAACGCTATTTATTAATTAAACGGCGTCATTAGCATAAAACCTATCTAAACCCAATTTTTGACACCAAAACTTTTACCCACTGATGTAATATAATATTTTGAGATTTTTTAAGATTTTTAATTATTTTTAAACTGATCATAACCTAATGTTATCGCCTTAATTCGGTAATTACCGATTATACCCTTTTTGTGTATAAAATGAGTTTTTCATAACATTTAGACACCAAACCAATTGCTACTGATTTTATATAATAAATGAAGTATTTTGAACTTTAAGACCTGATCAGAAAACTCAGATTTCCTGTATAACCTGGAAATCGCTTAAAACGGCTTTTTAAGCGTATTAAACACATAGTTTGGGTTTTAAACCATTTTAACATATAAGACTTATCACCAACTGAGGTAACCTATTAAGTTAAGTTGTTTTACTGATTAATTCAGACCCGAGTCTCAGAATTAAAATTAATCTCTTTTATAATCCTTAAAATGACCAAAATACCCCTACGGGGCTTAATTAGGGATTAAACTCGTTTTGGGCATAATGGAAGGTATCCTACTGATATCACAACATATTTAAAGCATATTAACTTAGGAAACCTGTTTGTGACTTATTCAGTTACCCGTTATGCGTTATTCGCGTTCGGTTCAGTTTATGTAACTAGTTTGCATAAATTAGTCGAAACGGGTCAAACCTTATCGTTTTTATCTCAAAATCCAGAATGTGGTTAGATTACCCATATTATACAAGTCTTAAAACTTTTCGGGTCTAAATCACATTCTATTCCGGTCTTCGCTTAATCGTGCGTTTGAACCGTATCTTTCCTTAAAACTAACCGGTCTAAGTTTAGGCTTAATTAAAGACCCGTTAGGATTCTAATAGGTTATTATAAACCTTTGTTCCAGAATAGGAGACCCAATAAAAGATACACGCACTTGCTATTTGTGATTTATACTTGCAAAGGTAAATACTTTTAACTTATTTTCCCTATCCGGGCTTGGGGTATGGTATATAAAATACCGCTTGGTCGGGCATTGAATCTTTAATCGAATAGAGGTTAAACCATTGATATGCTCCGTTTTGAAATGTTTTGTTCGCTTAAAGCATTTGGGGGGTTAATGACCATGTCCCGGATATCCTTGGCATCATCTTACGAGATGGCCACGACCTGAGCACGGGGTGTAGGCGTACACCCGTCAGTGCATAAATAAATAATGTGGTGTGTCTATTGATCTTTAACCCGGCCTACGGATCGGGCTATTGAACGCATAAGGAACATGTAATTCTTTTACAAGATTATATTCAAATAATTATCCCAAGTTATAAAAGTTTGTGCCTCGTGCATTCAAATCAATTTTTATTAAACATTTTCTAAATGAGTCAGTTAATTGTATTTACCAGTGTAAACTGACGTATTTTCCCAAAAAGGTTAAGTGCAGGTACTACGCGAACTAGGCTGGCTTTCTCCTAGCGTCCACAATAAGTCTCGCAAGCTTGGATGTCGAAACTGTTGAACAATGTTTCCATTTTATTTTGATCCACTTGTGGATTATTTTCAACTATCTTGTGATACTCGATATTACAATTTGTTTGGTTGAAATATATCTATCTTTTGCTTCCGCTGTGCATATTAAATATTGTGTTGTTTGACTGTAATGTTACCAACTACGTCACGATACTCCCCACCGGTAATACGTGGAAATATCGGGGTGTGGGGTGTAGGCGTACACCCGTCAGTGCATAAATAAATAATGTGGTGTGTCTATTGATCTTTAACTCGGTCTACGGATCGGGCTACTGAACGCATAAGGAACATGTAATTCTTTTACAAGATTATATTCAAATAATTATCCCAAGTTATAAAAAGTTTGTGCCACGTGCATTCAAATCAATTTTATTAAACCTTTTCTAAATGAGTCAGTTAATTGTATTTACCAGTGTAAACTGACGTATTTTCCCAAAATGGTTAAGTGCAGGTACTACGCGAACTAGGCTGGCTTTCTCCTAGCGTCCATAATAAGTCTCGCAAGCTTGGATGCCAAAACTGTTGAACAATGTTTCCTATTTATTTTTGATCCACATGTGGATTATTTTCAACTGTTTGTGATACTTGATATTACAATTATATTCGGTTGAAATATATCTATCTTTTGCTTCCGCTGTGTATTTAAATATTGTGTTGTTTGACTGTAATGTTACCAACTACGTCACGATACTCCTCACCGGGACCACCGGTAATACGTGGAAATATCGGGGTGTGACAGGTTGGTATCAGAGCCAACATTGAGTGAATTAAACACTAGCCTTTTGTGTTTAATCTCAATGACACAATTGCACATTCCTAAATTTTCGAGTCTAGACAAAGAACTTAGGACAAATCCAAATTTGTTTTTAATTTTAACTTTGTCCTTTATATTTCTTGTTGTATCTTTTATTTGTTTTGACAGGAAATATGCCACCAAGATTTAGAAGAGGAGGACGAGGCAAGGGGCCGATCACCGCCCCCAACGATCACCAGGCCGGGCCTTCACACCGGCGAACTCCTTCTACCACCATGAGTGCCGATCCTCAGGGAAAATGGAGGAACCATTTGGAGCCCGCTAGACGGTCTGTCTCGCACAGCTTAATGCCTCCCTACCGCCATTCCTTTGGGCCGCATTCGGAAAACGAGCCCGAAGACTCCCGCCATTCCTTCCTACCATTGCAGCGATCCGCCTCGCACCGTTCCTTCGGCGACCCTACTCCTGTCTTTCAGGGCCGGTTCAACCTGGCAAACTATATCCAAGAACCAGTGGGTTTTAACCCACTAGGACCTGAAGACCACTTCTCAGGAGACAATGCAATGGACATGGACGAGGACAGGGATCCCGTCGAACCTACAAGCGGTACCCCCAACCATCCCATCGAGATCTCTGATGGATCTTCCTTCTACGGATCACCCTACGGTGGTCCAGACAGTTACCAAGCAAGGTTTAACCAGCATGAATGGTACTTCACACCTTCTCACCATTCATCGCCCCACCAGCAGCAGCAGCAGGATCCCTCTGAGGATTCACGTTTCGTGGCAGTCACGCCACCGCCTCCACCGCCGCTAGTTTATCAAGCACCTCCAGAACCACCAAGGCGTAGGAGAACAGGCGCAAGAATATCCACGCGAGGAGGGGATTTCCACTTTAGCACCCCTCGACACTCCAGTGGCAGTCACTATCCGCCACTGCATGAAGACCCGCAAATGGGTGGGCCTTCAAACCCAATTTCTGAGGTGAATTCTGCACCAGTTGCACCATAGCCGCCACCATTTGGTTTTGATAACCCGATTCCTGCATACGCTGGTTCAACGGTGTACAATCCGTTTGAGCAGCCGGCTCACACTCATTATAACTATGCTGAAGCCGACCCGTACCTGGTAGCAGCCAACTACAACGCCCTTCATCCCGAAGGACCATATGGAGCCTCTTGGGGAGTTGGATACCCAACTCATGGATACCAAGTACCTGCTCAACCTCCGTTGCAGCACCAGCCACAGCCACCACGGTTTTCCCCACCAGAACAGGAGGAAATTCTACAAAGGCTAAGCAGGGTGGAACGAGACTTTCAGGAAGAACGTAGGAACAACAGGGGATTCCTCAAAGGCCTAGCAAGCTTATTAAAGGGGAAGAAGAAGATGGATCATTAAATCCCTATATGTATTATTGTATCTCCTATTTTAATCAAGTCCCTGCGTGGACATTTATCTATGTTTTTAGTCCCTGCGTGGACATTTGTTTTAGTACTTGGTCCCTGCGTGGACTTGTATTTCAGTTTAACCCCTGCGTGGGTAATTTGTCTATTAAAAGTCCCGTTTAGGGCAATGTGTACTCCTTGTAATAATTAATGGAATGTTAAGTTTATAAATTTCATTTTTGTCATTTTATGCATAAGTATATGAAATAAATAAATCAAAATCATTCCTTTTAAAAATAATCTGCCTATTATATATTAAATAAGAATCTCAAAGGTATAGCCTAGCCTGCATGTCATTATAAGACTTGGCCAAGATGGTAAGACCTGTTTAAAAGATTCGGATCTGAAAACATGTTAACGCTCCTGGCAGACGTGATTCGTTAAAATCACACACGTCATTCTTATATAAGGATTCTTCAAAGGATTCCTAACCTAACTTAATGATCTATAAATCATGGGTTTAAATCATCAATTAAGATGATCATATTTTGACCATACATTGGTAATATAGTGCCTACGGGCCATACTCATTGTCATATAAGACAAAAGACAGTAGTAGTCTACGACTCCCTGTCAGAAAAAGGTAAAAGAACTATGTTCAAACCTTCATGCCTTGATTCTCTGAAATCATGACCTATGATTTAAAAATGTCCCTGTGACTTGGCCTTTTGTGCTAATAAAACTGTTATTATTTTATAATTAGGATAAATTATAATAAAAATCCTAAATAAATGTGAGTAACAAATTAACCAAATATGGTCTATGTTTACCATGGTTAATGAATTGCCCTAAAAGGTAATTCCATAATAAACTCCCAAATAAATTATTGTCGATATCTTATGTAACAGTTCAAGATACATGGCAGACTCGGATGAAATCAACAGTCGGCCAAGGGAGAATAATGACGCCACCAGGTTCAATGTGACTGGTGCTGAGCTCCAAGCATTAATTGACAATGCTGTTACAAAAGCCTTGGATAGGCAGTATAGTGAGTTAAGCGGTACTCGAAGCAGAGCCCAATCAGTACCCCATTCCAAGCCTAAGACTCATTCTGAGGCTCACAGCAAGCCACCCTCCAAGAAGGAAGAACCAAAGAAAGATGATGACGATCGTCACTCTTCAAATCAGCAAAGTGTCCCATCTCAAAGGATCATGCTGAATCAAGGACCCCGTGATAAGGGTTGCTCCTACAAATACTTTGTTTCATGCAAACCCAGGGATTTCACTGGGGAAAAAGGGGCTATAGACTGCATGACATAGTTGGATGAGATGGACACCGTGGTTGATATCAGCGGGTGCGCTGATAAGGATGTGGTAAAGTTTGTGTCTCAATCGTTCAAAGGTGAGGCCTTAGCCTGGTGGAGATCGTTGATTCAAGCTACTGGGAAGATTCCACTGTACAATATGACATGGGAACAATTTATTACCCTCATTAGGGAGAACTACTGTCCTCAGCATGAGGTTGAAAAGATTGAGTCGGATTTTCTGTCATTGGTAATGAAAAATCTGGATAGCCAAGCTTACCTTACGAGCTTTAATACAATGTCAAGGTTGGTTCCTTATCTGGTAACCCCGGAACCCAAAAGAATAGCTCGTTTCATTGGGGGTTTAGCCCCAGAGATAAAGGCAAGTGTAAAAGCCTCTCGGCCAGCTACATTCAGGTCTGTAGCTGATATATCCTTGTCCCTCACACTGGACGCGGTCAGGCAGAGATTACTGAGGAACACGGATGCCGAGAAAAGGAAGCGTGAAGATGACAATTCACGACGGTCAGACAAGAAGCACCGGGGAAACAATGACCACAAGAAGGGGTCTGGTTCTAAGAAGGATGGGCATCAATCTGGAGATAAGCCCAAGTGTAAGATTTGTCAGAAGCACCACTTTGGGAGGTGCAGACTTGAGTCAAAATCCCAGTCTCAGCCGAGGCCATGTGGGATTTGCAAATCTTCGGAACATAAGACCCTAGAGTGCAAGAAACTGAAGGACGCAACGTGCTACAGTTGCAACGAAAAAGGGCACATTAAGACAAATTGCCCAAAATATGCAAAGAAAGCTGAAGAAGGGAAGAAGACCAATGCTAGGGTCTTCAGGATGGATGCAAAGGAAGCTGTGCAGGACGACAATGTGATAACAGGTACCTTCCTCATAAATGATGTTTATGCAAGAGTGCTATTTGATTCAGGAGCTGATAAATCATTTGTAGATAATAAGTTTTGCAAATTGTTGAATTTACCTGTTAAAACCTTAAGTGTGAGATATGAGGTGGAGTTAGCAGATGGCACCTTAGAAACCGCCTCAACCGTTTTAGAGGGATGTTTCATATCCATTAAGAACTACTCTTTTCCTTTGTCCCTACTTCCTTTAAAGTTAGCCGGTTTCGACATAGTTTTGGGTATGGACTGGTTATCTCATAACCAGGCCCAGATTGTCTGCAATAAGAAGCAAGTGGTGATTAAGACTCCGTCTGGTGAATCACTTACCATTCAGGGAGATACCCAGTATGGACTGCCTGAGCAAGTGACTATGCTCAAGGCCTCTAAGTGTTTGAAGAAAGGTTGTGTCATCTACATGGCACAGGTGACTATTGATGAGCCGAAACCTAAAATGGAAGATATCCCCGTCATTTCTGAATACCCTGAAGTTTTCCCTGAAGAACTACCTGGTTTACCACCAGATAGGCAAGTAGAATTCAGAATTGACATTATCCCTGGAGCAGTACCAGTAGCAAGGGCGCCTTATAGGTTGGCACCAACAGAGATGAAGGAATTGAGCACACAACTAGATGAATTGCTAGCCAAAGGTTTCATTAGACCTAGTTCGTCTCCTTGGGGAGCACCAATCTTATTTGTCAAGAAGAAGGATGGATCGATGCGTCTGTGCATCGATTACCGTGAGCTTAATAAGGTCACTATCAAGAATAGGTACCCGTTGCCCAGGATCGACGATCTGTTCGATCAGCTTCAAGGGGCAAGTTACTTCTCTAAGATTGACTTAAGGTCAGGCTATCACCAACTGAAGGTTAGATATGAAGACGTACACAAGACTGCATTTAGGACTCGTTATGGTCATTACGAGTTCCTAGTGATGCCTTTTGGGCTCACTAATGCACCAGCGGCATTCATGGATCTCATGAACCGTGTCTGCAAACCATACCTGGACAAATTTGTTATCGTCTTCATTGACGACATTCTGATTTATTCAAAGGATCAGGCCGACCATGAGAAACATCTTCGATGTATTCTTTCACTACTTCAGCAGGAGAAGCTCTACGCCAAATTCTATAAGTGTGAATTTTGGCTCCGTGAAGTCCAATTTCTTGGACATGTGGTTAGCGAACGCGGAATCCAAGTAGATCCCGCTAAGGTTGAAGCTGTCATGAATTGGCAAGAGCCGAAGACGCCCACAGAAATTCGCAGTTTCTTGGGATTGGCAGGATACTACAGGCGCTTTATTGAAATTTTTTCAAGGATTGCTGCACCCCTAACTTCCTTGACTAGGAAGGATATTAAGTTCAACTAGGGACCCAAGCAGCAAGAATCTTTCGATATCTTGAAGCATAAGTTGAGCAACGCTCCTGTACTGACATTTCCTGAAGGTACCGAAGAATTCGTGGTTTACTGCGACGCATCACACACGGGCATGGGATGTGTGCTTATGCAGAAAGGAAAGGTTATTGCCTATGCTTCACGTCAGTTAAAGGTGCATGAAAAGAATTACCCCACCCATGACTTGGAGTTGGGTGCCGTTGTATTTGCACTGAAGCTATGGAGGCACTATTTATATGGTATCAAGTGTGTGATTTATTCTGATCACAAGAGCCTCCAACACCTATTTAACCAAAAGGATTTGAAGATGAGGCAACGACGTTGGATGGAAACCTTAAATGATTATGACTGTGAGATCAGATACCATCTTGGCAAGGGGAATGTAGTCGCCGATGCTTTAAGTCGAAAGGAAAGGGTGAAGCCCATAAGAATCAATGCCAAGAGCATTGAGATAAAGAATGGTTTGAATGAAAGGTTGTTAGCTGCGCAGAAGGAAGCTGTACTGGAAGCTAACTATCCTAATGAAAAGCTAGGAGTAACCGAAGAACAGTTATCTCAGGGCAAGGACGGAATTCTGAGATTGAATGGACGAATATGGGTTCCAGTTTATGGAGGACTTCGAGATGTTATCCTCCAGGAAGCCCACAATTCTAAATACTCCATTCATCCTGGAGCTGACAAGATGTACCAGGATCTGAAAGCAAATTTTTGGTGGATAGGCTTGAAGAAGTCTATAGCTACCTATGTAGCTAAATGTTTGACGTGTGCGCAAGTCAAGGCTGAACATCAAAAGCCGTCAGGTTTGCTACAACAACCTGAACTTCCCACGTGGAAGTGGGAAATGGTGACAATGGATTTCATCACCAAGTTGCCAAAGACAAGGAAAGGAAATGATACGATATGGGTGATAGTAGATAGACTGACTAAGTCGGCACATTTCCTACCCATCAAGGAAACCTATAGCTCCGACATGTTAGCCCAATTGTACGTAGATAAGATTGTATCTCTGCATGGCGTACCAGTGTCTATTATCTCTGACAGAGATACTAGGTACACGTCACATTTTTGGAAGAGTTTCCAACAATATTTGGGCACGCGCTTAAATTTTAGTACGGCTTACCACCCTCAGACGGACGGCCAGAGTGAGCGTACAATCCAAACTTTGGAAGATATGTTTCGTGCATGTGTGATTGACTTAGGTGGTAGTTGGGATAACCACCTGCCATTAATCGAGTTCTCATATAACAATATCTATCATACGAGCATCAAGGCTGCGCCTTTCGAGGCCTTGTACGGTAGAAAGTGCAGAACGCCCGTTTGTTGGGCGGAAGTTGGAGATGTCCAACTGACAGGACCGGAAATAGTCTTTGAAACGACGGAAAAGATTGTCCAGATTCGTGACCGCCTGAAAGCTGTCAGTGATAGGCAGAAAAGCTACGCAGATCTAAAGCGTAAACCTCTGAAATTCGAGGTAGGTGACAAAGTGTTGCTTAAAGTATCACCCTGGAAGGGAGTGATGCGATTTGGTAAGAAAGGTAAGTTAAGCCCGAGATACATAGGACCATTCGAGGTCATCGAATGTGTCGGATCAGTTGCTTATAAGTTAAAATTACCTGAAGAGCTCAGTGGTATTCACAATGTATTCCACATCTGCAATCTGAAGAAGTGTTTCGCTAATGAATCACTAGTCATACCACATACAGATGTGCACATAGAAGAGAGCTTGAAGTTTGTTGAAAAACCTTTGTCGATTGAGGATCGACGAGTTAAGAAGCTTCGAAGGAAGCATGTACCGATCGTAAAGGTTAAATGGGATGCCCGTAGAGGTCCCGAGTACACGTGGGAGGTAGAGTCCACAATGAAAGAGAAGTACCCTCATTTGTTTCAGTAAATCTCGAGGACGAGATTTATTTCAAGGGGGTGAGGATGTAACACCTCGAAAATTCACGTCCTATAATGTGTTCACACGTGTCATAAACTTTGAGCGTGTGAAAGAATACTCTAGAGGGACTAAAGTTGACAAACAAGGAAAGTATGTGAATATAAGGGTTCAAAATGTCAACGATGGATAAATATACTTTACAATAACCCTACATGATGTTTTTAAAAAGTCAACAAAAGCTTAATTTGCAAATTAACACGTAATTAGCAATGTAGAAGGCTTGTAACCTATTTTATCACTCATATAACTTGGTAATAAGTATAAGAACTGGTCTAAGCTTGTTTGATCCGACAATTTTCTGTTTAGGCTCGGTTCGGAACCGAAAGTCGCAAAACTTTGACTTTTGCTTTGACTTCAGTTCTGACCCGATTTAGATGGGTTTAGAAATACCTTAGAGCTTCCTTAGGACCAGGTTACATGTCGGTATAACCCTCTGTGATTGGTTCGTTGATTGCTCGATTCGTTTACACGTTTCCGTTAAATTGCTTAATGTTGACCATAATGCCCTTTTGTCCATAAAACGAGAAATTTTGGAAATATGAAAGAACAATAATCTTTGTTACTAATTTATAAACATGTCCCTAAATTTTCACATCAATTGGAGGCCTAGATTAGGAGTTATGCTCAATGGCGTAATTAGAACGCTATTTATTAATTAAACGGCATCATTAGCATAAAACCTATCTAAACCCAATTTTTGACACCAAAACTTTTACCCACTGATGTAATATAATATTTTGAGATTTTTGAAGATTTTTAATTATTTTTAAACTGATCATAACCTAAGGTTATCACCTTAATTTGGTAATTACCGATTATACCCTTTTTGTGTATAAAATGAGTTTTTCATAACATTTAGACACCAAACCAATTGCTACTGATTTTATATAATAAATGAAGTATTTTGAACTTTAAGACCTGATCAGAAAACTCAGATTTCCTGTATAACCCGGAAATCGCTTAAAACGGCTTTTTAAGCGTATTAAACACATAGTTTGGGTTTTAAACCATTTTAACATATAAGACTTATCACCAACTGAGGTAACCTATTAAGTTAAGTTGTTTTACTGATTATTTCAGACCCGAGTCTCAGAATTAAAATTAATCTCTTTTATAATCCTTAAAATGACCAAAATACCCCTACGGGGCTTAATTAGGGATTAAACTCGTTTTGGGCATAATGGAAGGTATCCTACTGATATCACAACATATTTAAAGGATATTAACTTAGGAAACCTGTTTGTGACTTATTCAGTTACCCGTTATGCGTTATTCGCGTTCGGTTTATGTAACTAGTTTGCATAAATTAGTCGAAACGGGTCAAACCTTATCGTTTTTATCTCAAAATCCAGAATGTGGTTAGATTACCCATATTATACAAGTCTTCAAACTTGTCGGGTCTAAATCACATTCTATTCCGGTCTTCGCTTAATCGTGCGTTTGAACCGTATCTTTCCTTAAAACTAACCGGTCTAAGTTTAGGCTTAATTAAAGACCCATTAGGATTCTAATAGGTTATTATAAACCTTTGTTCCAGAATAGGAGACCCAATAAAAGATACACGCACTTGCTATTTGTGATTTATACTTGCAAAGGCAAATACTTTTAACTTATTTTCCCTATCCGGGCTTGGGGTATGGTATATAAAATACCGCTTGGTCGGGCATTGAATCTTTAATCGAATAGAGGTTAAACCATTGATATGCTCCGTTTTGAAATGTTTTGTTCGCTTAAAGCCTTTGGGGGGTTAATGACCATGTCCCGGATATCCTTGGCATCATCTTACGAGATGGCCACGACCTGAGCACGGGGTGTAAGCGTACACCCGTCAGTGCATAAATAAATAATGTGGTGTGTCTATTGATCTTTAACCCGGCCTACGGATCGGGCTATTGAACGCATAAGGAACATGTAATTCTTTTACAAGATTATATTCAAATAATTATCCCAAGTTATAAAAGTTTGTGCCTCGTGCATTCAAATCAATTTTTATTAAACATTTTCTAAATGAGTCAGTTAATTGTATTTACCAGTGTAAACTGACGTATTTTCCCAAAAAGGTTAAGTGCAGGTACTACGCGAACTAGGCTGGCTTTCTCCTAGCGTCCACAATAAGTCTCGCAAGCTTGGATATCGAAACTGTTGAACAATGTTTCCATTTTATTTTGATCCACTTGTGGATTATTTTCAACTATCTTGTGATACTCGATATTACAATTTGTTTGGTTGAAATATATCTATCTTTTTCTTCCGCTGTGCATATTAAATATTGTGTTGTTTGACTGTAATGTTACCAACTACGTCACGATACTCCCCACCGGGCCCACCGGTAATACGTGGAAATATCGGGGTGTGGGGTGTAGGCGTACACCCGTCAGTGCATAAATAAATAATGTGGTGTGTCTATTGATCTTTAACCCGGTCTACGGATCGGGCTACTGAACGCATAAGGAACATGTAATTCTTTTACAAGATTATATTCAAATAATTATCCCAAGTTATAAAAGTTTGTGCCACGTGCATTCAAATTAATTTTATTAAACCTTTTCTAAATGAGTCAGTTAATTGTATTTACCAGTGTAAACTGACGTATTTTCCCAAAAAGGTTAAGTGCAGGTACTACGCGAACTAGGCTGGCTTTCTCCTAGCGTCCATAATAAGTCTCGCAAGCTTGGATGCCAAAACTGTTGAACAATGTTTCCTATTTATTTTTGATCCACCTGTGGATTATTTTCAACTGTTTGTGATACTTGATATTACAATTATATTCGGTTGAAATATATCTATCTTTTGCTTCAGCTGTGCATTTAAATATTGTGTTGTTTGACTGTAATGTTACCAACTACGTCACGATACTCCCCACTGGGCCCACCGGTAATACGTGGAAATATCGGGGTGTGACAGTTAGATGAAATACATGAACGACCCGAGGTCAAGGAGGGTGAGCTTAGACGAAGTAAACGACAAAGGGTTGAAAAATCCTTTGGTCCAGACTTCATGAGCTATATGGTTGAGGGTGAGCCCAATACCTACCGCGAAGCGGTTACCTCCGCGGAAGGACCTCAATGGCAAGAAGAAATTAAGAATGAAATTGATTCTATATTGCAAAATCATACTTGGGAGTTAGTAGATCTTCCACCTGGTTGTAAACCACTTGGATATCGTTGGATATTCAAAAGGAAGATGAAAGCTGATGGAAGTATTGATAAATACAAGGCAAGGTTAGTGATCAAAGGATTTAGACAAAAGGAGGGTCTAGACTACTTTGATACTTACTCGCCTGTAACGCGAATAACCTCTATACGATTGGTTCTTGCAATTGCGGCTCTAAGAAATTTGGAAGTTCACCAAATGGATGTAAAGACCGCATTTCTAAATGGCGATTTAGAAGAAGAAATTTACATGTAACAACTCGAGGGTTTTTCCGCCCCAGGAAACGAGGGCAAAGTATGTAAATTGGTCAAGTCTTTGTATGGCTTGAAGCAAGCTCCAAAATAATGGCACCAAAAGTTTGATCATGTCATGATTGACAATGGTTTCAAAATAAATGAGTGCGACAAGTGTGTTTATTTCAAAGACACACCAAGGGGTTATGTAATATTATGTCTTTATGTAGATGATATGCTTATCATTGGGAGTGATGATAACATGATCAACTCAATGAAATACATGTTGAAAGCGAGGTTTAACATGAAAGACATGGGTCTCGCGGATGTGATTCTTGGAGTAAAAATCACTAGAACCCAAAATGGTCTTGTTTTGAGTCAATCTCACTACGTGGATAAGATCCTTGGAAAATTCAATTCGGACGACACGAGTGTAGCTCGAACTCCAATTGATAATACCCAACTCCTAAGAAAGAATAGAGGCGAGAGTGTTTCTCAGTTAGAGTACTCAAGGATCATTGGTAGTCTCATGTATCTAATGACATGTACTAGACCCGACTTAGCATATGCTATGAGCAGGTTAAGTAGATACACCAGTAATCCGAGTGAGGATCATTGGAAAGCTATCACGAGGGTGCTTAGATACATAAGATACACAAGAGACTATGGATTACATTATACCCGTGATCCAGCTGTGATCAAAGGATACACTGATGCCAACTGGATATCGGATATAAAGGATCACAGATCCACAAGCGGTTACATGTTTACACTTGCTGGCGCATCTATAGCTTGGAAGTCTTCCAAGCAAACGGTTACAGCTAGATCCATGATGGAATCCGAATTCGTCGCTTTAGATAAAAGCGGGGAAGAGGCGGAGTGGCTACGCCAATTTGTGGAAGATATTCCAAAATGGCCAAAGCCGTTGACGGCGATCTGCATACATTGTGACAATCAGTCTGCTCTTATTAGAGCACAAAGCATGATGTACAATGGCAGATCAAGGCACATTCGACGTAGGCACAACACGGTACGACAACTTATCTCAACGGGTGTTATCTCAGTTGACTATGTTAGGTCAAAAGAGAACATTGCGGACCCGTTAACAAAAGGCTTAAGCAAAGATAAGGTGTATAGGTTATCAAGAGGAATGGGACTAAAGCCCATAGATGAAGGGAATATGAGGGAAACCTAACCTAGTTGACTGGAGATCCCAAGATCTAGGTTCAATAGGCCAACTTAATCATAAACACAAAGGGAGTCACTGTGGGGGGTGCCCCAAAATCAATAAAGGGAGTTGTATACTTCCTAGTCCATTCCAATCAGTGACATGAAGGAAAGGTTAAGCATGTTGAGGTTAAGGATTTTGAGGAAATCCAAAATTTACCATGATGCTTTTAATGATTCAGAGGAATCACCTATGTTAGAGAGAAGTGGGGTCGCTTCGAATGGATTTGTGGGGAGGCACAAATCCTAGAGCTCTCGCAGAACCAGGAAAGTGTTCCATGACCATTAACTAACACAACCATGAGGACTTGACTCGACTAGGGAGAGTATTGTGTGAATGTATATTGTCGCCTACATAAATGGGGGATTGTTCAAAGACACCGCGTCTACAAGACCCTAGGAGGCTAAGTATGCTTCACAAAAGAAGGTTCAAAGGTTACACCTACCTATCTTGCAATACTCAACTGTTGAACGTGTATCGTTGAAACTTGATAGATCGATTTCTATTCATATGGGGGATTGTTGGAAATTTTGTGAAAAATAGCATTTTTCACAAATATAGGAAAATGTTTTTTCCTATTTTTGGACTAGAAATAAATATAATAAAATGAGTGGGTTTTATATATTTATTTGTGGGTTTGTGATCTATGTCGGAAGAGCTTTGCAACGAACCAAACCACTTCCAAAACGGAGCTAAGATGAATGAGATATCGATACTCAAAAGTTGGTGTTTGAAACTTGAATGCTGAAATAAGTGGGAAAGTGGCACCTTGTCCCACATCGGATGAGAGATGAAACTTAAAGGGGTATTTAAGTGGGGACTCTCCATCCTTATTGTTTCATGGAAGCACTCACTAAGTGTACTCGCGAAAGGTGCGGAGCACCCTAACTCGCACTCGCACACGCGCGCGCGCGTGGTGTGGGCGATGAGGCGCAATGTGTCGCTTTGATGGAGCACTTTGCACTTCGCATCGCCGAGAGCCGCCTTTGTATTTTTTACCACGTGCGCGTGGTGGATCACAGAGGCTGCAAGGACCAAGTGGTAAAGTGGCATGCAGGTTCGAGGCGCATGACATGGCAGTCCGCGCGCGAGTACACGTGGCACGAAGGCGCGCGGTTGCGCGTATGGTGCATGGGCCCTGATGTGACGTGCGCGGCACACCAGAGTGAGCCAAAACGGCGCGACTATGTGGCGTGCTCGTATAGGCTCACATGTGACGTGGCAAACGCGCGCAGGCGCGCATGGACCTGAGTGAGTGTGGCGCACGCGCGCGGAGCCAAAAGGACGCAGCGCGCATGAGGGTGCAGACCTGCGCGCGCGCGCGGAGTAGCTTCCAGCATCAGTTAATGCCAGTAAAGTTACACTGGGCAGTTATGTTTCAGCATTCGAAACTGAAGAAGTTAATGCGTTTGACTGAGAATTAAGTGACGAATTAAAATGCATTAAAGACGTTTAATGCAGTTTAATTCACCCATTTAATTCTTTTTCAGTTTCTACTTTGAATATGAAGTATAAATAGGAGGTTCCTGCTGCATAACCAATACACCGAAAACGAACAGCAATTCAATCTCTCTCTGCAGAATTCTTCTCTACTCTTTCAAGCTTCGAGGTATACATTCGGGTTGGAGTCAAGACCGGCAGTGCAACTGCTTCGGGCTGTTGTATCCTGGAAACAAACGTGTTCTCCTGGGAGACACGAAATTTGTTTTAAGGGACCCGTGTCTAACACGATCCTCAGCCAAGAACAGTGTTTCTGTTCTATTTTCTTGTTCCTGTTTTTCCATTTTTCAGTTGTAATTGTACTGTATTTTATTTTCATTCTGTTTGTTTCTGTAGTACAAGTTAAAAAAGTATTTTATTTTAATTTTGCACGAACGGATTCCTACAGGAGGTGCCTAAATGGAAGCTTCGTTCTTCCTACCTCTTGTATGAATTCTATGACACTTGGAGGTGCCTAAATGAAGACTTTAATCTTATACCTCGTGCTTGACATATATGATGTAATATACACTATGTAATACTTATGTAACAACCAAATAATCGAACTCTTGGTGATGAACTCTTGTATGAATTCTATGACACTTGGATGTCGAAACTGTTGAACAATGTTTCCATTTTATTTTGATCCACTTGTGGATTATTTTCAACTATCTTGTGATACTCGATATTACAATTTGTTTGGTTGAAATATATCTATCTTTTGCTTCCGCTGTGCATATTAAATATTGTGTTGTTTGACTGTAATGTTACCAACTACGTCACGATACTCCCCACCGGGCCCACCGGTAGTACGTGGAAATATCGGGGTGTGGGGTGTAGGCGTACACCCGTCAGTGCATAAATAAATAATGTGGTGTGTCTATTGATCTTTAACCCGGTCTACGGATCGGGCTACTGAACGCATAAGGAACATGTAATTCTTTTACAAGATTATATTCAAATAATTATCCCAAGTTATAAAAGTTTGTGCCACGTGCATTCAAATCAATTTTATTAAACCTTTTCTAAATGAGTCAGTTAATTGTATTTACCAGTGTAAACTGACGTATTTTCCCAAAAAGGTTAAGTGCAGGTACTACGCGAACTAGGCTGGCTTTCTCCTAGCGTCCATAATAAGTCTCGCAAGCTTGGATGCCAAAACTGTTGAACAATGTTTCCTATTTATTTTTGATCCACCTGTGGATTATTTTCAACTGTTTGTGATACTTGATATTACAATTATATTCGGTTGAAATATATCTATCTTTTGCTTCAGCTGTGCATTTAAATATTGTGTTGTTTGACTGTAATGTTACCAACTACGTCACGATACTCCCCACTGGGCCCACCGGTAATACGTGGAAATATCGGGGTGTGACAGTTAGATGAAATACATGAACGACCCGAGGTCAAGGAGGGTGAGCTTAGACGAAGTAAACGACAAAGGGTTGAAAAATCCTTTGGTCCAGACTTCATGAGCTATATGGTTGAGGGTGAGCCCAATACCTACCGCGAAGCGGTTACCTCCGCGGAAGGACCTCAATGGCAAGAAGAAATTAAGAATGAAATTGATTCTATATTGCAAAATCATACTTGGTAGTTAGTAGATCTTCCACCTGGTTGTAAACCACTTGGATATCATTGGATATTCAAAAGGAAGATGAAAGCTGATGGAAGTATTGATAAATACAAGGCAAGGTTAGTGATCAAAGGATTTAGACAAAAGGAGGGTCTAGACTACTTTGATACTTACTCGCCTGTAACGTGAATAACCTCTATACGATTGGTTCTTGCAATTGCGGCTCTAAGAAATTTGGAAGTTCACCAAATGGATGTAAAGACCGCATTTCTAAATGGCGATTTAGAAGAAGAAATTTACATGTAACAACTCGAGGGTTTTTCCGCCCCAGGAAACGATGGCAAAGTATGTAAATTGGTCAAGTCTTTGTATGGCTTGAAGCAAGCTCCAAAATAATGGCACCAAAAGTTTGATCATGTCATGATTGACAATGGTTTCAAAATAAATGAGTGCGACAAGTGTGTTTATTTCAAAGACACACCAAGGGGTTATGTAATATTATGTCTTTATGTAGATGATATGCTTATCATTAGGAGTGATGATAACATGATCAACTCAATGAAAGACATGTTGAAAGCGAGGTTTAACATGAAAGACATGGGTTTCGCGGATGTGATTCTTGGAGGAAAAATCACTAGAACCCAAAATGGTCTTGTTTTGAGTCAATCTCACTACGTGGATAAGATCCTTGGAAAATTCAATTCGGACGACACGAGTGTAGCTCGAACTCCAATTGATAATACCCAACGCCTAAGAAAGAATAGAGGCGAGAGTGTTTCTCAGTTAGAGTACTCAAGGATCATTGGTAGTCTCATGTATCTAATGACATGTACTAGACCCGACTTAGCATATGCTATGAGCAGGCTAAGTAGATACACCAGTAATCCGAGTGAGGATCATTGGAAAGCTATCACGAGGGTGCTTAGATACATAAGATACACAAGAGACTATGGATTACATTATACCCGTGATCCAGCTGTGATCGAAGGATACACTGATGCCAACTGGATATCGGATATAAAGGATCACAGATCCACAAGCGGTTACGTGTTTACACTTGCTGGCGCATCTATAGCTTGGAAGTCTTCCAAGCAAACGGTTACAGCTAGATCCACGATGGAATCCGAATTCGTCGCTTTAGATAAAAGCGGGGAAGAGGCGGAGTGGCTACGCCAATTTGTGGAAGATATTCCAAAATGGCCAAAGCCGTTGACGGCGATCTGCATACATTGTGACAATCAGTCTGCTCTTGTTAGAGCACAAAGCATGATGTACAATGGCAGATCAAGGCACATTCGACGTAGGCACAACACGGTACGACAACTTATCTCAACGGGTGTTATCTCAGTTGACTATGTTAGGTCAAAAGAGAACATTGCGGACCCGTTAACAAAAGGCTTAAGCAAAGATAAGGTGTATAGGTTATCAAGAGGAATGGGACTAAAGCCCATAGATGAAGGGAATATGAGGGAAACCTAACCTAGTTGACTGGAGATCCCAAGATCTAGGTTCAATAGGCCAACTTAATCATAAACCCAAAGGGAGTCACTGTGGGGGGTGCCCCAAAATCAATAAAGGGAGTTGTATACTTCCTAGTCCATTCCAATCAGTGACATGAAGGAAAGGTTAAGCATGTTGAGGTTAAGGATTTTGAGGAAATCCAAAATTTACCATGATGCTTTTAATGATTCAGAGGAATCACCTATGTTAGAGAGAAGTGGGGTCGCTTCGAATGGATTTGTGGGGAGGCACAAATCCTAGAGCTCTCGCAGAACCAGGAAAGTGTTCCATGACCATTAACTGACACAACCATGAGGACTTGACTCGACTAGGGAGAGTATTGTGTGAATGTATATTGTCGCCTACATAAATGGGGGATTGTTCAAAGACACCGCGTCTACAAGACCCTAGGAGGCTAAGTATGCTTCACAAAAGAAGGTTCAAAGGTTACACCTACCTATCTTGCAATACTCAACTGTTGAACGTGTATCGTTGAAACTTGATAGATCGATTTCTATTCATATGGGGGATTGTTGGAAATTTTGTGAAAAATAGCATTTTTCACAAATATAGGAAAATGTTTTTTCCTATTTTTGGACTAGAAATAAATATAATAAAATGAGTGGGTTTTATATATTTATTTGTGGGTTTGTGATCTATGTCGGAAGAGCTTTGCAACGAACCAAACCACGTCCAAAACGGAGCTAAGATGAATGAGATATCGATACTCAAAAGTTGGTGTTTGAAACTTGAATGCTGAAATAAGTGGGAAAGTGGCACCTTGTCCCACATCGGATGAGAGATGAAACTTAAAGGGGTATTTAAGTGGGGACTCTCCATCCTTATTGTTTCATGGAAGCACTCACTAAGTGTACTCGCGAAGGGTGCGGAGCACCCTAACTCGCACTCGCACACGCGCGCGCGCGTGGTGTGGGCGATGAGGCGCAATGTGTCGCTTTGATGGAGCACTTTGCACTTCGCATCGCCGAGAGCCGCCTTTGTATTTTTGACCACGTGCGCGTGGTGGATCACAGAGGCTGCAAGGACCAAGTGGTAAAGTGGCATGCAGGTTCGAGGCGCATGACATGGCAGTCCGCGCGCGAGTACACGTGGCACGAAGGCGCGCGGTTGCGCGTATGGTGCATGGGCCCTGATGTGACGTGCGCGGCACACCAGAGTGAGCCAAAACGGCGCGACTATGTGGCGTGCTCGTATAGGCTCACATGTGACGTGGCACACGCGCGCAGGAGCGCATGGACCTGAGTGAGTGTGGCGCACGCGCGCATGGCAGTGAGCCAAAAGGACGCAGCGCGTATGAGGGTGCAGACCTGCGCACGCGCGCGGAGTAGCTTCCAGCAGGAGTTAATGCCAGTAAAGTTACACTGGGCAGTTATGTTTCAGCATTCGAAACTGAAGAAGTTAATGCGTTTGACTGAGAATTAAGTGACGAATTAAAATGCATTAAAGACGTTTAATGCAGTTTAATTCACCCATTTAATTCTTTTTCAGTTTCTACTTTGAATATGAAGTATAAATAGGAGGTTCCTGCTGCATAACCAATACACCGAAAACGAACAGCAATTCAATCTCTCTCTGCAGAATTCTTCTCTACTCTTTCAAGCTTCGAGGTATACATTCGGGTTGGAGTCAAGACCGGCAGTGCAACTGCTTCGGGCTGTTGTATCCTGGAAACAAACGTGTTCTCCTGGGAGACACGAAATTTGTTTTAAGGGACCCGTGTCTAACACGATCCTCAGCCAAGAACAGTGTTTCTGTTCTATTTTCTTGTTCATGTTTTTCCATTTTTCAGTTGTAATTGTACTGTATTTTATTTTCATTCTGTTTGTTTCTGTAGTACAAGTTAAAAAAGTATTTTATTTTAATTTTACACGAACGGATTCCTACAGGAGGTGCCTAAATGGAAGCTTCGTTCTTCCTACCTCTTGTATGAATTCTATGACACTTGGAGGTGCCTAAATGAAGACTTTAATCTTATACCTCGTGCTTGACATATATGATGTAATATACACTATGTAATACTTATGTAACAACCAAATAATCGAACTCTTGGTGATGAACTATTGGACATTCGTCAAGCTAGTAGATTGTATCATCTTAAGCCTTGACAACTTGTCACGATTCTAATGGAACCTTGTTCCATGAAAACATTTAAACTCATTTGGAGTTTCATAGTGTCAAGAAAAAGTGTCATAGGTGTTAGATGATTCTTTCATATGTTTATTTTCATGTTAATTAAACTCCAAATCCCTAGAACCATATGTAAACACCTCTTAAACTCCAAATCGAACACATTCAACTTTCTAGTCTCAACAATTTCGTCACTTTGGATAATCGGAAAGCATATGCAATTTTGTGAGTATACTCGAACCCATTTTACTTTTAAATACTTTTGGGTGCAACATGTATTCTATGTAAAAACACGAAAACACTTGAAACTATTTGAACCACACTCTATTCATAT
Source organism: Helianthus tuberosus (assembly GCA_030545235.1). NCBI lineage: Eukaryota > Viridiplantae > Streptophyta > Magnoliopsida > Asterales > Asteraceae > Helianthus > Helianthus tuberosus. The sequence continues at coordinate 126,363,937 of CM060416.1, forward strand.
GGAAACATGTTAATCTCCCGCTAGACTATTGGGAGTGAAACTTTGAACAATTTTATGCTTGATAATCTCGTATGCTACGTAAACTATTTGTGTTGATATATGCTCATTAACTTTGCTAGTCCACCTTAACAATTATAGCGCTATAGCAGTAATGCACCGCCCACAATTCCTGGGGTATTGTTAAGTCAAACATGTTAACCTCCCTTTATTCTATCCGGGGATAGGCTATTTTAACGCATTGGATTCTTGGGTTTGAACATATTGTTACACAATCTCAGCGTACTAGTAACTTGCATATTGTTGTTCATGTTGGATACGAGCACGTTAAACAATTTTATTCTATGTTATACTATGCATCAAACTTGTATACTCGCCTTTACTTTTGCATTGAACTCTATTTTAATACATGTTGCAGGTTCGATAGACAAGATGATGCTAGGTGAAGAAACAAGATTTAGGTGGACTTAGAAACACATTTAGATAAATCTATTTTGTTAATGTATCTTTGAAACAATGTTGTCTTATTTGATTTTTGTATGACATTTTTATGAAATTTGAATTTAATCTATATTGTCACATAGCGTTATGATGTCTCTTGCAATCTATTTCGTCTCATCCCGATGTTTCCGCCATCGGTTGGGGTGTGACAATAAAGCCCCTAGGGGCTCCATCCCACACCCCATAGCCTAACCACCCCTTGGCACTAGATGCCCCTAATCCCATATGCCACAGGTACAACACTTAAGCCCACGTGAGATGTGAGAAGGGCCTTTGCTATTATTTGTGATGAACGTTATACAAAGGGACATAAGTGCAGCAAGCCTCAATTGTTTATGATTGGTGAGGTGGATGTAGAGGAAGTTTCACTAGAGGATACTCACGATCAGTCAGTCATACACACCATATTACCTCAAACATTAAGGTTACTCGGGAAACTACAAAATAAGAATGTGGTCGTTCTAGTGGATTGTGGAAGCATTTGTAACTTCGTTGACGAAGCCTTGGTTGATCATTTTGGGTTACCAGTCGATAAAGACATCAACTTTGAGGTGGTAGTCGCAAATCAGGAAAAACTTGCATGCATGTGTCGGTTGGGTTAGTAGTCCTACTATTGGCATTCAAGGTTATATTCTTGCTACTGACTATTTTTTGTCCTTCATGTGGCTGCTTGCTCCATCATATTTGGAGTAAAATGGTTGAAAACCTTGGGCCCCATTGAAGTGGATTTCAAGAACCTCACTCTTAGGTTTGTCACAAGTCTCAGATCCAAAGCAAAACACAGATTTATTCAAGAGAGAAATCAAGAATAGTTACAAAGAGATATTAACCAGTCATCACAGATTGACTGGTGAATCATGTGAATGAACATAAACAAAAGCAGCAATAAAAGCCCTAAACTTCTCACGAATTGTACGTGTGAGGAACCAAGGAGACAAAGGGCACAAAAGGCTGAGATGAGATGAAAGCCAACAACCGAGACATCTTATGGGGAGCATAACCCTAGTCAGCTGGACATAAGCTGGAGAAGCCCAAATGAGGAGAGTGGCCAGCGACTGAAAAGGAGCGGCCCAAATAGCAAACCCAAAGCAACACCTCACCTGAAGCCAAGAACAAAAACACACATATTAGAACAATATAAGAAAAAATATAAAAAGGCAAGGCACATTAAACTGTCATTTTAACACCCCCCTCAGTTTGAATGTGCAAACAGGTTGATAAGACCCAGGGACTTACACATTTGAGAGTGTGCTTTTGGTAAGAGGCCTTTAGTGAATAGGTCAGCAAGCTGATCTTCTGTCTTGATCCCATGAGTTTTGATTAGGCCCGAAGCAATTTTTTCCCGTAAGAAGAATAGGTCAACCTCAAAGTGCTTGGTTTTGTCATGAAATGCTGGGTTTGCGGCAATGGGCAAGGCAGCAGAGCTGTCACATTTTAAAGTCACCGGAATAGTAACATCAACCTTGAGTTCCCGAAGGATATTAATTAGCCATAAGACTTCACAAATATCGTTACAAATCGATCGATATTCTGCCTCGGCAGATGGTCTGGAAACAACGCTTTATTTCTTACTTTTCCAAGAAACCAAACAACCACCAAGGAATATACAAAAACTGTCACGGCCCCCATCCCGGTTTTACTCGGTCCAGGAGCCGTGGGACAGAAACCCGTGGTATTTATTAATTGAGTTGACAACGAAAGATTTAACAGGATCTTTTAAAACTTGAAATGCCCGATTATTTTATTTCATAATTCGTGATAAACCCCGTAATTTACAATAGAGGAATTTCACAAGGAAATTCCCTGATTTACAAAACATGTTTATTTATTTAAATGAGCCACTACTTCAAGATTGTTAGTGCTCCGTAGCACTTTTCCTTGGTTCACAGTAGTCACCTGAAACATGTTTTAAAAATATTTTATCAGCGGGGAAATACTGGCGAGTCATTCAAATTTGATAAAACGACACATAATTATAAATTACAGCATAAGAGTGATTACAATGGCTTCTATCTTATTTTTATCTGGCGCCGTGTCACCTCCTGGTGACGATGGTCATACCACTATTGGGTCCTTTCACCCAAGTAGTGATGATTATCACTGTTAGGATTTATTAGCCTAACCGTGAGAAATTAGTAATGTGCACAATACCCCACTAGCCAGTGATTAAGATAACCATGACTTTATCCCTGTAATTATAACCTTTGAAAATAACTTGGAGTATTGTAAAACATTATTGATAAAAAGAGAATGACACATTGCAGATTTAAACGGGCAGAGTTTAGCCTACTGATTAGCCTTGTAACCTAATTTAAATAACAATGCACACGAACTAGGTCAGTAACTAATACAACATTTACGATAACTCACGAGACTAAAACCCTCACAACGAATGACAAAGTGCAATACTTAAACATCCATCGAATTCACGACGAATGACAAAGTATGGCCCTATTGTGGGCAACACTTAAACATCCATTGGATAGTTTCAATCAATCGGATATTAAATCGTAGCAGCGATCGAGTTAATTCCCTGTATCGTAGCAACACCTCCCTAATGAAAATTATGATTTTGAGCAGTGTATCTTCGTTTTTGTGAAAAGATTTTGACACCACTGAACTGCTCATGATCAAACCAAATTTATAGCTGATTTTTGTGTTTTACGCGGCCCGCGTAAGACACACTTAAACTTTACGCGGCCCGCGAGGGTTGCCTACTCGTAGATTAGGGCTAGCGTGTCATACCTAGGGCTGCCACGTGGCCTGTTCGCTGCTCCGGAGTTTTGGTGAACTGTCGCGGCCCGCATAACCTTCCCTTAAGGTTCACGCGGCCCGCGTGAAACCAAAAAAAATTGTTTTTCTTGATTTTTGCTATGGGTTAGGGTTTCAAGGGTCCGGGTTTTCACTTACGGGTCGTTTTGGGACATTTTTGTAGGTCCTTACATCCTCCCCACCTTATTTTAAAATCTCGTCCTCGAGATACACTGGAATAAGTGAGGATACTTTCGCCTTATCTCCGATTCCAGCTCCCAAGTGTATTCGGGTCCTCTTTTTGAATCCCATTTGACTTTGACTAGTACCAATCTTTTGTGTTTGAGAAACTTGATCTTTCTGTCTTCTATTTAAAGCGGTTTCTCTACAAATTTTAACTTTTCATTTACCTCTATGTCTTGGAGAGGTACTACCAATGATTCGTCAGATAAACATTTCTTGAGGTTGGATACATGATACACGTCATGTACTCCAGCTAACTCTCCTTGTAGTTGTAAGCGATAGGCAACTGGTCCTATTCACTGTATTACTGGGAATGGTCCTACGTACCTTGGACTTAGCTTTCCATTCTTACCAAACCAAACTACTCCTTTCCAAGGAGAAACTTTCAAGAGTACCTTATCCCCAATTTGAAACTCTAGTGGCTTGCGTCGATTATCGGCATAACTTTTCTGGCGATCTCGAGCAATTTTCAGTCTTTCCTTGATTTGAGTGATCTTGTCGGTGGTCTCTTACACAATTTCAGGACCTGATAATTGGCTTTCTCCTATTTCTGCCCAACAAACTGGAGTTCTACACTTTCGTCCATACAGTGCTTCAAATGGGGCAGCTTCAATGCTTGAATGGTAACTATTGTTATAGGAGAGTTCAATTAAGGGTAGGTGGTCATCCCAATTTCCACCAAAATCTATTACACATGCCCTAAGCATGTCCTCCAGGGTTTGGATCGTCCTTTCACTTTGTCCGTCTGTCTGAGGATGGTATGCAGTGCTTAGATTTAGTCGGGTTCCCATGGCTTCTTGGAAACTTGTCCAGAAGTGGGAAGTGAAACGACTATCCCTATCCGATACAATGGAGAGTGGGACTCCATGTAAGGATACTACCTCGTCTACATACAACTTTGCTAATCTTTCCATGCTAAAGGTTTCTTTCATGGGTAGAAAATGAGCTGATTTGGTTAATCGATCCACAATTACCCAAATCGCGTCATTACCTTTTCTGGTTTTGGGCAACTTAGTAACAAAGTCCATGGTTATAAGTTCCCATTTCCATACAGGCATTTCTAATTGTTGGAGTAGACCTGAGGGGTTCTGGTGTTCTGCCTTAACTTGTGAACAAGTAAGACATTTAGAAACATATCTAGCTATGTCCTTTTTCATTCCTATCCACCAGTAATTATTCCTTATATCTTGGTACATCTTATTGTTACCAGGATGCATGGTATATCTAGATTTATGGGCTTCCTCTAAAATCTTATTTCTTAATTCTCCTTGCTTAGGTACCCAAATCCTTTTATTGTGGAATCTCCAAATTCCATCATTTCCTCGCTCTAATTCCTGTATTTGTCCTTTCATTCCTTCAGCATCATCCTTGATTACTGTTTCTTGAATGTTCTTCAGTTGTTCCATTAAGTATAATTGTAGACTTAACCTAAGAGCACGAACTCGTCGTTGTTTCTCATGATACTTACGACTTAAAGCATCAGCAACTACTTGCTTTTTCTTCGTGATATTAAATATCGCAGTCGTAGTCACTTAGGATTTCCATCCATCTCCTTTGTCTCATGTTCAATTCTTTTTGCCCAAATATATATCTTAAGCTCTTATGATCTGTATAGATAGTAAACTTACTTCCATACAGATAGTGTCTCCAAATCTTAAGGGCAAAAATTATGGCTCCTAACTCTAAGTCATGAGTCGTATAATTTTCTTCGTGCTTTTTCAATTGTCTCAAGGCATACGCAATTACTTTCTTGCGTTGCATTAGCACACATCCTAATCCTAGCTTAGAAGCATCGCAGTAAACTTCAAAATCTTCGGTTCCTTCTGGTAAGGCTAGAATTGGGGCGTTTGTTAACTTTTGCTTTAAAATCCTAAAAGCCTCTTCTTGCCTGGGTCCCCATTCAAACTTAACTGCCTTACAGGTTAGCTTAGTTAATGGTACAGCTATCTTGGAAAAGTCCTTAATAAATCGTCTATAGTATCCGGCTAACCCTATAAAACTTCTAACTTCCATAGCTGATTGCGGAACCTTCCATTTGGTGATCGCTTCTATTTTGGAGGGATCTACGTGAATGCCTTCGTGATTCACCATGTGCCCTAAAAATTGTACCTCCTGCAGCCAAAATTCACACTTCGAGAATTTGGCGTAAAGCTTCTCTTTTCTTAACAAAGTTAAGAGTGCATGCAGGTGCTGACGGTGTTCATCCTGGCTTTTGGAATAAATAAGTATATCGTCGATGAAGACAATTACAAATTTATCCAAATACGGTTTACAGCTTCTATTTATCATGTCCATAAATGCTGCAGGAGCATTTGTTAGTCCAAAGGGCATGACTGTAAGCTCGTAATGACCATAATTCTGAAAGCAGTTTTAGGTATGTCCTCTTCTTGTACCTTCAATTGATGATATCCGGAGCGTAAATCTATCTTAGAGAAATATCTAGCTCCCTGAAGTTGATCGAAAAGATCATCAATCCTAGGTAATGGGTATCGATTCTTAATTGTAACTTTATTCAATTCCCTATAATCGATACACATTCACATCGAACCATCTTTCTTTTTCACAAACAACACTGGCGCTCCCCACGGGGATGAACTAGGTTGTATGAATCCTTTGCTTAATAATTCATCTAACTGCTTTTTCAATTCTAGCATTTCGGTGGGTGCTAACCGATAAGGTGCCTTGGCTATCGGTGTAGTTCCAGGAATTAGATGAATTCTAAATTCGACTTCCCTATTGGGTGGTAACCCCGGTAGTTCTTCTGGGAATACATCTGGGTATTCTGCTACTACCGGAATTTCTTTAAGTTCCTTACCTTTTGTGTTAATGATTACTGAAATCATATATACCATTTCTTGTTTTCTTGAATAACTGGCCAACTTCATTACTGAAATTAATTTCAGTGGCTTTCGTGGCTTATCTCCTGTAATCACCACTACTTCTCCTGTGGGTGTATGAATTTCTTTGGAATTCTTATCACAAAGAATTCGGGCATGGTTGGCTACTAACCAATCCATTCCTAATACTACATCGAATTCGGCTAAATTCATAGGTAACAGGTTTGCAGAGAATTTATGGCCTAAGAGTTCTATCTTTCCTTCTCGCAAAACCTTATCTATGTTAACAGAATTCCCATCTGCCGTTTCTACCGTAAAAATTTGTCTAAGGTTGGTTAAGGGTAGGTTAAGAGCTTGGCAGAATGAAGTATTTATAAAACTTTGGTTTGCACCAGAGTCAAATAATACTTTTGCATAAACGTTGTGAACTAGGAACGTACCAGCTATCACGTCAGGGATTAGTTCTGCTTCCTGAGTAGTCAACTAGAAGGCTCTTGCGTTTCTCTTGGTAGTTCCTTCTGCAGGTTTGGCTTTGTTATCAGCTGGTTTGACCAATTTTGGGCAGTCTGGCCTAAAATGTCCAGCTTCTCCACAGTTGTAGCAGATTGTGGATTTCTTTTTCCTGCAATCTTCTTCTTGATGCCCTGGAATTTTGCAGAAATTGCAACACCCCTTGCATCTACCAAAATGCTTTCTTTTACAGGCATTGCAAAATGGAACCGTGGAGGATTGCCCAGTTCCCTTTTTCTTGAAATTACTACGGTTACTCATACGGAATCCCTGGGTAATCTTTTGGGCCACTTCCTTTTTCCGGTTTTCTTCTCTTATGCGTATTAGCCCGTCAGTTAGAGTGTTAGCTAATTCCACTGCATCGTCAATAGTGCGTGGTCTCGCAGATTTAACGATATCACGGATTTCGCCAATCAATACCCAAATATAGCGAGAAATAAGTACCGGTTCTGGCGAAGCCAGGGTAGGTACAACTCTAGCATACTCGAAGAATGTCGAAGTATACCCTCGACAGTCTACATCCATCATTCGGTGGTTCATAAATTTATTTGCCATTTGTTCTTTCTCATATTCGGGACAAAATTTTCTTTCCATTAACCAATTAAATTCTTCCCAACTCAATGCATAGGCTACATTGCTTCCCTTGGCTTGAAGTACCGTATTCCACCATTCTAGCACCCCTTCTTTAAAAAGATGTGACGCGTACATGACCTTGTCTGCCTCAGCACACTTACTTATTTTAATCACCTCCTCGGTTTTCTCTAACCAACGCAGTGCAGCAGTCGCCCCTTCGTTGCCTGCAAATTCAACCGGTTTACAGGTAAGAAACTCCTTGTAAGTGCAACCAGGCGTTCCAGCTTTCAATTTCATAAGGAGTGGGGCTTGCATTCCATCGTTGTCGTTATTAGTATGGTTGCCGCCTCCATTTACACTATTACTAAAATTGTCACCGTGTGTACATTTGCTAGGAATAATTTGTTGAGGTTCAACTGGATTTCGGGCAGCAGCAAGGATTGCTGGAATAGCATTGGCTATTCCCTGAGCAACGATATTCTCGATATCTTGCCTATTCAGAAATTGATCTTCATTGTTTTGCCCAGATTGATTAACTTCATTAACGGGTTCATTACCAGCGTGTTCTATCTGGTAATTATTTTATATAAGCGATTAGCACCAATAATTAACAACCAAACATAAATAAAATAATTACACATAATCACGTCAACAAGTATAGCCAAAATTGTTGATTTTTTTTCAACGTTCGATATTTTATATATAATAGGCATCCGTACAAACTGGTTATGTTACAAAAGTTTTATTTTTAAATTATTTCACATAATTATAATTTTTATTATTATTATTATTATTTTGTTATTATACAACCACAACCACACTATCACCATCTGCTGGCATCTCAGAAGCGACGTTCCCTCTCGTCGTACTTCCAGGAGATCTGTTCTCTCACCTCCCGGATTCGATTCCCTGCATGTCACGGCCCACGACCCGGTTTGACCCGTTTCAAGAGCCGCGGCAGAAAATACTGCGGTATTTATTTAATTGAGTTTTACAGCGGAACCAGGATCGTTTAAAGCTAAAATTTTTCCCCGATTATTTTATTTCACAATTCGGGATAAAACCCTGATAATTTACAATAGTATGTTTTTACTATAAAAGCGTGAGATTACAAAATTTATTTCTTTATTTTATACTGAGCCACTATCTTAAGCTTGAAATGCTCCACAGCACTTTTCCTGATTTACAACAGATCACCTGAAACATGTTTAAAAAAAAGGTTTTGTCAGCGGGAAATACTGAGTGAATCATTCTATTTTGCATAATGATGCATAGTTATCAATTACAGCATAAGAGCGATTACAATGGCTTCTATCTTATTTTTATCTGGCATTCCGTCACAATGGTGACATGTCACAATGGTGACGATGGTCATACCACTATTTAGATCAATGAACCTAAATAGTGATGATTATCCCTGTAGGTCAATGAACCCAACAGTGATTATCCCGAGTAGGTCAATGAACCTAACTGGGAGACAATTAGTAATGTGCACAATACCCCACTAACCAGTAATTCAAGATATCCACGACTTAGTCCCTGTAATTATAATCTCGAAAATAATTTGGAGTATTGTAAAATATTTGATAGAAGGATAATGACTCACAAACTGTGAGAAAAGAAGAATGACTCACAAACTGTGAGAAAAGTTTTATAAAGCAATTTGATAAAGAGAGAATGACTCACATTGCAGATTTAATTCGGGCAGAGCCTAGCCTACTGATTAGCCTTTTATCCTAATTTCAATAACAAGCACACAATTTGGAATTAGTAATCAATCCAGCATTTACGATAACTCACGAGATCAAATTCTCACAATTAATGTCAAAATGCAATACTTTGTCCATCGAATTAACGATGATCCGTTGAATTAACAACGAATGACAAGGCATAATACTTTATCCATCGAATTAACGATGATCCGTTGAATTAACAACGAACGATAAAGTATAATACTTTACCTATCGAATTAACGACAATCCGTCAAATTAATGACGAATGATAAAGTATAACCCTAATGTGGGCGGCACTTAAACATTCATTGGATATTTAGATCAATCGGACAATGAATCGTAGCAGCGATTGTGCTAATACCCTGATTGCAGCTTCAATTAGAGACCTGTGTGTGTTAATTGAAGTATACAGCAGAAAACTCGGTGTATAATTGAGAATTCTTTCGTCGTAAATTGTCCAGATTTCGAATGCCAATGTCTGCTATTTATACACGAAAATTGACTAGCTTACGGACCGTAAGCTTGCTGATGTTGTGGTCCGTATGCCATCTTACGGACCGTAAGACTCACAGCTTTACGGTCCGTATGGGACACAAAGCTGCTATAGTGTAGCCACGTGTGGGACTAGCTCTGATGACTTGACACTTTCTAAAAATTCAGCTTGGACAGTACGTAATTCGGATAATCGTCAAGTAGGGAATGCCCCCCCTGAGTTTTAGGGGCTCTAATCCTGATTCTGAAAATTATGAAAATCTTAGGGTTTGCGCAGAATCACTTGGGTGTCTCAATTAGGGTTTCCTATTGGTCAAATTACTTTAGTAATTATGACTTTTGATGAGAGTCGTTACATTCTCCCCAACTTAATAAAAATCTCGTCCTCGAGATTTACTGGAATAATTGAGAATACTTTTTCTTCCTTTTTGATTCCAGTTCCCAAGTATATTAGGATCCTGTCTTTGAATCCTACTTTACTTAACACTATTTGTTACTTTATATCTTAGAAAGGTACTTCCAAAGATTCGTCTGATAGATATTTCTTGAGATTGGATATATAAAATATATCATGTTATTTCAACTAACCTTCCTGATAGTTGTAAGTAACTAGTCCAATATGTTGATTTACTGGAAATGGTCCTACGCAACTTGGACTTAACTTTCCTTTCTTACTCCTTTCCAAGGAGATACTTTCCAATTACATTTTGTCTCCAACTCGAACTTCAACGGCTTTTATCTATTATCTGCATAATTCTTATGACTATCTCTTGCCGTTTTCAGCTTTTCCTTCGTGATACTGAATATCACAATCGTAGTTACTTAGGATTTTCATTCATCTCTTTTGCCTCAAATTCTTTTCGCCTAAATATATATATCTTAACTTCTTATAATCCATATAGATAGTATCCTTACTTCCATACAGATAATGTCTCCAAATCTTAAGGCAAAATTATGGTTCTAATTCTAACTCATGAGTGGTATAGTTCCTTCGTACCTTTTCAATTGTCTTGATGCATATGCAATTACCTTTTTGTATTGCATTAAGGAATATCCAAATCCTAGCTTTGAAGCATTACTGTATACTTCAAAATCTTCTGTTTCTTCTGGTAAGGCTAGGATTTATGTTTTTATATCCTAAAAACTTTTCTTTTCTAATCAAACTTAACCATTTTACAGGTTAATAGTATAACTATTTTGAAAATTCCTTAATAAACTGTCTATAATACTAAACCTATAAAATTCCTAATTTCCATTTGTTGATTGCAGAATCTTCCATTTGGTAATTACTGCTATCTTAGCAGATCTAAGTGAATACCTTCATGATTCACCATATGACCTAGCATTGCACTTCTAGCAGCCAAAATTTATTCTTCGAAAATTTTGGAGTAAAGCTTTTCTTTTTCTTAACAACCAATATTGTGCTAACCGATAAGGTTCCCTGGCTTATCGATAGAATTCCTGGAATTAGATGAATTTTAAATTCTATCTTCATGTAATCCAGGTAAATTTTCTGGAAATATATCTGGGTATTCTAAAACTACAGAAATTTCCTTAAATTCTGTATCTTTAGTATTAATGATTACTGAAATCATATATACTATTCCTTACTTTCGTTCATAATTAGCAATTTCCATTACTGATATGAACTTCATAGGCTTACATGATTTATCTCCTGTAATCATAATCACTTCTCCGATGGTTGATTGAATTTCTAAGAAATTCTGATCACAGATAATGATCACATCATTGAACTCAACTAATTTCATAGACAATAGGATTGCAGAAAACTTATAACTTATTTCTAGGTTCTGCATAACCTTATCTATTTTAACTGAATTCCCATCTGCCATTTCTAATATATAGAAATTTATCTAATGCTGGTTAACGGTAAGTTAAGAGTTTGGCAGAATAAAGTATTTATAAAACTTTGGTTTACACCAGAGTCAAATAATACTTTTATGTAAACGTTGTAAGCTAATAACATACCGGCTATCACATCTGGAATCATCTCGGCTTCCTGAGTAGTCAGCTGAAAGGTTCTCGCATTCCTTTTTACTCCTTCTGCTGGTTTGACTTGATTGTCAAATGGTTTATTCAGTTTTGGACAATCTGGCCTAAGATGTCCAGTTTCTCTACAGTTGTAGCAAACTGAAAATTTCTTCCTCCTACAGTCTTCTTCTTGATGCCCTGGAATCTTGCAAAAATTGCAATATCCTTTGCATCTTCCAAAATGCTTCCTTTTGCAAAAATTGCAAAATGGACTAGTAGAATATTGCCCATTCCATCCTTTCTTGAAATGGTTATGGTTACCCGGACTGAATTCTTGGGTAATCTTTTGGGCTACTTCCTTCCTTCTATTTTCTTCTCTTGTCCGTATTAGCTCATCAGTCATAGTATTGGCTAATTCTACTGCATCATCAATCGTGCGAGGTTTCGCAGCCTTGACGATATTACGGATTTCGGAAATTAATCCCCAAATATAACGAGAAATAAGTACCGGCTCTGGCGAAGCCAGGGTTGGTACCACTCGAGCATATTCGAAGAATGTCGTAGTATACCCTCGACAATCTACATCCACCATCCGATGAGTTAGAAACTTATTTGCCATTTGATCTTTTTCATATTCAGGACAGAATTTTCTTTCTACAAGACTCTTAAATTCTTCCCATTTTATGGCATAAGCCCTATTTCTTCCTTTAGCCTGCAACACTGTGTTCCACCATTCTAGTGCCACTTCTTTGAAAAGGTTTGACGCGTACATAACCTGATCATTCTGAGCACATTTACTTATGGCAATTACTGCCTCGGTTTTCTCTAACCAACGCAGTGCTGCAGTCGCTCCTTCATTGCCTGCAAACTCAGTGGGTTTACATGCAAGAAATTCTTTGTAAGTGCAACCAGGCGTTGCAACTTTCCTTTTCTTAGGGAGCGGAGCTTGCCGTGGTTCATTATCATGATTAACATGATTATTACCTCCATTTACGCTATTACTGAAATTATCTTCAGAAATGCGTTTACTAGGAACAACTTGTTGCGGTTCGATTGGATTTTTAACAGCAGCAATGATTGCTGGTATAGCATTGGCTATCCCTTGAGCAACTATTCCTGGAATAGTGTTGGCTATTTCTTGAGCAATAATATTTTCTATATCTTGCCTAGTTACATATTGGTTCCCCGATTGTTGCTCAGATTGATTACCCTCATTAACTGGTTCATTATTAGCGTTTTCCATCTGATATCTATTTTATAGATACATAATTAGTATAAAGGAAATAATTCAATGTCACAATTTAGTTGCACATAATCACGTAAACGAATATACAAACAAATTTGTAACTTTTCTAATATTTCCTTATATCATGTTTCTATATACACCCGTTTTATTATTTATTTTACACATACTGATTTTACTATTACTATTACACAAACACAGTTTCATAATCCCCTATCCTTTGTCAGATGATGTTCTAGTAGCGGCGTTTCTTCTCATCGTATTTCCAGGAAATCTGTCCCAAAGTCTCTTGGATCCTATTCCCAGCATCCATGTTGTCAAAATGATGGAGTTTAGTCCTATTCTCGTTACTTATTAGTAAATTTGGTAAAGGTTCTGGATTATACTTAGGAAAAAGCCTATAGGGATGGTTTTGTAATAGTATTTCATTATCCAACCATTCTTCTATATTCCAGTTATTTGAAGAATTTGGAATAGATGGTTCTAAGTTCATAAAATTATTTTCATTAACAGGTTCAATAGTATCATCGTTTGCCATTATAAAATCTAGTTCTTCTTGAGATGGTAACTCTTCAATTTGCCTAGAGCTTTCCCCAATTTCCAATTTCTTAGGCTTAGGTTTCTCGAGAGGTAAAGCGTTAAATTCTATAGGTCCTTCTATGTCTGGAATATACCTATTAAAATCTCTGGAAACTTCTATTCTTACTGGATAGAGATTTAAATTCTGAAGGGCTTCCGACAAATCACTCATGCTATTTAACAAAATACACATAATTATTAAATCATACTAAAATTTTATAGAACCACTTTTTAAATAGTATTTCATATTACCAAAACAACTAAAAATTAAAACATACTAGGTTTTATTTGTAATTTATTTATAAATTTTCTAGACTGTAAATAATAAAAATACTAACTTTAAATCAGAATATTTAAAGATTTACATTTACTATTACAGTAGTTAACATATAAAAATTTATATACTAAATAAGTATGATGACTTAATTTACATATATTAACTAGTCATTATCATGGTGGATATTGGTTAATGCTGCCTTGTTTAAGCATAGGTGATCAGTCCATGCATAACTAAGGCTAGGTTATCCAATATCTGCCTTTGATAATAACCATAGTATTTAAAAATAATCTTAATACTAATACTACTATTAATATATTATTATTAATAATAAATTTATTAATAATAAATAACTAGCAAAATTTTAAATAAAAGTATACTTCAAACATAAAAATATAATTTCTTTACCATAATATAGTAATACTATATTAGGTAATTCCATATATTAATCAAATAAATTTATATAATGTTTTTCGATTAACAAATATTACAATAAAAATATGCCCATATTAAAATTAACAAATAGCCAGTTAATAAAACACATAATTATATAATTGTAATCAGGAAAATTAAGTATTTCTAAATACTTAATTAGCTTAACCCAGTGGCTCTGATACCACCTTTTTCTGTCACGGCCCACGACCCGGTTTGACCCGTTTCAAGAGCCGCGGCAGAAAATACTGCGGTATTTATTTAATTGAGTTTTACAGCGGAACCAGGATCGTTTAAAGCTAAAAATTTTCCCCGATTATTTTATTTCACAATTCGGGATAAAACCCTGATAATTTACAATAGTATGTTTTTACTATAAAAGCGTGAGATTACAAAATTTATTTCTTTATTTTATACTGAGCCACTATCTTAAGCTTGAAATGCTCCACATCACTTTTCCTGATTTACAACAGATCACCTGAAACATGTTTAAAAAAAAGGTTTTGTCAGCGGGAAATACTGAGTGAATCATTCTATTTTGCATAATGATGCATAGTTATCAATTACAGCATAAGAGCGATTACAATGGCTTCTATCTTATTTTTATCTGGCATTCCGTCACAATGGTGACATGTCACAATGGTGACGATGGTCATACCACTATTTAGATCAATGAACCTAAATAGTGATGATTATCCCTGTAGGTCAATGAACCCAACAGTGATTATCCCGAGTAGGTCAATGAACCTAACTGGGAGACAATTAGTAATGTGCACAATACCCCACTAACCAGTAATTCAAGATATCCACGACTTAGTCCCTGTAATTATAATCTCGAAAATAATTTGGAGTATTGTAAAATATTTGATAGAAGGATAATGACTCACAAACTGTGAGAAAAGAAGAATGACTCACAAACTGTGAGAAAAGTTTTATAAAGCAATTTGATAAAGAGAGAATGACTCACATTGCAGATTTAATTCGGGCAGAGCCTAGCCTACTGATTAGCCTTTTATCCTAATTTCAATAACAAGCACACAATTTGGAATTAGTAATCAATCCAGCATTTACGATAACTCACGAGATCAAATTCTCACAATTAATGTCAAAATGCAATACTTTGTCCATCGAATTAACGATGATCCGTTGAATTAACAACGAATGACAAGGCATAATACTTTATCCATCGAATTAACGATGATCCGTTGAATTAACAACGAACGATAAAGTATAATACTTTACCTATCGAATTAACGACAATCCGTCAAATTAATGACGAATGATAAAGTATAACCCTAATGTGGGCGGCACTTAAACATTCATTGGATATTTAGATCAATCGGACAATGAATCGTAGCAGCGATTGTGCTAATACCCTGATTGCAGCTTCAATTAGAGACCTGTGTGTGTTAATTGAAGTATACAGTAGAAAACTCGGTGTATAATTGAGAATTCTTTCGTTGTAAATTGTCCAGATTTCGAATGCCAATGTCTGCTATTTATACACGAAAATTGACTAGCTTACGGACCGTAAGCTTGCTGATGTTGCGGTCCGTATGCCATCTTACGGACCGTAAGACTCACAGCTTTACGGTCCGTATGGGACACAAAGCTGCTATAGTGTAGCCACGTGTGGGACTAGCTCTGATGACTTGACACTTTCTAAAAATTCAGCTTGGACAGTACGTAATTCGGATAATCGTCAAGTAGGGAATGCCCCCCCTGAGTTTTAGGGGCTCTAATCCTGATTCTGAAAATTATGAAAATCTTAGGGTTTGCGCAGAATCACTTGGGTGTCTCAATTAGGGTTTCCTATTGGTCAAATTACTTTAGTAATTATGACTTTTGATGAGAGTCATTACACTGCATCTACCAACTCCTCGCCAAAATGGCAGAGTTCAGCCAAGTTCTCATTGCTCATCAGTGGGTTTGGTGCAGGCTCTGGGTCAAACTGAGGGAAAAATGTATAAGGGTTATTTAAGAGATTCTGAAACTGCCAGTCGGTGGTCCACCATTCTTCTAACTCTGCTGGTAGAGGTTGGGTGTGGATAATGGGATCTGGGATTTCAGGTTCTAGATCAACTGGAAGCTGTGCTTCCGCTGGGTAATTAAAGAGGTTTTCACCGGCAGGTCCGATGAGGTCACTAAGTGCCAATTTATGATACAGCTCCTCCCAGTGTGGCATTTCCTGATCTTGCCTGGAACTTTCCCCAATTTCTATTCCCTTTCCTTTATCTTTGGGATCCTCCATCTTTATAACTTTCCATGTCGCTGGTTTCCTCCTGCGCACACGCCTCCAGCCCACTAATCTTCATCTCTTCTTTGGCTTGGGTTTTTCCGGAGGTTGGGCTTGAAATTCCATAGGTTCCTCCATGTTGGCACAATAACCGGTAAAGTCTCTAGAAACTTCCACATTAACAGAATAGAGATTGAGATTCTGAAGAGCTTCAGACAACTCATTCATGATGTTTAGCAGATATGAAGAAACACAAAAATTCTAGGTTAAAATTTTGTAAATTGAATTTTCACATAATCACAACAAGGTAATCAGAAAATTAAATATTAATTACAAATATCTAATATATTTATACAAACAGATTGATTAAACAAAATATTGCGATTATATATATATATATATATATATTACAAATTACAACGGAAATTTAAAATATACTAGGGATTGTGCATTAATACTTTATTTTAGTCTATCTTTTCTTAGTAAGTTATTTATCTAATGGGCAAGTTTCTTTAAAGTTTCTGGCTTATGGATGATATGGGTGCTTGTACTGGGTCAGGGTGTTGGCAGTTAAAGGTTAACATTTACTGCTGTAGTGGCTAACATATAGAGATTTGCCCATTGTTCGTCTAATTTATCTTCCCATGGTGGGTTATCACCTGTTTCCTGAGTCTCTTTGTTAATTATCACTTCTTTTGTTTGTGACTTCTTTATTTTCTCTTGACTTTTTCTAATAATCCAACTTCTTTTCTTAATGGTAAGTGGTTTCTCAAACTGTGCCTTACGGACAAATATTCCTTCCTCAATATCTGCTGAGTATCTTGAGGAATTTGATTGAAATGAAGTTCCATTATCTTTTGGTGAATTATCTAATTGACGATAGATGTCCGAGATTCTTTGCTTACCCATACTGTAGACTAACAGATAGTCAAAACACATAATCACAGGATGGTAATTAGGAAAATTAAGTATTTCTAAATACTTAATGGGCTTAAATCAGTGGCTCTGATACCACCTTTTTCTGTCACGGCCCCCGTCCCGGTTTTACTCGATCCAGGAGCCGCGGGACAGAAACCCGTAGTATTTATTAATTGAGTTGACAGCGGAAGATTTAACAGGATCTTTTAAAACTTGAAATGCCCGATTATTTTATTTCATAAATCGTGATAAACCCCGTAATTTACAATAGAGGAATTTCACAAGGAAATTCCCTGATTTACAAAACATGTTTATTTATTTAAATGAGCCACTACTTCAAGCTTGTTAGTGCTCCGTAGCACTTTTCCTTGGTTCACAGTAGTCACCTGAAACATGTTTTGAAAATATTTTATCAGCAGGGAAATACTGGCGAGTCATTCAAATTTGATAAAACGACACATAGTTATAAATTACAGCATAAGAGCGATTACAATGGCTTCTATCTTATTTTTATCTGGCGCCGTGTCACCTCCTGGTGACGATGGTCATACCACTATTGGGTCCTTTCACCCAAGTAGTGATGATTATCACTGTTAGGATTTATTAGCCTAACCGTGAGAAATTAGTAATGTGCACAATACCTCACTAGCCAGTGATTAAGATAACCATGACTTAATCCCTGTAATTATAACCTTTGAAAATAACTTGGAGTATTGTAAAACATTATTGATAAAAAGAGAATGACTCACATTGAAGATTTAAACGGGCAGAGTTTAGCCTACTGATTAGCCTTGTAACCTAATTTAAATAACAATGCACACGAACTAGGTCAGTAACTAATACAGCATTTACGATAACTCACGAGACTAAAACCCTCACAACGAATGACAAAGTGCAATACTTAAACATCCATCGAATTCACGACGAATGACAAAATATGGCCCTAATGTGGGCAGCACTTAAACATCCATTGGATAGTTTCAATCGATCGGACATTGAATCGTAGCAGCGATCGAGTTAATACCCTGTATCGTAGCAGCGCCTCCCTAATGAAAATTATGATTTTGAGCAGTGTATCATCGTTTTTGTGAAAAGATTTCGACACCACTGAACTGCTCATGATCAAACCAAATTTATAGCTGATTTTTGTGTTTTACGCGGCCCGCGAGGGTCGCCTACTCGTAGATTAGGGCTAGCGTGTCATACCTAGGGCTGCCACGTGGCCTGTTCGCTACTCCGGAGTTTTGGTGAACTGTCGCGGCCCGCGTAACCTTCCCTTAAGGTTTACGCGGCCCGCGTGAAACCAAAAAAAATTGTTTTTCTTGATTTTTGCCATGGATTAGGGTTTCAGGGGTCCGGGTTTTCACTTACGGGTCGTTTTGGGACATTTTTGTAGGTCCTTACAAAAACCAGTGACAGATCGCCTGCTATCAATGCATTTTGCCCAATCAGAATCTGCAAAAGCTGTTAGATGAAAGGAATTGGTTTTTGTGAACATAATCCCGGTTCCCGAGGCTGCTTTTAGGTACCGCAGCACTTTGAAGGCAATCTGAGTGTGTGCTTCAGTTGGTTTGTGCATGTATTGAGATAAATAGTGAACTGAGTAAGCTATGTCAGGTTGAGTGTGCGACAAATAAATTAATTTTCCAACCAGTTTTTGATATTGTGTAATGTCGACAGCATTGGTTTCTTTCTTGGTTAAGTTGGTTAGAACGTGATTTTGTTCTATGGGGCAACTGAGTGGTTTGCTGCCACTCATCCCATATTCATTCAATAAATCCATGCAATACTTTCGTTGTGAAAGACAAACACCATTGTCAGTCTTTATAACTTCGATTCCAAGGAAGAATTTTAACAAACCAAGGTCTTTCATCAAAAATTCTGTTTTTAAGAAATCTTTAACCTCATTGACTTTCTCTTCATTGTTCCCGGTTAAAACAATATCATCAACATAAACAAGAAGGACAATAAAGACTTCCCCTTTTGATAGGACAAACATAAAATGATCACATTTGGACTGAACAAACCCAATTTTAACTAGGGCTTGAACAAGTCTTTCATTCCACATACGTGGAGCCTGTTTAGGCCATATAGAGACTTGTTCAACCTGCAGACTTTGTTTTGGTGTTTGACACCTAACCCATCAGGAAGATTCATGTAGACTTCTTCCTTAAGGTAACCATAAAGGAAAGCATTATTAACATCTAGTTGGTACAATGGCCAATTATTCTGGACATATAGGCTAACAACACACCTAACAGTGACCATTTTAACTACAGGGGAAAAGGTTTCCTCAAAGTCGATACCTTCTCGTTGGTTAAAGCCTTTAGCAACGAGACGGGCTTTAAACCTATCTATCTCACCCGTGGATTTATATTTGACTTTGTATACCCACTTACACCCATTGGGGTTTTTTCCATTGGGTAGGTCGACTATATCCCAGGTGATGTTTCTATGAAGGGCTGATAATTCATCATTCATGTCCTCAACCCATCTATTATCCTTAAGAGCATCCTTATAGGTGTTTGGTTCCGTGATTTTGTTGACATTGGCAGCAAAACAAATATTTTCATTAGGAAGGTTCGAGTAACTAACGAACTTGTCATAACTATACTTAGCATGTCCTACCACAAAATCATTAAACCTTTTTGGAACAGACACAGATCTGGATGATCTCCTAGTAGGTTGATTACCCTCAGGAAGGTTTGATTCATTATTGTCATTGCTTGACTCAGCCCTCACATGATCAGACTCAACACTTGTGGTCTCATGGCTGTTAGACTCACCATCGGACCCTAAGGACTGCTGTGCATCACTCACAACAGTGAACTCAGCCTCATCGCTGTGTTGCTGAGTCTCAGCAGGCGAATCAGTGACGCCCTTCTCTTCATCATCGGGATTTGTGTCACTTGAGGTTTCATAGTTGTCAAAAAAATTAAGTTGGTTTAAAAGATTTTTATTTATTTGATCAGGATAATCTCCTTTAAAAGGATAAACTGTTTCATGAAAGCTAACATCCCTGGAGAAAATGAATTTCTTTTGGTCTAAACTCCAGACCTTATATCCTTTTTTAAAGTTTGTGTATCCCATGAAAACACATTTTTCAGCTCGTTCCTCAAGTTTATCAGTGTTGTTTAAAACAGTGAAAAAACAAAGACAACCAAAAACCCTCAAGTGATCAAGAGAAGGTTTGAACCCAAACAACATTTCATAAGGAGAACTACCATACAACACAGAAGAAGGAAGCCTGTTAATTAAGTAGGAAGCAGTAAGTACACATTCAGACCAGTATTTAAGAGGCACTTTTGACTGAAAAAATAAAGCTCTTGCAACATTTAGCAGGTGTCTATGTTTTCTCTCCACAGCACCATTTTGTTGTGGAGTATATGTACATGATGTTTGGTGTATGATACCTTTATTTTTTACAAAATCCGACATTTGAGAGTTGATAAATTCTGAGCCATTATCACTCCTAAACATTTTGATGTTGACCTCAAATTGGGTTTTAACAAGATTGTAAAAACTTTGTATGTTTTCAAAGACTTCGGATTTGGACTTCATTAGATAGACCCATACAGATCTGGTAAAGTCATCAACCACAGTGAGAAAATATTTGTAACCTTCTATGCTAGTAACCTTGTATGGAGCCCAAACATCCAAGTGTACCAGATCCCCTATTTTAGTTGACCTGTGGTCACTTAGTGGAAAAGGTACCCTATGTTGTTTGGCCCTATGACAAATGTCACAAGGGTTTGTATCACTAGACTCAGTTTTAATTTGCAAAACTTTTAACACTTGTTCAGCAGAGTGACCCAATCTTGAGTGCCAGAGCTTTATGTTTTCGGTCTTACTTAAGCAGGAAAAGGAATGTCCTAGGGAGTTACCACAAAAATATAGACCCTCAGTTTGCCTACCAGTCACCAGGGTTTTCTTTGTGATAAATCCTGAATGTAGCAAGTGTTTTCATCAAATATAACTCTAAGTTTGTTGTCTTTAGCAAGTTTATACACAGAAATGAGATTCACATAGTATTCAGGCACAACAAACACATCTTTCAAGATCACAGAATCTAATAGTTTAAAACAACCAATTTTAGTGACTTTAGCATCAGTCCCATTCGGATGCTTAATAGTTATATTATATTCAGAAACATCAACTAGGTTGAACATATTTTCACTGGACATAACCATATGTTGGTTTGCACCATCCAATTCAGATTCTGTGTTGTAGAACTTATAGAGTTAAAGCAGAAAAAATGATTGTAGTTCTCAAAGGATGAGAAGGAGTTGAAGCATTTACCTCCTACATTAGACTTAATTGTGTCTTCTTTTTTATTTTCATTCAGCAACCCTAGCAGCTTAGAAAACTGATCAGCAGACAGAGTGTTCAAAGAACTAGCACCTTTATCACACACACAGTTGTTCACAGAGGGGCCATTACTATTATTAGTAGAGGTATTGGATATAGACCATTGACCATTTTGATTTGGTTTTTGTCTATAATTTGCAGGATAGCCATGTACTTCAAAACACTTGTCAATAGTATGCCCAATTTTATTGCAATGAGTGCATTTAAGGTTAGGATTGGGACCCTTGTTAAATCTTTTCTTGTTGTCATTAAAATTACTTGACTTAGCAACAAACCTAACATTAGGAATTTTTGACCCACTATTAGATCCTCTATGTGATTCTTCTCTAGAAATAATAGAGAAGGCAATTTTGATAGTTGGTAGAGGATCCCTAGTCAATAGATTGGTTCTAACAGGTTGGTAAATATCATCAAGACCCATTAAGAACTGCATAAGTTTAATTAACTGACTGAGCTCATTGAATTTAGTAGAAGCATTGCAGGTGCATGAAGGCAGTTGTAGCATGGCATCAAACTGTTTCCACATAGTGTTGATTTTATGATAATACTCAGACACACTAGAGCCATTTTGACTAACAGAGTTGATTTTTTGATATAAGCTAAACACACCATCAACTTTATCATAGGTATCTTTTAAATCATCCCACACTTCTAAGGCAAGTTTAGAATAGACTTGACCAACGTATAATTCATCAGAAACAGAGTTCAGAATCCAGGTGAGCACAATTGAATTACATCGATCCCACTGACTAGCAAGTACATCATTGTCTTTAGATCTAACACAAGTTCCATCAATAAAGCCTACTTTATTTTTAGCCATTAGAGCAAGTTTCATAGCATTAGACCAGACCACATAATTCTCAGTCCCTTTTAGTTTTATGCTAACTATTGTGAGCCCACTAGAGTCACTAGCATGGAGATATAATGGGCCACTAGTATCTAACTTGCTAATCAAAGTCACAGCAGATTCAGTTTTATCAGTCATAACAGCATGATAAGGAATCACAGAACAGAACAGTCAATAAACATATAAGCAAACAAAGAATATCAAACAGACACCGGCGAAGCCTGGACAGAGGTCCGATCAGAGGTTCATCACTCAAGGTGCTTCCGCAGACAATGACCAGGGACCCACAACTCAACAGACGAAACCAGACACAAATGCACCAGAGTGAACCCTCTCTGTGTCCCAATAATCAAACCGGTCTTGCCTAAAACCCGGTATAAAAAATGCCTAGACTCAAGACACAGTGATGCAAAACAAAAGTAAAGAGAGAAGGAAGGAACGATCTCACAGTGGTTGCCAGCAGAAGGGGACCAGGCCTGCAACATTCACTTAGGGTTACAAGACACAGGTCAGAAAACCGTAGATAATTCCTATTGGTTTGCCCTAACGGGACAAACGAGGATCTTCTTCTTCAACAAAGGGCAGAAAACCTCAAACTAGGGTTTCCACAGCAGCGCCGTCACCGGAAACCAGAAACCAACGAAAAACCCCAAACCCTAGAACTTAGGGTTTCACACTTCTAGATCTACACCGTCTCCACTGAGTAAGAAATCGCTCCGGAAACAGGGACCAGAAAAACAGGATGCCGTCAAAGGAAGGAACCCTAGTGTTGGACCGTGTTCCGACCCTGAAAAGTCAGTCAAGGCAGTTCATCTTCACGTATAAAGGCGGAATCAGTATACACGAAGTTACAACAGCTTTTCACTTTCAAATTCTTCTTTATTGATGCTTTCTGATTACAAATTGACAGAGTTTTGGCACCATAAGCATGACCAGGTTCCGCTCATCAGGTTCTGACATGAATGATCTGATCAGGTATTTATAGTGTTGCAGGTTTCGCTCTTATGGCAGTCCATATGAGCGAAACTACCAACTGACAAATAAGCGGACCTACCTGATGACCATATAAGCGGAACCACCTATGTCCTAATAAGCGAAACCTATACTAAACATGTATACATAAGCGAAATAGCATCTAAATGGTTTCGCTTCAAATGACACCTATGTCATTATAAGCGAAATCACCTATAACATCTCAAATCCTATTTTTCAACTCCAATCTAACCTAACTTGACCTAAGACTCAATACAGACGAAGTCAACAGACATTCCGTGCACCAACAGACTCCCCCTTGGATGTTGACGAAGTCTTCGGCTCCGAGTCTTCAGTCTTAGTCATTCTGCCTCTCTGTCTTTTCATCATAAGCACTCTATCTTCACAGGTTTAGGATCACAACCTAGCTCCATCTTCAAACTCCCCTTTGATTGTTGATCCAGACTCCCCCTTTCACAGACTCCCCCTCTCAGTATGCTAGAATCTGAGGTATTGATCTGGTTTAAGCTTTGACATTTAGCTTCCATGGGAATGATGAAGTCCAAAACCTGTTACCCTGCACATTCTCTACCTCAACATAAGTTTCACAAATTTATAACAATTGAATTTAATAAACTTACTGGTAGACATCATTTATTCAACAAACATACTAGTTACATCAAGTTCAAATGAATGACCTTGATTAACTAAGCACACAATCTTTCAAAACATTTGTATATGACATTCAAAGTTTTCAACATATTCTCCCAACCCTCTAGTTCATCAAGTTTAGCACTTGGAATTTTGAATATCAGCTCTTCAACATCAGTTGTCGAAAATCTTTTTGGATTTTGAATTTAAAGAAATGCAGTAAACAAATATATACAAACAATATTTTTGTGAGTTTGTGTAAGAGGATCATATCAGTTTATGAGACACATCACAAGCACCGTTACGCTTTAATCATTTTAAGTTCTAAACGATTCACCTTGATTGTCAGTATACTGGTCCACTTAAATTTTCACACAAAGTTCAATTGCTTCGAGATACGAGTTTAATGTCTTAGATACTTAAACTTAATCGCGTATCCCACCTCAGAATATACTCCCGTATCCAGATCCCAATATTCAGTCTTACAGGCAATTATAACACAAATGATATCTGTAAGGGGTTAATAATTTATGAAGAATCATGAGAGCTCAGGTCAGAACTACCGTTCAGCAGAGAGATCATGACTCAACTTGTAGGTGTGTCCCCTTTAGAGGATCTTTTTTACAACAGCATTGCTAAGCAATTTTATTGTCTTATCATTGATGCTGAGGGTGATGCTATGTTTCAAGCATTTGCAGAAAGTATTATTCGAGGACTAGGTCAGAACTTCCATTCAGCAGAAGTCCCGGAATAATACCCCAGATATCACTGAGTATAAAAACCTAGTATATCAGAAAAAGGAATCCTTCAAACGAGATTTCGGGGGTTACCCATATATCCGAGAGATGTTACCCACGATATAAGCAAGTTTGAATTTAGGTTTATATCTCGTCACAATCTACTGAATGTGCAAAAACCTACTGGCATATCATTAGTGAGACCGTTTATCACATTTGACAATTCATATCTTTAGCATGCTGTGATAGTTCACTGATTTACTATCATTTCCTCTTTTTCACAACAAAACTCATTTTTGCTTTTTCAATGTTTTTGGCATTTTCAAATTTTTTTTTTTTAAAATAAATTTTCTCCCCCTAAAATCAAAATATGTTTCAATTTTGATTTTCAAGGAAAATTTGAAAACAAACTGACAACCGATATCGAATTACTTCAATTCGCCATCCACTTGGCATAAACAATCAGAACTCCCCCTGACAACAAACTATTTTCCCATTGTGATTTCAAAACACTTAAGTTTGTTTTAATCAAATGTTTCTTTCGGAAAATTAGTTTTGTTGAATTAACAAACCACTTGTTGGTTAGGGGATTACTTCATCACTTTGTTCTCCTTTAACCATTTTGAAAGATTTAACAGTTCAAGATTCTATCAACACAAACACTTGTAGAAAATCAAGTACAACTTAATGTCCCTGATTTACCACATGTAAGTCGAAAAATCACCAGAGTGAAATTTCTCAAGAAATGTGCCGATTCATGTTCCACGCTTACCAACCTGGGAACTCCGGCAAGTCAGGTTTTTCTATTTGAAAAGATTCACCCAAGCCTGACCAGCCTTGGGAGATTTTGAATTCTTGTTCAACAATGATGGAAAATTTGCATCATCCATTGTTAAACCTGAATTCTCAGATTTTACCTCAACAACAGGCTCTTCTGGCATTGACAAACCAGAATCATTGCCTGCACATGGCTTGTCTGACTTTGACCTGTCAGATTCATTGCCTGATGGTGGCTTGTCTGACTTTAACACATCAGATTCATCGCCGACCATTTTCTTCTTCTTCTTCTTTTCTTCTTTCATCCTCAGATTTGTATCCAATGAATTCGTCTTGCTTGACTTTGCAATCGAGTTAGTTGATTCATCAGAACTCTTATTCAATCTGTCCGGTGAACCCGAAGACAAAATCTTCTCCAGATACTCTCTCGCCTTCTTCCTTTTCTTTCGCAGTCTGTCTTTCTGCCCCTGTGAAAGTTTAACTTTCTTTTCTTGAATTGTCTGATCTTGAACTTTAGGTTTTAGAACCTTCTGTTCATGGGGCTTGACGTTGACTGGCTTCTTTGTCAATTTCTGAGACTTAACCCTCAATCTTTCATTTGATCTCCTTGGGCAATCTCTGGCAATATGACCTCTGATTTGACAATTATAACATCTTCTTGTCTCATAACTCCAATTCTGGCAGTTAACAGCAATGTGTCCTCTCACACCACAGGTGTAGCACACTCTGTTATCGTACCATTCACCACTTTCAGTCCAAACCTTCAGATCATAACATTGTTTAGCTTGGTTATAGTCATTTCTCCTCTTCAATGCTGGATTTGACTTTTGAGCACTGTGGTCAAACCTGCACCACTTATTACCAACATTTTGTGAGTTTTCATTTTTAAATTTTTGTAATTTTTCATAATGATTGGATGACTTATCTGATGAGCTTTTATTTTCAATTTTGAAGTTTTTCAAATTTTTATCTTTTTGTTTCTGTTCTGCATTCTTCTTAACAGGTTTTTGCTTTAAGCATTCACCTATTTCAGTAGATTGCAAAACAGTATTTTGAAAATTTTCTTGTAAATCTAAAAATATTTTTCTTTTCTTTTCTTTTTCTTTTTCATCATCAGATATTTCATCACAATTTTCAATTTTGACTTTGTCAAAATTTGTGACATTGTCACTTATTGGAACAGCATTGATTGGTTTTGGACACACATATGGTGCAGAAGTCACAAAACATTTCAGTTTATTCTCAAGCTCATTAATTTTATTTCGAGCAATTTCGGCTTCATTTTCAAGCCAAATGATTTTCTGAAGATGAGAATTTATTTCAATCTGTTTTTCAAGATTATTTTTAAAAATAACAGATTTTTCATCTTCTAAAACCTTCCTTTGACTTTGAACATCTTTTTCAATCTTTAATTTTTCATTTTCAAAAACATTTTCCTTTTCTTTAAAATTTTTGATTTCCAATGTCAAACTGTCCAAACTACTCAACAGTTTGACATTTTCAGACGTCAATTTCTCACAATTTTCTCTCATTTCAAAAATCTGTTTATTATTAGATTCTTTCTCATCCTTCAAGCTTTTGATTTCCAATGTTAAACTCTCCACATCCTTCAAGAGTTTCACATTGTCTGCTTCTGATTTTTCGCATTTCGAGCACACAATTTTAAAACTTGAAGATCCATTCTTCTTGGATTCTTCTTTCTCGAAAATTACTTCTTCAAGAACCTACTGTTTTTCAGTAACATCTTCTTTCTCTTTCTCAGTTTTTACTGTTTCCACTTTGACTTCCTCTAAAGCTATCTTCTTCAAATCTTCAACCATCTTTTTCAATTCTTCTTCTTTTCGCTTCTTCATTTATACCACCTTCGGTAGACTTGCTTCACAAACCTCTCTTATCTTCTTCTCCAAATTAGGCAGATATGTTTTATCAGATAACCTTCGTGTGTTGAAAGTAGCCTGCCTTGGAATCAAATTTGTTACAGCTTCAAAATCCACCTTTGATGGGTCAACAACTGGATTACCCCGTGGATCCATGTAACATTCTAAATCATCATTCCATCGTTTTGCTCTTTGGGCTTCTTTGAATGGTTCTCTGAATTTTTCGATTTCCCATCTTGCATAATCATTTTTCCACCATCTATCCTGAGCACTATCTCCTGACATTTTAAATCTTCTTCTTGATATTTGCCCCTTGTAAAATACCTCAAATCTCCTGCAAACAAACAAATAACTAAGTATTAGTTTATGTGACTGATAAGCGAAATCAGTCTGAAAGTGACAGATAAGCGAAATATTAGTGTCACAAAAACGAAAACACCAATTTGTCACAATAAACGAAATCAGTCAATGACTGATAAGCGAAATCAATAGAATATGACAGATAAGCGAAATCAGTTGATGTCCCTATCAGCGAAATCAGATATGATGACTGATAAGCGAAATCACTAGAATGTGACAGATAAGCGAAATAGTAATATGTCCCTATCAGCGAAACCCTGGTTATGTCGTATGAGCGAAACTAGGTATGTCACTATGAGCGAAATCAGTATATGTCACTATGAGCGAAATACCAATGTCTAAATAAGCGAAATAGCTTCAATGTCCAAATCAGCGAAATCAAGTCAAAAACCTTCGATGTCCGTAAAAGCGAAACCTAGTTTTTAACTGATTTTTACCACTTTTAAGTCGTGTTTTAAACTGATTCTTTCTAGGGTTTGTTATTTGTAGGAACTAGTTCAAATCGAAAAAGTATGAGAGAAAGTGAGAGAAAGTATGAGAGAAAGTGAGTAGAAATGAGAGAATTTGTTCGAATCAGCTGTAGTAGTATGAACTCCTCGTCCTGAAGCTCTGATACCACTTGTTGGACCGTGTTCCGACCCTGAAAAGTCAGTCAAGGCAGTTCATCTTCACGTATAAAGGCGGAATCAGTATACACGAAGTTACAACAGCTTTTCTCTTTCAAATTCTTCTTTATTGATGCTTTCTGATTACAAATTGACAGAGTTTCGGCACCATAAGCATGACCAGGTTCCGCTCATCAGGTTCTGACATGAATGATCTGATCAGGTATTTATAGTGTTGCAGGTTTCGCTCTTATGGCAGTCCATATGAGCGAAACTACCAACTGACAAATAAGCGGACCTACCTGATGACCATATAAGCGGAACCACCTATGTCCTAATAAGCGAAACCTATACTAAACATGTATACATAAGCGAAATAGCATCTAAATGGTTTCGCTTCAAATGACACCTATGTCATTATAAGCGAAATCACCTATAACATCTCAAATCCTGTTTTTCAACTCCGATCTAACCTAACTTGACCTAAGACTCAATGCAGACGAAGTCAACAGACATTCCGTGCGCCAACACCTAGATCAGAAGAGATAAGGACAATCGGAAGCTTGTACCGCAGCGGATGAAGAACCAGAGCCCGAATCAACCTTGGGGCTCTGATACCATGTCACAAGTCTCAGATCCAAAGCAAAACACAGATTTATTCAAGAGAGAAATCAAGAACAGTTACAAAGAGATGATTAACCAGTCATCACAGATTGACTGGTGATTCATGTGAATGAACAGAAACAAAAGCAACAACAAAAGCCCTAAACTTCTCACGAATTGTACGTGTGAGGAACCAAGGAGACAAAGGGCACACAAGGCTGAGATGAGATGAAAGCCAGCAACCGAGACATCTTATGGGGAGCATAACCCTAGACAACTGGACATAAGCTGGAGAAGCCCAAATGAGGAGAGTGGCCATCGACTGAAAAGGAGCGGCCCAAAACGAGATCCAAGCTGCAACTGGAAAGGGGCGGCCCAAATAGCAAACCCAAAGCAACACCTCACCAGAAGCCAAAAACAAAAACACACATATTAGAACAATATAATAGAAAATATAAAAAGGCAAGGCATATTAAACTGTCATTTTAACAAGGTTCAAGTTAGCTGGCTCCTATTATAAACAACAAGGTCTAGGGCTCACCAGTAACTATAAAAAGTTCATCAAGGACTTCAGAAGTATCACCGCCCCTTTATACACCTTTTATTTGGGATTCTTCAGTAGAAGCCTCCTTCAAGTGTCTCAAGCAAGCGTTAACTACCACTCCCACCTTGGGGGTCACCTAGCTAGTCTATTCCTTTCACCATCGAGTGTGACGCGAGTGGGATGGGTATAGGCGCGGTTCTCACTCAACAGAGGCGACCTTTTGACATGTAGATTGTGCCTTTTACACATATGCTATATGTATCAAACTTGTATACTCGCCAACTTTTTGTTGATCTTTATTTTGACATGTTTTTAAGGACTGCTTTTGTTGATGTTGACAAGATTGCAATCACATAGGACTTTTGGACTTAGACTATAAATTTTATTTTAATTTATGTTAGTCGTTTCCTGCTTGAACTATTTGTTTCTTTCGTTGTATTGTAAGACAAGAATTTGATGATTAATATATTTCAACTTTCGTACCATGACGTCTTTGAACAATCTATTACGTCTCGTCTCGATGTTTCCGCCATCTGTTGGGGGTATGACATAAACGATAATGCGATAATATGAGACCTTACGGTATAAATCATAACGGGTCAAACGAGTAAAATAGTATTGAATCTCCTTTTGGTAACAACAATAACTTGTTAAAGACGAGACATCAAATCAAGGTTTAGAGAAACAAGACCCTATGGTATAAACCAAAATGGGTTAAAACAGTTGAAATTATGTTAAAGCACATTTTAGTGATAAATAAAGAATTATAAAAAATAAATCTCTATGGTGTAAGCCAAAACGGGTCAAATGGATAAAATAGTAAGTAAATCACATAATGATGATTAAACAACGGATTTTGCAGAATCTAATTCTTTTAGCCTTAAAATCAGTAAAATACAATAACGATTTGTCAATAACTGCAATTATCAGTGTAATAAGAAAAAGTGAAATTACGTACTATTTACTTTCCTCCCCTCGTGGGAAGTAGCAAGAGCCTTTATCTAATCTACTATTGAACCATCTCACCTGAAAGTCAGTCGCTACCTTAAGGCATGCCTTGACTCCAAGAGCTAACTCGATGGGACTTGCTTTCCTAAAGAGAAGACGAAGAGGATGACACTGGGGATCGTTCTTACTTAAATAAATTCCCATGAGCTGCCTTGAGCTGGTAACTGGGCTGTAGCTACTATACTAGGAGAAAAGTATGACCTCTTTAAGATCTGGGATAGATCTTTCCGATGATATCCATGGCCCACCCTCGAAATGGCCAAGGCTTTATAATCGGGTATAACTCGGAAGCCGGCTTGTGCTGGATTCCTGCATACCTCTGGCAGGCATCGCAGCTCTTAGCATGTGCTACGTAATCTGCAAGGACCGTAGGCCAGTAGTGGCCATGTCTCCGGATCTCTCGAATTTCCCTCAGCGCGCTCGATCTACCTATCTTTCTGAGTTTGATTGGTTTTCGCTCCAGCTGACCTTTCCATTTAATCACTGACAAAACCTACCTTTCAATTCTTCTTACCCTATGAGCTTTCAACAAAGGACAGATTTCTTGGTCCATTGACATCGATCAACGAAATATACCTCCTTCTTTCACTTTTGTCGTTGTCTTCCAATTCAAAGAGCCCCATTAAGTAAGTGTTCCGTGAGAAAAGAGAGGCTGACATCTTTTCTTATCTATCTATTTTCGTAAATGAAGAAGATAAGTGAGAGCTTACTGACTGCATCTTCTAAGAAGGGCTTGGAAGAAGAAATAGAATCTCCTTTCTTTTTCGAGAAAAGGTCCCATCCTTCAATATCATGATTGGGTCGACCAGGCCAGATCATGAGTGAAATATCATGATCGGGTCGACTAGGCCAGATCATGAGTGAATAGAAAATCGAAAATGTACATAGCAGTTCCAGCTGAAATACTTGGAATAATTCTACCACTTCTACTAGGAGTAGCCTTTTTAGTGCTAGCTGAACGTAAAGTAATCTCTGTTTCCGCCTTTTGAAAGAAGTAAGGTGTTCTTCCTTCATCCTCCATCCACACTATGAGGGCCGGCCGGAATATGTTTGGCTGTTCAATAGCCAATTCCATTTCGGTTCATTTTGGTATGCTGGGAAGATGAAGAACATGGTGGATCCCTTTCATTTTCTAGGGGTGAATATGACTTTTCATGCTTGGTTTCATTATTTTGTATAAAAGAACACAACTTTTTAATGTTGCATCTAAGCATGACTTAGATGAAAAGAACTTGCTAAATTACCTTTTCCACTTAAAATATTAAATTATGATCTATACAAACATATAAAGCATATATATAAACACAAAAACATATATATAAACACTATATTGAATTCGGTTCTTGAGTCTCAGGTCAACAATTTCAAATTCCAGTTGACTCAATTTTGGTTATTCAAACTCGAATCGGTTAGAATTTTGGTCTTTTGAGATGCATTCGGATATTGAACACGAGACCCAACAGAACAACATATTAGTCTGATACATATTCCTCTACGATTGGTCTGGTCGAAACTCCAAGCCACATATAATAAGGCCTGACATAGTTCCCTCATAAGTTACCAATTTCAAATTCATAGGAACAACTTGCTTATTATAGTCTGGTTTGAACTTCCAGATCATAACCTCCATCCATCCATCTTTCCTTTGTTGTGGAACCCAAAAGACATCATGATGATTCAATGCGGCTGGGGATCTAAAATAAATAATTTTGTTCTCTTTCTTTCTACGATGGAGTAGATCCCTTACTTTCACTGGACAATGCAGCCCGGGACATTTTTCTGAAACCTTGAACACAAGATAACATATGTATTTAGTGAATGGTGACAGCATTTGAGATTCAATCTTGTACTTGATTCTAAATACTTGTTGGGGTCGAAGCTCCGCCACATTTTGAAACCTGCATGTATTACACTCGTTACATACGCCATTTTAAGAGATTATACATGTAAATAGTTGGCAGTTAATGCCTTGTTGTGCACCACATAAATGCAATTAAAAAGATAATAATATGTAATATTATCAATTTTTTTCCTACAATGGGTGATAAACGTAACCTCCTTGCTAAATTCAGTAATGAAATATACGTTGGTTTTTATGCTTAGGCTATATGCCTATATGGTGTGAGATACTCACATCACGTAAGCGACACGTAAGTGGGACACTTTATTGTTAACTTGCACGGTGTGGAATAAAACCCCATTTAAAGCCCCTTTAACTATATAAAAAAATATTTAAAAAAAATGATTGTTGCTTCAAAGTGGTCCCCACCCTCTCCCCCTTTAGCGCTCGCTAGCAGCATGGCGGGGGCAACCATAGTGCCCCTCCATGGTGGATCTATGCTCGTGTTGGCAGTGGTAGATCAGGAATTTTTTCCGGTGGGTTCCTAGGTTTTCACTAAAAATTATTTAAATTCTATATAGATTCTCACTAAAAGTTCCAAACTGAGTGAATTCCTGAAACCCAGTAATTGGGGCTAGATCCGTCCTTGGATGTTGGGGGCGCTACTCAGCTGATGTGACTGGGGGTGTTGCCCCACACCCTATGGCCTTAGCTAAATTAACTAAAGTTGGTTGCTAAAACTGAATATAAGTGTAAAGTTTGTTCTATTTCATTGGGAATGGGATTTAGAAGTTAGAACTATGAAATCTGAGGGAACATAGAAAAACACATAATAAAACTCTTTTACAGATAGAAATGGGGGATTTATAACCTACTTAATGAAAGTTAATCAAAAAGCAAACCTCGAGTCCGCTGAGGATTTAAAATCAAAACCCCTCCATTTTTCAGAGTTGTACAAAACCGCCATTGCAGAAAGCATACGATGGTTCTTTCCATCCAATTCGCTTAATGAGAGCAACTGTACAATGACCGAGATAATTCAGTACCAAGATCACAAGGAATATTTTGATTTTTTTGAAGATATTATTTTTTGATTAGAAATAAGATAAGGACCTCTTCGTCCATGCATTCATTTTCAGATCTCTTAAATATTTCTTCATTGCCAGTTGGCAGTTGATGCAAGTGATCCAAGTCCGAGGTTGATTTTTGAACTTGTTGGGGTCCCTTTAGATTCTTGCTATTTTCATGTGTCGCCTATGTAAACAAATTGTAACATATTATAAACATGAAACGTACAATGTAAAAGTAAAAAAATAATAATCTAGAATGAGAACCAAAGAGTATTTTTCAAACTTACATTTTTAATTGCTCGAAACTCAATGCCTTCAATATTGATGGCACCACTTGTGCAATAGTATCTTGAAAAGCTCTCAAGTAGAAACGTGAAAGATACATCTTCCTTTGGATTCAAGAAACGGTACAACTCAATCATCATCCAGTCCGTGTCTCTCTGTGTTGCGAAATATGAATGTAAAGTTTCGGTCCCCTTTTTGTACTTTAGGTTCATGTACAGATGTTTACATGAAATTATTCTAGGATCACAAAATCTGAAGACCAAATAAATTCCGTATGTGACATCTGGAGATAAAAATCTATTGTCTAATGAAACTTTCGTCTTTAGATTTGCAATATCCAACATCTTTGCCACTTTTGGAAACCTGTAAATGTCATAAGCGATCAGTCTAAAACATTCTTTGTATCTTCTCGACTCAAATATAAGTTTCGTTTGTTATGACAAAGCTAAAAGTACAAAATTAGTATGCCCTTGACATCCAATTCTCCTAAATGTCACTGTTCAAGATTGATCGAGGCATTTAAGTCATCAAAATTTTGCGTTAAGTATATGACTAGTCAAACAATGTACTCCTGGTTTTGACATATTAAAGTAGATGATATTCATGCATCATACTTGTAAAGAATATGAACCATCATACACGATGCATGCTCTTTTGCACATTTTTCTATCATTATCCGACCAGGAATCATACTCCACATAAACAGTTTCACAATCCATAGTTTGATATTTAAACAAGGGAAAATTACAAAAATGGCCATTGACCAAAACTACTTTCAAATTTGGCCACCTCACGAGTCCTTGGAGCGGCGCATCATGCACGGGATGCGTCTTGAAGCCCATGCGTCTGCAATTGAGGCCCATGCGTTTGCACTTGAGGCTCATGCGTCTGCACTCGTCTTCCATTTTCCAACCGCACACAGGCGGTCTTCTCCGGCGAGCGGTCTTCTCCAGCACCGACTCAAACTACAACCATCAACGAGTCACAAACCTCAATCTTTCTTTTCTATCACCGCACCTCACATGCCAACACTCCCCTCCAGCAACGACTCAAACTTCTCCAGCGAGCTGTCTTCTCCATCGCCGCACCTCAAACTTCTCCAGCAAGTTGTCTTCTCCATCTCCACAAGTGCCACGGTTTCAGGAAAGCATATATGAACTTGTTGAAGTGCTTAGGTGGAGATTGCCGACGGCGATAGTTGTGATTATCAGGGGAGTTTGTTGCTCTGGTCAAATGTACAGAAGATGGAGGCCCACATTCTAATGCATCTAGTAAGGGGAGAAGTCTTCATATGTACCCACCAAAAACCAATGCGCCTAGGCCCACTTAGACCGCCACGTGTCCATTTTTTATTGGGTGCTTGAGAAGTATGCACATGGATGCATCCCGCGCATGATGCGCCGCTCCAAGGACGCGTGAGGTGGCCAAATTTGAAAGTGATTTTGGTCAACGACCTTTTTGTAATTTTCCCTTTAAACAATAACACATAGACTCGATTGGAAAGATCAAACAATCAAGTGGGACATTCTAGGAATCAATGTCTAGATGAGAAGAAATAGAGATTAACACTACAACAGATCACTCAGAAGATGAAGCTTTAATCTGTAACGTAGAGAGCAGTGTGGATTACCCACAACACTGAAGCATTGAAGAATCTTAATGAGGATGATTTTGGAAAGGTAAGAGTTGTGAACAATGAAGTTAGAAATGTTTAATTTCTATCGAGTTATTGGATGAGCAGGGGCATGATGTGAAGTTTGGGAACGAGGAGTGGAAGGTGGTTAAGGGGAACGTAGTCATGGCTCAAGGAAAGAAACGAGGTTCTCTTTCTAGGAGTGGAAGGTGGTTAAGGGGAACGTAGTCATGGCTCAAGGAAAGAAACGAGGTTCTCTTTCTATGGTCAATATACCATTTGAGGGAGAGATTACCACAATTCAGAAAGACAACAAAGTCCAGTTCACAGAATCTCATAGGTAGAAGTTTTGCTTTGCAAGAGATAAACCTAGAGTCACTGGCCAACTTTAGGTTGAACGTGCTAGAAAAAGTTCAGAGAAACCAGACAAGTGTTTTTGTGGCAATAGGAGCACTAGCAGTTAACCATAGTTAGCAGACAATGGGCTAAGAGAACGAGTGTTCCAATGGTAAAGTCTCTCCAGAGGATTACCTGCTACATATGGAAAGTGTTAGTTCTAAGAGTATATTAGGATTCGGCAGTCCGTATCAGTGGGAGCATGTAGACGTAGAGGACGGGTCAGAAGCAAACATAGCCATGACCATAGTTGTCAATAGTCGATAACGGTAAAGAATACTTTCGCCTCAATAAAGAATAACCTAGTTGATTATCACCTTAGCAAAGAATAGCCTAGTTGTCATTCATGAATGTAGGTCATCTTAGACCAGGATTCATACTCCACATAAATACAATCACAATCCATACTTTGATATTTGGACAATAACACACAAACTTGATTCAAAAAGATTAAGCAATACACAAACTGATTCTGATAATAAGAATTATATTGTTACATTGTCTAAGTGACAGACTCGGCTATTTATACCCAACATTCCAACAAACCATCAGATGAAGAGAGTCACTTCGGTTCGTGCTCAACCATGACAGACGTTGGTAACCTCCTCACGATGTTTATCCCACTATTAATCTAATGTGACTTACGACCCAACGAGTTTGCCTCTGTGCCATACTAGTTCAAATACATATAGCCTAATAAGTAATAACAAATGTTTAAATGACCCAATACTTAATCGAAAAACATGCCCAATTCGAATAAAGATTATTGGGCCAACATGTTCATTGATGCATGTGGAGACCCTAATGAACTATAACTAATCAACATTGATTATAAATTTATATTGTTGATGATACAATTAGTTTTTGCTAAAAGAAATTTAACTTTAATTGATGTGTGCGTACATGCAAATAAAAGGTGAGAAAGACCGAGAGGGAGAGGGAGAAGGGGTGGACCTTGATATGTGAATCGATCTACACTTGTGTGATTGATGGTTTTTATAAGAAAACTTTGCTGCTGTAGCTGAAATCATTTTATTTGAACCTCCATTGTCGCTTAGTATAAACCACTGATACACAAAACAAAACAAATAAAATCAAATAAGTCCTTCCGTTATGTGAAAATGTATGTATGACTTTTGAACTATCACTTTGTTGTAAGTGAATATTCATTGAGAAACTAATCACAAGGAAAAACTGAATGAAATGACTTAACAAAACAGACTTGAACAGTATATGTTCTATTAAATAGCAAAAACTACATTAAAAAAAGAGAAAGGAACGAGCTAATTACCACTTTCTCCTTTGGAAGGAGGATTCCACTGGATAGCTTCTTATATATATCCTTTTTCGTTTCGGTATGGTAGATTTCAGGGGCCTCTGACAACGACATTATTTCTTTGTAGTCTCTAGGTAGTTTGGACTCCCATATTTCAAAGTCCTCCTATGTATTAAACAGTTAAATAAATAAAATATCAATAAGTGACATGCTGACTATTTTTTAATTTGAAAACAAATAGAAATATCCAACAAAAAGATGAGAGTAGGATGTTATTATGCTCCATTATCAATTTTCATTTTTTTCAGAAAAAAATCTCACCATATATTCTTGTGATCAATTGTTTAATATACAATAAATGGTTATTGCAGTTTCATGCTAGATGCAATGAAAGGAAGCCAGCGTTTGCGGTATGTGTAAACAAGAAAACTTACTTGAACTTCCAATGCTTTCTTAAGTTGAATCACCACATCACTTGCCTTAGGCCGCTTAGAATCATCATCATGTAAGCACTGAGAGGCAATATCCACAAATGTAGTAAGTGATTGTGGCACAATTTGTTCCTTTATATCCGCAAACACCATTTCATCATGTTTTCCTTGTTTGTAGTAGTGTTTAGCCAAATGGCCTAAAGATTGACTGGTATCTTCACGCCCCTCTACCCATGTCAATCTACCACACAAAATTTCGAATAAAACCACACCAAATGCATATATGTCTGATTTTTCAGTTAAGAAACCTTGTTTGTACTGCGGGTCAAGATAAGCATCATCGTTGATATGTTTCATGTTCTGGTGTAATGAATCTAATGAGGACAACTCAAAATTAGAAATTTTCGCATCCCAATCATCATTTAGCAATATGCTATGGCTTTTGATGTTCCTATGTACCACCTTCTTCAGTGTTACATCACCTCCATGAAGGAATTCCAATGCACTTGCAACATCAATGCATATTTGGAGCCTTTTCATCCATTTAAGATTAGAATCTTTTAAATAACTATCAAGCCTTCCTTTAGAGTGCTCATAAACAGTGATTTTTTCATTCATTTCGTTACAATAGCCTATAAGACCAATGATGTTCTTATGCTTACGCTTGAAAAGAACATTGAGTTCTGTCCGAAATTGATCATCACACTTGCTATCCCACCATTTTACAACAATAGCAGTACTAGAATGTGGTAGTTTTCCTTTATATGCCTTCCAATATCTTCCACTTCCAAAGAAATTATTTTGACTGAACTTTTCTGTGGCCAATTCAATGTCTTCAAGTAAAATTTGGAGGACTTTCATGTTTTCCTGTGAATCATAAGACATTAAATCAACATCATAATTCAAATGATTACAAGAAAGTAGTTTATGTAAAACAAAATTATATACATCCATCATAATATTGAATTTGAAGATCAAATGTTATAATCACTCATAACCCTTATACGGTATCTGAACGATGTCACGAATATCTATCCATGTGTTGAAATTTTTACATTGTTCTGAATTTAGATGTACAAAACTCACAGCATCTGCATGGCCACTTTCTATAGTTTTTTTACTTGGCATTTGTTTCCCTGTTCTTGGAAAGTGAAGGCATAAATAGTTTTTTGTGGTTTCAAATACGATATGTGGATATGCACATATATTCATTGCATTAAATTTAATGAATAAGACACTATTTTTTAGTCTTTCACAGATATATACATTCTGAATACTAAAAGTCTTTCACAGATATATACATTCTGTATATTAAAACAATAGTCTAAACTGGTGGATAACAGTCATACTAATTACAAGTCTAAAAAAATGATCTTATATCATTAGCTTTCTTGTTATTCTAGCTAGCTAAGCCAAGATATAAATAAATCCATAAACTTAACATTTAAAGGTACAAGTTATTAAATATTCTATCATACATCTAAAGCTCTAGTTTGTGCTTAATGTGTGCGAATTAAAATGAAAACAAAGCCCACATTTCCATTAGATTGATAATGGGCGAACATATTGTTATACTTTGGAAACATTGACTTACTTGATAGTTCAATGCTATCTCAAGTTCATTGACGACGATATCCATTGTTGGACGCTTGGCTTGAGCTTCTTCCAAACACAAATCAACAATTTTCAGAAATGTGTCCAGGGAATCTTTATTTGGTCCTCTATTTGAAGTAAAAATGTCATCATTAGTTACTTCCTTAATTAGATTAGGATCTAGCAATTTCTTTATTGCTTCATCATTGAATCGGCTCCGTGCGATGGCTGCAAGCCCTTTATCATTTTCATCTATGTAAATGGAATCATATGCCGACCTTCCACAGAATATCTCAAGTAGTATAACTCCAAAAGAGAAAATATCTGATTCTATTTTCATTACACGTGTTCTTTCAAATTCTGGATCCCAATAAACTTTTGTACTGATAAGAGCGCTTGCCTCTTCATTTGCTAGGTGGAATTTTGAGATCCCAAAGTAAGCAATCTTCGGCTCCAAATCCTTTCCTAACAGTATGTTGGTGCTCCTTATGTCTCCGTGTATTATCCTTTTTTGGCTGCCCATCTTGGTGTGAAGGTGATTGAGTCCACGTGCGATCCCGAGGCACATGTGTAGACGTTGTGTCCATGTAACGTTATCCATGTTATCACCATTATTCAAAAAGTCATCGAGGCTGTTGTTAGAAGCATGCTCATAAACAAGGATAATATCATCACCTTCATCACAAAAGCCAACGAGAGAGACTATGTTGGGATGCTTATAAATAGTACGCATATCAAGTTCTAAAAAGAACCTTTGTTTTACATCCACGCTACTAGAAATGCGTTTTATAGCTACAATGATGCGTGTCTTTGGCCATTCACCGTCATTTTTCTCTTTAAATGCCAACAAACTTTTGTCGTCAAAATCATCAAGCTCTGCTTTATACACCTTATCATTTTCATGCAGCCCAATGCAGTATATATCAGAGAAGTTTTGAGTGGCTGCCAATATATCACTAAGCCGAAACCTTGAGAGTACCATGGTTTCCCCCTGCAACATTGTTTGTTAAAATAAACGGAGAACATTATAGTGTTATACTATATATACATGCACTTGTATAGTAACGATGATATAATGATATTATAAGGAAACTGTTCTTTGTTGGCCCAAGTTTAAAAGATATTGGTTTTATAAGTTTAGGGTTGAATATGTATACTCTAGAATTAGATAGATTATTATATAATTACGTCAACCTTGTTTTAACGTCGTGTCATCTAGGTTAGGGTTGTGATGGTTCAATGAATCATGGCGTCGACGTTTTCTTTCAGCAAATATATATAGCCGATGAAACATCTTGAAAACCATGTTGGTTCGATTTATTCAATGATATTTTGATTATGTAATCTGTTGTCTTGATTCTGAGATAGACAGATAGTGAGATCCAATCATTTGTTCTTGTCTTTTCAAAATAGAAACTATTTCTCGTAACCGGTTTACACGTGAAGTAGTGAATGCATATATGTATTCATCACTCCAAATTCCAGTTATGCATCTAATATTCTCACATAGTCACATTCCTTACCAAAAAGTTAATTATTATTGAAATCACCCACACACCCACACAAATAAAGATAGAGGTCGTCCCTAAGATAGCAGAATGTAGGTTGGATGGTGGGATGTATGTGAATGTTCCAAATGTGAAGGGTTTTACAAAGGCAGGTTCTTCCAAGCCTTCTACTCATCATTCAAGTCATCGTTTGCTGAAGGGACCTAATTAGTCATCAGCTTCTGAACCCGTTGATCTTAGTGATGATATTGAGGTTTCGGATGACCAGGAGGTTGAAGTTGAGGGAAAGTCTAAGAAGGGTAAGGAGCTGCCCTTGGTTGTTGGTAAGAAGAGTAAGGGGGAGGGTAAGAAGGTTGTTTTTCCTGCTTCAAAAGGTTCCCCTGAGAAGAGCAGGGAAGGTTCTACGGATGTCAATCCTGGGGATGTGTATGTCCCCGATTGGAATGTTAAGGTTGGTGATAGCTTCAAGTCATCGGCTGTTTGTGAAGATGTTCTGACCCACTTTGCTCCACCGATGGTTCGAGGCTCTTTGGCAACAATGGATGATGACTTGATGATTTCTAGGATGATGATGAGTGCTTGCAACTTGGCTTTTATGCTTCCTGAGGGAGTGTCTAGGTTTCGTAAGAGAATGCAGGAGTATGAGGAGTTTTTGAAGAAGAGGGATAAGATGAAGGCTTCTTTGGCAGCCCTGAAGGTTTTGCTGAAAAGGAGAACATTTTGTTATCAAAGGTTGACGACTTTTCTTCTAAGCATGAGGTTGACATGAAGGAGATGAAGAAGCGTTTGGAGGTGGACAGGTTGCAGGTTAAAGCTGACAAGAAGGCATTGGACGTTCAGAGGAAAGCTTTCCTGGAAGAGAAGGAGGGGTTGAAGGCTTCTCTTGCCAAGGCGACCAGCGACAATCAATGGCTCATCGAGCATGGCTTACAGCAGGTGGTTACTTACCTTCTGCATTCCACCGAGTTTATCTCGGCCTTAGGTGATGTGTATACCAAGCTTCTCAATCATGGAAAACACATGGGGTTTGTTGCTGGTTACAAGTCTTATGAGTCCGCGCAGCCTCAAGAGTAAGCCCCATGCTTCCAACCTCAAGCCTTTGACGTCTTCAAGGAATCTGTCCTCAAGATGGAGCGGTTGACTTACCCTTATGTGGGTGAAGTCTAACTGTTTTGGTAAGCCTCTTTCTATTTTACAAGAGCTGAAACCCTCTGGCCTTAATGAGGCCGTTTGTGATGAAGTGTTGAAGTCTTTGTCCAAGAAGCGTTCTCATTCTGGTGATAGCGAAGAGACCTTCTCTGAGGGTTCTAGAGAGGCAAGCCTTGAAGCTTTGGAAGTGGCAGGAGATGGTGGAAAAAAGAGTAAGAAAGGGAAGAAAGCCAAGAAGGCTAAGGCAAGCGATGCAGGTGTGAAAGAAGTTGGAGCTTCGAAACCCACTTCTTCTGATGTTGCCCATTGAACATTTTATTCATAGCTTTCTTAGCATGTTAAACAATGTTATATCATGATCTTTGAACACTTTATCTTTTGGGGAACCGTTTAGGTTCCTTGGGTTGTTGCAGCCTTAAAGGCTTATGAACATTTTTTAGGTTGATGGCCCTTATGGCCCTATGGAATGTTTGAAACTTTATGTTTGTGTTATTTTGTTCTGTTATCCCTTTATGTTTGGTAGTTTTTTTAATTGCCTTTGCGTTTTGTCATGCATCTTTTGCCAATTATACCCTGAAGGGTTTAGTGTTGCAGTCACTTAGCCTTAGGGTATTTCTAAACAAGAAGATACATTGCCTATCCTATTTATGACACTATTTGGTGTCTCTTTATTTCGTAAGCCGTTGGTGAGACTTAAGGAACAGTTAGTGTAGGCTGTTCAAACCCGTCTATGAGA
This sequence comes from Helianthus tuberosus, assembly GCA_030545235.1. NCBI lineage: Eukaryota > Viridiplantae > Streptophyta > Magnoliopsida > Asterales > Asteraceae > Helianthus > Helianthus tuberosus. Next base: position 126,406,517 of record CM060416.1, read on the forward strand.
CATGTTAAAGATTTATCTAAGTCTCATGGAGTTGTATTGATTTAGGAACTCACCCCTTATATAGGTTCATTCAACCCTTGAACCTATAGAGCGATATGGCCTGTGAGCTCATCCCCTAACATCGCCCCTGCCATGGAGTGTTTTGCTAGGTTCTCACCCTGATTATAGGATAGAAATACAAGTTTTGGTAGAGAATGTTATGATTCATTCATAGAAAGGTGCTTTGATTACAAAGGAAAGATAGAACAGTTTTTAAACATTTCTTAAGACATTCTGTCTACACATGGAACCTTTTAATGTTTTTGCCATTCCAATGGCGAGGAAGCTTCTTGCCTTGTGCATCGGCTAGCTTGTATGACCCTCCCTTATGTGCTTCGAGGATGGTGTAGGGTCCTTCCCATTTAGGACCGAGTTTCTCGTGATTATCTTTTTTGCTTGCTTCATTGTTTCGGAGAACCAAGTCCCCAGGCTTAAATCGTTCGTGTTTTACCTGGGTGTTGTAGTAAGATTCCATCTTTTGCTTGTATCTGGCCTCTCTTATAGCAGCTTGGTCACGAGTTTCTTCTAAGAGATCCAGGTTCAACATAGTTTCTGTCTTGTTTGAATCAAGGTCGATGTTGAATGTTCATTGTGTGGTGACTCCTATTTCTACTGGGATGACAGCTTCAGATCCAAACACTAAGCTATAAGGTGTTTTCTTGTGACTTGTCTTTTCGGTTGTTCGGGTTGCCCATAAGACATTGGGAAGCTCTTCAAGCCACTTATCACCATGCCTTCCCAACCTGGCTTTTATCCCTTCCACGATGCTTCGATTCATTCTTTCAACTTGGCCATTTGATTGAGGATAGGCAACCGAGCTGAAAACTTGTGTTATCCAGAATTCTTTACACCATGAGCTGAAAGGCTTCTCAGCAAATTGTTTACCATTATCTGTGACCAGCACCTCTGGAAGCCCGAAGCGGCAAATTATGCTTTCCCACACAAAGTCGATGACTTGCTTTCCGGAAATCTTTAATGACTTGACTTCCGGCCACTTCGTGAAGTAATCTACGGCCACCAACAAGTATTTTACTCCTCCTTTGGCTGGTGGGAATGGAACAACAATGTCCATCCCCCACTTATGAAATGGCCAAGCTGAGGAGATGGGGACAAGATCATGTTTAGGACTTTTGGGTACTGGGGCATGTAGCTAACAGCCTTCACACTTTCGTAAGTGCTCGGAGGTGTCTCGGTGCATGGAGGGCCAGAAGTATCCGAGGTTCATCAACTTTGAAACTACTAACCTTGGGCCATAATGAGCCCCACATATTCTCTCGTGGACTTTCTTGATCAGACATTAACTCTGTTATGGGCCAACACATCGGAGCAGTGGTGCAAGGTAACCATTTTTGTAAAGAATTTCCCCTTGCAGCACATATTGCCTTGATTTGATGCAAACTCTTTCAGCCTCTGTCTGATCATCAGGTAACTCACCATTTTTCAGGAATTTGATAATAGGAGTCATCCAATTTGGCCCTTATTCGGTAATTACATCTTGAACTTCAAGTTCTTGAATAGATGGTGCTCTTAATACTTCAACCAGAACCTTCTTGGTGAGGTGAGCGAATGTGAGGGATGCAAGCTTGCTTAGTGCATCAGCCTTCTTGTTTTTGAGATCTTGGAACCTGTTTGATAGCACATGCTTGAAATGTATTCATGAGTTCTTTTGATTTCTCTCTGTACTTCTTCATGTTGGGCTCTTTTGTTGTGTAACTGTCATTTACTTGACTTGAAACGAGTAGGGAGTTTGTGAAGACTTGAAGCTTTTGGATACCCATTTCCTTGGCCAGCTTAAGCCCAACAATTAATGCTTCGTAATCGGCTTCATTATTAGTTGTCTGAAATTCAAGCCGAAGAGCATATGTAAAGTCCAAACCTTCAGGGTTGATCAAGACTAGCCCAACTTCTGGCCCTTCGATGCTGGAAGCTCCATCGGTAAAAAGCTTCGAGGTATCGGGGCCAGGTGATTCAGCGGTAGTGGTGTTAACTTCCGTTGTAGCTTCTTTTGGGACTTCTAGGATAAAATCGGCCAGGATTTGGGCCTTGACGGGCTTCTTTGGAACGTAGGTGATGTTATGTTCACCTTGTTCCACGGCCCATTTGGCTAGCCGTCCAGAGGTTTCTGTTTTTTCAAGCACACTCTTAATAGGTTTGTTAGTGACTACTTGTATGGGGTGTGCCTGAAAATACCTTCGAAACCTTCTAGCAATTTTGACTAGGGCTAGAGCAAGTTTTTCCAAAAGAGTATACTTGATCTCTGCTAATTTTAGAGTTTTACTGAAGAAGTAAATGGGTACCTGAGCCTTGTTTCGTTCAATGGTTAGAACCGCACTTATGGCTTCCTCAACAACCGAAAGATAGACATAGATCATTTCTCCTGTTTCCGGGGCAATAATGTCTGAGAGTGAAGCCAAGTGTTGCTTCATTTGGTTGAAGCCTTCCTTTGCTTCTTCAGTCCATCAAAAGTCTTTCTTATTGGTACACCCTTGTAGGGTTTTGAAGAAAGGTAGGGACTTTTCTACTAATTTTGACGTAAAACGCTTCAAAGCTGTGAGCTTTCCATTTAAGCTTTCTACCTCTTTTTTGCTTTGTGGGGATTTTGTGTCAAGGTTGACTTTGACCTTGTTGGGATTGGCTTTGATTTTTTGTTTTCCCATAATGTGTCCCAGAAACTTGCCTTCTTCTAAACTAAACGAACACTTGACCGGATTGAGCTTCATGTTAATCTTTCTCAAGTTCCGGAAAGTTTCTTGTATGACGTCAAGCATTTGACCTTCTGTCTTGTTTTTAATTACCAAGTCGTCAACATAGGCCTCCATGTTCCTGCCAATTTTCCCGACGAACGCTTTGTCCACCAGACGTTGGTAGGTGGCACCTGCATTTTTTAAACCAAAAGGCATTTTCTGATAACAGGAGATACCCTTGTCAGTGTGGAATGCGGTTTTCTCTTCGTCTTCCTTTTTCATTTGGATCTGATGGTAACCCTTGTAGGCGTACAAGAAGCACTTGAATGGAAAGCATGTGAGCGAATCAACCTTAAGGTCTATTTTAGGCAGTGGGTAGCAATCCTTTGGGCATGCTTTGTTTAGGTCTTTGAAATCGATACACATTCTCCAAGTCCCATCAGGTTTGCGAACCATTACTAGATTGGCTACCCATGATTGATACTTATCTTCTCGGAGGATTCCGGCTTGAACAAGCCCTTCAATCGCCTGACAGGCTGCGAGGCTTCTTTCCGGAGCCAGAATTCTTTTATGTTGGACAATGGGTTTCATATCAGGGGGAATTTTAAGCTCATGCTCAGCAATGTCGCGAGGGATACCAGTCATATTTTCCGGGCACCATGCGAAGATGTCGACATTATGTAAGAGTAGCTTCTTGAGGTACATGAGAGTGTCCTCGGTGAGGTTGGTGTTTACCCTTATCCTTTGCTAAGGATATTTTGGGTTTATAATCCATCCTTGTTCATCCTCTTCATTCTTCTTTGAACTTTCTCCTTCAACCAAGAAAGCTTCTTGAGTAGGTTGAAGGTTATCCCCTTTCAGTGCCTTGACCGACTGAAACTGCCATCCCGAACACACTTTGCCCTGGCCTTCTTATGATAACATCATAGTTGGAAGGAATGTTGATTACCACAAAGGTGAGCTGCTCGGTTCGTTCCATTTTTTCTTCACTGAAACAAACACCGAGGGTTATTTGGCCTAAAGGTTTGATGGGTATGTCGGCGATACCTTTGATGGAAGATTCAGACTGCTGAAGTTTGGAACGTTCGTCATTGCTGAGACGGTTGAAACATTTCTCAAACATGATCTCAGTGGCTGCTCCAGTGTCAATGTAAGCTTTGTGTGTCTTGATGGTTCCTATTTTAGCTTCTACCACCAAAGGGGTCGAGAGTAACTCTCGTTCAGGTGGTGGGAAGCAAACGCATTGGCGTTCCCACGCTTCCAGACGAGGGCGTTTGTGGGAAGCCTTACCTTCAAAGTCCACCATGTTTACTTCCTTTTTTTTTTTCCTTCAGCCATCTTGTCTCTCACCCCCTTAACCAAGTGGGTCAGTTCTCCAGATTTGACGGCTTTTTCGATCCTCTTTTTTAGTTGGAAGCAATCATTGGTATGGTGACCCTTTTCTTCATGAAACTCACAATATTGGTTTAAGTTTTCATTCCTCTAGCTTTTTGGTAATGGCCGAGGAGGTCAGAAACTGTGTTTCACTTCTTCGGTTGCCATGATCTCTTGTGGAGTCTTGGTCAAAGCTGTGAAGCTTATGGTCTTTTCTCGGCTTGGAGGATTCCTTCCTTCAGGTCTCCTAGAATCGGAGCTTCTAGAGCATTTATCATAAGAACCAAAGTTTCCTCTTTTCCTGTTGGGACTATTGCTTTGCCAACTAGGAGCTCTTTTTCTTTATTCCTTGATGTCAACCGCTTCTTCTCCTCGGATGTGGGCTTCAGCCCTCTCAAGCGCTTCTTCAAGGGTTTTAGGCAGGCATTTGTTGAAATCTCTTGTAAGGTACTTGGAAGTGATGGCATTCATGAACCCTGCCACCATCATCTTTTCATCAGTGCCTACATGGGTTAAACCTTTCTTCTTGTACCTTTCAATAAAGTTTCTAAGACTTTCATCGTCACATTGCTTTATCTGGAAGATTACCGTGGCATCCTTAACATACCTCCGTTGTTGTGAAAAGTTGGCTAGAAAGCCTTTGCTGAGATCATCGAAGGTCCGAACGCTTCGTTCAGGAAGGTCATTGAACCATATCCGTGCAGACCCTACGAGGGTTTGCATGAACATAAGACAACATTCGGGGTTGGACAATTTTTCAATTTTTGCCGCCCTGGTGAAAATTTGGAGGTGGTCTTCAGGATCCTCTGTTCCGTCATAGGCTCTTATGTGTGATGGCATCTTTATCCGGGTTTGGAAGTCATAACCGGCAATTTGTTGGGAGAAACAAGACAAATTACTGGGTTTGTAAGGTTTGGTGAGGTCTTCTTCCTCCACTCTTGATGTCGGGTTACTATTTGAGGTTCTTTGGTGGGTGGCCAACACTTGGTTGATAAAGTGTTGCCAAGGGAATTGTGCCATCATTTGTGGCATTAGGTGAAAACCTTGAAGGCTTTCTGGTGGCATCACGTAATTCATTCCCATGGGAGTACTCATGGCTGCACTTTGAGCCATGAGTAGGACGGCCAGCGCCTGTTCCCATGAAGTGGACACAGGCGGGGGAACGCTCGAAGCCGGTGACTACAAGAGTTGATCGAGAGTGGTTTCATGCCCTATGGGTGCACCGGTTGCAACAGGTTGGGAGGTTGGCAAAGGAAAAGCAATCGGGTTTGGCCTCCCAACAACATAAGGGCTTGGGTTGAGTGGTAGGTAAGTTGTACTAGGACCAGCTTCAAAGCATGACGTTGTAGGTCGTGAGCTGCTTAGAGGAGGTGGGGGAGGACCAGGTGACAATGATGGTTCAGACTCATCGTAGTCTAACTTTATTCTTACCCCCTTCTCCCTTTCTTTGCTCACATGCTGGTTGAGAAGAGATCTCAACTGTAAGAAGTTTCTGGCTACTCCTTCGGGCGTTAGATCTATGCGTTTCGGTGTACACGTAGCACCGATTTGGGGAGAGGTAACCCCTGAGCGGGAAGGGGTTTGTGTTTAAAAAGATGAGAACTCCAGGAACACGATCCCCGTTGGAGTGCCTCCTGGAGTAGAGAAAGGTGTGTACAAGGCTGGTGATGTCTGACCAGCGTTTGGTGTACGCTGAAGCAGTGACACGAGGTACCTGATTCACCTCGGCGGGGGATTCACTGTCAGACATGGAGAACTTTGGAAAGTGGGAGCTACACTACTGGTCTTTGAGATGGATTTAGCGGCGTAGTCCCACGGTGGACGACAACTTGTTGCTACAACAAATATAAGCCCAAGGGTAGTAATAGGACCTACGTGGTTAAAGGGTTTCAATTAGCCTAACGCTGGCTGTGGGGTCCCCCCACGTTTGCAGTACACAGAGTTGGATCAAGTTGTTATTGTTGTTTTGAATCCTGGATTGAAGGATCTTCAACCTAGAATGCTTATATATTACTGTTATTTAAAGTTTGGAGTGAAGAATAGATCAGGCAAGGTGCAAGATCTAGAGAGAGGAGAATGTGGTGTGTGTTCTAGAATCAAGGGGGTCTGCTATTTATAGAAGAAAAGATCTTCAATAAGGAGAAGCATTTGACTCTTGATCCAAGACTACACTGGAGGACTTCCCCTTTTTGGTTAGTGAAAGGCTTTTGACCTGCGGATAATAGAGTTTACTCTCCCACATACGCCAATTGCTGCTGGATAGGAGAGTCCACACGTAAAGCATAATGTGATTAGCCACTGTCTCGTTCCTTTTGCTGCTTATGACAGCTGCTTATGACAAAGTTGTTTTTCGTGTGAAGTGTCACCAGAGATATGAGACATTTTAGGCTAGGGTATACGTACCCATATATTAATGATGAGAGCCTACACATGTGTGTATGTATAATCTCGCAAAAAGCAGATGTTTTCAATTTTCCAACTGAGAATTAAAACTATATATGCAACTATGAAAAGGTATGTATTTGTGTAGATATAAATATATATAATTATCAAGATTCCAATAAAAAAATTTAAATAAATACCATGGGAAATGTGAGAAGGGCATTGGTGGGGAACTTAGTTCCTCACGATAGCTTCTTACAAGATCCCTCTTAAACATACACACACACTCATGGATAAATGAAAAATGGTTATAGATTCGAAGTGACAAATTGACGAACTGTTGATAAAATCGATTTTAATATAAATCTTTAAAAACCCTAAAAGTTAAGGATTGGGATCCTCATATGTTAAGAAAACCATGACAAAAGATGTTACGAGAGGGAACAAGCTTGTCATGTTGTGTTAACAAATCCTTTTTTTCCTACAATTTCAAACAACTATGTCATAAGTTTTCCCCTTATTAAACATCAATAATTCCATAAGTTCAAAAACTCGCAGTTTAAATGTAATGGTTTTTAGCTTAAGATATCTAATGTACATAGACAGTGGCGAAGCTTGAGATTTCCGACCGGAGGGTCAAAAACGTATATACCCAAAAAATTCTATAAAATCGGGGGGTCGAAAACGTATATACCCAAAAATTTCTATACGAAAACTACATACTCTTCATTACTGAGCGAAAAGTTCGGAGGGTCGGCCACCCCCTCCCGCCCCCACAAAGTTGCGCCCTTGTACATAAAAATTCAAAGTTTGTGCCTTATCTATTGTGAAAAAGAGAGATTATTATAAATTCTATATTTATTTAAAATGTTAATGAGTGAGCATAGTAATTAATAAAATGGATATGAAGAAAAGTTTGGCAATTTTTGTAAAAGGTTCTTACTTGCAAGTTCAAAGCAGTTTGAAGTTCCTTGATGACGGCTTCCATTGTCGGACGTTTGGCTTGAGTTTCTGCTAAACACTGATATGCGATTCTTGAAAATGCTTGGAAAGACTCTTCATTGGGTCCTCTATTTAAAGTAACAATGCGTTCATCGTCTTCTTCGATCATTTTAGGATCTATCAATTCCTTTAGTGTTCCCTCGTTGTAGCGTCGCCTTGCAATGGGTGCAAGCCCCTTGTCATTTTCACCTATGCAGACGGGATCATAGGCCAACCTTCCAGATAGCATCTCAAATAAAACCACTCCATACGAATAAACATCTGATTCCTTTTTATACTTTGCTGAAGTCAGATACTCTGGATCCACATAAAAATCCGTGCCTGCAATATGCTTTGTATGGATAGTGCTGGATTGTTGATTTGTGATGTGGAATTTGGAGAGCCCAAAGTCAGCAACCTTTGCATTTAGATTCTCATCCAACAAAATGTTCTCGCTCTTTATATCGCGATGTATTATCCTTGGTTTTCCCTCCATATTGGTGTGAAGGTAATTAATTCCATGTGCAATATCAAGGCAAATCTGTATTCTTTTTGCCCAAGTAAGATTAATATTTTTACGTTCGCTTCCCAAATAATCACTCAGGCTTCCTTTAGTAGCATACTCATAAACAAGAATTATATCATTAGCTTTCATATAAAAGCCAAGAAGAGAGATAATGTTTGGATGCTTACAACGTGTAAGCAATTCAATCTCTGTTAAAAACCCTTGTTTACTGACCTCGTCTTGCCTATTATTGATGCATTTTATAGCTACTTTCCTTCTAGTTCTTATCTTTGGCCGTTCACCTTCAATTGATGATAAATTTTGGATATCTAAAACATCAAGTTCTCCTTGATACACTGAACCGTAGCCGCCAGAAGCTACAAAGTGTTCTTTATCAAAACCATTTGTAGCCTCCCTTATATCACTTAGTGGAATCTTCAACCATTCCATCTACAAAATAACGTGTTAAGAGACAAGGGGAGTGTTAGCTTGTACGTACATGGTAGCAAGGGTGAAGTAATAGTTTGAAACACCTAACCTATGACATTTCATTCGTCCATTAAGAACGACATAAGAGAGTAACAACAATTTAAGAACAGAAACACCACAACAAATTTAGATCTGTGCAGTTTGTGTTGTAAAGTTTGTAGAAATACAAATTTCCAAAACTTTGGTGAGTGCCGTTACTTTATTGTTATGTTGGTTTATAATGATAAAAGTTCAATGACTAGAATTTTCAATATAACTAAAAAACGCTCAAGAGGATGGATAAAATTTTACATTTTATTTATTTTGTTGTTAAACTTTTTTAATAATTTGAATTTTCAATTACTTGTTAATAGTTTAATGTTTTTTAATTAAATGTTAACAGTTTAATGTTTTTATTAAATGTTAAATTTTACTTATGTTGTTAAGTTTTACCTTTTTAACTACTAATTTTTTTTCTACTTTTTTAATATTACATAGATATACATGTCAAAATGAGAATGATAAAAAAATCAATAAAGGAAAAAAGATAAAAATTATAAATACTATATATAAATATATATGTATAAATTTATTTAAATTGACACAATCGTCCCTGAGGTTTAGGTCTTTTTGTCAGTTTCAACCAAAATGACTTTTTTGTGCCCAATAGCCATTCACCTTTGGCATTTTTTTTGTCATTTTCATCCAAACCAGTAACTTAGTTTACTTTTTCTGTTAAGCTGAAGTATATTTGGATGAAACTGGCAAATATAAAACCCCAGGGACGATTTTGGCAATTTACTTAAGTTCTTTTTAATATCTTTTATTTAATTAATTGTCATATATATATAAAACAGAATATACATGCACTTCTTATAAAAAAATTAATAGTTTTATCACATAATTTTTATAAATTTTCATCCAACCACTACTCAGTTATTTTTTTCTATTAAGGTGAAGGATCTTTTAAATTTTATAAAGTAAGACAAAAATTATTAATTTCCAATTTTTTATATAGATCAGTTTTATAAAAATAAAATCTACTTCCACCTAAATTTTATAAAACTAAAATGCTAGTGACCTTATAGAAAAAAGGCCAAATAAACAAAGTTTATCATATGTACCAAGTTTGTAATTCATCTTTGACTCTTTTAAATTCGCTCCTAACAAAAAAACAGAAGCCACTGCCCCGCCCCCTTAGCAAACAACGTATCGTTACCAAACCCTTAAAATTACCCATCAAATAGTAAGCATAATACCATGCACCAAAAGTTTTTTTACTCAAACCACTCGGAATAAATATTAGTTAGTTACCTTCATAATCTTAATTAAATAAATATTTTATTTCTGCCAACATATTTCTTAGGTGCTCAACACATTTAAAAATATGTAACGTTTTACAATTTTTTTTCTATATCTAGACTTGATTAAATACTAAAAGTTGTAATCGATTGTGATGTGCTGCACACCATTGATATTTATTTTATATATCGTTTTCTCTTTATAAAACTGATCTATATAAGAAAACTGGATATTAATTTCTGTCTTAATTTATAAAATTTAAAACATCTTTCGCCTTAATAGAAAAAATAATCTGAGTTATTGGTTTGCATTTCAGACGTGAAGTATTGCAAATTATAACAATTTATATTTGAGAAACATCAAACAAACTGAAAAAAAAATAATAATATTGGAGTGAAAAATCATTTTCGTTTACCTTCATGGGGTCATCTTCATCTGCAGTTGTTGAGTGTTCCTTTAATACAAATTATCACAATGGACAATAGATTAGCAAACATAAAAGTAGCAATGACTAAAGGATTAATGAAAATGAAAAATAAAAAACCAAAAGGTCAATCTTACAAGATTTTCGTGTTTCCATTGAAGTTCGAACACGTCGTCAAGTTCTTTGACAATTTGATCCATAGTCGGGCGTTGCACAGGATGTTCATTTAAGCAGTTATCAATTATCTTTGTAAAGCGGATCAACGATTGTCTGTCCATTTGTTCCCATAACTTAGGATTAACGATGCCATGTTCTACCTTAACACAATGTTGTGTCTTCACTGGTTTTATCCCATAAAGGACTTCAAACAGCAAAACACCAAAACAGTAAACATCATATTTTGGTGTCATATATGTGTTATTAGAGTGGTGAGAGAAGAGAAGGCGATGCCTCCAACTTTGAGGATAATTTGTGGAGTGTTCAAAACCAAATATTTTAGGTCCCCAATCTTTATCCAAAAATATGTTGGAGCTATTGATGTCACAATGTACGACATCATAATGGATGGAACTCAACACACGTGCAACATCTAAACATATTTTTAGTCTTTGAAACCATGTGAGATTTGGACCATTCAGATGTTGGTCTAGACTTCCGCGAACTGCATGTTCATAAACGATGATCTTTTCATTATCCTCGTCGCAAAACCCAAGGAAAGGGATGATATTTTTATGCTCGAGGCTAGAAAGCATTGAAATTTTAGTCTGGAACTCAATGTCTTCTTGCCCATATTTATGATTTAACCTTCGTGCACAAATACTAATAAATTGTCCGGACCCTATCATTTTTTCCTTGTAATCCTTTCCAAATCCACCTTCCCTAATGAGATTTTCATCATTAAAGTTGTTCGTGGCGAATACTATCTCTTTAAGTCGGATTTTTCGAGGAAACGGGTTGTTTGTCTACATTAAAACAAAGAGCAAAACAGGGGGATGAAAGTGAATGAGAAGGGAAAACCATTTATGAAACATGTAAAATAGCAAAATCAGAGTGGTGCAATAACGATGATCGTATTAAAAGTTGCTTGCTACGAAATTAAAATAGAGTACTAAAACTAGTAAAAATATATATAGTATAATAATTAGTAAAATATTTGACTAACTTGTGCTCTTTCATTACACTTTAAGATATATCAATCGCATGTATATTACTACTTTTAAATGTTAGACGATATTAAGCTTTTTTTCACTTTTTTGGTTTTCTTTCATTTGTCAGATTTACCTTTCTTTTGAGTCGCTTATAGTTAAGAAGAATTTGGAGCTGCTCCCTTAAGAATTTATGTTCCCCTTGACCAGATTTATCCAATAGCTTTGCAACAATGGTTTTAAATCCATCATCATCTTGAAGGTTTCCTTTATAGACTATCCTAATTCCTCCTTTTATCCAATCTCTTTGTGAGGCATGCTTTATGTCTTCAAGCGAAATTCTTGGGTCGTCCTTGTTATCCTGTCAAACATGACAAACAAAATTGGTGTTGAAAAGAATATGCACAAATTAGTGAATGATAATAGAAAACAATAGCTTGTCAAAATACATATGAGCAATGAAAGACTACAAATTGGTGCTAGAAGTTGATTAAAAAGGGGTTGCGGCGCAACTTCTTGCCCGTTTACCTGTCATTCTTATGTAATTTTTCTATCGTTAATGAATGAAAATTATAAAGTAATGATAAAAAAAAAGCAAGAATGGCGATAAAAAGTTCTAAAATATTATAAAAAGTTTAATATGATTTTAAAAAATGAATTAATGATGTCATAGGCTTCAAACATTGAACAACATGACTTTTGTGTTGTTTTTTTTTTGGGTACTTACATGTCAACAATTCAACAATGTCATAAATTATAGGCTCCAAAATTGATGATATTAAAGGTTTTTTTTTTTCACTTTATTTGGTTTTCTTTCATTTGTCAGATTTACCTTTCTTTTGGGTCGCTTATACACAATGATTTTTTCATTCATTTCATCACAACAGCCTACACGACCAATCACATTCTTATGCTTACAGTCCAGAAGCATTTGGAGCTCACTTGAGAATTCTTGTTTCCCTTGACCTAACCTTGTATCCAATCGCTTTACAACAATGGTTTTAAATCCATCACCATCTTGAAGGTTTCCTTTACAGACTCTCCCAAATCCTCCTATGCCAATGCAATCGTCATTATGGAACTTTTGTGTGACATGATTTATGTCTTCAAGCGAAATTCTTGGGTCGTCCTTGTTATCCTGTCAAACATGACAAACAAAATTGGTGTTGAAAAGAATATATACAAATTAGTGAATGCTAATAGAAAACAATAGATTGTCAAAATACATATGAGCAATGAAAGATTACAAATTGGTGATAAAAATTAATTAAAAAGGGGTTGCGGCGCAACTTGTTGCCCGTGTAATTTTTCTAATTAATGAATGAAAATTATAAGGTAATGATAAAACAAACAAGTTTGGTAATAGAAAGTTCTAAAATATTATAAAAAGTTTAATATGACTTAAAAATGGATTAATGATATCATATGCTTCAAACATTGAACAACATGACTTTTGTATTGGTTTTTTTTACTTACATGTCAACAATTCAACAATGTCATAAATTCATAGTATAAAAGCTAAGATTTCGATTTAAATCCATGCAACGTTAATGAGCCGGAATAAAAAAAGGTAAATTTAATACTTGAACACTAGATGTTAGAAAGTGGAAATGATTTGTAACAATGTAAACATAACATTTGTGCTACACATGGAAATCAAGCATTTTACATAATTTGGTCTAGTATTATAGTAAATCATCGCATTGATTACTTATAGGGATCAATAATATGAATAAAAATGACTACTTAATAATAATGCTTTCTCATGAGAGTTTAGAGCTAGAAAATGAGATGGAAGCAGAAAAGAAAATGGTGTTTAGAAAATAAAACGCCTAATTAGTCCAGTTGCATTTAGCTTCTGTTATGGCCAAGGGCTACTATGGGTTTTTTAGATTTTTTGAGCCAAACAAAGCATTTAAGTAATGCTTCAGCATCATACACAATGAAATAACCCCAAAAGATGAATAAAATTTATGATGATCCGTCTTGATTGCGGAAGATTCGAGACGATCCACACAGCTGTGAAGCTCGAAAGTGGTGATCTCAGGGAGGACGACATCATTCAAATGGCTCTCATCAACTTTAGGCACGCGCACCACCGTGAATTCAAGGTCCGCTCGGCGTGGGAAATCATTAGATTTTTTTATTTAAATTATGTGTTTTTTAGTTCCGTATTTTTATTTTATGTACTGTTTTTAAAATTTATGTAATGTTTTTTTTTATTTCAGTGTTATGTATTTGTTTAATTACTAGTAATATATTTATAAGTTTTTAATACATTTTATATAATTTTAATTATAAAATAATACAAAAGGCGTGTGACACGTGTCTAAGAAAACCACATTTCCACTCCCCGGGCCACACCGTCCGTTTTAACACCACGCCCTATTCTGACATGTGGTCCACGTGTCGCATAATGCCTCATCTTCAAACAACCTAACGTATTGTAGACTTACAACCTTAGACACCACACTTTTACACTCTCTCATCTTATCTTACTAAGACCATCCGTAGTCATGCAATTGTGGGCGTTTTTTATGCCAACCACGCCCAAACCACGCCCCTTTTCGGCCCCCGTGGGCGTTTTTTTGCGAAAAAATGTCTGGGGCGTGCTATATTCCACGCCCGGCCAGCTTCAAATCTTTTGCCCAATCACCAGTTTCCAAGCTTTATTTGTCCAATAACAATTTTTTATGGTTTTTCTTTTATTTAATTCTATTACACCAGAATGACCACATCCCCACTGCACCCATTTTAGAAAAACGCCCCATTGCTGAGTGGGCTGCCACATGGTGCACAACGCCCAAGGGTGGGGCATTATTCACCCAACGACTACGCATGGTCTAAATAAGTTTACTTTAAGAAAGTTAGCCAGCTTCATTTCTTCTCTTCCTTCTTCCCCATGTCAAGTGGCCGGAGGGTCAACTGACCCCCTTTTGGTTCCGCCAATGGATTTATCAAGCCTATATATCCTTATATTTTTTCGTTTCTCCTTTTTTTTTTAAATTTAAATACAACAAAACCCTATAAAGTAAGGGACTACACTAAACAAAAGATGATCAATTTGCCTCTTAAACTACTTTAATTAAACTACTACAAAACGCTAAGAGGAAAAGAGAAGAGGACTTACAACAATTTGACTTGTCAACAGAAGTTTATTTACAAGTTGGTCTGCATTTGAACGTTGCATTCTCCCCACCTTTAAGCAAGAAAAAAATAGTTTCACAAACAAACTAGGAGTTGATGATAAAACTACTACAAATTACACGGATCTGGACGACAGTAGCAACTAGCGGTGACGGATGAGATCTAAATAGTAAGAGCAGTAGCAGCAGCAGCGTCGGCCGGATTCCAAGTGGATGATAGAAAAATAGAAAACGAAAGGTCAAGTTGCTTTCAATGAGTTTAAAATACTACCAAATGTTGAGTTTGGTGTTGGTGGGATGCTCAATGAGTAATAACGACAAAAGGTTGAGTTATGTGTTGGCGTGTTTGCATGAAAAGGTGGGGATGCTCAATAAGACTATCTCCAAGGACCGTTGGAGAACTTAGAAGCAGCGGCGGACCTAGAAGAAAAATTGAGGGGTATCCTCAGTTTTTTTTACCTATGGTCGTTCTTGAGAATTAAAAAGCCTGTGCGGGTAGTAAAAATGGGCCCTTAGTTTTTTTTTTTTTTTTTTAACCTGGGCCTATCCCCTGAGAATTCAAGAGCCCTTAGGCAACCTCGGCGGCTAGTAAAAATGAGTCTTAATATATATAATTACACATCTGTGTGTTACACGGGTTGAAATTATGTATTGTTAGGTATAGACACATTTATATCGAAACTATTTTTGAAAACAAAATCGTTAATTATTTCTTTATAATCCATACTCAGTGTTACTCTCTAATAAAATGTGAGAACAAAAACTATTGACTTGCAAGATCCGAATATAATTTTATTTCTATATACATTGATTATCATTTTACTAATGAGTGTATGAAACACACAGTAGAAGGTTATAAATTATTTTTATAAAACTTTAAATGTTATTAAGAAGTTTTGTAATAAAAATATATTCAACAACAAAAAGAATCAAAAATTAAAAAAAAAAGTAAATCTAATACTTTCTTTGAACGGCAAATTTGGATCACTGACGGACCATTGGAGTATCATCGTGCCATCAGCGGAACCACCTGATCATATCCATCTCCACTAGACATAATATACTTAATAAAAAGGATAAACAAAGAAATAAAAAAAGACAAACATATAATGTTTACAGTAACAAATTAAATATACTAAATGTTTAGATATTAATTAAAGTAAATTGTTTTTTTTTTCTTGGTAAATTTTTTTTTTCTTGGTAAATATTTGCTTACAACATTTTGTTGTTTTATTAATACTGGCCTCTAAGAAAAAATAGATTAAATGGTTAAATGCAATAGTTTGACTATTGACTTGAATATAACTTCTGGCATTCCAACTTTGCTTTGCTTTTTATGTTTCCAATACTCCTCACTATTATTATTTATTATACTTCATCTTTTCCATCTTAAACAATTTTTTGCAGGTCGACCGGAAACGTTTCCGTCGATGGAAAATTTTGATTTCATTTAATCTTCATCTATTTTCACCTTAGGTAGTTGTTTAGGGGTATCCTTAGTATAATAATCGGAAAAAAAAAATTTACACTACCGGAAAAAGTTGAGCCGTTGCCCGGGCTACGCCTAGACCTACACTAGGTCCGCCCCTGCTTAGAAGCCTTTATCATTGGAGCTCATCCATCTCAATAAGTCTTTAGGTTGGATGTCCTTACACAAGGGCATGACTTTGCCTCGGTTCATGCGATATGGTGGGTCTAAAGCGAAAAAAGAAAAGTTTTATTTAAATATTGTGTGTAATGGGTATGTGATGAGGTGTAAATTAAGAAGGGTAAGAATATTTGTAGGGTTGGAGATGAAAATAAGGCTTTTAAGGATTTGTAAGGATATTATGTGACAGATAACGTAGCAGCTAAGGACGACTAAAGACACACTTAGCATTGGAGATAGTCTAAGAATATAGGGGTGTTTGGGGGCTTGGGTTGGGAGCATTGTTTGGTGATTGTGGGTTTCACCAGACCACATCAAAAAAGTGGGGTGTGGAAGCGGCATGGGTTAGCGGCATTGGTGGTCCATGTTGGTTTTTTTATATACTTGAGATTTATAAAATAAAACACTAACTTGTATTAATTTAAAAAAAAAGTTACATAACATCCAAAAAATTAAAAAAACTACTTATTAAATCTTAAAAAAATAGTTAATAATTCCTAAAAAAAATTACAAAGTTCGATAAATGTTAAAGTGGGGAACCCACTTAAACTCCAGATTCCCGTCGTGCTTCCACTCGATCTTCGTGATCTCCATTCGATCGTCGTGGCTCAGGTTGCCCGCAAAGACACGGTCGAAACAAAGTTTAAACTGATCCAGCTTCGGTTTTTGTTCACGCCGCTTGTGTTGGCAGTCGTTTAAATTGTGACGAGTGTTCCCAACATGTTGTTGGTATTGCTGGAACGCTTGTCCCCAATACGCGGTTTGACTGCGTTGTAACGTACGTTGTGCATCGACGATCGATGTGACAAGTGCGATCTCCTCCTGCTCCGTCTGATGCACCATGTTAGGTTTTTTTTATGTTGGTTTGGTTGAAAAAAGATTTGTCGTTTGGTGTGAGATTGGTTGAAGAAGATTTGTAAATAATTGTGAAAAAAATAAAGGTCTGGGGGGTATTAATTTGATTGTTTACATTAAAACCGCCATCTATGCG
This sequence comes from Helianthus tuberosus, assembly GCA_030545235.1. Lineage (NCBI taxonomy): Eukaryota > Viridiplantae > Streptophyta > Magnoliopsida > Asterales > Asteraceae > Helianthus > Helianthus tuberosus. The sequence continues at coordinate 126,423,606 of CM060416.1, forward strand.
GAATGGTTTGACAAGGATGCTAATGACAAAGAAGCCATACCAAATGAGGAATGGTTCTAATTAATATGATTGGCAAAGATGCCCATGACAAAGATGCCATACCAAAAGTGTAGATGACTTTTGTAGTAAATTGACGACAAATGAAGTTGTTTTTTGACTAACAATGTCATTATTTTTTGTCTTTTGTTGTAGTAGGTTTGAACAAAAGAATGTCGTTCTAAAATTCATAATTTTGAATTTATGAAATTCAGTATTTATAGTCATTTGTTGACTAGAACTTTTGATTAAAAGAATCATTTGATTTCGATAATAATTAATTGATATTTTTTGTGTATGTTTATAAAAAACAGATGTTTATAAAAATGCTTAAGGAGAGATTTACGTAAATATTGTGATTTACCAGTTATGAATAAAATATACCTTTCTTCCTTATCCGACTAAGTAACTCTTTAAGTTGATTTTTCCAAGTGACCAACCCAACCAATTCTTCCCTATGGCCTCCTGCCTAAACGGTACTTTTATGGCTCCAGGGCTTCAGGTTTTGCAAAATTTTTAAAGATGAACATAATAGATAAAAAGGAAACTTGATATTTTTATTCATAAATGTTCTTCCCTAAGGAAGAACTTCTTGATATTTACATAATACTCTCCTTTAGCAAGGAATCTACTCACTTACACACATTTAAGTTACAAATGAAAAGGTTGGAAAGGTGAGGATACGAGAGATAATGGATGAGAGAGTGGGGGTTAGGTTTCGATACCTAAAACTAAAATCTCTTTCCTTTATATAGAGGAAATTGATTTTTACAAAAGACTATCATGTCCTTTATTCGTCATGCATGACGTTTTTTAATCGACATACCCATGTGTTGGGTCCAACTCTCTAGTGTCTTCTTCTGAAAAGTAGATACTATTTATCAACTTTATTAAAGATAATGCGTTGTTCTGTTTTTTCTAAAGCCTATTTTTCTTGCTTTGGTAGCGGGGTTCCACTGTAACTTGTGATGATGCATTTATCACTGCAATAATTCACTTTATTAAAGCTTCCTGCTTTAATATTTTGAAGGTTGCTTAGGATTTTTAAGAATCCTTTAGCTCTAATTTCGACCCAATTTTCGTGATCTTTATAATCCCCAGTCATTACCTTTGAGGGATTAACGGTTCTTGCTTTAGCGAGCCCGATTTCTAGGTGATGGTAGTTTTGGAAAGATGTTCCTTGATACCAATCGGGAAGTGTAGAATTACACTTAATGAAGATGTTTGCATCTTTTGCTGCAGCAATCTTCTTTCGAAAGTTTTTTATCGCTTTCTTTATTCCTTCTGGAAACATGCTGATTTCAAGCAGATTTGGGGAAGGGTAGATGAACTTTATTAAACCAGCAGAGGATGCTAGTGAAACAAGTTCTGGGCTTGCACCTGGACAAAAGATAATGATACTTTTATATAACAACCCTCCAAAATATTTTTCGACACCCCTAATATATTTAAAGTATTCTTATATGTCTTAAAACATACCTCGTATATGAAAACCGGACCCTAAATACTTTATATAATTAAAGATAAAATAAAAACAAGAAAATAATGTCGCTCACGGGCCGCGAAGACCCCTTAGGGATCTTACACGGGGCGCGACAACTCGTCACCAGGGCGCATCCCGGTGCTGCCACGTGTCGGACGTGTGTCGAAGCTAGATCAGTGACTGGGCCAGGCTAGGGCCTACCCAGCCTACGTCGCGGGCCGCGAAGGAGTGTCCTTCGGGCTACGCGGGGTGCGAGGAAGTCCAGAATCAGCCCTATAAATAGATGGCATCGGTTGTTCAGTCGAATTCGCACCAAATCTCTTTCTCTCTCGAAATTCTGAAGAATAAACATAATATTAGGGCATAATACCCCCTAATTAACGAAGTTCTGCCTCATTGTAAGTATCATAACCCCGGTTACGTATTAGATACGCTGCCCGATTGATCCAGGGTTCCGTAACTGCTGTCGTGGTTCTGCCCGACGTAGTCGTTGGAATGCCGTCTCGGGGAAGGTATTAGTAATGTAAATATTGGGTTATCATACTAACGCGTGTTCATTTGTGTAATTAATAGATAATCACCAGGAAATTCTAAAGGAAAACTCTAAGACAGCAATGTGAGTAATCTCCTTTTTTACAAATTGTTTTTACAAAACCTCACTTAATTAATGATATCTTAAACAGTGATTGGATATGTGTATTCTACAATTATCGTCGGTATGTTGGGGTTTTGTATACAAAATTTGTTACTACATTGTGAGTAGTAACATAACCACAAGTCGGGTTGACAGTACCGTGGGTGGTAATTAAAGTAGATGGAAACAAATGTAATTGTGAGATCGCCCTCGATACTGTAGACTGGTTTTACCAAACTTGATTAAACTGGGATTCACTCACCAGTATTTTCCACTGACAAAATGTTTTTAAACGCGTTTCAGGTAACAAAATGTGAAAGCCAAATAGAAGCCAGCTGGATAGCACTGGATGCTTGGAAAAGTGGCTGTAAAGTTACCTAAAATAAAGAGATGTTTTAATTAAATAAAATAGGGTTTATCCCTATGAAAATGTGTGTACTTGAAACTTGGGAATTTTGTGACAACCCTCACAATTACAGGTATCCGTACAATTAATTAATTATAATTATGTGATTAATGACTGTGCTTTATTACAACTGACAACTTGAACTGCTTTATGATTTTTGTATCATACATACACATGCATCACATTTCATACCGTCACTCCAGTTATTACATACAAACATTAGTGACATACTTGATGCACAAATCACAGTTAGCACACTGAACGGATAATTCGGAAACATGCTGACAATGCCAGCAAATAGACAGACAGTGTTTTTAAGGCCCAGTATGGGCCAGGGACAAGGTACTACACTAGTATGGAGTGTAGGGAAGTGAGGACCATAAAACTGCGTCATTGGTGATAATTAAAGAGCCGGGAAGTGCCTAAAACTCACTTTAAGTGCAGAATTCTTCATTTTCAGCAAAAATTCAGCATTTAACATGCTAGTAAGATGTCAAAAATATGGCAGAATGACCCTGTATGTTTTCCTAAGTGTCGGGAATTAATTGTGTTACAAAAATATATATAAAAGACACTTTACGGAATAATTAAACACTTTAAAGGAACGGTAGCTAACCGAACAACCGGACATTACCCGGGACACCAAATTTTTGTCAAATACATTGTTTAATTATTTTTGAGCTAGTCATGGTCCTCGTATACCATAACACCCACTAAATTCTCCACTAACTAATATATGGAATTATATACTTAGAATCTAACTTACATTTACCAACTTTTATCAAAATTTTTCATCAACCCCCCCCCCCCCATGTCCGATTTCGGTCACCCAAGGGACCCACCATATTTTACCACCTTACTTCCTAGATTACACCTCAATATTTTATTGGATTGTTTCTTGTTGTTTTGAACAAAATATAGTGAAGGATCATTATAAGTATGGCCAACATCCTTTCATATCTTTCATAAGATCACACTCTCTCACTCACTCTCTTCTCTCTCCCTCTCGGCCACACATAACCGCCACCACCACCACCATAACTCAACCTCATTCTTCCATTTTAAAGCTTCATCTAAGTGCTAGAAGGTGAATCAAAGGTGCTTGAAGTCGTAGATCATTAAGGAGCTTCATACATTGCTTTTTCACCATCATTTTCTTCATCTTTTCACTAAAGATTCATCCCTAGCCTTTGTGCTAGTAGTAAGTTCTTGTTAAACTCTTGTTCATCTTGTTTTTATAGTTAAAGGTTGTAGTATGATAAATATGTTTAAAACACTAAAGAACAAGAACTAAAAACATAAACATGAAGCTTTACATAAAGTCTACATAAGGATGAAACATGAAGATGAAATGTTGTTAGTGGAATGTTGTAGTGAATATGTTGTTGATTGTATGATGATTCTTGGTTATGTAATGTTAATCACCATATGGAACTTGTTAAGTGATGATTAGAAACATGACTTAACAAGATTAGGAGATGATATTATGTCACATGAAATAATCATCTTCTAGTATAAATATGAACTTGATAAAAATGATTCTTCTTGAAATATAAGTAAACAAAGTAAGTTGAGGATCATGTAAATCCAAGAGTTACAAAAGACTTTTCTAAATAAACCAAGTTCAAGAACCAACTTTTAGAAAATCATGACTTGTACATATACTTACACCATGTTTGGAAATGAAATAAGTGTAGAAACCTTTTATTTACAAGAAGAGTTCAAAAGTGTTATTTTTGTAAAAATTATTTACAAGTTGTAAACACTAAAATTTTGTGAGAAAATGTAACACCTCGTAAAATCACGTCCAATGAAGTATTGACACGTGTAATAAACCCTAATGAAGTCAAACATTGAATTTAAGGGACTAATTTTTCGAAAAACCGAAAACTTTGATTATGAAAGGACTGGAAGTGTTAGTATACCTAAAATAAGTTTCTAAATAACCTCTTACGACGATTATATTCACAAATGAGCCGTTTGTTGATCGAGAGTAGCCGTTCGCGTAATTAATTGAAACTTTGCGCAATGAAGGGTTAAAAACGTCAACATGTTAATTCTTACCTCTGAGTGACCTTTTAACAAACTAGGAGCTTCATAATATTCTATTATACTCTCGGGAATGCCAAACATTGGCCGTCTAAAGTTTTTATGCCTATAAGTAAAGATACGCGCAACTTTGCAAGTTAGAGGGACTAAAAGTGTCAATATGTTTAATTATACCTCTGAATAACCTTTTATCTAACCCGAAGCATCGTGATGTTTAATAATACTTTCAAGAATGTCTAATATGGATTAGATGAGGCTTCAATGCTATTAAATGAGGAGATGCGCAAGTTTGCGCAATAGAGGGACCTAAAGCGTCAACTTTTGAATCTACACCTTTCGATGACCATTTAAGCAAACAGGAGTGTAGTAATATTTAAGTATATCCTTGGGAATGCCCATTATGGGCCATGGAAGGCTTGGATGTCAGTAAACGACATTTCGCACTACTTTGTGCGATTAAAGGACTAATTGCGTCAAACTGCTAAAGTATGTCGATTCGTATGGTAACGGACCTTCCGAAAAATGAACATGAGTTAAACATACCCTAATTATCCTTTATATAGCTTAGATATAGGCTTAGATGTGTTTCGTGCGCAAAAATAAACTTTTATGTCATGCAGGGACTAAAAGTGTCAAAAAGTGCACAAGTTTGCATTTTCGCGCATATTACACATTCTGAATATACCCGGACACCCAAAAATTTATGTAAGCACTAAAATATTTTATTTTAGTGTTTGGCTTGATAAAATTTCATTCGTCGCGTAATTTGGTTCGTTTTTAGCGTCCGTCCGTGTTTCGGCGTAATTAGACAAACAACGTGACCGTACGGCCAAACGAACCGACATCCGACATGTTCTTGAGCATGTTTCATGTCCCTTATGTTTAGGCATTATTGTAGAGCCTTGAAAATAGCTTAACGGGCCTTAAACGTACCAAACGTGACCTTAAAAGCTAACAGGGACCAAATCTGCCATTTCTGAAACTTGGTTTGCTGATAAGACATTCAGGCGGGGCGCGTAAGCCCTCTTAGATTCTTACGCGGGGCGCGTGAACCTGCCAGACCTGCAAAATGTTTTTTACAGCTTGTTCCAGCTGGTTCCAGGGTTTGCAAGTGGTTTTAACAAGTCTTTGGGCTTGTTTAAGGGCGCCCATAGTATTCTAAATCGGGGGTGCACTTATACGGCTCAGATCAAAGATCTTTTATCGAGGAACGATCTTAACGGTCTTGGAAAAACTATATAAACCCATGTTTTCTCATTCTCAACTTGCTCAATCTGCTCTTGCTCTCATTCTAGGAAGATCCTGACCATCTTGGGAACTTCCTTCTGTCCTTTGGACCCTTCGTAAGTGTTCCTTCGTGCTTAGTTGTTTAGTTTGGCGTTTATAGCCGAAAAGTCAAACGTTTTCAATAAACGCCTTGACTTTTAAACGGTTAAGCCATTGTTCGTAGCAAACATGGCTACGTGACCGTAATTAGGTAGGTGTTAAACCCTCAAAAGGGCACCTCCTAATTACCACGTTTACTTAGTTAAATTCTCGGGTCAAATGAAAGTCAAACGGGTTAGTTTTTAAATAAATTCATAACTATTAATATAAAAATCATAAAATCAGTTTTCCCACTTTAATAACTTGGTAAATATTAGTTGAACATGCCTAAGCATGATTCAACCCGACAATTCTAAGTATAGGCTCGGTTCGGAACCGAAAGTCGCAAAAGTTGACTTTTGCTTTGACTTTCAGTTCTGACCTGATTTAGCTTAGTTTAGATATGTCTTAGGATTCCTTTAGGACCAGGTTATAGGTTAGTGTAACCCTCTGAGGTTATATAACTTGGTTCCTTAGTTATCCGATTCATATGCATGTTTCCGTTAAATGCCTAAATGTTGACTATTATGCCCATTTAACCTTAAAACGAAATTTTTGATAATGTGAGAGGACAATAATCTTTATTACTGATTTATAAACTTGTCCCTAAAATTTGACATCAATTTGAGGTCTAGATTAGGAGTTATGCTCATTAGCGTAAATTAAAAGTTTTTCATTAATTAAACAGCGTAATTAGCATATAGCCTATCTAAACCTAATTTTTAATACCAAACTTTTTACTTACTGATGTAAAATAATATTTTAGGATTTTTGAAGATTTTTATTTATTTTTAGGCTAAGCATAACATAGAGTTCTAGCTTTGAATCGGTAATTGTCGGTTTTGCCCTTTTGGCCTATAAAATGAGTTTTACGTAATATTTTGATACCAAACTTTTTGCTACTGATTTTATATCATAAATAAAATGTTTTAAACTTTATAAACTGATCGAAAACTCAGATTTCTTATTTAAACCCGAAAATCGCTTAAAACCGACTTTTGCGCGTTTTAAGCGCATAGTATGAGTTAAAACTATTTTTGGCATATGAAACTTAATACCTACTGATGTTTTAAGTAAATTTATATATTTTAATAGTAAATAAAAGTTTTAAACTCAGATTCTCAAATTTTGACCTTTTAAGCTTATGTGAAATTACCAAAATGCCCCTACGGTGCATAGTTTGGTTATAAATAGTAAATTTCACATATATGATATACCCTACTGTTATAACTTATTAAAGTAAGTATTTTTACAGATTATATCAGACCTGGAACTCAGAATAATATTTAATCTCTCTTATAACCTTTAAAATGACCAAAATACCCCTACGGTGCATAAATTGGTTTTTAATTTCGTTTTGGGCATAATGGAAGGTATCCTACTGATATCACAACATATTTAAGGAATATTAAATTAGGAAACCTGTTCATGACTTTTTGGTTACCCGTTACGCACTTTTCGCGTTCGGATCGGCTTATGTAACTAGTTTGCATAAATTAGCCGGAACGGGTCAAACCTTATCATTTTTATCTCAAAATCCAGAATGTGTTTAGTTTACCCTTATTACACAAGTATTCAAGCTTGTCGGGTCTAAACCACATTCTAATTCGGTTCTCGCTTAATCATGCGTTTTGAACCGTATCCTCCTTTAAAACTAACCGGTCTAAGCATAGGCTTAATTAAAGACCCGTTAGGAATCTAATAGGTTATTAAAAACCTTCGTTCCAGATTTAGGAGCCCAGTAAAAGCTATCTGTACTTGCTGATTTGATATACGGCTGGGATTGAATTTATATTTAGCTCAGGTAAATACTTTTAACTTATTTTCCTTTATACGGGCTTGAGGTACGGTATATAAAATACCGCTTGGTCGAGCATTGAATCTTTAATTGTATGAAGGTTAAATTATTGAAATGTTCCGTTTAAATTGTTTTGTTTGCTTAAAGCCTTTGGGGGGTTAATGACCATGTCCCGGATATCCTTGGCATCATTTTACGAAATGGCCACGACCTAAGCACGGGGTGTAGGCGTACACCCGACAGTGCATAAATAAATAATAAGGTATAACCACTGGTTACGGGAATAACCCGCCGCGGGACTATATCATGTGGTGTGTCTATTAATCTTTAACCCGGTGTCAATCCGGGCTACTGAACGTATAACGAACATGTAATTCTTTTACAAGTTTATATATAAATAATTATCCCAAGTTATAAAAAGTTTTGTGCCATGTGCATTCAAATCAATTTTCATAAATGTTTTCAAAATGAGTCAGTTAATGGTATTTACCAGTGTAAACTGACGTATTTTCCCAAAAAGGTTAAGTGCAGGTACTACTCGAAATAGGTTGGCCTCTCATTAGCATCAATAAGAGTCTCGCAAGCTTGGATGCATTTTGAGTCTGTTGAACTACGCTTTCTGTTTATTTGATCCGCCTGTGGATCCGTTTCAACTACGTTGTGATACTTAATATTACAATTTTATTCAGTTGAAATATATCTATCTTTTGCTTTCGTTGTGCATTTAAAATTGTGTTGTTTGACTATGATGATATCAACTACGTCACGATACTCCTCACCAGGCTCACCGGTAATACGTGGAAATATCGGGGTGTGACAGGTTGGTATCAGAGCCAACATTGAGTGAATTAAACACTAGCCTTTTTGTGTTTAATCTCAATGACACAGTAGCACATTCCTTAACCTTCTGAGTCTAGACTTAACATAGGAATGCTCTCGTCTCTATTCGGAGAATTATCGCTTTCAATTCTATATATTTTTAATATGTCGCCAAGCAAAGAAGCCATAATGGAAATTCTCCCCATTTGAAGCCTAGGGAAGGCCGAGCTTCGTACTGCGACTAGGATTAACGTGCAACCAAGGAGAAAGCATTCAGAAAGAAAATGAAGAAGAAACTCCTTTTGCTGAAGATCGTTTCCTTAGTAAGTCCTTATAAGGGCATACTTATCTTTCAGTCCCTTCATGGACAACATCATTTCTTCCAAGTCCCGTTTAGGGCAATTCTGTATCTCTTTTAAAAATCATTGGAATGTTTTATCTAAATGTTATTTACATCATTATATATGAACATAAAATATGAATAATAACATTCCTTTTATAAGATCTACCATTATAATAAAATGGCAAATTCTAAAAAGGACAAGACCTAGCCCATGTGTCATTTTAAGACATGGCTAATATGGTAGTTCCTCAATTAGATTCAGATCCTTATTAATATCTTAATTTAGGATTGCTCTGCGTTAAATATTAAAAGAATCTTAAAGGTAAACCTAGCCTATATGTCATTTCATACAAGGCCAAGATGGTAGAACCTATTCAAAAGATTCAAATCCCTGTTAACATCAGTAAATATGTTAACATTCCTGGCAGATGTGATTCGACATAATCGCATAAATCATCCTTATACTGGATTCTCCCGAAATCCTTTCTTATTTTGTGAATTAAGCATCCATCAGGGATATAATGCTTACGGGCCATATTCATTGTCATATAAGACAAAAGACAGTCGTAGCCTACAACTCCCTGTCAAGAAAAGGCATGAACAACGTTCAAGCCTAAATACCTTGATTTTACAAAATCATGGTTTATAATTTAAAGTTGCCCTTGTGATTTGGCCTTTTGTGCCATAGTTATATTTTAATTAAGTTTAGGATAATTATAATGAAAATCCTGAATAAAATAAATATCATTCCTTTTCTGCCAGTATATATTAAAAAGAATCTTAAAAGGTATAACCTAGCTTGAATGTCATTAAAAACCTAGCTAAAGATGGTAAAACCTGTTTAAAAAAGAGATTCGGATCCTTGTTAACATCTGAAAACATGTTAACACTCCCGACAACAGTGATGCGATAAAATAACACTTGTCATCTTCATATTAGGAATTTTCCAAACCCCTTATTTAGCATAAATGATCAAGAGGAATCATGGCTAATAAACGTCGAACATGATGAACACATCAAAACATCCATTGAGATGAATACCTTCGGGCAAAGATGTATACATGAAAAAGATAGTTGTATTTCATAACTTCTTGTCAAGACAACGAACTATGAAATTTTCCGATCCAAAGGAATCATCGATTATGTTTTAAAATTTCCCTAGTGACAAGGCATCTATGCCATCAAAAAGTCCTTTGGAACAAGCCATTGTGCTATATATAAAATGTCAACACAACATTGACAGTCGTGACTTATGTCCCATGTCTAATAAATATGAAGGATCATATTCCGTTTAAACGCCAAAGATGGATTATTTAAAAACCTAGGCAAAACATAATCAAATAAATTTAATACTATCTATTCGCCTATATGGTTTATTTGTACCATGGCTATTTAATCATCAAAATTCGACAATTCACCATATAATTAAACCAATTATTACTACTTGGTTTGTAGCCTTCAAAGCTTCACCATGGCTGACTCATCTGAAGCTCACAATCATCCCGTTGATCAGAACGATAATGCAAGACTGAACTTAACGGGCACCGAGTTACAGGCTATGTTGGATACAGCCGTAAACAAAGTCGTAGACCGTGTATTAAAGGATCATAAGCGAAAGTGCGATAACACCCCAAATAAAGGTTACAAAAAGGGTAAGACCGGTTCAAACTATGACCAGTCCAAGCCAAAGGAGGCAAAACCCAAATGTAAGACATGCGGGAAGAAGCATTTCGGAAAATGTTTCTATGAGCAGGCCAGGGGATGTGTCATCTGTAAAGAGATGAATCACAAGACCCATGAATGCAAGGACTTGAAGGACGCCACCTGCTATGGTTGTGGCGAGAAGGAGTACATAAAGACCCGCTGCCCAAACAAGGCAACTAAAGGGAAATGCACTCTGGAGTCACAAGCTAGGCCTTGTGGGATTTGTAATAAGAAAGGGCACAAGACCTTGGAGTGCCAAGACATAAAGGACGCAACCTGCTATGGTTGCAATGAAATAGGGCACATCAAGACAAATTGCCCAAATAAAACCAAGAAGCCTGGGGAGGCTAAGAAGACCAAAGCTGGAAGCTCTCAAATGGATGCTCAAGAGGCTATTCAGGATGACAATGCCACAACATGTACTTTCTATATCAATAATGCTCATGCTAGAGTATTATTTGATTCAGGTTCAAATAATTCTTTCATAGACAATGAATTTTGTAAATTATTAAATCTGCCTGTTAAAACTCTAAGCGTTAAGTATGAAGTAGAATTGGCCGATGGTACCTCAGAGACTGCTTTAGCAATATTAGATGGATGTTTTATATCCATTAAGAACCATTCTTTTCCACTGTCCTTGTTTCCGTTGAGATAGAGGGACTCGATATAGTGATAGGAATGGATTGGTCGTCTTGTAACCAAGACCATATTTTGGGTGATAAGAAGCAAGTAGCTATCAAGACTCCTTGTGGTGAGCCTTTGACAATTCAAGGAGACACCGGGTACGGATTGCCCAAGCACTTGCTGAATTTGGTATTTAACACCAAAGCTTCGAGTATGGAAAACTCAGAACAGACAACAACAGTCGCGATGCTGGAGATGAGACAAATGTTAATGGTGCATCCAATGTGAACCACAATGTTAATGGAGTTAATCTCCAAAACTGTAATTAACGCAACTGTTAGGAATGCTATGAGAAAAGTCATGAAAAGGTTCAAGGAGCCAAATGCTGCTCGCTCTAAAACACATGTCGCTGCTCATGAGAAGAGATTTATTCATACTTCAAATGTGTGACAACCCTCACCAAACCAGGTATCCGTACGAATTAATTAATATTTAATTACTGCTTAATTATTGTGCTTGCTTACAACTGTGATTAAACTGCTTACTGATTTCTGATACATACATACATACTCATGCATCACATTTTATACTGTCACTCTATTATTTATACACAAACAACAGTGACAACCTTGATGCACAAAAAGCACAGTGAGCACACAATACGGATAACCCAGTAAACATGCTGACATAGCCAGCATCAGACAGGCACTGTCTCTAAGGCCAGTATGAGCCGGGAATAGTTTACTACACTAGTAGGGAGTGTAGGGAGGTGAGGATTGTTAAACTGTGTCACTAGGTAATAGTTATAGTGACCGGATGTGCCTAAAACGTACTTTAAGTACAAAATTCTGCACTTTAAATAAAAACTCAACATTTAAAACTAACTAGTAAAGTACAAAAACATGGGAAAATAATACTAGACACTTTCCAAAGTGTCGGGAATAATTTGTGTCACTAAAAATAATATTAACGACACTTTAAATACTTATTTAGCACATTAACGGATTAATATCCAACCGAACAACCGGACTTTACCCGGAACATAAAAATATTGTCAGTGACATTATTTTTCTTTTTCTGAGCTAGTTAGGGTCCCCGAATTCCCTAACACCCGTTATAAATTACAACACTCTAATAGTTAGTTTAAACACCTAACTTATCTAACTAAAAACTAACTAATTACTTAAAATCCAACCATGACCCTTTCCCCCTTGTAACCAATCGACCCCCCAAGAGGAGACACACTCTTACATGTGTTGATTATTTTATTAATTGCCTAGTATGTACTAAACATATTATCTCTTGGATAAACACATTTAGTGGTCTTTAAATATGACCATAAGATCATTTCTTTCACATAAACAACACTTAGCAAAAATTCTTTCTTCTCTCCCTCTTGCCAAACCTCTCGGCCGAACACCACTGGCTCCACCTCACCACTTTCCAATTTCAACTTTGTCATTTTACATAATTATAAGTGGGCTAGAGATCATACAAGGAGACCCGGTGCTTGCGGAATCACAAGGACCTCACCACAACGCTATTAACCGCCTATTTTTCGTCTAGTTTCTTCCCTAGCCTCGAGCTAGTAGTAAGTGACTCTAAACACCCTATTGTTCATATCTAAAGTGGTTAATAAGAAATTTGTCGGATAAAAATCATGAACATGTGAAAACAAAATTTAAAGTCTAGTAAAAGTGATGAACAAAGTGGTTAAAGAATAAATATTAGTGTAAAACTCATGGATCTTATTTTGTTATGATTATTTCATGTTGTTTAATGCTAGTAGTAGTTCGGATCGTCATCTAACCCGGCTAAGTCATGTTCATGGAACATGAACTAGCCTTATGTTAAGTCGTAAAGTTATAGATGACGAACCCTTTCAAACATAAACATGAACTTGTGTAAAAACAATTTTTCTTATGAAATGGAGTTCTAAACTAGTAGATCTAAAGATCTACAAGTGGTATTTTCGAAGAACCAACTGTAAGATGAAACCATGTTTTAAAACCGGATCTTTCCTAAACTAAAGGTGTTTTGTGAACAAACAAGTGTGTAGACACTTGTGTAACAAAATGTTTTAACAAAGAATTATTTTTATAACTTTTGACCAAGAAGTTGTAAACTTCCACTTTCTTTAAAAATAAGATTTTTAAGAAACCGATTTCATTTATAAAAATAGAAAGATCTACTAAAAACACCGGAAGGTTACTACACACTTTTACATAACCCACAAGTTCATGTGTTTGCAACTTACGTATATTTTTTACTAGTTTAGTGTTGAAATATTGTTTGTTGATGTTGGGAACATTGTTGGTTGAATTTATAAAAGAAAATGATACGCTTGAAAGCGTGGCCACCTCCAGTTACAGAGGAAACTCTGGCGAAATTTTTCCAGAAATATAACACTTGGAAAATATTTTTACGACAAGTGTTATGAATATATTTTCGACTTGTTTTTCCAAACAAACTTCACCATGAATTTTTATTACAAAATCTCCAAGTGTCGGAGGTGAGATTTTCATAAATAAAACTTGTTAATATATATATTTTTAGAATATATATTTTTCATAATAGCACTTGTGTGAATTTTTATGATTATTTTGTGAACTATACAAATATTATTTTTAGGGTAAAAATAATATAACTCGTATACACTGAATATTCATGGCTCCAAAATAATGCGAACGCCTTCACAATAAATATTTAAGTTACACCGGTATTATTTATTACCACCCGAACCTTACAACGTAACTTACGTATTTTCAGAAAATACTCATAAGTGTGTATTTTGACAAGGATATTATTTTGGAAAATTATATGGAATAAAATATAATATTTTTGGGAAAAATATTTATATTTTGGGAGTAAAGTATATTGGACAAATGAAATAAAATATATTACATTAAGTGAGACTTAATAATGTATTTCGAAGTTATACGAACGCACATGTATTAAAACCCCCATCCTTGGGAATGAATATATTTACAAAATAATTACGAAGTGTAATTACGAAATAGTTGCCTAACTATTTCCCAAAGACATTAAACCTTAAGCTAAGGCACGGCCGTCCGTCTAATAGAAGTTAGTACGTGTAGGTTGTCGCACAGCAGGTTGACCGGGAGATTTCTTGTTAGAGACGCATTTCGGTGAGTTCATGTCCCCCTTTTCTCTTAATTGTTTTCAGTTTTTAAACTGCGGGGGTGAAATACATGTTACTGTGATTACGAATACTTTACACATGATATGTTTAGCGTAAGGAGGGTTACTACTTAGATCATGTGAGTGAGTAGGCGGGAACTGAAGGCCATTAATCCTCAGTGTAGGACCGAGGGACAATAGCGGTAGATCTATCTGGGTGTAGCGAGCCCAGGCCCAGGCCCAACAGTACGGACCTCGGGGTGACTTGGTGCCCGACGCAAAAATCTGCTAGGTTTGAGTCTTCCTACTGCACTTCACACATATCAATGGCCTTGCAAACCATTGGTGATCTCTTTATTTCCTTATTTGCTACATACCAGGATTTTTATACTTACAAAGGTTTTACATACTCACTACACATGAACTCGCTCAACAATTTTTGTTGATTTTTCCAACTTACATGTATTTCAGGGAACTAAGGATCTGGCACGGTATGCTACGTTTTCACGCTGCGTAGAGTTATGGGATCATCCGAGTTTAGGGGTTGTGGCTTTTACCTGGACGATTCACAGTTCTTAAACTACGCCTATTTTAAGTTTGTGGTTGTGTCTTTCAAACAATGTTTTTATGTTATTAGGTTGTAATTTCCGTTGCATGTGTCAACGCCTTAAGACAATGTTGTGGTATTTTACTTTTCAAACTTAAATCAATGGATGATCTGCATGGTTTTATTTTCATATAGCTTTGTTGTGATTAAGCTATGGTATTAAGAAGTCACACCAAATAAACCCACGCTTCCGCAAAGCCAGGGTATGACAAAATGTGAAGAATAACCCAAACAAAATCATATATGGCAAGGAGCCCATTCCTTTTAGGATGTACTTAAAAGTACTTCGTCTCTTGGAAGTCAAGAGACTTCCATAGTAAAAAGGGGCCATCGATTGCGGGAAATTGTTGGATGAAGTAGAAACCATTAGGTGTATCAGCAGTTATGCTGGAAAGGATACGGTGAGGTATGCATCACAGTCATTCGATGACAATACCCTTAATTAGTGAGGACATTAATGAAGTCCACAAGAAAGATCCCTTTATGCAATATGAGATGGTCCAAGTTTTAAGAACCTTATTAGGATAACCTATTATCCGCATCACGAAATGGAAAAAGATGGAATAAGAATTTCTGGCTCTCACCATGAAAGTTCTAGACTGTCGACAGTATGTTACAAATTTTAATTCATTGGCTGAGATAGTACCCTATCCCATTTACCTAAAATCTAAGCTTAATGCAAATAATTATTGGTGGTTAGCATCGGAAATAAGAGGGCACATTAAGATTTCAAAGCCCGCTTATTATAAATCCATTATGGATCTACCTCAGCTACTCATGTTATATAGATTAAGAAATAACCAGTCAAAGTTGAGACTGCCCTAAAAATTTTGCAAAGATTTCGCAGCTAAGTTTCAAAGGATTAAGATTGGAGGCGCTTAACCCTCCTGGTGAATGATTAGAGGCAGTCCACGTTAATAATGACACCAGATAAATCCCTTATTGTGATTTTATTACTAGGAGATATGTTTGGTTTCAGGTGCTGCTAAGTCTCTCATAAGATCATAAGTTTAGCAAACTTTTAGAAATTCTCCCGTAAGAACCCCAGATATTAAGTGTAAGGGAAAAACTTACAGGCAAAATCATAGGAACCATTTCTTCTGTTCCTGTCAGAAGCCTTCAGTCGTAGAATTTTTGAAGTATCCTCTCTAGAGGAAGTGCGTCAGCATATATAGTTGATATCACTTTGATCTCTATCGATTACGAATACCAGACGGTATGATAAAAAGTGCCATAGGAGGATTGGTGTATCTTAATATGTTCCATAGATTGTTTCCATGCCTGATCAGTATGGAGGTTTAATGCATGGGACCACAAAGATATTCCGATGGTCACATGGTACTAAAGTCAACTAATGGTATTCAAAGAAGATATCCAAAATGGAATTGTCCAAGAAAATGTCTTCGATTAAGGAATTCGTGGACTTGTAACATAAGTGTGTCACTTATTTTATACAAGCAATGATAGATGAATTGGAGCCTGAGATTTGGAAAATCTCTGTAATCTCCTTATACCTTGGTTATCTTCTCCAAAGATTACCCTGTTTACCTCCTGAAAGGCTAGTAAAGTTAAGATTTATATCCCATTTAGGGCTGTATTACTATGAAATCTCCAAGACGGCTAGTACCATCATTGGAAGAATCGAAACCCTGATTAAGTAAGTTTTAAAATAGAAAATTCATATAGCCTAACTCAATATTATGAGATTTCGGTATAGTTAATTAAGAAAGACGGTTCATTTTGCTTATGCATTGATTACCGCAACCCTAATTAGGCAACAATTAAGAATCGCCATCAGCTGCCTAGGATCGTTGTCGATTTGTTTGACTAACGCAAGGATTAGCTATTCCTTAAAATTAGTTTTAAGCAGTGGTTAGAATAACCATCTCACCTTAAAATGAGCTTTTCTATAATAGTTGTCATATAAGTATCAAGGCTGCTCCTTTGGAGACTGTTAGTGCACTACGTCTATTGACTTCGTCTTGTATCATGTAATCAGATAGGATAGGATAGGATATTCAGTGCCCGAGGTTCGAGAAACAGATTTTCAGGATTTAGGAGGTGATTCCGCTTGAAACTGCACAAGACCATTTCGAGCGAAATCAGAACTATCTGATTCCGCTCGAAAGGGACTTGACCATTTCGAGCGGAACCCCATCACTATATATAGGGTACTTGTCATTTCATTTGGCACACGACTTCTGGATTTGTAACGAAGTGCTGCCAAAATCTGTTCAGGTTGTAATTGATGTTATATTCAATATAAGTGACAGATTTAATAGTATCAAGCTGTTTCCACGTCCGTTTCACTGATTCCGCCTTTGAATCGGATTACAAGCTCTTCTGAACGACTCGTTTGGGTCCAAGAACGATCCTACAGAGACCTTGTATAGATGGAATATTAAACAATTATTGTTAGACAAAGGAATGGTAAGTCCAATTATCAGGATCTGAAAGTTGCCTTGGAAACAACGAATAAGATCATACAAACTCATGATCAACTGTAAGTTGCCAGTGTTCGGCAGAACATCAAGGATTAATGAAAATAGCAACCCTCCTAAGTTCGTGTTAAGAAATAAGGTTCAACAAAAGATATCACCCTGGAAGGGTGTGCCAATTTGTTAATTATCAGGGTAGTTAAGCTCTGAATATATAGAATCATTCAAGGGAATCGTATGTATCAAGATCAAATAGCTTATAAGCTAAAACCTATTTAAGGAGCTTGGCAGAGCTCGCAATGCATTACACACTAATGATTTAAGGATGTGTTTCACCAATAAGTCGAGAAGCATTATCACATAATGATATGCAGATTTATGATATGATGAGAAACCTGTATCGATTGAGGATCGACAGGTTAAGAAGCTCCAAAAAGGATACATGTACCTATTATAGAGGTCAACTTGGGAGCTTGAAGATGCTCCAGATATGTTGTACAAGTTAAGTCCATTATGCGACAAAAAGTACTCCCAGCGTTTTAGAAAATCTCGAGGTCGAGATTTCTTTTAAGGGGATGAGGATTTAACACCTCGTAAAATCACGTCCAATGAAGTGTTGGCACGTGTAATAAACCCTAATGAAGTCAAACATTGAATTTAAGGGACTAATTTTTCGAAAAATCGAAAACTTTGATTATGAAAGGACTGGAAGTGTTAGTATACCTAAAATAAGTTTCTAAATAACCTCTTACGACGATTATATTCACAAATGAGCCGTTTGTTGATCGAGAGTAGCCGTTCGCGTAATTAATTGAAACTTTGCGCAATGAAGGGTTAAAAGCGTCAACATGTTAATTCTTACCTCTGAGTGACCTTTTAACAAACTGGGAGCTTCATGATATTCGATTATACTCTCGGGAATGCCAAACATTGGCCGTCTAAAGTTTTTATGCCTATAAGTAAAGATACGCGCAACTTTGCAAGTTAGAGGGACTAAAAGTGTCAATATGTTTAATTATACCTCTGAATGACCTTTTAGCGAACCCGAAGCATCGTGATGTTTAGTAATACTTTCAAGAATGTCTAATATGGATTAGATGAGGCTTCAATTCTATTAAATGAGGAGATGCGCAAGTTTGCGCAATAGAGGGACCTAAAGCGTCAACTTTTGAATCTACACCTTTCGATGACCATTTAAGCAAATAGGAGTGTAGTAATATTTAATTATATGCTTGGGAATGCCCATGATGGGCCATGGAAGGCTTGGATGTCAGTAAACGACATTTCGCGCTACTTTGTGCGATTAAAGGACTAATTGCGTCAAACTGCTAAAGTATGCCGATTCGTTTGGTAACGGACCTTCCAGAATATGACCATAAGTTAAACATACCCTAATTATCCTTTATATATCTTAGATATAGGCTTAGAGGTGTTTCGTGCACAAAAATAAACTTTTATTTCATGCAGGGACTAAAAGTGTCAAAAAGTGCACAAGTTTGCATTTTCGCGCATATCTCACATTCTGAATATACCCGGACACCCGAAAATTTATGTAAGCACTAAAATATTTTATTTTAGTGTTTGTCTTGATAAAATTCCATTCATCGCGTAATTTGGTTCGTTTTTAGCGTCCGTCCGTGTTTCGTCGTAATTAGACGAACAACGTGACCGTACGGCCAAACGAACCGACATCCGACATGTTCTTGAGCATGTTTCATGTCCCTTATGTTTAGGAATTATTGTAGAGCCTTTAAAATAGCTTAACGGGCCTTAAACGTGCCAAACGTGACCTTAAAAGCTAACAGGGACCAAATCTGCCATTTCTGAAACTTGGTTTGCTGATCAGACATTCAGGCGGGGCGCGTAAGCCCTCTTAGATTCTTACGCGGGGCGCGTGAACCTGCCAGACCTGCAAAATGTTGTTTACAGCTTGTTCCAGCTGGTTCCAGGGTTTGCAAGTGGTTTTAACAAGTCTATGGGCTTGTTTAAGGGCACCCATAGTATTCTAAATCAGGAGGTGCACTTGTACGGCTCAGATCAAAGCTCGTTTATCGAGGAACGATCTTAACGGTCTTGGAAAAACTAGGAAGATCCTGACCATCTTGGGAACTTCCTTCTGTCCTTTGGACCCTTCGTAAGTGTTCCTTCGTGCTTAGTTCTTTAGTTTTGCGTTTATAGCCAAAAAGTCAAACGTTTTCAATAAATGCCTTGACTTTTAAACGGTTAAGCCATTGTTCGTAGCGAACATGGCTACGTGACCATAATTAGGTAGGTGTTAAACCCTCAAAAGGGCACCTCCTAATGACCATGTCCCGGATATCCTTGGCATCATTTTACAAAATGGCCACGACCTAAGCACGGGGTGTAGGCGTACACCCGACAATGCATAAATAAATAATAAGGTATAACCGTCGGTTACGGGAATAACCCGCCGCGGACTATATCATGTGGTGTGTCTATTAATCTTTAACCCGGTGTCAATCCGGGCTACTGAACGTATAACGAACATGTAATTCTTTTACAAGTTTATATATAAATAATTATCCCAAGTTATAAAAAGTTTTGTGCCATGTGCATTCAAATCAATTTTCATAAATGTTTTCAAAATGAGTCAGTTAATGGTATTTACCAGTGTAAACTGACGTATTTTCCCAAAAAGGTTAAGTGCAGGTACTACTCGAAATAGGTTGGCCTCTCCTTAGCATCAATAAGAGTCTCACAAGCTTGGATGCATTTTGAGTCTGTTGAACTACGTTTTATGTTTATTTGATCCGCCTGTGGATCCGTTTCAACTACGTTGTGATACTTAATTTTACAATTTTATTCAGTTGAAATATATCTATCTTTTGCTTCCGCTGTGCATTTAAAATTGTGTTGTTTGACTATGATGATATCAACTACGTCACGATACTCCTCACCGGGCCCACCGGTAATACGTGGAAATATCAGGGTGTGACAGAAAATGATTTTTAAAGAAATAATTACGCTTTGGAAGGTAACTAAGTCCACTAAACGCTTTATTAAGTTACTACGCATTTTTGCGATATATCAAGTTCATGATTAATATGTAACGCATGTAGTTTTCACTCTTGGTGATGTAAAATTGTTTAAGGATTGATTGTTGATTGATTTTGAAAAGAAAATGATATGCTTAATAGCATGGACACCTCCGTTTTAGGGGAAACTATGGCGAAATTTTCTAAAAATCCCAACACTTAGAAATTATTTTCTAAAGAATGTTTGCAAATATGTTTTAAACATTGTCTTTCAAAATAAACTTCGCCATAAGTTTTGTTACAACATTTCAAAGTATCGGAGGTTGGTTTTCGTAAATAAAAGCGGACAAATATATATATTTAGAATATATATCTTATACTAAAACGCTTGTGTGAATATTTGCATAATTTGGGAACTAGTTATATTATTTAGAGAAAATAATATAACTTAACACAATACCGCTACTAGTATATTTTGGATGGATAATATTTTGGTTAACGAGAAATATGAATTATCACGAAAATACATGTATAAAATACCCCCATCCTTGGGAAGGAGATACGTACATAAAATACTTGAGAAGTATGAATACGAAATAGTTGTCTAACTATTATTTCAAGACCTACAAATATAATGTAAGTTAAAATAATTATTATTATTTTAACAATAAGTTATAACTTGGAATGATATCAAAGTAACGTAACTCAAACCCGTAAATACTAAGCCAAGGCACGGCCCGTTCGTCTAATAGACATTAGTACGTTGTAGGTCGTTGTATAGCTGACAAGGTTTGAGGACGAGCACATGAGACGCACTACTGTGAGTTCATGTCCCCCTTTTCTCTTAACTGTTTTCAGTTTTATAACTTCGGGGGTGAAATACATGTTACAATTATACAAACATTTTTATACATGGTATGGTTAGCTTAAGGAGGGACTTTCATACATCTTTAGATCATGTGAGTGGGTAGGCGGCTACTAAAGGCCATTAATCCTCGTCGTAGGACCGAGGGACATGAGTGATAGATCTATTTGGGTGTAGCGAGCCCACACCCATGAGGCCGGGGTGGCCCATAGTGGTGACTGTGTCTTACAACTGGAAGCCCGGTGCAAGTCCGCTAGGTTTGAGTCTTCCTGCATCACTTCACACATATCAATGGCCTTGCAAACCATTGGTAATCTCTTTTTTTTCCTTATTGCTACATACCAGGGACTTTCATACATCTTTCAAGGGTTATACATACATCGTTTACAAAGGTTTATACATACTCACATACACATGAACTCGCTCAACTTTTTGTTGATTTTTCAAACTACATGTATTTCAGGGAATTGATCGGAACTGGCGGGTGATGCACGTTAAGCTGCGTATTGAATAAAAGATGTCATCCAGGGGTGTAGGGTTTGGGAGGTGTAACCCTTTCCTGGACGGGTCACACGTCTCCAAACCTCGTTTTATTTAAGGTCTTTTGTTGAGTCCATTGGGAACTCATTTTTAAACAAGTCATGGTTGTAACTTATTTTGGGTTGATGATTCAAGATAATTATGTTATGGTATTTTCTAACTATTTTAATGGATGAGCATCTTGTGTTTTTATCATATAGCATTGTTATGATTGTTGCTATGGTATTAAGAAGTCACACCAAATAAACCCACGCTTCCGCAAAAGCCAGGGTGTGACAAATTTCCCATATGTTCAATATTATAAAAGCGTGGTATTTTACTCTGATAAAATATTTCCTAACTACGGTCCTGATGTAAATTCCGCAGCCAAAATGATTAAACACCCGATACCACTGAAACTGGTCGTGGCCGCTCGTTCCCAGGGTAATTAGGGGACGGGGGTTGCGACAGAATGTGGTATCAGAGCTAAGCCACTAATTCTATCACAGAAGTGTTCCGCTGACACCGAGATATTATTCAAAGTGTTAGGAAATAAATTATGGAAATACATGCATATCTGTATTTTATTGTTGTGTGTTATTTGACTATTTGTTAGTTTAAAGTATGAGCGACCAAGGACCTTTGGACGCTTACCGTCGGTTGTCCAGCTCACCTAGGGACGAAGGCACCTCTTCACAGCCATCCCTCTCAGGATATTCGGCTGACAATGAAGATGGGATATTCGTGTTCAAGGCCAAATCTGAAGAGTCATTCCCTTCCAAGAAAAGAGGATGGTTCAGCAGAGGAGCGCATGAACGTAGGAAAAGGATGAGAAAGTTACAACGGCAGCGAGCCTTAGCAGCCATTAAGAAAGAAACAGATGCTCACACTCAGGATATGCTCAATAGGAGTTTAGCAAATTTTCATATCCTAGCAACCACAGCTGCCGACCCTAACCTTGAGCAACTCATAGCACCCCAGCCCTTACCACTGTTTCCCCCACAACCAATGGAAATTGAAGCCAACCCAGAAAACCAAATCCCAATGCTTAACATTGACCCAGCTGAGATACCTAGGATACCAACACCCAATCCCGTTGACCCAGACTATGACCCGTGGTTAGACGACAATAGGGATTACCAACAACGCTATCCAATACCACAAGATGAACCGATGCCAAACCTAGAAGCTTACCCAGACTTGGACCCTCTAGATCCCTACTACGATAATGATCCATACATCAGGGAGATTCTAGAAAATCCGTATTCTTACCAGGAACCCATGCCCCAGTTCCCAAACCCAGTACCAGCCCCTGCACCACCAATGAGCACTGAGAATGTGCAAGAACTCTGAACCTTTGGTGAGGAGATTTTAGAAGGAAGTGAAAGGATGAGGCAGATAGGAGAACGACTCGTCTGGAAGTATGACGAGCGTAATATGGAGTTCTGGATGAACCCATATCAGTGATAGTGATGGTAGTAATAATAATAATAATATATAATATGTGTGTATGTTTGAAAAAAAAACTAGACAATAGCTACTGATGCCTAATAGTATTATAATTTTATATTCTAGTTCTGGTTTGTATTAGACGCATAATATATAAGAAAGAATAAGTCGCAATGTTCGACGATTTTGATCAAAATGCGTGTTACGTGATCATTTGCATTAAATATTATTTTGTGATATTAATATGTGGCAAATGTTTAAAATCCAGATGGACAACGAAGTGAACTAGGAAAACCAGAATAATGATAACTAGGATAATGATAACCAGAATAACAATTGAAACCCAGTGGATAACAGTGCAATCCAACACATAGTGACACAAGGAATTGTAGATGCAATGCCATTTATTATCCAAACGGTTAGGGACGCTGATAATAAAAGTAACCGTGATAGTAAACAACCAACCAATGAACTCAGTCACAGCGTGAACAATGGACCCATACTTCAAGTGCCCATTCCCAAAAGAAGAAGAACCGTGTCTTATGGTTGTTCTTATAAAAGAATTTTGGTCTTGTAAACCAATAGAATTCTCGGGCAGTGAAGGAGCCATTGCAGCTTTACGTTGGATAGAAAAGACTGAGGCAGTCTTAAAAATAAGCAAGTGTGCGGAAAAGGATAAGATAATGTTTGCCTCCAATCTATTTAAGAACTCAGCCTTAGAATGGTGGAGCACTATCCTCCAGTCTAGGAGAAGTGATAGGACTTACAATATGGAATGGGAGGAATTTAAGAACATGGTGGAAAGGAAATTCAGCCCTCCCAATGAAAAAGAACAGATAGCAAATAAATTCCTAAACCTTAGGATGACTGGAGTGGATAGTAAGGGTTACACTACGTTATTCTTCGAATATGCTAGAATAGTACCAACCCTTGCATCACCTGAACCAGTGTTAATCTCCCGTTACATCTGGGGATTAATCAGTGAGATTAGGCATGTAGTCAAGGCAGCTAGACCTCAAACTATAGAAGAAACTGTAGAACTAGCTAACACCTTGACAGATAAATTAGTACGTACACGAGAAGAGGACCAGAGGAGAAACCTAGCTCAAAGGCTTACCCAAGAATTTCGTTATGGAAATTCCAACCGTGGGAAAAATGTAGGTTCTACCTCTGCACCTTATTGTAGGCCTGCAGGAGGAAGCATTCAGGAAAATGCTCCACCTACTGTAATTCCTGCAAATTACCGGGACACAAGGAGGAAGACTGTAGGAAGAAACCTAATAATGGGATGTGCTTCAACTGTGGAGAAAAGGGTCACATCAAGCCGAATTGTCCAAAACTAGCTCCAGCCATGAACAACAAGACTACCAAAAATGCTAGAGCATTTGTTCTGACTGCAGAAGAAGTGAAGATGATTCCGGACGTTATCATCGGTACGTTTTTAGTTAATGATGTTTTTGCTAAAGTATTATTTGACTCTGGTGCGAACCAAAGTTTTATTAATACTTCATTTTGCAAACTTCTCAATCAACCATTAACTAAGCTCCAACAAGAATGTCTGGTAGAAACAGGAAATGGGGAAACCATTAAGATTTCTGAAATCTTACAGGGAGCAAGAATAGAATTTATAAATCAAAAGTTTATTGCAAACATTTATCCAATGAAACTGGCAGGATTTGATGTTGTATTAGGAATGGATTGGTTAATAGCCAATAAAGCCAATATTCTATGTGATCAAAAGTCAATCCAAGTAAATTCACCAAGAGGTGAAAAGATCACAATTAAAGGACATAAGCCATCTAGATCTACAAAATTCATCTCTGTGATGAAAACAGCAGGTTATATAAGAAAAGGATCATTAGTGTATTTGATTTCCATAATCACTAACACTAAAGGAAACGAACTGAAAGATATTCCAGTAGTATCTCAGTTTCCAGATGTGTTTCCTAAAGAATTACCAGGACTACCGCCAGACAGAGAAGTCGAATTCAGAATCCATCTGCTACCAGGAACAGCACCAATTGCCAAAGCGTCGTATCGTTTGGCACCTGCAGAAATGTAGGAACTGAAGAAACAATTAAACGAATTGTTAGAAAGAGGATTCATACAGCCAAGTTCATCGCCATGGGGAGCGCCAATCTTATTCGTCAAGAAGAAAGACGGGTCGATGTGAATGTGCATTGATTGCCGTGAATTGAACAAGGTCATGATTAAAAATCGGTATCCATTACCGAGGATCGATGATTTGTTTGATCAGTTGCAAGGAGCTCGATTTTTCTCCAATATCGATTTACGCTCAGGATATCATCAATTAAAGGTACAAGAAGAGGACATTCCTAAGACCGCATTTAGAACAAGGTATGGCCATTATGAATTTACTGTCATGCCATTTGGTTTAACCAATGCCCCAGCTGCATTTATGGACATGATGAACCGAATATGTAAGCCATATTTGGATAAATTCATAATTGTCTTCATAGATGATATTCTCATTTACTCTAAGAGTAAAGAGGAACACGCAGCGCATCTGCATGCACTTCTAAGTTTATTAAGAAAAGAAAAGCTTTATGCGAAGTTTTCTAAATGCGAATTTTGGTTAGAACAAGTACAATTTCTTGGACATTTAGTTAACCATGAAGGAATTCATGTGGATCCCACAAAGATCGAGGCAATTACCAAATGGAAAACCCCTGAGTCGCCAACTGAGGTTAGAAGTTTCTTAGGATTGGCCGGTTATTATAGAAGATTTATCTGAGATTTTTCTAGAATAGCCATTCCTTTAACTAAGTTAACATGTAAATCTATTAAGTTTGAATGGGGACCAAAACAAGAAGAAGCCTTTAGAATTCTTAAGCAAAGATTAACCAACGCACCCATACTAGCGTTACCAGAAGGAACTGAAGATTTTGTAATCTATTGTGACGCTTCCAAGTTAGGTTATGGATGTATGTTGATGCAACGTCAAAAGGTTATAGCTTACGCATCTAGACAACTTAAGAATCACGAAGAGAATTATTCAACCCATGATTTAGAGTTAGGAGCTATAATTTTTGCCCTGAAAATTTGGAGACATTACCTTTACGATAGTAAGTTTACCATTTTCACAGATCATAAGAGTTTAAGGTATGTTTTCGGGCAAAAGGAGTTGAATATGAGACAAAGACGTTGGATGGAGATTCTTAGTGATTATGATTGTAATATCCAGTATCATGCAGGAAAGGCAAATGTTGTAGCTGATGCTTTAAGCCAAAAAAGAGTATGTTCTCTTAAATTAAATTTACAGGTAGATTTAAACGAACAGATTAGAAAGGCACAAGAATCAGTAATCAAGGACGATACTGAAAAATTGAAAGGTATGATTAAAGAATTAGAACAGGGAATAGATGGAATATGTAGATTCCATGAGAAAAGAATGTGGATACCTAAATTAGGAAACCTACGCCACCGTATATTAGAAGAAGCCCATAAGTCTAAGTATACGATGCATCCTAGAGGTGATAAGATGTATCAGGATTTAAGAAAGAATTTTTGGTGGATAGGAATGAAAAAGGATATAGCAGCTTGTGTAGCCAAATGTCTAACTTGTTCATAAGTTAAAGCTGAACACCAGAAACCCTCAGGTTTACTGCAACAGTTAGAAATGCCAGTTTGGAAATGGGAATTGATAACAATGGATTTTGTTACCAAATTACGCAAAACAAGAAAAGGTAATGATACAATCTGGGTGATTGTAGACAGGCTAACTAAGTCAGCTCATTTCCTACCGATGAAGGAAACTTTCAGTATGGAACAATTAGCTAAACTGTATGTAAATGAAATAGTTTCATTACATGGAATTCCTTTATCAATTGTTTCTGATAGAGATAGTTGTTTTACCTCTCATTTTTGGGCAAGTTTCCAAAAAGCAATGGGAACCAAGCTAAATCTAAGCACAACTTATCATCCTCAAACAGACGGACAAAGCGAAATGACAATTCAGACAATGGAAGATATGCTTAGAGCTTGTGTAATTGATTTCGGAGGTAATTGGGATGATCACTTACCATTAATAGAATTCTCTTATAATAACAGCTATCACAAAAGTATTAATGCTGCACCATTCGAAGCACTTTATGGACGGAAGTGCCGAACTCCAGTCTGTTGGGCAAAAATTGGAGAAAAGCAACTATCTAGACCTGAAATAGTGCAAGAAACAACCGACAAGATCATTCAAGTCAAGGAACGACTAAAAACAGCACGTGATCGACAAAAGAGTTATGCTAATAACAGGAGAAAGCCATTGGAATTTCAGGTTGGAGACAAGGTGTTATTCAAAGTCTCTCCTTGGAAAGGAGTAGTCAGATTCATCAAGAGGGGAAAGCTAAGCCCCAGGTATATCGGACCATTTGAGATTATTAGAAGAATAGGACCTGTAGCCTATCAGCTACAACTGCCAGAGAAAATGGCAGGAATACATGATGTATTTCATGTATCCAATCTGAAGAAATGCTTAGCTGATGAATCACTGGTAGTACCTCTTAAGGATATAGAGGTAAATGAACAATTAAAATTTGTAGAAAGACCTCTACAAATCAAAGACAGGAAAGTCAAGAATCTCAAACACAAGAGATTGATTCTGGTAAAGTAAAATGGGACTCCAAGAGAGGACCAGAATACACATGGGAACTTGAATCCGAGATGCAAAGGAAATATCCACACTTATTCCAGTAGACCTCGAGGACGAGTTCTAAAACAAGGTGGGGAGGATATAACAACCCTCCTAAATATTTTTCGACACCCCTAATATATTTAAAGTATTCCTATATTTTTTTGGAACTAAAAGTTATAATATCATTCCACACGAAAAAAAAACAATTACAAAGCAATGGCAGGTAGTCGGGCAACAAGTTGCGCCGCCACCCCCTTTTGAATAGAAAAACCAATTCTACTAAATACAAAGTTTGAAACCTTTAGCGACGAAGAATTACTATTAACGACTTTTTGAACCCGATTCAAAAGTCGCACAGCGTCAGGAGCGAGACCACCAAAGGTATCAAACGCAAACGGGACAAACACATGTTGATTCTCCAGGCAGGCTTTCTTATGTTTTGCCACTTTGCTCGCCTCTGCCTTGAGCACCGCTTGCCCTACGACAAAGCCCTTGTCCTTGAGCCCGACAAGGGGGGAGACTCCAGTTAGATCTACACAAGCGTGTTTCCCCCCTTCCCATCCAAACACAAGGATGTCCGCCGGGCGTAAAGTGGACCTCCCCTCTAAGGGGTCAGTCAGGAAATTTACTGGAGCCTCCTTTTTGGCAGAGATCCCGGCCCGCTTAAGAACATCGCATAACACATCTCTCACCCAATCATGCCGATATTTAAACCCTGGTAGCTCTTTACAGTGGATCGTGTGCTCGCCGAAAGAATCCAAACACGCTTTGCGGCATACCGGACATGGCTCGTCAACTGGGAACAAAGGAATCATCAGTCGGTATCTAAGGATAGCACGGTATTCCACAGCCGACATGTGTTGCCCCAATCCTTCAATAGGTGCGACAGACAGAAAATCCTGAGCATGTGGGGCACGTAGACATTCAAACACAGCTCTTTGCCGAGGGGATAAAACAAACTTCTCTTCAAACCTCTTGACAATTTCGCCATATAAGGCATTCGCCAGAATTTTCTGGGATTTAGGAGGGGCGGTGTCTTTAATGTAGAAACCGCCAATATCAAGGTCGGGAAGAGAACTATGCAAAAGGTCCAACGCACTCCTGTAATCGGAGTCTAAAACATCCCCAACACATTCTCGGAGTATGTGGTCTTGTAAACCCCAAGATTGGGCCCTTGAAGCCACGAAAGCATATGAAGAGGCATCCTCGGCCGTACAAATCCCTAAGCCTCCAAACCGGGTCGGGAGAGAAGCCAACCTCCACTGTAGATCTCCAAAAAAAGCACCCCCACAAACAACAATATCCTCTAATGCTCCCCGGAGGCCTTCATCAAAAACAGAGACAGCTCCCCCGACCAAAGAAGGTTGACACGTTCGAAGACCAAACAGTAATTTAGCAACACCCATACAAGAACGAAGCAAGAGGAGCTCGCTCTGAGGGTCCCGTAGGCGTTTAAGGCACCTCATCAGCTCGACTGCACAGTTCGCTCTTTTAAGAGCCATACCACTAATAAACTCTGCATCACGACTAACAGCACCCCCCAGGAGTTTCACACCCAGCACCGGCCTCCCAATCCCCCGAGGGAATAAGCCCTCCTGAACCTTTACACCATTGCAGGTTGCCCAGAAAACTTCAGTTTTCTTTATATTAAGTTGAAGCCCTAAGGAAGGACCCTCAGCTCTGATGATATCTAAAGCATTAGCCACTTGGGTGGCATCTCCAATAAGCGTTCCGTCATCTAGGTACCAGGCGTGAAATAAAAGTTTGCAGCGATCCCTTATTTGGTGAACAAGGGGGTGTAGAACAAGGGCAAAAAGGAGGGGCCCCAAGGGGTCCCCCTGCTGAACGCCAGTAGTAGACCAAATATACTCATCCCCCACATATAATCTAGCTGGTTGACCATATAAAAAATCGACCCACGTAGAAATAGAAGGACACCTTTTCCTTACCTCGTACAGTAGGGCTGTCCTATCAACCCAATTAAAAGCGTTCGAAAAATCAACAGTAAGCATAGCAAGAGACCCATCTTGGTGGTACTCATTAAGGAACATGTTCGCGCTATGAAGAACGGCCTCTGCCCCACACGGAATCCCTACCCCAAACTGGAAATCGCCAAGGTATTTGGCCATCTCCTTCCCAACACCTTTCATGGCCACCTTGGAGATCACCCTCCTCCAAATCGACCCAACAGCGATAGGCCTAATCCCATTATCCGGTTTGAGAAGAGGTGTAAGAGGAGCAGAAGCAACAAACTCCGCAAGACTCCTCGGGCACCTCCCCCCCAAGCACAAATTAACCATAGCTGAAGTAGCCCTAAGCAGGCTATCAGCAATCACAGACCCCTCCCCACAAAAAGCATCTAAAAGATGTTGGGCCCTTAAGCCGTCTCTCCCGCACGACGTACCTTTGGGGAAAGATTTAATACACCCGAGCACACAATCGGACTCCACCACAAGAGGAGACTCAGAAGGCAAGGAGGCAGGCATGGAAGGAGGGGGCGTACATGGGTGCTTAGCCATTAAAGCCTCCAGAGTATTCTTATTGAGAGGGGCGACCCCCGAGGAGCATAAAACCTTAACCACTGCAGTGAAATGACCATCAGCAACCTTACGTAAACATTGTTTCACATTGGTCCCCCCACACTCATTATCATCCTCAGTGCCCTTTTTGATTCCATCCGCAACCCCCCTCGCGGGTTGATCAAACAACGATTGGACAAGAGTGGCAAAACCCTCACGATCACCCCACTGAGCCAAAGACCGCTGGATGCTAAGGCATTGGCCCGTCTTCCTATTGCCCGACCTCTTGTCCTGACGACCAACAGGCTTGAACACCCGCAAGGTGCAACGTGGTAATATCAAAAGTCGAACCCATGCCTCAACAGAATCAGGCATAGCAACCACCTTGTCCAAAGCTGCAGTTAAGACTTGGGCAAATGCCATACGACAACTAAGGGGGATACTCTTAACAGTCTTGAAACATACCCCGTATGTGAAAACCGGACCCTAAATACTTTATATAAGTAAAGATAAAATAAAAACAAGAAAATAGTGTTGCTCGCGGGTCGCGAAGACCCCTTAGGGATCTTACGCGGGGCGCGACAGCTCATCATCAGGGCGCATCCCGGTGCTGCCACGTGTCAGACGTGTGTCGAAGCTAGATCAGTGACTGGGCCAGGCTAGGGCCTACCCAGCCTACGTCGCGGGCCGCGAAGGAGTGTCCTTCGGGCTACACGGGGCGCGAGGAAGTCCAGAATCAGCCCTATAAATAGATGGCATCGGTTGTTCAGTCGAATTCGCACAAAATCTCTTTCTCTCTCGAAATTCTGAAGAATAAACATAATATTCGGGCATAATACCCCCTAATTAACGAAGTTCTGCCTCGTTGTAAGTATCATAACCCCGGTTACGTATTAGATATGCTGCCCGATTGATCCAGGGTTCCGTAACGGCTGTCGTGGTTCTGCCCGACGTAGTCGTTGGAATGCCGTCTCGGGGAACGTATTACTAATGTAAATATTGGGTTATCATATTAACGCGTGTGCATTTATGTAATTAATAGATAATCACCAGGAAATTCTAAAGGAAAACTCTAAGACAACAATGTGAGTAATCTCCTTTTTACAAATTGTTTTTACAAAACCTCACTTAATTAATGATATCTTAAACAGTGATTGAGTATTTGTATTCTACAATTATCATCGGTATGTTGGGGTTTTGTATACAAATTTGTTAATACATTGTGAGTAGTAACATGACCACAAGTCGGGTTGACAGTACCGTGGGTGGTAATTAAAGTAGATGGAAACAAATGTAATTGCGAGATCGCCCTCAATACTGTAGACTGGTTTTACCAAACTTGATTAAACTGGGATTCACTCACCAGTATTTTCCACTGACAAAATGTTTTTAAACGCGTTTCAGGTAACAAAATGTGAAAGCTAAATAGAAGCCAGCTGGATAGCACTGGAGGCTTGGAAAAGTGGCTATAAAGTTACCTAAAATAAAGAGATGTTTTAATTAAATAAAATAGGGTTTATCCATATAAAAATGTGTGTACTTGAAACTTGGGAATTTCCCATATGTTCAATATTATAAAAACGTGGTATTTTACTCTGATAAAATATTTCCTAACTAAGGTCCTGATGTAAATTCCGCTACCAAAATGATTAAACACCCGATACCACCGAAACTGGCCGCGACCGCTCGTTCCCAGGGTATTTAGGGGACGAGGGTTGCGACATTTTAGTAGCCTTGTCCTCTGTATAGATGTGCTCGAATTCGAAATCATTTTGACTAAGCTCTAGCTTTGGACAAAATCATTCTAAATTCGTCTAATGATATTGTGTCTTTTTCTTCATTAAAGAATGGTTTTGAGAAAGTTTTCTTGAATTCAATAATCCTTTCTTTTTTCTTGGACTTCAGTGGTTCAGGAATAATTGTTACCTTTAGAGGTACTTCTTTCTTTCCAAACTCGGCTGAATATCGAGTGGCTTCTTGTTGGGCTTGTAGTAAGGATCTAAACTTTTTGTATGTTACCGGTTTTCCAGAAACATAATGAGAAACAATGGACCAGTCTTCATAAATGCCTCTATGCTCTCCATAAAAGATAACATAGAATCTAGATTTAATTTTTTCTGGTTCTTGAGTTATTTGTGAGTAACTTGGTCTGAGAGAGACCTGTTCAGTTTTTGGCAAACTGTCAGCCATCAATGGATTTGATATGCCTTTACCAGAGCCGTTTGCATCTGGGCTAGATGAAGATCGCAGTCCTTCATTTACTGTATATTTGCTTTTTTCCAAAGCAACAAGAGTCAATGGACTTGATTTTTCTTTACCCTTAGCCGTTTGTAAGGGAATAGATTCAGATTGTATCCTTTCGGATTCCTATTCTGAATTTACAGTTGTTTCTAGACTTTCGTCATAGAGAGCTATTTTCTCTTGAATAGCTTTTAATTCTATTAAAAGAATTTTTTCTTTTAAGCGTAAAGCTTTTAATTCTTCATCTCCCTTTCTTTCAAAAATGTTTTGTGTTTTGAAGGTGATGTGTTTTGGAGGAGAGATCTCCTATTTATAGGGGAAGAATGACATTATTGATTTTGAAAATCTCGTGTTAAACTGTCAGCTAGCACGTTCTTTTTCCCATCTAGGTGTTCTATTTCAAAAGAATACCTAGAAAACCACATTTGCCATCTGACAAGACGACCTTGTTTATTATCTCCTGCAATTTTTGTTTTTAGGAAATAGGTAAAATTTTTATTATCTGTTCTAACTAGAAATTTAATTGGGGTTAAATAAATAGAGAACTTTGAAATCGTATTTTTTACTGCCAGTAATTCCTTTTCATTACTGTGGTAATTTTGTTCTGCCTGCTTGAAGCTTCCTGAAGTGTACCTACAGATTTCTTCTCTATCTGCGGTTTTAGCTTTTAAAACACCTCCCCAGAAATCATGAGAAGCGTCTGTTTCTATGATTAAAAAATCATTTTCTTTAGGAAGATAAAGTTTTAGAAAACTGATTAAGTTTTTCTTTATCTTTTTAATATAGTCGGTATCGGAGTGTTTCCAAACCCATATGTGTTCCTTTTTTAATTTAACCTGTAAAGGTTTTCTAAGCTCTGCGAGCTTGGGAATATAGCTTTCTGCATAAGTTAATATGCCTAAAAATCTTTGTAGATGTTTTTTATCTTCTAAGGTATCTGGAAATTTGTGTAAATTTTCTAAGGAGTAAATTACAAGTTTTGTCCTTTATGTTTGTCCAAAATTGCAGGCGCTGTCCTTTGTCTTTAAAATTGATGAGTTTTGTCCTTAATGTTTGCAAATCTTGCACGTTATGTCCTTTAGGCCAAACTCAGTTAGATTTTTTAGTTAAATCTGCTCATGTGCAAGGCACATGAGGGCATTCTTGTCATTTGAGCTGTCCAGGGGCTAGTTTGTAAATAACTTTTATTAAAGGGTTATTTTGTACAATTTAAACCCCAATTCATCTTCAACCCCAAACCCTAATAACACCCCTGATTCATCTTCAACCCCATCGTTTCAGATGATCAATCCTTCATAATGGGCTTTTTCACCCCCTCAACCCGTTCACCAATTCAAAGTAATGTAATGAAAAGGAAACTAATGCATATAAACCCCAACTGTAACTGTAAATTACCGTACAAACAACCAATTCAAAGTAACAGCTAATTACCATAGCATTCTAATACAACACAAATTTACAAAAACACTCAAAAAGGTATACTAATCATAAAGATCAACAACTTACAAACACACATACACATACACAGACCCTAAAACAACAAAACATATACATATGATATATATATACTTTAGAGAAAGAGTTAGTATCAACAAATACGAATGAATTGTTCTGAGCAGCTACAGACGGCGTGGAGGAAGATGGGACCGGCCACATGTGCCACCGGTGGAACCACAACTCACCTTCCCACCGCCCATACATAACAATAATCGTCCATCATCACTCTTATTAATCAGATCTCGTTGTTCTCCGTACCGTGCGACTTCAACCATCAGCCACTTTTCCGATCCCCTTTTTATTATCTATCTAACCAAACCCTAGCTCCTTCAATTAACCGATCACGAACCTCCGTAACCGCCTCAACTGTTCCAGATCGAGATTCAAACAGCCAGAAGTTCAATTAATCGATCGATAACCGAACGGATGTTTGGAATTTGGGGGAATTAAGGTTTTTTTGATATGTGAGAACTAGAAGAGAGAGAGAAGAACGGGAGAGAGGAGAGAGAACCGCTGGAAGAGAGAGAGATAGAGAACCGCTGGAAGAGAGAGAGATATAGACAAACGCCGGATCACCACCATCACTGTCACCATCTTAGTTTAGAGAGAGAGAGAGAGAGTGTTTAGTTTAGAGAGAGAGAGAGAGAGTGTTTAGTTTAGAGAGAGAGAATGTGCAGGAGTTAATTAAGAGAGAGAGAGCAGATTTTTATTTCATAAACTTTTAAATTTGACACAATAGTCCCTCTAACATAAATTGTTTTACACAATAGCCCTTGGATAATGAAATGACAAAAATACCCTTGGATAATCAAATTTAACCAAAAAAATCTAACTGGGTTTGGCCTAAAGAACATAACGTGCAAGATTTGCAAACATTAAGGACAAAACTCATCAATTTTAAAGACAAAGGACAGCGCCTGCAATTTTGGACAAACATAAAGGACAAAACTTGTAATTTACTCTTTTCTAAGATATGTTTTTGTGGACAATGTGTCCCTTGCTAAATCTCAAGTCCTAAAAAGTTTATTTTAGTCTTAAAAAGATTAGCTTTCCTTTTTGACAAAATAATTCCATATTTTTCAATTGTTTTTAAAACTTAAAGGACATGAAAATAATGTTTGTCTTCTAAGTTTGAGAAAACTATAATATCATCTACATAGACGGTACAATAATTTTCTAAACCTCTCAAAGCATTTTGCATATGTCTTTGGAATATGCTAGGTGCTTGTTTTAATCCAAAAGGAACTACCTTTCATTGATAATGTCCGTCTGGACATGTAAACGCATTCAGTAGCTGTGATTCTTTGTCTAACAGTACCTGCCAGAAACAGCTTTTACAGTCGAAACTAGAAAAAATAGTTTTTCCTCTTAAGAGGGTTAGTAATTCCTGCATACAAGGAAGATTATGGTTGTCACCAATAGTAGCGTTATTGATTTCTTTATAATTGACAACCATTCGTTTCTTACCTCTTCTTTTTTCTGCCTCGTTTTCTACTAAGAAAGCAGGAGACATGTGAGGAGATTTACTAGGAGTTATTAGTCCCAAATCAAGGAGTTCTTTGATTTGTTTATGTAACACCCTTCTTACTTTCATATTCGAATTTATTAAAATATGCATATTTATAAAAGTAAAGGCTTCACTTCATTAGAAGTACCAAAATAAAAGTGTTCATAGTGATCACCTACTAGTTAACTACCAACTAGTTTAAGCATTCAAAACATGATTAGTTAAATTGATCACAACGTAAACATTGTCTAAACAAAGTTAAATCAACGCGAAAGCTTCAAAAGTTCGTGTTCGGTTCTACAATCATGCTTGATCGCCATCCGGAAGGTCCCCCTTTATCACCTAAGGTCAAAACCACATAAAATGTTAGTTTTGATAATGTTAGAATGGCTATAACAAGTTTCATGAGTGAAAACAACAAAATTAAACAATTTCAGAATTTGGGGGGGGGGGGGTGTAGCGCTACACCAAGGGGGTCGCGCTACACCTAGCCCCCTTTTTGACAGCAAGTTGTTTTATTGTTGCTGCACTTTGCCCAGCTACGAAAATTCACCAATATTAACTTAGAACTTGCATAACTTTCGCTATACTAGTCCGTTTTTTGTAATTCTTTTTCCCACGCGACCATAATTAAATTACGGACCCGTTTTTCAACACAATTTGCATAAAAATACCATTTCAAGAACAGTTTTCCTATAATTCGGCTCCTTGTTTATTTGACCCGTTTGTTTACAAGTTATACAACTTGTATTGTTGTCATCACATGTTTTAGGCCATTTCACCCATTCCCGTATTTACCAATTATGGCGTTTCGCACCCCTCCTGAGGGTTGCTTATGCAGAAATCATCATGCTTGTTTTCAAGGATTTAACCATGCTTTTCTAAATCATTTGACAAGTAAAAATTCTGAACTTTAATCCCTTTACAAGGGTTCATTTTGCAACAAGTTAGAGTGTCCGCTTCACGGCTTACGCTTTGTTTATAACCAATCAACAAGTGATGGTCATTGACTTCGACGTTTATAACTCAACTTGTTTTGACCCGTTTGGATGTCGAATGGAGACCACCATTTCAAGACATACCAAACTTTATTTTAACAATTGTTTTGACCCGTTTTGTTTGCCTAGTGTGCTTCGTCACTTCCGTGACTTAACGGGTCTCCTCTTTTGCCAAATTTCAATATGACAAGCTAAAATAAATAAATAAATAAATAAATAAATGAACATAAAGTAACGAAACCATAGGTCGCGTACCTTTAGAGCACACCCTTCAAACGCGTATCGCCTCCTGCTTGTCCGCTTGACGATCCGGACTCTTTACCTAAAGAGTTCCATTCACAACCAATTTAGAACTCTTTTATAATCAATAACGCACAATTCATTTTGATATTCGAATATGCGTTTTTGCCCGCTCTTTAACATTTTAATCCACACTTAGGCGTTTTAACAAACACCTAGCGGGTCAGATTTTTACATAATCAATACTAGGTTCATGACATGTTATTTCTATCTATATCAACTTCAATTAAGCATATCAACACATAATTTTAACATCAATATTCCAGAAATTACTTCATAAATTCAGATTTCACTAGAACAAGCATTATGATCCTAGTGTTCATCTAATTTCTACAAACCCATTGATCACCTACAATGGTGATTATAAACCCTACAAGTATTATGCAAGGTTTTTACAAGAAATCATCTAGGGTTTATCCCTAGACATCATATCACTTCTAATTTCAACTATACAACAATCACGCAGGTTCAAATTCAAAACTCACGAGTTCATCTAAAACTTGAAGTGGAACCACATATCAAAATTTCACATACCTTACGATCCCTTCGTCGAGGTGATCACTAATATGTATTCAGATTTCGATTTAGACTTGATTTAGGCCTCCAATTTGTGAGTTTTTATGAAAATTAGGGTTTGAATGAAACCCCCTGGTCGCCCCTTTCTTTTGTACGATCCAAGCACACACTCATGTGTGTGTTTGGTGTTTATTTGTTATTTTAATCATTCTAGTTTCAGTTTTTACTAATTTGGTCCCTCCACTTTTGTTTAACTTAAAGTTTAGGTGTTTTAACCTTATTATAAGTCACTTCAAGGTTCGTAACTAACTGGGTTATAAATTCCTTGTTAGTTTATTCTCGTTTAATTAATACTTTATAATGAAAATTTAAAGTTTTATAGTTTTGGGGTGTTACAAGTCCACCCCCCTTAAAAGGGGTTTTGTCCCCGAAACCGGATTACGTACCAAATAATGTAGGGTAGAGCCGTTGCATTTCCTCTTCGGATTCCCATGTGGTATCCGAACCCTTCCGGTGTTCCCATTTGACCTTTACTTGATTGATTTCTTTGTTCCTTAAGATTTTCACCTTACGATCCAAAATCGTGATCGGCTTCACCGCATAGTTAAGGCTATCATCCACCTCGATGTCATCGTAGTGGATATAAGCTGTTTCGTCCGCTAGACGTTTCCGAAGATGTGACACATGGAATGTGCTATGAATTCCGCTTAATTCCTCTGGTAGGTCAAGGCGGTATGCTACCCTTCCTACTCGTTCAACAATTTTAAACGGCCCAATAAATCTCGGGCTTAATTTTCCTTTTTTTCTGAATCGGATAATCCCCTTCCATGGGGATACCTTAAGCATGACCTTGTCGCCAACCTGAAACTCGATCGGTCTCCTCCTTTTTTCCGCATACGACTTTTGTCTATCTTGAGCCGCTTTCAAGTGTGCCCGAACCATATCAATCTTTTCATTAGTGGCTTGAACTATGTCTTTATGGGCGAGTTCACGTGGACCCACCTCATCCCAACACACTGGGGTCCGGCATCTCCTACCATAAAGCATTTCGTACGGAGCCATACCGATACTAGCATGGTAACTGTTATTATATGAAAATTCGACCAATGGTAGATAAACATCCCAACTACCTCCGAAGTCGATAATACATGCCTGAAGCATGTCTTCCAATGTTTGTATGGTTCTTTCGCTCTGTCCATCCGTCTGAGGATGGTACGCGGTGCTAATGAACAATTTCGTCCCCATTTGCTCTTGGAAATCGCGCTAGAAGTTTGAAGTGAATCGGGTATCCCTATCGGGCACGATGTATACCGGTACTCCGTGGCGTGCCACTATCTCATTAGTGTAAACCTCCGACATCTTTTCTGACGTATAAGTCTCACGTATCGGGATAAAGTGAGCACTCTTTGTCAGTCTATCACCAACCACCCATATTGCATCAAATCCACGGTTCGTCTTTGGTAGTTTGGTCAATAGGTCCATTGTAATGTGTTCCCATTTCCAAACCGGAATTTCCAACGGTTGGAGTTTATCGTATGGTTTTTGGTGCTCCGCCTTGACTTGTAGACATGTCAAGCATTTCTCCACGTATTTTACTACATCTCTTTTCATTCCGGGCCACCAATAATTTTGTTTCAAGTCATTATACATCTTGGTCGCTCCCGGATGAATGGAATAACAGGATTTATGAGCTTCATCAAGTAGAAGCTTTTTAACTCCACACGAGTTAGGAACCCAGATTCTACCAAAACGTGTCTTCAAACCGTTGTTGCCATCTACAAGATCCTTAAATTGGCCGACTATTCTTTCCTTCTTCTAGTTTTCCACCTTCACCGCTTCAACTTGTGCTCCTCGGATTTGCTCTAATAAACCCGAGGTCACAATGAGTTGCATCGATTGTACCCGAATTGGGGCATAGTCTCCCTTTCGGCTCAACACATCAGCCACTACATTGGCTTTCCTGGGGTGGTAGTGTATTTCACAATCACAATCCATGACTGTTTCCAACCATCGCATCTGCCTCATGTTTAATTCCTTCTGATCGAAGAAATATTTCAAACTTTTATGGTCGGTAAAGATGGTACATTTTACCCCATACAAATAATGCCTCCATATTTTTAAGGCAAATACCACTACTGCTAACTCAAGGTCATGAGTCGGGTATTTCTTTTCATGAATCTTCAGTTGCCTCGAGGCATAGGCTATGACCTTGCCTCGTTGCATTAAAACACATCCGAGCCCCGAATGTGACGCATCCGAGTAAACCACCATGTCGTCAACTCCGTCCGGTAATGTCAATACCAGTGCGTGGGTTAACTTTTCCTTGAGTGCTTGGAAGGCTTTCTCTTGTTCAATGCCCCATACAAATCTTTCCTCCTTGCGAGTCGGCTTGGTTAGTGGAAAGGCAATTTTGGAGAAATCTTGTATGAATCTCCAATAATATCCCGCGAGCCCTAAAAAGCTTCGGATTTCTGAAGGATTCTTCGGAGGGTTCCATTTTGACACAGCTTCTATTTTCGACGGATCTACTAGTACCCCATAAGTACTAATGATATGTCCGAGAAACTGCACCTCTCGTAACCAGAAAGCGCACTTTGAGAATTTTGCATACAGCTTTTCTCGTCTGAGTGTCTCTAACACTTCTTGCAAATGATACACATGCTCAGCTTCATTTTTCGAATATACTAGAATGTCATCGATAAACACGATTCCGACTTATCCAGCATAGGTTTGCGAACCCGGTTCATGAGGTCCATGAAAGCAGCGGGTGCATTGGTCAACCCAAAGGGCATTACAAGGAACTCATAATGCCCGTACCGTGTACGGAAGGCCGTCTTCGGTACATCTTCCTCCTTGACCTTTAACTGGTGATACCCCGATCTGAGGTCAATCTTTGAAAACCAACTCGCTCCTTGTAGCTGGTTAAATAAGTCATCAATTCTAGGAAGTGGGTATCGATTTTTCACCGTGAGTATGTTTAACTCTCGGTAGTCGATACACATGTGATCACCTACTAGTTAACTACCAACTAGTTTAAGCATTCAAAACACGATTAGTTAAATTAATCATAACGTAAACATTGTCTAAACAAAGTTAAATCAACGCGAAAGCTTCAAAAGTTCGTGTTCGGTTCTTCAATTATGCTTGATCGCCATCCGGAAGGTCCCCCTTTATCACCTAAGGTCAAAACCACATAAAATGTTAGTTTTGATAATGTTAGAATGGCTATAACAAGTTTCATGAGTGAAAACAACAAAATTAAACAATTTCAGAATTTAAGGGGGGGGGGGGGGGCGTAGCGCTACACCTAGCCCCCTTTTTGACATCAAGTTGTTTTATTGTATTTGTTGCTGCACTTTGCCCAGCTACGAAAATTCACCAATATTAACTTAGAACTTGCATAACTTTCGCTATACTAGTCCGTTTTTCGTACTTCTTTTTCCCACGCAGCCGTAATTAAATTACGGACCCGTTTTTCAACACAATTTGCATAGAAATACCATTTCAAGAATAGTTTGCCTATAATTTAGCTCCTTATTTATTTGACCCGTTTGTTTATAAGTTCTACAACTTGTATTGTTGTCATCACATGTTTTAGGCCATTTCACCCATTCCCGTATTTACCAATTATGGCGTTTCGCTCATCTCCCGAGGGTTGCTTATGAAGAAATCATCATGCTTGTTTTCAAGGATTTAACCATGCTTTTCTAAATCATTTGACAAGTAAAATTTCCGAACTTATCCCTCTACAAGGGTTCATTTTGCAACAAGTTAGCGTGTCCGCTTCACGGCTTACGCTTTGTTTATAACCAATCAACAAGTGATGGTCATTGACTTCGACGTTTACAATTCAACTTGTTTTGACCCGTTTGGATGTCGAATGGAGACCACCATTTCAAGACATACCAAACTTTATTTTAACAATTGTTTTGACCCGTTTTGTTTGCCTAGTGTGCTTCGTCACTTCCGTGACTTAACGGGTCTCCTCTTTTGCCAAATTTCAATATGACAAGCTAAGATAAATAAATGAATGTAAAGTAACGAAACCATAGGTCACGTACCTTTAGAGCACACCCTTCAAACGCGTATCGCCTCCGGCTTGTCTGCTTGACGATCCGGACTCTTTACCTAAAGAGTTCCATTCACAACCAATTTAGAACTCTTTTATAATCAGTAACGCACAATTCATTTTGATATTCGAATCTGCGGTTTTGCCTGCTCTTTAACATTTTAATCCGCACTTAGACGTTTTAACAAACACCTAGCGGGTCAGATTTTTACATAATCAATACTAGGTTCATGACATGTTATTTCCATCTATATCAACTTCAATTAAGCATACCAACACATTATTTTAACATCAATATTCCAAAAATTACTTCATAAATTCAGATTTCACTAGAACAAGCATTATGATCCTAGTGTTCATCTAATTTCTACAAACCCATTGATCACCTACAATGGTGATTATAAACCCTACAAGTATGATGCAAGGTTTTTACAAGAAATCATCTAGGGTTTATCCCTAGACATCATATCACTTCTAATTTCAACTATACAACAATCATGCAGGTTCAAATTCAAAACTCACGAGTTCATCTAAAATTTGAAGTGGAACCACATATCGAAATTTCACATACCTTACGATCCCTTCGTCGAGGTGATGACTAATATGTATTCAGATTTCGATTTAGACTTGATTTAGGCCTCCAATTTGTGAGTTTTTATGAAAATCAGGGTTTGAAAGAAACCCCCTGGTCGCCCCTTTCTTCTGTACGATCCAGGCACACACTCATGTGTGTTTTTGGTGTTTATTTGTTATTTTAATCATTCTAGTTTCAGTTTTTACTAATTTGGTCCCTCCACTTTTGTTTAACTTAAAGTTTAGGTGTTTTAACCTTATTATAAGTCACTTCAAGGCTCATAACTAACTGGGTAATAAATTCCTAGTTAGTTTATTCTCGTTTAATTAATACTTTATAATGAAAATATAAAGTTTTATATTTTTGGGGTGTTACAGTTTACTAAATTCTTCCCTGTCCTGAGGACTATACTTCATAGGTTTTACCCTTATAATTGTTTTAGGATCTATTAATTTAATAGATGCCTTCATCCATTTTTTTGTCTTTTCTAGATCAATTGGATTTTCTGAACAAACTTTTTCGAGTTGTTCTTCAATTTTTTGAAATTTGTGTATTTCAAGTAAGAATATTTTTTCTGGTTTTATAACCTCTTGAACTATATTAGTTCCAGGGATTTGTTTTATCTTTGAATCTTTTTTCATAGATTCAAGAAAATTTGGTTTTGAGATTTGAAAAGCCTTTGTAACCTTTTTAATCAAAATCATTTCTTGATTAAGATGAAAAGATACTCTGTCTAACCATTGAGTAAAAGGTCCATAAAGTTGACAGAAATTATTTCCAAGAAGTAAATCTGTTGGTGCATACGTCTGTCGACTTCGTCTTGTATCGAGTCTTGCATTATTCAAGGCACGAAGACCGAGAAATCAAGTTTACAAGTGATTTCGCTTGAACTGCTTATTTCGCTTGAATAATGTGATTTCGCTTGAGTGTGAATTGTTGTGATTTCGCTTGTAATGAGATTTCGCTTGAGTCTGTTCAAGCGAAATCAAACATCTATAAATAGGAGATAGGTTGTTTCATTTGTAGCGGAATTAGGAAGGTTGTTTCCGACGGCGAAGCTCTGTCGAAGTGTCTTCAGAATTGTAATCGTTTCAGAATCAATATACAAGACAGTTTTAGTGAATATCTTGCTGAATTCAACTCATCATGTCTGTTTCCGCCTTTCATTTTGAGTAGAACACCTCTGGTCGACTCATTTCGGGTCCAACAACGATCCTACATGTGGTATCAGAGCTCAGGAGGAGGAGTTCTGCAGATTTCAGCCTGATTTCATTTTGTTTTCTTACTTCTACACCTTCTTTTCTCAATTGAACAAGTTTTAACGGTTAAAATGGCCTGAATTTTTCACAACATACGTGAAACAGTGTTTTAACAAACCCTTGAGAATATCATATCAAAATTCAAAGTAAAAATGACAAAACTGGGCCAAACAGTTAATTCCGCTTGAACGAGTAACCTAATTCCGCTTGAACGAGTAACCTAATTCCGCTTGAAAATTTGAAA
This sequence comes from Helianthus tuberosus, assembly GCA_030545235.1. Lineage (NCBI taxonomy): Eukaryota > Viridiplantae > Streptophyta > Magnoliopsida > Asterales > Asteraceae > Helianthus > Helianthus tuberosus. The sequence goes on from CM060416.1 coordinate 126,467,254, forward strand.
CGGAATCAGTGATTCCGCTTGAAAACATATTTCTGTTTGGTGATTCCGCTTCAAATTGGTTATTTCGCTTGAAAGTTTCAAGCAAAATCATAATTTCGCTTCAAGTTTGTGATTTCGCTTGAAAATTTCTAATTTCGTTTGAAAGTTTTGAGCAGGTAATTTCGCTTGAGATCTTATTCCGCTTGAGAGTGTCTGTTTTGTGAAAAAGTTTGCCGAATCATGGAAGAGGAATTTTATAACGCGTTTGCTACATCTCCGACTAGTCCAGCTACCATTGCTCATAACATGAACTTGGAAAACGAAACTGGAACTTTACAAAACCCCCTAAACTTATGGGAATTGAGGAGTACCATGGCTGGAAAAATCGTTTTGAAAATTGGGTTCAGGCAAACCATCTAAAGAGCTTGGGAAAGCATTGTAGCAAAATATGTTAGACCACAGACTGCTTTGAAAGTTGATAAAATCATTTCAGAATTCACAGACAATGAGAGAGACAATTACAAAGGAGAGAAAATGATGATTAGTCTTTTACAACAAGTTGTCAAAGAAGACATCTTTATTTTGCTTCAGCATGATGGTAGTGCATTTTCGATTTGGGAGGCACTTGTAACACCCATAATATTTTTTAACATTTACATAACATTAAAGTAAACATTTTATATGAAAAATGTCACTTAACAAAAACTTTTGCATCATAAGTATTTAAACATGTTTACAACATCCAAAACATCGTTAAAAGTGTTTACAAAATCCACTTTTATTAAAACAAAACAAGATCGAGTGCGGAAGCTTCATTGAGAGGTGTGTTTGGTTCTTATTCGTGGCTTGATCTTCATCCGGAAGCATATAACATTCACCTAGAATCAAAACCAACATAAAAGTTAGTTTTGATAGTTTATTTACAAGTTACTACAAGTTCCATGAGCCAAACAGTTAAAATAACAAGGATTTGCAGGTTTTACACCCGTCGCGTGCCGTAGTCGAAACTACGCTCAAAAACGGATTCGATTAACTAGGATATGCAAAATTTCAGCAAAAGTGACTGGACTCTACCGTAACTTACGGTAGCCACCGTAAGTTACGGTAGCCATTGGGCAAAACTGGTCTGCCGTAAGGCAGTAGAAAACTGCCGTAACAATTTATTCGCTACCGTAAGTTACGGTAGGTACCATAACTTACGGTAGCTTTCAAACTTAACATCTGAATTCACAAATTAATAGGCTTCGAGCCCTTGGCTTTAAAATTCATTTTTAAAGACATTTGACCCGTTCAAATTTTTAAACCACAAACTTGTTTCTATTTAACCATTAAGCATACATCAACATGTTTATCTCTAAATCCTTAGTTCGGGTTTGTAACTTTTGTGAATTACGCGGCTAGTTCCCAATCTATGCGCATAACTCTTTTGACCCGTTTCGAAGATTTAAACCTTTTAAGTTTAAATCTTTCCCCTTTGTTATGCACAACCTACTGTATACTTATCTACAACACACAATATGCATACCTGGTTCGGATCAACACATTGACCCGTTTAATACCTTGCGTCCATAATATGCTATTTCATAGCACTGCTAAGTCTTAACCAATTTATCATGTGCGCATAAGACTCGACATGCATTTATTAGTCATTATATGTCAATGGTATCGACATTGCCATTTGACCCGTTTGGTCTAAACGACCAAACATTTTGCGCTTATATATAAATGGTATGTATTTACCAATTCGTTAAGTAATTCATTTCGGATTTCTCACCATTTAGTTGTGTCTCTTAAATTCGTTTCTTACACGTTTAACTCAACATGGCTTATGCCACTTGGTGTCGTTTTATACTTCAACTTTTATCTATTTATACGTGACTAAATCGTCGTTTTCACTTTTTACTTCGTTTAGGCTTACTTATAAAGTAGCCATTCGAAAACTCATTTTATATATTTCATCACATGACCAAAATATCGTTTCAACCATTTTTACCATTAAACATGGTTTTCATCTTTTGATATGTTCCGACCCATATCAATTTGTGTCGGAACCGTATTTCGATTATAACCTTTGTTGTGTTTATAACTTATAAATAAATGTATATCCTACAAAAGGGTGTAAGCTTTACTTACTTTGCATCCGGTTATGCTCTTTTTCCGCGTACTTGATCCGTTTGACCCGCTTCTTTCCCAAGTCTTCATCTAGCTTGTCTAGAGTCAAACTATCATCATCACAATTCGTAAGACGGTTAGATTAGTCATAATCATTTACGACTATTCCATCCTACGGGTTTTATGTCGAATTTATCATTCGTCCATATCAAAATTATCATTCGATCTAATCATTGGTCAGTTTGACTTTTTAAAAGTCAATTGACTTATCAACATATTCAAATGCACATTTGGTTCAATGAACTCACTTAGGCATATTTCATCCGAACTCTTAACGAAATCAAATTTTACATACTAACTAGTAGGCCGCGATTTCATTTAGGCATTTCATATCACTGAAAATGGGCTATTTTTGGTGACTTGTTTAACCTGTTTACAAGTCTTAAAAAATTATGATTTTTTTATGTGGCGTACATCTCAGAGGGTTAGGCCTTGTGTTAAAATTTCAAGATCTACCTCTTTACCAAAAATTCATAAAAATTCATTTACTAAGCTGCAATCAGATTCGTCACTTCTGACTGCTGCTTACGGAAAAATTCATTAAAAATTCCTCGTTTATTCAATTGACGAAATTCCAATTGGTGATTCTTTTAATCACTTAAAACTTTCTATAGTAAGAATTTGAAATCATAACTCAATTCCTAAATTGAGTTATGACATTCGTAATGGGCTGCAAATTCTGCCAGAAAACGCAGCTTGAACCTTTGATACGGAAAAATTCATAAAACGCTCAATTTTCGTCGAAAAAATGCGATTCCAGTGGGGTTTTAAAGATATTTCCTGGAATTACATTTTAAACTCAAGAAACACACGTTTTTGTCAAGTTTTGTTCAGGTTACAGCCAGTACAAGTTGGCTGTAATTTCTGATCAGGAGTTGTTTGCATTCAACTTTCAATTTAATCATGTTCTTGACATCATAACACTAATTTTTAGCAATCAAAACCCTAAAAACATCTCATACATGGATTTAGCATCAACAAAAATCTGAATTTACTTGAGCTAGGCATGATTTCAATATATTCTTGTCTAGGGTTTACTCCTAAACACTACAATGTTCCTATTTCATCATATAACGAACATGCAACCATCAATTTCAGATTTCTAAGTTTACCTAGAAATCCAACTAGAGATTCTTCATAAAATTTATATACCTTATGACTCCCCTTTCAATGGAGATCACGAATTTGTGTTTGAGACTTGATTTAGAACGAATTTGAGCTCTCAGTTTGGTGGATTTTTGGAAGAACTAGGGTTTGTGGGATCCCTTGTGTCGCCCCCTGTGTTTGTACGACCAGACACACACTCTTGTGTGTGTTTGGTGTGTTTTAATTTGTTTTTAATAAATCAAGTTTCAAGTTTAAGAAGTTTGGCCCCTCCATTTTCCTTAGTTCATAATTTAAGTGTTTTAACCCACTCATAAGTCACTATCTAACTAGGTTAGAATTATTCCTAGTCAACTTAGTAGGTTCGGTAAGTTAAAAACCCGTTTTATTTTAAATCCCTTTAACTCGGACTCCTTATGAACTTTTGTCTTCTCAAGTCGTTTGCTCTTTTTTTTATTATTAGGCTTATTTATTTGAATCCTAATAATTTCCGGGTTAACCTTTTCTGCTAACGGTATTCGACACGCTCTTTAGTATTAACGGGGTTTAATTACCAAACCCATTTTCGGGGTGTTACAAGTCTACCCCCCTTAATGAGGTTTCGTCCCCGAAACCTTATTTACGTATTTCTTTTAATTTAGACTAAACGAACCTAGTTTCGTTTTCAAGACATTCACTCGTTCTTTTTGATCTAAAGTTTTCATTTATATTGACGCGTACGTCTTTCATGTGTAAGGCCTCGCGGGCCGTTATTTTTAGCTTATATGCATTATCCTTATTGACCGAGTTGTCACTTGACCACTTAGTCTCATCAACCTGTTAACATGTTTATCCTGCGCTTGTCTTATATTAACAAGCTCTTTGTATTTGTCATAACGTTTTCTTGACTTTGAAAAGTTTTACCGGCTAGACTAATTAGTCGCCATCACTTCATACCCCGTCACCCGGGTATACTATTTTGCCATCTCTGGCCTTATGTGTGTTTAAGATTTTCTAAACCACCTTATACTACTTATGTTTGTTAAAACATTGCTTTTGACTAAAAACTAAAAAAAAATTTGTTTACGTTTTCTCTGTCTTATGTCTTTTCCTCATGTCTAGGAATTTCTGTCTAAGTTTTATTCCTGACCATTATTATTTTACATGGAGAATTGTAACCAGTTTTCCACGCTTTATCCAAGTGACCCGCAAGTTCTTTTACTTAGCCTCGTAAGCTTTTCTTTTCTTTAGATTTTCACCTTTTTAAGGTGAGAACCCCAACAATTCGTTTCTTTCTATTTGTGACCTGAAGGTCTTTTTGGTCCCGTAGATTTTAACACTATTTATAATCCCGTAGGTTATGATGATCCCGTAGATCATCTTTTATTCGGCTTTTTATTCAACTATATGTATACATATAGCATCAAGGCACCTCTTTTTATGTTTGGAATTATTTACTTTTAATTTTTTTTAATTAATTTTTTTTTTGGATTTCTTTTAACCTTGACCGTAGTCTAAGGCTACATTTGTTTTCTTTCGAATTATCTTTCCGACCTTATGACTTTTATCGTCATTTACACATCGGTTTGTCCTACGTTTACCGTTACCCGGTTCTTACCTATACTTTTTTTACGACCCGTTACCCGGTTTCTTTATCTTAGTGTTTTTAACTTTCTTGTTTCGCTAGTTTGCGTTTCTCCTATCTACATTCCTTTACAACCCGTCACATAGGTTCATTAATATTTTGCGCTTCCATTATTAGGTTTGCGCTTACTTGCATTACCAAGCTTTTACACTTTATTTATCTCGTTTGACTTATTCATGTGAGATTTCATTACTCATGAACGTCAAACTTCATCCTTCATTCGACCCGTTCAACTTTAAAAGAGTTGAACGTAGTTATCGAAATTTATGTTTGCAATTTCTCATCATCTTTTAGTCATGACTCTTAATCCGAGTCCTTTGACTTTCTATTCGCGTTCCCGTCTCTTGGTTTACGCATACTTTCAAAATCCTACCCATCTATCGGGTATCTTTACCGAAGTTATCATCAAGTAACCATTCTTATATGGTTTTAGACGTCACTTTAATTTATTTGGTTGTCTTAGCGAAATTCATCGTTTTTATTCAGTCGAGTCCTTTATTCTTTAGTCTACCCCCTTTGACTTGTCTGTGTGAATTTCATCACTTATGACAGTCAAACTTTATACCCTATGTCTTAGCATTCACGTTAGTTGGTTCGTATTTTCATTTACTTTAATCTTTTTCCCTTCTCTCGGGCTCGTTATTCTAACGTAATACGCTTCCGTCGTCCGACTTGCGTTTACGTTTACTATCAACATTTTACTTATTTGACTCATTTGGGTACCTTTTTAATTTGTCCCTTTAACCCCGTCCTTACTACATCGGATGTAAATGTGTCCGCTATAAGAAGTTCATGGTATCATATGCCACTACTTACTTGGCCAGAGTAAGCGATTAACACATGACACGCATGACCTTTTTATAGTTTTCACATCACGCCCTATGTAAGTAATGCCTCTATTTGTTTCTCTTGGAAACAATATCCCGAATACATTTTATATTCGGGTTTTTCCAAGTTTTTAATCTACATATGCAACTTTCAATTTCTACATATTTGTTGCATATTACTATTTGTGCAATTAAATTTAAAATGTGCACCTGGTAATGCTTTCCCTAACGGGCTTCTCTTGCCATTAGCCTTGTTCGCGACCGCCACGCGATTTAGGTCCTCGATGAGCATACTCTTTGGACCGTTCCTCTATCAAGTCCGTGATTTGTTAAACTCTCGCTATCTTCATATGCGAGTGTCCTTCAACTAAAACATTTACAACAGTTAGTAATTTTGACATTAATAAATGCACGTATTGTAATACAAGCCTTTTTACTGCACGTGATTTCGTTAACTATACTAATCATTTTTGTTGGTGTAACGTGCATTACACGATACCCTTTGTGTTGTTCACAACACTTTAATCCTACTAAACTATTAACATACATGTACTTACCGGATTTGCAATCAAGCTTCGAACCGAACACACTTTATTCTTTAACCATGAGCTCTGATTACCAACTTGTAACACCCATAATATTTTTTAACATTTACATAACATTAAAGTAAGCATTTTATATGAAAAATGTCACTTAACAAAAACTTTTACATCATAAGTATTTAAACATGTTTACAACATCCAAAACATCGTTAAAAGTGTTTACAAAATCCACTTTTATTAAAACAAAACAAGATCGAGTGCGGAAGCTTCATTGAGAGGTGTGTTCGGTTCTTATTCGTGGCTTGATCTTCATCCGGAAGCATATAACATTCACCTAGAATCAAAACCAACATAAAAGTTAGTTTTGATAGTTTATTTACAAGTTACTACAAGTTCCATGAGCCAAACAGTTAAAATAACAAGGATTTGCAGGTTTTACACCCGTCGCGTGCCGTAATCGAAACTACGCTCAAAAACGGATTCGATTAACTAGGATATGCACGACCCGCTCTTTAGTATTAACGGGGTTTAATTACCAAACCCATTTTCGGGGTGTTACAAGGCACTTGAGAAGAAGTTTGAAGGAAGTACAGAAATGCTCAAGAGTAAAGCATCTTAGATGAAAAAGGAGTTTGAGTTGTTTACAAGTATGCCAGGAGAGACTACAAAGACTCTTATTGAGAGATATTGTCATCTTGTGCATACCATGTCTCAGTTGAAAATTACTAAAACTCCAGCAGAATGGGTTGAAAAGTTAGCGGATGCATTACCGCAGAAAGAATGGGGTACTTATCTCAGGATTTTAAAGAATTCTGGAGAATTTAGCAGATTGTCAATTGGACAGTTTATTGAAAAGCTTGAGGCACAAGATCTTGAACAACAAAAGATTGCTAGAATGAACAGCTCAAGTAATCAACAAGACATCAAATTGTACTATAAAGGAAATATTCAAACTATTGAAGCAAGTCCAAAGATTCAAACTGCTTTTAGTGTAGGAAATTCATCTGGATCAGCTAGTCAAAGTTCAATCAACACTAGTGGATTTTCAAATGTCAATCCTCCAAGTGTTCAAAATTCAAATGTTGGTAATGGACATATGATTCAGTGCAATGTGGCATTGCATCTTCAAAATGGACAGAATTTTTCTGAAGAAGTTGTAAAAAGTCATATGGCATTACTGGTTACTGCTTTGGAATCTTATGAAGGATTGATTGCTGGAAGAATTGGTAATCCTATGCTAACAAAGGAAGATTACGATCAGATTGATGCAGAGGAATTGGAACTTATGGATATAAAGTGGTGCTTAGCAAGTGTTCTGAGGAGAGCTGAGAAATTCAAAATGATTACAGGAAGAAATGATTTCTTGGATGCACATGTTTTAGCTTTGGGTTTTGATAAATCTAAAGTTACTTGTTTTCGATGCAGGGAGAAAGGTCATTTTAAAAGAGAATGCAAAAATCAAGAAGCAAATGGAGCAAAGAATCCATTTGGTGGTCATGATTACTATCGGAAAGCTATATATCAACAAATCACTCATCAACCGCATCAACAAAAGGATTCACAAACTGCTCATGGGAAAATGATTGAAGATGCAAATAAGAAAGCTTATTATGGTATCATTGATCAAGATGATGAGAAAATGGCTCCAGGATTTAGCTGGGATAGGTTTGTGGATGAGAATAGGGAGTTTAAAGCTTTCATTGCTCAAATTGTTCAAAAGCCAGAATTTATGAAAGAATGGATATCAGTGTTATCTGATGAAGAGAAAAGTCAAGATGAAGAATCTGTTTCTTCTGAAAATAGTTCAACAGATTCTAGTGATGATGATGAAGATATTGAACAGATAAACATTGGAAAAACTCATTTATCTTCTGACAGTTTTGAATTTTATTTTGCAGAAAAATTGAAGAAACTTAAAGAGAGAAAAGCTGCAAAAGAAATGAAAGAAGTTAAGGTTGTTGAGAAGATAGTTGAAGTGGAAAAAAGTAGTTGAAGTGGAGAAGATTGTGGAGATTGAAAAGATTATTGAAGTAACTAAACCCTGTATTACATGTTTGGAATCTTGCAAATAATGTGAAGATAAAGATGAAAAGTTTAGTGAGCTTGAAAAGTTGAAAGAGAAGTTGCTGTTTGATGTCAAGAATGTGAAAGAATCGTATGATGTATTGAACAAAACTGTGAATAGTTTGCAGAAGACAAACACCGAAAGAGAAAATGATTTGAAAATGATGAATGCAACAATGATGTCGAAACAGAAAGAGATCAATTACTACATCGAAGAATGTGCGAAATGGAAGCAAGAGTTGGAAACTGAGAAAGCTGAAAATGAAAGAATCAGACGATTACTAAAAAGTTATTCGAGTTATGATTACTTAATTGACAGAATTTATCCAACTGTTGCAGGTTTTAAAGTGTTTGAAGATAAGAAGCCGAAGAAAAAGGATACTGGTAAGAAACAGAGTGTCAGTTATAACAAGTGTCCGCCTCCAATTTGGGAAGGGTATTTGTCTAGAAAACCGAATGAGGAACAAGTAAAAAAGGCAGTCAATATAAAATTGGAGTCCGAGATAACCGATGTATTACCAGACAATATTGACATCACATTCACAGCGTCCGACATAGATCATGAGTCTGAGTTAATAAAAATGTTGGTCGATCAGGTGTTAGATAAGGATGAGGAGTCCGAGTCAATATCCGAGTCAAGGAGTTCGAGTTCGTCTGTCAGGAGTTCAAAGTCGTCGGGAAAACGGGTGTATAGTAAAGAATTTTTGTTGTTAAAATCTAATTTGAATGACGAAACATTTGAAGTTGCATATACTTTGAATGATTCTGACAAATTATATTTTGATAAAGAATTTCCAATAAGAAGTGTTCAAATTGAAAAAATTAAAAAGGTTTTCAAATTAACAGAAATTAATATTTCTGAAATAAAAGATTTAAATCTTTCTGAAAAACCTAAAAAGTACACTTCAAGAGTTCAACAAAGATTGAACAAGAAAAAAGGTTACAATTCTGGTTTTGGTTTTCAAAAGAAGCCAAACCATAACGGTAATTTCAAAAGAAAAGGATTATGATTTATTCCACCTGAAAATCATAAAAATGAGAAAATTTCTAAAACAAATACAAAATTTGTTTCAGGGACAAATTGTGAAGAAGAAGCAAAGAGCACATTCTGGAAACAGTCAAACCAGGAGTTTCTTGCTGAAAAGATGAAGAATGGAGTTTTTCAAAGAAAGGAGACTAGAACCTGTTACAGATGCAATGAAGTTGGTCATATTGCATGGAACTGTCCTCAAGTAACAAAAACAAAACAGGGAGTCTCATAAAAACTTAAAGAAATAGTTGTTGACAAAACTGAACCACCAACTGAAAAATTTAAAATTTTTAAAAACTCAACATATGAAGTTGGTGAATGTTCAAAGAAGTTCTACAGGAGAAGTGTGAATCTTGACAATAAAAAATGGGTTGTTAAGAAATCGTATGTGAAATCTGGCGATGAATCTGATTCCACAAAATCAGAGGAGCCACAAGTTGTTAAAAATGGTGAAAACTCAGTTCCGTCTTTGGATGATGTTCGTTTTCCACCATTGCGGGCTGAGAATTTTAAATCAAAAGTTGGGAAATTTGAGATCTCAAATCAATTTTATTCTCAAAAGAAAGAATTTGATGTTGAGAAAGCTTTTAATGGAAATGTGAAAAAGATCTATGGGAAAATGGTCGAGGGAAAGGCCAAAGGGGTTAAAGATTTTTATGCTACAAAGAAAGCAAATTATACCCCTGATAAAAATGAGGAAGCCACACCCAAGGAAGGTCAGGCTTGGGTGTCCATACTCTTTGTTTGAAAAACCTGACTTGCCGAAGCTCCCAAGTTGGTAATCGTGGAGCAGGAATCGGCATCTTTCTTGAGAAATTCACAGGATGGTAACAGTGATATTTCAACTTATAAGTGGTAAATCAGGGACATTAAATTGTACTTGATTTTCTACAAGTGGTTAAAAAATGGAGTTCATTTCATTGTAAAGAAGAAAGAAACAAAGTGATGATTTCTCACCCTAACCTACAAGTGGTAAAATCAGCAAAACTTATTTTCCGGAAAAATCATTTTGGTTAAAACAAACTTAAGTGTTTTGAAATCATAATGAGAAAATAGTTTGTTGAAAGGGGGAGTTCTGATTGTTTATGCCAAGTGGATGGCAAATTGAAGTGATTCGATATCAGTTGTCACGTTACTTGTACAGTTTGTTTTCAAATTTCCTTAAATGATTTTGAATTTTAGGGGGAGTAAGAATTTTTCAGAAAATCCAAAAACATTTGAAAATTTGAAAAAGGAAAAAAACATGATAAAATACAAAAATGAGTTTGTTGTGAAAAAGAGGATATGATAGTGCATCAGTAGACAGTTACAGTATGCTAAAGAAATGTAATGTTTAAATAGCGTTAAACGGTCTCACTGATGATATACCGATAGGTTTTTACACATTTAGTAAGCTTTTTCGGGATATAAACTTAAATTCAAACTTGCTTATTTTGTGGGGAACACTACTTGGATATATAGGTAACCCCTGAAATTTCGTTTGAAAGATCCCTTTTTCTGAGATACTAGGTCTTTATGCTCAGTGATATCTGGGGTATTATCCCGGGACTTCTGATTTTGCGGAAGCAATGGCCTAGTCCCCGGAGAATACTTTACGCTTGCTTGAAATAAAAGCTTGCCCTTAGTACAAAAAATGATGAAACATTGAAAAATGCTAATCATGTGCTGTTGTGAAAAAGATCCTCTAAAGGGGACCCACCAAAAGTCGAAGCCGCCATCTCTCTGCTGAACGGAAGTTCTGACCTGAGATCTCACGGTTCTTCGCATTTAACCCCTTACAGATATCATCTGTGGTATACTCACCTGTAAGACTGAATATTGGGATCTGGATACAGGAGTATATTCAAGAGGTGGGACACATGAATGAGTTTAAGTCCTTAATACACCTAATTCATATCCTGAATCAGTTGAAATTTGTGTGAAAATTTACATGGATCAGTATATCGGCAATCTAAGTGAATTGTTTAATTCTTAATGTGTAACTAAGCTCAACGGTACTTGTGACTTGTCAAAAACTGATATGATCCTCTTACAAAAACTCACAAAAATATTGTCTGTAAATATTTCTTTATTGCATTTCATTTCTTTTCAAAAATACAAAAAAAATTTAAGTGTATTTTAGCATAAATTTTGAAAAATCCAAAAAGATTTTTGACAACTGGTGTTGAAGCGCTGATTTTCAAAATTCCAAGTGCTAAACATGATGAGCATGTGGTGAGGGGGAGCTTGTGTTTAAATGAGAAAAGGTTTTGAATATTTAATTACAAGTGGTTCATCAATTATTAACATTGTTATATCATTCTGGATAAATTTGAGGGGGAGTCTGGTTATATAAATTTGTCAAATGTTAAATTTGTGAAATTTATTGTGAGGAAGATGATGTGCAGGATGGCCTGGATTCTGAAATCTGAGTATAGAGCCAGGTCATGATCCTGATCCTGTGATAGACAAATTACAATCAACATCTGAGGAAAGAGTGTTCGAGGAGAGTTTGTTGATGCTGAAGAATAAAAAGAGATAAAGTTTGAGGATGCTTACATTGTGAGATACTTTGAAGAGAAGTCCGAAGACCGATAAAGACTGAAGACGTTGAAGACTCGACACTTAAGACCTAGTCAACATCCGAGGGGGAGTCTGTTGGTGCATACGTCTGTCGACTTCGTCTTGTATCGAGTCTTTCATTATTCAAGGCATGAAGACCGAGAAATCAAGTTTACAAGTGATTTCGCTTGAACTGCTTATTTCTCTTGAATAATGTGATTTCGCTTGAGTGTGAATTGTTGTGATTTCGCTTGTAATGAGGTTTCGCTTGAGTCTGTTCAAGCGAAATCAAACATCTATAAATAGGAGATAGGTTGTTTCATTTGGAGCGGAATTAGGAAGGTTGTTTCCGACGGCGAAGCTCTGTCGAAGTGTCTTCAGAATTGTAATCGTTTCAGAATCAATATACAAGACAGTTTTAGTGAATATCTTGCTGAATTCAACTCATCATGTCTGTTTCCGCCTTTCATTTTGAGTAGAACACCTCTGATCGACTCATTTCGGGTCCAACAACGATCCTACAAAATCCATACCTGAATCTTGTTGATAGATAGTAGGAATGGTAAATGGTTCTCCAGAAAAATAGATTATAAGATTTCTACAAACCTTATCTAATTTAATGACTTCTTTGTTAGCAATAATTGCCTTAATATCTTTGGGAGTGTTTTCCCATAGATCATCAGGAATTATATGTTTGCTTGCTAAACAATGACTTGCCCTTGTATCTACATAATAATGTAGAGCAATTGTTTTATATCCTTTGAAAAAGATTTTTCCTTTGATATAAATTGAATTTGGATTAGTTATATTTGAATAGGCTAATTCAAAATAATGAGTTTGTTTATAATCCCCCAACTAAAAGAGTGGTTATAATTCATTATGAGTCTTCTGTTGAAGAATCGGAGGATGACAAGTTATCTAGTATTTCTAATGTATTTACTTGTGTATAGCCATAAAAAATAGTTTCAGAAGGAAAATATCCTTCAATTTCAGCTTCTGAGATAAATTTTAATTTTTCCGGAATTTTTTGTTTGTTGGGACATTCGTTGGCATAATGTCCTTCTTCAGAACATATCCAGCAACGACATTTTTTCTTCCCTTGAGGACAGACCTTAGGTTTTTCTTTAGAAAAATAATTTCTTGGTGAAAATTTTCTTTTCTTGGTTTTCCAAAAACGTTTTTTAGTTTTTGTTTTATATTTATTTTTATATTTCTTTTTGAAATAACCTTTATCTTTTGTTGGTTCACAGCCAAAAGATAATTGTGGTAACTCAGTGAGTTTTTTACAACAGTTTTTATTAAAACGTTTTAACTGTTTTTGTTTATTAGAAAAATCACAATAGGCTGCAATTTGCTCTTTAACAATTCTTGTAGCAAACCCAAGAGAGTGCATTGTAAACTGATTTTTTTCTTTATTCCATCGTTCTTTTGTCTTTTCTCCGACGATGGGAATTTTCATTAAGTAGGCATCAATCCAAGAATGGAATTCACTTGTGCTTAATTTATATAAATTTGTTTCATAAAGACAAGTGAAGTTGTCTAAAAGACATATATCGCAAAGTTGTGCTTTAGCAAGATTTTATCTTGCTTTTTCTAGCAACTTTTGATTTTCTCGGTATTTATCTGTCATGAAGTCAAGACCTAAAAACATCATGTATATTGCATTTATAATTAGATCAAAAAGATCCTCACCATGCAAATCTTCATTCCAAGTTATTCCTTTGATGAAGTTTTGGACAATTCTTGCATACTTATATTCAACTAATAATAACAAAGCCTTAGCATGAGAGAACTCTTCTGGATTAGTCTGAATGATTAGACTTATCTCAGTGTTCCATTAATCAATCACTTTTTTTCTTTTGTCGAGGTTAAAGATGCAATCGATTTTAATAGTATTAATAGTAGTTAAACTACCATTATTATTATTAGAATCAGGTATACCTTTATGATACGGCATGGAAAACTCCGTATTCTTTTTCTTATTAGAACGTCTGTTACTACTGCTAGTAGTGGATTTATTTACTCTATGGTTTGAAAACATTTCAATATCTGAAGAACTTTCTTCAGTTTCCGGTTCTTCATCCTTTAAAGCAAAGATTCGGCTCGAAGACATTTCAATATCTTAAGAACTTTCTTCAGTTTCGGGCTCTTCATCCTTTAAAGCAAAGATTCGTTCTTTATTTTTAGAAAAATATCTTTCATTTAATATTTTATTTTCAGAAAACTTTTGTTCACATTCTTTGTCATTTAATGAAATGAGGTGAACAAGTTCATTTATCTGTTCAACTGGAAGGGTTTCCAATTGTTTATATAAAATTTGATCTAATCTTTGAGTGATAGAGCTCATTTTACCCGCAAGATAAAATAATCTTTTTATCTTTAAGATTTTTAATTCTTAGTTCAAGCCTCTTTATTTGACTTTTATGAAAAGATATTTTATTCATTTTGTCTTTTGGATGCATGCTCCAATTATTGTAGTTTTTAAGAAACAAATTGATGGCATTTTGACGAAGTAAATGCCATATTGAGATTTCCATATCTAGCTTTTGAAAAGAGAGTTTTAAATATTCAAAACTAGTCATATGGGTGGTTTAGGTGGTCCAAAAGGCCATGTTAGTGCATTTGGACTTTTAGAACTTCCTAGAGATGGATTTCCAACGTTGAAGTTTGGAAATGAATACTTTTGAAAGCTTTTTTCATTATCAATTTTTTCTTTTTGCTTTTCGGGCATAAGAGTTTTTGAATTTATTTTTTCATCAATTTTGTCTGAAACATATATGATGATTTTTGCAGCGATTACCTCAAGATTTTCATTGGTAGATAAACTCTCCACCTTGCTAATTAAATCTTTAACAAGTTGCTCTAACTTCAAAAGGGAAGTCATGTTGTAGATATTATTGTTTTTTTTAGTTTTAAGCTCAATAAATTTTTGCTTAGAAGCAATAATGTTCTTTTTAACAATTTATATATTAAAAGATCTTATTTTATGACTTAACATAAAATTTTCTTATATTTGATATATTTTAATAAAAGAAATTTGTATATCTGCCTCTTCATAGGCGATTTGCTCATCAAGAGATTGTAAATATTTTAAAATTGGTTTTGAAGACATTATTCCCCCAATAACTTCTTTTAAAATTTCTCCATACCTGTCTATTCTTTCCGACATAGATCGTATTAATTGTTCGGAATTACTCGATTCTTTTATTTGTAAAGAGTTTCCAGCATAACTGTGTCTAGGTTTTGATACTAGAATTTGTTTATTTCGTGCAATATCTATTGCCCAATTTTCTTGTAATTGTGATGCTTCAGCGAATTTACTACCTTCAACAATTCCAATTTCTGAAAATATATCCTCAATTGTTATTGTAACACCCTTGCTATTATTTTACGGCTTTCGTATAGTTTACGAAAATAAACACGTAATTATGATTACATATAAATTGAAAATACTCAATCATTATTGTCAGTCGCACATATATACCTAAAATTAATTTGATCCCTTCTGATAAAAAGATTCCTTTTGATTTTCAAATGAGACAATTTCCACTGGCCGTATGTTTCGCAACGACAATCAACAAAAGTCAAGGGCAGTCACTTTCTAGAGTTGGTTTGTAATTGAAATAACATGTCTTCTCTCATGGTTAATTGTATGTTGTTTTATCAAGTGTGAAAACACGAGATGGAGTCAAACTACTAATACTTGACAACAATGGCAAACCTACAGATAAAACAACCAATGTGGTTTATAAAGAGATTTTAACAAATTGTGATCATTGCATATTCATGTATTTCAATTTGTCGTCGTAATCTAATCTATTCGGTTTTCTTTTACCGTGTATAAAATCATAATATTTAATGTCAGCGGTATTGAATAAATTTTCTTTTACCAACCCGCGAAATTCGCGGGTTCTTAAACTAGTTACATATAAATTGAAAATACTCAATCATTATTGTAACACCCTTGCTATTATTTTACGGCTTTCGTATAGTTTACGAAAATAAACACGTAATTATGATTCCATATAAATTGAAAATACAAGTTAATTAAAACTTTTCTAAATTTTA
Organism: Helianthus tuberosus; assembly: GCA_030545235.1. Lineage (NCBI taxonomy): Eukaryota > Viridiplantae > Streptophyta > Magnoliopsida > Asterales > Asteraceae > Helianthus > Helianthus tuberosus. The sequence goes on from CM060416.1 coordinate 126,483,205, forward strand.
AAATGTTACATCATGATTGGTAACAATTTGTCCTTTGAAAATAACGACTAAACTATGTGCGGAAGCTTGTAACTGCATCGTGTTCGGTTCTACGTTGAGCTTGATCTTCATCCGGTACTCCTGATATTCACCTATGATCAAAACCAACTTAAAAGTAAGTTTTGATATCTTAAATAATAGTATAATCAAGTTCTAGTATCGAACAATCAAAAATAAAATAAAATTTCGAAATTAAGTCTGTCGCGCCACGCGACAGACTCCTCTTGATCTTTCACGTGCCGCGAGCGTCCTCGCATGTCGCGCCAGGATTACTGCTCCCTGTCGTGTGTCGTAGGGGAGGCTGGTGTAACACCCCGTGTTTTGAAAGTCAAAGTCAAAGTCAAAGGAAGAAAAGATTGCTAATTGTGATCTGTCTCTCCTTGCTTAATTATCGAATGTACTTCTTGACATGTAATAGAGAATCTATTTTAATCGCTTTAGTTGTATTATGTGGAGTACATGTTAATAAATCGTTATTTAATCGCTAATTGATCTATCGCTAATCACATCACAATCGCATCGCAACCCGAATTATGCGTTCTGGATATTGTTTTACGTGTGTGTGTTATTTATGTGGTACTTGTGCATGTTTATTTATGTTTATATTATGTGGTGATTACTCGAAACGCAATCGCAACTCTATTGCAATGCAATCTCATCGCAGACTCGAGATTCACGGTTTATATTTAGGATGATTGTATGTTAGATATAGTATTGTGGAATTATTAAATCTATCGCATCGCTCATTCGAAACGCATCGCAACGCTCAATGCGCAAAACGAAAATATGAAAACCAACTCACCGGAGCCACTCGATCGAATGACCACTCGATCGAATGACCACTCGATCGAATGGCCATCCGATCGGATGGCCATCCGATCGGATAGTCATCCGATCCGTGGTCTGCGCGCACCTTTTTCCTCTTTTGGAAACCCTATAAATACCATGTCACATCAACTTTCATTGATGTGACAACATTCTCTCCAATCAGCTCGCTCAAGTCTCCCTTTCTCTCGATTTCTCCCAATTCTTGTAAGTTCATACCCCGAATCTTGTACTTCTATGATCTACACGCATTTCTCCATCAATTTCACCTTTAAATCTTCACTTTTAACCATGAAATCGCCGGGTTTGAGGTGTTTTAGGGTGATGTCATCATGGAGTTCTTATGAACTCCAAGGTTTGGCTTCATTCCACCAAGAACAACTCAGATCTGAAGGATTTCCACATGAATCAACACTGTTTTCGCATAAATCTAAACATTTTCGAGGTTAAAAGGATTGAAATATGGTTTTATTACTTTCTTTCAACTCTTTTACACTCAATGCACTCAAAACCGGTAGAATCGGAGCTAGTTCAGGCCTTCTACTCATTCCCTAGTGAAGCGTCGGCCCCAAATCTGATTCCAACCAAAGTGACAACCGATTTCGGGTTAAACATGAACAAACTGTCAAGAACAGTTAGACCGATCAGATTGGGGTGATTCTCGTTCGAACGGGTGACTAGGGCCTGATGGAGTTTCTCCGATTGTTTAACACGTTGTCATACCGTCTCGGTCAAACCGTAAACTATCAAAATTTAACAAGTTTCCAAAACGAACAAATCCACGAGCAAAATGCCATTTGATCGGTTTGCCATCCGATTGAACGGCAATCCGCACGAGTGACAACTAAAACCTCAAACACTTAAACATGTTCAAAGAAGGTTAGTTTCCAACGAACCACCACCCGATCGGACGGCCATCCGTTCGGATGACCATCCGTCCGGATGACCTGAATTGTAGGAACCCTTCTCTTTTTATAAAATGCTACAACGAAAACTTCAAAGCCATCATACACAAACATACCCATCTCAAACGAGTGACCACCGACCGAATGGCCAACCGATCGGATGACCATCCGATCGGATCGCCATCCGATTGGATGACACTTCGACACTACAACACTTGCATCGTTTTACACGCCACTTATCGCTTATGGTATCATTCTGTAACTAGGCTGACTCTCTCTCTAGCGCTCCCTTCAATCCATAAGCTATCATCACTGTGAGTATACTCGATCCCTTTTTTCTTAACGCACTTTTGGGTGTTACATACGTTGGTTATTCTAAATCACATCGAACATACAACGCAAACACTTTTAATGCTAACCTCTATTGCATGTTATACGTGACTCGATGAATGCCTGTTTGTTATGTTTACACATTGATTGTTGTCTACCTGCCTTAGCAACGATAGTACTATAGTTTGGACTCAGCACCTATTCACTCAGGGGTTGTTAAGGATATTAATTCACGTGTTTGCAGTGGTGAACATGTGTTGCGCACTCGCTACTCGCAGTCAAATCGCAGTCATTGGTATTGATAGGATCTTTGTCGATAGCTTATATTTTTCACATTATACGTTGTACATGCTGGTTATGCGTAAACGATTTCGAACTCTATTATATTATTAAACTTGTATGCTCACCTTTACACTATGTGTATTGACCTCTATTTTAACGTATGTGACAGGTGTTTAGGATGCTTCACTGTCTGCCAAGTGAATCAAGACTAGGAAGAGTCTAGAAACGAACAATAACTTGAAATCTGAGTTGTCGGAACAATTACTTGTTTTTGAGATTTTGGTCTATAATAACTTGTTTGCTTAATATGTTACGGTATGGGACGTAATGCTAAATATTCGGTAATAATAGTTGTTATGGATTTCTCATGAACAATCTGTTTCGCTCAGTGTCGCGCCCCGATGATTCCGCCATCGGTTGGGGTGTGACAGATTGGTATCAGAGCCATAACTATAGGGAATTAGGCAAGACTCGACCTAGTCCGGGTCGATGTCTTAGAAACGACCTAGTCTATAGTCTAAATACCCACAGACCGACGCCTACTTGCTATTTTTGCTTACACTCGCTGAACACTACACACTCTTGCGCGGACATCGCATACTACCGCTTCGCGCAAGGTCAGTCTTTCCTAAGACTGGCAACTCGCACAATTTTTCGAAACTTCCCGCGCAGGGCAAGGTGATTAGGTCGAGAATAGGTGTGAAAGCCGTAAACTCTTGATTAAATCCCACGCCTAACGTAACTATTAACTAAAAAGACGAAAATTTGCGTCGAATCAGGAGTGAAATCCATACTTCGACGCCGATTTTCTCTTCTAACTCGTGATTCTATCACACAAACAGGGATGTAGTTATTAAGTTAGGGGTGAGACCCGAACCTTGACGACATGTCCCAATCTCTATTTTGGGTTTTACAATACTCTCACCAAAGTCTCGACGGACTCCAATGACTTGAGTCGCACTGTATCTGAAAGGATGCGTGCCGTTTGCCCAGAATCGAGGCAAGAGCACAGTCTAGAAGGCCAAGTGTGTACTTAAGGTCCTTGTGAATAGTCGAATCACTTTGGGCAGTCAAAGTCTAGCACACCCAAGACATCCTATTCGATTTTATGTGTTTCAATTCTGGATTCGCGCCCGCTGACTCTGTAATTTATCGCATTTATGTGGATTTTTATGTGTTTTATGTGACTTTATGTGTTCATGTATGTTTCGGTTTTGATGATTTACTCACTTTTCGCGCACGACACGCACAGCTATTCACACCTCAAAACTCTAACAAATCGTAGACACTCTACGAGTTAATCGCAACGCTGCTCACTATTTACACTAATCGCTTCTCGCTCCCGCAACTCTCGATCGCGTTACGACGCTGTGAAAGATAGGTGAATACGTGCAAAATATGTAGGTGAATACGTGCAAAATATAGTAGATTATGTGGATTATGTGCCTCTGTGCTTACATGGACTACGTGCTTATGTGCCTACGTGCCTCTGTGTATTATGTGCCTACTTGATTTCGTGTTTACGTGTTCCTGAGCTTTATACGTGTATACTAGCTTTAAGGGAGATAATAGACTATACTTAATCGAGGTTGTGTTTGAGTCTTGTGGCGATGTCTGATGCAGACAATGTCGTCATCTGGACCACTTCACTCCCGCGCTGCTAGACGTAAACAAGCTGACAAACGACTCGCTTCTCTCGTCACAAGTCAAATCGTTAAAGTGATTCCGCAGATTATCAGTGAGTTGAACGAAAATGCCAGCAAGTCTTCAGAAGAATCCAGGACAGATTCTCCTAGAACGACTTTTAGCTTTAAGCAGTTCAAAGCCTGTGGTTTGGTTCGATCGAAGTCACCTTGCGCCAGAGTGGCTGTCCGGAAAACCTTCGCACTGTTAACGCAATCGGCGACTTCCAATCCCGGGCTCTAGATTGGTGGACTGCCGAGAGAAAAAACCGAGGGAATGATGCAGCTTATCGGCTGACGTGGGATGAGTTGAAGGACGTCATGATTCGCTGCCCTCCCCACGAGCTCCAAAAGTTGGAGGACGAATTTTGCCATATCAAGCAGGAAGGTGGCGACAATGCCGGTTTAACAGCTCGCTTCAAGCAGCTGAGTCTCATCTGTCCAGGCCAAGTCACTACCCCCGAGGTTACGATCAAGAAATACATCCGGGCTCTTCCGTACTGTGTTGCAGACTTTGTGCAAGCTGCAAAGACGACAACTATTGAGGATACCTACCTGCTCGCCGCTGAGATCAATGATAAGCGAGTCAGGTCTGGTTATTTCGATAAAGCTGCCAAAAGTCTTCATCAAGTCACCGCTACTACCACCGCTGAAACAACCGCCGCACCGCAATCTTCGAAGCTTTCACGTCGCAAGAGAAAGAACAGCAGTTCCAGCAACAAGAACTGTGCAGTTACTGCCGCACCACTCCAGGCTGTACCAGCCCAACCACAACCTCAACACCACCAAGTAGCAGCTCATGTGGCCAAAGCACCGCTGGCCAAGCGTGCATACACTGGCCCGCACCCACTCTGCCCTACTTGTACTTATCATCACCCGGTTGGTATCGCATGCCGGTTCTGTGTACACTGCAACATGTACGGCCACTTCACCGCTAACTGCCGTACCGGTATTCGCCAAACTCAAGCTCCAGTTCAAGCTCAAGCTCTTGCCCTACCAGCTCCACAAGGACAGCAAGCAGCTCCTGCTCACGCAAGAGCTTGCTTTGCGTGTGGTGATCCCAACCACTTCGCAAACGTCTGCCCCAACAGAGTGGTTAAGCAAGAGCCACAGCAACAGCAGCAGCAACCAGCGCCGTAACAACACCAGCAACAGCAGTAGCAGCCAGCTCAGCAAGCAGCCCGCGGGCGAGTCTTCAACATCAACGCCCGTCAGGCTCAGGCAGGCAACAACGTGGTTAATGGTACGTTTCTCGTAAATGGTATTTATGTTTCATGTTTATTTGATACTGGGGCCGATAACTGTTTTGTATCGCTTGAATTCGAAAAGCTCCTTAATCGTAAGCGCGCCCATCTCCCTACGACCTTCGACGTAGAAGTTGCCACTGGAAGAACCGTCACCGTCAGTTCTGTTCTGCGTGACTGTACTCTCGATCTCAACGGTCACGTTTTTCGATTAACCTTATACCAATGCAACTCGGTAGCTTTGATGTCATAGTAGGTATGGATTTCCTTCGGGAAAATCATGTTGAAATTTTTTGCTTCGACAAGATGATTTGTTTCTCTCTCGCGAATGGTGACCAATTGTGTGTTTATGGTGAAGTCGCTTCGAAGAAGTTACAACTCATGTCATGTGTCCAAGCTAGCAAGTACCTCCTCAAGGAATACCAAGCTTTCTTGGCGCACATCGTAGTAGCGAAGGAGGAAAAGAAAGGTAAGACAATAGGAGAAGTACCCGTGGTTCGTGATTTTCCTGTTGTGTTTCCCGATGATTTACCTGGTTTACCTCCCACTCGTGATATCGATTTCCGAATCGATCTCATTCCTGGAGCAAATCCTGTTGCTAGAGCGCCTTATCGACTCGCTCCTTATGAAATGCGCGAACTCTCAAGTCAGCTCAAGGAACTACTTAATAAAGGCTTCATTCACCCGAGCACCTCTCCCTGGGGAGCGCCTGTCCTTTTCGTAAAAAAGAAGGACGGATCGTTCCGGATGTGCATCGACTGCAGGGAATTGAATAAGCTTACTATCAAGAATCGATACCCCTTGCCCCGAATCGATGATTTATTTGATCAATTACAAGGTGCTACATGATTTTCCAAGATCGATCTACGTTCAGGATACCACCAGCTATGAATTCAAGAGGAGGATATACCCAAAACCGCGTTCCGAACCCGTTATGGTCATTATTGTCACGGCCCCCGACCCGGTTTGACCCGTTTCAGGAGCCGCGGGACAGAAATCCCGTGGTATTTATTTAATTGAGTTTAACAGCGGAAGTTTATCATCAGGATCGTTTAAAGCTAAAATTTTCCCGATTTATTTTATTTCACAATTCGGGATAAAACCCCGATAATTTACAATATTATGATTTTACTACGAAATCGTTATATTACAAAACTTATTTCTTTATTTTATAATGAGCCACTTTCTCAAGCTTGAAATGCTTCTCAGCACTTTTCCTGAATTACAACAGATCACCTGAAACATGTTTGAAAAAAGTTTTGTCAGCAGGAAATACTGAGTGAATCATTCTATTTACTAAAATGACACATTTGTTATAATTTACAGTATTAAGAACGATTACAATGTTTCTGATATCAAACCAACTACCCACGGTATTTGTCACTCGACCAAATCTGTGACTATGGTCATATCCCCCAATTGGCTGCCCCAATGGTGACGATTATCATATAATGTATACAAAACCCCACATACCGGCTGTAACTTGGTGATTACAAAGACTTAATCCCCGTAATTATAACTTTGAAAATAAACATGATTTGGAAAGTAATTTGATAAAAAGAGAATGACTCACATTGCTGATTTAATACGGACAGAGTCTAGTCTATGAATTAGCCTGGTTAACCTAATTTAAATAACAATGCACACAAAACTGGGTTAGTAATCAATACAGCATTTACGATAACTCACGAGATCAACCATCACAACGAGTGACAAAGTGCTATGCTTAACATCTGTCGAATTAACGACTAATGACAAAGCATCACCCTAATGTGGGCAGCACTTAAACACCCGTTGAGTACATTGATCGATCGGAAAATGAATCGTAGCAGCGATCGTGCTAATACCCTGTTTTGCGGCAGTGATTCGGAATTCGTGTGGGTTTGTGTAGTAATTCGAACGTAACTCAGTGTGTATAGTGAATTTTTACGTCGTTTATCTTCCAGAAATCAAGTCCCAAGGCCCTCTATTTATAGGTGAATTTTGACCCTGAGGCGGCCCGCGTGAGATTTAAGCTAACCGTACGCGGGCCGCGTGAGACCTATTTTTAGGCATAGGGTTGCCACGGTTGGGACTAGCCTTGCTGACTTGACAGTTTTCGAAAATTCATTTCTGCCAACGTTTTAAGTGGATAATCGTCAATAGGGTTTAACCCCCCCCCCCCTGAGTTTTAGGGGCCCTAATCCTGATTCTGAAAATTATGAAAATTTTAGGGTTTGTTCAGAATCACTTGGGTGTCTCAATTAGGGTTTCCTATTAGACAAATTAATTTAATAATTATGACCTTTGATGAGAGTTGTTACATTCTCTCTACCTTAATAAAAATCTCGTCCTCGAGATTTACTGGAATAAATGAGGATACTTTCGCTTCATTTCTGATTCCAGCTCCCAAGTGTATTCAGCTCCTCTCTTTGATTCCCATCTGACTTTGACTAAAACTAGTCGTTTGTGCTTGAGAAACTTCACTTTTCTGTCTTCTATCTGAAGAGGTTTCTCCACAAATTTTAACTTTTCGTTTACCTCTATGTCTTGAAGAGGTACTACCAGAGATTCATCTGCTAAACATTTCTTGAGATTGGATACATGAAATACATCATGTACTCCAGCTAATTCTTCTGGTAGTTTTAAACGATAAGCTACTGGTCCTATACGTTGGATCACTGGAAATGGTCCTACGTATCTTGGACTTAGCTTTCCTTTCTTATCGAATCTAACAACTCCTTTCCAAAGAGAAACTTTCAACAGTACTCTGTCTCCAACTTGGAATTCTAACGGCTTGCTTCTATTGTCTGCATAACTTTTCTGGCGATCTCGAGCTGTCTTCAGCCTTTCCTTGATTTGAGTAATCTTATCAGTCGTTTCTTGCACAATTTCAGAACCTGATAATTGACTTTCTCCTATCTCTGCCCAACAAACTGGAGTTCTACACTTTCTTCCATATAATGCTTCAAATGGGGCAGTTTCAATGCTTGAATGATAACTATTGTTATAGGAGAATTCAATTAATGGTAAATGATCATCCCAACTTCCACCAAAATCTATTACACATGCTCGGAGCATGTCTTCTAAAGTTTGGATTGTCCTTTCACTTTGTCCGTCTGTTTGGGGATGATATGCAGTGCTCAAATTTAATCGAGTTCCCATAGCTTGCTGGAAACTTTTCCAGAAATGGGAAGTAAAACGACTATCCCTATCTGATACAATGGAGAGTGGAACTCCATGTAAGGATACGACTTCATCTACATACAACTTTGCTAATCTTTCCATGGTAAAGGTTTCTTTCATAGGTAGAAAGTGAGCAGATTTGGTTAATCGATCCACAATTACCCAAATCGCATCATTACCTTTTCTGGTTTTGGGTAACTTAGTAACAAAATCCATTGTTATAAGTTCCCATTTCCACACTGGCATCTCTAACTGTTGTAGTAGTCCTGAAGGTTTCTGATGTTCTGCCTTAACTTGTGAACAAGTAAGACATTTAGAAACATATCTAGCTATATCCTTTTTCATTCCTATCCACCAAAAGTTCTTTCTTAAATCTTGGTACATCTTATTGTTTCCTGGATGTATTGTATACCTAGATTTATGAGCTTCTTCTAAAATCTTAGGTCTTAAGTCTCCCTGCTTAGGTACCCAAATTCTACTTTTGTGGAATCTCCAAATTCCATCTGCTCCTTGTTCTAATTCCTTGATTCGTCCTTTCATTCCTCCAGTATCGTCTTTGATTGCTGTAGTTTGAATATTCTTCAATTGTTCCATTAAATCTATTTGTAGATTTAATCTGAGAGCACGAACTCGTCGTTGTTTTTCATGATACTTACGACTTAAAGCATCTGCAACTACATTTGCTTTTCCTTCATGATATTGAATATCACAGTCGTAGTCGCTTAAGATTTCCATCCATCTCCTTTGCCTCATGTTTAACTCTTTTTGCCCAAATATATATCTTAAACTCTTATGATCTGTATAGATAGTAAACTTACTTCCGTACAGATAATGTCTCCAAATCTTAAGGGCAAAAATTACGGCTCCTAATTCTAAATCACGAGTCGTATAGTTTTCTTCGTGCTTTTTCAATTGCCTTGATGCGTACGCAATTACCTTCTTGCGTTGCATAAGCACACATCCAAATCCTAATTTTGAAGCATCACAATATACTTCAAAATCTTCAGTTCCTTCTGGTAAGGCTAAGATTGGAGCATGGGTTAGTTTCTGTTTCAAAATTCTAAAAGCTTCTTCTTGTTTGGGTCCCCATTCAAACTTAGTGGCTTTACAGGTTAGCTTAGTTAATGGTACAGCTATCTTGGAAAAATCCTTAATAAACCGTCTATAATACCCAGCTAATCCTATAAAACTTCTAATTTCCATTGCGGATTGTGGAACCTTCCAATTGGTAATTGCTTCTATCTTAGCAGGATCTACATGAATACCTTCATGATTTACCATATGTCCTAAAAATTGCACTTCCTTTAGCCAAAATTCGCATTTCAAGAATTTGGCGTACAACTTTTCTTTTCTTAACAAAGTTAAGAGTGCATGCAAGTGCTGACAATGTTCGTCCTGACTTTTGGAATAAATAAGTATATCGTCTATGAAGACAATTACAAATTTATCCAAGTACGGTTTACAGATCCGATTCATCATGTCCATGAATGCTGCAGGTGCATTCGTTAACCCAAAGGGCATGACTGTAAACTCGTAATGACCATACCTAGTTCTGAAAGCAGTCTTAGGTATGTCTTCTTCTTGTACCTTCAATTGATGATATCCAGAACGTAAATCTATCTTAGAAAAATATCTAGCTCCTTGAAGTTGATCAAAAAGATCATCAATCCTAGGTAATGGGTATCGATTCTTAATTGTAACTTTATTCAATTCTCTTTAATCGATACACATTCTCATTGAACCATCCTTTTTCTTCACAAACAACACTGGCGCTCCCCAAGGGGATGAGCTAGGTTGTATGAATCCTTTACTTAGTAATTCATCTAATTGCTGTTTCAGTTCTAACATTTCTGTGGGTGCTAACCGATAAGGTGCCCTGGCTATCGGTGTAGTTCTTGGAATTAGATGAATCCTAAATTCTACTTCCCTATCTGAAAGTAATCCCGGTAAATCTTCTGGAAATACATCAGGATATTCTGAGACTACTGGTATTTCCTTAAGATCTTTACCCTTAGTGCTAATGATTACCGAAATCATATACACTATTCCTTGTTTTCGTTCATAATTAGCAACTTTCATTACTGATATGAACTTCATAGGTTTCCGTGGTTTATCTCCTGTAATAATAATTACTTCTCCAGTAGGTGCCTGAATTTTTATGGAATTCTTATCACAAAGAATTCGAGCATGGTTGGCTATCAACCAATCCATTCCTAACACGACATCGAATTCAGCTAATTTCATAGGTAATAGGTTTGCAGCAAATTTATGACCTGAAAGTTCTATTTCAACTTTTTGCAAAACCTGATTAATTTTAACTGAATTCCCATCTGCGGTTTCAACTGTAAAAATCTGCCTAATGTTGGTTAAAGGTAACTTAAGAGCTTGACAGAATAAAGTATTGATAAAACTTTGGTTTGCACCAGAGTCAAATAATACTTTCGCGTACACGTTGTGAACTAAGAACGTACCAGCTATTACATCTGGGATGAGTTCAGCTTCTTGAGTTGTTAACTGGAATGCTCTAACATTCTTCTTAGTAGCTCCTTCGGTCGCCTTGGGTTTGTTGTCTACTGGTTTAACCAATTTAGGACATTCTGTTTTATAATGTCCCGCTTCTCCACAGTTAAAACAGATTACGGTCTTCTTTTTGCAGTTTTCTTCACGATGTCCTGTAGTTTTGCAAAAATTGCAAGTGATATCGCATCTTCCATAATGTTTCTTTTTGCATTTCCTGCAGAATGACAGAGCTGGAGATTGCCCTGTTCCTTTTCTCTTGAAGCTGTTATTATTACCCACATGAAATCCTTGGGTAATTTTCTGAGCCAGTTCCTTTTTCCTATCTTCATCTCTTGTGCGCACCAGTTCATCGGTTATAGTATTAGCTAATTCTACCGCATCATCAATAGTGCGAGGTCTCGCAGCTTTAACAATATTGCGGATTTCACTAATTAGCCCCCAAATATAGCGAGAAATGAGTACCGGTTCTGGCGAAGCCAGTGTTGGTACCACTCTAGCATATTCAAAGAATGTCGAGGTATAACCGCGACAATCTACACCCATCATCCGATGATTTAGAAACTTATTCGTCATCTGTTCCTTTTCATACTCGGGACAGAATTTTCTTTCCACAAAACCCTTAAATTCTTCCCAAGTCATAGCATAAGCTATTACTCTTCCTTTTGATTGTAACACAGTGTTCCACCATTCAAGTGCCCCTTCTTTGAAGAGATTTGATGCGTACATGACCTGATCATCTTTACCACATTTACTTATTGCAATGACTGCTTCGGTTTTCTCTAACCAACGCAGTGATGCAGTTGCTCCTTCATTGCCTGCAAATTCAGTGGGTTTACAAGCAAGGAATTCTTTGAAAGTGCAACCAGGCGTTGCAGTTTTCATTTTCTTGGGTAATGGAGCTTGATGTGGTTCCCTATTATGATTAACATGATTATTGCCTCCATTTACACTATTACTGAAGTTATCTTCAGTAATCTGTTTACTAGGGATAATTTGTTGCGGTTCGATTGGATTCTTTATAGCAGCAACGAATGCTGGAATAGCATTGGCTATCCCTTGAGCAACAATGTTTTCGATATCTTGCCGAGTCATATATTGATCTCTTGAATGTTGTTCAGACTGATTAACTTCATTTATAGGTTCATTACCACTGTTTGCCATCTGATAATGTATATATAAATTTTTATTAGTATCTGCTAAATAACAATTATATACAAACAATCAGAAAATTTTACAATACAGGTATAGTCAAAACAATCGATTTCTCGATTTCATTTTATATCTAGTATAGTATGCATCATTACACACCAGTATCTTACAGAGTTTTATTCGTTATTTACGGACTAATTTTACTATTATTATTATACAACCACCGTTTTACCATCCTATTATCCCTCGTCACTTGCCGTTCTAAAAACGCAGTTCCCTCTCATCGTACTTCCAGGCAATTTGTCCCCCTATTTCCCTGATTCTACTTCCCGCATCAAACAACTCTTCACCAAAGTGGCGAAGTTCAGCCATGTTTTCATTACTCATGGGTGGATTAGGTAGGGGTTCTGGATCGAATTGTGGAAGAAAGGAATAAGGATCGTTGACAATATTTTGAAATTGCCAATCGTTCGTCCACCATTCATCCATTCCTATGGGTTGTGAGTGGACTATTGGGTCTGGAATTGCTGGTTCCCAATTCATAGGGAGTTGGTTTTCAAGAGGATAAGTAAAAATATTAGTATTGACAGGCTGAATTGTTTCACAGTTTGCCAATAGAAAATCTATCTCATCTTGAAAGGTCCTTCCCTGGTTTTGATTGGAACTTTCTCCGATTTCTATCTGAGTTGGTCTAGAGCCTTGCCCAACTTCCATTACTATTTCTTTAGTTCCTTCCTCCATCTGTATTCCTATCTCCTTAACCTCTTCCTTGTCTTCAGTTTCCATTTCCTGTTGTTTAGAACTTTCTCCGGTTATAATTTCTTTTCCCTTTTTCAAAGGATTGTTTATTTTGGGAAGTTTTGTAGCTGGCTTTTTCTTACGTATACGACTCCCCCAAACGTATTTCCTTCTTTTCTTGGGTTTTGGCTTTTTCAAGGGTGGAGCATTGAATTCTACAGGTTGTTCTATATCAGGAAAGTATCCAGTAAATTCTTTGGAAACTTCTATATTCACCGGGTAAAGATTGAGGTTCTGAAAGGCTTCAGATATCCCACTCATGCTGATGTAGCATATATGCAAAATGCATAAAATACTAAGTTAAAATTCATAAATAACCTTTTAATTTATTACATACTGTGTACTAATTTATTACAAAGATAACTGGAAAACACACTTAGGGTTTGAAATTTTATTTATTGCACAGAGTTTCTAGATTGTAAGGGTAAAGTGCTAAACTTTAAAATATTTAAAGATTTATATTTTCTGATACTGTGGCTAGCATATATAAATTTGACCATTTCTCATCTAGCTTATCTTCCCAAGGTGATTTATCAATTAATTCCTGGGTTTCTCGTTTAATATTCTTTTCTCGGATTTTCTCTTTACTTTTCTTAATAATCATCTCCCTCCTTCTAGGAGAAAGTGATTCCTCGTATTGTGCCTTTCGCACAAATATTCCTTCTTCAGGAATTTCAGCCTGATTCGAGGATTTGGTTCGGGATGAACTTCCCTTCTCATTGGATGATCTATCTAATTTAAGATAGATGCTTGACAGCTTTTGCTTACCCATAGTGTAACTAACAAATAATCAGTTAATAACACACATAATCACATAATAGTAATCAGGAAAAATTAAGTATTTCTAAATACTTAATTAGCTTAACTCAGTGGCTCTGATACCACATTTTTCTGTCACGGCCCCCGACCCGGTTTGACCCGTTTCAGGAGCCGCGGGACAGAAATCCCGTGGTATTTATTTAATTGAGTTTAACAGCGGAAGTTTATCATCAGGATCGTTTAAAGCTAAAATTTTCCCGATTTATTTTATTTCACAATTCGGGATAAAACCCCGATAATTTACAATATTATGATTTTACTACGAAATCGTTATATTACAAAACTTATTTCTTTATTTTATAATGAGCCACTTTCTCAAGCTTGAAATGCTTCTCAGCACTTTTCCTGAATTACAACAGATCACCTGAAACATGTTTGAAAAAAGTTTTGTCAGCAGGAAATACTGAGTGAATCATTCTATTTACTAAAATGACACATTTGTTATAATTTACAGTATTAAGAACGATTACAATGTTTCTGATATCAAACCAACTACCCACGGTATTTGTCACTCGACCAAATCTGTGACTATGGTCATATCCCCCAATTGGCTGCCCCAATGGTGACGATTATCATATAATGTATACAAAACCCCACATACCGGCTGTAACTTGGTGATTACAAAGACTTAATCCCCGTAATTATAACTTTGAAAATAAACATGATTTGGAAAGTAATTTGATAAAAAGAGAATGACTCACATTGCTGATTTAATACGGACAGAGTCTAGTCTATGAATTAGCCTGGTTAACCTAATTTAAATAACAATGCACACAAAACTGGGTTAGTAATCAATACAGCATTTACGATAACTCACGAGATCAACCATCACAACGAGTGACAAAGTGCTATGCTTAACATCTGTCGAATTAACGACTAATGACAAAGCATCACCCTAATGTGGGCAGCACTTAAACACCCGTTGAGTACATTGATCGATCGGAAAATGAATCGTAGCAGCGATCGTGCTAATACCCTGTTTTGCGGCAGTGATTCGGAATTCGTGTGGGTTTGTGTAGTAATTCGAACGTAACTCAGTGTGTATAGTGAATTTTTACGTCGTTTTTCTTCCAGAAATCAAGTCCCAAGGCCCTCTATTTATAGGTGAATTTTGACCCTGAGGCGGCCCGCGTGAGATTTAAGCTAACCGTACGCGGGCCGCGTGAGACCTATTTTTAGGCATAGGGTTGCCACGGTTGGGACTAGCCTTGCTGACTTGACAGTTTTCGAAAATTCCTTTCTGCCAACGTTTTAAGTGGATAATCGTCAATAGGGTTTAACCCCCCCCCCCCCCCCCCCTGAGTTTTAGGGGCCCTAATCCTGATTCTGAAAATTATGAAAATTTTAGGGTTTGTTCAGAATCACTTGGGTGTCTCAATTAGGGTTTCCTATTAGACAAATTAATTTAATAATTATGACCTTTGATGAGAGTTGTTACAATTATGAATTTGTTGTTATGCTTTTTGGTTTGACTAACGCCCCCGCAGTTTTCATGGATCTAACGAATCGCGTATGTAAACCTATCCTGATCTATTCCAAAACAAAAGCCGAACACGCGCAACGTATCAGTTTGGTTCTTGAGTTACTCCAGGGAAACCGTCTCTATGCCAAATTCTCCAAGTGTGAATTCTGGCTTGAGGAGGTCCAATTCCTGGGTCACATCGTCAATGGTCAAAGAATTCATGTCGACCCTGCGAAGATCGAAGCTGTTAAGAGTTGGGTCACACCAAAGAACCCGTCCGAAGTTCGTTCATTCCTCGGATTGGGGGTTACTATCACCGATTCATCGCCGACTTTTCGAAAATCGCTGTACCGCTTAATTATTAGCACCTGAATAACTGAACTGAAAACAACCGAATTTCCAATGTGTAGGACGAGTGGGTCCTATTAGTATTATTATTATTATTATATATTAGGTTATTTAAAATCGTTTTTTTAGGACGGTGTGACTATCCTTACCACGTCATTTTTATTTATGTTTTAATATTCAGTATCTGCTTGCCGTTGCTGACACGCATTTTGTAGTCATTGCGTCTCCGCCGCAACGCGCGTACGGAAAATCAACTAGTTGTTGTTCACAAAGCTTGAGTCACTTTGTTGCCAATAAGGTTTATCTATTTATTTTTTAATCTTATTACTGTTTATAAATATAAACAAAGTTGACACATTTAACTGTTTTGAGGATTAAAAGCAATTTATTTTTATTTATTTTTTTTTTTCGAAAGTAACCTTATATTTCTCATTTGCTTTAGGCTCCTAAAGAGCTTGAGCCGCCGTGCACACTTGACACACTTTTTTGGCTTGCACCTAACACACACGTCTCAAGGGCTCGCACAAGCCCTTAAAGATCTTTGAATTCTAAAGGACGACCCTAACTACACATCACGATTAAGCACTTTGATAACAATACACTTAAAATAAAAGAGTAGCCCAACTAGAGGTGTACATCTCGTTTTTTTGGCACAACCGATTCGGGTCATAAACCAGTTATGAGGAAAATAATCGAACCTTAAACAAATCGGTTCGGGTTCAAACCGGTTTCAGCAATGAGAGTAGGAAACCGATATAACACCGGCAATTTAGGTTGGGTTAAAATCAGTTTGGGTCAAACTGGTTTCAGATGTGGTATCAGGTCAGGTTAGGAATTGGTTTACATTCAAACCTTTATTATTATTATTATTATTTTTGGTTAATCTCTAAGCCTAACAACCAATCAATCAGACCTTCTGGGTCATGATTTTGACGACCCAGGCCCAATTAGGGTTTGGTTTTCTATGAGCTAATAAGTTCAGTCATATAGCTCCGCCGCTGTTCTTTCTCGAACTTCATCGGCGCTGCTGTTAGAGTAAGGTAAACATCTTCGTCTCATAACTGATCGATCCGATCCAAACATTTTCGTGTATGTTTGGATTATGATAAAAAGAAATATCTTCGTGTTTTAGTGTTGTTTAGTGTGCATTAAGTTAGCTCTATTTCGGTATTTGCATCAGTTAGATCACTGTATCTTTATGTTTGTTGTCGAAGATGAATTTAATCGTTTGATTTCTCATCGTTGTTTACGCAGAAGAGGGTTTTCAGGAAGCATAACCTAACAAAAAATGAGGTATGTGTTTAGATTTAGCCAGTTTTGATGTGTTTTAACAGTCTTCTAGGGTTTATGTCATGTGCTATTGATATTTGATGAGTTTGAATCGAATTTTGTCATTTTCGTACGTAATATTCTGGTGTGTGTATACATATATATATATTATATGTGTGTGTGTGTGTATGTATTTATGTAAGTTAGCTGTATCCTGTATGTAGTTGTTGAATAGCTGCTCTTCAAATTTTAACAATATTTCATCTGATTTGTATACCAGTTTTAGATAATTGGTTTGTTCTCTTGGTTTAAACAATTATTATATAGGATTTTTTGCATTTTGTATGAATTTTGAATCGAATTATTCCATCTTAACATTCTATGTTATGCTTTGTATATATAGATTTTTCAATTTCTGGAGCCATATGCATTTAGTTTTGATTAGCTTAAGTAGTTTCCTAGTGTTTATTTCATATGTTATTAAAATTTATCTGGATTCTTAGGATTTTTTTAGTTTGTGTGAATAATCGAATTGAATCAGTTTAACTTATAATATATTGCTTTGTATTTTTTTTTTCTTATTTCTGGAGCCATATGTTTTATTTTTATATTTTAGTGGCCATGTGTTATGAGAACCTTGGGGAATCTGGTTTACGTTGGCAAATATGGCTTTTCAAACGGGAGATTGATGTTAACTTGTTTTAATTTTGAAAGGATTAATGGAATTCCAGTTGAATTGTTTTGTTTATATAATTGCTCATTGTCGTAGATGTGATTTGTTTTCTCTTACATTTGAATATGGATTATGACAGTAAGCTTCAGAGTGAAGCCCTTAGGGAAGCCATTACCCAAATCACCACAGATGCCAAAGAAAAGAAGCGTAACTTCACCGAGACTATCGAGCTTCAGATCGGTCTCAAGAACTACGACCCACAAAAGGACAAGCGTTTCAGCGGTACTGTAAAGCTGCCTCACATTCCTCGTCCCAAATTGAAGGTTTGCATGCTTGGAGATGCCCAGCACGTGGAAGAGGTAATGTTCGTTGTTATGCTATGAACTTTGGTTAAAACTTATGACATTTAAATGCCAAATAGTTATGTTAAATGTTTGTTAACTTTTACAGGCTCAAAAGATTGGTCTTGAATACATGGATGTTGAAGGACTCAAAAAGCTCAACAAGAACAAGAAGCTGGTGAAGAAGCTTGCCAAGAAACACCAGGCTTTTTTGGCTTCTGAATCCGTTATCAAGCAAATTCCTCGTTTGTTGGGCCCTGGTCTAAACAAGGCAGGTATGTATCGGTCTATTCGTAAAACCATAATTCGGTTAAATTGATTGAATTATGTCTTTTTTAACCTGTTTCATTTAAATGTAGTTTTAATACTTCTGTTCATGCCACTGTTTCAGGAAAGTTCCCGACACTTGTTAGTCACCAAGAATCTCTCGAGGCTAAGGTGAATGAAACCAAGGCGACAGTTAAGTTTCAACTGAAAAAGGTGTTGTGCATGGGAGTTGCTGTTGGTAACTGCAGCATGGAGGAAAAACAGATTTTCCAAAACGTGCAGATGAGCGTTAATTTCCTTGTTTCATTGTTGAAGAAGAACTGGCAGAATGTGAGTTCTAAATCGATCAAATTTGTTTTTATTTCTAATTCTAATTTTTGAACAGGTATGTAAGTTGATATTTATTTATATGGGTTTCAGGTGAGATGTTTGTACTTGAAGACAACAATGGGAAAGCCGGTTCGCATCTTTTAAGTATCCTGTCTGTTTTTCTTTCAAAGTTGTTGTGAGGTCGGTACTTGAAGCCTTTCGTGTTAGCAGGCTGTTTCGGTTTTGATTATGGCTGTTCGTTATCGTTTTGAATTAGTAGATGCTATGCACATTCTTGTGTTTTGTTATTTATTAAAGATAATACATGCTTTAAAAGAGTTATTTGCAAACCAAAAGCTTCTTGTTTTGAAAGCCATACCAGAAGATTAAGAATGGCAGCTGTACTGGTTTACTAGTTAGATTATTCATCTTGGTTTTAAAAATGTATGATGTTAAGATGAAAAGTATCGAAGTTTTGTTCAAAAACCTCGTCTGAGAACTTGTATAGAGAAGGATTTCCCGCGGCACAGCAGTTCTTCCATACCAACTATGATCAAAAACCAGCAAGGCTAGTTAGAAAATACAAAAACCAGTTGCCAGTTGGTACAACTATGTGTATAGAATTGTCATGGACTCTTCTCTTTGTCGGTTTTAAAGTTTGTCGGTCTCAAGCCAGAGGGTCATAGGTGGCCACCATTCTATCTCCACTATTTCTCACATCTCTGAATCGTAGACGCTTTCAAAGTTTATGTTTATCTCAAGCCAGAAGCTCGTGGGTGGCTGGTGGCTGCACTCTTACTTCTTATCCGCATTTCCAAACCGTAGACGCTTGTTCTAATAGATTTCATCCATTGTCAGCAGCACATCATCTATGCATGTTTCCCCTTCCATTTTTCTCTTGCACGTGATCCACTGATCTTTACGTAGAGGTGTTGGAGATGTTCTTATCGATTATTCGATTATTCAATATGGGGAGTTGTATTTGAGAAAAAAAAAAAATTAATTGAGAAGAAAAAGAACAAATGGTACAATTGTAAAATATTAAGTAGTTTTTCTTTAATTTCATTAATTACTATCTTTAACTAATTAAATAGTCATAAACACTATCATTCTTTACACTATTTTTTTTTGCCTACACACATAAAAACTTATCCTACACATTTCGAAATTTATCCTACACATTTAAATTTATCCTACACAATTCATAATTTATCCTACACGCCTAGTAATTGTCTTACTCTAAAAATTATTTTTTTTTTTGAAAAAATATATATTTTGAAAATAAGTTACAAATTTAATGTAGTTAACTATTAAATAGGTTGACTAGAAATTAATGATCTATGTAAGTTTACAAATATACCTTTATATTAAAATTAAATACAAATATTAAATAAAACATTTTTTATTGGTTGAAACTATTTTTTTTTTCTTACAAAAGAATTCATCTCATTTGAACCCTAACCCTTGTTATTTTTCATTTTCGGTAGTATTGTTTTATACTTTTATTTTATCTAAAGCATTAAATGCCATACAAATCAACAATACTATAGTTTGCTTTTGGGCTCTGTTTAGGCCTTGCATGATAATATGCGACTATGCGTTTAATGGGGCCCGGTTTCACTTTAATATGTCAATTGGGCTTTGACCAACCATCAATCCGTTTCTAACTTGTTTGTGTTAAAAGAAAAAGTTAATTACTATTTTCATTCATGTGGTTTGTTAAAAATCACTATTTTAGTCCATTAGTTTAAAAATTACGATTTCAGTCCCCGTGGTTTCACTTTCGTAACCATTTCAGTCCATTTATTCTGTTAGTACAGGGACTGAAATGGTTACGAGGAGGACTGAAATGGTTACGAAAGTGAAACCACAGGGACTGAAATCGCAATTTTTAAACTAATGGACTGAAATAGTGATTTTTGACAAACCACAGGGACAAAAATAGTAATTAACTCAAGAAAAGACGCTATTTGTTTAATATCTTCTCTTAGAAGTTAGAACAAAAGAGAAGAGGCTGTTTACATATAGTTTTTAGGGTCGTTCAAACCGCTCGCTCGACACTCGTTTGGAAATTGCTCAGAAAATGCTCGTTCGATTTGACGCTCGGTTGTAAACGAGCCGCTCGGCTCGGTTCGGTTTGGTTTGGTTTGTATAAGCATGAGCAAAGGTCCGCTCGGCTCGGGTCGGCTCGAATATTTCTAATTAGTATATATATATACCTATACATATATACATACACACACACATACATATACACTTAAATACAAATCAATTCTAAAAGTTAAACCTAAAACTGATAAACGACAATCTGCTCATTGCCTCAATGTTTCATGTCGTTACCCTAAGTCGATCGTCTCCTGCTCTCAACGTAATCGTTCGTGCAATATGATCATCGTTTCGTTGGCCACAACATTGTTATTCACAAGAAAAATATTATGCCATGAAATGTGTCTGTTTTTAAAAGACATAAAAACTTGAGACCCAACATTGTCACTATCTCTATCAGCAAATTTAAATCGGGCGACACAGTTGTTCAAATCGCTCGAACTTTACTCGACGCTCGCTCGGAATATTTACTGCTTAGAAAATGCTCGCTTGATTTGAAGCTCAGTTTAAAATGAGCCGCTCCGCTTGGTTTGGTTTGTAAACGAGCTAAGCACAAGCAAAGGTCCGCTAGATTCGGCTCAGCTCGTGAACAACCCTAATAATTTTACATTTTAGCCTGAAAAAATTAGACTGAAATAGCGATTTTGTGTCTGAAAACATGTCCTAAATTATTTTGTTAACCAACTACTAATAAACTTGTGTCTGGAACTTTTGTTACAAAATAATGAATGTTGATTCTAAGATCAAAAAACAAAGATGCAAACATAGTGAGTTTGGTTTCGAAACTCGGTATAGTCGAAACCGAACCACAATTTTCGGTTTGGTAAAATAACATAACTGAATAGACATGAGTTTTTAGCCGAATAATCGAATTATAGTTTTAAGTCGTTTTTTTATGTTCAGTTTGTCAGGTATTTGGTTTTAGTTCGGTTATCGGTTTTTTCTCACCCCTAACATTTTTTTTACCAAAAAAGAAGTAACAATAGTGTAAGCAAGCGCCTTTTTGTTTAGGTTGAGTAGGGGTTGAATATTAGTCATGGTTAAGAGGCACTTAATCATGATCGCAAGTTGCCAACTTTATGAACAGAGAAAAAACTATTAGTCATGGTTAAGAGGCACTTAATCATTTGTAGATGTCCTATTTGGACTTTTGGTTCTATTCAAAAGTCAAAATACATGGTTTTTGGCTTGCAATTCAATTAAATGTTTAAAATATTTTAATGAGCAAAAGCAAAAACTAACAATAAAAAATAAGCATCCCAATGTTGAAAAGTAGCATATACCAAAAGATGATTTTGCACGGTTACAATTGTAATCACAAGATTATTGTGAACAACCATTGAATCATGTTACTTATGAGCAACGTTTATTGGTTTATTGCTTGATCGTCTTATTATCTATTTGTTATTATATTTAATACAATAATTTTATATAGTAAATATTGAATTAGTCCATATAAGTCTCTTAACATGACATACCATTGGCATATTTTAAATGTTGCCATAAGTCTCTTAACATGACATACAATTGGTATAATTTAAAGGGTAAATTGCCATTTTAGTCCCTAAGGTTTGTCGCAAATTGGCATTTTAGTCTAAATAGTTTTTTTTCCTCTGAGTCCCTGATTTTTCCACTTTTTGCCATTTTGATCACATTGCCTAATTCAGTTTATTTTTAATGTTAAGTCAGGGGCTTATTTGTCAATTTAGCTATTTGTTTTGTTTTTCCTTTTTATTTACTTATTAAAAAACCAATTTTTTTTTTTATTATTACATAACCTACCCCACCCCACCCCACCCCATTATATCTCTCTCCCTCTCCTTTCGGTATAAAAACCCACCATGAAGGCATGAACCACCACTTCTTAACACCCACAACCACCAACCTTCACCACTGACTTCCACGACTGACATTATGGCAACGTGATCAAAATGACAGAAAAAAATGGAAAACTCCGGGATCCAGAGGATAAAAAAACTATTTGGACTAAAATAACAAATTAGGACAAATCTTAAGGACTAAAATGACAATTTACTCTAATTTAAATGTTATACACAGCCAAACTATACGTTTGGTGTCACATGCTTGAAATAAAGGCTACATCACTGCAAACTATGGTTGGTGCAAGTTGTAATACCTAATTTGTACCAGTTGCCTAGTTGGGGTGCCTTTTGGACGTACAATCGATACAACCAATGTTGTGAAGTAGATTTTACATCTAAATCTAAAGGTTGTTTGACTAATTCAGAATGAGTAAGGTTGAACTAGTAAGATATCTGAACCATTAAGTGTTGAACTAGTTAGAGGTCTGAACAATTAAAAGCTATTATAATGCTTAACCATTCAAATACAAATGTCAGACCAATTCAGATAAGATGTCTTAATTATCTAGACTCAGTACCATTCAGACATCTACTCACGAACAAACAGAATAAACCATTAAGTGCTGAACCAGTAAGAAGTGTGAACCATTAAAAGCCCACTAAGAGCTAAAACAAACAACCTCTAAGATAAGTAGCAAAAACCGATTACATTTGTCTTGCATTACATGAAATACACATGTGAGACGTGTAAAACGTGAGAGTAACACTGTAAGAGCATTCACATCCATTCCACCATATTTTCACCCTAAATTACACTAAAAAACACTAAATTTTCTCTCTTCTTTTCAATTAAATAATATTTTTTATACCTTTATCATTATCTTTTCTCTCTCCTCCACTTACAACCATTTTCAAAATATATTAAAAAAATTATAGGGGGTGAACAGTGTCCCCCCAAATATACAGATGAACAGTAACATTTTCTCTCTTCTCCACTCACAACCACTTTTTATACTCTTTATATTATAAAAACTCCATTCACAAACTTTGATGGAATGGATGTGAATGCTCTAACATGTCATAATTTCAACATGGTATGTTAAATTTGAATAATGAATAATAGCCAAGTGATGTTAAATTTGAATAATGAATAATAGCCAAGTTAAAAATGCCTTGAAACTTTTCAATCACATTGTGACTTTTCGGAAAAAATAAACACACTGGTGCCATATTAGTCAGATAAAAATGATTATTACTAACAATCAGTGCGTAGCAGGGGCGCACCTAGAGTGATAGAAGGGGTAACCTCCGTTACCCCTTGATGCTCCGGTGACGCTCCGATGGTAGTGTAAATTTTGGAAAAATCTGACGTTTTTTCGATTTCGTTACCCCTTTTTATTGAAACGTTACCCCTATATGGATTTTCTAGATCCGTCACTGATGCGTAGATCGATATGAAAATAACAAGTTATATAATCGTATCCGTTACTAACCGGAATTTTTAACCATTACACTAGTAACTGGTTTAGGTTAGAAACATCATAGGTTAGAAACTTGCTTGGATATTTTAGAATAAGACTTGGTTAATAATCACTTATTTTAATCTAAAATAACCAGTTAACTCGGCTATTACTTTTGAGGGAAATACTAGCCGTTTTTCAATTTTTTTCGAACCATTATGACCCTATATCTTGGTATAAATAAGTATCGGGCGTTGATTTGATCACAACACTTCTCAAGTCTCCAAAAAGTACTTTGTTGAGTTTATTTTATATATATAATTATTAGCTATTTTTTTTCAATCAAATATTGATATAATTTTATAGTTACACGCCTTATATAAAAAACTAATTACGTTTCAAAAAAATATAAAAAACTAATTTTTTTTGAACGGCATATAAAAAACTAATTGAAAAACAACATATGCACTAATTGAAAAAATATAAAGTCACTTTCATTTTCTTTTCATTTTTATAAAAAATTGAAAAAGAAAAATTGAGTTTGTCTTTGGAGTTAGGGTATCTTTTCCCTAACACACTTCTCCTGATTCCAAACGCCACCTTCCCCAACCACCCACCCCCATATATTATTATTCCGTTTATAAATACCCCCCACACTCTCAAATTCACTCACCTCTTGATTTCTCCGCTAACTGCATTTCGCCTCTGTAAGTTCTTCCAGATCCTTCTATTTCATCATTTTTTCGTTAATCCAATCCTATTACGCTACACGTTTTTAATCGATACTCGTAGCTATTATCTGTTTCTGTGAGTTTTTAGATGAAATTTTGTTATGTTTTTAATCACTGTAAGTTCATTCAGATCCTTCAATTTCATCATGCTATTACGCTACTTGTTTTCAATCGATATTCATAGTATTATGTGTTTCTGCTGTGAGTTTTTAGTGTGATTATTGATTGATTTTGTGTCTGTTTGAGTTTTAGATGAAGGTTTTTAGGTTTTATTACTGTAAGTTCGTCTAGATCCTTCAATTTCATTTTCATGAGTTTCTTCGATCTAATTCATAGTATTATGCGTTTCTGTTCGTTTTTAATGTGATTATTGATTGATTTTGTGCCTGCTAGAGTTTTAGATACAGTTTTTTAGGTTTTATTACTGTAAGTTCAACCAGATCCGTTAATATCATGTGTTTGTTTGATCCGATGCTGTTATGATATTTGTGTCGATCGATATTGATATTATTATGTGTTTCTGTGAATTTTAATGTGATTATTGATTGATTTTGTGTCCGTTTTGAGTTTTAGATGAAGGTTTTTAGGTTTTATTATTGTAAGTTCGTCTAAATTCTTCAGTTTCATGAGTTTCTTTGATCTAATTCATAGTATTACGTGTTTCTATTCGTTTTTAATGTGATTACTGATTGATTTCATGCTAGTTTGAATTTTAAATGAAGTTTTGTTACTGTAAGTTCGTTTAAATCCTTTGATTTCATAATTTTCGTTTATCAATCGTATTATGTGTTTCCATGGATTTTTAATGTGATTACTGGTTGATTTTGTGCCTGTTTGAGTTTTAGATGCTGTTTTTAGGTTTAATTACTGTAAGTTCTTCCAGATTTTTCAATTTCGTGTGTTTATTGATCTAATGCTATTACGCTACTTTTTAATCGATAATATTAGTATTATGTGTTTCTGTCTGTTTTTAATTTGATTACTGGTTAATTTTGTGCTTTTTTGAGTTTTAGATGCAGTGTTTTAGGTTTTATTACTGTAAGTTCATCCAGATTCTTCAATTTCATCATTTTTTGATTTGATATTATTACGGTACTTGTTTTTTTGTTTGTGTTTGTTTTTAACTTAATTACTGGTTACTTTTGTGTCCGTTTGAGTTTTGGATCAAGTTTTCTTACGTTTTATTGTGTTTTTTCGGCTAGATCTGTTTCACCAATTTACTCTTTGGAGTCATGTGTAATCGTTACTTGCTTCCGTTGAATTTAAGGAATATTTTGTTGTGACAGAAGCTTACATGCATGAGAGTTTATTTGAAAAGTTCACATAGATGATTTGTTTGATATGTTAGTTTTCATGATTTTATTTGGTAGACCATAAGTTTTGGTGTAGTTGGAGAGTGTATTTGAAATGGCTTTGTGATCTATTGTGGGGACAGATTCTTTGTAAAGTTGGTCAAAGAGTGTTGGCAGATCCTCCTGCCTTCCGGTGTTGACCAGTTTTATAATTTGTAAAACGTGAGTTTTTTTGAAGGAAAACTTATGTTGACCAGTTTTAATGTGTAAAACGTGAGTTTTTTTTTTTAAAGGAAAACTTGTATAGACTTCTGCAAATTATCATTTGTAGAGAAGAAATAAAAACTAAAAATTATGACCTGTGAAACATGCTGGTTCTGTTTCATATTAGTCTCTAAAACGAAAAGAGAAGGTTGCTCAGGTGTGCTTAAATTAGTGTTCCTGAACTTTACGATATCACGTTATTACTTTCAAAAACACATAGTTATAAACACCCCCTAAAAGAACATCCGTGTTTGCTTAAAAAACCCATATACTAAATTGCAATGTTAACTTTTTTAATTTTTTGAAACCGTGGTATATTGATATCAACTTTATTAATTTTTGTTTTCGTTTATATCCAGGTCAACAATCAACATGTCGTCATTCACACTTCCTACCCAAACCATGGTCAGAAGCTCACCCCAAACCATGGTCAAAACCGCACCACAAACCATTGTCAGTGCTTTCTTAAAGTACCCATCCACCCTTCCGACGGTTAAGAGTATCTCAAAAACCTTTGGCTTAAAATCCGGCTCTTCTTTTAGGACAACCGCGATGGCTACATACAGGGTTAAACTCGTGACACCTGACGGTGAACATGAATTTGATGCACCTGATGATTGTTACATTCTTGACTCAGCTGAGGCTGCGGGAATTGAGCTGCCATACTCTTGCAGGGCGGGTGCATGCTCAACATGTGCCGGAAAGCTGCATACTGGTGTCGTTGACCAATCTGATGGGTCGTTTCTTGACGACAACCAAATGAAAGAGGGTTACTTGTTGACTTGCATTTCATACCCGACGGGTGATTGTGTTGTTCACACACACAAAGAAGGTGATCTTTACTGAGTTTGAGATGTTTGTTCAGACATGTTTGTTCAGACATGTTTGTTTGAAATTAATGAACGGTTTGTCGTTTAGAGTTAAACTTGTATTTGGAATTGGAAATCCTAGTGTTTCTTGGTAGCAATAAGCAATTTTAAATCTTGTCACATGATTTTGATAAAGAAATTTTAAACGTGTTCCAAAGCTAACTCCATCAAAGAAACGCGTTTGTACAAAGGGCATTTTGCCCAATAGTTTCTTGGTGTGTGAAATGGTTGAGGGTTTGAGTCAATTGTGGATTGTTGAGTAGAACTAAGGGGCTGTTTGGCAACTTCTGAATTGGTAAGTGTGGTGCTAAATCAGTAAGAGCTCTGAACCATTAAGAGGTAGTATAATACTTAACCGTTGAAAGACAAATGTCTGACCAGTGCCTTGAGCATTCAGACTCTGTATAATGCTTAACCATTCAGAGGCAAATGTCTGAATCATTTAGATATGTGCTCGCGATACAAACAATTTGAATCATTCTTGAACCAGTAAGAGGTCTAAACCATTAAGAGTCTCATTAAGGGCTAAACAAACAACCCTATGCTTAACCATTCAGAGACAAATGTCTGAATCATTAAGACATGTGCTCGCGAAACAAACAGTCTGAACTATTACTGAACC
Source organism: Helianthus tuberosus (assembly GCA_030545235.1). Taxonomy (NCBI): domain Eukaryota; kingdom Viridiplantae; phylum Streptophyta; class Magnoliopsida; order Asterales; family Asteraceae; genus Helianthus; species Helianthus tuberosus. Next base: position 126,510,799 of record CM060416.1, read on the forward strand.
AGTAAAATGTCTAAACCATTAAGAGTCTCATTAAGAGCTAAACTAACAACTCTAAAAGTAGAGTAGATTAGATGAGTGTGTAAGTTGCCGTTTTCACGATCTTCATAAGACGTCACTATCAACGAATCAAAGGCATTGAGCAATTTGATTGGTTGTTTCTTGACAAGAACCAAATGAAAGAGGGTCATCTGTTGACTAGCGTTTCATACCCAACTGGTGATGTGTTGTTCGCATACACAAAGAAGGCGATCTTTACGGAGTTCGATACGTTTGTTCGGACATGTTTACCTGAAACTTGAACAGTTTGTCGTTTAGAGTTCAACTTGTATTCAGAATTGGAAATCCTAGTGTCTCTTGGTAAAGAAATTCTAAAACTGTTCCAAAGCTAATTCCATCAAAAGAACTAAAAATGGTTTTAACCCAATGATATTTAGTGTGTTAAATGGTGTTTCTTCCCACAGAGGTCGAGGGTGCGAGTCAACTATGGACTGTTGACTAGAATTAAGAGTAGATTAAATCTTATGTAAGAGTTTACATAAGATTTAATCTTAGTCGGGTCAAAAAGTATATTGCCAACTAAACTGGTTTTCTAACTCTTTTCACACCTCTCATTTAGCCCTCAAAACGCGTGCATAAAAAAGCGAAAGAGCAATTTCCCTAGCAAACAAATAATTACATGACAGATTTCAGGAGCTTATTATTTTTAAGGAAAACCCATTGAGCTCGATAGTTAACATAAATGCTAACAAGCAGAACACAAGTATGGTGCCAATGTGTGACGATGTACGCCAGGTAAATTATAATAATAACTTAGTATCAATTCATACGTCTCAATAACAACTATTATTCATAGTAAAGCATGCAAAATATCGTAATCTTAGCTCACCGTCATGGGTGGGGCCACGCCATTGATGCCAAAATGTGTATTGATCACCCTTACAAGTAGGGGTGCGGGTGGTATCAAAATAAAGATGGTACGGATAACCCTCCATAAATCAATAAAATTACAACTTAATTTTTTTACAACTTTGTCTACCTTAAATTATAAGACTTCTAATAATATCGGATAAGATCTTGAAAATATTTTTAAAGTTTTGAACTCTACAAAGATTTTATAAAACAATCTACTTTCACACTTCATCTAACATACAAATCATATTTTTCTTAACTTTATAAAAATGCAATATATTATTTTTATTTTACAAAATGCTAAGTTAATTATTTCTTAACTTTATAAAAATGCAATATATATTTTTGTATTTTACAAGATGCTAAGTTAATTATTTTTATAAAAAATATTAAGATTTTAGATCAGTTGGGCTCTTGATTAAAGTTTAAATGGTTCTTGTGGGATTTGGGTTTGGAAAGAAGTGGGTCGCGAGTAGTACACCAATTAAACATTAGGCCCAGTGTATGTCCACACAAGCTACAATCTATACTATCTATAAAAGGAGCTTAAAGCATGACCTCACTTTGCTTACTTGTCATCTTCTTAGATATGCCACATAGACTCGGCTGATGTCACTCCGCTGATGTCATAAATCACAATTTAAAATGTTAATATATCTATATATATATTAGAGATTAATCTCTAATAAAGGTAAGTTGAAAAAAAAGCGGGTCTTTTAAATTTCAAATTCAAACAATGTTTTCAATACTTTTCAAAATCAGGTCTCATATAATCTCTCTCTCTCTCATTTCAAAATAGAAACCCACTGCCTTCTTTCTCTTACGTTCTCTCTCTCCCTCTTAAATCTGATTTTAGATCTCCCACAAGAAAACCTCCATCAATCCAAGTTCCTGATAGAAGTTCTCGATAAATCCCTAGGTTCCACCTCCCAAATCATTCTCGCCTTTGATTCTGTTCCCTAAAACTGACTCCCTTCAATCTCATTGTTCTCCTTCAATCTCTGTTTTGCACTTTAGGTTTTTTTAGAGAGAGAGAGATGACGGGGATGGTGATGCTAACAAGAGGAGGAGGAGGCGGTGGTGAAAATGCAGCTGAGGAAGAACAGGACCAGCTGTCGTTAGGGTTCGTTCTCTCATTCATCGCTTATTCTTTCACTAAATCGATTCATTCTTGCCTGATTTTATGTAAAAATGTCATCTTTTTTTAATCGAAATGTTTGATTATTGCTCACTTTGATTGTAATTTACTGCACTTTTGATTGTAATTTTAGGGTTTTAATGTTTTTAGGGCAAATTTATCTGGACAATTCATGCTGTGTGTGATCCAAACTACATGAGGCAAGCTAGATTTAGTTAAAGTTGCTATTATTGTTGAATTTATGTATTATTGTTTTTTTTTTTTTTTGCCCAAAATGCATGTGCTTTTTCACTAGACCCAGTAAAGTTTTGATCTTTTTAAAAGTAAATTGCAGCACACTGAAAAGAAAAGAAGCTTCAAGTTCATACTTCATAAGCTACATGATACAGTCATACAGATCTTAAGAAAGATTATACACTAAAACCAATCAAGAAACAACATACCCAGATGAAATAAAGTAAAAAAGCATAAAAAGAGAATTAGACCTAAGGTCACAGTCAATAGTAAGATATAGGGGAAATGCCATTAGTGAAATGACTAATTTGCCCTTGGTGTAGTGGGCTCATGTTGGTTCTATGTTGGGTAAAATGTTAAAAGAGAATTAGACCTAAGGTCACAGTCAATAGTAAGATTACTTTGGAATGGTGCAAGCAAGCCACTTTGTGGACATAACTTTGGTTTTAAGTTCTCGGTTTCACTTTAATAAAACAAAAACCTAATATGTTTGTTTTTGTTTCAGTAGCAAATATGCTATTTTTTGGTTTTAAGTTCTCGGTTTCGCTTTAATAAGGCCAAATAACCGACCCGGAAACCCGAACTCGGACCGAAATGCTTGCAGGTCAGTTGCTTCACTATGCGGTGTATGCCGTTTATTTATTTGTTTTTGTTTCAGTAGCAAATATGTTATTTTTTGGTTTCAAGTTCTCGGTTTCGCTTTAATAAGGCCGAATAACCGACCCGGAAAACCCGAGCTTGGACCGAAATGCTTGCAGGTCAGTTGCTTCACCATGCGGTCTCTGCCGTTTATTTAAGATGCCTATAAAAAACTTATTTACTTACTTTAACATAATGAATCTTAATGTTTATAAATGAAGCTAAAAATGATACGAGTAGCGTAGAAGTCATGGATGTGTCAACTAAAATGGATGTCATTTTTTTTTATTGCAATAACAAGCCCATTCAAATAAGCTAACTGTTACCAATTTAGGACACAAGAATTGTTTATGTTCAGCAAAAGCTATGAATTTGGTTATTTTACTGATTGTGTTTTGTTAGTTTTTATTGTTTTTAGAAATTTGGTTAATAATGATTTAATGTTGATTGCTAATGGATGTTGGTTTGATTAATGTTAGTGAGTTAGGGCAGAAGTGTTGTTTATGTTGAATGGATGCTAGAGGTTTAGGACTGTAGGTTACTGATTGAGTTTTGTTAGTTTTATAGTGAATAATTTATTTGTTATAAATTAATATGTAATGAATTTTTTATCTTATGTTTTTTTTTAAAATCGTAATTTAATATGATGAACTCTTGGTCAACAGATTGCAGGGGTTCTAGGAGTGACGGAAGCGCTCTTCTTAGCCAGACAGTCCGCGCTAGCTAAAGAGAAAAGTAAGTTGCACGAGTAACAGTCATACCTGATGTCGAGTATCTCTGAAAGATCCATATGGCTTTTTTACTTATCCTGGACTCAAGGTTAGACACATGCAGCCTTTTTGGTGTTAAATATGAATGTAGAAGTGTTGTGTTGCATAGATTTAGCATATGTCTTAGTTGTGATGATTATATGTGTGTAATTTGTTTAAAATTCAAATTAAATTGAAATTGATTATGTTATAGAAAATTGAGGCAGAAGAGAGTAATTAGGGTTAAGGTGATTAGAATGAAGCTCGCTGACATCCCTCCGATCGATTATTCATGGAGAAAGTATGGTCAGAGACCGATTAAAGGATCTCCTCATCCAAGGTAAAATTGTTCTCAAAATAAACCGAATTCGATCAATTATGAAGTTTGTGATATCTAATTTGTTAATAACCAATTCTTACAGAGGATACTACAAGTGTAGTAGTGTTAGAGGATGTCCAGCTCGGAAGCCTGTGGAACGAGCATTGGATGATCAAAGCATGTTGATTGTACATGAATTACGTTTGTACTTCTTGTCCTTATCCGATTCATAATAATTGATTAATTGACCAAGGAACCAAGCCACATTAGCTGGTCCATTACTGTTGCAGCTGTGTTGTGTAGTTTTTGTAATTTTGGTCCAGCAATAGGCCATGTTTTCTGGCCTGTTTAAACAGCCCACAACTATTTAAATGATATTGATAAGTAGGACTAAAGTGTGTTACCAGGCTGATAGCAGGTAATATGTCGGTTGTTTAATTTATCAGTGTTAATGATTCAACTGGTAGTCGAAAAACCCAAAGTTTTATTTGAATCAAATTCGAATAACGTTGGATGCTGATTCAGGATGGCGTGGATAGCTTTGGTGGTCTTGGTGCGACTTTAATCGACTCTCTTGATACCTTATATATCATGGGCCTAGATGAGTAGTTTCAAAGGGCTAAAGAGTATGATCCATTATCTATTTTCGTTTAACTAATTTCTTAAACTCCATAACAATTATATTTCTATATTAATATATGTGTGTACCTTATTCATTGTTTTTAGGTGGGTTGCAGACTCTTTGGACTTCAATAAAAACTATGATGCCAGCGTGTTTGAGACGGCCATAAGGTTGCTTCGTAAGGTTTACTATATTGGTCGTTTATACTTTTTATCTATATATGCTATTCTTATGTAGTATATACAGTAAGTATCATGGTATCATACAATGAGACACCTAATCGTTTATTTTTTTTTAACTTTTTTTATACAATAGAGTTGTGGGTGGACTTCTGAGTGCATATGATTTATCTGGGGATTTTTTTTTCTCGAAAAGGCAAAAGACATAGCTGATAGGCTACTGCCAGCATGGAATACGCCTTCTGGTATCCCTTATAACATTATCAATTTGGCTCATGGTAATGCACATAACCCTGGCTGGACAGGGGTAAGTTCTAAACGTCATTAATGATTATTTCTGTTTAACACATATTAGACCATGCATTAGAGATAAGTATTTCCGACTTATCAGTTATAATTTATAATTTTATTTGTCGTAGGGTGATAGTATACTGGCAGATTCTGGGACAGAGCAACTAGATTTATTGCACTATCACAAAGAACTGGAGATTCAAAGTATCAACAAAAAGTATGTGATTGCATCCTTAGTGTCATATATTATATATAACAAAAGAGGGTGTCTTAGGAATAGTTACTAAGACACAACCTCTCTTTTTTTTCATCATCAAATTTACAACAATGCCATCCAACCTATGTTAATGACCACTTTTGCGACTTTCGTTCAAAGGTTTGCTTTTCCGCATCTGGATCCAAAATGTTTGCTTTTCCGCATCTTGTCATTTTCATCCGAGTCATTAACTCCATGCCTTTTTTAATGTTTATAAGAAAAGTCATAACTTGAAAGTCAACAGAGGGTGGATATTTATTTCTTAATAGTGTTTTTTATTTAAATAAAAAAATGTTTGAAAAGACGGAAATACCCCTCATTTAACGGAGAAAAATGAAAGGAGTTAACGATTCGGATGAAAATGGCAAGATTTCAAACCTTTGGATCCAAATGTGGAAAAACAAACCTTTAGACGAAAGTTGCAAAAGTAGCTAAACCTCATGGACGAAAATGGCATTTTACTTTTATTCTAAATATATGTTTTCGTAATTGTGATAGTGCATTAGTTATTCTAATTTATTTTTAAAAAATGAGTAGAAAACTGTTTGCGGCTCGAATTGCCCCGGCCTTTTGATCCGTATTAAATACAACCATCTCAAAGCCCTAAAGCCGAATCGACTCCTCCGGATTTCAATCAACCTGTGCGACAACCTTCAATCCATCTTCAACCCTGTCTCCGGCGATTACAATCATCTTAATCAACAGGTTCGAAATTATGAAATCCTCTAATCTATGCTAATTTCTTTGAGATGCATCTTAGAGAGAAGGCATTCAACAACAATCGCCTCCACTTTTTACATCTATACCTACGTCCACCAGAATCTCTCTTCACGGTCTTCTTCACCAAGCTTTCTTCATCAACAAGGTAACAACAGACACCCATAATTTTGTTATTTTTATTGTCATTTAAAGTCTATGACAACTAGGGTTTTGGTTGTAATTTTGTTATTTTTATTGTCATATAAATGCTGAAGATGTGAGATAAAGATGTATTGGTGGAGCGTCAACTGCCATGCCTGTTTCATCAGTTTGTTGATGATAAATATGTGAGATTGATTAGCGTAGAGGCTGCTGGTTTCAGGTTTCATGAGTTTGCTGATGATAAACATGAGTTTGTTACCAACCTCTTTACTTTCTTTTTTCACATGTGAGTCTGAGTTTTGATTTATTTTTATTTGTTTTTTTCAGATAGTAAAGAATCTGGATTTCAACAATGTGCGATTATAACGGACATAGAAGAAATACTAAAGATTGCTGGTGAAGAAAAGCTATGCCAGAGAAGGTATTTATAGCTCTTTCCTCTGGGCATATCCGCTAATCTTATTATCCACATTATTGTTTATATTCTCAAAAACTTGATCAAATCTCAAATACCATTGAAGCCCTTGACATGTACTTAATGGTTGACATGTACATAATGACTGCTATTCTTTATATGCGTAGAAGAGGAGGAAGTAGTCCGTGTAGGCCGGTCGAAACAGTCAGCGCGCTAATCGAGGAGTTTTTGTTGCAGATCTACCAGTTGGATGATGCTAGAGGTATAAACGATAACCCGAGATATTTGGTTAATTATTTAACCTTTATATTACTTCCAGATGATAATATGTCACACAAGTGGGATTGATTGAGCCTGAACAAACCAAACCGACTATACACGTGGTTTTGTCATATGCAAAAAAAAAAAAAAAAAAAAAAAAAAAACTAGAGGTGGCAATTTCAATCCAGATTTCTGTACATTGATAAACCCTGTCACATGTAGAAATTTGTTAAAATGAGATCGGTCAAAAGGTTCATGACTTATATTCAAATACTTGCACCATCTTTATTAATTGTTTAAAATACTACAATTTTTTGTATTATCTTTGGTAGTGTTGTTTATGTAATCACTGTGACCGTGTGTAGTCGTTAAAATCGGGGGTGTTTATGTAATCACTTAGACTATGGTATTTGACACATTAGATATTATTGCAGGGCAGAATAGGAGTTATTCACGAAGCACCCCTCTTACAACTTACAGTTCCTATTATGTTTGTACAGGTAAAACAATGAACCTTTATGTTTATTGTCCTCTAAAGTTATTGATGCATTACCATAGTTTTAAATTAACATGCTCTTTTCTTGCATTTTTTTTTTGCTGTAGGGTAGCAAAGACGCTCACTATTCTCTGCAATTGTTAGAAGTGGTTATGAGTAAATTAAAGGCTTTAAACGCTGTACATGTTATTCAAAACGGGGATCATTCGTTCCAAATTTCAAAAAAGAATCTTAAATGTGGAATGACTCGTGAAAAAACTGAAGAATGTGCTGCTGCAGCTGTTGCAGAGTTTGTTTCCCAAATTACAAGTGAAACAGTGATCATCGGGCCTAGAGTAAGTTTATTAGAAACTCATTGATATAACATTTTATTATATCATAGCACCCAAAGTAAAAAACAACATGTTCTTAACATACCGATTTCAATATGGCTATACAACCAGATGTTGTGATTATTGAATTTAGTATGTTTATATATATTGTTATTTATTCATAGCTAGATCAATTTTACACACCTTAAATACGTTTCACATGGGCATTATTGTCATTTCTAGGATCTCTAGATGTTTAGGGTTTTGGTTATTTTTTAGCTTAATGTTGTAGAATTTGTGCTTCTGGTCCCTTGGTTTGCTTTGTAATTGGGTAAGCTCTTTTTTTAGTATCTCTTTTAAAACACTCATGAGTTTTGCTTACTCCCATTAGTGACCCAACCCAACCCAACCTTACAATAAAATATGTATTTCTCTCTCTTCCACCTACACAACCTAACCTAACTCAACCTTTTACACCCATTAGTGACCCAACCCAACCCAACATTTTTTACTAACAAATATGATTTAAGTTTTAATTTATTCTATAAATTTATTATAAATAATAAAAATGCTTATTTAAAAAAAATATTATTTTAAATACAATTTTTTTATTAAAGCTAATAAAAAATATTCACGTTCATCAAACATACTTAATTAGATAGATAATTTAAGTTACAAGCGTGATACAAGGTAAAAGTACAAGTACATAAGATAGAAATTACATAATTATTCATCATCGGAAAAGTACAAGTATAAAATTTATATATGAATGTTCACAAAAAAAAACTAAACAAGACTGTGGTTTTAAATTTTTAAAAACATTGAAATTTTATAAGTTATTATTAATAATCTAATTATATACAAACTAAATGATTTAAAAGAAAAAAGGAAATAATAATAATAAATACAACCAATAAAAGGATGACAAGTGGCTCTAAGTTGGGTTGTAACCTTGGGGTCACAAGCACGACCAGGTTGTGGATTTTGTTTGCTTTTTTATTTTTTTTTAATCAAAAAGCCATGACACTACTCAAAAAAGGCACCAATGGGAGTGGTCTTAGTCATTCTTAATTCTACATGTGTTCTACATCCAAACAAATATACAATTGAAGTGAGATCAATTTACCAGTTATATGCACTTTTATGCGGACTGAGTGGTTATTTAAACCCCAAATTGAATAGTCCATTTAACTTGGTCATGCTGAATTATACAATAACAATGGACCTTTACTGAATTTTACACTAACAATGTGTCCAAAAAAAAAAATTAAGGTCATATATAAGAAGTTATTAGACAACATAATGGGATTCAACCCACAAGCTCATTCTGAAATTGGAATATTTACAACCTAAACTGAATAGGGCACAATGGACCTAATTGCAAAGAAACAGGTAAATTTACACAAGGCTTATTTATGATAGTCTCTGGTAACTTGAGTTCGTATTAACGATTAGATACTTCCTATTGAGTTTACTCTATAGGTAATGGTGTAGTAAAAGGAGATTTAATTATAATTGAAAAACTAACATAAGGACTTTGTTATAAAAGTGCAGCGAACCAGACCACATTGTCATGCGTCCTACGGTTTCTGGAGCAAATCCTTGTGTTGGGGCAGCAGCGATTTGGTTAGAAAACATTTAGACCACATTGATATGCAATCATGGTATCTATACTTTGGCAGGGCATTCCAAGTGGTTTTAGGCGATCGACGGCATAGTGGGCAATAAAATGACATTGCCTTTGCATACATGTCTATATACAAGTATATGGCATGTTGTTCGGGTTACTTAGATACAAATGGTTAGAAAACATGAAGAAATGATTAATAATCTGATTTTTAGATACAAATGGTTAGAAAACATTTAGAAATGATTAATAATCGGATTTGTAGACAACATATTATCAATTACTTAGATTATTTCTATATCAAATAAAGCTTATTTAGTCAATTGATCGTTCTGATCAATCACTTCCTTATGTGCACCGCACCATCTTCTAGGAGGTTGTCAAGTGTTCTCGCCTTCGTGCTTGGTTTTTTGCATATCTTTACATCCGCAGCCATTCTGTACAATAAAACACATTCAAATGACCAATATAAACACATTTAAATGACCAATATGAGGAACCCATATTATCAAATCAAACCAAAAATCAATATGAGGAACACATCAATCCGAAACTGATCCGATCAGTTCATTTGTATAAAATTTAATTCTGATTTAGTTCATCTTATTAAACAATTCTCAAATGACCAATATAAACACATTCAAATGACCAATATGAGGAACACATATCATCGAATCAAACCAAAAATCAATATGACGAACACATCAATCCGAAACTGATCCGATCAGTTCATTTGTATAAAATTTAATTCTGGTTTAGTTCATCTTTTTAAACAATTCTCAAATAACCAAAAATCAATTTTCACATTTCAAGTATCAATGTTGATGTGTTCAAATAACTACACACTGATGCGCTTTATCAATTTCCATCATTTGTTTCTTCGTATTTGATTCAGAAATTAAAACCCACAAGTATCATAGTTTCAATAAACAACCTAGATCTGTGCTCTAATTGTTTTTAGAGAAAAACACACAAGAATCAGCCAAATGATCACATGAGATCTTAAACTATAGAAATCAATGATACATTTTGAACAATATACTCAGTTGATACCCGAGACAAAAACCCACAAGAATCAAAACCAAAACACAGTTGATCTCATATGAGGAACCGAAAACACATTCAAACCCTCTGTTTTGCTACTCGAGACAAAAACCCACAAGAATCAAACAATATTTTCATATAAAACCTGAAACAAACCTTCATAATAAACAAAACCCAAACCTACAAACAGGAAGCGTTTTAGGTATGTGATATTACCTTCGATTGTTATAGAAGATGAAGATGATGAAGATGAAGATGAAGCTGATGATCGGTGGAGATTACAGAAGAGGAAGATGATTTCGATGAAGATGATTTCGGTGAAGATGAAGATGATCCGATGAAGATGATTGAAGATGAAGATGAAGTTCTGTGTTTTGGGACTTGAGAGAAGATGAAAATGATTTTATTGAGAAGTGTGAATGTTTTAATCATATATGTTTATCATTAAGATTTGAGGGTATTAAAAAGACATTTTATAAAGATATGTATTCATTTTAAACAACATATTAGTTCATGTTTTCATTTTAGACAACATATTACCAAGTACTTAGCTTATTTGTATATCAACCATGTACACTAACACATAATTTCATTAACATTGTTTTATAAAGATATGTAACTAAATGCAAAGAATTTAAATCATATATTATAATCTGTTTTTAGTATTATTGAATTATACAATAACAATGGACCTTTACTGAATTTTACACTAACAATGTGTCAAAAAAAATTAACATCATATATAAGAAGTTATTAGACAACATAAAATTAAGTTATGCTTTCATTTTCGACAAAATATTATCAATTATTTACCTTATTTCTATATCAAACATGTACACTAAAACAAATTGTCTTTAACATTGTTTTATAATATGTAACTAAACATAAAGAATTTAAATAATATATTATAATATGTTTTTTAGTATTTGCTTCCGATCGTTATTAAAACAAACCCGTGTGTTCACACGGGTGTACACCTAGTAAAATTATGATTTATGCTTGTTTATTTAGCCTAAAATGTATTTTCCCCATCAATTGTATTTCACGACTATCCAATGTGTTTGTAAACAATTTAACCATTTCAAACAATGAAGTTGAAGTTCATATACCTTACACATGTTAACTAGCATCGTTTCGATTTTCACTGATCTCAACCTTACAAGTCTAGTTCACAACTCCTATAGGCGAGATTCGTAATCTTAAGTTTACTTTTGTATCTCCAATCCTCGATAATGTTCTTTACATCATATAGAATGTTTCATTATCTTTTGATACGTACCCAACCCACGCCCACCATACTCCATGGCATGCACATTAGAACATAGGTTTAGCAATAACACTACTTCTGTTGGGTCTTCCGTATTGTTTAAGTTTTATGTTTAGTCTTCTTTAGTTAGTAAGTAGTGAGTAAGATAATTGTTAATTTCAGGGAGTAAGTTAGTACGAGTGGGTAGTTTCTCTTTGCGTTGTAGCCTATATTAGGCATGTGTTGTATGAATGAAAGGTAGATAAAGAAAAGGGAAAATTACAAAAATGGCAGTTACCAATTTGATTTACAAAAATGTCACCTTCTTGCGTCGGTGGAGAGGGGCTTCAAGCATACCTTGCGTCGATCATATCAGTCATGGCGTCCGTTAACGTGGATTTGACATGTGTCCGACAAAGCTGATGTGCCGCCTGACGCATCGTTATGACGCCTCCTACGTGGCCTGCGTCTAGGCATCCGGCTTACGTCTCTCTTGTGTTATGGCTGACGCTTCCCTCGAAGTGGTCAGGCCGACGCATCCCATGTCTGATATCGAAGTGGTAAGGCCGACGCATCCCATGGCTGACATTGAAGTGGTCAGGCCGACGCATCTTGTGTCTGATATCAAAGTGGTCAGGCCGACACATTAGAGTGGTCAGGTCGACGCATCCCATCGCGCTGACATTGAAGTGGTCAGGCCGACACGTTAGAGTGGTTAGCCGAGCTACTAAAACCAACTAAACCGAGCCATGTTTGACGCGTCAGCCAAGCCATAAGACCGATACATCAACCACCTTTTTGGCTTTGATGCACTGGCTGCCGACTCATCCCGGATTCTGGACACATGTAGTTATAACAATGACGGACGCAAGACATGTGTGAAGCCCCTCTCCACCGACGCATGAAGATGACATTTTTGTAAGTCAAGTTGGTCAAATGACAATTTGGTAATTTTCCCTAAAGAAAATTGTTCCAAAAAGGAAAGTTAGGAGAAATACTCATTTCTCTCAAAGTCCTTCTAATTTAGGAGGGAAGATTTTTAAAAATCTTTCTCTCTTCTTTCCACTTCCTTCCTTTAAAAAACATAGAACACAAACCTTTTCCAAATCCCTTCACTTCATTCCATTAAACCACAGGAACGAAAAATGTAATTAACTCTTTAGAGTATTACAACACATAGTCAAATGTGGTACTATTTTAGCGCGCATTACGCTTTTAAATTGGACATGTACACAATTTGAATATTTAGAAAGTAGAAACCTCACATTTATCCTTACAAGTTCCTACTTGTTAGTTCTTTTCCGCACCTTGTTGACTCTTTAGAATTCAACTTGTTTGTTTATCGGTGTAGTTCTTGAATACGATGCATAGCTTACTTTTTTTTAACAACAACTTTCATTAGACACTAGCAAGGAGCTAGAAAAACAATACAAGGATTACAAATCAACCAAAATTAAAATTACATCAGTCATTCCAATTTCCACCCAGACAATTTGTAAGAAGAATGTTTTTTCATCCAAAGAAAGGCAAGTTATTTTGTATCCTCCACAATCTTTTCCGCCATTGTCATTTTGTGTTTTGTTAGAAAAGGCCTTTTCGTTCCTTGCTTTCTAAACATTCCAACACATCACCATGATGATAGCGTGAATCAATTTCCTCGTCTTTGGCTATGGAAGACATTTAGGAACTTAGTAGACCTTGCACCGAAAAAGCATGGATTTGTGGTATTTTATACCATAAACTAATTTTGTTCCACACCAATGCTGATGTATAGCATTCTGTTAACAAGTGACACACTGATTCATCATTCTCCCCACATAAATAACAAGCCTTCAAGCAATGGTGTATGTTCCTCTTCGCCAAACCATCGAGCGTTGGAAGCCGCCCCAATTCCACTTTCCATAGCATGATATTTACTTTTTTTTTGGTACCCAATTATTCCAAGACATCACATATCCACTGTTCACCATTTTAGCGTTGTGTAGGACCTTCTTCATTGATGAAACAGAGAACACACCCGATTTATCTTCTGACCAAACCCATTTATCATTTGTATCAATAGGGCAACAATTGAGTAGGATATTAGTGCAATCTTGTAACGCCTGTAGCTCCAAAGCACTTTGTGGAGGCCTTTTCTATGACCATAACCATGTAATGTTAGAGTTTTGCCTTTCAAATTAAAGAATCACCAACCAATCTGTTTTTGTGAGATTCCAATTTAAAAATGTTTGGGAAACTGGGAAAGCATCTTTGAGACTTTGAGTGGCTGATTAAAAAAAAACATGCATCAATCGAGAATTTGCTTGCATGCTGTTTTTGATCACACCTTTTATTAAATTCTCCAAGCTAATGTTTGTGTTTGCCAACTGGTTCTCAATTCGTGCAATTGTGTTCCAAGTACCTGTTGTGCCTTTTAGGTGCGGAAGGATTGACTATGGTGACCGGTTTGTTGTATTTATTGATACAATCACTCTTCTCCACAATGCATTTTCTCCTCTTTGAAACCCCATCACCACTTCGTTATTAGTGAAATGTTCGCGTCTCTAAGCGGTGTGAGACCTAGACCACCAGCCTCCTTAGGTGAAGTGATTTTGCTCCATTTAACCCAACACGTTTTTCCATTTTCCGAGTTCCCTCCCCAAAATAATGATCTTCTTTTTGCTTGTATATTTTCTTAAACCTTTAACGGGGCTTTGAATAATGAGAAGTAATATGTTGGTATTGTTTCCATGACTGATTTTAGCAATATTAGTCTTCCTCCACTTGATAGCATCTTGGATTTCCACATAGATAAACGGGCCTCAAATACTTCTAAAATCGAATCCTAACTTGCAATTCTATTCATATTTGCACCAACTAACAAGCCAAGGTAAATAAAAGGTAACTTCCCTCTGTTGCAACCCAAAATAGTAGCCATACTTGATACCTCATCCTCACCAACCCCAATCCCAAATAGGTTTGGTGCATAACTTACTAACAATTGATCAGTTTAACCATTTGTTTAACAATAAGAGATCAACTATCAATTACACCACTATTCCCAATCTAGCCATATTATATTAGCTTTGTGTTTGATCCAGTGAAAGAACCTTGATCTCCTCCTAGGGCTGGTTCAACGTTTTTGGCGGCCCAAAATGAAATGAAAATTTGGGGTCCTTTTTTCCGTTTTTGATTGTTATAAACCAAACCCATTTATGGTTAAACCTAATCCACGAACATCAACACCCAATTATGCCAACATATTCAATGTCAGATTAAAAGAAAATTACTTATCATCTATTACATCTATTGCTGATAGAATGGGTGAGTATCGTTTAGTAACTCAAAAATTAGTTCAATCAACAAATCAAGTTCAATTATCAAGTAATAAGTAATCACTTTATTACCTAATCAGGTTCAAGAATTGAACCATGTTCAACCAGAATTAGCCTACATGAAGTAGCCAACTGATTTGAGTGACTTTGATGACTGTAGCCAAGCAATTTAAATGACCAGGATTGTAGTCTTGTAGCAATATATCAAAGCACAGAAGAATCTGTTGATTCACTTCCCTTAAACTCACATTCATCTTCATAGCCGCCTGATTTCGTTGCTTGCTCGCCTTCTCTACAAAAACCCTATTCTTAATTCTCTTATTTAAAAAACCTTTATTTAATATGTGTGTGTATATATTAAGCGGGGGCCCTATGCCCAAGCTTGGGATACTTGTAATATAGGACCGACCATGTCTTCTCTATAATTTTCTTCGAGCATATCTCCTCGGTATTGAAAACTTATCGTTCCTTGCTTATCATATGCACCATGAAGCCGTAAGAAAACCACCTTGAGAAAAAAAAATCAAGATATGAAGTATGCTTTGCATCAATCTCCACCCAAAGAAGTTTACTTTTATTGGAATCCACTTGTTCCAATAGAACTTAATTATAATCGAAACCAAAACAAAGCTTATATTCAATCACAAGTCTAAGCGATCTCAAAGAGAGCCCACCTCCCGGGTCAATGCTCCAACTCCACATGTCGTCCTCCAAGTCCTCTATAACTACCTGATTCGGAAGCTTAAAACACTCGTTCCAAAGATTTTTTTCTTCACCCTCCCTTAGAGGTCTTTTGCAATACACTCTGATATTTATTAAATGTTTTATAAGTGGAAATTTTAAAATATTTAAATATAGTATAAAAATTAAAAACCCTAATGAACTATCAAACACATACACAAACAATCACAAACTAACATAAACAAACAAAAACAAACGGACATAAATGAACGAACGTGGCTTCTGTTCATGTCCGTTCATCTAACTAAACAAACAAAATTTATTGTTCGTGTTCGTTCATTTAGGGGCTGTTTGTAGGAGGTCTGATTGGGTAAGAGAATTTGAACCGGTAAGTGTTGAGCCAGTAAGAGTACGCCGATGTGATGGTGGTTGGTGGTGGGTTGAGGAGATGGTGCGTGAGTGGCCGGGTGAGGGTTATGAATACAATTGAATAAAATTTTCATTGAACATCATAATAAAACTCAATAGGTAAGAGGCTTACTACCTGATTCAGAGATGTCTTTCAGATGAACAAAACACACGTAATGCTGACTGATTTATAGGTAGTCTCTTAATGGAATCATCAAGTGGCTATCAAATAGCTGCTTATTTAACGAATGGACATAGGGATGACAAAAATACCCCAGGCCGCCAAGTATACCCGAAACCCGAAGCATTTGGGACGGGTATACCCAATACCCGAAGAGTATTTGGTCGGGTATGGGTATGGACAAAAAATATTCACAGGTATGGAACGACTATGTGATTAGATGATACTAGACCCGATTACCCAAAACTATATACCCGAAAACTTTTAAGCTTTATATTTAAATCTTTTTAACTATTGTATTATTTTTATGGCTTTATTATTTGAAAATATACTTTTCATTTGAAATATATATTTTGGTGACATTATTCATATAAATATATGATATGAAATACAAAATTATTTTTTGAGTATAATATTATAATATATTTACATTTTTAAATACATCAAATATTATTATTATGA
Source organism: Helianthus tuberosus (assembly GCA_030545235.1). NCBI lineage: Eukaryota > Viridiplantae > Streptophyta > Magnoliopsida > Asterales > Asteraceae > Helianthus > Helianthus tuberosus. The sequence goes on from CM060416.1 coordinate 126,527,442, forward strand.
TGATGATATTTATATGAAAATCTTAACGGGTATACCCGATACCAGTGGGTAATGGACCGGGTATGGGACAAGATTTTACAACCGGGTATGGGTATGGGATTGGCCAAACCCGACCCATACCCGGCCCATTGCCATCCCTAGTTACGAACACAAAAGAACTTCCCGCCAGACGGTTTACGAATTGTATGTTAAACGTTCGGTTCGTTTGGAGCCCAATCTAGAGGCTTATTTTGATTAGAAAATTAATTTAGTTATAAAAAGGGTTATAGAAAAATCAAATTTAGTATCTATGTAGCACGGGAACGGGTACGGGACTGAGGTACGGGAACGATACGGGTACGGGGAACGGCAAAACTTAAAAATCCAAGATACGGGTACGGCAAAGGTAAGACAAAAAAAATATAGAAAAATTAAAATATATTAAACAAAGTTCAAAATAGATATATATTGATGTCAAGTGTAATTAATTACCGAAATATTTTTTAAAACATAAACAAAATAAACTGAAAAAATAAAAAAAAAGATAAAAGAAACTAAAATTTGTGACATGATTTTTTTCTTTTCGTATTATCTTTTTGACCAATTTTCGTATTATCTTTTTTACCACTAAATTTATGATGGTTACTAATCCAATTTTCGTATTATCTTTTTTACCACTAAATTTATGATGGTTACTAATCCAATGTACAATGACTTTTCACTTTACCCGTACACTGGTGTTGTTGGAAAAACAAATATATTAATATGAAAATAGTATACCCTTTTCTTCTCCACTTAAAGTAAAAGAAAAGTCATCCAAACACACTAACACAGGCATCTTCTTCATCTTCTTATTCATCCTTTTCACAGCTCTGGCGATACCAGTTCAGCCGCCGCCCGTTCTCGCCGGAAAACATTTAGCAGCCGTCCCCGAAACCTTTAGCTGCCGTCCCCATTTTCCGAAAACGTTTAGCAGCGGTCCCCCAATAACCGGAAACGTTTAGGGAACGTCCCCATGGCATCCCCATGGCGTTTCCGTCCCCCAAACGTCCCCGGGACGGGTACTCCATGCTTCCGGGCGTCCCCGTGCTTCATAGTTTAGTATGAATAAGATTCATAATGACTGATCATCCTGTATAGGTTGAAACCAATTCAGCAAAGAGTTGCTAAGACTGAAATTAAGAGTATTCAAATAAATGTGTAACATAGTGTGTCCAACAAGATGAGAAGGCAAAACGTGAAAAAGCAGAAGGAAAGACTGATTTAAGCAAACATGAGAAGACAAAACATTATACAACAAATGAAAAAACTAAACATTCGGCTAAGAGATCTGTCAGCATGTGTTGTCCTCAATCTTTCTCGTCTAGTAACCGTGACTAGATTATACGAATTCGGTGTACCAAATAAAGGGGATCCCAACTCGCCTAAGATCCTCCCAGAGACCATTTCTCCAAGCATCCCAATTGTAGGACTTGATACCACCACACTGTCCCTCGTACTTGTATCATCATGGCCAGGCAAAGCTAGAGGTGATGGTGCAAGTCGTCGATAACCACGACGACCTAACATTCCTAGTCCGCGATATCTTGGAGTAGGTGGCCTGGGTGGGATGACTTCTCCTACGTCACGAGGACCCTCTTCATCCGTACCATTATTCGAGGTTACAAGATTTGGTCCGTATAATGGGACGATATCCTTTTCTGAGATTTCGGTTTTGCATACAGGGCACTTTGCGTTTTCGTTTTCAAAGGTTTCGGATGATGTTTCTTGGTAGTGGATCCACTTGTAAATGCATGGCCAGCAGTAGAGGTGGCCACAAAGTGTCACCACCGGATCTTGGACGGTATCTAGGCAGATATTACATTCGAAAGTGCTTGAAACACTATTTTCGGATTTATCTACAGCTTTAGCCATGGAGCTATATGTAGTCAGTGTTAATAAACGGTGTTTTGTGCTCGAATCTGTAAATGGTTAGTGGTTGTAAACATGAAGGAGTGTGTTCTTATACAAGTTAGGATAACAAATAAAGATTAGGAAGTAGTCCTCTTAATTTATCAAGGAACCATAATGAATTATTTTCGAAAATTCCAAAAAACATTTCTTTTCCCGTTCAAAACCACGTTTGTTTGGTCTTCTAGACTTCTATTGTGTAGTCAAATGTTGAAAAACTTGGAATACATTGACATTTAAAAAATATTTATAATATATCAAGTGTTGAAAAAGTTGGAATACATTGGTATTTATAAAATCTATACTATATAATAAAAGAAACCACTTTGAAGACACGTGTCATCATATTAGGCCATCTCTTATAGATAATTATAATTTTTAGTTTAATCTCTTCTAATTAATTATAGATAACACTCCTACTAAATATTATTTAGTTTAATATCTTATATTACTAGGTTATTGCCCCGTGTAATACACGGGGTGAATCATAATTGTAATGTGAAATAAACAAATATGTTCATAATATGATTTAAGTATATATAATATAGAGTAATATGCAGACCAAATACGAAATAAATATTAAAGTTTGTATAGCTATTCATAATAATATGATCTGTTATTTGTTTTAGGATTTGTCATAGGAACTTAAAATTTTGTACCACTACTAATATTTATTATGACATTTTCTTGTTCAAAGGTAACGTGTCTGATTTTATCTGATAATAGATTATTCTTACGGGCTAATGTTGGCATAATATTATATTTTCTACCATCCAAATATAGTTTCCTCACTTTCGCTATCATTAACATTAATATAAGGTATGCTCGTATTCAAAGCTATAAACCAATATGAATTGTACGAAATAATTACTTTTATCACAATTAGTAAGGAAACCAATAAAGACTATCGATAATGTAATATGTCCCATACCATTTGAAAGGTCTGAAAAGGGACTTTTTAAACTAAAATAATAATTATATTTTTAAAAACTCTGCGTTTTTCACGAGTTGAATAAATATAATTTTGTATACCAAATATATCTAACTTATCTAAAAATACATGATGTTTTCTATGTGACATAGATAATATGCATATTACTTATTTGACATGGTAAACTTATCTAAAAAAACATGATGTCTTCTATGTGAGATAGTTAATATGCATAGCATATGAAGAGTAAAAAGACATAGGAGTTTAATTCTAAATATTTGATGTAATATATTGAATATTAAATAATGATTTTTATACTCTTGACAAAACTTTAATTATCACAAAAATCTAATTTGATTCTAGAATGGAAAGTAAAACATACAAAATTGATTAAATGGTTACTAATTTTATGGGTTTTTGTTTAATAATTTCAAATCAAAATTAAATCCATAAATTATGGATTAGATTTAAAACACATTTTAGACTTTAGATTTACAATTAAAATAAAATTCTAATATAATATTTAAATCTTTTTAATTTAAAATTTATCAATAAATTACTGATGCCCTCATTGAATGACATGTGTCCCAAATCAAGTTTCTTTTATTATATCAGTAAGTATAAATATAGATGTGGATAAAAGATAACAGTCTTTTAAATATGTTTTAAACGAATTGTATTAATCACGTGGCCTCAAGACACAAGTTTATTCCTTATAGTTTGATTTTCGTAATTTATATCCTATATATTATTATCATATGTTTGTTCAAATGATATCGTGTAGTTTCTACAACATAAAGAGATTATATTTATTTATTTATTTTTAGACTTTAGATTTACAATCAAAATAAAATTCTAATATGATATTTAAATCTTTTTAATTTAAAATTTAAAATTTATCAATAAATTATTGATGCCCTCATTGAATGACATGTGTCCTAAATCAGGTTTCTTTTATTATATAGAATAAATAGATATAGATATAGATATAGATATAGATTTAATTTAAAAGATTTAAGAGATACCGTTAATATTTACGAAAACAATTAGGACTCCCAATTTAAAAGAATTAAGAGATGAGGTTAATATATTTACGTAAACAATAAGGACTCACGAAATTTATATGCATTCATGAACAATTTTCGTGATCTTTGTAACTTAAATATGTCCATACATAAATAATAAATATATTTTTTTTCCAACTAATGTATAAGAGTTTAAATTAAATTGGATAGGAAAATCATTATATTATATCATATTAATCAAAATAAAATTCTAATATAATATTTAAATCTTTTTAATTTAAAATTTATCAATAAATTATTGATGCCCTCATTGAATGACATGTGTCCCAAATCAGGTTTTTTTTATTATATAGTATAGATAAATAACCCTCCTACTAAATATTATTAGTTAAATATCTTATGGATAATTATTATTTAGTTTAATCTCCTTCTCATTTATAATATTATTTATTTGATTAATTATATTTGAACGTTTTGTTTAGTTTGGTATCATATATATTTTACGAAACTTAAAATAAAAATAACTAATATTATTTATCATTTATACATTTACGGAGTTTTAAATAAAGTGTTAAATTTATTGAGACTTCGTTAACAAATTTTGAAACAACAGAATAATATATTTTTATCACAAAAACCAAACTTTGTATTAATATATTAAATATTTTTATTTTCACTATACAAAATTACATTTACTCGACCCATGTAATACATGAGGTTTTTTAAGATATAATTTTTTATTATTTGATATATAAAATTAGATTTATTCAATTCGTACAATACACGGGGTTTTTTTAAGGATAATATATTTTTTTTACTATTTAGTGCATAAAATTACACTTATTCAAACCGTGTAATTCGTATATTTTTAAAGATGTATTTTTTTTATTATTTGGTATATAAAATTACATTTATTCAACCAGTGTAATAAATGAGGTTTTTGAAAGATGTATTATTTTATTATTTGGTAAACAATATTACATTTATTCAACCCGTACAATACACGTGGTTTTAAAGATATAACTTTTTTATTTGGTATATAAAATTACATTTATTCAACCCGTACAATATGATTCTTATAGATATAACTTTTTATTATTTCATATATAAAGTTATATTTATATATTTATTCAACCCATGCAATAAATGAAGTTTTTAAAGATATATTGTTTTATTATTTAGTATATAAAATTTATTTATTCAACCCGTGTAATACACGGGGTTATAACCTAGTATTTATAATATACTAAGTGAAATTAGTTTTAATATTTAATATTTAATATTTTACGTTGTTAAGTTGTGATGATGAATGAACTATAATTTTCAAGTTTAAATAAATGTTAAATGAGGATGTGATTGGAATTTATAAAACATTTATAATACACTAAGTGCTCTACCGTTAAACTTGAGTCTGTTAAGTTAAACGATTTTTGCTGAAAAATAGAAAAGAGGGGTGAAAACACCACCTTCATTCAATCATTTGTGTAGACAACTAGTTACTGATGTTCGCGTATTGTATAGTAGGCAAGGTTGGAGAACTCGCTAATCGGCCGGTGAGGTAGGGGCTAGCGACTACTCGGGATTACTCGTGATTACTCGGGATTAATCGGATCGGAAATTTTATATGTAAATATTATTATTTTTATAAATATGTATATATATACTCACACATCCATATCAATATAATACTTAAAAATGTAAAAGTAGTTCAAAATACAAACTAAACATACATATAAGTCATAACATAATAAGTCTCAGTACTTAAAATTCAAACATTAACAAATAGCTCAAATGTAATCGTCATCCCCGTAGTGTTCAATGATTTTGACACCATCCGACTCGTATTCAATCTCCTCGTCTACTTCATCCTCTTTCTCCGACTCAAATTCTTCGTCATATTAGGGTAAGGGATAAGGATAATGGGCTAAAGTTGTAATCTTGGGCCTGTTTTGTAAGGATTTCAAATGGGTCGACTAGTGCGACTTGGGCCGACTAGGGCCGACTAGAGCGGCTTGGACCGACTTTGACCGACTAGCGATTTTTTGACTGATTAATGAAAAATTACTCAGTAGGAGGCCGACTAGAGACTAGTCGGCGATTAATCGCCGAGTAATCACGATTTTTGCAACAATGATAGTAGGTGAAGAAACACTGACCTCAACGTTAGGTTTCGACTAGGACTTCAACTTTTGGCGATCCGAACAGCTGACTGCAAAACAGAACACCGTTAGGACTCGTTACAGGAATGAGGTTATTCCTGTAACCACCCTCCGGCGTGAGAATAAGTCTCGGTTTGGGAGTAAGAAAATATAAGTAGAGAGAGAGAGAGAGAGAGAGAGAGTAAATGAGAGCAGAATGTTTCATACCTTTGATGTTTACCTCTATTTATAGTTTACCATTAGGGTTTCCCCTAACTTAGGATGGGCTCCGATAAGTTAGGGATTTGCATGATCTTCCCAAAAGATTGGAGATTTGGTTACGTGGTTTATCCATGCAGAATGAAACATTCTAGAATAAACATGTGTAATTAAATATTTATAATAAAATAATAGGTAATGACCAGGTCGGGTTAGCCGTTCCGGGTCATACCTAGTCATGCCCTCCTAGTCCGAAGTTATGAAATGAAGTTCATGATATCGGACTAAAAAAGGAAAAAGTCAAAAATGCCCCCCTTTGAGTGCAAGTTTCTCTGGTGGGATACCGTTACTTGTTTTTTGAAAAATGGTGGCGATGTGAGGAAGTGTGACAAGTAAGTCATCATTAGGATGACAGTTGTACCTGCCCTGTGTTGACACGCGTTCCTATCCGTTTGCCTTTTTGAATTCGAAAGGTTGCTATCCCTTTCCTATAAATAAGTACCCCGTTTAGGGTTTTCCCATTTCAATCTTTGCTTTCATCTTCTTCAATTTCTTCAACTTCTTGATTGTATAAAAATGGCGTCCAAAACTGGCGAATCTTCTTCAGCCCCCACAAGTTTCGATGCACTGTATTGCAAATGGGGGCCTGTATCATTAGGGCTGGCATATCGTGTATACCCGTACACGATAAGACACGAACACGATAAGACACGAACACGAAATGGGTATACCTGTACACGACACGAAAATTTATCGTGTACCTGTAACCCAAACACGAACACGAATCTGTTTATACCTGGTATACACGATAATACACGATAATAGCTGTTTAGAAACACATATTAGACAACCTTTCAGCGAAACAAAAGTCGACGAAAGTTCATAAAAGTCTTAAAATAAAACATAAATCCATGCTCCTTAACAAATTGAAGACAAAAACACATAGAATTCTAATCAAAACATATATTGAAAACAATATCAAGTCCCAAACTTCCAAGTTCCAATTGGTCTTTCTTCTCAAATCTTCAATTCCAAACAATCAAACCTACACACAAAATAAGTATAGTCAATTAGTCATATTAATCATGGATAATTGGACATATTCATATTCATATAGTTTTATCAAGTAATATTATTAGAAAGTTTTAGAGTGAGGTACCTTAGGATTGTTCATTGTTTTTAACTAGCAACACTACTTGAAGGATTTGGAGTTGGTACCTTAGGATTGTTCACCGAGTTTGAAGCATTCAGTAGATCTAGTCCTGATAATAAATAAGAATAATTTATAACAATTTCATACTTTATGAACTAAACTGTATTTTAGGATACAAAGAGTCGTCGTCTTCCATTGTGTTCTTCAAATCCAAACTTGTATTTGGTTGTGAATCATTCATGTCCTCTTCAGGTTCATCAATCTCCAACCCTACAGAAGTATTGCTATTTGCTAGATTAATAACTTCAGAAATCAAACTAGTTTCATCAATTTGATTATCTAGTTCTTCATAAACAAAAATATCTACTCTACTATCCAATCAAACTAAACAAAACCACGTACCAGCAACATATCCAAAAACAGAAAGTCCCTCCCGAGTGAGCAATGAATTTCCGACACAAGTGTTCGAAAAGCGTATTCAGACTTATAAACTTTCAACATTGAGAATCTTTGTTAAATGATGTTAGACTTCACATACAATATATAAACCAACCGTAAAAAATACTATGAAGCAAATACTTGTTTGCAAAGGGCATGTTTTGGTTTAAGTACACAATAAAACAACAGCAGAAATTAGAAAAATAATACGAATCATGAATTTCATATGTACAGAAGCAGATGTTACTAGCACAAAAAAATAGATCAACCTTTATAGTTATAATAACACTCATTCAAGTATTTAACCTTCTCAAATTTAGTAGGCAAGCATCCTTAGCAAAAAACATTAACAAATAACAAGTAGTAATTAAACCAAACTAAAGTCAAAACTAAAATCAATAACAAATTTATAAAAATCAGTTTAAAAAAAAACCGTGAATAAGAACACAAAATCATCAAACACCTCTTGTACACATTCATATTATTAAACAACAAAAATTATCTATTCGAAAGAAGATAACTCTTAAGAACTTGTTATATACCTGATAATAATCCTTAAAAGCTTCAATCTTCTTCGATCGAAGCACAAAAAGTTGTACAAATATCTGAAAAAACATAGAAATTGATGAAATTAGTATAACAAAAAAAAAGTTAACCGATTAATCACACAAATATAGAGCAAAACCTTGGTGAATTTATTGATGAAAGATCAGAGGAGACAGAGAGCTCTGCTAGGGTTTACAAGTGAAATGGGGAAAGTGTGTTAGAGAAGAGAATGAGTGACGGCTGCAAAGAATTAGGGTTAAGGTATTAGGGATAAATGGATAAATGGACTATATATATTATATATATATTTATTTAATTTTAAAAATAACCAGGTACTAATAGGTACTTAACAGGTAAACAGGTATTATACCTGTTTAGACACGAAAATTAACAGGTAATTTCGTGTCTACCTGTTTAGTACACGAAACCTGTTAAGGTCTTACCTGTTACCTGTTAAAGTCGTGTAGGTACGTGTCGTGTATTCGTGTCTCGTGTATAAATTGCCAGCCCTATGTATCATACAACAATCTTGTACAAGAGCACGATATTAAATCGGAGTGGAATCCGGTGCTGCCGTCAAAGACAGACACGGCGTTTCCGTTGAAAAAGGGCAAAATCACTCTGTTCAGTGATTTTTTCAAATTCTATAATTTTCGGTTGCCAATCACCAAGTTTTGTAAATCCGTTCTTGACGAATATCCCATTCACATCTCTCAATTGCATCCCTTAGGGTTAGTTAAGCTTCGTCACTTCGAATTTGCCTGCATAGCCCTGGGTCATATCCCTGAAATTATGGTGTTTAGGACTTTTTTCGTTCTTGTGTGGAAATCCCCCTTTTTTACCTTTGACCGGCGAGACATTGGTGTTTCTTTCCTGAGGGACATCCCTGCTAGTGCTAGGGATAAGGACTGGAAAAAGGAATTTTTCTATATTGACGCCAGTGTTATCCCCGGGGAGATGCAGTGGAGGGAAATGGGGGCCAAAGACAAACTCAAGGATGACGGTCCCTCTGCTGATGCTTATGTTGGGAATGCTGTGTTTAAGAGGTTGAGTCAACGCCCCTCCGAGTGCACGGTGATCGCAGAGGGGGCCCTGGTGATGGCGGGGATGAGTTTGCTGTGGCATGATATCCGTTTGTACCCTTCCTTTCAGAGGGTTGATGAAGGTACGGGTTGATTTCCTTTGAATTTACTCTACAAAATGTATTTGTTTAATGTGTGTACGTGCCAAATAGGTAAGTGGAGTTTGTTTGACTTCGTTGATCCCCCTCGCAACACTGCTTTGAGTACCGCGGACCGCGTGATTGGGGAACAAGAGCCCGACGTACTGAAGATCCACCTTGAGCAGTTTCTGCTACCCGCCGTACCGGCAGATACAACTGCTTATATATCTCAGCCTCCCCCTAGCGAAGGAAGCAATGTTTCCTTTGGAGAAGCAAGGAAACCTACCCGGGTGAAGATAACCAGGAGGAAATTTATTACCGCGGGGGCTACTATTTCACCAGTGGCGGTTAGCATTTCTGTGGCCCCGGGGGGTGCTGCTGTTACTTCCACTACTGCCAGTTTGGTGAGTCCACCGCGCGCGCAGAAAAAGCGTAGGATAATGCCTCCTTTGACTTCTTTCCAAGCAATCAAGGCTGCTCACGCCTTACCCACTGGTGAGTGATTTTATTTGTTAATGCAGGAATTGGGTTCCTACGTGCTTGTTCTGAATATCAGATGTAATGCAGGTTCCTTTGCTGAGGCCCAAGTCGAGGGTGTGTCCTCTGTGCCCTTGACAACTGGGGATGTTGTGTTTTCCGCTGCTGGCGGTCCCAGCCTTTCAGACCTTTTATCCCAGGCGAGTGCTGTTGCTTTTAGCTCTTCTATGCTACCGCCAGTGTTTACAACTGCTGTGGTTGTGACACCCAGCCCCGTTTCTACACCGCTTTCTTCTTGCGCTACCCCGTATCCCTGTCTGACTCTCCTTTTGGCGTTTTCTCTGCATCTGAGAAGGAGGTGCCTACAACTACTGTTGCTGGTGAGTCAACAAGTAATAGGGATGCTACTGCAAGTGACGCCGGGGGATCTAGCAGTGGTTTTGTTGATGATGGGCCCGTTTGGGCGATGATATTTATCTGCCCACCATTTGCTGGGATCCGAATGTTTAGGACAAAAGCTATCAACCTAAGTGGAAGATAGCTGAGTCATCCAGATTGATTTTCCCCCCAGTGGTGCATCACTGGGTTGAGCGGGCATATCCCCCGGCTGAATCAGCCTATGTAGAGGGGTTGAATAATGAGAACTTGATGAATGAAACGATGGTGGATGCAGTAAGTCAACCTCGAAGGTTGGCAGAAATCCGACGCCGGTGGATGCATGATAACAATGAGCTCCACCAGGCGCGGATCGCCATTTAGGAGCTAATGGATGAAAAGTATTACTTGGAAAGCCAACTCCAAGCCGCTGGTCTCAGGGAGAGTCGGTTTGTCTTCGAGAAGAACAAGGCAGAGGAGGATCTGAAACGTGTAACAACCAACCTTGCCGAGGAAAGGATATTATGGGCCCACGACATAGCGGAAAAAGACAGGGTCCTTTCTCACGCCAAGGCTGTTCAGGAAGAGCTGGAACGTAAAGCCGTTGCTGAGGCTCAAAAGGTGAGATCTGAGCTGTCTGCTGAGATCGAAAAGTTCCGTATTGACACCAATTTTGTGTCTCAGGTTCAGGAGAGGTATCAAAGTCTTGCCATGGAGTTAGAGGCGTCTAATGCTAAAGCCCATGCCAAACATGCAGAGTTGGAAGAGCGGGAAGAGAAGCTTAGGGAGTTGCAACAGATGTGTGATTCCCTGGTCTCTGAAAATAACCAGCTTGTGAAATCTTCCACCACCCACCAGGCGCGCCTTAAAGAGGCGGAAAGTGCATTGGACTAGTCAAACGCTGAAGTGGACAGCCTGACCAGCCGCCTGGCTAGTTTACAAGGTGATAGGAACTGGTTGATAACCAATTGCTTGGTTGGGGCGTTTGAGTACCTTCGCCAATCAGAGTCCTTTGTGACTCTTTTGGACCGCCTTTCTACTGCCGCTTATCAGTCAGGGCACCATGATGGCGTCTACCAGGGTTACTTTAATTGTCTACAAACGGATAGGATTACTCATGCCTTCCAAGAGAATAGAGGCCAACTGCAGGCGGAGATGGCAGATGCTTTTGAGGCGGCTTGCAATGATCCGCTGCCCGCGTATGTGGAGCTGGTTGATAAAGTGGCCGAAGACGGCGTGGATTCCTTACGCCAAATGCTGGACGTGGTGGAGGAATCTGGAGAGGAATGAGTGTTTTTTATTTGTTATGTACACTGTTCCTTAGATATTTTGTAAAAACACTGGTTTGTTTGGGGTGCGTGTAAGCACTTGATTTCTGTCAGACAATTAATGCGATTATCATGATGATGATGCCGCCGTTTTACTTAAGTGTGGCGATTTGACATGTAATGATGCCTTGTTATTAATTTCGCTGTCGTCACTATTGTCAGGCTTCTTAATCTTCTATAAATTATGTCATTCTTTTTCCAAATTTGGTAATTGAAGAAATGGTCCGACAATGCCGTAATCGGAAATTTCCGACATACTTCGAAAGTTGGACGCAGCGGAGGGTCTAGTCTAGAGGTGTACAAAAAAACCGGTTTTAGAACCGAAACCGGTTTTTTTTATAACCGAACCGGTTTTATAACCGAACCGCTGGTTATAGACCGGTTAGGATTCTTGGTATGAAAAACAGGTTAATAACCGAAACCGGTTTTAAAAAAACGGGTTAAACCGGTTAAAAACCCTTTTTTTTTGGCAAAAACTGGTTAAAAACCGACCCCAACCGGTTACATCGGTTATTGTTTTGGACTTGAAAAACCGGTTAGTAACCGAAACCGGTTATTAAAAAAACCGGTTTTCATTTTGGATGAAAAAACCGGTCCAGTTAATAACCGAAACTGGTTTTTGAAAAAAACCGATTTGTACACCTCTAGTCTAGTCCGTCTCCAGGATTCGGTGACGGAGGAGATGATCAGAGGTAAGCAAACTGACTCCGGTGATACCATGCCCTGGATAAACAGGTCTTGCAAGAGTATCGGAGAAGACGACCCTTCTAAGGCTGAAGTAGGTGTGGCTCTCCTATCGGCCGACACCCTGATGCAGGCATTTCTCTCTGAGTATGTTCAACGTTGTGGGGCGGTATATGAACGACGCCAGAGTGGCCGCCGATGTGCTAACCCAGTTGGTGATCAGAGGATGTCAACTTCTCCGGTAGACGAGGTGAATATTGATGATCTGATCATCGATCCTAATCCATTGGAGTATTATGGTGAGGCATTGCATACCCCTGTAGAGGTGTTAGCAATGTTCCCCGATATGTAGATAAGTAGAACATGTTCGTTTTTTGGTATTCCCATATGTTGGTGTATAACAACGGGGACAAGTACTTGGTTTTGTAAGATAGTTGTATGTATTTATTACCAAAATACTTATCTTTTGTAGTGGTTAATGTATCTATTACCAAAATACCCGCTCTTAGCGCCGTATAGTTTTGGTCATCTGACTTGTGCATGAAAAATATTTCATGCCAGAGACGTTTTTTTACCGTTTATGTGCAGTTTGAATGCGATGGTAATGTTTTGTACCGTAATATGTAGTATAAATGCGATGGTAGTTTTTCTTTTGTACCGTAATATGCAGTATAAATGCGATGGTAACTTTTTGTGTACGTGTAGATAACAAAAGAGAACAAAAAGTAATTTTTATTAACTTAATAACTTGAAAGAAAAAAGAGACATCGCTCATGATGGATTACACTTGTTCATAAAAAGAAAACAGTCAATCCCGCCGTTAGGGGTGGGAGTCTACATGTAACATTTCTTCAACTGAGCAGCGTTCCAGCTACGTGGAACCGCTGTGCCATCGAGCCTGGATAGGCGGTAAGCCCCTTTGCCTAAATCTTCTTGGACGATGTAGGGGACTTCCCAGTTGGGTCCAAGTTTGCTGAGCTACGCGTTGGTTATAGTACTTCTCTAAAGTTTTCTTGTATTTTGCCTCGCTGATGGCGGCTGCCTCGCGCCGTTCTTCCAGGAGGTCCAGGCCTTCCCGCAGGAGCCTGTCATTATCATAATCAGTAGTTAGGCGCCTTAGCGAAGGTAATCCAACTGATGTAAGAAGATTTAGGCTGAAGGGGGTTTCGTTGTTGCTTGTCTTGGGCATGGTTCGATGTGCCTAGAAGACATTTGGCAATTCTTCTACCCAAGAACTCCCCTCATAGCCTAACCTTCTTTTGATTCCATCAAGCAAACTCCTATTTGCCCGCTCCACTTGGCCGTTTCATTGGGGATGTGCGACCGATGTAATCCAAATCGGCACACCAATCTTGTAAATCCTCAACGCGTGGTTCGACTACTATGGTTGACTGCATCCAGGGCTCGAGCGCTGAGAAACTCCGCTTTGCTCCCTTTTCCTTATCGGCGTAAACCATGTTCAATTCCCGCTGTCTCTTGCCCGCCCCTTTATCAACGTCTTCCTTATTAGGGAGCAGACCCTGCTTTATATCTCGAACCAGGTGAGCTAACTTACCCGCCTTCACGAAATATTCGCTTTGCTTCTTCAATTGATAGCAAGCGTTGGTATCATGGCCACTGCCCTTGTGATACTCACAGTATTTGCCTGGTGTATTTATTGGGCGCATCTTTCAATGGCTTGGGAGGGTTGAATTTCAGGTTCTCAGAAGCCAGGATTTCTGTCGGCGTTTTACTCAAGTTAGGGTATTCAGACCTTGACTTGGAGGAGGATTCGTTTCTTGAATATGAGCTCCTGGATCTGTCATATCGTGAGTCTGACCTGTCACTTTTCTGGAACCTGTCTCCTCTGCTTTTGCCCTTAGATTTCCGCTGCTCTCTATCGTCTTGGATTTTTTGTGCCTCCTTTTTCCTGTTAGCTGCGTGACTGGCTGCCACAGTCTTTTCTTATGTGACATACACCTTGGCTATTCTCAGGATTTCATCTATGGTGGAGGGCACGCATCCCTTCCATATAGTGTCCTTAACAGCTCGTCATCGTTCACTCCTTGTAGGAAAGCGCCGCAGGCCATATCATTTGTTATACCTGGGATCGCCAGGCTTTCTTTGTTGAATCGGACGCTGAAACTTCCCACCGTCTCATTGTCTCGCCGACGAATGTGGAGGAGTTCGTTTCGATCTATTGTGTGTCGCCTTTGTTGACTGAATTGTAGCTGGAACTTGGCCACTAAGTCTTCAAAGCTGTCAATTTCTCCTACGGGCAGGCTATCCCACCATACTCGTGCCGCCCCTACCAGCGTTTGAACGAACATCTTACACCAGAGAGGCATGGGCCAGCAGCTACCTCTCTGTAGGTCTGTTTTTCTCGGAGGATCAATTACGAAAACCTAGTCCTTGTTTATCACAAGCACAATCACGAGTGCGGAATCCCCGTGACGATGCAAACCAAACAAAGTATAGCAAAGACACAAAGTAACCAAAAGATTCACTTTCTATTGATTAACATGATGAGAACAGATTACAAACACATACACACAATGTTTGATAATACTCTTAGTAGGTTATGCTCTCATACTTCACACAAAAGACAAAGTGTGCTTTATATACTGCAGCCCAACCCACTACACTACGAAGAATGTAAATGGGCCCACGAAGAACCTAAGCCCACGAAGAAACAGGTTCTTCGTAAACTGTTTACACGAAAGACCATGTGACGAATAAGGGGTTCTTCGTTACACACCATATACGATGAAGAAGGTTCTTCGTGACAAATGACATCCCATGAAGAATAGGTTCTTCGTGGGGAGGCTGCAAGATAGTAAAAGCTGCAAACTTTGACAGTTTGTAGCAAACACATAACACACATAAACAAAATGCAACATGCACTTGTTTAACATACATAACAAAGATACAAACGTCGTACCAAGTTAGATAGGAGGATATCCGACTCGGTCGACTAGACGGAAACATTACAGACTCGATAAACAAAAAGACCGTACTAATATATCGTTAATAAGAACAAGTTACAGACACAAAAATATGCACCAACAAACTCCCCCTTGTCTGTTACTTGGTCTTCGATCTTTGTTCTTCAATCTTCAGTGCTTTTCCGACCATGAACTGTCGGCGTGAATCCCGCGATAAAAACAAAAACAAGCGACGCGTTGAAAAAGTAACGCTTGATATGCGTCCTTGTCCTCGTAAAATATGTCGTGATGAAACAGTTTGTTGATATCGATAGCAGATATGTTGATTATCCACATTGGATCGAGCATGCGGAAATTTTCTTGATCGTCTTTGAACATAATAACGGCCTCGTACGTATCAGAGTCATAACACCACAACGCCATGTTTTCCAAGAAGTTCTGCTACATCGGCATCAGAGGGATCTTGTCCATAACCTTCACCGGCTGATAAACAAGCTTGTATCTGGCCGTGTTGGTTAAAGGATCCAAAGTGAACTTTATCTGCTGATGAATTGGAAATTGAGGCTTGTATAACTCGTCTTTCCAGCCTATCCTCCGATTTATCTTCAACTTGTGAGAAAACAACATTGCTCCTTCAAAGTTTGAACGATTAATCAGCTCCAGCTTTGTTAATGCTGCAACATCATAAAACGGTAAGGACAGAATGCTAAGCAACGATCTGAAATACTGAATGCCGTGTTCACGTTTGATGGCCATGCAATGGATTTCTTTGACAAACGTCCAGCAAAGTATCTTCCTGTGCAAATTTTCTTTCTCGTATTTCAAGTAATCGACTTGAGCTTCAGCAGGTGTAGGCTTTGTAACCTTGGATAGGAACTGTTTTCTCCATTCTGTGAATGAATCAAGTGAATTATCTGTAGAATCATGATTTTTCAAATGTTCATCGATGTCGTCCACATTTTCTTTCAACCAATCTTCATTGAAAGGAATGAACTCTGTTCCGTCTTCTCGCACGTAAGTAGACTTGTTATTATCACCTTCAAAGACAATATCTTCAAGATTTTCTAAGTCTGCTGTTTCGGGTTCACTGGGTATCTGATCAATAGCAGCATCTTCTACTGCTTTCATTTCATTAAGCGCTAAAATCTGTTCATTTGTGAAGTTAGAAATTAATTTCCCCTCTTCTAGTTCTTCACCAGTCACTGGATGTACTCTCTTCAGTGCAAGATCAATAGATTCATGAACCGGATCCTTACCAGCCGAGGAGCTTTCAACATAATGACTGCTCTCTAGCTGTGGTAGTTCTTCTTGAGTGCCACCGGATGTTCCTTGTGCAGACACAATCTGTGGAGGCTTGTCAGCCATGATATGAGAAGACTCTGTAGCCCCTGGTTGTTGAGATGATGCTGAGGTATCGGGATTTCAAGGATCTTCTTTGTCTTGGTCACGCTTTCGTAAAATCTCCAGCTGTTTACATCTTTCAGACCATATAATGTTGACGCGCTTGGCACAAAGCTCGATATTATCTTTAATGTTTTTGAACTCTTCAGTCAATGTGGCATTTCTGGAATTATACCACTCCCTCATTCCGTCATGCTTTGCCTTAAGAGAATCAGCAACTTGCTGAACCTCAGTACTCCTTTCTTTCAATCGGTTCATTTCAATCCCGCGAGCATTATCAGTAGCACGCATCGGCAGTAATTGCCGCTCTCGAACCACATCAGCAGCCTTTAGACGTTCATTCTCAGCCTTTAGCTGTATAATTTCTGCTTGTTGGCATTCAACAGTGGATTTCAACGTATTGATCTCCAACTATTGCTTGATCACGTCGCTTCTAGTAACATTCATGAATGCCGATTGTCTGTCAATCTGACCTGCAGTAGCTTGCAATTGAGAAAATAAGAAATCTACCTTTTCGTCTGGCTGCATTTCAGAAAATTTTCTTTGGCGGCGTTCTGAGCTATGCTGAGAAGTAGTTGCTCGAATAGTGGATACCATTGTGCGTGCAGGTTCTTGTGATGCGACTATTGGAGTTTCAGTAGTTGAAGTAACCGCAGGAGGTGGTTCAGATGATCTTGGAGGAGACGATATCAAAGCAGAAGCTTCATCAGCCGTGAGTCCAAAGTTCGGATTCATTTCTGCTTCATGGATAGGCTCTTGTTGTGAAACGGTTGGCTGTACAGATGAAGCACCAATGTACTTCCTGCTCTTTCTCTTCCTACGAGCATCAGTTTGTTTCTTCTTCAAACGTTCAGCTTCAGTATCAGAAGGAACATAATCAGCATCCTCCTCCTGTCTAATCCTTCGCACTTGTCTTACACCACGATCGTCGAGATAGAATTCGTATCCTGGTTCTGGATGATTATCGTCAGAATCAGAATCAGAATCTTCTTCATCACCTCCAGCAGAACTAGCACCATGTGCACCAGCTGCTGTTGCACCAGCAACTCCACCATCACCACCTTCATTATCACCATCATCATCGCTGTCACTTTCAGTAGAATCACTGAAAATCTTAATCTTCTTGCATCCAAACTTATCTTCCATCATCTTTTTCAACTTTGGCTCTTCTTCGTCCAATTGGCTGTCATTGTGACACCATTTATCATTTTCTGGAGCGACGTAATCTTTCTTATCAAGAGCACCAATCATCTTCCTTGGCGGTGTGCTTTCTTTGTACCGTTTAGCTGCGACACCCTTGAATATCTTTAGAGAATGCTCTAACATAGCATCTATCTTCAGAATATTGTTATCGGCCTTTGGAAGATTCGGATGTTGGATGTACATTATCATCTGCAAGAATCTAGGATACATCCAGAACTTGTTCCCTGTCGTACGCGCACCCGTTCTCTTCAGATTCTCTTTCATGTTTGCATAAATATACTTGGAAATACTAAACGACTTGTTTAGTACCAAGGCCACCATAAATCCAACTAAATCATTGCTTGCCATATCGTAACCTGCACGTCGGTTGCTCAAACATTGAATAAGAACATGCAATAGAAACTTGTAGCGCATCGGCAACCAGGCCTTGTTGATCTGACCACTAAAGATATCACAAGTACATTTCATCTGAAGCAAACATCCGTGCGTGCACATAATTGGAACAGAATATGGTGCGTTTGGATCATCTTGATGTTCTAAAACGGTGTTTAGAATATCCGGAGAAACATCCACGTTCACTTGATTAACTTGCCCTGAAATAAGCTCCTTTCCATCAACTTCAATCACCTTAGCTGAATTCCAGAATTCTTTAATAAGAGACTTGTACACCGGTGTTGAAAAGGTAATGGCTTTGTTAATCCGAGATTCCCTTAGCCGTTGAGTGATCTCCTTAAATTCAGCAATCTTTCCTTCAGGATCAAGATACGCGATCATGTTGTGACGGGGTTCGGACATGATTTGTTCTTCTGTTTTGTCTGTTTTCTTAGTCGCGGGTTTGCATTTCTGTTCTTTCGGAGCCATTCTGTATACGAAAAACATCCACTGTAAGTCATAAGGATATAATACTTGCAAAGTACATATATCTATACATGTTCATGTATACTGTGAATAGTAAACATGTATATACAAACATATTGTGAAAGTGTAATACTACAGATCAACATGAAAATTTTTCTAAGTGTTGGCCCATGAAGAATTGTCATTGTGGCGAAGAACCCCTTTATGGCGAAGAACTTATTTTTCGTCGCCATTACCCACGAAGAACCATTGGTCAAACAAAGTCAACAGAAGTCAATAAAAGTCAATAAAAGTCAACGAAAAATGGTTCTTCGTTGCCATGGGTCTTTCGTCAACAACAGTTTTGATGAAATAGGTTCTTCATCAGTTAGGGTTTTTCGTCCAAATTGACTTTGGGGTTTTTCGCTGCAAGGGTTTTTCGCCGATTATTCATTGAATCAACGGTTGATTCAAAAACAGCAAACCAACAAACACTTTGTTAAACACAAACATGAAGACCCCAAACCCAGATGTTTAACCGACATCGGTTTGAACGAGAAAACATACCCAAACCTGTCAAACACAACAAAATCCCAAACCCCTGTATTTAACATCAAAACAAAAACCAAAAAGATGTACCAATCTACATACAGTTATCATGTTTATCAATTTTCGATGAAAAACAAGGAAACAAAACAGATAGTTATATGAAAGAATCAAAGATCAAAGGTCTCCGAGGGTTTTTCAAACATTCGAGCAAAACTGAGGGTTTTTAAGAAGATTTAAACGTGTTAATGGTCCCTGGTTGTTTTAATACCTTGGATTTGATAAAAATCACAGAGAAAAACAAGGGTTTTTGAAGTCGGTTGAGAGTATGGGGGGGGGGGGTATTGTGTGGAAGAAGATGAACAGTGGAGTTGGTTTTGAAAAAGTGAACCAATAATGCACTGGGGGTCCCCTTTTATAACCTGACCCCCGACAGAGAACTGCGTCCGACGAAGAACTAAAGTGGGCCGACGAAGAACCTTAATGGGCTTAAACAGTTAGCCCATAATGAAGGTCCACGAAGAACCTAGGTTCTTTGTGAATACCTTGACGAAGAATGGTTCTTCGTCGGGATAAGGTTTTTCGTTGACCAAAGGAGGTTCTTCGTTGACCTTTCACACACAAAATCACCAAGTCTGAATTTTGAACAGATTTTCCTTTGTGTTAAGTTTACCAAATGCAAAAAGATCTTTATGAAGTAGTGAAATCACAAACAAGTCGGTTTCGGGCTTTCCGGCAGAAAACATTTGAGTTTCAACTTCGGCTAATCAAAAAGAACTTTACAATTATACTAAAAATGAAATTGAAATGCGGTAAACTAACGACAATAAATAATAAGCAGTAAAAGACTGTACAAAAACAAACTTTTGCTTGTTTCAAGGTAAAAGAATCATACCATCTTACGGTCTTTGTCAACATTGTTTTTGTTTCTGATTAAAGCTTTAGATAAGTATACTACCATAATTATCGGTATTGTTGTCCACATAAGCTCAAACTGATCAGATGTAATCATAATTAGGAGATATGATTTACAGTATGAATTATACTTGCAAGTCGATGTTCATCCACTCACGACACATTCCCGTATCAAGGTATGCACGAGAGTTCATCTTACCGGTGAGTATACCGCTTATCATCTGTTTGATCGTATAAAAAGATGTGAGACACTCACTTATTTTTGATTGAAAACAAGCCCTATGTGATAGAATCACTTATTGATGAGGAACTTGATTTTCAGATGCATGAGGGCACAGGAGCAAGTCCGTGAACAGGTTAGTACCATCGTACAGACAAAGAGACGAACTTGACTCCCGGATAAATGTGATATTTTATCACTTATTTTGTTTGGAAATGTGATTGTTGATCACTTATTGAGGTCAAATGCAATATGTACACGTATGTATAGTATCATGGAAGATCTAGACTTCGTCTCCGTATTTTTCGGTAAAAGATACAACCATGATACCCAGATGATAAGACAGCATAAATACCGTATATCTCAGAACCTCGGCAATCAATCAAACAAAATTTCGGTACTAAGACCATATGCCAATGAATGGTTCCCACCTGACTTGAAGTCTGTAAGGTTTATATCATCCTGCACATTTTAATCTGATTGTGAGCCTACCGATACATCATTAGTAGAGATACTTATCATTTCTCAATATATTTTTTTTTACATTTTTGACCATGTTGACCGACCACACCAGTGACTCTCATCACTTTCTCTTATCCAAGAAACTCATTTTTGATTTTCTATTTTTTTTGAATTTTTGATTTTCTAATTTTTTTTTGAATTTTTGATTTTTCAAACGTAAAGACAGAAAGTAAAGGCATATTTTTGGATTTTTGACTTTTTCAAATGTTTTTGTATTTTCTTGAAATTTTTCCCCCTAAAATGCGAAAAGGTTACGAAAATGAAAATCTTTTTGTAATTTTTTAGAGTTTTTAAAGAAAATATTTACAAAAACGATTAGCCAAAGAAGTTTTACTCGGGTTTCACCTTAATGCCATTGACCAAAAGAAGATAATCAAAACGTGACTTATCAAAAGCTTTAGTGAATAGGTCGGCACATTGGTGATCAGTGTGGACTTTAACAACAGTGATTATAAGTCTTTTATCAAAACAATCACGTATGAAGTGATATTTAATTTCGATGTGTTTAGTCTTGGAATGCTGCACAAGATTTCTAGTGATCCATAAGGCAACATTGTTATCAACGAAAATAGGTGTAGATAGGAATTCAAAACCGTAGTCGCGCATTTGTTGCTGGATCCATAGAACTTGGGAGCAACAACTTGAGGCAGCAGTGTATTCAGCTTCACAAGTTGATGTAGCGACACAAGTCTGCTTCTTGCACTGCCATGTGACCGGGGGATTTCCTAAAAACTGACATCCAGCCGTTGTGGATTTGCCATCGATTTTGCAGCCACCAAAATCTGAATCATTGAACGCGATCAAGTCGAAGCTATCATCCCTAGGGTACCAAAGACCGGTGTCCGGGCAACCCTTCAAGTAGCGGAAAATCCTTTTTACAGCTCCCAGATGTGAGGCCTTCGGGTTGGCTTGATATCTTGCGAGCAGGCACATAGGATACATTAAGTCGGGCCTCGAGGCTGCGAGATACATTAGAGATCCGATCATTGCGCAATAATATGAAGAGTTAATGCGTTCACCCTTCAAATCTGGAGTACTCCCATGATTCTGCGGAAGTGGGGTACCAATGGGCGTTGCATCAGACTCTGGAACCAGCTCAAGATGTCACTAACATATTTAGTCTGATGGATGAATATCCCAGACTCAGTTTGTTGAACTTGTAGGCCCAAAAAGAAATTCATTTCCCCCATTGCGCTCATCTCGAATTTTTCCTACATAACACGCTCGAATTGCCTGCACAAAACATCGTTAGTTGAACCAAATATGATATTATCAACGTATACCTGTACCAATAGAGGATCTCCATCCTGTTCTTTGATGAAAAGAGTGCAATCAATAAGACCCCGCCGAAAACCATTCTCCAGCAGATAGTTAGATAAGGTTGCATACCAAGCTCTCGGTGCTTGATGTAAACCATAGAGAGCTTTGTTGAGCAACCAAACCCGATCAGGGTGAATAGGATCTTCAAAACCCGGAGGTTGTTCGACGTGCACCTCTTCTTCAACCACACCATGTAAGAAATCACTTTTCACGTCCATCTGGTAGACCTTGAATCCTTTAAATGAAGCATAAGCTAGGAAGATCCGAATAGCCTCAAGACGTGCAACAGGTGCATAAACTTCATTGTAGTCAATCCCTTCGATCTGACGAAACCCTTGAACAACTAATCTCGCCTTGTTTCGAATGACTACTCCATGATCATCCTTTTTGAATTTGAAAACCCAACGAGTGCCAATTTTCTTGTAATTTTCAGGTTTTTCAAAAAGTTTCCAGACACCTAGCTTCTGGAATTGTTGCAGTTCTTCCTGCATAGCTTCCACCCAAGAATTATCCTTTAGAGCTTCTTTCCGAGACTTTGGTTCTTCTTGTGTGACATAACACACGAAGGACCAATCATTTTGTAGGCCTGATTCTCTGATAGCTGAATACAAACCAGCATTCTGGTTGTTTCTCAGTTGATTACGCGTCTGCACTCCACTTTGGAAATCTCCAATAATATCTGTTGTGGATGAGTATCATGAATTCTCGTTTTAGGAACATCAGGAACACGAGTATTAATACCCAAATTGTTGAGATTAAGATCAACAACCAAATCCACGCCTGGCATAGACGTAGATGTGGATGCATTTCCTTCAGCAGTGTCTACATTCGCATCTTGAACAGGAGCAACTGTAGCTAAAGAGTCTTCATTCGCATCTTGGAATTCATCATCTTCCGACGAAACATTGTAATCAGCAGCATCTTCAAATTCCTCATTTTGAATAATGTTGTTAACCGAAGTAGAAGCTTGAGGGTTAACAACAATTGGTCTCACCAAAGACGAGTCAACTGCATTATCACTTTCTAGTAGCATTTGAGCAGCTGCAGATGCTTCATCAAAGGTTGGCAGATTAAAGGAGTCGAATAGCCCATCATAATCGAACATCCAAGGATCACCCAGAGCTCTTACATAATTAGTATACCTTTGAACCTTTACTTCACTCCATAACTCAATCTTTTTGTTTGTCAAATTCCACACCCTAAAATTTGGAGTAGCATATCCAAGGAAGAAACCCTCGATAGCCTTGGCGCCAAATTTTCCATGTGGTTCAATCATAGTGCATGGACCGCCAAAAGGTTCTAAGTGAGAAACGTCCGGTTTCCTTTTGTGCAATAGTTCGAAACAAGTCTTGTCATGTGATGCGTGCGAAGTGTTACTTATTTTAGGTGTATATTTTAAGCCCTTTTTAACACTTATTTTAGCCAAGTTTTAAATTTATAAAACACGATATTTCACTAACACTAAACACACATATGGGCAAGTGCACCCATCGTTGAGTGTAGTATAGCGTTGGTAAGATACCGAGGTCGTCCAAGGACACAAGAGCTTTTTGTACCGGTTTATCCTCAACGTCTAACCAAAATAAAAGTTTAGAAAAATGTTTTAAACTAAGAAAATTAAAAACTAACTAAAATGCTGAAAATAAAAATAAAAGAAAAACAGATAGACAAGATGAATCACTTGGTTCCGACTCGTGTCTAGTATAACCTTTGATTATTTCCGCACTTTTGCACATAATTAAGAGATTATCTTAGTTATTGTAGTAGGCTCCTCTTTTGAAGGTGACGTTACCCTCACCCTAGTAGTTTGAGTCAGCAGGGATACAATCCTAAAAGGGTGGATTATTGGAAGATAATGAATTAAGTTATTAATGCAATATTGTGGTAGGCCCCGCTTTTGGCGGTGACGTTACCCTCGGCTAAGTAGTCTGAGTCAGCAGGGATACAGTCCTAAATAGCCGGGTTATAGTATTAATAGTAGTTAACTTATGAGGGGATCAAAGAGTTTGGACCCCCGCCATCCAATACCGTGAAGTATTGAAGGAGGTCCTACTAAATTTGACCCAGGTCCATTGCAGGACCTCTAAACGCTGAACAATGGCAAGACCTTTACCAAACCGTTCCCTTAACCCCCTACCAGGTAGCCAACATATCTCCATATAGACCGTGGAGATATGAATGGTGAAAATCCTTTATTTTATATAGACAGTAAAATAATGCCAAGACACCACGGACAAATGATAAGGAAAGATCACCTTCAACATAAGTAACTAGTTATTAAAGTCATTAATACAAAACCAAATAAAAAGTGCAAAAGATTAGAAATAAAAAGTATTATACTAGACACTTTGTCTTCACCAAGTGATGTAAGAGACTTAGGCAAACATGGCCTTGATTGTCAAGAACTCTTACGATCAATCTTGGATCCCGAGACGACTCACACACTCTATGATGGACAATGGATGATGGTGGTGTTGTGATGGTGGTGGGTGGTGGATGAAGTGTGAGAGAGGTGGTGTGCCAAGGGATGAGATGAAATGAATCCAAGCACTCCTATTTATAGGCTGAACAGAGAGCTGGACACGGCCCCGTGTCCGCTGGGCACGGCCCCGTGTCCGTCTGACAATCTCTCTCCTCATTAATTGTAATTCGCAATTACAATAAATGCGCCTGCTGTACTTTTGACACGCCCCCGTGTCCGCTGAGCACGGCCCGTGGTGGGCAATAGAAGCTTCTATAGGTTTGTCTTTTCTGCTGCTTCTTGGGCACGGCCCCGTGCTGGCTGAGCACGGGGCGTGTTCAGTCTTCTGATTTCTCTACTTTGCTTTGGAAGGTGCCGTTGAGGGGTCGGGCAGTCCACTAATATTCCTTTTCTTGTATTTATGTTGGATTTAGCTGTCTTTTTGCTTCTTTTGCGTTTTTGAGCTCATTTAATCCTGAAAATACAAAAGGAAGACAAAAACACTCTTTTTCCAATATTAGTACTTAAAAAGGGTTAGTTTTATGCCTCATTTGATGTAATTTATATGTTGCATTTTACATACATCAAATACCCCCACACTTGAACTTTTGCTTGTCCTCAAGCAAAACTCTTTAATATGTGGCTTACACTCCCAAATGGAATAGGTAGAAGAGAAGGTTTTGGGCTTGTCGTAGAGTGTCGGGATTTCCAAGATCTTTTTGGGTTTTATTTTTATTTATTTACACTCCTATTCGTAATGATTTATTTAGAACTTTTCATAAAAGAAATTACTTATTTGGGCATAACATGCCTTTTTAAAATTCTATTTATATACAAGTTCACATACCTCACCGGGAAATCACTCACACTCGGCCGAAGGTGTATTTTTAGCGAATCACTCGAGAGCGGCATGGAACTTATTCCTACCATAGGCTTGCCAAGAAATCAATCCTCCTCCTTTTTAACTTTTATACCTTTGTAGATATCAAGAGGACTTTGTGGGTTAAGGGTTAGGCTAGGGTTAAAGGTAGGTGGTTGGGTTAGTGGTTAGTAGAAAAAGGGCTAAAAGCGTAACAAGTGTCGGTTTTCGTATTTTTGCAACTTTTTATTTTGATGAAGCTTTTATTCAAACTAAGTTATTTTTGATTAACTTGTTTGCTTATTTTCTTTTTGCTTCATCATTATCACACAATTTTTTTTTTTTTTTTTTACGAAGAACCGAACTTGTTACTAAAATAAAGGGTTAAAAATGAAAAAGGTTTTGGTGGGTAAAAGGGTTTTTGTTTGGGTGATGAAACGAAAAGGTTTAGGCTCAAAGGGGCTAACTAGGGGGATTTTTTTTTGGGTAGGTGGTAAAAGAAAAAGAAAAATAATGGTGTAGAAATAAAAAGGGTTAGTCCTAATGCCTCCATCATTTACTTACTTGGGTTTAAGTTGATAAGGACCGGGAATGTATTGTCATGGCAAGTTCTAGAGTTGTAAGAACCAAGCGGCTATTCACACAAGAAACGGAAAATGAGCATTTAGTCAAATGATATGTAATTGTGTGCTCAATAAAGGCTCAAAACTCACTTTTGTGGGAATGAGTTTTTATGTGATCAAGTATATATAATCAAATTTTAAATAAGTTTGCTATGCCTTTTCATAATTTTCTTATGTTGGTTCTTTTTATCACTACGCTATCGGTTGTAAATTTGTAAAAATATAACCTTTTTGAGAACTTGAATTTTCCGAATTAAACCTAGACAAGTAAAAAAAATGAAATTTTTTGAAAAAAATTTGGGGTGATTAGCGGTTCCCATAGAGTTTTGTGTAAGGCTTGTATTTAGGACTTGCAAAATTCAAGGTTTTAGCACCCCCCCCACACTTAAATTACACATTGTCCTCAATGTGTCTCAAAAATAAATTTTTAGGTTGATTAGATGTGTAAAATAGTGTTTAAAAAGCAAAAATTTGTGTTACTGGGCACTGAACACGGCCCCGTGTTGAGTGGGCACGACCCCGTGTTCAGGTGCCAGTAACAAGAACTTACAGAAGGTGGACACGGCCCCGTGTCCACTGGACACGTCCACGTGTCTGACAAAATTCTGCAGAACAGAAGCCAAAACAGCAGGTCTGGGAGGTGAGCACGGGGGCGTGTTGGCTGGACACGTCCCTGTGTGGACAGTCTGAAAGCCTGAAAAACAGGTTTCTTCCTCCGGTTTTTCCATCCTGGCCCTATAAGTGCTGAGGCTTAGCACCCCAAGCCTTGGTTTGTACCTGTTTCATCACTTAATACCACACCAAGCAACACAAACATCCTACATTACCACAGTTAATTGTTCCAAGCATAAAGTAAAAGAAAAAATAAAACGGAAAATAAAAGTGTTTAAGGAAAGTAAATTGTTCAACTTCTGGCACGCAGGCCACCAATCGTTCGATAGATAAAGGGACTTAAACCTATGGGCTCGCCATCAACCCGCTCCTGCTCCTCCAAACCCTCTACTCCATATCTTCATCGCTCTCATCACCTCCATCCCCATGCCCCGCCATGTACTCCCGGATGCTGCTGATATCGTCTTGTATATCGTTGATGTTGCGTTCAATAGCTCCGACCCGGTGGTATGTGTTGTTGGCGAGGTTGTAGGCGTTCCTGGTACACATGAGGTTTTCCTGCATAAGATCATGTAAGCTTTGAAAATTAGGAAAACCGCCTCCTTGCGAGGAGGATTGACCCGGATCACCATGGGGTGGATACTGGTGGTGGGGAGGTGGTGCGTGAAGAACTAGGGCCTCCTGTGGGTTCCATGCATAGCCTTGCGTTCTTTGGAAACTCACTGTTCCGTCTTCCGCCACATAGAGTAAGTTCATGGCTCGGCAAATGCGGTAGTCAACTCGTCCCGACCATGGGCTTCTTTCAAAGGCTCTTGGAATTTGCGTGTGATGCTTAAAAAGACGGTACACCCATCCTCCGAAGAAGATAGGCGTTGGAGCTCGAGCAAGGCGGTTGAGATGCATGTTTCTTAACAGGAGATACGGAACATCGAGGGGCTTTTGGTTGTGGATACAGTGGAGGACAACCAAATCTTTCAACCCTACAACACCGCTACTGTCGTGACGTTGGTTTAGAGAGTAGGTGAGGATCCTGTGAATGTAGCGATAGAGCGGATCCCTTAGCTTCGTACTCTTGGTGCTACGAGGGTCGTAGATTCCTTCACCGATTTGAGCCCATGCGGCTTGTCTTTCATTTCCCTCCAAGTCTCGTAATCCCCCGGTATTTTCTTCGTTTCCCGATTCCTCTTCTTGGTATAGACCTATTATGGCTCCAAACTGTGCCATGGAGATCGAGTACTTTGTCCCTCCACACCGAAATACAACCCCTTCATTGTCGAATGGGTCACACCTTGAATTGAAGTTGAAGGTACTGTAGAACTCCATGGTGCATTGATGCACCGACCGAAGCCTAGTGTTTAATGCAACAGCTAGTGGTCCCGTAACGATGTTGTTGAATCGGTTCAGCTGGTTTACCAAGGTTAACAGATCCGTGCAAGCTCTCCTGGGGTACTCTTCGGGTCTTGTTTGAAGAACCTCATACCTTGCCCTTGCGTCAATCTCACTTGCATTGAACCTTGTGAACTTTGCCATCTGAAAGAATATACCAAAAATTAGCATGAAACAGAAATGTTTTCGGACAAAACTGCAAACAGCGGGCTGGACACGACCCTGTGTCCAGCGGACACGGCCCCGTGTCCAGAGGTCTGTTACTCAAAAACTTCATTTTTCGACCCGGTTTCGAAAACTTGAAAATTTTTGGTCCAATTGGTGCGGTTTCCCCCGAAAATGAAACCCTAAACACCGTTTTTCCCAAAATATCCCGTTTACCTTATCAATTTTATCTTTTTCGGTTCAAGAACAAGGGTTTGGGGTTTTTGTAAGAATTCGGGTGAATCTATGAACAATCTAAGTGTATTTACTTCCCTTAACACTAATCTAACTAAATGCAAACAGATTTAGGCAAAAATTTTAGGTTCGATCCGGATGAACATCAAGAACCCTAGATTTTTCCCCAAATTTGTGGTGTTTTAACTACATGCAAGTAACTAATCTAACTACTAAGAGTGATAGAATCATACCTTGGCGTTGTTAGATCGGTAAGAGATGTCGAAATTTCGCGAAAAATCGCCTGGAACCAGAGCTTTTGTGGGGAAACGGGGCGTGTGGAATGAAGAAACTGTTTTGAAAAAAGGGTTTTATCCCGTCTGCAGCGCGAACACGGCCCCGTGTCCAGCGGACACGGCCTCGTGCCGAGCAGTTTTTTTTTTTTTTTTTTATGTGCGCGTGTGAGTGCCCCTTTTTCCCATAAGCTATGGTTTAGAAAACTTACCGCTTTATTTTGTCGTCTCAATCGTTCGTAACTTACCAGGCATGATGTTTTTATTCTTCCATGGTTTGAAGCGAGATCTCTTCTTCCTCATCCTCAATAAATCCTTGATAGAGTTTCAGTCGTTGGCCATTGACTTTAAATGGTGGCCCATTTCGAGGTTTAATTTCTACTGCACCGTGTGGAAAAATATGGGTGACGGAAAAAGGTCCTGACCACCTAGACTTTAATTTACCAGGAAACAATCGAAGTCGTGAATTAAACAAAAGAACTAAATCTCCTACCCGAAATTCATTAGGTTTAATATGTTTGTCATGCAAATTTTTCATTCTTTCCTTATAAATCTCGGAGTTTGAGTATGCATAATTCCTAAGCTCGTCTAATTCATTTATTTGACAAAATCGATTTTTACCAGCAAATTCTAGATCTAAGTTTACATTTTTGATTGCCCAGTAGGCTTTGTGTGCAATTTCTACTGGCAAATGACAACTTTTTCCATAGACTAGCTTATATGGGGTTGTACCTATCGTTGTTTTATAAGCAGTTCGAAAAGCCCATAAAGCATCATCTAATTTATCAGCCCATTCCTTTCTATTTAACCCTACGGTTTTTTCGAGTATTCGTTTTAACCCTCTATTAGTCACTTCGGCTTGTCCGTTTGTTTGAGGGTGATATGCTGTCGAAACCCGGTGATAGACCCCATATCTAGTTAAAATTTTTTCAAGTTGATGGTTGCAAAAATGGGTACCTCTATCACTTATTAAAGCTTTAGGTGTGCCAAAACGAGAGAATAATTTTTTCAGAAATCTTACCACTACTCTTCCATCATTTGTTGGAAGTGCCTCGGCCTCGGCCCATTTAGACAAGTAATCTACTGCCACAAGTATGTATTTGTTTCCTTTCGATGGTGGGAAAGGTCCCATAAAGTCGAGTCCCCATACATCAAAAATTTCACAAACAAGAATGCCATTTTGTGGCATTTCATTTTTGGAAGAAATATTACCTGTTCTTTGGCAAGCATCACATGTCTTTACAAGATTTTGAGCATCTTTGTAAATGGTTGGCCAATAAAATCCTGAATCGAATACCTTTCGTGCGGTACTGGCAGCACCATGATGTCCTCCGTATGGACCTTCATGACAATGGCGGAGAATTCTTCGTGCTTCACTACCATGTACGCATCGTCTGACGAGTTGGTCGGCACACATTTTGAAAAGATATGGATCTTCCCAAAAGTAGTGTTTCACATTGGCAAAGAATTTTTTTCTTTGATGATGTGGCCATCCTTTTGCGACTATACCGCTAGCTAGGTAGTTAGCAAAGTCGGCGTACCATGGTTCTTCCTTATATTCCACCATTTCCAGGGACTCAGTTGGAAATTTTTCGTTGATTTGCTCGTCCCTGGTTGCCTCCAAAGCTGGGTCTTCTAAGCGTGAAAGATGATCTGCTGCGGTATTTTCTGCTCCTCTTTTGTCCTTGATTTCAATGTCAAATTCTTGGAGGAGTAGAATCCACCTAATCAAACGTGGTTTTGCGTCTTGCTTCTTAAAGAGATATCGAATGGCTGCATGGTCTGTATAGACTATAGTTTTAGAAAGAACAAGATAAGAACGAAATTTATCAAAAACAAATACCACAGCTAGTAACTCTTTTTCAGTTGTTGTGTAATTTTCTTGTGCATCGTTAAGTGTTTTACTAGCATAATATATTGGGTGGAAATGCTTTTCTTTTCTCTGTCCTAAGACAGCTCCAACTGCAAAGTCACTAGCATCACACATGATTTCGAAAGGAAATTTCCAATCAGGTGCTATCATGATAGGTGCATTGACTAGCATTTCCTTTAGGGTTAGAAATGCTTGATTGCAATCCTTGTCAAAGATGAAAGGAGCATCTTTTTCAAGTAATTTTGTTAGAGGCCTTGAGATCTTTGAAAAGTCTTTGATAAACCGCCTATAAAATCCGGCATGCCCTAGGAAACTTCTAATAGCTCTTACGGAGGATGGAGGTGGTAATCTAGAAATGGTATCTATTTTGGCTCGATCCACCTCCATTCCTTCGCTTGAGATTTTGTGACCGAGTACTATTCCCTCCGTTACCATGAAATGGCATTTTTCCCAATTAAGGGCGAGGTTAGTTTCCTCACATCGGGATAGCATTCGTTCAAGGTTATCGAGGCATTGGTCGTATGAATCCCCAAAGATAGAAAAGTCGTCCATGAAGACTTCCATTGTCTTTTCTATCATGTCATGGAAAATGGCTACCATGCAACGTTGGAATGTTGCGGGGGCATTACATAGACCAAACGGCATGCGTCGATAAGCAAAAGTTCCATAGGGACATGTGAAAGTTGTCTTTTCTTGGTCTTCGGGTGCTATCGGGATTTGAAAGTAACCTGAAAAACCATCCAAGAAACAGTAAAATTTATGACCGGATAATCTTTCTAACATTTGATCAATGAAGGGTAAAGGAAAATGATCCTTGCTTGTTGCTTCATTTAATCGTCTATAATCTATACATACTCTCCATCCTGTGACGATTCTCGTTGGTATTAATTCATTCTTTTCGTTAGTAATTACCGTCATACCTCCTTTCTTTGGAACTACTTGGACGGGACTTACCCAAGGACTATCGGAAATAGGATAGATAAGTCCGGCGTCAAGTAATTTGATGACTTCGTTTTTAACCACTTCTTGAACATTTGGATTTACTCGACGTTGTGGTTGTATGACCGATTTGTAGTCATCATTCATCAAAATTTTGTGTGTGCACATAGAAGGACTAATTCCTTTTATGTCAACAAGTTTCCAAGCTATTGCATTTTTGTGTTTTTTTCAAAAGATTAATTAGTTTTTCTTTTTCTAAGTTATCTAATTTAGACGAAATAATTACAGGTAACTTACCATCTTTGTCTAGAAAAGCATATTCCAAACCTTTTGGAAGTTCTTTGAGCTCAAGTGGTGGGTCTTTAGGAGACTCCTTATTTGGTTGCTCGTTTCGATCAAGAACTTTAAAAGTTTGTTCTATGGCTACCTCTTCTTCAATAAAGTGGTCAATCTCTTCACTTGTATCGGGTGGTTCATCTTCATCTTCAATTAGGGGGTCATTATTGCCGAATGGATATTTCATTGATCGTTCGAGATCGACACTTCTTTTAAATGCCCCTAATTGAAGAGGTAAATTGTTGAACTTCCGGTTTTTCAAAGCTTCGTGAGTTTTTACAAATGGTCGTCCCAACACTAGAGGAGCGTCATCGAGGATGACAAAGTCGGTTGGGATTACCATTTGATTTGTTTGAACCAAAACATCTTCAACTATACCGATTGATTTTATTACTTTCCGATTGGATAGAAAAATGAGTATTTGAAGTGGAGAAAAATCACTAATACTTAATTTTTCGAAAATGTAGTTAGGCATTATGTTAACACAAAGATCTTTATCGATTGTGACATTACTAATAAACGAATTTTGAAAGAAACATGGAACCGGTGTGATGTTAATTTCAAATGGGTCTTCTTTTATTAGCGAAGTTTGATCATTAGTTAACTTAACACTTACCGTTTCGTCAATTTTAGTGTTAGTGTTTAACTCTTTTAAAAACTTAGCATGAGTGGGTACCAAACAATGATTTTCGAAAGAAGGTGTCAAGAGATTAATTTCTTCAAAATTAGACTCTTCTTGGATTTTAACGTTGTTGGACTCACCTTTTTCGTTGTTTAACTCATGTGTCGGTTTTTCACTTATTTGTTCTTCCATTTTTTCATTTTTTGTTATCTCTTCCTTTTTTAATTCTTCTCTTGCGCGGGACTCCTCTTCCCTTGCGCGAGGTTCTTTTATACATCGATCGATAACTCTAATGTGTTCTAATATCCTATCGGTCACTTCGGTTATAGAAAAAGAATCATTATTTTCTAAGCTTGAATCCGGTTGTTCGACCCTTTGTTCCTCATAATACCCATATGAAGTTGATGGTTCACACCATTGTCCTTCATTGTAAGCATATGATGGATGAGGTTCATAATTTTGTTCTTCATAATACTCATATGAGGTGGGTTGTTCACGCCAAGGTTCCTCATAGTAAGCATACGAAGGTGGTGGCTCATATCTTGGTTCCTCAAAGTATGAGTATGAAGGCTCATACCTTGGTTCATCAAAATATGAGTATGAGGGAGGAGGTTCATACCTTTGGTCTTCATAGGATGTGTATGAAGTTGATGGCTCGTACCTGGGCTCCTCATAGTAGGTGTATGAATTGGATGGTTGATATGAGCGATTATTTTGAACCGAGCGTGCATTACGACAATTAGTGCAATAATTACCCCTATAATCATCCTCCTCATAGGTGTAGTTGTAACCTCCTGAGTATTGATCCATAAGAATCACTCAGCAGACCACAACCGAGTCTCGAGATCAGAACACAAAAAGAAAAACGGAAACAGAGGCTGGACACGGCCCCGTTTTCAGTGAGCACGACCCCGTGTTCAGGATCTGTATCTGGGCGTTTTAATTAAAGTTACTGATTTCGTTGAGCACGGGGCGTGTTCAGTGAGCACGGCCCGTGTTCAAGCTTCTGTTACTGGGTGTTTTATGAAAAATATGCAGCACGGCCCCGTGTTCAGCGAGCACGGCCCGTGTTCAACCTATTGTAAATGCAAAACTAAGCTGAAATGCAGAAAAACGTGGGCCCGTTTTGAAAAGGTTTTGAAAAACTGATTAGGCCGTCGATTCCTAACTTTCTTAAAATCCTTGTGTCCCCGGCAACGGCGCCAAAAACTTGATGCGTGCGAAGTGTTACTTATTTTAGGTGTATATTTTAAGCCCTTTTTAACACTTATTTTAGCCAAGTTTTAAATTTATAAAACACGATATTTCACTAACACTAAACACACATATGGGCAAGTGCACCCATCGTTGAGTGTAGTATAGCGTTGGTAAGATACCGAGGTCGTCCAAGGACACAAGAGCTTTTAGTACCGGTTTATCCTCAACGTCTAACCAAAATAAAAGTTTAGAAAAATGTTTTAAACTAAGAAAATTAAAAACTAACTAAAATGCTGAAAATAAAAATAAAAGAAAAACAGATAGACAAGATGAATCATTTGGTTCCGACTCGTGTCTAGTATAACCTTTGATTATTTCCGCACTTTTGCACATAATTAAGAGATTATCTTAGTTATTGTAGTAGGCCCCTCTTTTGAAGGTGACGTTACCCTCACCCCAGTAGTTTGAGTCAGCAGGGATACAATCCTAAAAGGGTGGATTATTGGAAGATAATGAATTAAGTTATTAATGCAGTATTGTGGTAGGCCCCGCTTTTGGCGGTGACGTTACCCTCGGCTAAGTAGTCTGAGTCAGCAGGGATACAGTCCTAAATAGCCGGGTTATAGTATTAATAGTAGTTAACTTATGAGGGGATCAAAGAGTTTGGACCCCCGCCATCCAATACCGTGAAGTATTGAAGGAGGTCCTACTAAATTTGACCCAGGTCCATTGCAGGACCTCTAAACGCTGAACAATGGCAAGACCTTTACCAAACCGTTCCCTTAACCCCCTACCAGGTAGCCAACATATCTCCATATAGACCGTGGAGATATGAATGGTGAAAATCCTTTATTTTATATAGACAGTAAAATAATGCCAAGACACCACGGACAAATGATAAGGAAAGATCACCTTCAACATAAGTAACTAGTTATTAAAGTCATTAATACAAAACCAAATAAAAAGTGCAAAAGATTAGAAATAAAAAGTATTATACTAGACACTTTGTCTTCACCAAGTGATGTAAGAGACTTAGGCAAACATGGCCTTGATTGTCAAGAACTCTTACGATCAATCTTGGATCCCGAGACGACTCACACACTCTATGATGGACAATGGATGATGGTGGTGTTGTGATGGTGGTGGGTGGTGGATGAAGTGTGAGAGAGGTGGTGTGCCAAGGGATGAGATGAAATGAATCCAAGCACTCCTATTTATAGGCTGAACAGAGAGCTGGACACGGCCCCGTGTCCGCTGGGCACGGCCCCGTGTCCGTCTGACAATCTCTCTCCTCATTAATTGTAATTCGCAATTACAATAAATGCGCCTGCTGTACTTTCGACACGCCCCCGTGTCCGCTGAGCACGGCCCGTGGTGGGCAATAGAAGCTTCTATAGGTTTGTCTTTTCTGCTGCTTCTTGGGCACGGCCCCGTGCTGGCTGAGCACGGGGCGTGTTCAGTCTTCTGATTTCTCTACTTTGCTTTGGAAGGTGCCGTTGAGGGGTCGGGCAGTCCACTAATATTCCTTTTCTTGTATTTATGTTGGATTTAGCTGTCTTTTTGCTTCTTTTGCGTTTTTGAGCTCATTTAATCCTGAAAATACAAAAGGAAGACAAAAACACTCTTTTTCCAATATTAGTACTTAAAAAGGGTTAGTTTTATGCCTCATTTGATGTAATTTATATGTTGCATTTTACATACATCATCATGCCTTTTAACTGTGAGAACTCTGTTTAAAGTATAGCAAGCAGTAGCCACAGCCTCCCCCCAGAACTGAACAGGAATCTCTGACTCTACCAACATTGTTCTTGCAGTTTCTATTATCGTTCGATTTTTCCTCTCAGCGGCACCGTTTTGTTG
Source organism: Helianthus tuberosus (assembly GCA_030545235.1). Classification (NCBI taxonomy): domain Eukaryota; kingdom Viridiplantae; phylum Streptophyta; class Magnoliopsida; order Asterales; family Asteraceae; genus Helianthus; species Helianthus tuberosus. The sequence goes on from CM060416.1 coordinate 126,563,174, forward strand.
TGGAGTGTAGCGAGAACTGTACTCATGAAGAATGCCCTTTGAAGTACAGAACTCATCCATTATGCGGTTTTTGAACTCAGTGCCATTGTCGCTTCGGATCCTCTTCACTTTCAACGTGTACAAATTTTCTAGAAGAGTAAGAAGATTCTTGAGGATTTAAGGAGTTTCACTCTTGTGCGCCATAAATGATACCCAAGAAAATCTAGAGTAGTCATCAGTAACCACCAGACAATAAGCATCCCCAAAGTTTATCTTGTGTTTCATAGGTCCAAAGAGTCCATGCATGCTGACAGTGTTGACTTTCTTAATCGGGTGAGACTTCTTCGCTTGCTTTCCCTTCTGGCACGAAACACATACATCTTGTAGATGAAAACTATTCACAGGCACACCATTCACAAGATTGTTTTTCACCAAATGGTTCATTTTTCTCAAGTGAATGTGCCCTATTCGTCTGTGCCAAGATATAGACTCCTTTTCTGTGGCTTTCGAGACAAAACACGTGACTTGTGCAGATGTCGTAATCGCTTGGCTCATGTCAAGAATATAAAGATCATTAATCCTTGGAGCCGATAAGAGAATCCATTCTTTTGGAATTTTAAACTCAGGCTTCAGCACATAACAACCGGCATCATCAAAATGCACGGTGAATTTCTTATCACAGATTTGCTAAACACTCAGAAGATTGTGATCAATTTGTCGCACATAATTGATCTTATCGAAACACACAACACCATTGGAGATCATTCCTTCTCCAGTGATGTATCCGCCTTTGTCTCCAGCAAATACGACATAACCTCCTCTAATGTTTTTCACATCATAAAGAAGCCATAAGTCGCCAGTCATGTGCCTAGATGCTCCACTACCAACAATCCAATGACTATTAACAGTTCCTCCTGGAACATCCTGCACATTCCATTCAACAATCAGTTGGAGTTGGGGACCCAAGCCTTAGTGGTCTTGGGTCGTCCCTGATCATCAAGAAATGTGATTTCGATTTCTTGATGATTTTGAAATATCGCGCCTCCCCCTGAACCTTCACCCGTTTTAGGTTTCCAAGAATGATTTCCTTTACCAGATTGAGTATTACAAAAAGATTTTGAAATTTCTGGTTTTAAAGGTTGTGATGAACGTGGTTCCCTTTTAACAGATTTGACTTCCGGTTTTAAAGCCTTTTCTATTGCCTTGACATTTTGACGTCGTTGTTTTGTTTCTTGTTCTTTAACAATTCGCTTATCTTGTTTTGGTGAAACAGAACGACGTTGTTGGTGACCTTTTTCAGGAGGGGCTCTCTCAACAAACTTTTCTTTGGGATGATTTGTGATGCGGAGCATCAATATTATCTTTTAATTATATTTTTATTTGAAGTTAATATTTTATCTTATTTTGTTTCCTTTTCGAATTATGATTAATATCTTATAAATAGGGTGTTTAGGGTTATTGTTTAGACAGTTTTTGAGTTGATTATTATAAAAAGAACTTTGTTCTTGGAACCGTTGGTTCGTTTATCGTCTTTGATTATCAATAGTTTCTTGAGCCATTTGATTGCACGCGAAACTGCATCAATTTGAACAGTTTTTGATAATATGTCCAAACTCCCCACATTTAAAACAAGATCTCCTTCAACAAACTTAGGAGATTCCGATTGACGAACATATGTCAATCCTGTAGATCCAGAGGTACTTGTTCCATCATCACACCCATTTGTGTGTTGGGTGTAGTTGTTTTCACTATTACGTTTTATAATTCCGACTTGTTGAACAAAATCGGTATTTGATTTATTTTCAAAAGTCTCCACTTTATCAGTACCTCTTGATGCTACAAATTTAACATCATTGCTTTTCTTTTTGTAACGAGCTCCTTTTGTTTCAAACTTTGGTTGAGAAACCTTAGGCTTTTGAGCTCGTTTTTCTTGCTGTTTACCCTTAGAAGCGATAGGTTGTTGCTTTGTCGGTAATCTCTGATTTCCATACTGTTTTCTAACTTCAGATTTTGGAATAGGATCACACCGAGTTACAACAACTCCCGGGATCGTCTTTCCCAAAAACTTACTAGTAGTATTGATGTGCACAAAGTGGTTTAATAAAAACAACTAAAATTAACCCTAATTTAGACACTCTAAGCTTTAAATTTATAAACTACGACTCGATCTAAACCCTAAAGCACACAACCGGCAAGTGTACCGATCAATGTAGTAAAGCTAAAGCAAGTCCGAGTATCGAACCCACGAGACTCTAAGAATTACGCTAAGACTCTTTAAAGACTAAGACTGACACGACTCAACTATTTGTTTATTAATTGGGGGGGTTTCTAAAAATCCTAAGAATGAAAATAACGAATAACTAAATTAGCTAAATAACTAACACGAACTCGAACGAAGACTTTGACCAGAGATGATGAAGACTACCTAGGCTAGACGCAAGCTAAACTCAGAATGGATTTCTATTCGATGATTTTGCGGTGTGGAACCGGGATCTTTAGATACTAAACCTATTAAGACACCACTAAGCCCCTCAAACACTCTCAAGGCGATTCTTGTGGCACTACCTAGGCTGTTACGCTCACCGGTTTTCTAGATTTCCTCACAGTCCTCTAGTTTCTTGAAAGTGCCTATATAAGACGCTCTACCTCACAGCGCGAACGTCTAAAGCAACTATGGGTTTTAATCTTGGTTTAATAGACAATGGAATGTTAAGGACTTATAACCAAACCGAGACCTATTAATAACCTCGAGCCTCACAGCGACAAGTTTTGCAGAACACTTGATTTTATTAAATTACCGAATATTACTTCTAAGGTTACTTACTCGATTTTCACCCTAAAGGATTAATGATCTATTACGTGATAAAGACCGTCACCTAAATCAAGAACCCTAGCACAACCCTATTATGTGATAAAGACCGTCACCAAGGATTATACGAAGCAATAAACAGTGATAAAATAATCGTCAAGCACGCATATGCACCAAGTTAAATTCCCGAAGCTTTTACAATACAAGAAAAATCCACAACCACGCCAAAAATCGAATAAAGAACCAAACTTTATTTAACTATTGTCATTAGCCTAGGTAGTTTATGAAGTTTTAGCCGCTAATCATGATCACAAACATAGTATTAATCAATATAAAGTCTGAATTCATCATGCAACAATAAGAAACAAGCGAAAAACGAAGAATCTAAGAGATAAAACCCGTAGACTTCACTCCCGAACGCTCCCGAATGTTACCCGACGAATCCAAGCGACCCGAATGCTTCAAAGATCTTCAATCAAGCTTCAATGGTGCAAAAGAACTCTCCAATTCGTGTCTCTCCCAGCTGTTGATGATGATGTTGTTAAATAACCAAGAAAAACCCTACTAGCCGTTGCTGTTCAAAGTCGGTTCACGTATACAGCTTCCTCGCGGCACGCGTAAAACATAAGGGTGAGTTTACGCGGCCCGTGTCAATGTTATAACCCGGAAACATTCTTTAAGTTCAGGCTGCCCGCGTTACATGTAATCAATAGTTGTCGCGGCCCGCCTCAGTGCTTCAGAATTGATTTTTGCTTTGTTTTCGCTCCCGAGCTCCTCGATTTTCGTTCCAGCCTTTCGCCTTTCCAGATTTTACCTCGTTTCTGCTCCTTTTGGCTGCAAAGACCTGGAAAACACAAAATATCAAAAGTATGTACATTCTACGCTAAAAACGGACAAAAACGAATATCTAACGACTAAAACGGACACGAATAAAGATGTATTTTACAATACATCAAATATCCCCACACTTAATCTTTTTTCGTCCTTCAAAAAGAATTATGCAAACGGAATCATAGTCGGAATAGTCGAACGGGACAAAAGCTTAATTTATTTTATTAAAACCGAAACTCGTGTTAGCCGTAATTGCAAGTATATCGATCCTCTTAAACCCAACCCGGTTACAAGCCCTTATCATGCGATTTAATTCAAGTTCGGTCAATCTACCTAGGGTCTCACACTAAGAATTGCAAGTCCACCTAATCCCCCCTCAAGCTTATAGGACAAAAGGAACAACCACTGGGCTATTTCCTAACCGCCTTATACCAAGATCAAGAGAGTTTAAAATCAAATCTATTTTTTTACGAGAGTAGACGTTGCATTCTCTAACCAAGAGGCATTCCGGCTGTAGAGTCGCTATCCCCAACTGGGATTACTTAGGCTTCGGTACTTTTTTTATTTATTTTTCTTTATTTGCAAGGTCGATTTAACACACCCTAGAGGTAATCCGGCTGTAGAGTCGCTATCCCCAACCACAGACTACATAGGAATGGCTACTTTCATTTAGTTTCTAGCTCGTTTATTTCATTTTTTTTCTTTTTCAACGAGATAATGACCAAAAACTCTAACGATCTTAGCTTATAACGGCATCCCTTATACTATTTTTGGCGGTTTCAATTTCCCCACTCTCCCTAGATGAGAACCCACTAGTAGACCGACAATTAGGTATATTTAAGATCAAAGGAACTCAGAACCGAACCGAGCCTACCCGCGCATCCCAAACTAGACACAAGCATGATTATTTTATACTCATATTATCATTATTTGAACCCGAACAAAAACCCGACTTTTCTATCATTTTCCGTTTTTATTTTGCAAACTTCTCGTTTCAAAAGACATTTTCTAATTTGTTCAATTTTTTTTTAATTTTTTAATTTTTTTTTATTTTTCGACTTTTTATGACTCAAGACTCAAATGTCCCATCCCCACACTTAAATATTGCATTGTCCCTAATGCAAGGATGAAAACACGACTCCTAAAACCTAAAGATAAAAAGAAAAACGAAAAATAAATAAATATACAAAGTGTACAAGTGGAACGACTTAGCTGAATAAATATGTGAGACTGTCAGTATGCCAGTCGATACCACATATGCCCTCCAATCCAAAACGCGCTCAGCAAACTGTACTAACTCGGACACGCGAACGGAAGCGGCACAAACAAATGACCTAACAATCAAATCATACCAAAACAGGATAATATATACCATCAAATCAGCTCAACAATCATCCAAGTATCGACCAACCCCCAAAACCCTACCAACCTATATATAATATCAGTACAGACCAAAATATGAGGATCAAAACAGCATAAAATAAAAATAAAAGATATAAACTCCATGAAAGCTGCTGCATATCCTCAAACTAGCATCTACTCCTCATCCGAGCCCTGCTCCTCATCAGCAGGCTCCTCCTCCAATGGCTGCCAAGATGATGGCGGTGGTAACTGTAAGTGATCAAGAAGAACCTGAATACCAGCCCGCATCTCCTGCCTAACCTGCTGCACCTCCTGTCTAACATGCTCAACTCTATCATACAAACTCTCCAGAGTCAACGGATCTGGCCTCGGCTCTCTAATGGGGTACTCTCGTGCCGGCAACTGATGCCTCTGCAGTGGCACCTGATAACGCTGAGGAATAGTAGTATGCGTTACTTCTTCGGCAGCTGGATCTGGTGAGGGTGGTGCTGGCAAAACCTCAGACCACACTGGCGGATCATCGTATGTAACAATACTCGCCTGCTGTAAACTACCCAACTCCATGAATGATGGAGCTGGCCCTGTGCGCATCCTCTCAGCAGGGAAATCCGCAAACACTCCCAACCTCTCTACTAATCTCGTAATATAAGGTCCCCCAAACAGCCTAGAATCCTTCCCTCCTTTCTTTGGTCTCACGAACGACCACGCCAACACACTTGCCAAATTCGCTGGCCTATTCTCCACCATACACATCAAACAGAACAGACTATGGCGGTTTACTTTGTTATCTCCCTCGTGTCGGCCAATCAGTGTCGCCGCCAATATCTTGTGCACAAACTTTAATAAAGGATCTCTGATGTCGAACGCCACCATATTGTTTGAAAATGACGTAATAGCAATAGTGCGCCAGAACCTCGGATAGATCAAACCAGACTCTAACAACTTCTTAACCTCCTTCCTAACTACCTCCTGCATATTTGGATTCAAACGACGCTGCGGCTGCACTACAGGCTTGTAAACATCCTCCATCAGAATGCGATGCGTGCAAAAAGTAGGGCTAATTCCCTTGATATCAGATAGCCTCCAGGAAATTGCATCACTGTGCTCTCTCAGAACCTCAATGAACCTCACTTTCTCCTCCTCTGTCAACTTTGAAGATATGAAGACAGGCATATTCGACTTCTCTCCTAGAAATGCGTACTTAAGATGTGATGGAAGAACCTTAAGTTCTAAAGGCGGTGGAATCTCTACAGGAATACTCTCATCACTAATCGCGTCGAGCTCCAACGTCTCAGGAACCCACAACTCATCACTCTCATCCAACTGCTCCTCCTTAACTTCTTCAACTTTCTCTTCATCACGCTCGTCAACAACTCCCTCGCCTACTAAATCGGCTCCACTGATGTACTCGAAACACGTGTCGACACAAGATATGAAAGAATTTAGAAAGTAAACAGAATGACACGGCCCGCTATCATCATCTCGAACTCCAGGATGCTGCATCGCTCTATCAATCTCAAATGTGACAATCTCGTCACCAGCACGAAGAGAAATCTTACCGTCAAAGACGTCGATTATAGCCTTTGCGGTCCTCAGGAATGGACGACCCAGAATAATAGGAACTCGCTCGTCGGCCTCCATATCAAGAACAACGAAATCCACAGGAAACACAAACTTATCAACCTTCACCAACAAATTCTCCACTATCCCACGAGGATACTTGACTGATCGGTCAGCCAAGGACAACGACATACGCGTGGGCGTCAATTCTCATAAACCAAGCTTCTCGTACAACGAAAACGGCATCAGATTGATGCTGGCCCCTAAATCGGCTAGAGCGTGAGCGGGGGTAACGGCTCCCCCAAAGAAACATGGAATCGTGAATGTACCAGGATCGGTTAATTTCTCTGGCAGCTTATTCAAGACTATGGCGGAACAACCTCCTGTCAACGGAATATTCGAAAGCTCACCGATTCTCTCCTTACGCTTCAAAAGATCTTTGAGAAATTTAGCATACTTAGGCATAGATTGAAGCGCCTCGACAAACGGAAGATTGATTTTCAACTGCGTGAACATCTCAAGGAATTTCCCGTATTCCTGAGCATATTTCTGCTGCTTAGCGCGTGCGGGAAACGGAAGGCGGGAATGATCAATCACTGGTGATGGCCGAACCTTCGTCGGCTGCATCTCCACTTTCTTCTCTACTGGCGACTCCTCGGCGTGTGCGGTACTTGCTGGGTCTAGCCTCATGTGCACCTTGCCTGGAACCTCCATCTCAATCTCCTCATCGACTTCATCTTCCTTCTCCTCCTCAACTCTCTCTCTCACTACTTCTAGCAAACTCTTTCCACTGCGGGTCGTAATAGCTTTAGCTGAATGATTCGCAGGATTTGTGAAGGTATTTCCTGAAAACTGACCAGGTGGATGCTCCTGCAACTGTTTAGCAATTCCACCTACTGTTCTTTGAAGATCTAAAAGTGTGGATTGCTGACTTTTGAGCTGAAGTTTGTGACTTTTATTAATCTGCTCTTGAGTTCTAGTGAAATCAGTGAGGGATTTCTGTGTCGCCTGATTTTGTGTCATCATCTGCTGATTTTGTGTCACCATCGCCTGATTTTGTGTCATCATCTGGGCGAACATCTCCTCTAACCTACTCAGACTACCCTCTGACGCCTTTCCACTACCTTGACCCTCTTGATTCGACCCCCCACTAGCAAACTGACCTCCTGAGCCACTAAACTGACCACTCTGACCCGAACCACTACTCGTGTAAAGACCCGACCCCCTATTTTGATACTGACCAGATGGGAAACCAGGGGGATTGCCAGAAGAACGAAAACCACTATTGTTGCCACTACCGCGCCAGTTGGAGTTGTAATTGGAATTATTGAACGGATTCCTGGGACCCCTAGACTGACCGACTATGTACTCTGCCTCCTCGAGAGTAAGTGTGGGACACTCGAGCGTGTCGTGACCTCCCCTACAAACCTCACACCTATCAACTTTCTTCTTAATCTCATTCAACTCTTGCCTCATCTCTTGCCTCAAACTCTCGACTATAGCAGCTACCGATGGATCCAAGCTAACTTGGTTTACCCCTCGACCGGCCGAGGAGGTACGCACAGGAATGGAAGTCCTGCTGATAGTGCTGTAATCCATATCAGAGTGGGTGAAACTCTCAAACAAATCGTTACACTCATTCACTGTCTTTTTACCTATAAGCTGCCCTCCTGCTGAAGTATCGAAACGAGCTCTAATCTCAGGAGTAAGACCATTGTAGAATTTTTCAACAAACGCCCAATCAGACAAACCATGCTGCGAACAACGAGAAAGAAGCGTCTGAAAACGCTCCCAAGCTAGGTGGTACGGCTCATCAGGCTCCATACGAAAGGAGTGAATCTGATCCCGAAGGCGAGATGCCTTGGCTGGGGGAAAGTACTTGGCTAAGAAAGCATCACGAAGATCTGCCCAAGTAGTGAAAGTGCATGCGGGCTGAGAATCAAACCAGACGGGTGCGCGTCCAGCGAGTGAGAATGGAAAGACCTGAAGATATCGAGCATCAAGGTTCACCCCCTCGATGGAGAAGGTGCTGTAAAGGCGAGTGATGCGATTGATGTGATAGGGTGCATCCTCGTCGTCACGACCATGGAACTGGCATGAATTGGTGATGGCGGTCATGATGTAAGATGGAATCTGCCAAGACCTATCATTCGCGATGTTCGGAAGGGTGATGGGTGAAGTAGCGCCGGTGAAACCGGTGGTAGCCTGCTGGTAAACGGTGCGGTTCGCCATGGCGGGTGGAGGACTAGGTGTACGAGAACGGGATGGTGATGGGGAAACGTGGGGTGATAGGTGTGGTGATGACTTCGGAATGAAGTCGGTGAGTGGTGGTGATGAGGAAGAGCTAGAAGAACTTACCTCGGGTGCAACGAATGAAGCGGACGACTTGACTGTAAACGGAAGCGGCGGCGGTCCCTGCGAGCGCGTATGGGGCATCCACTGCAAAAACCAAAAACAACCAAGTAAGAAGACTTTAACAACGACTCAATAAACTAGAAAAGACACTAAAACAAATATATATATAGAGAAAGTATAATGTACAAAACTGATAATCATACTTCACGTACGCGATGATATAGACCGTCAGATCAAAACGTAATTAGCAGCAATTAAGATTTGTCATTAAGGGTAAATTAGACATTTTCATTTTTTGATCCAGGGTAATTCAGACATTTTCTAACATCATGGATTTATGCGAGTTCGTTATTTTCTGTATCCCGGTAATTACGATCAGTATCAGTTTCAAATAATTTCCGTTTTTCAAATTGTCATTTTAGCGGTTATTTGTGGTCGATTAGGGTTTCTAGCGCTTATTGTTTGTAATGGATCCACAGAGTAGTTGTCACACCCCCAAAATCCACCTGCGGAGTACCACCGCTTGGAGGCGTGACTGACCAGGATCCAGCCACCAATCATATTGAACAAGCATATAAGTAGTTATAAAAATCCAACCAATACAATTGGTGTTCAAACAAAACCTAGTTAAGTTGCAAGCGGAAGCATAAGTCTTAAATCAAAACATAAGTTTAATTGTTTCAAAGTTTAACATGGCACACAGCCGTCCATGTCCCACAACGATCCTCCTCCATGCAAGCTCCAGCTTAAGAACCTAAGGACCTGCAAAGCATGTAGTAACGAGTCAACAACAAGTTGAGTGAGTTCACGGTTGGGTGTTCGTTTTAAGTTGTTTCGAAAACAGTTTCCTTTAGCTGGTATCCTGCCGTGGGGGTTACCCCATAGTTAAAAACGTGACTTGTTTATTCCCGGTTACTCTGGCTATCCAGCCGTGGGGGCTACCCCGTGTTAGTTATCTGGCATTTCGGCCGTGGGGGCTACCCCATGTATACACTAGACTCGTTACCATATCGACTGCTGACTGTAGTCATGTTTAAGTGCCCTGAAACTGTCAATGTCTATCATCATTGACGTGCCGCAGATCCATTAGTTCACGCCCGTCCTCTGCGGCACGGTGTGAGGTTTGTCAGACCTAAATAGCGCTATCTAACTAATGACCCGCTCGCCATTGGCCCGGCGATTAAGTCGATATAAAAATGAGGGACTTCGTGATAGAGTTTTGGTCTAGTACGAGTTATCTGTCCGTGAGGACGAGGAATTACATTCCTGAACCTTTGCTGTCCTACCCAAGGAGGACGAGGAACCCAGTTCCTTAACCCCATTCCCAACCCAGGGAATCCCATGCTTTGTAGAGGGTGTGAACTCACCTTGGTTTGCTCGGTAGAAACACAGAAAAGTCAAACAAGCAATGTTGTGGCTACTCACGTCCTATCATAGTTGTATCATACAAGTCAGGTTCGTAACCAAGTAGCACACGGATGTTTCTAGCACATTGCATTCAAGTATCGTTCATGGCATACATGTTTAATCATGGCAGATCAACAATATTCACGTTCAAGTAGCCTATAAGGTCTGTGCATTAGGCCCAAGAGTCCGGCCCAATCAATTAAGTCCGAAAATGAGGTGCAAGCCCAAACAGCGTATATCTGCGTATTGTCTCGAGTCGCAACTAGGCGTTTGCGACTCGCAACCTGAGTCGCAATCGTGGTCTCGGTTCGTGTTGTTTTGGTCTCGAGTCACAACCGGACTCGTAACTGTGGTTTCGAGTCGTAAGGTTTATGTGCTGATCACTTGTGGTTTCGAGTCGCAACCAGGTGTTTGCGACTCGCAACCGATGTCGCAACCGGGGATTTCGACTCATCATGCGGTGGTTTCGAGTCGCAACTGGAGGTTTCGGCTGGGAACATTTGCTGAATTCAATAGTGTACTTGGCCAATCAGATTTCACTGTTGTGATTTTGTGTACTATCCAATAACACTACACTAACATGTTTAATTGTCTAACACATAACCAAAATAGATCAAACATGGCAATTTCAAATATTCACAACATGTTCATATCACATTCAAGTTGTTCTTCCTATGTTCATGTAGTTCATCATCATTCATATGAACCTAAATCAAACAAAAATCATGAACAACCATCAAAACCCTTGAACATACCCATCTAACCCACATGTACATCATCCGATTTCATGAGTAATAAACCTTCTAAACATAACCAAGCCACTCAGATTTAAGCCTATATGGAACCGATAACATTTACTCATATTCAAGCATACATTATTCATCCCAACATAACCAATAAGTCATCATCAACCGAATGTAAACACATAACATAGAATATTTATGCATCGATTACTTGAACACTAACTCATCATCAATGTGTACCATCATCCTAGCTACACCATGTCATTCACAACATTTAACGATAACAACATCATAGAACACTAACCGATTGTGAGGTGGTGCCGAGTTGGTAAGGAAGATGAGTGTCCGAGTGATGATGATGAGCTTAGCCGGGTTTCCTTGTGGTCACCGGTTTGATCCGAGATGAAGGGGAGTAATGTTGTAGCTTAGGGTTTAATGGTTTCTAGAGAAAGAGTGGAGGAGTGTGTGTGTTGTCCAAGAAAGTGGCAAAGATGACTAACAACCGGATTATATACTAGCTTCAAGTGCACCCTAATGGGCTTTCAAAATAGGCTAAGTGTGTGTGTGTGTGCGGCCCAACCGGCCCGTAAGTCATTGTTCACTCGAGACCACATGGTCTCGAGTCGGATTCGTGTTGTCTCAGTTCATATACATACGCGCATACATACACATAAGCATACATGTAACATAACACATAATCATATAGAGGTTCACTTATCATTCATTAAATCATCAAATTAGTTAGTCACTTAGTGTTCAAGCGTACAACGAAAGGTTCTAAATTTCGAGTTGTCACATCATCCCCAAGTTGAAAGAAATTTCGTCCCGAAATTTGGTAGGCACTCACTGAGGAAGCTAGTTAAGTTGTATGGTTTTCCCGGTTTTCCTGGGGTGTCACATCCACCCCCCGTTGATCTGGAATTTCGTCCCGAAATTCCGTAGCTTCAGCCTCAGTAGTGGGTGTACTGTTTGCGAACAGTTGGGGATACTTTTGTTTCATCTGATCTTCGCGCTCCCAGGTGAACTCTGGGCCGCGACGTGAGTTCCAACGAACTCAAACGAGAGGTATTCTAGTGCTCTTGAGGACCTTAACATCCCGGCCCGTGATTTCAACTGGTTCCTCGACGAATCGTAACTGTTCGTCAATAGTGAGTTCCTTCAGAGGAACTACGTGGGTCTCATCTGACGGACACTTCTTCAGATTCGACACGTGAAAAACGTTGTGAACTGCACCGAGTTCCGCTGGTAAGTTTAATCTGTAGGCCACCCTGCCTATTTTCTCAATGACCTCGAAAGGTCCAACGTATCGTGGGTTAAGTTTACCGCGTTTACCAAAACGAACCACACCCTTCCAGGGTGAAACTTTGAGTAGTACCCGCTCCCCAACCTGGAGCTCAAGTGGTTTCCTGCCCATGTCGGCGTAAACTTTCTGACGTTCGCGAGCGGCCGTCATGCGTTTTCGTATCTGAGCGATTTGCTCGGTTGTATCTACCACATATTCTGGACCAGTGATCTGACTATCTCCCACCTCTGCCCAGCAAAGAGGAGACCGGCATTTACGTCCGTACAATGCCTCAAACGGAGCAGCTTTAATGCTGGTGTGGTAGCTGTTATTGTACGAGAATTCCACAAGTGGCAGATGCCTTTCCCAGCGGTTGCCAAAGTCGATTACACATGCACGAAGCATGTCTTCTAAGGTTTGAATAGTGCGTTCGGACTGCCCGTCCGTCTGAGAATGGTACGCTGTGCTCATGTCTAGTCGTGAGCCGAAGGATTTGTGCATTGCTTGCCACAGCTCTGAAGTGAAACGTGCATCTCGATCCGAGATAATGGAGGTGGGCACCCCGTGCCTCGAAACGATTTCCTTGATGTATATTTCTGCAAGAGTGGAGAACTTATCCGTCTCCTTGATAGCCAGGAAGTGTGCAGACTTTGTGAGTCGATCCACGATCACCCAAATAGTATCGTTCCCGCGCTGGGATCTAGGTAGGCCAGTAACAAAATCCATGGAAATTTGCTCCCATTTCCACTGAGGTATCTCTGGTTGTTGGAGTAGGCCTGATGGTTTCTGGTATTCCGACTTGACTCTCGCACAAGTCAAACACTTGCTAACGTAGGTCGCTTTGTGGGCCTTCATGCTAGGCCACCAATACGTAGTTTTGATGTCGTGGTACATTTTATCCGATCCAGGATGTACCGAGTAGCGAGACTTGTGTGCTTCGTCCATCACAAGCTCTCGTAGGTTGCCATAGTGTGGGACCCAAACGCGTCCCGTTACGTAGTAAGCACCGTCTTCCTTCTGTTCTAAGCGTTGCCTCGATCCGCGTAGGGCTTCAGCCCTGACGTTTTCTGGTTTCAGTGCTTCTATCTGAGCAGCTCGTATCTGGGAGGGAAGACTAGAATGGATCGTGAGTTGTAGAGCTCGTACGCGCTTAGGCGCAGTGTCCTTTCGACTAAGGGCGTCAGCCACAACATTGGCCTTGCCCGGGTGATACCTGATTGAGCACTCGTAGTCATTCAGCAGCTCGACCCATCGTCGTTGTCGCATATTCAGTTCCTTCTGTTTGAAGATATGCTCGAGGCTCCTGTGGTCAGTGTAGATGGCGCACTTGGTACCATACAGGTAATGCCGCCATAACTTAAGTGCAAAAATAACAGCTCCCAGCTCAAAATCGTGTGTAGTGTAGTTCTTCTCATGAACCTTAAGTTGGCGTGAGGCGTAGGCTATAACTTTGTCTCGTTGCATCAACACGCAACCAAGACCTTGAATTGATGCGTCGCAGTATACCACAAAGTCGTCTGTGCCTTCCGGCAAGGAAAGGATAGGTGCGCTACAAAGTCTATCCTTTAGGTGCTGAAATGCCATCTCCTGTGCGTTTCCCCAGCGATAAACAACGCCCTTCTGCGTTAGTGAGGTGAGAGGCTGTGCAATCTTAGAAAAATCCTTTATGAATCTCCGGTAGTATCCCGCCAAACCCAAGAATTGGCGAATTTCCTTTGGTGTACGAGGTGCAGGCCAGTTCTTAATCGAGTCTATCTTGGATGGATCGACATGAATCCCATCCTTGTTCACCACGTGGCCTAGGAAATGGACTTCTCGAAGCCAGAAGTCGCATTTCGAGAACTTTGCATAAAGCTGTTCTGTTCGAAGGAGTTCCAGAATAAGTCGTAGATGCTGCTCGTGTTCCTCCCGACTCTTGGAATAGATCAGGATGTCGTCGATGAAGACTATAACGAACTTGTCCTGGTAAGGCTTGCACACTCGGTTCATCAAGTCCATGAAAACCGCAGGTGCGTTTGTCATCCCAAAAGGCATGACCAAAAACTCATAGTGCCCGTATCGAGTTCTGAAAGCTGTTTTGGAGACGTCCTCTTCCCGGACTCTCAGCTGGTGATAACCCGATCTCAAATCGATCTTCGAATAGTAGCTCGATCCTTGCAGCTGGTCGAATAGGTCGTCGATACGCGGTAGAGGATAACGATTCTTCACCGTCACTTTGTTGAGTTCTCGGTAGTCGATGCACATTCTGAAAGTACCGTCTTTCTTCTTTACAAATAGCACTGGAGCTCCCCAGGGCGATGAGCTAGGACGAATAAAACCCTTATCCAAGAGTTCTTGTAGTTGCGTAGAGAGTTCTTTCAACTCTGATGGGGCTAAACGATAAGGTGCACGGGCTATGGGCGCAGCTCCAGGAGCTAGTTCGATCTGAAACTCGACTTGGCGATGAGGCGGAAGACCAGGTAATTCCTCAGGAAATACCTCTGGATAATCGCGTACAACTGGAAAATCTTCTATCTTCTTCTCTTTTTCTGAAGTGTCAGTAACGAGAGCCAAAATAGCAGTGTGGCCCTTTCGCAAGCACTTTTGGGCCTTAAGGAGAGAAATGACGTTCTCAACAGCACTCATCTTGTCGCCATGAATCATGAGAGTTTCACCATCGGGACCTGGAACACGGACAACCTTCTCGTTGCAAAGAATCTCTGCTCGGTGTTGGGATAACCAATCCATCCCAATGACAACGTCGAAACTACCCAAGACGATAGGGATGAGGTCGATAGAGAAGGTCTGGTCAGCGAGAATAAGTTTACAACCCTTGACTACGTGTGTGGCTTCTAAACTCTTACCATTTGCTAGCTCTACGGTGTGCTTGTTGTTCAAAGGGGTTGGAATACGCTTAAGCATTCGACTAACTTCTAGTGACATGTAGCTAGTATCGGCACCCGAATCAAATAAAACTGAAACATAAAAGTCGTCGAGAAGGAACTTACCCGCCACAACATTGGGGTCATTCCTTGCTTCACCTTGGCCGATCACAAACACTCGCCCCCTGGCGCCATTGTTGTTGTTGTTCCCATTGTTACCATTCCCCTGATTGTTGTTATTGTTGTTGGTGTTGTTCTGGTTCCTGTTCAGTTGGGGACAATCCCTCTTGAAGTGGCCCTCAGCTCCACACTGAAAGCACCCTTTGTTATCACCTTGCTGCTGCTGCTGGCGCTGGTTCTGTTGAGCTTGCTGACGATTCTGATTGGCGGGGTATAAGCTCCTGCAATCCTTTGCAGCGTGACCAGGCTTGTTGCACCGATGACAGTTGCCCCTGGTGCATGGCCCGCTGTGGTGCAGGCTGCAGCGATTGCATTTGGGGTGATTTCCTTTGTACCCACCATGGCTTTGACCACCAGACGATTGCGGATTAGGGCTCTTGTAGTCCTCAGTCTTTCTCTGCTGAGACTGGGACTGAACAGAAGTCGAACCCTTACTTGAAGTTCCATCCCATTTCCGTTTGTTGTCACTAGAGGTACCAGAAGTAGTTGCAGCACCTATGCGTTTTGGTAACTTGTTCTGCTCCACCGCCTGATCCGTGAGACGGTGAGCCAACTGAACGGTTTGCTGGTAGGTAGCGAGGTTCGCTGAAGTCACATGACTTTGGATTTCCGGCACTAAGCCCTGAAGAAATAGCTCGATGCGTTTGATGGGAGGATCCACCATAGTAGGGCACAGAATTGCCAGTTCGTTCGACCTTTTCACATAAGCTTCAATTTCGGACCCCGTCATCTTGAGGTTGAAGAACTCCACTTCCAGTTTGTGAATCTCATCACGACTGCAGTATTCTTCTTTGATCATTTCCTTAAAAGTTTCCCAAGGGGTGGCGTTGGCAGCAACCAACCCTAGCATTTGAACTTGAGCGTTCCACCATGTGAGGGCTAAACCCTCGAGAGTACCAGTAGCATACTTCACCCTGCGCGCCTCAGGGCATTCGCACATTTCGAACACAGATTCTAGCTTCTCAAACCAATGTAGGAGACCTACTGCTCCTTCAGTGCCGCTAAAAGTAGTTGGTCGGCAGTCCATGAAAGTCTTAAAAGTGCACACGGGTGGCTGAACGTGCTGACCTATCGTAGGTGAAAGAAAAGACAGAGTTTAACACAAAGGTTGGTTCACGAGAGTAGGATCCTAAAGATCCTAGAATGAGTTCGGACTGCAGGATATACCTCCTGCGTGTGCAGCTGCAAGTGCTGCGGCAACTCGTTCGTTGATCAGAGCCGTCAACTGGGCTTGTGTTAGGTTAACGCGTCCAGACATGATCTTCATACCAAGAAGAACGTGAGTGAGAGGAGTTCGCGAAAGTACGACGATAAAATTGAGCAAGCACGCACGTGTTCAAGCAACAGTAGTTATACTAACCAAGCATACCATAAGCAAGGTACTATGTAACTAACAAGTAGGCAATATATACACAGATCATATCACCTAGAATGTCGAGCCTTGCATGTGGAGTGAAGCATCGTTGTGGACCGTTGAGCACTGTACAGGTTATAGTCTGGTTTTAACAAAAACGTTTTTCTCCTTTATTAAAACCAAGTTCTCTATAACCAATGGCTCTGATACCAATCTGTCACACCCCCAAAATCCACCTGCGGAGTACCACCGCTTGGAGGCGTGACTGACCAGGATCCAGCCACCAATCATATTGAACAAGCATATAAGTAGTTATAAAAATCCAACCAATACAATTGGTGTTCAAACAAAACCTAGTTAAGTTGCAAGCGGAAGCATAAGTCTTAAATCAAAACATAAGTTTAATTGTTTCAAAGTTTAACATGGCACACAGCCGTCCATGTCCCACAACGATCCTCCTCCATGCAAGCTCCAGCTTAAGAACCTAAGGACCTGCAAAGCATGTAGTAACGAGTCAACAACAAGTTGAGTGAGTTCACGGTTGGGTGTTCGTTTTAAGTTGTTTCGAAAACAGTTTCCTTTAGCTGGCATCCTGCCGTGGGGGTTACCCCATAGTTAAAAACGTGACTTGTTTATTCCCGGTTACTCTGGCTATCCAGCCGTGGGGGCTACCCCGTGTTAGTTATCTGGCATTTCGGCCGTGGGGGCTACCCCATGTATACACTAGACTCGTTACCATATCGACTGCTGACTGTAGTCATGTTTAAGTGCCCTGAAACTGTCAATGTCTATCATCATTGACGTGCCCCAGATCCATTAGTTCACGCCCGTCCTCTGCGGCACGGTGTGAGGTTTGTCAGACCTAAATAGCGCTATCTAACTAATGACCCGCTCGCCATTGGCCCGGCGATTAAGTCGATATAAAAATGAGGGACTTCGTGATAGAGTTTTGGTCTAGTACGAGTTATCTGTCCGTGAGGACGAGGAATTACATTCCTGAACCTTTGCTGTCCTACCCAAGGAGGACGAGGAACCCAGTTCCTTAACCCCATTCCCAACCCAGGGAATCCCATGCTTTGTAGAGGGTGTGAACTCACCTTGGTTTGCTCGGTAGAAACACAGAAAAGTCAAACAAGCAATGTTGTGGCTACTCACGTCCTATCATAGTTGTATCATACAAGTCAGGTTCGTAACCAAGTAGCACACGGATGTTTCTAGCACATTGCATTCAAGTATCGTTCATGGCATACATGTTTAATCATGGCAGATCAACAATATTCACGTTCAAGTAGCCTATAAGGTCTGTGCATTAGGCCCAAGAGTCCGGCCCAATCAATTAAGTCCGAAAATGAGGTGCAAGCCCAAACAACGTATATCTGCGTATTGTCTCGAGTCGCAACTAGGCGTTTGCGACTCGCAACCTGAGTCGCAATCGTGGTCTCGGTTCGTGTTGTTTTGGTCTCGAGTCGCAACCGGACTCGTAACTGTGGTTTCGAGTCGTAAGGTTTATGTGCTGATCACTTGTGGTTTCGAGTCGCAACCAGGTGTTTGCGACTCGCAACCGATGTCGCAACCGGGGATTTCGACTCATCATGCGGTGGTTTCGAGTCGCAACTGGAGGTTTCGGCTGGGAGCATTTGCTGAATTCAATAGTGTACTTGGCCAATCAGATTTCACTGTTGTGATTTTGTGTACTATCCAATAACACTACACTAACATGTTTAATTGTCTAACACATAACCAAAATAGATCAAACATGGCAATTTCAAATATTCACAACATGTTCATATCACATTCAAGTTGTTCTTCCTATGTTCATGTAGTTCATCATCATTCATATGAACCTAAATCAAACAAAAATCATGAACAACCATCAAAACCCTTGAACATACCCATCTAACCCACATGTACATCATCCGATTTCATGAGTAATAAACCTTCTAAACATAACCAAGCCACTCGGATTTAAGCCTATATGGAACCGATAACATTTACTCATATTCAAGCATACATTATTCATCCCAACATAACCAATAAGTCATTATCAACCGAATGTAAACACATAACATAGAATATTTATGCATCGATTACTTGAACACTAACTCATCATCAATGTGTACCATCATCCTAGCTACACCATGTCATTCACAACATTTAACGATAACAACATCATAGAACACTAACCGATTGTGAGGTGGTGCCAAGTTGGTAAGGAAGATGAGTGTCCGAGTGATGATGATGAGCTTAGCCGGGTCTCCTTGTGGTCACCGGTTTGATCCGATATGAAGGGGAGTAATGTTGTAGCTTAGGGTTTAATGGTTTCTAGAGAAAGAGTGGAGGAGTGTGTGTGTTGTCCAAGAAAGTGGCAAAGATGACTAACAACCGGATTATATACTAGCTTCAAGTGCACCCTAATGGGCTTTCAAAATAGGCTAAGTGTGTGTGTGTGTGCGGCCCAACCGGCCCGTAAGTCATTGTTCACTCGAGACCACATGGTCTCGAGTCGGATTCGTGTTGTCTCAGTTCATATACATACTCGCATACATACACATAAGCATACATGTAACATAACACATAATCATATAGAGGTTCACTTATCATTCATTAAATCATCAAATTAGTTAGTCACTTAGTGTTCAAGCGTACAACGAAAGGTTCTAAATTTCGAGTTGTCACAGTAGTAATGCTCGAAACGTAGATGATATTGAATTTGAAGATGCTGAGGTCCATGCTTGTGATGATGATGCAGAGCAATATAGGAATCCGACATCAGACAACAACGTGCTATTAGACGATCAGACCAGTAAATAGTCATTTAAATTGTTTCATTTTTTCGAGGATTTCTTTTTTTGATTGTTGTATGATGGGTTGTTTTTGCTAATTTTTTATAAGCTCTGTATTGAAGAATCCCTGTGTTATTTCACTAATCATGCGTTATTATCATGAAGAAGACCTATGAATGTGGAATGTACTATAATAACGCCTGGGTATAAACAATGTGTTGAAAATGCGGCATTTTTGTTATATGCGTTTTTATTTTTTTATGCAACTTCCATGATTTTGATCTTTACCTGTTTGTCTTTTGGTTAGATGTCATGATAATATTTTATTTTTTGTTTGTTATTTTTAAAATGTGTAGATGAAAGATTGTACATTCCGGAGGTAGCTTCATCATGTGTTCCTGTTATCGGAATGGAATTCTCTTCAATAGAGCAAGCATATGTTTTTTACCAGACATATGCAAAGAAGGCAGGTTTCTCTGCTCGGAAAGGAGGTGAACATCATGTTGGTGGTATTATCAAGAGTAAATACTTTGTGTGTTCAAAAGAGGGGCATAAACCACAGGAATTTGATGATCCGTATTCTAAGTTGTCTAAGCCATATAAACGTAGGAACATACCGACTATTCGAACCGGCTGTAAAGCTCAAATTAAGCTTTGTTCGACGGATGGGGTGTTGTATAAGGTTGATAAGTTTGTTCAGTCGCATAATCATTCATTCGTGTGTCCCAAAGATATGCATTTATTACCAGCTTATAGACATCTTTCCGAAACACAAGAAGAGATGATATGGGAGCTTGGTACATTGAATCTTGGGCCAGTGAAAGCCTTCAATATAATGAGACAAAGATACGGAGGTTTTGAAAATGTTGGCGCAACTAAAGACGATTGCAAGAATTTTAGAGCTAGGATACATAGTTATATCGGTGAGTATGATGCAGATATGGTTATCAATAGGTTGACTGATAAAAAGCAGTTTATGGTTGATTATTCATTTGTTCACTCACTCGACGAAAATAAACGATTAAGTGGCCTGTTCTGGGCCGATGGTTTGTGCAAACGTAACTATGCAGAGTTTGGAGATGTTATATCGTTTGATGCTACATTTAAAACCAACAAGTTAGTCCTCACTTCAATGTTATTACTGTTATTTTTGTATTAATCTTCTTGTTTTTTTATTAATTTTTTCAAATACACATTTTGAAGGTATAAAATGGTTTTTGTACCTTTTACTGGTATTGATAACCACTGTCGGAATGTGACGCTTGGAGCCGGGTTGTTAGCATCCGAAAGCATTGAATCATACAAGTGGCTTTTACAATCATTTTTGGATTCATTTGGTAAGCAGCCTAAGGTGGTCGTCACTGATCAGGATCCCGCGATGAAACAAGCTATCGAAGCAGTGTTCGATAAGAGTAGGCACAGATTATGTATGTGGCATATAATGAAGAAACTTGCTGATAAGGTTAGGCTCATTTACAAATACAGTATGCGTGATTATTTATTACAACTTGCGCGATTAGTTAATCATGCGTGATTATTAGAAAAAGATGCGTCATTTTTATTTACTAAATTCATTTTTACTTTTTACTTGCCCTTTGTTTTGTTCAATAAGTTCCAATTTTTTGTTTTTAATAGGTGGGACATGAGTTGTGTAACAACGAAGAGTTCAAGAGACGTATGTGTGATATTGTATGGACCGATTCGATTACGCCAGAAACGTTTGAGATAGAATGGAAGCTGTTGATGATTGAATTCGGTCTAACCGAGAATAAATGGATTGATGATATGTTTGGCATGAGATCTTCGTGGATTCCAGCTTACTATCGTCATGAGCCTTTGTCTGGGCTTATGCGGACCACCTCGAGATCAGAGAGTGAAAATCATTTCTTCTGTCAAGTGGCCAATTCTCAACTTACCCTTGTTGAGTTCTTTAACCATTTTGATGGTGCAATGGACGTGCAAAGATTCAACCATCGGAAGAATGATCATATATCTAGAAATACAGTCCCAGATAACTTTTCTGAATCCACTTTAGAGGATGATGCTATGAAAATTTACACCAGGTCAATTTTTGCTGATCAACAGGCAGAGTTACAAGGAACACTGTCCGAGTGCCTTCCTATGGAGACAAAAATTGAGGACCCGTTTTTGAAGATAAGTATGAAGGATTGGAAAGCCCATGGGGACGGTTTACTAGAGGTAACACTATATAGAATAGCTAACATGCGTTATTACATAACAGTGTGCTTTTTTTATTTGATTTTTAATTTTCGATTGATTTTTGTTTAGGTTTGTTTCAAGAAAGGGGAGGATGTAATTGCATCATGCAGTTGTCGCAGGTTTGAACAATATGGATTGCTGTGCAAACATATATATTTTGTGTTCAAAATGTTCAAAGTGAAAGAAATTCCTAACAAGTACGTTATGAGAAGATGGACCAAAGACGTTGTACTGAATGATCTAAATAATACATTTGATTTAAGTGTTGATGATAACGATTTGCATAAAAAGGCCAAAGAGGTTGCGTATGAGATTATGCAGACCGGAGAGTATCTTATTGGTAACTTGATGAAAGATTTCGATCATCTACTTATAGTCAGGGATCGGATGAGGGAGATGAAAGAAATGGTTGATGATCTTCGCATAACCAAGCCCATCGACCCTAAGTTTGATAGATATTCAAGGTTAATAGGTTACGAGAAACCGAACACTGATGCTCCTCCTACAGTCCGTGTGCCAACCGGTATTAGAAACAAAGGACGCGGTTCACATAAGCGGATTAAATCAAAAAAAGAGAAAATTATTAGTCTAAAAGGCAAGAGAAGTCGGACATGTAGTGTTTGCAATATCAAAGGTCATGATATTCGTACTTGCGAGGTTTTAAAGGGAAAAGCTAGTGCTGCCGATAAGAATGCCGATAAGAATGCCAATAAGAAGGGGACGAAAAGAAGAGCAATACAGTTACAGAATGATCCTGGTTTAGTTGACGAAGAGGACGAGGAGGTAGAAACTGGTGACGAAGAGGAGTATGAGGAGGTCGACGGAACAGACGATAGTGATTCTGAATGGGAAGAGTAATGAGTCAACCATAACTGCATTCATTAAAACATTCCATATTTCATTTTTTTTAGTAAGACACTTTATGTAATCTGAATAATTTCACTATGTGTGATTAAATATCTCACTTGATTTTTTTTACCCATTTTATATAAGCATAACTACACAAGACTCCTCTCTGACGTTGTTAGCCTAAGTTGTGTTTACCCTTGTTCGTGATTTCAACCCAAAACATATTCAAACACAGATTTTCAACATCATAACTAGCGTCATAAAAAAGACAAATACGTGATAATATTTATACATGCTTCATAAAGATACCAAAATCATGTTATAATGTAAGCCCTGGATGATTCCCCCATATATACACACATTAAGAGTTTAATAAACAAAAAACCACAGTACTTCAAAATACCAACCATCATTAGGGCATCCCAAAAATCTACAAAAGAAGTGGATTAATCAGCCATACCACTTAGTTTTGTGACAATATCTTCCCAATCTCCTTCTCAGACGTCTCCATCTTCTCTTCAACGGTCTCCACTGCATCTTTCAGATATGAGTATACCAAGTTATCTGCAGATGCTTGATCCTTCATCAGTTGTATGCCTTTGTCCCTCAACAAAGACTTTGGTTCTTCCAGCAGTTTCCCCCAGACTTCTTGGTTTTTTTTTTGTTCTTCTAATAGCCTTCCCTGCACATCCAGAATACTGTTACAAGAGTTAACATTAGAAGCAAGTTCTGTTAACCTGCGGGTGTTCAAGAGCTCCTTGATTGCTTCGATTGCGGGATTTGTCGACATTGTTGGTTTTGAAGAGTGGTGATATATTTTTTTTTTTGCAAATGTCTAATAAGGGGGGGGGGGGGATGAATCATATATGTATGTAGTTTGTGAATTAATTTGGTAGTGGTGAATTAATTTGGTAGTTGAGAGATATTTTGGTAAGTAAAATTTAATTTTTTACATAATTACTAGTCATATCAAGTTAAAAGTGTAGATGTAGGTTTAATTATTAGGAGATATAAGAATATTATATATCAATTTTTATCCTGAATGTTGCGTCATTTTTTCTTCAGGCGTGATTTTACATCAATTTGGTTATCAGGGATCATATGTGGCGTAATTGTTTTATTAATGAGTCAATTTTCTATATATATGCGTGATTATATATGAAGGCGTGATAATTTGTTTCATGCGTTATTTTTTTGATAGATAATATCTGTACTTGTACTGGACCAAGAAAATTACAAAAAAGAAACAGCTGTCATGGGTAATAATTTTAGTTTTGTCCTCTTGTTTTGCAATTTCATTTTATATATTGTTGGAAAACCGTTCAATTATTATCAAACAAAAAATGGCAGATTCTTCGAATTCATCGTGTGGTTCTTCTTCGTCATCCGGTATGCGTGCTTATCTCAAAAAGCGGATTGAGGATCAAATAGCTGAAGACAAGTCTTGTAAAGACTTGTTGGAAACTAATATTTCTAGAGTCAGAGAGAACATGAAAAGGCGAGAAGAGATTTTCAATTTGTTGTCTGGTATGTCAGATTCAAGTGTGAAAGAGGTGGCTATGATGTTTATGGTTGATATTGGCAAGCGGGACGAGAAACAGTTAAAACAGCTGGCGGATGCAATAACCGTATTAGGAGGCTCTATGGACACGAAGATCAAGTTTTTGGAGACTTATTTCTGATGGTTATTTATGTATCATCAATCAACTGGGGTAGTGAAAGCATGCTTTTTTTATGTCTAACTAAGTGTTTTATTTTTTGTATGAAATTTGTGTGTTCAATAATGATTTTGTACCAGTAGTTTATGATTATAATCAGGAATTACTAGAATTAAAAATAAAATCAAAAATCCAACATGTGAAAGATGTTTGGAACAAAGAACATCAAGAAAGTAGTTCCACGACTTATCATTTTGTTCCCCCTTTTTAAGATTGAAGAACTGATCCAATCGTCCCTTTATTTTTTTATCTAGATCGTGCAAAACATCTACGGTGCTCGGTTTCTTCATAAATTCCTTAGCTTTGTCGTATACCTCTTTCCTTATAAGATTGTAGTCGGACAATACAATCTTACTAAGATATCGGTACCGCAAGAACCGTAGTTGTGAATCTTGAACCTTCTTTTTATCTTCGGTTTCAAACCCTGGAGTCCATGGAGATTTGCCCTTGTATGTCTCCATATGTCTCATAGTGAAGACACCACAGTCACTACCGTTTTGAAGAGTTCTCCATGACATTTCCTTTCGAATTATTTTTGCTTTTTCCAACTTTGTTATCCACTCTTTTTGTCCAATTTTGCCTTTTAGATATAGGACTAGAACTCTTCGCTATAAGCACGATAAAAAATCATATTAGTACATATTCATTATAGTAATATAAAGCTACTTAGAATTACCAGCTTTTCGGGGCGCCCACAGTAGCGTTTGGTAAACGATTCGGCAAACCTAGAGTTATCAATTAACTCGATATAGCCATTTTTCAAGTGGAAGCATAGGCACCAGTAATGATCAGAAAGTAGAACTGGTATGAAGATGAGATCCAATGTGTCAACTTTCTTCACCTGATACTTACACAATATATCGTCTAGGATTGGTGCGAATACTTTCAATCGATCATTATCTGTGATTTTTTGCCCAAACATATCGTCTTGCTGCATAAAATTTTTGTGATTTTTCTCATTAAAATCCATCGTATCATCAAGCTTTAACAAGCGTAATTATAATATAGAATGGTTGGGTAACCTTAAACATGTATTTATTTAACTACAATATGTGCGTGGGAAACATATAAAATATATAAACCATGCGTGATTAATATAATTTTTTTCATACATGCGTGATTATTGTGGATAAACTTACCAATATTGTAGTTGGCAAGAACAGCCTATAGGGTGATGATTTTTTGTCCCTTTTTTCTCTTCAAAGTTTAAAACATCTACAAACGCGTCCATTCCACCATAAGATATGTATTGCGATGGGTGGAAGGTTTCAAAAATGATTTTTAGCGTTTCGACTCCACTTTCAGACTTGTATATTAAGGTCCTGTTTTTTTCATACAAATAAAGAACAGTTTAAAAAGGGATGAAAATTTTAAACTCATTATCAGGGAGAAAAATTTTACCCAATATCTCCGACCGGAGATAAGAGATAACAGATGATCGTTTGGTCACGGTCTAGAAGTGGCTCATATAAGTTGGTTATCCTGTTGCAGTAAGGTGATCTGTATGCGTCACCTAATTCTGCCATCCGCTTTTCGTTCTTTTCCCTCCAAATTTTGATACGCGTTCTCACTAATTGTGTATGTATCTCGTCATCCGTTTTGTTTGTGTTCTCAGAGACAGGAGTGGTTTGATTATTTTCATTTGATGTTTGTAGGATGGGAGCCAATTTTAAAAGCGTTTCAACCGACTGTAGTTCTGCATCTGTTACTTCATCAGTTTCATCAGCGGATGTGGTCGGAGGATTTTCTTTACCATAGGCGTCAGGGTTTATCTTTTCAAGCTCATTCAACATCGACTCGGTTATTGTATTCTGGCTTTGTGCTTGTTGCTGACTGCACTCTGCCAGATTTACAGGTTGGTCCATGTTGACTACCACATCTGTTTGTGTCACTGTTTGTATGTTCAAGTAGGTTAACTTATTGTAATCACAAGTTAGAAAACTGTTAATTTTTTTTAGTAATGAACGTATTTTTGTTACCTTCTGTCGTCTGCCTGTATACGCCTGGTTCGATGGTTTGTAAGGCAGCCAGGCATGAGTCTGTAATACCCCCATCATCAAATGTCATATTTTGAACATCATCACACCCTATAAAATCACAAACGTTTTTGTTATTATTAAACAAAAGTTCTTGTAAATATTAACAAATAACACAAAGTATTATCTACCTTTTTCTTTTCCTGTGATTACATGTTCCACTGTTGCATCTCCATCGCCTCCTATTAATTGAATTGTTTCGCCACCCTGTCCAACTTTGTTTTGGAACGCCTCATCACCTCCAGAGCTTGTTTCATCAGTTATCGGAACTGTATCTTTAACCGCATCATCCCATCTTTTACACATTCCCATAATTTCTCGATCCCAGAAACATTTTTCCTTTACGCCCTTAACGAGATTATTCATTTCCGTAACCAGAGAAATGTATTTATTTATATTCTTGTCCATTGTTTTCAACAACAGCTGCAGAATTGGAGTTTCATCAATATCATGCGTGATTTTTAATGTAATAAGCGTAATTTTCATTTTGTTTAATAGTATGCGTCATTTGCATGGAAACTAGCATAATATATATTTGGGCTTAGTTCAGAGTAATGTCAGCCTAAACTAGAAGCAGCATATGTTCATGTTTTGAAACCCTAATTGTTTACACAAGCATTATAACATTATAAACAAGCATTATACCATGCGTTATTCATAATAACACAAACAAAAATCCAGTTTACCTTTTTATTTTTGTTTGAGGCTTCTCGCGCAGCATGATCATAGATCACCCCGGTTAGTTGAACCGGAGTGTTGCAGTAGTCAAGCTCTTTTTGCGTTTGTGTCCCTATGCCCATTTCTTCTATGTTCAATTCTGAAAATGTTCATTTGGATTCCAGCCCTCAAACCAATCCGTAGTTGATTGTATGTAACTTTCGTCAATCGGATCTTCCCCGTCCAGGTTTCTTCTTTTGTAGACATGTGTGTTATCCACTGGTGGTAGTATGAAGTCATCCGTATCTGCCATAGGCTGATCTGATGTATCGAATTCGGTGAGGTTTTCTTGTACCGCAGCTGCCTCGTGTAACGGGATGTTGTCACCGAAAAGGTCCGTGAATAGTGTCGAAGTGTGTTGTTTTACGATTTCTAATGGTGTTGTCGGAGCATTTTCATTTATTTGAGCATCGACATTGATGTCCGTGGTAGTAACATGTTGTTGATCCTGGCTATTATCATTCGTTTCTTCGTCTTTTTCAACTTCATCACAATCTTCAACATTCAGCGGCCCATTGTTGTATAAATATTCTTCCACGTCGTCAATCATACCAGATGTTACATAATGTATGACAGGCAGTTTGACAACTTCATCGAAAATTTTGTGTCTTTGGTTGAAATAATGGCTGTATAGAAGCTGCATTTTGTATTTTTGAAAAAAAACAAATTACTACTAGCAATATTGTATTTAGTAAAAGTTTTAAAGATGTCTATAAAACATACCGTTAGAAATGCAACTGGCCCATTGTATTGTGAGTCCAATTTTTTCCAACCTTGCCTAGTTCGTTTGAGCGATTCTAAAACAAAGGAGCACCAATCGAGTTTTGAGATGTCTTCATCTTTGTCAATTGCAAGTAGAAAACTTTGTTTAACAGTTGTTGACTTTGTTATCTCTACAAACAAAGTGTTCCAGTAGGCTAGGAAATTTAACTTGAATAATCGCCCCCCATTGGTTTGTGTTTTCATAGTTTTTGCAAGTAATGTATGAGTAATTTTGTTGGTGTCTGGCCATTGGTTTTTGAACTCATCAATGGTTGTTTCTGCGCCTTGAGTAGCAGTATTTTTTTCCACTATCGCTCCTTTCCTTGGCTTATTTTTTTCCCGTACTATAACATCCCCCTTTGGAATACCAAACACGTCATGTACTGAATCTCGGGTGATTTCTATCTTGTGATTTCCTATGTTTAGCGTGCTATATTGCTCGTCATAGTTTCGTACGCGCCAATAACCTAAACGTGTGCTTATATGATAAAGCTTTATATCAAGAACATCACCAAATCCAATGCTCTTCGCATCCGCTACTTGCGATTCAGTAAAGTGTTTAACTGTATCCAAGAAACCAAAAGGACTACACCGTAGGCTTATTACATCATGGTGATAATCATAGTACGGTCTTGGTTCTTTCCTAATTGGTTCTGCATCGGTAATCTTCTGTTTCCCCTTTCTAGGATCCATCTTCTTTTCGTCTTTCGATGGTTTCTTTTTTACTGGCTCAAAGTCATCATCATCTTGGTCAGTTGGAGGATTTGGCCTTTTTTTCTTGTTTTCACCCCTTTTGATTATCAAGTCTTTAATCGGTACTTCAAAGTCATCATCATCATCTTGAAGCCTTAATTTTGTTTGCTTTTTATTTACGTTTAACTTGTGAGGTTGGTTTGGCATAATCGGCTGAATTGGGGGTTCAAAATCATCATCATCATCAGCAACCCCAACATTCATATTTCAATATAAAAAATTAATATAGCAAATTACGTTTTTCATATAACATCAGGCGTTGTTATTTTTTTTCTGGGTTGGTGGACATGATTACAGGTCAGACTATGTGCACTTTAAAACTAATGCCGCTTGTTAGCCTAATACCGCTAGTTCATATCAAAGAATCAACATATGTAATATCAATCATGCTAATGCCGCTTGTTAGCTCAAAATCCCCAATTTTACAATTAGATCATAAGCCCCAATATCAACAATTCCTTATTTTAGCTAATAAAATCCCCAATTTCACTTAACAATTCAAAATACCCAATTTCACAATTTAACCTAATACCGTTAGTTCATATCAAAGAATCAACATCATCTAATGTCAAGCCTGTTAATACCGCTAATACATATCAATGAAACAACATAAAACTACGCATCTTCATATCAAATAACGCTAGTTACCCAAACCGAATTTTTCTAGAAGAAACCTCAATCAACGTCAAACTTGGTTTTATGCCGCTACTGTGCACCGTCTTCACCGGATCGTTTCTTTTTTTGCTCCGTCTCTCTTGTTTAGCTTGTTCACCATACAATGAAACCGCCGATTAGTTCAACTAAAAAGTTATGACTGAATAACAAAATAAACCGGATTAGAAGATGATTTAATCGATACCTCTTAATGCCGTATTCGTCATTCTCACTTGAAATCGATGGTCGTTTGTCGTTCACCGTTGCCGTCGCCGTTCTCAATCCGTCGTAATCTTCTTCAAACTCACCGTAATTTTTGGTGTTCAAATATGGGTTTTTCATTAGATACTGATATTTAGCCGGGTATATAGTTATAGGAAATTGACCATTTTAACCTTTGGTTACCGTAATTACGATTTCATACCCGCTTTTAAACTTTTACTTAATCACGCTTTACATCCCTTGATCCTACGATCAGGATTGTCGCGTACTTAATGTACGATTACGCTTAATGTAGGTTAACCGCCCTATATATATATATATATATATTTATGATATTTAGACTCCTACGACTCAACGAACACAAATAGCACGTAATATGTCAACTAAGTCCAAACAAAGTAATCAACGCAATCACCAAAGAGTCCCCGGCAACGGCGCCAAAAACTTGATGTGCATAAAGTGGTTTAATAAAAACAACTAAAATTAACCCTAATTTACACACTCTAATCTTTAAATTTATAAACTACGACTCGATCTAAACCCTAAACCACACAACCGGCAAGTGTACCGATCAATGTAGTAAAGCTAAAGCAAGTCCGAGTATCGAACCCACGAGACTCTAAGGATTACGCTAAGACTCTTTAAAGACTAAGACTGACACGACTCAACTATTTGTTTATTAATTGGGGGGGGGGGTTTCTAAAAATCCTAAGAATGAAAATAACGAATAACTAAATTAGCTAAATAACTAACACGAACTCGAACGAAGACTTTGACCAGAGATGATGAAGACTACCTAGGCTAGACGCAAGCTAAACTCAGAATGGATTTCTATTCGATGATTTTGTGGTGTGGAACCGGGATCTTTAGATACTAAACCTATTAAGACACCACTAAGCCCCTCAAACACTCTCAAGGCGATTCTTGTGGCACTACCTAGGCTGTTACGCTCACCGATTTTCTAGATTTCCTCACAGTCCTCTAGTTTCTTGAAAGTGCCTATATAAGACGCTCTACCTCACAGCGCGAACGTCTAAAGCAACTACGGGTTTTAATCTTGGTTTAATAGACAATGGAATGTTAAGGACTTATAACCAAACCGAGACCTATTAATAACCTCGAGCCTCACAGCGACAAGTTTAGCAGAACACTTGATTTTATTAAATTACCGAATATTACTTCTAAGGTTACTTACTCGATTTTCACCCAAAAGGATTAATGATCTATTACGTGATAAAGACCGTCACCTAAATCAAGAACCCTAGCACAACCCTATTATGTGATAAAGACCGTCACCAAGGATTATAAGAAGCAATAAACAGTGATAAAATAATCGTCAAGCACGCATATGCACCAAGTTAAATTCCCGAAGCTTTTACAATACAAGAAAAATCCACAACCACGCCAAAAATCGAATAAAGAATAAAACTTTATTTAACTATTGTCATTAGCCTAGGTAGTTTATGAAGTTTTAGCCGCTAATCATGATCACAAACATAGTATTAATCAATATAAAGTCTGAATTCATCATGCAACAATCAGAAACAAGCGAAAAACGAAGAATCTCAGAGATAAAACCCATAGACTTCACTCCCGAACGCTCCCGAATGTTACCCGACGAATCCAAGCGACCCGAATGCTTCAAAGATCTTCAATCAGGCTTCAATGGTGCAAAAGAACTCTCCAATTTGTGTCTCTCCCCGCTGTTGATGATGATGTTGTTAAATAACCAAGAAAAAACCCTACTAGCCGTTGCTGTTCAAAGTCGGTTCACGTATACAGCTTCCTCACGGCCCGCGTAAAACATAAGGGTGAGTTTACGCGGCCCGTGTCAATGTTATAACCCGGAAACATTCTTTAAGTTCAGTCTGCCCGCGTAACATGTAATCAATAGTTGTCGCGACCCGCCTCAGTGCTTCAAAATTGATTTTTGCTTTGTTTTTGCTCCCGAGCTCCTCGATTTTCGTTCCAGCCTTTCGCCTTTCCAGATTTTACCTCGTTTCTGCTCCTTTTGGCTGCAAAGACCTGGAAAACACAAAATATCAAAAGTATGTACATTCTACGCTAAAAACGGACAAAAACGAATATCTAACGACTAAAACGGACGCGAATAAAGATGTATTTTACAATACATCAAGTATCTTCAAACACTTTATCAATCAAAGATTGATTGATGTTTTTAGTTGGAAAATCTTTGTTTGAATAGATTTTAACATCACCGACTAAAGTATACAACACATTATCACTTTTAACGGCAGACACAGATTCCTTGATATGATCTATATCTTATTTAGCAACAGAGTGCACAACAGGAGTAGGAGGATCACACAGAATATGATTCTCAATAGGAACTTCTACTCCTTTCATCTTATCAAGAGATTTATCCTGATCACTCACATCTGATTCATCATCAGACGAATCATAGTCCTCAATAATTGGAGCACTTTGTTTCGTAGATGTTGAATTTTCTGTTCCTTCAGATGAGCTACCTGAGCAACTGTCCGATTTGAACCCTAATCCTGTAGTGACCTCCTCATAATCAAGAGGTACACTTGGTTCAAAACGAGGCATTTCCTCTTCACCGGGCATATGGTATAGTTGTGTCTCAAAGGAGGCGGACACGACTTATTCCCAATGCCTTTCTTATTCCCTTTCAGTTGTTGAGCGTCTATAATGTGATCAAGCACATATCGGGAGTTAGAATAACTCTCCAATTTGAGCTTGATCGCATCATGCTCGCATTTTGCCATGGCTAGCTCCTTCTTTGTTTCCTCAATGATATTAATGTAGTTATTAATACCAGTTTGTTTGTTGAAAATAGTTTTTGTTAATTCGGAAATGCTTTTCTTTAAAGTTTAGATTACTGATTTGAAATCTTTTTCATTTCAAGCTAAGGGCATGTTTGCCTCTTTGCATTTTGACAGCTCAATAACCACACTCTGATTGTGACTATGAATCTTTTCCGATTCATGTTTCAAATCTGCACAATTACTGCATACACTAGGAGTAGGAGGGTTGGAATTTACCTGACTTATCGAGGCTACGACATTTTCCATAAAGGCAGTCTGATAAGAAAAAGATCCATCTTTAGAGAAGAACTTCTCCATTTCTTTTGATGCAACAGCAGCCTTCTTTATCAAAACAGATTTCTGACACTTTAACTCCTCATCTTCCTTTAACAAACTATCAACATCAGAATCCATTTCCTCCTTCACATCCGATTCTGAATTATAACCTCCCACACTCGAGCTTTCTTCATCCGAACTGCCACTATATCCCGAACTATCATCACTTTCAGAGAACTCTTCGTTGTGCACATGCTTGATGTGATTGATGATCTTGGCATAACATGCAGTTCCTCCTCCTCCTTGATCACCACCTCCAAATTGTACTGACCAGTCACACCCTTGATCAGCTTGAACAACTAATGCTCGGTTGGTGTTTGAAGGCCCAGACTGGTTTTGGTTGGTTGTGTTGTTCACAACTACTATCCCTCTTTCACGGTTACCTTGATTTGTGTTGGAAGTACTTGTCTGATTTCGGAAGGGATTTTGGTTACCTTGTCTGCTCAATCGAGTGCACTCACGCTTGAAGTGACCCTTTTCGCCGTAATTAAAGCACGTAACTGCATCCTTGTCGAAACCGTACTTTGTATCCTTTTTGCTTTCCAAGGTAGTTTTCCCCGTTCGGCTCATATAATCCTTAGCCCTTCAAACAACCTCGCAAACGCCCACTTAATGTCCATTAACTCCATTTCATCACGGTCTATCTGTTGATAATCTTCATTGGTCAAATTAATGTTTCCAATTTGACCTGCGACCAGTCCACAGTAGGCACTGACCATTGTGTTGAGAAGTTCCATATTTTCCTTTGCAACTTCTATACTGACTTTTGAAAGATTTGAAGTATCAACTCTGACGGTGTTGGGGTTTTGGGGTTGAAAGTTGTTACTGTAACATGCTTGTTGTGGTTGGGTTTGTGGTTGAGATGTACCAACTGGTGGTGGCGGAAATAAGCTCTTGGATCAAATTGAGGTTGAGGTTGAGGTTGAGGGAAATAGGCACTTGGATAGAATTGGGGTTGTGAATGAACTTGAGGTTGTGCAGCAGGTTGTGGTCGTGGAAGATAGGGATTTGGATCGAAAACCTGACCATACGATGTTTGAGCACTTGTTGAAGCTGACTGGTCTGGTTTAAATTATGGTAGGAAGGGGTTTACATTTGTCACTTGAGGATAGGGGCTTGTATTGGACACAAAAGTCGTTTGTAGTTTTGGTTGCTGACTGGAACTAGCTGCAGGATTAATCCCTCCAAATTACATTTCTGGATTTTGAGGGATTGTAATGCGTTTAGCCTTCCGGATTTCCTCTTCATTCTTGTTTTTTTAACTTCTGAACGAATACATAGATACTGACAGTATCCAGACCACCTGTATGCTTTAACAATTCAATGAACGGACTCCACTTTGGCGGTAGGGCATCAACAAACCTTGCAACCATTTCCTGTGGAGTTGCAACAACTTGATAAGAAAACATTTCACTAAGTAAATGATAAAAACGAGTTTTCATATCATTTAATGTTTCATTCTCCATGAATTAAAATGCTTCAAACTCCTTTCTCAACAAATCTTGGCGTGTCTTCCTTGTAGCCGCATTCCCTTCTCCTCTTGTTACCAAGATGTCCCATAAGGCTATCGTGGTAGTACAATAAGCAAATTGATGATAAATGTCTTTGTGGAGTGCTTGTGTAAGAATAGCAAACGCCTTCTTTTCCAGATCATAAGCCTTTTTGTCACTTTCAACCATATTCGCCAAAGTCGTTTGATTTGATCCTACCTCTTCAAGAGCTGTGTTATATGCCGTAGTGAAACACGCCCATAGCTTGGTGTTTTGCCCTAGAACGTAAGTATGAAATCGACCTTTCCAAGATGGATAGTCATTCATATGATTTAACTTTGGCGGGCGATTGTTGCTACCCGTTTCACTTTTGCTCAGTAGCAAATTCTGAATGCTTTGATTTTGATTCGCTACGCATGCCCATTGACTTGCAGTAATTGTTTGTTGTGGCATCATATTTTTGATCCAAGACATTGTGGAGGTCGGATCTTGACTTGTGCTTGGGCTACTGCTCCAATCCCATGGACTAGTACTCATATTTGATGTGTGAATGAGAATACCTGGTCATAAACTTGAAATGAAACAATTAAATAACTTTTGCAAAGCTTCTGTTTAAAAAATTCACAAGTGAGACCCACGAAGAAGTAGGTTCTTCGAGAAAGACCAGATTAGACGAAGAATGGTTTTTTGTCAAAAACAATCACTACGAAGAATCAGGTTCTTCGTAAAAAACAATGACTACGAAGAACAGGTTCTTCGTCAACAACAATTCCACGAAAAACTTGGTTTTTCGTTGAAGGCAATTTGATGAAAGACCAGGTGTTTCGTCGCTGGGTTCTTCGTTGACTATCAGACATAGAAAGTTGTTGAGATATTTTCAAAAACCAAATCTTATCCTTGTCTCTATACGAAAACTGCATACCAGACACTACTGAGCGAAAAGTTCAAGGGGTCCCCCTACAAAGCTGCGCCCCTAGAAGAGACTATGGGAGGAGTTATTGGAGAATAGAAATACTCATGAGGGATATTTCATAGTCCTATGGGATTTTAGTGATGTCAACAAACCAAATGAGAGGAGAAATTCGATGTTCAATCCTAGCAATGCATTAGCGTTCAATAATTTTTTTAGAAATGTTAGGTTATTCGAGTACAACATGGATGGTGCACAGTTTACTTATCAATTTGATGATGGTTTCAAGTGTAATAAGTTAGATCATATTCTAGTATATGTGACAACTTTATTGGAAGATGACCTGATGACAAACTCATGCCCTCCTTAAGAAAAGATAGGATCATAGATCGGTTATTTTATCGGTCTTCGGGGATAATTACAGCCCCTTTCCATTGCGGTTCTTCAGTAGCTAGATGGAAGATCCTGGATTCAGAAATTGTTACTTTAGTTATGAATACTCCGGTAGAAGAAAAAAAACAAAGGCTATGGAATCATAATTAAAGAATGAAGATACGGAACAAGTCAATGAAGCTAAGACCTTGGGTAACATGTTAGAACTGCTGGTAGAAATGAGGAATCTTAGCGAGGAGCAGAAAAGAAAGAGAATGGAGGCAAGAGATGTAATACAAAATGGGAGAAAAATAAAAACATGGACTTGCAACAAAAATCGAATGTAAGATGGGTGTAGCTCAGTGATGAAAACTCAACGATCTTTCACAAGGTAATAAATAGCCACTTGGTTAAAAGAAGAATTATTTCTATCTTTGTAGACAACCTTTGGGTCTCAAATCCTAGTTTAGTTAAAGAAGCTTTTCGGTCCTTCTGTCATAAAAATTAAAGAGTTGGTTATAAAAGGACCAAGAATCAAAGGCAACGGCTATAAAAGTTTATCGACAAAACAAACCTTGTCAATCCTTTCTCGAAATAGGAAATCAAGCGGGCTATGATGGAATGTGGAGGTGATAAGTTTCCCGGACCGGATGGTATTATCTTTTGTTTCCATTAGAAAATATTGGGAAGTGATAGGTCCAACCTTTGTATCGGTGTTGGAGGAGTTCCATTTTCATGGTACAATGTACAAAGGGAGTGCTGCGTCTTTTATATCACTGATCCCTAAGCATGATGACCCTAAACATTAAAAGGAATTCAGACCTATATCACTAATCGGGGTTGTGCAAAAATAATTTCAAAGATGCTTGTAAACATTTAGCGTAAGTTATTAACTTGCGTATATAACCATGCTAATTGGCCTACCTAGTTGGCCAAAACATCACTAACAATCCACTAATACTAAACGAGTTATTCTCGTGGGCTAAGAAAACTAAGCATCCTCTAGCACTCTTCATGGTTGATTTTGCCAAGGCTAATGATAGCCTAAATTGGAAGTTTTTAATGTCGGCCATGACATATATGGATTTTCCAGAATATGGAGGTGTTGGATTATGGGTATTTTATATGTGGGGCTGACAACGAGTCACCAATCGGGGATTTTAATTTGGAGAGAGGACTATGATAGGGAGATCCTTTATTACCCTTCTTCTTCATTGTAGTTATGGAGGCACTCCACACTACAATGACCAAAGTTGTGAAGTTCGGAATATTTAAAGGGTCGAATTATCGAACGGGCTCTGGTTATGGCACACCTGTTTTACATGGATGATGTTGTATTTGTTGGTGACATCACCGGTTTCAAGAATCTTAACCACATTATACATTGTATTTTCTTGCTTAAGGTTTAAAGGTGAGCCTAACAAAGAGCAAGTTATTCGGTAAATGTTTGGAAGAGGATGAGTTACAATCGGTGGCCGAGATACTTAAGTGCTAAGTAGGTGTATTTTCTTTACCATATCTTGGAATGTTAAAAGGTGCCAATATGAATAGAATAGAACTGAAAGTTGGAAGATGACTATTGATCCATTTAATGTTTGGGTGTCTAGTTGGAAAGCAATGAATGTCTCTTTTATTAGGAGGGTAACATTGCTCAAAAGTGTGCTCTAAAATCTACCGACATATTTCATGTCTCTCTATAAATCCCTAGTTAAGGTACTCAAAACTTTGGAGGGTACTAGAAGGAATTTTCTTCGGGGTGGATCAAATATGCGGAAGAAAATAAAGTGGGTGGCATTGGAGAAAATGTTACTTTCAAGGAAAGTTGAGTGTGTCAGAATTGGGGGATTAATGTTGGTACACTTTATGTGGACGCGACTCGGCCCAGTTTGATTCGGTTCGGTTCGACTCGGTTATGTTTGGCTCAAGCCCGACGTAGCGACATTCCTCCGTCGTGGGCCCCAGAGTTCGACACGCGAAGCACGGAGAGCCGCGACCTTTCCCGCCGTCACATCACCATGACATCACCTTAGTGATGTCATGATGATGTCAATGAAATTCTCAAAGCCATGCATGACGAAATCTTTTTGTGATTTCGTCAATATACATATGGCGAACACTCTCTATGTGTGTGGCGAAATCCCTGATTTCGTTACACATGGTTTTCGTCCAAAGGGTTTTCGTCGATGGACAATATAAATAGCTCAGTTGTTTATCAGTTTAGTCATGAGACCACTGTGAAACTCTATGAGTGAGCACAGAGAGATTTAGTGAGAGTCTGTAAACATTGTTTGTATATGTTTGTGGTTGTACTCATCCCTAATCAATAGATATTGAATCTTTGGTTACGCGTGTGTGTTTTACATTGTGTTTGGTTTGCACCGTCACGGGGATTCCGCACCCGCGATCGTGTTTGTGATAAACAGGGAATAGGTTTTCGTATCGGATCCTCTGAGAAAAACGGACCTACAAGTGGTATCAGAGCCTTGGCTCTTTTCCTTGTTTAAAACCAAACATTGTTAGTGTTTTATCAAGTTGTTCTTGTAATTTTCATATTTTGTTCTTGAAAAGCTCTTATTTTTCTAGAAAAAGGATTGAAAATTTGTGAACATTGTGTTGTTTTGCTTCTTGTTTTAGTGGAAACCTTGTTATATTACATGCTTGTATGTTATTGTGGGTTTTTATTGAAAGTTTTAGCAAAAAATTGGGTCTCGAAAATTTTATCTGTTGATAAGTTTGGCCAGAATCATCATAGTGTTCTTGGAATATTCAAGTTGTTCTTGATAATATCTGTGTTTGATCCTTATTGTTGAATTATTGTGATGTTGTTGATATAATATTCATTGTTTGAATATTGTTTCATACAAATGATGGCTATTGTTGAAAAACAGGTTCTTTAGCTTGACTTATTTGACAAAAGAAATTTGTGTGTCAGTGGATAAGATTTTGTTTTGCTTTGAAAATATCTTACAGGCTGTTACATATTGTCAACGAAATCAACCTGGACGATATCACCAACTTGTTTTGGACGAAATCCAGCTCTGACGAAAACACCCATTTTCATCATCCATCAGCGACGAAAACACTGATTTCGTCATCATCCTTCAGCGACGAAAACACTGATTTCGTCATCATCCTTCAGCGACGAAAACCTTGATTTCATCATCAGCTTTCAGCGACGAAATCAACAGCTTTCAGCGACGAAATCAACAGCTTTCACCGACGAAATCACCAAGTTCAGCGACGAAATCACCATTTTCGTTCATAATTGTCTTGGACGAAATAACCTATTTTCGTCAAAATTGTTTTGGACGAAATCTTCAAGTTCGTCAAAAGGATTTCGTCGGACGTACTTGTATTTTTTTAACAAAAGCTTTGCAAACATATCTTAACATTCTCTTTTCAAGTGTTTAATCAGGTAAACTTGTTCATACATCTATCATGAGTTGTACTAGCCCTTCGGATTGGAGCATGGAACCAAGACCAGGTGAAGATCAGACCTCCGCAGCCGCGTGGTTAAGGAACGTTATGCCTCAGCAATCTATCAGTTCAAGTCAATGGGCTTTAGTATCGAATCAAAATCAAAGCATTCAAAATCTTTTGCTTAGCGAGAGTGAAACGGGTAGCAATAATCGCCCGCCAAAGCTAAATCACATGAACGAATATCCGACATGGAAAGGTCGTTTCCACACGTACGTTCTAGGTCAAAATACCGAAGTATGGACATGCTTCATTTCGCCGTATAATCAAGATCTAGAAGAAGCAGGTTCAAGTGCGGCGACATTGGTGAATATGCTAGAAGATGACAAGAAAGCGTATGATCTAGAGAAGAAGGCGTTTGCTATTCTCACACAAGCACTCCACAAAAACATCTATCATCAATTCTCTTATTGTACGAGCACGAAAGCACTATGGGATGCCTTGGTAGCAAGAGGTGAAGGAAATGCAACGACAAGAAAGACACGCCATGATCTGTTGAAGAAAGAGTTTGAATCATTTCATTTCTTGCAGAATGAAACCCTAAATGATATGACTACTCGTTTTTATTTTTTGATTAGTGAAATGTATTCTTATAATGTTCTTGCAACTCAACAGGAAATGGTTGCAAGGTTTGCTGATGCTCTACCTCCAAAGTGGAGCCCATTCATTAAGCTTCTAAAGTATACGGGCGTTCTAGATACTGTCAATATCTATGAATTCATTCAGAAGTTGGAACACAAGAATGATGAAGAAATCCAGAAAGCTAAACGAATTCCTGTTCCTCAAAATACTGAAATGTACCTTGCAGGTTTTAACTCTTTAGCTAGTTCCAGTTCCAGTTCAGTTCAGCAACCGAAGCTACAGACGGCGTTTATGTCGAATACAAGCTCTTTTACGTTTCCACAATCAGCTCCACCTGAAGTTTTCGATCCAAGTGCTTATCATCCGCCAGCGCATATGATTGCTCAAGCTTATGCTTTCTCAAAACCTCAATTAGATGCAAGTGCGTGGCTACCTAAACCCCAACCTCCACCACAAGTTCCTCCCACTCAACCTCAATTTGATCCAAATGCATATATTCCAACACCATCACAAGCCCAACCACAACCTCAATCCAAACAGCCACAAGCAAACTTATCCAAAGTCAATGTGGAAACTGTAATGGAAACCATGGAACTTCTTAACACCATGGTCAATGCCTACTGCGGACTAGTCGCAAGTCAGATTGGCAACATTAATTTGACAAACGAAGACTATCAGCAGATAGACAAGTATGAAATGGAGTTAATGGATATCAAGTGGGCGTTTGCGAGCGCGGTTAGACGAGCTAAGGATTATATGAGGAGAACCGGGAAGACTAACTTGGAAAGCAAGCGGGATACGAAGTACGGTTTTGATAAGGATGCCGTGACGTGCTTCAATTGCGGTGAAAAAGGTCATTTCAAACGTGAATGCACACGACCGAGCAAACAAGGCATCCACAATCCCTTCCAAAATCAAACAAGTATTTCAAATAAAGCTAACAACGAAAGAGGGATATTAGCCGATAACAACCAAACAAACTAGTCAGGGCCATCTAATACTAACTGAGCATTAGTGGTACAAGCCAATGAGGGATGTGATTGGTCCGTACAGTTGGGAGGAGGAATTGCATGTTATGCGAAGATCATCAGTCACATCAAGCATGTGCACAAAGAAGAATTTTCTGAATCAGATGATAGTTCGGGATACAGTGGCAGTTCGGATGAAGAATCAGATGTAAATGAGAGAACTAATTCTGAAGGTGATAGTTTATTGAATGATGCTGAGGAGATAAAGTGTCAGAAATATGTCTTGGTCAAGAAAGCTGATGCTACATCAGAAGAAATGGAGAAGATTCTCACTGAAGATGGATCTTTCTCTTCTCAGACTGCCTTTATGGCTAATGTCACAGCTTCTACAAGTCAGGTACAATCTGAAACTCCTAGCATATGTAGTGATTGTGCTGAATTGAAACATGAATCTGAAACGGTTCATAGTCACAATCAGAGTTTGGTTATTGAACTGTCAAAGTGCAAAGAGGCAAATATGGCTTTAGCCAGAAACGAAAAGGATTTTAAATCTGTAATTGAAACCTTAAAGAAAAGTGTTTCCGAATTGACCAAAACTGTTTTCAATAAACAAATTGGTATTAAAAATTACATTAATATCATCGAGGAAACCAAAAAGGAGCTAGTCGTTGCCAAATGCGAGCATGATGCGATCAAGCTCAAATTGGGGAGTTACTCAAACTCCCGATATGTGCTTGATCACATCATAGACGTTCAAAACCTGAAAGGGAATGTGAAAGGCGTTGGGTATAAGTCGTGTCCGCCTCCTTTGAGACACAACTATACCAGAATGCCCGATGAGGAGGAAATGCCGCGTTTTGAGCCAACTGTACCTCTTGATTATGAGGAACTTACAACTGGCTTAGGGTTCAAAACGGACAATTCATCGGAGGGCTCATCTGATAGCAAGGAAAAGTCATCATGTGCTTCAAATCAAAGTCCTCCAACCGTTGAGGACTATGATTCTTCGGATGATGAACCAGATGTGAGTGATGAGGATAAATCTCTTAAAAAGAACAAAGGAGTAGAAGTCCCTGTTGAGAATCATATTCTGTGTGATCCTGCTACTCCTACTATGCAGTCTGCTGTTAAACAAGAGATAGATCCTATCACTAAAACAGTGTCTACTGTTAAAAGTGATAACGTGTTGTACACTTTAGTCGGTGATGACAAAATTTATTCAAACAAAGATTTTCCAATCAAAAACGTCAATCAATCCTTGATTGATAAAGTGTTTGAAGATACTACCAGTAAGTTTTTGGAAAAGGGGATCCCGAGAGTTTCAGTAACTCAATGTGATCCTATTCCAAAAGCTGAAGTTAGAAGAAAATTTGGAAATAAAAAATCACCAACGAAGCAACAACCTATCGCTTTTAAGGGTAAATAGCAACAACTGCGAGCTCAAAATTCTAAAGGTTCACAACCGAAGGTTGAGACCAAAGGAGCTCATTTCAAGAAGAAAAACAATGATGTTAAATTTGTAGCATCCAAGGGTACTGACAAGGTGGAGACTTTTGAAAATAAATCAAACACTGATTTTGTTCAAAAGGTCAAAATTTTGAAACGTAATAGGTGATAACAATTACACCCAACACACAAACGGGTGTGAAGCTAGTACCTCGGGGTCTACAAACTCAGCGTCAGGTCATCGAACAGAATCTCCTAATTTTGTTGAAAGGAGATCATGCTTTAAATGCGGGGAGTTTGGCCACATTATCAGAAATTGCACAAACTCTCCGAAAATAAATTTTGTAGAAAGAACCCCTTTTGAACAAGGTCACCAACAACGTCGTCCTGTGTCACCAAAAACTGACAAAAGCACTGTTAAAGAAAAGGAAACAAATCAACGACGTAAAAATGTGAAGGTGATCGAAAAGGCTGTTAAAACGGAAGTAAAATCTGTTAATAGGAAACCTAGTTTGTCACAACCATTAAAACCAGAAAGTGTAAATAATACACAAACTGGTAAAAGGAAACAGGCTTGGAAACCGAAAACAGGTGTGGATTCAGGGGGATGCTTGCAATTTAAGGACCTTCAAGAAATTGAAATTACATTTCTTGATTCTCAGGGGCAACCCAAGTCTATGAAGGCTTGGGTCCCCCTCTCCAACTAATCTCTAAGTGAGTGTGCAGGATGTTCCAGGAGGAACTATCAATAGTCAACGGATTGTTAATAGTGGAGTGTCCATGCACAAGATCGGCGACAAAAGAAATTGTTGCCTTTGATGGAGAGAAAAAGAAAAGAAGACATAATTGTCTGTCGAAAGAAATTGAAAACCTTCGACAAAATGAAAATCATACCAAAGTTTTATTGTTCAAAGCTTTAATCGGGTCCCCAGGATAGATTCTATCAAAATGTACGCACCTGCAGCACGTCTGATGATTCAAAATCCACAAGATGAACGTGCAGTGTACATTTATTCACGGTGTGATTGAAGAAAATGTGTTTGTTGAACAAACCAACCGGGTGTGCGGATTCCTTGGCGTGGATTGAATAACCGCACACTACTTCTGAAAGAGAAAGATAAAGACCTTCGCTGGTGCAATGTGGAAGACCAGCCGGACCCATAGGTCTATGATCTCGTTGCTGTGAAGAGATTTCTCAGTAGCTACAAAAATCGACTTTGAAGTCCACACCGGGTGGATATCCAGTTTGGGAGAGCGCTCAGATTCCTGGCTATGCACGAAGTAGTTGCAGGATACGGTTTTGAATTTCTAATCTCTCCTATACTTGTCGATTTTTAAGCTGCTTTATGAATTATTATCATCTCCTACAACACTCTTTAGCTTGACACGTTGAACTCGAATATCACCTCACACGTGATTGTTTCACTATGAAACTCGCCAATGTTGTCATGGTCCACACCGATTACCAGCGTGCCAACTCATTTTTCCAAAATTTGATAAAATGATTTCTGATTAAAATTAATTTTGGTAAACGGCATTGAGGTAAAACATGAGTTAACCAGCATCGGGAAATCCTTTTTGTAAATACCTTTGTGTTTTTAAATTTATCTTAGTTTGTTGATTTTAGGGGGAGTAAATCCAAATTTGAAAAATTCAAAAACAGTGAAAAATTTCAAAAACGCAAAAACAATAGAAAAAAATGAGT
This sequence comes from Helianthus tuberosus, assembly GCA_030545235.1. Lineage (NCBI taxonomy): Eukaryota > Viridiplantae > Streptophyta > Magnoliopsida > Asterales > Asteraceae > Helianthus > Helianthus tuberosus. Next base: position 126,606,686 of record CM060416.1, read on the forward strand.
TTTCTGGTGAGAAAAAGAGAAAATGATAGTAAATCAGTGGTCTGTCGAAACCTCTTCGAACTGAACTTAAAATGAAAAATGTTAAGCAGCTCTATATAAGATGTATCGGTAGGCTCATAATCAGATTAAAGTGTGCAGGGTGATATAAATCCTAAATCGACTGAAGACAAGGTGGGAACCGCTCATTGGCATATGGTCTTAGTACCGAAATTTCGTTTGATTGATTGCCGAGGTTCTGAGATATTCGGTCTTTATGCTGTTTATCATCTGGGTATCATGGTTGTATCTTTTACCGAAAAATAACGGAGAAGAAGTCTAGATCTTCCATGATAGTATACATCCGTGTACATATTGCATTCGACCTCAATAAGTGATCAACAATCACATGTCCAAACAAAATAAGTGATAATATATCACATTTATCCGGGAGTCAAGTTCGTCTCTTTGCTGTACGATAGTACTGACCTGTTCACGGACTTGCTCTTGTGCCCTTATGCATCTGAAAATCAAGTTCCTCATCAATAAGTGATTCTATCACATAGGGCTTGTTTTCAAATCAAAATAAGTGAGTTTCTCACATCTTTTATACGGTCAAACGAATGATAAACGGTATACTCACCGGTAAGATGAACTCTCGTGCATACCTTGATACGGGAATGTGTCGTGTGTGGATGAACACCGGTCGGTAAGTATAAATCATACCTTAACGTATCCCCTAAACATGATTACATCTGATAAGTTGAGCTTATGTGGACAACAATACCGATAATTGTTATAGGATGCTTATCTAAATGTTAACTAATTGAACAAAAAGAGCGTTTTGGCGTGACCGTACACTGATATGATTCTCTTACCCTCGAAACTCACAAAAAAAATGTCTGTAAATATTTGTTTACTGCTTTCGTTTCTGCATCTTTGTATATATTTATTTATTGCTTTCCGTCTTTACATTTGAAAAATGAAAAATTTCAAAAGGATTTTAGGTGTGTTTCAATATAAACTTTATATAAGCCAAAAAGATTTTGCTTCTAGTTTATTTTTGATTGACCAATGTTGGAACTCGAGTCTATCCTACCCAAAATCCTGATTGTAAGCCGGAAAACAATTGCATCTTCATAAACAGTCGAAGTTAACAAGATTTGAAAGTTAAAGGATTAAAATTGATTAATTTTTAAACTTTCAAACTGTTGTCGGTCGGTGTTTGATTGAGAGTTGGTCTCATGTGAGTCGTGTGCTTATATTATTTAAAGTCAATTCTTAGTGAGGTTTTCGTTTGAAAACTTTCAAAGAATGACTATATTCCAAGCGATTGTTCTCACTGCGTGCTTAACTTTCTTGTATGTGCAGATGGTGCATTGGAACCAGCTAAAGGCGAAGAGAACGTGCCAGATGACAAGCCGTAAAGTGAAGACACGGCGTTGATGCAATCAGAAGATCAAGATGATCGGGATGCAGTTGATCACTCATCAACACCACAAGGATCTAAAGAATTGAAGATCAAAAGATTCACGAGCAACATTCAAGGGGGAGTTTGTTGATACATTCCCTGATTGTGTCACGTGAAGACCTTTTGTGACAACCCTCATGATTTCATGTATCCGTACGATTTATTAATGTTAATTAAAGTACTTGATGACTGTGTTGAATTACTTAACTGCTTTCTGATCTCTGCGTCACACTTACATGTGCTTGTTAACATACTAGTCTTGTGCAGAAAATTTACTAAATAGTCTTGTATGCTTTCCTAAGTGTCGAGAATTAAAAGTGTTACAAAAAGATACATAAAAGACACTAAACGGAACAACTTAGCACTTTAACGAACCGGTATCTAACCGAACAACCAGACATTACCCAGGACACCAAATTTTTGTCAAATACATTGTTTAATTATTTCTTGGCTAGTCATGATCCCCATACACCATAACACCCACTAAATTCTCTAGTAACTAACATATGAAATTATATACTTGGAATTGAACTTGCATTTACCAACTAGTTACAAAATTACATCTAGACCCCCTCCCCCTACACCTAATCGGCCATCACCACCACTCCATGCACCATACCTATTAGATTTTATCTAATATTTAACTTGATTTGTTACTTGAGATCTTTGCCAAAATATTGTAGAATCCTTATAAGTATAGCTAAGAGATCACTCATATCTTTCATCTTACACATCACAAGATTCACCCCACTCTCTCACTCATCTCTCCCTCTCCTATCGGCTCTCACCATAACCGCCATCATCACCACCTTAACACCACCATATTCTTCCATTTCAAGCTCCATACATGTGTTAAGAGGTGCTTTGTGAAGATTGTAGCTTGTGGATCATCAAGGAGCTTCATTTCTTGCTTTTTCACACCACTTTCCTCATCTTTTTCACAAGAGTTCTTCCCTAGCCTTTGAGCTAGTTGTAAGTTCTTGATAATCCTTGTTTACTTCTATTTTGAGTAGTTAAAAGATGTAGTATGAGGAATATCACAAGAACACTAAAAGGTTTAAACAAGAAATATGAACATAAAACTTTACATAAATGGATGAAACATAATGAAACATTACTAGAATGAAGTTGTTTTGATTATGTTGTTAATTACTTGATGATTTCTTGTTAATGTTGATGTTAAATATCGTTGTTGATCACTAAGCATGAAAACGGAACAAATAGAACTTGCGTTAGAGCGCTATAAGCTGAAAACAGCTTCTGTCCAAACATTTATAGCCAACTTCATTTGGCTGTAAACAAGTCGATATTTAACGAAAAACTGATTTTCTTGAGTCTATAGCGTGTTATTTCGAAATACGGTTCTAATAGCACTGGAATCATAATTTTTGGACTTCGTTTACTATTTTTAAAGGGGTCGTTTTTCACAGCAGCAAAAGCTTCGTTTTTACTGCAGAAAATATGTGTTATGTTTTTCGTCATAACTTGAAATCTGTGTAGAATTAGCTCATGAAATTTATACCGTAGATGACCACTGATGTCATTGTAATGCTCCAACTTGAATTTCATCAATCGGACTTACGATGAATTTTAAATAAATTATTCCGTGGACTGCAGTCAGAAAGTGATGAATCTGATTGTAGTCCGGTAAATGAACTTTTATAAAATATTGGTAACGAATTGGATCCCGAGATTTTTACACAATAATATTTGGATCGTTTAAGACCTTCTGTAAAAAGTTGGGAATTTTTGGAACAGGTTAACTATTTTATTAAAATTCCTGAAAACAGCCCAGTTTTGAATGTAAAAGCTGAAACGACATAAGTAGTAATTTTGTGCCTAAATGTTGGGTAGGTTATCTATGAATGATCTAACATGTTATATGTCAATAAAAGTGTTATGTGCAATGTCGTATGTTTGTTTATGAATGGTAATAGATGGGAAGTTTATATGGACATGAACCGTTAAAGTGAGTGCATGTTATGTGGTAGATGCGTGTAGGAACTTCGTGCTTATTTGAAGTCACTAATAAACTAAGTGGTAATCATACTAGGACGTGATTGACCTACCTTGACTGTTAGCTATTTTTGAGAGTCAAACCGAGCAACCAAAGGTGAGTTCACACACTTTCTAAGGCATGGGATTCCCGGTGGTTGGGAATGGGTTAAATAATTAAAACGGAATCTACATATCCTCCTTGGGTAGGATATGTACCGCCATCCTCCATGGGTAGGATGCCAATATTAATCCTGCGTATTCTCCTTGGGTAGAATACGTACGTTCGTCCTCCTTGGGTAGGACAACAACCTTAAAACTTACTAGACAAAACTCTATCATTAAGTCCCTCATTTTATATCGACTTAATCTCCGAGGCCAATGGCGAGCGGGTCATTAGTTAATAGCGCTATTAGGTTTAATGTTGGATCTGAGTTTGGTTTTGATTGTATTTTTCGTTTGAATTAGAATGAAGATGGATGAGTTGTGCAGCGAAATTAAGATGGAAACAAACTTTGCATATAATCAACCGAGAGTATTGCTTTGATCAAACATTTTTCACAAAGAACCGAAAGATTGAATTTATTTCAATTACGATTACAATGCAATGTTGAATACAAACTCCCCCTCAGCCAAATGTCAGTGTTTGTTCGTGCAGAGAAGACGATTGTTGCAAAGAGCTAATAGAACAGTACAGAGCACTGTTCTATTTATAGGCACTAGCAAACCACTGAGCATCTAAGCTGACGTCACCATGAAAGTGACATCTAACCTCCTAACAAACTCTAACCTCTGATCAATACAAACACTGCTATGCTAAACTACTGATATTACATTTCATAACATAAAGACATAAAAAACTACTGCTGCATCCTTCCACTGATATGAACCCAGTAGTACTTGTCCGGATCAGCAGTGCTTGACTCAAGGCAGTAGATTGAACAGTTAGAGCTTTAGTCTTCCATCAAGTCTTTACTTGATCAGCAGTTTGTAGGTCAGCAGTTTGCACGATCAGTAGATAGGAGGTCAGCAGATGTTGAAAACCACTTCCAAGGGGAGAGACTTGTATGTAACATCTGCTTATTCTGGATCCACTGCGCTGATCCAATTTTGGCTTTAATTATCTGTTCCTCTGGTAAGGTTCAATCCCAACAATCTCCCCCTGGAACAGATAATGCCAAAACTCTTCATTATTGTGGAACTTCATTGCCTCATCAACAGCTCCCTTATCTGACCTTTAAGCTGTAACTCAAAGTCTAGGGCATCTGTGTCATCTTCATCCCTACCAAGTGGAAGATCAAGGAGATCCTGCATATCTTCAAGACTCAGGCCAAGAGCTTGTTCCTTTGATATTTTCTTCACTTCTCCATCAGACCTGAACATAGTCAATACATGGGTCTGTTTGTCAGTTTCCCACTTTAGTACTTTTGAGCCTAGTGTGTTTCTTGGGAGATTTTTATTGGAAGAGGTGTTTGGTGAAGCTGGCCTATTTAAGACTGTCTGAGCAGTACTTGTAGGTTGATCCAAACCAAGAGTTTCTACAATCATTTTCTTTATGCCTTCTTTTACAAGGTCATCACCTTTTATTAGCTCTTGGATTGTTTCAGCACCCAACTGTTTGTGTGGCCTTCTTTTGTAGATGGTTGCACCAGCTGGAGCAGTGGCTCTCCTGATTTGCAGTTTTGAGGGTCTTTTTGAAACCTCTGCTTCAGGATAGTCAGGACTTTTTGGAACTGTTGGATCTTTCTTTCTAAGTTCCTCCAACCTTTTGTAGGTAGCCCTGACCCTATCTTCTCCCCACTTTGTCACAGAATTCTTTGACCCATATTCAGCTGCTATCAGCTCCTCTTTCATTCTCTTCAACTCTAAGGCCTTGTCAGCTTCAAACTGTTTGAATTTTTCAGGAGGAGTCTGTTTGACCTTATTTTTTTTATCATTTCTTGAATCCTGGCTGCCTCTTTTTCAAGCTCAGGAATGGTCCAGTTTTTGTACATGTGTTTCTCCCCCTTGTATTTCTTGTAGGTCATGATGTTATCAATGTAGTCTTTTCTCAAGTACTCATCTGCCCTTTCTGAGATTTGCTGACATACATTTTTGGCAAATTGCTCCATAGATCTGACCTGTGTGAGTAGAAACTGATAGTTTTGCTAAAATTCTCTATAAGATTTCCCTTGTCTATTTTTGATTGAGATATCCTCTGCTTGCTTGGCCTTGATTTTCAAATATTCTTTAATATTCTTTGGCCTGGGATATCCTTTAACTGATGGCAAACTCCTTTTAACTGGGTCATCCTCATAGTAGAAGGATTTGATTTCTTCCCTAACTGCTATGAGTTCCAGTGGAAATGAGACACCAGCAGGAGGTAATGGCTTTAGAATTTGAGCTGAAGAGAGAGGTATGGGTTTTGGAATTGTGACAAGTGACAGAGATTTTGAAGATGTTGGTGGTGGAGATGTGTCATCATCTTTTAGGATTAGTCTTCTCCTTTTTGTTTGAGGAGGGACTGATGATGCTTTGGGTGGAACAGTGGTGGTAGTATGAGTGGCAGTGGTTTGTGATTGACTAACAGCTGTTGAAACAACTGGTGTTTCAACCACTGTTGTCATTACAACAGATGTTGTAACATCTGCTGTCTTCTGCTTTTTGGCAGGAGAAGATGGTGGTGAGGTTGTTTTTGGTGGTGATGGTGGTAGTGGTAAGGCAGTGGTTGGGGTGTGTGTTGAAGTGGTGTGTGTTGAAGTGATAACAGATGTTGAAACCTCTGAAGTACCAGCAGTAGTTGATACAACAGGAGTTACAACAGCTGTTTGGATGGAGGTTTGATGTTGGTGGCTTTTGGATGGTGGTATAGGAGTATGCTTTGGAATTCTGGATGGTGTGGACTTGGGTTCCCTCACTTTTGTAGTGAGATTTCTTTTTGGCCTAAGATTTTGAACATCCTTTAGCCCAGAACAACCCTGCGCATTCAGCTCCATGTAAGCTCTTTTCTCCTTGTTCCACCTTGACATATCCTTTGCCACTCTGTCCCTTTTTACACTTGCTATAGCTTCATCAAGTGCATTTTCGGTAACATCAACCTTTTTGCTACCATCTGGCAAAGGTATCTTCTTGGTCATATTTTCCATTTCTGGTTCTATGTAAAGACCATTATCTACTCCCTTTTTCTTCCATTCTTTAATTTTCTCCCCCTTTTTGGCATTATCTGGGGGTAATTGATCGATGAAGAGCACAGTGGGAGGAGCAGTGCCAGTGGTTTCCAATAAATGGGCCTTGAGAGCCTTGATGTCTGCTTGTGTGTTCTTGAACCTAGACTCCATGATGTTTCTCAGCTCTTGGACATGTTTATCATGTTGCTGATCAGCCATTTGTGTTTGTTGTTAGAGAAAAGGTTGAAATAGATTCCAGAGCTCATTTGTAGCAGATGCTTGTGGTGGAGCAGGTGCTTGAGGTGGATCAACAGCGGATTGCATTTTTTGTATTTTCAACAACTGTTGTAGCATGTCTTTGATATCTGCAACAGCTGTATCCAATTTTTCAACTCGTTCCGTCAAATCCTGATATTTTAAACCATCACCCAATTTAATGGGATCATCTGATTTCCCACTAGCAGTGGTTTTATCAGTGGTTGAGGTTGGGAGTGTACTCCAAACACTAACCACTGATGCCCCTTTTTTCTTGGTACTGGGGTCTTCTTCCTTCAACACTTGACAATCTTTTGATGTTGCCAGTGGTAAAAAAGAATCCACTGGTAGATGTCAGCGGTGCTATGGAAGGAATTGCCTCCAAGGAAGTCTTATTAATGTAACCACTGTCCAAATGTAAACCAGTGGGTTCAACATTTGTAGTGGCTGCTTCACTTGGATTACCACCAAGAGTTACTTGTAACTCAAGGGGTGTAACCTCCTCAGGTTGTGTTGGTGGGTTAGCAAAGATTGATACATCAGACCCAGTCATTTGTTGAGGCATGTTCTCATTGATGGGTAATTGAGAAGGACTGGTTTGTGCTTGGTTCAAATCAATTACTTCCAACAGAAGTCTTGTTGGTGGAGGAATTGTGAATGTGAGGTTTGGGGTTAGAAGAGAATTTGCCCCAGGCATTGGGCTGTGGATGATGGAAACGAGTGATTCCAGAGCATCATATTGTGGTGTCCCAATTTGTACAACCTGTTCTTTTTGAGAAGAAGCATGAGGAGTTTCGGTTATGGGTTGAGATATTTGTACCAACTGTTGTGAGGAAGAAGTAGCAGCAGGTTTTTGTGACTTTTGTTTTGTCACAGGCAGTTGCTCTGGTATCTCATCCTCCAGAGTTGCATTTTTGATGGGTTTGGGGGGTTTTTGAGTTTTTCTTTTTGTTGGCTTTTTGGTTATCGTAGGTGTGGGTTTCAAAGCAGTTGTTTTGCTACTTTGATCACCTTGAGCAGTGGGCTCAGCAGCAGATACCTGAGGAGCAGTGGTAGCTGCTAAATTCTGCTCAGGCACCTCTGCTTGTGTTTTGCAAGGTGTTGACATTCTTGTAAAAGTTTCAGCAGTTAAGCTGTGCATTTGTAAAGAGTCACCTTGATTTATTACAGCAATATCATCCTTACTGAATTTCTTTTCAAAATAATAGCTTAAAAATCTTGGAAACAGTAAGAATGATTTTGTTTCAACATTTTTAACCAGATCATTAAAAATTTCCCGGGAATAATTAAAATTTTCTTCTTGAAGAATAGCATAACCCAGGTTTTGAATTTTTAATGGTATTTCATTGAAAGCAGTGGTTTTGTTTAAAACACACATTAGAAGGGTATGAAATAAAAACCTTGTTGCAGAAGGGAAGTAACCTTTTTGTAAGGTGTCCTTTTTCACATCTGCATTATACCCTCTTTCCAGAAAATCATTTTTTAACTCGTTTTTGGGAAAGAAAGTTTTACCTTCCTGATCGTCGAGTTGAAAGACCTCTGAAATTGATTGTGTTGTAATCTTGACGGCTTTACCCTTTAGAGAAGAGTTGATGGCTATTACTGTGTCTCCTTGTTTTTCAAGGGTTGCATTCTTCCAAAACTCTCTTTGGGTTGTCAAGTAAATTGGTGCATCCGCTGTTAACAAAGTTTTGTACTTTGATGCGGAGATGGTAGCAAGGATGGAATCGAAGGCATCTGTTGTGCCGGGTTTTGTGAGGAGACCCAGAAGATTGTGAGATGGTTTGTGTGGAATCTCAGAGGGTATTGCCTTTTGAGAGGCTTGTTTTGATGTTGATTTGGAAGTGAGTTTTGCAGAAGACTTCGATTTTGTCATTTTGGAGATGATGATCGAAGAATATGATGAAGAAATTTGAAGAAAAACTGCTTTGAGAAGAGAATTTTTGAGAATTCACTTCGACAGTAAAACCCTGTTTTGGAGTGAAGTGGGGGTTTTATAGAGGAAAAAGTGAAGGCTGATGTGGCAGCGGTTACAAAAGGTCTGACCACTAAGTACTGCCCACATGCCAACCCCTGGTGAAATGAAGGACAATACTTTTATGAAAGATACTAATGAAGGCAGTGTTTTCAACGGTAACAAATGGAAGTAGTGGATGATTTTCACTATCGGTGGATAGCATATCAGTGGATAAGACACTGCTTTTGAGCAAAAATGTTTATCAAAAGAAATGAGAAAACAGGGGATGGCTTTCAGCAGTGGACAGACTTTGAAGTAGAGCAGACTTTTGAACAAGTAGTGGTTATGGCAGACTTTTAAGGATTTTAATGAAAATTTCATTTTTAGCTATATTTAAGGATGGATTTTTGATTTTCTGATAACATTTTAATGCTTTTATTCATAGAAAACAAGATTTTGCTTGTTATTCCATGTTTAGCATGCCAATCCTAGAGACCAAGCTTTCAAAGGTGGCAGTATCTAATGCTTTTGTGAGCACATCTGCCAGCTGGTCTTTAGTTGGAACATGATGCAGAGAAATCAAACCTTTTTCATAGCAATCCCTCACAAAGTGATGTCTGATGTCGATGTGTTTGGTGGTTGAATGGGAAACTGGATTTTTGATGATATTTTCTGCTGCCTGGCTATCCAACATGAGTGGTGTCTTTAAGGCAGTGATACCAAAATCCAGCAACTGATTTTGAAGCCACATGAGTTGGGCTGTACAGCTTGCAGCAACAATGTATTCAGCTTCAGCAGTGGATGTTGAAACAGCTGCTTGCTTTTTGCTTTGCCAAGAGACTAAGCAATCACCTAGAAACTGGCACCCTCCTGAAGTGGACTTCCTTGTGGTGTTACATCCAGCAAAGTCACTGTCTGAGAAACCTGAAAGCTTGATATTCCCATTAGCTGGATACCAGATACCAAGTGTGGGAGCACCTTTTATGTATCTGAAGATCCTTTTTACAGCAATGAGGTTTGATTTTCTGGGAGCTGATTGACTTCTTGCACAGACACATGTTGCAAACATGATGTCTGGTCTAGATGCAGTTAGGTACAATAAAGACCCAATCATGCTTCTATAAAGTGTTTGGTCAATCAGCTCATCCTTTTCATCAGACATGACAAGCTTATTTGTTGCCATGGGTGTGCTGCATGGTTTACAATCATTCATATCAAATTTATTCAAAAGTTCTTTAGCATATTTGCTTTGATGAATGAAAGTTCCATTTTGCATTTGCTGAACTTAGAGACCAAGAAAGCATTGCAGCTCACCCATTGCACTCATTTCAAACTCAGCTGTCATGAGTTCCCTAAACTCTTCACACATTTTATAGCATGTGCTTCCAAAAATAATGTCATCCACATAAATTTGGACAAACATTAAATCCTTTCCTCTCCATTTTAGAAACAGTGTTTTATCAATGGTACCTCTTTTGAAACCATTTGAGAGTAGAAAAGTGGAAAGAGTTTCATACCAGGCCCTAGGTGCTTGTTTCAGGCCATACAAGGCTTTGTTTAGCCTGTAGACATGATCTGGATAAAATGGATCCTCAAAACCTGGAGGTTGACAGACATACACCTCTTCTTGAATTGTCCCATAGAGGAAAGCACTTTTGATATCCATTTGAAACACCTTCATGTTGTGGTTGACAGCAAAGGTCAGGAACAGTCTTATAGCTTCCAATCTTGCTACTGGGGCGAATGTTTCATCATAATCAATCCCCTCTTCCTGTCTGTAACCTTGAACCACAAGCCTGCCTTTATTCTTGACAACAATGCCCCTTTCATCAGTTTTGTTTTTAAAGACCCACTTTGTGCCGATGGGACTGACATCTTTTGGTAGTGGTACAAGCTCCCATACTTGTTGTCTTTTGAACTATTGGAGCTCCTCTTGCATGGCTTCTACCCAGCTGTTGTCTTTCAGTGCCTCTTGGTACTTGACTGGCTGATGGAGTGATAGAAAACCAGCAAAAAGACAAATGTTTTGGGTTTGTCTTCTTGTGAGCACCCCTTCATTGATGTTGCCAATGATTTGATCAGGTGGATGAGATCTCAAGTAGATTAAATCTCCTTGATATGGAATGATGGCATTTGTTGGTGAAGGCTGCAAATGTGTATCATCTGAGCTAACCACTGCTGGTGACTTTGATGACCTAGCAGTGGCTTCAAAAGGTGGTGGAATAGGAGGTAATGGTGTGGACACATGCTGACTTTTATCCACTGTTTGGGGACTTTTTTCAGCAGTGTTTGTTGATGTGGAAGCAGTGGTTGATGGGCTACTTTGGTCAACAACTGTTGAGGTAGCAGTGGTTGAGCTTTGACAGCTGTTTTGAACATTTGATGCTCTTCCCATTCTGACAGACTTTTAAGGGATGATGATTTCATACGCATAGTCTGGTGTTGAATCCTCTGATGGACTTGCACTGTTAGTCTTGACAACAGTATTTTCAAAAGTGAATTTATCAAGATCAAACAGATCTGCAGGATTTGCTGGGATTTTCATTGATGAAAGTTCATTGAACTTTACTTTTAAAGTCTCCTCCACTGCCTTGGTCCATGTATTAAACACTTTGTAGGCCTTGGCAGTGGTTGAGTATCCCAGATGATAACCATAGTCAATTTTGGCTGCAAATTTTGAAATAGAATCTTTTAAGTTCAAAATAAAGCATGGGCAGCCAAATACCTTGAAGTAAGAGATCAGTGGTTTGATTTTATACAGAATTTCATAAGCACTCTTTTTGTGCCTGGGGTTTATTAAAACTCTGTTTTGGACATAGCAAGCAGTGTTTACTGCCTCTGCCCAGAAAGTTAATGGCAAACCTGAATCAGCAAGCATGGTTCTGGCAGCCTCAATCAAAGTTCTGTTCTTTGTTTCAACTACCCCATTTTGCTCTGTTGTTCTAGGGATGCTGTACTGCCTTACAATCCCTTTCTTCACACAGAAGGCATCCAACTCCTGATTTTTGAATTATGTGCCATTGTCACTCCTGAAGACTTTTACTGGAAGGTCAAATTGCTTTTCAACCTGTGTCACAAAGTCTTGCAAAATGCCTGCAGTCTCATCTTTTGAGTGTAAAAAGAAAGTCCATGTAAACCTAGAGAAGTCATCAATAATAACCAAACAAATCTCTTCTTCTTGAGACTCATGACTTGAACTGGGCCAAACAAATCCATGTGCAGCATTTGCAATACTGGGTTGTTTTGGACTCTTCAATGGACTTTAAAGAGCTTTTATGTTGTTTTCCTTTTAAACAGGAAACACAATGCTCAGGACAAGAAAACAATTTTTGTGGTAGGCCTCTTACCAAACCATTTTTTGTAATTTCAGTGATTGTCTTAAGATTTGTGTGCCCCAGTCTTCTGTGCCAAAGTTCTGTCTCTTTGTTAAAGGCAGCTGAGAACAGATAAGCATCAACTCTGGGACACTCTTTTGACATGTCAACAACATAAACATTGCCACTTCTTTGAGCAACAAGTTTTGTTTGACCAGTTTTTATTATTGCTTCAATCTTTTTGACCATTTCTGGTCCAACAATCCTACAACACTCCTTTGTGAAGAATGACCCATACCCCTTGTCACTCATTTGTGAAACACTCAGGAGGTTGAATTTCAGACTGTCTATCAGATTGATGTTTTCAAATTTTACATTGCCAGGTTGTACTGTACCAGACCCTAGAACTTTCCCTTTATTGTTATTCCCAAAGGATATATCACCCCCTCCATGAATTTTGAAATCTTTGAGTAGGGCTTTACATCCAGTCATGTGCCTGGAGCCTCCACTATCAACATACCAGAGGCTATCTAAGCAGGCAGAAGCTCCCTGCACATGAAGTAAAAGGATTAGTTCATTAGGGTTTCCAAAGCCAATAAGGCTTTGGATGGGGTCTCAACAGTGTCTGGGATGGATGCAGATTGATGGACAGTGGTTAAGTCAGGGGTTTGGACAGTTTTAGGACTGTTTCTTGCTAACCACTGTTGGGGGTCTTGACCAATCACCTGTTGATAACCAAAAGGATGCCTATTCACTTTAGGTTTAGAGGGCCTTTTGTAGGTCTCATAAACGTGTGGAATCCTTTGGTAAGATGGTTGTCCCTTACCTCTTCTGAACTGGTTGGCAGGGGGTGCATCAGTAACCTGAACATCTCTTTTGACAGATGTTTGGTTCAGCTGTTTTGTGACAGCTGTTTGAACTGGCACAAACAGTGGTTGGTTTTTGGTAAATTTGACAGATGATGTTGATGGACTCAAGGATGTTTTAGCAGTGTATTCATTCTTTTTCACATCAAAGTTTTTGAGATACACACATGCTTGAGTTTTGTGGTTTGATTTACCACAGACGATGCAGCTTTCAGCAGGAACAATGACACTTGTTTTGTTTAGATCGTATGCTTTTAAATGAAAACAATCTTTTGTTAGATGGTTTCTTTTCTCACAAAACTCACAAAACTCACAAAACAAGTTATTGATCTTTTCTCTCTTCTTTCTCTTTTTGGAATCCTTTGCAACAGAGTTTTTAACCTCTGTTGGGATGTCCTTGAGAGGAATGACTTTTGCTTTTGGAACTTTAACACCGTCAGTGGTTGTAAAATCCATGGGCTTGAAATTTTCAAGAATGTCACACTCATCAGACCATGTGGGTTTAAACTAGTATTTCTCAATTTCCTCAAAAGTAGAGGATCCCATTGATCTATCAAGTGTGATTTTGTTACCAAGTTTATCAGTGATTTTCACTTCTTGGCCATTCTTGTTTGTGGGGATGAACTCAGTGGTTACATCAGTGGTTTGAACAGATTTTTCAAAAGCAGTGTTTTCATCATCATGTTTTCTATAACCAACACCAAATTTTACATTGCTTTTAATCTGTTTCTCAAGCATAACCTCATACCCTTTGCAAGATTCCACCCATTTTTCACAGGTGATCTGGGTGGACTCCAACTCCTTTTTGCAAACTTGGTATTTTTCTACCATAGTTTGGAGTTGAGTTTTGGTTATGCTCTGCTCTTCTTTCAGACTGCTGATCTCTTTCTCTTTTTCAGTCAATTTGTTTTTAAGTTCTTTTAAAGACCTTTCAAATTTGACTTCATCAGTTAAGATTTTATCCCTAAGGTTTTCATTTACCTCTTTGATGTTAGCAAAAGAAATAATGCAATTGTCTGAACACAATTTTTCAAGAACTTGAGGTGATACCTTGGCAGCAGCCATCATGGCACAATCACATTGATGATTTTCTTCATCATCAGCTCTTACTTCTTTGGACCAGGGGTCTGTCAGTGGTTCAATCAGGGTTTCTGAATTTTCTCCCAGCAGCAGTTCACCAGCAACTGCATTAACAACTGTTTCAGTCACCTCATCCACTGTTTCATCACTTAGCTATTCTCCTTCAGTTTCAACCCCCCTCTGGTATTGACTCTAATGCCATCAAACAAAATTCATCATTAGAGGGTTCATTAAAAGCATAGAGTGCAAAATTTTCATCACCAAGCTCATCAGGCATGCTGCTCCAGTCAACAAAGCCTTGAGTGAAGAAGCTTTGCTGATCTGGTTGTGCCACTGCTGGAGCAGCTGTTTGAGGTGCAACAGGTTGCACTTGTGCCTGGGGGACAGGGGTTTGAACATACTGAATTTGTGGAACAGTGGTTTGGACATAATGCAAAGGCACAGGGGTTGCAGCATAGTGAGCAGTGTTAACATGGGCTGCAGGGGTATATTGGGTATAGTGAACAGTGCTTTGATTTTGTGGTCTAGGGTTTGAGCTGGGATGAGTGATTATAGGACCAGTAGTTTGACTCCTGCATTCCCTAGCAAAATGACCGAGCCGATTGCACTTATAACACTTGATTTTAGATTTATCCAACCCCACCCTTAAATTCCCATGTAACCCTGGGAATTTTCTCCCTGTTCTTTTGTAGAATTTGCTTGTTCTTACACTAAGCAATGCCAATTGATGCAAAATGTCCATCTCTTCTAAGTCAGTGGGATCAAAGTGTTGCAAATCATTGAGTTCAAAGCACAAGTTATCTGACATCTGGTTTTCACAATTTGCAGTAAAAGCATAATTTGCGGAGTGAGGATCAGGGTTGTTAAAATTTCCACCAGCAGTTATATCAATGAAGTGATCATAACCCTGATCCTTACCACTGCTACCAGATTCTTCCTAACCAAAAAGAGATGTGCTACCGAATGAATAATCATCAGCAACTTTTCCAGACTCTTGCAACTTCCTTTTCTGGTTTAACTCCCTTTCGTAGGTTAGGAGTCTACCATGAAGTTGGGTCAGGGTCAGATCTTTGAACTCAGCAGAGTTTCTAGTAACAAAAGCTATGGTATCCCATTTTTCTGGTAGTGATCTTAGGAACCTGCTATTTTGAGTTGAATTTGGAAATGTTACTTTAACAAGCCTTTGTTCACTAATGAGACAACTGAATCGCTCAAACTGCTGAGTCAATGATTCACCCTTGATGTGACAAAATGTTTCATACTGCTGATTCAGAATTTCCCTATTGTTTTCAATGACTTCTTCTGTTCCCCCAAACTGTTCCTTCAGCGCATCCCATAGCTCTTTGGCACTGTTACAGTGTAACAGTCCAGCATAGATCTCATTGGGTAATGCAGATGCTATGATGCTAAATGCTTTGGCATCGAGTTCGAACTTTTGAAAATCAGTTTCAGTATAGTTTTCAGTTGGTTTAGGAACGAACTTCTTTGCATCCTCAGCACTTGGCACCATAGGAACATGGGGACCAAAAACAACAGACCTCCAACATCCAGTATTCTGTTGAACAAGGATGTGACCCATCCTTCTTTCCCAGATGTTGTATTCATTACGTTTAAGCATAGGTGGTTTAAAAAGTGAGCCAATGTTATTCTTATCATCTTGTGATTGTGATGTCATCCTGGTTGTTTTACAGGCACTGATCAATCAACTTTGATGGTGATTAAACCTTGCTATGTTTTCAACACAAACGAACAAACTATCAGTATCAACGATTATGAGCTGAACTATTTATGTCAAAATGATTGTTAAATTAAATTTGACTGTCCAAGCTCTGATACCAATTGTTGGATCTGAGTTTGGTTTTGATTGTATTTTACGTTTGAATTAGAATGAAGATGGATGAGTTGTGCAGCGGAATTAAGATGGAAACAAACTTTGCATACAATCAAACGAGAGTATTGCTTTGATCAAACATTTTTCACAAAGAACCGAAAGATTGAATTTATTTCAATTACGATTACAATTCAATGTTGAATACAAACTCCCCCTCAGCCAGAGCTCAGTGTTTGTTCGTGCAGAGAAGACGATTGTTGCAAAGAGCTAATAGAACAGTACAGAGCACTGTTCTATTTATAGGCACTAGCAAACCACTGAGCATCTAAGCTGACGTCACCATGAAAGTGACATCTAACCTCCTAACAAACTCTAACCTCTGATCAATACAAACACTGCTATGCTAAACTACTGATATTACATTTCATAACATAAAGACATAATAAACTACTGCTGCATTCTTCCACTGATATGAACCCAGCAGTACTTGTCCGGATCAGCAGTGCTTGACTCAAGGCAGTAGATTGAATAGTCAGAGCTTTAGTCTTCCATCAGGTCTTTACTTGATCAGCAGTTTGTAGGTCAGCAGTTTGCACGATCAGTAGATAGGAGGTCAGCAGATGTTGAAAACCACTTCCAAGGGGAGAGACTTGTATGTCACATCTGCTTATTCTGGATCCACTGCGCTGATCCAGTTTTGGCTTTAATTATCTGTTCCTCTGGTAAGGTTCAATCCCAACATTTAACAAACCTCACACCGTGCCAGTCGGACGGGCGTGTACTAATGGACTATGGCAAACTATCAATGATGATAGAACATTGACGTAGGGCACAACTTACTTTCGTTAGTAGTCGATATGGTAATGGTCTAGTGGTTCACATGGGGAAGCCCCCACTGATTATGGATATGGTTTGGGTAATAAAGAAGGAACTGGTTAATCATACTTTCAACTATGGGGTAACCCCCACGGTAAGTAAGCCAGCGAAAGACAAACCATGTTTTCGGAAACAACTTAAAATTAAACAACCAACTGTGAACTCACTCAACTTTGTTGTTGACTCGTTGTTACATGCCTTACAGGTCGCTAGATGCTTATGGAGCTTGCACGAGGAGGAGGTCGTTGTGGGATATGGACTGTTATGTCCCGTTCTAAACATTTAAACTTTATGAACTTATGTTTTGATTCCACGTCTTATGCTTCCGCTGTTTAATTTGAACTTGATTAACTAGTTTTGAAACACCAATTATATTGCGTGGTTGGATATTATCTATTTTAAATACATTGTTCAATATGATTGGTGGCTGGATCTTGGTCATGTCACGCCTCCAAGCGGTGATACTCCGCGTGTGGATTTTGGGGGTGTGACACCTTTTTAAAGATCCGACAATGTGAAGAACGAACCATCACGAGTAGCGTCCAAGGGGGAGTTTGTTGGTACACTTTATGTGGACGCGACTCGGCTCGGTTCGATTCGGTTCGGTTCGACTCGGTTAGGTTCGGCTCAAGCCTGACGTAGCGACATTCCTCCGTCGTGGTCCCGAGAGTTCGACACGCGAAGCACGGAGAGCCGCGACCTTTCCCGCCGACACATCACCATGACATCACCTTAGTGATTTCATGATGATGTCAATGAAATTCTCAAAGCTATGCATGACGAAATCTATTTGTGATTTCGTCAATATACATATGGCGAGCACTCCCCTTGTTTTAGTCACTATGTGTGTGGCGAAATCCCTGATTTCCTCACACATGGTTTTCGTCCAAAGGGTTTTCGTCGATGGACAGTATAAATAGCTCAGTTGTTTATCAGTTTAGTCATGAGACCATTGTGAAACTCTGTGAGTAAGCACAGAGAGACTTAGTGAGAGTCTGTAAACATTGTTTGTATATGTTTGTGGTTGTACTCATCCCTAATCAATAGATATTGAATCTTTGGTTACACGTGTGTGTTTTACCTTGTGTTTGGTTTGCACCGTCACGAGGATTCCGCACCCGCGATCGTGTTTGTGATAAATAGGGAATAGGTTTTCGTATCGGATCCTCCGAGAAAAACGGACCTACAATTAACAGATGCAAACTTGGTTGTACTCCTAAAATGGTGGTAGAGGCTGCGAGATTGTACGTAGTGATCTATGGGCAAAAGTAATATTTGCAATCCCTGGAAATAAATGGGATAAAGAGTTGGCAGCAGTTCAGAAATCATCAACAAGAGTTTGGAAAAGCATTAGCAAGGTCGGGCTGGAAAACAGATGGTGGTTCAGACGTTGACGGTAAAACGTATGGGAATAACTCTGTCAGGCCTTAAACCCAAACCAAAGATAGATGGTGATGAGTTGGTGTAACTAGGCTATACCTTAGTGTGGAGAGCCATGGCTGGGAAAATACCAAAAAGCATAAAATTCGAAAAAAAGGGTTGCAGATTGGGAATCAATTGTGTTTGCGGTGTGGCTATGCAATCGAATATATGGACCATATTTATGTAACTTGTTTATCAGCAAAGGTACTGTGATGGGAAGTGGGCAGGTGGATAGAGGTACCTAAGATCGCTTCATGCTCCATGGTAACAGAGATGATTACATTGGTTTATGATCTGAAACTTTCTAAGAAACGGAATAAACTAATTTGAACAAATCGACTAAATCAGAATAAAAGAATTTGAACAAATAGACTAAATCTACATCTGATTTGATGATGGCCTCTAACTTAAATATTGTTCGTATCAGTCATTATGTTCGAATGAGTTGTTGCATTGTTGTTTTGTTGCTACTACGTTCATATTATTACCTGTTAAGTTGTTTATCCACTTGGCGACAACTTAATTTGGTTATGCTTTTCTTTGTAAGAAAAATTCTATGATAAACAGATTCATATCCACAGGGCCTGCCCTGGTGTGGGTGAGCCGCATCGGTAGCCGAGGCCCGTTTTTCCATAGTGGCTAGTGCTCTGGTGGTTTTGGTTTGTATCTTTTACAGGGAGGGTGTGGGTTCGATCCATGCTTCCCTTGTTTTTTTCTTCTTTTTTCTTTCTCCTGCTCCTGCTTATCTTAGAATGGCTCAGTACTAAAAATATATTTCTTTAACATATGTTTTTCCGTCCTTTCATATGTATTAAGTCATTTACTTTCACTACTAGAAAACTGCTATAATTCCTACCAAAATTTCCTACTCATTTCCTACAAACGAAAATTCCAACACTTTTCCGACGAAATCCCTACAAACAATAAAGGGTCTTAGTTTTGTGATAAAAAAAGCCACAAATTGTTATGTGTAGGAAAAGTGTCGGAAATTTCCCACGTATTTCCGTGGGAAATGCGTCGGAAAGTTAAGAAAATTAATTCCGTGAGAAATAAGTAGGAGAATTCCAACGAAACATTTATGTGGAAACGAGTAGGAAAATCCGTAGGAAATGCGTTTGAAAAGATTACCCACGAGTAGAATTCTTACAACCCATTTTCGTGGGAAATCTGTGGGTAATTGCAGTTATCCACGGATTTTCCTACAGAAATTGACGTGGGAATAGTAGCAGTTTTCTAGTAGTGTTTGGGTTTGATTTTTATTTTTTTACTGGTTTAACTAAACGATTTTTAATGATTTTTTAAATGCTCTTCTTTTTATTATCTAACTAATATTTAATAAGAAAAAAAAAGCGAACTGAACACGTTTTGATGCCTTTTTTTTTGTTCATATTACGACTATAAATTTTGAGCACTAATTGGTTAATTGTTAGAATTGCGTGTTTTGGTGAGCTATAAATTGGGTGTTTTATTGAACGTAATTGTTTGAATTGTGTAATTGATAATGGTTTTTGACTTTTGAATTACGTTATGTCATTTTAATACTATGATTTTACTAAGTTTATTGCTATAACGTCAATTGTTGTTTAATAAAAAAAGGTTTATATAATTCATTAAGGCCTAAGGGTGTAAGGAGTGGTTAAACACTTTGGAATGGTAAACTAAAAAACCGACCAATCAGAGTGCGCCATGTCAATCAGTGAAAAATGTTTAAACTTTGGTGAAAAGTGTTGGCAATAGTTTAACACTTGGTGAAGTGGTAAACTATTTAAAAAAAAGGAAAAAATGTGATTGGTTGAGATAGGAATGGACCCCACCCACAATACCCTCTCTCTCCTTCCCTTTCCTCTTCACCGAGTCGGCATCCTCTCCCCGCTCCATTCATCACACCGCGCGGCAAAGGGGTCGGCGACGGTGTTCCCGCGCGGCAAACACCCTTTGCCGCTCAACTTCGACGACCACTCCGGACACCCTAAAGGTCTTTTTTCAACTCGTACAAAACATTTAAATTCTTAGGCCGGAGGGTGTGGGAGGCGCCACCACCGCCACCTCACCTCCTATAGCGCCGCCGGCGCCATCGACCCACACCCACCACTTTAAGTTGGGCGCTATGGAGATCATGTTAACGGGAGGAAGGAGATGTTCAGGTGGGGCCCATTTGTTTTGCACCAATCAAATGTTTTTTTTTTTTTAATTTTGATTAATAGGGGGCTCCATCCCACACCGTGCAAATTAAAGGGGCGTTATTGCTGACGTGGATCCTACGTGACGCTTACGTGTCTTGATAAAGCCCCTAGGGGCTCCATCCCACACCCTCCAGCCTTAGAGTTGGCCCTCCATATCCACATAATTTGAACGTGTTCTATGTTCGTTAAACTATACATACGATGGGAGATATATTTCTCACATGTGGCCATGTATATAACATATGTTAAATATTTTTAGAATTATATTATTAATAAATGTTATAAAACAATATAAAAAAAAGCCTTCTTTAAACAATAAACTAAAAAACCCTCTTTTTTATAAACAATATTAATATTTAACAAAAGACAAAATTGCAGAAAATAACCTTTATGTTTGCCCTAAACTGCACTTTATACCTTTCACTATGAAATCGGCAAAAAACAACCTTTATGTTCATGTTTTGCTACAGATTCAACCTTTAACACAAACGCCGTTTATTTTCTTGGTTAAATTACCTCACATGCTTTCCATGCGAGGGTATTATAGTCATTTTACATCCCCATTTAATACTAGTTTAAAAAAAAATAGTCAACCATTCTCCACCATCCGATCAACTATCTTTTCACTTTGCATAAATGAAGACAGGGTGATATTGTACATCTCCATCCTTTCACTCGAAAACACCTCACCGGAGCTTCCTCTCTCACTCCTCAACCCCAGCTTTCTCTCTCTAAAAAAACCAGCAATGTCATCCCCTTACTCACAATCCTCCACCCCATCAGAATGGAGATCCGCAAGAGCAACATACTACGGTGATCTGGAAAAGGCAGGGTACGGGAAGGCGACAGCGGGGTTAAGCACGGTGTTGTTCGAGAAAGGGCAGATCTGTGGCGCATGTTTCGAGGTGAAGTGTGTGGATGATCTCTGGTGGTGTATTCTGGGGACATCGATTATTGTGACGGCGACGAATTTCTATGCACCGAATTATGTGTGCTCTGATTCAAGAATATTTGGTGGGTATGTGAAAATTTGTTGGTGCGTATTTGAAAACCTTACAAAAAATGAAAATTGTTGGTGGGTATATGAAAATTTGAGTTTTTGATCTGAAATAATATAGGGTTTGTAGAGGTTTATTTTTGGTGAACAGAGGCAAATAGTGACGGAACAGTGACACGGGTAGTGAAGACTCAAAGACCAGTTGGTACGACCTGGTCAGAGTGAAGCTTCAGATGACCTAGCAAGGAACCTGCAAGATCACAAGAGAACAAACACCGTTAGCCTCGTCACAGGGAGGGGGGCCTCTCTGTGACCAAGCTCGGGCGTGAGAATAAGTATTTGTGAGGAGGAAATAGGTCAGGGAGAGAGAGAGGAGAGTTAGAGAGAGAAAGTAGCGATTACCCCTTTTTGGAGGTCCAAGTATGGTATTTATAGTCTTTGGATGTGCTGACGTGGAAAGTTAGTTAGGGCCGGACCAGTCGCTGTCATGGCAGTTATGGAGGTGGGACCCAGTTAGTTACGCCGCACCGGGGTGTCTAAACGACTCGTCTTATGGTGCAAGATTCGATCCGTCCTTAGTGTGCCATGATTCGGTCCGGTCAGGGACGTATCCTCATCAAGTCCCCCTAGTTCGTGGCGTTTCTTAGATAACGGTTTCGAACTATGACGGCGCAATTTTGGCGGTCTAAATCCCTGATTTGTCGCTTTGTGGAGTTTTTGAATTTTAAATTTCTAGGCGGTGACCTTAGTTAGGTAACCGACAGTCACTTTATGTTTCCCGCCTGATGTGACGGTTGGATTGCGTCAGCCGTCATGACGTGTCACCATCTGTTTGGTGCTTTAAGTCGGTTCCCATACCCCAAAAAAAGGAAAAGATAAACTTCCGATTTTACTTTTCATCTTTTCACTTTTCATCTTTTCATCATCTTCTTCTTCTCCTTCTTTTATGAAAATAGGCGATCTGCAAGACATGTTAGTTTCTTCCTTGTATAATGGCAAAAAACAACTTGTCCGCTTGCTTTAACGTTTTGAATAAAAACGGTTTAGCTTGGTATGTTGAAAGGTATGCAATACCTGCATCTTTGCACCCTGTTCTTCCCGAAAAGGACACGCCAATTTATCCGTTTCCTCCGGGGAAGATAGGGGTTTACACCCGTTTGTTCGATTACTGTAACTATCGTCTTCCTTTGACGAAGTTCTTGATCGGAGTTCTTACGTTTCACGAGGTTCACATTTCTCAAATGAACCCCTTCGGCCTTGCCAAGGTGTGTCATTTTGAGTTGGCTTGTCGTGGTTTGGGGTCCGAACCGGACTTGGATGTGTTCCGGGCTTTTTACAAATTGAATCGGTCCGGCAACTGGTACACTTTCGAGGTCAGAGATAAGAATTCCTGCTGCTATACATGGATTACTACTAGCATAAAGGACTGGAAAGAACGATTTTTCTATGTTGATGATCGGTGCGTTCCGGAGTTTATGGTATGGAGGACGAAAAAGATGAAGTTCCCACCTCCTCTTCCTTAAGATTTTGAGTTTGATAGGGACTTATACGCAAACCTGATTAAGGAAGCAGGCCGCATACAAAGTTATCCGGAACACATTCTTGTCATGGGACGGATCAGCACGATTTGGGCCGAACCAGAGTGGTATCCTACCCTTAAGTGGAACGGAGAGGGTTAGTCATGCCCTTTACTTTTGGCACGGTGTTCGTCGTGTCACTTGTATAATTATTTTATTTTTACTTTTATTCTTTCTTTCATTATACCGGACTTTGGATACTACTTGTTTGCTTTTTTTGCAGCTATGGGCTTGAGAGAAGCTTTAAGGTTGAAGTCCTTCGACTCTAAGGAGCTTGAGATCCGAGCCACAAGGACACCGAAAAGTGACCCTCCGTATCTAAACGTGGTGCAGGAGAACCTTTATCAAACCCGAGAGCCGGAAGCTCCGGATGTTCATGGAGGGTCAGCTGGGCAGGGAGGTTCGGGCTTGAATCCTGCGGTGCAGACAACAAATGTTGTTCCGGTTCAAACGGTGATGGTGACCGGTAGTGGTAAGGGTAAAGGTAAAGAAACTGGTTCGATCGGGTCGAAAGGATCTGGTTCCAAGTTTGTGATTGACGACGAAGGTGTCCATCTGTCTGTAGGAGATGAAGAAGAACGTGCTGAAAATTTAAAAGAGGGTGGCGATGATGACGTGGAAGAGGAGGACGAAGAGGAGCAGCCTCAGATTAACTTGAAGAGAAAGAGGGCTCCGTCTAAGTCTGGTCCGAAACCTAGGCAAAAGAAGACGAAGACGGGCCTTAAGACTATTACTCTAGATGACGATGATGACCAAGTCACTGAATTTTCTGTCGCTAGAGGCGTGTTGGCGAATTTAGACGCTCATCTTCATGGGGGTCGTACCCCAAGGGACCATCCGTTAAACATTCCGTCGAGCCCATTGTCCTTCGGGGGAGGTGCCACCAAGGTTGTCACTGATGTTCTTACGTCCGATCCCAAGAAGATCGAACCTTCTCCTTCGGGTAAGTTCACCACGGGGGTTGCTTCTAACGTATCAAGGCCAAGCCCCAAGCCAGTTGATGGTGGGGACAGTGCCTCCTCGTCCCCTTTGTGGTTTAATACTGAAGCTGTTTTCTTATCACGGGAGTTAGGTTCGGGTGGCATTGAAGATATGGATTCAGCTCGGGCATTGGAGAAATATGTTCCGGATTGGTCGCTGACGAACAAGGATCGGATAGTGGATGCTTTGTCGGCGAAAATGGCATTATTTCATTTGGGGACTCCCGCTGAGCATTCTCATTATCGGAAGATGAGCGGCCCGGAGCTTGGGAATGCCCTTATGTTAAATCAAGCTCAATCTAATTCATTGGTGGTGGAGTCATACAAACGTTGGATCGAGTCGGAGTCAACCTGTAACAAGCTCCGACGCGAAGTTGCCAACTTGAAGAATGAAGATAATGTTCGGTCGAAGACTAAACAGGAACTGAGCTCTCTTCGGGCTCAGGTTGATCGTTTAAAGGAGCAAAACTTAGAGGCAAGAGAGGTTAATAAATCAACCCAAGCTTCGGCTGCGGCCGCTTATGAGGCTCGAGACAAGGCTCTTCAAGATTTAGAAATTTTTAAGTCAAAAGTTACTGTCTTGGAGAAAAAATTGTCTGATGCGGAGAAGAACCATGCAGCCGAACTGAAGGAAATGCATACGTCTCACGACCAACTTCTGGCCGATTATCACCGCCTAACTGATGGTATGTTCATAACCCTTTTATCTTTTATTGCTTCCCTTTCTTGCTTATTGAAACTTGTTTTTCTATAGCTAAGGACGAGCTGGAGAGAGCCCGTGACAGAGAGTTTGAGGCACACAAAACAACAATTGATGAGGCAAAAGGGATGCTGATACGATGCGAACGTGATATGATTGAATCGTTTGCCCAATTGTCGGAGCTTAAACTTACCAAACAATGGTTCTTAATAGATGGGATCGCATGGGTTGTCAAGCTGGTGCATCAAAGCCCGGAACTGGAGAAAGTTGTTGCAGATTTGGTGAACAGTGTTAACGCGGTTGGAGCGAATGAAGGTATTAAGTACGGTTTTGAGGCTGCGAAGGGCCCCGCTCGATCCTTTGAGGAAGTTCCAGGGTATGATGCAGATGCCCAAGACAAGTTAGATGCTGCGGTGAAAGCTTTCGAAGATTTTCACATCTCTGTTCTTGGAAAGGTTGCTGATTTAGTAGACGAACCTTTGTCCGTTATCAAGCAACAAAGCGAACTTCCCATAGTGAGAGAAGAATTCGAAGCTTGAAACTTGTTCATATGACTTTTGGCTCTTATTTGCTATCATAACCGTACAACTTTTAACATTTATTTTCTTTGGCATGTAACTAGTACAATTTTTTGCTTGCAAGTATTTGACTGCCATGTTTTGTATGGAATCAGACCTTATCATTGGTTATTCAATCCTGGCCACTTAGCTTTCAG
Organism: Helianthus tuberosus; assembly: GCA_030545235.1. Lineage (NCBI taxonomy): Eukaryota > Viridiplantae > Streptophyta > Magnoliopsida > Asterales > Asteraceae > Helianthus > Helianthus tuberosus. The sequence goes on from CM060416.1 coordinate 126,632,027, forward strand.
TTTGCGTCCAAACTTAACTGTTCGACCAGGATTTTGGTTCGGTCATCTCTGGTGACCGGAACATAACTTAGAAATTCTTTTATATATGTATATTATTTTTTTTTACATAATCGAATTGTTTAGAGTCGGAGCGTTTTAAATACGGACCGCTTTGCTTAATAGATTTAGTTATTTTTTGAACTATTTAAGCCTTCTCGATCGGCGCGAGGCATGGGTCGAGGCCCGTTTGTGCACATTTATGAAATTGTTCGAACTTATACGCATGCTGTTCTTTATACTTATAACAGTACAGATCGCTTTATTGATTTACTAATCATAGATCCGGGGAAAAACCCTCCCGGTTACAAATAGAATATAAAAATATCGGGGCATTACCCTCCCGAATTACATATGGAATTTTGGAAATAAGACAAAAGATAGCGATCTTTTTGGCCGTGACAGGCTGTTCACATGAAGCACTTCTTTAAATGCACCCCATTCCACGTCCGGGGTACAGGAGTTCCATCAATTTTCTCCAACACATACGAGCCTTTGTCGCTCGCCTCTTTGACCCGATACGGTCCCTCCCACTTAGGGGTTAGCTTACCAGGGGCTTCGATGCGGCTCGCATCATTGTTTCGGAGCACATAATCTCCGACCTTGAACTTGTATAGTTTGGCCCGGGCGTTATAATATTTTTCAATCTTCTTCTTGTATCGGGCTTCCTTGATCGCCGCGATGTTCCGGCGTTCTTCTAACAAGTCAAGGTTGGACCGGAGTTCAAGCTCATTTTCTTCCCAATTCTTGCACCTCTGGTTAGGGAGTCCGATCTCGGCAGGAATCACTGCTTCGGTACCGTAAGTAAGACTAAACGGCGTTTCTCCGTTGCTAGTCTTATGCAGTGTTCGGTGCGCCCATAGAACGTTCGGCAACTCGTCTGCCCAGCCTTTTCCCTCGTAACCAAGCCTCCTCTTTATTCCATCGACGATTCGCCGATTTATCTGTTCAACCTGCCCGTTACCCTGGGGGTGGGCGACCGAGGAGAAGACTTGGTTAATTTTCAGATTTTCACACCAGCGTTTGAACGGGTTCTCGGCAAATTGCTTTGCATTGTCGCTTATAATATAGAGTGGAAGACCGAATCGGCATACTATTTGCTCCCAAAAGAACCGCGTCACGTTGTAGCCGGAGATGATTGTAAACGGCCGAGCTTCCACCCATTTCGTGAAATAATCCACCGCGACTAATAGATACTGCGCACTTCCGCTTGACCTTGGAAAAGGTCCAACAATATCAACGCCCCACTTTTGGAAGGGCCATGCTGCAGTTACCGGTATCATTTCATTCTTGGCTCGGAGGCTGATTGGTGCGTGCTTTTGGCACTCGTCACACTGTTGGAGCTCCTTCACAGCACTTTCATGCATCCCGGGCCAGTAATATCCTGCATTCTTGACCTTTGTCACGATCATCTTAGGTCCGGCATGGATGCCGCAGATACCATAATGTATCTCCCTGATGATATAACTGGCTTGCTCCGGGTCCAGGCATTTCAACTGAGGTCCCAGAAAGGTCTTTCGGTATAGCCCGCCTTCTTGCATCTGGTATTGAAGAGAATTGATTTGGACCTTTCTTGCTTCCGCTTTATCGGTTGGCAGAACGTCATGCACCAAGTAATTAACTATAGGTGTCATCCATGTTTGCGATGGTGCTTCGACTTGCATAACCTGCGGAGTTGCAATTGATGGTGCGGTCAAAACTTCCACTCTTACTTCTTTGGCTAGGTGACTGAATGACACCGACGCCAACTTGCTCAGGGCATCAGCCTTCTTGTTCTTGCTACGAGGAATATGCTCGACCTTGCATGCTTCAAAAGATGCCATAGTTTGCTTTACTTGTTCGAGATACTCGATCATGCTTGCTTCCCTTGCCTCGTACTCCCCGTTTACTTGGTTTGCCACGAGCAATGAATCTACATGGGCAATAACATTTTTTGCTCCGACTTTTAATGCTAGACGCAGACCAGCCAAGAGAGCCTCGTATTCTGCTTCGTTGTTCGAGCTTTTAAACTCCAGCCGGAGCGCGTATGTTATATCCGTTCCCTCTGGATCGGTGAGAATTAGACCTGCCCCTGCTCCTTCGGAACTGGAGGCTCCGTCGGTATACAAGGACCAGGGCTTCTCTGGAGCATTTTCAACATCTTCCCGTCCTTTGTCTTCCGGGATTTCAACTAGGAAGTCGGCTATCACTTGCCCCTTTAATGGTCCTTTGGTTCGAAAAGTGATATTGAACGCGCCCAACTCTATCGCCCATTTAGCCATTCGACCTGAAACTTCAGGTCGGCGGAGAACGTGCTGGATTCTCTGATCCGTTCGTACTTCGATTGGGTGGGCTTGGAAGTACCGGCGAAGTCTTCTCGAAGCATGTACTAGTGCCAGGGCCAATTTCTCCAAGTTTGAGTACCTTGTTTCATAGTCTTTTAACGTTCGGCTTACGTAATAAATGGGGATCTGTTTCCCGGTACGGTGAGCAACTAGCACCGCACTGATAGCTCCGAGCGACGCGGCTAAGTATACTGTTAACACCTCATCTTCTTATGGTACGGTGAGAGTTGGCAGAGTACCCAAACAAGCTTTAAGCTCTTCAAAAGCTCGTGCGGCTTCTTCCGTCCATTTAAACTCTGATCGGAAGCTTTTCCTGAGAACATCCATGAACGGAAGCGATCTATCTGCTGCCTTTGATAAGAACCGATGGAGAGCAGCTAATCGTCCGTTTAAGGACTGAATTTCCTTAACCGTCGTCGGAGGTTTCATTGTAAGAACAGCATCAACCTTGTCTGGGTTGGCTCGCAAACCTTTTGATCCAACCATGACCCCCAGAAACTTACCTTCTTCTACCCCGAACGTACATTTTTTGGGGTTTAACTTCATGTTGATGCTTCGGAGTCGGGTGAATGTTTCCAGTATATCTTTTAACATGGTGGCCTCATCATGACTTTTGATCACGATATCATCAATGTACACTTCTACGTTTCGCTCGATCTGATCTTTAAAAGCTTTGCTCATCAGACGCTGGTACGTAGCACCAGCGTTTTTCAAACCGAACGGCATCTTAGTAAAACAATACACTCCTTCATTGGTGACAAAGGCTGTCTTATCCTCGTCTTCGACCGCCATTTGTATTTGATGGTATCCTTTGTAAGCATCCAAAAAACACTTCAATCTGAACGTGGCGACGGAATCAATTTTTTCATCGATCTCCGGTAGAGGAAAACAATCTTTCGGGCACACATCGTTTAAATCGGTGAAATCAATGCACATTCTCCATGAATTATCTTTTTTCCGCACCAGAACGGGATTTGACACCCATGTTTGATACCGGACTTCTCGAATGATTCCCGCATCTAGAAGGCTTTTAACATCTTTTGCGATTGCTTTGGCTCGATCCGGCGCCATGTGCCTTTTTCGTTGTGCAATTGGTTTAATCGATTCTTTCACGTTCAGGTGATGTTGTGCCATAGATCTGGGGACTCCCTGCATATCGGAGTGCTTCCATGCAAAAACATCTATCGAATTGCTTAACAATTCCCATAGGAGCTTCTTTGTTCGTTTAGGGAGCTGAGCACCAATAGCTACTTGTTGTTCGGGAAAATCTGGATTGATTGTCCAAAGTTCCGTAGGTACCTCGGACTTTTTGGAGCTCGTTTCTGTTGCATGTCTTACTTCGGCGACAAACGAGCTTGATTCTGAGAAGATAGTGGCAACTTCAGCCTCAGTAGGGAATTTAATAGCTCCATGTATTGTTGAACTGATCGCCCCAAGAGCTCTTAACCCGGGTCGTCCGAGTATTATGTTGTGTGATGAATGAGTGCCAACAACCAGGTAGGTTAGTTGGACTGTCCGGCTTTTGTCACCTTCTTTGAATGTGGTCGGAAGGGTGATCTGTCCTATCGGACGGACCACCTCTTCGGAGAAACTGATCAAAGGGGTGGAGACTTCAATTAACCTCTTCTTCACTTGGGGGTTCAGCTGCTGGAAACACTGTAGATACATGATCTCAAAGGCGCTTCCTCCGTCCACGTAAATTCGTCGGACCAGATGTCCGGCGATGACGGCCGAAATTGTAATTGGTCCGTCTCGAGCATCATCTGGATCGATCGGAGGGAAGTACATTGGTTGGTGCATCCATGCTGCCATATGCTGGTTCGATCGTTTTACCCCTCTTGGCTCGGCTGACCGGATCATGTTGATTCCGGGTTCGGTGTTCGGATTATCAATTGCCGCTGTTGTCTTCTTCCCATCTTTCACTTCTTTCACAAGGTGCGAGAGTTTACCGGACCGTACGGACTTTTCGATTTCCTGCTTCAGAGCCCAACACTCATCAGTTGTATGACCCTTGTCTCGGTGGTATTCACAATACTTCTTGGAATGCCTGTCCGAGGTGGGTCGTTGCTTAGACGGCGTGGGGAAACGAGTAGTCTCCGTGGTGAGGATTTCACTTGGTGATTTGGTGAGCTCGGAAAAGGTGTTGAAACGCACGTTTCCTGTTCGGAAACTGCCTCGATCCGACTTCTGATACGGGCCACGGTTTCTGTTCCAGCTGCTGCTTCTATCTTTTGGTGGCGACGCATTGCGTTTCCATGAAGTGGTTCGAGCCTTGGCATTTCTTGCTGAAGCTTCGCTCGGTTGACCGCAGGCACTTTTTCCCCGAACAAAGGCTCGAGCTCTCTCCATAAGCGTCTCCATAGTTTTCGGGAGATCTTCATGGAGTTTCTCCACAAGTTGATTGTTCCGAACTCCGTGACAGAACCCAGAGACTCGGAGTTGGTCCACCGCACCACTTATCTGCATGCTTTCTCGATTAAAGCGGTCAATAAAATCTTCTACAGACTCTCCGTCTCGGCGCTTTATATGGTGAACCTCAGTAATGTCTTTTTTGCAACGTCGCTGCTGACAGAAATTTTGCAAGAAAATACGTCGGAAATCTTCGAAGTGGTCGATCGACCCCTCCGGCAACCCATCAAACCAAACCCTCGCCGATCCGGTGAGAGTTTGGGCGAACATAAGACACCAAGCCTGCATAGGCCACTGCTCGACCTTAGCCGCTCCGGAAAACGCGAACATATGGTCGTCTGGGTCAGACGTACCATCGTAAAACTTCAATGTGGGAGGCATCTTCAGCTTAGCTGGGAGTGGGGCATTAGCGATCCGTAACGTAAACTTTGATTGGGAAGTCATTGACGTGGGGTGGTACGGCATAAGCAGCTCTTGATCTTGGGGGTTTAAACCCATAGATCCCTGGAGAAACAGGTCGTTTAGACCGTTATTCATTGGAGCACTTGTAACCGAAGAAAATTGTGTAACATGAGTTATAGGAGTGGAGATCATAGAACTTACCATAGATCCAGAAGCGAAGGTGCCAACAGAGACGGGATTTCCCCCTGGATAAACGTTGTTAAACAAATTTGCTCGGAGACTTTGCAGCATCTCATCTCGTTGCTGCTGCTGCTGTAACTGACGCAACAGATCAGCATTCCTTAAAAGGAAAGCGTTGTCGAAGGTGGGTAATGGCGTGGCAACCGGGGCAGTAACAGACAGCGTGGTGACAGAACTTCCGCCTACAGGATTTGCAGCTGGAGGAGCCGACGCAGGGCCTATCGAAGCTGCTGAGGCGACAACTGCTGTTGAAGCAGTTGTGGAGTTAGTATTTCCTTCCCATATATCATTGTAAGATGGGAAAGTGCTGGTGGAGGCTGCTGTCGTTGATTCTGCCATGATTTCAAATTAACAAGAACACAGGAACAAATTATGTGAATTCGAGGGGATGGCGCCACTGAAGACTCAAAGACCAGTTGGTACGACCTGGTCAGAGTGAAGCTTCAGATGACCTAGCAAGGAACCTGCAAGATCACAAGAGAACAAACACCGTTAGCCTCGTCACAGGGAGGGGGGCCTCTCTGTGACCAAGCTCGGGCGTGAGAATAAGTATTTATGAGGAGGAAATAGGTCAGGGGGAGAGAGAGGAGAGTTAGAGAGAGAAAGTAGCGATTACCCCTTTTTGGAGGTCCAAGTATGGTATTTATAGTCTTTGGATGTGCTGACGTGGAAAGTTAGTTAGGGCCGGACCAGTCGCTGTCATGGCAGTTATGGAGGTGGGACCCAGTTAGTTACGCCGCACCGGGGTGTCTAAACGACTCGTCTTATGGTGCAAGATTCGATCCGTCCTTAGTGTGCCATGATTCGGTCCGGTCAGGGACGTATCCTCATCAGGTAGCGCCAGTAGTTTTGTCGGCCATTGCCGCCGGCCTCCCCCCTCGATTAATTGATAGTGTTGATAATGGTGATGATGAACGTGATTTCCGGCGACTGTTTGTGAATCGAAGATTCGGCTAGGCAACCAATTGAAACTCATTCAACACAATCAGAATAATATCCAAATTTGAGCAACAAACCTGAACATGTAGCGTGGTCAATACAAACAGAATAATATCCAAATTTTCAGGAGTTATGCCGGACTTTACTGGGACGATCGGAGCTTGAACGGAGTTATGTCGGACATTACATGCTTTCTCTCTCATCTGATCTCACTCTCTAAATACTTAAATAAATATATAAATTGTATTGAAAAATTAGAAAAGACCAAAATACCCTCACATGCAAAGCATGTGAGGTAACTTAACTAAAAAATCTAACGGTGTTAATGGTAAAGGTTGAACCTGTAGCAAAACATGAACATAAAGGTTGGTTTTTGCCGATTTCATAGTGAAATGTATGAAGTGCAGTTTGGGGCAAACATAAAGGTTGTTTTTTGCAATTTTGTCTTAACAAAATGATAAAAACAACTAAAAAGTTTGAATTGTATTAACGTAAAACTTGAGGGAGAGGGTGCGTTCAGTAAAAATAAAAGGAAGAGAGTACGTTTAGCAAAACTTATTCACTCTCTAAATTTTTGTGCTAGTATTTATAATATTTTCAGAATTATTTAAAAACTTATATTTATTTATTTAAATTCAACAATAAAATCTTTCTTTATTTTAAATTCCTCAATTCTATATTTACGTGATTTCATATTTAATTATGATTAAAATTAAAATTTTGTTTTGTATACAAATCAATACCAAAACTAATCACTAAAACTAAAAAATATAGATATCATATCACTAACAAAATTACTATCCACGTACAAATACTTACCATATTTATCTTTACCACACATATTTCCAGTTTAAGATTTTCTAGTTATCTGAATATCTTTTTTGTATTATCAGTTGGCGGATAGGCTTGAGTCGTATGTCGTCCACTTATTGGCCCGTCGTAAAAAAATTAAAAATCGATCTCTGACGTCACTGTCCTTATTAAAAAGGGTCATGCATTCACACCTTCTTAATCATTGTTTGTTTCGGCTTTCAACTTTAAACACCGGAAATTTTTTCGGCCGAGAAGCCAATTTTCAATTTTAATGGCCGCTATCTTCAGTACACTTCTTTTCCTGCTCACTTTATCAGGTAACACTCTAAAATTCTATTTACTTTACTAGAAAACTAATTGTGCATGCGTGTTCCGTCGCAAATAGACTTTGCGACCGAAACACCGGATGCAAATACTTTATATTGTAATGTTTTTTGTGACCGAGTTGCGACTGCTTGATAATGCTACCGGTTTCAGCTACTGTTTAGCAACTGATATTTATGTTATATTTTTGATGCTGGTGATTAGTATTTATAATTTGGTTCAATTAGTTACTTTTTACGATTTATGTGACCGAATGACAACTGAAACTGGGCGGTTTAGCTCGTTGTAAATGTTGCGACGATAATGACTTTGGTCGCAAATAAGTCACTAATTTGAGAGTTCTTTTTTTTCTTCTTCATGATTGCCTAGTTTCTACAAGGGGAACTAGGGGCCCTCCTAATCCTATGCCAATTGATGAAAAACTCAACCGGTCGTTTAAAAGTAGGGGCTTTAACGTAAGCCTAACCTCGAACGGACGTTAGAAAGAAAACAGTGTGAGATTAGATTGTTAGTGGCATGTGTATAGGTGACCATTATTCTACTAGTACTAGACACCATTAATTTTGACAAGAATATATATACAAATACGTGAGATGTTTGCTCTTGGTTTTTGTTTGAATTCAAGATTTGTTTTTTTTTTTTTTTGTTTTCTGGTGATTTTAATCTAAAATCTATTGAATAATATGTTTCCCAGAATCATATGTTACTATCTTCAGCATTGGAGTTGGGGTCAACTATGGACGGATTGCCAACAATCTTCCATCTCCATCTCAAGTACCAAACCTCCTTAAATCTTTGAACATAAATAGAGTAAAAGTTTATGATTCCGAGCCCAAAGTGTTGCAAGCATTTGAAGGAACTGGTATTGAGTTAATCGTTGGTTTAGGGAACGAATTCCTTCAGAAAATGAGTGATCCTCAACAAGCTCAAACATGGATCCAACAAAACATACAACCTTATCTTTCACAAACTAAAATCACATGTATTAATGTCGGAAACGAAGTTTTAGGAGCAGATGATGGTCAATCAGCATCATTTGATTCATATCTTCTTCCAGCTATGAAGGCTATGTATGCAGCTTTAGTTAATCTTGGATTAAACAAACAAGTTTGTATAACCACAGCTCATTCGCTTAAGATCTTGGCAAGTTCTTCGCCCCCTTCACAAGGGGTGTTTCGCGAAGACATGGTTGAGTATATAAAGCCGATTCTTGACTTTCATTCGCAAGTTGACTCGCCTTTTTTCATCAATGCTTACCCTTACTTTGCATACAAAAGTGACCCGGACAATGTCAGGTTGGAATACACGCTTTTTGAACCAAACGAAGGGACAGTTGATCCAAATACGAATCTAAAGTATGATAACATGTTATATGCACAAATTGATGCGGTTTATTCGGCTATAAAAGCATTGGGTCATACTGATGTTGAGGTCAAAATCTCTGAGACTGGATGGCCTTCTAAAGGAGATGAAAATGAAGCTGGTGCGACAGTAGAAAATGCAGGAATGTATAATAGAAATTTGATGCAAAGGATGCAACAAGGACAAGGTACTCCTGCTCATCCTTCGCAGCCCATTGACATTTACATTTTTGCCCTTTTTAATGAGAATATGAAAAACGGTTCGACTTCAGAGAGGAACTTCGGGTTGTATTATCCTAATGGCACTTTGGTCTATGACCTTGGTGTACAAAGTTATGCACTTCCAAGAATGGGCTATTCATCCTCACATAAAAAAGTAAGTAACACATATGTTTTAGTTTTGCAATGCGTATCCAAATTCCTAATTGCTTATATGATTATTTGAAAGTGAAGTAAACTGTTTTGAATAAGGAGTTTGAAGTTGCTTATTATTCCAAACTGCATGCATATAAAATTTAGGGAAACTGGCATGTAATAATCCCACTTAGACCTTATTGGCCATTAATAATCCCACCTCAGAATATTCCCCCCATCAGTCCCACCTTTCACCTATTTTTCCTATAATGGTCCCCCGTTAAAAAAACTTAACGTAGTTAAACTTTTTTCCAACTTACAAACAAATTTTTTAGGGCTTTTGATTAGAACGACGATACGAGTCCATTGATGTAAAACTTGCCTCGAAACGGTGCTCCAAACGATGAAAATGGCGCTTCAATTCGGGTGTTTAAATTTCCAATTAACAAAAATCAAGTCACTTGGAGCACCATTTCGAAGTAAGTTTTACATCAATGGACTCGTATCATTGTTCTGATCAAAAGCCCTAAAAATCTGTTTGTAATTTGGAAAAAAGCTTAACTCCGTTAAGTTTTTTTAACGGGGAACCATTGTAGGAAAAATAGGTGAAAGGTGGGATTAGTGGGGGGAATATTCTGACGTAGGATTATTAATGGCCAATAAGGTATATGTGAGATTATTACAAGTCAATTCCCCTAAAATTTAAGTAACTATACATTATTAATAAGCGATCTTAAACACCCCCTTATGACTTATGAGTTACAATTCATATATGTTTGATGAAATATATCAAATTTTGAGGGTTTTCTATTGGTTTTTGCATTTTCAGGCTTTCTCCATCTTCATTTGTCTTCATTTGGGCCTGTGGATCATACTCATTGCTTAAGAGACGAATAGTTACACTAGTACACAATTGATCAAAAGATGCTACGGGTGTTTTTAAAAGATGCGGTTCCCCTCTCTAACCGCATCTTATGGGTGTTTTTAAAAAGATTTATGTTTATTTTGAAAAAAAAGCATGAGATAAAAGATGCGGTTCTTATGTAACCACATCTTATGGGTGTTTTGAAAAAATCAAGAGCCAAAAGATGCGGTTCTAGAAACGCATCTCTTGATATAACAGTAATAAAAAAAAACAAATAATAAAGATAATTAAATATATACTAATATGATTTATTTATTTATTTTTATTAATGATACTAAATAACAAAATATAAAAAAGGTTTTCATATATATATACATAGTATTAATAATAACATATAAATAATTTTCTTAGGATAACCAAATTACTTTTTTTCATGATTACAAATATTACTTAATATTTTTTATTAATTTATTCTGTATATTGGTACGTAATTATATATTTATATGTATTATGCGTGTATATATGTATGTGTCAATGTATGTATATGTGTACATATCGATGTATCATTAAATGATTAATAAAATAGGTCTTAATCATTTATAGATGATCACGTGCATGTTTCTTGAACATATCCATGCTACATTTTTTGTTAATGAAGGCCGTTTAGGATGATTGATATGCCAATTAGGGACAGTGGTACTCAGCTAAGGTTGTTCACGCTCTATTTTTGTCAATGACGGGCTTTAACGATCATCAGTGGTCTATTAGGATGATTAATGGACCAATTAGGCCAGTAATGGTCAACTAGGGTTGTTCATGCTACATTAATGTCAATGAAGCTTGTTTAGGATAATTAATGGCAATGTTGCAGAATTCGGCCTAGGCGACTGATTAATCGGCGCCTAGGCGGTAATCGGAGGTCCATCGCCTAAATTTTGCCAAACCGACCATACTAGGCGGTAATGGTCAACATCGGTCAAAGTCGTCAAAATCGGTCAAAAATGGCAAAAAACAGGACCTAGTCGGTCAAATATGAGGTCAAAATTGGATCATAATGAGCCAAAATCGAACCAAATCAGTAAAAAAGGAATGAGTTCTTACCTCGATTTGAACCAAAATCGGATATGAACTCGTCTCCATTGTGCAAAAAATCGACCCACATTGAAGAACTAATCGATTAGATGAAGCGAAACTGGGCATAAGTTTGTGTTCTTGTGTTGTCTGATGAAAACAATGGAGATGGGGGTAGGAGGTGGGTGACCTTAGTACACCGGCTCATGGCTGGTGATTGAGAGAGAATTTTGTGGCTACGAAAAGTTAAAAGGGTAGACCATGGAAACCAAGGTCAAAAAGGGACATTTTGATCTGGCCCAACCTGCTCGTTTGTAGTCTCGTTCTCTGAAACCGGTTTGGACCCAACCTGATTTGAAAAACATGTTTCGAAAAAGTTTTTTCCCCAAATCGGTTTAAACCCTATACTAATCGATTTGTCTGTTTTATTCATCAACCCGGTTTGGTTTATTAAAAAAAAACGGATTTGTACACCTCTAACAACAACCTTAGCTTTTTAATATATATTATTTTTTTCATCTTTTACATTATAAACACACTACTTTTATTTAGAAAGTTATTTCAAATTATTTTTAAATTAAGGGTACATTTTGTCTTGTTTATTTATGTTTTATAATTAAATATATATAAAAAAATTATGATTAAAAACCAATTTTATTTATTTTCCCCAAATTTGATTTGTATTCACCTGTTCCCCATTTCACCAAATTCCCTCCCAATCTTAATTCAATTCCCGCTCCCTCCTCTAAATTGAGTTCCCTCCCACCATTTCAATTTTCAATTTTTCATCAGCCTATAGATAATTAGATACTACACAGCAAGTCGGTTTCACATTTTACTCTTTCACCAACAAAACCCCCTTTTCTTTCCCTCTTATTCTTCTTTGATTTTGAGAGTGAAGTGTTAAAGTAGCGAGAGAAACTTTTACCTCTCGATCTGCTCACGTTGGTCTACAGGTAAATGTGTATTTAGATTCTGAATGTTGGATGTCCGTATCGACTTTGATCTACGATTAAGTTGTTTTTTTTTTTTTTTGGATTTATGACATTATTTCGCTGAAATGGCTACAATCGATACAACTATTTTTTTGGAAATTTTATTTGTTGCATGTTTGGGTAAAAGCTTGTGTTGATTTACTTGTTTTTTTTGTTGAATTTGGATATTGATTCAGTAAATATTATCGAGTAGCGATGGTGTTTATTACATTCTGTATTTTATATGGGTGTTTTTAACCAACTTTAATGCTCGAACAAATTGATATTGTGTGGATGTAAGATAAGGGCTTCAGTATAACTCAATTGTGTGATAACTTTATTGTATATTATTTTTTATGCTTGTATTAAGCTTAATTAATAAACAGTTGGACTTTTTAGTTCTTTTTTTTAATATAAAAAATGTTAATTTTGGTATTGATCAATGGATGTTTAGTTTTAGGTTTACTAACTTACAGATCAATGGACGTTTAGTTTTATGTTTACTTGTGTATTTATATCAATTTAAAAGTGTGATCTAAATCGTTTGTTTTGATTGCTGGTGCTTATTGTTGATAAAGCAATACATGTAAGCATTTTTATGACTACCGTTTTGAAACAAACTTATTATGTTTTGATTGGTTTGTGAACTTCTAAAGCTTTTTAAACAAAATCCGTTGTATTAAATGCTAAAAAGCAATAGTGGACATGTCTATCACATGGAAGATGATACATGAAGAGGCATGGATCTGTAAAATCGACACATGTTATCCAACCTATCTCTAATTATGAAGTTTTTTTTTTTTAATTTAGTCGATGCTCTCGAATTTGCTTTATATTGGTCACTTGACAATATCTAATACTTGTATGTTCATTTGCAGATTGTAGCTACCATGATGCCTGATGAATATAGGTGAAAAAAGGTAGCATGACAACCCAAAATTACATTGTCTTTATTATGTTTGTTTATGGTAACCTAACTTTAATATCAAGATTTGATCTTTATGTTAAATTTGATTACCAAGTGTATATTATAGACAATAATCTATTTTTTTTAAATATTATTTTAACCTTCTTCAGGTGATGAACCTGGTGTGCCACTTTGACCAACTAAGGAAAAAAAGATATAGCACAACTAGTGACCTGCTTATAATTAAACTAATAAAATTGCAGATTTGGATACTATTATAGGTACAATTGCTGAATGAGGAAATAAGGCAACTGCGACAAGCGAAAGAAACAAAAAAGATTAGAGAAAGAAAAAGAAAGAGTAGAGAATCTCAAAATGATGGACCAATTTAAGGAAAATTGGATTGCAAATGCCGAAATGAAAGAACAAGTTCAATCCACAAGAATTGATGAATGTGATGTGTTTACTTGGAAGGGATCATTTTAATATTTCGTCTTATAATGATTTCAGGACAAGAAACAATATAAAGCATGGGGAACAATACTAGGCTAAGGAGATAACTCTGTTGTGCATTAAAAAAACAAGAAGTATGTATTTCTTTGATAGCAATATCACAATGTAGATGTTCATGTTCATCTTTAGTTTCATTTTGACTTGTGCAGCTGTGCTTTTTGTTTAAATTGGATACATACAGTTATTAATGTTGTGCATTAATGTAACATTATATTTTGTTAGGCAATATGGTTCTCATTGCAAGTGTAAATTGAAGACGTTGGCATTGGGTTACAAGTATGATGACATCGGTTCGGGACGCTATTGTATATCACTTTCATCATCTTTAGAGATATATGTATTTATGTTACTTTAAAACTCTTGTAATCTTGTGTTACTTTGAAACCTTTGTAATTTGTATTCTTGGGTTATATTATATTGGTTCTAATTTAATTTTGTTTTTTGTATATTTTATTTTCAATTTTAGATAATTTGATGATGATATAATTTATTGGGGATTTTTAATAAAATTTCCTGGATATATATATATATATATATATATATATATATATATATATATATATATATAGGGGATCGCTAGAATGAGAACCACCACGAGTTGTAAGAACCATGAGAACCGCGTCCCGCGGGTGGCCGTCGGCGACGAAATTTTTTTTACACCTAGATCCGTATATTTTAGGGGGGGTGTAAAATTTTCGGTTCAAACGGCGCGCCCGAGGGGGTAGTTTTTTACGCCCAAAGTTTGGGTTTTTTTAATTTTTTTAATTTTTCTTTATTTTTTTACCAAACTTTGGGCGTAAAAAACTACCCCCTCGGGCGCGCCGTTTGAACCGAAAATTTTACACCCCCCCTAAAATATACGGATCTAGGTGTAAAAAAAATTTCGTCGCCGACGGCCACCCGCGGGACGCGGTTCTCATGGTTCTTACAACTCGTGGTGGTTCTCATTCTAGCGGCCCCCTATATATATATATATATATATATATATATATTATTTCTCTAAAACACCAAGATATTAAGAAAAATTAGTTTTTGGTTAACATATCAAAAGATGCGGTTATAGAACCCGCATCTTTTGTGTATGTTAGGGAAAAGTAGTTTATTTGTTGATATATTAAAAGATGCGGTTCTAGAACCCCATCTTTTGGACCCGCATTATTTGGCGTATAGCCAAAAGATGCCTTGCCATAAGATGCGGGTCTATAACCGCATCTCATAGGCAATTTAACCGCATCATTTAGTCAAATCTGTACTAGTGTTAACTTCAAATTTTGTGACAAGTATATATAGGGAGCTCAAAGTCCCTAAAGAAGATGGTCATTAAAGATATTTTTTTTTAACAATCATGTCATATATTAAAGGTATGGTCACTAGTCTCCAACTTGTATTAAATCAGCCAACAATAATGGAGTATAGACTCTTGCTGCAAAGAAAATTCTTCATGTCTTATAGTATACAAAACTCCAAATTTTGTTCAATCAAGTATTAAAAAGTCATTCTACAATGTACCAATTTTTGGCAGCCTGCTAATATTAGAAAATGAAGGATAATAATAACTGAAAGCTCAATCAGTATCCTCAATGTCACTATATTTTTTTAATATAGAAATAGATGGTGTTGATGGGTTCAACTGATGAACTCAAACCCGGCATGTTTATTAAACAGATAACTAAGAATAAAACACAGACCTAGTTATTTTAGTGCCGTATAAGGAATTGACACTCCTATTATCAGTGACATCAACCCTAACAGCCCACTTAAAGTTATGTAACCCAAACATGACTCGTGTAACCCACTTATCTAAACGAGTTGCCGGTTGTAAAAGGGTTGGCAGGTTGTGTGTGAGCTATGAACAAGCTGTAAACAAGTTAAATAGTAAAATAGGTCATAAACAGCCTAACGAGTTAGTTATTATAGGGTCATACACATGTTGACCTTATAAAATGCATAACTTTATATTCTAATTTTTGGACAGGTTGATTCAAACATGTCAACCCGAACACCACATGTTTATTAAATGGGTAGTTAAAAACGAAAACACAAAATTTAATTAATTACTTTAGTGTCGTGTAAGGAATTGACACCTCTAGTTAGTTATCTTTCACTTCAATAAGCTAAATGAATCTAACTTGAGTATTTTTTGGTTTGTTTTTTCTTACATGTTGAGCAACATTTAAAAATTCTACTTAATTTGAAAGTGAACTCTTTAAAAGGTGCTTATCATTGTGACAACGGGGTGCCATATAACATCTGATTGATTCTGGAAATTAAGTGGGTTTCAACATCAAGAAATACATTTCTAACTTTACTACTGTTTCTTCTTGTCAGCTTGTCTTTTTGAGGATAAGATGACAGGCAATCTAATCTAGTTCACAACCAACTATTAGACTTGGCTGTTTCTTCTTGTCTTCTTGTCAGCTTGTCTTTCATAACCAACTATTAGACTTGGCTGATCTGATCCTCCTGACGGCCACAGTCACCATCAGTACTACCAGGGGTGGAGCCAATAAGTTTGTTCACCTCAAACTTATAACTATATAAACTGAGTTTGCTACCATATGGCTCCACCCTTGACCACCACCATCACTGCCATCCCCACCCCTATGTCATGTGCCATGTTGCATCTGTTTGCAGGTCGTCCATGAGAATTCGGGGGTCATGTTCGACTAGAAAAAATAAGCCTCTAAAATATAAACAAATACAAATAAAATAATGAATAATACAACGATAATTGTGATAAAGAATAAACAAAACAAAGCTATTGTAGCAAACAAGTTTAAAGAGTTAAATAAATTAGATTGGGTTATCCAGTTGGGTTATAAATTGTGACTTTTTGGTTGGTTTACATAGGGTTAATTGGGTTAAATGAAAAATGAGTTTTATCCGGGTAAAAGTAATTACGTTATTGATTTAAAAATAATATTATTTTTTAGAATATTAATGTCCATATCGGCAGTTTCATCCACAAAGGGAAATTACATTGAAATAGAAGGCAAGTGAGCAACAAGCTGTGCCGCTAACCCTTTATGGATAGCAAAACTAAGTCTTTTAAAAACTATATTTATAGATCCTAGGGTCATAACATTACTATGTATGACCCGTTGTGCTTTGGTGGGTCTCTAAGATCCTTTCGATGACCTATGTTGTGTTGAAGGGATATCTATATAATCCGATCGATTACGTAAAGCCCGCGGTAACAACGGAACCAGGGAAAGTATACAGAAAAGACAATTCTTTTCCATTATATTAGTATTAATTCATATTATATTAGTCTGTTAATTCATATTAGATTAGTCTTAGTTAGTGATCCCGGCTTAGTGAGTCCTTTCTTCAGTGATGAACTGTTGGCGGCAGTCCTACATTCCTACATTTTGTCTCCGTGGACCGACTAAGTAACTCCACACCCCCTCTGGTGCAAGGAAACTAAGAGTATAAAAAAGCAAATGGTATAAACACGTGTTGGTTGGCAAGCCACGCTTTCTCGTCTTTGGTCACTTTGCCCGAAGTAGCTTTTAAAACAGCCTGACCAACTACACTCCCAAGTCCACCAAAAGGTAAACTCCTGTTAGATCTACACATGCGTGTTTCCCTCCTATCCATATAAAGACCAAAATGTTAGCTGGTCCGAGTGTTGATCTTACTTTCAATGGGTGAGTCAAGAAAATCACAAATGCTTCTTTCTTGATAGAAATCACGACACGTCTGAATCTATAAAAAATAACATCCTTAACCAAATCGTGTCAGTACTTGAATCCTGGGAGCGTTCTACAATGTACTGCATGCTCTCCAAAGGAGTATAAACATACCTTACGACAAACAAGTCATAACTCATCAACCAGAAATAGGGGAATTGTGAAACGATACTTAAGTATAGTATGATACTCCACTAGCGGCGTATGTTGGTCTAGCCCATCTATAGGAACCGCGAGAAGGAACTCTTGAGCATGTGGTGCTTGTAAACGCTCAAAAAAGGTTTTTTTGTTTAATGGTCTTGTCAAACTGTACTTCCATGTTATTGACAATTTTACAAAAAAATGGCACTCGCCAATGCATATTAGGTTTTAATGGGGAGGTGTCCTTGTCGTATCTAGGAAGACAAGCCAAAGCACACACATAATTATACTCCATACCACATATGCTACTGTCTTGTAAGATGTGGTCTTGTAGCACTCAAGATTGGACCCTCGAGGCCATATATGCATAGAATGAAGTCTCTACAGCTGAATACAAACCCAAACCACCATGTCCTTAGTCGCCCTGCGTAATCATTTGTTATAGAACACTACATCCTCCATGTGTGTGGGCCGATAAGTCCCCAAGCCAAAGAAAAGTTTTAAAATACCCATACATGATCGAAGCAAGAGTAGCTTACTCCGTGGGTCACCTAGTTTTGTTCTTTGAAACTACTTTTAAATGCTTTTGGGTTGTCATGTTAACTGCTTTTGGGATGTATGTGACACTACTCTATTGGTTGTTATGTTAAAGTGTTGTGGTTTTTATGTTTCCCACCTTTTATATGATATTTGGTATTTCTCTATTGTGGCTGCTTTTTAATGCTTTAATATTTGGGTTTATAGCTGTTTTTGCACATTATATTGCTTCTATTTTGGTCACAAAATCACGCATGGCAGGTTTGTTAGACATTATTTGCATGTTTGGTTAATTTTGAAGGCAACATATAAGTAGCATTAATGGAGGTTTGGTTAGTCCAATTTAAAAGAACATCTACAGGTTTGGTTAAGCAAGTAAATGTCATAGATGCATATGTTTGGGTTTATAGTTGTTTCCATTGAAGCACCTTGCACAACGATGAAGATAATTATCGTTAGTTAATTCGAGGGAAAAAAGAAAAAAAAGGGTATTCTAATTAGAAATCCGATGTGAAATGACCATATTACCCCACGTGTGAGGCACGTGGGGTATTTAACGGGAAAATATATGACTATTGTCGCAGCCCCCGACCCCTACCCCTACCCCGGGAGCGGTGTTGCGAGATCCAGATCAGTGGTATCGGTGTTTATTAATTTGCAGCGGAATACATCAGGACCGTAGTTAGGAAATATTTCTATTAGAGTAAAACACCAAACTTTTTATAATAATACATCATTGGGGTAAAAACCCAAGTTCATTTGACAATACATTTGTAGGGATAAACCCTAATTATTGAAAACAAAAACTCCTTTTTATTTAGGTAACTTTTATAACCACTTTTCCAAGCCTTTAGTGCTCTCCAGCTGGCTTCTATTTGGCTTTCAAATTGTGTTACCTGAAACACGTTTTAAAAACATTTTATCAGCACGAAATACTGGCAAGTACATTCCATTTTGGTAAAACATTAGTTGTTTACACATTACAATATTAAGGGCGATTACAATGTTAATATCTACACAATTACTCGGTCAGTACGTGTCACTCGACAGATCTGTGACTATGGTCATATCACACATTGGATACCCGTGCCCAATTGTGAAGGTTATCAAGTACTGTATACAAACCCCATAATATTGGTAACAATTGTAGAATTACAAAGACTTAATCACTGTAATTGTATTTGAAAACATTTGAGGTTTTGGTAAAACATTTTGACTCTTAAAAATGTACTCTCAAATAGTGAGAAAAAGTGAATGTACTTACTTTGTTGGCTTAGGTGTGATGTGTCCAAAATGCAACATATAAATTACATCAATTATGGCATAAAACTAACCCTTTTTTTAGTACAAATGTTGGAAAAAGTGTGTTTCTGTCTTCCTTTTGTATTTTCAGGATTAAATGAGCTCAAATTAACAAAAGAAGCAAAAAGACAGCAAAATCTAACATAAATACAAGACAAGGAACAAACGTGACATGCCCGACCCCACGACAGCATCTTCCCAAGCAAAACAAGAAGACAGAAGACTGAACACGCCCCGTGCTCAGCCAGCACGGGGGCGTGCCCAAGTGTCAGCAGAAAAGACAAAGTGGTAGAGGCTTCTATTGCCCACCACGGGGCCGTGCTCAGCGGACACGGGGCCGTGGTCAACTATAAGATTCGCACAATCCAGGCAAATCTTAATAGTACAAAGATTCTTCTGCACACGGGGTCGTTGTAACACCCTTGTTATTATTTTAATGGTTTTCGTATAAATAACGAAAATAAACATGTAATTACGATTAAGTATCTTTAGAAAATACGAGTAATCTAAAACTTTTACAACTTAAAAGTTTTCAACATAATATAAATAAGTTCGTCGTTTAAAAGTTATGACGTAACGCCGTGCGGAAGCTTTAATCTCGAGTGTTGTATTTTATCGTGTTCGGTTCCTCATTGAGCTTGATCTTCATCCGGGCACTCTTGGCGATCACCTATAATCAAAACCAACTTAAAAGTTAGTTTCGATAGTTAAATAAATAGTTTAAACAAGTTACATGGGTCAAACAACAAAAAAAATAAGGTTTTTCCGGAACTAGGGGGCGTCGCGTGACGCCTAGCCCCCATTTCGACAGAATGTTGATTCCTGTTGCTGTATATTTCCAGCCAAACCAAGTTTTACGAAAACGGACATAACTCATTCGTTATTGATCCGTTTTACGCGATTATTTTTCCTACGCGACCGTAATTTAATTCTCCATCTTATGGAGTTAAAATCCGACATCCGGATTAACAAAATTTCAGACTTTTAAGTCTTCGGCTTACTACCCTTTTTACCAATTATTGACCCGTTCATGATTTTATCACACCAACATGTTTATTAGACCTTTAAACTCATGAAATTCATTATTTCAATATCTCCTATCATTTTAATCTCAATTCACGGGTTTCTTACATAATAAAATCCCGTTTACGCTTAAATGCTTATTTTGACCCGTTAAGGGTATTTACGCATTTTAGTTTAGAACTTGTGCTTTTCTTTGACGCTACAAGAATTCCATGTCTAATTAACTACAAATATTCCACCACAACTATTTTGAGGCAGATTTAACATAATAAATCCCTTTTTCCCAAATTTACCCATCGGTTGATCATTTTACGCAAATGACCATTTTTGAGCATTTAACCCATGAATATGAATTTCTATGACTTATATTCATATATAATGATTCCATAATATTAATGTAGGTTCCTAATCAACCCCTATGGGTCGTTTGCCCGATATACCCTTCAAGGGTGTTTTGGTCAACTTTAGCCCCTCACTCTACGACGAAGGACTTTCGCTAAATATTTGACCAAAAATTATATGTCTAACCAAAAGCTTATTTATACGTACCTGGCTCTGGTCAAAGTATTGACCCGTTTACATAACTTTTGCTTTAAATCTTTCTAGTTAAAGCAACGCATGCTTATGTTATTTCCTGTGATTACAAAACTCAACAAGCGATTGTCAAATGTTATTGTCAAATGGTGTTAACAACACCATTTGACCCATTTAGTCTAATTGACCATTTGTCCGCATGAGATGGTATTTAATTACCATTTCATCCCTTTAACCTATCCCGGTTTTCCCTTGAACTCGTTTTGCTTAAAACCGTTTTTATTGGTTCGTCATTACATGACTAATTTACCATTTTACCCCTTTTACCATACTTCATGATTTCTTATCATTTTCCCCTCGTTCCGACTCTCATTGAATCGTGTCGGAACATCCTATACCAACCACTTAGTAGCATTCATATACAATACTTGCAATTTTGTAATTTGTAAATAATGAAAAGGGGCGTAAGCTTTACTTACCTCGCATCCAAATTACGCTTTTCCTTTCCTTCTTGATTCGTTTGACCCGTTCACTCATCAAGCTTCCACCTAGCTCGTTAGGCGACAAACTGTCATCATAATTCATAAGATGGTTAGATTAGTCATTATCAATTATGACTACTCCATCTAACGGGTCTTATGTCGACTTTATCACCCGATTAAATCATTAGTTAGTTTGACTTCCTAAAAGTCAATTGATCTATCAACATATTCAAATGTATACTTCACATGGAATTTCAACATTTTAGCTTCTTTTAGGCATTTTAACAAACACCTAGTGGGCTAAATTTCACTAAATCAAAAATCAAGTTTCATGACTAACTATTTAGCCAAGATTAAACAATTCTTGCAAGTTTAATATATCTAGTATGCACAATAACATCTAGATTCACCTCATGTAGATAAATAATACTCAATTTATAATCAAATTTCTAGTGTTCTTCATCATTCTACAACACCCATTTAACACACATATAGGTAATCACCAAATCATTCAAGTCATAGCATCATATGTATGATTTTCACTTAGGGTTTGGTTCCTAAGCATGTGTACATCACTAACTTAGCCATAGCTCCTCTAATCCTTACATAATTAGCGAATTATGATGCTAACTCAAATTTTGCAACTTCACGAATCATCAAATTTTTACATACCTTATGATCCCCACGACTAGGTGATCACGAATTTGTAATCATGCAGACGATTCGGGCTTGATTTGAGCTTCAATTTGGAGGATTTGTTGAACTAGGGTTTTTAACCCCATTCTTTCTTCTCCTGGCGATTACACGCACACACACACCAAGTGTGTGTTGTGTTTTTTTTTTTGTTTTAATAAAACAAGTTTCCCACTTGTCCATATTAGTCTCTCATGTTTTATTTTGATCAAATGAAGCTATATCGCCCCATTAGTTACTTAATCACATGCTACTAACTAGGTTAATTACTCCTAGTTACTTTAACGGGTTCGGGAGGTTATAGCCCGTTATGTTTTAAGTCCCGTTAATTTGGCCTTTTTATATACTTTGTTTTCTCAAAGTATTTATTCCCCTTTTTAATTAATATTAGGTTTATTTATTTGAGTCCTAATATTTAACGGGTTAATTTTTACCACTAACGGTATTTTACCCGTTTTTACTATTAACGTGGTTTGATTACCAAACCCGTTTTTGGGATGTTACAAGTCTATCCCCCTTAAAGAGGTTTCGTCCCCGAAACCTTATTTACGTAGTTCATTGGTTTAATCAAACGAACCTAGTTTCGTTTTCAAGGCTCCCGTTTCCTTCGGTCAAAAGTATTCATGTATACTGACGCGTACGTCTTTCATGTGTAAGGCCTCGTGGGCCGTTACTTACAGCTCATAACCCTTTATCTTTATTGACTGAGTTGTCACTTGACCACTTAGTCTCGTTAGTCTTTTAACAGGTCTATCCCGCGCTTGTGTTATATTAACAAGTGCTGGTACTTGTTATGACGTTTTCTTAACTTTGAATAGTTTTGCCGGCTAGACTAATTTGTCGCCGTCACTTCATACTCCGTAACTCACGTTACAACGTGATCATTTTCTATATTTCTTTTCTTGTCCGTGAGCGTGTCACGTCACGTTTAAGTTTAATTCAACGTCTCTTTATCATATTTCTTCTTTTCGAATGTATCGTCTCGCACCTATCGATGTTAAAAAAAACCATACTCTTTGATGTTTGTTATTTCCGAATTCGCCTTGTAGTATTCATATTTATTAGAACGTTATTTCTTACTAAAACTGAATTTTTAGTTTAACGTTTTTCTCTTTAACTATGTCAATTACTCATATCAAGGAAATTGACAACCTATAATTTATTGTTTTCCGTTCTCGTTTTACGTGGGGATTCGTAACAAGTTCCCTCACCTTACACTATTGACCCGTAGGTTCCTTCACTTAACCTCGTAGGCTATTTCCTTAAGCTTTCACCTCTTTAAGGCGAGGCCCTTATGATCCCTTTGCTTCAATTCATGACCCGTGGGTCATTTTGGCCCCGTAGACCTTTACACTAATTAATATCCCGTAGGTTATGATGATCCCGTAGATCATCTTTTATTCGAGTTTTTATTCAAATGTATATACGTTTATATACGCATATGGCGTTAAGGCACCCCTTTTTATGTTTAGAATTATTCACCTTTACTTTTTAGATTTGGTTTGACCTTGACCGTAGTCTAAGGCTACATTGTTTTCCTTCGAATTATCTTTCCTACTTCTTGACTTCTAATGTCAATTATACGTCGGTTTGCCCTACACTTACCGTTACCCGGTTCTTACATATACTTCTTTACGTCCCATTACCCGGGTTCTTTTATTTTAATGTTTTTAACGCCTATAACTCCTTTACATAGGTTTACTAATATTTCACACTTTTATTTATTCGATTCGCGCTTACTTACTTTAGCAAGTGTCATTCTTTATTAAATTTGTTTGACTTGTTCGTGTGAAAATTTATCACTTATGAATGTCAAACTTCAGTCTTTGTTCGACCCGTTCAGCTTTGAAATAGTTGAACGTAATTTATCAAAATTTCTATTTGCAGTATCTTATCGTCCTTTAGCCATGACCCAAATTCCGTGTCTTTTTTACTTTCCATACGCGTTCCCGTTTCTCAGTCTACGCATGCGTTTTATTCCTCACCCATCAACCGGGTATTTTACCGAAATCGTTATCATTGCACCCCTTCCGGTATGCATTAAGTCTTCATTTCGATTTACTTGGTCATCTTAGAGAAATCCGTCACTTTTATTCGACCATGTCTTTTATTCTTTACGTGACCACCATTGGCGGCCTTATTAATTTTGAGTGACGATTATCTTCGTTATCCTTTCTTTACTACGACTAAAGTTAACAACCTTGATTATCTTTTTCGTGTGGGCAACACCTTTGTTTTTATGACCCGGCGGATCATCTATACTTTGGTTTTACTTGCCCATTTTGTTCACCATGGCCCTTTCATCCAAGATGACTTATTTTCGTGAATTTTCTTTTGATCATTCATTTATATCATCATTTACATTAATCCTTGTCTCTTCTCTCGGGCTCATTATTCTAATGTAATACGCTTCCGTCACCCGGCTGTGCGTTTACATTATTATCAATTATTTTGTTCATTTGTTTCATTTTGGTGCTTTTTAATTTGTCCCATTCACCCCGTCCTTACTACATCGGATGTAAATGTGTCCGCTATAAGAAGTTCATGGTATCATATGCCACTACTTACTTGGCCAGAGTAAGCGATTAACACATGACACGCATGACCTTTTTATAGTTTTCACATCACACCCTATGTAAGTAATGCCTCTATTTGTTTCTCTTGGAAACAATATCCCAAATACATTTTCCATTCGGGTTTTTCCAAGTTTTTAATCTACATATGCAACTTTCAATTTCTACTTATTTGTTGCATATTACTATTTGTGCAATTAATTTTAAAATGTGCACCTGGTAATGCTTGCCCTAACGGGCTTCTCTTGCCATTAGCCTTGTTCGTGACCGTTACGTGATTTAGGTCCTTGATGAGCATACTCTTTGGACCGTTCCTCTGTCAAATCTGCGATTTGTTAAACTCTCGCTATCCTCATATACGAGTGTCCTTCAACTAAAACATATACAACAATTAGTAATTTCAACATTAAAGGATGCCTGTATTATAATACAAGGCTTTTCTACCATACGCATCAACGCGTGTAATTTCGTTGATTATATCCATTCTATATCGTTTTTATTGGTGTAACGTGTATTACACGATAACAATATGTGTTGTTCTCAACACTTTAATCATGCTAAACCATTGATATACATGTACTTACCGGATTTGCGATCAAGCCTCGAACCGAACACATTTTTCAACAACCTTGAGCTCTGATACCAACTTGTAACACCTTTGTTATTATTTTAATGGTTTTCGTATAAATAACGAAAATAAACATGTAATTACGATTAAGTATCCTTAGAAAATACGAGTAATCTAAAACTTTTACAACTTAAAAGTTTTCAACATAATATAAATAAGTTCGTCGTTTAAAAGTTATGACGTAACGCCGTGCGGAAGCTTTAATCTCGAGTGTTGTATTTTATCGTGTTCGGTTCCTCATTGAGCTTGATCTTCATCCGGGCACTCTTGGCGATCACCTATAATCAAAACCAACTTAAAAGTTAGTTTTGATAGTTAAATAAATAGTTTAAACAAGTTACATGGGTCAAACAACAAAAAAAAATAAGATTTTTCCGGAACTAGGGGGCGTCGCGTGACGCCTAGCCCCCATTTCGACAGAATGTTGATTCCTGTTGCTGTATATTTCCAGCCAAACCAAGTTTTACGAAAACGGACATAACTCATTCGTTATTGATCCGTTTTACGCGATTCTTTTTCCTACGCGACCGTAATTTAATTCTCCATCTTATGGAGTTAAAATCCGACATCCGGATTAACAAAATTTCAGACTTTTAAGTCTTCGGCTTACTACCCTTTTTACCAATTATTGACCCGTTCATGATTTTATCACACCAACATGTTTATTAGACCTTTAAACTCATGAAATTCATTATTTCAATATCTCCTATCATTTTAATCTCAATTCACGGGTTTCTTACATAATAAAATCCCGTTTACGCTTAAATGCTTATTTTGACCCGTTAAGGGTATTTACGCATTTTAGTTTAGAACTTGTGCTTTTCTTTGACGCTACAAGAATTCCATGTCTAATTAACTACAAATATTCCACCACAACTATTTTGAGGCAGATTTAACATAATAAATCCCTTTTTCCCAAATTTACCCATCGGTTGATCATTTTACGCAAATGACCATTTTTGAGCATTTAACCCATGAATATGAATTTCTATGACTTATATTCATATATAATGATTCCATAATATTAATGTAGGTTCCTAATCAACCCCTATGGGTCGTTTGCCCGATATACCCTTCAAGGGTGTTTTGGTCAACTTTAGCCCCTCACTCTACGACGAAGGACTTTCGCTAAATATTTGACCAAAAATTATATGTCTAACCAAAAGCTTATTTATACGTACCTGGCTCTGGTCAAAGTATTGACCCGTTTACATAACTTTTGCTTTAAATCTTTCTAGTTAAAGCAACGCATGCTTATGTTATTTCCTGTGATTACAAAACTCAACAAGCGATTGTCAAATGTTATTGTCAAATGGTGTTAACAACACCATTTGACCCATTTAGTCTAATTGACCATTTGTCCGCATGAGATGGTATTTAATTACCATTTCATCCCTTTAACCTATCCCGGTTTTCCCTTGAACTCGTTTTGCTTAAAACCGTTTTTATTGGTTCGTCATTACATGACTAATTTACCATTTTACCCCTTTTACCATACTTCATGATTTCTTATCATTTTCCCCTCGTTCCGACTCTCATTGAATCGTGTCGGAACATCCTATACCAACCACTTAGTAGCATTCATATACAATACTTGCAATTTTGTAATTTGTAAATAATGAAAAGGGGCGTAAGCTTTACTTACCTCGCATCCAAATTACGCTTTTCCTTTCCTTCTTGATTCGTTTGACCCGTTCACTCATCAAGCTTCCACCTAGCTCGTTAGGCGACAAACTGTCATCATAATTCATAAGATGGTTAGATTAGTCATTATCAATTATGACTACTCCATCTAACGGGTCTTATGTCGACTTTATCACCCGATTAAATCATTAGTTAGTTTGACTTCCTAAAAGTCAATTGATCTATCAACATATTCAAATGTATACTTCACATGGAATTTCAACATTTTAGCTTCTTTTAGGCATTTTAACAAACACCTAGTGGGCTAAATTTCACTAAATCAAAAATCAAGTTTCATGACTAACTATTTAGCCAAGATTAAACAATTCTTACAAGTTTAATATATCTAGTATGCACAATAACATCTAGATTCACCTCATGTAGATAAATAATACTCAATTTATAATCAAATTTCTAGTGTTCTTCATCATTCTACAACACCCATTTAACACACATATAGGTAATCACCAAATCATTCAAGTCATAGTATCATATGTATGATTTTCACTTAGGGTTTGGTTCCTAAGCATGTGTACATCACTAACTTAGCCATAGCTCCTCTAATCCTTACATAATTCGCGAATTATGATGCTAACTCAAATTTTGCAACTTCACGAATCATCAAATTTTTACATACCTTATGATCCCCACGACTAGGTGATCACGAATTTGTAATCATGCAGACGATTCGGGCTTGATTTGAGCTTCAATTTGGAGGATTTGTTGAACTAGGGTTTTTAACCCCTTTCTTTCTTCTCCTGGCGATTACACACACACACACACCAAGTGTTTGTTGTGTTTTTTTTTTTGTTTTAATAAAACAAGTTTCCCACTTGTCCATATTAGTCTCTCATGTTTTATTTTGATCAAATGAAGCTATATCTCACCATTAGTTACTTAATCACATGCTACTAACTAGGTTAATTACTCCTAGTTACTTTAACGGGTTCGGGAGGTTATAGCCCGTTATGTTTTAAGTCCCGTTAATTTGGCCTTTTTATATACTTTGTTTTCTCAAAGTATTTATTCCCCTTTTTAATTAATATTAGGTTTATTTATTTGAGTCCTAATATTTAACGGGTTAATTTTTACCACTAACGGTATTTTACCCGTTTTTACTATTAACGTGGTTTGATTACCAAACCCGTTTTTGGGATGTTACAGTCGTGCTCAGCGGACACGGGGGCGTGGTCAACTAATAAGACATGCTGCATTAAATGAAGAAAGAGAAGGATGTGGACACGGGGCCGTGCCCACTGGACACGGGGCCGTGCCCGAGCTTCTGTTCAGCCTATAAATAGGAGTGCTTGGCTCAAGCTCAAACCATCCCTTGGCACACCACCTCTCTCACACTTCACCCACCACCCACCACCACCATAACACCATCATCCACCACCATCATCCATTGTCCATCATAGAGTGTGTGAGTCGTCTCGGGATCCAAGATTGACCGTAAGAGTTCTTGACAATCAAGGCCATGTTTGCCTAAGTCTCTTACATCACTGGGGGAAGACAAGTGTCTAGTGTAATACTTTTTATTTCTAATCTTTTCGCACTTTTTACTTGGTTTTGTATTAATGACTTTAATAACTAGTTTCTTATGTTGAAGGTGATTCTTCCTTATCGTTTGTCCGTGGTGTCTTGACATTATTTTACTGTCTATATAAAATAAAAGATTTTCACAATTCATATCTCCACGGTCTATATGGAGGTATGTTAGCTACCTGGTCGGGGGTTAAGGGAACGGTTTGGTAAGAGTCTTGCCATTGTTCAGCGTTTAGAGGTCCTGCAATGGACCTGGGTCAAATTTTGTAGGACCTCCTTCAATACTTAACGGTATTGGATGGCGGGGGTCCAAACTCTTTGATCCCCTCATAAGTTAAACTACTATTAATACTATAACCCGGCTATTTAGGACTGTATCCCTGCTGACTCAGACTACTTAGCCGAGGGTAACGTCACCTCCAAAAGAGGGGCCTACCATAATTTGCATTAATAACTTAATTAATTATCTTTCAATAATCCGACCCTTTAGGATTGTATCCTTGCTGATTCAAATTACTGGGTTGAGGGTAACGTCAACTTCAAAAGAGGGGCCTACTACAATAACTAAGATAATCTCTTAAATAAGTGCAAAAGTGCGGAAATAATCAAAGGTTACACTATACACGAGTCGGAACCAAGTGATTCATCTTGTCTATCTGTTTTTATTTTTATTTTCAGCATTTTAGTTAGTTTTTATTTTCTTAGTTTAAAACATTTTTCTAAACTTTTGATTTGATTAGACGTTGAGGATAAACCGGTATTAAAAGCTCTTGTGTCCTTGGACGACCTCGGTATCTTACCAACACTATACTACGCTCACGATGGGTGCACTTGCCCATATGTGTGTTTAGTGTTAGTAAATATCGTGTTTTATAAATTTAAAACTTGGCTAAAAAAGTGTTAAAGGGCTTAAAATATACACCTAATATATAAAAATTAAACTCATCAAGTTTTTGGCACCGTTGCCGGGGACACCAGGATTTTAAGAAAGCTTAAAATCGACGGCCTAATCAGTTTTTCAAAACTTTTTTTTAAAACGCGCGCACATTTTTCTGCATTTTAGTTTAGTTTTGCATTTACAGTAACTTGAACACAGGCCGTGCTCACTGAACACGGGGCCGTGCTGCACATTTTCATAAAAACAACCAGTAACAGTAGCTTGAACACGGGCCGTGCTCACTGAACACGCCCCGTGCTCAACGAAATCAGTAAGTTTAATTAAAACGCCCAGATATAGATTCTGTACACGGGGCCGTGTCCACTGAACACGGGGCCGTGTCCAGCCTCTGTTTCCGTTTTTATTTTTGTTTTCTGATCTCGAGACTTGGTTGTGGTCTGCTGAGTGATTCTTATGGATCAATACTCAGGAGGTTACAACTACACCTATGAGGAGGATGATTATAGGAGTAACTATTGCACTAATTGTAGAAATCCGCACTCGGTTCAATATAATCACTCATATCAACCATCCAATTCATCCACCTACTATGAGGAGCCCAGGTACGAGCCATCAACTTCATACACACCCTATGAAGACCAAAGGTATGAACCTCCTCCCTCATACTCATATTTTGATGAACCAAGGTATGAGCCTTCTTACTCATACTTTGAGGAACCAAGATATGAGCCACCACCTTCGTATGCTTATTATGAGGAACCATGGCGTGAACAACCCACCTCATACGAGTATTATGAAGAACATTACGAACCTTATCCATCATATGCTTACAATGAAGAACAATGGTGTGAACCATCTACTTCATATGGGTATTATGAGGAACAAAGGATCGAACAACCGGATTCAAGCTATGAAAATCCCGATCCTTTTTCTATAACCGAAGTGACCGAAAGGATATTAGAACACCTTAGAGTTATCGATCGCTATATAAAAGAATCTCGCGCAAGGGAAGAGGAGTCCCGCGCAAGAGAAGAATTAAATAAAGAAGAGATGACTGAAAGTGTAAAAATGAAAGAACAAATAAGTGAAAAACCGACACATGAGATAAACAACGAAAAAGGTGAATCCGACAACGCTAAAATTCAAGAAGAGTCTAATTTTGAAGAAATTAATCTCTTGTCACCTTCTTTTGAAAATCATTGTTTAGTTCCCACTCATGCTAAGTTTTTAAAAGAGTTAAACACTAACACTAAAATTGACGAAACGGTAAGTGTTAAGTTAACTATTGATCAAACCTCACTAATAAAAGAAGGCCCATTTGAAATTAACATTACACCGGTTCCATGTTTCTTTCAAAATTCATTTATTAGTAATGTCACAATCGACAAAGATCTTTGTGTTAACATAATGCCTAACTACATTTTCGAAAAATTAAGTATTAGTGATTTTTCTCCACTTCAAATACCCATTTTTCTGTCCAATCGGAAAGTAATAAAATCAATCGGTATAGTTGAGGATGTCTTGGTTCAAACAAATCAGATGGTAATCCCGACCGACTTTGTCATCCTCGATGACGCTCCTCTAGTGTTGGGACGACCATTTGTAAAAACTCACGAAGCTTTGAAAAACCGGAAGTTCAACAATCTACCTCTTCAATTAGGGGCATTTAAAAAAAGTGTCGATCTTGAGCGGTCAATGAAATATCCAATCAGCAATGACGACATGTAACACCCGTTCTTATAAATCAAGGTTTAGCGTATTATTTACGAAAACAATCATGTAATTAATGATTACATATCCTTCGGAAAAACGGGTTTACTAAAACCTTTTTACAATTTAAAAGTTTAGAACATAATGTATTTAAGTTCGTCACTTAAAAGAAACAATGAAACGACATTCGTCATTTAACATAATAACGATACATAGTGCGGAAGCTTATTTCGTGATCGAGTTCGGTTCTTGCTCGTCGCTTGATCTTCATCCGGGCACTCATGGCAATCACCTATGATCAAAACCAACTTAAAAGTTAGTTTTGATAGTCAAATATGAAGTTCAAACAAGTACAGGGGTTAAATATGAAGTTCAAACAAGTACAGGGGTTAAATAGGACAAAAAATAACATTTTTCCGGGTTTGGGGGCGTCGCGTGACGCCAAGGGGCGTCGCGTGACGCTAGGCCCCCTTTTCAGCAGAATGTTGCTGCATATTCCCTGCACGATCTGATTTCACGGAAACGGCCATAACTTCTTCGTTATTGATCCGTTTTACCCGATTCTTTTTCCTACGCATCCGTAATTTAATTCTCCATCTTATGGAGTTAAAATCCAACAACCTTCATAATAAATTTTCAGACTTTTAAGTCTTCGGCTTATCGCCCTTTTACCAAATTTTGACCCGTTTATGCATTTTATCAAACGAACATATTTGTTTGATTCCTACATCACCTACACTTCTCAAATTGTTATTAACTACCATTTTAGGTTCTAATCACAAGTTTATTTCACAATTTAAACCCGTTTTCGCTCGTATGCTTATTTTGACCCGTTAAGGGTATTTAAGCATTTTCGAGCCTAAAATCGCTCTCGATTATTTCTAGCATTTCATCACAACATTTCTTATCCTATAATCTCCCACCACAATTGTGTTTATGGCGGTTTGATGTGGTGATCTATATAAACCAAATTTTACTTCTCGAATCATTATTTTACGGCAAAAACTCAAATAGTACCGTTTGACTAATATAATACCTCTTTCAACCTCTATACTTAATCTAAGTATTTACTTAAACATAAAACTTGTTTCCAAACAACCTTTAAGGGTTGTTTGTCCCATTTAGCCTACAAGGGCGTTTTGGTCGATTTTAGTCCTTTTATGACGAAGGACTCTCTCTCAAATTATTTGACCAAAATAGCACTTTTAACTACAACATAATTATGCGTACCTGGCCCGGATCACAAGTAGACCCGATTTATACCTCGTTTTCATTATCACACCATCAATGGTGACGCAATTATCCGATTTGCTAATCGGTCCTGTTAACATAAGACTTGACAACCACATTAGTCGATATTATCAAATGGTGTTATCACCACCATTCGACCCGTTTGGACTATATGACCAAGTATTTTCGTGAGTAGCAAAACATGGTTATTAATTACCAATTTGTTCATCCGACCCATTTCGGATTTTTTTGCCACTAGGCCCCTTTTTCTCTTAAAGTCTTTCTTGTATTTTTACCCATTCGGTTTATGCTACGAGTGCTCCTTTTTAACTACGATTTACTTTAGTCGATACTTGACTAAATTTCCATTTTTACTCATCTTCTTGTTATTAGTTACATTCTAAAATGATCTTAACGAAAACTCCTTAGTTATTAGTCATTACATGACTAAATTACCGTTTCGCCTCTTTTCACCATAACACATAAATTTCATCATTTATGTTTGTTCCGACTCATGTTAATAGCGTCGGAACCCTTAATTCGGATATTACACTAATTGCAGTTGTAGTTTACAAATAATGCATATTCTACAAAAAGGATGTAAGCGTCGCTTACCTTGCATCCGGTTATGCTCTTTTTCCCATACACGAACCGTTTGACCCGTTCCTTGCCAAAGTCTTCATCTAGCTTGTCAAGAGTCAAACTATCATCATGATTCGTGAGACGGTTAGATTAGTCATCAATATTATGACTATTTCATCTTACGGATTCTATGTCGAAACTACTATTCGACTTCATCATTAGCTAACTTAACTTATCAAAGTCAACTACTTTCAATCACATGGTTTACACAACTAAGTTTAAATCAACCTAGTATTTAGAACCCCTTTTTATAAGCTTTAACGCATAATTCTTTATAATAATCAAATCTGCGTTTTTACCCAACTTCTAGCATTTTAATCCTCACTTAGGCGTTTCATCAAACACCTAGCGGGTCAGATTTTTATATCATCAAAACCTAGTTTATGACTTGTAATTATCCTCTAAATTAACTTCGATTAGACAATTCTACACAAGTCTTAACATCCATATTTCTGAAATTTACTCTTAAATTCAGATTATGCTAGAGGAAGATCATAAATTCTAGGGTTTATCAAGTTTTCTTCAAGTTCATTAATCACCTACAATGGTGATTATGAACTCTATAATTAACATGAAATCTTTTAACAAGATTTCACCTAGGGTTCATCTCTAGACACCATATCCCTTCTAATTTCCCTCATGCATGACACAATCAAGCTCAATTTCAGTTTTTCATAATTAACCTAGAACTTGAGATGAATCAAAATACTAGGATTTTGCATACCTTATGATCCCTTCAGTGAGGTGATCACGAATTTGTGCTTGAAATTCGATTTAGACTGGATTAGAGGCTCCAATTTGTGAGTTTTGTGAGAATCTTAGGGCTTGAAGAAACCCAGGTCGCCCCCTGGTTCTTTGTTCGATCAGGCATCCCCAAAATGGGGTGTTTGGTTTCTTTTTTTTTTATTAGAATTAGTAACTTAAGTTTCAATTTTAACAATATTGGCCCCTCTAATTTGGTTAGTTAATTAAGTAGGGCACAACCTACTTATTTCTAACAATATTCCCCACTTATTAACTAGGTTTAATATTCCTAGTTAACTTTGCGGGTTCGAGAATATTTATGACTAAGTTTATTTCGGGTCCCGTT
Source organism: Helianthus tuberosus (assembly GCA_030545235.1). Taxonomy (NCBI): domain Eukaryota; kingdom Viridiplantae; phylum Streptophyta; class Magnoliopsida; order Asterales; family Asteraceae; genus Helianthus; species Helianthus tuberosus. The sequence continues at coordinate 126,665,962 of CM060416.1, forward strand.
AACTCGGGCCTTCTATCACTTTATTTCTTAAAAGCTTTTTATTCACTTCAAATAAATATTAGGATTATTAAATAAATTCCTAATATTTGCCAGTTTACTTTTACCACTAACGGTACTTTCCCCGTCTTTAGTATTAACGGGGTTTAATTACCAAACCCGTTTTCGGGGTGTTACACGACCCCTTAATTGAAGATGAGCCAGAACCACCCGATAAGGAGGGTCTAGCCAAGGACCCTTATAAATGTGGCGCACCACGGAGGCATTCCGCGGAACTATCCTTAGCTTTAGTTTAGATTAACTTTTATATTTTCTAGTTTAGTTTTAATTTTCAGGAATAAAACACACTCGGAATGGTGAAGGATACTAAGGGAAGCTTGAAACAACAACCCATGCACAAAAACAGAGCCTCCCGACAATTTTTATTCATTACAGCAAGTTCAGCACGGGGTCGTGCTCACCCCAACACGCCCCGTGCCCGAGGTTTTGTAGAAAATGCCCAGTTCAGGTACCTGGACACGGGGCCATGCTCATTGGACACGCCCCCGTGCCCAGCCTTCTGTTTACTTTTGGTACTGGCAGTCTGGACACTGGGCCGTGCTCAGCCAACACCACCCCGTGTTCAGCTACCCAGTAACATAAAATCTTGTTTTTAACCCACGTTTACACATTTTAATCAACCGAAAAACTTATTTTTGGGACACATTGAGGACAATGTGTAATTTAAGTGTGTGTGTGTGGGGGGGGGGTGCTAAAACCTTGAATCTTGCAAGTCCTAAATACAAGCCTTACACAAAACTCTATTGGAACCGCTAATCACCCCAAATTTTTCAAAAATTTTCATTTTTTTTACTTGTCTAGGTTTAACTTGGGAATTTCAAAGTTCTAAAAAGGTTATATTTTTACAAATTTACAACCGATAGCGTCGTGATAAAAAGAACCAACATAAGAAAATTATGAAAAGGCATGGCAAACTTAGTTAAAATTTGATTATATATATTTGATCACATAAAAACCCATTCCCACAAAAGTGAGTTTTGAGCCTTTATTGAGCATACAATTACATATTATTAAACTAAATGCTCATTTTTCGTTTCTTGTGTGAATAGCCGCTTGGTTCTTACGACTCTAGAACTTGCCACGACGATACATTCCCGGTCCTTACCAACTTAAACCCGAGTAAGTAAATGATGGAGGCATTAGGACTAACCCCTTTTTATTTCTACACCGTTTTTTTACCACCTACCCAAAATCCCCCTAATTAGCCCCTTTGAGCCTAAACCTTTTCATTTCATAACCCTAACAAACACCCTTTTACGCACCAAAACCTTTTTCATTTTTAACCCTTTGTTTTAGTAACTAGCTCTGTTTTTCGTATGACTTTTAAAAAAAAAAATTGTGTTGATGATGAAGCAAAAACAAATAAACAAGCAAGTTCATCAAAAATAACTTTGTTTGGAATAATGGCTTCATCAAAATAATAAAAAGTTGAAAAATAGAAAGTCTTACGAAAACTGATGCTTTTTACGTTTTTTCGCCCTTTTCTACTAACCCTTCACCCAAAAAGTCCTCTTGATATTTACAAAGGTATACAGTTAAAAAGGAGGAGGATTGATTGCTTGGCAAGCCTATGGTAGGAGTAAGTTCCATGCCGCTCTCGAGTGATCCACTAAAATACATTTTCGGCCGAGTGTTGAGTGATCCCCCGTGAGGTATGTGAACTTGTATATAAAGAAAATTTTAAAGAGGCATGTTATGCCCTAATAAGTAATTTGTCTTATGAAAAGTTTTAAATAAATCATGAAAAATAGGATTGTAAATAAATAAAAATAAAACTTAATAAAAGAATCTTGGAAATCCCGACACTCTATGACAAGCCCAAAACGTTCTCTTCTACCCATTCCATTTGGGTGTGTAAAGCCACATTATAAAGAGTTTTGCTTGAGGACAAGCAATGATACAAGTGTGGGGGTATTTGATGTGTGCAAAATGCAACATATAAATTACATCAATTATGGCATAAAACTAACCCTTTTTTTAGTACTAATGTTGGAAAAAGTGTGCTTTTGTCTTCCTTTTGTATTTTCATGATTAAATGAGCTCAAATTAACAAAAGAAGCAAAAAGACAGCAAAATCTAACATAAATACAAGAAAAGGAACAAACGTGACATGCCCGACCCCACGACAGCATCTTCCCAAGCAAAACAAGAAGACAGAAGACTGAACACAGCATGGGGGTGTGCCCAAGTGTCAGCAGAAAAGACAAAGTGGTAGAAGCTTCTATTGCCCACCACGGGGCCGTGCTCAGCGGACACGGGGCCGTGGTCAACTATAAGATTCGCAAAATCCAGGCAAATCTTCATAGTACAAAGATTCTTCTGCACACGGGGTCGTGCTCAGCGGAAACGGGGGCGTGGTCAACTAATAAGACAAGCTGCATTAAATGAAGAAAGAGAAGGATGTGGACACGGGGCCGTGCCCGAGCTTCTGTTCAGCCTATAAATAGGAGTGCTTGGCTCAAGCTCAAACCATCCCTTGGCACACCACCTCTCTCACACTTCACCCACCACCCACCACCACCATAACACCATCATCCACCACCATCATCCATTGTCCATCATAGAGTGTGTGAGTCGTCTCGGGATCCAAGATTGATCGTAAGAGTTCTTGACAATCAAGGCCATGTTTGCCTAAGTCTTTTACATCACATGGTGAAGACAAGTGTCTAGTGTAATACTTTTTATTTCTAATCTTTTCGCATTTTTTACTTGGTTTTGTATTAATGACTTTAATAACTAGTTTCTTATGTTGAAGGTGATTCTTCCTTATCGTTTGTCCGTGGTGTCTTGACATTATTTTACTGTCTATATAAAATAAAAGATTTTCACCATTCATATCTCCACGGTCTATATGGAGGTATGTTGGCTACCTGGTCGGGGGTTAAGGGAACGGTTTGGTAAGAGTCTTGCCATTGTTCAGCGTTTAGAGGTCCTGCAATGGACTTGGGTCAAATTTAGTAGGACCTCCTTCAATACTTAACGGTATTGGATGGCGGGGGTCCAAACTCTTTGATCCCCTCATAAGTTAAACTACTATTAATACTATAACCCGGCTATTTAGGACTGTATCCCTGCTGACTTAGACTACTTAGCCGAGGGTAACGTCACCTCCAAAAGAGAGGCCTACCATAATTTGCATTAATAACTTAATTAATTATCTTTCAATAATCCGACCCTTTAGGATTGTATCCTTGCTGACTCAAACTACTGGACGTCACCTTCAAAAGAGGGGCCTACTACAATAACTAAGATAATCTCTTAAATAAGTGCAAAAGTGCGGAAATAATCAAAGGTTAAACTATACACGAGTCGGAACCAAGTGATTCATCTTGTCTATCTGTTTTTATTTTTATTTTCAGCATTTTAGTTAGTTTTTATTTTCTTAGTTTAAAACATTTTTCTAAACTTTTGATTTGATTAGACGTTGAGGATAAACCGGTATTAAAAGCTCTTGTGTCCTTGGACGACCTCGGTATCTTACCAACACTATACTACGCTCACGATGGGTGCACTTGCCCATATGTGTGTTTAGTGTTAGTAAATATCGTGTTTTATAAATTTAAAACTTGGCTAAAAAGTGTTAAAGGGCTTAAAATATACACCTAATATATATAACACTTCACACGCATCCGGTGATACTACTATAGATTCCTGGTGATTCTCCTGGTTATTATCTATTAAAATTAAACAATGTACAAGTGTTAGTAAAATAACCCAAATCACATTAACCTTACAACTCGAGACAGAATTCGAATGACTGAGTCAGGCAGAGCCTTGACATGCATTACGGAATCCTAGATCAATCGAGTGTAACACGTGACAGAACTCCAACGACCGAGTCAGGCAGAGCCTTGACATGCGTTACGGAGCCCTAAATCGATCGTGTAGGGTAATAGCAGGGTTATATACTTACAACGAGGCAGAGCTTCGCTTTATAGTGGGTATTAAGCCCGGGTATAACTTCTACTATTTAGAAATTGAGAGAGAATTTTGATTTCTGAACAAAAGAGCATGAGCCCTCCATTTATAGGCTGATCGGACACTCTCTCGCGCCCCGCGAGAGATTTGGTTAAGGCCTTCGCGGCCCGCGAGACGACGCGTGTCATTTATAGCTTCATCGAGTCAAAGGCCTAGCCCTGCCGAATCACTAGACACGTGGCAGACTTGTGTGGCCGACAACTTAACTGGCTCGCACCCCGCGAAAGACCAAGGGGTCTGGGTCGCAGCCCGCGAGAGACTCCTAAACTTGGTTTTTCTTGAATTTTATAAGTATAAGGGTATTTCAGGATCGTTTCTTGTATACGGGGTATATAAGGAACATTTTAGGGTCACGCTAAGGGTTCTAGGAGGGTTGTTATATCATCCCTACCTTGTTTTAGATCTCATCCTCGAGGTCTACAGGAACAGGTGTGGGTATTTCCTTCGCATCTCTGACTCGAGTTCCCAAGTGTATTCTGGTCCTCTCTTGGAATCCCATTTTACTTTGACCAGAACTAGTCTCTTGTGTTTGAGATTCTTGATCTTTCTATCTTCAATCTGAATGGGTTTCTCGATAAACCTAAGTTTCTCATTTACTTCTATATCCTTAAGAGGTATTACTAGTGATTCGTCTGCATAACTCTTTTGACGATCTCGTGCTGCTTTTAGTATTTTCTTGACTTGAATTATCTTGTCCGTTGTTTCTTGCACATTCTCTGGTCCATATAATTGCTTTTCTCCAATTTCTGCCCAACAAACTGGAGTTCGGCACTTTCATCCATAAAGTGCTTCAAATGGTACAGCATTAATGCTAGTATGATAGCTGTTATTATAGGAAAATTCTATTAATGGTAAATGGTCATCCCAATTTCCTCCGAAATCAATTACACATGCTCTAAGCATACCTCCCATCATCTGAATTGTCCTTTCGCTTTGTTCGCCCGTTTGTGGATGATAAGTTGTGCTTAGATTTAACTTGATTCCCATTGCTTTTTGGAAACTTGTCCGAAAATGAGAAGTAAAACGGCTATCTCTATCAGATATGATAGATAAAGGAATTCCATGTAATGAAACTATTTCATTTACATATAGCTTAGCTAACTGTTCCATACTGAAAGTTTCCTTCATTGGTAAGAAATGCGCAGATTTGGTCAATCTGTCTACAATCACCCAGATTGTATCATTTCTTTTTCTTGTCTTGGGTAATTTGGTAACAAAGTCCATTGTTATCAATTCTCATTTCAATATTGGCATTTCTAACTGTTGCAATAACCCTGAGGGTTTCTGATGCTCAGTTTTAACTTGTGAAGAAGTTAGACATTTAGCAACATAGTTAGCTATATCCTTTTTCATTCCTATCCACCACACATTCTTTCTTAGATCTTGATACATCTTATCACTTCCGGGATGTATCGTATACTAAGACTTATGAGTTTCTTCTAGAATTCTGTGGCGTAGGTTTCCTTGTTTAAGTATCCACATCCTTTTCTTATGGAACTTCCAAATTCCATCTGTTCCTTGATTTAACTCCTTAATCATTCCTTTTAAACCTTCAGCATCGTCATTGAGTGCTGTTTCCTGTATTTCTCTAATTTGATCATTTAAATCTACTTGTAGATTTAATTTGAGAGAACTTACTCGTTTCGGCTTTTCATGATACTTTCGGCTTAAAGCATCAGCTACTACATTAGCTTTCCCAGCATGATACTACATATCACAATCATAATCACTAAGAACTTCCATCCAACATCTCTGTCTCATATTTAATTCTTTTTGCCCAAAAATGTACCTTAAACTCTTATGATCGATGAAGACAACAAATTTATTTCCATATAAATAGTGTCTCCAAATCTTAAGGGCAAAAACTATAGATCCTAACTCTAGATCATGGGTTGTATAATTCTCTTCATGTTTCTTAAGTTGTCTAGAGGCATAAGCTATAACCTTTTGACGTTGCATCAACACACATCCATATCCTAACTTAGACGCATCACAATGGACTATAAATTCTTTAGTTCCTTCTGGTAATGCGAGTATGGGTGCGTTGGTTAATCTTTGCTTAAGAATCTTAAAAGCTTCTTCCTGTTTCGGTCCCCATTCAAACTTAAATGATTTGCAAGTCAGTTTGTTAATGGAATGGCTATTCTAGAGAAATCTCGGATAAACCGTCTATAATATCCTGCCCGTCCAAGAAAACTTCGTACTTCTGTTGGCAACTCAGGGACTTTCCACTTAATAATCACCTCGATCTTTGTAGGATCCACATAAATTCCTTCATGATTAACCAGATGTCAAAGTAATTGCACTTTTTGTAACCAAAATTCCCATTTTGAGAATTTAGCATAAAGCTTCTCTTTTCTCAACAATGTCAGAAGTATATGCAGATGTGCTGCATGTACCTCTTTACTCTTAGAGTAAATTAGAATATCATCTATAAAGACAATTATGAATTTATCCAGGTATGGTTTACATATCTTGTTCATCATGTCCATAAATGCGGCTGGGGCATTGGTTAAACCAAATGGCATGACGGTAAATTGATAATGACCATACCTTGTTCTGAAAGCAGTTTTAGGAATATCATCTTCCTGTACTTTCAGTTGATGATATCATGAGCGTCAGTCGATCTTAGAAAAGAATCGATCTCCTTGAAGTTGATCGAACAGATTATCGATTCTCGGAAGTGGGTACCGATTCTTAATCGTAACCTTGTTTAATTCTCGGTAATCAATACACATACGCATCGATCTGTCTTCCTTCTTAACAAACAACATTAGTGCTCCCCACGGTGATGAACTTGGTTGTATAAAACCTTTGTCAAGAAGTTTGTCCAATTGTTTTTTCAGTTCCTGTATCTCCGTTGGTGCTAATCGATATGGTGCTTTGGCAATTGGTGTCGTCCCTGGTATTAGGTGAATTCTGAATTCAACCTCTCTATAAGGCGGTAATCCAGCTAACTCTTCTGGAAAGACGTCTGAGAATTTAGATATTACAGGAATAACTTTTAATTCTTTTCCTTTAGTATTAATGATTACAAAAATCATATATACTACTCCTCCTTTCCTTTCATAACATGCGGCTTTCATCACAGAGATGAATTTTTTCGATCTGGTTGGTTTATCTCCTTTGATTGTGATCTTTTTACCACTTGGTTTACTTACTTGTACTGACTTTTGATCACATAAAATACTAGCATGATTGGCTACCAACCAATCCATTCCTAGTACAACATCGAATCAGGCCAGATTCATTGGATAAAGGTTAACAAAGAAATGATGGTTCGGGATTTCTATTCTTGCTCCCTGCAAGATTTTACTTATCTTAATGGATTCTTTGTTTGCTATCTCTACCAGACAATCTTGTTGAAGTTTGGCTAAGGGTTGGTCGAGAAATTTGTAGAAAGAAGTATTGATGAAACTTTGGTTTGCACCAGATTCAAACAATACTTTGGCAAATATATTATTAACTAAGAACGTATCGGCAATCACATCCGGAATCATCTTGGCTTCCTCGGCTGTCAGAACAAACGCTCTGGAATTTTTTTAGGTGCCTCGGTTGTCTTGGCTTTGTTGGTTGTGGCTAGAGCTAGTTTCGGACAATTCGGTTTGATGTGACCAGCCTCTCCACAATTGTAGCATATCATGGCACTAGCCTTTCTCTTAAAATCTTCTTCCTTATGTCCTGGGTACTTGCAAAAGTTGCAGGACACATCACACTTTTCTTAGTGCTTCTTCTTACAAAACTTGCACTAAGGTGAAGAAGAACCTGTTCCTTTTCCAGGGTTGGAGTTACCGTAGCGAAATTCCTGAGTAAGCTTTGGAGCTAGGTTCTTTCTCTGGTTTTCCTCTTGTGTACACACCAATTCATCAGTCAGGGAATTGGCTTGTTCCACTGCTTCTTCTATGATTGGCGGTCTAGCTGCCTTGACTACGTGTCTAATCTCATTAATTAATCCCCAAATATAACGGGAGATTAACACTGGTTCAGGTGAGGCTAAGGTTGGCACTATCCTAGCATATTCAAAGAATATGGTAGTGTAACCTTTGCAATCTATTCCAGTCCTTCTAAGATTTAGGAATTTATTGGCGATTTGTTCCTTTTAATTGGGAGGACATAATTTTCTTTCAATCATTTCCTTAAAGTTGATCCATTCCATATTATAAACTCTGTCACTTCCCCAAGACTGGAGAATAGTATTCCACCATTCTATTGGTTTGCAGGCCAAGAATTCTTTATAAGAACAAGCGTAAGAAGCGGTTCTTCTTCTTTTAGGAATTGGAGCTTGGATTATAGGTCCGTTATTATCGTTCACACTATGACTTGGTTCAGTGTGTTGGCGCTTACTTTCATTTGCAGATTTATTATTTTCTGCTTCTTTAACAGTCTTGATAATATAGGGCATAGCATCTATAATTCCTTGTGCTACTATATGTTGGATGACACTATTATCTATTTGGTTTCTGTTATTTTCATTATTCTGGTTTTCCTGATTTACTTCGTTGTCCATCTGAATTGTGAATATTTATCAAGTATTAATTATCAAAGAATAAATTTAATATAATTATTTATCTATAGTCACACCGACAAATTGATCAAAAATGTCGATCATTGCGACTTTTACTCTTTTCTATATATATATAGGGTGGGGTTCTAGAGTGAACACTAATGTATTTGCGAACTGAGTGAACAAATCTTGGCCATTGATTTACACACGTGGATGGCTTGGATTTAATCATCAAATCGTAAAATACACTAGTGTATTTCATCATCAAATATTGGCCATTGATCTACACACATGTATGGCTAGGATTAGTTCGCGCAGTTCGCAAACTACACTAGTGTTCACTCTTGAACCTAATCCTATATATATATATATATATATATATATATATATGCATCTATTACAAATTACAACTGGAAATCAAGTATACTAGTAACTATGCATCCGTATCTATTTTAGTCTATCTATAGATTTTTTTTTATCAAAATACAAAATTACACATATATCTAGGCATTTTCTAGGTACCGTTCATCTAGTACTGCATTTCCCGCTCATCATATTTCAAAACTAGTTTCTCCCCTATCTCTCGAATTCTGTTTCATTCATTTACTAAATTTTCTCCATACTGGTGGAGTTCCTGCACACATTTTCGACTCATTGGTGGGTCTACCGGGTCAGGATGAGGTACGGGTTCCTCATAAGGGTCTGCGCTATTCATTTCGAAAAATGTTCTTTCATCATCCCACCACGGATCACGTTTTAAAGGCATTGGTTCTTTGGAAGCATATAGGGTAGAGTACGATCTATTGTCATCAAACCATGGATCATATTCTAAAAGGTTTGGGGTTGGGATTCTAGGTAACTCGTTGGGGTTAAATGCAGGTATCGGGAATTGGTTTGCTTGGTTGGGTTCTAGCATTTGTTGATCTGGAAACAAAGGTAACGGTGGCGGTTCGGCTATTTGGTTTAGGTTAGCATCTACTGCTATAGTGGCTAACATATGGAAATCAGCCAACTGTCTATCTAGTTTCTCTTCCCAAGGTGGCCTATTGACTATCTCCTGGGTCTGTGCATTTGCTTCCCTATTCACTCTGACTATCGCTCTCTGTTGCTGCAACTTCTTCATTCTCTTCATTCTCTCTTGTGCTCCTTTATTAAACCAACCTCTCTTTTTAGTAGTGAAAGGTTCCTCAGACTGTGCCTTAAATATAAATATCCCTTCCTCAGTATCGGCTGAGTATCCTGAGGGATTAGTTTGAGATGACGTTTCCTCATCTTTCGGTGAACTATCTAAGTGACGATAAGCATCTGAAGTACCTTGCTCACTCATACTGTAAACTAACAAATAGTCAAATAATACATCATTGGGTTAAAAACCCAAGTTCATTTGACAATACATTTTTAGGGATAAACCCAAATTGTTGAAAACAAAAACTCCTTTTTATTTAGGTAACTTTTATAGCCACTTTTCCCAACCTTTAGTGCTCTCCAGCTGACTTCTATTTGGCTTTTACATTGTGTTACCTGAAACGCGTTTTAAAAACATTTTTTCAGCAAGAAATACTAGTAAGTGCATTCCATTTTGGTAAAACATCAGTTGTTTACACATTACAGTATTAAGAGCGATTACAATGTTTATATCTACACAATTACTCGGTCAGTACGTGTCACTCGACGGATCTGTGACTATGGTCATATCACACATTTGATACCCGTGCCCAATTGTGAATGTTATCAATTACTGTATACAAACCCCATAATACTGGCAGCAATTGTAGAATTACAAAGACTTAATCACTGTAATTGTATTTGAAATCAATTGAGGTTTTGGTAAAACATTTTGACTCATAAAAATGTACTCTCAAATAGTGAGAAAAAGTGAATGTACTTACTTTGTTGGCTTAGGTGATTCTACTATAGCTTCCTGGTGATTCGCCTGGTTATTATCTATTAAAATTAAACAATGCACAAGTGTTAGTAAAATAACCCAAATCACATTAACCTTACAACTCGAGACAGAATTCCAATAACTGAGTCAGATAGAGCCTTGACATGCATTACGAAATCCTAGATCAATCGAGTGTAACACGAGACAGAACTCCAACGACTGAGTTAGGCAGAGCCTTGACATGCGTTATGGAGCCCTAAATCGATCGTGTAGGGTAATAGCAGGGTTATAGTACTTACAACGAGGCAGAGCTTCGCTTTATAGTGGGTATTAAGCCCGGGTATAACTTCTACTATTTAGAAATTGAGAGAGAATTTTGATTTCTAAACGACTGAACAGATGAGCCTGAGCCCTCCATTTATAGGCTGATTGGACACTCTCTCGCGCCCCGTGAGAGATTTGGTTAAGGCCTTCGCGGCCCGTGAGACGACGGTGTCGTTTATAGCTTCGCCGAGTCAAACGCCTAGCCCTGCCTAGTCACTAGACACGTGGCGGACTTGTGTGGCCGGCAAGTTAACTGGCTCGCACCCCGTGAAAGACCAAGGGGTCTGGGTCGCGGCCCGCGAGAGACTCCTGATCTTGGGTTTTCTTGAATTTTATAAGTATAAGGGTATTTCGGGCTCGTTTATCGTATACGGGGTATATACGGAACGTTTTAGGGTCACGTTAAGGGTTCTAGAAGGTTTGTTATAACTATCCATGGGACTATGATAGTTATAAAATTAATACCACGAGGACCATCAATGTAAGTTGGGGGCATTGACATCTGTGCAAACCACAGAGACCGTTGGAATAATCAACTCTTTCGTTTTTATCAAAGATTATTGAGAATAATTGTATATTTATTTTGGTGGTTTCGCTCTTCATCACCTTATTAACAAGGGTTATTGGATTTAATCACCCCCAACTATTGGCATTTGGCCGCTGGCACTCTCAACTTTGACTTTGGCTCCCACCACTACCAACTTAACACATTGTTTGTCATGACACCCCGTCGTTAAATAAACACTATCTAGGTTAGGAAAATTAGCATACATGTCATATTAATCCAACATGGCATGTGTGACGTGTAATGTAAACCTGTTTCACCATCTTAAAAATCCCAAATATCCTAACACTTTACACAAATCAATACATCAAATGCTCATCTTCCTTTTTGGCGATCAAACCCTAATCGATGATTGCAACAAAAAATCACATACTACAGAGGTATGTTTTCTGTTAGGGTTAAGTGCATTTTGATATCATACACTGATTGGACTGATGGAAGTTATCGAAGTGATGCTTTGGTATGGTGGATCACTAGATTTTGGTTTTGATCAACCTCAATATACTGGAGGTGATTCTAAGTTGCTACGCATAGATGTTGATCACATTGCATACTTTGAGTTGGTAGAGTATGCAATGGATACGGGGTGCTATAAAACTAGGGATTTTTACATGTATGGGTTAAATGCTGATGATGGTTAATTCAAGCTTTTTTCGGAATGATAATGATGTTATGGAGATTGCATTAAAGGCTACAACATGGTCTTATCCATTCATGGAAGTATGTATTCAAGACTGTCCAATTACCGATGAACAGGAAGTCCAGTACAATTCCCAGCCCATTAAACCACAAGCCCAATCCAATTCACAACCCATTAAACGAAAAGGCCAGCCCAAAAAACCTATAGCCCGGTCCAAAAAAAAGTAGTCCATGTCAGGAGAGTGAATAGGGCATCTGACAAAAGTGTTACCACTCCTGTACTTGAAGTCCCTATATCTGGATCTACTGCCTCAGGTAAGGAGACTGTACCTGAAGAACCAGTTGGTTTGCATAAGCAGCCTAGTGTAGAAGAGGCTACATGGGCATTTGATTTGGATAAGGAGTCTATTGTTCAGGAGGGTGTACAAGAGGTTCTAGAAGAAGAAAAGTTGGTTTGCATAAGCAGCCTAGTGTACAAGAGGTTCTAGAGGAAGAAACAATTGGTTTAGATAAGCAGGCTAGTGTACAAGACAGTGTAAAGGAAGAAGTGCTTGGTTTTGATAAGGAGCCTCGTGTACAAGAGGGTGCAGATGTAGATGACAGTGAATACAGTGACTATAATGTTGACTTAAATGGGACAGAAGAGTCAAGTTCAGATTAAAAGGAAGGTTTTCTTAAGGAGGGTAATGATGATGAGGTTCATGATGAAGTAATTGGCTCGGATTCAGAAAAAGAAGATGTTGAATGGAGACATTCACAAGATGCCATTAAACGAGCTAATAAGGATGAACCTGAAGCTAAAAAAAGTTAGTTGAAGAGTGTACTAAGCCTAATGAAAAAGAAGGTAAGTTGAATGAATCTAATGATGCATGGTGTGCACATATAGAGGGATAAAGTAGTTACGAGGAATCTGATGGTGACATTGCCACACCTGGTGAGAGTGAGGATGATGATATCAGAGGTAAGAAGTACAAAGAAACTGCTCCAAGTGTAAGTGAACACATTAACTGGAAAAAGTTTACTTGGAAAGTTGGAATACGATTTGCCTCAAGGGATCGTTTTAAGGAGGCAGTGAGAAGATACGCTTTGACTAGTGGCAGGAATCTCATCATTGCAAATAGTGATAATAAGGCAGAAGGTCGTTTAGTAGTGAAGTGTGTAGCAGGGTGTCCCTTCTATCTATTTTGTTCACTAAACAAAAGGAAAGAGTGTTACATGATTAAAAGTGTGAAAAACAAACACAACTGCCAGAGAAACATGATCAAGAATAGACAGCTAACTGCCAAGTTTATAGGGGATGAGTTCCTTCCTTTGTTTAAGGCCAAGCGAAATCGGTCTGCTAAGGAGATTCAATCGGCAGTTAAACAAAAGTTTAAGGTAATTATGACTAAGTGGTTAGCTTATAAGGCTAAATCAGGTGCACACAAGAAGCTTCATGGATCAATGAGAGATCATTGCAGTAAAATTGGTTCATACTTGGATGTTTTAAGCATCAACCTTTAGGTTAGAAACTGCTCCACTAGGTTTCATTAATCTAGATCCACAGGCCATGTGTGAAGTATTCTTTAGACTGTTTGTTTGTTTTGATGGAGTAAAAAAGGGTTTCTAGAAGGATGCAGGAAGGTATTGTGCTTAGATGGGTGTTTTCTAAAGACTTTCTTTGGGGGGATGTTGTTAACAGCTGTGGGAAGGGATGGCAATGACCAAATGTTTTCTTTGGTATGGGCTGTAGTTGAAGGGGAAAATAATGAGAGTTGGGAATGTTTTATGGATGAGCTTAGGCAATGTTTGGGAGTAACTGATGATGGGGAATCATGGACATTTATATCTGACCAGCAAAAGGTAGATCTCCCTAACCAATAATTTACTTATTCATTACTTATGTGTGACACTGTTGTATTGCTCTTGCAGGCTCTGTTAAACGCTATTGCAATGGTATGGCCAAAAGCAGAGCATAGAAACTGTGCAAGACACATCTATGCTAACTGGGACAAAACATACAAAGATGAAGAACTGAAGGAGTTATTTTGGAAATCAGCTAGGGCCTATTGTGAAGCTGATTACTTGCAAGCCATTGAAGAGATGAGGACCATAAACCCTGATGCAGTAGAGGCCTTACTAAAGCAGAATCCCAAATGGTGCAACAGGTGCTATTTGAACACTCACACCAAGTGTGATGTTATAGTAAACAACATGGCAGAAACTTTTAATGGTTTTATCATCAATGCAAGGTCAAAACACATTATATACATGTTAGAGGATATAAGGATTCAGGTCATGAGTAGGCTGGTTACTAAAAGAACAGAAATGAGTGCCAGGGATGTTATATGCCCTAAAATCCAAGAAAAGCTTGATTTTTCAAAACAGGCTGCATATAGATGTGAGGTGTATCCCTCATCATATCATGTGTTTCAAATGAGGGATTTTGATGATGTTTCTGTGGATTTAGATAATAGAACCTGCACATGTAGGAAATGGGATTTAAGGGGGTATCCATGTAAACATGTTTGTGCAGTTGCTGGTTTTTACATAAAAATGCAGAAGACTATGTTGATGTGTATTACCACAAAGAACCATACATGAAAGCTTTTTAGTTCTCAATCCCTCCAATACCTAGGGAAAGGTATTGGCCCAAGATTCACCACCCTACGGATCCACTACCAATAAAATCTGCCCCTGGGAGACCTAAGAAGAATAGAAAGAGGGATCCTCATGAAGATCCAAAGAGACCAGGGAAACTTACCAAGCATGGGGTGATAATGACTTGTGGTAATTGTGGGGCTAGAGGTCACAACAAAAGAAAGTGTAGTGAACAGGGAAATAAGACTGCAGGTGAATGACTTGGTCATTACTCATTGCACTTTTGGTCATTATTCACCGAAGTTATGGTCATTATGCATTACAGTTTTAGACACATGCAGTTTTGACCATTGATTGGTCAAACTAAACAGTTTTGGTAATTCAAACCTGTATGTCCAGTTTTAGTCATAAGACATTCCAATTTTGGTCATTACTCATTGCACTTTTGGTCATTATGCATTGCAGTTTTGGACAATTGTAGTTTTGACCATTGATTGGTCAAACTACACAGTTTTGGTTTTGGTCATCTCTTTACATATGCAGTTATCATCATTACATATGCAGCTATAATAGAGGTATGTTTCTGGTTATTTGTTGACTTTTGACATTTGTTGGTCAAAATACATTTGGATATGTTGACGAATTTGGTAATCTCAATACATGTGCAGATATATACAATCAACAACTAGGATTTTGCATTAAAAAGGTGGAACTTACCGTCCATTGAGAGCAAACATAAAATTGTTGACCTTGCCGCACACTTTTCCGTCTAACAACTCGAATCACTGCAACAATTTTGTGATGGCAGTACACATTCCCCTGCAAATCAACCTTAAACATTTTTGGGTTTCTGAATACTATGGATGAAGACGTAGAAGATGAGCTCATTTTGATTCAAGCTTAGGGCTTGTTCTTCAGTGAAATCGACTGGATCGTATGTTGTGATTAGGGCTCCATGGTGCGTTTAATTTTGATTAGGGATTTCTAGGGTTTCATATGGTTTACTGTTTGGGGGTATTTGGGGTTTTAAAGATGATGAAATAGGTTTACATTACACGTCACACTTGTCGTGTTGGATTATATTGACACGTAGGCTAATTTTTCTAACCCAGTAGTGTTTATTTAACGACGGGGTGTCATGACAAACAATGTGTTAAGTTGGGAGTGGTTTGAGCCAAAGTCAAAGTTGAGTGTGCCAGCGGCCAAACGCGTATAGTTGAGGGTGATGAGATCCAATAACCCTATTAACAAAGAAAGAGTAAACAAACTAGAAACTTACATCCCTTATTCAATGAGATAGGCAAAGCACATAACCTGAACTCAAAAAAAAATATTAAAAGAAAACTATTTGAAAACTAATTGTTTAAAGAAAACAGAATAATTTAAGTAGACGACATGTTGAAGCTAACTTGGTTTGTCGAATCTGAATATAGACCGGTCTCATGCCCAAATGTCAAACAACCGAATTATAACTTCTTTTAACTTCAAACTTTCATAATCTATGTTGTGCTGTTTATGCTCACTACTACACTGGACTATTGCTACTACAGAATCATCACAAACACCTCTTTTATAATAGATTTTCGATGGAATTTCTCAGTGTTGTTGGTAAATACTTTGGCTAAGGAAATAATATTGCAACGGTTTTTAAAGCCCATTTGTGCCATCACTAAATCTGCAAAGGATTTAAGATGGATTTTCAACAAAGATCCATGGCTTACAAATAGTTGTCGAATTCCTTGGTGATGGAATTTGTGAGGGACCGTACTTAAGACGATTTTTCCGTCTCCAATTGGTTAAAATATTTCCCTTACTAGTATTAAGCCCCTGCGTTGCAGCGGTTGTAATAAAACTGTGTTAATTAGTAGCAATACTATACTATTGTCAGCGACCACCAATACCGGAAAAACTCGTAAAAACAAAAAAAATAAAAATGGGAAAAAATAACGTCGAGCGAAAAGCAGACGTAAAATCTTTGTATCACGCACGCTCGTTGCTGAGAAATTAAACCGAAACATAAAACATAGAAAAAAATAAGTAAGTCCATCCAGAACCCGCGCGTTGGACGAACTTCTCAAACGCAGAAAAATAAATGTGACGCGACGGGCCAATCAAACAGGAAAAAAATATACGAAAAAATGTTGAACCCCACACGCACGTTGCGGTGCGTTAACTCACAAAATTTAGAACGAAACGAAAAACTTGGGAAAGATGAAAAGTATGGTGGACCAAAATTGAAAATAAAAAATAGTTGGGATTAAATTGTAAAACATGAAAAACTTTGGGTTAAAAGTAAAAAAAACAAAGGGTTTAAATTGAAAAATTGAAGTTATTTAATAATTTTAGATAAAGATAATGATAAAAATAAGTGATATCTTTTTTTTGAAGGGTGACTTTCTATGTACAGTATCTATTGGTCACCGGGTTCATGTCGATGACAATCCCCCGTCAGCCCCGCTCTTCCGGACGCGATGTTCGATTGGGCCCCGCCAGTTGCGCAAGCTGACCTTCGCCCGGAAACCATACTGCCCCCACACGAGAGACTCGTTGTGGTAACAGCTGGGTAAAACCGGGTTGCCCTCGAGACCGCACCATGCCCCGGTAGGAACGATCCATCATTGGGACGTCCTCCCCCCGAATTGCCGCAGCCGGGTTTCGAACCTGTGACCTCCCAAAGGAAGACACAAGCCCAACCACATGGGACCAACTGGGTTGGGGAGAGGATAAAAAATAAGTTATATCTATATATTGGTTATTAATTAATATTAATATTAAAAAAATTTAATAAACAAATATAAATAAAATTTATGAGGTTAAAGGAGAGAATGACATGTGAAATTATTTGGAGTCTTTTATTATAAGTTAGATAAGTTATGTGATTGTGATTGTGATTGTGATTAATGATGTGTCGGAAACTAGATGGCGCAAAGTCGTAGCAAAAAACGATATTAAACAATTTCTGGAAATTATTATTATTTTTGTTTTGTAAAATAAAATAGTTGCTATGAAAACACTACTTTTAAAGTTAAATAACTTAATATTAAAAATGTTTGTAAAATTACAAAAAGTTATACAAAAACGCTATTTGAATTGTACATATTCTACTCGCTTTTTGCCACGCATTTTACTTTTTAGAGTTAAATGCTTGGTTGGTCCCTGTGGTTTTTAAAAATTGCAGACTTGATCCTAGTGGTTTACTAATTACACGCGTGGTCCCAAAACTTGTCAAAAATGCACTCGGTTGATCCCTAGCCCTAACATTAGTTAAAATTCTCAGTTAAGTCCATGTTAAATGACCAAAATACCCTTGCCTAACTATAAAAGGGTAGTGAACCCTGTCTCATTCATCAGACCTTGAACCCCAAACACGCACACCACACACTCACCTCTGCTTCTCTCTATGCGAACCAGTCAAGGGAGCCCGATTTCCGGCGATCTCCGGCAACAGGTTCCTCCGGCGAACCCCCATAACCACCGTCCTCCTCTTTCTCTCACACATACACACCCCTGAAGCCTTACATCACTTTCATGGACCACCCCCAGCCCCTGTTATCTTGGAATAGACAGCCGGCCACCACCAATCGGTGGTGGCCTACGACGATGAGACGGAGAGAGAGAGCAGACGGAGAGAGCTAGAGGCGACGAGACTGGCCGCGGAGCCGATCTCCGGGAAGAAGAGAATGATGATGATGATGTTTCACGGCGGCGGCGGTGGTGTTCCACTCCGGTAAGTTTTTTTTTTGTTGTCTCCCATGTTCTATTCCATCTCAGCTCCTTTAGATCCCCAAGTTTTCCCCGTCAGATTGGTTGTTTCAGGTGGGGACGGCGGTTGTTTCCGATGATGCCGCTGACGTGGTGATAATGATGAGGGTGACGGAGATGGAGGGCAACGGCAGTGGCGAAAGGGCAGTAGAAAGAGAGATTTGAAGTGTGAATCTTAAACAATTGTAAACATGGAGTGATTGGAAACAGGGATGAAGCAGATGTCAACTCTGCTGGATTGGAAACATGGATGAAGAAGGTGGGGGTGGGGGTGGGGTAGAGTTAGAAAATGGGCCCCACTTGAATTTATTAATAGGCAAGGGTATTTTGGTCATTTAACATAGACTTAACTGAGAAATTTAACTGATGTTAGGGCTGGGGACCAACCGAGTGCATTTTTAACAAGTTTTGGGACCACGCGTGTAATTAGTAAACCATTGGGACCAAGTCTGCAATTTTTGAAAACCACGGGGACCAACCAAACATTTAACTCTACTTTTTATATAGTTATAGTTTGGTTTTAAACATCAAAATTTATCCAATGCAGCGGGTTAATGTTTTACGTGTTTGGTTTTCAACATCAAAACTTATAGGTTGGTCTGGGGGTACGATTTTAAGGTCTTTCTCTCCAAACCACCTTGAATATATATAGGGCCAGCCCAAGAGCCCACTTTACAAAGGCCCCATTATTATTTTTAATATATTTCATATTGATTGTTTGAATTTACATCGAAATAGTTGGTAAACGGGCAACAAGCTGCGCCGCTATCCCTTTTTAGATAGCATGCAAAACTAAGTCATTTAAAAACTATGTCCATAGATCTCGGGGTCATAACATTACTATGCATAACCCTTTGAACTCGACTAAGTAGGGATTAGCAGTTGGATCTGGGAAGCGATAGAAAATTAGGTCTCAAAATGGGTGGTATTTATATATATATGTGATTTCTAATCTAGATAACGCATCTATATTTTGTATTTTTTATGGGCAGATAACTTTACTATTTTGATTTTCTGCAAAGATGATTTTGGAAGATATATAGCAAGTTTTTAAATCATCCCTTCAAGTTCAAGGTATGTTTTTTTTTTCTACAAAGAGAAAAATGCCCGGATAGTCCCTGTGGTTTCACTTTTTTTCACCTATAGTCCCTATCTTTCTAAAACTACTTGAATAGTCCCCAAGGTTTTCCGTTTTGTTCTCGGATAGTCCCTGGGTCTAACTTCAGTTACTTTTCTCTGTTAAAATGATGTGAAATGACAAAAATGCCCTTTCCTTAAAAGGCCAAACCATAGGGACTATCCGGGCATCTTCTTATTTTTATTTATAAACTGTTTTTCTTCTTCCCCAAATCAAATTTATTGAAACCTCTCCCTCTTTCTCTGTCTTGTTCATTCTACCCACCATCAACTACAACCACCACCCTCCACCAGAGAACCACCACCACCATTGCTCACCGGCTAACCCAAACAGAAACATAAACAAAAACACAATTTTCAGCACATGAACCGATTCAACTTAGAAGGTGATGTTCTCTCAAAGGGGCGTGGGTTTAGGGCAAAATCGTCTCCTGGATCAAATTAGAAGGTGATGTTCTCTCAAAGAAAATGGAAGCACAAAGCTCACTCGTGCGCTCGGTCACAAGTCCGACGGTCAAACAATCGAGTGGCTCATTCGTCAAGCCGAGCCCTCGATTAGCGTCGCCGCCGACATCGGAACCACTCCGACTAGGTTCGATGCTCATTCGTTTCCTTAACCCCACCACCACCGGTTCGATGCTCCTTCACCACCACCTCCTCCTCTGTCATCAACGCCTGGCACGCCACCGACAGATCCGCCCTTATTCCGCCTTGAACCGGACTCATTGGTGGAGACGGTGGTTGTCTCTCCTCCTGCTGCTGTTGTGTGATAACCGCACTCGAGATGGTGATAACCGGTCTGCCTCTGTTGATTGTTTCTGTACGGATACTCTGATGTTCGCCGGTGGAGACCTCCGATCTGGTTGTCTCTCCTCCTGCTGCTGTTGTGTGACCTGATTCGGTTGTGATTGGTGTACCGGATATCGCTCCGATCTGGTTTAGACTCATTGCCATATCGAAAGGAACAAATCACAGCTATTAACAATTAACACCGAGTGCAAAATTGATCGATGAATTGGAATAGGTAGAATGTGGAATTTTGTGTGAGATTCAATTGGGTAATATAAGAGGAGACTGTGTCGGTGATGGTGGAGAGGGTGGAGGAGAGTGATGGTGGGTGGAGGTTGAAGATGAAGTGTGGTGGTGGGGTTTTATAAATAAAAATGAAGAAGATGCTCGGATAGTCCCTGTGGTTTGGCCTTTTAAAGGAAAGGGTATTTTTGTCATTTCACATCATTTTAACAGAGAAAAGTAACTGAAGTTAGACCTAGGGACTATCCGAGAACAAAACGGAAAACCTTGGGGACAATTCAAGTAGTTTTAGAAAGATAGGGACTATAGGTGAAAAAATGTGAAACCACAGGGACTATCCGGGCATTTTTCTCTTCTACAAAATTGTAATCCCACCAAAACAAAAGTCAAACGGCTATTTTGTAATTAAAAAAAGTCAACCTAAACTTATGATTTTCTATCCTCAAAAAAAAAAAAATAATAAATAAATAAAAAAAAATAAAAATAAAAATAAAAAAAAAACACCCAGAATTTAAAAGAAGTAGAATCTATTAACATAATTGGAATATTTAACAAAGTTGAGTGATGAAACAATTAAAAATTACAAGGCCATGTGTAGTCATAACCCCCTTTGTGGGCGTTATGCGACACGTGGGTCGCCACGTGTGCGGGTGGGCGTTATGGGGCGTTATGCATTTAAGCCCGTAGTCATAAAGCCCCTACCCATCAATACCTAATTATTAATTTTCGTTTTTATTAATTAATTATAAAAACAATAACCTTTTTTTGATTGGTCCAAGGATTGAAACTCTCCCCCATGGCGCCGCGATATCCATAGCGCTGCCCAAGTTTTTTTGCCTCATAACCCCGCCCGTAGTGGTGTTCGGGGGGTTATGAGAGGAGATGGCGCCACACTACGTTCAGTCTAAAGGAACTGAAATCTACCATTGCGGCCACGACCAATTGGTCGCATGATCGTTGACTATGTCGCCCCACAACCCCGCCCCTTCCCCTTTCGCCTTAGCACCTTCAACACAACCACCTACCGATCACTGCATCTTCGTCACGTTGGCCACCCACTCTGACTCTCGATACCGCCTCCATCCCTCGGCCCCCACCTGCACCCAATCGTGGCTGCCCCTGTCGTACATTTACCTTGACCCCACCCACCCAACAATCTGGACTACGACGACAACGTACACCTCCCTTTGGACGACGATGAGTGTACAAAAATTCCAATAACTTTGATTGAATTCTTTCATATTTGAATTTTAAACTCTTTAAATAAAGTACTTTGAAACACTTATTTCCATTTTATTTTCCAACTAAATACATTAAAAATGAATTTGAGATTTCAAGAACCAAAATTCGAAGAAGTCTAATTCCAATTCCGTTAAATTTGACGTACTAAACGCACCCTTAAAGTATTGTGCTATATTCTGTATTCATTATTATATTTTCATATTAACTAGTTGATTTTCCAACCTCGCGTTGCGGCGGGGACCCAATGACTGCAAAACGCGTGTCAGCAACGTCAAGCAGATACAGAATATCAAAAAAATAAATAAAAATTACGTGGTAAGGATAGTCATTCCGTCCTAAAAAAACGATTTTAAATAACCTAATATATAATAATAGGACCCACACGTCCTAAACGTTGGAAATTCGGTTGTTTTCAATTCAGTTATTACGGTGCTAATGCATTAAAATATGAATGAGCTCGGTACCTGCAACGGCACCGAAAGTACCGGTCCGGAAAATCATCGAAATTAGGTACCGGCAACGAAAATACTCGTTACAATACGGTATGGTATTTGAAGGTAAAAATCAATAAATACAGGTATGGTGCTAGACCGGTGTCGAACCGAAAGTAACGATTCTGAAAATGCCAAAAGGTGGGTACCAAATTGGTACCGAAAATGATTTGGTATAGTAAATTTGGTACCGATACGATACCAGTTTGATACACGACTTGCTCGTCAATAATCTAAATATACAAGTTAATTTTACATGCTACAATTCATTCATTATAGAAAAAGAAAAAGACAAAAAAGAAAGCAAAATAAGTTGTTGTCTATATAAAACCTCATTCAAATTAATACAGTTTACTTACTGTGTGTATGAAAAGTAATCTAAACGGTGCAATTACTTGCATTGTTACGTTGCTACAGGATTTGATGAGCTCAGTACAAATCGGAACCGAAAATACCGTTACCGAATATACTTGGTACGATACGGTTCGGTACCAGTCGGTAATTTGTTTTTTAGTATGTAGGTTGAGTTACTATTCATTCAATTTGATTTTTAATATATAGGTAATTGATTTTTAATATATAGGTAATATATAGGTATAATTTATGATATTTGCGATATTTTATTCGTGCATTTTCGTATTTAAAATATATGTATCATTTCCAAGATAAATATACTCAACTTTACAAACTGGCAAGCGATTAAGCTTGGCTGCTTCTATGGCGTTCCTTTCCTAATCACATTTTCCTCCATATTATCATCACCATTCATATGAACACCACCATTGTTACCGTTACCGTAACCGAATTTTGTTTTCCTGCTAGGCCTCCATACCATCATCAAACGGAATAAACCGCAGCATCAACCGTCCGTCTTCTCTAAACGCATGCAATATTTCGTGTGTTAGGATCTTTTCTTCTCTAATAACAAGCCTCCCATTATACCGATAAGATTGAAAACAAACCCGCCTACCGTATGAAGATATTGGTGGCGGCATATCCTTCACATTAATCCTACACCTCTTGGGCTTAACCAGGATCTTGGTCTTTGCATGTTTCAAGATACTTTCGTGTCTTTCGTTGTGATCCGTGGAGAGAGTCGAATCGGTTTTGTCGTTTAGATTGAATTCTGAAAACATATCTGTGGTTGAAGCATCGAACAGGTTCATGGGGAAACCGTGACTGCATGAAGAGAGAGGTGGTGGAGTGACTATTGGGTTATCAAAGATGTGTTGAAGGCTCCCACATGTAGCCATATGTATGTATGTATTCTCTTGTATTTGTTGTTTGTTCTATGAAGAAAACAATTACAAACAACAAGAGGTTAGAGAGAGAAAATGTATCTTTAGAGAGAGAAACGATAGTTAGAAAGACCAATTCATAAAGTTGATGTTCATAATGGGTGGGTGATGCTATTAAATAGTTTATCAAAAATTTAGTTACAATTTGGTGGTTGAGGATTCATGTGTGTAGATATTTGTTTCCAGCCTTAATTATATCATGGAGTAAAATTGTTAGAGCAATTACCAATCTATTCTCCTTCTCCATTTATATAATTTAACTAAAAAATATCATTTTTTTATAAAATTTGTTAATCTTTAAAAAACTATCCAAATCCCATTCTCTATCCGTATCTTTATCATACTCACATACACTTATTTTATTATTTTTTTCTCTTTCTTATATAATCACAATAAATTATAGAGGCTTAGATTTAAGCCTATAAATATAGAGGTTTGCTTTTGTTCCTATTGTTCTCTATTATAGAGGGTGGGATCACTACTAGAAAACTAGGTAATTTGCTACGCACTTTTCCGTCGCACATGTGTAGCAAACAAGCATTTCCTACACAATTGCTACGCACATGGTAAGTAGCAAAAAACCCCATCGCAAAATCGATTGCTACGCACTTGCTACGCTTTTGGTGACGCGTTTGCTACACAAAATTGGCGTTGCAATTTTGCTACACATTTGCGACACCATGTTTTTTTACTTAGATTTGCTATTTGCTACGCATTTACAACATATTATTTGCTGCGCATCTGCAACGTATCATTTGCTACGCATTTGCAACACACTCTTTGCTACGAATTCGCAACGCCTATTAATATTCAATTTTTTTTCTATTTGAGACACATTTGCTACGCAAGTTGATTAAGAAAAATAACAAAATAAATCATTAAAAATCAGAAAATCCTCACTACTAAAAATCTGCAAACTTGTTTAAAAAAACAATAATAATAAATCCAGCAAAACCACAAATACCATAACCTAAATTAAAAAAAAACATCCATTACAACCAAGTTTAATATTGGGGTAAATTACTTTTTGAGTCTCTGTATTTTATAGGTTTTAACTAATTGAGTCCAAAAGCAAAAAGTTTAACGACCTGAGTCCCCATAAGCATTTTCTTTAACCATTTGTGTCCAAATTTCTAACATTGTTAGAATTTTTTGGTTAACTATTGTTAAATGACCAAAATACCCTTATAATTAAAAAATAAAAAAAATCTATGTCTTTCTTGTATCCACCTTCATCTCTCTCTCTCTAAATTCTCACACACATCTCTTCCTCTCATCTTTCTTTCTCTCTCTAGACCACCACCACCATCACAGCTACAACCACCTCCGTCTCCAACCACCACCTTATATCCACCTTCATCTCTCTCTCTCTCTCTAAATTCTCACATACATCTCTTCCTCTCATCTTTCTCTCTCTCTAGACCACCACCACCATCACAGCTACAACCACCTCTGTCTCCAACCACCACCTCAACCACAAACCTCCAGCACACTCTCTTTCTCTCTCTATCTAAATTCTAACCTTTAATGAAGCCAAGAAGCAGAAGACCAACAAAATAAGGCAAGAAAAGAAAGAACTGCCCTAAAGATTTCCAAAACCCTCTTGGAGGTTCCATTGAAGTTGCAGGTTTCTTCTGCATCTTCTTCTTCTTCAGATCTCAAAAAACACACATCAAATATTCAATAACAACAGTGGCCACTACCACCACCAATCATCTTCCACCCGTCATCAATATCAATAACAACAACATTATTCACCATCATCTTCATCGAAAAGAATCGGGGAACAAAATCAAATGTCTAACCGGAAACTCGTCGGACCAGAACACCACCGCCGCCGTCGCGGCTCCGCTGCCGACGACGTATTCGTCGCCGGAAAAAGGCGCTCGCCGGCTCCGCATCTCGTTTCTCTTATTTTCCCCTCTCATCTCGATCTTTCTCTCCGTCTCTCCGTCTGCCGCCGCCGTCGGGAACTCATTGGGGGTGGTGTGGTTGTTATAGATACAGGAAGAAGGTGAGTGGTGGGTGTGTGTTGCAGTAACAAAGATCGAAGGGGGGGGGGGGTAGGTGGTATATGAAGGTGAGGGTTTGGGTGTCGGCTTGCCAGTTAACCGGTGCCGGCAGGAGAGAACGAGAGTGATGGCAGTAGGTGTGTGTATGGAGGAGATAAGATTGCAGAGAACGGATTTGAGAAGTAGGGTTTCTAACCTTGAAGGAGAAGAAGAGCAGGGGAAAAAAGGGGAGGGGGTCTGTTTTTATGTGTTTAATAGGGGCAATTTGGTCATTTAACAAAATTTAACAACAAAATTCTAACTGGATTAGAAATTTGGACTCAAATGGTTAAAGAAAATGCTTATGGGGACTCAGGTCGTTAAACTTTTTGCTTTTGGACTCAACTAGTTAAAACCAATAAAACACAGGGACTCAAAAAGTAATTTACCCTTAATATTGCAAACTTCGAATCCGATATGATAGCGAAAATAACAAGTAACAATTGCTATTAGTTACTAAGACCACGGCTTTTTATAAGTTCTTCTGAGTGTTTTTGCATGGCTTCATGTTGAGTTTTCAGTGCGTCCTCAAATGCCTTTCTATCAGCTTCACGTTGAGCCTGATGCTGAGCTTCAAACTGTTCAAATCGAGCCTTCGAATCTTGAATTTGATTTTCCAAAGCTAGGATCTAAAATAATAGCAAATATATAAGAAATAGACAATAATAGGCAATCTGAATCAAATTAAATTTTCTAGTCAGGGCTATTCACAACCCGGGGTAATTAGGTCTTAACGCATGTTAAAATTAGTGGTTATAATCACAGGAGAACTAGGTAAAAAAAGCTATCCTATGAATAAGAAAACTTTAAGTTTAATAGTTTCTTAACTAAAGATTTAAGTGTAAATGTTGATTTCCTTCCAAATTACTAAGTGTGATATATTGTGATAGAATAGGGAAATGCAGTACGTATAGTGAGTGCATAATTAGGATGATTATATTTATATCAATGTCGGACATCTGATAGCTGAGTTAAAAAATTGTAGGAAATTGGAGATCAAGCTTTGTTTTATGAAGTTCAACAAAATTTATAATCCAATAATGTGAATAATCACTACTAGAAAAGTAGCCATTTTGCTGCCAAATTTTCCTACGGAAAAAAAGTGTCACAAATTCTTACAAAATTGTGACGCATTTATGACAACAAAAAAAACCCAAAATTTTGTAACAAATTTGCTACACAATAGTGACAAAAACAAAAATACAATAATTTTGTCACAATTTCGTTACAAATTTGTTGGATTTGTTTGGGAAATTATTGACTAACGAGTTAGTTTATCATTATTAAATACATATTACTACTTTATGACGCATTTCCTACAAAAACCTATTCAATGCCCAACTTTATTAAATTTATTAAAGAGTCCAATCCATACATCTTTGTATACACTCTCAAAACCCCAAAACCCATGATGAAATTGACAAAAAGATATTAATGTCGTATATTTTTATAGTTTTTTTTTTTTTTTGAAAATTAAACTTCATTAAAAACACACCTCCGACCCAAATGGGCAAAAGGCCAACAAACAAAAGACCCCCGACCCAAACGGGCAAAGGGCAACCAGATTACAACATATACATCGGGTATTTACACCACTCCTTCCAATTGATATATTTACAAGAAGATCTATTTTTCATCCAAGCATAACCCTTAGATTTAATCTCAGAGAAAATCTCTTGCGGGCTCCTCCTTAACTGTTTGAACACCAAATCGTTCCTAGCTTTCCAGATACACCAAACGGTAGTTATAACCAAACCGAGCATAATCTTTTTAACTTTTTTCCCAAAGAGACTCAAATTATGGATATCCAGTAAATCCTTGAAGGAGAAGGCGAAGATCGGAGGAATATTGCACCAAGCACTAATAGACGACCAAACTCTGGAAGCCAACGAACATGCCGTGAACAAGTGATCCACCGATTCTTCATACTCGTCACAAAAAGGACACATAACAGACGGAACGTCCACATTCCTTCTTTTCAAGTTAACTTTTGTAGCAAGCCTGTCTAGATTACCTCTCCACGCCATTATGTTACATTTTATCGGAATCCATTTGCGCCAATCAAATTTAGGAAGGCAGTTATTTCCCCTATCGTTTATACGCTCCATTTTCACTGAACTGGCCGAGAAACCATCCTGGTTGTCAACGTTCCATAACCAAGAATCCGAATCGTTGGACAGTCTCACCATGTTTAAGACTTCAGCACATTCCTGCCATTCCTTTAGCTCGGTATCCATCTCGGGTTGTCTAACCCAGCTCCAAGAGTAGCCATCATTATCTTGCGCCATCTCAATTCTGTCCGCAACCCTACAAGATTTAAACCTTTCCAAAACAAACAAATGTGGCCATCTTTCTAGGAAAGGAGAATCCCCAACCCAGGTGTCTAGCCAAAAACAAATATCGTTACCGTTCCCCACCTTACCCAAAATCATCCTATTTAAGCCCTTCCCATTGATTTTTATTTTTGTTATCACTTTAACAATATTTATCCAACATCCAGCGATGTTGCCATTTAGCGGAAGAAAACTTCTTTGATTAATTTTTCCATGGCACGCTTCCACCACTTTCCTCCATAAATTTTGCTTTTCGATCTTATACCTCCAACCCCATTTATATAGAAGAGCCTCGTTTACTTCTTTGAGTCTATTAATACCCAATCCCCCCTTATTCTTGGGCCAAGTAATCCAATCCCAAGCTACCCAGTTCATTTTATTATTATCATTATTGCCCGCCCAAAAGAATTTTCTCATTTTTGCCTCAAGAATTTTGATAATGCCCGCCGGAACCTTATATAAAGAAAAGTAATATATAGGTAAACTCTCCAGAACCGAGTTGATCAAGGTAAGCCTCCCCCCCATAGACATATTTTTTGCCTTCCACACCGACAATCTTTTATTAAATTTCTCAACTATAGGATCCCAGTTACAAATTCTATTCATGTTAGCCCCCACCGTGATCCCCAAATATGACAACGGGATTTTGTCCGTGTTGCATCCTATCACCTTAGCCATATTTTTTATGTCGACTTCATTCACTCCCATTCCATAAAGGTTGGATTTGTGGAGATTGATTTTCAAGCCAGAGCACAGATAAAAAATTCTAAGACATCTAGCCACATTCGTCACATTAACCGTATCCCATTCACCCATCAGAAGAGCGTCGTCGGCATAAAGGAGATGAGAAATGATTGGACCATTATTAGGGGTTTGAATCCCTTTAAACAATCCCTCCAACCCTGCTTTGCAGAAAATACTAGATAGGGCTTCCATAACCATGAGGAACAAAAACGGAGATAACGGATCTCCTTGCCTAACCCCTTTGTAACAGTTAAATTCATACGAGGGGGCCCCATTTACTAAAACCGAGGACCTAGCTGAAGCCAAAACCCCTCCAACCCATTTACACCATAATTTAGGAAACCCCATTTAACCCATGATATCCAAAAGAAAACTCCAATTGACGTTATCATAAGCCTTTTCAAAATCAATTTTTAACAGGAAAGCCTTACTTTTTTCTTTTTTAATCCAAGCAATGATCTCGTTTAACATTAAAGGGCTGTCAAGAATGTACCTGCCTTTAAGGAACGCCGTCTGATTTTCCGAGATGATGGATCCTATGACCTTTTTGAGACGATTAGCGAGAATCTTTGATATAGTTTTACTGATCACACCAATCAGGTTGATTGGTCTATAGTCTTTCAACCCCACCGGATCTTTGGATTTGGGTATGAGAGTGATAAACGAAGAGCTGCATCCCCCCGCAATACTACCTTTGCTGTAAAAGGAATCTAACAAATTATAAAAATCAGTTTCAAATAAATTCCAATACCTTTTAATTAATTTGAAGTTGAACCCGTCAGGCCCGGGTGCTTTATCAGCACCACACTCGAAAACTGCGTTTTTGATCTCATCATTCCTAAAAGGCACAATCAGGGACACCGCCTCCTCCTCTGAAAGACGTCTATATTATGGCAACTGAGCTTAGGCCTATCAGGGAATTTTTCCTCAAATGCCATTTTGAAGAAATTCCTAATTTCTTTTTTGACCAAAGACGGATTGGAAGTCCAAACACCGTCAATCATAATACCAGGTATATTGTTGTTGGCCCTCCTGCTGTTAATGTAACTATGAAAAAAGGCCGAATTTTCATCTCCCTCCATATCCCATTTTATTCTAGCTCTTTGTTTAAGATCTTTCATTTTATAATCTTCAAGCTCATTTAAATCTTTAAAGCACTCCGACTTGATCCATTCCTCCTCTTCAGATAACTCCCTCGCTTCCGCCCATTCCTCTAACTTCTCCAACTCTTCCTTAAGATTCCTTTCTTTTTCTCCTTCCTTGGCTAAAGTCTCTTTTTTCCACTTTTTGATATCTTCCCTGATCTTTTTGAATTTTTGAAGTAATTTCATGTCCGAATCCCCGACACCAATAAAATTATCACACGCCTTACTAATCACCTCGTCAAAATCCTTCCGGTCCATCCAAGAATTGAAAATTCTAAACGGTTTTGGACCAAAATTTTTATTTGAACAAATCAAAATGAGAGGACAGTGATCCGAGATAAACCTAGGTAAAGCCCGTAGACACGCCATCGGCCATTCCGAGAAAAAAATCATTACTAACCAAGACTCTGTCGATCTTGCTTTGTTTATTATCATTATCCTTACAATAAGTAAATTTCCTACCCTTCATGTTGAATTCTTTCAACCCATTATCTAAAATAAAATTATTGAAATTTGAAGCACAGTATTTGTTGAACTTAGAGTTCCATCTTTCGCCCGCAGAGCGCACCACATTAAAATCTCCCAAAATCACCCACCATCCCGAATAGATTCCCATAAACCCCCCAATTTCTTCCCATAGAGCCTTTTTCTGGGGGACTTTATGCGGCGAATAAATATTCATGATGTTTATCGCTTTGTTACTCCCTTTTAAAACCCCAATAGTTAAAAGAAAATTCGGATGTTTAACAGAATCGTGTACCTTGATAACATTAGGATCCCAAATGCTGACGACCCCTCCAGATCTCCCACTATCCGGCACGTGATCCATCTCGAATTTACCAGCTCCCTAGAATTTTTCGAACATTATACCTGAAATGTCATTAAACTGAGTTTCTTGTAAAGCAATGAAATCAATCCCATTCTCTCTTTTAATTTCTTTAACCCAACCCGCTTTATTTTTTCCCCCTCTCCTAACCCTCTAATATTTAAAGAAAGAAAATTCATAATGGAACATTTTGGATTCCTTCTTCCCTTAAAGCATCTCTGATCATATGTTCGTGGTTTTGGAGATCAACTCCCACAAAGCCCCCTAACATGGTTGTGAAGTGTGTCTCTAAATCAATAATGTTTTCCTCCCCAATAGGTTGCTCATTGAGATCTTTCACCAAATTCTTTTTACCAGCCCCTCCCATCGTCTCATTTCTGGCCTCATTATTCTTATCCTAAGTCGAAATTTCTTCGTTTCGATGACTTTGGTCTTCTGTTGCTTCCTGATCTTCAGACGAAATATTATCCTCTTGGATTCCGATCGTTTCATTAAGATCAAAAGGGTCGTTCTGTCTTGATCTCTTCCTAGGTCTAATAAGGCCACTAGTTTCTTCTACACAAACTGTTGTTTTTTTTGGCTTCCTCACATTTTTTATTTTATTTCTACAACCACTTGTAGAAATGTTGACTTTAAAGCCTAAAATGGCCTTAGTACCACGAAAGTCCATATTAACATTGTTACACCAACTTGAATTTCTAATATTATTTTCCTCAAAAATATTATCCAAGTTTCTAGGACCTTCCTTCACTGCTTCCTTATCCCACAACCTAGGGAAACCAAACAACTCTGCCGACTTCGGATTCTGAATCCCTTCTTCAACGTTCTTTATATCGGGAATCACTTCAGCATTTAATTCTTTCGCCACTTCATCTTCTCCAGTACCGACGTCCTCCATCACCGGGCTTCCTCCGCCGCTGTAGATCTCACCTTCTTCCATAAAACTGTCGCCTAAATTACCTAATCTACTAACCGGCGTCTCTTTGCCGTTGGAACTATGTAAAGCATCTACAACCTTGACTGAGTTATCTATAACCTCTATACCTTCTCTAAATACCGGCGGTCTGTTTGGATCGTTACTTAAGACCTCCTTGTTGACTGATTTTACGTCATCAAATAAAACATCCCATTCATCGCTAACATCATTCTGACCAACTTGATTTTCTATACAATCCGGAATCCATTCTGCCCTTTCTTCCTCTACCCAAACCTTGAACCGCTTACGCGCCTCCACCAGAGTAACTTCTTCTTCTATCCGTCTAACCGAGTCTGTCAAAATGCATACACTGTCTGAGGATAACATATTGTCTTCCGGTTGCCGTTGTGAAGCATGGATAACTTTTCTGAAACACCTTCCGACCGAATCGAAAACTTCGATTCCGGACAGATGAAGAGGTACTCCGTGAATGTTTAGCCACGCCAATCTCTCGAAAGCAACCACTTGGCCTTTCCATGTTTCTACCGTAACAAACCACCCGAAACCTGGAGCATCTTCCCTAAAGCAATCTGCAGCACGGTCTGAATTGAAAACAATCAACACACCCAGGCCACCTAGGTATTTGATATTCGACTCGCCATGTTTTGCTTCCTTCAAAAGAACGTTCAGCTTTCTCAGCGTCCACAAATCCTTGACTTTTCCGAGAATCGCCTTCCCGTGTAAGTCCACGTAAGCCTTCGCAAAATCCGAGACAACTACTTCTTTTTTACTTTGTTCCCCTTGAAGATTTCCAGTCAAAATCCCAGCATACGACTTACCGCCGTAGGTGAAAGAGTTGAGCTTGGGACCATGAACATTGGGAGCTTGATGCCTAACTCCCTGCTCCATGTTTCTGAGTTCTTTCACTACCTCGTTTTCTTTTGCAAATCTCACTATGTTAATGAATAGACGGAAACTGCCTATCCAAACGTTTTTCATCGCCTTTTCCAGTTCCTTTGCGTCCTTCACCCCGGAAAAGCTAACGAAACCGAATCGGAAGCCATGTTTGTCCCTCTTCCTAGCGACATACACTCCTTCAATCTTCCCGAACCCACCTAGAGCCTCCGAAATGTCGTTTGAGCTGCATCTCTCCGGCAACCTAGCCACATAGAACTTCGTGTACCCTTTCGCAACCTTCTCGCTCCCATAAGCAGCATCTGCATCCGATCCCCGGCCGTCCCTATTTGCCGGTCTTCTGTTTGCCATATCCGCGTATACGCGGTTGGGAGCACGTTTAAAAGGAAGAATATTATATTTTTATAGTTGGTATATATTTTTATACATCTAAAAGTAAAAAAAAAAAAAACCTAATTTGTTAAAACGTTTGTTGGCCCACCAACATCATCTGTACGTTTTATCATTAATCCTTAATTAACTAACAGCAAAAAATAAAAATTTTATTAATTATTAAATATGCTATTACTATTATCACCGATTGATTTATGCATGTCTTCAATTGTATGAAAGATAACGCTTCACCCAATTGTGATTCCTTAATCATATTAAATTATTAAGTATTATTTTTATATATTTCAAGTATTACTATTATCATTGTGGTAATAAAAAATATAGTTGCATCTATACAACAGTATTATCTCAAACGATACGTAACAAAGCGCATACCATCGGTGCCCTAATTTTGAATCGATACGTATGAAACAGTCTATCCGTCTGCGATTGAACAACAACCAAATTTCGTCCGACGATTGGAGCTATAAATTGATTGAATCTATCTCGATTGGAGCTAGAAGTCAGTTGAATCTGTTTCGATTGGAATCATGCGATTGAAAACCTAGATTTGAACACCGAATCTCATAAGGTACATAATGAGTTTAAACTCTATTTTTGGGATCTTATATAGATTTGAACATTCATACAGGAGCTGAAATGAATCTGATTTTGTAAATTTGATCTAAACCTAGGGTTTTAGGTTAGTTATTGATTATTTTTTGTAAATTTGATTGTTGAATTGTTTCTTAGGTTTTTTTTTTTTTGAGAGATTTGTCATGATTGATTGTTTGGTGATCTGTGCGTGTTAGTCTATTTGGGATTGAGTCACGGAAGTTACGAAACCCTAGGTATCATTGTCTCATCTTTCACTTATTAACCTTATGTTAATTCTATCAGTGTTCGAAAGCGTTTTGGTTTTGAAGTGCTATTGATTTGATCCAGGTTGTGAAGTTGTGGTAGTTCGATGATTTGTTTGTGCCTTGTTGAAGAAATGAATTGATCTATATGCTCATATTCTATTTCAGAGCATACTAGTTGGAGTGTATTAATCTGTTGTCTGAAGTCTTAATTATGTTGATTTTTTATGAAATGTTAACTTTATGTGATGTTTGTGTTGTAATTTTGAATTAGTATGTTGTTTACCGCATTTGCAATTGAATAATTAGTGTATATTTGTATGTTGAAAAGTTAAATTCTTCTGTAAAGTTGTAATCAGTTTGTATGATGTTCAATCATATACGTTAGTTTAGTGGCACAGAGATTGATGATTTGTTTTAAGTATTAGGTTATATGAAAATGATGTACTAAGTTATATGAAAATGATGTAATTGATATCCATCTTACTTATATCTGCTATTGATTGTGTTGCAGGCGATGTGCTGAGTTTGTGTTCGGGTCTAAAGGTACAATGCACTCTATATTACTTAGTAATACACTAATACTACTGCGATTGGCCTAGTCCGATCTTACAGGTTTGTGACTGAAAGTTAGTATTGTTTGTTTGGTAAATAGCATGAGCGACTTTGTTCTTGTGATAGATTCTTTTTATGGCATAGTGGATTCTCACATCCCAAGTGACTTACGATACAAGTAGGTACCAGTGTTTGGAGATATGTAGGAACCAATATTGTATTACGGGCCCTTAGGACTTCGTCTCCAAGTTTATATTTTATTTCATCATTGTAACAGATCCATTCACTTAATACAAATTCATCTCTCCTTTACGTTGATATTTATAAAACAATACCATATTTGAATTAATCAAAAATTTGGGTTTTAGTTAAGTTGTAAGAACTCTTCCTCATTTTTTTCTAGTTGTTTTTCATTTATGGAGTTTTATTAGTTTTAATCTAGAATTCTAAACTAAACAAGTGTTCTGGTTGTAAACACTTGTTGCTCAAGAGCCTGTCAGAACTTTCTAATCAAACAATGGAAATTAGTTACCTGGTCTCTGGTATTTTTTTGTTATAAAATAACATAGGTTCTTAACATTTATAGAAGCCAACATTTTGTATGCTCCTTTAGTCTGCAATCCACAAGTCGCAAAACGGTTTAACTTTTTGTTTGTTCGTCACCACAAGTCGCAAAACTGTTTAACTTTTTGTTTGTTCGTCACGGACTTAAACGCCATTAAACCTTCACATATCTTCTTCAAGAATGGTTGAAAACAGAGCAGTGGGTGTGAACAGAGTGTTCATAGGTGCTGGATAATCAAATCGTTAACAACGTTTCTTGGGGCACGTGCAGTTTAATCTCGTTCGGATCTTAAAACTCCGTTTCTGTTTTTAGTCCTCAGGTTGTTCTGTTATTGTATTTTTATAATTTTTTTTCATAACCCTAATAAGGCCCTAATTGTGTTTTTATTAATTTTTACAGACTGTGAAGATAATGACTACACTGCCAGTTCATAAGGCATCAGTTAATTGTACGCATTGGCTTCCAAGTAGCAAGTTTTCATTTAAAGGTACAATTTTTATAAGGTATCTACAGGTTGTAAATTGTAATTTAAGTTCATAATGTTTAAGAAATACAACTGGAGTAAGGGTTCATGTTTTAAATGTTTTTTGGAATGGAATAAAACAGTAGTGCCATCTGAGTGTTTTAATTTATCTGTTTAAAAGAAATTTGCAAGAGTATAAATGTATAATCTGACTTTGCACTACTAGAAAAGTGCATAATTTCCTACACAATTACTTTTGTCACAAATTCAAACACATTTGTGACAAATTTCCTACAAATTTTTTTTTCCAAAATTCTGTGTCAATTTTTTGACGCAACAATGACAAAAAATAAAAAAAACCCTAATTAATTGACAATTGCGTCACAGATCTATCAGAAATAATCAACAAAAGGTTAATTATTAAACATTTCCTGTAAATTTGTGACAAAATATTTATTCTTTAGTTTAATTAAACATTCTGTCAGAAATGCGTCACAAGTTGCGACACATTTCCGACAACCAAGGCATATTACTTAATTTTATTAAAAATAAATACAAGGATATACAATTTTATATTTATATATAATAGTAAAATTAGTATAATAATAAAAAATAATTATATATCCTACACATTTGTGACAAAATACTTATTTTTTAGTTGATTTAAACATTCCGTCAGAATTGTGTCATAACTTGTGACACATTTCCGACAAAAGTTATTTTTACATTATTTAATCAAAAGTAATAACAAGGATATACACGATTATATTTATAAATAATACTAAATTTAGTTTATTAATAAAAAATAATTATATTTCCTACACATTTGTGACAAAAAGTTTATTTTTCATTAGATTTGTCACAAAGGCGTAGGAAACAATCATGTAGTTTCCTACGCATTAATGACAAAATGCTTATTTTTAATAAATTTAATAATTCTGTCACAAATATGTCGTAAGTTGTGACATATTTCCGACGAAAATGTAGTATTTGTCACCAATGTGTAGGAAACAACATATATCATTATTCTTATTTTAAAATTTAAACATATGCAACTATGTATACGTATGCATATAGATATACTTGTATTTGTGTATGTGGGTATGTATCATGTACGTATGTGTGTATGTATGTTTGTGTGTATATATGTATGGATGTGTATGTCATGTATATGCACGTGTGTGCGTTATATGTGTATGTGTGTGTATATATATGAATATGAATGTGTGTATATTTGTTTTGTGTATTTATATATATATATATATATGTATTGGTGTGTGTGTAAGTTTATATTCACACCCCGCCGAATTAAGGCGAAAAAATGAGGTGTGACATGAAAAGTTTTAAATCATCCGATAAGTAAACATCTAATATGTTTAGCTTCGTTTTCAAATTTTAATGTCCGTAGTTTAAATCGGATCGAAAAACGAACAAGAAATGACAACCGAAGTGTTTGACGCGATTTTAACGCAATGACGATCATACGCGTCAAATATCGATATCCAATGTAATTTTGAGCGTTTTGACTCTAAAATTTTATTTTACAATATTTTACGACGATCGGAATTGTACCTTTAAGTTGTTTATTTAATAGGCAAAGTTTCTAGCTTATAGATGATATGGGTGCTGGTACGAGTTTGGCAATTTAACTATAGGTTAGCATTTACTGCTGTAGTAGCTAACATATAGAGATCTGCCCATTGTTCGTCTAATTTATCTTCCCATGGTAGGTTATTGCCTATATCCTGAGTTTCCTTATTACTCATCACTCCTTTTGGTTGTGACTTCTTTATTTTCTCTTGACTTTTTCTAATAATTCAACTTCTTTTATTAGGGGTAAGTGGTTTCTTAAACTGTGCCTTACAGACAAATATTCCTTCCTCAGTATCTGCTGAGTGTTTTGAGGAATTTGATTGCGATGAAGTTCCCTTATCTTTTGGTGAACTATCTAATTGACGATAGATGTCTGAAAGTCTTTGCTTACCCATACTGTAACTAACACGTAGTCAGTTAATAAAACACGAAATCACAAGATGGCAATCCGTAAAATTAAGTATTTCTAAATACTTAATTGGCTTAAATCAGTGGCTCTGATACCACCTTTTTCCTGTCACGGCCCCCGTCCCGGTTTGACCCGGTCCAGGAGCCGCGGGACAGAAACCCGTGGTATTTATTAATTGAGTTGATAGCGGAAGATTTAACAGGATCTTTTAAATCTTGAAATGCCCGATTATTTTATTTCATAAGTCGGGATAAACCCCGTAATTTACAATAGAGGAATTTCAAAAGGAAATTCCCTGATTTACAAAACATGTTTATTTGTTTATTTGAGCCACTACTTCAAGCTTTGTTAGTGCTCCGTCGCACTTTTCCTTGGTTCACAGTAGTCACCTGAAACATGTTTTAAAAATATTTTATCAGCGGGGAAATATTGGCGAGTCACTCAAATTTGATAAAACGACACATAGTTATAAATTACAGCATAAGAGCGATTACAATGGCTTCTATCTTATTTTTATCTGGCGCCGTGTCACCTCCTGGTGACGATGGTCATACCACTATTGGGTCCTTTCACCCAAGTAGTGATGATTATCACTGTTAGGATTAATTAGCCTAACCGTGAGAAATTAGTAATGTGCACTGATGTGTGTAAAATGCAACATATAAATTACATCAAATGAGGCATAAAACTAACCCTTTTTTAGTACTAATATTGGAAAAAGAGTGTTTTTGTCTTCCTTTTGTATTTTCAGGATTAAATGAGCTCAAAAACGCAAAAGAAGCAAAAAGACAGCTAAATCCAACATAAATACAAGAAAAGGAACATTAGTGGATTGCCCGAACCCTCAACGGCACCTTCCAAAGCAAAATAGAGAAAACAGAAGGCTGAACACGCCCCGTGCTCAGCCAGCACGGGGCCGTGCCCAAGAAGCAGCAGAAAAGACAAACCTATAGAAGCTTCTATTGCCCACCACGGGCCGTGCTCAGCGGACACGGGGGCGTGTCGAAAGTACAGCAGGCGCATTTATTGTAATTGCGAATTACAATTAATGAGGAGAGAGAGTGTCAGACGGGCACGGGGCCGTGTCCAGCTCTCTGTTCAGCCTATAAATAGGAGTGCTTGGATTCATTTCATCTCATCCCTTGGCACACCACCTCTCTCACACTTCATCCACCACCCACCACCATCACAACACCATCATCCACCACCATCATCCATTGTCCATCATAGAGTGTGTGAGTCGTCTCGGGATCCAAGATTGATCGTAAGAGTTCTTGACAATCAAGGCCATGTTTGCCTAAGTCTCTTACATCACTTGGTGAAGACAAAGTGTCTAGTATAATACTTTTTATTTCTAATCTTTTGCACTTTTTATTTGGTTTTGTATTAATGACTTTAATAACTAGTTACTTATGTTGAAGGTGATCTTTCCTTATCGTTTGTCCGTGGTGTCTTGGCATTATTTTACTGTCTATATAAAATAAAGGATTTTCACCATTCATATCTCCACGGTCTATATGGAGGTATGTTGGCTACCTGGTAGGGGGTTAAGGGAACGGTTTGGTAAAGGTCTTGCCATTGTTCAGCGTTTAGAGGTCTTGCAATGGACCTGGGTCAAATTTAGTAGGACCTCCTTCAATACTTCACGGTATTGGATGGCGGGGGTCCAAACTCTTTGATCCCCTCATAAGTTAACTACTATTAATACTATAACCCGGCTATTTAGGACTGTATCCCTGCTGACTCAGACTACTTAGTCGAGGGTAACGTCACCGCCAAAAGCGGGGCCTACCACAATACTGCATTAATAACTTAA
Source organism: Helianthus tuberosus (assembly GCA_030545235.1). Taxonomy (NCBI): domain Eukaryota; kingdom Viridiplantae; phylum Streptophyta; class Magnoliopsida; order Asterales; family Asteraceae; genus Helianthus; species Helianthus tuberosus. The sequence continues at coordinate 126,705,019 of CM060416.1, forward strand.
TTCATTATCTTCCAATAATCCACCCCTTTAGGATTGTATCCCTGCTGACTCAAACTACTGGGGTGAGGGTAACGTCACCTTCAAAAGAGGGGCCTACTACAATAACTAAGATAATCTCTTAATTATGTGCAAAAGTGCGGAAATAATCAAAGGTTATACTAGATACGAGTCGGAACCAAGTGATTCATCTTGTCTATCTGTTTTTTTTATTTTTATTTTCAGCATTTTAGTTAGTTTTTATTTTTCTTAGTTTAAAACATTTTTCTAAACTTTTATTTTGGTTAGACGTTGAGGATAAACCGGTATTAAAAGCTCTTGTGTCCTTGGACGACCTCGGTATCTTACCAACGCTATACTACACTCAACGATGGGTGCACTTGCCCATATGTGTGTTTAGTGTTAGTGAAATATCGTGTTTTATAAATTTAAAACTTGGCTAAAATAAGTGTTAAAAAGGGCTTAAAATATACACCTAAAATATACGACACTTCGCACGCATCAAGTTTTTGGCGCCGTTGCCGGGGACACAAGGATTTTAAGAAAGTTAGGAATCAACGGCCTAATCATCTTTTATTTTTCTTTTTTATCTTTTTTAGGATTTTCTTAGTTTTTCAGCTTCTGCAGAGCTCAGCACGGGCCGTGCCCGCTGAACACGCCCACGTGCTCAATCATTGGAACTGGCAATCCTGTTTTACATCAGATAGTAAGCTGAACACGGGGCCGTGTCCACTCAACACGCCCCCGTGCCCAAGTTTCAGTTACTGAAAACAGAACCGTTAGATCCCGACGGTTGGTAATTTCTGACATAAACATGAGTGATAGCAATTATTTTTACTTTCGGCACTCTTATGGTACGTGGTGTCAATTATGTGGTGGCGAACATGAAGAAGTAAAATGCTACTTCCTAAATTATAGGCCCCACTACATGGACCCACGATCTTCTCACAACCTTAAGAGGGGCGAAAGTAAAAATAAGCACTATTTCTCCCTCGAATGCGCCCAGCCAGATATTCTAGGGGAAATGTTCCTTAGCGAATTATTTCAACTAGAAGAGCTAATTCTGAAATGGATAGAAGAGCTTGGGAAGGATTTTATTAATCCGCCCCAAGACGATACCCATGAAGAAATGTTGGAACCACATTCCGACAACCTCGTTGCTCCCGAAAATACCTTCGTACCTAGCAAAGACTTGGACGATAGTCGTCCCTGTGTCGATTGTGCAGTGAAGGACTCTCCATCGACTTCGTTCGGTGCATACATAGACCTGAGCGATTCGGCATATACCTTCTTTAACAAGAGCCCGGAAAAGGGTTGGACTTGTCCACCTAGAATGAAAATAGGAATTACCCTCACCGACAACCTCTTGCGTTCTCGCCTTAGTCTAGGACAATTAAGGTATATTAGGCACTTTGGGGTTGTTCCAACCAGTCAGGAACCACCCGATACAAACAAGTTCCTTAAAAAAAAGCTAGACAACTTCATAAAACAGTCCGTAGACACGGGGCCGTGCCCAGCCAGCACGCCCCCGTGTCCATCGAAAGATTCCTTTCTGATCAGTACGTCAGAATACGGACAAACTGTGTCAGAACTCCACCTGCACACGGGGCCGTGTCCACTGAACACGGGGCCGTGTCCAGGTTGCTGTCATTTTCTATAAATGCAGCCAAGAATTCTGCACATTTGGACCAACTTGGGGCAGAGATTTGCAGGAATCTTCTCTCAAACTATCCTAGGTAAGTCTAAAAGAAGGTTCCAACAACCCATCTTGTCCCTTCCTCTTTTAGTAATTTCCTTCTTCTTCATCTTTCTCCAAGAACTACTATTGAAAGTTTGGAATTCCTCCAACTCTATGGTAGGGATAAATGAGTTTTGTTCAAAGAATCTTGGTAAAAACATGTTATGAAACATGGTTTTAAGTTATTAGTAGCCAAAAAGGGCCTACAACATTCAGAAAATAACTTAAAAATACAAGTTTCCTTGTTCCAAAACTCTGCAGAAAGATGGACACGGGGCCGTGCTCAGTGAGCACGGGGCCGTGTCCGGTTACTGTTTCATTAAATAAGCTATTTTTAGTTTATTTTTCGTAGGATGTCGAGTGAAAACAGCGATACATCTTCTGTGCATTCGTCAAACAACCGAAGAGGAAGAAGACCCTCCATTGAAGCTACACTTGTTCACTATGTGATAGCATTAAGGGAGGCTCTCGACGAAATGACTTCAGTAGAGGAGGTCCTTATCGACCGTATTAACGATCTTACGATTGGACTTGAAAGCAGCTTCCAAGAAATTAACCTCTTGCACCAGAGGTTAAATATTCTTGTAGCACCTCCAATGGAACCAGTCCTTCCTCAACAGGATTGGAACCTGGCTCTCGGAATCAACAACCCTACCGGGTGGGAAGACTTTCCGGCGGAACCTCCCATGGAACACCAACAAGAGATCCCGGTGGAAGTTGAAACTCCTCAAACTAATGCCAACGAGCCTTCTTTTCTCCTTCCAAGGGAGATAGAAGAATGGCTCGCCGACATTTGAGGAGAACCGCACTCGGAAGAAGGAGTTCACTAAGGCCTTGTTTAACCAAGATTGAGTATTTCTTGGAAATTTTGCTAAATTAAAATAAAGTAAAGGCTAGGACTCCATGGTTTGTTATTTCTTTTATCTAGTTTAATTTAGGATTATGTAAGTTCTCTCTATGATGAAATGAAATGATGGTTTTAATGTTTGGATGGTTTGTAATGAATAAAACACACTCATGGTGGTAAAGGATGAAAAGGGGAACGAGAAAAATGATCTCATGCACAAGAACGAGGCAACCCGACAATTTTCTCCCTTTCAGAAGGTTCAACACGGGCCGTGCCCAACCAACACGGCCCCGTGTCGAACCACCTGCAGAAAACGCCCAGTACAGGTAACTGGACACGGGCCGTGTTCACCCAACACGCCCCCGTGTCCAGACTTTTGTTTCTCTTATTTCAATTTTGTTACTGGCACTTGAACACGGGGCCGTGCCCGGATAACACGGGGCCGTGTTCAGTGCCCAGTAACACAAATTTTTGCTTTTTAAACACTATTTTACACATCTAATCAACCTAAAAATTTATTTTTGGGACACATTGAGGACAATGTGTAATTTAAGTGTGGGGGGGATGCTAAAACCTTGAATTTTGCAAGTCCTAAATACAAGCCTTACACAAAACTCTATTGGAACCGCTAATCACCCCAAATTTTTTCAAAAAAAAAAATTCAAATTTTTTACTTGTCTAGGTTTAACTCGGGAAATTCAAGCTCTCAAAAAGGTTATATTTTTACAAATTTACAACCGATAGCGTAGTGATAAAAAGAACCAACATAAGAAAATTATGAAAAGGCATGACAAACTTATTTAAAATTTGATTATATATACTTGATCACATAAAAACCCATTCCCACAAAAGTGAGTTTTGAGCCTTTATTGAGCACACAATTCCATATCATTTGACTAAATGCTCATTTTTCGTTTCTTGTGTGAATAGCCGCTTGGTTCTTACGACTCTAGAACTTGCCATGACAATACATTCCCGGTCCTTATCAACTTAAACCCGAGTAAGTAAATGATGGAGGCATTAGGACTAACATTTTTTTTTTCTACACCATTATTTTTCTTTTTCTTTTACCACCTACCCAAAAATCCCCCTAGTTAGCCCCTTCGAGCCTAAACCTTTTCGTTTCATCACCCAAAACAAAAACCCTTTCACCCACAAAAACTTTTTTCATTTTTTTACCCTTTATTTTAGTAACAAGTTCGGTTCTTCGTAAAAATAAAAAATAAAAAAAAAATAAAAAAATAAAAAAAATAAAAAAAAATAATTTTTTAATGAAGCAAAAAGAAAATAAACAAACAAAGTAATCAAAAATAACTTTGTTTGAATAAAAGCTTCATTAAAAATAAAAAGTTGAAAAAAAAATATATATATATATATATACGAAAACCGACACTTGTTACGCTTTTTGCCCTTTTTTTCTACTAACCACTAACCCAATCACCTACCTTTAACCCTAGCCAACCCTTAACCCACAAAGTCCTCTTGATATCTACAAAGGTATAAAAGTTAAAAAGGAGGAGGATTGATTTCTTGGCAAGCCTATGGTAGGAATAAGTTCCAGGACCGCTCTCGAGTGATTCACTAAAAATACACCTTCGGCCGAGTGTGAGTGATTTCCCCGCGAGGTATGTGAACTTGTATATAAATAGAATTTAAAAAAAAAATATGTTATGCCCAATTAAGTAATTTCTTTTATGAACAGTTCTAAATAAATCATTACGAATAGGAGTGTAAATAAATAAAAATAAAACCCCAAAAAGATCTTGGAAATCCCGACACTCTATGACAAGCCCAAAACCTTCTCTTCTACCTATTCCATTTGGGAGTGTAAGCCAAATATTAAAGAGTTTTGCTTGAGGACAAGCAAAAGTTCAAGTGTGGGGGTATTTGATGTGTGTAAAATGCAACATATAAATTACATCAAATGAGGCATAAAACTAACCATTTTTTAGTACTAATATTGGAAAAAGAGTGTTTTTGTCTTCCTTTTGTATTTTCAGGATTAAATGAGCTCAAAAACGCAAAAGAAGCAAAAAGACAGCTAAATCCAACATAAATACAAGAAAAGGAACATTAGTGGATTGCCCGAACCCTCAACGGCACCTTCCAAAGCAAAATAGAGAAAACAGAAGGCTGAACACGCCCCGTGCTCAGCCAGCACGGGGCCGTGCCCAAGAAGCAGCAGAAAAGACAAACCTATAGAAGCTTCTATTGCCCACCACGGGCCGTGCTCAGCGGACACGGGGGCGTGTCGAAAGTACAGCAGGCGCATTTATTGTAATTACGAATTACAATTAATGAGGAGAGAGAGTGTCAGACGGGCACGGGGCCATGTCCAGCGGACACGGGGCCGTGTCCAGCTCTCTGTTCAGCCTATAAATAGGAGTGCTTGGATTCATTTCATCTCATCCCTTGGCACACCACCTCTCTCACACTTCATCCACCACCCACCACCATCACAACACCATCATCCACCACCATCATCCATTGTCCATCATAGAGTGTGTGAGTCGTCTCGGGATCCAAGATTGATCGTAAGAGTTCTTGACAATCAAGGCCATGTTTGCCTAAGTCTCTTACATCACTTGGTGAAGACAAAGTGTCTAGTATAATACTTTTTATTTCTAATCTTTTGCACTTTTTATTTGGTTTTGTATTAATGACTTTAATAACTAGTTACTTATGTTGAAGGTGATCTTTCCTTATCGTTTGTCCGTGGTGTCTTGGCATTATTTTACTGTCTATATAAAATAAAGGATTTTCACCATTCATATCTCCACGGTCTATATGGAGGTATGTTGGCTACCTGGTAGGGGGTTAAGGGAACGGTTTGGTAAAGGTCTTACCATTGTTCAGCGTTTAGAGGTCCTGCAATGGACCTGGGTCAAATTTAGTAGGACCTCCTTCAATACTTCACGGTATTGGATGGCGGGGGTCCAAACTCTTTGATCCCCTCATAAGTTAACTACTATTAATACTATAACCCGGCTATTTAGGACTGTATCCCTGCTGACTCAGACTACTTAGTCGAGGGTAACGTCACCGCCAAAAGCGGGGCCTACCACAATACTGCATTAATAACTTAATTCATTATCTTCCAATAATCCACCCCTTTAGGATTGTATCCCTGCTGACTCAAACTACTGGGGTGAGGGTAACGTCACCTTCAAAAGAGGGGCCTACTACAATAACTAAGATAATCTCTTAATTATGTGCAAAAGTGCGGAAATAATCAAAGGTTATACTAGATACGAGTCGGAACCAAGTGATTCATCTTGTCTATCTGTTTTTTTTATTTTTATTTTCAGCATTTTAGTTAGTTTTTATTTTTCTTAGTTTAAAACATTTTTCTAAACTTTTATTTTGGTTAGACGTTGAGGATAAACCGGTATTAAAAGCTCTTGTGTCCTTGGACGACCTCGGTATCTTACCAACGCTATACTACACTCAACGATGGGTGCACTTGCCCATATGTGTGTTTAGTGTAAGTGAAATATCGTGTTTTATAAATTTAAAACTTGGCTAAAATAAGTGTTAAAAAGGGCTTAAAATATACACCTAAAATATACGACACTTCGCACGCATCATGCACAATACCCCACTAGCCAGTGATTAAGATAACCACGACTTAATCCCTTTAATTATAACCTTTGAAAATAACTTGGAGTATTGTAAAACATTATTGATAAAAAGAGAATGACTCACATTGCAGATTTAAACGGGCAGAGTTTAGCCTACTGATTAGCCTTGTAACCTAATTTAAATAACAATGCACACGAACTAGGTCAGTAACTAATACAACATTTACGATAACTCACGAGATTAAAACCCTCACAACGAATGACAAAGTGCAACACTTAAATATCCATCGAATTCACGACGAATGACAAAGTATAGCCCTAATTTGGGCAGCACTTAAACATCCATTGGATAGTTTTCAATCGATCGGACATTGAATCTGTTAGGATCGGAGGCTCTCATGATTGTGTTTGTTTGTATGTTCTGAACAATTTGTGAATATGAAAATGTAAAGTGCAGCGGAAATGAAAACAAACTTTGTAAACACAATAAAAGGAGAGAGTAGTTTGATAAACAATTGCTTCTCATAGAGTCGAATGATTTACAAATCAAAAGCAAAAGATTACAGATAAGCTTACAAACTATACTCCCCCTCAGCCTGATGCCCCAAGGTTGGTTGCACACAAGATGAAAGGATTAGACATGAGGAGAAGAACCCGCTCAGTCAATCAAATGTAACAGTACAGGTTACTGTTACATTTATAGGCAAACCAAACCACTGAGGAATCTCAGCTGACGTCACCATGAAAGCGACGTCTAACAGCCTAACAAACTATATCTACTGTCCTTACACCAACTACTGATGTCTAACAACTGATTGTAATAATACTACAAAACATGAGGAAACAACTGCTTCACGTTCCACTGTTGTAGCCTAAGCACTGATGCTTAACAACAACATCAGTACTTTCTTCAAAGGTGATCAGTCCTTGAATGAGCAGTGTTTGTGTCTTCAGCAGCACTTAAGAGACAGCAGTAGATAGAGCAACAGAGTTTGTCTTCAGCAGTTTTTAGGATTATATCAGCAGTTGAAAGGGCACAGCAGTTGATTATGAGCAGCAGTTAGAGACCATCAGATGTTATAACTCACTATCAAGGGGAGAGCAAAGTATAAACTACTGTTTATTGTGAATCCTCTGTTGTGACCTGGTTTTGGCTTTACATTATCTGTTCCTTTGTTAGGGTTCAATCCCAACAATCTCCCCCTGGAACAGATAATGCCAAAACCTTTCATTATTCAGGACCTTTATTACTCATCAAGAGTGCCTTAGCTTGTTCTTTGAATTCAGCTTCAAATTCCTTTGCACTCTGGTCATCCTCATCCCTACACAGTGAAAGCCCAAGGAGATCCTGCAAATCTTGAACACTAAGGCCTAGTACTTCTTTCCTTGATATGTGCTTCACATCGCCATTGGCTCTGACCAAGGTCAATACGTGAGTCTTTTGATCAGACATCCACTTTAGTATTTTTAAGCCAAGTGGGTTTCTTGGGAGAGACTTATTTGATGATGAGTTGAGGGATAATGGCCTTGAAAACAACTGCAGACTTTCAGACATTCTTTTGAAAGCTTCTTCAAAGACTTTGTCAGCTGCCGCTATATCTTCTGAAGTTTCTTGTTCAATAAGTTCTTGTCGTTCAGCTTCTGTCTTGTCTTCAACAGTGTTTGGAGTTGCAGGTTTGTTTAACGCCTTAAAAAGGCTTTGAAGCTTTGTTGATGTTTCTTCTTTTAGACCCATTTTTGTGATGGTATCTTTGAAGTACTCTGCTTCCTTTTCTCTTACCTCTTCTTCAGTCAACTGTTCTCCTTCATCTTGATTTGTTGCAAAAGTAGACCGGAACAGTGTGTCGAGGTTTCCCATCTTCTGTTCAAGCTTCATCATTTGTTCTTGCTTTTTAGAAGTGCCTGAAACAGTTGTCTTTCTTTTCTTCAGCCTTTTGTAGGCTTCGTCAGTCTGCTGTTTAGACCACTTTGATATGGCTTCAGCAGTATCCACTTTCGCATCCACCAGCTCCCTTTTCTTTCTCTTATATTCAGCAGTTAAGTCAGCAATGAGCTTTTCATATTTTCTCCAGTTAGGAGCATTCTTCTTCTTCGTAGGATCATTCTTAATCCTTTCAATCCTTTCTGCCTCACGCTTAAGAGCTGCTACTGGCCATTCTCTGAACTGTTGTTCTTCAGCAGGATAGAATTTTTCTTTCAAAATGAAGGCTAGATATTGTTTTCTTAATTCTTTCTTTTGATCAGCCTTTTCTTTGTTTAGGTCTTGTGCAAACCCTTCTATCAGCTTTACTTTTGTTAAGTAGAACTCCAGTCTTTTAGTAATGCCATCTTCACTTAACTTTTCTTTTTCACTATCAACCTTGGCTTTTACATTTGCCTGCTTTGTCTTGAGTTTTAGGTAATCATCCATATCTTCTGGTGGCATGTAGCCTATGAGTGAGGGGAATCTCCTTTTTGAAGGATCTTCTTCTGTATAGAATTGCCTCATCTCATTTTTGATAGCTTCAAGTTCCAGTGGATGTTGTGCAGCATTAGGATCATATGTACCCTCATCAGCAGTTATTGGTTTTCTTATTCTGTTGAACAGCCTTGGTTGTGAAGTATGAAAGGTGAGAGCAGTGGTGGATGACTGACTAACAACTGCTGATATGTCAGCAGTTGTCTTCTGCTTTTGAGCATGGGATGGAAGTGGTGATGTTGGTGGTGATGGTGGTGAATCATCATCTGATATGAGATTTCTTCTCCTTTTTAATGAAGAAGAAGCAGATGATGTTTTGGGTGGATCAGTGATGGTAGATTTGATAGCAGTGGTTTGTGGTAGTGATTGACTGACAGTGGTTGAAACAACTTGTGTTTCAATCACTGTTGTCATTACAACAGATGTTGTAACATCTGTTGTCTTCTGTTTTGTGACAGGAGGCAGTGGTGATGGTTTGAATTTAGATGATGATGGTGGAGCAGTAGTTGTGGTGGTGTGTGGTAGAGTGGTGTGTGTTGAAAGTGTGTGTGTTGATGAAATGGCAGCTGTTTGGCTACAGACAGCAGTTTTTATAACTGCCGCTGCAGCAGTTTTTGTAACTGCTGCTGTATCAGCTGTTTGACTAACAGGTTTTGAGACCTGCTTTTCTTTTGCTTTTTCAGGCTCAACATGAAGACCATGTTCTATTCCCCTCCTATTCAAATTTCCCAACAGCTTGTTATTCTCCCCCTTTTTGGCATTATCTGAGGGGAGATTTACAAGAAATGGTATGGAAGAAGGAACTTTGCCAGGAGCATTTTGAATGCTAGCCTTTATAGCCTTGATATCTGCTTGAGTATCTTTAAATCTTGATTCAACCATGTTGGTCAGCATTTGTACTTGAATAGCATGCTTTTTATCAGCCATTTGTTGATGTGCTTCAAGCATGGGTTGAAATATATTCCATAGCTCATTTTCAGCAAATGCCTGTTGTGCAGGTGCTTGAGCAAGAACCGCAGATTGTGATGGGGCAGCAGTGGATTGTGCTTTTTGAGCTTTTAAAATCTCTTGCACCATCTCCTTTATTTCAGTAACTGATTCTTCAAGTTTGTCAACTCTGCCCGTCAATTCCTGATATCGTGAATCATCACCTACTTTAGTAGGATCATCTGAATCCCCACTAGTAGTGGTTATATCAATGTTTGATTTAGGAACTGAGTCCCAAAAATCATCCATTGATGCCCCTTGTTCTCGGTACTGGGGACTTCTTTCTTCGGCACTCGATAAACCTTTGATGGTACCAGTGGTTAGATCCAACACACTGGTGGTCACCGATGTTGCCATGGAAGAAATTGCCTTCAAGGGAGTCTTACTTATGAAACAACTGTCCAACTGAGGATCTGTTGATCCACCAGTTGTAGTTGCTGCTCCACTTGAACTACTGACAGGAGTTACTTGTAACTCCTGCAGTGTAACCTCCTCAACTGTTGCTGGGATAGCAGAAGTATACGCATCAGACCCAGTCACCTGTGGATGTATACTCTCGGTGATAGGTGATAGAGAGGAACTGGTTTGTGTCTGTGCAATAGCAGCTGCATGCAACAGAGGTAGCATGGATTGTGGCATTATTATTGGTGAGGGGATGGGGGTTGAAAGAGACATGTCCTTGGGATCAGGACTGAGGAAGATGGATCCGAGTGGATTCAGAGCTTCATATTGTGGTGTCCCTGTGCTTACAACCTGATCCTTTTGTGAGGATGCAGGAGGAGTTTCGGTTATGGGTTGAGATCTTTCTTCCAACTGCTGTGAGGAAGTAGCAGCAGTGGTTTGTGGTGACTTTTGTGTTGTCACAGGCATTTCCTCTGGGATCTCATCTTCCAGAGTTGCCTTTGTTTTGGGTTTGGTGGGTTTTCTGGATATTTTCTTTTTGGTCTTTTTAGTGGTGGCAGGTGTGGGTTTCAAAGCAGTGGGAGTGCTGCTATGATCACCTGGAGCAGTGGGCTCAGCAGCTGATACCTGAGGAGCAGTTGTAACCGCTAAAGTCTGCTCAGGTACCCCTGTTTTTGTTTTTATTGGTGCCATCATCCTTGAAAATGTTTCTTTTGTTATGCCTTTTATTTGACAATGAACACCTTGTTTGAGCAAATTTACATTTTTCTTTTCAAATTTTTGTTCAAAATAATAACTCAAAAATCTTGGAAAAAGTAAAAATGCTTTACTTTCAACGTTTTTCACCATGTCATTGAAAATCTCCTGGGAGTAGTTATAGTCTTTATTATTCAAAATAGCGTAACCCAGGCTTTGAATTTTCAATGGTATTTCGTTGAAAGATGTTGTTTTATTTGAAGCACACATCAAGAGTGTGTGAAATAAAACCTGGGTGCAGATGGAAAATAACCCTTTTGTAGGGTATCTACCTTTGGTTCTTCTGCATAACCCCTTTTCACGAAATCAGTTTTCATCTCGTCTTTTTCAAATGAGAGTTTACCTTCCTGATCGTTGAGATTAAAGACTTCTGAGATCGACCGTGGGGTTATTTGAACTGCTTTATCCTGTATCGAGGAGTTTATGGCTATGGCTTTTCCGTCTTGTTTTTCAAGTGTCGCCTTTTTCCAAAACTCTCTCTGGGTTTGCAGATATATGGGAGCATTCACCGTCAACAAAGTTTTGTACTTTGATCCAGTTATTGCATCAATGATGGTGTCGAAGGTGTGATTATCGGTAGGTTTTGTGAGTAAACCCAGATAATTGTGAGATTGTTTGAATGGTATTTCGATGGGTTCTTCGGTCGTTTGAGCGACCTCAGTTGAAGGTGGTGGTGATGTAGGTTTTGATTTTGATTTTCCTTTTGACTTCGTCATTTTGATGAAGAAGAATCGGAGAATGATTTTGAGGGTATTGAGAAGAAGGGTTGAAAACTGTTATGAGAAGAGAATTTTTGGAATTCAATTCGACAGTGTAAAACCCTGTTTGGGGGTTTAGGGCAGGGTTTTATTTAAAATATGATCGCTGATGTGGCAGCGGTTATTTCGATCTGAGGGCTAAAAGCTGACCACGTGTCAAACACTGATGAGACGGATGAAGTATGAAGAACAGTTGTTTTAAGAACCACTGATGTATCAAGCATCAGTGGTTACAACGGTAAAAATTATGAGCAGTGGATGATTTTTACTATCAGTAGATAGCATATCAGTGGATAAGACACTGATTTTGAGCATCAGTGCCTACAAGAAAATGAGGGATCAGTGGTTAACTTTCAGCAGTGGACAGTGATTAGAGATCAGCTGTTGAAAACAAGGCAGTTGTTAGGGTAAATGGCAAATATCTGAAAGACAGATGTTACAGCAATAATTTTTGAAGATTTTCATTCAAGGTTTTGCCACATGTCAATTTTGAAGGACAGTGGTCTAGTACCCCAGATGATGAAAAACTTTTTGCTGAGGCAACTCATTTTCGTTTAATATTCAATTAAAACATGAGTACCCTAGTATTTTAAGCACATTTTGCAATCAACCTTTTATAAAAATTTAGGAGCAAACCTGAGTATGACATGATCATGACATATGTACCATTTCCTTTTGACCCATTTATGAGGACACAAATACCATAAAAATGCGATATTACATCCTGACAGGAACTGAAACTATTGCCAACAAAAACAAGCATAAGTTCCAAATATATTATTAAAAAAAATGAATAATATATCCTGATTATTTGAGAAAATCCTTTTAACAACAAAAAAAAATAGTTAAAGGATTTTTCTGAGAATAGAATCAAAAAGGATCTGGTATAAATTCAATAGAGTATAAAATCATATCATACATAAGTTTTTGAAAATGGTCAGTGGTCACTAGTGGAAAGAACTTTTGGATGCATTTTGACCACTGTTTGGAACCATTTTCTTTGACAATCGATTGCAAACTTGAGGACATATGGAGAAAATTTTTTTGAACATTTGTCTAGTCCTCTTTGGAGTTCATTTACTGGAATCGAAACCTTTTTCTGAACAGATAAATGCACATAGTTGCTCAATTACCATTATTACCCTAAACTTTGACTCATAAGTGTTTTATGTTTATACTCTTTTCCTTTGACTTCAAAAGTTTTGAGATAAACACACTTCTGAGTATTTGTGAATATTAGTCCAAAATCATTCTACAGTAATGTTTTGAGAGACTTGATCATGTTTTCACAAGTTTTTCATCCAATCTCACATTACATATGATGCGGACTATGTTGACCCTTGTTTTCTTAATGTATTTTAACATAGTTGATTTTGTCCTTTTGAGGAACTCAACCTGTTTTCAACACATAAGATCTGAATGACTAAAGTTTCAAATCCCTCTTTTAGTGTTAACAAAACAACAAATGCTTTTATGAACATAGGTTTTGTTAATCTGAGGTTTGTACTTTAGTATTTAATGAAAACATCACAAATATCAAAACAACAGTTGAAATCAATATTGAAAAATATAAAACAATCCCACAATTTGACAGATAAGTTCACAGATCTGAAAGCTATGGGTGACTTTTGCATGATAACACCTGTTGTGTGAAATTTGTGTGTCATATGACATCTTGGTTGATTTACAGAGTTTTTGAATAACCATTTTGATCATGATTTTATTCGTTACTCTGTTTTTCAACTGAATACAACCAACCTTAGTATCAATGAATTTTGAGCCGAACTGTTATGTCAATTTGACTGTTAAATCGAAATTGACCGTCCAGGCTCTGATACCAATTGTTAGGATCGGAGGCTCTCATGATTGTGTTTGTTTGTATGTTCTGAACAATTTGTGAATATGAAAATGTAAAGTGCAGCGGAAATGAAAACAAACTTTGTAAACACAATAAAAGGAGAGAGTAGTTTGATAAACAATTGCTTCTCATAGAGTCGAATGATTTACAAATCAAAAGCAAAAGATTACAGATAAGCTTACAAACTATACTCCCCCTCAGCCTGATGCCCCAAGGTTGGTTGCACACAAGATGAAAGGATTAGACATGAGGAGAAGAACCCGCTCAGTCAATCAAATGTAACAGTACAGGGTACTGTTACATTTATAGGCAAACCAAACCACTGAGGAATCTCAGCCGACGTCACCATGAAAGCGACGTCTAACAGCCTAACAAACTATATCTACTGTCCTTACACCAACTACTGATGTCTAACAACTGATTGTAATAATACTACAAAACATGAGGAAACAACTGCTTCACGTTCCACTGTTGTAGCCTAAGCACTGATGCTTAACAACAACATCAGTACTTTCTTCAAAGGTGATCAGTCCTTGAATGAGCAGTGTTTGTGTCTTCAGCAGCACTTAAGAGACAGCAGTAGATAGAGCAACAGAGTTTGTCTTCAGCAGTTTTTAGGATTATATCAGCAGTTGAAAGGGCACAGCAGTTGATTATGAGCAGCAGTTAGAGACCATCAGATGTTATAACTCACTATCAAGGGGAGAGCAAAGTATAAACTACTGTTTATTGTGAATCCTCTGTTGTGATCTGGTTTTGGCTTTACATTATCTGTTCCTTTGTTAGGGTTCAATCCCAACAGAATCGTAGCAGCGATCGAGTTAATACCCTGTATCGTAGCAGCGCCTCGGTATCTTAAATTTCAAATTTGAGCAGTGAGAATTCGTTTTTGAGAATTGTTTTCGACACCACTGAACTGCTCGTAGCTCAACCTATTTATAGCTGAAAATTGGGTCTCACGCGGCCCGCATGAACCCTTGCTCGACCCTTACGCGGCCCGCGTGGCCACCTAGTCTACGTGTAGGGTTGCTGGGTCATCAGTAGGTCTGCCAGGTGGATGCCACGTGGATCGGAAACGCTTATCCGGTCAACATCACATTGACGCGGCCCGTGTCAACTTAAGCTTGACCTTTACGCGGCCCGCCTGAAGACCAGTTTTCTTGTTTTCTTGGTTTTTGATATGGATTAGGGTTTCAGGGGTCCGGGTTTTTACTTATAGGTCGTTTTAGGACATTTTTAAAGGTCCTTACAAAATGCGCCGGCATCCATCATCCTTACGCGGAACATTTTCATACGTTCATCATCATCACAAGTAGAATCTGTCAATAACCAGTTGTCCTGTTTTTTTTTCAAATAAGATGTGTCAATAAGCTGGTGCAAGACCCGAATTCCAATAATTACAAAAAGGCCTTTAAATAGGCAAACTTACAACGTTCCAAAAGACTTAATAAATCCAAAATCATAGACAAAGATCAAACAATATAGTATGAATACTTACTATGACAGTTGTTCTAAAATAAATACGTGTCTCGCAGCCGGCGGTTCTATCAAGTTCTTCATAATTCAGTACATCTACCCAAGCATCAACCACATCAGAGTACACCTTCACTTCCTCCCTCAATGTGCGCATCAGCGTCTTTGTGATTTCGACGCCGTACATACTCTTGAAGATAATATCTCTACGTAAGACAATGTTAGATTTATAAATTAGATTACGGATATCAAAAATCTAGGAATACTATGTTTTACGTATATTTTATATAACTGAACTTACTCAGCAAATTGACCGATTTTTTTTGTTACCCCGCTAGACAAAGAGATGACCATTTTTCGTGGCCTGTATGTTGTTTGTGAAAAAACGTATGATGGTTTTTGTAATAGAAAATAGAGTAGTCGAAAAAAAAAACATACTATTTGGAGCAAAAAATTCCCTAATCTATCAAGAGCAAAGCTTTGCATAATATAACAACTAGTATTTTATAATTTAAACGGAAGCTTACATTGATTATTTGATATCGAACAGAAAATCCCATATACGCTGTTCTTCCGATGTAATTTCGATTTCCATTTCGTCATCATGGTCATCACATGACCGGTTGAACCTACCAAATGGTTTTCTTCGTCTTGATTCATGTTTGTTTACCCAAGCCTTACGTGTGATATCATTTTCAGCCGTTCCCTTGCCTGCTTAATTTTATTTTTTGTTCGTTAGTATTAATAAAAAAATTCCAAGTTTATTATAATTATTGAATGAAGTTAAAAACATGTAGAACTTACCATTGATTTTATTTTTGGTCTCTTCTTCTTTTGAATGCTTATCTTCTTGATTCATGGCATCACTTTTTTGCACATCAGTTGGTACGGAAGTTTCCGTATTATCTATTTCATCGACATCAGCACCTGCATTTTTTTTTGTTTTTATAAGTCTGATTATCTGTTGTGTACAGAAATAACACATGTTCACGGTTTTTTATGTTTTTTTTGGAATCATGACTTACCTAGTTCGGCGTCTTGTGTGTGTAGTTGAAAGGTAGGTCCATCAAGCAATCCTTGCATGTTTTGTGTTTCGTTGCTGCTGTCCAATTCTATTCATTTACATGTACACATACATGTACGTGTTAGTTTGATTGTGTATGATCGGTTCTTCTTGATTTTTGTACACATGTAACATGTTATACGTGAGTTTATATAATTGTGGAATGAAAAAAAAAACACGTAGAACTTACTTGTCGGTGTAGCTTTCTTCTCTTGATGTTTTGCCTCATTTTCTTCGTCGCGTATGACTCCACATGCGCCACTTTTTTGTGTAGTAGCTGCCAAACCTGGTGTGGTATCTCTGCCACCTTCTTTATCATGTATGATCTCTTGTGTTTTGTCACCCTCACCCCTATCTAGTTAGTTAAAGGCGATCACATACACATATGTTACGTTTAGTTTGCATTTTAGCACATACATAAGGTGGTTAACTTCACTTTTAGCGCATTACTTTGTATGACTTTTTACGTTATTGTTAATTAAAACATGCTACATTTTTTTATTTGTAGAGAAATGTAACATTGATGTCACTATGATTTTTTTTATTATTTTTGTATCTACAATTATTGCATGTCTATGTTGTCGTGTATGTTTCTATTGTGGAGTTTCTATTTCAAAACAAGAAATTAAGATTAGCTTTTGCACACATAAGGTTTTTGTTAGGTTTGCGATCACTAAAGTTACCTTTCGCAGACACAACTTTCTTCCTTTGCTTGGCATCACCATGACCCTGATTACCGCCAGATGCTACATATGTTTAAAAAAATAGTATTAAAAAACAGTTAAATGTGCTAATCAACCCAATGATCTTCTGGCGTCTTACCTTTTTTTGTAAATTATCAGTCGCAGCACTCCGTTTTTTAGCTGGCACATTCCCATGATCGTCTATATTTGAATCTGTCAATTATCATTATTTTGTGTTATAAATGATTGGTATTTAAAGACTCAGTACATGATCATGATGCATTAAATGCAAACCAAGGTTTTGAACTATCACTAAAGTTACCTTTCGCAGACACAACTTTCTTCCTTCGCTTGGCATCACCATCACCCCGATCACCGCCAGATGCTACATACGTTTAAAAAAATAGTATTAAAAAACAGTTAAATGTTCTATCAACCCAATGAGCTTTTTATACAACTTATTATCACATGTGCCTGTATGATCGTCTATATTCCAATCTGTCAATTATCATTATTTTGTGTTATAAATGATTGATATTTAAAGAGTCAGTACATGATCATGATCCATTAAATGTACACCAAGGTTTTGAACCATTACACATACGGCTTTTTAATGGTAGTCTTATATTTGGGAATGTTATCATAATGGACCTTGTTAATCTATCTTTTAACTTGTAAGAGTAAATTGATTGAATCTCAAGAACGGAAAAAACAGTTTTGGCTCAACGAATCTAAACGAACTTGCGATAAGTACATTCCTATTCACAAATTGATTCACAATTTCATTGTTTCAGTAAGTATTACACCAAAAGTTATCTCGCATAGTATATTGAGCTACAAATACTTACGAATACTTTTTTCGTGTAAACGATTATTGGAATGCAAAAAAGCTAAGTAGGTACGTAAAAAAGTTCATACCATCAATGTTTGCCACTTCAGCAGCAGTTGCGGCATCATCTTCTTCGTCTGCATTTGTCAAAAAAAAAAATTAGTTACAGTTTGTAGAAAAAGTTAATACATCTTCAGGGTAGTGATTTATCCGTTATTCGTATTACCTTCTGTGTACTCATTTCGGGGTTTTGCACTGTATTGTTGAGAGACATGAGGACCTCAGATATTTTTTATGTGGGGTATCAGGCGCCAGCCATACCCTTGTTTTTCTAGGGTGTACAATTTTCTAAAACCGTTCTATCAATTTCTTAACTTGCTCATTGTGTGGATGAGCATTAAACACCATATCCAATTTTGTTTGCACCGTCACCTTTTTTGCTTCCATGACATCCAAATGTTTTTCAATAGATACAATCTCATTCTACAAAGAAAGTTTTAAAATACGGTTTGTAAGTAATGTTGTAAGAAGATAATTATTTTCTAACTGGTTATTGTCACAACCCCTGATCCCTTATCTGTCCAGATAACGGGCGGCCGCTAACTTAGTGGCGGTGGTATTAGTTATTAATTTGGCAGCGGAAATTTCATCAGGACCGTAGTTAGGAAATATTTTATCAGAGTAAAACCACCTTATTTGATATTAATAATCACATTGGTAAAACCCAAGTTTCTTGTTACAACATTTTCATAGGGTTAAACCCTCTTTTACTGAGATTAAAACATCGTATTTTAGGTAACTTTTATAGCCACAGTTTTCCCAAGCCGTCAGTGCTCTCGAGCTGGCGTTTTACTACTTAGCTTTCACATTGTGTTACCTGAAACGTGTTTTAAAAACATTTGTCAGCGGGAAATACTGGTGAGTGAATCCCAGTTTAATCAAGAAACATTTTATAAATTAAAACAGTATTGAGAGCGATTACAATGTTTATTTCTACACAATTACTTATTCAGTATTTGCCACTCGACCGAATCTATGGCTATGGTCAAGTTACACATTGGCTAACTCGTTGTCCAATTGTAACGTACTGTCTTACCGACTTACTACTCGCAAGTAGTAATAACATTTGTATACAAAACCCCAATATACTGGGAGTAATTGAAGAACTACAAAGACTCAATCACCGCTTAATCACATTGTAAAATAATATAAGGTTTTGTAAAACATTCCAAAAAGGTTAACAAAAAGAGGATAGACTCACATTGCTATTCTAGACTTCGCGTGAGGGTTTCCTGGGAGTAATCTATAATTTATACAAATGTACATAGGTTAGTATCATAACCCTTTGAAAATATTAATGATACCCTCCCCGAGACGGTATTCCAACAACTACGTCGGGCAGAACCACGACAGTTGTTACGGAACCCTAATCAATCGGGCAACGTATCTATTACGAAACTGGGGTTATAATACTTACAACAGAGCAGAACCTCGCTAATTAAGGGGTATAGTACCCGAGTATTATAACTCTACTACAGAAATTCGGGATTGAGAATCGAAGAATGAACGAATTGAAATGAAATCCGATGCGTTCTATATATAGTTGCTGAATCTGGTCCTCTCGCGGCCCGCGTAAGGTAAGGGCTGGGCTTACGCGGCCCGCGTTGACTCCTGGTCAACGTGTAGCTTGGCTGAGTCGATGTGTAGGCTTGACGGGTGTTAGGCAAGGTGGCGGCCCAGGGCTGCGCCACATTTTGGGACTCTCGCGGCCCGCGTAAGTGTTAAGGGTAGCTTACGCGGCCCGCCTTAACTTAAAAATCAACGAAATTTGATTTAAACCTCTATACCGCCCGCGTAAGGTTGGGGTGAGGCCTACGCGGCCCGCCTCAACTTACTATTTCTTGCTTTTTATTTATTTTTAATACTATATTGTATTTCGGGCTCGGTTTTCACATACGGGGTGTATTTAAAACATATTGGGATATTTTAAAATATATTAGGGTGTCAGAAATATTTTGGAGGGTTGATATATCTTGGTACAACTCCTGGATTATTTAATAGAATATATATATATATAGTGCACTCACACTTAAGTATAGTAATCCAATTCCACTTTATCCCTACGTCACGAGACAGAACCCCAACGAATTTAGGCAGAGCCTTGACATATATTACGGGGCCCTACGTCACTTGGACAGGGTATTGGTGATCAGGGATTACAATACTTAAAAATGAGACAGGGCTTTATTATTATTTTTATTTAAAGAAAATATAAGAAAATAAGAGGGGGTCGAATGAAAGCAGAACGGCCAACGAAAAAAAAAAGAACAAATTATGGAAGTCCCTTTATCCCCTATTTATACCAAGTCTAAAACTTGGAAATCAAGCTTTGGTAATCCACGTATGTATACAACACAACACATAGTGAATTAAATATTAGATTTGTTTTGAATTCATATTTTACATAAGCATATATAATTCTTATTTCTAGATTCTTTCCACCACCTGTCATTCTTGGCCTTTTGGCTTTATATAAGTTATTATATTATAGTTATTATTATTTCATAACAAAATACATAGTTAAACGATATGTTAATGTGCAAGCTCCAATGGGGTGTTTAAACTATATTTATGACTAAATAAATCATTAGAAGTGCTTATAATTAAAATATGACGTTTTTACAAAACGATTAATATGTCTTTAGGACAAGAATAATTTTATCTACAGTTTGAACCAAGTTTCATTTAAAAACGGAGTAGGTTTAAATATAATGTATTTTTATAATTTAATTATTAAATGATTCCTATCCATGCCCAAAATATCTCATATTTTCATTGGTCAATTTACCCGTGATCTATCCGTTTAATAACATAAGTTTTTTTTATATTTTATAAATGAAAATTTTGGGAATGTTACATCCTCCCCACCTTATTTTAAATCTCGTCCTCGAGATTCCCTGAAATATGGATGAATATTTTTAATTAGTTTAGTTTCTAGGTATATTCTGGTCCTTGTTTTGAATTTCACTTTACTTTGACCAGAACTATTCTCTATGAGATCTTTATTTTTGACTAAAATATGTTTTGTATTTTAACACAGCTTTTAGTTACAGGTTTCCTAATGGGTTAATAATTGTAAAGGAAATTCTTATACTTTTGATGGCGTCCCAACTTAAAGGGTTCCCTCCGTTTATCTTGTCGTACGAATTTCGAGACGGATGATCAAACGAAATAGTGTTTGATACTGAAATTATAGACGTATACGAGAGATTCCTAAATAAATCTAAAATTATCACTGACACACTTGTTCGTGATTTATTCCTAATTGTCAATCAATATGGTCTTTTGGATTTCCTCATACACATACATATCTATATAATATTTCATATACTGTAATATGCAAATTATTCATAATGTAAATGTGTTTAACAGATTCACAAGTCAGACATCATCAGGTCATGGTACTATTTAGGGAATTCCATTATTATAACACATATCCCATCTCACCCGGTCTCGCCGGAGAGGTAATCCCCATCTCACCCGGACAAGCTGGAGAGTCTACCGCACCATACCCAGTCTTGTCGGAGAGGTAATTATCATGATATTTCCCATAAATAGACTTTTCTCAATTCAGGATTTTGAAAGTACCTCGTTTATTATGGTTTGCATCAAGAATTAAGGAAATCAGTATTCTCATGATGGATCATATTCTAGAACCGAGTAGTACTAATAAACAAGAAATAACAGTGGCCGGTTGTTATTGCTTATTTATCATACAGGCACTGTTCTAATCATTATCCTCACGGGATACCAATAACCATCACACTTTATCTATGCAAGTAATTGGCTTATCTCAAAGCTTTATACTAAGGCATTCTTCTTAGATTCAAGTCTAAATACTGTCCTGGTTGTTACCAGTGAATATCAATATCCTAACTCTTTCATTTAAGCATAGATATTATTATGGTTGTGGTTTTCTTTTGGTTGGAGAATGGAGTTTCAAATATACCATTGTCTCCATTGACATTATAGCTAGGTTCAATGTAATAAGTATGCTTACAGCTAACTTTATTTATGCTTATATATTGCTAGATTCCATCGCAAGGAATACTTTATTGAGACAGATGACATTTTAAAACATAATAGGTTTCATGGTTTATTTCTATAATAACTTCATGTTTTCATATGAATTACCAATGATATTTTCTTTTATGTTTATTTCACAGAAGATATTATATTGGGTATACCATCAAGAAACTCTATTGGGTATAGGCATATATGTGTATAAAATTTCAAATTTCTAGTTAATATTAAACTTACGGAATATATACACACATATATAAAATAATAACTATACATCCGATGATACCAATCATCAAGCTTATTTCCATGACTTTACTTTATCTTTTTATAAAAGTAGTATATTGAAATAAACTTCATAATATTTTAGAATTTAAGGATGGATAAATAAAAGTTTAAAGAAATAAATTAATCAAAATATAAACTTTTTGGACTCATGGGAATAAATTTATTTTTAAATAGTGGGTTGAACCATATGGGTTTAAAATATCAAAACCTAACTCTCAATTTATTGTATATTATATTATTTATTCAAATAAGTACTTATGGTAACTAATACAGAGTTTGACGTTTCTAAAATTGATTCAAAATATATTTGAATAATATACATGTATTAGAATATGTATGTATATCCCATACAATAATAATTTTATTTAAAGATATTACAATATTAAAAATGTAATCTGATTTTTAAATAAAGTTTTACGAAGGACAAATTTACTAAACACACATTTGATTCAAATATTTTTTTATAAAGTTACTACTACAACTAAACCATTTATTCGTTGTATGTGAAGGAATATATCATGTAAGATATATATAGTATGTATTAATATATAATAATATTTTTCAATCATATTTTGGTGAATGAATGCCAGTTGACTTGAAAATTTTTCTTTGTAATTTAGGATACACAATCCTATAACTAATGGTTAATCTAATTATTAATTATTTCTAGGCATAAGACCTATTCTGGACTTATCTTAATATTAAAGATCTATAAAAATGCTTTCATTGTTTAGTTAGGCCTTTTCTACGTAGTCCAACCAACCCAATTTCTAAAAATTTTAAAGGATTTTATTTAATCATGAATACCCATCATATTCATTTAACTATCTATTTTATTGCTAATTATTTTAATAGAAATCTTTCAGTAATCCCAACATTAATTATTTCACAAAATTATGAAAGTATGAAGTCTTATGGTCAACTATTTATAAACCAGAAAGGATAAATAGAATGGTAAATTGGTACACCTGGGTTTCAAAACTTGCTTTGGTTAGATCCACTAAAGCAATCTTTGAAATTAATTCTTAAAATCCTTTTGGTTAATTTAATAGCTTTGGTTTTATAAAAATAATATTATTAAAACCACAAAGTTTTAAAGCTTTATATCATATATTTTAATATGTATTTCAAACCAAAGTAAATGATTGGTTCCAAAAGAGAATCATAAACATGACTGCTTTGTTAATAACTAACTTAGTTTGATGTATATTATGATATTAATTGAGTAGGTGGTATTAATCATCACAAACAATTTTCTAGCA
The DNA here is from genome assembly GCA_030545235.1 of Helianthus tuberosus. NCBI lineage: Eukaryota > Viridiplantae > Streptophyta > Magnoliopsida > Asterales > Asteraceae > Helianthus > Helianthus tuberosus. Next base: position 126,728,079 of record CM060416.1, read on the forward strand.
CAAACATTTGGGTATAATCATAAAATAGATTGACTAAAAATTGCGACTTATATATATATATATATATATATATATATAGGGAGCCGCTAGAATGAGAACCACCTCCAGTTATGAGAACCATGAGAACCAGTCTCCCCCAATCAGATTTTGACAACAATAAGGGTATATTAGTCATTTACACCAAATATCATATCATTCCTCTCTCTCCTCTGTCTTTCATTTAATGTTTCATCTCTCTCTCTTTCCTTTATATCCATAGTTGCAGACTCTCTCTCTTGAAATTCCAAACCCCACTCCCATCTCCATTAGCATCTCTCATTCTCACTCTCTCTTGTCTCCTGTAAATCGAAGATGATGATGACCACGACTGAACCCACCTTGTTTTCCGACGGCAACCACCAAGCAAAACACCCCCCTCCGTCTCCCAAAAGAAATCACCGGCCACCCCAACTGTGGTGGCGGCTCGTGATGTCGGTGGCCCCAAACAGAGGCGGAAGGCGGTGGTGGGGCGGTGGTTTGGTGGGAGTTCGGCAAATGCGGTGGTGGTTTGTGGGAGACCGATGGGGGTTTTGGGCAGAGATCGGTGATGGCGGTGGTTTGTTACGAATGTGTAAGTAAAGGTGTATATTGTTTAGTTCTTTGTAGATCTGAACTTCTGGACCTTTGTCACCACTTGTTGGTTTTATCTGCTTCAATTCATTTTTTTGGTAACTGTTTTTTGTTGCGGGTTTTGATTCTGTTGAATCTGGGGTTGGATCTTTGTGGTTTTGACCTTCTTGATGGTTTTGTTTTTACCTGCTTCAATCTTGGGTTTTGATTCTGTTTGATTCTGGTGCTTTTTTGAATCTTGTTGAATATGTCTGAATGATGTTCATGGTGGTTTTGGATGTTTAAATCGGTTGTACATGGTGCCTTCTGGTTTGAATGATCTGGTTTGAAACATGTTCATGTTCCTTCTGGTTTGAAACATTGTTCCTGTTCTTTGAATTTGATGGTGGTATGTTGGGGGTTTAATCTTTGAATCTGGTATGTGGGTTGAATGATATGTGGGTTTAATCTTTTGAATCTGGGTTTATGATATGTGGGTTTAATCTTTGAATCTGGGTTTTTAATTCTGTGAATCTGGGTTTTAATTATATTGAATCTGGGTTGAATATGTTTGATTTATGTGGAAAGTGTTTGAATATGTTTGAATCTTGGTCCTTTTTGAATGTTTGAATATGGTTGAATGATATATGGGTTTAATCTTTGAATCTGGGTTTTTATTTGAATCGGCTGTGATGATGAAAAAAAAGTCGATTTTAATGACGATGGCGCGGCAAAGACGGCGGATGGTAGGTTTTTTGAACCTGCAACCCCATTTTGCAGCCTTTTTTATTATCGGAAAATCTGAGCCAAACCCCATTTTTTCGAGATACGCTTTGTTTTGTTGTTGTTGGTTTTTTATATTCTTTTCCCCAGTCGATGACGATAAAAATCTATCCGAGACACCTACCGACTTTGCGATTTATGGGTGCGTTCGTCTTGCGTAAACAAGTTTTTGTGTAAAAAAGTCTTTGTGAAAAAAAAGTTCAACCGTAAACTTTTACATCAAACGTAAAAAGTTTAACGTAAAACGTAAAAAGTTTAAAACGTAAAACGTAAAAATTTTAACGTAAAACGTAAAAATTTTAGCGTAAAACGTAAAAAGATTAAAAAAATTAACGTAAAACGTAAAAAAGTTTTAAAGTAAAACGTAAAAAGTTTTACGTAAAAACGTAAAACGTAAAAAGTTTTTCGTAAAACGTAAAACGTAAAAAGTTTTACGTAAAAAGTTTAAAACGTAAAACGTAATAAAGTTTAACGTAAAACGTAAAAAGATTAAAAAAATTAAAGTTTAACGTAAAACGTAAAAAGTTTAAAACTTAAAACGTAAAAAAGTTTAACGTAAAATGTAAAAATTTTAACGTAAAACGTAATAAAGTTTAACGTAAAACGTAAAAAGATTAAAAAAATTAACGTAAAACGTAAAAAAGTTTTAAAGTAAAACGTAAAACGTAAAAAGTTTTACGTAAAAACGTAAAACGTAAAAAGTTTTTCGTAAAACGTAAAAAGTTTTACGTAAAAAGTTTAAAACGTAAAACGTAATAAAAGTTTTATGTAAACCGTAAAAAGTTTTTTGTAAAGCGTAAAAAGTTTTAGGTAAAACGTAAAACGTAAATTTTTTTAACGTAAAAACGTAAAACGTAAAGTGTTTAACGTAAAAACGTAAACTTTTTTAACGTAAAAAAACGTAAAACCGTAAAAAGTTTTTTGTTAAGCGTAAAAAGTTTTAGGTAAAACGTAAAACGTAAATTTTTTTAATGTAAAAACGTAAAACGTAAAGAGTTTAACGTAAAACGTAAAAACGTAAACTTTTTTAACGTAAAAACCTAAAAAGTTTTTCGTAAAACGTAAAAAGTTTTATGTAAACCGTAAAAAGTTTTTTGTAAAGCGTAAAAAGTTTTAGGTAAAACGTAAAACGTAAAACGTAAATTTTTTTAATGTAAAAACGTAAAACGTAAAAAGTTTAACGTAAAACGTAAAAACGTAAACTTTTTTAACGTTAAAACGTAAAAAGTTTTTCGTAAAACGTAAAAAGTTTTATGTAAACCGTAAAAAGTTTTTTTGTAAAGCGTAAAACGTAAATTTTTTTTAGTAAAACGTAAAACGTAATTTTTTTTTAGTAAAACGTAAAAAATTGGCGCGTAAAGTTTTTAAAGTAAAACGTAAATATTTTAACGTAAAACGTAAACTTTTTAACGTAAAACGTAAATTTTTTAACGTAAAACGTAAACCTTTTTAACGTAAAACATAAATTTTTTAACAAGCGGCGCGTTAAAAAACGACGCGTTAAAAAGCGGCGCGTTAAAAAACGACGCGTTAAAAAGCGACGCGTTAAAAAGCGACGCGTTAAAAAACGACGCGTTAAAAAGCGACGCGTAAAAACGTAGAAGGTTAAAGGTTTTTCGTAAAAAAACGGGACGGCAAAAAACGTAAAAACGGGCCGTATAAACGGGACGTAAAAAATGGGGCACGACGCGTAAAAACGGGCCGTATAAACGGCGCGTAAAACAGGCCGTATAATCGGCGCGTAAAAACGGGACATAAAAACGGGACGCGGCGCGTTAAAACGGGACGTAAAAACTGGGGCGCAAAAACGGGACGTAAAAAATGGGACGCGGCGCGTTAAAACGTGCCGTATAAACGGCGCGTAAAAACGGGCCTCATAAACGGCGCGTAAAACGGGCCGTATAAACGGCTCGTAAAAACGGGACGTAAAAAATGGGGCGCGACGCGTAAAAACGGGCCGTATAAACGGCGCGTAAAACAGGCCGTATAATCGGCGCGTAAAAACAGGACTTAAAAACGGGACGCGGCGCGTTAAAAAACGACGCATCGAAAAAACGACGCGTGCAAAAACCGGCGCGCAAAAAAAAATTGTCTTTTGTTAAAAAAATCTGAATTTAAAAACGTTTTTAATAAAAATATCTTTTTAGAAAATAAAAAGTAATATAATAAAAATAAAAAGTAATATAATAAATCAAAAAAGTAATTAAAAATTAATAAAGAGAAAAAGACAAAAAAATGTTATTTTACTAAACTACCCTTTTTGATTAAAATATAAAAGACATAATAAGACAAAAAGCTTTTAATATTAATTTTTGTTACTTTTAATCTCATCCATTCATCTACTTGATCCAATGGCTAGAAAGTGGTTCTCATGGTTCTCATAACTGGAGGTGGTTCTCATTCTAGCGATCCCCTATATATATATATATATATATATATATATATATGTATTTATTACAAACTACAACTGGAATTCAAGATATACTAGTGATTATGCATCCATAACTTATTTTAGTTTATCTAGGTTATAGGAGTATTAGGCTCAACATGCTTTTTATATAAAGTTTATTCTATCTCCTGTTTCAACTAGGTTGTTATCTAATTGGCAAAGTTCCTTTAAAGTTTCTAGCTCATAGGTAGCATGGGTGCTGGTACTAGTTTGGCCGTTCGACTATTTAATATAAGTTAGCATTTACTGCTGTAGTGGCTAACATATGGAGATTTACCCATTGTCCATCTAATTCATTTTCCCCTAGTGGGTTATTGTCTGCTTCCTGAGTTTGTGCATTTATTTCCTGATTAATTATCGCTCCCCTTTGGTTGTGACTTCTTTATTTTCTCTCGACTTTTGCTAATAATCCAACTTCTTTTCTTAGTGGTAAATGGTTTCTTAGACTGTACCTTACGAATAAATATTCCTTCCTCAATATCTGCTGAGTATCCTGAGGGATTTGGTTGAAATGAGGTTCCCTTATCATTTGGTGAACTATCTAGTTGACGATAGATATCCGAAATTCTTTGCTTACCCATACTGTAGACTAACAAATAGTCAAATAATATAAAACACATAATCACATAAGTTATTTCCTAACACAGAATTTAAAATTTAAGTGTCAGCAAAACACTTCTTTGGCTTGAACCAGTGGCTAGGCTCTGATACCAGCTTTTGTCACAACCCCCGATCCCTTATCTGTCCCGGGAACGGGCGGCCGTGAACTCAGTGGCGGTGGTATCAGTTATTAATTTGGTAGCGGAAATTTCATCAGGACCGTAGTTAGGAAATATTTTATCAGAGTAAAACCACCTTATTTGATATTAATAATCACATTGGTAAAACCCAAGTTTCTTGTTACAACATTTTCATAGGGTTAAACCCTCTTTTACTGAGATTAAAACATCGTATTTTAGGTAACTTTTATAGCCACAGTTTTCCCAAGCCATCAGTGCTCTCGAGCTGGCTTTTTACTACTTGGCTTTCACATTGTTTTACCTGAAACGTGTTTTAAAAACATTTGTCAGCGGAAAATACTGGTGAGTGAATCCCAGTTTAATCAAGAAACATTTTATCAATTAAAACAGTATTGAGAGCGATTACAATGTTTATTTCTACACAATTACTCATTCAGTATTTGCCACTCGACCGGATCTATGGCTATGGTCAAGTTACACATTGGCTAACTCGTTGTCCAATTGTAACGTACTGTCTTACCGACTTACTACTCGCAAGTAGTAATAAATTTTGTATACAAAACCCCAATATACTGGCAGTAATTGAAGAACTACAAAGACTCAATCACCGCTTAATCACATTGTAAAATAATTAAGGTTTTGTAAAACATTCCAAAAAGGCTAACAAAAAGAGGATAAACTCACATTGCTATTTTAGACTTCGCGTGAGGGTTTCCTGGGAGTAATCTATAATTTATACAAATGTACATAGGTTAGTATCATAACCCTTTGAAAATATTAATGATACCCTCCCCGAGACGGTATTCCAACAACTACGTCAGGCATAACCACGACAGTTGTTACGGAACCCTAATCAATCGGGCAGCGTATCTATTACGAAACTGGGGTTATAATACTTACAACGGAGCAGAACCTCGTTAATTAGGGGGTATAATACCCGAGTGTTATAACTCTACTACAGAAATTCGGGATTGAGAATCGAAGAATGAACGAATTGAAATGAAATCCGATGCGTTCTATATATAGTTGCTGAATCTGGTCCTCTCGCGGCCCGCGTAAGGTAAGGGCTAGGCTTACGCGGCCCGCGTTGACTCCGGTCAACGTGTAGCTTGGCTGAGTCGATGTGTAGGCTTGACGGGTGTTGGGCCAGGTGGCGGCCCAGGGCTGCGCCTCATTTTGGGACTCTCGCGGCCCGCGTAAGTGTTAAGGGTAGCTTACGCGGCCCGCCTTAACTTAAAAATCAACGAAATCTGATTTAAACCTCTATGCCGCCCGCGTAAGGTTGGGGTGAGGCCTACGCGGCCCGCCTCAACTTACTATTTCTTGCTTTTTATTTATTTTTAATACTATATTGTATTTCGGGCTCGGTTTTCACATACGGGGTGTATTTAAAACATATTGGGATATTTTAAAATATATTAGGGTGTCAGAAATATTTTGGAGGGTTGATATATCTTGGTACAACTCCTGCATTATTTAATAGAATATATATATATATATAGGGTAAGGATAGTGTAAAAAGGGCCTAAAGTGTGAGAAGTGTATTATAACACTATATATAATACTATATAACACCATATAAACACCGTATAACAATATGTAACACCATATAATACCATATAACACTATGTAACACTATATATCATTATATAACAAATATAACACTATACATCTATCATAGACATGCTATCAGACAACCTATAGTGTTATATTTGTTATATAATGATATATAGTGTTACATAGTGTTATATGGTATTATATGGTGTTACATATTGTTATACGGTGTTTATATGGTGTTATATAGTATTATATATAGTGTTATAATACACTTCTCACACTTTGAACACTTTTTACAGGATCCTCTACCTATATATATATATATATATATAGTGCACTCACACTTAAGTATAGTAACCCAATTCCATTTTATCCCTACGTCACGACACAGAACCTCAACGAATTTAGGCAGAGACTTGACATACATTACGGGGCCCTACGTCACTTGGACATGGTATTGGTGATCAGAGATTACAATACTTAAAAATGAGACAGGGCTTTATTATTATTTTTATTTAAAGAAAATATAAGAAAATAAGAGGGGGTCGAATGAAAGCAGAACGGTCAATGAAAAAAAAACAACAAATTATGGAAGTCCCTTTATCCCCTATTTATACCAAGTCTAAAACTTGGAAATCAAGCTTTGGTAATCCACGTATGTATACAACACAACACATTGTGAATTAAATATTAGATTTGTTTTGAATTCATATTTTACATATGCATATATAATTCTTATTTCTAGATTCTTTCCACCACCTGTCATTCTTGGCCTTTTGGCTTTATATAAGTTATTATATTATAGTTATTATTATTTCATAACAAAATATATAGTTAAACGTTATGTTAATGTGCAAGCTCCAATGGGGTGTTTAAACTATATTTATAACTAAATAAATCATTAGAAGTGCTTATAATTAAAATATGACGTTTTTACAAAACGATTAATATGTCTTTAGGACAAGAATAATTTTATCTACAGTTTGAACCAAGTTTCATTTAAAAACGGAGTAGGTTTAAATATAATGTATTTTTATAATTTAATTATTAAATGATTCCTATGCTTGCCCAAAATATCTCATATTTCCATTGGTCAACTTACCCGTGATCTATCCGTTTAATAACAAAAGTTTTTTTTATATATTTTATAAATAAAAATTTTGGGAATGTTACAGTTATGATTAGTAATCTTACATTGAGAACTTCATCATTAATTCGTAACTCAGTTTTTCTTGAATCCTGTTTAACCACAACAACTTCATGCAACTCGCCTCTACCAAAGCCACCTCTTTTTATCTCCAATCTTTCTCTATTTTTCAGTTCGTTTTTATTCTAGAATACGATTGGGTTTATTGACCGGTCAACTTCAAATCCGGTGCATTTAACTCGGTCGACGTATAGTAGCTGTGTAATGACACAAAAAAAAAAAAAACAATGCCAAGTGGTAAGATAACTAAACAAATGCTGTATACCTATATTTTTAGTAAGTTTTCTTACAAAAAACACTTACAGCCAAAAGATTTTCTACACCCCCTATTTACTTTTTTCACCACCCTCCTCTCACATACTTACAGGTGGGGCCTGCGTGAGACCGACAGTTTTCCTCTCAAAAGAGGGGTATAATCAGGAAGGGGGGGGGGGGGGGGGTGTATAGAATGAGCCAAACATAAATGAGTTTTTGTACTAGTGATTAATGTATTGCTGAGTCTACAAATAAGGAGACCTGGGTTGTAATCCTGACGTCTACAAATTCTTTATTTTAGCTTATTTTTTGGTTTTTTTTAGTGACATTTAATACTTAATTTTGTCAACTGCATCTTTCATTTTAATTAATAAATTATTTACTAAACTTAGCTAAAAATAACTAGAGTTAAATGCTTGGTTAGTCCCTGTGGTTTGCAAAAATTGTAGACTTGGTCCTAGTAGTTTACTAATTACACGCGTGGTACCAAAACTTGTCAAAAATGAACTCGCTTGGTCCTTAACCCTAACATCAGTTAAATATCTCTGTTAAAACACCCCATGTGCGTGGCACATGAGGGTAATTTGATCATTTCAGCTCCTTCTTCTTCCCACCCCACCCCCTTCTTCTTCCCCAAACCACCACCACCATCTCAGCTCCTCATTCTGAAGAACACGCGGAACGCATTAATGATGGAGATACGCAAGTGCACGAGCGACATCCAATGCGATCTTCTGAAGAACCCGCCAATCAACGGTTCTCATCGATCTCATCGATCGTTCTTGAATGAATCTTTCCATGTTTGAAAATCTCAGAGTTGAATCCATCATAAGAATGGATAGTATGCAGACAATCAACACGGCATCATTTCAGACCGCCCGTCTGCTCAATCTCATCATCAAATATTTAAATTTTAAAAATTCTGGCATCAGATAATAAGCGGAGTTTGTAGTCACCACAGTTTAATCAGAGAGTTAAGCATAAAACTGATATTATTATTTCATCATCTGCCAATTCAGTACAATTCAACCAATCAAAATTAAAAAAAAAATATAGGAAGGAACATTTGACGCTAAAGCAATCAGTAAAAATGTTGTGCGTTGGTAAGCCATCCTCTAATTAACTATATGCATCTCTTATTATATCTCCATGTGTAATCATTATCTCATAACAAGAAGAAGAGAGAGATTAAACCAGATGCAAGATTGTATATGAAAATGCAGAAGAGGGTGGGGTGGGAAGAAGAAGAAGGTGGTGGGGTGGGAAGAAGGAGCTGAAATGACCAAATTACCCTCATGTGCCAATCACATGGGGTGTTTTAATAGAGATATTTAACTGATGTTAGAGCTAAGGACCAAGCGAGTTCATTTTTGACAAGTTTTGGTACCGCGCATGTAATTAGTAAACCACTAGGACCAAGTCTGCAATTTTTGCAAACCACAGGGACCAACCTAGCATTTAACTCTAGTTATTTTTTAGCTAAGTTTAGTAAATAATTTATTAACTAAAATGAAAGATGCAGTTGACAAAATTAAGTATTAAATATCACTAAAAAAACCAAAAAATAAGCTAAAATAAAGAATTTGCGCCAGAATTACCACCCAGGTCTCCTTATTGTTTAAGCAATACATTAATCACTAGAACAAAAACTCATTTATGTTTTTCCTTGATTCAGTGCATATGTATTCTATCTTATATAACGTAAATTTTATATAAAATTAAAAAGATTTAGGCCCTTAGAGGGTTTGGGCCTTGTGTCATCGCCCATCCCGCACCCCCTATGGGCCGACCCTGACCATACTACGCAGCCTTATGACTATAACTTATTTTAGCTTCATTTGTTATTGAAATATCTACTTAATCATAGCCAGTTGACATAATTAAAGTGTTAAAAGTGAAACCATGGTCTCATTTTTCAACACATATAATTAGTCAAAAACTATTACACGTAACATGGTTGAAACTTTATAGTCTAATGGTATCTTGGGGGTGAGATAGGCTTTGAGATCAATAGATCTTAGGTTTGATTTCCACAAGAGATGTTTTCCTAATTGAGTTTTCTCCTTAAGTGGTGTATAAGCATTATCATAAACTCAAAGATTATTTGTAGGATGAGATAATGAGATTATAGTATCCACTTTATCTGGTGTAAATTACTCACATGGTAGATAACAAAATGAATAAACAACCAAATCCATTAGAGTACGTTTTTGAAGCCTATGTGGCTTTTGAGGGCTCTTTAGGAGATACCTTTTTTTATGGATGGATGGGTTCGGATGAGACTTGTGGGGTTGGCTGGGGCCAGGTGGGCCGTGTGTGTGTGTGGGGGGGGGGGGGGGGGGGGGGGGGGGGGGTTGGATGAAATATTTGATTTGTAAATAACATTGATATTAAAATGTTAAGGATTTGTCACGTACGTCATTTGATGTGAAATTATGCTCCGATAGTTGGACGAATTCAGAAAGAAAAAAAAAATTGCCGGCAAAGAATAATGATCCATTCTTTTTTTTTTTTTCTTGCCAAAAGTTGAATAAATACATAAATATATAAGCACATGGTTTTATAGCACAGTGATATATTGAGGTGAGATAAATCTTTGGAATCAATAGATACTAGGTTCGATTCCTATAAGGGGGTTTTCTTATATTTATTGGGTTTTCTACTTAATTGATGTATAGTATTATGCCTAGTGGTGATAAATATGATCGGTTGGTTCCTCCTGAATGATCCAAATTTGCCGTAAAAAAAAAACAGATGGTTGAAACTTATATATAAGTTGGACAGCCATTGGCGAGCCAAGGTTGAAACATTTGTTCTTCTCGATAAATATAAATAGATTAATTGCACCCACTTATCAATCTATCTAATCAAAATTTCAACGAAGATTGCAAACCGTGCACGTTTCTTATCAAGAAGCGTTTTCCTACTTTGTCCACGTAACTATCCTTGTTGGAAAATGAGTAAATTGCCATTTTAGTCACTGAGTTTTGTCCAAATTTGCCATTTTAGTCCAAATAGTTTTTTTTTCCTCTGGGTCCCTGATTATTCTCTTTTGTTGTCATTTTGATCACATACACTAACTACATCCAAAAACTCCATATTTAACCAGGGGTATTTTGGGGATTTTCATTTTAAATGTTTTCAATTGCCATTTTGATCCAATTCCAAAAAATCAAAAAAATTCAAAAAAATCAAAAAAATTCAAAAAAATCAAAAAAATTCCAAAAAATTCTAAAAAATAATAAAAATTCTAAAAAATATAAAAATTCTAAAAAATTCTAAAAAATCCAAAAAATCCGTTTCGACGCGAACCGTTTCGACCCGTACCGTTTCGACCCGAACCGTTTCGAGCTGAACCGTTTCGACCCGTACCGTTTCGAGCTGAACCGTTTCGACGTGAACCGTTTCGACCTGTACTGTTTCGAAGCCGAACTGTTTCAAGCCGTACCGTTTCGAACCGAACCGTGCCGTATCGAACCGTGCTGTATCGAACCGACCCGTTTCGAGCTGAACCGTTTCGAACCGAACCGTTTCGAGCTGAACCGTTTCGACGCGAACCGTTTCGACCCGTACCGTTTCGACCCGAACCGTTTCGAGCTGAATCGTTTCGACGCGAACCGTTTCGAAGCCGAACCGTTTCAAGCTGAAACGGTTCGGTTTGAAACGGTTCGCGCCGAAACGGTTCGGTTCGATACGGCACGGTTCGCGTCGAAACGGTACGGGTTCGATACGGCACGGTTCAGTTCGATACGGCACGGTACGGTTCGAAACGGTACGGGTCGAAACGGTTCGGCTTGAAATGGTTCGGCTTCGAAACGGTACGGGTCGAAACGGTTCGCATCGAAACGGTTCAGCTTCGAAACGGTACGGCTTGAAACGGTTCGGCTTCGAAACGGTTCGGCTTGAAACGGTTCGGCTTCGAAACGGTTCGGCTTGAAACGGTTCGGCTTGAAACGGTTCGGCTTCGAAACGGTACGGGTCGAAACTGTTCAGCTCGAAACGGCTTGAAACGGTTCGGCTTCGAAACGGTACGGGTCGAAACTGTTCAGCTCGAAACGGTTCGGGTCGAAATGATACGGGTCGAAACGGTTCGAGTCGAAACGGTTCAGCTCGAAACGGTTCGGTTCGAAACGGTTCGGCTCGAAACGGTTCGGTTCGATACGGCACGGTTCGGTTCGAAACGGTACGGCTAGAAACGGTTCGGCTTCGAAACGGTACGGGTCGAAACGGTTCGCGTCGAAACGGTTCAGCTCGAAACGGTACGGGTCGAAACGGTTCGCGCCGAAATGGATTTTTTAGAATTTTTTAGAATGTTTATGATTTTTTAGATTTTTTATTATTTTTTAGATTTTTTGGATTTTTTTTTATTTTTTGGAATTGGATCAAAATGGCAATTGAAAACATTTAAAATGAAAATCCCCAAAATACCCCTGGTTAAATATGGAGTTTTTGGATGGAGTTAGTATATGTTATCAAAACTATTTGAACTAAAATGACAAATATGGACAAAACTCAGGGACTAAAATGGCAATTTACTCTTGGAAAATTGACTTTTAGGCTTTTAGCAACGAACATATTCTTTATTGATTACTAACATACACTAAGCTGGGTCAAATCAAATGGGCCGACAATCTAGCTTTTTATTTGAACCACGACTATATATTAATATAACAGCCAGAATAAACGAATTATAAGTTTGACCAGTTTTTAATATGGAATACTAGTCCTATATATAATCTTGATAGTTAAATCGACTCGATTAACCACACTAGCAAGAATTGCATGGCTTCCCTTCCCATCTTGACTGTTCTTGAGCAGTTGCAAGTATCACCACCTCCGGCCTCCGTAAGCGATACTTCGTTATCACTTACGTTCTTCGACATCATTTTCCTTCTTCGATCCCCTATTCATTTTCTTTTCTTCTATGATCTGCCACTCACTAAAATCCAATTCAATGAAACTATCATTCCCAATCTTAAAAACTCGTTATCAATCACCCTTCAACATTTTTTCCCTTATGCTGGTAATTTGATCGTGTTTCCTAATCGTACTAGGAAACCCGAAATTCGTTATGTCGAAGGTGATTCTGTCAAGGTTACATTTGTGGAATGCAACCTTGATTTCCATGATCTTACGGGATACCATCCTCGAAACTGTGATAAGTTTTACAATCTTATACCTTTACTTGGAGAATGTCCTAAAATATCTGATTATGTAAAGATCCCAGTCTTCTCCCTTCAAGTTACGATTTTTCCAAACTGTGGTATTTCTATTGGAATGAGTATTCACCATAGCCTCGTTGATGCTACTACTCAGTTTAGTTTCTTGAAGGCGTGGTCATCAATTACTCGATTTGGGACAGACGAGTCCTTTTTAGCTAATGAAACTTTGCCAATCTATGAAAGATTGATCATAAACCCTAAACGAGATGAAATATTTCTAGAGCGCACCAAGCTTGAAGCTTTCAACGAAGATTACCAACTTCCAAAACTTTCTGGCCCAACCGATAAAGTCCGAGCAACGTTTGTCTTAACCCGAACCTTCATCAACCAGTTAAAGAAATTGGTATCAACCAAACTACCAACATTACCATATGTTTCATCTTTTACCGTTGCTTGTGCTTATACATGGTGTTGCCTCGCACACTCGTACAACGATGAGCGTCAAGCGTTTGTTATCCCCATTGACTGTAGGACGCGTATGGATCCACCCGTTCCAGCTGCCTACTTTGGCAACTGTATTTGGGGGTGTATGGCAATCGCAAAAACAACTCTTTTAATGGGAAAAGAAGGGTTCATAGAGGCTGCTAAGTTAATCGGAGAAAATCTACACAAAGTGTTAATGAATAAAGATGATATTGTTAATGATGAACTTGCGTTGGCAGATCTGTTATCTGATGGAGTACCCACAACAATAATATCGATTGCAGGAACACCAAAACTCAAACTTTACGACATTGATTTTGGATGGGGAAAACCCAAAAAACTCGTAAGGATTTCACTGGATTATGGTGCATCTATATCTATTGACGCAGGTAAAGAATCCGACCAAGATTTGGAGATAGGCGTTTGTCTTACGGCTACTCAGATGCAAGATTTTGTTCGTGTCTTCAACCTTGGACTAGAACCCTACATCTAGGGTTTATCAAAGTGTTTCCGTATTGCTTTTCTGTAATTTTTCTTTTTCATTTTCTTCTTTCATAAAATGTTTTGATTATTATATTCTTAGTAATTAATATCATAAATGCTAATAGCATTGATAAAATTAGATGATAGTGATCGACTGATCGTATATTATTATTGAGGCAAATGAAGTAAAAAACAAACCAAATGAAAGTGTCCAACCTAGTGTTATCTATATATACAAAAAACAACTTGCACCCCTTCAAAACACACATGTCCCTTTTTTTAAGTTTTTTTATGACAACCATTTGAAGCGATGCGATATTTAAGATTTACTATTTAACATGACTGTGTTCTTAATTTAACGGTAGTTTCGATAACGGTGGGGTATCCATACATCCCCCAAAAGTATTTACACATCCCCTAACCCTAAATGTCTATCATTGCCCAATACACCTCAAACGGCCCCACCAATACGCCCCTCATTGCCCAATACGTTTGAAAATGGTCCATACCATCTAATTAATGCCAATCATTGGGTGTCATCCTGTAACACCCCGAAAAAAGATTTGGTAATCAAACCACGTTAATATTTATGAACGGGTAAAATACCGTTAGTGTTAAAAATTAACCCGGTAAATATTAGAATTCAAACAATTAAACCTAATATTAAATAAAAAGAGAATAAACTAACAAGGATTAGATAACCCAGTTGGTTACGGGTCTTGTGATATCAAATAAATGGATGGAAACTCCTAAATTATAAATAAAACAATAATTGAGGGAGCTAAGTTGTAAAGTGGGGAAACTTGAAAGATTAAAACAAAAACAAACTCCACCAAACACACACTTAGGTGTGTTTGGTCGATCAAAAAACGCAGGGAGCGAACATGAGCTCCTCACAAACCCTAGCTCTCACTAAATTGATCAATTGAAGGCTCTAATCTGGCCTAATTCGATTTTCAAGCACGAATTAGTGATCACCTTGTTGAGGGGGCCATAAGGTATGCAAAATCTTGATGTTTTGATTTCAACTTGAATTTTAGGTTAATTGTGAAAAAACGAAATTTAGCTTGATTATATGTTGTATAGATAAAATTAGAAGTGATATGATGTCTAGGGATAAACCCTAGATGATTTCTTGTTAAAATTTTGCATGATACTTGTGGGGTTTATAATCACCATTGTAGGTGATTAATGGGTTTGTAGAAACTTGATAAACACTAGGATTTTGATAGTTATTCTCGTGTAATTTGAGTTCCATGAAGTAAATTCAAATTTGTTGAAGCTAAATTTGTGCATGTTATAATTGAAAGCTGAATTCAAACAGATTCTGATAAGAATTTACAGCCAACTTGTATTGGCTGTAACATGGACAAAACTTGACAAAAATATGTGTTTCTTGAGTCTAAAATGTAATTCCAGGAAATATCTTTAAAACCCCACTGGAATTGCATTTTTTCAACGAAAATTGAATGTTTTATGAATTTGTCGGTATCGAAGGTTCAGGCTGTGTTTTCTGGCAGAATTTGCAGCCCATTACGAATGTCATAACTCAATTTAAGAATTGATTTATGATCTCAAATTTTTACTGTAGGTAGCTTTATGTAATTCCAAAAACCTCCAATTGGAATTTCGTCAATCGGATAAACGAGAAATTTTAAATGATTTTTTTTGTAAGCTGCAATCAGAAATGACGAATCTGATTGCAGCTTAGTAAATGAATTTTTACGAATTTTTGGTAAAGAGTTAGATCTTGAAATTTTAACATAAGACCTAACCCTTCGAGAGGTACATCACATAAAAAAATCATAATTTTTGAAGACTTGTAAACAGGTTAAACAGGTCACCAAAAACAGCCTATTTTCAGTGATATGAACTTGCCTAATTAATGTTAAAGCTTGGCTAAACAACTAGTTATGAAACTTGATTATAATAGGTATTCGGATGAATGCTAAATAGTATGATGAAACAGGTCTCGCTTATAAAAGGGAACCCTTGGTTCTTGCAAAAATGAATAAAGAAACTAGTTACGATAATCGTTTGAACTAGTTAAAGAAATTAGAAGTATAATGAATTTGATGAGAAAACTAGTTAAAACGGTAGTGTAAGAATAATGCCTATCGGATATTTGACAAATTGCTTAAATTAATTGTTGAACTTGATTGTGTAATTGCTCGTGTTATAGGCCGTTTGACTTTTAAAAGTCAAACTGACCAATAATGAAATCAATTTGGTGATTTTGATATGAAGTCCGTAAGGTGAGATAGTCTTGATAATAATGACTAATCTAATCACCTTGCGAATGGTAAAAGGTAGATTGACGCTCGAAAAGCTAGGTGGAAGCTTGGGTAGAAGCGGGTCAAACGGAACTAATATGCGTGGAAAAGCATAATCGGAATTCAAGGTAAGTTAAGCTTACACCCCCTTGGTATTATGATGCATTTACTTGTGAGTATTGATTTTTGAATTATGACAAGTATTTGAAAATACTACATTCCGGCATGATATAATGTAAGCCGGAATAAGGAAAAATGGTAAGAAACCATAAACTATGGTAAAAAGGGGTAAAAACGGTAGACTAGTCAGGTGAAGACTAACCAATATGGAATTTTGAACATCACGTTATGGGGTGAACCGTAATGGGTAAAAGTGATTGAATAAAAATCCGTACATGAGTTGACGGATAGATAAAAGGTTTGAAAAGATAACCATTTGGTGTAAATCTTAACGGGTCAAATAATTCAAGTAATGACATTTAAGTAATAAGAACTCACGGTGTAAACCGGAATAGGATTAAGGGGCTGGATGGTATTTAAAAATATCATCTTATGTTGATAAATGGTCACTTTCGGCTAAACGGGTCAAATGGTAAGTTAATACCATTTGACAATAATACTAATTGATGATCGCTTGTTAAGTGTTGTGATTTCAGGAAAGGACATACGGTTTGTAATGCTTTTATCTAGAAAATTTAAAAGCAAAAGATATTTAACCGGGTCAATATGTTGACCCGAGCCAGGTACGCATATTTTGAATTATAGCTAGAAGTAATAAGATGGTCAAATATTAGTGAAAACCCTTCGTCGTATAATGTGGGACTGAAGTTGACCAAAATACCCATGAACACTGAACCGGGTAAACAATCCTTATGAGCCGTTTAAGAACGTGTTTTACAATCATGTAAGTTATAGGTAAATGTCACGACCCCCGACCCCACCCTGGACGGAATCGGGAGCCGCGAGCAGCCAAGTGGTACCGGTGGTTATTTTGAAAGCATTGCAGCGGAAATTTCGTTAGAACCGTGAGTTAGGAAAAATATCAGAGTTTAGAAAACACCGGATTTTTATTTATTAAATAGATAGGATAAACCCATGTTTTACAAAGGTAGCTTTAATAAGGGATAAACCCAATTACATAAAACAATATTTCTTAATTTGATTTAATTAATAAAATAAGTCACTTCTTGAAGCCCTTCAGTGCCGTATCCAACCCTTACTCCAATCTACTGTAATTACCGGAAACGCGTTTTAAAAAAATTTTGTAAGCAGGAAATACTGGTGAGTTCATTCAGGTTTTATAAAATGACCTTTAGTTATAAATTACAGCATAAGAGCGATTACAATGGCTTCTATCTTATTTTTATCTGGCGCCGTGTCACATTGCGTGACGATGGTCATACCACTATTGGGTCCTGTCACCCAAATAGTGACGATCACTGTTAGGATATATTAGCCTAACCAGTGAAAATTACTAATGTGCACAATACCCCACTAGCCAGTGATTCAAGATATCCACGACTTACTCTCTGTAATTATAACTTTTGAAAATAATTTGAGGTATTGTAAAATAGTTGATAAAAAGAGAATGACTCACATTGCCGGTTTAAACGGGCAGAGTTTAGCCTATTGATTAGCCTTGTAACCTAATTCAAATAATAACGTATACGAAAACTAGGTTAGTAACTTAATACAACTTTTACGATAAGCTCACGAGATTAAAATCCTCACGACGAATGACAAAGTGCAATACTTAAACATCTATCGGATTCGCAACGAATGACAAAGTCTACCCCGAGTTTGGGTGGTACTCAAACATCCTGTCGGATTCACGACTAATGACAAAATATAGCATTTAAACATCCTGTCGGATAGTTTCAATCGATCGGATATTGAATCGTAGCAGCGATCGAGTTATTACCCTGTTATTGCGGCAGCGTTTCGTGATTGTGTGTGTTTTGTAGTAAACTGGTGATATCTCGAGGTATAAAGCGAATTTTAACGTCGAACGAATGCCAGAAATCAAGTCCCACACCCTTCTATTTATATCTGGAAAAAGGCGCGCTCGCGTGGCGCGAGGCTCTGTCGCGTGGCGCGAGGCTCTGTCGCGTGGCGCGACGGGGTCGGTTTTAGCATAGGGTAGCCACGTCCCTAACTAGCTTAGCTGAGTTGACGGATCATTAAGATTTGATATCCACGTAAAACTGTGATGATAATATCGAATGGGATTTACCCCCCCTGAGTTTTAGGGGCCCTGATCCTGATTCCAATTGTTCTGAAAATTTTAGGGTTTATGCAGGATCACTTGGGGGTCTCAGTTAGGGATTCCTATTGGGTAATTTAAAATAATATATAGCACTTTTGATGAGAGTTGTTACAGAATAAAACGGTGAGAAAAGAGAAATAGACCCACTTTGTAACTTTAGGGTTCAACTAGAAAGCCTCCTGGTATAAATCTTGGGTATAACCTTTGAGCTATTAAATATATATATATATATATATATATATATATATATATATATATATATGTACTCGTGTTAAGTATAGTATCCCTAATTCAACCTTGTCCCTATGTCACGAGACAGAACCCCAACGAACTTAATCAGGCAGAGCCTTGACATGGGGCTCAGATCAATCGAAAAGGGTAGCGGTGATCGGGAGTTAAAACACTTAAAACGGGACAGGGCATTATTATTATTATTACAAGTGAAAATAAAAAATGAGAATAAAATTTCGAGAGAAAGAGATATGAACTGAAAGATGGGTAAGCACCTACTATTTATATTTGAATGTAAATTAGGCTTGAAGTAAGTTGAGGACACGTATATCTCATGCATGAGATTTTGAACCCTTTTCATTACACGTACACACATACATATCCAAAATTGATAGGTTTAGTTGAAAATATTATTATTATATTATTACTTTATATTTTGTTTACATTCTTTTCTCATTCTCTTGACACGTACATACACATATCAACAAAATTTCAAATGTTACATTTATTCTTATTTTATTATTTATATAAATTATAATTAATTTAACTGCTTTACTTATTTAGTGCTTATAACTTATAAAATATAACGTTTTATACGACAATAAATATGTCTTTAGAACGAGAATATTTTTGTCTACATTTGGAACCAAGTTTCATTAAAAACGGAGTAAGTCCATTTACAATGTATTTTTATAGTTTAGTTATTAGACGGTCACTAAGCCCGTCTAGGTACTTCATATTTCTAACAATCAATTTACCCGTAATCTACCCATCTAATTATATGAGTTTTTATATACTTTTATTTTTTAGAAAGGTCACCCATATATAGGCCAATTAATTAGTATAATATTTCAACCAACTATATATAAAAATAGTTTTTAAAACTATTTGGGTCGAATAATTTATTAAAAATAAAACTAGTTATTAGTGGTTAATAAATTTAAATAAACCTATAATTCTTATATAAAAATAGGAATGTTACATCCTCCCCACCTTGTTTTAAATCTCGTCCTCGAGATTTGGGCTATGATATTTCTTTTAGACTTATGTCATATTTTAAATAATAGGTTTAAGGTAAATGACATTCTCATTGAATCAAAATATGTTCAAAGAAGAACAATTTATAAGAAATAGAATCCAATGGTTCAACTGAATAAAGTTCAGAAATCGGTATCAAATGGATGAAGTGAAATGATATAATAATCAGAATGACTAAGCTTACATGGGTTAAACCAAAAGAAAGATTTATGACCAAATAGATGTCTAAATTGAATGTTCCAAATAGATGTCTAAAGATTTTTTTTTTTAGAATAAACAAAATTTATTGTCAAAGGAAAAATTACTTTGATTGTTAACTGAGGAAGACTCAGAATTAATAAGCTTGAATGAAATAGAAGTACGAAAATAATTTGTCAACTGAGAAAAATCAAAGGGGTTGATATTTATTGAATTACAAGGATACACCGATCTACAACAGAGTTTAGTGTATCATTGTCTTAACACATAGTTGTATTAAAATTACTTTCAAGGATGAGTCACGCGAAAGAAATACATGGTTTTGAATGATTCGTATGATTGTGATTAGCCCAAGCTACAAGTTTATACCGATACCGCAAGGTGTCGTAATGATTGAAATAGTTCAATAATTATGGTGATCGAACAAATTCACCGTGTAATCAATTGAAAGCTTTTAATGAAGTAAATTTGGATATTCATTTCGAATAGGATTTTCAATTGATGATGATAAGACCAAATGAATATCATAGAATTTTCGATAAATGATGAAAGAAACTTTAGAGGTACACCAGAATATGATATGAATTTGTGTACTCTTATCTTAACACAAAATTGTATTAAGACTGTTTAAGACAATGAATTAACAAAATTAAATAAATAAATCTATACATTAGGTGTGAAAAGAAGATTAACTCAAGTTTCAAATTAAAGAAAACGCCACCATAAGGTGTCGTACTGATTGAAATAATAATAACGGTGACCGGACGAGTTCACCGTACTTTAATTCAAATGAAAGTTCAACGAAGTAAGTACGAATGTTTGTTTCAAACAAATTTAGTAGGATTTTCGATTGAAATTGAAATAATTTGAATAATGTTTTTCAATTGAAAATGATAAAGCAATACGAAAGGCTCGATTAATGCTGTAAGAATCATTAAGAGATATACGGAAACATGATATGAATTTGTGTATCATTATTTTAACACATGATTGTGTTTAAGATTGCTTGAATATGATAAACCAATAAAGCGGATTCAATATAAATAAATAAATAATTAATCCGTATAAAGCTTCAGATTTGTGAAAACGTCATCACAAGGTGATCGTGATTCAAGAAATGATTCAATGAAGTTGAAGATCAACAAGCATGTTATGGTTCAAGAGAATTGAAGTGCTTGTTGAGATTATTTCGAATATGATAGCTTCAATCCATCATAGGGGTCCTTGAAATGAATATGTAATGCGAGCAAATTCAAACAGTTGAACTTGGTTTAAACAAAACGAGTTTTAATAAGAAAGTTCAGACATGGTCACAAATGAAAACCATGTATACCACTTAAAAGAAAATCGAGTTTCTCAAGAAATTCATCGATTCGATAAAGAGTCATCGTTTCATAATGCAAAGATCAAGTATAGCAGAATGATATTTGAGTTTTAGATAAAACAACAACTTAGAATGAAGCCCTCCAGTGGTCTTCATAAATCAAACGAACCACAAGTGCAACAAACAGTGCATGTGTAACGTGTGGATTTACCAAGAAATGAAATAGATCAATATTTGCTACTATGAAAGAAATCCTCATGGTATGATGTCCATTAGGAGGAGTAGCAATGCAAAAGTCTATTCACAGAGGTCAAAATTTTAACAAAAGAAATTTAAGAATTTTATCTGGAATTTTGGGTGATAACCGTTGTTAAGTGACATTACCAGGAAATGTCGAATAAAATGAAATAGGGGATTTGCAAAGGTATGTGACTCCTTTTTTAGTGCTAATAATTATGACTTTTATTAGACTGTGCACCGATGGTTGTGAAATCTTGTTCCAACGTACCTTAGCAAGATTCATGTGGCAAAGTGCCGCTTTTTGATCAGTAGTTCTCCCACTGCCTGGATTAGCATTGTTGTTGTTGTCGTGCCCAATCATATTTTCCAAAGGTCTTTCCTCGAAAGTCGTGTGTGATATACTTCAACGTTTGTGGATGTATAATTTAAGTTTCATGTGTTTTCTTGTGCACTAGCACAACTTTACATGCTTCTTACTTGCGTTAATAGTTTATGGTAACGCATTGGAAATTCTTATACTTTTGATGGTGTCCCAACTTAAAGGGTTTCCATTGTTTATATTGTCGCACGAGTTACGAGGTAGATGATCAAACGAAATAATGTTTGATATCGGAATTATAAATATATGCAAGAGATTCCCGATAAAGAAATCTAGATTTATTATTGACACATATGCTTGTGCTTTATTCCAAATTGTCAATCCTTATGGTTTTTGGATTTCCTTATAGATATACATATCTATATAATCATATATTTCACATGCTGTAATATACATACCCTTAGTAAGGTCAAATGTATTTAACAGATTTATATTTCCAAGAACCAGTCAAATATCTGGTCATGAAACTATTTAGGGAATTTTGTCACTTGCTGACATATTATATACCTTCTTACCCGGTTCTAGGCCGGAGAGGTAACCCCGTTATATCCGGACAAGATGGAGAGTCTGCTACACCATACCCAGTCTTGTCGGAGAAAAATTTTATATTTCCCATAAATAGTATTTTTCTTAAATCATGGTTTGGAAAATGCATTATGACTTTCAACAACGAATCAGGAAATTAATATTCACCTGACTGATCATATTCTAGAACAAAGTAGTACTAATAAATAAGAAATAACAGTGGTCAAGTGTTATTGCTTATTTATTATACTTGCAACGTTCTAGTTATCATTCTCATAGCATACCAAAACCCATCACACTTTATTTACACAAGTATTTAGCTTATCTTATACTAAGGCATCTTTTCTTAAGTTCAAGACTAAATGCTATCATGTGTGCTACCAGTTAATAGCAATCTCCTAACTCTTTTATATAAGCTTGGGTATTATTATCACAACACCTACAGGCTTAAATCAATGGCTCTGATACCACCTTCTGTCACAACCCTCGACCCCACCCTGGACGGAATCGGGAGCCGCGAGCAGCCAAGTGGTACCCGTGGTTATTTTGAAAGCTTTGCAGCGAAAATTTCGTCAGAATCGTGAGTTAGGAAAAATATCAGAGTTTAGAAAACACCGGATTTTTATTTATTAAATAGATGGGATAAACCCATGTTTTACAAAGGTAGCTTTAATAAGGGATAAACCCAATTACATAAAACAATATTTCTTAATTTGATTTAATTAATAAAATAAGCCACTTCTTGAAGCCCTTCAGTGCCGTATCCAACCCTTACTCCAATCTACTGTAATTACCTGAAACGCGTTTTAAAAAAAAATTGTCAGCAGGAAATACTGGTGAGTTCATTCAGGTTTTATAAAATGACCTTTAGTTATAAATTACAGCATAAGAGCGATTACAATGGCTTCTATCTTATTTTTATCTGGCGCCGTGTCACATTGCGTGACGATGGTCATACCACTATTGGGTCCTGTCACCCAAATAGTGACGATCACTGTTAGGATATAGTAGCCTCACCAGTGAAAATTAGTAATGTGCACAATACCCCACTAGCCAGTGATTCAAGATATCCACGACTTACTCCCTGTAATTATAACTTTTGAAAATAATTTGAGGTATTGTAAAATAGTTGATAAAAAGAGAATGACTCACATTGCAGGTTTAAACGGGCAGAGTTTAGCCTATTGATTAGCCTTGTAACCTAATTCAAATAATAACGTATACGAAAACTAGGTTAGTAACTTAATACAACTTTTACGATAAGCTCACGAGATTAAAATCCTCACGACGAATGACAAAGTGCAATACTTAAACATCTATCGGATTCGCAACGAATGACAGAGTCTACCCCGAGTTTGGGTGGTACTCAAACATCCTGTCGGATTCACGACTAATGACAAAGTATAGCATTTAAGCATCCTGTCGGATAGTTTCAATCGATCGGATATTTAATCGTAGCAGCGATCGAGTTATTACCCTGTTATTGCGGCATCATTTCGTGATTGTGTGTGTTTTGTAGTAAACTGGTGATATCTCGAGGTATAAAGCGAATTTTAACATCGAACGAATGCCAGAAATCAAGTTCCACACCCTTCTATTTATATCTGGAAAAAGGCGCGCTCGCGTGGCGCGAGGCTCTGTCGCATGGCGCGACGGGGTCGGTTTTAGCATAGGGTAGTCACGTCCCTAACTAGCTTAGCTGAGTTGACGGATCGTTAAAATTCGATTTCCACGTAAAACTGTGATGATAATATCGAATGGGATTTACCCCCCCTGAGTTTTAGGGGCCCTGATCCTGATTCCAATTGTCACGGCCCATGACCCGGTTTGACCCGTTTCAGGAGCCATGGGACAGAAATTCACGTGGTATTTATTTAATTGAGTTGACAGCGGAAGTTTTCTTCAGGATCTTTTTAAAACTGCAATTTCCCGATTATTTTATTTCATAATTCGGGATAAAACCCCGGTAATTTACAATCGTGTGATTTCACTGAGAAATCTTTATTTTACAAAACATGCTTCTTTATTTTATATTGAGCCACTTTCTTAAGCTTGTAGTGCTTCACGGCACTTTTCCTGGATCACAACAGATCACCTGAAACATGTTTGAAAAAGGTTTTGTCAGCGGGAAATTCTGGTGAATCATTCTTTTTACTAAAACGACACGTTTGTTATAATTTACAGTATTAAGAGCGATTACAATGTTTCCATATATCAACCAACTACCCACAGTATTTGTCACTCGACTATCCATCGGTAACCTCAGAGTCCAATGGTGTATGTGACTATGGTCATATCACCCCTTGGCTAACTCGTTGTCCAATGGTGAAGTTTATCAAGTAATGTATACAAAACCCCACATACCGGCTGTAATTTGGTGACTACAAAGACTTAATCCCTGTAATTATAACCTTGAAAATAAACATGATTTTGAAATCAAATTTTATAAAAAGAGAATGACTCACCTTGCAGATTTAATATGAATAGAGCTTAGCCTACTGATTAGCCTTGATAACCTAGTTTAAATAACAATGCACACAAACTAGGTTAGTAACTAATACAGCATTTACGATAACTCACGAGATTAGACCTTCACAACGAATGACAAAGTGCGATATTAAACATCCATCGAATTAACGACAAATGACAAATATAAACCCTAATGTGGGCAGCACTTAAACATCCATTGGATAGTTTAATCGATCGGACATTGAATCGTAGCAGTGATTGAGTTATTACCCTGTATTGCCGCAGCACTTCGTGATTTGTGTGTGTTTTTGTACCGTTTCTACTATATCTCAGTGTACGAAATGACTTTGAACGTTGAATTAACGCGGAATTGCAAGTCCCAAGCCCCTGTATTTATACCTGAAACTTGTCCCTCCCGCGTGTCGCGACAGGGCCACCTGCACCTGTTGCGTGGCGCGGGGGACACCAATCTACCCTAGGGTAGCCCCGTGTCTAGGTAGCTTGGGTGAGTTGGTCATGCATGCAATTTCAATTTACACGTTAAACTGTCGAGATAATACTAACTAGGGTTTACCCCCCTGAGTTTTAGGGGCCCTGATCCTGATTCCGATTGTTCTGAAAATTTTAGGGTTTATGCAGAATCACTTGGGTGTCTTAATTAGGGTTTCCTATTGGACAAATTAAAATAATA
The DNA here is from genome assembly GCA_030545235.1 of Helianthus tuberosus. Lineage (NCBI taxonomy): Eukaryota > Viridiplantae > Streptophyta > Magnoliopsida > Asterales > Asteraceae > Helianthus > Helianthus tuberosus. The sequence goes on from CM060416.1 coordinate 126,753,420, forward strand.
AATAGTACTTTTGATGAGAGTTGTTACATCCTCCCCACCTTAATAAAAATCTCGTCCTCGAAATTTACTGGAACAAGTAGGGGTATTTTCGCTTCATCTCTGATTCCAGCTCCCAAGTGTATTCAGCTCCTCTCTTTGAATCCCACTTGACTTTAACTAGCACTAGTCGTTTGTGCTTGTGAAATTTGATCTTTCGGTCTTCTATCTGAAGAGGTTTCTCAACAAATTTTAACTTTTCGTTTACCTCTATATCTTGAAGAGATACTACCAAAGATTCGTCTGATATGCATTTCTTGAGGTTGGATATATGAAACACGTCATGTACTCCAGCTAACTCTTCTGGTAGTTGTAAACGATAAGCAACTGGTCCTATACGTTGGATCACCGAAAATGGTCCTACGTACCTTGGACTTAACTTTCCTTTCTTACCGAATCGAACTACTCCTTTCCAAGGTGAAACTTTTAATAGTACTTTGTCTCCTACTTGGAATTCTAGTGGTTTACGTCGATTGTCGGCATAACTTTTCTGACGATCTCGAGCAGTCTTTAGTCTTTCCTTGATTTGAGTGATCTTGTCGGTGGTTTCTTGTACTATTTCAGGACCTGATAATTGACTTTCTCCTATTTCTACCCAACAAACTGGAGTTCTGCACTTTCGTCCGTACAGTGCTTCGAATGGGGCAGCTTCAATGCTTGAATGATAACTATTGTTATAGGAGAATTCGATCAAAGGTAAATGATCGTCCCAATTTCCACCAAAATCTATTACACATGACCTAAGCATATCTTCCAGAGTTTGTATTGTCCTTTCACTTTGCCCATCTGTTTGTGGATGATATGCAGTACTCAGATTTAGTCGAGTTCCCATTGCTTGCTGGAAACTTGTCCAGAAATGAGAAGTGAAACGACTATCTCTATCCGATACAATGGAGAGTGGAACTCCATGTAAGGATACTACTTCATCTACATACAACTTTGCTAACCTTTCCATGCTAAAGGTTTCTTTCATAGGTAGAAAGTGAGCTGATTTGGTTAATCGATCCACAATTACCCAAATCGCATCATTACCTTTTCTGGTTTTGGGTAATTTAGTAACAAAATCCATTGTTATGAGTTCCCATTTCCATATAGGTATTTCTAATTGTTGTAGTAACCCTGAAGGTTTCTGGTGTTCTGCCTTAACTTGTGAACAAGTAAGACACTTAGAAACATATTGAGCTATGTCCTTTTTCATTCCTATCCACTAAAAGTTATTTCTTAAATCTTGGTACATTTTATTATTTCCAGGGTGCATGGTATACCTAGATTTATGGGCTTCTTCTAAAATCTTATTTCTTAATTCTCCTTGCTTAGGTACCCAAATTCTTATTTTGTGGAACCTCCAAATTCCATCAGCTCCTTGTTCTAATTCTTTTATTCTTCCTTTCATTCCTTCAGCATCATCCTTGATTGCTGTAGCTTGAACATTCTTCAATTGTTCCATTAAATCTAATTGTAGATTTAATCTGAGAGCACGGACTCGCTTTTGCTTTTCATGATACTTACGACTTAAGGCATCTGCAACTACATTTGCCTTTCCTTCGTGATACTGAATATCACAGTCGTAGTCACTTATGATTTCCATCCATCTCCTTTGCCTCATGTTTAACTCTTTTTGCCCAAATATATATCTTAAACTCTTATGATCTGTATAAACAGTAAATTTACTTCCGTACAGATAATGTCTCCAAATCTTAAGGGCAAAAATTATGGCGCCTAACTCTAAGTCATGAGTTGTATAGTTTTCCTTGTGCTTTTTCAATTGCCTTGAAGCATACGCCATTACCTTCTTGCGTTGCATTAGCACACATCCTAATCCTAGTTTTGAAGCATCACAGTAAACTTCAAAATCTTCAGTTCCTTCTGGCAAGGCTAGGATTGGGGCATTTGTTAACTTTTGTTTTAGAATCCTAAAAGCTTCTTCTTGCTTAAGTCCCCATTCAAACTTAACTGCTTTACAGGTTAGCTTAGTTAATGGTACAGCTATCTTGGAAAAATCCTTAATAAACCGTCTATAGTATCTAGCTAAACCTATAAAACTTCTAATTTCCATTGCGGATTGCGGAACCTTCCATTTGGTAATCGCATCTATCTTAGCAGGATCTACATGAATACCTTCGTGATTCACCATGTGTCCTAAGAATTGCACTTCTTGCAACCAAAATTCACACTTCAAGAATTTGGCGTACAACTTTTCTTTTCTTAACAAAGTTAAGAGTGCATGCAAGTGCTGACAATGCTCGTCCTGACTTTTGGAATAAATAAGTATATCGTCGATAAAGACAATTACAAATTTATCCAAATACGGTTTACAGATCCTATTCATCATGTCCATGAATGTTGCAGGTGCATTCATTAATCCAAAAGGCATGACTGTAAACTCGTAATGACCATACCTAGTTCTGAAAGCAGTTTTAGGTATGTCTTATTCTTGTACCTTCAACTGATGATACCCTGAACGTAATTCTATCTTAGAAAAATATCGAGCTCCTTGAAGTTGATCGAATAGATCATCAATCCTAGGTAATGGGTATCGATTTTTAATTGTAACCTTATTCAATTCTCTATAATCAATACACATTCTCATCGAACCATCCTTTTTCTTTACAAACAACACTGGTGCTCCCCACGGGGATGAACTAGGTTGTATGAGACATTTACTTAGTAATTCATCTAATTGCTTTTTCAGTTCTAACATTTCTGTGGGTGCTAACCGATAAGGTGCCTTGGCTATCGGTGTAGTTCCTGGAATTAGATGAATTCTAAATTCTACTTCCCTATCTGGTGGTAATCCTGGTAATTCTTCTGGGAATACATCTGGGTATTCTGAGACTACAGAAATCTCCTTAAGTTCTTTACCCTTAGTACTAATGATTACTGAAATCATATATACTATTCCTTGCTTTCGTTCATAACTAGCAACTTTCATTACTGATATGAACTTCATGGATTTACGTGGTTTATCTCCTGTAATCATGATTGTTTCTCTGGTGGGTGTATGAATTTCGATGGAATTCTTATCACAAAGAATTCGAGCATGGTTGGCTACTAACCAATCCATTCCTAACACAACATCGAATTCGGCTAATTTCATAGGTAACAGGTTTGCAAAGAATTTATGACCTGAAAGTTCTATATTTTCTTTTTGCAAAACCTTATCTATGCTAACAGAATTTCCATCTGCTGTTTCGACTGTAAAAATCTGCCTAAGGTTGGTCAACGGTAAATTAAGAGCTTGGCAAAATGAAGTATTTATAAAACTTTGGTTCGCACCAGATTCAAATAATACATTTGCGTAAATGTTGTGAACTAAGAACGTACCAGCTATCACATCTGGAATAAGTTCTGCCTCTTGAGTGGTCAGCTGGAATGCTCTGACATTCTTTTTGGTAGCTCCGTCGGTCGTCTTGGCTTTGTTGTCTGCTGGTTTAACCAACTTAGGGCATTCTGGTTTAAAATGTCCTGTTTCTCCACAGTTATAGCAGACTCTTGTTTTCTTTCTGCAGTCTTCTTCGCGATGTCCTATGGCTTTGCAAAAGTTGCAGGTCACATTACATCTTCCATAATGTTTCATTTTGCAATTCCTGCAGAACGGCGAAGTTGAAGATTGCCCTGTTCCTCTTTTCCTGAAACTGCTGTTATTACCCGTACGAAATCCTTGGGTAATTTTCTGAGCCAGTTCTTTTTTCCTGTTTTCATCTCGTGTGCGTACTAGTTCGTCAGTTAGGGTGTTACCTTATTCCACAGCATCGTCAATAGTACGAGGTCTCGCAGCTTTTACGATATTACGGATTTCGCCAATCAGTCCCCAAATATAGCGAGAAATGAGTACCGGTTCTGGCGAAGCCAGTGTTGGTACCACTCTAGCATATTCAAAGAATGTCGAAGTATACCCACGACAATCTACACCCATCATTCGATGATTTAGAAATTTATTTGCCATTTGATCTTTTTCATATTCGGGACAGAATTTTCTTTCTACCAGATTCTTAAATTCTTCCCAGTTCATCGCATAGGCCCTACTTCTTCCTTTGGCGTGAAGTACTGTATTCCACCATTCTAGCGCCCCTTCTTTGAAAAGATTTGACGCGTACATGACTTTGTCATCCTTGGCACATTTACTTATTGTAATTACTGCATCGGTTTTCTCTAACCAACGCAGTGCCGCAGTTGCTCCTTCATTGCCTGCAAATTCAGCGGGTTTACAAGCAAGAAATTCTTGGTAAGTGCAACCAGGTGTTGCAGCTTTCATTTTCTTAGGGAGCGGAGCCTGCCGTGAATCATCATCATGATGATTACCGCCTCCGTTTATGCTATTACTGAAGTTATCTTCAGAGATACGTTTGCTAGAAATGATTTGTTGAGGTTCAACAGGTTTCTGTGCAGCTGCAAGGATTGCTGGAATAGCATTGGCTATTCCTTGAGCAACGATATTTTCTATATCTTGCCTAGTCATAAATTGATCCTCCGGATGTTGCTCAGATTGATTAACCTCATTAATGGTTCGTTATTAGCGTTTTCCATCTGATAATTAATATATATAATTTATTAGTATCGAATGAATAACAATTATACACAAAATAATCATACAAATCTCACAACACACATAGCCAAAACTATTGATTTCTCGATTCCCATTTTTATATTTTATACTATGCGTCAATACACACTATTTTCTTACAAAGTTTTATTTGTAGTTATTTTACAAGATTATAGTTTACTTTTATTATTATACAACCACATTTTCATAACCTTACTATCCCTCGTTAGTTGGTATTTCAGTAACGACATTCCCTCTCGTCGTATTTCCAGGAGATCTGTTCTCCTACTTCCCTGATTCTATTCCCTGCATCCACCAACTCCTCGCCAAAGTGGCGGAGTTCAGCTAAATTTTCATTGCTCATTGGTGGGTTTGGTATAGGTTCCGGGTCGAACTGAGGGAGAAAGGAATAAGGACTGTTGAGAAAGTTTTGAAACTGCCAATCATTGGTCCACCACTCGTCCATTCCTAGAGGTTGGGTGTGGATTATAGGTTCTGGGATTGCTGGTTCCAAGTTCATTGGTAGTTGTGTTTCAGCAAGATAAGGGTAGAGATTATTATTAATAGGCCTGATGATATCCCAACTTGCCAATGCATGATCTAATTTCTCCTGAAATGGTAACTCCTCAATTTGTCTAGAGCTTTCCCCAATTTCTATCTTGGTTTGCCTAGAACCTTCCCCAAACTCCATTTCCATTTGCCTAGAATATTCCCCAAACTGCATTTCCATCTGCCTAGAACCTTCCCCGACTTCAATCCCCTTCCCTTTGTCTAAGGGATTTTCTATTTTGGGAATCTTCCTAGTGGCGGGTTTCCTTCTGCGCACACGCCTCCATCCCACGAATCTTCTCCTTTTCTTAGGCTTGGGTTTCTCTGGAGGTGGAGCGTTAAATTCCATAGGTTCTTCTATATCGGGTATGTACCTATTAAAATCTCTCGAAACCTCTATTTTCACCGGATAGAGATTTAAATTCTGAAGGGCTTCAGACAGGTCATTCATGTTGTTTAGCATATATGCAAAATACACAAAAATTGCTAAGTTAAAATTTTATAAAAAATTCATAAATAACCTTTTAAATATTATTGCATACTGTGTGACTAATTTAATACAAAGAACAACTGACAATTAAAACATATTAAGTTTTATTGTAAACTTATTTATTTACTGGGTAAAGTTTCTGGCTTGTAGGTGATAAGTGTGCTAAAACTTGAATCAAAGTACTTAAAGATTTGCATTTACTGCTACAGTAGCTAGCATATAGAGATCTGCCTATTTTTCATCTAACTTATCTTCCCATGGTGGGTTACTGCCTAGTTCTTGGGTTTTCTGATTAACTCTCTTTTCTTTTGGTTGTGATTTCTTTAATTTCTCCTGACTTTTCCTAATAATCAAACTTCTTTTATTAGGAGAAAGTGGTTCCTCATATTGTGCTTTTCGGACAAATATTCCTTCTTCAGGATTTGCATAATGTTTTGAGGAATTTGTTTGGGATGAACTTCCCTTCTCGTTTGATGACCTATCTAATTTAAGATAGATGTTTGAAAGCTTTTGCTTACCCATACTGTACAAAAATATTCAAATAATAAAACATATAATCACAGAATAGCAATTAGTAAAATTAAGTATTTTCTAAATACTTAATTGGCTTAAATCAGTGGCTCTGATACCACCTTTTTCTGTCACGGCCCATGACCCGGTTTGACCCGTTTCAGGAGCCGTGGGACAGAAATTCCCGTGGTATTTATTTAATTGAGTTGACAGCGAAAGTTTTCTTCAGGATCTTTTTAAAACTGTAATTTCCCGATTATTTTATTTCATAACTCGGGATAAAACCCCAGTAATTTACAATCGTATGATTTCACTGAGAAATCTTTATTTTACAAACATGCTTCTTTATTTTATATTGAGCCACTTTCTTAAGCTTGTAGTGCTTCACGGCACTTTTCCTGGATCATAACAGATCACCTGAAACATGTTTGAAAAAGGTTTTGTCAGCGGGAAATACTGGTGAATCATTCTTTTTACTAAAACGACTCGTTTGTTATAATTTACAGTATTAAGAGCGATTACAATGTTTCCATATATCAACCAACAACCCACAGTATTTGTCACTCGACTATCCATCGGTAACCTCAGAGTCCAATGGTGTCTGTGACTATGGTCATATCACCCCTTGGCTAACTCGTTGTCCAATGGTGAAGTTTATCAAGTAATGTATACAAAACCCCACATACCGGCTGTAATTTGGTGACTACAAAGACTTAATCCCTGTAATTATAACCTTGAAAATAAACATGCTTTTGAAATCAAATTTGATAAAAAGAGAATGACTCACCTTGCAGATTTAATATGAATAGAGCTTAGCTTACTGATTAGCCTTGATAACCTAGTTTGAATAACAATGCACACAAACTAGATTAGTAACTAATACAGCATTTACGATAACTCATGAGATTAAACCTTCACAACGAATGACAAAGTACGATACTTAAACATCCATCGAATTAACGACGAATGACAAAGCATAAACCCTAATGTGGGCAGCACTTAAACATCCATTGGATAGTTTAATCGATCGGACATTGAATCGTAGCAGCGATCGAGTTATTACCCTGTATTGCGGCAGCACTTCGTGATTTGTGTGTGTTTTTGTACTGTTTCTACTATATCTCAGTGTACGAAATGACTTTGAACGTCGAATTAACGCGGTATTGCAAGTCCCAAGCCCATTGTATTTATACCTGAAATTTGTCCCTCCCGCGTGTCGCGACAGGGCCACCTGCACCTGTCGCGTGGCGCGGGGGACACCAATCTACCCTAGGGTAGCCCCGTGTCCAGGTAGCTTGGGTGAGTTGGTCATGCATGCAATTTCAATTTACACGTTAAACTGTCGAGATAATACTAACTAGGGTTTACCCCCCCCCCCAGTTTTAGGGGCCCTGATCCTGATTCCGATTGTTCTGAAAATTTTAGGGTTTATGCAGAATCACTTGGGTGTCTTAATTAGGGTTTCCTGTTGTACAAATTAAAATAATAAATAGTACTTTTGATGAGAGTTGTTACACCAATTGTTCTGAAAATTTTAGGGTTTATGCAGGATCACTTGGGGGTCTCAATTAGGGTTTCCTATTGGGCAATTTAAAATAATAGATAGGACTTTTGATGAGAGTTGTTACAGAATAAAACGGTGAGAAAAGAGAAATGGACCCACTTTGTAACTTTAGGGTTCAACTAGAAAGCCTCCTGGTATAAATAATAGATAGGACTTTTGAGCTATTAATATATATATATATATATATTTGTACTCGGGTTAAGTATAGTAACCCTAATTTAACCTTGTCCCTATGTCATGAGACAGAACCCCAACGAACTTAGTCAGACAGAGCCTTAACATGTGTTATGGGGCTCAGATCAATCGAAAAGGGTAGCGGTGATCGGGAGTTAAAACACTTAAAACGGGACAGGGCATTATTATTATTATTACAAGTGAAAATAAAAAATGAGAATAAAATTTCGAGAGAAAGAGATATGAACTGAAAGATGGGTAAGCACCTACTATTTATATTTAAATGTAAATTAGGCTTGAAGTAAGTTGAGAAGACGTATATCTCATGCATGAGATTTTGAACCCTTTTCATTACACTTATACACATACATATCCTAAATTGATAGGTTTAGTTGAAAATATTATTATTATATTATTATTTTATATTTTGTTTACATTCTTTTCTCATTCTCTTGACACGTACATACACATATCAACAAAATTTCAAATGTTACATTTATTCTTATTTTATTATTTATATAAATTATAATTAATTTAACTTCTTTACTTATTTAGTGCTTATAACTTATAAAATATAACGTTTTATAAGACAATAAATATGTCTTTAGAACGAGAATATTTTTGTCTACATTTGGAACCAAGTTTCATTAAAAACGGAGTAAGTCCATTTACAATGTATTTTTATAGTTTAGTGATTAGACGGTCACTAAGCTCGTTTAGGTACTTCATATTTCTAACAATCAATTTACCCGTAATCTACCCATCTAATTTTATGAGTTTTTATATACTTTTATTTTTTTTAGAAAGGTCACCCATATATAGGCCAATTAATTAGTATAATATTTCAACCAACTATATATAAAAACAGTTTTTAAAACTATTTGGGTCGAATAATTTATTAAAAATAAAACTAGTTTCTAGTGGTTAATAAATTTAAATAAACCTATAATTCTTATATAAAAATAGGAATGTTACAGTAAATATCAAGTGGACTGTGCATAACGAAGGGGGAAGATTTAAACTTAAAAGGTTTAAATCTTCGAAACGGGTCAAAAGAATTATGCGCATAGAATAAGTACTAGCCGCGTAATTCATAAAAGATTACAGACCCAAACTAAAGATTTTGAGATAAACTTGTTGATGTATTCTTAATGGTCAATTAGAAACAAGTTTTGAGTTTTAAAAACCTGAACGGGTCAAAAGTCTTTAAAAAAATAAATTTTAAAGTCAAGGGCTCGAAGCCCATTATTATATGAATTCCAATGTTAACTTTAACTCCATATTATGGAGGATTAAATTACGAACGCGTAGGAAAAAGAATTTCGTAAAACGGACTTGTGTAGCAAAAGTTATGCAAGTTTTAAGATGTTATATGTCAATTTTCGTAGCTGGGCAGGTGCAGCAGAAAAGAAACGAACATTCTGTGAAAAAGTGGGCGTCGCGCTACGTGACGCCAATATGGAATCACCGTCGTGTGCCGCGACGGCTGTCGCGGGTCGCGTAGAATGGGGACTAAGCTGTCGCGGGGCGCGACAGCCCAAAATTTCAGTAATTTTGTTCTGTTTTCATCGTTTGACATTAGAACTTGTTTATATATATTCTAATACGGTCAAAACTAACATTTTACGTGGTTTTGGCATTAGGTAAAAGCACGCGCGACTCCGGATGAAGATCAAGCGACTATCAAGAACCGAACGCACCAAACCAAGCTTTCGCATTGATCTATTTTGTTTCAGTTAATATGTAAACTCTTGGATACTACGTTTTGAAGGTTTAAACTGTAGGATGATGTCTAGTATATATTGTTCATGTTCAATCGTAAACCCGAAAAAAAATTTGTAAGCTTGCATTTTTGAAATAAATGCATGTTAATGTTATAAAATTCTATTATTATAAGATGGGTCTTACAAGTTGGTAATCAGAGCTCATGGTTAAAGAATAAAGTGTGTTCGGTTTGAGGCTTGATCGCAAATCCGGTAAGTACATGTATATCAATGGTTTAGTATGATTAAGTGTTGAGAACAACACATATGGTTATCGTGTAATACACGTTACACCAATAAAATCGATATAGAGTAGATATAGTCAACGAAATTACACGCGTTGATGCGTATAGTAGAAAAGCCTTGTATTATAATACGGGCATCCATTAATGTCGAAATTACTAACTGTTGTAAATGTTTTAGTTGAAGGACACTCGCATATGATGATAGCGAGAATTTAACAAATCGCGGATTTGACAGAGGAACGGTCCAAAGTACGACAAATAGAGCATGCTAACCAAGGACCCAAATCGCGCGACGATTGCGAATAAGCTAATGGCAAGGAGAGCCTGTTAGAGCAAGCATTATCAGGTGCACGTTTTAAGTTATTGCATGAATAGTAATATGCAACAAATACGTAGAGATTGAAAGTTGCATATGTAGGTTGAAAACTTGGAAAAACCTGAATAGAAAACCTATCTGGGATATTGTTTCCAAGAGAAACAAATGGAGGCATTACTTACATGGGGTGTAATGTGAAAATTATAAAAAGGTCATGTATACCAGGTGTTGATCACTTACTCTGGCCAAGTAAGTAGTGAACACGTGGTACCATGAACTTCTTATGATGGACATATTTACATTCGATGTAGTAAGGACGGGGTAAATGGGACAAACTAAAAGTACCCAAATGAAACAAATGAGCAAAATACTTGATAATAATGTAAACGCACAGCCGGGTGACGGGAGCGTATTACATTAGTATAATGAGCCCGAGAGAAGGAACAAAGATCAATGTAAATGACGATATAAATGAATGACCTGAAGAAAATTCATGAAAATAAGTCATTTTGGACGAAAGAGCCACGGTTGAAAAAATGGGCAAGTAAAACCAAAGTATAGATGATCCGCCGGATCATAAAAACGAAGGTATTGCCACACGAAAAAGATAATCAAGGTTGTTAACTTTAGTCATAGTAAAGCAAGGATGACGATGATAATCGTCACTCAGAATCAGTAAGGCCGTCAAGGATGGTCACATAAAGAATAAAAGACATGGTTGAATAAAAGCGATGGATTTCGCTAAGACGACCAAATAAATCGAAGCGAAGTCTTAATGCATACCGGAAGGGTTGCAATGAAAACGACTTCGGTAGAACACCCGGTTGATGGGTAAGGATTTAAACACACGCGTAGACCAAGAAACGGGAACGCAGATAAAAGTCAAAAGACTCGGGTTTCGAGTCATGACTAAAAGACGACAAGATACTGTAAATAGAAATTTTGATAAATTACGTTCAATTATTTTGAAGTTGAACGGGTCGAATAAAGAATGAAGTTTGACATTCATAAGTGATGAAATTTCACACGAATAAGTCAAACGAATTTAATAAAAGATGACGCTTGCTAACGTAAGTAAGCGCAAACCGAATAAATAAGAACGCGAAATATTAATAAACCTATGTAAAGGGGGTTTTGGGCGTTAAAACATTAAGGTAAAAGAACCCGGGTAATGGGTTGTAAAGAAGTATAAGTACGAACCGGGAAACGGTAAGCGTGGAAAAAACTGACGTGTAAATAACGTAAGGAGTCATAAAGTCGGAAGATTAGTCCGAAAGTAAACGAATGAAGCCTTAGACTACGGTCAAGGCAAACTAAAGTTTAAAAGCAAAAATAAATGATTCCAAACATAACAAGAGATGCTTTGAAGCTATATATGTATATATATATATATATATACCTTTGAATATTAACACAAATAAAAGATGATCTACAGGATCAACATAATCTACGGGATTTAACGTAGTGTTAAGGTCTACGGGACCAAGAAGGCCCTTGGGTCATAAATAAAAAGAAACGAACTGTTGGGATCTCACCTTAAAAAGGTGAAAATCTAAATAAATAACCTACGAGGCTAAGTAAAAGAACCTACGGGACATATGGGTCAAGCGTGGGAATTTGTTATAATTCCCCGCATTAAATAATAACTAAAAGGAATAGATCCTCGGAAGTAACACTCCAAGAAATGAGGAAAGACGTAAGATGTCACGACCCCCGACCCACCCTAGACGAAATCGGGAGCCGCGAACAGCCAAGTGGTACCGGTGATTATTTTGAAAAATATTGCAGCGGAAATTTCATCAGGACCGTGAGTTAGGAAAAATATCAGAGTTTAGAAAACACCGGATTTTATTTATTAAATAGATGTGATAAACCCATGTTTTACAAAGTAGCTTTAATAAGGGATAACCCAATTACATAAAACAATATTTCTTAATTTGATTTAATAAAATAAGCCACTTCTTGAAGCCTTTCAGTGCCATATCCATCTCTTATTCCGATCTACTGTAATTACCTGAAACGCGTTGGTTTTGTCAGCAGGAAATACTTGTGAGTTCATTCATTTTGCTTAAAACGACGCATTTGTTATAATCTACAGTATTAAGAGCGATTACAATGTTTCCATATATCAACCAACTACCCACGGTATTTGTCACTCGACCATCCATTGGTAACCACATTGTCCAATGGTGTCTATGACTATGGTCATGTCACCCCTTGGCTAACTCGTTGTCCAATGGTGACGGTTATCAAGTAATGTATACAAAACCCCACATACCGGCTGTAATTTGGATATTACAAAGACTTAATCCCTGTAATTATAACTTTGAAATAAATAGGGTTTTGGAAAGCAATTTAATTAAAAAGAGAATGACTCACATTATAAGCATGCAGATTTATACGGGCAGAGCTTAGCCTATTGATTAGTCTTGTAACCTAGTGCACACGAAATAGGTAAGTAACTAATACAGCATTTACGATAACTCACGAGATTAAAACCCTTACAACGAATGACAAAGTGCAACACTTAAACATCCATCGAATTAACGACGAATGACAAAGCATAACCCAAGTTTAAGCAGCACTTAAACATCCATTTGATAGTTTTAAACGATCGGAAATTGAATCGTAGCAGCGATCGAGTTAATACCCGGTATCGTAGTAGCACCTCATTAATTTGAGAGTAACATTCGAACATAATTATAAAGAGTTTGAAAGTTTCGTCGACACCATCGAACTGCTCAGGAGCCAAGCTATTTATAGCTGAAATTGGGTTCTCTCGCGGCCCACGTAAGCCTCCGGCCAAACCTTACGCGGCCCGCGTGGAAGTGTGGATCAAATCGGAGGTTGCTGAGTCACCGGTGGTCGCGACACGTGTGACAACACGTGGCCTTCATGCATATCCGGAGACCTACAAGCTGTCGCGGCCCGCGTGACCTTCCGCCTATTCTTTACGCGGCCCGCTAGAAGACCAAATATCTGATTTTCTTGATTCTTGATATGGATTGGGGTTTCAGGGGTCCGGGTTTTTACTTACGGATCAATTTGGAACATTTTTTAATATAATTATATCACAAAGAAAAAGGGAATAAAATAGTGAGAAAAGAGAATGGACCCACTTTGTAACTTTAGGGTTCAACTAGAAAGTCTCCTGGTAGAATATTGGGTATAACTTCTGAGCTATTTAAAAATATATAATGCACTCGTGTTAAGTATAGTACCCCTAATTCAACCTTGTCCCTATGTCACGAGACAGAACCCCAATGAACTTAGTCAGGCAGAGCCTTGAATTATGTTATGGGGCTCAGATCAATAGGAAAGGGTAGCGGTGATCAGGAGTTAAAACACTTAAAACGGGACAGGGCTTTATTATTATTATTAATAAACTAGAAAAGAATATATATATATAATAAAGATGGCGATATCTAGAATAGAAAAAGGAATGGGCAATTGTTATACTGAAAGGTCTATTTATAGTGAAATTTTAAGATTCCTTTGAGGTGAAGTAAGCCTCCACATCTACCACCACACGTCCAATTGATATTTCATTTTAGTAATTATATCATTATTTTTTTCCTTTTTAGTTATTTTGATGACACGTACTTTTGATGTCTATCTTTTCATATGCATACATATACATAATATCTAGATTAATTGATTTTATTATTTTTTTATTTCATACGTGATTTTTAAGTTTTTATTTTTATTATTATTATTATTTTATTATATATTATAATTAATTCAACTGCTTTACTTATTTGGCGCGTATAACTTCTAAAATATGACGTTTTACAAAATAACGAATATATCATTAGAACGAGAATATTTTTGTCTACATTTTGAACCAAGTTTTATTAAAAATAGAGTAGGTTCAAATACAATGTATTTTTATAATTTAATTAGTATATGGTTACTAGGCCCGTCTAGGTACTTCATATTTTTAACATTCAATTTACTCGTAATCTACCCATCTAATAATATAAGTTTTTATATACTTTTATTTTATTTAGAAAAGGTCACCCATATACAGGCCAACTAATTATATTATTTTAACCAACTATATAAAATAGTTTTTAAAACTATTTGGTCGAATAATTTATTAAAAATAAACTTTTTACTAGTTACTAGTAGTTAATAAATTTAAACAAACCTATAATTCTTATGTGATAAAAATAGGAATGTTACATCCTCCCCACCTTGTTTTAAATCTCGTCCTCGAGATTTGGGTTACGATATTTCTTTTAGACTTATGTCATATTTTAGTCAATAAAAACAATATTAAGGTAGATGATACAGAATTAAATATCAAATTTTGTGAATACGAGTTGTACCATAAGTAAGATTCAATGGTTCAACTGAATTAGTTCAAGAAATCGATGACAAACGAATGAGATGAAATGATATAATTTCCAAGGTGACTAGGTTCAAGCCAAAAGATATATGATCAATAGATATTTTAAAATGAATGTGAAGGACTTTTAGAATTAATAAAATTCTTTGTCAAAAGAAAGCTTACTTTGATTGGCAACTGAGGAAGACTTAGAATTGACAGGTTCCAAATGAAATAAAAGCATGAAAATGATTTGTCAAATATTAAATTATGATATGAGAAAATCAATGTGCTGAGATGAGTGAATTGCAAGGATACACGAAAAAAAACAATAGAGTTAGTGTATCATTGTCTTAATACATAATTGTATTAAGACTTTCTTTTTTGCGTCCGTACCTTAAGCGATGATCGTGAGATAATAGATTACGTCTAGACGATCGTGAAATCCTATAATATTGTTATAACCATATTTAGATATGTTAAAGTCTAATTAGTATTTTGTTCATTCAGTAAATTTTCGGCTACCTTAAGACTAAAATTTTAATTGGCTTGTAAACATTAGTTTCACACAATTAATATGAGTCCTCTGCGAATTTTATAATAAACTTAATATAGAAAGTCATATGAACTAAATCTGTGAAGGTAACAAATTTATTAAATTTATATATACGCACACTAAACCATATGTATAACTAAAAATATATATATGCAGAAAGTTATACTTAGGTATTTTATTCTTATTACTATATAATAGAATAGTTAAAAATAATATGTTAATAGTAACTATACGTTTAAAAGTAAATTTGAAAATCTAAACATAAGTTTATTAAATATGAAATTTTATCAAAATTTAACTTTTTTTTAAATTAGAACTTTAAAAGACAATAAGAATCCTTATAAACTTTTATGTGATACTATATTTATCTTATTTACTTTAGATAGTAATTTATGTGTATGGTTGTAAAATAATAATATTTTTATAATATATAAAGTAATTCTACTACACATGTAACTTTCATAAGCTGAATATAAGAAAACCAAAACAAAATTTAGTGTTATTATTATCCTTTTTAACATGAGCTACAAGTTTATACTAATACCGCAATGTGTCGTAGTGATTTGAAATAGTTTAATAATTATGGTGTTTGAACAAATTTACCGTGTAATCAACTGAAAGCTTTTAATGAAAACTCTAGGGGTTTACGTCTCTGATCTGCATAACTCTTTTGTTGATCTTGATACATAATACTTCTATAAGTATTTAATAGTTGTGGAATATAAGATGAACAATTACTTATAAGTATAAAATGTGTTGTCCATGAATACTTAGACAATTATTTATATAATTTTATTCGTCCCTCTAATTCTTGTATTGTTTTATGAAAATATGTCTTCTCCTTACAGTACAAAATATATATATATATATATATATATATATATATAAATATTTTTACATATAATTAAAATTTACTAAATAAGTATGATGACTTAATTTATATATATTAACTAGTCATTATCATGGTTGGATATTGGTTAGTGCTGCCTTGTTTAAGCATGGGTGATCAGTCCATGCCTAACTAAGGCTAGGCTACCCAATATCTGCCCCCTGACAATAACCCTAGTACCTAAACATAACACTGCTACTATTAATATATTATTACTAATAATAAAACTAATATTAATTACCAATAATAAATAACTAAACATAAACTTAAATGAGAGTATACCTCAAACATAATTTTGTACATATATATATAAAAATATAAATTCTTCACCTCAATGGTTTAACAAGAATTTTTTAAATATAGTAATACTATATTGTAAATTACTTATGTAAGTTTCCATATATAATCAATTAAATTTATGTTTTTTTTTTTGTGTGATAACCGGTGTTAAGTGACATTACTAGGGAATGTCGAATAAAATGAAATAGGGGAGTTGCAAAGGTGTGTGACTCCTTTTTCAGTGATAATAATTATGACTCTGATTAGACTGTGCACCGATGGTTGTGAAATCTTGTTCCAACGTACCTCAACGAGATTCATGTCGTTTGTAGGATTGCGTGGCAAAGTTCTTCTTTTTTATTAGTAGTTCTTCTACTGACGGAATTAGCATTGGTGTCATCGTGCCTAATTTATATTTTCCAAAGTTCTTGCCTTGAAAGTCGTGTGTGATATACTTCGTCGTCCGTGGACGTATAATTTAAGTTTTATGTGTTTTCTTGTGCACTAGGATAACTTTTACATGCTTCTTACTTGCGTTAATAATTTATGGTAACGCATTTGGAAATTCTTATACTTTTGATGGCGTCCCAACTTAAAGGGTTTCCATTGTTTATACTGTTGCACGAGTTACGAGACAGATGATCAAACGAAATAATGTTTGATATCAGAATTATAGACATATGCAAGAGATTTCTGATAAAGAAATCTAGAATTATTATTGACACTTATGTTTGTGATTTATTCTTAATTGACTTTTGGAATTCCTTATAGGTATACATATCTATATAATCATATATTTCACATGCTGTAATATAAATACCCTCTATAAGGTCAATGTATTTAACATATTCATATTTCCAAAAACAAGTCAGATATTAGGTCATGATACTATTTAGGGAAATCTTGTCACTTTGTTTGTCATATTATTATTTTTTTATTTCATACGTGATTTTTAAGTTTTTATTTTTATTATTATTATTATTATTTTATTATATATTATAAGTAATTCATCTGCTTTACTTATTTGGCGCGTATAACTTCTAAAATATGACGTTTTACAAAATAATGAATATATCATTAGAACGAGAATATTTTTGTCTACATTTTGAACCAAGTTTTATTAAAAACAGAGTAGGTTCAAATACAATGTATTTTTATAATTTAATTAGTATATGGTTACTAGGCTCGTCTAGGTACTTCATATTTTTAACATTCAATTTACCCGTAATCTACCCGTCTAATAATATAAGTTTTTATATACTTTTATTTTATTTAGAAAAGGTCACCCATATACAGGCCAACTAATTATATTATTTTAACCAACTATATAAAATAGTTTTTAAAACTATTTGGTCGAATAATTTATTAAAAATAAACTTTTTACTAGTTACTAGTGGTTAATAAATTTAAACAAACCTATAATTCTTATGTGATAAAATTAGGAATGTTACATAAGACAAAGAGGAAACGTAAAATAAAAATTTAAATTTAGTCAAAAGCAACGTTTTAACAAAACATAAGTGGTATGAGGTGAATTAGAAAATCTTAAACACACATGAGGCCAGAGATGGCAAAATAGTATACCCGGATGACGGGGTAGGAAGTGACGGCGACTAATTAGTCTAATCGGTAAAACTATTCGAAGTCAAGATAGTGTCATGACAAATACCAAACGTTTGTTAAAATAAGACAAGCGCGGGATAAAACATGTTAACAAGACTAACGCGAATGAGTGGTCAAGTGACAACTCGGTCAATAAAGATAAAGGATATAAGCTAAAAATAACGGCCCGCGAGGCCTTACACATGAAAGACGTACGCGTCAATATAAATTAAAACGTTAGATTGAAAGGAACGAATGAATATCTTGAAAACGAAACTAAGTTCGTTTAGTCTAAATTAAAAGAAATACGTAAATAAGGTTTCGGGGACGAAACCTCTTTAAGGGGGGTAGACTTGTAACACCCCGAAAACAGGTTTGGTAATTAAACCACGTTAATATTTATGAATGGGTAAAATACCGTTAGTGGTAAAAATTATCCCGGTAAATATTAGGATTCATACAATTAAACCTAATATTAGATAAAAGGAGAATAAACTAACCAGGATTAGATAACCCAGTTGGTTACGGGTCTTGTGATATCAAATAAATGGATGGAAACTCCTAAATTATAAATAAAACAATAATTGAGGGACCTAAGTTGTAAAGTGGGGAAACTTGAAAGATTAAAACAAAAATAAACTCCACGAAACACACACTTAGGTGTGTTTGGTCGATCAAAAAACGCAAGGAGCGAACAAGAGCTCCTCACAAACCCTAGCTCTCACTAAATTGATCAATTGAAGGCTCTAATCTGGTCTAAATCGATTTTCAAGCACGAATTTGTGATCACCTTGTTGAGGGGATCATAAGGTATGCAAAATATTGATGTTTTGATTCATCTTGAATTTTAGGTTAATTGTGAAAAAACGAAATTCAGCTTGATTATGTGTTGTATAGATGAAATTAGAAGTGATATGATGTCTAGGGATAACCCCTAGATGATTTCTTGTTAAAATCTTGCATGATACTTGTGGGGTTTATAATCACCATTGTAGCTGATTAATGGGTTTGTAGAAACTTGATAAACACTAGGATTTTGATAGTTATTCTCGTGTAATTTGAGTTCCATGAAGTAAATTCAAATTTGTTGATGCTAAATTCGTGCATGTGATGCTTTTAGGGTTTTTGATTGCTAAAAATAGTGTTATAATGTCATAAACATGTTCTAATTGAAAGCTGAATTCAAACAGCTTCTGATCAGAATTTACAGCCGACTTGTATTGGTTGTAACATGGACAAAACATGACAAAAACATGAGTTTCTTGAGTCTAAAATGTAATTCCAGGAAATATCTTTAAAACCCCACTGGAATTGCATTTTTTCGACGAAAATTGAATGTTTTATGAATTTTTCGGTATCGAAGGTTCAGGCTGTGTTTTCTGGCAGAATTTGCAGCCCATTACTAATGTCATAACTCAATTTACGAATTGATTTATGATCTCAAATTTTTACTGTAGGGAGCTTCATGTAATTCCAAAAACCTCCAATTGAAATTTCGTCAATCGGATAAACGAAGAATTTTAAATGATTTTTTTGTAAGCTGCAATCAGAAGTGACGAATCAGATTGCAGCTTAGGAAATGAATTTTTACGAATTTTTGGTAAACAGTTAGATCTTGAAATTTTAACACAAGGCCTAACCCTCCGAGAGGTACATCACATAAAAAATCATAATTTTTGAAGACTTGTAAACATGTTAATCAGGTCACAAAAAACAGCCTATTTTCAGTGATATGAACTTGCCTAATCAATGTTAAAGCTTGGCTAAACAACTAGTTATGAAACTTGATTATAATAGGTATTCGGATGAATGCTAAATAGTATGATGAAACAGGTCTCGCTTATAAAAGGGAACCCTTGGTTCTTGCAAAAATGAATAAAGAAACTATTCACGATAATCGTTTGAACTAGTTAAAGAAATTAGAAGTATAATGAATTTGATGAGAAAATTAGTTAAAACGGTAGTGTAAGAATAATGCCTATCGGATATTTGACAAATTGCTTAAATGAATTGTTGAACTTGATTGTGTAATTGCTCGTGTTATAGGCCGTTTGACTTTTAAAAGTCAAACTGACCAATAATGAAATCAATTTGGTGATTTTGATATAAAGTCTGTAAGGTGAGATAGTCTTGATAAAAATGACTAGTCTAATCACCTTGCGAATGGTAAAAGGTAGATTGACGCTCGAAAAGCTAGGTGGAAGCTTGGGTAGAAGCGGGTCAAATGGAACTAATACGCGTGGAAAAGCATAATCGGAATTCAAGGTAAGTTAAGCTTACACCCCCTTGGTATTATGATACATTTACTTGTGAGTATTGATTTTTGAATTATGATAAGTATTTGAAAATACTACATTCCGGCATGATACAATGTAAGCCGGAATAAGGAAATATGGTAAGAAACCATAAACTATGGTAAAAAGGGGTAAAAACGGTAGACTAGTCGGGTGAAGACTAACCAATATGGAATTTTGAACATCACGTTATGGGGTGAACCGTAATGGGTAAAAGTGATTGAATAAAAATCCATACATGAGTTGACGGATAGATAAAAGGTTTGAAAAGATAACCATTTGGTGTAAATTTTAACGGGTCAAATAATTCAAGTAATGCCATTTAAGTAATAAGAACTCACGGTGTAAACTGGAATAGGTTTAAGGGGCTGGATGGTATTTAAAAATATCATCTTATGTTGATAAATGGTCACTTTCGGCTAAACGGGTCAAATGGTAAGTTAATACCATTTGACAATAATACTAATTGATGACCGCTTGTTAAGTGTTGTGATTTCAGGAAAGGACATACGGTTTGTAATGCTTTTATCTAGAAAATTTAAAAGCAAACGATATTTAAACGGGTCAATATGTTGACCCGAGCCAGGTACGCATATTTTGAATTATAGCTAGAAGTAATAAGATGGTCAAATATTAGTGAAAACCCTTCGTCGTATAATGAGGGACTGAAGTTGACCAAAATACCCATGAACACTGAACCGGGTAAACGATCCTTATGAGCCGTTTAAGAACGTGTTTTACAATCATGTAAGTTATAGGTAAATATCAAGTGGACTGTGCATAACGAAGGGGAAAGATTTAAACTTAAAAGGTTTAAATCTTCGAAACGGGTCAAAAGAATTATGCGCATAGAATGAGTACTAGCCCCGTAATTCATAAAAGATTACAGACCCGAACTAAAGATTTTGAGATAAACATGTTGATGTATTCTTAATGGTCAATTAGAAACAAGTTTTGAGGTTTAAAAACTTGAACGGGTCAAAAGTCTTTAAAAAAATGAATTTTAAAGTCAAGGGCTCGTAGCCCATTATTATATGAATTCCGATGTTAACTTTAACTCCATATGATGGAGGATTAAATTACGAACGCGTAGGAAAAAGAATTTCGTAAAACGGACTTGTGTAGCAAAAGTTATGCAAGTTTTAAGATGTTATATGTCAATTTTCGTAGCTGGGCAGGTGCAACACAAAAGAAACGAACATTCTGTGAAAAAGTGGGCGTCGCGCTACGCGACGCCAATATAGAATCACCGTCGCGTGCTGCGACGGCTGTCGCGGGCCGCGTAGAATGGGGACTAAGCTGTCGCGGGGCGCGACAGCCCCAAATTTCAGTAATTTTGTTCTGTTTTCATCGTTTGACATTAGAACTTGTTTATATATATTCTAATACGGTCAAAACTAACATTTTACGTGGTTTTGGCATTAGGTAAAAGCGCGCGCGACTCCGGATGAAGATCAAGCGACTATCAAGAACCGAACGCACCAAAGCAACCTTCCGCATTGATCTATTTTGTTTCAGTTAATATGTAAACTCTTGGATATTACGTTTTGAAGGTTTAAACTGTAGGATGATGTCTAGTATATATTGTTCCTGTTCAATCGTAAACCCGACAAATTTTTTTGTAAGCTCGCATTTTTGAAATAAATGCGTGTTAATGTTATAAAATTCTATTATTTTAAGATGGGTCTTACACAGCCAATGATTATCCAATGATTGGTATGTAAGGAAGTTTATTTTGATAGGGTTTTTGTATAGGGAAGTTGTGAAATATTTATATAAGAAAATTAATATTTTTTTTTAAAAATGTTGTTATAAAAATTGTGTTAGTATTATAAAACTTCATATTTTTATGAAATGAATTGTGTATATTTTTAATAAAAAAAGGTGCATATGTTTTTTTTATTAAGCATTATTATTAAAAACTTCATATTTTTATGAAATGAATTGTGTATGTTATAAAATGTCAAATTTTTATAACTATTATTAAATGTCAATTTTTTTTATAAAACAAATTGTATATATTATAACAAAGTTTTTTATTTATGAATTATTATTATGTCTTTAATTGTCAAATTTTTAAATGTCAAATTTTTACTAAACGACTTTTATTTAATATTACTAAATGAGTATTATTACGTCTTTAATTGTCAAACTTTTAAATGTCAAATTTTATTAAATGGGTATTGTTGATGCAACAAATACAAGACCAAGGCCTGTAGCGATATCTCCGGGGTAAAAGGGTTCAAGGTTTCGATTAGCCTAACGCAGGTCGTGGGGTCCCCCCACGTTTGTAGCACGTGGAGGCGGATCACTTTGTTATTATTCACTTTGAATTCTGGATTGAAGGGTTCAACCCAGAATGTCTATGTTAAGTGAGATAATATTGTAGTGAGCCGAGAATAGAACAAGCATGGAGCAAGTTCTAGAGAGGAGAAGTAAGATCAGAGATCAAGGGTGATCTGAGTTGATCTGGAATGGCTGGAATGAATGGCAAGAGGCTGTTATTTATAGGGAAAGAATCTTCTATAAGAGGAAGCCTTTGACCAGTGATCCTTGGCTACAGTGAGGGACTTGCCCATTTGAGGGTTGAAGGGTTTAGACCTGCGGGTAAAAGGGGGTTCTCTGTGCACATACTCTCTTTTACGGCTGTGAGAGTGTTGGACACGCAGAGGATGATGTGACAAGGCTCTGACTTGTCTTTTTACTGTTCATGACCGTTGGACTATTTCCGAACCTTTTAACCTTTCAACCTTTTAAGCTGTTGTGTTTCTAATCAGGTTATTAAGGTTTGAGCTACCCCCGTCATCAGCCCCCTAAGTCAGAGGTATTTGGGGTGTAAGCTCAAATGCTTCTGACTTTTGTACACGATTTTTATTGCTTAAAGGCTTCAAGGCTTGAAAGGTTATCATGCGTCTAAGTTTTTTGGATTTGAATTTTGAAATGACAGTTAATGTGATGGATGGCAGTTTTTTTTGCCTTTTGCGTAATAATAATTGCCTAGACTTCATTTTCTTTTTTCTTTCGATCGTCTCTCCTGGGTGCTAGCAAAGATATGTATGTGAGTTATTCTTGTCTCACTAGAGGAAGTTGAGGCTTTTTGTAAATAATGGGGAATCGATCTAAAGTTTAATCCGGTGGCTCTGGGTTTAGACAGATCGATCGATCAATGTCCCGCTGGTTCGATTGCTCTTTATTGTTGTCATTTCGAGTTTTCCAACTGGTGTCATCCATTTTCAGTCTTTGTTCTGAATATTTTAGAGTATTATCGTGTGTCGTTTATTCAGTTGCGTCCTCAAGGTCTTGCTGGGATTTTACATTTTGAGGTTTTATGATAGGGTATGACCCATCGTTGTTGTTCCGATGTTTCTTCCGTTTGACCAAGAACGACGATTGGGTCACGTTTGAGATATCCCAAGTTGATGTTTGTTTGACTTCCTCAATGGTTACTACCTTTGGTTCTTTGAAGGATCGTTTTTTCTGGATTTCAGAGTCCATTGTTCCCTTCGAGCTGATGCTGTGTTAGACAAGCTTGAGCCATTTGAGTCCTAACTAGATAGTTTGTTGTTAAAAGCCATTTAGGAAATGTCCTTCAAGGCTTCGTCCCTTTCCTGAACACCTTTTAGTGTTGATGGGTGTGAGCATCTTGTGGGACAAGCCAGATCGTGACCCTGTGCTCATGCGGGATGATCAGGGTATGATGTTTTTCCTTATGCTTTATAAAGAGTGATGATACCTCTGATGTTGTGTCTGGGGATGCTGAGGCTACCTCCGGCGAAGATGCTGTTGCCAAAGGTGCCGAACACAGGTTCGAGGGTTCAGGTTATGTGAACGTTCCAAATGTCGAACGCTTTACTAGGTTTGGTGCTTCCAAAGCTTCTATCCGACGTATGTTGAAGGGAGCTGAACTACCATCGGCCTCTGAGCCAGTGGAACAAAGTGATGACATAGAGGCTTCGGACGACTCGGAAGTTGGGGTTCAGGGAAAAAGACAAGGAGTTGCCCTTGGCGATTTTTAAGGAGAGTAAAGCAGCGGGTAAGAAGGTTGTGAGCTTGAAGGGTTTAAGGAAGGGTGGTGAAGGTTCCATCAATGTTGATCCAGAAGAGGTTTATGTGCCGGATTGGAAGGTCATAGTTGGTGACAGCTTCATGTCTTCATCCGTTTGTGAGGATGTTTTTACCCATTTTGCTCCTCCTACTGTTCGAGGTTCTTGCTCGTCTATGGACAATGAACTAATGATTTCGAAAATGATGATGGGTGCTTGCAACCTTGTTGCCTTGCTTCTAGAGGATGTATCCAGATTTCGCAAAAGGATGCAAGAATATGAAGTCTTTTCGAAGAAGAGGGATAAGATGAAAACTTCAATGGTTGCTTTGAAAGAAACTGAGGGCTACACTGAGAAGGAGAAAGCATTGATGTTTGAAGATTTGAGGAGTTTTCTTCCCACACAAGACTGATATGGTTGAGTTGGAAAAACGCTTGGAGGCTGACAAGGTTCAAGTCTGGGTTGATAAGGTTGCCTTGTAGGTTCATAAAAAGGCCTTCTTGGAGGAGAAAGAAGGGTTAAAGGCTTCACTTTCTCATGCAATTGATGATAATAAATGGCTCATTGAGCATGGATTTCAGCAAGTGGTTACCTATCTTCTCCATTCGTTGGAGTTCAAACAAAGTCTTGGGTGATGTGTACACCGAGCTTCTTGCTCATGTGAGACACCAAGGTTTGTTTGCTGGTTACAAAGCTTTGTGAACCTGGGGAACCTCGGGAAAAGTCTTCTCTTTTTCAACCCAAAGCCTTCAAAGTCTTCAAGGGAACAATTTTTAAGATTGAGCATATGATTTACCCTTATGTGGGTGAAGTCTCCAAGTGTTTTGGTAAACCTTTGCATGTCTTGTAGGAGGTAAAATCTAAGGGCCTTAATGAGGCTGTTTGTAACGAAGCATTGAAGTCCCTCTTGAATAAACGTCCTTGCTTCGGAGATAGCGAGGGAACGTGTTCTGAAGGCGGTGAGGGCTCAAAGGGTTCAAGCCTTGAAGCCTCCTAGGCAGCGGGTGCAGCAGGGAGGTAAAAGAGGAAGGCTAAAAAGACCCAAGATGATGGAGGTTCGAAGAAGGATGATGCAACAAAGTCTACCATCCCTGACGTTGCTAAGTGAATAAAAAACCTCAATTCATAGCTTTCTTAGCATGTCGAACAATGTTATGGTTTGCTTGTTTGAGCATCTTTTTATTTTAAAGGAACCGCCTAGATCCCTTGGTGGTTAAAGCCTTGAAGGCTTGTGGACAATGTTTTATGTTTGATGGCCAGTATGGCCTTTGCTATCTTTAACTTATCTTGCTATGTTTATTGTGTTGTTCTGTTTACTCCCTTGTGTTTTCATTGGTTTTGTATGTTGTCTTTGTTTTGGGCGGTGCATCTTATGTTACTTATACCTTAAAGGGTTCAGTGCTGCAGTCACTTAGCCTTAGGATATTTTTAACAAGAAGATACAACCTCTATCCTATGTATGACATTCACTTAGAGTATTTTTGGTTCGTAAGCCAATGTTAGGGCTTAAGGAACATTTGGTGTAGGCTGTTCAAACCCGTCTATGAGACATGCTTTTTAAGATTTCTATGAGTCTCATGGAGTTGTATTGATTTAGGAACTCACCCCTTATATAGGTCCATTCAACCCTTGAACCTATTGAGCGATGTGGCCTGGGAGCTCAT
The DNA here is from genome assembly GCA_030545235.1 of Helianthus tuberosus. NCBI lineage: Eukaryota > Viridiplantae > Streptophyta > Magnoliopsida > Asterales > Asteraceae > Helianthus > Helianthus tuberosus. The sequence continues at coordinate 126,779,267 of CM060416.1, forward strand.
CCCCTTACATGGCCCTTGCCATGGAGTTTCTTGCTAGGTTCTCAACATGATTATAGGATAGAAAGACAAATTTTGATTCGGCGTTCATTTATTTCAAAGTAATTCGATTACTAGGGGAATAGAACAACTTTTGGGGAACTATTTGTAACACGTTTTGGTTAAACGTGGAACCTTTTAAGGTTTTTTCCATTCCAACGACGGGGAAGCTTTTTGCCTTCCGGACCTGCCAGCTTGTATGATCCCCCTTTGTGGGCTTTAAGGATATTGTATGGCCCTTCCTACTTAGGGCTAAGCTTTCTTGGCTTTCTTTCTTGTAGGCCTCATTATTTCGAAGCACAAGGTTCTCAGGCTTGAAACGTTCATGCTTCACCCGTGTATTGTAATACAATTCCATGTTTTGCTTGTACCTCGCTTTTTGTATGGCTGCTTGATCACGAGCCTCTTCGAGGAGTTCCAAATTCAACATTGTCTCTTTCTTATTTGATTCGAGGTCGATGTCGAATGTTCTTTGTATTGTTACTCCGATTTCGGCTAGGAATACAACCTCTGATCCAAACACTAGGCTGTGGCGTGTTTTCTTGTGGCTCGTTTTCTTGATTGTTCGAATTTCCCATAGCACATTGGGAAGTTATTCGAGCCAGTTGTTGTCGTATCTTCCCAATCGAGATTTAATCCCTTCAACAATGTTGCGGTTTGTCCTATCAACCTGGCCATTGGATTGTGGGTGAGCTACCGAGCTGAATACTTGGGTTATTCTGAACTCCTTACACCAGGAGCTAGAAGGATTCTCGGCAAACTACTTCCCGTTATCCGTGACTAGTACCCCTGGAGCCCAAAACGACAGATTACGTTTTCGTAAACGAAATCAATGACCTGTTTCCCTGAGATTTTTTCCAATAGTCTTACTTTTGGCCACTTGGTGAAGTAGCCCACGGCTAACAATAAGAACTTGACTCCTCCTTTGGCTGGTGGGAATGGTCCAACAATGTCCATTCTCCACTTACGAAATGGCCAAGTCGAGGAGGTGGGAATGGGGCCATGTTTGGTTCTTTTGGGTACCGGAGCATGTAACTGTCAAGCTTCACATTTTCGCAGTTGTTCGAAGGTATCTCGATGCATGGAAGGCCAAAAGTATCCGAGGTTCATCAACTTTGACACTACCGATCTTGGGCAATGAGCCCCACATATCCTTTCGTGAACCTCTTTAATCAGATATTGGCTTTGTTCTGGGTCAACGCATCGTAGTAGTGGTGCAAGGTATCCTTTTTGTAAAGGATATCTCCTTGTAACACATACTGCCTTGACTTGATACGAACCCTTTTAGCCTCAGTCTGGTCATTAGGTAATTCACCATTTTTGAGGAACTTTTCAATGGGAGTCATCCAATTTGGCCCTTCTTTAGTGATCACATCTTGAACCTCAAGTTTTTTGGATGGATGGGGTTTTTAATACCTCAATTAGTACCTTCTTGGTAAGGTGGGCAAACGTAAGAGATACAAGCTTGCTTAGTGTATCAGTTCTCTTGTTTTGAGATCTTGGAACTTTTTTGATAGAACATATTTGAAATGTGTTCATCAATTCCTTTGATTTCTCTCGGTACTAATACATGTTGGGTTCTTTTGCTATGTAGGTGTAATTGTCTTGGCTTGAGAGAGTTTGTGAGGACTTAAAGCTTTTGAACCCCATTTCTTTGGCTATGTAGTTATCACTTACTTGGTTTGAAACAAGCAACGAGTCTGTGAAGACTTGAAGCCTTTTGACACCCATATTTTTTGCAAGCTTGAGCCCGGCAATCAATGCTTCATACTCAGCTTCGTTGTTTGTAGTCTGCAATTCAAGACGAAAGGCATACGTGAATTCCAATTCGTTAGGATCAATTAGAACAAGCCCTGCTCCTAACCCTTCAATGCTGGAAGCTTCGTCTGTAAAGAGCTTCCAAGTATGGGGGTCGAAGTGTTCAGTGGAGACTGTATTGACTTCCGTTGTGACTTCTTTAGGGACTTCTATGATGAAGTCAGCTGAGACTTGGGCTTTGACAGCTTTTCTCGGGACATAGGTGATTTTTCAAGCACATTCTTAATAGGTTAGTCAGTGACCACTTGTATCGGGTGTGACTGAAAGTGCCTTCGAAGCCTTCTAGCCGTTTGGACTAGGGCTAGAGCAAGTTTTTCCAAAGAAGAATATTTGATTCCTGCTAATTTTGAAGTTTTGGGTATCTGAACTTTGTTTAGTTCAATAATCAGAGCCGTACTTATGGTCTTTTCAGCAATCGATAGGTAGGTGGAGGTCGTTCCTCCGGTTTCCAGAGCCAAAATGGCTGGGAGTGAAGCCAAGTGTTGCTTCATTTGGTTGAAGGCTTCCTTTTGAGGTAAAACGCTTCAAAGCTGTAAGCTTTCCATCGAAAGTCTTTCTTGTTAGCACATCCCTTGGGGGTTGGATTTTATGCTTTGTTTCCCCATGATGTGCCCTAGAAACGAGCACTTGACTGGGTTAAGCTTCATGTTGATCTTTCTTGAGCTTTGGAAGGTTTCTTGTATGTCATCGAGCATTTGGTATTCCGTTTTTCTCTTGATCACCAAATTGCCAACATAAGCTTTAATGTTCTTGCCGATTTGTCCGGCAAACGCTTTGTCAACCAGACGTTGATAAGTGGCACCTGCATTTCTTAAACCAAAAGGCATTTTTTGATAGCAAGATATATCTTTATCAGTGTGGAATGTAGTTTTTTATTAATTTTTTATTAGGATCTGATGGTAACCCTTTTAGGTGTCAAGAAGACACTTGGACGGGAAGCCTGTGAGCGAGTTAACCTTGAGGTCTATCTGGGGCAGCGAGTAGCAATCCTTTGGGCATGCTTTGTTCAAGTCTTTAAAATCGATATACATTCTTCAAAACTTTTCGAGTTTTTGAACCATTACGGGATTGGCCACCCATGATTGATACTTAACCTCTCGAAGGATTCTGGTTAGAACAAGCTTTTTTATCTTTTGTATAATGGGCTTATTATCAGATGGGATCCATGACTCATGTTTCAATAATGCTACGGGGGATGCCGGTCATATCTTCTGGGCACTAAGCAAAGACGTAGTGCAAGAGCAACTTTTCAAGGTATGAGAGGGTTTCATTGGAAAGGTTAGTGTTTACCCTTATCCCCTGTTGAGGGTATTTTGGGTTTATGTCCAACCCTTGTTCATCATGTTCGTCCTTTCTTGAGCTTTCCCCTTCAACCACGAAAGCTTCTTGGGTGGTTGAAGGGTTGCTATCCCTTTTTCAGCGGGAAACTTCACAGTGCCTTGACCAACTGAAATTGCCATTCCGAGCACACTTTGCCCTGGCCTTCCTATGATGATATCATAATTGGAAGGGATGTTGATCACCGCAAAAGTGAGTTGTTCGGTTCGTCCCTATGTTCTCTCGCTAAACAAACATTAAGGGTTATTTGGCCTAAAGGCTGGATGGGTATATCTGCGATACCTTCGATGGAGGGTTCAGACTATTGAAGCTTTGAACGTTCATCGTTGCTGAGAGGGTTAAAGCCTTTCTCAAACATGATTTTAGTGGTTACACCGGTGTTAATGTAAGCCTTTTGTGTCTTGATGGTTCCTATGTTGGATTCCATCACCAGAGGGTTTGAAAGCAACTCTCCTTCTGGTGGTGGGAAGCAAACATATTGACGTTCCCATGCCTTGGAATGATGGCTTTTGTGGGAAGCTTCGTTTTCAAGGTCGACCATGTTCACTATTATTATTTTTTTTTCAACCATCTTGTCCTTGACCCCTTTAACCAAGTGGGCCTGTTCGGACTTGACGGCTTCTTCGATCCTTTTTTTTGGTTGGAAGAAATCATTGGTATGGTGACCTTTCTATTCTTGAAACTTACCATATTGGCTTGATTTTTTCGATCTTTTGTTTTTTGGCAAAGGTTGCGGAGGGTGGAAGCTGTGTTTTACCTCTTCGGTTGCCAAGATCTCTTGTGGAGTCTTGGTTAAGGCTGTAAAGTTTATGGTTTTTTCTCGGCTTGGAGGGTTCCGGCCTTCTAGCCTTCAGGAATCCGAACCTTTGAACCATTTGTCATAAGAGCCATACTGGAAGCTCCAGTTAAGAGTTCTCTCTCTTTTTTCTTTGATGTCTTCAGCTTATTCTCCTCGAATGTGGGCTTCAGCCCTTTCGAGTGTTTCTTCAAGGGTTTTGGGCTGGCATTTATTGAAGTCTCTTGTGAGATATTTGGAATTTATAGCATTCATGAACCCTGCAACCCTAACCTTTTCATCGGCGTAAGTTAAACCTTCCTTCTTGTAACTTTCGATGAAGTCTCTGAGACTTTCATCATCATGTTGTTTGATCTGGAAGATTATCATGGCGTCCTTGACATACCTATGTTTTTATAGGGAACTTTTGCTAAGATCGTCAAAGGTCTGAACGCTTCGTCCAAGAAGGTCATTGAACCATATGCGCGAAGACCCTTCAAGGGTTTGCCTGAACATGAGACAACATTCGGAGTTGGGTCATTTTTTTATTCTTGTAGTCCCGGCGAAGATTTGGAAGTAGTCTTCAGTACCGTGATGGCATCTTTATCTGGGTTTGAAACTCGTACTCAACAATTTGTTGAAGCAAGATATTGGGCTTGTAAGGTTTTGAGAGGTATTTTATTACCCTTGAAGCTGGATTACCGTTTGAGGTACCCTGGTGAGTGGTTGGCACTTGGTTGATGAAGTTAAGGTTAAAGCCTTGAAGGCTTTCTGGGTCATCATCCAGCTTTCACATGCTGCAAAGGAAATTGTGCCATCATCTGTGTCATCAGCTAGGGCATAAGGTTAAAGCCTTAAAGGCTTTCTGATGGTACTCATAAAAGATGCCATTATCTGTGTCATAAGGTTAAAGCCTTAAAGGCTTACTGTATAAGGCATTCCCATGGATGTGCTCATGACCGCACCTCGAGCCAAAGGCGGGGTGACCATGGCTTGTTTTCACGAAGTAGCAATGGGAGGGGGAACACTTGAAGCTGGTGACTGCCATAATTGATCAAGAGTGATTTTATGCCCCATAGGTGCACCGGTTGTAACGGGTTGGGAGGTAAATAAGGGAAAAACGGTTGGACTTGGCCTCCCCAAAAGCTATAGGGCTTGAGTGGTTGGTCTGTCACACTAGGACCAGCTTCAAGGTAAGATGTGGCTGAACGTGAGCTGCTAAAAGGAAGAGATGGAGGGCCATGTGATAATGAGGGTTCAGACTCCTCATAATTTAGTCTTATTCTCACCCTTTTTTCCCTTTCTAAGCTCACATGCTAGTTGAGAAGAAATCTCAGTTGTAAGAAATTTCTAGCTAGTCACTCGGGTGTTAGATCTATGCGTTCCGGTGTATGCATTACATCGATTTAAGTAGGTGCAACCCCTGACCGAGATGGGTTTGTGTTTGAAACGAAGTGAACTCCGGGAACATATCCCGGTGGAGTACTTCCGGGAGTAGAAAGAGGTGTAGATAAGACCAGTGAGATCCGACCCGAATTTGGTGTTAAATCGGTGTTGTTAGGCACTTGATTTACCTGACCGAGAGACTCGCTTTCAGACATGATGTAAAGAGAAAATGGAGCTACACAATTGGTCTTTAAGATAAAGTAAGCGGCGTAGCCCCACGGTGGGCGCCAACTTGTTGATGCAACAAATACAAGACCAAGGCCTGTAGCGATATCTCCGGGGTAAAAGGGTTCAAGGTTTCGATTAGCCTAACGCAGGTCGTGGGGTCCCCCCACGTTTGTAGCACGTGGAGGCGGATCACGTTGTTATTATTCACTTTGAATTCTGGATTGAAGGGTTCAACCCAGAATGTCTATGTTAAGTGAGATAATATTGTAGTGAGCCGAGAATAGAACAAGCATGGAGCAAGTTCTAGAGAGGAGAAGTAAGATCAGAGATCAAGGGTGATCTGAGTTGATCTGGAATGGCTGGAATGAATGGCAAGAGGCTGTTATTTATAGGGAAAGAATCTTCTATAAGAGGAAGCCTTTGACCAGTGATCCTTGGCTACAGTGAGGGACTTGCCCATTTGAGGGTTGAAGGGTTTAGACCTGCGGGTAAAAGGGGGTTCTCTGTGCACATACTCTCTTTTACGGCTGTGAGAGTGTTGGATACGCAGAGGGTGATGTGACAAGGCTCTGACTTGTCATTTTACTGTTCATGACCGTTGGACTATTTCCGAACCTTTTTAACCTTTCAACCTTTTAAGTTGTTGTGTTTCTAATCAGGTTATTAAGGTTTGAGCTACCCCCGTCATCAGGTATATTATAACGTTTTATTAAATGTCAACGTTTTTATTTATCAATTATTATTATGTGTTTAATTGTTTCCATAACGCAATGTGTATGTTAAAAAATGTTAAATTTTTATGTCTTTAATTGTTTTTCAATTGTCGTTTATTAACCATAACGCAACAAGAAACGTAACTCAAAATTGTAATTAAACATCATTTTATATTAATACACAAAACATGTAACTTTGATACAGAATTTAACAACTAAACTCTAAACCGTAAATTGCTAATTGTTACATTTTCTTGAATTCCTGTACAGGAAAACGATGGGTGCAGCATACACAATTTCGAGACAAGCCGGTTGTCTTGGAATTGCGTACCGAACCCTACCTTCCAACTGGATTTCTGCTTCACATCTACCACACTGAGATGGCATAAGGGATCAAGAGGTTGGAGCAGTGGAGTCGGCATTTCGTTTATCAACCACCGTCCAGTCTTCCGCGTCTTGTCAGGATGGTGAGCGAAGTGGCATTCCCGTTGGTGTTAGGCTCATGAGAACACTAATGAACTCCTCTCTTGGAAGGATATGTTACAGGGCAGACCGTGTTGGCTAGCGTCACTGAGAGCTGACGAGGCAACAGGCTACTCCGATAACACGTAATCCTAGGTCGGCGTTCTAGTGCATGCATCTGAAATACGAACGTAGTTTCTCCATAAGGATTACGCTACCACCACCGTCAAAACACCGACTTTCGATATCCTGTTAATAAAAAAAATACAATTTAGCATTAGACTCAGCATTCGAAAATATATTGTAGAAATTAAAAAAAAAACAAAACACCACCACAGCCGACCCACCACCACCACCACCACAGCCGACCCACCACCACCACCACCACCACCACCACAGCCGACACACCACCACCACCACCACAGCCGACCCACCACCATCACCACCACCACAGCCGACCCACCACCACCACCACCACCAACACAACCGACCCACCACCACCACCACCCAGCTGACCCAACCCTACCACCACAACCACCCCAGCCGGCCCACCACCACCACCACAGCCGACCCACCACCACCACAACCTACCCACCACAACCCCAACCCCAACACCACCACAAACAGCCAAAATAAAACCACAAAAAAACAAACCTTGAATATTCCGACTGTATAGACCGATACGAGAGCGAAAACTATACGAGAGACGCGTGTGGTCCCCTTCCGGATTGTCATCGTGTGGTCTAGAACTCGGTCCAAAAATTAACTTTTGCATATGTACTTGTTCGGTTAAACTATAAAAAGAAATAAAACTGGACTTCAATGAGACCCGTATGGGTCGATGAGAGTCGTATGGAAGTGGGGTGTCATAAATGTCATGTCAACTTTTCAGAAAAAGTAGATGTATACGGGTCTCATTGGGCTATACGAGGCATATCGGCTGAAAAGTTGTCAGCATCCGTATCCCAATACGCGCGTATGGCCCTATGAGCGGCTCATTGAGTTGTTTTTTTTAAAAGCTTGTATATGTTGTTTGCAAATGTCGGGTATTTTTGTCATCCTTACTTGCCACTTTGCAAATTCAGAAATATACACCATCTTCACAATCACAAATTCACAATGGTTGTTTGCAAATGTGGTAGGACGGCTGCACTAAGAACGTTTTGGATTGAAGCTAATCCCGGACGTCAATTTTACACTTGCCACAGTATGGTATGTTTTTAATCCCATACCCATACCCGGTTATAAAAATATAAATTAAAAAAAATCGGGTATATGATCGGGTATATAGTTGGGTATTTTTGTCATCCTTACTTTGAAACACTAATTCCTCTTCCGTGTCAGCGTTTTAAGTGCAACTTCTTTTTGTGGGTCGATCCTCCCATGTGTCGTCGGGCATGTGTGGTCATCAAAGAACTGATGGATACGAAGGCTATGCTTCAAAACAAAGTCAAGTATTTGAGAGAGGTGGTTCAAATTTATAAATTGCAAGAAGCGGAATTTGGAGATATTCATTCAAGGGTTGTTCGTAAGAGGGAACATTGTTTGATAATCAGTTGGATTTTTTTTTGTGTTGTTTGTCTTGTTATTTCTCATTGTTAGTATGTAAGTTTATGCAAGACATGTAATCGAATATTAGTTATAAATTTCGTTTTTTAATATTATTATAAATATTAAGTTTTTTAAAAAATGTTGTCTTTTATAATAAGTCGACTAAGCATAAATAACAAAACGAACAAACATTCATCAAATGTTTAAACATACCAAAATGAAATAAATACTTGTCCATAGATGCCCAACACAACCAAAATAAACAAAAATAAAATAAATATTTGTTCATACATGCCCACAAATGTTTAACAAAATAAAGTTCACCCAACAAATAGAAATACTAATCCTCCATGTCCTCATCGGTGTCGTCAGAATCATCCCCACCACCTATCATATGGATCTGCGTAGCGGACGTGCCTGCCTGCGTCCCGGACGGGCCTGCCTCCATGTCGGTACCCGGATACACTCGTGGATGTGGCGGGGGTTGAACCGCCAACCCAGCCTGGGTACGTCTCTTGGGATCACTAGCCATCACCCACTCCATCAAATCCTCCAACTGGTCCATCCGCCTATCCAACCGCTGAAACTGCTGTGTCCAACTCGCCATCATACCAACCTGACCCGCCACCAGCCTCTCAAGGAGACGTTGGGTGGACTGAGGCAACCGCACTGCATGATAAAGGCGTTGTGGAATCTGTGGCGGCTCCTGCAGATGGCTGTGGTCAACCTGAGGCTCCATGTCTCCATCCATAACAGACACGTCAACAATATGAGCATATCCACCTCCCTAGCCTCGAGCAGTGCCTGGTGGACTATCGGTTCGGGTTCAAAAATCTGTGGGTGATTGTCAACAAACCGATGCCCGAGATCCGGAAAGTTCACCGCAATCTTCATCCCTCTCATCGTCCTAAGATCTAAGGGCTCGTGTGGTGCTGGGGTCGGCATATCCTCAAGGAATGGGAAATACAGGCCGCAATGTTAGGCAATACGCGTGATAAATGCCCCTCCAATCAAACGGCTATGCCTCTGCCGTTTTCCGTACGAGGCGAAATACTCCGCCAAACAGCGATGGAGGGCGCACGGTGTTCCCGTATATAAGTAGTACAGAAAGAACATATCCACCTTTGCGACCCACTCGTTGCTTTTGCCACGCGCAGAGATCGACGTGGCAATGCAGCGGTGTATGTAGCGAACGAGTGGGTCAGGAATCGCAGATACTCGGGCCTTCTTACCGAAGGGTTCAGGACATAGGGTGGGCCACCAAGCAAACAACTGATCATCAGGCACAGCCGAGATCGCTGTGGTATAGATGTCCTGAACCAACTCATCCTCGGTATAGAACCCGGTGGCAACAGCAAACCTACGCAGCGACATATTTTGTTGCTGCCCGAACAAACAGAAAGATACCTTGGGAGGCGGTGGTTCCACGTTCGGATCGTCCATATCCGAATTGGGCCGGTCAGCCGGCCGTGGACGAAACACGAATGTGGACAGAAACTCCACCATCATGGTCCTATAAGACGGCCCAGCCGCCACCGAAAACATGCGATCCCACGGGGAATTCTCCCTGATCAAACCCCGGGCTCTCTCCTCCTCCCCGACCTCCCGTAAAGCATCCCATGACGAAAAATTTATTAAATTAATTATGACATAAAAATTATAAAATTAATAATAAATAATAATAATAAAAATAATAACAATAATAATAATAATAATAATAATTAATAATAATAAAAATAATAATAATAAATAACAATAATAAATAATAATAATAAAAATAATAAAAATAACAATAATAATAATAGTAAATACTAATAATAACAACAATAAATAATAACAATAACAATAATAATAATAATAATAATAATAAATAATAATAATAATAATAATAATAATAACAATAAACAATAAAAATATTAATAATAATAATAACAATAAAAATAATAATTAATAATAATAATTAATAATAATAATAACAACAATAAATAATAATAATAACAATAATAATAAATAATAATAAAAAATAATAAAAATAACAACAATAACAATAACAATAACAATAACAATAACAATAACAATAACAATAACAATAATAATAATAATAATAATAATAATAATAATAATAATAATAATAATAAAAATAACAATAACAATAACAATAATAATAATAATAAATAATAATATATAATATAACAATAAATAATAATAATAATAATAATAACAACATCAATAACAATAACAATAACAACAACAATAATAATAATAATAATAATAATAATAACAATAAATAAAAATAATAATAATAATAATAATAACAATAAAAATATTAAATAATAATAATAATAATAATAATAATAATAATAATAACAATAAATAATAATAATAACAATAAATAATAATAATAATAATAATAATAATAATAATAAATAATAATAATAACACAGGGTAAGTTAACGGGATGATTACCCGATGTCGGTACGAAATGGACTTTGAAATACCTCACCGATGTATATAAGCTATGGAATGGGTGACAAAGTACATGTATCGTATTACACTGGGTAGGGCGTTAGTAGATAGTAATAGAACTTCACGAAAAAGGATTTGTTAACTTGGCAAAGGTGTAACATCCGTGAAATATAGTGTATGCAACAATTTTTTTTATAAAAAAAAATATTAATTAGGGTGTTTTATAACATAAAAACCCTTAATTACCACACAAATTTTTTTAAAAAATTAATTGCATATGAGTCGTATAGGGCAATGAGACCCATATACAACTCCTATAAGGTGCTCATTGACCAATAACCCTCCCCTGGTGGACACATTATGTGTGTCTCATTGACCAATAAGCCTCCCGCTAATAATCCTCCCAGGGGAGGCTTATTGGTCAATGAGACACTCATAAGGTGTCCACCAGGGGAGGCTTATTGGTCAATGAGCACCTTATAGGAGTTGTATATGGGTCTTATTGCCAGGAGGCTTATTGGTCAATGAAACACTCATAATGTGTCCACCAGGGGAGGCTTATTGGTCAATGAGCACCTTATAGGAGTTGTATATGGGTCTCATTGCCCTATACGACTCATATGTAATTAATTTTTTTAAAAAACTTTATGTGGTAATTAAGGGTTTTTATGTTATAAAACACCCTAATTAATATTTTTTTTATAAAAAAATTGTTGCATACACTATATTTCACGGATGTTACACCTTTGCCAAGTTAACAAATTCTTTTTCGTGAAGTTCTATTACTATCTATTAACGCCCTACCCTGTGTAATACGATACATGTACATTGTCACCCATTTCATAGCTTCTATACGTCGGTGAGGTATTTCAAAGTCCATTTCGTAACGACACCGGGCAATCATCCCGTTAACTTACCCTGTGTTATTATTATTATTTATTAGTATTATTATTTATTATTATTATTATTATTTATTGTTGTTATTATTATTATTATTTATTATTTATTATTATTATTATTATTATTATTTAAAACTTCATATTTTATGAAATGAATTGTGTGTATTATAAAACGGGTCAGGCCAGGGGTCGGGTAGGGTCTTTGACCCATGACCCTATCCGACCCCCGGCCCGACCCGTTTGCCGGGTCTAGTCATATCATCGTTTTTTTAAATGTGCATATGATATTTTTATTAAGTATTATTATTATTATTATTATTATTATTATTATTATTATTATTATTATTATTATTATTATTATTATTATTATTATTATTCAAAACTTCATATTTTATGAAATGAATTGTGTGTATTATAAAATGTCAAATTTTTTATTTATCAATTATTATTATGTCTTTAATTATTTTTCACTTGTCATTTATTAACCATAACGCAATAAATACACGAAACACCGTTTTATATTAATACACAAAACATGTCACTTTAATACAAAATGAAACGACTAAACCCTAAAACCCTAAATCGCTAACTGTTACATATTTTTAAATTCTTACAAGCTGTATCGGTTATTCAGATCTCTATTCGGCCACCATATTGTTGCTATCAAGTTTAAGGATGCATTCCACGGTAAACGTGCTTTCCGCTTCCCCATTACCACATGAAGAACCTCCGACCTGATCTGGTGCTCCCTCGTTGTTGCAGAAGAATTCTCAGTAACCGCTTCCACAACATGAAGAACCAATCTATACAGAAGGAGTTCTCCCTCGAGGTTGCTGACGCAGAAGCATTGTCGTTGGTGGACGTTCCAGGACATTCTAGTGCATGAATCTGGAATACGAACGCAGTTAAGCGTTTGAATCTGAAATATGAACGCAGTGTACTTCTCCAAAAGGATTACACTACCACCACCATCAAAACACCGACTTTCGATATCCTGTTAATAAAATATACAATTATAGCATTAGACTCGGCATCCGAAAATATATTGTTAAAAATAATAATAACAACAATAATAATAATAATAATAATAATAATAATAATATTACTTCATAAAAATACAAAATAACATATGCACATTTAAAAAAATGATGATATAAGTCTAGACCCGACAAACGTGTCGGGCCGGGGGTCGGGTAGGGTTACGCTACCACCACCACCACCACAACCACCACCACCACAACCGTCAATCCCCACCACCACAACCACCACCACCACAACCACCACCACCACCACCACACCCGCCTAACCACCACCACAACCACCACCACCACTGTCGTCAATCACCACCACCACAACCACCACCACCACCACAGCCACCACCACACCCGCCTAACCACTACCACAGCCGTCAATCCCCAACACCACAACCACCACCACCACCACAGCCACCACCACCACCACCACAACTGTCAATCCCCACCACCACCACTACCACCACAGCCGTCAATCACCACCGCCGTCATTCCCCACCACCGTCAATCCCCCACCGCCGTCAATCCCCACCGCCGTCAATTCCCCACCGCCATCAATTCCCACCACCGTCAATCCCCCACCGTCGTCAATCCCCCACCACCGTCAAACCCAACACCACCACAAACGGCGGAAATAAAACCAAAAAATAAAAAAGGTTGAAGATTAAGCAATAAAATTGGGAATACAAACCAACCTTCATCTTGTGGTCCAGAGTTTGTCTTGTGAAAATCTTGTGGTCCAGAGCGTTTGTGTGTGTGTTCTTGGTGTTTTAGTGTGTGAGTTTTCAAATGTTAGATCTATTTTACCCCTTTATTGAAGTTGGGAAAGTGTTTGGGGTCAATGAGAGCCGTATGGGTCAATGAGCGGCGTATAGGAGTTGTACTTTCCTTTTTGAATCTATGAAACTTAGTATAAGAGAAAAAAGAATCGGGATAATCAATGGGTGAGACACTTGTCCCAGTGGAAGGGACGGGTGCATTTAACTGGGAGGTCACGAGTTCGAGCCGCGTTGAAACTGGTTTAGGGCCGGTTTTTTGCATATTTGACATTTTTTATTATTCATTTATTTATATTAAAATTAATTCATTTTATTAAAAAAACAAAAACATATTCCATTTTTATTTTGAGTCAACAATTTTAAATCCCTTTAAAATAGTAGTTTTCTTTTATTTTGTACTCCTTTCTTTTATATGAAGCACTTTAATTAAAAAAAATTTATAAAAAAAATGTTGTGTACACTATATTTGACGGATGTTACAATATATTTAAATTATATTAAAGAGAAACATTAATAAATTCGTTGCGTACACTATGTTTCACGGATGCTACACCTAATACAAATCAATAACTTCTTTTTGTCGAGTTCTATTACTACGTAGTAACGCCCTACCTTGTGCAATACGAGACATGTACCTTGTCTCCCATTCCATAGCTTCCATACTTCGGTATATATTCCAAAGTCCATTTGGTACTGGCATCGGGCTATCATCCGCTAACTTAACCATGATGAAATGGCCATTTTCGACATAAGCAATCGTTAAAATGGAATGGTTCGGGTAAACCTGCGGTCCATCGAACATCGGGAAGTAAGTTTGACAAACACTGTTGCTTAAATGTTGAATAATCACCCCAAATTTTTGAGCCACCAACAGCCCTGTGTAGAGCAACACCATCCAGCATGCCTTTGGTTCAGGTTCAACATTTAACCAATTTATCGATCGATACACATTTTCGTAACATCCCTTTTCCAATGATTCGACTATATGCCCCCAACGCTTTTTGTTAATGAACATCTCGTCGAGTAGCTCTTGGCGGACCCACTTCCACTGTTTCTGGTCCAACCCCAAACCCATAGCTATGGATCGAAACCCACAGTTACCGTCCTGCTGGGCATCTTCGATATGTGTTATGTATCTCCGGTAGCTAGATGGAAGCCAATTCTTAAAACGCTCGATCATGTTTTTGTACCTATAATTGGCAAAAAAATAAAAAACTAAAAAATATTAAAAAATAAAAAATTGAAAAAGAATTCTAAATATATGTATGTATATACGTATGTACATGTGCTTGGCCAACAGTGGAAAGTCTTTATCTATAATCGGAAGTGTATTTTTTTCTACTTTGCTTTTCTTTGAACGACTACATCGCACATTTGGCTTTTGAGTGTAGTCGTTCCTCTATGATTCGGGTTGTTTATCTTTACGTCTCGCAAGGTCTTCATTCTTTTTTTGTTTTGCTTTCGTAGTTGGGCGGCCCCAGGTATCTTTTTGTACGTCAGGCAGTTCATGGTTAGTCATACTTGGATTCAACACCGCTTTCATCTTCCAAAACATACTTTTTAACACTAGAGGTGGCTGCGTCCGTAGTTGTTGTGTGAGTCTATCCATTTCCGCCTGAATATTACACTCGTCTTGATTAAGTTTTTCTGTCGAAAAATCAAGTTTTGTCCAGAATTTGTCTATCGCGGCAAGTGGAATTTTGCAACCTGTTTTTCAAGAATCATTGTTAAAACATGAAGTATAATGATGATTATATTCTATGGATCGAAGCATATGTTATAGTTGTTATGTTACCTGTATTTTCCCACCACTCCATCTGACAAGCACATGGCAACCCACAACCCGTAGAAAGCTGGTGGCCACAAGTCCCCCCTCATACCCTCAACGCATGTAGCTTTTTCCTCTTGACATCCAACAACTCTAAGGCTTTTTGGGAAACATTACCGCGTAGGTTGTCAAAAAATGGAAATATGTGGTCCCCCATTTGCATGGACCTGCTCTCCTGAAAACTAAGTTTTATTTGTATCTTTTGTGACTCTACAACTTTGCCAACAAGCCATACAAGTCTTTGGAGCGAGTTGTTTGGCCCTTTAATGTATCTCTTAAACTTAGAATGCTGGCTTTCAACTCTGTTGGTTGTATGTTGACCAAAATTAGGGACTGTGTTAGTCCAAGCTGAAACGAACTTTTCTTTATAATCTTTCAGCCACACATCATACAAATAATCCAGAACATCTGAAAAAAAAATTGAATACAATGATTTGTAATGTTTGTATGTATATATGTATGGATGAATGTATGTAAACTAATATAATATGTACCTGATCGTTCGTCGTTAATCAGTCGCGTGAAAAGCCGCTCAAAGTTATAATTGTATAGCGTCGGAGTGGGATAACTACACAGTCGAGACCAAGAAAGCTTGAATATTTTCCAGTCTTCATCCGTAAATTTTGCCCGACAGTGTTTTAGAATATTCTGTGAGAAGTGCCACCTACATAGCAATTTGGAAGCTTTTGGGAATACTTTATCCCAAGCATTCATCAAAGCTTGATCCCTATCTGTTACAATTACACGTGGCTCCATGCAATCTACCAACAATTCTTTGAGCTTCTCCAGGACCCATAAGAAGTTATCTTTTTTTTCTTTAGAGACAAACGCATGAGCCACACAAAAAGACTTGTATGTCGATGTCACACCCACAACTTGAATAAACGGAAGCTTATACTCATTCGTCTTGTAGGTAGCATCAATCATCAACACATGTGGGAATGCACGCCACATGTTGTATGAGTCTGGATGAACGAAAAAAACCTCCTCGACCGCGTTTGTGGAGGAATTCACTCGGGTGAAATAAACATACCTTTCTTTTTGCAACATGCTCTCCAATATCTGCATTGGAGTTCGATCGCCGTACATTTTGAGTTTAATCTTTTTAATCATGTTTTGTACGTCTTGTAGAATGCACACGCTATGTGGGTTTTGTTTTCTTATGGTTAAATGTATATTTGTAGGCTCCATGTTTTGCAGATAAAGTCTCTCCACCAGTGATTCTTCGTCCGGGGTCAGCCTTCTAGCAAACGCGTGGCCCTCGAGAAATTCAGCAGGCTCATGGTTGTGAATGTTTTTCTTCTCCACAAGGCTCCAATTACCACTACATGAGTCTAGTTTCCCTATTAGACTAAAAGGACAGCCAACCTTTTTTCTACCGGAACGCCGAACTGTTGCTTTACTTTTGGGTTCGCCGCCATGATCGCATTGCAACCATATCTTCACTGTCCTTGCTGACGAACCTTCGCCTTTTGTTATCGTTCGTTGGCTCACAATGACGTAACCTTTCGCAACTTCTCTTTTGTATACCCAATTCTTCAATTCTTCAAGTGACCCAAATACCTAAATAAAAGGTTCATTAGAAATCCACATAAATGAAATTAATATATTAATTTGTCGAAAAAACAATAAAAAAACTCGGGTTGAACATCGGGTTCGGGTTAATATGTATGACACATTTTTTGGTTTGTATGAAATTTCGTGTCATACATTTTCTACTTTTAATCAGTATACATGCCTCGTTCGTGAATATTTCACCAGAACATATATAATATTTCAACAAAATGATAACGAAATCAGGTTAATATGTATGACACAATTTTCGGGTCGGGTTCGGGTTAAGGTCGGGACGGGTCAAACATTTTCTAAATTTCTCCTACCTAATAAAAATTATATATAACGAATAACACGTATACAAAATCATTTTTTTCACTCTAAAATTATATCAACATTATATAACACGAATAACACGTAATTGACTACCTAATAAAAATTATATATAACGAATAACACGTATACAAAATCATTATTTTCACTCTAAAATTATATCAACATTATATAACACGAAGAACATGTAATTGACTACCTAATAAAAATTATATATAACGAATAACACGTATACAAAATCATTTTTCTCACTCTAAAATTATATCAACATTATATAACACGAATAACACGTAATTGACGGTTATGTCATACCTTTTTTGTTTTTTTCTCGTCATTAGCACGTTCCTCGTTAGCACGTTCGTCTTCGTGAACACCTTCCTCGTTAGCAGGTTCGTCATCGTAAACACCCTCCTCAAAGTGCATTACACCTTCCTCGATTTCGTTATCATTTTCCTCAAAGTTCTTAGCACATTCCTCTACTTCGTTATCATTTTCCTCAAAGTCGTTAGCACCTTCTTCGACTTCGTTATCATTTTCCTCAAACTCCTTAGCACCTTCTTCATACTCTAACTTGTGTTGGTTTTCCGTATACGAATGGTAAGTCCCGTATTCGTGTCGCAGATAACTTTGGGCAATTAAAGATGGTTCCCCCACATCTACAAACACCTGGTTCAAGTCAGGTAACACGGGTCGCACACCCCCGTCATCACAACGAGGCATGGACACAACCTCCTCCTCACCTCGATCAATGTCGGATAACCAAACGCTTTCGGACACGTACGACTGGTTCGAATCTTCGCAAAAAAAAATTACCAATGTCCCAAAACGACCTCTTTATGCTTCACGGTCTCAACCAACGTTTTTGTTTAAGAATTTTCATCATTTCATCGGAATTTTGTGAGTTTGAAAAATTTTGAAAGCCATAAATCTCGTATGTTTGGGTAAATAAAGTTTTTTGGTCGATAAGGGTCGTATAGGTCGATAAGGGTCATATGGGTCACTTTCACGCTTTTTCAGACTGAACTCCCCTGCATGTGAGTAATTATACCTTAAATTCATCAAAAGTCGTGCTGATAAGCCTCGCATTGCTCAATGAGAGGCGTATAAGGTTTAATGCTCCAACTACCACAACCTTATACGCCTCTCATAGGGCAATGAGAGGCTTATCAAAACCCTTTTTCAGGCACATTAATTGCTTTCACACTCTATACTCCCCTTATTGCTCTATACGCCACCTCTAGGGGGATTTGCACTTAAAAAGTAGGGATGTATCAATGCCCTCACCCTTCGATAAACCGATGTCTCAACTAAAACAAACCATCAAAAACATTAAAATGAAATATTAGATAATTAAACCGCTGCGTTGCATGAAATATTAGATAATCAAACCGATGCGTCATCTGAAATAAAGCGACAAAAACATTAAAATGAAATATTATTATATTATTAAACTAAAAAGAAATTACCAACATGATTTGCAACCGACAAAAACATAAAATTGAAATATTATATTAATAAACTACAAAAAGAAAAATTACCAACGTGCTTATCTTACAAAGTGGTGCAATGGCGAAGCTTGAAAATTTCCATCCGAGATGGGGGGGGGGGGGGGTCGGAAGTCACCGGACCTAAAAATTCTATATATAAGTAAAAAAAAAAAAATTATAAAACCGGGGGTCGAAAACGTATATACCTAAAAATTCTATACGAAACGTACAAACATAACACTACTGAGCGAAAAGTTCGATTTGTATGTATATTCTTTATCTAATTTTGTTTGTTAGTTTCACTGTGTACGTATATAGGATGAAGTCTCCAATGATATAGATCGACATGGTAGTGATGAACAAGAAAAACCCAATTGCAAATTTATCCAAGGTGTGTAAATGATTTGATTTTGATCCAGGTTCTATGATGATGAAGATTCAAGATGGATTTATGTGGTGTGTTCAATGAATCCGTCTAACAATGGTGTTGACGTCAAACAAACAACTGGATTTTTTTATCAACATCGACGAATGGAAACAGAATGGTGTTGACATTAAACAAAGAATTGGGTTTTTCTATCAACATCGACGAATGGAAACAGTCTAACAAATGCGGCATTTATAGGGGTCTTAGTCGTCGACTTAAGATGCGATTTGAACTAGAATCAAAGCAAGACTGGTGATGGCGATGACATATACCCAAATAAGGAGCCACAATCGAAATCAGGTATGAAATTTGTCTCAATTTTGAACACCCAAATGATGTACTAATCTATTACATAAAGTCTTTGAAAATGTGTACTTTTTCTTTATGAAAATGAATTAGAGTGTTATGTCCTGTTCTTTTCTTTGCATCAACAAAGATACCGTAACGCCAAACAAGAAAGTCAAATGTGAGTTCAAATTCAAGCAGGCAAATTTGATATTTTGAAGAAATTTTATGTAATCAAAATCATTTTATTGTGTCTTTAAAGAAATTCGTTTATGTCTTCCCAAATGTATATGTTTACTCACTTCAAATTTAAGTAGGCCAAATTGTGCGTTGATCATAGAAGAAATAAATCACCAATTTATTTAAAATTTATAGTTCTAGATAGATGTATTTTTTTTTTTTTTGACTTTTGGGTTTTCTCTACTGTAACGAGTGCCCGTTGCATAAGGAACCAATGTTATCGTTTCAACATAGTCATTCTTTTCATAAATAGTTTTACGTGACGGTCCGCAACGCACGTTTGTAATTCAATGGTTTAAGGAACCAATGTTATCGTTTCAACATAGCCATTCTTTTCATAAATAGTTTTACGTGACGGTCCGCAACGCGCGTTTGTAATTCAATGGTTTAACACTTATATTTTATTCGGTTTAACAGTCCCGCAGCAATGCGTGGGTTCGCGTCAACTCGTTAGATATATATTTATAAGTATAAGCTAGATAGGGTGAGATGTATTATTATTATTATTAACCTTAGATTAGGTTAATGGCGGTTATCGCTAATGTATGTATATATATCGTGTATCATGCACAATTTAATTATCAATTCATTACGAACATTCTTCATTCTGTGAAACCCTAATCATCAATTCTGTTTTTACTAATCATATTCTAACAAGGTGGTATCAGAGCCACATTGATCAATTTCACAAAACAAGAACAGCAAATTCCACTTTCAAAAACCCTAGATATTTTCTCAAGACAAGATGAATCAGACGCCAGGGATTCAAACCCAGATTTCCCAAACTCACAAGGTAAAATTATTATCATTGGCACATACAAATAAAAGTATTACTCGAATCACAAGAACTATGGAATGTAGTCGAAGAAGGATATCAAGATCTGGGAACAAATCCCTCAGAAGATGCAACCGCTGTGTACCGTGATTCAACTAAGAAAGACAAGCGAGCACTACACATAATATTCCAATTAATGAATGATACCATATTCGAACGAATCACCATGGCAAAATCTTCGAAAGACGCTTGGAACATTCTGCATAAATCATACATAGGAGAAAACCGGGTAAAAATTGTAAAACTTCAAACACTCAGATGTGAATTTGATGCCTTAAAGATGAAAGAAGGAGAGTTTGTTGAAGATTACTTCAATAGAACGACTCTAATCGTTAATCAATTAAGAATGAATGAAGAAAAAATTAGTGAACAGCGAATCATAGAGAAAATTCTACGAAGTCTGACTCGAAATTTCGAGTCTGTAGTAATCGCTGTTGAAGAAACAAAAAATCTGGAAGATATGTCTACCGAAGAATTAATGGGAATCCTGCAGTCCCATGAATTAAGAATGAAACAGTATGAAGATGTTCCGATGGAACATGCCTTTTAGATTCAAAACACAAATCAGGACAGGTTTAAACAAGTGAGAGGAGATGCAGGAGGAAGAGTACGCGACAAGTATAAAGGGCGATACACTGGTTCAATAAGATGTTATAATTGTCAAAAAACTTGGACACTCAGGCAGGTTTTTTCAAAAGAAAGATGAGAACGAGAAATCAGACAGTGTATTAATACATAAGTAAGACGAGAAGGAAGAGCAGGATGATACTATGTTTATGATCTTTAATATGGAAGAAATAGTCAAAAATGACTGTTGGTATTTAGATAGTGGGTGCAGCAACCACATGACGGGAAACAGAAGTCTGTTTATCAGGTTAGACGAAACACTCAAGAAGGAAGTGAGAACGGGTGATGACAAGAAGTTAGAAGTTCTAGGATGCGGAGACGTAGTAATCTGGATAAGAGGACAAACTAAGAAGGTCCTAAATGTTTTTATGTGAAAGGATTAAAACACAATCTGTTGAGTGTAGGTCAACTTATACAAAAGGGATACAAAATAAAGTTCCAGAAGGAACAATGCATTATCAAAGATGCAACTAACAAAGTTGTGGGCACAATCAAAATGACAAACAACAAGATGTTTCCTTTTAATCCCGAGAATGACTTAACACTGGCACTGACGATGACCATAAAAGACACTTCAATCTTATGGCATTAACAGTTCGGTCAGATCAATTTTGACACTCTAGTCGATATAGGAAATAAGGAATTAGTACATGGCATGCCAAAGATCACAAAAGATGACGGCATATGCGAAGGGTGTGTATCTGGGAAACACGCTAGAAAGCCTTTTCCCAAGAAAACTACATGGCATGCAAATAAACCTCTACAACTTATTCACTCGGATATATGTGGTCCTATGAGAACACAATCCATCGGTGGATGCAAGTATTTCATTACATTTATCGATGATTACTCCAGAAAGACCTGGGTGTATTTTCTTAAACTTAAATCCAAAGCGTTAAGTTACTTTAAACAATTTAAAATGCTGGCCGAAAAGCAATCAGACCAGAAGTTAAAAACCCTAAGAACTGATCGTGGAGGAGAGTTTTGCAACAAGACATTTCAAGATTACCTAAAGTTAAATGGTATACACCATTAACTTACCAACAGTTACCCCCCCCCCCAACAAAACGGGGTAGCCGAAATAAAGAATAGAACTTTAATGGAACTAAGTAGAAGTATGTTGAATATGAAGAACATGCCGGATCATTACTCGGCAGAGGTTGTTTCTTGTACCACTTACATTCTAAATCGCACCATAACGAAAACACGACCAAATATAACTCCCTATGAAGCATGGAATGGAAGGAAACCCAATGTGGAACACTTTAAAGTGTTTGGGAGCATAGCTTATGTGCATATTGCCAAACAAAATCGAAACAAACTTGACAACAAAACTGAAAAGACAGTATTTGTTGGATATAGTGAAAATAGAAAGGGTTATAAGTTATACAATCCCCAGACGAACAACATTATAATCAGCTGAGATGTGATTTTCGATGAAAGCAAAGGGTGGATAACGGATTCTGAACCTTCCAATGTTCCATTTGTTATGACCGAAGACAATGGCATGAGTTCTGGTCATCGGGAGACGTCCATGAATCCACCTGAAAACAGAGTTACTTCTAGCAATCCTGAGTTAACACCAAACCTTGAAAACAGAGATACTGTTCCTGTTAAAACAAGTGAGCAAAACTCGGACACTAGTCAGTCAAATCTACATGAAGATGATACCTCTTCCACATCCTCCGAAAATGAGGTAATAAACACACCAGAAGCATCAATAGTATTTATAGAGATTCAAGAGCACCTACTGAAGAAGAAGTATCACAAAATATAATGAAAATCAGGTAGTAAATTTCATTCTTTATGCAAATGTTGATCCGACATCATATGAATAGGCTAGCAAAGACTCAAGATGGATGGAAGCTATGAACAAAGAAATGGAATCCATTTATAAAAATCAAACATGGGAATTGGTAGATCCTCCTAAAAATCAAAGACCAATAGGTGTAAAATGGATCTACTGTCACGGCCCCCGACCCGGTTTGACCCGTTTCAAGAGCCGCGGGACAGAAATCCCGTGGTATTTATTTAACAGCGGAAGTTTTCTTCAGGATCTTTTAAAAACTGCAATTTCCCGATTATTTTATTTCACAACTCGGGATAAAAACCCGGTAATTTACAATCATAAGATTTCACGGAGAAATCTTTTATTTTACGAAACATGTTTCTTTATTTTATATTGAGCCACTTCCTTAAGCTTGTAGTGCTTCACGGCACTTTTCCTGGATCACAACAGATCAGCTGAAACATGTTTGAAAAAGGTTTTGTCAGCGGGAAATACTGAGTGAATCATTCTTTTTACTAAAATGACTCATTTGTTATAATTTACAGCATTAAGAGTTTTTATATTTGCCTTGTATCTTATAATTAACTGGTTCAGTTGTCACTCGACCGAATCTATGACTGTGGTCATACCACTATTGGGTCCTGTCACCCAATAGTGACGTATATCACTTAATTTAGGTTCGCCCACCTAAAATGATAAAACTGTAGTAATGTGCACAATACCCCAGTTACTGCCAGTAACTTAAGATTAGCAAAGACTTAATCACTGCAAAGTATAACTGGAAAATATTTTAGGGTTTTGTAAAGTAAATTGATAAAAAGAGAATGACTCACATTGTAGATTTAATTTGAGCAGAGCCTATCCTACTGATTAGCCTTTTAACCTAAATTAATAACAGGCACACAATTCGGTTAGTAACTTAATACAGCATTTACGATAACTCACGAGATCAAACCCTCACATCGAATGACAAAGTGCGATATTTAAACGTCCATCGATTTAACGACGAATGACAAAGCATAAACCCTAATGTGGGTAGCACTTAAACATCCATTGGATAGTTTAATCGATCGGACATTGAATCGTATCAGCGATCGAGTTATTACCCTGTATTGCGGCGGCGATTAGTGATCTGTGTGTGTTTTAGGAGTGTTTCTGCTATAACTCAGTGTACGTAACGAGATTTTACGTCGTTTTTGTGCCATAATTCAAGTCCCAGACATCCCTATTTATACACAAAAATTGACCCCCCTCGCGTGACGCGAGGGGTACCCTTGTGGGCTTCGCGTGACGCGAAGGGTCACCTATTTTCTATAGGTAGCCACGTCCCTAACTAGGCTTGCTGAATTGACAGTTTCGTAAAATTCGTTTTTGACAGATAGTTATGTGGATAATCGTAACTAGGGTTTTACCCCCCCCCCCCCTGAGTTTTAGGGGCCCTGATCCTGATTCTGATGATTCTGAAAATTTTAGGGTTTGTGCAGAATCACTTGGGGTCTCAATTAGGGTTTCCTTTTGGTCAAAACAAAATAATAATTTGGACTTTTGATACGAGTTGTTACATTCTCCCCACCTTAATAAAAATCTCGTCCTCGAGATTTACTGGAATAATTGAGGATACTTTCTCTTCATTTCGGATTCCAGTTCCCAAGTGTATTCAGCTCCTCTTTTTGAATCCCATTTTACTTTAACTAACACTAGTCGTTTGTGTTTGAGAAACTTTACTTTTCTGTCTTCTATCTGAAGAGGTTTCTCAACAAATTTTAACTTTTCGTTTACCTCTATATCTTGGAGAGGTACTACTAAGGATTCTTCTGATAGACATTTCTTGAGATTGGATACATGAAATACATCATGTACTCTAGCTAACTCTTCTGGTAGTTGTAAACGATAAGCAACTGGTCCTATACGTTGGATCACTGGAAATGGTCCTACGTATCTTGGACTTAGCTTTCCTTTCTTACCGAATCGAACAACTCCTTTCCAAGGAGAAACTTTTAACAGTACTATGTCTCCAACTTGGAATTCTAACGGCTTGCATCTATTGTCTGCATAACTCTTCTGGTGATCTCGAGCCGTCTTCAGTCTTTCCTTGATTTGAGTAATCTTATCAGTAGTTTCTTGTACTATCTCGGGACCTGACAATTGACTATCTCCTATTTCTGCCCAACAAACTGGAGTTCTGCACTTTCTTCCATACAGTGCCTCGAATGGGGCAGTTTCAATACTTGAATGATAACTATTATTATAGGAGAATTCGATCAGAGGTAAGTGATCGTCCCGACTTCCACCAAAATCTATCACACATGCTCGGAGCATGTCTTCTAGAGTTTGGATCGTCCTTTCACTTTGTCTGTCTGTTTGTGGATGATATGTCGTGCTTAGATTTAGTCGAGTTCCCATTGCTTCTTGGAAACTTTTCCAAAAATGAGAAGTGAAACGACTATCCCTATCTGATACAATGGAGAGTGGAACTCCATGTAGAGATACGACTTCATCTACATACAACTTTGTCAATCTTTCCATGCTAAAGGTTTCTTTCATTGGTAGAAAGTGAGCTGATTTGGTTAATCGATCCACAATTACCCAAATCGCGTCATTACCTTTTCTGGTTTTGGGTAACTTAGTAACAAAATCCATTGTTATAAGTTCCCATTTCCATACAGGCATTTCCAGTTGTTGTAGTAGACCTGAAGGTTTCTGATGTTCTGCCTTAACTTGTGAACAAGTAAGACACTTAGAAATATATCTAGCTATATCCTTTTTCATGCCTATCCACCAGAAATTTTTTCTTAAATCTTGGTACATTTTATTGTTTCCAGGGTGTATGGTATACCTAGATTTATGAGCTTCTTCTAAAATCTTATTTCTTAATTCTCCCTGCTTAGGTACTCATATTCTGCTTTTATGGAATCTCCAAATTCCATCAGCTCCTTGTTCTAATTCCTTTATTCATCCCTTCATTCCTTCAGCATCATCTTTGATTGCTGTTTCTTGAATGTTCTTCAATTGTTCCATTAAATCTAACTGTAGATTTAACCTAAGAGCACGAACTCGCTTTTGCTTTTCATGGTACTTACGACTTAAGGCATCAGCAACTACATTTGCCTTTCCTTCATGATATTGAATATCACAGTCGTAGTCACTTAGGATTTCCATCCATCTCCTTTGCCTCATGTTTAACTCTTTTTGCCCAAATATATATCTTAAACTTTTATGATCTGTATAGACAGTAAACTTACTTCCGTACAGATAATGTCTCCAGATTTTCAGGGCAAAAATTACAGCTCCTAATTCTAAATCATGAGTCGTATAGTTTTCTTCATGCTTTTTCAATTGTCTTGAAGCATACGCAATTACCTTCTTGCGTTGCATTAACACACATCCAAATCCTAGTTTTGAAGCATCACAATATACTTCAAAATCTTTAGTTCCTTCAGGTAAGGCTAAGATTGGAGCATTGGTTAATTTCTGTTTCAAGATCCTAAAGGCTTCTTCTTGTTTAGGTCCCCATTCAAACTTAACTGCTTTACAGGTTAGCTTAGTTAATGGTACAGCTATCTTGGAAAAATCCTTAATAAACCGTCTATAATATCCAGCTAAACCTATAAAACTTCTAATTTCCATTGCGGATTGTGGAACCTTCCATTTGGTAATTGCCTCTATCTTAGCAGGATCTACGTGAATGCCTTCATGATTCACCATGTGTCCTAAGAATTGCACTTCTTGCAACCAAAATTCACACTTTGAGAATTTGGCGTACAGATTTTCTTTTCTTAACAAAGTTAAGAGTGCATGTAAGTGCTCACAATGCTCGTTCTGACTTTTGGAATAAATAAGTATATCGTCGATGAAGACAATTACAAATTTATCCAAGTACGGTTTACAAATTCTATTCATCATGTCCATAAATGCCGCAGGTGCATTTGTTAATCGAATGGCATGACTGTAAATTCGTAATGACCATACCTAGTTCTAAAAGCAGTCTTAGGTATGTCTTCTTCTTGTACCTTCAATTGATGATATCCGGAACGTAAATCGATCTTAGAAAAATATTTAGCTCCTTGAAGTTGATCGAAAAGATCATCAATCCTAGGCAATGGGTATCGATTCTTAATTGTAACCTTATTCAATTCTCTATAATCAATACACATTCTCATCGAACCATCCTTTTTCTTAACAAACAACACTGGTGCTCCCCACGGGGATGAACTAGGTTGTATGAAACCTTTACTTAATAATTCATCCAATTGCTTTTTCAGTTCTAACATTTCTGTGGGAGCTAACCGATAAGGTGCCTTGGCTATCGGTATAGTTCCGGGAATTAGATGAATCCTAAATTCTACCTCCCTATCTGGTGGTAATCCTGGTAACTCTTCTGGGAATACATCTGGGTATTCCGAGACTACAGGAATCTCCTTAAGTTCTTTTCCCTTAGTATTAATGATTACTGAAATCATATACACTATTCCTTGCTTTCGTTCATAACTAGCAACTTTCATTACTGATATGAACTTCATGGACTTACGTGGTTTATCTCCTGTAATTATGATTACTTCTCCAGTGGGTGCTTGAATTTCTATGGAATTCTGATCACAAAGAATTCGAGAATGATTGGCTACTAACCAATCCATTCCTAACACAACATCAAATTCGGCTAATTTCATAGGTAATAGGTTTGCAAAGAATTTATGACCTGAGAGTTCTATATTTTCCTTTTGCAAAACTTTATCTATGCTAACAGAATTTCCGTCTGCTGTTTCGACTGTAAAAATCTGCCTAAGGTTGGTTAAGGGTAAATTAAGAGCTTGGCAGAAAGAAGTATTGATAAAAATTTGGTTTGCACCAGAGTCAAATAATACTTTTGCATAAACGTTGTGAACTAGGAACGTACCAGCTATCACGTCAGGAATCATCTCGGCTTCCTGAGTAGTTAACTGAAAGGCTCGAACATTCTTCTTAGTAGCTTCATTGGCTGTCTTGGCTTTGTTGTCTGCTGGTTTGCCCAATTTAGGACATTCTGTTTTGAAATGCCCTGCTTCTCCACAGTTATAGCAGACTATAGCTTTCTTTCTGCAGTTTTCTTCTCGATGCCCTATGGTTTTGCAAAAATTGCAGATCACATTACATCTTCCATAATGTTTCTTTTTACAATTCTTGCATACCGGCAGAGTTGAAGATTGCCCTGTTCCTCTTTTCCTGAAACTGCTGTTATTACCCGTACGAAATCCTTGAGTAATTTTCTGAGCCAGTTCTTTTTTCCGGTTATCATCTCTTGTGCGCATCAGTTCATCAGTTAGGGTGTTGGCTAATTCCACTGCATCGTCAATAGTGCGAGGTCTCGCAGCTTTAACGATATTGCGGATTTCACCAATCAATCCCCAAATATAACGAGAAATGAGTACCGGTTCTAGCGAAGCCAGCATTGGTACCACTCTAGCATATTCAAAGAATGTCGAAGTATAACCGCGACAATCTACACCCATCATTCGATGATTTAGAAACTTATTTGCCATTTGATCTCTTTCATATTCGGGACATAATTTTCTTTCTACAAGAGTCTTAAATTCTTCCCAGTTCATAGCATATGCAATCATCCTTCCTTTTGCTTGTAATACCGTGTTCCACCATTCTAGCGCCCCTTCTTTGAAAAGATTTGATGCGTACATAACCTGATCGTCCTTGGCACATTTACTTATGGCAATTACTGCCTCGGTTTTCTCTAACCAACGCAGTGCCGCAGTCGCTCCTTCATTGCCTGTAAACTCAGTGGGTTTACAAGCAAGAAATTCTTTATAAGTGCAACCAGGTGTTGCAGCTTTCATTTTCTTAGGGAGCGGAGCCTGCCTTGGTTCATTATCATGATTAATATGATCATTGCCTCCGTTTACGCTATTACTGAAGTTATCTTCAGAAATACGTTTGCTAGGAACGATTTGTTGCGGTTCGATTGGATTTTTAACAGCAGCAACGATTGCTGGAATAGCATTAGCTATCCCTTGAGCAACGATATTTTCTATATCCTGCCTAGTCATATATTGATCCCCCGGTTGTTGCTCAGATTGATTAACCTCATTTACGGGTTCATTATTAGCGTTTCCATCTGATCATTATATATAATTTATTAGTATCGATTAAATAACAATTATACATAAAACAATCATACAAATTTCAAATACACACACATAGTCAAAACTATCTATTTCTCGATTTCCATTTATATTTAATAGTATGCATCAATACACACCATTATCTTACAAATTTTTATTTTAGGTTATTTCACAAGATTATATTATTATTGCTAATTTACAACCACAGTCTTATAACCACTTTATCCCTCGTCAGTTGGTATTTCAATAACGGCGCTCCCTCTCATCATACTTCTAGGAGATCTATTCTCCTACTTCCCTGATCCTATTTCCTGCATCCATTAACTCTGCGCCAAAGTGGCGGAGTTCAGCTAAATTCTCATTGCTCATAGGTGGATTAGGTATTGGTTCAGGGTCGAATTGAGGAAGAAAGGAATAAGGACTGTTGAGCAGGTTTTGGAACTGCCAATCATTCGTCCACCATTCGTCCATTCCCAAAGATTGGGTGTGGATTATAGGTTCTGGGATTGCTGGTTCTAAGTTTATAGGGAGTTGAGATTCAATAGGACGAGTAAAAACATTTGTATTGACAGGCTGAATAGTATCACAGCTTGCCAATATAAAATCTAGCTCTTCCTGCAATGTCATTTCCTGAGTTTGTTTAGAACTTTCTCCAACTTCTACCTGGGTTTGTTTAGAACCTCCCCCAATCTCCATTTCTATCTGCTTAGAATATTCATCGAACTGTAATCCCATCTGCCTAGACTCTTCCCCAACTTCAATTCCCTTTCCTTTATCTAAAGGATTTTCTATTTTAGGCATCTTTCTAGTGACGGGCTTCCTCCTACGCACACACCTCCATCCTACAAATCTCCTTCTTTTCTTGGGCTTGGGTTTCTCCGGAGGTGGTGAAGCATTGAATTCAATAGGTTCTTCTATGTCTGGTATATATCTATTGAAATCTCTGGAAACCTCTATTTTTACCGGATAGAGATTTAAATTCTGAAGAGCGTCAGCCGAGTCACTCATGCTGTTATGCAAAATACACAAAATTACTAAGTTAAAATTTTATAACAAAATTTCATAGAAAGCTTTTAAATATTATTTCATACTAGGCAACTGAAATTTTAAAACACACTAGGGTTTACTTATTTATTTACTAAGGTTTCTGGATTATAGTTGATAAGACTGTTAAAACTTGAGTTAAAATATTTTAAAGATTTGTATTAACTGCTACGGTGGCTAGCATATAAAGATCTGCCCATTTTTCATCTAACTTGTCTTCCCAAGGTGATTCACTGGTTAATTCCTGAGTTTCCTGTTTAACTTTCTTTTTTCCAGATTTCTTTATTTTCTCTTCACTTTTTCTAATAATCAGACTTCTTTTACTAGGAGAAAGTGGTTCTTCATATTGTGCCTTTCGCACAAATATTCCTTCTTCAGGAATTACAGAGTGATTTGAGGATTTGGTTTGGGATGAACTTCCCTTCTCAGTGGATGACCTATCTAATCTAAGATAGATATTTGAAAGCTTTTGTTTACCCATACTGTACACAAATATTCAACTAATAAAACACATAATCACAAAATGGTAATTAGTAAAATTAAGTATTTTCTAAATACTTAATTGGCTTAAATCAGTGGCTCTGATACCACCTTTTTCTGTCACGGCCCCCGACCAGGTTTGACCCGTTTCAGGAGCCGCGGGACAGAAATCCCGTGGTATTTATTTAACAGCGGAAGCTTTCTTCAGGATCTTTTAAAAACTGCAATTTCCCGATTATTTTATTTCACAACTCGGGATAAAAACCCGGTAATTTACAATCATAAGATTTCACGGAGAAATCTTTTATTTTACAAAACATGTTTCTTTATTTTATATTGAGCAACTTCCATAAGCTTGTAGTGCTTCATGGCACTTTTCCTGGATCACAACAGATCACCTGAAACATGTTTGAAAAAGGTTTTGTCAGCGGGAAATACTGAGTGAATCATTCTTTTTATTAAAATGACTCATTTGTTATAATTTACAGCATTAAGAGTTTTTATATTTGCCTTGTATCTTATAATTAACTGGTTCAGTTGTCACTCGACCGGATCTATGACTGTGGTCATACCACTATTGGGTCCTGTCACCCAATAGTGACGTATATCACTTAATTTAGGTTCGCCTACCTAAAATGATAAAATTGTAGTAATGTGCATAATACCCCACTTACTGCCAGTAACTTAAGATTAGCAAAGACTTAATCACTGCAAAGTATAACTGGAAAATATTTTAGGGTTTTGTAAAGTAAATTGATAAAAAGAGAATGACTCACATTACAGATTTAATTTGAGCAAAGCCTAGCCTACTGATTAGCCTTTTAACCTAAATTAATAACAGGCACACAATTCGGTTAGTAACTTAATACAACATTTACGATAACTCACGAGATTAAACCCTCACATCGAATGACAAAGTGCGATACTTAAACATCCATCGATTTAACGACGAATGACAAAGCATAAACCCTAATGTGGGCAGCACTTAAACATCCATTGGATAGTTTAATCGATCGGACATTGAATCGTATCAGCGATCGAGTTATTACCCTGTATTGCGGCGGCGATTAGTGATCCGTGTGTGTTTTAGGAGTGTTTCTGCTATAACTCAGTGTACGTAACGAGATTTTACGTCGTTTTTGTGCCATAATTCAAGTCCCAGACATCCCTATTTATACACAAAAATTAACCCCCCTCGCGTGACGCGAGGGGTACCCTTGTGGGCTTCGCGTGACGCGAAGGGTCACCTATTTTCTATAGGTAGCCACGTCCCTAACTAGGCTTGCTGAATTGACAGTTTCGTAAAATTCGTTTTTGACAGATAGTTATGTGGATAATCGTAACTAGGGTTTTACCCCCCCCCCCCCCCCCTGAGTTTTAGGGGCCCTGATCCTGATTCTGATGATTCTGAAAATTTTAGGGTTTGTGCAGAATCACTTGGGTGTCTCAATTAGGGTTTCCTTTTGGTCAAAATAAAATAATAATTAGGACTTTTGATACGAGTTGTTACATCTACAAAACGAAGTATGATGAAAAAGGAAATGTAGACAAGTATAAGGCAAGATTAGTGGTAAAAGGATACAAACAGAAGTATGGGATCGATTATCAAGAAGTATTTGCACCAGTGATCAAGTTTGACACGATCAGATTAGTGTTAGCACTCGCAACACAATATGACTGGCATCTTCATCAAATGGACGTAAAGACAGCTTTCTTAAATGGAAATCTGAAGGAACAAGTCTATGTGGAACAAACTCATGGTTACATTAAAGGAGGGGAAGAAAAAAAGGTATGTCATCTTAAACGTGCATTATACGGTCTGAAACAAGCGCCAAGGGCTTGGTATAGTCGAATAGATACCTATTTTATGCAACACGGGATTAAAAGATGCACCTATGAGCACACTCTCTACATTAAAGATAATAGAGAAGGGAAACTGGTAATATGTTTGTATGTAGATGATTTAATCATAGTCAGCAACTCTATGAATCTGATCTCAGAATTTAAAGATACAATGAAGAAGGAGTTCGAGATTACTGATATGGGAAAGCTTCATTACTTTCTTGGCATGGAAGTACTATATGAGAATGGGAATATAATTTTATCACAAAGGAAGTACATGAGGAATCTATTGGAGAAATATAGAATGACTCAATGTAACTCGGTTTCCACACCGATGGAATATGGACTGAAATTATCAAAAGAAGATCCGGAGGAGTTCGTCGATGAAGGTATATATCGAAGTTTAGTAGGAAGTCTCATGTATTTAACCAACACGAGACCATATGTCATGTATGCAGTAAGCACAATAAGCAGATTCATGGAATGCCCAAAGAAGAGTCACTGGGAAGAAGGAAAAGGCATACTTAAATACATCAAGGGCACTTTGGAACAGGGAATCACGTATTCAAAAGGAGGGAAAAGGAAACTTGTGGGTTTTAGTGACAGTGATTATGCAGGTAATGTCGATGACAGTAAAAGCACATCAGGATATATATATTTCACTTAGGATCCGGACCTATATCATGGCAATCAAAGAAGCAAAAGATAGTGGCATTCTCCTCAACAGAAGCAGAATATATGGCTCTATCTCTAACAGTTTGTCAAGCCATATGGATCAAGGGAATTCTTGATGAACTTCAAGGAAAGGAAGATTATCCAATACCTATATATTGTGACAATAAATCCACAATCTGCTTGGCCAAAGATCCTGTTTACCATGGGAAAAGCAAACACATACGAGTTAAGTATCATTTTATTAGAGATCTGATTAAGAAAGGGGAAGTGGAAGTAAGATTCCGTGCAACAAAAGATCAAGTGGCTGACATTATGACGAAGGCATTGCAACCGAAAGATTTCTCTCGTCTGAAGAATTCACTTCATATGACGCTACGCTGATCTAGCTTACGGGAGGGTATTAGATATATATTTATAAGTATAAGCTAGATAGTGTGATATGTATTATTATTATTATTATTATTATTATTATTATTATTATTATTATTATTAACCTTAGATTAGGCTAATGGCGGTTATCGCTAATGTCATATATGTATATATATCGTGTATCATGCACAATTTAAATATTAATTCATTATGTACATTCTTCATTCTGTGAAACCCTAATCATCAATTCTGTTTTCACTAATCATATTCTAACACAACCCTTGCCGGCCGTCCAACCCCCCCCCCATGCCACCCCACTTTGCCCGCCCGTCCTCCCTCTCCTCTGCAACAAGCGACCTAGCCAAGGCCCACCTCCCCCTCACGATCCCGTCTCTTTCCTCCACGGGCGCGCCCGTTGACGACGTGCGGCTCCTCTCCCTCTCTCTTCCACCTCACTGTCCACGTTGGTCCACGTCGGAGAAGCTTGCTACGGGCGGCCCCCTACAGGCGCGACGGAGATAGTCTTAGTCGGCTTCGTGTTAGTGAAATATATTATTTAGTTGTATTAAGACTATACGGAGTGGGGGGGCATGAAGAAGAGACATTAAGCGCCACGTGGCAGCCACGTTAGCAAGATAGTGTGAAAAAAATGAGGTGGGAGGGCGTGAAACTGACGTTTTTATATAAAAAAACTAAAATAAACAAGAAATAATCAAAACAACTCAAAATCCACCAACCAATAAAAAACCGCCATCTGCCAGTAGCAAGTACCATGCCCTCACCACCATGCCACCCCACGGGCAGTGTTCCCAACGTGGAGGAGCCACCACACCACCCCACAGATGTTGTTCCCGGCGTAGAGGAGCAACCACGCCACCCCACAGACGTTATTCTCGGCGTGAAAGAGCCACCACGCCACTTTTCCACGCCCACTCTCTTTTAACCTAATAATTATAATTCTAATTGAACTTTTGAAGAGAACAATAATAAGTCTAGCTACCTTTTCATTTATTTATACGATATAATATAATTTAGCATATAAATATAGACTAGATTTTACGTATATAGAACATCAATGTTACGTCTATGTTACATTATCGACAAATGTCAATTCTATGTACAAATTTGTGGCTCATAACATTAATCCTCAAAATAACTTCACGTATCCACTTTAAATTCATAAATCACTACCCTAAGATTTATAATAGTTGCACGAAATAGTTATTTGAATCCATTAGAGCATTTACAATCGATTCTATATTCCATCTCTACTATAATTACATTAAACATGAATCCATTATTACCTTAAAGCATTCACAGTCAATTCTATATTCCATCTCTAGAACTACATTAAGAAATACAATATTTTCTCTATCTTTTTCACTTAAATAATATTTTTTTAATCCTTTGATCATTATTTTTCCTCTTCTTCACTTATAACCATTTTCAAAATTATTAAAAAGATATAGAGGATGAAAAGTGACTCTCTAAATTTATTGTTGAACAATAAATTGTTTTCTCACAACCACTCTAGAAAATATAGAGTATGCACTCACATAAATATAAAGGTTCGATTGTGAATGCTCTTATATATTTAATTATCCAACTTTTTTTTATCTCAAAGCGGTTTAATATGCACTAACACTTTTTACGTGCTCGGTGAATATATATATATATATATAGGGGACCTCTAAAATGAGAACCACCTCCAGTTGTAAGAACCGTGAGAACTACACCGTACGGGGTGAGGTGGACCAAAATTTTTTTCATAAACGTAGATGCATGTATTATAAACACATTTGTAAAAAAAATTCAAAAAAAAAAAAAATGTCGGGTGTGTAGTTTTGAGCACCCAAAGTTTGCGTTTACGGGACCCGTAAATTTTATTTAAAATTTACGGTACCCGTAAACACAAACTTGTGGTGTTCAAAACTACACACACGACATTTTTTTTTGAATTTTTTTTTTACAAATGTGTTTATAATACAAGCATCTACGTTTATGAAAAAAAAATTTGGTCCAACTCGCCCCGGATCAAAAAGTTCTCACGGTTCTTACAACTGGAGGTGGTTCTCATTTTAGCGGTCCCCTTTATATATATATATATATATATATATATATATATGATCAGGTTCAAACGTGAACAATTTCTCCAGCGTGAACTGCGTGAACTGATCTGGGCCCTTGATTTTTATAATCTTGAGATTTTAAGTGAATGGCATGATGGTAATTATTTGGTTATTTGTTACTATTTAATTAAGTGAATAAGGGTATATGTGTAATTTCCATATCATATTGATTGTATAAATCCCGTTTATATCTACATTTAGGTTTCAAAATCCCACACATCTTTCTCTCTCACATATCAGAGCCGACATCAACGAAAATCCCACACCACACAGATCTGTCGCCAGAACTGCATCGTCTACATCAACGGGAAAAGTGGAGATGGAAGGTCGCCGGAACTGCATCGCCACCCAGATCATCGCAGACATCTCCCTGGCCCCCATCTCCTCTCCCGCTGCTCTATCTCTCTCTCTCTGTGCCTCTAGATGACCGCCAGCCACTACTTTTGGTGGCGGCGTCTGACGAAACAGCGGCGACAATGACGGAGGTTGTAAACAAGATCGGAAATGATAAGCCGCGTCTCTCAATCGCTCATCTATCTGCCTCAACTAAAAACCCTAGACATCATCTGTTATCTCTTTCAATCGATCTGTAAGTTTCTACAACTCCAGATTCCTTTCGATTATGATTAGCAACTGTTTATTGTAGATTTCAGTTGTGATGTTTATTGACTCACATTATTTATAAGGATGTGACAGTTGTGTAGCTTGTGCTATGTTTTTTATATGAACTAGAGCCTTAGAACTGTTAAGAGCATATAGTTACATCAGTTAATTCTTCTGCTGCATTTTTTTTATTTGCTGATAGTTGAATTGTTGAGTGTTAGGAGAGATTATATATATGTTGCATTCGAAATCTGATTCAGTAGCTTCATCGGCTATAGGACTAGCAACTGCATAATGTAGATTTTTATTTACTTCTCTGATGTTCACTGACTAGCAATATTTTTGAGGATGTAATTGTTGTGCAGGTTGTGCTATGTTTGTTAAGTGCAATGTTTGACTTTTACACAGTTTTGAGTGTGTGTTTGACTTGTCAAATTTGTTGACTCTCTGTGTAGTGCATCTCCAATTGTTATGCTAGGATTTTGGTTTGTTATGGATGGTATTAAACTTTTAATGGTTGTACACATATGTACAATGTGTTTTTTCTTTGTTATGTTCTGTTTTGAGGCGGGTGTACACATGTGTATTCCGTTTTTGCTCTGTTTTTAATGTGATGTACACATGTGTATAGCGTCTGTTTTTGTGATATCTCATATTTTTTTTATGTATTGAATGTGTAAAGTTGTTGATGTACACTTGTGAATTATGCAAAG
The DNA here is from genome assembly GCA_030545235.1 of Helianthus tuberosus. NCBI lineage: Eukaryota > Viridiplantae > Streptophyta > Magnoliopsida > Asterales > Asteraceae > Helianthus > Helianthus tuberosus. The sequence goes on from CM060416.1 coordinate 126,816,119, forward strand.
TATTAGCTGCTGAGTTTTTTGTTCAATTTTTTGATTTTGCTCTGTTTTTAATGCGAAGTACACATGTGTATTCTGATTTTCCTTTGTTTTTAATGTGATGTAAACATGTGTATAACGTCTATTTTTGTGATATCTCAGATTTTTTTTGTGTATTGAATGTGTAAAGTTGTTAATGTACACTTGTGAATTATGCAAAGTATTAGTTGCTGAGTTTTTTGTTCTATTATAGGAGATGTCGTTAACGAGAAAAGTGGAGATGGAAGGTCGATAAGGATGATTCACGTATGAGGTCGATAAGGATGATTCACATATGTTTGTTTGCTTGGTCGATAAGGATGATTCAGCATATAACGTGGCGAATAGTTGTGAATGATTATGTTTTTTTTTTGTTTTTTCGATTATGTTGGGTTTATTGTTTTTACGAAACTGGAACTAGTAATTATATGTTTTTTTTGTTTGGTTTGGAAAACATTATGGAACTTGTAATTTGTTAAATATAAAATAGTTTTACAGGTATTGTTTCTATGTATGTATTATGTAGCTAATTACACATATGTACGATGCTGAGTACACATGTGTACTGTTCTATTTATATCCAGGTACACATATGTATACCGTTGAAATATGAAGGTTACGTGTATCTTAATAATCAAAATTTGAATTCTGGTGATAAAATCTGAAATAAAAATTAAAATTGAAATCTGGTGATTTGTTGTTTGTTTTGTTAATTATCTTATTAATAAATAAAACATAATTTGGATAATGAATTTAAAACAGGAAAGATGTAACTTAATTCAATTATTAAAATAATGATTTAAATCTATTTTTTTATATAATTACAATCCTACCCTTAACAACTAAAAAGGAAATCAAGGGTCCAGATCCGTTCACTCTTAGGAGGTTGTTCACGCTGGAACCCTACCCTATATATATATATATATATATATAGGGGGCCGCTAGAATGAGAACCACCACGAGTTGTAAGAACCACGAGAACCGCGCCCCGCGGGTGGCCGTCGGCGACGAAATTTTTTTTACACCTAGATCCGTATATTTTAGGGGGGGTGTAAAATTTTCGGTTCAAACGGCGCGCCCGAGGGGGTAGTTTTTTACGCCCAAAGTTTGGGTTTTTTTAATTTTTTTAATTTTTCTTTTTTTTTTTTACCAAACTTTGGGCGTAAAAAACTACCCCCTCGGGCGCGCCGTTTGAACCGAAAATTTTACACCCCCCCTAAAATATACGGATCTAGGTGTAAAAAAAATTTCGTCGCCGACGGCCACCCGCGGGGCGCGGTTCTCGTGGTTCTTACAACTCGTGGTGGTTCTCATTCTAGCGCTCCCCTATATATATATATATATATATATATATATATATATATATGATAAAAATCATTACAGAACACTAATTATTGTGAGAACAAAAAGAATAACTCTAAATCACTAAATTTTTGGGGTTTAAGACTCATATTTCTTAAATTTTATGTATCTTACATTCATGTGTGTATTATATATACATAAAAAAATCATATATTTTCCCTACACATAGTCTACATACATGTAGATAATTTAGCCTCCACCTAACCTATATGTGTGTAGGTTATTTAAAAACTGAAGATTTTTCATATTTTGTTTTAAATTCTAGTATGAGAAAACAATAAATCTTACATTTATAACATTTTCATTTTACTTTTTAGGTTTTTAGGATTGAAAAAATGAGTGATTCATTTTGTTCTGCGTGTTCTCGCAATATTTAGTATTCTGCATAGAACCTTCCCATATATATATATATATATATATATAGAGAGAGAGAGAGAGAGAGAAATGAGATCGAGAGAAATGAGATCGGGAGAAAACGTGTCAAAATGTGAAAACGTTGAGAACAATTCTCAGCAACAATAACTTAGTGGTTTGTTGTTGAGATTGATGTGGTTACATTTTTGTAAATATTGTGGGCCTTGAATTTAGGGGAGGGGGGGGGGGGGGGTAAATAGGAAGATCCTAAAAGGGTGCACATGCTAATTGCACTCAATTTCGCCCACAATGTTTAAACTTCAATAACTTTTTTATGCGTGATTATTTAAAAAAATAAAAAATAAAATCCAGCGTTTTCTTATCTTTTCAACGAGTATACTATTGGTATACTTTTAAAAAAATAACTGAGTTTTCTTATTGCGTTTTCAACTTTGTGTTTTTATGGAGTTTTCAACTGTGTTTTATGGTGTTTTTCTAAAGTGCATGTTTTTATAGCGTTTTCAACTAAGTTTTATCATGGAGTTTTCAACTCTGTGTTTTTTTGGCGTTTTCAACTGAGTTTTTATGGTGTTTTTCTGAAATAGGTGTTTTTATGGCATTTTCAAAAGGGTTTTTCATGGTGTTTTTCTAAAATGGGTGTTTATAGTGTTTTCAACCGAGTATTTTCATGACTTTTTTCTGAACTGGATATTTTCATGACTTTTTTCTGAATTGTGTATTTTTTTGGCATTTTTATTTGGACACCCAATTCATGTCAATTTTTTTTATTTTAAAACTAAAGCAATATTATACTTGTTGGAAAGATGATAAAACACTCGATTTTATGGTGTATTTTTTTTTTAAATAATCACGTATAAAAGTTTCACTAGTTTAAAAAATGGTGGAATATATATATATATATGACTTGCACGTGCGTAGTCTTTGTCATGTGAGTGGCATGTGCATAAGCTTTTTGACAACATTACTCATAGAGTAAGTTAGCATCAACGCTACGTGTCAACACAAAAATCGTTTTCACGGTTTTCAAACTTTTAGGCGTTTTCTCCGGATCTTGCCCTATATATATAGGATCAAGATCAAGGAAAAACCCCCATGAGTTGTGAGAACTTAAAGAACTCGACAGAACTCGGTCATCATCAATTCTTTGACTTCAAACCAGGGTAAGGCATAGGCTTCTTCATTGGAGCGAATGTTGCGCTCATTCGTCCACCATTCTAAGGCTCTAGCTTGAAAGACGCAAGTAGCACTGCGGGTTTTAAGGTTTTCAGGGCATTCACTGTTGATGAATGTAACCTTAATGCTGTTAAACCACTAGAGCATCGTAGTCATGCCATCGTTGCCAGTGAAGGGTTTGGGGCTACAAGCTGAGAAGTGCTTGAAGTTGAAAGAAACAGTCTTGGGTTGCTCAATCTTTGAGTCGACTGAGGAGTTGGGGGTAGAGGATGTGTTGATCTTGCTAACAATCTCAGGGTATGAAGGTGACATGCACAAGAACAAGCTAGTTAAACTGGTTTCTATTTAATGTTTGAAGTTACAGAACCACGAAACCAAATGGACAGAGTTTCCCCTCTCTAGTCCAAAAGTTACAAAATGACAAGACCTTGGAATGGATGTACCCAGTTCGTGCGAACTGTCCAAATTAATGACCTCGGAGATAATATCAAACAATTTTTACATTTTCATTATTAAAAATGCAAGTTTCAAATTAATGGACTTGTTATTTTTCTAAGACATGTTTAGCATACTTTAAATTTTGAAATTCAGATTTTCAACATCGGTTGTCGAAACAAAAAGCGAAATAAAATCTTTTTGGATTTTACAAATTTTATGCTAAAACACACCTAAAATCTTTTTATGCTTTTTATCTGTAATGAAACAACAACATATTTACATACATATTTTTGTTGAGTTTGCGTTTGAGGATCATATCAGTTTTTGACAAATCACTAGCACCGTTGATCTACCTGAACTTTAAGTTTTAAACGATTCACTTAGATTGTCAGTATACTGATCCACTTAAATTTTCACACAAACTTCAATTGACTCAAGATACGAGATTAATGTTTTAAGAACTAACTTAATAGTGTGTTCCACCTCAAAATATACTCCCGTATCAAGATTCTCTGGATTCAGTCTTACAGATGAATATACCTAAATGATATTTGTCTCTAGGTTAGTGCGATGTCTTGAGAGCTCAGGTTAGAACTTTCGTTCAAACAAAGAGATGAAGGCTCGACTTAAGGTATGTTCCACTTAGGAATCTTGTAAACATCTGCAATTGATATATCTTTCGATATTCTCAATTTTTATGCAGTGTACGGGTTTAAGCGCGAAAGTGTTATACAACATCTAGGCCATTGCTGATGCAAAATCAGAAGACCAATTATAATACCCCAGATATCAATAAGTATAAAGACCTAATATCTTAGAATCAGGTAATCTCTCAAACGAAATTTCGGAGTACTAAGTCCATATATCCGAGAGATGTTCCCCACGAATTAAGAAAATTATTGATTTAGGTTTATATCACGAAATCAATTTACTAAGTGTGTATAAACGTATTGGCATATCATCAGTGAGACCGTTTATCACTTTTAACTTTCCATTTCTTTAGCATGCTGTGATTGTCTACACCACCGCTGGACCTACTCTCCACCCTCACCCACCTCTGCTCCACACCACCAAAAAACTCCACCGCCACCAACGCCCATGCTACCACCACCAACATCGTTGCCCACCTATGCCAAACACCACCACCAACATCGTCTTAACCACCAAAATAACATCACCACAACAACATAATTCAAACCTTCATCACAAAAAATCCCCAAAAGAGTTCAATTATAAAGAGAGAAAGACAGGCAGATCTTTGTGATAAGAGAGAGAGAGAAACATATCTTTGCCAATTTTCACCAAACTCCACCCCCTTCAAAACTCACATACTCTGGTGACGGATGCGGTAGCGGAGGGGTAGTTGTGTGTGGCGGAGACGGCAGAGAGGAAGGGAGGTCAGAGAAGGAGGGGGGTCGCCGGAGAAGGAAGGGGGTCGCCAGAGAAACGAGGGGGCGCCGGTGTGGGTGTGGGTGTGGTGTTTGGGGGTCGTCAGTGTGAGTGTGGTGCCGGTAACTTGGTCTCTGTAATCAGATGAAGATGATGAAGATTTGATTTTTTCTTCGTCAGATGAAGAAAGAGAGATGAGAGATGAGGGTTTTGAAGAGAGGAGAGAGAGAAAACAAAAGTCTGGCTTTTGAAAGTGATGGAGAGAGAGAGAGAAAGAGAGAGAGAGAAGAGTTATAAAACACAGAGAGATTAGACATTTGGATTAAATGACCAAAATACCCTTTAGGGTTTAAAATAATAGTGCATGTGTGGCAGAGTCTGATTGGTGGAGAGTGGTTCTCACGGTTCTCGCAACTGGGGATGGTTTTCATTTTAACGGTCCGTTATATATATATATATATATATATATATATATATATATATATATATATATATATATATATATATATATATATATATATATATAGGGGATCGCTAGAATGAGAACCACCACGAGTTATGAGAACCACGAGAACCGCGCCCCGCGGGTGGCCGTCGGCGACGAAATTTTTTTTACACCTAGATCCGTATATTTTAGTGGGGGGTTTAAATTTTCGGTTCAAACGGCGCGCCCGAGGGGGTAGTTTTTTACGCCCAAAGTTTGGGCTTTTTTAATTTTTTTTATTTTTCTTTTTTTTTTTTACCAAACTTTGGGCGTAAAAAACTACCCCCTCGGGCGCGCCGTTTGAACCGAAAATTTTAACCCCCCACTAAAATATACGGATCTAGGTGTAAAAAAAATTTCGTCGCCGACGGCCACCCGCGGGGCGCGGTTCTCGTGGTTCTCATAACTCGTGGTGGTTCTCATTCTAGCGGCTCCCTATATATATATAGGGTAGGATTCATGAGTGAACAATGATTTATTAGTGAACAAAAAACTTATCCTAACCATTGATTTTGTAGATCTAGATTTTTTCTTTAGTGGCAAGATTGTAATTATTTTTTGTATCTTACATGTATTTAAAAAACACAAGGGTATAATTGTAATTTTTTATCTTCATTTAATTAATTGATTTTTTTTCTCTCTCCTGATTTCTCTTTATAATTAAAACAATATTTAATTACATTCTCTTTACTTTTTTTCTCTCACATATTACCTAACTTAATATTTGATAATTTAAAAAAAAAACACAAACATTATCAAATATTGTTCCATCTAGAACACGATTAAAAATATTTAATTACATTCTCTATACATATATGTATTAGATCAATGTTTGATAAAAACATGTATAGTGGAAACAATATATAGTAATACACAAGTGTATAAGTCTGGTATATATCGACATGTATACACTATCTACTTGACTAATGCACATGTGTATACGTCAGGTATATACCGACCTGTATACACATATGTACTTGAATAATACACAAGTGTATAAATCTGGTTTATACCTATGGAAACAAGATGTAATAATACACAAGTGTATAAGTCTTGTATATTCTGACCTGTATACACATATGTTAAAAAACATAATTTAGTTAGGTTTAATATTTAATTTTAAAAGGAACATAAGAGTTTATTTAAAAAAAACATTAGCCCTTCAATCTCTTATAATTAAAATCATGGAGAAATAATTAAAAATGATAGAGAGAGACAGAGAGAGAGTTAAGAGAGGAGAAAATTAAGTGATTTTAATTAAAAGTATTTGGTTAATGTCAATATTACCCTTTTAATCTAAAAAATGATTAAGGGTCAAGATTAGTTCACTCAGTTCACTCTCAAGAAGTTGTTCACTCATGAACCTAATCCTATATAGATATATATATGTATATATATATATATATATAATGTAAGTATCTATAGAAAACCCTTATAATTTAGAAAACTTGGGAATCTCTAACCTCCCGAACTTAAAAAAAAAATTTACACATGTTATATACATGTTTTTAAGGGTTTTGGGCAAAAAAATCAAAAAAGCGCCGATTAGATATTTAAAAAAAAAATAAACAAGTTTGGATGTAACACATGTTACAAATATGTCAGATGAATGTAACATGTGTTACACCAAAACTTGTTTATTTTTTTTAAAAATATCTACTCGGCGCTTTTTTGCTCAAAACCCTTAAAAACATGTATATAACATGTATAAATTTTTTCAAAAAAAAAAAAACATCGGGAGCTTTGAGTTTCCCGGGTTTTCTAAATTAAAGTGAGTTTTCTATACATCCTTCCCCTATATCTATACTACTTTATAATAGATATAGGAAGGACTTCTTAAAGTCCAAAAAAAATTCCTTAAAACACCTTTAATGCACAATGTACAAGTCTTTAAGCACAAACAAACACATTTATAACCTCACTTTCCAATAATACCCTTATTAACTCAAACAAAGATCCTACCATCCATCACTTCACCTGGATCATGATCCTACCGTCCATTACTCTTCACACGGATCATGATCCCTATTCTCTCCTCGCCAGATACAGCTTCCAAAACATTTCCCCATTTCCCCCAAATTGTCATTCCTCTCTCTGCATTTTCAAATTTTGAATTCCCAAATGAAAAGAGAGGAGAGGGAGACAGGAGAGAGCATGAGAAATAGAGAGAGAGGCGATGGAGAAGGAGAGCCGACTACCTTAGGGTTTATGTCACCGAAGCAGAACAGATGATGGCTAGGGTTCCGGCGAAGGTAGAGACATCGGAGGATGAACCACTTGAGACGACGAAGAAGCCATGGAGAAGTCTGACGAACTTCTGGTGTGAGTTCGAAAGCCGCATGCAATCGGTTTCTATTCAGGTAATAAAGCCGCAAGCGTACGTCGATGACCACTTGATGTGCGAGATTGAAGGCAACCACCTCACTGCTGCCGCTATTATCGGTCACGACGGCACCGTTTGGGCTCAATCCGCTAATTTCCCTCAGGTTTACACTCTATTTATCACTTTCTGTAACCTAATTTTGTTCACCGATTGATTTGTTTGTGTTAATTAGGTCATTTGTGCTTCAATTGAGTTGTTTAAGTCCGATTGTTGTTGATTTAGGTCATTTATGCTTCAATTGATCTGTTTAAGTTCGATTGTTGTTGATTTAGATTCGGATCTGATCCGTTTCCCAGACTTGGTGGAAGATCTGGATTGAGTCTTTGTTTCTCGAGAGGTGGAGGAAGATCTGGCCAGATCTAGGTCGATTTATTGCAGTCATTGCTGAGTTGTTGGTGAGTTGACTCAGTTCGGTTGAATGATTCTGTTGACTCATATGTTGTTTTATGTTTACCTGCTGATTAAATGCTGGTTGTTTTACAGGTCTTTGGGTTTATCAACTATCAGACATTGTAATTTCCATGTAATAAGGTATACTAAAGCTTCAGGTATCTTTTAAATGTTGGTTGTTTTGATCTTGCTACTGATTATTTTGTTTTTGTTTCAGTTTATTGGATATTTTGATCTTGCTGTTGAATATTTTTCATGAAATGTTGGATCACATCTGATTTTTAATGCTTCAGGTATCTTTTAAATTTTTTAATTTTCATGATTATTGATTTAAATTTTTTAATTTTCATTGATTATTTATTATTGATCTTGCTTCAGGTATCTTTTAAATGTTGGATCACATCTGATCTTGCTTCAGGTATCTTTTAAATTTTTTAATTTTCGTGAAATGTTTGGATTGGTCTTGATTTTTGTGGTTACATAATGATGAGCCAAAGGTGAGTTGAATGCGGAGCAATGGAAGGTTTTGAAAGAAGGCCCAAGCATGAGGATCATTGGATGGTTGGATTTAAGTTTCAGGAGTCGCACGTTATATAGTGTCTTCACATGAAGATTATCATGATCTTCATTGATTCAATCTCTAAGGGTATACATATGCTTCAGATGTGAAGTATGGCTGCTGAGATTTTAAAGGTTGGTTTCAGAGGCACTTTTTCATACGAAATGTAATTTTAAGACGCTTCGGGGTTATTTTTTTGAATCTTTCTCATTGCCTAATTTTTTGGTATTTTGTTATGCGTAGAGGTAACACAGTTGACCCATTTACCTATGAATTGAGTCGATGCATGCTGTATTGCTTCACTAACGGGTCAGTTAAAACACACAAGTTAAAAGTAAACGAGTCAAATGGGTTGAAAGTCAACCAAGCTTACTTTCTAATACACATGATTTATTGATGAAATGTTGCTATTTCTTTTTGTAGGTTCTTAAAATTTAGCTCTACTTTGGAACCTGACCGGGATGCCACCACTGTTAAGCTGGCTATGCTTGAATCAACTCAAATCTGAATTTAAAGTGTTAAGCTGGCTTGAAACTTAATTATTCTACACGGGTCAAATAAAGAAATGAAAGTAGCTAAAAAGCGAACGGGTCAAACATTTTGAAAGTGTTCAAATCCTATTTTAACACATATAATTTTCTAAATAGTGTTATTCAAAGATTTTAGATTATTATTCTAGAAATATTGTTTTATAATCATAACCAATGCATTGATTACTCAAGAATGGTATTAAAAAGTACAAAAATTCAGGTTTTTTTCAATCCCTTCAAGAATTATTTTTTAAATTATTGATTTTTAATTGTTGAAGTTTAATTTTTGTTATTTAAATTAGATAAGGCCTAACTTAAAGGGCAATTTGGCCCTTTTAACTTTATGTAAAAAGATCGAAAACCCCTGAAAAAGACTGAATTGGCCTTTTAGTTAACAAAAAGACCGAAAAGTCGAAAACCCCTAAAGGGCAATTTGGTCCTTTTCTCTCCAGGTAATGCGATGTCCTTTTTAGTTATCTGAAACCAGCCTTTCACCTTCATTTAGCGTGCCTTTTGTTTTAAACTATGTAGTTGTGTAGCTTGCAGGGGGTCATTTTACCAAGCATTAGGTCTCATGATTGCAGCATCACCGTGCGCTTTGGCTGTGGCTGCGTTGGCTTACACTACTTCAATCAGTGTGTGTGCCAAAAAGGTACCACTTTTTTATGCATTTTGGCTACTAAAAAATGACCCGTTTCAACATGCATGTCTATTCGAGGTTTGAGAAATCTGATTTGTGTGTAGGGAATACTGCTAAAGGGTGGACATGTTTTTGACTCTCTAGCTTCCTGTCACACCGTTGCATTTGGTAAGACTAGGACATTGATGACAGGGGAGTTTATGTGCAAAGCGATTGAGCCCATACACGGACATGAAGCTACCGCTTCTTGTTGCGTTATGACATGTGAGAAAGAAGCTTTTGCTGTTGCTGCTGCTATGGAAAAAGGCACCACCCACCCGATCGGAAGGTATTTCTATTAATATGTTATTATTAATGGTATATTTTCTTTAATAATACGTCAACAACTTTTTAATATATTATAGAGCGGTTATAAATCTTAGTCAAGAAAACGAGCTTCCTACTGTTTATGTTGAAAGCTTTGAGAATCTCCCTGGTAGAGGTCTTTATGCTACATTATCTAATATCTAGCAATCAGGTAGAGCCAAACTGAATATTTGGTATTCTTTCATTAACCGAATGTTCGTGAACTTGTAGCATGTTATAGTAATGATTAATCATTTACGTGTCACAAGAGTTTTAGTTTTGAAGAAGACGGGGACTCTTGAGAAGGGACAAGAGGCGATACAGATGCTTGACAAGAACGCTAAGGTGGTTGAGACGTTACAAAAGGAACTGGAGAATGCCCCAGTTCAGATTCAGAGTATTGAGCATGCATATGTGATTACAAACTATTTTAACTTGTATATAGAAATTAACAAATATCATATCTTTTCCAAATTAAGAGTGATGGTGGTTTGCAGGAAAAGCTGGAGCACGAGTGAGTTTCGTTTGAATGACAATGGTTGATCCAAGAAGGCTTCGAGTATGTGATAAACAGACTACACAGAAGTCAGGAATACCTTGAACCGTTGGGGGCTGTGCAAACAAACTTATGGGAGTCCGGGGCTCACTACGGACTTGTTCAAAGTTATGAAAGCTGCAAAGATGGTGTGGCTTTGAAGGACGGCTCCCTATACAATTCGGGGGCCCATGAGAAGTTTCTTAATGCCGTGCGTGAGCTGGAACACACACGATTCCCATACATTGTAGAGCTGTCACAATTTGCAGAGCGTTCGCTCGATGACTTAAGAGTATTGGAGCCCATTGGGTTGGAAAAGGATGGAGATGAAGATGTAGTTACTGCTGGTGGTAGTGGTGATTAGTAGTTTGCATACGGTTTTGTTTAGGTCCAAGTGAGATAGTGTATATCATCATAGGTCTGCTTTTGTTATGCTACTTTTGACTTTTTAGGTCAAACATTAAATCTGCTATAAGAGAATCTGATGAACTGTTATTTATAAACTCTGATGGCTTTTTGTTAAGAAGATTTAAGTAAGATCTGCACACTCACAAACTAAGATCTAATCTAATACAAAAACATTGTTAAAATCTGAGGTAGAGAGAGGTCGAGAAAAATAAACTCGCCCGCTGAGCTCAATTCACTACAACCCTTCATGTTCCTCAGTCTTGTAGACTTTATAAAGTAGTTATATCACTTGTATATCAAATAATTCTATTGAAGGTGGCAAAATGGACAAGTAAGATAATCTCCATACATGATTAACCGAGTCGGTGAGTTGAGTTGACACACTGTCAAAAACAATAAATAAACAAGTAGAATATGGTTATAAGCGTTACATGATATCCATACAATACTTGTATTAGTAGAAAGAATACCACACGTAAAGTAATATGATATATCAATTTTTAAATTTGTTGGTTGATACAATAATATCACATTGTAAAATATCGTGTGATCAAAACATATGAAAGGTTATTAGTTATCAGTTTTTTAAACTTTTTTTTATTATGGTTTGTAATTAAGCTAATTTCTATATATACATTATTACTATTACTATTTCTTTTAGTTTGAATTTAATGTGCTAAATTTCAACTTTTTAAATAAATCTCGATTGAAAGCTAACATTATTATTTGTTTGTAGATTTTCTTAGACAACAATTAGTGTGATTTTTTGATCTTATATTGAATTACCTATTTGTAATATGAGGTTTGGTTTTGTAATTTGTTTTTTTTTTGTTTTTTTTTTCTTACTTCAGTTTTTTTTAATCTTTTGGTCAATCTTTGCAGATTTTAGAATTGAGAATCCCCAATTTTTTCACCTTTGAGCATGTTGTTTGCTCTGATGAATGATAGTTTTGGTATGTGTCAACCCATCCCCCTAAGGATTAAATAGATATTACCAGGAAATTTGATTATTATTGTGAAATTTGATTATTGATAAAATTATCCTTACATTAATATTATTTTTGAATAAAAGCTACGTGCATAAAAATTAGGGGGTGTTAAACGAGTTCAACCTGAAACTGACTCAAACCCGTTTAGACTAAACCTAACCGCCCCGTACGTAGCTCTAAACTCACCAACCTAACTGATATGCTTCCCGCCGCATCGCGCGGGTAAACGACTAGTATATATATATATATATATATATAGGGGATCGCTAGAATGAGAACCACTCCCAGTTATGAGAACCATGAGAACCACTTTCTAGCCATTTGATCAACTTGATGGATGGATGAGATTAAAAGTTACAAAAATTAATATTAAATGGTTTTTGTCTTATTATGTCTTTAATATTATAATCCAAAAGGGTAATTTAGTAAAATAACTCTATTTTGTCTTTTTATCTTTATTGTTTTTTATTAGTTTTTTGTTTTATTATATTATTACTTTTTTTTTTAAACATAACTTTTTTATTAAAAACATTTTAAAATTCAGATTTTTGTAAACATTTTTTATAATTTTTACAATTTAAGTTTTACGTTTTACGTTTTTTTGACGCGCCGTTTTTACGCCGGGTTTTTTCAAGCGTCGTTATTTTAACACGCCGTTTTTTTACGCGCCGTTTTTTAACGCCGTTTTTTCAACGCGCCGTTTTTTACGAGCCAATTTTTTAACGCCGTTTTTTACTCGCCAATTTTTTACGACCCGTTTTACGACCCGTCTTGCGCCCGACTTTTTCACGCGTCATTTTTTCAACGCGCCGTTTTTTAACGCCGTTTTTTCAACAACGTTTTTACGCGCCGTTTTTCAACGCGCCGTTTTTTTACGCGCCAATTTTTTAACGCCGTTTTTTACGCGCCAATTTTTTACGACCCGTCTTGCGCCCGACTTTTACACGCGTCAATTTTTCAACGCGCCGTTTTTTAACGCCGTTTTTTACGCGCCGTTTTTTCAACGCGCCGTTTTACAAGCCGTCCCGTTTTTTGCCGTCCCGTTTTTTGCCGTCCCGTTTTAGCCGTCCCGTTTTTTGCCGTCCCGTTTTTGCCGTCCCGTGTTAGCCGTCCCGTTTTTTGCCGTCCCGTTTTAGCCGTCCCGTTTTTTGCCGTCCCGTTTTTTGTCGTCCCGTTTTTTGCCGTCCCGTTTTAACGCGACGTTTTTTACGTCCCGTTTTAACGCGGCGTTTTTTAAGTCCCGTTTTATTTACGTTTTTTGCCGTCCCGTTTTACACGCGTCAATTTTTCAACGCGCCGTTTTTTAACGCCGTTTTTTACGCGCCGTTTTTTCAACGCGCCGTTTTACAAGCCGTCCCGTTTTTTGCCGTCCCGTTTTAGCCGTCCCGTTTTTTGCCGTCCCGTTTTTTGCCGTCCCGTTTTAGCCGTCCCGTTTTTTGCCGTCCCGTGTTAGCCGTCCCGTTTTTTGCCGTCCCGTTTTAGCCGTCCCGTTTTTTGCCGTCCCGTTTTTTGCCGTCCCGTTTTTTGTCGTCCCGTTTTTTGCCGTCCCGTTTTAACGCGACGTTTTTTACGTCCCGTTTTAACGCGGCGTTTTTTAAGTCCCGTTTTATTTACGTTTTACGAAAAACTTTTTACGTTTTACGAAAAACTTATTTACGTTTTACGTTTTACGTAAAACTTTTTACGTTTTACATAAAAACACCGACCTTTTTACGGCCGACTTTTTTAACGCGCCGCTTTTACGGCCGACTTTTTACGTTAAAAAGTTTACGTTTTTTGTTAAAAAATTTACGTTTTACGTTAAAAAGGTTTACGTTTTACGTTAAAAAATTTAAGTTTAACGTTAAAAAGTTTACGTTTTACGTTAAAAAGTTTACGTTTTATGTTTTTACGTTTTACGTTAAAATATTTACGTTTTACTTTGAAAACTTTACATTTTTACATTAAAAAGTTTACGTTTTACGTTAAAAGTTTACGTTTGACGTTAAAAAATGTATGTTTTACGTATTACGTTAATTTTTTTAATCTTTTTACGTTTTACGTTTATACGTAAAACTTTTTACGTTTTACGTTTTTACGTAAAACTTTTTACGTTTTACGTTTTACGAAACTCTTTTTACGTTTACAATTTACGAAAATCTTTTTACGTTTTACGTAAAACTTTTTTACGTTTTACGAAAAACTTTTTACCTTTTACGTTTTTACGCGTCGCTTTTTAACGTGTCGATTTTTAACGCGTCGCTTTTACGGCCGTCTTTTTACGTTAAAAAGTTTACGTTTTACGTTAAAACTTTTTACTTTTTACGTTTAACGTTTTACATAAAACTTTTTACGTTTTACGTTAAACCTTTTTACGTTAAAACGTAAAACTTTTTACGATTTACGTTTTACGTAAAACTTTTTACGGTTCATGTTTTTACGTTTTACGTTAAAAAAGTTTACGTTTTACATTAAAAAGTTTACGTTTTAATTTTTTTACGTTTACATTTAAAACTCTTTACGTTTTACGTAAAACTCTTTACGTTTTACGTAAAACTCTTTACGTTTTACGTTTTACGAAAAAACATTTACGTTTTACGTTTACCCGAAAACTTGTTTACACAAGACGAACGCACCCATAAATCGCAAAGTCGGTAGGTGTCTCGGATAGATTTTTATCGTCATCGACGGGGGAAAGGAATATAAAAAACCAACAACAACAACAAAACAAAAGCGTATCTCGAAAAAAAAAGGGTTTGGCTCAGATTTTCCGATAATAAAAAGGCTGCAAAATGGGGTTGCAGGTTTAAAAAACCTACCCTCCACCGTCTTTGCCGCGCCATCGTCATCAAAATCAACGTTTTTTTTTTCATCATCGCCTCCCCAAATCCAAACCGACCAAAACCCACAGTTTTTTTTTTCACTATCCAAACATTCAACACATTCGAAATCACTGATCAAAACATTCAACACATTTCACAAAAAACACCAACAGTCAACACATTTGCAAATCACCAACAAAACCCATCAAAACCCCTAAACATATAAAAAAACCATCAGATCCTAGAGAGAGAAACCCACAAGAAATCAACACCCAAATAAATAAGATCAAGAACAGGAGCACCCCTAATATACCCACAAAAATAAGATCATTCAAGAACACATGTGAAGAACACAGGCCAAGAACACATGTGAAGAACACAGGCCAAAAAAAAAACCAGATAAATCATCAACTCGTCGGGAGGAGACCAGGGCCTCCGCCGCTCACGGCGGCGCTGCCGCCGGCCCACCACCCAGCCGTCGAACCGCCACCACTTGAGCTCCGGTCACTACCGGACCACCTACAGTCACCATCCAACGCACCATCGCCCCTGAAACCACCACCCCCACTGACGCCGTTCTCCGCCGCCGTCCCCACGCTATGGTCAACACCACCACCACAACAACAAATCAGTCTTCATCTCATCCCAGATGAAGAACAACAGTTGGTGGTGGTGATTATTGTTGAGACGGAAAGGGGGGGGTGTTTTGGCTGACGGTTGCTGGAAACAGGGTGTTTGCAGGTCTTCATCTTCATCCCAGATGAAGAACACACAGAGAAAGTGGATTTCTCCAAATGTAGAGAGATGGGAACAATATAAGGTTTAATGGAGGAGAGAGAGATGAAATGTGAGAGGTGAAAGAAAAGTCAGGGATTTAATTGAGGAGAGAGAGAGAGAGATAAGACATTTGTAGTAAAAGACCAAAATACCCTTTGTGTTGGCACAATGTGATAGGCTGAGAATGGTTCTCATGGTTCTCATAACTGGGAGTGGTTCTCATTCTAGCGGCTCCCTATATATATATATATATATATATATATAGGGGAGGGTTCATTGGGGAACCGGATAACACTCTTAAAAATTAAACTTAACATGTTAAAAATAAGTTTTTTTTTAAAAAATTCGGCGCTTTTTCTTATCAATACATGTAAAAACATATTATACTACATATACATTTGTAAATTGGGGGGAATACTGCCAGGCAGCTTCACTCCCCCATTGGACCAACCTTTTTTTAATTTAATTTTATTCCCAGTTTAAAATTACGCTTTCGTCCTTCGTTTAAAAAAACGTTTTTGCCCCCAGCTCAAAATAAAATTATAATTTTGCCCCTACATCAAAATTACGCTTTTGCCCTCAGTTCAAAAACTCATTTTTAATTTTGTTCTTAGTTTAAAATTACGGTTTCGCCCTTCGTTTAAAATTACGGTTTTGACCCCCGTTAAAAATAAAATGTTGGTTTTCCCTCTACCTTAAAATTACAATTCTGCCCTTAGCTCAAAATTACGTTTTTGCCCAGAGTTCGAAATAAAATTATGACCCCCCCCCAAGCTCAAAATTATGATTTTCCTCTAAGTTTAAAATTATGATTTCGCCTCTAGCTCAAAATATAATTTCGATTTTGCCCTCTATACAGACATACATGTTATGAGAGAGAAATATTTGGTTTATTTCCCCGCAACGCGGGAAGGGGCAAAAACTAGTTTAATAATAAAATCAAAAACTAAAAATATTAAAAAAAGTTTAAAAAACAGTTAAAAAATACATGTGTTTTAAAATTAACGTAACATGTTAAAAATCAATATTTTCAAAAAAAAAAAATTCAGTGCTTTTCCTTATAAAAATGGGTAGAAACTATTTGAATAAAAAAATTATTTTTTGTAAAAAAAAAATTTTAGCCTTTTTTTAACCGTTTTTTTTATATTTTTTAAGTTTTTTTTATTAGAAATGCTTCTACAAGTATTTAAAAGGATAAGCGTCGAAAAAAAAAATTAAAAAAATTGATTTTTAACATGTTAAGTTAAATTTTTAAGAGTGTTCTCCGGTTCCCCACTTTTTTAGTATTCCCCAATGAACCTTACACTATATATATATATATATATATATATATATATATAGGGAGCCGCTAGAATGAGAACCACCTCCAGTTATGAGAACCATGAGAACCATTTTCAACCAATCAGAATTTGACAACCCAAAGGGTATTATGGTCATTTACCCCATATGTCAAGTCTTTCCTCTCTCTCTTCATTTAATATGGCTGACTAGTTATACATCTCTCTCCTCTCTCCTATTTCATCTCTTATTTTACATCTTCTCTTTCATATTTGTTCCAAAATCTTTAGCAGACACAAATCAAAGCTCAAAAATCTTATGAAAACCCCAAATCAAAAGTCAAAACCAACCACCACACACCATCGTTGATCACCACCGGCTACCACCTCGGGGAGAGACGCTATGGGTGATCTGCAACCCCATCTCCGTTGCTCGTTTGTGCGGCATCTTCGGCCTCCTTTTCCTCTCTGCCACCCCCTTTTGCGACCGGTGTTTGGTGGTGGTTGCATTGGGTTTGGTGGCGGAGCATCACTTACTGGAGGTGGAGGTCCACGGTGGTCGACGATGACGACGCGGTGATGATGATCAGCAAAAGTGATAGGTGTGTTGTAGCGGTGGAGATGGTGTGCCGAAACAGGGGGCCCTGTCGTCCAAAAATGGTAGGTGTTGATTTATTGTGGGTCTCTCTCTCTCTAGAAATGGTGATTTCTTTGTGGGTGTTTTTGATTTATTATGTTCTAGAAACGGTGGGTGTTGATCTATACTGTTCTTGATTTTGTTTGTTGGGTGTTGATTTCTTATGGGTTTCTCTCTCTAGAAATTGTGTTTTCTTGTGGAAGTTTTTTATGATGCTGCTTATTTTTGAATCTGGGTTTGATGTTGAATCTGGGGTTGAATATGGGCTTGATGTTGAATCTGGGTTTGAAAATGGGTTTGATGTTTGAATATGGGTTTGATGTTGAATCTGGGTTTCATGTTGAATCTGGGTTTCATGTTGAATCTGGGTTTGAATATGGGTTTGATGTTTGAATATGGGTTTGATGTTGAATCTGGGTTTGAAATATGTTTGAATGATGTTCTTGTTTCCTTTTGAATGTTCAAATCGTTTGAATATGTTTGAATGATGTTCTTGTCCCTTTTGAATGTTCAAATCGTTTGAATATGTTTGAATGTTGAATCTGGGTTTGAAATATGTTTGAATGCTGTTCTTGTCCCTTTTTGAATGTTTAAATCAGTTGAATATGGGGCCTCATTTGAATCGGCAGTGATGATGTAAAAAAAACTTACGTTGGCGCGGCAAGGTTGGTGGAGGGTAGGTTTTTGAACCCGCAACCCCACTTTGCAGCCTCTGATTATCGGAAAATCTGAGCCAAAACTTCGTTTTTTTTTTCTAGAATCCACTCGTTCTTTTGATTTTTGTTTGTTGGGGTTTTTTTTTTTTTATTCTAGGCGTCGATGATGATAACAATATATCTGAGACGCTTCACTGAGTTTGCGATTTACGGGTGCGTTCATTTTTTCATAAAAAAGTTTTTGTAAAAAAAAATTAAACCGTAAACTTTTTTGACGTAAACCGTAAACTTTTTACTAAAAAGTTTAGGTAAAACGTAAAAGCGTAAAAATAAAAAGATTAGGTAAAACGTAAATGTTGGGTTTTACGTAAAACGTAAACTTTAAACGTAAACTTTAAACGTAAATGTTGGGTTTCGTGTAAAAAAGTTTTTGTGAAAAAAAGGTTCAACCGTAAACTTTTACGTAAAACGTAAAAAGTTTAACTTAAAACTTAAAAAAGTAAAACGTAAAAAGTTTAATGTAAAACTTAAAACGTAAAAAGTTTTACATAAAACGTAAAATTTAAAAACATAAAAAGTTTAACGTAAAACGTAAAATGTTTTACGTAAAATGCAAAACGGAAAAAAACGTTAACGAAAAAAAACCGGGGCGTAAAACGTAAAATACCGACGCGTAAAACGTAAAAAACCGGGGCGAAAAACGAAAAAAACCGACGTGTAAAACGTAAAATAACGTTTACGTAAAAATTGTCGCGTAAAATGTAAAAAACATGTTAACGAAAAAAACCGGGGCGTAAAACGTAAAAAACCGACGTGTAAAACGTAAAATAACGTTAACATAAAAATTGGCGCGTAAAATGTAAAAAAAACGTTAACGTAAAAAACCGGGGCGTAAGACGTAAAAAACCGACGCGTAAAACGTAAAAAACCGACGCGTAAGACGTAAAAAACCGGGGTGTAAAACGTAAAAAACCGACGTGTAAAACGTAAAATAACGTTAACGTAAAAATTGGCGAGTAAAATGTAAAAAAAAACGTTAACGAAAAAAACCGGGGCGTAAAAAAAACGGATCTCTGGGTGCGTTCGTTTTTTCGCGGCGTCGATGATGATAACAATATATCTGAGACACCTCGCAAGTTTGCGATTTCTGGGTGCGTTCGTTTTTGTGTAAAAAAAGTTTTACGTAAAACGTAAAAAGTTTTACGTAAACCGTAAAAAGTTTTACCTAAAACGTAAAACGTAAAAAGTGTTACGTAAAACGTGAAAAAATCGGCTCGTAAAACGTAAAAAGTGTTACGTAAGAAGTAAAAAGTGTTACGTGAAAAAATCGGCGCGTAAAACGTAAAAAGTGTTACGTGAAAAAATCGGCGCGTAAAACGTAAATCGTAAAAAGTGTTAACGTAAAACGTAAAAAGTAAAAAGTTTTTACGTAAAACGTAAAAACATGAACCGTAAAAAGTTTTACGTAAAACGTAAATCGTAAAAAGTTTTACGTTTTAACGTAAAAAGTTTTAACGTAAAACGTAAAAAGTTTTACGTAAAACGTTAAACGTAAAAAGTAAAAAGTTTTAACGTAAAACGTAAAAAGCTTTACGTAAAACGTAAAAGGTTTTACGTAAAACGTAAAAAACCGGCCCGTAAAATGTAAAAAAACATAAACGTAAAAATGTTAACGTAAAAAACCGGCACGTAAAACGTAAAAACGGCGTTAAAAAATTGGCGCGTAAAAAACGGCGTTAAAAAATTGCCTCGTAAAAACGGCGCGTTGAAAAAACCGAGGTTCAAAAACGGCGCGTAAAAAACGGCGTTAAAAAATTGGCGCGTAAAAAAAGGCGCGTTGAAAAAACGGCGCGTTGAAAAAACGGCGCGTTGAAAAAATGACGCGTGAAAAAGTCGGGCGCAAGACGGGTCGTAAAACGGGTCGTAAAAAATTGTCGCGTAAAAAACGGCGTTAAAAAATTGGCTCGTAAAAAACGGCGCGTTGAAAAAACGGCGCGTTGAAAAAACGGCGTTAAAAAACGGCGCGTAAAAAAACGGCGTTGAAAAATTGGCGCGTAAAAAACGGCGCGTAAAAAAACGGCGTGTTAAAATAACGACGCTTGAAAAAACCCGGCGTAAAAACGGCGCGTCAAAAAAACGTAAAACGTAAAAAGTTTAACGTAAAACTTAAATTGTAAAAATTATAAAAAATGTTTAAAAAAATCTGAATTTTAAAATGTTTTTAATAAAAAAGTTATGTTTAAAAAAAAGTAATAATATAATAAAACAAAAAACTAATAAAAAACAATAAAGATAAAAAGACAAAATAGAGTTATTTTACTAAATTACCCTTTTGGATTATAATATTAAAGACATAATAAGACAAAAACCATTTAATATTAATTTTTGTAACTTTTAATCTCATCCATCCATCAAGTTGATCAAAGGGCTAGAAAGTGGTTCTCATGGTTCTCATAACTGGGAGTGGTTCTCATTCTAGCGATCCCCTATATATATATAGGGTATATATATATATACATACATATATGTATATATATATATAGGGGATCGCTAGAATGAGAACCACCACGAGTTATGAGAACCACGAGAACCGCGCCCCGCGGGTGGCCGTCGGCGACGAAATTTTTTTTACACCTAGATCCGTATATTTTAGCGGGGGGTTTAAATTTTCGGTTCAAACGGCGCGCCCGAGGGGGTAGTTTTTTACGCCCAAAGTTTGGGTTTTTTTAATTTTTTTAATTTTTCTTTTTTTTTTTACCAAACTTTGGGCGTAAAAAACTACCCCCTCGGGCGCGCCGTTTGAACCGAAAATTTAAACCCCCTGCTAAAATATACGGATCTAGGTGTAAAAAAAATTTCGTCGCCGACGGCCACCCGCGGGGCGCGGTTCTCGTGGTTCTCATAACTCGTGGTGGTTCTCATTCTAGCGGCTCCCTATATATATATACATACATATATGTATATATATATATATATGTATAGGGAGCCGCTAAAATAGAAACCACCTACAGTTGTAAGAAACGCGAGAACCACTCTCAACCAATCAGGAAAATGTGTAATTTGGTCATTTCCTATAAATGTCTAATCTCTCATCTCTCCTCTGCCTTTATAGTTGCAGAGATTGAAACTTTCTCTCTCTTGACCCTATCTCTCATCTCTCTTTCAAAATCACATCCTGTGCAAAATTTTCTCTCCTTCAACTTTGATGAAGATGGAAGGATCATAATCTTCATCGTCTTCAGCCTATGAACACAACCATCATCATCATCTTTAGCTTATGAACACAACCGGCACCACATCCACACCGGCGACCCCCAAACACCACCGTTTCAGTCGCCGGAGTTTCAGACGCCGAAGACGACGATGGTGAATGGCGGGTTTGACAGTGACGGAGTATCAATCGCCGGCTGAATTGTTTTTTTGCGGCGGTGTGTCGGTGACGGTTGATGAAGGCGGTGGTGGTGGGTCAGCCACACCTGTGACGGCGACGGTGGTGGTGGGTCACCCACACCTCTGACGGCGGCCCCCACACCTGTGACGGCGGCCCCCACCTTTCTCCGGCGACGGTGGTGGGTTTTTTGACGGCGATGATGGGTTTTTTGACGGCGATGATGGTGTTCCTTGATAACTTGATTCAGTGGTTATTTCTATCTCTCTGACGGCGGTATTTCTTGTTGGTATTGATCCGTTGGTATATCTTGTTGTTGGTATTTCTTTGAAATTTTGTGGTTTAGATCTGTTGATATTGATCTGTTGGTTTTAGATATGTTGGTATTGATCTGTTGGTATTTCTTTGAAATTTTGTGGGTATCTTTGAATTTTTATGGGTTTGAAATTTTGTGGGTTTGTTTTGATGACATTGTTTTGATGACGTCTATATGTTGACATTGATCTGATGGTATTTCTTGGTCTCCAGATCTCGTTTGTGCTGTTGATGACATTGTTTTGATGTTGTTGGTCCCCAGATCTCGTTTTGCCGTTGATGGATTGGGCGGGCGATGATGCGAAAAAAAAACACGTAGATGTTGATGACGAAGGCGCGGCGAGGACGGCGGAGGGTATGTTTTTTGAACCTGCAACCCCACTTTTGCAGCTTTTTGATTATCGGATATTCTGAGCCAAACCCCGTTTTTTTTCAAGATACACTTTGTTTCGATGTTGTTGGTTTTTATTTTCCGCCCCTAGTCGATGATGATAACAATTAATCTGAGACACCTCCCGAGTTTGCGATTTATAGGTGCGTTCGTTTTTGCGTAAAAAAGTTTTTGTAAAAAAAAAGTTAACCGTAAACTTTTTAACGTAAACCGTAAACTTTTTAACGTAAACCGTAAACTTTTTTAACGTAAAATGTAAAAATGTAACGTAAAAAGTTTTACGTAAAACGCAAGAAGTTTTACGTAAAACGTAAAAATTTTAACGTAAAACGTAAAAAGTTTTACATAAAACGTAAAACGTAAAAATTTTAACGTAAAACGTAAAAAGTTTTACGTAAAACGTAAATTGTTTTACGTAAAACGTAAAAAGTTTAACGTAAAACTTAAAACGTAAAAAGTTTAACGCAAAACGTAAAACGTAAAAAATGTAAAAAAACGGCGCGTTAAAAAACGTGTAAAAAACGACGCGTTAAAAAACTATGCTTGAAAAAACGGCGCGTAAAAAACGGCGCGTTAAAAACGACTCTTGAAAAAGCCCGGTGTAAAAAACGGCGCGTTAAAAAAACGACGCTTGAAAAAACCTGGCTTTAAAACGGCACGTAAAAAAAACGACGCTTGAAAAAGCCCCGCGTGTAAAAAAAAATCTAAATTTAAAAATTCTTTTAATAAAAAAATTATGTTTAAAAAATAAAAACTAATATAATAATACAAAAAACTAATAAAAAACAATAAAGACAAAAAGTCAAAATCGAGTCATTTTACTAAATTACCCTTTTGGATTAAAATATTAAAGACATAATAAGACAAAAAGTATTTAATATTATTTTTTTGTTACTTTTAATCTCATCCATTGATCTTGAAGATCCAATGGTTAGGAACTGGTTCTCGCGGTTCTTACAACTGGAGGTGGTTTTCATTTTTGTGGTCCCCTATATATATGTGTATATATATATATATATATATATATATATATATATATAGGGGAAGGTTCAAATGAAAACCAATAGTTATTATGAAAACTCGAAAACTAATTAAAAAAGCCAAAAAAACATACCAATTTTTTTTAGGGGTATTGTGAAAAACATACCAATGCTTATCTATACTATAAGCATGATGTACAATAAAAGTGGTTTTCATTTCACCAGATCCAAAGGACTTCTTAAAGTCATTGAAATTTCTTTAAAACACCCCTAAAACATGATGTACAAGTCTTTTAAGCACCAGAAAACTTCACTTTCCACTTATACCCTTTCCCCTAAACTAAACACGCGGACACACAAACTAGGGTTTCTCCCATCTCTCATTTGGTCCGCCGCTCATCCTCTCATCCTCTGCTCTCTCTCTATGGCGATTGCTCATCAGGCCTCTCTCTCGGATCTCGCCAGATCCGAGGATTTCACCAGATCGATGAAGGTAACCTCCTTTTCTCTCTCTCTCTCTCTCTCAAACTTAGTTTCAATTAGGTTTTCATGTCTCATTTTCTCCGCCTCCATCTGCTCTTTTCTCCCAATGACGATCTGGAGCTGCTTTCTCTAGGCAAACACGCAAATCCCGTTTTCTCTTTCACCGTTATCGGAGGTAACTTTTGGTCCTTATTCTTCTCCGGCATCGATATTCCATTTTCAATTTCAACTACTTGCTTTATTCAACGCTTTCGTGCACAAGCCCTAGCTTTTCGATGTGTATTGTGACATCTGTGTGTAATTTAGTCGTTAGGGTGCCTAAATATCGGTGAAACACTTCAGATCTGCTTTTTAGATGTTGAATTCATGTTTTTATTGAAATTTATTGTTGTAATGAACGTGATTAGGTCATTTGAAGCGAGAATACCTAGGTCGATTTGCTTTTGGTCTACACGATGTATTGAGGGGTATTTTAGATCTAAATGGTCAAAACATTTTTTCATTGAATAATCACGGATGGATAATCTGCAGGATGTAATTTCTGTAGAAGTAAATTTGTAACACTTTTGTTTGTTTGTTTTGGATGTTACAGAAGACAGCAACCATTGATAGTACAAAACTTCCAAAGGGGTAAGTTATTTATGATTAGTGCATTTATGTTTGTAGTTCTTTTGCTGTTGGGCATTTTGTAATTATTTTTTATTTAAAAATTGCAAGGAATGAGCCCCCGAAAGAGTTTATACAAGCCAAAAAGCATTATACTGAAGCTCTCATTGACGGGCGAGTGCATTTTAAACTTTTTGATGACTGCTATGTCCAGGTAAGTTTTTTTGTTGGATGTTTGAGATTATATTGTTTTGTGTTATTCAACATATTTAATATTACTTAGTAAGTTAGCATGGTTGATTATGATTAATCTTGTTTTCTCTCTAGGCTGGTGAGGGCGAAGATAATTACATATGCAGAGTTGTTGAAATGTTTGAAGGAGTAGAAAAGAAACCTTATTTTTGTGCTCAGTGGTTTTATAGAGCCAAAGATACGGTAATCTATATTTCAACAAGCTTAGGAATTCTAATATTCAATATTTTGGTTCTGATATTCGTATTCCTATTTCCATTTCAGGTCATTCAGGCTTGTTCTAACCGTATTGATGACAAACGTATATTCCTTTCTGAAATAAAGGATGACAATCCTCTTGATTGTCTTGTGGTGGTGATGATTGTTAGGACTGGTTGCCGTCTGATGTCATGGTGGAGCGAGTTCCTTTGGAGATTTGGAGACAGAGGGCCAATGTGATGCGTGTAAGAAGCCTGTGTTGAATAGGTTTTCTAATGGGGTCGCAGTTGTGGTTAGTCCGGTTATGGATGCAGCTTGGCCTGCGCTCGGTGGATGCAGCTTGGCCTGCGTTCGTGTTTGTATGTTAATTTTAGTTACCGAACGCAAACGAACGTTCATGAACACAAACAAACACAAACTAATGCTCATGAACACAAACAAGCGTACATGAACACCATTGATGCTTATTAAATATTTTATTTGTCGGAACTCGGAACTGTGAAGTACTTAAATAAAACATAAAAATTAAAAACACTAATGAACTATAGACACAAATGAACATAAACGAACACGTTCCTGATTGTTCACGAACAGAAATGAACAAACGCGACCTGTATTCATGTTCGTTCATTTAACTAAACGAACGAAATTCTTGTTCGTGTTTGTTCGTTTCCCGTCAGACGATTTACGAACTGTTTACTAAAAGTTCAGTTCGTTTGCAGAATTGCAGCCCTAATTCCATTTGTTTTCACCAATAAAGTATGCTACTACTTTTAATAACTTTCAAAGTATGTTGCAATTTATTATTAGAACATGTACAATATCTTGCCAGTTCAGTTAACTCTACATAAGTACACATATATTTAGTTTAGAAATTTGGATTGTGCTTAATGTGCTATACTATTGACAGCCAGTCTTCGACAATTCTTGAACCGACTTTTCAAATGGATCAACTGCATGACCCTGCAGATTTTTTTGCAGCCTATGAGAAGTTCGAAAGTACACTACTCTTCTCTAATCTTTTGATTCAATGTTAATTGATGTTAGATAGTGTGACACTGTTACACCACTAATCTATACCATTTTAAAATTAATTTCCAGACACCCGTAAAGAATTGAAGAAACAGAGAGGTGAAGACCTAAATGAGCCCCAAATTCCCACTACTGCTAGGCAACGTCGACCTGAAATGCCACGGTACTATTGCAAATTTGCAATACCGAGTTTACTTTTTTATTTTACTGAATTGTGCTCTTTTTAAATTCTAATGGTGTGAAGGGGACTTCCATATATGAGCTCCTCCTTTTTCCGTCTCTCCTCCTATGTGGGACAAGTTCCATTTTCCCACTCTTTTTCCCTTCCATTTTTCTTAACTTATGTTAGTTACAGTCCCAACTTTGATCATCGATATCTCATTCATCTTAGCTCCAATTTGGCTGTGGTTTGGTTCGTTGTAAAGCCCTTACAACATAGATAACAAACCCACAAAATATTAATTATATTAATGTCACACCCTGATTTCCTGGTGGGCCCAAACTTAGGATTTAAGCGTGACGGTTGGATAACAGTATCACAATTGGTAGTGGAAGTTAAGGATGATAAATTACAAGTATAAAAACTTGAAATTATATTAAATAAAATTCATAGCATTGTGTTCGATGTAAATATCACACGAGGCAGGATTAAAATATAAAGGACTTTAGAGATAACATGTCTTTAGCCATGGAGTCGCAAATTCCAAAGCTTTATCGCCGAACTGTAACCAACCTACTATTGAGGTTCGCTACCTACGGTCAATCTTTAAAAATACGTGAGCTTTCGCCGATAAATACTATTAAACGACTCTTTTGAAAAATCTTTTGAAAATCATTTGATATAAATGATAACCATTTGGTATCATTTATTTTATTTTCAGATAGATTTCTTGTTACCAGATTTACATGCTTGTCAATACATTCTTGTCACCAGATATACACACCGTTTCATACAGTTCGTCTATCAGTTGTATGCCTACACCGTACGCTTATTTATGGCCATTATAATGAATGAGTCGGGATGCCCATACACGATACTATTACCCCCCCCCCCAATTGTTTAATGTTATTCAAGAAAAATGGACTAAACATGATTCTTGCATTTCTATGGACGCATTTGCCCCTTTTGCAAATACCCGCTCCAATTGGCTATTGCCATATTCCAAGTTTTATAAATAAAAATAGGCTAAAAGTATTTACCTGTGCTAGCTGTAAAACAGTGTATTTCATTCTCGTAGCACAACCGTACTCAAAGTTTATTACTTTAGGTGCGATTATCTGGAGGGCTCTATAGTTCTGATTGATTGAAACATTATCCATTAGAATGTTTACGGGTCAATTTAAGTCTTTTGACTTTCACTTGTTAACTTAGAATAACGCACGGTTTGGCTAGATTAAGCGTTGACCAGATAGAATGTGGTTTATACCTGTACGAGTGAAGAGTCTTGTGTGATATGAGTTATTTAACCAAACATTCTAAATTGGAATGGTTTTGAAAATGTTTGACATGTTATGACTAGTTTATATAGTTTATGCTATTTTAACTAGTCGTATGTGTAAATATGCGTTCGGATGTTAAAACAGGTTTGTGACGAGTCTGACTTGCTTAATTATGTTTCATGATGTAATACATTCCGTTTTGAAGCCAGAACACTTGTTGCATATGCTTAGAATCTTATTCTTTGATTAATTGCAAAAATGCCATTTAGAAATATATGTTTGACTCGTCACTTGACCTACTTAAACGTGAAGATCATGAAATATGATTGCTGGGAATTATACCCTATATCATGATGGTCATGTAGTTGGTTTTAATTAAAATTGGAGTTCACAAAAGTTTCCTTAATTCGTGTAGGTAAAAAGGGTGTTGCACTCTCTTCACGAAGGAGAAGATACAAGAAAGTCTTGAGCGAATGGATGTATTGGTAAAACAGGAAGAGATACAAGAGACTCCCCGTATTTTGTTTTTAGCGTTTTGTCCAGCTACTTGCCGGTTTTGTACTCTTCTTGTTTTTAATTACATCTACTTCCTTGTTTTGTACTCTTCTTGTAGATATATAACGCCGAAGCAACATCGAAAAAGATTTACCCGAGTATATCACCAAAGAATCGATAAACTAACAGAAAAACCAGTGCCAACATATCACGAATAAGAAACTAACTTAAGTATATACAATATATTACGAGACGACGAATAAACTAGCGGTAAACGAGTACCCTATTGTAAATCGCCACTCCCGCCGCATCGCGCGGGTAAATGACTAGTATATATATATATATATAGGTATCGGTCCAATTAAGAACCAATACAAGTTGTGAGAATGATGAGAACTTTTACTTCCGTGCGAGTTGAACTTCAATTTTTTTGCACAAACGTAGATAACAATACTATAAACAAATCTGCAAAAACAAAAAAAAAATTGTCGAGTCGGTAGTTACATCTGATGTTAGTTTTATTTACGCCTAATAATTTTTTTTACACCCTATGTAAATTTTTGCATGCGACCGTTTTTTTTGCTGTAACAAGTGATTTTTTTAAGATTTTGAGAATTTTTTTTTTTTTGGAAAAACCTTTTGTAAGACCTAGTTCTCATGGTTTTCACAACTTAAGGTGGTTCTCATTTTACCCTTTCCATATATATATATAGGGGAAGGTTAAAATGAGAACCACCTCGAGTTGTAAGAACCGCAGGAACTACACCGTGTGGGGCGCGGTGGACCAAATTTTTTTGTTCATAAACGTAGATGCATGTATAAAAAAAATTTGTAAAAAAAAATAAAAAAAAAAAATGTCGTGTGTGTAGTTTTGAGCGCCACAAGTTTGTGTTTACGGGACCCGTAAATCTAGCCGGAAAATTTACGGGTCCCGAAAACACAAACTTGTGTTGCTCAAAACTACACCCACGACATTTTTTTTGAATTTTTTTTTACAGATGTTGTTTTTATACATGCATCTACGTTTCTGAAAAAAAAAATTTGGTCCACCAAGGCCCGGATCAAAAAGTTCTCGCGGTTCTTACAACTCGAGGTGGTTCTCATTTTAACTTAATCTTATATATATATATATATATATGGAGCCGCTAAAATGAAAACCACCCCCAGTTGTAAGAACCACGAGAACCACTCTCCACCAATCAAACTTTGCCACATATGAACTTTTATATTATATTCTAAAGGGTATTTTGGTCTTTTACTCCTAATGTCTAATCCCATGTCATATATCTCTGCCATTTAAAAGATTTACAGATCTCCTCTCTCATCAAAATTCAAATCTCATCCATCTCTCTCCTGATTTGAATCTGCAACCCATCCTTTTTCTCTCTCTTCTTAACCATTTCTTTCTTCCCCAGCTTTCTTTCTTTGTTTCTATATTTGCTTCCGTCAATCTGCAACTCATTAAGGCTTTAAGAAAATATGCAGGAGAGAGAGTTGGTGGTGGGAGGTGGTGGGAGGTGGCGGAAGACGGTGGTGGGGGGTGGTGTGTTCGGAAGTCGGTGGTGGGGGGCAGGTGGTTGGTGTGTTCGGAAGTCGGACATCGAGACGCAAACCTTCAGGTGGTTGGTGTGTTTGGAAGTCGGAAGTCGGACATCGGGCCGGTGGTTGGTGCGACCCTCTGTCTTTCTCCGGTGGTGGGTTTTGATGGTAGTGGAGCCTGGCGACGGTTTCCTTCTAGGTAAGCCTGAGTTTTTATCCTCTTTCTTTCTTAAATCCATTTATTTTTCTTTCCTTCTTCGGGATTGTCACGTGATGTTTCAGAAGGTGTTCAGTTCGATTACGTGTTGATCAGGAAGGGTCAGTGAAGATGGATGGTGTTAATGTTGAAGATGACGATGTTGATGGTGACGACGGCAGCCGGCCGGCGCCGGAGCTGCACCTGCGACGACTGTAGTAGAGGTGAGTGTGTTTGGTTCAAGTTCGGCTTAGATTTCGTGCTCAGATTCTGATGTGGTTTGAGTTTTGGTTCGGGTTAGCTTCGGGTTCACTTCAGATTTTGTCGGGTTTTCAGCTCGGTTTCGGGTCTCGGTCAAAGCTGGTCAGCCGCGGTTCGGGTGTGGTTCGACGGGTCAGATTGTGGTTGGTGACAATTTGGGTCAACTAGTCAAACCCGGTCAACTCGGTTTGGTGGTGGTTGCATTGGGTTTGGTGGCGGAGCATCACTTACTGGAGGTGGAGGTCCACGGTGGTCGACGATGACGACGCGGTGATGATGATCAGCAAAAGTGATAGGTGTGTTGTAGCGGTGGAGATGGTGTGCCGAAACAGGGGGCCCTGTCGTCCAAAAATGGTAGGTGTTGATTTATTGTGGGTCTCTCTCTCTCTAGAAATGGTGATTTCTTTGTGGGTGTTTTTGATTTATTATGTTCTAGAAACGGTGGGTGTTGATCTATACTGTTCTTGATTTTGTTTGTTGGGTGTTGA
Organism: Helianthus tuberosus; assembly: GCA_030545235.1. Classification (NCBI taxonomy): domain Eukaryota; kingdom Viridiplantae; phylum Streptophyta; class Magnoliopsida; order Asterales; family Asteraceae; genus Helianthus; species Helianthus tuberosus. The sequence goes on from CM060416.1 coordinate 126,846,346, forward strand.
TTTCTTATGGGTTTCTCTCTCTAGAAATTGTGTTTTCTTGTGGAAGTTTTTTATGATGCTGCTTATTTTTGAATCTGGGTTTGATGTTGAATCTGGGGTTGAATATGGGCTTGATGTTGAATCTGGGTTTGATGTTTGAATATGGGTTTGATGTTGAATCTGGGTTTCATGTTGAATCTGGGTTTCATGTTGAATCTGGGTTTGAATATGGGTTTGATGTTTGAATATGGGTTTGATGTTGAATCTGGGTTTGAAATATGTTTGAATGATGTTCTTGTTTCCTTTTGAATGTTCAAATCGTTTGAATATGTTTGAATGATGTTCTTGTCCCTTTTGAATGTTCAAATCGTTTGAATATGTTTGAATGTTGAATCTGGGTTTGAAATATGTTTGAATGCTGTTCTTGTCCCTTTTTGAATGTTTAAATCAGTTGAATATGGGGCCTCATTTGAATCGGCAGTGATGATGTAAAAAAAACTGACGTTGGCGCGGCAAGGTTGGTGGAGGGTAGGTTTTTGAACCCGCAACCCCACTTTGCAGCCTCTGATTATCGGAAAATCTGAGCCAAAACTTCGTTTTTTTTTTCTAGAATCCACTCGTTCTTTTGATTTTTGTTTGTTGGGTTTTTTTTTTTTTTTTTTATTCTAGGCGTCGATGATGATAACAATATATCTGAGACGCTTCACTGAGTTTGCGATTTACGGGTGCGTTCATTTTTTCATAAAAAAGTTTTTGTAAAAAAAAATTAAACCGTAAACTTTTTTGACGTAAACCGTAAACTTTTTACTAAAAAGTTTAGGTAAAACGTAAAAGCGTAAAAATAAAAAGATTAGGTAAAACGTAAATGTTGGGTTTTACGTAAAACGTAAACTTTAAACGTAAACTTTAAACGTAAATGTTGGGTTTCGTGTAAAAAAGTTTTTGTGAAAAAAAGGTTCAACCGTAAACTTTTACGTAAAACGTAAAAAGTTTAACTTAAAACTTAAAAAAGTAAAACGTAAAAAGTTTAATGTAAAACTTAAAACGTAAAAAGTTTTACATAAAACGTAAAATTTAAAAACATAAAAAGTTTAACGTAAAACGTAAAATGTTTTACGTAAAATGCAAAACGGAAAAAAACGTTAACGAAAAAAAACCGGGGCGTAAAACGTAAAATACCGACACGTAAAACGTAAAAAACCGGGGCGAAAAACGAAAAAAACCGACGTGTAAAACGTAAAATAACGTTTACGTAAAAATTGTCGCGTAAAATGTAAAAAACATGTTAACGAAAAAAACCGGGGCGTAAAACGTAAAAAACCGACGTGTAAAACGTAAAATAACGTTAACATAAAAATTGGCGCGTAAAATGTAAAAAAAACGTTAACGTAAAAAACCGGGGCGTAAGACGTAAAAAACCGACGCGTAAAACGTAAAAAACCGACGCGTAAGACGTAAAAAACCGGGGTGTAAAACGTAAAAAACCGACGTGTAAAACGTAAAATAACGTTAACGTAAAAATTGGCGAGTAAAATGTAAAAAAAAACGTTAACGAAAAAAACCGGGGCGTAAAAAAAACGGATCTCTGGGTGCGTTCGTTTTTTCGCGGCGTCGATGATGATAACAATATATCTGAGACACCTCGCAAGTTTGCGATTTCTGGGTGCGTTCGTTTTTGTGTAAAAAAAGTTTTACGTAAAACGTAAAAAGTTTTACGTAAACCGTAAAAAGTTTTACCTAAAACGTAAAACGTAAAAAGTGTTACGTAAAACGTGAAAAAATCGGCTCGTAAAACGTAAAAAGTGTTACGTAAGAAGTAAAAAGTGTTACGTGAAAAAATCGGCGCGTAAAACGTAAAAAGTGTTACGTGAAAAAATCGGCGCGTAAAACGTAAATCGTTAAAAGTGTTAACGTAAAACGTAAAAAGTAAAAAGTTTTTACGTAAAACGTAAAAACATGAACCGTAAAAAGTTTTACGTAAAACGTAAATCGTAAAAAGTTTTACGTTTTAACGTAAAAAGTTTTAACGTAAAACGTAAAAAGTTTTACGTAAAACGTTAAACGTAAAAAGTAAAAAGTTTTAACGTAAAACGTAAAAAGCTTTACGTAAAACGTAAAAGGTTTTACGTAAAACGTAAAAAACCGGCCCGTAAAATGTAAAAAAACATAAACGTAAAAATGTTAACGTAAAAAACCGGCCCGTAAAACGTAAAAACGGCGTTAAAAAATTGGCGCGTAAAAAACGGCGTTAAAAAATTGCCTCGTAAAAACGGCGCGTTGAAAAAACGGCGCGTTGAAAAAATGACGCGTGAAAAAGTCGGGCGCAAGACGGGTCGTAAAACGGGTCGTAAAAAATTGTCGCGTAAAAAACGGCGTTAAAAAATTGGCTCGTAAAAAACGGCGCGTTGAAAAAACGGCGCTTTGAAAAAACGGCGCGTTGAAAAAACGGCGTTAAAAAACGGCGCGTAAAAAAACGGCGTTGAAAAATTGGCGCGTAAAAAACGGCGCGTAAAAAAACGGCGTGTTAAAATAACGACGCTTGAAAAAACCCGGCGTAAAAACGGCGCGTCAAAAAAACGTAAAACGTAAAAAGTTTAACGTAAAACTTAAATTGTAAAAATTATAAAAAATGTTTAAAAAAATCTGAATTTTAAAATGTTTTTAATAAAAAAGTTATGTTTAAAAAAAAGTAATAATATAATAAAACAAAAAACTAATAAAAAACAATAAAGATAAAAAGACAAAATAGAGTTATTTTACTAAATTACCCTTTTGGATTATAATATTAAAGACATAATAAGACAAAAACCATTTAATATTAATTTTTGTAACTTTTAATCTCATCCATCCATCAAGTTGATCAAAGGGCTAGAAAGTGGTTCTCATGGTTCTCATAACTAGGAGTGGTTCTCATTCTAGCGATCCCCTATATATATATATATATATATATAGGGGACCGCTAAAATGAGAACCACCTCCAGTTGTAAGAACCACGGGAACCACTTTCTGGGCATTAGATTTTCAAAATTAATGGATGAGATTAAGAGTAGTTAAAAATAATATTAAATTCTTTTTTATTATTATGTCTGTAATATTTTAATATAAAAGGGTATTTAAGTTATTTTGTTTTTTTTTTGTCTTATTAATTTTATGGTTTTTTATTACATTCTTGTCCTCTTGCATTAATTGTTTTTTTTCTAAATCAGATTTTTTTATTAAACAACATTTTGAAATCAGATTTTTTAATAAAAAAAATTTACGCGCGTTTTTTACGACCCGTTTTTTACGCGCGTTTTTTTATGACTCGATTTACGCTCCGTTTTTTCACGCCGTTTTTGCGACCGGGTTTTTAGTGTCGTTTTTTATGCCCGGTTTTACGCACCGTTTTTTTGTCGCGCCGTTTTTTACGTCACTTTCTACAAGCGTTTTTACGCCCCATTTTTTACGCCCCGTTTTTACGCGCCGTTTTAGCGTCCCGTTTTTAAGCGCCGTTTATACGGGCCGTTTTACGCGCCGTTTTTTTACGCCCCTTTTTTTCACGCCGTTTTTTGCGACCCGGTTTTTACGTGCAGCTTTTTATTCCCGGTTTTACGCACCGTTTTTATAGCGCCGTGTTTTACGTCCCGTTTTTACGCGCTGTTTTTTTGCCCCGTATTTTACGTCCTGTTTTTACGCGACGTTTTTACGACCCGTTTTACACGCCTTTTTTTACGCCCCCGTTTTTTACGTGCGTTTTTTTTACGACACGTTTTTCGCCCCGTTTTTTTCACGCCGTTTTTGCGACCATGTTTTTACGCACTGTTTTTTATGCCCGGTTTTACGCGCCGTTTTTACGCCCCGTATTCACGCCCCTTATTTACGCGCCGTTTTATCACCCGGTTTTTAAGAGCCATTTTTTGCGCCCCGTTGTCACGCGTCGTTTTTTTCGCGCGTCGATTTTTGCGCCCCCTTTCTTACACATGCGTTTTTAAACTTTTTTTACGGTTTTAAACTTATTCTTTTACGAAAACTTTTTTTTACAGTTTTAAATTTTTTTTTTACAAAAACTTTTTTGACGTTTTACGTTTTACAATTTACATAACACAATGTTTTACGTTTTACATAATAAGGTTTTACGTTTTACAATTTACATAAAAAAGTTTACGTTTTACACATGACATAAAAAAAGTTTTACGTTTCACATAGAAGTTTACGTTTTACGTTTAAAGTTTACGTTTTACGTTGTACGTTTTACAGGTTACATAAAAAAAATTTACGTTTTACGTTAAAAAGTTTTTACAAAAAAAAAAAAAGTTTTACGTTTTACGTTAAAAAGTTTTTACATAAAAGTTTTACGTTTTACGTTTTACGTTTTACGTTTTACGTTAAAAAGTTTACATTTTACGTTTTACGTTATAAAGTTTACGTTTTACGTTTTATGTTTTATGTTTTACGTTAAAAAGTTTACGTTTTACGTTAAATAGTTTTTACATAAAAGTTTTTACACAGCCACCACCTCCAACACCACCGCCGCGAACACCGTCGGGCCACCCCCAAAACCGATGTTGGAAGTATAAATGTTTCGTATAACAGATTTTTCAAAAATCGGGCAGAGTTTCCTCTGTTTTTGGACAATCCCGACAACTAAGTGTCGCTTTATTTTTTTAAAATACAACAATATACCAATCAGAATTATCAATATATATAGTTTTCGTCGAATTGTCAAAACATAACAAATTTCTAATTCAGTCGGTTCGAGCTCGGGACGCGTATAACTAAAAATCTATAACTATATAAACAAGATTTTCGCATTGTTTAAATTGTTACCGGGTCTTTGACCAGTTGACTGACTTTGACGTTCGTTGACTGAGCCTTTGACTGCCGTTGACTGAGTTAACCCGACATCGAACCGAGTTGACCGGGTTTGACTAGTTGACCCAAATTGTCACCAACCACAATCTGACCCGTCGAACCACACCCGAACCGCGGCTGACCAGCTTTGACCGAGACCCGAAACCGAGCTGAAAACCCGACAAAATCTGAAGTGAACCCGAAGCTAACCCGAACCAAAACTCAAACCACATCAGAATCTGAGCACGAAATCTAAGCCGAACTTAAACCAAACACACTCACCTCTACTACAGTCGTCGCAGGTGCAGCTCCGGCGCCGGCCGGCTGCCGTCGTCACCATCAACATCGTCATCTTCAACATTAACACCATCCATCTTCACTGACCCTTCCTGATCAACACGTAATCGAACTGAACACCTTCTGAAACATCACGTGACAATCCCGAAGAAGGAAAGAAAAATAAATGGATTTAAGAAAGAAAGAGGATAAAAACTCAGGCTTACCTAGAAGGAAACCGTCGCCAGGCTCCACTACCATCAAAACCCACCACCGGAGAAAGACAGAGGGTCGCACCAACCACCGGCCCGATGTCCGACTTCCGACTTCCAAACACACCAACCACCTGAAGGTTTGCGTCTCGATGTCCGACTTCCGAACACACCAACCACCTGCCCCCCACCACCGACTTCCGAACACACCACCCCCCACCACCGTCTTCCGCCACCTCCCACCACCTCCCACCACCAACTCTCTCTCCTGCATATTTTCTTAAAGCCTTAATGAGTTGCAGATTGACGGAAGCAAATATAGAAACAAAGAAAGAAAGCTGGGGAAGAAAGAAATGGTTAAGAAGAGAGAGAAAAAGGATGGGTTGCAGATTCAAATCAGGAGAGAGATGGATGAGATTTGAATTTTGATGAGAGAGGAGATCTGTAAATCTTTTAAATGGCAGAGATATATGACATGGGATTAGACATTAGGAGTAAAAGACCAAAATACCCTTTAGAATATAATATAAAAGTTCATATGTGGCAAAGTTTGATTGGTGGAGAGTGGTTCTCGTGGTTCTTACAACTGGGGGTGGTTTTCATTTTAGCGGCTCCATATATATATATATATATATATATATATAATTACGCTAAAATGAAAACCACATCCAGTTGTAAGAACCGAGAGAACCAATTTCTAACCACTAGATTAACAAGATGGATGAATGAGATTTAAAGTAGTTAATATTAATATTAAATAGTTTTTGTCTTATTATGTTTTTAATATTTTAATCAAAAAGGATAGTTTAGTAAAATTACTTTTTTTTGTCCTTTAGTCTTTATTATTTTTTATTACTTTTTTTATTATATTACTTTTTATTTTTTAAACATAATTTTTTATTAAAAACATTTTTAAATTCAGATTTTTTAACAAAACAATTTATTTTACGCGCCGGTTTTTGCACGCCGTTTTTTCGCCCGGTTTTTTTACGCGCCGTTTTTAACGCGTCGTTTTTTGCACACCGTTTTTTACGCTCGGCTTTTTCAAGCGGCGTCTTTTTAAAGCGCTGTTTTTTACATCCCGTTTTAACGCGGCATTTTTTATGTCCCGTTTTTTTCGCGGCGTTTTTATGCCCCGTATTCACGCCCCTTTTTAGGCGCCGTTTTATGACACGGTTTTTCACGTTAAGCTTTTTACGTTTTACGTTAAACTTCTTACATTTCGCTTTTTACTTTTTTAATGCGTAGTTTTTGCACGCCGTTTTTTACGCTCCGCTTTTTCAAGCGTCGTTTTTTTAACGCGCCGTTTTTTACGTCCCGTTTTAACGTGGCGTTTTTTACGTCCCTTTTTTTCGTGGCGTTTTTATGCCCCGTATTCACGCCCCTTGTTTAGGCGTCGTTTTATCACACGGTTTTTTACGTTTTACAATTAGCGTAGAAAAAGTTTTACGTTTTTACGTTATATAGTTTTTACGTAAAATTTTACGTTTTACGTTTTACGTTAAACTTTTTAAACTTTTTACGTTTTACGTTAAACTTTTTATGTTTTACGTTTTATGTTAAACTTTTTACGTTTTACGTTAAACTTTTTACTTTTTACGTTAAAATTTTTACATTTTACGTTAAACTTTTTACGTTTTACGTTTTTACGTTTAACGTTTTATGTTAAACTATTTACGTTTTACGTTTTTACGGAAAACGGTCAGAGTTTCCTCTGTTTTTCGAGTAAGCCGACTACTCAAGTTGTCGTTATCTTTTCAAAACTCAACAATATAAACACAATATATAAAATTTCTTTCAAAATGCCAAACGTAACAAGTCACTAAAGTATCGGTTCGAGCTTGGTGCGCGTTAACTAAATAAAATCTAAACTAACGTAATAATAACTCGCTACCGAACCGCAAGACCCGAACCGAGACCGAGCCGATGCTTGACCCAAACAACTCTGAATCTGACCCGGTTTGACTGAGTCGCCGACCTGAAGCTTCCGAACCGGGTTGAACCAAACCCGCACCCACTGACCCGAAACTCGACCCACGGCTGACGCGAATAAAAACTCGAACCATACTTGAGTCTGGCCCGAAACCTTATGACCCGCAACCTGAAATCTGACCGAGACTCCCGCATAGAACCCGAAAGACCCGAACTGAAAACCAGAGTAGAACCAAAACTGAATTTGTGGTTGACCCGAGTAGAACCCGAAAGACCCGAACTGAAAACACGAAACAAAACTCGAACCAAAACAAACCTGACTGACTTAAAACACCACCATCATCATTGTTCACAGCAGGACTTCATCACCATCCGTAATCATCGACGATGCCGCCGGCCGGCAGCACCCCCGCCGCCGACGTCACTGTTTCCGTCATCGGATGAGCTTCTTGACGCTTTCGAGGCCGGCAGCGGCTTCTTGAACGGCGTTTGTTTCGGTGGTTCGGAAACCGGTTATGAGATCTACGGCCATGGTGGTTGGTTATGGTTACTGGTTAGAGTTGGACCATGAAAATATTGGTGCAATGGGTTTGTTTGTTTGTTTGTTTGGTGATAAGAAGTGGTCAAAGTGAGGGGATTAGAGGGGTAAATACGGGAAGGTGAGATGTGGGTGACACGCATGTTAGTTTTATTTTTCTACATGGTCAAAAGTAGAGGACTGACATTTTATAATTAAATGTGGAGAGAGGAGGGACTGACATTTTATAACTGGTGTAATTAAATGTGGAGAGAGAGGAGCGATTTGACATTTGGAATAAATGACAAAACTTACCTTTTGGTTGGCAGAATATGATTGGTGGAGAGTGGTTCTTATGGTTCTTACAAGTGGAGGTGGTTTTCATTTTAACGGCCCCTATATATATATATAGGGGAAGGTTCAAATGAAAACCACTAGTTACTGTGAAAACTCGAAAACTAATTAAAAAATCCAAAAAAACATACCCAAATTTTTTTTTGCATACCAATTTTCGCCACTTTTTATATATAAAAAAAATTAAAAAAAAATTTGTAGTGCACATGTGTAACACATGTGTACTACAAATTTTTTTTTAAAAAGTTTTTTATATAAAAAAAGCTGCGATTTTTATAAAAAATTGAAAAAAAAATTTGGTGTGTTTTTTAGGCTTTTTTTAGTTAGTTTTCGAGTTTTCACAATAAAAGTGGTTTTCATTTAAAACATCCCCTATATATATATATATAGGGGATTGCTAGAATGAGAACCACCACGAGTTATGAGAACCACGAGAACCGCGCCCCGCGGGTGGCCGTCGGCGACGAAATTTTTTTTACACCTAGATCCGTATATTTTAGCGGGGGGTTTAAATTTTCGGTTCAAACGGCGCGCTCGAGGGGGTAGTTTTTTACGCCCAAAGTTTGGGTTTTTTTAATTTTTCTTTTTTTTTTTTTACCAAACTTTGGGCGTAAAAAACTACCCCCTCGGGCGCGCCGTTTGAACCGAAAATTTAAACCCCCCGCTAAAATATTCGGATCTAGGTGTAAAAAAAATTTCGTCGCCGACGGCCACCCGCGGGGCGCGGTTCTCGTGGTTCTCATAACTCGTGGTGGTTCTCATTCTAGCGGCTCCCTATATATATATATATATATATATATAGGGAGGGGCTCATGCGAGAACTCCATTTATTGCGAGAACCGCGAGAACCAATGTGAACACAACCTAAAATAGCTAAAAAAACCTAACCCCCCCCTCAAAAAAACCTAAACCTCCCCCCCCCCAAGCTAAAATGCTAAAAACTAAACCCCTAAAAAACCTAAAAAAACTCTAAAAAAATAAATTGAATCACTCATTTTTTTAATCCTAAAAACCTAAAAAGTAAATGAAAATGTTATAAATGTAAGATTTATTGTTTCTCACAGTAGAATTTAAAATAAAATATGAAAAATCTTCAGTTTTTAAATAAACTACACACATGTAGGTTATGTGTAGGCTAAATTACCTACATGTATGTAGACTTTGTGTAGGAAAAAATATATGATTTTTATATGTATATATAATACACATATGAATGTAAGAAACATAAAATTTAAGAAACATGAACCTTAAATCTCAAAATTTGTGATTTCGAGTTGTTCTTTTTATTCTCGCAATAATTAGTGTTCTGTAATATATATATATATATATATATATATATATATATATATATATATATAGGGGGCCGCTAGAATGAGAACCACCACGAGTTGTAAGAACCATGAGAACCGCGTCCCGCGGGTGGCCGTCGGCGACGAAATTTTTTTTACACCTAGATCCGTATATTTTAGGGGGGGTGTAAAATTTTCGGTTCAAACGGCGCGCCCGAGGGGGTAGTTTTTTACGCCCAAAGTTTGGTAAAAAAATAAAGAAAAATTAAAAAAATTAAAAAAACCCAAACTTTGGGCGTAAAAAACTACCCCCTCGGGCGCGCCGTTTGAACCGAAAATTTTACACCCCCCCTAAAATATACGGATCTAGGTGTAAAAAAAATTTCGTCGCCGACGGCCACCCGCGGGACGCGGTTCTCATGGTTCTTACAACTCGTGGTGGTTCTCATTCTAGCCATCCCCTATATATATATATATATATATATATATATATATATATATATATATATATATTCAAACTATATACGCCTGTTGTGAAACCAAATATACAAACCGAACATCAACTAAGATTTATAACTACTAAAAGATCAACACTATAAAGTGTAAATTCATCAATCACAAATTTAGATTGTTGAACTTTTTCAGTGGCGGATCGAAATGAAAAATTAAGGTATCATAATTTTCTTTTTACCTAGACCCAACCCTAAAAATTCGAGGGCCCTTAACAGGTCATGTGTGACACATAAAAATGAGCACTTAAAATTTTATTTTACTTAGAGTCATCCATAAGAATTCAAGAGCCCTTTGGGCCTGTGCGGCTAGTGTGTGTGTGCATGTGTGTGTGTGTGTATATATATATATATACTAGTTTACTGACCTGTGTAATCTTAATCGAAAACTCATTTTTCTTCAATATTTGTTAAAGCATGTAATCTTATATTCAATATTAGAAATCTTATGCTTTAGAATGAATCGTATCTAAATCTTTATCTTTAATTTCATATAACTCGAGTTTAAAAACTTTATATATTGTGGATCGTATAGATAAAGAGTTCATATATTTTCTTCATGTTTATATATATATATATATATATATATATAGGTAAAGAGTACTGTACAATATTGCTTATCGTACATTACGTACGCTACAATCTCAGCCGTCAGATCATCTTCCCGCATTTTAAAATCGCATGTTGTTTTTTTATAACAATTTCGCATGTGATAATTTTTTATGAATTCGCATGTTGTTTTTTTGTGCCAATTTCGCATGTGATAATTTTTGATGAATTCGCATGTTGTTTTTTTGTACCAATTTCGCATGTGATAATTTTGATGAAATAGCATGTTGTTTTTTTTGTAACAATTTCGCATGTAGTAATTTGATGAAATCGCATGTGTATAATCTGTGTGTGTGTTACTGTTCATCTTCTTCGATTGCTGGTCGATCATTGTCAATCTTCTTCCGTTTGACCCTTACAACTCCCAAATTAGTAGTTCTTATTATCGATATCGCACCAAAAGGAACGAAGGGAGGTTGGGGAAGAAGAATTTCAGGTTTTTGAATTTGATTTAGGGTTTGATTTTGAACTATCATCGGTCAATTACAGAGATTTATGACCTCACAATGACGTTTTTAACCTTCCTGGTATGATTTAGTTATATTAAAATGATTAATTTAATCATTTAAATTAGTTTCACCCGCGTTTGATCGATTGAAGATCGTACGGCTGAGGGCATCGCGTACATAATGTAGGATAAGAGGTATTGTACGTTAACCGGCCTCTATATATATATATATATATGTATATATATATATAGGGGAAGGTTTAAATGAAAACCACTAGTTATTGTGAAAACTCGAAAACTAAGTAGAAAAGCCAAAAAAACATGCCAAATATTTTTTTTACATACCAATTTTCGCCATTTTTTATATATATAAAAAAATTTCAATTTTTTTTGTAGTGCACATGTGTAATACTACACATGTGTATGTGTACTACACATGTGTATTATTACACATGTGTACTACAATAATTTTTTTTTTGAAAAAAAGTTTTTTTTATATAAAAAAACCTGCGATTTTTATAAAAAAAATTGAAAAAAAAAACTTTCATGTGTTTTTTAGGCTTTTTTAGTTAGTTTTTGAGTTTTCATAATAAAAGTGGTTTTCATTTGAACCATCCCCTATATATATATATATATATATATATAGGGCTTGGCTATACAAGAAACCCCATCTTTTTTAAAAAACTATGCAAACCCAATGTGAGCCATTGATTATCTCTCATCTAACTTGATCAATGGCTGTCATTATTTTGGTAAGATTTATAATTAAAAGAAATAGTATAATATACATTTGAAAGTCTGGAAGGGCATTTTCGGTAGAAAAAACCCACTTTTTGGCATTGAAAAATGACAAAACCCACTTGTGTCATCATCTCTCTCCTCTTTCTTCTAGTCAAATCTATTAATAAATTATTATCTCTCTCCTCCTTCTTCATCATGTGAAAAGAAGAAAGCTTCATAATCTTCAATGGTGATCCTTCAATGGTGATCTTCATTTGAAGATAATTTCAGCATCATGTGGTCTGAAAAAATCACAAAGACACACGCACGAGTGTGTGTGTGAGAAGAGCGATGACAAGATGAATGTTTTTAGAGAGAGAAAGTTGATGTTTTAGATAGAGAAACAACAATCTTCATCACAAAGACACACGCACGAGTGTGTGTGTGTGTGAAGAAGGTTTGAAGATCTTCTTCGTGATCATCGGACGGGTATAGATCCGGTAAGTGTTCTTGAAATATCATTTCACACTTGATTTTTTGTTGAAATGGTTGTTGATATGTTTTTGTGTGCTGAAAGTGTTTTAGTAATGGTTAATGGGGTATCCATGGTTAATGTTAATATATTTTAAATAAATCAAAATCTTTAGGATGAGATTTTGAACGGTTTTTTTTTGTTGGTTTGGTTGCTTGTTAGGGGCTTTTGATCTTAACAGTAGCTGTTTTTTTGTTAGTTTGGGTTGCTTGTTTGGGTTTTTGATCTGAACAGTAAGTGTTTTTTTGTTTGGTTGCTTGATTCACAGACTCAGGCCCATAACATGTGTTAAGCCCCCTGTTACAATGTTATATAACGTGTGTTGATTTACAGAAACAAACCCATAAAAATATTCAATTGAGAAGCTGGATGGATGTACGCGAAGTTAATGCGTGTTCTAGTAATGGTTAATGTTCATGTATTTTAAATAAATCCAAACCTTTAGGATGAGATTTTGAACGGGTTTTTTTGTTGGTTTGGTTGCTTGTTTTGGGCTTTTGATCTTAACAATAATTGTTTTTTTGTTGGATTGCTTGATTTACAGAGACAGTCCCATAACATGTGTTAAGCACCTGTTAGAATGATATATAACGTGTGTTGATTTACAGAAACAGATCCATAAAAGATATTGAATTGACAAGCTGTGGTATCGGTTTTGGGCGGAATGCAATTGGAGGCCGTGATGGCCGGTTTTACATGGTCACGGATTCTGGAGACGAGCCATTAATAGTAACACATGTACCGGTAATGTGGATAGTATGTAACGTGTAATATGAAACGAGCCATTTATGGTAACACGTGTACCGGTAATTTTGGAATATATAATATGAAACGGGTCATTTGTTTTGCACAATTTTGGACGTAAAACTTGTACAAGTAATAAATGTACAAGTTAGTATGTAACGTGTAATATGAAACGAGCCATTTATGGTAACACATGTACCGGTAATTTTGGAATATATAATATGAAACGGGTCATTTGTTTTGCACATTTTGGAACGTATAACATGTGTTAAGCCTCTGTTATAATCTTTTTGTAACCTGACATGTATTCATGTATAAGATAGTGGTTTACAAAACACCATGATGTGTATATACTGATCTAACATGTGTTACAATTTGTCTGTTGGGATCATGTAATTGCTTAACATGTGACAAGGGTGAAAACAGTCGACAGGGGCGATGAGTTTAATGGTGAGCTTAGTTAATATCGTAATCTTGTTGTACCCCACTTGTATACATATGATAACATGTAAGCATCCATTATAACCCGACTTGTATTCATGTATATGAAAGTGGTTTGCAAAACACCATGATGTGCATATACTGATCGTAACACGTGTACAAGTTAATATGGAATTATAATCTTGGTTTAACCCAACATGGTGTCATGTATAAGCTAGTGGTTTCCAAAACACCATGATTTGTATATACATACTATAAGATGTGTTAAATGACTGAAAATATGTAACGTGTAATATGAAACGAGCCATTTATGGTAACACATGTACCGGTAATTTTGGAATATATAATATGAAACGGGTCATTTGTTTTGCACATTTTGGAATGTATAACATGTGTTAAGCCACTGTTATAATCTTTTTGTAACCTGACATGTATTTATGTATAAGCTAGTGGTTTACAAAACACCATGATGTTTATATACTGATCTAACATGTGTTACAATTTTTCTGTTCGGAACATGTAATTGCTTTATGACAAAGGGTGAAAACATTCGACGGGGGCAATGAGTTTAATGGTGAGCTTAGTTAATATCTTAATCTTGTTGTAACCCCACTTGTACACATATGATAACATGTGAAGCATCCATTATAACCCAACGTGTATTCATGTATATGAAAGTGGTTTGCAAAACACAATGATGTGCATATACTGATCGTAACACGTGTACAAGTTAAGATGAAACATACAAGTTAATGTTGTAACACCGTATAACTGGGATAACATGTGTTAAGCCTCTATTATAATCTTGGTTTAACCCAACATGGTGTCATGTATAAGCTAGTGGTTTCCAAAACACCATGATTTGTATATACATACTGTAACATGTGTTACGCGCCTGACATGTATAACGTGTGTTAAGCCTCTATTATAACGTGTGTTAAGACTTCCATAATGGATGCATAAACTCCAATAGTAACTTAATAACATAGTATACCTGATATAACGTGTGTTAAGCCTCTTTTAACACGTGTTAGTTGTGTTGTGTTGTAACATAAACGAGCCATTTATGGTAACACATGTACCGGTAATTTTGGAATATATAATATGAAACGGGTCATTTGTTTTGCACATTTTGGAATGTATAACATGTGTTAAGCCTCTGTTATATTCTTTTTGTAACCTGACATGTATTCATGTATAAGCTAGTGGTTTACAAAACACCATGATGTGTATATACTGATCTAACATGTGTTACAATTTGTCTGTTCGGAACATGTAATTGCTTAGCATGTGACAAAGGGTGAAAACAGTCGACGGGGGCGATGACTTTAATGGTGAGCTTAGTTAATATCGTAATCTTGTTGTAACCCCACTTGTATACATATGATAACATGTAAGCATCCATACCGTTTTAACATCATGTACTAGACAAAACAATAAGAGTCTCACATTACATATTACTAGTAAACGAAAATACATAGCACTAAGAAAATGGTGGAGCTTCCTTTGACAATTTGCCTTGGCTTTTCAGCGGCTACCTTTGCTGCCTTAGGTTTTCAGCGGCTACCCTGGCTTTATTGTTTGGGTCGGTCTTGAAACGGTTTGTAAACATGTGGGTGTGCGTATGCCATGGAAGTTATAAAAATGTGTTTTCATGTCTCACGTAACACGTGTTACGTTGTACATGGGTTTCATGTCACATGTAACACATGCATGTCCGAGAAGTTCAAACTATAACACGTGTTAGTTGTGTTGTGCAGTAACATAAACATGGTCATGATCCTTGAGCATCTGATCCACGTTTGACGAAACCAACGTTTGCTATAACACGTGTTAGTTGTGTTGTGCTGTAACACAAAAATAAAAACCTGCAAATTACATAAACATTTACCCCTTTTAAGAACCATTTTAACAAAAAAAAAAATCATGTTTCATCTCTAAAACAACCATTATACAAAAACCTATTAACAACCAGGTTTTATGAATAATTTTTGATATTTTAAGTGTAAAAAATGGAGCCAGACGTTGAATATCATCTTATAAAGTCCATACCTATATCAATTTTTAAATTCAATATTTTATTGGTTCAATATTTAAGTGTAAAATAGTAGAACCGTAAATTATAATCATCTTTCAAAAGTTCATACCTACATGCTCAAGTTATCAACTAACATAAACTCCACAAAATCAGGAAAATCCATACGAAATACCCGGAATCAAACATATATGAAAACATATGTTGCATAAAACTTAAAGAGTGTAAAAAACTCACAAATATCAAGATCTGAAACAACATATACAAATCATATTTTATATAAACAAAAAAAGTGTAAAAAACTCACAAATATCCAGATCTGTAACAACATTATGAAACATGTGGACAAAGGAGATCTAAAAGGGAATGGAACAAGATCTGGAAGGGGTTTCCACGTGGATCTGACTTCATATATTAACATCTTCATCACAAACCCACGTTCTTCATCAGGGATTGATCGATCTGATTTTCGTTCTTCACTTCGTTCTTCATCGTTGTCAATGAAGATGTTTTGGGTTTTCATGGAGAAAGCATAATTTGGTGGAGAAGATGATAATAGAGGTTCTTTTAATGAATATATAAAATACCATAAAATGAAATACTGTAAATGAAATATGGGGGTTGTTGATTTTTTCAAATGAGTTGATGGGGGGCATTAAATGATCATGTCAGATCACATTGGGGAAATATCTTGGGTTGGCAAATTACTATAATAACCTTGAAAGCAAAATGGGTTATGAAGGGACTATGGCCACGTGGATAAATATAGTCCACAAGTAGAGTTTGCTAAGTTTTTTTTACCAAAATGGGGTTTTTCATGTAGCATTATCCTATATATATATATATAAACAAAATAGATAATTTATTAAATCATATATTTATAAAAAACTATTTTAATGTTTTCCCTTTGTTATTTTTACTTTTAACCTTTTGTTGTTTAAAAAAGAACCATCAAGTACACTTTGTGAAAAATATGGGTGCATAACATTTGAAAACAGCGTTTAGTGCATATAAAATTATATATAAACAAAGTAAAAGAAATAAACAAATAAGTAATATTTATAATATATTAAATAAGGGTGTCCCCTTGTTCCCACACCCCCTATATCTTATTTTCACATCCCTAGTGTATACGACCCGTATACAAAATATACGGTACGTATAGAATGTTTTTGAATAGGAAAATGCGCAGAGAATGTTTTTTTTTGAATTTTCTATATACAGTCCGTATATAGTTATACGAGCCGTATACACGTTTATACGATTTGTAAAACGTATACGGCTCAATGGAATTATTTTGGTAGGTTTTTGATGTTACCAAATGTTTACGGGCCGTATGACTATATACGGCCGCCCGTAAATAAGGATGTTTTTCAAGTATCACGTTTTTTCCAGTAAAAACACCATCATTCTAGGGTTTCTAAACTCTTCATCATCTTTAACAACATTGATCGGAACACGCCGCTTAAATCGGAGCACAAGTAGAGTAACGTTACCGATCAGTCTGTTGATCGAGTAACTAGCAAAAGAACCCGACACAAACAAGTTCTCCACAGTTTGTTATTCAGATCTCTGTTCGGTTATCTTTCCAAACTACAACACACGATAACTTTAAACTTTATAGTGTGTGATTTGACCAGGAAATGATTGGAGGTGATTGCTACTTTTAATAAGCTGTCATAGTTGTCAAATTCGATTTCAACAAATTCTTTCATTTTCCTTCAATTTCTAGAACATTCTCCGTTACATGAAGACGTGTCGGGTTCTTCTACTAGTATTTTAATGAAGTATTGAAGATTGAATGTGCAAACCCAACCGTTTTTTACTACGGAAACGTTGGCTATGCGAAATACAAACTGCAACCGTTTTTTACTACGGAAACGGTAGCTATGCGAAATACAAACCGTAATCTTTTGTGAGTATGGGAAACACAAGTTTTCTTTTTGAGCTTGATGGATGTCCGTTATCTCAGTTGAGGCGGGCATTGTTTAAATCTGAATATAACTAGATGTTACGTGTATCAGCGTTGTTTATCACCCTGTGTGAGCATTGGAAACCCGAGAAACAGTCTTGAGAACTGTGACAGCTTATCTATCTATGTGTGTCACATCCATCCTATTATAGCAATCGATATGATTAATTTTACAGATTTTTTTCTAATTAGCGTTGTTAACTACCAAAAGAATGCATATACAAATAGTTCTAGTGGACGAAGCAAAGAGACCGTTGTGTATCTGAATCAGGTTCTCAAACAAACACTACTAAAGATGAGTTGGTGATAAATACCGGGGCTGTTATCTCGGTTGTTCAGTACTTTCATGATAATAAAACAAGCAGGCATTGATTTTGCCAAGATTGAAGGAAAGAATCTGGCCATAAGCGTTGTGGATTCTCAGCGTTATTCGAATGTAAGTGCATCGAGTGATACGCTTATCTATTCTGGTCAAGGTGGGCATGGTTTGTTCGGGAGTAAATCACCACCCAAAGATCAATAACTTGTGATTGTCGGGTTCTGCTAGTTATTCGGAATGTTTCGAATCATCACAGAAGACGTGTCGGGTTCTGCTAGTTATTCGGAATGTTTCGAATCATAACAGAAGACGGATGCGGTTTGCATATTCAATCTTCATTGCTTCATTAAAATTACAACACATGATAAAATGCTTGGAAAATTGCATCAACTCTCTTATATCAATTTGAACGGACGATATGTATCTTCTATCATGCGACGGACCCAATTCGTAGATTCCGTCCGGTTTCAAAGCCGGTTGAGGATTACGAGTGTTCTACACTCGTTCAAAGACGGTTGATGGTTACAAGGATCGTTCTAATAGATTAAAGATGGTTCTTCGTTGAGGAAACCAAACGTAGACGGAGATGATACCTCGTAACTGGAAGAGAAAAAACCCCAGTGACGTCGTCGACGATTATGAACGGATTATTGGCCATTATTCGACCGAGTAATCAATTGTATTTTTTTAGTTGCTTCTCTTGTTAAGTTTCTGAACCAACCGAAATCCACAAATTCCAACAGTTTCTTCGTAGATTCCGTCCGGTTTCCAAACTCTTTCACTCAAAGTTAATATTCACTGTGGTGGATGCAAGCATAAAGTTAGAAAAATACTTCTGAGATCTGAACCAACAGACGTGTCGGGTTTTGCTAGTTATTCAGAATGTTTCGAATCATCACATAAGACGTGTCGGGTTCTTCTGCTAGTACTTCCGAGATCTGAACGAACAGAAATCAACAATTTTCAACAAATTGTAAGATCAGGAAGCTCAACTTGAACGGACGATATGTATCTTCTATCATGCGACGGACACAATTCTTGCAAGTTAAATCCAAAATCAACGTATACAGGTGCAGGAGAATGGCGAGTTATTTTTAGTTATTTCTGTTGATCCACAAATTCCATTGTTTAAATCAGAATCAGGTTCTCAAGACAAGGATCGTTCTAATAGATTAAAGAGAATAAACCATTTTTTACCATTTTTTACCCATAGTATACGAGCCGTATAAGAATATACGGCCCGTATACAATCATCGTATACATTGTATACGATCGGTAAATTTCTTTTTTTACCGAGAGTATACGGCCGTATAAACGGTATACGGCCCGTATACATATGGTAAAAAATGGTAAAAAACCTCTTTAATCTATTAGAACGATCCAATAAACGAAGAACAAAGCATATTTTCAAAACACAGGTTCATACAGTGCTGTAATAGGTTGTGGTTCAGCCAAAATGACATCTAGCATTACTAACTGTTCAAGTAAGTGTCTAAAAATCTGAAAATTCAGGTTTACCTTGTTAATTTCTCAAACAAACACTACAAAATAATCTGCTTCCTGAATCTGAATCAGAATGTTAACTCTAAAAACAATTGTTTCTTTCATTTTCATGAGGTAAAACCGGTTTCAACATATGTATGTTGCTCAACTCTTGTGGGCCCGTATCGGAATCAGGCGTTGGAAGGATTGTAGTAGTAGGACATTGGCACTACTATATACAGGTTCGTGCATTGTTTAAATCAGAATCAGGTTCTCAAGACAAGGATCGTTCCAATAGATTAAAGAGAATAATCCCTCGTTTCTTCATCTTCATCTTCAAGAACAATGATGAACATATGATGTCAGATAATACTTCATTTGTCGAGAAACCATACTGTCAAGAAACTAACATCTTTTAATACTTCATTACGTATGTGCTTGTGCTGTAGAAACCAGTGATGAATTTGTGTATCTAAATCAGGTTCTCTGCTTTAGATCGGTCATTCCTTGTGATACATGAATGTTGTATTGTTGTGTTTCAGAAGAGTTGGTATTGAACCAAGAATACTTCAAACATTCTAAACCCTACCTGGAAACAAACCAACAAAATCCTGATAGTCTTCTAGCAGAACCCGATACGTCTTCTATGATGATTCGAAACATTCACGAACCACAATGTGCTTGTGCTGTAGAAACCGGTGGTGAATCTGCATACACAACTGAAGGTTCAGTGCACGAAAAGTTTCTTACGAAATGTACGTGACAAAACAAGGATGTTGGGAATTAAACGCATGTACGTGACAAAACAAGGATCGTTTTAATTAGATTAAAGAGAATAAACCATTTTTTACCCTAAGAATACGGGCCGTATACTATTATACGGCCCGTATACACCATGTGAAAAAAAATTACCAGTTCATTTTTTACCATGTTAATACTGGCCGTATACTATTATACGGCCGTATACAGCAGGTGAAAAAAATTAACCGATCGTATACAATGTATACGATAGCTTGTATACGGGTCGTATACAATCTATACGGCCCGTATACTATGGTTAAAATTTGGTAAAAAATGGTTTATTCTCGTTATTAGAACGATTCGTATATACTATCCGTATAAGAGTATGGACCAGACACATGTCCCATAGTTTGTCAGTGAACAAAAGATATAGATGTAGGAATATAACTAGATATAGATCTCTGAACCAACCGAAATCCACAATTCTTGCAAGTTAGATCCACAATCAATGTATACAGGTGCAAGAGAATGGCGAGTTATTTCAGTTATTTCTGTTGATCCACAAATTCCATCAAATTGTGTCTAATGCAAGGATCTTTGTGTAATAGAACCGACCGAAGAGGTAGCAAGGACAAGCCTTCGGTTTACTTTGTGTAATAGAACTTCCGAGCTAACATCTGACGTAGCAAGTACAAGGAAAAACACGAGCTCACCCTTGTTATGGATGATTACTGGGAAGATTACAATTGTTTTGATTTTTGTCAGATAATACTTCATTTGTCGAGAAACCATACTGTCAAGAAACTAACATCTTTTTATACTTCATTTGTAACCGTAAGGATGATGCAAATTTGTACGTAAAGATCTCTACACAAACTCCTCTACATCTTTTAACCAATTGCCCATCACTTAAGACCTTGAAAGATTTGTTGAAATTGAAGATTTGTGTATCTGAATCAGGTTCTCTGCCTTAGATCGGTCATTCCTTGTGATACATGAACGTTGTATTCTTGTCTTTCAACGTATACAGAATCGGGTTCTCAAGACAAGGATCGTTCTAATAGATTAAAGAGAATAAACCCTCGTTTCTTCATCTTCATCTTCAAGAACAATGATGAACAGATGATGTTTTTTTCGCAGAATCGTTGGTATATGTCGACAGTTGAGTCTCCTCCTTCGTGGTGGATAAATATGAATAAGATACCTTAGAGATACTTCGTGTTAGTTTTGATTTGAATTTTGAAAGTGACAAATTGATGTATCTGGTGGGGGTGATATAGTAATTTTCAATAATGTAGGAAGGATTGTAGTAGTAGGACATTGGAATCAGGTTCTCAAACAAACCAACAAAATCCTGATAGTGAAAAACATCAGCAACCATTTTTTCTTTTTCTTCCATTTCGAGAACATTCTCCCTGTGTATGTGCTTGTGCTGTAGAAACCGGTGATGAATTTGTGTACACAACTGAACGTTAATTGATATTGTTTTAGACAACAACAGATAATGAATGGATTGTTGGTGGATAACGCAAACAAGTTCTCCACAGTTTGTTATTCAGATCTCTATTCGGTCATCTTTATTCAGATCTCTATTCGGTCATCAAGGATTGTTTTTCACCCTGTGTGAGCATTGGAAGCCCGGCAAACAGTCTTGCAATTACGTCTTCAATCAAGACCGCATTGTTAATTTTAATGATGATTCGAAACATTCCGAATAGCTACCAGAATAACCCGACACGTCTTCTATGATGATTCGAAACATTCACGAACCACAATGGACTCAAACTCATACTACTCACCCCCCCCACCCTGAGGAAAGGTTTTCCTGACGACTCAAGATAAAGCAGTTGGTTTGTGTTCATATCAGCGTTGTTTATCACCCTGTGTGAGCACTGTAAGCCCGACCACTAGCAGAAGAACCCGACACGTCTTCTATGATGATTCGAAACATTCACGAACAACAATGGACTCACACTCATTGTTGCGAATTTGGTTTCTTCTGTACAGGCTGATGAAACCGAAGATTCAGACTCCTTACAACTCTCATCAAATGCCCCACCCTTCCTTTTATTCTATAAATATTAAATAAATAATAACACCATGCCCGTAATCCTGCGTTGATAGCTTCCGTTTTATCACAGTCATACGACACGTTTTCTTGTTCTTCAATCTTTGTTACCTCTTAATGTTTTATTTTTTTCTACTTTTAGAAAGGTTTGAGCACCTAACGACTATAAAATATCTAGTGTGATTTACACCTTAAATCCCTTAAATACTTTGAGAAAAATCAAATTTTCGTTTCATACGGGCCGTATAAAAGTATACGGCCCGTATACACGTTCGTATACATTGTATACGACCATGCAAACTTATTTACACATGGTGTATACGGGCCGTATACTCTTATACGGCCCGTATGGAATAAAAAAAACTGACAAAGTCTGCTGGCACATATTTTATTGTTTTTTTTATTCTATACGGGCCGTTTAACAGTATACAGCCCCATATACACAATATGTAAATAAGTTTTTTCCATGTGTTAATATTACAACCCTTAAATAAACTAAATGGTTTAATATTAATTCAGTTTGACTAAATGTTATGTTACATATTACTTTTGTAGAGTATCTTGCCTTTTCATTCAATATCCCATCCCATCGCTCATATTTTAATATTTATTTAAAGCTCCTTCTACGTTCTTTCACAATGTGTCACTGCAATATCCAATTGATCGAAATTTTTCGTCTCCATCGACTATATATTATCATTTCATCTTTATCTTCATCTACACTCAGGTATCCTAATATTTGCTTAGGGGTATCCCCGATAAATTATAGGAGATTAGTAAAAGTTTTGCACTTCGCCAAGAAAGTTAAGGGGTATCCCATGCAACCCCTCGCCACTACGTAGATCCGACCCTGAACTTACTTATGCATCCACCGATTAATGCAAGTTCTCTTT
Source organism: Helianthus tuberosus (assembly GCA_030545235.1). Lineage (NCBI taxonomy): Eukaryota > Viridiplantae > Streptophyta > Magnoliopsida > Asterales > Asteraceae > Helianthus > Helianthus tuberosus. Next base: position 126,869,248 of record CM060416.1, read on the forward strand.
TCTTTAGTCCATGATGATCAAAAGGGTAGTTGATTTTGATGAACAATTGCATTGTAGCATTGTATGTGTAATTACTCAAAAACTTATATAATTTATACATGCAAATCCAAATTAAGCTACCATCAAATTTACCTATTTGGATGGTGATGATAGCAAAGCTTGACCGTATATATCTTACAAGTTTACTTGTTCAAGACATTTTTGGAGTATACTATCTGGAACGACTACTTATAGAGTACACAACTTCATTCACGACGTTAAAGAAAACGGGACATGCTCTAGAGTTTTACATTCCACTTGGTTTTAAAAGTGTCGAGATTATAAACTTACCGAGGATGAAGGATGGTGATGGTGTCATCGAATACGGAGCCATCACCACCACTAGCGGATGCTGATTTTGAGTCCATACCATACTTCAATTGTCTAAAGATGAATGCTGGTTGATTAGGAGGCGGAAGCATTGTTTCACGATTACTCAACATAAAAGCTACGTCAGTCATTGTAGGCCGATCACTAGCCAATTCTTGAACGCACAAAATCCCGATGTGGATACATAAAAGGACCTCATGGGCATCATATGAATCTCCTAAAGACGAGTCAACTACCATCAATGCTTTATCTTGTTTCCATAAGTCCCAAACCTAAAAGCGATATATTATGGTAAGGTTTGTTTGGTGGGATGAATAATTTAAAAAAAGTGACAAATTTTGGTTACTTACATGTCCGATCAAATTAACCGAATTGTCCTTATAGTAGCTGTTGTTTTTCCTCCCACTTATTATCTCCAGAAGTAGAATTCCAAAGCTAAAAACATCAGATTTTACTGAAAAGAGGCCCTCCATCGCATATTCGGGAGACATATAACCACTACAAAGATATCATGAAATCATTACATTAATAAAACGAATCAAAACTGAGTTATGATAAAGATCGAATAACTATACGTACTATGTCCCAACTACTCTACGTGTTTTTGCTTCGTCTTCTTCTCCTCCAAAGATTTTCGCCATTCCAAAGTCAGAAATTTTAGGGTTTAAATTTATATCTAACAAAACATTGCTTGCTTTTAGATCCCTATGGATGATCTTGAGCCTAGAATCGTGATGAAGATATAGCAGTCCACGAACAATTCCCTGAATGATCTGGAGTCGTTTCTTCCAATCTAAAAGAGAAGCCTTTTCTTGATCTAGTGCACCATTCCATCGAACATCTTAGAATTTATTAAGGAGTAGAAAACTAAGTAGTTGGATTTTGTGAACAATTATTTGTAGGTTAGAAAACTAACCGAAGATGAAAGAATCCAAGCCTTTATTTGGTAAGTATTCGTAAACTAGCATTTTTTCTTCCTTATGGAAACAATATCCCAAAAGCCGGACGAGGTTCCTGTGTTGAAGTTTGGCTATCAACGTCACTTCGTTCTTGAATTCTTGCATCCCTTGACCAGAACTTTGCGATAATCTTTTCACAGCAATTTCTTGCCCATTTAGTAGCTTACCCTGAGTAATTCACTGTTTATTAAATTACAACCATTATATTAAACCACAAAGGCTAACATCATTACCAAAATTGACACTACCTTATAAACAGAGCCAAAGCCACCTTCTCCGACCTTGTTTGAAGGAGAAAAATTATCAGTTGCTACAAGTATTTTGCTAAAATCAAAAACATGTATATCAACATTTTCGCCAATGTCCTTATCTGTCAAACACCCCTCCGAAGATTTCAAGCTATTCATGAAATTGAACCGAGCTTTGCCTTCATTTAGTTTGCCTGTATCCCACAATTAAGTGGTAGTGAAAACTAATTCGTCAGTGCTATTACCTTAGTTTCATTTCTTTTCTAGCTAGGAGCATAAGTCCGAGCCATAAACCATGAAAATGGATTGACCCAGTCAATAACCCAAACCAAAACACCTGCTGTCTGTTTGGTTAAGTAGTTAAAGGTAAAGTATGAATTACAACTCAAATTCTGTTTTCACTAAAGAAAAATTGTTAAGAGATTTGGATTATCAGTGTTCTAGTAATAAGTAAATCTTTTTTATTTATGTTTACAATTTGCAAATGGTTTAAACCAAGAACACAAATGGTTTCCTTATTAGTGTATCCTATCTTTAATTAACTGTAAACAATGTTAAATAGGATTTTAGCCTTTTAGGTTGGAGTTATTCATATGTCTAGGCCTGGTGAATTCTTGTTTAGCCAAAGATGAATGAGTTAATGATATTTGATCTTTGACATACCTCTTATCTTCCATATGTAATAACAAATGAAGGTACACAAGAAAAACCCTGCTGCAATGATCGGCGTCCCGATGACTAGAAATCGGTTATGCGATTTCTTTAGCCTCTGTGACGAGTACTTGCCTGATATACAATCACAGGAAAGATTATGCCATTTGATATAAGAGTTTATTAATCATATAAGTATTGTGCAACATATTTAGATGCCATTATTATTAATTATATAATAATATAAGTATTATGCCACAGATTTCGATGCCATTATTATTAATCATAAATCATAAATTATGGATAGATTATTTTTGAGCAACACTTAGAAACTTGATAAAATGTTAAACTATCCTTAAAATAACATTCAAGGGCCAAAATAAATTTACCCAACACTAATAAAAATTATAAGGCTGGTGGGTATGGGGTCCGTCCCCATACCTGTCTAGGAACGGCGCCGGCAGCACACCATCCCCCCCTCCCCCGTCCCCGTCTTCAGCGTCGAGGAATCTGGTGGGCCCCCTTTGTTTGTGTTTGTGTTTGAATTTCAAAATAAAGATTAATGAAGATTTAGTGATTTGTACATTAGGCATTACTACTTGTACATAGTGCATAGAGATTAAAAAAAGAGTTAATTGCCATTTTAGTCCATGTGGTTTGGCCCATTTTGCCAGTATAGTCCAAAGGTTTCATTTTTAACATCTGGATCCAAAAACGTTTCATCGTTGCCATTTTGGTCCAACTGACTTAACTCCATCCATGGACCTCAGTTAACTCAAGGGCAATTTTGTCATTTTATCTATTTGTTTTAATTAATTAATATTTAAAGAATATATTATACACACACCTTCATCACCCACCTCACCATCACTACTGCCACAATCACCACCCCTGCCTTCATCACCACCACAGCCTCACCACCACTATCACCAGGAACCGACCACCACAACTATCACCAGGAACAGACACCACAACCAATCACCACCACCCGACCACCATGGAATCCACACATACATACAGAACACACACACAACCACCACCTCTGCCACACATCAGCCACACCTCTGCCACACCTCAGCCACCACCACACTTCAGCCACCGACCACACCACATCAGTCCCCCGTCGGTGACCATCACCTCCACCTCCAAATTAACGAAAAGAATCAAATCAAATCCAAACAAACCCACAAACAAAATCAAATCCAAATTAACGAAAGAATCAAATCAAATCCAAACAAACCACAAACAAAATTAAACATACACAAAATCAAACAAAATCAAATCAAATCCAAACAAACCTCCTGCCACCGTGAACCATCACCGCCGCTGCCACCTCCATCATCTCACCTCCGCCTCCCTTCCCTCATCAAATATCTGCTTCTCTCTCATCTCATAAAACCCCCAAATTCACTGAAACACCTTCACCTCCTGCCACCGTGAACCATCACTGAAACACCTTCACCCCCTACAAAACCCACCACCCAACCCAATCAATCACAACCTCCAAGTTCAAATCGCACATAGATCTTCAAATCAATCACCACATACAAAACCCACAACCCAGCGCCGCCGTTTATCACCATCAACACCCACCTCCGCCTTCATCACCAGCAACACCCCACCTCCATTGTCATCACCATAAACATCCACAACAACAAACTCACCACCGTCGTTCATCACCATCAAACCTGTCGAACCAGACCGTTCATCACCATCAAACCCGTCGAACCACCATTTTTAGAGAGATAGAAAGTCAAACCTGTTAGGGACGGTGGTGGCTTGTGATGGCCTTGCAGTAGTAGTGGCGGTGGTGTACATTTGAGACGGTGAAGGTGGGGGATTTTAACAAAGATCAAGCAATGGTTGATAGTGGTGGGCGGTGGTGACTGGTAGGGGGTGGGCGGTGGTGACTGGTAGGGGGCGATGGTGATTTTGTGGTGGATGAGAGAGAGAGAGAGAGAGAGAGACAGGAGAGAGTGAGAGATGAATGGTGGTGGATCAGTATTATAAGATATCTGTATATATATATATATATGTTATTATAATATATGTTATTATAATTATATTATAATTATTATATATAAGATAAATCTTATATTAATTAAAACAAATAGATAAAATGACAAAATTGCCCTTGAGTTAACTGAGGTCCATGGATGGAGTTAAGTCAGTTGGACCAAAATGGCAACGATGAAACGTTTTTGGATCCAGATGTTAAAAATGAAACCTTTGGACTATACTGGCAAAATGGGCCAAACCACAGGGACTAAAATGACAATTAACTCTTAAAAAAAATGTAAAAGTGGTGGGGTAGGATCATCTAGGACCATCAACTCATTTCCATTAGTTTTGTGGGATGGACCATCCTTGGGAGGACTATGATGTGGCGCCTACGTGGCGGATCATCCTCCAAGGGAGGATGGGCACCATACCCTCTAGCCTAATATCACTGGGATGTATTTATAAGAACAATTATTATTATTATTATTATTATTATTATTATTATATTAATAAGAACTTATAGTGAATAATAATAATTTTCATCATTTTAATCAAAATTATAATAACAGTTAGCGGTTTGCCCGCGCTACGCGGCGGGAACTCGGTTGGTATCAGTTTGATCTGGTTCGTTCTAACACTGACATTCTCTATAGGAACTGAAAGAGAAAACTAAATAAATAAATTTATGATATGCGACACGTATTTTACAACAATAAAACGAATACAGATTCCGATATTACCCATATCGATACTAATTTTGTTCGGTCGAAATCGATTAGGTTCGTCACATAACAATACTCATATAGTTTACGAAAAAAAATATGTTTTTATGTTTTATTTTTCAATATCGTTACTGGCACTCGTATAGTTTACGTTACAAAAATATGTTATCTTGAAACAAAAATAAAAATAAACAACTAATTAAATGATGAATAACATATTATTAAAAAAAGTAGAAAATAATATTTAGAAAATTTAGATAAAAAATTACAAAAATACTTACAATTTTATGGTTACTATTCATCAGCACTTCAAATTGATAATAAAATAAAATAAAATAATAATAAGAATAATTAATATGGATAATAATAATGTGTATAAACACATTAGTAAGAGCCTCTTTTAAGAAATTATTAGGTATTTTTTGGAAAAAATAGAGAGGGTTATGCATAGCATAATATTTTAGAGTAAATATTTAACATCAGAAAATGCAAATATTTAACATAATATTATGAAAATAAAGTTATGAGTGAGTGATCACAACTCCACAAAAAAGATTTCTTTATAGCCATACAACAAACCCTTCATTTATAATGTACACCTATCACAATTAAATACATTTCGTGTTCGGTTATGCATCATATTTATTGTTTGCTTTCTGTTTGCATCATATTTATTGTCTGCTTTTAATATTACAACTTTATTCAACAAATAGCATTTAATCATTTTTATTTTGCTCTTTCTTTACAAAGACCGTTACACCATCTAAAATATAACTAGTAATAAATAATATAACTTTTGTACTAGTAGTGAATAAGAAAAATTAATATATTTGAAAAAAAAATATACTTTTTTTGAAAGATAATTATTACGTACCTAATTCAGTGGCATCAACCCGTATATAAAACGATTGGCCCCCATCTGGAAAAGTCCTTGCATCAATCATGTTCCCAAACCACGTAATACAACCACCCTCAGCAGCTCCTTTACTGATATCGGCACTTGCGTACCCCATGCATGTGCAATTCCTCAAGCACAACTCTTTACATGCTTCTAATCCCAAACTCATGTTCACACGTGCTGTCGATGTGTCGGGAACCTTAGCACGAGCCAACTCAACGAACCCATCTCCGACCTCGCACATCCGTGTCCCGACCTTTCTCTTACACCCTTTGGAACCGTCCCTTAGGTACCAGTCCTGTGGAGACTGTGGCTCGTATCCAGGAAGGCAATCACACTCAAAGGTGCCAGATTTATACGGATCACAAAAGCCAAAAGGACCACAATGGTTATAGGCATCACACTGCTCTTTTGGAGCCGACCAGAACCCGATCCACTTTTGATCTGGCCCGTGCCAAGTTAGCCTCTCCACAGTTCCAGACTCGTTAACCGTTAATCTTGACAAAATGGACGAGTTGCGTATAAGGTAAACAACTGCCACCTCATCATTGTTGTTTATGTAAGTCACGTTAAAGATGAAATTCTGCGTCATCGCAGGTACACCGCTCCATCCGTGCCCCGTCCATGACCCGGTCCGCCAAATTCGTGTCATACCTTTGTATAGGAACAACTGAGTTGACCCAACAAACTCCATTTTATATGAATAATCGCCCACACCCGGATCACCACTAGATTTCCAAGATGTAACCACCCTGTTCAAACCCGTTTTCCTGTCTAACCCGAACTTCATACCCGGAAGAAGGGTATTCGAAGGGTGATCAAAGCTTTGCCATGAATAAATCTCTTTGTTTACTAGGCCTTGAAACAACACCAAATTCCCTGAGTCCAACAACTGAGCTGAAAAAACATCATTCACCACTCTGGACACGTTGGTTGACCAAAACACAAAGCTTTGATCTTTTTCGTGAAGGACTAGGTTCCCGGTTTCATCTATGGATAGGATACCGGATGAATTTGTGATCGGACGGTCTCTATTGGCAACCCAAACTACAGTTTGCTCGGAAACCTTGTTATACCAGATACCAACGTATCTGTTGCTGGAATTTGCGGGGCTAAAGAATCCAAGAGCAAAAGTTTCTCCATTAGAGACCAATATATCCCCATCTTTAAGCGGTCGAGTGAGTGTGATGGTGTCGATACAACTGCAAAACCGGAAAATCAGAAAGATTAACACAGATGCTAGAATGGCTCTTTCTTGATGCATGTTTTTCTTTTCTTCCGATCAGATGTTTTTTGTGAGTAATAGTTTTAAAAGACGCAAGATATGAGAATCTTGAGTTAACATGTAAAATATCAAAGATAATAGATGATTCTGGGAGACATCACTTTCATGACTTTGTCAAAATCCATCTGTTCAGTGATTTTGCCATTTCCTAAACTAAGGACGTTTTTTGGGTTTAACTGCCATGAAAAGTGGATTATGTTTGATTTAAGATAACAATGAACAGCAAGCATAAAGTTCTGTTGAAATAAAAATGCAGAGTTGTTGAGTCTCTTGCCTTTTAGTGGAAGGTTTTGGGTTCTAACCCCGGCATGAATTTTATATATATAGTAGTTTAGGGGTTTTGTCTCTGGGCGTTGCCTTCCTTAGGGGGTGGGGGTGGTCACTAGTGATAGAATTCTATCACTCACAAGCACCCAATCAAGTTCCGCCATGTCATCAACCATTTTTCCATCACTCACAACCTTTTTTAGTGGCATTGCCTATCACTCACAACACCAAAAAATAAACCCCCATGTTCCCTCACAACACCCATTTTCCACGGCGTGATAAAATCCACGCGTGGAATATTGCACGCGTTACACACTATGGTGGCGGTGGAAATTCTTGGCCATCACTCGTTATATATGTATCATCACGGTAAATTAACAATGCGCCCCCAGTGGCCTTATCTTGGAGATCTCTTGGGTATCGCGGTTAAAAAAAAACAGTGAAGTAAACAATAATCAAGGTTTTACTACTCTCTTATTCGATAATGAAAATGCAAATGCGGCTTTAATAGGCATCATGTTGGGTTCATTTCGATTGGATCAAGATTGGGTCAACGCATATACAGAGAGAATGTGATGTAGAGCGTGATACGGAAACGAAGATCAAACACGTTGATTCAAAGAATACCCGTGTAGTTCTTCCCCAACCCCCAAGATTCCACCCAAAAGGCACGGAATTTGAAGTGAAAAATGAGTTTTGTCAAAATTCAAGTCTGATCTCTTCAATTACTAGAGAAACATATAAATAGGAACATAAATTCGAAATGGGCCTAAAAAGACAACGGGCCAAACACAAGCCCAAAAACAAAATGCCCAAAATATTTCAAAAAATATAAAAATGTAAATAACTAATAGAAATAAGCGTTTTTTGGCCCGGACGATGACCCAAACCGCTGTAGGCGTTTGCAGCAAGATGGAGCTCGTTCTCACGTTCGTTTCGCCTGGTCGTACGCCCAAAACGGACCCCCATAGCCCAAGTTAGAGCCATTTTAGTAAAGCCCCTTTTGTTACACGATCTTGGGCCTCCAAATACAAAATAGCCCGCTCCTCCACACTTGGGCCCGCATCAGAATGAGATGGGAAACTAGAACAATTCACTCACAAGCTAATTCATGCCCTACATCTCTTTCTACCGTTGGTTATAACAAGATGACCCCCATTCCATCCATTTTACTTGTTGGGCCTTTACTATTTCTTGATTTGGGCTGCTTGTTTGGATCCATTTTAGTGTTACAGATGTTAGTTGGGCCTGGATCCATAGTGTTCATAACATAAAACAATGTCGGTTGAACAAACTATAGTTGCTTCATATTGGATAAATTTTTGTATGGTAGTATGATAATTAAGTCTTAAGAATCAAGGAACTCAAATTGAGTTGACCCAACAAACTCCATAAGAAAAAAAAAACAACCAAGAAGGCAGGCTGTTGAATTCGAATCAATCGATAAACAAGGAATTAGCAACTAAGCAAGCAACCATAAGAAAGAAAAAAAAAACTTGCGGCTGAGTTCGAAGAAAAGAAGCAGACATGAGGTGTTAATAAGCAAGCAAAGAGTTTGGTGGCTTATTAGTTTGAGCAACAACAATGTGGTACTGTACCGGGAAGAAATGAGTGAGCTGTGGTAGTACGCTAAAGTTGGACAACAACAATCCTCAATGACATCCTTAAATGGATGTTAAGGCGATACAACTGAAAGAGTTGCCGGGGGAGCAACGATAGCTTTTGTTGCTAAGTATAGAAAAAGGGTTGGTTAACAAGGGCTGACAAGGAAGACTTGGCGGGGTGTGAAGCAAAATTGGTAATGTGTCAATAAAGTAGCACATAGTATTCTAAAGAATGCGAATAATAGATAGAGCATCGGAGCCAATAATCACAAAAGAAAAAAAAGCTCAACCAAACTAGAATGGTATGGTCATGTTTGCTTGATCAGATCACCAGAATTGCAACCAGAGGAGTGGATATGTGAGTTCATACAGCTGAAAGACTAGTTGAGAATAGGGTTGCATAGGTGGTCGAGCAAGAGGGAAGACGAAACAATCACGACTTGCAAAGAGAGATTGGGGGGGGGGGGGGTCAACTTTAGAGAGAAGAACCTCACGCGCATCAAATGAATCACCTAAAAATGAGTGCACTACTGTCATAGTCCCAAACCTGAAAGCGATGTCTAAGGTGGTGCATAGACATGTATCCAGACAACGCTTCAAAAGGTATTAGTTTTGTCGGATTTCCAAGCTTCCATTGCTTGTCGTTATCCTCCACAGTCGTGCCTAAGAGGTGAACGGTCATGCCTTCGCACATAGTGTACTTTTGTTGACCAAGATAGAGCTGACTTGTTGACTTGTACTTGCTGAGTTGATATGCACGAGCCTGTCTATCTCGTTGTTGGCAGGTTCTCTTGGAACTTTTGATTTTTGCCTCGAAAAATTCGTTTCTTTTCATCCATAGCTCTTAGAAACTTGCAATTACCAAATAAGAACGATTTGGATAGTATTTTAACGATAAATTCATAAAAAAGTACCGTAGGGTAAATATGCATTTAAAATATGTATAACTGATACTCGTTCATGTGATTAAGCTTTGGCGGGCAGTTGTTGCTACCCGTTTCACTCTCGCTTAGCAAAAGATTCTGAATGCTTTGATTTTGGTTCGTCACCAACGCCCATTGACTCTCACTAATCGATCGTGGTGGCAACACATTCCTCATCCACACGGCTGCGGATGTCTAATCTTCACCTTGTCTTGGGTCCGTACTCCAATCCCAAGGACTAGTACAAGCCATATTTGATATATGAAAATGAAAACCTGGTTAAACACTTAAAAACAAACTGTTATGACACTTTTATAAGTCTTCTGTTGAAAATGAACAAGTATATCGACGACACTCTTCTCACGAAACTCAAGAGGTTTCGTCGAAGAATCTTTGACGAAACTATAGGGGTTTCGTCGAAATGCCTTTGATGAAACACTGGGGTTTTCGTCTAAGTTCTTTTTGGCGAAACTCAGAGAGTTTCGTCACTTATGTGTTTCGTCGTGATAAGTCACAGTGAGTTGGTGAAAGTTGGTGAGATTTTCAAAAGCAAATCTTATCTTTAGTCTGACAAGGTACACACGATTCAACTCACAACATACCTATTTTACCAACCAAGGTATGGTCACCAATATTTAATCCATTTTAAATTTCCAATTTTAAATTTAATTTTAAAGTCCAAGAATATCTATGAACACTTTGAAGATTTGATAAACTTCTGATGAAGATATGAAGAACAATTCCAGATTTTACGAACTTTCCGGTCACTGACGAACTTTCCGAAACACGAAATTGCTTAAAAGTTTCACTAAAAACCCGGTTTATCACGTGAACAATCAATCTAACAAGGTTTTTGATAAAACTTTTTAGCAAACAACAAGATTAACAGATTTTTAAGAAGATTTTTCCAGAAATGTATGAACTTTTCAAGAACAATTTTCAGAAAAACAACAATAACCAGTTTTAACACTTGATAAAAACCAAACCATGTTTGATTTTAAACAAGGATAAGAGCCAAGGCTCTGATACCACTTGTTGGTCCCGATTCGGAGGATCGATAACGAAACCAAATCTCTTGTTTATCACAAATACGGTCACGAGTGCGGAATCCCCGTGACTATGCCAAACCAAACACAGATTGTAAGAACACGATATAATCAATGAAAAACAGTCGATTGATTAATAGGATGAGAACAAAGATCAAACCAATACACACAAAGTTTGACAGTAAGACTTTTAGGATATGCTCTCATGGTTTCAAAGTGATACCATGTGGTGTTTATATAGCAACCTAGGCCCAACAGTAGACGAAACATCATGTGGGCCTGACGAAACTCTACTTGGGCCTGACGAAACTCTACAGTTGATGAAACTCTAGGAGTTTCTTCACTGTTCATTGGCGAAACCTTGAGTTTTGACCATTTGGGAGTTTCGTCATGTAGTGTTCGACGAAACTTAGAGTTTCGTCGATGGCTGCATAAGCTGTTTGGCTGCAAACTGTTAGACAGTTTGCAACAACTCTTATAAACACACAAACATACATAAAACACAAAATGCAACATGCATTGTTCATTTAACATACATAACAAACTTAGACAAACTTGTCGGACACAAGTAGGATAGGAGGATATCCGACCTGGTCGACGGCGAATTACAGACTCGATAATTATAAAAGACCGTACAAAATACATCGCTAATAAAGACAAGTGACAGACACCAAAATAATGCATCAACACATATACATATGTTTGTACTGGTTCGATTGTTAACCTCATGACACTCTTTGATCAATAATGCATTAATCTAAAATAAGCTATAACCATTACATACATATTGTTAAAACAATTGAAAATTCTACTAACAATTTCTTTCAAGATATTAAAGCGAGTGTGAAAGTGCCTAATCGTTTTGTGTGGCACTTGGTTTTAATGGTGTTTAGTTCAAGAGATTAGTTATGAGACATTATGAAACTACCGAGCTTGAAGGATAGTGATGGTTTCATCATAGACAGAGCCAACATCACAGTCCCTACCATACTTCAGTTGTCTAAAGATGAATGCTGGTTGGTTAGGAGGAGGAAGCACTGTTTCATGATTACTCAACATAAAAGCTACGTCAGTCATTGTAGGTCGGTCAACAGCCAATTCTTGAACACACAAGAGCCCAACATGGATGCACAAAATAACTTCATGTGCATCGAATGTATCTCCTAATGATGAGTCAACTACCATCAATGGTTTTTCTTGTTTCCATAAGTCCCAAAGCTAAAATCATTGTTAATTATTGTAGGTCCCTCTCGAGGATGAGATAAAACCTTATCCTTGTTATATCAAACACACTAGCGAGTGCGGAATCCAAGCTAGCATGCAACCGAGAATGTATACGAGAACAAGCACAAACACAACACACAAGATTCACCGATTAACACCACATGTATTAATACGAATGAAGGGTCCGGTTACAAGCTCAATGTTTACAGAAGTATTCTATAAACTCTCAAAGTGTGTGTGTGCTCTCAACAGAATGCTCTCTCTGTTTCTCTTGTGTCAACTGCCTTCTCTAGTGTCTGACTGATCTCTATGTGTCACACAACACACTACATGGGTATATATACCCGACACAGCAGGTCTGGTCGAAGGATCAGACAGATTGATCGACAGATCATCTGTCGACCAGAAAGCCCATCGAAAGATCACATTCACCACGAAGGATGATATCCTTCGTGGTCTATCCTTCGTGGTCTATCTTTCGAGCTCATCATCGAAGGATATAAAACAATCCTTCGATGACACATCCTTCGACCTACATATCTTACAACTAATGTGCTAACTGTTTGGTCAAGTCAAACCAGGAGGATGGTTGACTTGGTCAAACTTACATCAACCTTACATTAAAGACATCGTTTTGTATCATGACGAAATACAGACAAAGTACAGACACAAGTGCACCAACAAACTCCCCCTTGGCTGTAGCTTTGTCTCGATCTTCGTGTCTTCAAGTCTTCAAGGCCGAGTCGAACCGAGCCGAGTCGCGTCCACACAAAGTGCATCAACAATTATGGCAAATTTTATTTGGTAGGATAAATAATCAACAATCAAAATAAAATATAAATGTGTGTAAGGCAAAATGAAGTTACTTACATGCCCAATCAGGTTAACCGAGCTCTCGTTAGAGTAGCTGTTGTTTTTCCTACCACTAATTATCTCAAGAACTAGGATTCCAAAGCTAAAAACATCTGATTTTAATGAGAAAAGGCCTTGCATTGCATACTCTGGAGACATATAGCCGCTACAATCATATAATGTCATTTTTAGATAGATAAAATAAATAAATTAAACCAAGTTTGTTATAGAGTGAAGAACTATACGTACTATGTTCCGACAACTCTACGTGTTTTAGCTTCATCTTCATCCCCTCCAAATATTTTAGCCATTCCGAAATCTGAAATTTTAGGGTTTAAACTTGTATCTAACAGCACATTGCTTGCTTTTAGATCCCTGTGGATGATCCTCAACCTAGAATCGTGATGAAGATATAGTAGTCCACGAACAATGCCCTTAATGATTTGAAATCGTTTCTTCCAGTCTAACAAAATCGCCTTCTCATGATCTAGCTAGGTTTGACAACATTCCATTGAATATATTTAAGAATAGGTAAAACTTTAGAGAATTAATTAGTATGATTTTGATAACTGGATTGTAGGTCAGAGAACAAACCAAAGATGAAAGAATCCAAGCCTTTGTTTGGTAAGTATTCGTAAACTAACATCTTTTCTGTCTTATGAAAACAATATCCCAAAAGTCGGACTAGGTTCCTGTGTTGAAGTTTCGCAATCAAAGTTACTTCGTTCTTGAATTCTTGCATCCCTTGACCTGAACTTTGTGATAATCTTTTGACGGCAACTTCTTGTCCATTTAGTAACTTACCCTGAGTAACACATTATATTAAACCGCAAATACCACCATGATTACCTAGATTGACAGTTTTACCTTATAAACGGTGCCGAAGCCACCTTCTCCGAGCCTATTTGAATGAGAAAAACTATCGGTTGCTATAGTTATTGTGCTCAAATCAAACATGTGTAAATCTGTATTTTCGCCAATATCCTTCTCTGTTAAAGAACCTTTTAAGGACTTTAATCTATTCATAAAACTGAACCCAACTTCGGCTTCATCTCGTTTGGCTGTATCAAACAATTAAGCGATCATGAAAACTCAAATTAGTTTATTTATGCTTTTTGTGTGTGATTCAATTTTACTCTCGGAGCATAACTCCAACCATGAATCATGATTCTGGACTTGTACAAGTTTATTCATGTTACATGGGTCAATCGAATGCTTTAATTCTACTCAATTTTTAATTCACAATAGCTTTCACAAGCTTTGAATTATGGTGTATTCGACTCATTTAGAGGCAACATATTTGATTTTGGTTTACGGTATAAAAATGATTTAAACCAAAAATACAAATCATATGGAACTAAATGATTTTGTTTGGTTTCATTGCCACTCACTCCGAATGATTAGTTTGTTGAATATAATCAAACTAAACTAGTGTAGTTTATTTTATAAATACCTTCATGGCGCTTACTTATTTTCCCCTCTTAAATTTAAGCAATTTCAACTAGGCTTTTAACCTTTTTAATTAGAGCGGGGTCAAGGGGAAGTAGAATACAATTAAGGACCTTGTCACATGACATAATGATATCATTATCAAAAGATTGTGGGCCGACTACTTGGTGAACTTAAACATATACCTGGTTTCTTCCTTATGTAACAAAAAATGAAGGTACACAAGAAAATCCCTGCTACAATCATTGGCGTCCCAATGACCAAAAATAGTTTTGTACGCGACCTCTTTAGCCTCTTTGATGAGTTCTTGGCTGAAATACAATCACATGAAAGATTATGCCAATTGATATGCGATGACATTCCTAATTACTAATTAACGGCAACTATTTATTAAAAAAAAAAAACAGAAAAACACTATGTTTTGGTCCCTACAAAAATATATAGTTCTATAACATTTTGCATCCATTAGGGTGGGAGGGGCACTCCCCTCTTAAGGGAGTCCCCTCTCTTACACACACCCAATCAGGTTATGCCACGTCAACTCCCCTCTTAAACTCCCCTCACACCCTCAATTTGATGGCGCCACTCCCCTCTTAACTCCCCTTGTTTTTTTATTCAAAAAAAAAAAAGGAAATCTTTTGATTGGTTGAAAAAAGGCTGCCCCCTCTCTCTCTCCTCTCTCTCATGCGGTAACTACACCCCGAGACCACTCACCGAATTCACTCACCGCGGGGATGGCAGCGGTGTTCCCGCTCGGGGAATGGGGTCACCGATCCCCCTCCCCGCGAGTGCCCCGATCACCCTTATGTTGTGGTCCTACAAAAATAGTGTGAATTTAAATCCATATACAAGTTAATAGGTGCTCTAGGTGAGTTGTGGTCCCTACAAAAATGGTGTGAATTTAAATCCATATACAAGTTAATAGGTTCTTTAGGTGAAAAAAATTGTAAGTTATGAAAAAGTGTCTTTTTTAGTTAATTACTATTACAATAAGTCAAATACTTTTTAGCTATATGTACAGGGTGTTTTTAATAAGAATTAAGTAATATATTCTAAGGGGGAAATGTACCATATGTGACACTTCTTATATATTGAATGAAAGAGCATTTTCGTTCTAAAACACAATACTCACCATCTTGTTTTGTCAAAATAAAATACAAAAAATCTTGTACAAAAAAAATAACATAATATAGTTCCGTCAATATTTTAATACCAACACTAAGATAATAACAGAATGAGTAAATTACAAAACTCATCTTTCTTCCGATCTAAGTTTTGAACATTATCATCTCTGTTGTTTCTTCCAACATGTTTCAACTACCATAAACCCTCAACATCCTCACTAAATTATACTCAAATGGGGATTTGTTCAAAAACCCTCAAGAAAACAAACCAATATTATCGTCCTGATAAATTTTACCCAAAAACAGACAACTTAGATCACCTTTGCGGAAAACAGACAGCTTCGATAAAGTATACCGGAAAACAACTCTATCTGATGCTTTCAACCCTTCTCCGTAACCATCACCGACGCCGTTAGTTCGCATGTACGGGTCTCCAACTAACCCAACCACATCCTACATTCATTTCGCACTTCTCTACAAACCAGTAACTATACTTTTCATCTCATTGGAAAACCCCGATTTGGGATATTCAACGCAGGTGGCCTGGTAGTGGTGGTGGTCGGGTGACGGTGGCTAGAGTGGTGGTGGGTGAGAAGAGAAAGGGTTGTTTATGGTGGTGGTGGGGTGCTAGAGTGGTGGTTAGTGAGAGAGAGGGGGAGAGAGAGGGAGTTAAGAGAGAGAAAGAGAATTAGAGTTATGAGAGAGAGACCGAGATATCTCATTACTCTTTTTTTATATTTTAAATTTTTAAAAATTGTTTTTTGTTTCAATTATTAGAGATATTTTAAATAAATTAGTAAAATTACCAAAGTAACGGGATTTAACATTTAAATTAACTTAGGGGTAAAGGACGTAACCTGTTACAGTTTGCAAACATAAAGAATGAATTTCGTCACTTTTAAAAAGAAATGACACACCTTGTAATTCGGTGTGAACATAAATGACGAGTTTTGTAATTTACTCTGAGAGAATAGAATAGTTATAAAAAGTATTGATGGAATGATGGCGACATACCTAACTCATGAGAGTCAACCCGTATATAAAAAGATTGTCCACCGTCCGTAAATGTCCTCGTATCGATTATGTCCCCATGCCACGTAATACAACCTCCACCCTCGGCCCCTTTACTAATATCGGCACTTGCATACCCCATGCACGTGCAATCCCCCAAGCACAACCCTTCACACGCTTTTAATCCCAAACTCATGTTCACACGTGCGTTCGATGTGTCAGGCACCTTAACATGGGCCACCTCAACGAACCCGTCTCCGGCCTTGCACATCTGTGTTCCAGGCTTTATCTTACACCCTTTGGAACCGTCCCTTAAGTACCAATTCTGCGGTGACCGTGGCTCGTATCCGGTAAGGCAATCACACTCAAAAGTGCCTAATCTGTACGGATCACAAAGACCAAAAGGACCACAATGGTTGTAGCCATCACACTGGTCATTTGGAGCCGACCAGAAGCTAACCCACTTACGATCTGCCTCTTGCCAAGTTAGCCTGTCCATGGTTCCAGACTCGGTAACGACTATTCTTGAAAATATGGTTGAGTTGCGCATTTGGTAAACGATCACCACCTCATCGTTGTTGTTTGTGTAAGTAACGTTATACAGATCCTTCCCGTCCATCTCGGGTATACCACTCCATCGGAGACCCGTCCATGACCCGGTCCGCCACACTTTTGACATACCATTAAACAGGAACAACTGAGGTGACCCAACAAACTCCAATTTACAAGAATAATCTCCCGCACCCGGATTCCCAGTTGACTTCCAAGATGTAACCACTCGGTTTAAACCTGTTTTCTTATCCAACCCGAACTTCATATCCGGAAGAAGAGTATTTGAAGGGTGATCAAAGCTCTGCCATGAATAAACCTCTTTGTTAACAAGTCCTTGAAACAACACCAAATTCCCCGAATCCAACAACTGAGCCGAAACATCATTCACCACTCCGGAAACATTGGTTGACCAAAACACAAGGCCTTGATCTTTTTCGTGAAGGACAAGGTTCCCGGTTTCATCAACCGATAGGATACCGGATGAGTTGGTGATCGGCTGTTCTCTATTGGCAACCCAAACCACAGTTTGCTCAGAAACCTTGTTATACCAGACACCCACGTATCTGTTGGTGGAGTTTGCGGGGCTAAAAAATCCAAGAGCAAAGTTTTCTCCACTAGAGACCAAAATATCCCCATCATTAACCGGTCGGGTGAGTGTGATGGTGTCAATACAAGTGCAAAACCGGAAAATCAGAAAGATTAACACAGATACTAGAATGCCTTTTTCTTGATACATGTTTTGTGTTTTACGGACCAGATGTTTATTTTATTTTTCTGCAATTTTGTGTGTTTGATAGTTTCAAAAGAAGAATCGTGATTTAGTCACATTTAACATATAAAATATCAAAGAAAATAGTTGATTATGTGAGCCATCACTTTCATGACTTTGTAAAAAGTCATCTGTTATTTGAATATGTCTAAACCTGGCTAGGAGGCTGGGTTTTAAATAGATGATTAGATGATCACTCTTGAGAGAATGGGGTTTTACTTTTATAGTTTTATCTACAAGAATCACATAATCGCGCTAAATATTGAACAAGAATCCTGATTCCCAGCTTTAAAATTGATAACCGTAGAATCACACAATCTCGCCAAGCTAGAATTGAGCATAACAAATATTTGTAATGCATATCAACTTGGAATAATCGTTTACTTGGAATCCATTGTGTAAGAAAAGGTTTGTTCGAAAAGGATTTCTCTATTTTGAAAAAGTGTACTTCCGTTACTATAGGAAACTTTATTAAGGAATTGTTTTCACATAAAGAAAACAAAAAAAAATTCATACAGTGAGACACACTTTTAATGGCATTTACATTTTGTGCCACTAATTTAGTTTTAATGACACCTTTTGTATGCCATAATAGCTTAGCACATACTTTTAGTGACATTTAGTTTTTATGCCACAAATTTAAGCTTTTAGCGACACTTTAAGTATGATACTAAAACTTTTGCATTAAATCTTACATCAAATTATATGTCTAATAAAACTTATGCCACAAGAACTCTTCCTAAAATTTCCCTCCCACTACTAGAAAACTAGGCAATTGCGACCAAAATTTGTGACCAACATTAGACGGTCGCTAAAGTAGCGACCAGTTTGCGGCTAAAACCGAAAAAAATCGCAAAATTAAAGACCAATCCAGTTCCAGTCGCAAAACGGTTGCAATTTTTGTGACCGCTTTTTTCAGCGCAAACAGTGGTCGGAAAACAATCGCAAATACGAAAAAACTAAAAAAAACAAAAGTTGCGACCATTTATAACGGTAGCAAATATGAGACAAATAGAAAAGCAAAATGTTGCAACCATTTATATCGTGATTTAGTCATTTAACATATAAAATATCAAAGAAAATAGTTGATTATGTGAGCCATCACTTTCATGACTTTGTAAAATGTCATCTGTTATTTGAATATGTCTAACCTGGCTAGGAGGCTGGGTTTACAATAGATGATTAGATGATCACTCTTGAGAGAATGGGGTTTTACTTTTATAGTTTTATCTACTAGAATCACACAATCGTGCTAGACATTGAACAAGAATCCTGGTTCCCAGCTATAAAATTGATAACCGTATAATCACACAATCTCGCCAAGCTAGAATTGAGCATAACAAATATTTGTAATGCACATGTAGGATCATTTACTTGGTATCAACTTGGAGTAATCGTTTATCTGGAATCAATTGTGTCATAGCCAAGAGAAAAGGTTTGTTCGAAAAGGATTTCTCTATTTTGAAAGTGTACTTCCATTGCTATATGAAATTTTATTAAGGAATTGTTTTTCACTAAAAAAAAGTTCATATGACACACACTTTTAATGGCATTTACATTTTGTGCCACTAATTTAGTTTTTAATGACGCTTTATGTATGCCATAATAGCTTAGCACATACTTTTAATGACATTTATTTTTTATGCCACTCATTTAAGCTTTTAGTGACACTTTACGTATGATACTAAAAACTTTTGCATTAGATCCTGCATCAAATTATATGTATAATAAAACTTATGACACAAGAACTCTTTGGAAAATTTCCCTCCCGTACTACAATTCATGCCACAAATACTTTATACACACTTTAAAACTTACCAAATACAATATAAGTAAAATGTGGTATTTATAAAATTATTATTTACCAAATAAAATATTTTTTTATAAAGTTTGTCAATCATACAACTATATGTAAAATGAGTAAAATGAGGAGATAAAAAAGTGCTTTATAGATATCAAAACGATATATATTATTGGGTTTAATGAAAACACATTTTTAATTTTATATCTTAGATAGGTTTCGTCTCAAGGAGGCAAGGACAATAAAACTTTACCAGTATTAAAAGCTTTTCTGTCCTTGAACGACATCGGTATCTTACCATCACTATACTATGCTAACGATGGGTGCACTTGCTCTAATGTATTGTAGAGAGTGATAGTTTATATGGTGTTTTATAAATTTAAATCTTGATAAAAGAGTAAAAGTACTTAAAATACATCAAAAATCCGTGCACACTCGCACCACGTCAAGTTTTTGGCGGCGTTGCCGGGGATACAAAGATCTTAAGAAAGCTTAAAATCAATGGTCTAATCATTTTCTTTAGTTTTCCTGATCAAATTTCTTTTCGTTTTACAAAAAAATCCCAGTTACAGTAGCATAACACGGGGCCGTGCTGCACTAACACGGAGCCATGTTTTGATTACATTAACTGAAAATTTTCTGTAGAAGGCTCACACGGGCCGTGTTTTATTCGACACGTGGCCATGTTAAAAATGCTTAGTACCGAGTTAAACACAGTCTGAGGCACGGGGCCGTGTTCATAAGGCACAGAGTCGTGTAAATCTTCACTACTCGTAAAAAAAATTTAATTTCCGGAAGCCGTAATCTTCTGAGTATTATCCAAACAATGGATTATTACATGGGAGATTATAATTACTATGGTTATGATTAGGGGTGCAAACGAGCCGAGCTACTCGTGAGCTACTCGAGCTCGGCTCGAAAAAAAGCTCGAACGAGCCGAGCTTAAACGAGCTCGAGCCCGAGCCTAAAAACAAGCTCGTTTAGTAAACGAGCCCGAGCCCGAGCTTTGCTTATCGAGCTCGAGCCGGCTCGCGAGCCTTAACGAGCTTTCTTTTTATATATTTTTTATTAATATATTAAACATATATTTAAATAATAATATTAACCATTTATATAAATATAAAAAATAACTAAATTATATGTATAACAATAATTATAATTAATAAAAATTAATTAATAAATATTAAACGAATCGAGCCCGAGCCGAGCTCGAGCTTGAAAAATTACCTTCAAGCCGAGCTCGAGCTTTAGAAATAAAGCTCGAATCGAGCCGAGCTCGAGCTTTCATATGTTAAACGAGCTCGAGCTCGAGCCTGGTCGAGTTCAGGCTCGGCTCGACTCGTTTGCACCCCTAGTTATTATGATTACAAGGAACCATATTGTACCATTTGCGGTGAAACCCATTCGGTACAAAATTGTTACCTCTTTCAACCATCAACCTCATACACAACATATGAGGAACCAACGTTCGAGCTTCCAAAATCAAGCTTTGATTAGGACACTCCAGCGTTTGAAACGTACGAGACACCACCCACAATAGTTCTCGAAGCTGAAAGCGTCATACAAAGTCTCATGAACTTAGAATTCTTAATCAAGCAATCTCATGCAAAAAAATGGAGACCATTTATACCAAAGATGTAATCAACGAAAAGGTAAAACCTCAAAAGCCAAAAGAAGAGGAACCACTTAAAGAAAAGCCTATGCATGAAGATGAAAAAACCGAACCAAGTCACAAGGTAGGTAAGTCCACAAAGGTAAATTTCGAAGAAGAACAAAACCTCCAAGAAATACATATTCTACAACCTTCTTTTGAAAATCATAGTTTGGTACCATATCATGCTAAGTTTTTGAAAGATTTAAACACTAAACCTAAAATCAAAGAATTAGCAAGTATTAAATTGACTAAAGATCAAACTTCGCTAAAACAAGATGAACAAAATGAATTAAACATAAAATCGGTAACATGTTTTATTCAAAACATCTATATTAATAACATTTCAATAGATAAAGATCTTTGTGTTAATATAATGCCTAGCTATGTATTTTAAGGAATAGGTATTGGTGATTTCTATCCGATCAAAATTCCTATCCTCTTGGCTAATCGAGAAACTAAACACACTACGGGAGTGGTTGGGGATATTCTCATTCAAACGCATAAAACGGTTGTACCAACTGACTTCATCATCGATGCTCCACTCGTGTTAGGACAACCATTCACAAAAACGCATCAAGCTTTTCTCAAACAAAAATACCAAAATCTCCCCACTAAACTGGGGTCGACAAAAGAAGCTTTAATCTCGATGGATTAATGAAATACCCAATAGGCAACTACGACCCCTTTCTAGAAGATGAGCCAGAGCCACCCGATAAGAATTTAGGAAAAGAAATTACTTTTACAAATTGTTATAGTTATTTTGTTACAATAATCCATCTTGTAGGTACACATTGGAAGACGGTAACCAAAAACTCCACGATCAGGTAAGTTGAGCAAAAGGAACCAAGTGGCCAGAGAAACGACACACACATAAAAAAATTAAAAATATAAAAGACACGGGGCCATGCCTATCTACAGATGGGTTAAAACTCTAATTTTCATATTTTCTTTCTCACAACTCAAACGGTCCGTTTATCTACAACCATCGGTTCCCTGCCTTCTCCCGACACTTTTTGACCATCTTCTTCCGAAATCTACTCACAAGGTATGTTACTAACTCTTAGATTAGTTAGATTCGTGGTTTGCATGTTAAATAACATCAAGATTTGATGAAAATCTAGGGTTCTTGTACTAGACCCGTGTCGATTCAAAAATTTTTCCTAGATCTTGTTGTTAGTAGTTACTACTAGTGTTTTAAGAAGTAAATCATCCAACCATTAAGGAAAAATTGAAACTTTTCAACAAGTTTTTGAAAACCCTTGTTCTTGAATAGGAATATCAAAATCGAAGGGGGAAACGAGTTGGTAAGTAAAAATTGATGCTTAGGGTTTGATTTTTGGGGTATACCAGACATAGGGGACCAAAAATTTTGGACTTTTCGAAATCGGCTCGAAAAATTCAGATTTTGGCCAAAACAGTGACCGAACACGGGGTCGTGCCTTTGATGGCACGGGGTTGTGCCCCTGATAAATCTGCAGCACGGGTCATGTGTATTAGACACGGGGCCGTGCCAATCCCCTGTTTTTCAGTTTTGTTGCACTTTTACCGCACCTAATTGTTTAATACTTGTTCTCTGCAGACAATGGCACCACACAAGTGGTTGAGGTTCAAGAGCGTCATACACATTGTGCGGAACGCATGGAAATCCTCAAAGCAAGGAATGAGGAACCACCACGTCAAGTGTGTTACGACACTCTAGAAAGTGTGGGGTATAGAGAGCGTTACGACAGCTTGGTGACAGGACCGTTGCGTGTCTTTCTTGAGGCATTATTGCAATCTGTTTAAGAATTCCAACCTTGAATTCCAAAGCATGTTTGCCCTCAAAAAGGACATTGACGACATGTTTAACAACGAAGCGGTGACTTTTTGTTGTGGTGGTACGTGGTTGGGAGTCTATGTGGCTCAGTTTGGTGTGGATGTGGGAATCTACACCGAGGAAGAAATTGGGGAACCTGTCTTCACCGACAGTATTATAGAAATGCCCGACAATACAAGGAATACTTTTTAGACACAAATCATGGAAGGGGTTTACAACCCAAGCGCCACAAAGAGAACCAAAATCAGGGAACCACTTATCCGCTACATTCATCGTGTCCTGAGCAGTACCTTGTGCCAGAGAAAAGATAGTAGGGGTGTTGTGAACCTTCGGGAGCTAACGTGCCTATATTGCATCCTAAACCAATTACCCCTGAATGTCCCCTACATGTTTCTAAAGAATATGGCCACCAACGCGAGAGCTACACATCCCACGCCCATATTCTTTGGTGGTTGGATCGCACGGGTCAACAAGACCTACGCCTCACGCACCCCACACAGCTTTACCAAGGGGTTGGCGTAACCTGGGCCGATATCAGCCTCTACCATAGCCTCAACCTCATTGCCGACTGCAACAATGGTCTCCTATGCTTCAAGGATAACAAGGCAAATATCTAGAGCCCAAATGCACCAGATCAAGTCCTTACCATTGAGGATGACCCTAAGTGTCCTCCCCGGTACTCTTACGGGTTCAACTTCGAATCCTCCTCTCAAGTAGGAAGTGATTTCCCTAACATGCATAATTAATATAATATAATGCAGGAAACGCTTCAGGTGTCCTGGAACGCCTTCAGCCTCGGTCAAAGCACCAGCACCTGGATCGGGAGCATGGAAAGAAGCATCCACACCATGCGAGCTGACATTTCATACATATGGGAGCACATGGCGTACATGGATGACGAGGAGGAGGGTGAGGATATGGAGTCGGATTATAGGGCTATAGCAATGGATGTGGCATGGTGTCGACAAACAGGTTAAATCTTTTCTCTTTTTCCTATGATGGTGGCGGTGATTTGTGGACTGCGACCCGTTGAAACAATTAACTTGGTGAACAATTTACTTTTTCTTACTTTATTTTCTTTTTTTTTTTTGTGGTTTTGGTGATGGATATTAACTCTTAACCATCGTAAGCTAGGATTTTACTTTTTCTTGTTATATTGTGTTGTTTTGGTGTGAATAAGTATACAGGTACCTTGGGATGCTTGAATCCACCAAGCATACAACTTCCCCAACCCGGAATAGGAGGCCCCACACTTTAACAACTCTTTTCAAAAAGAAACAGAAGCATTACACAGGGCCATGTCTCTTAGACACGCCCCCATGCCTCCTTGTCGCTGAAACTTTCCTTTCTAGACTTGCCTCACAGGGTCGTGCCCCCTTGCCACGCCCCTGTGCCCAGCTTCTGTAAGTTTTCTGATAGTGCCATTTTTCACATGGGGTCGTGCCTCTAAAAATAATTTAAGTGTGTGTGTGGGGGGGGGGGGGGGGACTTGAATAACTTGAATATTGCTTTCCCTAAAACGAGCCTTACACAATACTCTACTTGGTAACCGCTAAAACACTCCAAATCTTTTTCAAAATTTTCTTTTTATTTTGTTTTTGTCTTGTTTATAGTTTAAGTTAGAAAATCAATTTCTAAAAAAAATTCAAGTTTTTACAAATTTACAACCGATATCGCCATGATAAAAAAGGAACCATATAAGGAAATTTCATATAAAGGCATGACAAAGTTTTAAAATTAGATTGTATATATATATTTCACATTTTTACCATTTTCCCACAAAATTGTGAGTTTTGAGTCTTTAGCAAACATCCAATATCATATCTACACTAAATGCTCATCTTTCATTTCTTATGTGAATAGCCCGTACGGTTCTTACGAATCTCTAACTTGACAAGACAATACATTCCCGATTCTTACCGACTAATCCAAGTAAGTATATGATTGAGACATTAGGATTTTGAACCCTTTTTTTATTTTATTTTCAACCTTATTTTATATTTTTATCTCCCACAACACTACCAAAAAAGTGGTCATTTTGCTACGAAATTTTCGTACGCAAAAAAATGTGTCACAAATTCTAACACATTTACTACGCATTTCCTACAGAAACAAAAGCCTAGATTTTTTGACCAATTTGCTACGCAATAGCAATAGAAATACTAATTCTAAGTATTGCGTCAGAAATGCGTAGCAACTTGGTACGTACTTATGACGGATGAATTATATTTGTATTTGATTTATATTTAAACATTTAATTATTATGGTTATTAACTATTGCGTTGGAAATGCATAGTAACTTGCTATGCATTAATTTCCGACGGAACTATTATTTATTTGTTGGAACTATATTTATAAGTCGAATTCATTTAAATATTAATCGCTGCGTCAGAAGTGCGTAGCAACTTGTTACACATTTTTGACAAAACATTTATTATTATATTCGCACCATATTTAAATGTTTAACTAATACTATTATTAATTATTTGCGTCTGAAATGTGTAGCAACTTGCTACGCATTTGTGACGAAACATTTATTATTATAGGTAAATTATACTTTAATGTTTAATCAGTTTTATTATTAATTATTGCGTAGAAAATGCGTAGCAACTTGCTACGCATTTGCGACGGAAAATTTATTACAATATTTAAATATTTAATTAATATTATTATTTTTAATTGTGTCAGAAATGCTTAGCAACTTGTGTAGGTCCCTCGGAGGTTGAGGTTTAACCTATTCCTTGTTATGTCTAACACACTAGCGAGTGCGGAATCCAAGCTAGCATGCAAACCGGGGTAGAACAAGCACAATGATAAACACAACACGCAATATTCAACGATTAACACCACTTGTATTAATGCGTATGAAAGGTTCGGTTACAATCACAAGGTTTACAGATGTATTCTATAAACTCTCTCTATCTTTCGTGTGTGTGTGTTCTCTGAACAGAATGCTCTCACTTTGTCTGAAATGTCTAACTCCCGAACTAACTAAATGAACATAACACACGGGTATTTATATACCCAACACAGCAGGTCTGGTCGAAGGATCAGATAGGATGATCGAAGGATCATCTATCGACCAGAAACAGCTCGAAGGATCCATATGTACCACGAAAGATGGGATCTTTCGTGGTCCATCTATCGAATGCTATCTATCGAGCTCATCATCGAAGGATATAAGTGATCCTTCGATGACACATCCTTCGACCCAAACAACTTACAAACATAATGTTGACTGTTTGGCCAAGTCAAACCGGAGGATGGTTGACTTGGTCAAACTTACAGGACTAACAAAGACATCGTTCAGTAACAAGACAAAATACAGACAAAGTACAGACACAAGTGCACCAACAAACTCCCCCTTGGCTGTAGCTTTGTCTGGCTGTAGTTTGGTCTCGATCTTTGTGACTTCAAGTCTTTGACATCTTTTCAAGTCTTCAATGTCGGAGGATCTTTAAAATCTTCACGTCTTGAAAGCAGAAAGTGTACCAACAAACTCCCCGTTTCGTGTAGGAAGTGTGTTGACAAACTCCCCCTTAACATAAGCTCCCCCTTGAGTTATGCTCGTGAAAGTCTTGATCTTTATGAAGTGAGATCCTTGTGGTGTTGATGATGGTCAGCGGCAACTCGATCATCTTCATCATTTGAGTGCCTTCACGTCGTGTCTTCATTCCGAAGCTTGTCATCGACCATGTTCTCCTAGCCTTTAGAATCTGCACATGCAAGAAATCTAAACGCGTAATGAGAACAACCGCTTGGAATATCATAGCATAAACAAACGACACACATGTGACCATTGTTTAAACAAACACCGTCCGACAGTTTGAAAGTTTAAAGTATTTTATCAATTTCAATTTCAACTTTCAACACTTTGCAAATTTCGACCGTTTATGAAGATTTAGTCATTTTCGGTTTTCGTTCAGGTTTCAGGTAACGAAGACTCGAGCTCCAACATCGTACGATCGAAAAAAAAAAAAAATAGAAATAAAATCTTTTTGGCTTTTTGAAAGTTTATATTAAAACACTCCTAAAATCTTTTTGGTATTTTTGAATATTTCAAATGTAAAGACTCAAAGTAGTAAATAAATATATACAAAGTTGCAGAAACTGAAAGCATTAAATAAATATTTACAGACATTCTTTTTGCGAGTTTCGAGGGTAAGAGAATCATATCAGTGTACGGTCATGTCAAAACACTCTTGTTGTTCAATTTGTTATCATTAAGATAAGCATCCTATAACAATTATCGGTATTGTTGTCCACTTAAGCTCAACTTATCAGATGTAATCATGGCGAGGGGATACGTTAAGGTATGATTTATACTTACCGACCGGTGTTCATCCACATCACGACACATTCCCGTATCAAGGTATGCACGAGGGTTCATCTTACCGGTGAGTATACCGATTATCATCTGTTTGACCGTATATGATGTGAGATTCTCACTTATTTTGATTGAAAACAAGCCCTATGTGATATAATCACTTATTTATGAGGAACTTGATTTTCAGATGCATGAGGGCACAGGAGCAAGTCCGTGAACAGGTCAGTACTTTCGTACAGCAGTGAGACGAACTTGACTCCCGGATAAATGTGATATTTTATCACTTATTTGTTTGGACATGTGATTGTTTATCACTTATTGAGGTCGTATGCAATATGTACACGTATGTATAGTATCATGGAAGATCTAGACTTGCGTCCCCGTTATTTTTTTCGGTAAAAGATACAACCATGATACCCAGATGATAAGCAGCATAAAGACCGAATATTTCAGAACCTCGGCAATCTCTCAAACGAAATTTCGGTACCAAGACCATATGCCAATGAATGGTTCCCACCCAGTCTTCAGTCGATTTAAGTTTATATCACCCTGCACACTTTATAATGATTGTGAGCCTACCGATACATCTTATATAGAGCTGCTTATCGTTTTTTTTTTTAGGTTTAAAGAGGTTTGGACAGACCACTGATGTACTATCATTTTCTCTTTTTCTCGCCAGGAAACTCATTTTTGCTTTTCTATTGTTTTTGTGTTTTTGAAATTTTTCGATGTTTTTGGATTTTCAAATTTTGGATTTACTCCCCCTAAAATCAACAAACTAAGATAAATTTAAAACACAAAGATATTTACAAAAATGATTTTCTGATGTGGATTACTCTTGCTTGACCTTAATGCCGTTTACCAATAATAAAAAGTCAAATCTTGATTTGTCAAATGCTTTGGTAAAAAGGTCGGCACGTTGGTCATCGGTGTGGACGTAAGCAACATCGATTAGCCTTTTCTCAAAGCAATCACGTATGAAGTGATACTTAATGTCGATGTGCTTAGTCTTTGAATGCTGCACAGGATTTTTAGTGATCTGTAAGGCAGCAGAATTATCAACGTAAATAGGAGTAGTTAGGAATTCAAAACCGTAATCACGCATTTGTTGTTGGATCCATAGGACTTGGGAGCAACAACTTGAGGCAGCAATGTATTCAGCTTCGCATGTTGATGTAGCGACGCACGTCTGCTTCTTGCACTGCCATGTGACTAGGCGATTTCCCAAAAACTGACATCCAGCCGTTGTGGATTTGCCGTCAATTTTGCATCTGCCAAAATCAGAATCACTGAATGCGATCAAGTCAAAGTTATTATCCATAGGGTACCACAGACCGGTGTCAGGGTAACCCTTCAAATAACGAAAAATCCTTTTTACAGCTGCAAGATGTGAGGCCTTCGGGTTGACTTGAAATCTGGCAAGTAGGCACGTTGGGTACATTATATCTGGTCTTGATGCTGTGAGGTACATAAGAGATCCGATCATCGCGCGGTAGTATGAGGGGCTAACAGCTTCACCCTTCAAGTCTGGAGTAATTCCGTGATTTTGCGGCAATGGGGTACCGATGGGCGTTGCATCAGACATCTGGAACCGGCTCAAGATGTCACCAACATATTTAGTCTGATGGATGAAAATCCCAGACTCGGTTTGTTGTACTTGTAGGCCCAAAAAGAAAGTCATTTCCCCCATAGCACTCATCTCGAATTTATCCTGCATTACACGCTCGAAATCCCTACACAAAACATCATTAGTAGAACCAAAAATAATATCATCAACGTATACCTGTACCAGTAGAAGATCTCCATCTTGTTCTTTAATGAAAAGAGTACAGTCTATAAGACCTCTGCGAAATCCATTCTCCAGCAGATAATTAGATAAGGTTGCGTACCAAGCTCGCGGTGCTTGATGAAGACCATAGAGAGCTTTGTTGAGCAACCAAACCCGATCGGGATGGATAGGATCTTCAAAACCTGGAGGCTGTTCGACGTACACCTCTTCTTCTACCACACCATGTAAGAATGCACTTTTCACGTCCATCTGATATACCTTGAAGCCTTGGAATGAGGCATAAGCCAGAAAGATCCGAATTGCTTCTAGACGTGCAACAGGTGCATACACTTCGTTGTAGTCGATCCCTTCTATCTGACGAAAACCTTGAACGACTAGCCTTGCTTTGTTTCGGATAACAATTACACGGTCATCCTTTTTGCATTTAAACACCCAACGGGTACCAATCTTCTTATAACCAGCAGGTTTCTCTACGAGTTTCCAGACACCAAGCTTCTGGAATTGTTGCAGTTCTTCCTGCATTGCTTCAACCCAAGAGCTATCTTTCAAAGCATCTTTCCAAGTTCTTGGCTCTTCCTGTGAGACATAACACGCGAAAGACCAATCATTTTGTTGACCAGATTCTCGGATATCTGCATACAAGCCTGCATTGTTGTTGTTTCGCAACATGTTTCTTGTTTGAACGCCACTCTGTACATTTCCGATGATGTTTTGTTGAGGATGGGTATTATGAATCCTTGTTTCTGGATTATCTTGAACTGGAATGTTTGTACCCAGATTGTTGAGATTGAGATCAACAATCAATTCAAGGCCCGGAATTGACGAAGAGGATGATGCAGAAGTTTCAGCTATTTGAGGGACAACCACTGGAGGAGTACCCTCTGAAGTACCATGTACTGCTGTTGTTGGAGCTTCTTGATCTGCATCTAGAAATTCATCATCCTCTGAAGATTCGTTCAATTCGGAAGCATCGTGAAAATCCTCATTATCGAGAGCATTATTATTCACTGAAGATGGTTCTTGATTGACAATAATGGGATGAACCAACGGTGAACCTGTAGCATTGTCACTCTCGAAAAACATCATAGCCGCAGCACTTTCTTCAACTGCTTCAACATCGATCGAATTGAAAAAGTCATCGTACTCAAACATCCAAGGCTGACCAGGATTTCTGACTGGCAAAGTGTGCCTTTGTACTCTGACTTCAGACCATTCCTCGACCCTTTTAGTCTCTAGATTCCAGACTCTTAAGTTCGGGGTGGAATACCCAAGAAAGTATCCCTCAATTGCCCTTGCCCCAAACTTTCCATTAGGATCGATAATTGTGCATGGAGCTCCAAACGGTTCAAGATATGACAAATCTGGTTTCCGTTTGTTAATAAGCTCAAAACAGGTCTTGTTGTGCCTTTTGACTGTAAGGACTCGATTCAACGTATAACATGCAGAGGACACAGCTTCAGTCCAGAATGGAATGGGCAGCTACGACTCTACCAACATAGTCCTAGCAGTCTCGATCAATGTGCGGTTCTTACGTTCAGCGACGCCATTTTGTTGAGGAGTATAAGCTGCACTAAATTCGTGAAGAATACCTTTTGAAGTGCAAAACTCCGCCATGGCATGATTTTTGAATTCGGTACCATTGTCGCTACGTATCCGCCTAACCTTCAAGTTATAAAGATTCTCAATCTGAATGATCAAGTTTTTGATAATACCGAAGGTTTCACTCTTATGTGCCATGAACGCCACCCACGAAAATCTTGAATAATCATCAGTTATCACGAGGCAATATTGATCATTCCTAATGCTTTTGTGCTTAACAGGACCGAACAAATCCATGTGCAAACGTTCAAGAGGAACAGCCACCGTGTTGATTTTCTTCGTCGGATGTCGCTTCTTTGTTTGTTTTCCTTTCTGGCACGAGACACAGACGTCTTGAAGATGAAAGTTTTTAAGAGGAACACCATTCACCAATTCATTTGACACCAAATGATTCATTTTGCGTAAGTGAATGTGACCCATTCGTCTGTGCCAAGAGATTGTGTCTTTTTCTGTGGCTTTAGAAATGAAACAAGTTGCTTGTGCAGACGTAGTGATAGCTTGGCTCATATCAAGGACATATAAATCATTTATCCTTGGAGCCGACAAGAGAATCCATTCTTTCGGAATTTTGAAGCCGGGTTTCAGCACATAACATCCATTTGCATCAAAGTGTATTGAGAACTGCTTGTCACAAATTTGAGAAACACTAAGAAGATTGTGATCAAGTTGTTGCACAAAGTTGATCTTATCGAAGCTAACAACCCCGTTGGAAATCATTCCTTCACCAGTTATATATCCGCCCTTATCTCCAGCAAAAGCAACATAACCTCCTCTAATAGATTTGACGTCGTAGAGAAGCTTCATGTCGCCTGTCATGTGCCTGGATGCCCCACTATCAACAATCCAATGACTACTGATAGTTCCTCCTGGAACACCCTGCACATGAACTCACATAATTAGTTGGAGATGGGGACCCAAGCCATTGTGGTCTTGGGTCTTCCATTTTCATCAATGACAATAACCTCTATTCTTTGATGATTTGAAAATTGTGATGGTCCCCCTGATTCTTTAACCGTTTTTGGTTTCCAGGTCTGTTTTGTTATACCAGTGTTATTCTTTAAAATTTTAACTTCATGGTTGTCAGAAGTTTTTGAATTTTCTGGTTTGACAGAAACAGATGGTTTGATAATCGCATCAGTTTTAATTGCTTTTTCAATTTTCTTCACCTGTTGGCGTTTCTGTTTCTTTTCCCTTTCTTTTACAAGGCGGGGATCTTGTTTTACAGAAACAGATCGCTTTTGGTGATTGTGTTCACGGGGATCATCAACTATGCCCTTTTGTTTATGAAGATACGGGCAATTTCGAACAATATGCCCGATTGTTCCACATTCAAAACATGATCTTCGTTCAACAAACCCCGAAGTATCATGTGGTCGTCTTGCCGATGATGAACTTTGTGATCCCGAGGTACTAGGTTTTGAGCAACTTGGTTCATTCCTTTTCATCACAGTTGCTTTCTGGACAAAATCTAAGTTAGATTGATTTGCAAACTTTTCAATTTTGTCCGTTCCCTTCGACTTCACAAAGTTCACATTCTTCTTTTTCTTCTGATTCGTCTTCCTTTGATTTTGAGTCGGTGCCTTACCTTTGGGTTTGGTATGATTTTGCTGTTTTTCCAATGTTGGTAATTTCTTGTTCCCAAATTGTTTTCTAACTTCAGCCTTTGGGATAGGAGGACACTGTGTGACTGTAACATATGGTCCTGACTTTCCCAAAAACTTAGTTGTTGAATTTTCAAAGACTTTACTGATTAATGATTGATTAACATTCTTAATAGGAAAATCTTTGTCAGAATAGATTTTATCATCACCAACTAGAGTGTACAGCAAATCCACACTTTCCGACTCTTGTGCAGACGAGGACTCGATTGCAACAGTCTTAGCGGGTTTTGCAGGAGGATCACACAGAATATGATTCTCAAGAGGTATGTCCTCTTCGTTTATCACCGCATCAGACTTTGCTGAGTCAGTATCATCAGACTCATCATCAGAAGAATCAACATCCTCAATCACAACTGGAGGATCCTGATTCTGTTCAGCAGTTTCAAATGTATCTGCTGACGCATCTGAATCTGATGATACTTCCTTCTTGTATCCGAGTCCTGCAAATTCTTCAACAGCTAAAGGAACAGATGGTTCAAAGAAAACTCTATCTTCCTCATCCGGCATGGCATCATAATTATGTCTCACAGGTGATGGACATTTCTTGTAACCTATGCATGTGACATCCCGTTTCTCTTTCTGAACATCAATGATGTGATCCAACACATAGCTAGAACTCAAATAACTGTCTAACTTGAGTCGGATCGCCTCACTTTCTGTTTTAACACAAGCCATTTCCTTTTGCATTACCTCAAGACGAGTTATATAAAGGTTAATGTCAGTTTGTTTTCTGGAAACCATTTTTGTCAGCTCTGTTTTATCTTTCTTTAACGTTTCAATTATTGACTTAAATTCCTTTTCATGGTTTTCATAAAACATGTTGGCTTCAGTGCACTTTGAAAGATCAACGGTCAATTTCTGATTGTGAATGAATGTCACATCATATTTCTCTTGCAAAGCCTCGTGTTTGCTTTGCAATTCACACCACCTATCATTCATAGAAACATGTTTGTCTTGCAAGTCAAACAAACTAGCTTGTAAAGCGTCATGTTTGCCTTGCAACTCAGACATGTTTGCCTCTAGATCAGCACATTTAACATGCAAACTATCACAGTTATCACAGCTAACAGAAGTGGGTTCATCGACACATACCTGATTTGATGAATTGTCGACATTAGCCATAAAGGCTGAATGGAGAGAAGACGAAGAATAAGCAGCTTGATCCACCAAATTAGATCTTCTTTGAATTCCTGCTGCAGCTTCCTCCAACAGTTCATCAATATCTGCATCGATTGACGCATTTGATGTCTCATCCACATGATCATCACCTGAGCTCGAGGATTCTTCATCCGAACTTCTGCTGTAACCAGAAGAGTCTTCATCCTCAGAAGAGTCACCACCATTGGCGGAAGATTCTCCACCACTGGTGTGATTAAGATCCTTGACAATCTCAGCAAAACACGCCGTTCCATCCGGAGCATCATTTCCCAATTGGATTGACCAATCACAGCCTTCATCTACTTGAACCACAAGTGCCTGGTTGGCATTAGATGGTCCTGCTTGACTCTGGTTGTTGACAGGCACCAATGTGCGAACATTGTTTCTGTTCTGGTTCTGCTGGTTGCCTTGATTTCTGAAGGGATTCTGGTTTCCATGCTGAGATGGTCTTGTACATTCCCTTTTAAAATGACCCCGTTCGCCACAATTGAAACACATAACAGCCTGTTTATCAAACCCATACTTGGTGTCTTTCTTGCTCTCCAAGCTGGTTCTGCCTGTTCTTTCCATGAAATCTTTTGCTCGCCTAACTGCACTAGCAAAAGCCCACTTAATGTCCATCATCTCCATCTCCTCTTTATCAATCTGCTGATAGTCTTCTTGTGTCAGATTAATATTACCAATCTGACCTTCCACTAATCCACAGTATGCGCTCACCACAGTGTTTAGCAGTTCCGTGTGTTCCTTTGCTACTTCCACACTGACTTTAGAAAAGCTTGAGGTGTCGAGCCGTACTGTATTTGGCTTTGATTGTTGACCAGCAGATGATGTGCTTCCATAACACGCTTGCTGTTGAGGAGGAAGTGGATTCCCGAACATATCAGTTGCTCTGATTTGCTGTTGCTGTTGTGGTGCTGGTTGAGGAGCTGGATTAAGCGGATTTCCAAACATATCTGTTGTTGGAGGAGGGGTGCCATACAAGCTCGTGCTAGACACAAATGCTGTTTGAATTGGAGCGTGTGAAGAAGGTTTTGTAGAAGTGCTAGAAGTTCCATAATAAATTTCAGGATTTTGTGGCACTGCAACTCTTTTTGCCTTGAGAGTTTCTTCCTGATTCTTGTTTTCCAGGAGTTGAGCAAAATCACTGAAGCTTGTTGTATCCAAAGTGCCATTGTACTTCATGATTTCTAAGAAATTACTCCATTGAGGTGGCAGTGCATCCGCAAACTTCTTCACTATCTCTGCTGAAGTTGTTACAACCCCAGTATTTGCCAATTCAGTCAGCAAATGAGTAAATCGACTTGTCAAATCTCCTAGAGATTCATTCTGCATACAAACAAAACCATCAAACTCTTTCTTTAGCAGATCTTTTCTTAATTGACGTGTTGCTTCATTTCCTATGCCTCTTATCTTCAATGCATCCCACAACTTCTTCGTTGTCTTGAAACTGACAAATTGATGATAAATGTCTTTGCTTAACGCCTGAGTAAGAATGGCATATGCTTTCTTTTCTAAGTCATAGACCTTCTTCTGATCTTCCGTAAGATCAGCAAACGTAGCAGCAGATGAAGCGGCAACCTCTATCGTTTGATCAAAATCTGTGATGAAGCGCAACCACAGTTCTGTATTTTGACCAAGGGCATATGTATGAAATCTGTCAAACCATCCCGGATATTCACTTAAATGCATCAACTTTGAGGCCTATTCAAACTTCCTGTTTCACTTTCGCTTAGCAAAATACTTTGAACACTTGGAGCTTGATTTGATACGAAAGCCCATTGACCGGTAGATGTAGCATTAGCTTGCGAACCCGAATCCGGAGCTGGAGTACCAAAATACATCTCGGCATTTACCGGAACACCCCACATCGAATTCATTTTTGATCAAGAAAAATAATATTACACCAGCCGAAGGATCTGTTCGAAGGATCTGAGATCGAAAGACAAGAAACACAAACTGTTAAGCATAAACAGACTAAGGATCGAAAGATCAAAGCTTGTTCGAAGGATCAACAGTATTCGAAAGATCACTGTTGAGTTTCGAACAATTGTTTTCGAAAGACTCCCCTATCGAAGGATCCTGGTCTTTCGAAAAAGAACTGTAGACCGAAAGACGTATGCTTCGAAATGATTCCTTGGTTCGAAGGATGATGATCTATCGAACCTCCACTGATCGAAAGATGGTCTTTCGAAATGATTCCTTGGTTCGAATGATAATTGATCTATCGAACCTCCACTGATCGAAAGATGGTCTTTCGAGTTCGAAGGATATCTTTCGAACGGTTCTGACACAGTTGACAAAGGATGACAGGTTGGTGAAAAAGGTGATGGGTTGGTAGAAACTTTCTGCGGAAGATATGGTCAGACCATGCTTTCTGCCAAAACCATGATTTGAAACATAAAATATAATAAACTTATCCAGAAAACCGGTCACCGGAGAAGCCGGAATTTTGGCCGGAAATCACCAAATACCTCAAAAACGAGTTTTTATCTTACCCAAACCGTCCTTTAACACATGCAGAAGTTTAGAACACGTTTTAACTACAAGAAAAACCGATAAAAACAGTGAAAACGGGTTCAAAACCGAGAGAGTTTTTGTCCAAACACTCCAAAGACTTGTAAAAACCCTGTTTTTAACAAGGAAAAGAGCCACGGCTCTGATACCACTTGTAGGTCCCTCGGAGGTTGAGGTTTAACCTATTCCTTGTTATGTCTAACACACTAGCGAGTGCGGAATCCAAGCTAGCATGCAAACCGGGGTAGAACAAGCACAATGATAAACACAACACGCAATATTCAACGATTAACACCACTTGTATTAATGCGTATGAAAGGTTCGGTTACAATCACAAGGTTTACAGATGTATTCTATAAACTCTCTCTATCTTTCGTGTGTGTGTGTTCTCTGAACAGAATGCTCTCACTTTGTCTGAAATGTCTAACTCCCGAACTAACTAAATGAACACAACACACGGGTATTTATATACCCAACACAGCAGGTCTGGTCGAAGGATCAGATAGGATGATCGAAGGATCATCTATCGACCAGAAACAGCTCGAAGGATCCATATGTACCACGAAAGATGGGATCTTTCGTGGTCCATCTATCGAATGCTATCTATCGAGCTCATCATCGAAGGATATAAGTGATCCTTCGATGACACATCCTTCGACCCAAACAACTTACAAACATAATGTTGACTGTT
Source organism: Helianthus tuberosus (assembly GCA_030545235.1). Lineage (NCBI taxonomy): Eukaryota > Viridiplantae > Streptophyta > Magnoliopsida > Asterales > Asteraceae > Helianthus > Helianthus tuberosus. Next base: position 126,906,212 of record CM060416.1, read on the forward strand.
TGGCCAAGTCAAACCGGAGGATGGTTGACTTGGTCAAACTTACAGGACTAACAAAGACATCGTTCAGTAACAAGACAAAATACAGACAAAGTACAAACACAAGTGCACCAACAACTTGCTATGCATTTGCAACGTAATAGTTATAATATTTCAACGTTTAACTAAATATGTGTATATGTATGTATCTGTGTCTATATATATGTATATGGATGTATACATGTATGTATATATGCATGTATAAGTGTTTATGTATATATGTATGTATTCATATCTATGTGTGCACTATAGAATTACCCATATCGAATTGTTTTCGGTACCCACTATTTGGCGTTTTCGGTATTGGTACTTTCGGTTCGGTCTAGTACCAATATTTTACGAAATTTTACTTTCAAATACCAGTACGGTACTGTACAATACCATACCGAATATTTTTGGTACCGACACCCATATTAGCGATTTTTTGTACCGGTACGTTCGTTACCGAGCTCATATGTAATCATATATTTGTTAATGGATCATATCGTGTCTTAATGGATCACAATGATCAATAGTAGATCATACATGTCTATGTGGATCATGTTGGTCTAAATGTACGATGTAAAACAGTATCAGTTATCAATAAAACGTTGTGTTTTGGTGTTAATATATGTGTACTTGTGTTTGATGAATTTACGATTTGATTCGAGTTTGATTTCACGCTCTAAATCGCTTTCTAGAAAGTTATACGCAAACTGATGCGTAAACTTAATCAGTTTAACGCGACAAACACTCCGGAACAGTGACATAGGCTTAACATACCTTAAATAACCTAAACATAACTTAGAAATAAGTTTTGGAAGGTTTGGTGTGTCGAAAACAAGTTTATTCGATCGAAGGGACTATTTGCGACAAACTGCGAAACTTTGTCGATTCGTACAGTAACGAACATTCCGGCGCTTGATCATAAGTTAAACATACCCTAAATATCCATTACATAGCTTAGAAATAGGCTTTGAGGGGTTTGGTATGCGAAAATAAACTTATTTGATCAACAGGGACTAAAAGCGTCAAAAAGTGCATAAGTTTGCATATTCGCGCATATCTTACATTCTGAACATATCCGGACATCCAAAAATTTTTGTAATCATTAAAATATTTTATTTTAGTGATTGGAATGCAAAAATACAATTCGTCGTGAAATTTGGATCGTTTTCGCGTCCGTTCAAGTTTTTGTCGTAATTAACCGAATAACGCAATCGTACGACCAAACGAACTGACATCCGAGATGTTTTTAAGCATATTTCATGTTCCCTATGCTTTAACTTCATTGTGGAGCCTTGAAATGAGGTTAACGGGGCTTAAACGAGTCGAAAATCAAGTTTTAAGCATGCAGGGACCATTTCTGCCTATTCTAGAAACTTGAAACCGAGCTCCCCCATGCCACGCGCCCAGCCCAGGTAGCCCTGGTGCGCCACGCTACAGGGACCAAAACTCAGCAGCTCCATTTCAACACCTGGCTTGATTTTCAGGGTCTTTTGTGTAAATTTCTCAATACCTTGAGCTGGTTTTAGGCTCCCATTGTATTCAAAACTATGTCCCACAAGTGTAAGGTCAAGATTACACCTTCTAAACACATGTAATGATCTCCTTGATCCAAACTTCCTATAAATAGCTTGGGTTTTTGAGAGTTCATTTGCTCATTCCATTCAAATCAACACAAAGTTCGTTTGAACTTTGCAACGTGACCGTAATCTCGATGGTTACAGTCCCTTGTGACTATACCTACTGATTACCACGTTGATTAGTCGAAGTGACGAGTCAAAGTTTTGGTCAAAATACCGTCTATGCGCACTTTGAGACGAAACTATCTTCGGGTATCAAAACACTTTGTTTTGATATCAAAACCTATTTTCTAACTTAGTTTAACTTGTTTAACTTGTCTCTTTTAGTCTAGTGCTTGTATAGGGTTGTAAGTCAAGCGGTCTTGACAACCGCTTAGACTTTCGAACCCGACCCGTTTGGTCGATCATTAGGATCCGACCAAGCATATTATGTGACCATAGTTGTATAGGGAATGAACTTCCGAGGTTATACCTTATGGCCACTTTGTTTAATTGGTTGTATGATAGGTAGATTATATGCCTTAGGAAAATGACCAAAATGCCATTTTCATGCATAATTTGTATTTAAGCTTATGTAACCTAAATTTTGTCACTTAAACCGATTATGCAACTTATTTAAACATGTTAGGGCATATAATACTTGTCATAGGACTAGTTAGGCATCTCGAACGCGTTTTTGCGCGAACGACGCATTAAAGTAGCGTAAGCTACCTTAATGGGTCGTAACGGGTCGAAAGCACTTAGGATAGGTTCCGATTTAGAATGTAGGATTTGTTAAACCATATCACATGAGTTCCAATACTCATTTGGTTTACGAGACCTCATTCTACCCGATCTTCCGATTTAGGTGTTGATTTATTTAACTTAGCGATCCGATTACTAGGTGCTATCTGATTTCCTTGGTTTACTCGAGCTTTCTAGTTCATTTAATCAAGGATACTTTGCACTTCGATGTGAGTACATAGTTCCCCTATTTTAATGTTTTCAATTGTTTTGGGGTGATTCATATGTGTTATACGATTTCGATGCTTACAACGATGATTTCAAAAACGAATACTATGGTTTATATTAAACAAGAATGATTTTCGATAATGTGAACGAACTTGTTGGACGTATTTACATAACGAATGTCATTCCTTAATTTTGGCCGAACCGACCAGTATTAGGTTATGGTACCATAGGATCTGACAAATCCCGTTATCGGACTGCACCCATGGTTATGTGTGGGGGTTATGTGGGTAACGACTGAACCTGATGATTGTTAACTTACCCTTTGGTGGTTTGTTAATAAGAGTTGAACGATGGACGAGTTACGAAGGTTTGAATGTTATTAGCGAGACGACCAAAAGTAGTTTTCACAATTAAAACGAGAACGATTTGAACGATTGAATGATTTTGAACGGTTCAACGATTTGGAACGATTTGAACAATTTAAACAAATGAACGATGGTCTGTAACGAGAACGGGTTAAACGATGGGTTTTTGGTATGTGATTAGATAACGGGACAGGTGTAACATGATAAAGGCATGGTATATACGTCGTTGGTATTTCTTATATCTAAGTGCTTTTATCATATTATATTCCGTAGCGTTATTTAGTTCACTTGGACGAACGATTTTCAAACGATACACACGACGATGTTTACTAAACGATATAAACCATACGAGTTATTTTACGAGAACGATTTACGATTTGGTTTACTTAAACAAATGTTTTGGGTTAAGATTCATGGCAACGAGATTTTGTAAACTATAACCAACTTGTTTTGAGTTGATTATTCATTTTACAATACAAACATTTTACAAAACAAGGTTTCTAATATCGATTAACGAAGTTGTACGAGTTATTTCAACATGTAAACAAGCCATGAATCTGACACTCACACAAAACCTATGTGCTCGCCGGCATTTCTTTGCTGACTTTATTTTTACATATGTTTCAGGTGGTGATTGATGATGTTGATTACGAATAGGATGCATGCTCACTTAGGACTGGACGAGGCCTTAGTGACTTAATAACGATGATAGACTATGTTTAACTTGTTTGTTCTGTTTCAAAGACACTGTTAATATTTAATATCTAAATAAAAAGAAACTTTTGAATCCATGGTTGTGAAACAATAATTCTGTCGCTCCCCTCCCCGACGTTTCCATCGCGGTTTCGTTGTTTTAACGCGGTGGGGTGTGACATGAACAGTCGAAGATAATTATTTTGGATAAATTTCAAGAAATGAAAACCCGTAGGGCGAAAGTTTTTCTTAATAGTTTGGAGCCATCTATTTTTTAGTTTTCTCGTCTCTCTCTCCTACTTAATTATAGATAATTAATATTAATTAAAAGATAATTATAAAATTAATTTTAATATAAATTAACTCAACCCGTACAATACACTAGTTTATATGAGGTTCTTAAAGATATAACAAGATATAACTTTTTATTGATTGGTATATGAAATTACATGTGCTCAACCCATACAATATATGAGGTTCTTAAAATGTAACTTTTTTTTCTTTATTTAATATATAAAAGTAAATTTACTCAACCAGTACAATACACGGGATTCTTAAAGATATAACTTTTTTTATTATTTAATATATAAAATTACATTTATTCAACCCATGTAGTAAACGAGATTTTTAAAGATAGATTGTTTAATTGTTCGGTGTATAAAATTATATTTATTCAACTCGTGTAATAAACGAGGTTTTTAAAGATATTTTTTATTATTTGGTAAATAAAATTACATTTATTAAACTCGTGTATTACATGTGGTTCTATCCTAATAAATTTTATAAAAAAATAAAGAGAATTGAGGCATGTGGTAAATAAATATAAACATTGAAAATTTATGAAAAATCAAATGTTAGCAAATAATCAAATAAGTATAAATCTGTTCTACTTTTAAAAAGTAAATACTTTTAAAAGGTAAAAAACAAAGTGATCCAATCAAAATCTTACTTTCCCATCACATGGATCATGATCGTACGCTATTCTATACTCTTAGCTTCTTCATCCAATGGATGAAAAGACACCTCTAGAAACACACAATCTTATACCTCATGTATACAAACATCACTCTAGTTAAAATTCAAGATCAAAATTAGCAATGGAAAGGGGAGCAAGTGGAGAAGAAATCACTGAACTTAAAATTCAAAATCAATTTATACAAACATCACTGAACTACCACCACCACAGCGCGCCACCACACCGCCATCAACGCACAACCGCTGAACCACCGCCACTACAGCATAACCACCGGACAATTGGTGGGTGTGGTGGTACGGTGGTTGTTAGTCTGTCACTTCTTCCTCCGCAACGGCGGTTTACGGTGAACAAATCGTACATATGCGAACCCAAGTGGTACTACTGTTCGATGCATAAACATTCATGATAAATAACTCTAATAAACCTTTGAAGTATAAAGTTTTGTTCCTTTCTTTCTGGTGTTTTTAATAAACCTTCATTCTACATCGTTCACCAGTGCATACTCTATCATTGTCCCACTTTGGAATCTGCTCATCCTCTTTTATGACATGTTTCTTAGTTGTGTTAAATTGTTTAGTTTTGTTGTTTGATCATTTTAGAACTCACATTGTAATGTATAATTCTTAAATTTATGTTATTGCATTTGGAGTGAATTTTGTAAAACAAGTTTTGTAATCATTAGATTTAATTTTTGTAACTGTTTTAGCAGAAAAATCTGGATTTTATTAATATTATTTATTTGCTTAAAATATTAATTCGTCAGAAATGTGTCACAAACGAAAACTAGTTATTTTTTTAGTTTGTCGGAAAAATGTGACAAAAATTATGAAGTTTTCATTTTTTATTTATTTTTTGTTAGTAAAGAATGCGTCACAAACAAAAAAATTGACTTTTTTAGTTTTTCAATTAGTCAGAAATTTTTAGCTACGTTAAAAAAATTAAAAATTAGAAAATTATAAAAAAAATAATATTTGTATTTTCATAATATTATTACAAATATTAATGATAATTAGAAAGAGTTGTCGGAAATGTGTCACAATTTCCGACGTCTCTTTTCTGTAGGAAATGGGTAGGAAAATGCGTAGGAAATGCGTTAGAAACCGGTTTCCTACTAGGTGTTTTCCTACATACCATTTTTGTCACAACTTCATTTCTGACGAAAAATGGTGTCAGAATTTTCATATTTTCTAGTAGTGCAATAACTCCCCCTAGTCAACACCTTTAAGCCTAAACTCTTTCATTTCAAAACCCACAACACACCATCACCCAAAAACCATCTCTTCAACTTTACACCTTTTATTTTAGTAAAAATCAGTTCTTTTGAAAAACGCAAAAGCATGTGACTTTATACAAAAAAAAAAAACTCGTTAGTTGTTTGAAATAAATAAGCAAATCTATTGCTTATAAGCACTCATGTTAGGAACTGAGTTTGTTTGATTGTGTTGTTTAATTAAGTAATTAATGTAATAAGGTAAAACAAAGATGAATTGCAGCGGAAATAGAAATTAAACTTTATAACACACTCACAGAAGAATAGTTTTCAGCAAACATGATTTCATTAATCGAATGATTGTATGCATTACAAGATTCAACTATGCATGCATGCAATACTAAACTCCCCCTCAGCCTGAGCTCACAGTTAGTTCGTACAAGATGAGTGTGTGCAAAAGAGCTAATAGAACAGTACAGGTACTGTTCTATTTGTAGTACAATCCTAACCACTAAGCATCTAATGCTGACGTCACCTAGACAGTGACATCTAACAGACTAACAACCTCTAAACACTGATCTATACAAAGCACTATTACAATAAACAATTGATACATAAAATACTGATGTTGCTTTCCACTGTTGTTGCCTAAGCACTGATGTTGCAGATCAGTACTTTCTTCAATGGTTGATCAGGCCTTGAATCAGCAGTGCTTAGTCTTCATCAGTACTTTGACAAGCAGTAGTTGTTAGGTCTTCAGTCTTTATAATCAGCAGTTCTTTAAAGAGCAGTTGTTGAGGGCATCAGTACTTAGAGTCATCAGCTGATAGAATCACTGCCATTGGGGGGAACTTAGGACATGCATTGCTTATTGATGATCAACCGTTGAGAACTAGTTGTGGCTTTTAGTATCATCTGTTCTTCTGGGTTTGATTATATGGGCCAACAATCTCCCCCTAGAACAGATGATGCCAAAACACTTCCTTATTCTTGATCTTTATTCTCTCATCAATTTCTCCCTGATTTGACCTTTGAATTGTAATTCAAAGTTCATGAAGTCTTCATCATCCTCATCCCTGTGAAGTTGAAGTTCTAAAAGATCTAGGAAATCATCTGCATCCAGGCCTAACGTGTAACATTCCTATTTTTATATATAAGAATTATAGGTTTGGTTAAATTTATTAACCACTAGTAACTAGTAAATAGTTTATTTTAATATAAATTATTCAACCCAAATAGTTTTAAACACTATTTTATATAGTTGGTTGAAATAGTATACTAATTAATTGGCCTGTATACGGGTAACCTTTCTAATAAAATAAAAGTATATAAAAACTTATATTATTAGACGAGTAGTCTACGGGTAAGTTGACTATTAGAAATATGAAGTTCCTAGACGGACCTAGGAACCGTATAATAATTAAATTATAAAATACATTGTGTTTTGAACCTACTCTATTTTTAATAAAACTTGGTTCCAAATGTAGACAAAAATATTCTCATTCTAGTGACATGTTCCTTATTTTATAAAACGTCATATTTTAAAAGTTATACGCGCCAAATAAGTAAAGCGGTTGAATTAATTATAATATATAAATTAATAAAATAATATAATAATTATCAAATTAATTTCGTAGGAAATATAATAATAAAATAAAATTAAAATTAACATTTGAAAAGTTAATTAAAGTGTCTGTGCGTATCAACATAATCATGAAATAAAATAAAATATAAAATTAAAATATAATATGACAAAATTTAAAAGGATGCATCCATAGCTACGTGGAAGATAAATCTCAAAATTTTAAGGACACATGACTACATGAGTATGTGCGTGTACTGCTTTAATGCACTCCAACAAATTTTGAAATAGTATAAATACCACTTGAACTCCAAATAGACAGTATCCATTTCTTTTCCTTCTTTTGTCTTCGATCTCTTTAATAATTCATCCAAAGCCATGCCCTGTTTTAAGTGTTTTAACTCCCGATCACCGCTACCCTTTCCGATTGATCTGAGCCTCATAACATATGTCAGGGCTCTGCCCGACTAAGTTGTTGGGATTCGGTCTCGGGACATCGGGACAAGGTTGAATTAGGGGTACTATACTTAACACAAGTGCATTATATATTTTTAAATAGTCCAGGAGTTATACCCAAAATTTATACCAGGAGTCTTTCTAGTTGAACCCTAAAGTTACAAAGTGGGTTCATTCTCTTTTCTCACTATTTTATTCCCTTTTGTCCCAAACCATATCAACTCTCATCAAAAGTTTTATTTATTATTTTTATTTACCCAATAGGAAACCCTACTTGAGACACCTAAGTAATCCTGCACAAACCCTACAAATTTCAGAACAATCAGAATCAGGATCAGGGCCCCTAAAACTCAGGGGGGGTATTTCCTACTCGACGATTATCCACATATCTCGTTGTCCAAATCGAAATTTCTCGTTCCGTCGACTCAGCTAGGCTAGAAAAACACGTGGCAACATTATGGTGAAAGATGGACCTTCGCGTCACGCGAAGCCCATAGGGGGACCCCTCGCGTCACGCGAGGGGGGGTCAAAATCTCAGTATAAATAGAGGGCTTTGGGACTTGAATTCTGGCACTTGAACGACGTTAAAACTCAAAACGTATGCTGAGATATTGTAGAAACAGTCTCAAAATCACTAATTAGTATAGCGGGGTGCTGCTACGATTCAATATCCGATTGATGGAAACTATCCGACCGGATGTTTTAGTGCTATCCTTTGTCATTAGTCGTGATTCCGACAGGATGTTTGAGTACCACCCGAACTCGGGGAATACTCTGTCATTCGTTGTGAATCCGATGGATGTTTAAGTGATTGCACTTTGTCGTTCGTTGTGAGGGTTTTAATCTCGTGAGTTATCGTAATTGCTGTATTAAGTTACCTACCTAGTTCGTGTGCACTAGGTTACAAGGCTAAATCAATAGGCTAAGCTCTGCCTGTATAAATCTGCAATATATCAAGGCTTATCTGTAGACTAGACTTTGGCCGTATGAATCTGCATGCTTATAAAGTGAGTTATTCTCTTTTTACCAAATTACTTTAAAAATCATGTTTATTTTCCAGGTTATAATTACAGGGATTAAGTTTATGTAATCACCAAATTACAGCCAGTATGTGGGGTTTTGTATACATTACTTGATAATCTTTGCCATTGGACAAACGGGTGGCCAATGGTGATATGACCATAGTCACAGATCCGGTCGAGTGACAAATACTGTGGGTAGTTGGTTGATATCTGAAACATTGTAATCTCCCTTAATACTGTAAATTATAACAAACAGTTTGTTTTTAATAAAAAGAATGATTCACTCAGTATTTCCCGCTGACAAAACCTTTTTCAAACATGTTTCAGGTAATTACAGTAGATTGGAGTAAGATATGGATACGGCATTGAAAGGCTTCAAGAAGTGGCTTATTTTATTAATTAAATCAAATTAAGAAATATTGTTTTATGTAATTGGGTTTATCCCTTATTAAAGCTACCTTTGTAAAACATGGGTTTATCCCATCTATTTAATAAATAAAATCCGGTGTTTTCTAAACTCTGATATTTTTCTTAACTCACGGTCCTGATGAAATTTCCGCTGCAACATCTTTCAAAATAATCACCGGTACCACTTGGCTGTTCGCGGCTCCCGATTCCGTCCAGGGTGGGTCGGGGGTCGTGACATAATGCATCCTCCCTTGAAATGTGTTCAACTCTACCATTGGACTTGAGCAAAGTCAATACATGGGTCTTTCTATTAGACATCCACTTTAGTATTTTTGAGTCTAATGGGTTTCCGGGGAGAGACTTTATTTGTGATGAGTTTGGTGAAGGAGGTCTTCTTGTCAGCCTTTGAACTGTTTCAGCAAGTTAAGCTTGAAGCTTTAATGAGGCATCATCCAAGCCATAGAGGATCTGATTCTTGATAGCATGCTTCATGATTTCAACTTCTCTCTTTGCAACTTCCTCATCCATCTGCTTCTGTCTTTTTCTTTGATCTAAGACATGGGTGGATAAGTCACAGGATGTGAACAGTGTTTTCAGAGAGAGGGCCTGCTGTTCTGGCTTATCAGTGGTTTTGTCTTTGTATACTGGCTTCTTTGGAGCTGTTAGATCCGTTTCTCTTAATTTTTCCAGCTTGTCATATATTTGATCAACATACTGCCTGGACCATCTTGAAATGGTCTTTGTAGACCCATACTTGGCTGCAACCAACTCAACTTTCTTCTTCCTGTATTCTAAAGTAAGCTCTGCACTGGATTTCTTGAACCTGTTCCAGTTTGGTGCAGATTTCTTCATCTGAGGATTATTTTTCATTCTTTCAATTCTATTGTCTTCTTCTTTTAGAGCTATTAGTGGCTAATCTTTGAATTGGTGTTCCTTAGCAAGGTATGGTTTGTCACTCATAATAAGATTTAAGAGATCTTTCCTTAGCTTTTTCTAAAGCTCAGCATTTGGTGGCAGACTTGACATCTCCTTGCCTAAGTCTCTTGCAAAGTCTTCCAGTTTCCTCACTTTACTTAACCCATGCTGCATTTGACTTGACAAGTTGGTGTCACCTTTCCCTTTGCTCTAATGCTATCCATCTGCTTTTGTCTTTTTCTTTGATCTAAGACATGGGTGGATAAGTCAGAGGATGTGAACAGTGTTTTCAGAGAGAGGGCCTGCTGTTCTGGCTTATCAGTGGTTTTGTCTTTGTATACTGGCTTCTTTGGAGATGTTAGATCAGTTTCTCTTAGATTTTCCAGCTTGTCATATATTAGATCAGTTTCTCTTAATTTTTCCAGCTTGTAATATATTTGATCAACATACTGCCTGGACCATCTTTAAATGGTCTTTGCAGACCCATACTTGGCTGCAACCAACTCAACTTTCTTCTTCTTGTATTCTAAAGTAAGCTCTGCACTGGATTTCTTGAACCTGTTCCAGTTTGGTGCAGACTTCTTCATCTGAGGATTATTTTTAATTCTTTCAATTCTATTGGCTTCTTCTTTTAGAGTTATTAGTCGCCAATCTTTGAATTTGTGTTCCTTAGCAAGTTATGGTTTGTCACTCATGATAAGATTTAAGAGATCTTTCCTTAGCTTTTTCTGAAGCTCAGCATTTGGTGGCAGACTTGACATCTCCTTGCCTAAGTCTCTTGCAAAGTCTTCCAGTTTCCTGACTTTACTTAACCCATGCTGCATTCGACTTGACAAGTTGGTGTCACCTTTCCCTTTGCTCTATTGCTTAGCAATATATTCAGCTTGCTTGGCTTTGAGTTTCAGATATTCATCCATGTTCTTTGGAGTTCTGAAGCCATGAAGAGATGGGAAGGTTCTTTTGGATGGATCATCCTCTGTATATAATTGCCTCATTTCAGCTTTCAACGCATGCAATTCCAGAGGATAATTTACTGCCAATGGTATGGTTCTTGAAGGGTCTTGACCCTTAAGTGTTTGTGGTTGAACAAGTGGATTGGATGTTGGTGATGGTGGGGGAATAAATGGTTCAGGGTTGGTTTGAATGAATGGTGAAGATGATATTGGAGTAGGTGCAGGTATATCATCATCATTCACCTGGAATTTTCTCTTCCTTGTATAAACAGATTTAGGAGAAGGAGTTTTTGTTGGAAAGTTGGAAATAGGAGTGAAAATTGCTTGGGAAGGAAATTGGAAAGTAGTGGTTGGTTGACTAACAACTGTTGAAACAACTGGTGTCTCAACCGCTGTTGTCATAACAATTGTTTAAGTGTCAACATTTGTTGCAGTGTTGGATGGTATTGGTGAAGATGGTTTTGTTTTCTGCTTTTTGACAGGTTGTTTCTGTGGTGGTGGTGGTGTTGGCTTGGGTGTAGCAGTGGATGGCTTTTTGATACCCGCAGTGGTTTTGAGACCATCAGTGGTTTGCTTTTCAGGGTTGTCAGATGTTTGTTTTGGTGGTGAGGGTGATCTTGGATATGTGGCAAGAGGTGGTTTATTATGTTTATGGGATTTTCTTCTATCTGAAGTGCCAAGATCCTTTGTTTTTATCTCCCAATCTTTCAATGCCTTTTTTCCTTCTTCCAAATCATTTCCTTTGTTGCATTCTGATTTTGGACAGTCTTTTTGTTTGCAGCCTCTTCATCTGCTTGAATGTTTAGGGTTTCATCAATTCCCTTTTCTTTTTCTTTGATAGATGTTTCATTAGTGGTTGCAGAAGACTTCTTTTCAGGCTCTGGCTTTTGTGTTGGCTTTTGTCTTGGAGTAGGCCTGCCAAACTTCTTCATATCATGTTTCTCCCCCTTTTTGGCATCATCTTGATCATCATCATCTTCAAAGATAGGTGCAGGGGAAGTGCCAGTTAGCTTTGTCAGGGCTTTTTTGATAGCCTTGATGTCTGCCAAGTATATTTATACCTTGCTTCAACCATATTTCTGATTAGTGCCATGTGTGTATTATGTTGAATTTCTGTAAGTTCCCTTTGAGCAGTAAGAATGGGCTGGACTGATTTTCAGAGCTCTTGGGAGAATTGTTGAGGTGTTGGTTGACTTTTAGAAGCTTCTACCAGAGTTTGTATTGACTGATTCATGGTAAGAACAATGGTTTCAATAGAAGATAACCTCCCCGTCAAATCTTGGTATATTAAACCATCACCCAAATGAATGGGATCATCTGATTTCCCACCAGTGGTGGTTGTATCAGCTATTGGACCAGGAGGAGTCTCCAAGGTCTCATCAACTGATGCCCCTTTTTCTTGGTACTGGGGACTTCTTTCTTCAGCAGTGGTTACCTTGGATAACTCACCAGTGGTTAACTTGAACACACCAATGGATACCTTGGTTCCCATAGAAGAAATTGCCTTCAAGGGAGTCCTACTTATGAAACTACTATACAGATGTAGATCAGTGGATCTAACATCTGTAGTAGTTGCTCCACTTGAACTACCAACAAGGATTTCATAAAATCCTTGTGGTGTAGCCTCCTCAGCTGTTTGTGGGATAACCAATTGAGGTGGTTCAGACACAGCCATTGTTGAAGTTGAACTTTCTTTAATGTGTGATTGAGAGGGGTTGCTTTGAGTCTGAAGCTCAATGGCATCAAACAAAGGTATGATGGATGGTGGAATTTGAGATGAAGGGAGTGGTGTTGAAAGAGAATTAGCCCCGGGAGGTGGACTGTTAAGCATACTCTCAAATGAGGGTAATGATTCATATTGTGGTGTCCGTGTGTATATAACATGTTCCTTTTGTGAGGAATCATGAGGAGTTGAGGCTTTAGGTGGAGAAATTTCCAACTGTTATGAGGAAGTAGCAACAGTGGTTTTAGGTGACGTTGGTGCTGTCACTGGGTTAACTTCTGGGATCTCATCTTCCAGAAGGCCATTTTTACTGGGTTTGGTAGGCTTGGTGGATTTCTTTTTGGTCTTTTTGGTGGTTTTTGGTGGGGGTTGCACAGAAGTGGTTGTGCTGCTGTGTTCAAGAAAAGCAGTGGGCTCAGCAGCTGAAATCTGAGGAGCAGATGTGGACTCCCTTGTGATGAATTTTTTTTACTCGGACTCCCCTGCTTATGTTTTTGAACTTTTTGACTCTTTAGCCAGGAGGCGAGTAAAAGTTTGAGCAGAAAAGCTATTTATTTGAAAAGGTGCACCTTTTACAAGTACTTGTGTATTTTCTTTTGGGATTTTTTGTTGCAAATAATAACTCAAAAATTGTGGAAACAATAAGAAAGCCTGTGGCTTCTTGTCTTTAATATTTTTCACATTTATGACCAAATCATTAAAAATTTCTTGGAAGTAATTGAAATCGGTTTTAAACATGATAGCATACCCTAAGTATTGGATTTTCGAAAGAATTTCGTTAAAAGCAGTTCTTTTATTAGAAACACAGGTGAGCAGGGTATGAAACAGGAATTTCATGGGAGGTGGAAATTCTCCCTTTTGCATAGTTGCTTTTGATAGTTGTCCTGCATACCCTCTTTCGATCAAATCAATTTGATACTCATCCTTAGGGAAAGAGGTTTTACCTGCTTGGTCGTTCATCTGGAAAACTTCTGATATGGTCTGTGGTATTATTAGGACCAAGATTCCGCCTACTTGTGATGAGATTGCCCAAGCCTTTTTATCTTGAATTTCAAGTTTGGCATTTGCCCAGAAATCTCGTAGGGTATCTTGATAAATGGGAGCATTGCAGGTTAACAATTTTTTGTACTTTGATGAGGATAGGGCGTTAATGATGGAATGGAAATCTGTATTTTTGCTTGATTTTTCAAGAGTACAGAGGTAGTTGTGTGTGTGCTTGATGATGAGAGCCATGGTGATTGTGAAAATCGCGAATGAAAGAGAAAGGATGAATGTGAGATGGAAAGCGCTTTTGAAGAATTTTTGAATTCGATACGGCAGTGAAAACTCTGTTTGGGGTTTTATCAGGGTTTTATTTGAGTGAAAAAGTGAATGCTGACTTGGCAGCGGTTTCAAAGATTGGACGGTTAACATCTGCCCACGTGGAAACCTCTGATGAAATAGTGGAAGACAGTTGTTTGGGAACCACTGATGTATAATATCAGTGGTTGACAGCAGTGAAAAATGAGAACAGTGTCTGATTTTAACTATCAGTGGATAGACATCAGTGGTTGAAACAATGATGCTTGGTCAACAGTGGTCAACAAGAAGAATGGAGAAACAGAGGTTGTCTTTCAGCAGTGGGTGAATTTCAACAATCAGATGTTTGAACCAAACAATGGATATGAACAGACTTTTAAGGATTTATGAAATTTTTTCATTTTAACTATTTTTAAGGATGTATTTTGGATTTTCTGAAAACATTTTAATGCTTTTTATTCATGTTCAAAACAAGATTTTACTTGTTAGTCCATGTTAAGCATCCCAATTCTAGAGATCAAGCTTTAAAGGTGGATGTGTCTAATGCTTTTGTTAGCACATCTGCCAGCTAATCCTTAGTTGGAACATGATGCAGAGAAATCAAATTTTTTTCATAGCAATCCCTCATAAAGTGATGTCTGGTGTCAATGTGCTTGGTGGTTGAATGAGATACTGGATTTTTGATGATATTTTCAGCTGCTTGACTATCCAACATGAGAGGTGTCTTTAAAGCAGTTATACCAAAATCCAACAGTTGATTTTGAAGCCAAAATAGTTGAGCTGTACAGCTTGCAGCAGCAATGTATTCTGCTTCAGCAGTGGATGTAGAAACATCTGCTTGCTTTTTGCTTTGCTAAGACACTAAGCAATCACCTAGGAATTGGCACCCTCCTGATGTAGACTTCCTGGTTGTGTTGCATCCAACAAAATCACTGTTTGAAAAACCTGAAAGCTTAACATTCCCATTAGCAGGGTACCAGATACCAAGTGTGGGAGCACTTTTTATGTATCTGAATATCCTTTTTACAGCAATGAGGTTAGACTTCCTAGGTGCTGATTGGGATCTTGCACAAACACATGTTGCAAACATGATGTCTGGCCTAGATGTAGTTAGGTATAATAAAGACCCAATCATGCTTCTATATAGTGTTTGATCAACCAAATCATCCTTTTCATCAGACATGATCAGCTTTGTGGTTGCCATGGGTGTACTACATGGTTTACAATCATTCATCTCAAATTTGTTTAAAAGATCTTTTACATATTTGCTTTGATGAATGAAAGTTCCATTTTGCAGTTGCTTAACTTGGAGACCAAGAAAGCATTGTAGTTCACCCATTGCACTCATTTCAAACTCAGCTGTCATGAGTTGTCTAAACTCTTCACATATTGCATTGCATGTGCTTCCAAATATGATGTCATCCACATAAATCTGGACAATCATCAAGTCTTTTCCTCTCCATTTTAAAAACAAGGTTTTGTCAATTTTACCTCTTGTGAAACCAATAGAGATTAGAAAAGTGGAAAGAGTTTCATAACAGGCTCCAGGTGCTTGTTTCAAGCCATACAAAGCATTGTTTAGCTTGTAGACATGATTTGGATTAAATGGATCCTCAAAACCAGGAGGTTGACAAACATATAACTCTTCTTGAATCTTACCATAGAGGAATGCACATTTGATATCCATTTGAAACACCTTTATGTTTTGGTTGACAACAAAGGCTAAGAACAGTTTGATAGCTTCTAATCTTGCTATAGGGGCAAAAGTTTCATCATAATCAATGCCCTCTTCCTGTCTAAACCCTTGAACCACAAGCTTAGCTTTGTAACAATACCCCTTTCATCAGTTTTGTTTTTGAAGACCCACTTTGTGCCAATTGGACTTACACCTTCTGGCAGTGGTACAAGTTCCCATACTTGTTGTCTTTTAAACTGTTGGAGCTCTTCTTGCATAGCTTCTACCCAACTGTTATCTTTTAGTGCCACTTGGTACTTGACTGGTTGATGGAGTGATAGAAAGCCAACAAAAAGACAAATGTTTTGGGATTGACTTCTTGTGAAAACCCCTTCATTGATGTTGCCAATCACTTGGTCTGGTGGATGAGATTTAAGAAAGATCAGATCTCCTTTGTATGGAACAATGGCATTTAAAGGTGAAGGCTGCAGATGTGAATCATATGAGCTAACATATGTTGGTGACTTTGATGATCCAACATCTGTTTAAAATGGAGGTGGAGGAATAGGAGGGATGGGTGTGGCACAAGGTTGATTTTTATCCACTGTTGGTGGATATTTATCAACAGTGGTTGGGGATGATGGGTTGACAGAGGTTGAAGAGCTGCATTGGTCAACAACTGTTGATGCAGTAGTGGATGAGCTTTGACAACTGTTTTGAACATCTGCTGCTTTGGTGGTGGATGTGATTTTAAATGGTGGGATCACAACATCATATCCATAATCTTGTGGAGGAGGTTGTTGAATACCTGCAGGGTTAGTCTTGACAGACACATTTTCAAAAGTAAATTTATGAAGATCAAACAATTCAGCAGGGTTTGCTGGGATTTTCAGTGAAGAAAGTTCATTTAACTTTACACTCAAAGTCTCTTCCACACACCTTGTCCTTGTGTTAAACACTTTATAGGCCTTGGCAGTGGTTGAGTATCCAAATGATAACCACAATCTACTTTGGCTGTAAATTTTGAAATAGAATCTTTCAAGTTTAAGATAAAACATGGGCAGCCAAAGACTTTGAAATATGAGATCAGTGGTTTGATTTTGAACAGAGTTTCATAGGCAGTCTTTTAATTCCTGGGGTTGATCAAAACTCTATTCTGCACATAACAAGCAGTGTTTACAGCCTCTGCCTAAAAAGTTAAGGGTAAACCTGAGTCTGCAAGCATTGTTCGGGCAGCTTCAATCAAAGTTCAGTTTTTTCCTTTCAACCACCCCATTTTGTTCTAGTGTTCTTGGGATGCTATACTGTCACACCCCCAAAATACCGCATGCGGAAACACCGTGGGACGTGTGACGTACCAGGATCCAAGCCACCAATCACATTGAACCAATAATAAATATTTAAATAAAACATTCGATTCATTTCATAATATAAATCCAATTCATAAGTTAAAAGCAAAGTAAACGTTCAGCAGAAGCATATAGTAAATTGTTAATCAACTGTTTCAAAACAAGTGTTCACAACCAATGTAACAAGTATCCAAGAGTCTCGACCCATGACTACTCCAACACTCCCAGATAGCAAGTCCATAATCAAGAATCTAACGACCTGCAAGCATGCAGACAAGTGTGTCAGACGACGCTGGTGAGTTCAAAGTTTGTTAACACGTTTTAATTACCAGATATGAGTGTAAAACATTTCAATGATTTGATGTTGTTATTAACTCGATTACCGCAGATGGCTCTAGATTTATTTTTCCAAAACCCCAATGCTCTATCACACATTGGTCAAGTGGTTAAGGTAATTAGTTCACGACCGTCCTCCCCGGTACGGTGTGAGGGTGCCAAACCTAATAGCGCTATCAACTAATAACCTCGTTGCCTCCCCAGAAACCAATCGGTATATGTAAGGGGACTTAATGATAGAAATAAGTGTAATAACCAACATCCCAATAACCCGACGTTCCTCCTCGGAACGATTACCAGATGTCCCTCCCCGGGATGCATGCTTGGAAAAAGAGTAGTGAACTCACCTTGGTTTGCTCGGTTTGTTAAGTTACCCATTTCCAAGTTAAACAACCAACCCTACCGTGGTTAACAATCAAGATTAGTTTCATAACTACCAAGTCACGCATTTCACAGTTGATATACAACACAAGAACACCGTACATCACATAGCACATACTCAATTCACAATCATGAATAACACACAGATATCTCCAAACAGTTAACTAGGCTACTCAACCAAGCCCAAACAGAAGGATCCTTCGGCGAAAGACCCTTCGGCAAAAGACTGTGTTTCGTCGAAGTTACATATGATGGAAGACCCTGGTGTTTCGTCAACATCCAGCCAACGAAAAACAAGGTGTTTCGCCAAACCATGTTTTTCGTCAAAACCCTAATTGACAGTTACCAATTTCTGCTTTCTGTCGTAACACATGCTAATAGGTTTGACAGTTTTCGATCGGATTATATAGTAGTTTTAATCAAGGAATGCACATTGAAATCCCTAAGATAAAATAACAATTCATCAGATATCGATATGAACCATTCTTTGTTGACAACAGAATCCCTAGCAACACCCCTAGTTACACGATTTCATGAACAACATGCTAATCACCACACTTTGCACATATTTGAGAATGGCCAGATCACAATTAGAATCTTCATAATCATGTATAAACATCAGTGTCCTACTTAACCATTCAAATCAAATTTAATAACAATCATCTCATGGGTTCAACAATGATTCTATGAGTACACAACCCTAAATACAATTCATCATACAGGGATATGATCTAACATATCAACATTTAACAATACAATTTCATATAACCAGGGAATCGAATACAATGATATTGATGATGTACTAACCGAGAGAAACTAGATGTAATTCACGAAGATCTTCGAGAAGGGTAGTGTTGCCGTCGCTGAGTTAAACGGGTCTAGGGTTTTTAGTTTTCGACTGCCTGTTATTATATCACAAGTTTATGTTTTAATGGCAACGTGTTGGGCCGTAACTACTTGGGCCGAAGGCCCTTATGGCGAAAAACCCCCCATCGACGAAACACTATGTTTCGTCGAGTCTGTGAGTGATGAAAGACCTATATGTTTCGTCGAGTTTGAGGCATGCACAATACAACTCCACAATCAAAACAGTAATCATCTATCCAACATGTAACATTAATCAATCACACAACTACACATGTCATAATAAAAAACCAAGTGTTAAAACAGGATTGCGAACAAAAGGAGTATAGACAAGGATCTTGAATTTTCGGGTTGTCACATCATCCCCAACTTGAAAGAAATTTCGTCCCGAAATTTGATAAGCAATCCCAAAAATCGCACGGCGTTAAATCAGGTTGACTGTGTATTTTCCGCGGGTGCCACATCATCCCCAACTTGAATGGGAATTTCGTCCCGAAATTGACTAGCTGTGCCAGACTTAGATTTGTCAGCTGGGAATAGATATGGGTACTTGAGCTCCATCTGATCTTCACATTCCCACGTGAACTCCGGTCCACGTCTTGAGTTCCAACGAACTCTCACGATAGAGATTCGACTATGCTTACGGACCTTTACTTCCCGATCCATAATCTCGATAGGTTCTTCGACAAACTGCAACTTGTCGTCGATTTTTAACTCTTGAAACGGTACCACAAGTGTTTCATCGGACAAACACTTCTTTAGTTGCGACACGTGGAAAACATCATGAACGTTACCCAACTCAGCAGGTAACTCTAGCTTGTAGGCCACTTTACCAATTCGTTCCAGAATTTTGAATGGCCCAACATAACGAGGGTTAAGCTTGCCGCGTTTCCCAAAACGCACCACACCCTTCCAGGGTGAGACCTTCAACATAACACGATCATTAACTGCGAACTCCAAAGCTTTTCTACGCTTATCGGCGTAGCTTTTCTGATGATCACGCGCTGCCGCCATGCGATTCCTGATCTGAACAATTTTCTCGGAGGTTTCAAGTACAAGTTCCGGGCCTGTAATCTGACTGTCACCCACCTCAGCCCAACAGAGAGGTGAACGACATTTCCGTCCATACAATGCTTCGAATGGAGCTGCCTGAATATTGGTATGGTAGCTATTGTTATAAGAAAACTCTATCAAAGGCAAGTGTTTCTCCCAACCCCTGCCAAAATCAATCACGCACGCCCGCAGCATGTCTTCTAGTGTCTGGATGGTTCGTTCACTTTGACCATCCGTCTGTGGGTGATAAGCAGTACTCATGTCGAGGTGTGAGCCAAACGATTTGTGCATCGACTGCCACAAATATGAAATGAAATGTGGGTCACGATCCGAGATAATAAAGGTCGGCACCCCGTGCCTAGAAACCACTTCCTTTAGATAGACAGCAGCTAGCTGTGAGAACTTATATGTTTCCTTGATTGCTAGAAAATGTGCTGACTTCATGAGACGATCAACGATCACCCAGATGGTATCGTTTCCGTTTTGAGTTCCCGGCAAACCTGTGACGAAATCCATTGCGATTTTTTCCCATTTCCACATGGGTATCTCTGGTTGTTGAAGCAATCCAGACGGTTTCTGATATTCCACTTTAACCTTAGCACAAGTTATACACTTACTCACATAAGTCGCGATGTGAGCTTTCATCTTCGGCCACCAATACAAAACTTTGAGGTCCTGATACATCTTATCCGAACCCGGATGGACAGAGTATCGAGACTTGTGCGCTTCGTCCATCACAAGTTCTCTAAAATTTCCAAAAAAAAGGAATCCATATTCGTTCCATGCAATAGAGAATACCATCAGATCTCTCCACCACCCGCTTTTCGATACCCCTTAAATACTCTGCTTCAATGTTTTCCTTTTTCAACGCTTCGGTTTGTGCAGAACGGATCTGATCAGGTAGGTTAGAATGAATGGTGAACTGCAAAGCGCGAACACGTTTGGGTTTCGATTCCTTTCGACTGAGAGCGTTAGCTACAATGTTAGCCTTACCCGGATGATACTTGATTGCACAATCGTAGTCATTTAAGAGTTCTACCCAGCGACGCTGTTGCATATTCAATTCCTTCTGCTCAAAGATATGCTGACGACTCTTGTGGTCGGTATAAATAGTGCATTTAGTACCGTACAAGTAGTGCCTCTAGATTTTGAGCGCAAATACCACGACTCCCTACTCCAAGTCGTGAGTCGTCTAATTCTTCTCATGAACCTTCAACTGTCGAGAAGCATAAGCTATCACATTGTTGCATTGCATCAACACGCAACCAAGACCCTGAATGGAAGCATCACAATATACCACAAAATCTTCGGTACCTTCAGGTAGAGACAAAATCGGTGCACTGCAGAGTTTCTGTTTTAACAAATGGAAAGCCTCTTCTTGTTTCGTTCCCCATGAGTATACAACGCCCTTCTGTGTTAACGAGGTAAGAGGTTGAGCAATCTTCGAGAAGTCTTTAACAAATCTCCGATAGTACCCAGCGAGACCAAGAAATTGTCGCACCTCTGTAGGGTTCTTTGGTGCCGCCCAATTTCTAATAGCACCAATCTTTGCAGGATCCACATGTATTCCCGATGCATTCACAATGTGACCAAGGAAGTGTACCTCTCGAATCCAGAAGTCACACTTAGAAAATTTTGCGTAGAGCTGCTCTTTCCTCAGGAGTTCCAAAATAAGTCGCAGGTGTCGCTCGTGATCTTCCTTGCTCTTAGAATAGATTAGAATGTCGTCGATAAATACGATAACGAAGTCGTCGAGATACGGTTTGCATACACGGTTCATGAGATCCATGAAAACCGCTGGCGCGTTCGTCAACCCAAATGGCATAACTAGAAACTCATAATGTCCATATCGCGTTCGAAAAACTGTTTTAAGAACATCCTCCTCTCGGACTCTCATCTGATGATAGCCCAATCTTAAGTCAATCTTCGAGTAAAAACTGGACCCTTGCAACTGGTCAAATAAGTCATCGATACGTGGCAAAGGATATCGGTTCTTAACTGTCACTTTGTTAAGCTCTCGGTAATCTATACACATGCGAAAGGACCCGTCTTTCTTCTTTACGAACAGAACTGGGGCTCCCCAAGGCGAAGAACTGGGTCGAATAAAGCCTCTATCCAACAGCTCTTGAAGTTGATTGGAAAGCTCTTGCAGCTCTCCAGGTGCAAGACGATAAGGAGCACGAGCAAATGGAGCTGCTCCTGGTGCAAGATCGATCTGAAATTCCACTTGACGGTGAGGAGGTAAACCAGGTAGTTCCTCAGGAAATACATCGGGAAATTCACGAACAACCGGCAGGTCTCTAATCTTTCTTTCTTCAGACGGGGTATCAGTAACAAGTGCTAGAATAGCAGGATACCCCTTTCGTAGACACTTCTGCGCTTGCATAGCTGAGATGATATCAACCATCGCACCACTGCGATGCCCTTGAACCGATAACGATTCTCCACTAGGGAGAGGAATACGCACGATTTTCTCTTTACAGAGAATTTCAGCTTGGTACTTAGACAACCAATCCATACCAACCACTACATCAAAACTACCGAGGGTACCAGGAAGGAGGTCAATATCAAACACTTGTCCCACAAGATCCAATTGACATCCCATAAGAACGTTTGAGGCTTTAATCGTCATACCATATGCTAATTCTACTACATGCTTAGCTTCTAAAGGTGTTGGAGCTAACCCTAATCATTGACTGAACTCTAGGGACACATAACTCCAATTGGAACCAGAATCAAATAATACAAAAGCAAAGAGGTTGTTCACAGAAAACGTACCAGTCACGACATTGCCGTCATTCCTTGCATCACCAGCACCAATTGTGAATACCCTTCCACGAGTACCATTGCCCCCATTGTTGCCGTTATTGTTGTTCCCAGCATTGTTGTTGTTGTTCGGGCGGTTGTTGTTGTCGTTAACATTCTGATTCAGCTGAGGGCAATCCCGCTTAATGTGACCCTCATCCCCACACTGGAAACACCCCTTCTTAAAGCCCTGGTTCTGATGGGGTTGTTGCCTTTGCTGTTGCTGATGCTGCTGATTTTGCAGCTGTTGCTGCTGCTTTGGGTGCGGAGCTCTACAATCTTTTGCCTCATGGCCCACCTTTTCACTCCTACGGCAAGCCCGGACACACGGTCCATAATGATGAAAACCACACTTGTTACACTTTGGCTTCTTACCAACGTAGGTGCCTTGACTCTGATTGCTGCCCTGTCCTTGGTTAACTGAGGACGACTGGCTGAAACTACGATTATTGTTGTTGTCAGCCCTTTTCTGAAATTGACTCGCACTGGTTGCTTTGTCGGTATCGTTCCATTTGCGCTTGTTATCACTAGCAGGTGTGGTAGCTGTAGCAGTAGAGGTAGTAGCAGAAACACGTGGCGGTAACGCACCACGCTCGACCTCTTGGTCGGTAATCTTGTGTGCTAAACGGATGATCGTGGGCAGATTGTTAAGGTTTGTAGCAGTGACCAAACTCTTTACTGCTGGTGCCAGGCCTTTGATGTACAACTCAATTCTTCGAGGTGGAGGTCGAGACAGGTTAGGGCACAAAATTGCTAGTTCATGAGATCGTTTCGTGTAAGCCTCGATCTCGGACCCTTCCATCTTCAAATTGTAGTACTCGTTCTCGAGCTTCTGAATCTCGTCACGGGGACAGTACTCCTCCCGCATTAACTCCTTGAAATCATCCCAAGTAGTGGCATTAGCCATCTCGATGCCCAACATTTGCACCTGGGCATTCCACCAAGTTAAGGCACCATCCTCCAAAGTGCCTGTAGCATACTTCACACGGTCCCCCTCGGGACAGTTACACATAGCGAACACCGACTCAGTCCTCTCAAACCAACGTAGTAACCCCACAGCCCCTTCAGTCCCACTGAATGTCTGTGGCTTACAATCCGTAAACGTCTTGAAAGTGCAAGCAGACACAGGGGTAAGAGTTGTGTACGCGACACAAGAATAAAAAGATTTGGCACATATCGTACCAGCTTGATAGGCTGCTAACGCCTCAGCCACACGGGTGTTAATCAGATTTGTCAACTCAGCCTGAGTCATCGCAATGTGTCCATGTCCATGGCCTCGTCCACTCATGATTCTATATAAGGAGAGGGAACAAGTTTAAGAATCGAGATAAGGTAGGAGTCAAATCTCACGTTGACATCTATAAACTACAAAGTTTACACCAAACAATAGGGCAGAACCCTTATCACACTCGTTAAGCCTCACTGGGACTCACATGCACCTCACGTTATTATTATATGTGCACCCATAATAATAAGGCAATTTGCATGCTTATCTCAGTGCCTCTTAACTTGCGCTAAAAGTTCCCCCACATTCAAATAGCACAACGAAAGGCATTACTGGATTAATAATCACAAGAGTCGAAGGGTAGTGCCACACTATCTAGCTCCACTACGACATACAACACATGTAATCACATCAAGGTATCAAATATGTTGTTTCATGCAAGTCGTGTGTGTGTAACTACTAAGCAAGTAATGCATAAAGTAAACAGAAGACGAACCTTGCAACCTGGAGCTGAGTGTCATGGTCGATTTTCGAAGTTGTTCGGTTATAGTCTGGATTTATAAAAACGTTTTAAAACCTAGTTCACTATAACCAGTGGCTCTGATACCAAACTATCACACCCCCAAAATACCGCATGCGGAAACACCACGGGACGTGTGACGTACCAGGATCCAAGCCACCAATCACATTGAACCAATAATAAATATTTAAATAAAACATTTGACTCATTTCATAATATAAATCCAAGTCACAAGTTAAAACCAAAGTAAACGTTCAGAGGAAGCATATAGTAAATTGTTAATCAACGGTTTCAAAACAAGTGTTCACATCCAATGTAACAAGTATCCAAGAGTCTCGACCCATGACCACTCCAGCACTCCCAGATAGCAAGTCCATAATCAAGAATCTAATGACCTGCAAGCATGCAGACAAGTGTGTCAGACGACGCTGGTGAGTTCAAAGTTTGTTAACACGTTTTAGTTACCAGATATGAGTGTAAAACATTTCAATGATTTGATGTTGTTATTAACTCGATTACCGCAGATGGATCTAGATTTATTTGCCCAAAACCCCAATGTTCTATCACACATTGGTCAAGTGGTTAAGGTAATTAGTTCACGACCGTCCTCCCCGGTACGGTGTGAGGGTGCCAAACCTAATAGCGCTATCAACTAATAACCCTGTTTCCTCCTCGGCAACCAATCGGTATATGTAAGGGACTTAATGATAGAAATGAGTGTAATAACCAACATTCCAATAACCCGACGTTCCTCCCCGGAACGATTACCAGATGTCCCTCCCCGGGACGCATGCTTGGAAAAAGAGCAGTGAATTCACCTTGGTTTGCTCGGTTTGTTACGTTACCCGTTTCCAAGTTAAACAACCAACCCTACCATGGTTAACAATCAAGATTAGTTTCATAACTACCAAGTCACGCATTTCACAGTTGATATACACCACAAGAACTCCGTACATCACATAGGACATACACAGTTCACAATCATGAATAACACACAGATATCTCCAAACAGTTAACTGGGCTACTCAGCCAAGACCAAGCCCAAACAGAAGGATCCTTCGACGAAAGACCCTTCGGCGAAAGACTGTGTTTCGTCGAAGTTACATATGACGGAAGACCCTGGTGTTTCGTCAACATCCAGCCAACGAAAAACCAGGTGTTTCGCCAAAACCTGTTTTTCGTCAAAACCCTAATGGACAGTTACCAGTTTCTGCTTTCTGCCATAACACATGCTAATAGGTTTGACAGTTTTCGATCTGATTATACAGTAGTTTTAATCAAGGATTACACATTGAAATCCCTAAGATAAAATAACAATTCATCAGATGTCGATATGCACCATTCTTTGTTGATAACAGAATCCCTAGCAACACCCCTAGTTACACGATTTCATGAACAACATGCTAATCACCACACTTTACACATATTCGAGAATGGCCAGATCACAATTAGAATCTTCATAATCATGCATAAACATCAGTGTCCTATTTAACCATTCAAATCAGATTTAATAACAATCATCTCATGGGTTCAACAATGATTCTATGAGTACACAACCCTAAATACAATTCATCATACAGGGATATGATCTAACACATCAACATTTAAAAATACAATTTCATATAACCAGGGAATCGAATACAATGATATTGATGATGTACTAACCGAGAGAAACTAGATGTAAATCACGAAGATCTTCGAGAGGGGTAGTGTTGCCGTCGCTGAGTTAAAGGGGTCTAGGGTTTTTAGTTTTCGATTTCCCGTTATTATATCACAAGTTTATGTTTTAATGGCAACGTGTTGGGCCGTAACTACTTGGGCCGAAAGCCCTTATGGCGAAAACCCCCCATCGACGAAAGACTATGTTTCGTCGAGTCTGTGAGTGACGAAAGACCTATATGTTTCGTCGAGTGACGAAAGACTATATTTCGTCGAGTCTGTGAGCGACGAAAGACCTATATGTTTCGTCGAGTTTGAGGCATGCACAATACAACTCCACAATAAAAACAGTAATCATCTAACCAACATGTAACATTAATCAGTTACACAACTACACATGTCATAATACAAAACCAAGTGTTAAAACAGGATTGCGAACAAAAGGAGTATAGACTAGGATCTTGAATTTTCGGGTTGTCACATCTGCCTTACAATCCCTTTTGACACACAGATATCATCCAACTCCTTGTTTCTGAACTCTGTTCCATTATCACTTCTAAAGATTTTTACTGGCATATCAAATTGCTTTTCAACCTGTTTGACAAAGTCTTGTAAAATACCTGCAGTCTCATCTTTAAAATGTAAAAAGTAAGTCCATGTAAACCTAGAAAAATCATCTACAATAACCAAGCAGTATCTTTTCTTTTTCAAACTCATGATTTTTATTAGGCCAAACAAATCCATGTGCAGCATTTGCAAACACTTGGTTATTTTGAACTCTTCAATGGACTTGTATGAGCTTTAATGTTGTGTACCTTTTAGACAGGAAACACAATGCTCAGAACAAGTAAACAATTTTAGACAGGAAACACAATGCTTAGAACAAGTAAACAATTTAACCTCAAAAGTTTTAAGGTACACACACTCATGAGTAAGATGGTTGGTTTTTCCACAGATGATGCGACTTGGTGCAGGCTCAATTATGCTTTTTTTGTTAATGTCATAAGCTTTTAAGTGAAAACAATCCTTTGTGGAATGATTTCTCTTTTCACAAAAGTCACAAAACAGATTTTTAACTTTTTCTCTTTTCTTCCTCTTTTCAACATCCTTTGCAACAGAGTTTTGAACCACTGTTGGGATGTCTTTAAGAGGAATGATCTTAGCCTTAGGTTCTTTCACACCCTCAACTGTGGAAAAATCCATTGGTTTGAAATTCTCAAGGATGTCACACTCATTTGACCAGGTGGGTTTGAATTGATATTTTTCAATCTCCTCAAAGGTTGATGACCCCTCTGGTTTTTGAAAAATGATTTTGTTACCATTTTTATCAGTGATTTTAACTTCTTGAACATCCTTGTTTACTGGTATAAACTCAACTGAATCAGAATCATTTACAGTAGTATTTTCAGTTTGGTCATTTTTCCTGAAACCTATGCTAAACTTTACATTGCTTTTGATCTGTTTCTCTAACATCAGCTCATAACCTTTGCAGGATTCCACCCATTTTTCACAAGTGATTTGGGTGGATTCCAACTCCTTTTTACAAGCTTGATATTTTCTATCATGGTTTGGAGTTGGTCCTTGGTTATGTTGTGTTCATGTTTAAGGCTACAGATTTCATTATCTTTTTCATACAATTTGTTTTTCAGTTCTTTAACAGACTTTTCAAATTGTACTTCATCTTTCAAAATTTTATCCCTAAGGTTTTCATTCACCTCTTTAACATTTGCAAATGCTATGATGCATTTGTCTGAACATAGGTTTTCCAAGACCTGAGGTGAAACCTTAGCTGCAGCCATCATGGCACAGTCACAGACATTTTCACAAGCACTGGTGTCCTTCTCCACTTCATCAACACACCATGGGTCAGCAAGAGGTTCTAACAGTGGTTCAGGTTCCTTCTCTAACAATTGTTCACCAACAACAGCAGTAACCACTGCTTCAGCAATTTCATCCACTATTTCAGCACTGGATTCCACATCTTCAGTTTCCAGCTCTTCTGGAATTGACTCTAATGCTGCAAAACAAAATTCATCACAATAAGGAGCATCATTCTTAGCAAATAGAGCAAAATTTTCATCACGTCAGCAGCAGCAAAATTTTCATCGCCTCTAACAGCTGTTCACCAACAACAACAGTAACCAATGATTCAGCAATTTCATCCACTGTTAGTAATAAAGTTTTTCGTCGTTTCATTTACTATTTGCAGTTACTGTTTTGTTCAGCTTCATCTGTTAAGGCTGTAACACTTCCTATCTTTTCAGGGTTTGGCGTTTTGTTTTAAATCGCGTTTAGATAAAGATGTCACGTTGTTTTATACATTGTTTTAATGGCGTTTAGTCAATTATTGGTGTTTTTAATAATAATTTGTTAAAGTAAATTCATTATTAGTTCTGGCATTTTTTTTGCGTTTTATATAGTAACAACGTGCTTTGCCAGTATCCGTTCTCACAGTTTTCATACTATTTACGCGTTTGGTGTTTGTAGTTTTTGGCGTTTTATAAACATTTTTTACAGATATAATGTATTATAGTGGAGAATTAGATAACAAACAACAGAAAATGATCCCCTAAAAAAAAGAAAATGAAAAAAAAATTAAAAATGCTAATCTAGTTTCTCATCCAAATCTTCACTGTCATCAGCCTCTTTTTCTTGAATTTTTGTGCCTTGAACCTTTGAACACCTTAGCTAGATGTCAATTTTCCTACATAACGCCCGTCTTTAGACGAAGCTGATTAGTGGCATCCTGTATTTTGGTGTGATCTATTGTTTTTTGGTGACATGTGGTTGAAGATCAACGCCTTTTTGGATGCTATTATGATCATGGAGTCCAAAATAGCATTTACACTGGTATCGATCCCTTCATGCCATCAATATATCCATCAAGAACAAAGCTCACATAATGACACATCACTGTCATCTGTCTCTTTTTCTTGAATATTTGTCCATCTCAATCAACAAAAGCTTATAGAGATACCCACCTTAGGCAAGAATCCATTCAGTGAAACTTCATGTAGAACAATACTGAATATCGAAGAAACGAGGTTTGTCATATGTGGTATTTTTAACTATTTTGTTGACGTTTTAAAGTGAGTGGTTTCTAGGAAACATGGCGTTGTTTTTTGGATGTGATCAATTGATTGTGCAGAGACGTTTCTCTTTATAGGATGTTTTTAGCGCGTAGTTTAGGTGGGATTTAATTATATTTAATGCTAGTAATAAAGTAACCGTCCTTTCAGTTACTGTGTTTACTTTTTTGTTCAGCTTTATCAGTCAAATGTATTGGCAACTTACTTGCCTTGTTAGCGGGTTGGTAAATTGGTAGGTAATTGATATAACTAAATAGATTATTAGATTGCATGGTGAATATAAAAAAACTGTCTCTAATAATTAATCAAATTCATTAATCACAAGGCCATGTCAATGTCGTGTTTTGAATTTATAAACGAGTTTTTCTGTTAAAACAAACAATCAAGATTCTGGGTGGGGGTTGCTTTTTCTCATATTGATCACAACTTTTTTAATTAGTTTACTTGTCTTTAAACTCAATTAATCAAATCCCCAAGTTAGGTAATTTTAGTTTTAGTTAACTTCTACACTGACCACAAATTCCGCGTGGATACGATATCCTACTTGCACTATCTATTTAGTTTTTTTACGCTATCTATTTAATTTAAAGTAAATATAAGAAGACAATCCAAATAAATATGATTATATATATTTTGAAGCATCTGTATGGATCCTTCCTAAAAGTAAAGCAAAGCAGTGAAACAAAGCTTACTGTGTGTATTTGTATAACAATACATCAACAAAAACATGCAATAAGCAAAGCAGGTTGCTTTTGTTCTTTAAAAGATAACTGAATTATGGGCTCCACTACACAATTTGTGAGTATATCTACTTCACAAAGAATAAAATTATCAGCCAAATATACTTAAAGAATGTAATGTGAAGATGAAGATGAAGAGACAATTTTATATACCCACTTCATAATTTGTGACATCTTAGTTCATCACAACATTAAATACAAATCCATGTTCCTCAACATATTCAGTCAAATCAACCTGCAAAAGTAGTATATTTGAGTCTTAACAACACTAAAGCCAATTAAACTCAGTATAAGAGTAATTATTGTGATACCTTAACCTGAAAATTCAACTTTTAAAACACACGCCTACACCAAATTATGGAATCTTGAATAACCCAATTTCCCTGTAAAAAACAAGATATGAGAAACTCATACTGGATATTACACAAACTATATCTATGCTTCATACTTGAGGTGGCGACAGGGGTGCGTAGGTGGGTTGCGATCAACATTGCCAAATCCACTTCAGCTAATTCCTTGTTGGATTTTTTAGGTCAAAGTAAAAAGGTGAAGCATTTGACAAAAAAGGTGCAAGAGTACACTCTCAACCATTCATGTTTTTGTTTGGTAGTAAAAGCTAAAAAAGAAACGGGTCAAAAAACGACTGAAAACGTAAATCAAGAGCATTTTATTTTAAAAATTAGATGTCTTTGAAATAATGTAACACTTGTAATCAGGAATTGCAAATGCTACATAAATACGTAATAAGTAGGATTTCAATATTTCATTTTCAATTTTAGCTGAAGAACTTTCTATCTCAACAAAATAAATTATGCTAAATTTAATGGTTTCCATTTTCATATGGTAAACAAAACAGATTTTCATGTCTACTTACAAAAGATCTTCAAACATATCAATCTCAGGTTCTTCAGTGATTGCCGAATGCTATGTCGTTCTTATTCTTGCCTTCCTAACAAACATTGGTCTAGAATGGAGAAAACACAGAAAAAATTAAAATAATGACACAAAGCCTTAAGAAATATGCGAATCCTAGATCTGCGCTAGAACACAATTAAAAAAAAACTAAACAACACAAACACTCTAAACCCTAATAGAGATGAAAACCCCTAACGGAGATATTGTAAGCAAAACTTGTGAAGCTCGAATCAACAAAAATCCTTCACAGAGATGCGAAGCCCTAATTTGTCATCACTCGGGGTGACACTCGCAACACAATCACCATCCACAACCGTCACCTGCCATCGGTGTCGCTGTGGCTGGGCGATGAACCTTAGAAAACTTTTGTTGGGTCTATAGTTCAAATGACATATATCAATCAGTTAATAATAGTCAAATCCTCAACAAAATACAAAACACATACTTATTAAAAAGTAAACAAAAATAAACTCACACGTTCACGGTACCTTGTAAACCATCGTGTCATCACCAGGTTCTTCACCCATTGTCCTTCGAGAAAGTTCTCTGGCAATGCCATAAAGAAGATTCTTAGACGTTGGATTATGATTAACTTCCAGGCGGTGAAGGGCAGTTAGGGCTACTTTCGCTTGACCCATTTTTGCATCCACAACGGGTAGGTTGGAGAGAACAACCATGATTTTTGTCCCGAAACAACAAAACCCTAGGGATGACCTCTCTCTTTTCTCATTCTCTCTCTCTTTTTTCGTTCTCTCTCAAACCAAAGCTCATCAATCTAGACATGGCTCTTGAACAACTCCACCATCGTACCACATCTACCATAGCAGCCACCGGATCTGTATGATATCCAACAGTTACATCTCTACTACTGCTGAGTGAACTTGCGACACCCTTCACTGATGATCGTTGCTCAACATTTTAGAATCAAGAGAGTTTAGAAGAATAACAATGGATGAATTTGGTGGATCTGGTGATTCAAAATGAGGTGAGAGAATGAAGTGAGATGAGGTAGTCTAATCTTGTGTTTCAACTAGGATTTCGACCCGCCGCTCGTTGCGGCATCGTCGAAAGTTAAAAAAAACTCGAGTTTATGCCGTATATTTGACCCGACTTGTTTTTGAGAAAAATTAGGTCGCCGTCGAATGAAAAAATGTTATATTTAACCCACTCGCTATCAAACACAGTTTACAAACGTACAAAAAATAAGAATAAAAACATATTATATTTGACCAGACTTGTTTCAGGAAAAAGTTTACATCAAAATGTGAGTCGTTACGTTGAAACGTGAATTTAAACCGACATGTACGTCAAAACTGGCATACGCCACGCGTTACGGATGCGTCACCTTAGTCATTTATTTATAGCGGCACGTTATGTGATGTGTTAGCCATATGAAAACATGCGTTTCGACGTATCCGATCTAACTCGGTGTAACCTATATAAGCATTACGCTTACAATTTATGATGACGACATTAATGTGTAATATCCCCACGTGACATTACGTGTTTTTTACTTTGTTCACAGGGTATGTTCGTAACACTAACGCCATTTGAAATAAATAAAAAAAGAGTATGTCTCAGTCGTTGCGGTGTAAAGTTGTAACAGTAATTTCAACAGCGGTGTAAAATCGTAAAAGTAATTTAGACATTAACATGGTTTCGCATAGATATAAAAAAGTATAGTAATTTATGACACACTATGGTCTAAAATCGTAAAAGCAATTCAAAAAAAATGAGACATTAAGTTATTAAGTAGAAAAGATTGGCGAATCAAATTATCAAAAATTTGAATTGAATGTTCAACCTACTAACTTAAATAACAGGGGGTGTAGATGTCAATTTAGAAAGTGTAAGGATCAACTTTTATTTTCTATAAACTAATAAATAAATATTAAACTATATGTAAGTAATTAATTTTAAAAAATCAAGACTAAAAAGTAACATGTAAGTATGATCACATAAAATTATATTTCCATTTGGGAAAAAGCTGCAGGTGAGGAAAAAATATATCCATTTGAGGAAAAGCCCCAGTTGAAGAGTCGAACTCCTAGTCCCCTGTTTAACTTAAGGCACAGCAACCACTAGATCAAATTCTAATTTTGGTTTTTTATGCTCAAACATTTTTATATATAAAATCAAAAGTGGTGGCTGTGATGTGACAGCCACCGACTTTTTGTTTTAAGATATAGTGTAATATGATGGTGATTCAAAATTCAAAATGCTTGTCCTCACCTTGATTTGCGGCTAGCTTTTCAAAATCCTGCCCAAAAGATTTCAGGGTGTTTCAAATGAAAGCTGAAATTTAATTGTGTTTTAGAGTATTGTACAATATGCTTTAAGGGGTTGTAAATGTTGAAAAAGTGGCAAAATGACCATTTCTGCCCTTCGAATAAGCATATATATATATATATATATATATATATATATATATATATATATATATATATATATATATATATATGAGAAAACTACATCTAAACTAGAAAACTAAAAAAGCCTAAAAAAAGCTAAAAAACATACCAATTTTTTTTTACAATTGTTTATAAAAAATCGCTATTTTTATATATAAAAAAATTTCAAAAAAAAAAAAAAATTTGTTGTACTGCACATGTGCATTATATGTGTACTGCACATGTGCATTATATGTGTACTGCACATGTGCATTATATGTGTACTACACATATAATTTTTTCAACAAATAAAAATTAATTTTTTTAAATTTTTTTTCCATGCATAAAATATAGCTATTTTTATAAAAAAGTGTAAAAAAAATTGGTTTGTTTTTTAGGCTTTTTAGTTAGTTTTTTGGTTTTCTCATTTAAACTAGTTTTCTGATGATCTATCCCCTATATATATATATGGGAAGGATAAAACGAAAAACTCACTTGAGTTGAGAATACTCAAAAAACCTTTGTAAAACCCAATGTAAGATTTTATTTTATTCTAAAACGATAGGAAAAGCAACATACATGTATTTGAACATTTTTATAAAAGAAAAACAAAAAAGCACCGAGTAGTTTATTTTTTTTAAATGTAAAAAAATTCATGTTACATAATATATATCTCCAAAAAAATGTAACATACAAATTTTGAACATTTAAAAAAACTAGTAGTCGCTTTTTAATTTTTTTTTTACTAAAAATGTTCAAATACATTTATGTTTCATTCCTGTTTTTTTAGAAAAAAATAAAAATGTTACATAGGGTTTTCTTAATTTTTCTCAACTCAAGTGAGTTTTCGTTTTATCTTTCACACATATATATGGGGTCAAGATTTAGAGAAAACGGGGGAAAGTGTGAGTACGTTAAGAACGCTTATGGATCGTCAGATCAAAACAATCTATGGACTAGATTGCGCGGTGGCGTTTTCGTAAATAACATCAATTTTATTATGTGGGACGCGCTTCATTAAGGGTAAAAGTGTCTTTTACAGCTCAAATTCAAAACGCCAACAAATGATAACACGCCATTCAAAAAATATAAAACGCCATTAAAAATAAAACGCCAAAAATTAGTGATAAAACGCGTTGGATATTACAGGAAGAGGAAACAACACAGTAACTGAATTTCAGTTATTAATATTTATTAGAAGAAATTTCCCCTCCTAAATTACGCGCCAAAAACATCATTATATAAACGACGTAAAACATCGCTTCCATAATCACTTCAATCTATCCATTTCTGCAAAAAACATTTTTAACCAAAAACACCAATTTAACCAAAACGACAAAAATGGCAACAATCGTTTGGTGGAGATACACTCTGGCAATCAGGCGATTCGTCTTGCGTTTTGACAACAGAAGGAGGGTGTATGTTAGGACGATCAAGGCAATTTTGAAGATGGAAGAAGAGGTACAGAGGGGTATCTTATCTCTTGGCATCGCTCTGGACAATGAATGCCATGAAACACATATGCTTATGAAAGCATTAACAAGGAAATTTAGACCAATCAAAGCAGATGTGAAGTCGGACCCTGTCATGACATCATGGTGTTTTGATGATGAAATAGACATGGTGACCGTTATATACGACAACGGAGAGCAGGAAGACTACTGGCTTGAAAACATCATGACAAAGCAGGGGCTTGGGTTCATGGAAGAATTGCATAACGCCGCTTGTTTGAACACAGAAATGGACTCAAAATTGGCATTAATGCAAGACATGTTCAAATGGAGGCTTCAAAATCTTCAGGAACAAGAAGCCGATGAAGGTGAAGGTGATGAGATGGATGAAGATCCAGATGAAGACTGCGAGGAAGAAGATGAAGCAAGTGATTGATACTTTTTGGATAAAGTACCTTCTGATGAAGGATTTTAATTTTTTTCTGTGTAATCTTCTTTTTTTAAGATAATTAAATGATATATTTCTTTATTTATTTGCAAAACGCCAAAAAAATACTAAAAAAGGTTATTGCTTACAAAACGGCAGAAATAACAAAAAATATATTTCCTGCTTAATATTTTATTTTCTCCGTTATTGTATTTTGTCATCTTGGTCTGCATAACGCCATTTAAAAAACACCAAACTTGGAAGATGGGACGTCTATCACCCTATAAGAGAGAGGTCTACACACAATGAATTGATCACACCCAGAAAAACAAACGCCATGTTCTCTAGAAACCACTCACTTTAAAACGCCAAAAAAAGTTAGTTAAAATAACCACAGATAGCAAAGCTTTCACTGAATGGATTCTTCTCTGAGGGAGTTATCTCTATAATCTTTTGCTGAATGAGATAGACAATATTGAAGAAAAGGAGACTGATGACAGTGATATGTCATCATGTGAGATTTATTCTTGATGAATATAGGCATGTCATAAAGGGATCAACACAAGTGTAAAATGCTATTTTGGACTCCATTATTATAAATAGCATCAAGCAAGAGTTGATCTTCAATGACATGCCACCAAACAAGAATATCACACCAAAAAACAGGATGCCACTAAGCAGCTTCGTCTAAAAAAGACGGGGTTTATGTTGGAAAGTTG
This sequence comes from Helianthus tuberosus, assembly GCA_030545235.1. Lineage (NCBI taxonomy): Eukaryota > Viridiplantae > Streptophyta > Magnoliopsida > Asterales > Asteraceae > Helianthus > Helianthus tuberosus. The sequence goes on from CM060416.1 coordinate 126,941,964, forward strand.
ACATCTAGCTAAAGTATTCAAAGGTTAAAAACGCCAAAACAAATTCAAGAAGAAGAGGCTGATGACAGTGAAGATACAGAAAATAAATTAGATTACCATTTTTTCTTTTTTATTTTATATCGTTTTATTATCAAATTACATGTTGTTTTGTTATCTAATTCTCTACAAATAAAATACATTATTATATAAAACGCCAAAAACTACAAACACCAAAACACTAGTAGTATGAAAACTGTGAGAACGGGTGTTGGCAAAGCACCTTGTGAAATGTATTAAACGCCATAAAAATTCACTAAACGCCATAAAAACATTTGGTCTTGTTGAAATATCTTATGAAAATATTAATGACTAGTAGTGAATTATTATACAACGCCACAAAAAGACAAAAAAATTGACCAGAAAATGCTATAACGCCAAAAAATGATCTATGTGACACAAAAACAATTAATTCAACCAAAAAGTTTAATGAATACAATTAACGCCAAAATAATCTTAGATGCGAGAAAATGTTATAGCGCGTTGGGAAAATAAAAGAAGATTGAAAAGACAAAAAAAAACCCTCACTCCCTGATCATATCCGGCGTAACGTGTTGGGTCAGGATGCGTTCTCATCGTTCTCACACTTTTGGGTGTTTTCTCCTAATCCTGTTTCTATATATATATATATATATATATATATATAGAATTGCGCTAAAATAAGAACCACCTCGAGTTGTAAGAACCGTGAGAACTTTTTGATCGGGAGCGAGGTGGACCAAATTTTTTTTTCACAAACGTAGATGCGTGTATTATAAACACATTTGTAAAAAAAAAATTCAAAAAAAATTATCGTGTGTGTAGTTTTGAGCACCACAAGTTTGTGTTTAGGGGTACCGTAAATTTTCCGGTTAGATTTACGGTACCCGTAAACACAAACTTGCGGTGCTCAAAACTACACACACGACATTTTTTTTTTTTGAATTTTTTTTACAAATGTGTTTATAATACACACAACTACGTTTATGAAAAAAAATTTGGTCCACCTCGCCCCGTACGGTGTAGTTCTCACGGTTCTTACAACTCGAGGTGGTTCTCATTTTAGCAGTCCCCTATATATATATATATATATATATATATATATATATATATAGGGTAGGGTTAATGCGAGAACCACCTTTATTGCGAGAACCGCGAGAACCAATGTGAACACAAAAAATACCTAAAAAATCCAAAAACACACAAATTTTTTTTAATATGTTTCTAAAAAAATCGCTATATTTTGTTACCAAAAAAAACTTTTTTTTTCCGAGTGCCACATGTTAGGCCAGGTTCTGTTCTCACTTTTAGGGCGTTTTCTCCTGATCCCGTACATATATATATATATATATATATATATATATATATATATATATGGAAATGATCCGTTAGGAACCACCCTTTATTGCGAGAACCAAGTGTGAACACAACCAAAAAATACCTAAAAAATTAAAAACGCTCAAAAAAATTTTTTTAATATTTTTTTAAATCGCCATATTTCATCACAAAAAAAAAAAACAAAAAAAATTTCGGGTTACAATTATCCATGCACATGTGCATATGTATCATTTCTTTGACAAATTCCGTAATATATTACTAATATCAGACAATTGCACTTTCATTTACACTACCATTCATAATACACTACTTTTGACATTGACAATAATAGAAATGCACATGTGCATCTATATTTATGAACTTGTTATAACATTAACAATACTATAAATGCACATGTGCATCTATATGTATGAACATGTTATATCGTGTTTTGTTGCACCACTTTGAATACACTTTCCCTTTCATCTATCATACCATCCATAATACACTACCGTTACCTCCTACCATCCGTAATACAATACCATTGCCTCCAACCATCCGTAATACAATACCATTACCAATATTTCATTTTATTCATGTTATTACATGTACATCAACACCATTTATACCATCCAAACAACATATTACATCATAAAGTGACAAATATAATCAAATCATCAACTACTATATATAACTAACCAAAACACATGTATACGGACCTACTTCATAATTGAAAATAACAACCATTTTGTACCAAAACACGTTATATCATGGGTATACGTAATGATGCACATGTGCCTTCTTAATATTGGTAATGTAAAAAGTAGTGTATTGCGGATGGTAATGTAAATGAAAATGTATTTTCTACTACTGGTAATATATTACGGAATTTATCCAAGAAATGATACATATGCACATGTGCATCCATAACTGTTACTCGAAAAAAAAATGTTTTTTTTCGTAATGACATATAGCAATTTTTTTAGAAAAATATTAAAAAAATTTGTATGTTTTTTTGGATTTTTTAGGTATTTTGTTATGTTCACATTGGTTCTCGCATTAAAGATGGTTCTCGCATGAACTCTACCACATATGTATGTATATATAAATATTTATATATAAATATGTATATATATATATATATATGGAACCGCTAAAATGAAAACCACCCCTAGTGGTAAGAACCGAGAGAACCACTTTACAACCATTAGATATTCAAGATGGATGGACAAGAATAAAAGTAGTTAAAAAATAATATTAAGTATTTTTTGTCTTATTATGTGCTTAATATTTTAATGCAAAATGGCAGTTTAGTAAAAATACTTTTTTTGTCTTTTTGTCTTTATTAATTTTTATTACTTTTTGTATTATTAAATTAGTTTTTATTTTTTAAACATAATTATTTTATTAAAAGTATTTAAATTCTGATTTTTTAACAGATTTTATAAACTATTTACGTTTTACATTAAACTTTTTACGTTTTATGTTAAACTTTTTACGTTTTACATTTTACGTTAAACTTTTTACATTTTATGTTAACCGTTAAACTTTTTACGTTTTACGTTTTATGTTAAACTTTTTACGTTTTACGTTAAAATTTTTACGTTTTACGTTTTTACGTTTTTACGTTTTACGTTTTACGTTACACTTTTTATGTTTTACGTTAAACTTTTTACGTTTTACCTTTAAAAATTTACGTTTTATGTTTAAAACTTTACGTTTTACATTAAAAATTTTACCTTTTACGTTTAAAAGTTTACGGTTTTAACTTTTACGTTAAAAAGTTTTCATTCTACGTTAAAAAAATTACGTTTTACGTTAAAAAGTTTACGGTTTTAACTTTTTTTTAAACTTTTTTACACAAAAACGAACGCACCCAGAAAATCGCAACTCGGTAGGTGTCTCAGATAGATTGCTATCATCATCGATGCCTAAAAAAATATAAAAACCCAACAAACAAAAATCAAAACATTGAGTGGATTCTTGAAAAAAACGGGGTTTTGGCTCAGATTTTCCGATAATCAGAGGCTGCAAAGTGGGGTTGAAGGTTCAAAAACCTACCCTCCACCATCCTTGCCGCGCCATCGTCATCAAAATATGCGGGGTTTTTTTTGCATCATCACCGCCCCAAATCCAACACATCAAACCCACATAGTTCACTGTTCAAAATCACCAGAAAATCAAGAACACAGATGAAACACCCACCATTTTTTCTAGAGAGAGAAACACATCAACCCCCCAACATCAAAAAGGAATCAACACAGATCAACCCCCAAGAAACTATATGCTACAAATCAACAATAAATCACTTATGCAAACACAAAACGGACGTAATCAAAACACACAATTCATAATTTGTGTTCAAAAACACAAATCAAAATGCTATCACTACCAAAATCTCAAAAACCCAAATCATAATTTATGTTCAAAACAGCTCACACAATCGGAATCAAAGAAACACAAATCATAATTTGTTTCAATACAGCTTACACAATCAGAAAATCCTCACCGGCAACCTTCACCACCATCGCCGGAGAAACGTGGGGGCCGCCGTCACAGGTGTGGGTGACCCGCCATCAAATCCTCGCCATCACCACCGTTATCGGTGGAACAGCGAACAGAGAAAAGGGTTATCGGTGGAGCATCCCAGTCGCAAATCACCCCACAGAACAGGGTTAACGGTGGAGCAACGAATAGAGACGGGGTCGAAACAGCAGCCGTCGCAGATCTGGGAGCAGCAGCCGACGAAGAACAGGGGTACCGGAGAGGGATGAGAGAATGGTGGTGAGGATTTTTGGAGAAAGAGAGATGAGAGAATGGTGGTGAAGATCTGCTTATTTAAAATGGAGTGTAAGATATGAGAGAGGAAAGTGATATTAAAAAAGTCTGGTAACTTTAATGAAGAGAGAAATAGATTGGACATTTGATGCAAATGACCAAATTACCCCTTATTCTGATTGGTTGAGAGTGGTTCTCGCGGTTCTTACAACTGGGGATGGTCCCTATTTTAGCGGCTCCATATATATATAAGGTCAGGTTCATTTGTGAACAACCCCCATGATTGTGAACACTAGTGAACTAATCGTAGCCCTTAATCATCTATACACATGTGTAAACACAAGTATAAATCAATTGCCAGGATCTAATGATGAAAATACACTGGTGTATTATACGATTTGATGATATAAATCAATGGATAGGATTTATTCACTCAGTTCAGAAAATACACTAGTGTTCACTCTAAAACCCCACCCTATATATATATATATAGGGAGCTGCTAAAATAGGAACCATCCCTAGTTGTAAGAACCGCGAGAACCACTCTCAAGCAATCAGAAAAAGGGGTATTTTGGTCATTTACCCCAAATGTCAAATCTCTCCTCTTTCTTCATTTAAAATCTCTGACTTTTAACATACCTCTCTCCTCTCTCCTCTCTCATCTCTAATTTACATCTCTCTTCTCTCAAATCTCTCCATCTTCATCTCTGAGTTTCATTTTTCTTGTTCAGCAGACACCATAGTCTCCTTCTTCATCTCCTTGTTGAGAACCCCTAAGTCTCAAAAACCATCTCTCTGCAACTAAAAACTAAACCTATACACACATAAATTTCATCATCCTTCCTAAACACCCATATAACAACAACAAGCCCCTCTTCTCTCTCGATCTATACTTCAAACACACACACACACACACATGAAATCAAAATCTTGACCATCTCTCTCTCAACATAGTCGACACCCCCACCCCCTATGTCTCCCTCCCGACACCTTCTCAGGCAGGCAAGCACCGCAGGCGGCAGATGAAGACGCGTCGCCGCTCATGGCGGTGGCGGTGGTGAGTCGGAACGACGGCACAGCCCCCTTTTTCTCGTTTTTCCGATGATGGATGAGATTTAGATGAAGGTGATGATGAATCGAGAAAGTTTGAGCAGAGAAGAAGAGAGAGAAAAGCAGCGGAGCCGGCGACGGCAGCGCCGCCGTGACGGCGGCGGTGGTGTTCTTGTTTACTACCAGCTTCCGGTAACACCCCCACCCGGTTCTCTTTATTTTATTTTATTATTTTTTTTAAAAAAAATTTGATGATGGTGTTGTTCATGATGTTCACGGCGACGGCGGTGGAGGCCCGGCGACCTCCCCGTTCTTCCGTCTACAGTGGCGGCAGAGGTGGTGGTTATCATCTTCAACTGGCTTTGTTTTGATTTCTTTCGGGTCAGATTCAAGTTGGTTCAGCTTCAAGTTTGGCGGTGATTCGAGTTACGGTTCAGACTAGTGTTCGGGTTTTACGGGTCAACAGTCAAAGTTTCGGGTTTGGTCAAACCTGGTCAAAGTCAGGTTTGACTGGTTCTTGTCAACTGGTCAACGACGGTCAAAGCCAGACCCGGTAAAAGTTTAAACAACGCAAAATCTTATTAGTTTTAAATTATTACCGTGCAAAACGAGCTCGGACCGAATAATTTGACGAATTATTAGTTAATATTTACTTGGATTTACTAATTATTTCGTTTATATAAATTGATTATACGTACATATTTGTTGAGTAATTGGTGAATTTTGAAAAATAATGACAACTAGTGTTGTCGGGGCGTCCAAAAATAGAGGAAACTCTGCCAATTTTTTTTTGTAACGTAAAACGTAAACTTTTTAACGTAAAACATAAACTTTTTAACGTAAAACGTAAACTTTTTAACGTAAAACGTAAAACGTAAAACGCAAATTTTTTAACGGAAAACGTAAAACGTAAAAAGTTTAACGTAAAACGTAAAACGTAAAACGTAAAAAGTTTAAAAAGTTTAACGTAAAACGTAAACTTTTTTAACGTAAAACGTAAAACGTAAACTTTTATGTAAAAACTATTTAACGTAAAACGTAAAACTTTTTCTAGGTAAATTGTAAAATGTAAAAAAACCGTGTGATAAAACGGCGCCTAAACAAGGGGCGTAAAAATGCCGCGTTAAAAAAACGGCGCGTAAAAAATGCCGCGTTAAAAAAACGACGCGTAAAACGTAAAACATAAAAAGTTTTACGTAAAACGTAACACGTAAAAATTTTAACGTAAAACATAAAAAATTTTATGTAAAAAGTTTAACGTAAAACTTAAAACGTAAAAAGTTTAAAAAGTTAACGTAAAACGTAAAAAGTGTAAAAAAACGGCGCGTTAAAAAACGTGAAAAAACGGCGCGTTTATACGACGTGTAAAAAAACATGTAAAAAACAGCGTGTAAAAAACGGCGCGTTAAAAAAACGTATAAAAAACGACGCGTTAAAAAAACGTGTAAAAAGTTTTACGTAAAACGTAAAAAGTTTTACGTAAAACGTAAAAAGTAAAAAGTTTAACGTAATACGTAAAAAGTTCAACGTAAAACGTAAAAAGTTTAACGTAAAACGTAAAAAGTTTAAAAAGTTTAACGTAAAACGTAAAACATAAAACGTAAAACATAAAACGTAAAACATAAAACGTAAACCATTTTCTACGTAAGTTGTAAAACGTAAAAAACCGTGTGATAAAACGGCGCCTAAAACAAGGGGCGTGAATGTGGCGCATAAAAACGCCGCGAAAAAAAAACGGGACGTAAAAAACGCCGCGTTAAAACGGGACGTAAAAAACGGCGCGTTAAAAAAACGACGCTTGAAAAAGTCGAGCGTAAAAAACGGCGTGAAAAAACGACCTATTAAAAAACGATGCGTAAAAACGGAGTGCAAAAACCGGCGCGCAAAAAAATTGTCTTTGTTAAAAAATTCTGAATTTAAAAATGTTTTTAATAAAAAAATCTTTTTAAAAAATAAAAAGTAATATAATAAACTAAAATGTAATATAATAAAAAAAAAAAGTAATTAAAAAATAATAAAGACAAAAAGACAAAAAAAAAGTTATTTTACTAAACTACCCTTTTAGATTAAAATATTAAAGACATAATAAGACAAAATGTATTTAATATTAATTTTTGTTACTTTTAATCTCATCCATCTATCTTGTTGATCTAAAGGCTAGAAAGTGGTTCCCATGGTTCTTACAACTAGATGTGGTTTTCATTTTAGCGATCCCCTATATATATATATATATAGGATTAGGTTCAAGAGTGAACACTAGTGTAGCTTGCGAACTAAATGAACTAATTCTGACCATACACGTATGTAGATCAATGGCCAGGATTTGATGTTGAAATACACTAGTGTATTTTACGATTTCATGATGAGATCCTGGCCATACACGTGTGTAGATCAATGGCCAGGATTTGTTCACTCAGTTCGCAAATACACTAGTGTTCACTCTAGAACCCCACCCTATATATATATATATATATATATATATAGTAAAGTTCCCGTACAACTAACTTTAATTTACTAAACGTACGAAAGCATGAAAAGGACAAAAACACGCGGTGGCATTTTTGTAATTATCTGCTTGTAAGGGTAATTATAAAAATTACTCTATAAATAATACTGTAGAGTAATTTTGATCTTGTATAGTAATTTTGTAAAATTTTTCTTGTTGAGTAATTTTGATCTTTTAGAGTAATTTTATAAAATGTTCCTGTATAGTAATTTTGATAAAAAAAAAAAAACTATAACTCACCCAAAAAAAACTCTAAAAACCTAAACCCTCCCCCCACAAAAAAAAAAAAAAAAATACCCCCCCCCCCCCAAAAAAAAAAAAAAAAAAAAAAACTAACCACCCCCCACCCACACACACCCAAATTAAATGATAAAAACTAAACCATAAAGCTAAACCCCATAACTAAATGCTAAAAAAAAATTACAAAATTAATCTACAAGATCAAAATTACTCTATAGGGTCATTATACAAAATTACCATTGAAGATCAAAATTACCCTACCGGATCAATTGTAGAGTAATTTTGAATTGTATGTTGTTTGATAAGGGTACTTGGGTCAAATTGCTATTTTTTGTCTTATTGTCTTAATTGTCTTCTTTTACTTTTTGTCTTAATTACTTTTTTTAAGGTTTACAAATCAGATTAAAAAAACAATTTTTTTATAGATTTTTTACAATGCAGATTTTTTACCCACCGCTTTTAAACTTTTTTAACGCCCTGAATTTAAACTTTTTTTAAATGTGTGGTGCTCAAAACTACACACATGATATTTTGTTTTTGATTTTTTTTACAAATGTGTTTATAATACACGCATCTACGTTTATGAAAAAAAAATTTGGTCCACCTCGCCCGTACAGTGTAGTTTTCACGGTTCTTACAACTCGAGGTGGTTCTCATTTTAGCGGTCCCCTATATATATATATATTAAATTATTTATTTATACATATATTAAAAACGCAACGTAATGAATAATGTTTTATTATTATAATAATAGTAATATATAGTTTTTTAAATACTTTTATTATTTTACTATTATAACAATAACTATTTTCGTACTTTTTAAATTAAATACATTTTCATATTTTTCTTAACCTTAATTATTTTTTTGTATCACGGGTTGGGATAAGCTTGGTATCAACTAGTATCGAAAATGCCGGTACGGCCCTGTCCGGTATCTGTACATTATAAATTATAATTATAATTATAAATATATGAAAAACACAACGTAATGAATTGTTTTTTATTATTATAATAATGATAATATATCGTTTTTTAAATAGTTTTATTATTTTACTCTTATAACAATAACTATTTTCTTACTTTTTAAATAAAATACATTTTCATATTTTTCTTAACTTTAATTATTTTTTTGTATCACGGGTTGGGATAAAGTTGGTGTCAACCGGTATCGAAAATAACGGTACAGTCATGTCCGATATCTGTACATAAAGGTAAAAACCGGCACCAGGCTGGTACAGAAAACGCCAAAAGTTGGTACCGAATTATACATTATATTATACATATATTAAAAACACAATGTAATGAATAGTGTTTTATTATTATAATAATAGTAATATATCGTTTTAAATACTTTTATTATTTTACTATTATAACAATAACTATTTTCTTACTTTTTAAATTAAATACATTTTCATATTTTTCTTAACTTTAATTATTTTTTTGTATCACGGGTTGGGATAAGCTTGGTGTCAACCGGTGTCGAAAATACCGCTAGGGTCCTGTCCGGTATCTATACATGAAGGTAAAAACCGACACCATGTACAGAAAACGCCAAAAGTTGGTACCACATTCATATTGAAATTCTTTTTGTTTGGCAAATTCGGTACTGCTACTCGGTACCATTTGCTCATCTCTGATCACGGGTAACGTATGGACAACGGTATCGTACAACTTTTTTTTGTTGATTCTCTTTATTTTTATGCTTTCTTTTTTTTCAATGGTAGGGATGAGCTCGGTGCCAACCGATACCGAATCGGTACTGGTACCAAAAATACCGGTTACGGTACCGGTATATGAAGGTAAAAAACAGTAGCGAACCAGTACCAAGAACGCCAAAAGTCAGTACCGAATTGATACTTAAGATCTTTTGGTTCGGAAAATTCGGTACCGGTATCCAGTACCATTTGCTCATCTCTGACCACGGGTTTCATACGAACAACATCGTTACCATACAACTTTTTTGGTTGATTTTCTTTCGGTTATCTTCAGTGTTTTTTTCTACATTTTCTTTTTATTCTTGTCAATGATACCATTTGCAACGTGCTCCTAGTGATTTCAAAACATATGTAAACACATACTAAATAAAAAAAGTTCGCCGCAACGTGGCGAATTTGTTTAAACCTAGTTTATAATTAAAAAACAAAGCTAATGAATAGTATTAGATCCATTAAGAAGTTGCCACGTGCCAACCTTTTTTTTATTATTTTCTTTATGTGTGCTATATAATTAGAAAAAAAACTAAATTCGTAACTTTGCTTAATTTTTCAAGCGGTTCGTTCTAAAATTTTGTTGAGAGCAGAGTGCATTCAAAATAGAGTGTGCATTCTGTTTTTTTATATATGCTATATGAGTGCATGCCGTATAGTATCTTGGTGGTACCCTAACGAACCGAACCAATTACTACCAAACAATTGTTTTCAATCGTTTTTGATCACATCTTGATATTCTTTTGGTCATATCACGATTTTATTTTATTTTTTTATTTCCTTTTTCGGTTGTTATAACAAGCGTGGGTACTGTAACATTTTTTTAGGCATTTCCTTGTAAATTTTGTTGAGAATAGAATGCATTCAAAATAAGTGTACATTTTGTTTTTTATATATGCTATATGAGTGCATGCCAGTATCGTGGTGGTACCCTGACGAACCTAACCGATTACTATTAAACAATTGTTTTTTCAATCGATATACATCACATGTTGATATTCTTTTCGACATATATCACCATTTTTTTTTTCTATTTCGGTTGCTATAACGAGCGTTGGTACTGTAACCTAACGAGATGAACCGATACCAATCAGATTCCTGTCGTGTAGCACGGGGAATCTACCGACGCAACGTGCCGGTTTTCATACCACTATTATAATGAAATATTATTTGTTTTATTTAGATTTATAATGGTAACAATGTTACTAATGTAAGAATAATAAAATTTATTTATTTATAATTAAAAAAACAAAGCTAATGAATAGTATTAGATCCATTAAGAAATTGCCACGTGGCAACCTTTTTTTTATTATTTTCTTTATGTGTGCTAGAAATTGCCACGTGGCAACCTTTTTTTATTGTTTTCTTTATGTGTGCTATATAATTAGAACAAGTGAGTTTTCTTCCGCGCTTCCCTGCGGGAATTTGGTCGTTATTTGTTCGACTCTTTACGGTACCGACACTCGCTATAGTAATCGAAAGTGAAACTCTTACATCAATCGAAAAAAATAAAAATGAATATGATGTTGTTTAGTTGATATCAGTTCGTTTGTTTTGCGTTCTAGGTTTATTTTGTTCACCATTGCGACATAAATTTTATTGCAAATGAAAATTGTGCCACTATGATACCAAACCTAACTAAAACTAACTGAACAACATGTGTATCGGTACCGGTATTAATTTTTATTGTTTTTGCTTTAGATAAACTGCGTCGTATCGCTATCATACTGTGTTAAACTGAACAACATCGTTACCGGTATGTTTCTTGTTTAAAAATGAATATGGTATCGCTATCGCAGTGAGCTGGACCGCGAAACCGAATGAACAACATTGGTTCGGTACCAATATTTGTGAATACTATGTTTTCTTTTAATAATCTAACATCGTATCACTATCTTATCGTACCATACAACATAGTATTGATGCCTGTATTCATTTTCATGGTTTCCGGTTTTGAAAATTATTCATTTATACAACTCCTTATGTGATGATAAATGAATATCGGTACATGTTGCATGACAGTTGGACCAATCGATATCGTTCGAACAAAATCGTTGCCGCTATTGGTTTTTGCTTTTGTTGTTTTCGACCGATGTAAAACACGTGTTAATTTAATACCTAGTGCGTGTATTGTACCGCTGCTGTAACGAACCGGATCGATAGCGATCCAATGCCCGTGGAATGTTAAAAAAAATAAATTAACATAGACACGGATTTAGATTTTTTTTAATTTAAGAAACGCAAGTTGTTATTCTATCGCTACTATAACAAACTGTGTCGATACCGATCCAATTCTAGTAGAATGTTATAAAAAATACATAAACACGGATTTATATTTTTTTTAGTTAACAAAGCAAGTTATTACTAAATAGAATACTATTAATAAATAAAAAAAACAAATACTTAAAATTATGAATTCCTATTTATTACTAAAATCAAATTAAATAATAAATAAAATATTATTAAAAATTAAAAATACAAATACTTAAAGTTATACTTCACGATTCATGATCACTTTATATTCATATATAAATAGTAGAATTCTCCCGCGCGTTGCGGCGGGAATTCCTTCAGTATTGATTCAGTTTAGTATTGATTCAGTTTATTAGTTTATTACTGACAGTTGTCGTAGCAACTAAAAGACAATACGCAAAAAAGTCAAAATATACCCAAAAGGATATCGACTTGTGTTTTACATCAATGAAAAAACATATGTTCGGTTGGAATCGGTGTGGTACCGATGATGTTAGGACGATATCAGTTCGGTTCGTCACGGTAAAAGTGCGGTATCGATAATCGTTATAGCTTACGATATAAAAAAGATACTCTATATCGCTACAGAAGTTGTTCGATATCGGTTCGTCACGATAAAGAACAAAAAAAGTCAGTTATATTCGAATCGTTCGAATTAAACATAACTTTTCACGAAGCATAGATAAAAATAAATATGTCCCAGTGGTATATTCAAAATTTTATAAAAGTATATAGAAAATCAAAATCGTAGTTTCTTAAAAGACATTTAAACTGAATTAAATAAAATATAATAAAACATGGTTTAGCGGTATATTCAGTTTATAAAAGTATACATAAAATCAAAATCGTAAGGCATTTAATAATTGATTTAAATAAAACTAAAGAGTTTTAGAAGTAAAAAATATAATAAGAAAATAGTTAGCGATTAAAAACATTTAATATATTTCATGTAAATCATTATGTTGAACTAAGGACCACACTTTAATATATATAGGCTTAGTAATAGTAATACGGTTCATCATCAGTTACAATTAATATGTATAATTTATATTTATAAATTATTTTTAATTAAAAAACAAAGCCAATGAATAGTATTAGATCCATTAAGAAGTTGCCACGTGTCAACTTCTTTTTATTATTTTTTTTATGTGTGCTATATAATTAGAAAAAAAAATTAAATTTGTAACTTTGGTTAATTTTTTTAGGCGTTTCGTTGTAAAATTTTGTTGAGAGCAGAGTGCATTCAAAATAGAGTGTACATTATGTTTGTTTTATATATATGCTATATGAGTGCATGTCAGTATCTTGGTGGTACCCTTAATAACTTTTTTATTATGGTAAAAGATAATGCTCTCAATTTTACCTTGATTGAAATAATACAGAAAGCCCCATTTATATAGATAGGGGTCAAAGGTCAACGGAATAATAAAAGGCAAAAAAAGGAAAGCATGAAATCGTCCACAATTTACGCCATTACTCCCCCTCAAGTTGAAGCATGGAGATTGACAATGCCCAACTTGCGAGTTAAGTCTTGAAAGTCCTGCGTTCCCAAAGGTTTAGTCAAAACATCTGCAATTTGGTCCTTAGTGTTGATAGCCATGGCTAAGATTTCTTTGGACTCTACCCGTTCTCGAACAAAGTAGCAATCCATCTCAACATGTTTGGTTCGTTCATGAAAGACCGGATTGTTTGCGATGTGTCTTGCGGCTTGATTGTCACAAAAGAGTTGAGTGGGGTGATGACAAGATATGTCTAATTCACTTAGTAACCATCGGATCCAAAACACCTCACTAACAGTTGACGCCATGGCACGGTATTCGGCTTCGGCAGATGAACGAGAAACAACTAATTGTTTCTTGGATTTCCAAGATATGGGAGTGCCTCCTAGAAGTAATAGATAGCCCGTGCGTGATCTTCTAGTCATGTGGCAACCGAGCCAATCGGAGTCGCAATAAGCCGGGAGATTGGTTCCCCCGTCCTTAGCAAGAAGAATCCCTTGCCCAGGGGTTTTATTTAAGTACCGAAGAACGCGATTAGCAGCTTCGAGATGACTAGCTCTTGGGTCACTAACAAATTGACTAAGGACATTGACTGATTAGGCGATGTCCGGACGTGTGGCTTGTAGGTAGAGTAGTCTTCCGACGAGTCTTCGGTATTGGTTTGCATCAACCAGTGTCTCTTCTTCACGCTTATCTAGCTTGAGATTTTGTTCCATTGGAAATGACCTTGGGCGACATCCTAACATGCCCGCATCTTCCAAAATATCCAACGTGTATTTGCGTTGGCTAAGGACCATCCCTTGCTTTGTTCTAGCCACTTCGATGCCGAGAAAAAATTTTAGAGGACCGAGATCTTTGATGCTAAACTGTTGGTCAAGGAAGTCCTTTATGAATTGGATTTTGGTCAGGTCATTTCCTGTGATGATGACGTCGTCAACGTATATTAATGCAGCAATGAACACACCATTTCTTTTGAATAGAAATAGTGAGTGGTCGGCCTTAGATGAATTGAAACCAATGTAACATCCGTCAAAATGGGCATCCAAAATTCGACCCGTTTTAAAATTCAGATCCTAACCCTTGAAACTCGAAGTCTGAATCGTTGAAAGATTTTTTAATCGGTTTATAACTATAGTTATTTATTTATTCATTAGTTAATTAATTAAATTTACAATTACAAAGTTAAATTTTTTTTCTATTTAAACTAGTTAATTAAGTTACTTATTTCTTTAAGTAATTATTTAATTAATTTAAAGATTTATAAACTAATTAGATTTTTAGACTTTAAAAATGAGTTGTTTAAGTATTAACCAAGTTAACCAAATTTTGATAGATGGGGGACCTTTATCCAACGTGTATTTCTCTGTTTCGCGTGGATCCACCATTGGTTGACCGGTTCCCCCACGGCCATGGGGCGAACTCGGTATCACCACAATGTTTCACAGTTTTGCTTTTCGCCTCTCGGGGCTTGCATCGCATCATTTGTTTCACTGATTATGTTTCATTATGTCTTGTTACATTACTTGTTGATGTGGATTGATTGATGAATTATCTATTGATGTCATTATTACATTTAATATTGCATGTTACATAATTTTTATTAAATAAAATCAAGTAATCTTTTAAGGTTAAATAAAAACAAATAAAGATCAACTCGCCAACTTTTGTTGACCCAAAAACCATTTTTACACATGATACAGGTGAACAGGTACGAAGAGAAGATTGGACATAGTATGAGCCTTAGTTAACAAGAAATGGATTAGTGTAGTTTATTTATGTCTCGCGTTTGTAATTGTTTATTTGGATAAATTGTTTCGTGAAACATTTGTTATGAATAAACTATTATTTAAAACACGCAATAGCAAGTCATAAGCTCTCGAGTTTACCCGATCATGCCCCGATCACCTTTTCTGCTGCGGGTCGGGGTTTGACAACCAAGATTTTGCAAGGAGATGGTAAATTTTTTATACCAATTCCTGGAAGCCTGTTTGAGACCATAGAGGGATTTATTTAGTTTGCAAACTCGATTGTCACCGTCCTTCCGAAAACCTTGTGGTACCTTCATGTAAATGTCTTCATCCAAGTCTCCATCTAGGAAAGTGTTATTGACATCTAATTGATGTGTGTGCCATCCTCGTTTAACCGCAACGACGAGAAGAGTTCGAACGGTAACAAGCTTTGCCACGGGAGCGAAGGTATAATGGAAATCAATACCTTCTAGTTGGGTAAAACCCTTTGCAACGAGCCGTGCTTTGTATCGCTCAATGTCCCCATTTGGTTTATATTTGATTTTGTAAACCCCTTTGGAGTCGATGGCCCGCTTTCCGTCTGGTAGGTCTTCTAACGTCCACGTCTGATTTTGTTCAAGCGCTTGAATTCAGCTTTCATGGCATCAATCCACTTAGGATCGCGAATAGCTTGACCGAAAAATTTGGGCTCATTATTTGAAGTAATGGTCGACAAAAAAGCTTTGTGTGAGTTAGAAAAATTATCATAAGAAACAAAATGTGATAAAGAGTGTACCGTCGAGGGATTGTTTTCGGAGCCGGGATGTGAATGTTCAACGTCTAAAGATGGTGGCAGCTTCACGTCATGTTGTTTCAGATAACTTGGTTCGGTGCGGGTGCGTTTGGGTCGTGCAGGGAAGTGTGGCTCAAGAGAATGGGCCTGTTCAGGAACATTTGGGCTGGTTTCGGGATGGGTCGGTATGGTGTTGGGCGAAGGATCAGGTTGAGGCGTGGTTGAATCTTCTTGAGCAGGAGATGGGCTAGGTGATTGGGGTTGTGTAGAAGTTGATAGGCTGGTGGTCAGGTCCTCGATAGGGTCAGGAACCTCAGATGTGTGGTTGTTTTCATTAAAAGTTGTGGCTGATTGATTAAGATCTTAGCTGTTTGGTATAGTCTCCCTTTGTAAATGTTGAGTTTCTCCATTAGGAATACTCACAGTCGAGTCTACCCATCCCTTTGGCATAACAAAAATTTCTTCTTCATTCTTTGGTATATCCACTTTGGTGAAAGGGAATACATCTTCATAAATTTTTACATGCCTCGTTATAAAAATCTTTTTAAGTTGGAGGTCATATATTTTGTACCCCTTTGTTCCCGGTGGATACCCCAAGAAGGTCCCGGGCCTCCCCCTCATTTCAAACTTATCCCCATGTGTTTCGGTAATGAGATAGTATGCAAGACATCCAAAAACCTTTAGGTGTTCATAGCTAGGGAGTATGTCATGCAACAAATCATAAGGTGTTTTGCCATCAATGACATCGGATGGGATCTGATTGATTATCTGAGTTGCTGTTAACACACTCTCCCCGAAAACGAGTAGGAAGGTTAGCCTCAAACTTTAAGGCTCTAGCGGTTTATAGGAGATGGCGATGCTTTCGTTCAACCACACCATTTTGTTGAGGTGTGTGGGGACATGTGGTTTCCAACATTATCCCGTTTTTAGCATAAAAATCAACCATCTTGTGTGACACAAATTCTCCTCCATTGTCACATCTAATTCTTTTTATGTTCTTTTCAAATTGGACATGCACCATGTTATGAAACTCAACCAAACAATTGCCAGCTTCATGTTTGTGTTTAAGGAGAAAAACCCAAACATTTCGACTAAAATCATCTACGATAGTGAGGAAATATCTAGCCTGTGTGAAGGAAGGCGTTCGATACTTGCCCCATACATCACAGTGCACAAGTTCAAAACAAGCATTGGTTTTGGAGGTACTGATGGCAAAAGGTAACCTGGTAAATTTTGCTTTATTGCAAGAATCACAAAAAGGTTTTGAATTCAAAGATAAGTTTTTAGCAAAATCTAAATGAGAAAGTTTTGAAATAGATACATGACCCAGTCTTTTATGCCATGTGTTTCCATTCACCATCATTGCCTGTCTCACGTTCTTGATTATCTCCATCTCGTATAGACCATTTGAACATTCACCCGCTCCAATCAATTCCCTCGAACTCAAACTCTCCATGTCACAAAAATTTGGAAAGAAGGTCATGGCACATTTTAAATCTTTTGATAGTTTACTAACCGACAACAAATTGTATTTAAAATTGGGAACGTATAAAACGTTCTTTATGGTCATTCCATTGGGTAGTGTGTATTCACCACGTCCTTCAACGGGTATGGATTCCCCATTGGGTATAGTGACCGGAGAATCATGGGTTCCCTTAATTAAATTATCAAGCCATGATTTTATATAAGTGAAGTGTTCGGTGGCTCCCGAATCAAAAAAACCATTTACCTCCTTTGCTTATGTTACCTGCAACATTGGCGGTTGGTTTACCTTCTTCTTTGTCTATTTGCTCATTACTTCCAAAGAAGTTAATGAACTATTGATACTGTTCTTCGGTTAGTCCTGGTATGGGACTAGTCATGTTAGTAGCAAAAGCAACCTTTGGTTTGGATGTTTGTTTCCCTTTGCCTAACCACCATTCCGGATAACCAATGATTTTGAAACAGCCACACTCTTCTTGTGACCGTCTTTGCCACAATGATCACAATGGTCCACGGGTTCACTGCCAATTCCCTTCTTAGTCTCCTTCTTCATAAATTTAATAAGGGACTGACCTGGGCTTTGCTTGGCTGAAAAGGAAGCCTAGAATGCAGCTGCATCAGTGGACCTCTTGGTTCCGGTTATAACTCGCTGTTGTTCATCGTCTGCTACTGTCACGGCCCCCGTCCCGGTTTTACCCAGTCCAGGAGCCGCGGGACAGAAACCCGTGGTATTTATTAATTGAGTTGACAGCGGAAGTTTAACAGGATCTTTTAAAACTTGAAATTTACCAATTGTTTTATTTCATAATTTGTGATAAACCCCATAATTTACAATAGAGAAATTTCACTAGGAAATTCCCTGGTTTACAAAACATGTTTATTTATTTAACTGAGCCACCACTTCAAGCTTGTTAGTGCTCCGTAGCACGTTTTCCTTGATTCACTGCAGGTCGCCTGAAACATGTTTTAAAAATAAATTATCAGCGGGGAAATACTGGCGAGTCATTCAGATTACATAAAATGACACATAGTTATAAATTACAGCATAAGAGCGATTACAATGGCTACTTTCTTATTTTTAACTGGTGCCGTGTCACCCAAGTAGTGATGATTATCACTGTTAGGTTGATGAACCTAACCGTGAGAAATTAGTAATGTGCACAATACCCCACTAGCCAGTGATTCAAGATAACCAAGACTTAATCCCTGTAATTATAACTTTTGAAAATAATTTGAGTATTGTAAAACATTGTTGATAAAAAGAGAATGACTCACATTGCAGATTTAAACGGGCAGAGTTTTAGCCTACTGATAAGCCTTGTAACCTAATTTAAACAACAATGCACACGAACTAGGTCAGTAACTAATACAGCATTTACGTTAACTTACGAGATTAAAACCCTCACAACGAATGACAAAGTGCAATACCTAAACATCCATCGAATTCACGACGAATGACAAAGTATAGCCCTAATGTGGGCAGCACTTAAACATCCATCGGATTGGTTTCAATCGATCGGACATTGAATCGTAGCAGCGATCGAGTTAATACCCGGTATCGTAGCAGCGTCTCCCAATGTAAAATTGTGATTTTTAGCAGTGTACTTCGTCTTTTGAAACTTTTGTCGAGTGCAGATGAACAGGCCATGCACTAAGCAATTTATAGCAGAAATTAGGGTTTTATGCGGCCCGCGTAAACCCTCTCTAAATCTTACGCGGCCTGGGAGGGCGACCTAGTCGTAGACTAGGGGTATGTTTGGCAAAACTAGCTGGTGGCTGGTAGCTGGAAGCTGGTGGCTGGAAGCTGGTAGCTGCTAGCTGGAAGCTGAAAGCTGGTAGCTGGTAGCTGTAGTTTTTTAGATATTAAGGTGTTTGGCAGAGTAGCTGTAGCTTTTAATAAAATGTATAAAATGACCTAAATGGGCATAAATACAAAAACATAATACTAAACGTAATCACACACACACACACACACACACATATATATATATATATATATATATATATATAGGGGATCGCTAGAATGAGAACCACCACGAGTTATGAGAACCACGAGAACCGCGCCCCGCGGGTGGCCGTCGGCGACGAAATTTTTTTTACACCTAGATCCGTATATTTTAGCGGGGGGTTTAAATTTTCGGTTCAAACGGCGCGCCCGAGGGGGTAGTTTTTTACGCCCAAAGTTTGGGTTTTTTTAATTTTTTTAATTTTTCTTTTTTTTTTACCAAACTTTGGGCGTAAAAAACTACCCCCTCGGGCGCGCCGTTTGAACCGAAAATTTAAACCCCCCGCTAAAATATACGGATCTAGGTGTAAAAAAAATTTCGTCGCCGACGGCCACCCGCGGGGCGCGGTTCTCGTGGTTCTCATAACTCGTGGTGGTTCTCATTCTAGCGGCTCCCTATATATATATATATATATATATATATATATATATATATATATATATATATTATAACATTGGTGAGCTGAGATCGAGCCGAGCTTTGACTCGTTTAAGCTATATTGAAGCGAGCTCTAGCCGAGCTTGGAACTCGTTTAAAATTGTTCTCAAATAATCTGAATTCGAGCTATTATAACTAATCACTCTATCCTGGCACCCAACAATGTACGTAGTCCTACTCGAATCAACATTAACCAAAGCATGAGCCGTACCCTTCGGGCTAACCGCAACCGCAACATCATCAGCCTCAAGTGTCACTTGAGCATACCCTTTTTCAACCCCATCATTCTCCACTCTAAAAACAGTTCTAGCCCCCCAAATCAAGAAAGTCTCATTACAAGTATAATGCCTATGATTCCCCCTCAACCCACCCAGTTTAATCTCACCGACATGAATAGATGCACAAGTTAAAGCACCACCTGATATTCCTGAATCTAATGCTATTGAAACAGGGTCTAGGATCCAGCCAATGTTATATAATATATATAAAAAATTAATATAAAATTATGTTTAGGCCCGTTTAGGCTCGCGAGCCTAAACGATCTTTGTATGCAAAGCTCGGGCTCGGACTCGATAAAGCTCGACTCGTTAGAGATTTTTACCGATCCGATCCCGGGTAGCTCTCGAGGTGCACCAATGTCGAGCTAAGTGTGTGATCTCAGGTTCAAACTTCAAAGTCTACGAAACCCTAATCTTTGATCTTTCGCATCATATTTATTTACTACATGTAGAGATTTTTTATGTTCGTTATTCAATTTAGGGAACCTTCAATCTACCTAATTAATATATGCATGAGATCGATCATACTATGAACAGTCATAATGATCTAGCAAAAGGAAATTTTGCTCCTACAAAAGGATGAATAACTCACGTCATGCCCATTGAAATTCAAGTCATACCCATTTAAACTACTCTTATCGATGCTTTGTCTAATTAATATATGCATCAGATCACACAGACCATTATCATGGCTTTTGCTTGCGATTGATTCTTTAGTACTTTACGTTCCAATTTGAAAATTGCAACACATAAGAAGACAAAAGATATATTCAATTCAATTAAATAATAACATGCATACCTGGCTTTTGCTTGTGATCGATCCTTTCTTCAATCTGGGATGATGAGGATTGTAGGTTATTTAAGTAATTTAAACCCTAAAAGCCTGTAGGTTTTTTAAACGCTACTTCCACCAGCGTTTCAAAAAGAGCTTTTCAACTAATTTAAAAGCCTGAAGCTTGTTTCAACCAAACAAGGCTTTTATTGGGCATGGAGCTTTTTCTTTAAAGCCTGAAGCTTGAAGCTCCTTAAAGCTCCTAAAAGCTTGTTGCCAAACATACCCTAGGGCTAGCGTGTCACACCTAGGCCTGCCACGTGTGCGTCACGTGGCCTGTTCGCTTATCCGGAGATTCGATGAGTTGTCGCGGCCCGCGAAGACAACCCTTATATCTTACGCTGCCCGTGTGAAAACCAAATTTCACATTTTCTTGATTTTTTATGCACATTAGGGTTTCAGGGGTCCGGGTTTTCACTTACTGGTCGTTTTGGGACATTTTTGTAGGTCCTTACATCCTCCCCACCTTATTTAAAATCTCGTCCTCGAGATTTACTGAAATAAGTGAGGATATTTTCGCTTCATCTTCGATTCCAGCTCCCAGATGTATTCGGGTCCTCTTTTTGATTCCCACTTGACCTTGACAAGTACCAATCTTTTGTGTTTGAGGAATTTGACCTTTCTGTCTTCTATCTGCAGTGGCTTCTCAACAAATTTTAACTTTTCATTTACCTCTATATCTTGAAGAGGGACTACCAGGGATTTTTCAGATAAACATTTCTTGTGGTTAGATACATGAAATACGTTATGTACCCCGGCTAACTCTTCTGGTAATTGTAAACGATAAGCAACTGGTCCTATGCGTTGGATTACGAAAAAAGGTCCTACATTTCTTGGACTTAGCTTTCCTTTCTTACCGAACCGAACTACTCCTTTCCAAGGAGAAACTTTCAAGAGTACCTTGTCTCCAACTTAAAATTCTAGTGGCTTGCGTCGATTGTCGGCATAACTCTTCTGGCGATCTCGAGCCGTTTTCAATCTTTCCTTGATTTGAGTGATCTTGTCGGTGGTCTCTTGTGCGATTTCAGGACCTGATAATTGGCTTTCTCCTATTTCTGCCCAGCACGCTGGAGTTCTACACTTTCGTCCATACAGTGCTTCGAACGGGGCAACTTCAATGCTTGAATGGTAACTATTATTATAGGAGAATTCGATTAAGGGTAGGTGGTCATCCCAGTTTCCACCAAAATCTATAACACATGCTCTAAGCATGTCTTCCAGAGTTTGGATAGTCCTTTCACTTTGTCCATCTGTTTGAGGATGGTAAGCTGTACTTAAATTCAACCACGTTCCCATGGCTTCTTGGAAACTTGTCCAAAAATGTGAAGTGAAACGACTATCCCTATCCGATAGAATGGAAAGTGGGACTCCATGTAAGGATACTTCCTCGTCTACGTATAACTTGGCTAACCTTTCCATGCTAAAGGTTTCCTTCATGGGTAGGAAATGAGCTGATTTGGTTAATCGATCCACAATTACCCAAATAGCGTCGTTACCTTTTCTGGTTTTGGGCAACTTAGTAACAAAATCCATTGTTATGAGTTCCCATTTCCAACTAGGCATTTCTATTTGTTGGAGTAACCCTGAAGGTTTCTGGTGTTCTGCCTTAACTTGTGAACAAGTTAGACACTTAGAAACATATCTAGCTATATCCTTTTTCATTCCTATCCACCAGAAATTATTTCTTAAATCTTGATACATCTTATTATTACCAGGATGCATGGTATACCTAGATTTATGGGCTTCCTCTAAAATCTTATTTCTTAGCTCTCCCTGTTTAGGTACCCAAATTCTTTTCTTGTGGAATCTCCAAATTCCATCAACTCCTTGCTCTAGTTCCTTTATTCTTCCTTTCATACCTTCAGCATCATCTTTGATTGCTGTTTCTTGGTTGTTTTTCAGTTGTTCCATTAAATCTAATTGTAGATTTAATCTAAGAGCACGAACTCGCTTTTGCTTTTCATGATACTTACGACTTAAGGCATCTGCAACTACGTTTGCTTTTCCTTCGTGATATTGAATATCACAGTCGTAGTCACTTAGAATTTCCATCCATCTTCTTTGCCTCATGTTTAATTCTTTTTGCCCAAATATGTATCTTAAACTCTTATGATCTGTATAGACTGTAAACTTACTGCCATACTGTTAGTGCAGTTTTGTGTCTGTAACTTGTCTTGTTTAGTTGTATGTTAAACAGTCTTTTGTTATTGAGTCTGTACGTTCCGTTGTGTCTACCTAGTCGGATATCCTCCTATCCTATTTGGTATGACGTATTGTCTTTGTATTTGTATCTTAACCTAATGCTAGTGTGCATTAGGTTTAAAGGTTGTGTAATCATACTTGACAGTCTATCCATGCCTTAAATTATTTTGTCCTTATTTGGTTTTGATGAAAACAAAACAATCACATCCACGAAAACCCCTCCTGATTTCGTAAGACATGTGGGACGAAATCACTAGTGATTTCGTCCAAAGGGTTTTTGTACAAAGGACAGTATAAATACTTGGCATGTTTCACAGTTAGGTTTATGAGAGCATAGAGAGAAACTGAGAGTTTATCGTCAAGCATTGTGTGTATGTGTTTGCAGTTTGTTCTCATCCTGTTAATCTAAGTGAATCTTTGATTACTTGTTCGTGTTATACTCTTTACATTGTTTGGTTTGCACTGTTACGGGGATTCCGCACTCGTGATAGTGTTTGTGATAAACAAGGATAGGTTACGTATCGGATCCTCCGAGAAAACGGACCTAAAAGTGGTATCAGAGCCTTGGCTCTTTTCCTTGTTTAAAACCAAACATTGTGTTGTTTGAAACAAGTGTGTTCTTGTTATTTTCAGATTGTTGTTCTTGAGTAGTTTATTTATTATCTGAAAATATTACTGAAAAATCTGTGTTTACAAATGTTATTTTGCTATAGTTTTATTGAAAACCTTATTACATTACACGTGTGCATATTTATAGTTTGGTTTTTGTTGAAAGTATAAGCAAAATCATTTTCCAGAACTTCATATCTTCAATGTGTTCTTGAATGTGTTTTTGAAATATTCAAACTGCTATCTGCATGTTTATGTATTTGAGGTTTGATGATTCTAAGTGATTATGTTTATCAATATAATATTACTAGTGTGTTTGAAAATTGTGTACTGTGATCATTAGTTGGTGAGAAAAAGAAGTATCGAAATCAGAGAAGCATGCTTTGTTGAATTTGTTGTCAACCTGTCAGAGGATAAGGTTTGAAAAATATCTAACAGCTGGGATCCATAGTCAACGAAATCTCATCTAGAAGAAATTTGGACGAAATCACCCTCTTTCGAAATCCCTGTTTTCGTTAGCATGTGCATTTTCAACAAAATCTAATTTAGTCAACATTACAGTCAACGAAATCCTTTGATTTCGTCAACATTACACTCAACGAAATCACACGATTTCGTCAATCACGAAATCCGATTTCGTCCTTTGATTTCGTCATATATCATTCAACGAAAACACTTTAACTTTGTCCAATTTCAGTCAACGAAAACACATTGATTTCGTCACATATCTGTCAACAAAATCAACTGTTTCGTCACACATAACTTCGACGAAATCACCATTGGATTTGGTCAAACATCCTGATCTGTTGTCAATTTTAAACTGAGGACTTGCAAAACTGTTCTAACTTTGTGTTTTTAAGTGTTTTATCAGGTACAGTCGTTCTAACATCAAATATGAGTAGTACAAGTCCGTGGGATTGGAGTACGGACCCACGACCAGGTCAAGATCAAACCTCTGCAGCAGCATGGGTAAAGAATGTTTTTGGTCAGCAATCTATAAGTGCAACTCAATGGGCTTTTGTTTCAAATCAAAATCAAAATATTCAGAATCTTTTGCTTAGCGAGAGCGAAACGGGCAGCAATAATCGCCCACCAAAGTTGAATCATATGAATGAATTTCCGACATGGAAAGGTTGTTTTACCACATACGTTCAAGGGCAAAGCACCGATCTTTGGAGGTGCTTCATTACTCCACGCAACAATGCCCTCGAAGAAGCAGCATCAACTGCAGCGGGTTTTACTAATATGCTTGAAAATGACAAGAAAGCCTATGACTTAGCGAAAAAGTCGTTTACTATTCTTACACAAGCGCTTCACAAAGAAATCTATCATCAATTCTCTTACTGTGTCGACACGAAAACATTATGGGATGCTTTGGTAGCAAGAGGAGAAGGAAATGCAGCTACTAGAAAGACACGTCATGATCTATTGAAGAAAGAGTTTGAATCATTTCAGTTCTTGGAAAATGAAACCCTAAATGATATGACTACACGTTTTTATCATTTGATTAGTGAAATGTTTGCTTATGGTGTTACTGCAACTCAAACAGAAATCGTTGCACGGTTTGCTGATGCTCTACCTCCAAAGTGGAGCCCATACATTGAGCTTTTAAAGCATACGGGTGTTCTAGATGCTGCAAATGTCAATGTCTATGAATTCATTCAGAAGCTGGAACACAAGAATGATGAAGAAATTCGGAAAGCTAAACGAATTCCTGCTCCTCAAAATACCGAAATGTATCTTGGAGGTTTTAACCAGTTAGCTAGTTCCAGTTCCAGTTCAGTTCAGCAACCAAAGTTACAAACGACGTTTATATCAAATACAAGCTCTTCTCCGTTTCCACAATCAGCTCCACCTCCGGTCTTCGATCCGAGTGCCTATTTTCCGTCAGCGCATTTGAGTGCTCAAGCTCAGGCTTATTCTAGACTTCAATTTGGGAGTCCTTATATTCCTTTTACGCCTCAAGTTACCACTACTCAACCTCAGTTCGATCCGAGTGCTTATATTCCTGTCCCACCACAACAAGCCCAACCACAACAACAACAAGCCCAACCACAACAACAGCAAGCTCATTATACCAACAATTCTCCATCCATAAACCCTAATACAATCAAAGTTGATACTGCAAACCTCTCAAATGTTAGCATTGAAGTAGCGAAGGAACATATGGAACTCATTAATACAATGGTCAGTGCTTACAGCGGTTTGGTCGCAGGTCAAATTGGAAACATTAGTTTGACCAACGAAGATTATCTACAAATCAACCGTGATGAAATGGAGTTGATGGATATAAAGTGGGCGTTCGCAAGTGCTGTTAGAAGGGCGAAGGACTTTATGGTTCGAACAGAGAGAAGTTCTTTGGAAAGTAAACAGGATACGAAGTCCGGATTTGATAAAGAAGCGGTTACATGTTTAAATTGTGGCGAAAAGGGGCACTTCAAACGTGAGTGCACCAGACCAAGCAAACAAGGCAATCAGAACCCATTCAGAAATCAGACGAGTACTTCAAATGTCAATGTCAATCAAGACAATCATGAAAGAAAGATGGTAGCGGTGAACAACAATCAGAACCCTAACCAGTCTGGACCATCAAACACCAATCGAGCATTGACCATTCAAGCTGATGAAGGGTGTAATTGGTCTATACAACTTGGGGAAGGTGATCAAGATAAAGGAGGAACAACGTGTTATGCAAAGATCATCAATCACATCAAGCACGTTCATAAGGAAGAATTTTCTGAAAGTGACGACAGTTCGGGTTATACCGGGAGTTCTGATGAAGAAAGTTGTATTTCGGGCAATTATCATTCTGAATCTGATGTGAGGGAAGAAGCAAGTTCTGATCTTGATGACTTGTTGAATGAAGCGGAGGAGTTGAAATGTCAGAAATCAGTTCTGATCAAGAAGGCTGCTGTAGCATCTAAAGAAATGGAGAAGTTTTTTTCTGAAGACGGATCTTTTTCTTTTCAAACTGCCTTTATGGAAAATGTCTCAGCCTCTACGAGTCAGGTAAATTCTGAAACTCCCGCTCCTAGTGTTTGTAATTCCTGTGCAGACTTGAAGCTTGAATCTGAAAAGCTTCATAGTCATAATCAAAGTTTAGTTATTGAAATGTCTAAGTGCAAAGAGGCAAATATGGCTCTGGTTAGAAATGAAAAGGAGTTTAAATCTGTAATTGAAACCTTAAAGAAAAGTGTTTCCGAAGTGACCAAAACTGTTTATCATAAACAAGTTAGTATTAATGATTACATTAACATAGTTGAGGAAACCAAAAAGGAACTAGCCATTGCCAAATGCGAGCATGATGCAATCAAGCAAAAGTTGGAGAGTTATTCTAACTCCCGATTTGTGCTTGATCACATTATTGACGTTCAACAACTGAAGGGAAACAAGAAAGGTGTTGGGTATAAGAAGTGTCCGCCTCCTTTAAGACATAATTATACCTATATGCCTGATGAAGAAGAAATGCCACAGTTTGAGCCCAGTGTGCCTCTTGATTATGAGGAAGTTACCACTGGCCTAGGGTTCAAATCGGACAATTCTTCAAGTACATCATCTGAGCAAACAGAAACTTCAACATCTACGAAACAAAGTCCTCCAATCATTGAGGACTATGAGTCATCTGATGATGAACCAGAATCAGATATGAGTGATCAGGATAAATCACTTGACAAGATGAAAGGAGTAGAAGTTCCAATTGAGAATCATATTCTTTGTGATCCTTCTACTCTTGCTGTTCAACCAGTTGTCCAACAAGTGATAGATCCTGTCAAGAATGACAAGAAATCTGTGTCTACCGTTAAGAGTAATAACGTGTTGTACACTTTGGTTGGTGATTCTAAAATCTATTCAGATCACGATTTTCCAATTAAAAATGTCAATCCATCTTCAATTGATCAAGTTTTTGAAAATAATACAAACAAGTTTTTAGGAAAGACAATTCCAGGAGTTACTGTAACTCAATGTGACCCAATTCCAAAAGCTGAAATCAAGAAACAATTTGGAAATCAAAAATCACCCACAAAGCAACAACCTATTGCTGCTAAGGGTAAACAACTAGAAAAGCGAGCTCAAAAGCCTAATGTTTCTCAATCTAAATTTGAAACAAAAGGAGCTCGTTATCAGAAGAAAAACAGTAATGTCAAATTTGTAGAATCGAAGGGTACAGATAAAATTGAGACTTTTGAAAACAAGTCAAACACCGATTTTGTACAACAAGTCAAAATTTTAAAACGTGATAGCCAAAACAATTACACTCAACATTCAAACGGGTGTGATGAAAAAGCAAGTACCTCGGGTTCTACGGGTTCGACATCTGTTTGTCGATCAGATTCTCCTAAGTTTGTGGAAAGGAGAACATGTTTTAAATGTGGGGAGTTTGGGCATATCATTATGAACTGCTCAAACACTCCAAAATATAAATTTGTTGAGAAAGCACCACCTGAAAAGGTTCACCCTCAACGCCATCCTGTTTCACCAAAACATGATAAAAGAACTGTTAAGGAACAAGAAACGAAACAACGACGTCAAAACGTCAAAGCTGTTGAAAAGGCTTTAAAATCTGAAGTCAAAACGGTCAACAGGGAACCAAGTTCTTCACAATTTTTAGAACCAGAAGTTTTAGAATCTGTTCATAAAAATGTTTCTGGTAAAGCAAATCAAACTTGGAAACCTAAGACGGGTGAAAATTCAGGGGGAGATGTTGTGTTACAAAATCATCAAGAAATTGAGATCATCTTTCGTGATGCTCAGGGACGACCCAAGACCACTAAGGCTTGGGTCTCATCCTCAACTGATCATTGATGATATGTGCAGGGTGTTCCAGGAGGAACTATTAATAGTCATTGGATTGTTAATAGTGGAGCATCTAGGCACATGACATGCGACTTACGGCTTCTATATGATGTGAGAAATATTAGAGGAGGCCATGTCGCATTTGCTGGAGACAAAGGCGGGTACATCACTGGAGAGGGAATGATCTCAAATGGTGTTGTGTGTTTCGATAAGATTAATTATGTTCGTCAAATTGATCATAATCTTCTCAGTGTTTCGCAGATCTGCGATAAGAAGTTCACCGTGCATTTTGATGATGCCGGTTGTTATGTGCTGAAACCTGGTTTCAAAATTCCAGAAGAATGGATTCTCTTATCGGCTCTAAGAGTTAATGATCTTTATATTCTTGATATAAGCCAAGCGATTACAACTTCTGCACAAGTCACATGTTTTGTCTCAAAAGCCACGGAGAAGGAGTCTATATCTTGGCACAGAAGAATGGGGCACATTCACTTAAGAAAAATGAACCATTTGGTGAAAAACAATCTTGTGAATGGCGTGCCCGTGAGAAGTTTTTATCTACAAGATATCTGTGTTTCGTGCCAGAAAGGGAAACAAACGAAGAAGTCTCACCCTCTGAAGAAAATCAACACTGTTAGCATGCCTCTCGAACGTCTTCATATGGACCTTTTTGGACCTATGAGACACAAGACAACATTCGGGGATGTTTATTGTTTAGTGGTTACTGATGATTATTCTAGATTTTCTTGGGTAGCTTTTATGGCACACAAGAGTGATACTCCTGGCATCCTCAAGGATCTTCTTACAATGTTGGAAAATCTCTACACGTTGAAAGTTAAGAGGATCAGAAGCGACAATGGAACTAAATTCAAGAACCGTGTGATGGATGAGTTCTGTACTTCTAAGGGCAGTCTTCATGAATACAGTTCTCGATACACTCCACAACAAAACGGTGTCGCGGAGAGGAAGAATCGGATGATAATTGAAACTGCAAGAACGATGTTGGTAGAGTCGGAGCTTCCTGTTCAGTTCTGGGGGGAAGCTGTGTCGACTGCTTGCTACACATTAAACCGAGTTCTTACAGTTAAGAGACATGGCAAGACTTGTTTCGAACTTCTACAGAAAAGGAAACCGGATCTTTCCTTTCTAGAACCTTTTGGCGGTCCATGCACTATGATTGAGCCGGATGGAAAGTTTGGCGCGAAAGCTATCGAGGGTTTCTTCCTTGGATATGCTACTCTGAATTTTCGCGTATGGAATCTGGCTACCAAAAAGATTGAGATATGGAGTGAAGTAAGGGTTCAAAGGTATACAAGTCCTGTTAGGGCTCCGGGTGATCCTTGGATGTTCGACTACGATGGGCTATTCAAGTCCTTTGATCTGCCAACATTTGACGAAGATTCTGCAGCTGCTAGAATGTTATTTAATAGTGACAACACTGCTGACTCGCCATTGGTTAGACTTGTTATTGTTAACCCACAAGGTTCTAATTCGGTTAACAACATGGTTCAAAATGAGGTATTTGCATAGGCTACTGAGTACAATGAGTCATCGGAAGATGATGAATATCTTGATGCGACTGAAGGCACTTCAGCTCCAGTTGCTCCTGTTCAGGGCACTTCTGTTGAAACTCCTCATGTGCAGGATGATGATACTGCTGAAGGGAATGCATCCACTTCTACGCATATTCCAGGTGTGGAGTTGGTTGTTGATCTTAATATTAACAATTTGGGTGTTAATGCTCGTGTTCCTGAAAATCCTAAAATGAGGATACACGATACCCATCCACAGCAGAATATCATAGGAGATGTCCAACAAGGAGTGCAGGCGCGTAATCAGCTGAGAAACAACCAGAGTGCTGGTTTGTATTCAGCCATTAGAGAATCTGGTCTTCAAAATGATTGGTCCTTCGCGTGTTACGTTTCACAAGAAGAACCGAAATATTGGAAAGAAGCCTTAAAGGATAATTCTTGGGTTGAAATAATGCAAGAGGAACTACAACAGTTCCAGAAACTGGGTGTTTGGAGACTTGTTGAAAAAACCCGACAACTACAAGAAAATTGGCACCCGTTGGGTTTACAAGTGCAAAAAGGATTATCGTGGAGTGGTCATTCGCAACAAGGTGAGATTGGTTGTTCAGGGCTTTCGTCAAATTGAAGGCATTGATTACAACGAGGTTTATGCACCGGTTGCTCGTCTGGAGGCTATTCGGATCTTTCTAGCTTATGCTTCTTTTAAAGGATTCAAAGTCTATCAGATGGACGTCAAAAGCGCATTCTTGCATGGTATTGTTGAAGAAGAAGTGTATGTCGATCAACCTCAAGGTTTCAAAGATCCTATCCATCCCGATCGGGTTTGGTTGCTCAACAAAGCTCTCTATGGATTACATCAAGCACCGAGGGCTTGGTATGCAACCTTATCTACTTATCTGCTGGAGAACGATTTTCGCCGGGGTCTTATCGACTGTACTTTTTTCATCAAGGAACAGGATGGAGATCGTTTTTTGGTACATGTATACATTGATGATATCATTTTTGGTTCTACTTACGATACTTTGTGCAGGCAATTTGAACGTGTTATGCAGGAAAAGTTTGAAATGAGCGCAATGGGAGAGATGAATTTCTTTTTGGGCCTACAAGTTCAACAAACTGAGTCTGGGATATTCATCCATCAGACTAAATATGTTGGTGACATCTTGAGCCGATTCCAGATGTCTGAAGCAACGCCCACTGGTACCCCACTTCCGACTAATCACGGGATTACTCCGGACTTGAAGGGTGAAAGTGTCAACTCTTCTTATTATCGCGCTATGGTCGGATGTCTCATGTATCTCACAGCATCGAGGCCTGATATCATGTATCCAACGTGCCTGCTTGCAAGATATCAAGCCAACCCAAAAGCATCTCATCTTGGAGCTGTTAAAAGGATTTTTCGCTATCTGAAGGGTTGCCCGGACACCGGTCTCTGGTACCCTAAGGATGATGGCTTTGACTTGGTTGCTTTTAGTGATTCAGATTTCGGCGGATGCAAAATAGATGGGAAATCCACAACGGCTGGATGTCAATTCTTAGGAAGTCGCTTAGTCACGTGGCAGTGCAAGAAGCAAACTTGTGTCGCTACATCAACTTGTGAAGCTGAATACATTGCTGCCTCAAGTTGTTGCTCTCAAGTTCTGTGGATTCAGCAACAAATACGCGACTACGGTTTTGAATTCCTATCTACCTCTATTTTTGTTGATAATAATGCTGCTTTATCTATCACTAGAAATCCTGTCCAACACTCCAAGACCAAGCACATCAAAATTAAGTATCACTTCATACGTGATTGTTTTGACAAAAGATTAATCGATGTTGTTAAAATCCACACTGATGAACAACGTGCTGACCTGTTTACAAAAGCTTTTGACAAATCTCGTTTTGACTATCTTTTGTTGGTCAATGGTATTAAGGTGAAACAAGAGTAAACTTCGTTCGGCTGATCGTTTTTGTAAATATTTTCTTAAGCGTCAAAAATCCAAAAAGATTTTCGTTTTACTTATCTTTTCACATTTTAGGGGGAGAAATTTTAGAAAATACAAAAACATGTGGAAAATTCAAAAATCCAAAAATATGTCGTTTACTTTCTGTTTTTAAGTTTGAAAAAAATCAAAAATTCAAAAACAATAGAAAACCAAAAATGAGTTTCTTGGAGAAAAGAAGGGAAAGTGATGATATACACTAGTGTGGTCTGTCAATATGGTCAAAAGAAAAAGAAAAATTGAAAAAAATGATAAGTAGCTTTACTAACGATGTATCGGTAAGCTCACAATCAGACTAAAATGTGCAGGATGATATAAACCTAACAGACTTTAAGTCAGGTGGGAACCATTCATTGGCATATGGTCTTGGTACCGAAATTTCGTTTGATTGATTGCCGAGGTTCTGAGATATTCGGTCTTTATGTTGTCTTATCATCTGGGTATCATGGTTGTATCAAACCGTAAATATAACGGAGACGAAGTCTAAGATCTTCCATGATACTATACATACGTGTACATATTGCATTCGACCTCAATAAGTGATCAACAATCACATGTCAAAACAAACAAGTGATAATATATCACATTTATCCGAGAGTCAAGTTCGTCTCTTTGCTGTACGAAAGTACTGACCTGTTCACGGACTTGCTCTTGTGCCCTTCATGCATCTGAAAATCAAGTTCCTCATAAGTAAGTGATTCTATCACATAGGGCTTGTTTTCAATCAAATAAGTGAGTATCTCACATTTTTTTATACGGTCAAACGGATGATAAGCAGTATACTCACCGGTAAGATGAACTCTCGTGCATACCTTGATACGGGAATGTGTCGTGAGTGGATGAACACCGACAAGTAAGTATAATTCTTACCGTAAATCATATCTCCTAATTATGATTACATCTGATAAGTTGAGCTTAGGTGGACAACAATACCGATAATTGTGGTAGAATACTTATCTAAAGCTTTAAACAGAAATCAGAAACCGTTTTGACAAAGACCGTAAGCTGGTAATGATTCTCTTACCTTGAAACTCACAAAAAGTTGTTTCTTGTACAAATTCTTTATCTTATTGTCTTTCGTTTGTTTACCGCACTTTAATTTATGTTGTAGTGTAATTCGTAAAACTTGTTTTGATTAGCCGATGTTGGTAACTCGAAGTTTTATGCCGAAAAGCCTGAAACTGACTCGTTTGTGTTTTCTACTTCATAAAAATGCCCTTTTTATAGTTGGTTGTTCTAACAAAGCCAAAACGTTGTTTAAAAGTGTTCAAAGTTTGATTGTAAATGAAAAACTGGTTTAACTGATCAACAAAAACAAAGTGTTTCTGAAATTCAGAAACAAAGTGTTTTCATCATACAAGATGTTTGGACTTATTGTTTAAAGCCCAAGCGATTTCATAACTGATTCCATCAGCCCCAACAAATTGTTCAAAGCCCTTAACAAATTGGTTTTCCTTGTTTAAAGCCCAAGCGATTTCGTCGGACCAAAGCAAATTTCATAACCGGGCCACAAAGCGATTTCGTCGGCCCAAACCCCCAACCGATTTCGTCGGCCCAAAACGAAGTTCAAAACCGGCCCAAACCGATTTCGTCCACTCAAAAGCGATTTCGTCGCCTTATGTGTTTTCGTCAAAGTGGACCAGGTTATAAAAGGTCCCATGTGCATTATTGATGTCACTTTTTCAAAACATCACTCTCAAAAAGATCTCTCCCTACTGTTCATCCATCTTCTTTGACAAAAACCCCCAACCAACTCAAGTATTCTTTTAATTTCTTGGATCTTTTAATCATCCAAGGTACTCAAATACATCAAAAACTTGTTCTAAACCTGATTCTAACCTGATTGAACCCACCGATTTCGATTTTTGTTTGTTTAAAACCCCCATTAACTTGATGTCGTTTCATATGCTTAGGATCTTATAATTTCTTGTTTAAACTCTGACATGATATGTTTGAATGTAATAGTTTTTATGTGTAGGTGTTATGCTTTTAACTTGGTTTTTGGTTCGGGTATCATACAAGGGTTTGGGTTTTGGGTGTTAGTTTTTGTTTATGTTCATGTTTATTCGGTGAATATGGTTGATGATTTGGAATCTTGGTTGTTGATTGTTTGAAAATATTCAGAATATGAGTGTGGTTTCTTTTGACATGTGTAATCGACACAAACAGGGGATGTGGGTTTTTGGTATGATTGATGCACTTTTGGGTTTTTTAAAATGAACTGGGTTTCGGGTTCAAACTATTCATCATAATGTTGATGTTGATTTTGAGTTTGTTTGACAAATTCTATCGACTGGGTGTTTAATCAACTGGTTGATTAACATCGACGAAAACCCCCAAATGTCAAACCCTAACTGTTTAACGAAATCACTTATTCAAATCAGTGATTGCCGAAATCCCTAACTTTGCCGAAATCACTTGTTACTGAAATCCCCAAGTGCCGAAATCACTTGTTACTGAAATCCCCAAGTGCTCAAGTGATTTTGTCGGCCCAAAATGTGTTTTCGTCAGACCCTAGTGTTTGGATAAGTCTTTTTGATTTCGTCACAGGCTCCATTACATAAGCACTTGGAAACATTTTCTTTAACTGTGAACTGTGTAATCTTACTATGAACTTGGCAACTCTTATACAATATATAATTGTCACATAACTCGCTCTCGTTACGTGTTTTTGTCAAACACAGAATGGCTCCGAAATCTCGCAAAGCCCCCACAAAGAAAACCAACAAAACCGAAGAAGAAATCATGTCTGAGCCGCGACATAATATGATTGCTCATCTTGATCCAGAAGGAAAGTTTTTCGATTTTAAAGAAATCACGCAATGGATTCGGGAATCAAGAATAAACAAGGCCGTTACCTTTTCGACACCGGTATACAAGACTTTGATTAAAGCATTTTGGGATACAGCTCAGATAATCGAAGTTGATGGAAAGGAAGTGATTCGAGGGCAGGTTCATAAGCTGAATGTGGATGTCACTCCAGAGATTCTCAACAATGTTTTGGAATTGCAAGACGTTGCTGATGCACCATTTTCGGTACCAATCATGTGCACGCGTGGATGTCTGCTCAGGATGAAATGTACTGCTGACATTTTTGCTGGGCAAATCAACAAAGCTACATTGCCTATGCGGTACAAGTTTCTGTTACATGTGCTCATTCAATGTTTAGTCAAAAATCGTGCAGGTTATGACATGACTGGATCCGATCTCATCGGTTTGATGGTAGCGCTTGTGCTGAATAAGCCATTTAGCATATCACAGTTCTTGTTTGCATACATGAAAGACAATTTAAGAAGAACTGGATCTCGGACGACCGGCAAGAAATTCTGGATGTATCCGAGATTCATGCAGATGATCATGAATGCTCAGCACCCTGATCTTCCCAAAGCTGATACCGACATTCTCAAGATTGAAACTTTGTTGGATCATTCATTTAACTTGTTCAAGGGTCACTCCGCTAAGAAATATAAAGAATCTGATCCCCCAAGGAAGATGTTTGGTGCTCTAGCAAACAAAGCATACGTGGCTCCTGATAATGACAAATGGCGTCACAATGACAGCCAGTCAGATGATGAAGAGCCTGAGTTAGAAAAGAGGATGAAAGAAAAGCTTAAGCGAAAGCGTGATTCATCTGATTCATCTGATTCATCTGATAGTGATGATGATGAAGAAGGTGGTGATGGTGATGGTGGTAATGCTGGAGCGACAGCAGCTAGTGCACCTGGTGCTAGTAGTGCTGGTGGAGAAGAGCGAGCATATTCTGATTATGTTCCATCGGATACTGAGACTGAACGTCTGCAGAAAAGGAAAACGGCTATCCTTCGTAAGAAGAAAGCTAAAAAGAACATTGGTACTTCATCGTCTACACTGCAATCTGTTCCTTCTGAGCCGATACAGAAAGCTTCAATGGATCCAAACTTTGGATTCACAGCTGAAGAAGCTTCTACAATGGTGCCGTCTCCTCCAAGGTCGACAGAACCACCAACCACAACTACTCAACCACCTCCTGTGGTATCTTCAGCTTGTGAAACTCCAACTGTAACCCCTCAGGCCATTGCACAAAGGTCAATGGCTGCTGCAATTAGAGCAACTACTTCTCAACCTAGTGTGCTGACCGTTAAAGGATTTTCTCAGAGATGTCTCAAGACGAGAAGAATAACTTCCTATTCTCTCAATTCGAAGCGGCGGCTGATCGTATTCAGAGGCAAACTGACTTTATCAAGATCACAAAAAATGACCAGGTCAGTAAATTGGTGGAAATTAACAAGTTGAAGTCCACTGTTGATCAACAGAAAACTGTGATAGAGCGCCAACAAGCTGAGATTGATTCACTCAAAGCTGAGAATGCAAGTTTGAAAGATGCTGACAAAGAGAGAGAAAGAAATAGCTCTATACTTCGGAAGTTTGCTGAAGATCTTAAAGGAAGATGTGACTTCATGAAAGAGTGGTACGAGACTCGTAACACAACTATAGCTGAAGGAGTCAAAAAGATAACTGCTGGCTATGATTTTCTTCGAGGTCGGGTCGCTACGCTGTGGGATGATCGATGTAAACAACAAGAAGTTATGAAGAAAAAGGATGATGATCCTGAAGATGAAGGGAATCCTGATACTTCTACTACATCACAACAACCGACAGTCAGTACATCTTCTGCAATCATTGTTGTTCAGCAGCCAGTGATCGAATCTTCTCAAGTAACCTCTTCTGGAACAGTTCAACAGATTGAAGGTACATCTTCTGTTCCTAGCAGTGCTGATCTTGCATTGCAGGCTATTCATCCAGTCACTGGGGAATTACTTGAAGAAGGAGAAATTATCGAAGATCTTTCACATGAGCAATTGCTTGCTCTACATGCTATGAGAGAGATTGATGACGCAGAGATTGATAGAATACCTACTGATCCTGAAACAACAAATGTTAAAAATATTGAAGAAATCGTCTTTGAAGGAAATGAGAAGAAATCTTCATATGTTCGACAAGATGGGACTGAATTTCCCCCTTTCGATGAAGAATGGCTAAAAGAGAATGTGGAAGTCATTGATGAGCATTTAAAGAACGGTGATACGTCTGAAAATGCCACAGATGCATTCTCCGCGTGGCGACAACAGTTCTTATCCAAGGTTTCCAAACCTGTGCCAGATGTCGCTCAAGTCGACTACTTACAGTTTGAAAAGGTGAAGCCGAGTGGAAGAATTCTCTGTTGGATGTTCGTCAAGGAAATTCATTGCATCGCCATCAAAAGGGAATTCGGTATCCAGTACTCCAGTTCACTGCTGAGCATATTATCTCTGCCGTTTTACGATGTTGCAGCTCTGACAAAGCTAAAGCTCTACAATCGCTCAAACTTCGAGGGAGCTACATTGTTCGAGAAAAGAATAAAGTTCAACAAAAATTCAGGCTGGAAAGATGAATCGTACAAGCCGCAGTTTTCTATCTACCAGCAGATTAAATTCACTCTTGATCCTGCAACGAATACGGGACGCTACAAGCTTGTGTATCAGCCAGCTAAAGTCATAGATAAAATCCCATTAATGTCGATGCCGCAGAACTTTCTTAATGATATGGCATTATGGTGCTACGACTCAGACACGCACGAGGCGGTGATTGTTTTTAGAGATGATCGTGAGAATTTCCGTATGTTGGATCCGATGTGGATCGTTAACATGTCCGCATCCGACATTGACAAGTTATATCGGCACGACATTTTCTATGAAGACAAGGATGCGCAACAAGCGTTGCGATTTCAGCGCGTCGCTTGTTACTGCTACTACCGAGGAATACATGCGGGCAGTTCGTGGTCCGAACAACACTGAAGATTGAAAACTCAAAGAACAAAGACCAAGCAACAGACAAGGGGGAGTTTGTTAGTGCAGTTTTGTGTCTGTAACTTGTCTTGTTTAGTTGTATGTTAAACAGTCTTTTGTTATCGAGTCTGTACGTTCCGTCGTGTCTACCTAGTCGGATATCCTCCTATCCTATTTGGTATGACGTATTGTCTTTGTATTTGTATCTTAACCTAATGCTAGTGTGAATTAGGTTTAAAGGTTGTGTAATCATACTTGACTGTCTATCCATGCCTTAAGTTATTTTGTCCTTATTTGGTTTTGATGAAAACACATGTGTTTTCATCAACAATCACATCCACGAAAACCCCTCCTGATTTCGTAAGACATGTGGGACGAAATCACTAGTGATTTCGTCCAAAGGGTTTTCGTACAAAGGACAGTATAAATACTTGGCATGTTTCACAGTTAGGTTTATGAGAGCATAGAAAGAAACTGAGAGTTTATCGTCAAGCATTGTGTGTATGTGTTTGCAGTTTGTTCTCATACTGTTAATCTAAGTGAATCTTTGATTACCTGTTCGTGTTATACTCTTTACATTGTTTGGTTTGCACTGTTACGGGGATTCCGCACTCGTGATAGTGTTTGTGATAAACAAGGATAGGTTACATATCGGATCCTCCGAGAAAACGGACCTACACATACAGATAGTGTCTCCAAATCTTAAGGGCAAAAATTATGGCTCCTAACTCTAAGTCATGAGTCATATAATTTTCTTCGTGCTTTTTCAATTGCCTTGAGGCATACGCAATTACCTTTTTGTGTTGCATCAACGCACATCCTAATCCTAGTTTAGAAGCATCACAGTAAACTTCAAAATCTTCTGTTCCTTCTGGTAAGGCAATAATTGGGGCATTGGTTAACCTTTGCTTTAAAATCTTAAAAGCCTCTTCTTGCTTAGGTCCCCATTCAAACTTTACTGCTCTACAGGTTAGCTTAGTTAATGGTACAGCTATTTTGGAAAAATCCTTAATAAACCGTCTATAGTATCCGGCTAACCCTATAAAACTTCTAAC
The DNA here is from genome assembly GCA_030545235.1 of Helianthus tuberosus. Classification (NCBI taxonomy): domain Eukaryota; kingdom Viridiplantae; phylum Streptophyta; class Magnoliopsida; order Asterales; family Asteraceae; genus Helianthus; species Helianthus tuberosus. The sequence goes on from CM060416.1 coordinate 126,980,865, forward strand.
TTCCATAGCTGATTGCGGAACTTTCCATTTGGTGATTGCTTCTATTTTGAAGGGATCTACGTGAATACCTTCGTGATTCACCATGTGTCCCAAAAATTGCACTTCTTGCAGCCAGAATTCACACTTCGAGAATTTGGCGTAAAGCTTTTCTTTTCTTAACAAAGTTAAGAGTACATGCAGGTGCTCACAATGTTCCTCCTGGCTTTTGGAATAAATAAGTATATCGTCGATGAAGACAATTACGAATTTATCCAAGTACGGTTTACAGATCCTATTCATCATGTCCATAAATGTTGCAGGGGCATTTGTTAGTCCAAAGCGCATGACTGTAAACTCGTAATGACCATACCTAGTTCTGAAAGCAGTTTTAGGTATGTCTTCTTCCTGTACTTTCAACTGATGGTATCCGGAGCGTAAATCTATCTTAGAAAAATATCTAGCTCCCTGAAGTTGATCAAAAAGATCATCAATCCTAGGTAATGGGTATTGATTCTTAATTGTAACCTTATTTAATTCTCTTTAATCAATACACATTCGCATCGAACCGTCTTTCTTTTTCACAAACAACACTGGAGCTCCCCACGGGGATGAACTAGGTTGTATAAATCCTTTACTTAATAATTCATCTCACTGCTTTTTCAATTCTAACATTTCGGTGGGTGCTAATCGATAAGGTGCCTTGGCTATCGGTGTAGTTCCAGGAATTAGATGAATTCTAAATTCTACTTCCCTATCGGGTGGTAATCCAGGTAGTTCATCTGGAAATACATCTGGATATTCTGATACTACCGGAATTTCCTTAAGTTCCTTACCCTTAGTGTTAATGATTACTGAAATCATATACACTATTCCTTGTTTTCTTGAATAACTGGCCACTTTCATTACTGAAATGAATTTCATTGGCTTACGTGGCTTATCTCCTGTAATCACCACTACTTCTCCTGTGGTTGTATGTATTTCTATGGAATTCTTATCACATAGGATTCGAGCATGGTTGGCTACTAACCAATCCATTCCTAACACGACATCGAATCCAGCTAAATTCATAGGTAACAGGTTTGCAGAAAATTTATAGCCTAAAAGTTCTATCTTTCCTTCTTGCAAAACCTTATCTATGTTAACAGAATTCCCATCTGCCGTTTCTACCGTAAAAAATTGTCTAAGGTTGGTTAAGGGTAGATTAAGAGCTTGGCAGAATGAAGTATTTATAAAACTTTGGTTTGCACCAGAGTCAAATAATACTTTTGCATAGACGTCATGAACTAGGAACGTACCAGCTATCACATCAAGGATTAGTTCTGCTTCCTGGGTAGTCAGTTGGAAGGCTCTTGCATTTTTCTTGTTAGTTCCTTCTGCAGGTCTAGCTTTGTTGTCAGCTGGTTTGACCAATTTGGGGCAGTCGGGTCTAAAATGTCCAACTTCTCCACAGTTGAAGCAGATGGTGGATTTCTTCCTTCTGCAATCTTCTTCTTGATGCCCTGGAATCTTGCAGAAATTGTAATACCCTTTGCGTCTTCCAAAATGCTTCCTTTTACAGGTACCACAGAATGGAGCTGTGGGAGATGGTCCAGTTCCCTTTTTCTTGAAGTTACTACTATTACCCACACGGAATCCTTGGGTAATCTTTTGAGCCACTTCCTTTTTCCGGTTTTCTTCTCTTGTACGTACCAGCCCGTCCGTTAAGGTGTTGGCTAATTCCACCGCATCGTCAATAGTGCGGGGTCTCGCAGCTTTAACGATATCACGGATTTCTCCAATCAATCCCCAAATATAGCGGGATATAAGTACCGGTTCTGGCGAAGCCAGGGTTGGTACAACTCTAGCATACTCGAAGAATGTCGAAGTATACTCTCGACAGTCTACATCCACCATCCGGTGGTTCAAGAATTTATTCGCCATTTGCTCTTTTTCATATTCAGGGCAGAATTTCCTTTCCACCAAATGCTTAAATTCTTCCCAATTCATGGCATAAGCCACATCGCTTCCCTTGGCTTGTAGTACCGTATTCCACCATTCTAGCGCCCCTTCTTTGAAAAGATGCGACGCATACATGACCTTGTCTTCCTCGGCACATTTACTTATTTTAATTACTGCCTCGGTTTTCTCTAACCAACGCAGTGCGGCAGTCGCCCCTTCGTTGCCTGCAAATTCAGCCGGTTTACAGGCAAGAAATTCCTTGTAAGTGCAACCAGGTGTTACAGCTTTCATTCTTTTAAGAAATGGGGCTTGCACCACATCATCATTATTATTAATGTTGTCGCCTCCATTTACGCTATTACTGAAATTGTCACCGTGAGTACGCTTGCTGGGAGTAGTTGGTTTAGGTTCAACTGGATTTTGGGCAGCATCAATAATTGCTGGAATAGCATTGGCTATTCCCTGAGCAACGATGTTTTCTATATCTTGTCGGTTAAGAAAGTGATCTTCATTGTTTTGCTCGGATTGATTAACCTCATTAACTGGTTCATTACCAGTGTGTTCCATCTGGTAATTAATATATATAAGTGATTAGCATAAAATAAGCAACAACCAAACGCAATAAAATAATCACACATAATCATGTCAACACATATAGCCAAAATTGTCGACTTTGCGACGCCCATTTTTATATATTCTAGTATGCATCCGTACATTACCAAATATGTTACAAGAGTTTTTATTCTTAGTTATTTTACATGATTATATTTTTATTACTATTGTTATTATTTTGTTATTATACAACCACAACCACACAGTCACACCATCCCCGTCAGCTGGCCTCTCACAAACGACCTTCCCTCTCGTCGTACTTCCATGATATCCTTTTCCCCACATCCCGGATTCGATTTCCTGCATCCACCAACTCCTCGCCATAGTGGCGGAGTTCAGCCAAGTTTTCTGTGCTCATAAGTGGATGTAGTGGAGGCTTGGGGTCGAATTGAAGGAAAAAGGTATTAGGGTTATTCAGAAGGTTCTGAAACTGCCAGTCAGTGGTCCACCATTCTTCCAGCTCTCATAGAGGTCGGAGGTTAACAAGGGGATCTGGAATAGCAGGTTCCAAATTAACTGGAAGTTGGGCTTCAGCTGGGTAATTGAAGAGGTTTTCATCGGCAGGTCCGATGAGATCGTTATTTGCCAGTTGGCGGTCCAGCTCCTCCCAGGGTGGCATTTCTTGGGCTTGTCCTGAACTTTCCCCAATCTCTATTCCCTTGCCTTTATCCATCGGGTCCTCTTTATAACTTTCCGTGTTGCTGGTTTCTTCCTATGCACACGCCTCCAGCCTACAAGTCTTCTTTTCTTTTTCGGCTTTCGTTTCTCCTGAGGTTGGGCTTGAAATATCATTGGCTCTTTAGTATCAGCCTGGTAATCAGTGAAGGTACCAGTGGTATCCATATATGTGGTATGGATAGTAAAATTTTGAAGTGCTTCTGATAGTTCATTCATGCTGTTAGCATACATGAAGAAACACACAAAATTCTAAGTTAAAATTTTGTAAATTAAAATTTCAATAGAATCACAGAATTGCAATTAGAAAATTAAGTATTTCAAAATACTTAATTGGCTTAAACTAGTGGCTCTGATACCACATTTTTCTGTCACGGCCCCCGTCCCGGTTTTACCTAGTCCATGAGTTGCGAGACAGAAAGCCGTGGTATTTATTAATTGAGTTGACAGCGGAAGTTTAACAGGACCTTTTAAAACTTGAAATTTCCCAATTATTTTATTTCATAATTTGGGATAAACCCCGTAATTTACAATAGAGAAATTTCACTAGGAAATTCCCTGGTTTATAAAACGTGTTTATTTATTTAACTGAGCCACCACTTCAAGCTTGTTAGTGCTCCGTAGCACGTTTTCCTTGATTCACAGCAGGTCGCATGAAACATGTTTTAAAAATAATTTGTCCGCGGGGAACTACTGGCGAGTCATTCGGATTACATAAAATGACACATAGTTATAAATTACAGCATAAAAGCGATTACAATGGCTACTATCTTATTTTTATCTGGCACCGTGTCACACCCTGGTGACGATGGTCATACCACTATTGGGTCCTTTCACCCAAGTAGTGATGATTATCAGTGTTAGGTTGATGAACCAAACCGTGAGAAATTAGTAATGTGCACAATACCCCACTAGCCAGTGATTCAAGATAACCAAGACTTAATCCCTGTAATTATAACTTTTGAAAATAATTTGAGTATTGTAAAACATTGTTGATAAAAAGAGAATGACTCACATTGCAGATTTAAACGGGCAGAGTTTTAGCCTACTGATAAGCCTTGTAACCTAATTTAAACAACAATGCACATGAACTAGGTCAGTAACTAATACAGCATTTACGATAACTCACGAGATTAAAACCCTCACAACAAAAGACAAGTGCAATACTTAAACATCCATCGAATTCACGACGAATGACAAAGTATAGCCTTAATGTGGGCGGCACTTAAACATCCATCGGATTGGTTTCAATCGATCGGACATTGAATCGTAGCAGCGATCGAGTTAATACCCTGTATCGTAGCAACGTCTCCCTGTGTAAAATTGTGATTTTTAGCAGTATACTTCGTCTTTTGAAAGTTTTGTCGAGTGCAGATGAACAGGCCATGCACTAAGCAATTTATAGCAGAAATTAGGGTTTTACGCGGCCCACGTAAACCCTCTCTAAATCTTACGCGGCCTGCGAGGGCCACCTAGTCGTAGACTAGGGCTAGCGTGTCACACCTAGGCCTGCCACGTGTGCGACACGTGGCCTGTTCGCTTATCCGGAGATTTGATGAGTTGTCGCGGCCCGCGTTGACAACCCATATATCTTACGCGGCCCGCGTGAAAACCAAATTTCACATTTTCTTATTTTTTATGCACATTAGGGTTTCAGGGGTCCGAGTTTTCACTTACGGGTCGTTTTGGGACATTTTTGTAGGTCCTTACAGCTACAAGGTGGTAAACACTTCCGAGACCGGGTATGGGTTGCATAGCCAAGATCTGAGTTCTTATAGTGGCAAACTTAGGATCTAAGCCTAGCAAGAATTCATACAATCTCTCCTTATCTTTATGTTCACGTAGTTTCTTTCCAACATCACAAGGTGCGAAGCCTTGTGTAATAAGCAGAAACAGAGGCACCTTCTTGCCGTATGCCACTGAGAGACTGTTTCAATTCATATGCTCTTGGCGCGCTTCCTTTTCCAAATCGTTCCTTTAAATCTGCCCAGACTTCTTGTGCGGTGGTTGCATACTTCACGCTCATGCGAATGTCCTTCTCCATGGCTGTGTGCAACCATCCCTTTATCATGGCATCAGCCCTCATCCAGGCCAAGTAATCAACTGAGTTATTTTCGGGTTTCTTGAGGGTTCCATCAATGAAACCAACTTTGGTTTTGGCGAACAAAAAATTCAATATCTCTTGCGCCCAATCGGTATAATTTCCGTCTGTAAGTGCTTCACTAACCTGCATCTGCCTTGGATAATCTGAAGCATGGATATAGAAGGGGGAATTGTGATCGGACTGATTCTGATTTTTGCTTTCGGATTTTCCGACAACATTATCATCTTTGCCTCCGGCCATTATTTAGGGTTTTTTTGTGGTTTTTGTGGAGAGAAGTTAATCCCGCTCTGATACCATAATAACTTTGTTATTATGGAAAAGGATAATGCTCTTAGTTTTCTCTTGATTGAAATAATACAGAAAGCCCCATTTATATAGATAGGGGTCAAAGGTAAAAGGAATAATAAAAGGCAAAAAAAGGAAAGCATGAAATCCTCCACAATTTACGCCTTTAACCCTGACGAACCGAACCGATTACTACTAAACAATTATCTTCAATCGATTTAGATCACATATTGATATTCTTTTGGTCATATCATGATTTATTTTTTTGTACTTCCTTTTTCGGTTGTTATAACGAGCGTCGGTACAGTAACATTTTTTCAAGCATTTCATTGTAAATTTTGTTGAGAACAGAGTGCTTTCAAAATAGAGTGTACATTTTGTTTTTTATATATGCTGTATGAGTGCATGCCAGTATCATGGTGGTACCTTGACGAACCGAACCGATTACTATCAAACAATTGTTCTCAATTGATGTAGATCACATGTTGATATTCTTTTGGTCATATATCACGATTTCTTTTTGTTTTTCTTTTTTCGGCTACTATAACGAGCGTTGGTACTGTAACCTAACGTGATGTAGCGATACCAACCAGATTCTTGTCGTGTGGCATGGGGAATCTACCGGTGCAGTGCGCGGATTTTCATACCACTAGTTTAATGTAAAATATTTATTTTAAGATTCATCATGATAACAATGCTACTAATGTAATAATAATAAAATCATATTGTTGAACAAGAAAAGATCTTCAAGAACCGAAATTGCTTCCACTATTTTCACTACATTAAATCTTATTTTCACATTATTTTTTACTATATCTATAGAGAGATACAGGGTAGAGGGGGCAACATAAATACTTTGATAAAAATCTAAATATAGGGTTCTAGTCCATGGTTGAAAATACGAACGAATTCTTGCATCTGCGGGGGCGTAAGGCAAACGCCGATCTCAAAATCTTGGTCAGATTCTTTGCCGGCATCAATAGATATGGATGAACTATAATCAAGCGAAATCTTTTCAAACTTTTTGGGTTTTCCCCATCCGAAATCTATGTCATAAAGTTTGAGCTTTGGTGTTCCTGAAACCGCTATAATTGTTGTTGGTATCCCGTCAGAGAACAAATCTCTAAACATGACTTTATCATTCCCGATTCCATCTTTATCCAATAACACTTTATGTAGATTCTCTGCGATTAACTTAGCAGCCTCTATGAACCCTACCTTTCCCATTAAAAGAGTTGTTTTTGCGATTGCTATACACCCCCAAATACAGTTGCCAAAGTAGGCAGCTGGAACAGGTGGATCCATACGCGTCCTACAGTCAATGGGGATAACAAACGCTTGGCGCTCATCGTTACGTGAGTGTGCGAGGCAACACCATATATAAGCGCAAGCAACGGTAAAAGATGAAACATATGGTAATGTTGATAGATTGGTTGATACCAGTTTCTTTAACTGGTTGATAAAGGTACGTGTCAAGACAAACGTGGAGCGGACTTTGTCGGTTGGACCAGATAGTTTTGGAAGTTGGTAATCTTCGTTGAAGGCTTCAAGTTTGGTTCTATCCAGAAATAATTCATCTCGTTCAGGGTATTTGACCAGTCTATCATAAATCGGCAAGGTTCCATTAGCTAAAAACGACTCATCTGTCCCACATCGAGAAATTGATGTCCACGCCTTCAAGAAATTAAACTGAGTAGCAGCATCACCGAGGCTATGGTGAGTACTCATTCCAATAGAAATTAATAGAATATTTACACAATAATATTATTGTGTAAATATTGTAATTAATTGTTTCCACTTATACGAGATTTCTATTGATCTCCTTTGTATTATTTAAACCCTTGTATGTTAATGAGAAAGGGCAAGGTTTGACATTTATCTCTTCCAATATGGTATCATTGTAAAACCCTACCCCACCACCCCTTCCCTGCCGCCACCACCACAGCATCTCTGCTGTTGATTTTTTTTTTCTCCTTCTCCAGCCCTTCTCTTCAATCCCCCCTACTGCACCTTTTGTTTTTTTTTTCTGACACAAAAGGTTCTCATGGCCGAGAAGATACACCTCCTTGAATCCGAATCCAGCCAATATGGCCTGTGGTCGGAACTGTTTCAAAACCACTGCCGTGCTTTTCAGGTCATTGACCACCTCTCTCCTCCTGCCACCACACCTGCGTCATCTTCTTTGGAGGGTGACAAACACAAAGAGAAAACCTCCAAACCTACGGATGAACTCTGGTCTCGGCTAGACGCCATTGTCAAACAATGGATCTACGGGACTATTTCTAATGATCTCCTCAATACTATTGTCGTCCCCAACATGTCCGCCTATGATGCTTGGTCGGCCATTGAGGGTCTCTTTCAGGACAACAAAAACTCTCGTGCCACATATCTCATGCAGAAATTTGCCACCACCCGTTTAGATGGTTTTCCCAATATGTCTGCATATTGTCAAGCCATCAAGTCCCTTGCTGACCAACTTGCTAATGTCGGTGCCCCACTTGATAATAAACGTCTTGTTCTACACCTTCTTGCTGGTCTCACGGATCAGTACGAAGGCATATCCACCATCCTCCAACAAAAAGAACCCACCCCTTCGTTCTATGAAGCACGATCACAGTTGTGCATGATAGAAAGTCAAAGGGCCGAGAAAGCCTTGTATGCCGCTAACCTCGCCAATCAAGCCCTGACCACCACCACATCTAAAATCCCATCCCCAAACACCTCCCACCCGACCAACCAGACTGAACCCAACCCCAATCCCAATCCCACTCGCGGCCGAGGCCGGTCACGGGGACGTGGCCGTGGCCGGTCCTCTTGGTCTCGGGGCTACAACCCTGGTCGTGGCCAACCCTACGGTGCGTGGACCTCCCCTACTACCTACACTTGGACCATCCCCAACCCGAACACCAACTCCGCTTCACCACCACCCTGGCTTTCCTGGTCCGCAGCTCCGCCACCTCCTTGCCCCTACCCCACCACTACCCCACCACCGCATACTAATCTCAGCCAAGGCATTCTCGGCCCCCGTCCTCATCAGGGTCACCAGGCTACATACTCACCCACTGACATCCAACAGGCCCTTTACACCATGTCCCTAAACCCACCGGATTATCAGCATGGAGTCATGGACACGGGTGCAACTATCAGCATGGATCCCAATTCAGGTAATTTTGTACTATTCTTAATAATTGTGTGAATGAAAACATTATCGTTGGTGATGGAAAATCCATCCCGGTACATGGACATGGACCACAAACTTTCCCCCCACCATATCCACCCTTTGTTTTAAACCGTGTCCTTTATGCCCCTAAACTTGTAAGAAAACTAATTTCAGTGCGTCAATTCACTAGAGATAATTCTGTATCTGTCGAATTTGACCCGTTTGGTTTTCTTGTGAAGGACTACAAGACCCGGATTCCTATAATCCGGTGCGACAGCAGCGGTGATCTCTACACCTTCTCCAAGGACTTCCATTGCTTCTCTACCTCCACCACTGCTGCTCAGTCCTCCACTTTATGGCATCAACGCCTTGGCCACCCAGGCCCGGCCCTACTTCAGTCTTTGAAAAATTCTAATTCTATTGTTTTTAAGACTTTAAATAAGAATGTTTGTGAACCTTGTGTTTTTGGCAAGAGCACTAGGCTCCCCTTTTATTCATCTAATAATATTACATTGCAACCATTTGACATTGTGCATAGTGATGTTTGGACCTCCCCAGTTTTAAGCTCCGGAGGTCACCGTTATTACGTGTTATTTTTAGATGATTATACAAACTTCTTATGGACGTTTCCTATCTCAAACAAATCACAAGTTTTTGCCATATTTGAAATCTTTACCAAACTTGTCCACACCCAATTTCATCACACCATTAAAACCTTTCAATGTGACAACGGAAAAGAATATGTTAACACGTCTTTTAAGCAATTTTTTGATAAAAATGGGATACTTTTCCGTCTTTCTTGCCCCTATACTTCGTCACAAAATGGGAAAGCGGAACGCAAAATCCGCTCCATTAATAACATCATTAGAACCCTTCTTGCTCAATCCTCTTTACCCGCCAATTTTTGGCATCATGCCCTTGACACCTCTACCTACTTAATCAACATTACTCCATCTAAAACACACCACTTCAAAACACCTACCCAACTTCTTTACCACCAGCTACCGACATACGACCACTTACGCGTATTCGGGTGTCTTTGCTACCCACTTAAACCTTCCACCACTATTAACAAACTTGAACACCGATCTTACCCGTGTGTTTTTCTCGGGTATCCCTCCTCCCACCGTGGTTATAAATGCTACAATATACAATCCAAAACCATCACCATATCCCGTCACGTCCTTTTTGACGAGTCTACATTTCCATTCACCAACCTCACCCACACATCTACAGTCAACTCGTACAAATTCCTCACTGATCCCCTACCCACATCCCTTTGGCCTTCAGTCTCTTTCCCTTCGTACCCACAACCGCAAAACACTTCCCCACCTATCCCTTCTTCGACCCAGCCCAACTCCCCTACTACCTCAGCCCACTTAACACCTCCCACCTCCACTACTCCCTCACCGGCCCATCCTGTTCACTCCTCTCCACCGGCCTATTTCACTCCTCCCGCCCACACCATCCCTTCCCATACACAGCCCATCCTCACCTACTCCAGACGCCGCCCAGTTACCTCCACAACCCATACGGCCCAACATCCACAGCCCAATACCACCGCCTCACCCTCACCTGACCCTCATCCACCAAACCCGTCTCAACCGGTCCCACCGTCCATCGTCCAACCAACCCACACATGCACCATGCGTACTCGGGCTATGGACGGAATTGTCAAACCTAAACAACTTTTCAACCTACACACAACTAACATTGTCCCCGTTCCCAAAAACCCGTCCCAGGCCATGTCCATACCGGAGTGGCATACTGCCATGACCAATGAGTTTCACGCACTTATTAATAATAATACTTGGGAATTGGTTCCACGCCAACCACATATGAACATCATTAGAAGCATGTGGTTACTTAAACATAAATTCAGGTCTGACGGCACTCTTGAACGGTATAAAGCAAGGTTAGTTTGTGATGGACGTTCTCAGCAGGTTGGTATTGATTGTGGGGAAACCTTCAGTCCGGTGGTTAAACCGGCAACCATTCGTACCGTATTGACTATTGCACTGTCCAAGTCATGGCCGGTCCACCAACTAGATGTTACTAATGCTTTTCTTCATGGGAATCTCCATGAAACCGTGTACATGCACCAACCAATGGGTTTTCGAGACAAACACTTCCCGGATCACGTTTGTCGATTGAAGAAGTCTCTCTATGGTTTGAAACAGGCCCCTAGAGCCTGGTATCAACGTTTCACCGACTACGTTCTTACCTTGGGGTTTGTTCAAAGTGGTTGTGATGCGTCCTTGTTCATCTTACATCATAATGGCAACACTGCCTATCTTCTTCTTTATGTAGATGACATCCTTCTGGTAACATCTTCGACATCTCTTCGTCAGCACCTCATGACTTATCTCTCAAAAGAATTTGCAATGAAGGACCTCGGGGCATTAAGTTTTTTTCTTGGGATCTCTGTGAACCGAACTCAGGACACTATGTTCCTGTCTCAGCAGACTTACGCCATTGACATTATAGAGCGCGCGGGTATGTCGTCTTGTAAACCCGTAGCCACTCCAGTTGATACAAACTCCAAACTTAGTGCAACATCAGGTACCGATTTTGAGAACCCTACACTTTACCGAAGTTTGGCAGGGGCACTGCAATACCTCACTTTCACTAGGCCCGACATCAGTTATGTGGTGCAATAGGTATGTATGCACATGCACGCGCCCAAAACAGATCACTGGAATGCTCTCAAGCATATCATCCGGTACATTCATGGCACGGTCTCTTACGGCCTCACTCTGTCACCTCACAGGGATCCCGCACTTCTTGCTTATACGGATGCTGACTGGGCTGGTTGCCCAGACACTCGTCGCTCTACGAGTGGTTATTGTGTTTACTTAGGAGACAATCTCGTCTCCTGGTCCTCTAAACGTCAACCAACCATCTCCCGCTCTAGTGCCGAAGCTGAATACAGAGGAGTGGCTAATGTTGTTGCTGAAATATGCTGGCTTCGCAATCTACTCTTGGAATTGCATCGGCCTCTTTCTAAAGCTACTATTGTTTACTGTGACAATGTGAGTGCTATCTATCTCTCCGGCAATCCTGTTCAACATCAGAGAACGAAACACATTGAACTTGACATCCATTTCGTGCGCGAACAAGTTCAGCGTGGTCAAGTTCGTGTTCTCCACGTCCCTTCTCGTTACCAAGTTGCTGATATTTTCACGAAAGGATTACCGCGCGTTTTGTTTGAAGACTTTCGCTCCAGTCTCAGCATACGGTCACCTCCCGCTTCGACTGCGGGGGTGTAATAGAATATTATTGTGTAAATATTGTAATTAATTGTTTCCACTTATACGAGATTTCTATTGATCTCCTTTGTATTATTTAAACCCTTGTATGTTAATGAGAAAGGGCAAGGTTTGACATTTATCTCTTCCAATAGAAATACCACAGTTGGGAAAAATCGTAACTTGAAGGGAGAAGACCGGGATCTTTACGAAATCGGATATTTTAGAACAGTCCCCAAGTGAAGGTATAAGATGGTAAAACTTATCGCAATTTCGAGGATGGTATCCCGTGAGATCATGGAAATCAAGATTACATTCCGCAAAGGTAACCTTGACAGAATCACCTTCGACATACCGAATATTGGGTTTCTTAGTACGAGTAGGAAACACAATCAAATTACCAGCATAAGGGAAAAAATGTTGAAGGGTGATTGATAAGGAGTGTTTAAGATTGGGAACAATAGTTTCAGTGAATTGAATTCTTGTGAGTGGCAGATCATAGAAGACTAGAAGATGAATCGGAGGCCGAAGAAGGTAAAGGATGTCAAAGAACGTAAGTGGCAACGAAGTATCACTTACTGTGGCCGGAGGTGGTGATACATGGGATTGTTCAATAACAGCCAAGATCGGAGGGGAAGCCATCTTGTTTTTGGGAGAAGGGTGGTGGAGTGGTTGGGTGTGATTCATGATTCGAGATTAACATCAATATTAAAATGTTAAGAAGTTGTCGCCTACTTCGTTTGATTTTAATTTAAGCTCCACTTGTAAGAACAATCCACAAAAAAGTAATCAAGTTTTAAAATTCAATTGTCTAGCCTGTTACTGGAAAGCACGTTAAGTTAAATTAAAAAACTAACAATATATATCTCATATGAAAAAACTAACAATTTTTATCTCATATAATTAATTATACCCTTATACAATTAGCAACTTGAGTTATGTCTAATTTATTTAAAAGTCTCATCTTTTAGTTCATTTTAGTCACACCATTTCTTTTTATACATGATGTGTCTTCTCAACTTTCTCCTGGACCAAATCATTTAAAAACTCCGGAGCATCACATCCCTTCACCAGAAGCACCGTTTCATTCAAGTTTACAACGCATCCCTAAATAAATCAACCTTTTCAACCGCATCTAAATATCTTTCAAACATATACCCTGATAATAAATAACATTTTACCACGTCCTCAAACAATGAATGCCTCAACCGAAACCTAATTCCCAAATCTCTCTCTCTCTCTCTCATTTTTCATACTTAAGTTTGTCGTCTTTGTTTTCCATTTAGAATCTTCATACAAAGTGACATTGGGGTTTCCATGTTTGATGTCTTTTAAACAAACTGATATTGGGGGTTTCATGTTTGATGTCTATTTATTTCTTGAATCGCAAGAGGTCATTCCCTAAAATTTTACTCAGCATTTGGAGAGGAGTTGCAATGCGATGGTTCGGGGTATGACGGTTTTCTGGCCAAAGATTCAATCACATGTTGTTTCCCTGTTTTGCGTTTTATTTCATGTTTTAGAAGAACCACACATATTCAAAAATTTAAAAGAAATAAGAAGTGACGTTTCAAAAAAAAAATTATAACGTTATGTAAACGTGACTGCATCAGTTCACCCATCTTCGTGACTATCTTAATTCACTCAGTTAAATAAAAGAACCAATGGGTTCATGAGTAACGGTTGCCCCTCCCCGAAAGTTATGTATAAAACGGGAAAGAGAATCTTCAACACCCTCTTCAGTGAGTTCTTCGCTTTTAGGCAAGACCATTAACTCCCACAATTTAGATGCGGATCCAATGGCACAAGCCGTAAATTGTACGAATCGGACGCCTGCTTCTTTCCTCTTCTAGGACAGGCAACAACTGTTGAATCACAAAACGTTTAGTTCAAGGATCAAACTAACGATCTCCATGTCACACCCCCAAAATACCACATGCGGAATCCACCGCCAAGCGTGTGACGTATCAGGACCTAGCCACTAATCACATTGAACTAACAGTAGAATAATAAACACAATATGGGATTCGATATGAAAAAGTGCATTTCAAAACATTTAATTCAACCCAATATTCGTTCAGCGGAAGCATATATCACCGTTTAACCAATTCAACATCATTTTGTTTAGAAAACATAAACAAACATTAAATGTCATAGCAAATGACATGACCCATGACGACACCGGATTCCTAGAATGCAAGTTCCATTTCATGGTGCATCTAACAACCTGCAAGCATGCAGAAAAAGTGTATCAGCATAAAGTTGGCGAGTTCACAGTTTTGTTACCGAAAATCATGTAAGTGTTTAGTTTAAAAATATGCTACGAATAATAAACTATGTACCGATTGACTTTCCGTTTTTGGTGCCCTCATCAATGTTTATCAGCATTTGATCAAAGTGTTAAAGGTCATTAGTTCACGTCCGTGCTCCCAGGTACAGTGTAAGGTTTGTCAAGCCCGCTATCAACTAATACCCCGTTGCCTCCCAGGCAACTAGCTCGGTTTGTAAGTAGTGACTTTCGTGATAGAGTTCGAGTTTATTAACCAACATGGTAATTAAACCAAAGTGTTTAAATGTTTTCCTCACAGGGATAATACTTTGTTGTCCCCCCGTGACGCATGCTTGTGAAAGAGTAGTGAACTCATCTTAGTTTGCTCGGTAATGAAAATGTACTTCTAGCGTAAAGAATTGTTAGGTCCGTTACACGCGACCTAAGGTAGAATGTCATATAAGTGAGTGTACGAGTGGGGTATTGTAATACCCTAAGTGTCCAAACAATTCAGTGTTTTAGTGGTCAAATTAATGTGTTTATTATATGAAAACCTTTTACAACGCATTTGCTATGCATTTTTCAACGTAATTATGACAAAAAAATTGGTGTCGGAAAAGGCCCGTTGCAATTTCTGATTTGGTCTTGCAAGAATGTGTACATTTTTAGGATTTTTCGGCTTCCACAGGATTTGGTTTCTCGGTATTTCTCGGTTTGTTTGCACTACCGCTAGAGTGCCTAGTAACTTCCACTACCGGACTAGGATTAAGATTAGATATTTTATTTTTATTTTTATTTTTATTTTTGTATTATACGCAAATCAAAATTTACATATGGGAACCAAGATCACGCATAAGAAACACGAGATTACACATTAGACATACAAATCGGTTTTTGTAACTTACTTATTAGAAACAGGGGTTCAAAAATCAATATAATACACATTTGATCAAAGATTAAATTTTCTTGTTAAAGATGGAAAACCCATTCAAATAAGATTTCCACATATCGTAAAGCATTTATCCTTCAACGTGTTTGTCAAGAAATTCAAGTACACAAAAATCGAATCAATTAAAATCAAAGGAATGATGAACTCTGACCAAATAGGGGAGCAGTTGCTATTACATTGATTAAGTAATGCATCGTATGGAGTAAATCCATTTGAAAAAGGTGTGGTTTAAAAAAAACACACCGCTCCGATTCATTGTAGTAAGGCGACCGTAATTTGGTAATGACATCCATAACTTTTTGAACCGATGTGATTATTAAATAAAGGGTTGTAACCTAAGTCGGTTTTTGTATTTATATAAAAGGAAAGGATGTGAGTAAAATGAATAAAAGGGTGTGACTTTTATGAAAATGAGACGTAACCCAAGTTACTAATTGTATAAGGGTATAATTGCTTTAAAATTAATAATTTATTTTATATTAAAAAATTAAAAGGTTATTGAGAATGAAATTGAATTCAAATTATGTACTTCCACTAATGGATGACGATAAAAACTAAAAACTAAATTATTTTTTTTAATTTACTTTGATGTTTACTAAATATTTTTGTTAGGTAATTTCTATATTTTCTAATATTAACTAGTGGGGAACCCGTGAGTTGTGTCGCAGTCGACAATTCAGAGCCATAATATAACTCAAACCTTAAAACGATAATAAGTTCATATCTAAGTTGTGTGTGTTTGTGTGTTTATATATATATATATATATATATATATATATATAGGGGATCGCTAGAATGAGAACCACCACGAGTTATGAGAACCACGAGAACCGCGCCCCGCGGGTGGCCGTCGGCGACGAAATTTTTTTTACACCTAGATCCGTATATTTTAGCGGGGGGTTTAAATTTTCGGTTCAAACGGCGCGCCCGAGGGGGTAGTTTTTTACGCCCAAAGTTTGGGTTTTTTTAATTTTTTTAATTTTTCTTTTTTTTTTTACCAAACTTTGGGCGTAAAAAACTACCCCCTCGGGCGCGCCGTTTGAACCGAAAATTTAAACCCCCCGCTAAAATATACGGATCTAGGTGTAAAAAAAATTTCGTCGCCGACGGCCACCCGCGGGGCGCGGTTCTCGTGGTTCTCATAACTCGTGGTGGTTCTCATTCTAGCGGCTCCCTATATATATATATATATATATATATATATATATATATATATATGTTGTACCAGGCGCACGAAGGAGCGACCGCCACGTGGCCTGTTAGCTTTGGTTGTTAGTCTGTTCATCAGCTTCATGCAAGTCGGATCTGTTAGTGGACTGGGTAGCCGCGTATTGGACGGTCAGCTGACCATTGGTGTCAGTGCCAGTTCATGCCACTTGCTGTTGGTCACGGAAGTTAAAGTGACTGTTCCACTTACGTCATAATAAGATGTCGTCCTTGCGCGTGCGCCTTGCAGCTGCAAGGACTGTAGCATGTGTTGGAGAACATCATGTGTTGGATGAGTTGCACGTGCACAGTACAAAACATCACATCTGCACACTACTCTGCACTTCCTTCCGCAAGAGAAGGTTCCATCGCCTAATGCTATCCCCGCGCGTGCCTGCACAAGACTGTAGCATGCGATGTGCGAAATGTAATAACACGACAGTTGTAGAAGATGTGGATTCATGTGATACTAACAAACTGGGTGATGATCATTTGTCACCATCGAGTCACAACTGCCATCTTTAGTAGCAACCACCGCATTCTGTGTATGCTGCCTAAAACATCCATTTTTATATATATGATGAGAATCTCATCTTTATCCTAGTTGTGCATCTTTGTTCGAACCAAATCGTTAATTAATTGATCCAAAGAAATAGATAAGAGCTTGGAAGAACTTTAGAGAGAAACAAGACTTAATTTAACATATTTACTTCGTAATTTTGCAATTCAGAAACATGCATGTAGGGTCCACCCGGAGGATCGAGTAACCTCTATTCCCTGTTTTCCGACAAACCCGAAATTGCGGAATCCAAACGGGTAAGTTAAACCAAGTGACGAACACGTAAAACACAAGATTCACCGATTAACACTCCATTGTATTAATCTAGAAAACAGTTACAATACAATGTTTACAAGATGCTCTCATAAACTTTCAGTGTGTGTGTGTTTACAGTGTTCGCTCCGAAATCTATTCAGACTTCTCTCTTTTTGCTCTAAGTGTTTCTGTCTGTTGTGAGTGTATATATAGTAAAGCCATGACGAAAACAAGAGGCCCACGAAAACCCATCAACAAAATCAAAGACATGGACGAAATCCCTTGATTTCGTCCCATGTGTTTTCGTCCCACAAGGTGATTTCATCTAAAAGGGATTTCACCAAACAGGGTGATTTCGTCACATGTTGTTGGGCCAAGGGGTTTTCATCATGTTGGGCTTTGACTTGGGCTTTCATCATGGATTGGACTTCAAACAAACAGAAAACACACTATACTAAATGCAAACTGCACACACGCAGTTGCATCTACACAAACGTTACAAAGTAAATCGCATACCGAGTCAAGACAAGAGGATGTCTTGACTACGGTCTTCACTTTGTAGCCGAGTCGAACCGAGCCGAGCCGTATCCACATAATATGTATCAACAAACTCCCCCTTGGATGCTGCTCGTGAGGTTCGTAATCTCGTTCTCCATCTCTTGATGGTCCTTTTTCTCGGAAAGGATCTTCAAAGTCTTCACGCGCCGTGAGTAGAAAGTGTATCAACAAACTCCCCTTTTCATTTAGGAAGTGTATCAATAAAATCCCCCTTTGATTATGCTGTGAATCTTTTGATTTTCGATACTTTAGATCCTTGTGGTGTTGGTGATTGATCAGCGGCAACTCGATCATCTTTATCATTTGAGTGCCTTCACGTCGTGTCTTCATTCCGAAGCTTGTCATCGAACATGTTCTCCTCGCCTTTAGCATCTGCACATGCAAGAAAGCTAAACACGTGATGAGAACAAACGCTTGGAATAAATTTATCATAAACAAACAACACACATGTGACCATGTTTTCAACTACCGTCCGACAGTTTGAAAGTTTAACAAATTGTTCAATTTTAGTTTTTTTAACTTTCAAAAACTTGCAAACTCTGACCGTTTATGAAGATTCATTCGTTTTGGTTTTCAATCAGATTTCAGGCAACGAAGACTTGAGTTCCAACATCGGTTAATCAAAACTAAATCAGAAATAAAATCTTTTTTACTTTTATAAAGTTTATATTAAAACACACCTAAAATCTTTTTGGTATTTTGAATATTTCAAACTTAAAGACTGAAAGCAATAAATAAATATATACAGAGTTGCAGAAACTAATAAAAGTAAATATATACAAACATTCTTTTTGCGAGTTTCGAGGGTAAGAGAATCATATCAGTGTACGGTCATGCCAAAACACTCTTGTTGTTCTTTTTGTTAACAATTTGATAAACATCCTATAACGATTATCGGTATTGTTATCCACATAAGCTCAACTTATCATATGTAATCATGGCGAGGGGATACGTTAAAGTATGATTTATACTTACCGACCGGTGTTCATCCACATCACGACACATTCCCGTATCAAGGTATGCACGAGGATTCATCTTACTGGTGAGTATACCATTTATCATCTGTTTTGCCGTATAAAAAGATGTGAGTAACTCACTTATTTTGATGAAAAACAAGCCCTATGTGATAGAATCACTTATTGATGAGGAACTTGATTTTCAGATGCATGAAGGCACAGGAGCAAGTCCGTGAACAAGTCAGTACTTTCGTACAGCAAAGAGACGAACTTGACTCCCGGATAAATGTGATATATTATCACTTGTTTTATGTGGACATGTGATTGTTGATCACTTATTGAGGTCGTATGCAATACGTACATGTATGTATGATATCATGGAAGATCTAGACTTCGTCTCCGTTTGTTTCGGTAAAAGAAACAACCATGATACCCAGATGATAAACATCATAAGGACCACATATCTCAGAACCACGGCAATCTCTCAAACGAAATTTCGGTACTAAGACCATATGCCAATGAGTGGTTCCCACCTGGTCTTCAGTCGATTTAAGTTTATATCACCCTGCACACTTTAAGATGATTGTGAGCCTACCGATACATCTTATATAGAGCTGCTTAACATTTTTCATTTTGCATTCCAGTTAAAAGAGGTTTAGACAGACCACTGATGTACTATCATTTTCTCTTTTGCTCGCCGGGAAACTCATTTTTGTTTTTCTATTGTTTTTGGGTTTTTGAAAATTTTCGATGTTTTTGAATTTTTCAAATTTTGGAATTACTCCCCCTAAAATCAACAAACTAAAAATAAATTTAAAAACACAAAGATATTTACAAAAACGATTTTCCGATGTGGATTACTCTTGCTTGACCTTAATGTCGTTTACCAATAATAAAAAGTCAAATCTTGATTTATCAAATGCTTTGGTAAAAAGGTTGGCACGTTGGTCATCAGTGTGGACTTTAACAACATTGATTAGCCTTTTATCAAAGCAATCACGTATGAAGTGATACTTAATTTCGATGTGTTTGGTCTTTGAATGCTGCACAGGATTTCTAGTGATAGATAAAGCAGCAAAATTATCGACTAAAATAGGAGTAGTTAGGAATTCAAAACCGTAATCGCGCATTTGCTGTTGTATCCACAGGACTTGGGAGCAACAACTTGAGGCAGGATTGTATTCGGCTTCACAAGTTGATGTAGCGAAACAAGTCTGCTTCTTGCACTGCCATGTTACGAGGCGAGTTCCTAAAAACTGGCATCCAGCCGTTGTGGATTTGCCGTCGATTTTGCATCCGCCAAAATCAGAATCACTGAAAGCGACTAAGTCAAAGTTATCATCCTTAGGGTACCATAGACCGGTGTCTGGGCAACCCTTCAAATAACGAAAAATCCTTTTTACAGCTGCAAGATGTGAGGCCTTCGGGTTCACTTGATATCTGGCTAGCAGGCATGTTGGATACATTATATCTGGTCTTGATGCTACATAAGGGATCCAATCATCGCGCGGTAATATGAAGAGCTAACAACTTCACTCTTCAAGTCTGGATTGATCCCGTGATTTTGCTGCAGTGGGGTACCAATGAGCAATGTGTCGGACATCTGGAATCGGTTCAGAATGTCTTGAACATACTTAGTCTGATGGATGAAAATCCCAGACTTCGTTTGTTGCACTTGCAAGCCGAAAAAGAAAGTCATCTCCCCCATAGCGCTCATCTCGAATTTATCCTGCATTACACGCTCGAAATCCCTACACATAACATTGTTAGTAGAACCAAATATAATATCATCCACATATACCTGAACCAGTAGAAGATCTCCATCTTGTTCTTTTATGAAGAGAGTGCAATCGATAAGACCACTGTGAAATCCATTCTCCAACAGATAATTAGATAAGGTTGCGTACCAAGCTCGCGGTGCTTGATGTAGACCATAGAGAGCTTTGTTCAGCAACCAAACCCGATCGGGATGGATAGGATCTTCAAAACCTGGAGGTTGTTCAACATACACCTCTTCTTCCACTAGACCATGTAAGAATGCACTTTTGACGTCCATCTTGTAAACTTTGAATCCTTTGAATGGGGCATAAGCCAGAAAGATCCGAATTGCTTCCAGACGTGTAACAGGTGCATATACTTCGTTGTAGTCTATACCTTCAATCTAATGAAAACCTTGAACGGCCAATCTAGCTTTGTTGCGAATAACGATTCCACGGTCGTCCTTTTTGCATTTATACACCCAACGGGTACCAATCTTCTTATAACCAGCAGGTTTCTCTACGAGTTTCCAGACACCAAGTTTCTGGAATTGTTGCAGTTCTTCCTGCATAGCTTCAACCCAAGAGTTATCTTTCAAAGCGTCTTTCCAAATTCTTGGCTCTTCCTGTGAGACATAACACGCAAAAGACCAATCGTTTTGTTGACCAGATTCTCGAATCGCCGCATACAAGCCTGTGTTGTTGTTGTTTCGCAACATGTTTCTTGTTTGTATGCCACTTTGTACATTGCCTAAGATGTTTTGTTGAGGATGGGTATTGTGAATTCTTGTTTCAGGGTTTTCCGGAACTGGAATGTTTGTACCCAGATTGTTGAGATTTAGATCAACAACCAATTCAATACCCGGAACTGACGAAGAGGATGATGCAGTAGCTTCTGCTGTTATAGGGGCGTCCACTGGAGGTGTAGCCTCTGAAGTACCTTGAACAGCTGATGTAGGAGCTTCTTGATCTGCATCTAGAAATTCTTCATCCTCTGAAGATTCGTTCAGTTCGGTTGCATCATGAAAATCCTCATTGTCGAGAGCATTGTTGTTCACTGAAGATGGCTCTTGATTAACAACAATTGGACGAACCAACGGTGAATCTGTTGCGTTGTCACTCTCGAAAAACATCCTTGTCGCAGCATTTTCTTCAACTGCTTCAACATTGATCGAATAGAAAAAGTCACAGTACTCAAACATCCATGGTTGACCTGGCTTTTTGACTGGTAAAGTGTGCCTTTGTACTTTGACTTCAGACCATTCCTCAACCCTTTTAGTCTGTAGATTCCAGCCTCTTAAGTTAGGGGTGGCATAACCAAGAAAGTGACCTTCAATAGCTTTTGCCCCAAACTTTCCATTAGGATCGATCATTGTGCAAGGAGCTCTAAACGGTTCAAGATATGACAAATCTGGTTTCCATTTGTGAAGAAGCTCGAAGCAGGTCTTGTTGTTCCTTTTGACTGTAAGGACTCGATTCATCGTGTAACATGCGGAGGCCACAATTTCACTCCAGAATGGAATGGGCAACTGCGACTCTACCAACATAGTCCTAGCAGTCTCGATCAATGTACAGTTTTTACGTTCAGAGACGCCGTTCTGTTGAGGAGTGTAAGCCGCACTAAATTCGTGAAGAATACCTTTTGATGTGCAAAACTCTGCCATGGCTTGATTTTTAAATTCAGTACCATTGTCGTTGCGTATCCGTCTAACCTTCAACTTATACAAATTCTCAATCTGAACGATCAAGTTTTTGATAATACCGAAAGTTGCACTCTTGTGAGCCATAAACGCCACCCAAGAAAATATTGAATAATCATCCATTATCACGAGGCAGTATTGATCATTCCTGATGCTTTTATGCTTGACAGGACCAAACAAATCCATGTGTAAATGTTCAAGAGGAACTGCCACAGTGTTGATCTTCTTTGTTAGATGTCGTTTCTTCGTTTGCTTTCCTTTTTGGCATGAAACACAGACGTCTTGAAGATGTAAATTTTTAAGAAGAACACCATTCACTAATTCATTCGTCACCAAATGATTCATTTTGCGTAAGTGAATGTGACCCATACGTCTGTGCCAAAAGATAGAGTCTTTTTCAGTGGCTTTTGTAATGAAACAAGTTGCTTGTGCAGTCGTTGTAATAGCTTGGCTCATATCAAGGACATACAAATCATTTATCCTTGGAGCAGATAAGAGAATCCATTCTTTTGGAATCTTGAAGCCGGGTTTCAGTACGTAACATCCATTTGCATCAAAGTGTACTGAAAACTGTTTATCACATATTTGTGAAACGCTGAGAAGATTGTGATCAAGTTGTTGTACAAAGTTGATCTTGTCAAAACTTACAACCCCGTTGGATACCATTCCTTCTCCCGTAATATAACCTCCTTTATCTCCGGCAAAAGCAACATAACCTCCTCTAATAGATTTAATGTCGTAGAGAAGCTTCATGTCGCCTGTCATGTGCCTGGATGCCCCACTATCAACAATCCAATGACTGCTGAAAGTTCCTCCTGGAACACCCTGCACATGTACTCACATGATTAGTTGGAGATGGGGACCCAAGCCTTTGTGGTCTTGGGTCTTCCATTTTCATCAACGTAAGTTACTTGAACTTCTCGATGTTGTGGAAATTGTGATGTTCCCCCTGATTCAATAACCATTTTTGGTTTCCAGTTCTGTTTTGTTTTACCAGTGTTATTCTTTAAAATCTTAACTTCATGATTGTCTAAAGTTTTTGAATTGTCTGGTTTGACAGAAACAGATGTTTTGTTAACCATGTCGGTTTTAATCGTTTTTTCAATTTTCTTGACCTGTTGGCGCTTCTGTTTCTTTTCCCTTTCTTTTACAAGACGGGGATCAGGTTTTGATGAAACAGATCGCTTGTGGTCAATTTGGTCACGGGGATCATCAACTTTGGCTTTTTGTTTATGAAGATATGGACAATTTCGAATGATATGTCCAATTGTGCCACATGAAAAACATGATCTTCGTTCTACAAACCCCGAAGTATCATGTGATTGTCTTGTCGATGAACTTTGTGATCCCGAGGTACTAGGTTTTGAAATGTTTGGTTCATTTCTTTTGAAAGAATTAACTTGAATGACATGATCTAAGTTAGATTTATTTGAAAATGTTTCAAGTTTATCTGTTCCCTTCGATTTCACAAAGTTCACTTTCTTGTCCTTTTTCTTGGTCTGTTTCTTTTGCCATTGAGTCGGTGAGTTACTTTTAGGTTTGGTGCGATTTTGCTGAACTTTCTCTGTTGGTAATCTTTGATTGCCATTTTGTTTGCGAATTTCAGCTCTTGGAATCGGAGGACATTGTGTCACCAACAAGATTGTACAGCAAATTCACACTCTCAGACTCTTGTGAGGAAGTAGACATGGACTCGGTCAGAACAGTCGTAGCAGGTTTTGCGGGAGGATCACATAGAATATGATTCTCGAGAGGTATGTCCTCTTCTTTGATTACCGCATCTGACTGTGCTGAGTCAGTATCATTAGATTCATCATCTGAAGAATCAGTATCCTCAACAATGATTGGAGGATCCTGATTTTGTTCAGCAGTTACAAATGTATCTGCTGACACATCCAAATCTGATGTTACTTCCAATTTGTATCCAAGTCCCGTTGCAAATTGCTTAATGTCTAAAGGAACAGATTCTTCATAATGAGTTCTATACTCCTCATCAGGAAGTGCATCATAATTTTGTCTAACAGGTGGTGGACATTTCTTATATCCAATGCACGTGACATCCTTTTTCTCTTTTTGTGTGCCAATGATGTGATCCAGCACATATCTAGAGTTAGAATAACTGTCTAGTTTAAGCCGGATCGCCTCACTTTCACACTTTGTGCAGGCTAACTATTTTTGCATGATCTCAAGACGATTAATATAACAGTTTATGTCTGTTTGTTTTCTTGAAACCATTTTTGTCAGTTCGGTTTTATCTTTTCTTAAATTTCCAACTAACGTTTTAAATTCCTTTTCATGATTTTCATAAAACATGTTAGCCTCTTTGCATTTCGAAAGATCCACGATCAACTTTTGGTTGTGGATAAATGTCACATCATAGTTGTTTTGAAAAGCCTCATGTTCGCTTTGCAAATCACACCACTTTGCATCTAAAGAAATATGTTTGTTTTGCAAGTCAAACAAATTAGCATTTAAAGCATCATGTTTGCTTTGCAACTCAGACATATTAGCATCCAAATCAGCACATTTAACACAATTATCACAATTAACGACAGTTGGTTCATCGACACATACCTGGCTTGATGAACTACCGCCATTAGCCATAAAGGCTGAATGAAGAGAAGAAGAAGAATAAGCAGCTTGATCCACCAGAATAGATCTTCTATCATTCCTTGCTGCAGCTTCTCCTAACAATTCATCGATATTTGGATCGATTCTCCCACTAGATACATTGTCATCGCCTGAAGTTGAGGTTTCCTCATCTGAACTCCTTGAATAACCAGAACTTTCTTCATCTGAAGATTTACCACCACTGGCGGAAGATTCTCCACCACTGGCGTGCTTCAAATCCTTAGCAGCTTCAGCAAAACAAGCTGCTCCTCCTTGATCACCAATGCCTAATTGCATTGACCAGTCGCAACCTTCATCTATTTGCACCACAAGAGCTTGATTGGTGTTCGATGGTCCTGCTTGATTGTTTGCAGGGACCAAGGTGCGATCGTCATTCCTGGTTTAATTCTGATTCTGTTGGTTGCCTTGACCTCTGAAAGGATTCTGGTTCCCATGCTGAGCTGGCTTTGTGCATTCCCTCTTGAAGTGACCACGTTCGCCACAGTTAAAGCACTTAACAGACTGCTTATCGAACCCATACTTGGTGTCTTTCTTGCTTTCCAAGCTGTTTCGACCCGTCCGTTCCATGAAGTCTTTAGCTCGCCTAACAGCACTAGCGAAAGCCCATTTGATGTCCATCATATCCATCTCTTCTTTATCGATCTGCTGATAATCTTCTTGAGTTAGATTGATGTTTCCAATCTACCCTGCAATCAATCCACAATACGAGCTCACCAATTTGTTTAGTATCTCCATATGATCTTTAACTACTTCAACGCTAACTTTGGAGAAGTTTGACGTGTCAAGCCGTACTGTATTTGACTTTGATTGCTGACCAGCAGATGATGTGCTTCCATAACAAGCTTGTTGTTGAGGAGAAAGTGGATTCCCATACAAATCAGTTGCTACGGTAGATGGCCGATAGCTTTGCTGTTGTGGAGCTGGTTGTAGTGGATTTCCATACAAGTATGTGGTTGGAGCTGGCGTTACAGGAACTTGTATCGTATTGCCATATAGATCTGTGCTTGTGACAAATGTCGTCTGAAGTGGAGCATGTGAAACAGGTCTTGCAGAAGTGCTAGAAGTTCCATAATACATATCAGGATTTTGTCGCACTGGAACCCTTTTCGCCTTTAGGGTTTCTTCCTGATCTTTGTTCTCTAAGAGCTGAACGAAGTCATTGATGTTTGTTGTAGCCAATGCGCCATTGTATTTAAAGATTTCCAAGAAACTATTCCATTGAGGTGGCAATGCATCGGCAAACTTTGTGACTACCTCTGCTGGAGTTGTTACTACCCCATAATTACCCAATTCAGTCAGCAGATGATAGAATCGACTTGTCATATCTCCCAAAGATTCACTTTCCATACATGTGAACCCATCAAACTCCTTTTTGAGTAAGTCATGTCGCAATTGGCGTGACTTTTCATTTCCTAGACCCCTTGTCTTTAATGAATCCCACAATCGCTTTGACGTCTTGAAACTGACGAACTGATGATATATTTCCTTGCTCATCGCCTGAGTCAGAATAGCATATGCTTTCTTTTCTAGATCATATGCCCTTTTCTCGTCTTCATTAAGATCTGCAAATGTAGCGGCAGTTGAAGCGGCAACCTCAAGAGCTTGATTGAAATCTGTAGTAAAACATAACCACAATTCCGTGTTTTGCCCATTGACATACGTATGGATTCTATCTACCCATCCAGGATATTCGTTTATGTGCATCAATTTCGGTGGACGATTTAGACTTCCGGACTCGCTTTCACTTAGGAGTATACTTTGAATACTTGGAGTTTGATTTGAAACAAACGCCCATTGACCTGTCGACATTTGATTCCCTTGCGAAGATGCAGGTGCGTGAGATTCAGCCCATGATGGTGACAAACTGGTGCTATGATACTTGCTTTCTGTATTAGATGTGGGTACAGGAGATTCAACCCATGAGGGAGATAAACGTGTGTTTGTATACTTGCTCTCTACAGTTGACGGATTACCCCACCAGTTCGGATTCATTTTTGATGTTTAATGACTAATACCTGAACAAATCACACAAATCAAACAGTTTAGAATGTTTTAAAAAGCTTCTGTTAATAAAATGAAAAGATATGTGATGAAAATAGGGGTTTTCGTCGCTGATATGTTTGATTTCGTCGCTAAAATGGTGATTTCGTTGCTGAAAGGGTGATTTCGTCGCTGAAAGGGTGATTTCGTCGCGAAAGGTGATTTCGTCGCTGAAAGGTGATTTCGTCGCGAAAAGTGATTTCGTCCAAACACTTCTGATTTCGTCGCTGATGTTTGACTGACACTTTTGATTTCGTCAGGAAAAGTGACTTCGTCCAGAATTAGTTGATTTCATCCAGAAACTTCTGATTTCGTCCAGAATGATATATAAGACCAGTGATTTCGTCTGGATATGCTTGATACCAGCCCAAGGTGATTTCGTTGAGGGCTAGTGGACGAAAATGGGGTGTTTTCGTTGACAATATGTGAATGTATGGTGATTTCATGGACAATAGGTGAAGACAAATTAGATATTTATCAAACTAGATCAAATCTTATCCTTCTGACAACAAAGACTTCTTTTGCCGAAAGCACCCTACCTATCAGACTGTTCACCAACTACAAATGATGGTTTGTGTACACAAATTTCAACATAAAATATTTTAATCACAAACACTTTGATATTTCATCAAACAAAGATCAAACACAATAATATTTGAAGAACACTTTGAAGATGGATGAACTTGATGAGTTTTCAGGTGACCGATAAATTTTCCGAACAACAATTTTTGCTAAAACTTTCAATAAAAACCCACAATAACATACAAGCATGTAATATAACAAGGTTTCCACTAAAACAAGAAGCAAAACATACTGATTTTCAAGGTTTTGAAAAAGAATTTTTCAGAAAAATGATTTTCAACAAGAACATAAACTGAAATACACTTTTAAAATCTATCAAAACATGAGAAAATCGACTTGGTTTAAACAAGGAATCAAGCCAATGCTCTGATACCAATTGTAGGTCCACCCGGAGGATAGAGTAACCTCTATTCCCTGTTTTCCGACAAACCCGAAAGTGCGGAATCCAAACGGGTAAGTTAAACCAAGTGACGAACACGTAAAACACAAGATTCACCGATTAACACTCCATTGTATTAATCTAGAAAACAGTTACAATACAATGTTTACAAGATGCTCTCATAAACTCTCAGTGTGTGTGTGTTTACAGTGTTCGCTCCGAAATCTATCCAGACTTCTCTCTTTTTGCTCTAAGTGCTTCTGTCTGTTGTGAGTGTATATATAGTAAAGCCATGACGAAAACAAGAGGCCCACGAAAACCCATCAACGAAATCAAAGATCTGGACGAAATCCCTTGATTTCGTCCCATGTGTTTTCGTCCCACAAGGTGATTTCACCACAAGGTGATTTCATCTAAAAGGGATTTCACCAAACAGGGTGTTTTCGTCACATGATGTTGGGCCAAGGGGTTTTCATCATGTTGGGCTTTGACTTAGGCTTTCATCATGGATTGGACTTCAAACAAATAGAAAACACACTATACTAAATGCAAACTGCACACACGCAGTTGCATCTACACAAACGTTACAAAGTAAATCGCATACCGAGTCAAGACAGGAGGATGTCTTGACTACGGTCTTCACTTCGTAGCCGAGTCGAACCGAGCCGAGCCGTATCCACATAATATGTATCAACAATGCCTTTATAGGCTTGCGCGACACATTAATAAAACAGACCACTAACCCAGAATCACAATTAATGCATAAATAAAGCAAGGTAAATGAAAAGAAATTGCAACAAAGAAAAGGTAATGCATGGCAACGCGGGGGTGATGTGCAGTTGCGTGGGCTTGTGAGTTGTGGAAGGAGTCCTGGCTTGTGAGACACACATCAATCCCTCCCGCTTAAACGCACCTTATCCTCAAGGACGAGTTTCGGACGGTGCTTGGTAAATCTCCATGGTGGTCGCCATTCAAGCCTTCGTACGGCGTTTGGAGTTGTAGCAACGGGGCGCCACGGTGGGCACCACTCGCGTCTTTCCGATGCCCATTTAATTGTTGGATCGTTATGCACAAAGAAGCTCTAATTGTTGTTCGTGGAACATGGAGGAACAACGACGACCTCAATGGCATTTAAATGAACCACTAAACTCCAAAACTGTTGTTGAGATGGGGCATACGGGTCTAGTAACGGTGGTGGTTTTGGTGGAGGTGTTGGGGATGTTTTTGGTGGTGAGGCAAGTGGTAGTAGCGTGGTGAAGAACAAACCAACAAGCACAAGAACCAGGAGAACACCACTTGGATCTTTGCAGAAATAATGTACAAGTGGATTGTATTTTTTCCTTATGTAAAAATCTTAAAAGGTTTATTACTGCAAGTCTAAAGTTACTATCAAATACATCAATATTTATGGACAGTGATGGTAGTAGCGTTTGACCATATTGATCATACAAATTTGATTGTTCACCTCATGAAATTCTTGGAGTAGTGAGTCATTAATCTGGAATAACTAGTATCGCATACATATTGTTAAAACTGTTGAAAATCTACTACTTGCAATGATCGAATTATTTTCTGTGCTACTCAGTTATGAGATACTACGAAACTACCGAGCATGAAGGATGGTGATGGCTTCCTCATTTCCAGAGCCTACATCACAGTCCCTACCACAATTTAGTTGTTTAAAGATAAATGCTGGTTGGTTAGGAGAAGGAAGAATGGTGTCATGATTACTCAACATAAAAGCTACGTCAGTCATAGTAGGTCGGTCAACAACCAATTCTTGAACACACAACATCCAGATATGGATGCATAAAAGAACTTCATCCGTATTGACTGTGTCTCCTAATGAGGAGTCAACTACCATCAACGGTTTTTCTTGTTTCCATAAGTCCCAAACCTGAAATCGATGTTATTTATACAAAGTTTCTTGGCATGGGTAAGATAAATAATCAACAAAGGAAATGAATATATGCATGTTTGTATGGCAAAATGAAGTTACTTACATGCCCGATCAAATGAACTGAGCTCTCCTTAAAGTAGCTGTTGTTTTTCTTACCACTAATTATTTCCAGAACTAGAATTCCATGTAGGTCCCTCGGAGGTTGAGGTCAAACCTATTCCTTGTTATGTTTAACACACTAGCAAGTGCGGAATCCAAGCTAGAATGCAAACCGGTAGTTTATATGAGAACACAAGCTATAAAGAGAAAGGTAGACACACGAGATATCAAAGTTTTCTCTTGTATTTCCGTGGACACGGTTACAGCCCTTGACCACTGAAAATAAGCTCTCTACAAGACTGAGTTCACTCTCTTCTCACACTTGTCTCTCTTGTCTCTAAAATGAAGTGAACACATTACATGAGTATATATACCCATCACAGCTCGTCTGGTCGAAGGATCAGATAGACTGATCGAACGATCATCTGTCGATCTGAAACCTATCGAAGGATCACATATACCTCGAAGGATGATATCCTTCGAGGTCCATCTATATCCATCGAAGGTTTATCCTTCGAGCTCATCGAAGGATATAAACAATCCTTCGATGACTCATCCTTCGACACAAACATCTTGAAAACAATGTGCTAACTGTTTGGCCAAGTCAAACCAGGAGGATGGTTGACTTGGTCAAACTTACATCGAACACACATATTAACAAACCTAAGACGTAAACCAGACTAACACAAGACATCGTTTGGTATCATGACAAAATACAGACAAAGTACAGACACAAGTGCACCAACAAACTCCCCCTTGGCTGTAGCTTTGTCTCGATTTTCGTGTCTTCAAGTCTTTGACGTCTTTTCAAGTCTTCAATGTCGGAGGATGTAGGTCCCTCGGAGGTTGAGGTCAAACCTATTCCTTGTTATGTCTAACACACTAGCGAGTGCGGAATCCAAGCTAGCATGCAAACCGAGATAGGACAAGCACAAACACAACACACAATATTCAACGATTAACACCACTTGTATTAATGCGTATGAAAGGTTCGGTTACAGCACAAGGTTTACAGATGTATTCTATAAACTCTCTCTAATTTTCGTGTGTGTGTGTTCCGAGCAGAATGCTCTCTGTGTTCTCTCTTTGTCTAACTCTTGTCTGTCTAAAAAAGAAATGAACACAAAACATGGGTATTTATACCCGAACACATCAGGTCTGATCGAAGGATAGATAGACTGATCGAAGGATCATCTATCGACTAGAAACTCATCGAAGGATCAACATGTACCACGAAGGATGATATCCTTCGTGGTCTATCCTTCGAAGGCTTATCTTTCGAGCTCATCGAAGGATCTAAACAATCCTTCGATGACACATCCTTCGACACAGATATGTTACAAACAAAGTGTTGACTGTTTGGCCAAGTCAAACTGGAGGATGGTTGACTTGGTCAAACTTACATCAATCTTACATCAAAGACATCGTTTTG
Source organism: Helianthus tuberosus (assembly GCA_030545235.1). Taxonomy (NCBI): domain Eukaryota; kingdom Viridiplantae; phylum Streptophyta; class Magnoliopsida; order Asterales; family Asteraceae; genus Helianthus; species Helianthus tuberosus. The sequence continues at coordinate 127,012,138 of CM060416.1, forward strand.
TATCAAGACTAAATACGGACAAAGTACAGACACAAGTGCACCAACAAACTCCCCCTTGGCTGTAACTTTGTCTCGATTTTAATTCTTGATCTTTGTCTCGATCTTCGTGACTTCAAGTCTTTGACGTCCTTTCAAGTCTTCAATGTCGGAGGATCTTTAAAGTCTTCACGTCTTGAAAGCAGAAAGTGTACCAACAAACTCCCCGTTTCATGTAGGAAGTGTGTTGACAAACTCCCCCTTAACATAAGCTCCCCCTTGAGTTATGCTCGTGAAATACTTGTTCTTTATGAATTGAGATCCTTGTGGTGTTGATGATGGCCAGCAGCAACTCGATCATTTTCTTCATTTGAGTGCCTTCACGTCGTGTCTTCGTTCCGAAGCTTGTCATCGACCATGTTCTCCTTGCCTTTAGAATCTGCACATGCAAGAAATCTAAACGCGTAATGAGAACAACTGCTTGGAATATAGTAAACATAAACAAACGACACACGTGTGACCATTGTTTAAACAAACACCGTCCGACAGTTTGAAAGTTTTAACAAATTTTATCAATTTCAAATTTTAACTTTCAACACTTGCAAATTTCGACCGTTTATGATGATTCAGTCGTTTTGGTTTTCAATCAGGTTTCAGGTAACGAAGACTCGAGCTCCAACATCGTACGATCGAAAATAAGATAGAAATAAAATCTTTTTGGTTTTTATAAAGTTTATATAAAAACACACCTAAAATCTTTTTGGTATTTTTGAATATTTCAAATTTAAAGACTGAAAGCAGTAAATAAATATATACAAACATTCTTTTTGCCAGTTTCGAGGGTAAGAGAATCATATCAGTGTACGGTCATGCCAAAACGCTCTTGATGTTCAGTTAGTTAACATTTAGATAAGCATCCTATAACAATTATCGGTATTGTTGTCCACATAAGCTCAACTTATCAGATGTAATCATGGCGAGGGGATACGTTAAGGTATGATTTATACTTACCGACCGGTGTTCATCCACATCACGACACATTCCCGTATCAAGGTATGCACGAGGGTTCATCTTACCGGTGAGTATACCGATTATCATCTGTTTGACCGTATATGATGTGAGATTCTCACTTATTTTGATTTGAAAACAAGCCCTATGTGATATAATCACTTATTGATGAGGAACTTGATTTTCGATGCATGAGGGCACATGAGCAAGTCCGTGAACAGGTCAGTACTTTCGTACAGCAGAGAGACGAACTTGACTCCCGGAAAGAATTTGTGATATTTTATCACTTATTTTGTTGGACATGTGATTGTTTATCACTTATTGAGGTCGAATGCAATATGTACACGTATGTATAGTATCATGGAAGATCTAGACTTGCGTCCCCGTTATTTTTCGGTAAAAGATACAACCATGATACCCATATGATAAGCAGCATAAAGACCGAATATCTCAGAACCTCGGCAATCTCTCAAACGAAATTTCGGTACTAAGACCATATGCCAATGAATGGTTCCCACCTGGTCTTCAGTCGATTTAAGTTTATATCACCCTGCACACTTTAAAATGATTGTGAGCCTACCGATACATCTTATATAGAGCTGCTTATCGTTTTTCATTTTAGGTTTAAAGAGGTTTAGACAGACCACTGATGTACTATCATATTCTCTTTTTCTCGCCAGGAAACTCATTTTTGTTTTTCTATTGTTTTTGTGTTTTTGAAATTTTTCAATGTTTTTGGATTTTTCAAATTTTGGATTTACTCCCCCTAAAATCAACAAACTAAGACAAATTTAAAACACAAAGATATTTACAAAAATGATTTTCCGATGTTGGTTAACTCATGTTTTACCTCAATGCCGTTTACCAAAATTAAGTTTTAATCCGAAATGATTTAGCGAATATTGGAAAAAACAGTTGGCATGTCGGTAAGCGGTGCGGACCATGACAACATTGTCTGGCCAAAGAGTGCTGAACGAGATAATAATTCACAAAGCAGCTTAAATATCAACAAGTATAGGAGAGATTAGAAATTTAAAAACCGTATCCTGCAACTGCTTCGTGCATTGCAAGGAATCTGAGTGCTCTCCCAAACTGAATATCCACCCGGTGTGGATTTCAAAGTCGATTTTGTAGCTACTTAGAAATCTGTTGACAGCAACAAGATCATAAACCTTTGGGTCCGGCTGGTCTTCCACATTGCACCAGCGAAGGTCTTTGTCTTTTTCTTTCAGAAGTAGTGTGCGGTTGTTCAATCCATGCCAAGGCATCCGCACACCCGGTTGGTTTGTTCAACGAACACATTTTCTTCAAACACACCGTGAAGAAATGTACACTGCACGTTCACCTTGTGGACTTTGAACTTCTTGTGGAAGAAAAATCCATGAATCTTCAAAAAGCTTCAGACGTGCTGCAGTCGCGTACTTTTCATTTGAATCTTTTCCTGAGGACCCGATCAAAAACCATAACAAACAAATTTTGGCACATTTTTCATCTGGCCGAATTTTGCAACTTCATTCAACAACATTCTATCATCATCATTCCTTCATTGGAATGTTTGTCTTCTTATCTTTTTCTTTTCTTTTCTCATTTCTCTCCATCAAAGGCAGCAACTCCTAGATATAATGATGTTTCGGAGTCTTATGTCGCCAATCTTGTGCATGGACGCTCCACTGTCAACAATCCTAAGACTATCAACAGTTCCTCCTGGAATATCCAACACACTCACTCAGAGATTAGTTGGAGAGAGGGACCCAAGCCTTTGTGGACTTGGGTCGTCCTTGATCATCAAGGAAAGTGATTTCAATCACTTGATGATTAGGAAAAAGAACCTGTGGTGCTCCCCCTGATTGAATTACCTGCTTTTGCTTCCAAGCTGTTTGTCCTTTACCAGTATTTGAATTTATTGTTTTAGCATTTACTGGTTTTACAGTTTCAGATTTTGCTTGTACATGTTTTTCTTCTTTGACCTCAGATTTTAAGGCCTTTTCAATTACCTTTTGATTCTTTTGCTTTAACTTCTTTTCCCTTTCTTTCAAGACACGTGGGTCTTGTTTCGGGGAAACTGATCGTTTTCGGTAATCGATTTCTTGGGGAGCACTCGTTTTTGACTTCAGCTTTTGCACATGTGGGCAATATCTTACAATATGCCCAACTGTCCCACATTCAAAACATGTTCTCCGCTCTACAAACTTCGGAGAAACACGTTGATGACCAGACGGAGAACCAGACCATGAACTTTGTGATCTAGACGTGCTTGGACCTAAATCACATCCATTGGTGTGTTGGGTATAATTATTCTGATCATTTCGTTTTAAAATTCTAACTTGTTTTATAAAATCAATGTTAGATTTATCCTGAAATATTTCAAGTTTGTCTGAACCCGTGGATCCAACAAAGTTCATTTTCGGTTCTCGTTTCTTAACAGGAGCTCTTTTGTTTGGCACCTTTTGTTGGTGAACCTTTGGTTGTTCAGTCTTAGGCTGCTGAACTTTAGGTGCTTGAACATTCTTGTTCCGAGCCTTCTTTCCCTGTACCTTACCCTTTCCGGAGTTGACTTGTTGTTTTCGCTCAATTGGTAGTTTTTGGTTTCCGTATTGTTTTCTAATTTGTTCACACGGAATTTGATCACATTGAGTGACGGTAACGTTGCCACTTTTGTTTCCCAAAAACTTATCAGTGCATCCTTCAAAAATTTGCTCAATTAAATCTTGATTTACATTTTTAATTGGAAAATCTTTGTTATAGTAGATTTTGCTATCTCCTTTGAGCGTGTACAACAAGTTATTCTCTTCACTGCTAGATACAAGGGACTCCATTGCTTTTGACATTTCAGACTTACTCGGTTTCACTGGTGGATCACACAGAATGTGATTCTCGATTGGAATATCTGTTGTAACCGAGTTAGACTGTTGTTTCACAATTTCTTCAGATTCATCATCCGAAGAATCAGCATCCTCAACAATGGGAGGACTCTGTTCCTTAACACACGATGAATCTGTCACATTCTCATATTCTGATTGACCCGAGGATGATGTACCAGTTGTGAACCCGAGGCCTGCTGCAAAGTCATCTAGACCGAGTGGCACAGTAGGTTCAAAACGGGGCATATCCTCGTCATCAGGCAATTTTGAGTAATTGTGATTCATTGGGGGAGGACATGATTTGAATCCAATACATGGTTTATCCCCCTTTTTCTTTCTCTCTTGAACGTCAATGATGTGATCCAATACAAAACGGGAATTGGAATAACTTTCCAGTTTCTGCTTAATTGTTTCACATTCACATCGAGCTGTTGCCAACTCTACCATTTGCTTTTCAATTGTGTCAATAAGATTGTTGTTAGCATGTTGTTTTCGCAAAACAGCCATTTGTAATTCTGAAACATCATGTTTTAATGACGCAATTGTTGCTTTAAATTCCTTTTCATTTCTGGTTAAAAACAAGTTAGCGTCAGTTGCTTTAGAAAGATCTACAATCAATTCTTGATTGTGTTTGTGTGTGATTTCAAATTTCTCTTGCAAACCCTCGTGTTTGCTTTGCAAATCGCAACACTTATCATTCATCGAAACATGTTTGTCTTGCAAGTCAAACAAACTATCTTGTAAAGCATCATGTTTGCCTTGCAACTCAGACATGTTTGCCTCTAAATCAGCATTTTTAACACGCAAACTATAACAGTTATCACAACTAACTACAGTGGGTTTATCGACACATACCTGACCTGATGAACTGTCGACATTAGCCATAAAGGCTGAATGGAGAGAAGACGAAGAGTTAGCAGCTTGATCCACCAAAATAGATCTTCTAGCAGTTCCTGCTGCAGCTTCTTCCAAAAGCTCATCAATATCTGCATCGACTGACGCACTAGATGTCTCATCCACATGATCATTTCCTGAAGTGGAGACTTCTTCATCTGAGCTTCCACTATAACCAGAACTGTCTTCATCTTCAGAAGATTCATCACCATTGGTGGAAGATTCTCCACCACTGGCGTGCTTTAATTCCTTTACGACTTCAGCAAAACATGCTGTTCCATCTGGAGCAAACTGAAGCGACCAATCACAACCTTCATCTACTTGAACCACAAGTGCCTGGTTGGCATTAGATGGTCCTGCTTGTCTTTGGTTGTTGACAGGAATCATCGTACGAACATTGTTCCTGTTCTGGTTCTGCTGGTTGCCTTGATTTCTGAAAGGATTTTGGTTTCCATGCTGAGCTGGTCTTGTGCATTCCCTTTTGAAATGACCCCGTTCACCACAGTTAAAGGACGTTACAGCTTGCTTGTCGAACCCATACTTGGTGTCTTTCTTGCTTTCCAAGTTGGTTCTCCCCGTCCTTTCCATAAACTCCTTTGCTCTTCGAATTGCACTAGCAAGAGCCCATTTGATATCCATCATTTCAAACTCTTCTTTATCCACTTGCTGATAATCTTCATTGGTTAGATTAATATTCCCAATCTGACCTGCAACTAATCCACAATAAGCACTAACCAAGGTGTTCAACATCTCCATATGCTCCTTGGCTACTTCGACACTGACTTTTGAAAAGTTGGAAGTGTCTAATCTGACTGTGTTCGGATTGGAGGTGGCTTGAAAGTTTGAGGAGCTTCCATAAAACCCTTGCTGTAGTGGTTGTTGCTGCTGAGCTGTCGGTTGCACATTCGGTCTTGAAAACATCGTGTAAGCTGAAGGATCAAACTGATCTGTTGTTGAAGGTCCGGTGTTTGAGATGAAGGTTGTTTGAAGCTTCGCATGTTGAGAGGCCGGTTTTTCTCCACTGATACCTCCTGCAATCCCAAAGTACATCTCTGGATTTTGAGGAGTTAGTGTTCTTTTTGCCTTAAGCTTTTCTTCTACATCCTTGTTCTCCAATTTTTGAATTAACTCATAAACATTGATTGTGTCTAGAACACCATTTTCTTTGAGTATTTCAAGATAACTGCTCCACTTTGCTGGTAAGCTATCAGCGAATCTCTTCACCATTTCTTGTGGAGTGGCAGTGACTCTAAAACCAAACATCTCGCTCAACAAGTGATGGAACCTTGTAGATAACTCTGCCAAAGTCTCATTCTCCATACACGTGAAACCTTCAAACTCTTTCTTCAGTAATTCTTGCTTGATCTTTCTAGATTGAGCATTTCCTTCACATCGTAACGTGAGCATATCCCACAAGCTTTTAGTAGTCGTGCAGTAAACAAACTGGTGGTAAATGTCTTTGTGAAGAGCTTGTGTGAGAATCATGAATGCTTTCTTTTCTAACTCAAATTTCTTCTTATCATCATCAGACATAGTGCTGTAAGTTTCTGGATTAGATCCTGCAACTTCCAAATCATGGTCAAATGCGGTGAAGAAGCACATCCATAGATCTTGACCTTGCCCCTGAACATAAGTTCTCAGCCTTTCTTTCCACCATCCCCAATCATTGATGTGATTTAGCTTTGGCGGTTTTGTGCTTGTACCAGTTTCACTGTCGTTCTGCATCATAGATTGAATGTTGTTGCTTTGATTTGTGACCAATGCCCATTGATTTGCAATTATCATTGCAGCTTGAGGAGGGGCAATAGCCTGCATCCATGCTTTGTTGAAATCTGACGCAGATTGCGTAGTTGATGATTGCGTAGCTGATGATTGTGGAGTCAAAGATGTTAGAGTCCACGCGGTTGGATCCCACTGACCGTTTGTTCCCATTTTACAAAAATTAATATATTAAGTGAAAATAGATTTAAAAATTTGAAAAACAAGTTTTCCTTTTAAAAATTTAATTTTCACAAACTATGTTAATGTTTCGAAAGATAACAACCAGCCGAAGGATACTTGATCGAAAGACCTGAAAAACACAAACTTGTTAAACTCAAACAAACAAAGACGAAGGATCAAAACTTGTTCGAAGGATCAACAGTGTTCGAAAGATCACTGTTGAGTTTCGAACAATTGATTTCGAAAGACTCTCCAATCGAAGGATCCTTGTCTTTCGAACAATGATTTCGAAAGATTCCCCAATCGTAGGATCCTTATCTTTCGAACAATGATTTCGAAAGATTCTCCAATCGTAGGATCCTTATCTTTCGAATACGAGCTGTAGATCGAATGATGTATCCTTCGAAATGATTCCTTGGTTCGAAGGATGATGATCTATCGAACCTCCACTGATCGAAAGATGATCTTTCGAGTTCGAAGGATATCTTTTGAACTGATCTGACACAGTTGACAAAGAGTGACAGGTTGGTGAAAAAGTTGATGGGTTGGTAGAAACTTTCTGCAGAAAGTATGGTCAGACCATGATTTTCTGACAAAACCAGATTTGAACAATAAAATATTGTTTAAAAATGACGATTCTTGTCCAGAAACCGGTCACCGGAGAAAGCCGGAATTTTGGCCGGAAATTACCAAACAACTTAAAAACAGATTTTTAAGTTACCCAAGCCTTCCTTTAACACACCCGGTTAGTTTAGAACACGTTTTAACGTCAAGAAATGCGAGAAAATCACAGAAAACAGTTACTAAACCAAATGAGTTTTTGTCCAAAACACTTCAAAAACTTGTATAAACCCGGTTTTTAACAAGGAAAAGAGCCACGGCTCTGATACCACTTGTAGGTCCCTCGGAGGTTGAGGTCAAACCTATTCCTTGTTATGTCTAACACACTAGCGAGTGCGGAATCCAAGCTAGCATGCAAACCGAGATAGGACAAGCACAAACACAACACACAATATTCAACGATTAACACCACTTGTATTAATGCGTATGAAAGGTTCGGTTACAGCACAAGGTTTACAGATGTATTCTATAAACTCTCTCTAATTTTCGTGTGTGTGTGTTCCGAGCAGAATGCTCTCTGTGTTCTCTCTTTGTCTAACTCTTGTCTGTCTAAAAAAGAAATGAACACAAAACATGGGTATTTATACCCGAACACATCAGGTCTGATCGAAGGATAGATAGACTGATCGAAGGATCATCTATCGACTAGAAACTCATCGAAGGATCAACATGTACCACGAAGGATGATATCCTTCGTGGTCTATCCTTCGAAGGCTTATCTTTCGAGCTCATCGAAGGATCTAAACAATCCTTCGATGACACATCCTTCGACACAGATATGTTACAAACAAAGTGTTGACTGTTTGGCCAAGTCAAACTGGAGGATGGTTGACTTGGTCAAACTTACATCAATCTTAAATCAAAGACATCGTTTTGTATCAAGACTAAATACGGACAAAGTACAGACACAAGTGCACCAACAGAGGATCTTTTAAGTCTTCACGTCTTGAAAGCAGAAAGTGTACCAACAAACTCCCCGTTTCATGTAGGAAGTGTGTTGACAAACTCCCCCTTAACATAAGCCCCCCCTTGAGTTATGCTCGTGAAAGTCTTGATCTTTACAACTTGAGATCCTTGTGGTGTTGATGATGGTCAGCGGCAACTCGATCATCTTCATCATTTGAGTGCCTTCACATCGTGTCTTCATTCCGAAGCTTGTCATCGACCATGTTCTCCTTGCCTTTAGAATCTGCACATGCAAGAAATCTAAACGCGTAATGAGAACAACTGCCTGGAATATCATAAGCAAACGACACACATGTGACCATTGTTCAATCAACTACCGTCCGACAGTTTGAAAGTTTAACAAATTTATCAATTTTAGGTTTTTAACTTTCAAAACTTGCAAATTTCGACCGTTTATGAAGAATCAGTCGTTTCGGTTTTCGTTCAGGTTTCAGGAAACGAAGACTCGAGCTCCAACATCGTACGATCGAAAATAAAATAGAAATAAAATCTTTTTGGCTTTTAGAAAGTTTATATTAAAACACACCTAAAATCTTTTTGGAATTTTTGAATATTTCAAATGTAAAGACAGAAAGCAGTAAATAAATATATACAGAGGTGCAGAAACTGAAAGCATTAAATAAATATTTACAGACATTCTTTTTGTGAGTTTCGAGGGTAAGAGAATCATATCAGTGTACGATCATGCCAAAACGCTCTTGTTGTTCAATTAATTAACATTAAGATAAGCATCCTATAACAATTATCGGTATTGTTGTCCACTTAAGCTCAACTTATCAGATGTAATCATGGCGAGGGGATACGTTAAGGTATGATTTATACTTACCGACCGGTGTTCATCCACATCACGACACATTCCCGTATCAAGGTATGCACGAGGGTTCATCATACCGGTGAGTATACCGATTATCATCTGTTTGACCGTATGTGATGTGAGATTCTCACTTATTTTGATTTGAAAACAAGCCCTATGTGATAGAATCACTTATTGATGAGGAACTTGATTTTCGATGCATGAGGGCACAGGAGCAAGTCCGTGAACAGGTCAGTACTTTCGTACAGCAGAGAGACGAACTTGACTCCCGGATAAATGTGATATATTATCACTTATTTTGGGGACATGTGATTGTTGATCACTTATTGAGGTCGTATGCAGTATGTACACGTATGTATGGTATCATGGAAGATCTAGACTTGCGTCCCCGTTATTTTTCGGTAAAAGATACAACCATGATACCCAGATGATAAGCAGCATAAAGACCGAATATCTCAGAACCTCGGCAATCTCTCAAACGAAATTTCGGTACTAAGACCATATGCCAATGAATGGTTCCCACCTGGTCTTCAGTCGATTAAGTTTATATCACCCTGCACACTTTAAAATGATTGTGAGCCTACCGATACATCTTATATAGAGCTGCTTATCGTTTTTCAGTTAAGGTTTAAAGAGGTTTAGACAGACCACTGATGTACTATCATTTTCTCTTTTGCTCGCAAGGAAACTCATTTTTGTTTTTTCTATTGTTTTTGTGTTTTTGAAATTTTTTCGATGTTTTTGGATTTTCAAATTTTGGATTTACTCCCCCTAAAATCAATAAACTAAGACAAATTTAAAACACAAAGGTATTTACAAAAATGATTTTCCGATGTTGGTTTTACTCTTGCTTGACCTTAATGCCGTTTACCAGTAATAAATAGTCAAATCTTGATTTGTCAAATGCTTTGGTAAAAAGGTCGGCACGTTGGTCATCAGTGTGGACGTAAGCAACATCGATTAGCCTTTTCTCAAAGCAATCACGTATGAAGTGATACTTAATTTCGATGTGCTTAGTCTTTGAATGCTGCACAGGATTTCTAGTGATCTGTAAGGCAGCAGAATTATCAACGTAAATAGGAGTAGTTAGGAATTCAAAACCGTAGTCGCGCATTTGTTGTTGGATCCATAGGACTTGGGAGCAACAACTTGAGGCAGCAATGTATTCAGTTTCGCATGTTGATGTAGCGACGCACGCCTGCTTCTTGCACTGCCATGTGACTAGGCGATTTCCCAAAAACTGACATCCAGCCGTTGTGGATTTGCCGTCGATTTTGCATCCGCCAAAATCAGAATCACTGAATGCGATCAAGTCAAAGTTATTATCCCTAGGGTACCAAAGACCGGTGTCAGGGCAACCCTTCAAATAACGAAAAATCCTTTTTACAGCTGCAAGATGTGAGGCCTTCGGGTTGACTTGATATCTGGCAAGCAGGCACGTTGGGTACATTATATCTGGTCTTGATGCTGTGAGGTACATAAGAGATCCGATCATCGCGCGGTAGAATGAGGGGCTAACAGCTTCACCCTTCAAGTCTGGAGTAATTCCGTGATTTTGCGGCAATGGGGTACCAATGGGCGTTGCATCAGACATATGGAACCGGCTCAAGATGTCACCAACATATTTAGTCTGATGGATGAATATCCCAGACTTGGTTTGTTGTACTTGTAGGCCCAAAAAGAAGGTCATTTCCCCCATAGCACTCATCTCGAATTTATCCTGCATAATGCGCTCGAAATTCCTACACAAAACATCATTAGTAGAACCAAAAATAATATCATCAACGTATACCTGTACCAGTAGAAGATCTCCATCTTGTTCTTTGACGAAAAGAGTACAATCGATAAGTCCTCTGCGAAATCCATTCTCCAGCAGATAATTAGATAAGGTTGCATACCAAGCTCGCGGTGCTTGATGTAGACCATATAGAGCTTTGTTGAGCAACCAAACCCGATCGGGATGGATAGGATCTTCAAAACCTGGAGGCTGTTCGACGTACACCTCTTCTTCCACCACACCATGTAAGAATGCACTTTTCACGTCCATCTGGTATACCTTGAAACCTTTGAATGTGGCATAGGCCAGAAAGATCCGAATTGCTTCTAGACGTGCAACAGGTGCATACACTTCGTTGTAGTCGATCCCTTCTATCTGACGAAAACCTTGAACGACTAGCCTTGCTTTGTTTCGAATAACGACTCCACGGTCATCCTTTTTGCATTTAAACACCCAACGGGTACCAATCTTCTTGTAACCAGCAGGTTTCTCTACGAGTTTCCAGACACCAAGCTTCTGGAATTGTTGCAGTTCTTCCTGCATTGCTTCAACCCAAGAGTTATCTTTCAAAGCTTCTTTCCAAGTTCTTGGCTCTTCCTGTGAGACATAACACGCGAAAGACCAATCGTTTTGTTGACCAGATTCTCGGATAGTTGCATACAAGCCTGCATTGTTGTTGTTTCGCAACATGTTTCTTGTTTGAACGCCACTCTGTACATTTCCGATGATGTTTTGTTGAGGATGGGTATTGTGAATCCTTGTTTCTGGATTATCTTGAACTGGAATGTTTGTACCCAGATTGTTGAGATTGAGATCAACAATCAATTCAATGCCCGGAATTGACGAAGAGGATGATGCAGTAGCTTCAGCTGTTCTAGGGACGTCCACTGGAGGAGTACCCTCTGAAATACCATGAACTGCTGTTGTTGGAGCTTCTTGATCTGCATCTAGAAATTTATCATCCTCTGAAGATTCGTTCAATTCGGTAGCATCGTGAAAATCCTCATTATCGAGAGCATTATTGTTCACTGAAGATGGTTCTTGATTGACAATAATGGGACGAACCAACGGTGAATCTGTTGCATTGTCACTCTCGAAAAACATCCTTGCTGCAGCATTTTCTTCAACTGCTTCAACATTGATCGAATTGAAAAGGTCATCGTACTCAAACATCCAAGGCTGACCAGGATTTCTGACTGGCAAAGTGTGCCTTTGTACTCTGACTTCAGACCATTCCTCGACCCTTTTAGTCTCTAGATTCCAGACTCTTAAGTTCGGGGTGGAATACCCAAGAAAGTATCCTTCAATGGCTCTTGCCCCAAACTTTCCATGAGGATCGATTAGTGAGCACGGAGCTCCAAACGGTTCAAGATATGACAAATCTGGTTTCCGTTTGTTAATAAGCTCAAAGCAGGTCTTGTTGTGCCTTTTGACTGTAAGGACTCGGTTCAACGTGTAACATGCAGAGGACACAGCTTCAGTCCAGAATGGAATGGGCAACTGCGATTCTACCAACATAGTCCTAGCAGTCTCGATCAATGTGCGGTTCTTACGTTCAGCGACGCCATTCTGTTGAGGAGTATAAGCTGCACTAAATTCGTGAAGAATACCTTTTGAAGTGCAAAACTCCGCCATGGCATGATTTTTAAATTCAGTACCATTGTCGCTTCGTATCCGCCTAACCTTCAACTTATATAGATTCTCAATCTGAATGATCAAGTTTTTGATAATACCGAAGGTTTCACTCTTATGTGCCATGAACGCCACCCAAGAAAATCTTGAATAATCATCAGTTATCACGAGGCAATATTGATCATTCCTAATACTTTTGTGCTTGACAGGACCGAACAAATCCATGTGCAAACGTTCAAGAGGAACAGCCACCGTGTTGATTTTCTTTGTAGGGTGTCGCTTCTTCGTTTGTTTTCCTTTCTGGCACGAGACACAGACGTCTTGAAGATGGAAGTTTTTAAGAGGAACACCATTCACTAATTCATTTGACACCAAATGATTCATTTTGCGTAAGTGAATGTGACCCATTCGTCTGTGCCAAGAGATTGAGTCTTTTTCTGTGGCTTTGGAAACGAAACAGGTTGCTTGTGCAGACGTTGTGATAGCTTGGCTCATATCAAGGACATACAGATCATTTATCCTTGGAGCCGACAAGAGAATCCATTCTTTCGGAATTTTGAAGCCGGGTTTCAGCACATAACTTCCATTTGCATCAAAGTGTACTGAGAACTGCTTATCACAAATTTGAGAAACACTAAGAAGATTGTGATCAAGTTGTTGTACGAAGTTGATCTTATCAAAGCTAACAACCCCGTTGGAAATCATTCCTTCACCCGTAATATATCCGCCTTTATCTCCAGCAAAAGCAACATAACCTCCTCTAATAGATTTAACGTCGTAGAGGAGCTTCATGTCGCCTGTCATGTGCCTGGATGCCCCACTATCAACAATCCAATGACTACTGATAGTTCCTCCTGGAACACCCTGCACATGAACTCACATGATTAGTTGGAGATGGGGACCCAAGCCATTGTGGTCTTGGGTCTTCCATTTTCATCAACAACAATAACTTCTATTCTTTGATGATTCATAAATTGTGATGGTCCCTCTGAACTTGTGGTCAATTTAGGTTTCCATGTCTGTTGAGTTTTACCAGTTTGATTGTTTGAAATTTTTGAAAATTTTGAGTTTCCTGGCTTAACAGAAACATATTGTTTTTGAACCACATCAGTTTTAAGTGCCTTTTCAATCACCTTGACTTGTTGGCGTTTCTGTTTCTTTTCCCTTTCTCTTACAAGTCGGGGATCTTGTTTTACAGAAACAGATCGCTTTTGGTGATTGTGTTCACGGGGATCATCTTCTTTGGCTTTTAATTTATGAAGATACGGACAATTTCGAATTACATGTCCAATTGTACCACATTCGAAACATGATCTTCGTTCAACAAACCCCGAAGTATCATGTGATCGTCTTGCCGATGATGAACTTTGTGATCCCGAGGTACTAGGTTTTGAACTATTTGGTTCATTTCTTTTCATCACAGTTGCTTTCTTGACAAAATCTAAGTTAGATTGGTTTTCAAACTTTTCAATTTTGTCCGTTCCCTTAGATTTCACAAAGTTCACGTTCTTGTTCTTCTTTTGATTTGGCTTCTTTTGACTTTGAGCCGGCAATTTTCCTTTTTGTTTGTTATGATTTTGCTGCCTATTCTCTGTTGGTAATTTCTGATTGCCAAATTGTTTTCTAACTTCAGCCTTTGGGATAGGAGGGCATTGTGTTACCACAACGTGTGATCCTTTCTTACCCAGAAATTTACTTGTCGAATTTTCAAAAACTTTACTGATTAAGGATTGATTTACATTCTTAATTGGAAAATCTTTGTCAGAGTAAATTTTATTATCACCAACAAGAGTATACAGCAAATCCACACTCTCCGACTCTTTTGCAGACAAGGACTCGATTGCAACAGTCTTAGCGGGTTTTGCAGGAGGATCACGCAGAATATGATTCTCAAGAGGTATGTCCTCTTCTTTTATCACCGCATCAGACTTTGCTGAATCAGTATCATCAGATTCATCATCAGAAGAATCTGCATCCTCAATCACAACTGGAGGATCCTGATTCGGTTCAGCAGAAGACACACATGTATCTGCTGACACATTTGAATCTGATGATACTTCTTTCTTGTATCCGAGTCCTGTTGCAAATTCATTAACATCTAGAGGAATAGATGGTTCAAAGAAAGTTCTATCCTCCTCGTCAGGCATGGCATCATAATTGTGTCTCACAGGTGGTGGACATTTCTTGTAGCCTATGCATGTGACATCCCGTTTCTCTTTCTGTACGTCAATGATGTGATCCAACACATAGCTAGAGCTCAAATAACTGTCTAGCTTAAGTTGGATCGCCTCACTTTCAGTTTTGACACAAGCCATTTCCTTTTGCATTACCTCAAGGCGAGTTATATACAAATTAATGTCAGTTTGTTTTCTGGAAACCATTTTTGTTAGCTCGGTTTTATCTTTCTTTAATTTCTCAATTACCGATTTAAACTCCTTTTCATGGTTTTCATAAAACATGTTGGCTTCAGTGCACTTCGAGAGATCCACGGTCAATTTCTGATTGTGGATGAATGTCACATCATATTTCTCTTGCAAAGCCTCGTGTTTGCTTTGCAATTCACACCACTTATCATTCAATGAAACATGTTTGTCTTGCAAGTCAAACAAACTAGCTTGTAAAGCATCATGTTTGCCTTGCAACTCAGACATGTTTGCCTCTAAATCAGCACACTTAACATTTAAACTATCACAGTTATCACAACTAACAGAAGTGGGTTCATTGACACATACCTGACTTGATGAACTGTCGACATTAGCCATAAAGGCTGAATGGAGAGAAGACGAAGAATAAGCAGCTTGATCCACCAAAATAGATCTTCTTTGAATTCCTGCTGCAGCTTCTCCCAATAGCCCATCAACATCTGCATCAACTGACACACTTGACGTGTCATCCAAATGATCATCGCCTGAAGTTGAGGATTCTTCATCTGAGCTTCTACTGTAACCGGAGCTGTCTTCATCTTCAGAAGATTCATCACCATTGGTGGAAGATTCTCCACCACTGGCGTGTTTAAGATCCTTGACAACTTCAGCAAAACATGCTGTTCCATCTGGAGCATCATTTCCCAACTGAATTGACCAATCACAACCTTCATCTACTTGAACCACAAGTGCCTGGTTGGCATTAGATGGTCCTGCTTGACTCTGGTTGTTGACAGGCACCAATGTGCGCTCATTGTTCCTTACTTGGTTCTGATTTGCCCTGTTGCCTTGACCTCTGAAAGGATTTTGGTTTCCATGTTGAGATGGTCTCGTACATTCACGTTTGAAATGACCACGTTCACCACAATTGAAACACTTAACAGCCTGCTTATCAAACCCATACTTGGTGTCTTTCTTGCTTTCCAAGCTGGTTCTGCCAGTTCTTTCCATGAAATCCGTTGCTCGCCTAACAGCACTGGCAAAGGCCCACTTGATGTCCATCATCTCCATCTCCTCTTTATCGATCTGCTGATAGTCTTCTTGAGTCAGATTAATGTTGCCAATCTGACCTTCCACTAATCCACAGTATGCGCTCACCAAAGTGTTTAGAAGCTCCATATGTTCTTTTGCTACTTCAACACTGACTTTAGAGAAACTTGAGGTGTCGAGCCATACTGTATTTGGCTTTGATTGCTGACTAGCCGATGATGTGCTTCCATAACATGCTTGCTGTTGAGGAGGAAGTGGATTCCCGTATAAATCTGTTGGTCCGGTAGATCGAACAGGTAATGGATTTCCGAACATATCAGTTGCTCTGATAGGTCGTTGGCTTTGCTGTTGTGGTACTGGTTGAGGGACTGGTTCAAGCGGATTTCCATACATGTCTGTTGTTGGAGGAGGATTGCCATACAAGTTAGTGCTAGACACAAACACTGTTTGAATTGGAGCGTGTGAAGAAGGTTTTGTAGAAGTGCTAGAAGTTCCATAATACATTTCAGGATTTTGTGGCACTGGAACTCTTTTTGCCTTGAGAGTTTCTTCCTGATTCTTGTTTTCCAGGAGTTGAGCAAAGTCATTGAAGTTTGTTGTAGCTAAAGTGCCATTGTACTTCATGATTTCCAAGAAAGTATTCCATTGAGGTGGCAGTGCATCTGCAAACTTTTTCACTACCTCTGCTGAAGTTGTTACAACCCCAATATTTGCCAATTCAGTCAGCAAATGATTAAATCGACTTGTCAAATCTCCTAAAGATTCATTCTCCATACAAGTAAAACCATCAAACTCTTTCTTTAGCAGGTCTTTTCTCAATTGACGTGTCGCTTCATTTCCTACGCCCCTTATCTTCAATGCGTCCCACAACTTCTTCGTTGTCTTGAAACTGACAAATTGATGATAAATATCTTTGCTTAACGCCTGAGTAAGAATGGCATACGCTTTCTTCTCTAAGTCATAGACCTTCTTCTGATCTTCCGTAAGATCGGCAAACGTAGCAGCAGATGAAGCGGCAACCTCTATTGTTTCATCAAAATCTGTGATGAAACGCAACCACAATTCTGTATTTTGACCAAGGACGTATGTATGAAATCTATCAAACCATCCCGGATATTCACTTAAGTGCATCAACTTTGGAGGCCTATTCAAACTTCCCGTTTCACTCTCGCTTAACAAAATGCTTTGAATACTTGGAGTTTGATTTGATACGAATGCCCATTGACCGGTAGATATAGCATTAGCTTGCGAGGATACAGGTACGGGAGATTCGGCCCATGCAGGAGATAACCTGGTATTGTTATACTTTCCCGAATCCGGAGACGGAGTACCATAATACATTTCTGTATTTATCGGAACACCCCACATCGAATTCATTTTTGATCAAGAAAAATTGTTACACTAGTTCTCTCGGGTTCTCCTTGTTAACAGCCAACCAGTCGAAGGATCCCTGATCGAAAGATGAGAAAAACACAAACTTGTTAAACTTAAACAGACTAGGATCGAAGGATCAACACTTGTTCGAAGGATCAACAGTGTTCGAAAGATCACTGTTGAATTTCGAACAATGAGTTTGAAGGATTCTCCAATCGAAAGATCCTTATCTTTCGAACAAGAACTGTAGATCGAAAGATGTATCCTGCGAAAAGATTCCTTGGATCGAAGGATAAGTCACAGACTTCGAAGGATGTTCGAAGGATGATTATCTATTGAACTTCCTTTGATCGAAAGATGATCTTTCGACTTCGAAGGATATCCTTCGATCTGAACTGACACAGTTGACAAAAGTGACAGGTTGGTGAAAAGGTGATGGGTTGGTGGAAATCTTTCGGCAGAAGGCAGAAGGTATGGTCAGACCATACTTTCTGCCAAAACAAGATTTGACAAATAAAATATAACTTAAAAAGTCCAGAAAAACCGGTCACCGGAGTAAGCCGGAAATTATCAAACTTCTTAAAAACAAGTTTTTAAGTTACCCAACCCGTCCTTTAACACACCCGGTTAGTTTAGAACACGTTTTTACGTCAACAAATGCGAGAAAAACACTAAAAACGGGTGCTAAACCATGTGAGTTTTTGTCCAAAACACTCCAAAGTCTTGTATAAACTCGGTTTTTAACAAGGAAAAGAGCCACGGCTCTGATACCACTTGTAGGTCCCTCGGAGGTTGAGGTCAAACCTATTCCTTGTTATGTTTAACACACTAGCAAGTGCGGAATCCAAGCTAGAATGCAAACCGGTAGTTTATATGAGAACACAAGCTATAAAGAGAAAGGTAGACACACGAGATATCAAAGTTTTCTCTTGTATTTCCGTGGACACGGTTACAGCCCTTGACCACTGAAAATAAGCTCTCTACAAGACTGAGTTCACTATCTTCTCACACTTGTCTCTCTTGTCTCTAAAATGAAGTGAACACATTACATGAGTATATATACTCATCACAGCTCGTCTGGTCGAAGGATCAGATAGACTGATCGAAAGATCATCTGTCGATCTGAAACCTATCGAAGGATCACATATACCTCGAAGGATGATATCCTTCGAGGTCCATCTATATCCATCGAAGGTTTATCCTTCGAGCTCATCAAAGGATATAAACAATCATTCGATGACTCATCCTTCGACACAAACATCTTGAAAACAATGTGCTAACTGTTTGGCCAAGTCAAACCAGGAGGATGGTTGACTTGGTCAAACTTACATCGAACACACATATTAACAAACCTAAGACGTAAACCAGACTAACACAAGACATCATTTGGTATCATGACAAAATACAGACAAAGTACAGACACAAGTGCACCAACATTCCAAAGCTAAAAACATCAGATTTTACTGAGAAAAGGCCTTGCATTGCATACTCAGGAGACATATAGCTGCTACAATCATATAATGTTATCGTAAGATAGATGAAACAAACTAGTAAAACTAGTTGTGCATTAGAGTGGAGGACTATACATACTATGTTCCGACAACTCTACGTGTTTTACCTTCGTCTTCATCCCCTCCAAATATTTTTGCCATTTTAAAATCCGCAATTTTAGGGTTTAAATTAGTATCTAGCAAAACATTGCTTGCCTTTAGATCCCTATGGATGATCCTCAACCTAGAATCATGATGAATATATAGTAGTCCACGAACAATTCCTTGAATGATCTGGAACCGTTTCTTCCAGTCCAAAAGAAATTGCCTTTTCTTGATCTAGGTTTGACACCATTCCATTGAATATATTTCAGAATTGGTAGAACTTTAGAAAATTAATTTGTTGGATTTTAAGAACTTGATTGTAGGTTAGAGAACAAACCAAAGATGTAAGAATCCAAGCCTTTGTTTGGGAAGTATTCGTAAACTAACATCTTTTCTTTCTTATGAAAACAATATCCCAAAAGTCGGACCAGGTTCCTGTGTTGGAGTTTCGCGATTAACGTTACTTCGTTCTTGAATTCTTGCATCCCTTGACCTGAACTTTGCGATAATCTTTTGACAGCAATTTCTTCGCCATTTTGTAGCTTACCCTGAGTGACACATTATCTATTAAGTGACAACCAATATATTAAACATCAAAGACCACTAATGACGATACTATACCTTATAAACGGTTCCAAAGCCACCTTCTCCAAGCTTTTTTGAAGAAGAAAAACTATCGGTTGCTTTAGTTATTGTGCTTAAATTAAACACTTGTAAATCAACATTTCCGCCAATATCCTTCTCTGTCAAAGAACTCCCTAAGGATTTCAAGCTACTTTCGAAATTGAACCCAACTTTGGCTTCATTTCGTTTGGCTGTATCAAATAATTAAAGTGATCATGAAAACTATCATGATTCTCGACGAGCCTAGCTTCTCAATAACCCAAACCCAAAAAAAAAATTAAAAAAAAAAATTAAAAAAATCAAACAATTACGGACTTTTGTGTTAGTATAGTTTCATCCCAATTTGTTCAAATTCTAGAAGAACTTGATTCATGTTACCTGGGTTTTAGACCGCATGCTTTAATTCAACCCGATTTTTTATTGATAAAACTAAACCAGTGTTCTTTATTTTATACAGTTAACTAAACAAAATAAAAATAAAAACCCTTGCAGGAAATCAGTTAAATGAACAAAATTAATAAGGTAATATAGTTTACAGAATAACATAAATTGCAGGAATTATGATTTTCTTAGTATTAACATTACTTAATCGGATGTTTGTGATTACACGTTATATATCACAAATTTTACATAATATAAAAGATTTATTGGAACGCCACTAGCGAAAGTTTTACATATAGTATTCACATCAACGCCTCTATAATATGCTCTAGCACCACTATACTATTCTATATAATTTAACTAAAAAACCACATTTTTCTCAAAATTTTGTTTATCTTCTAAAAATTTGCCCACATTTTTAATCTTCATCTTACTCACAAACAATTATCAAATTATCTTTTTATCATTTGCTGGTTTTATAAACTCACAACATTTAGTTTAGAGCTAATTAGTATGAAATATAGATATTGAATTTACTCTCTACTATATATTTTTGAGATAAAAAGTATAATGAAAAAGCTTATTTAGTTGTTAAATGAATTAAAACTCTATTATTTTCTATAATTTTAAAATTGGAGTTTTGACAACAACATTTGGGTCATAAAATTTGCGACACATGCGTTAAACTAAAAAGGTCATGATAACAATAACAATCAATAATTATAAGAATAAATAAAAAAAAAATAAGTTTCCTCCGAAGTAATAGTTTTAATAATAAAGTTCATTCTATAATAAATACAAAAATACGCAGAGGAAAATATGTTTTAATAATAAAGTTAATTCTATAATAAATAGCAAAATACGTAGAGGAAAATATATAGGAAATGCATAGGAATTTCCGAAGTCTTATTTTTCAAGAAAATGCGTCGAAAATTGCGTGAAAAATGCTTGAAATGCATTCTTACGAGGGTTTTTTTTGCCATAATTTTTTATCGCAGATGCGTCTGAAATCCATGCTTGCAACGCATGTTTGAAAATGTTTGTCGGAAACGCCGTGAGTTTTCTTTTAGTGTTAATCAATTAATTCTAAATGAACGGCATACCTTTTTTCTTCCTTAAGTAACAATAAATGAAGATACACAAGAGAAACCCAGCTGCAATTATTGACATCCCGATTACCAGAAATAGATTTCTATGCGATCTGTTTAACTTTTTTGATGAGTAGTTTGCTGAAATACAAATAACATGAAAGATTATTCCAACTGATAAAAGATCAGGCGTCCTAATTAGCGGCAACTCTTTATGTAAAACAAACAAACAATAAACAAAAAGATCCTGTCACTCATTAATGCATCCACGGTAGTAAACCAGAAATATCAAATATGACATGAACTCCTTACGTCTAAGTTATCATAAAAGATATTAAGTCACTTGGACAACCTTGTCAAACATTAATAGATCTAAACCTTTTTTTAGAACATAATAATTGGTAATAATGAGTTTAACACTTCCTGTGTTTGATGAAATTCTTATGTTGGAAGTATTGTTAAATATATCTATTTAAATATATCTATTTAAATATTTTTGTGTAAAACCAACCCACAGCTTCTTACGCCGTCCACTATGCCCCAATGACGTGGCATATTTTCAGACGTTAAGGGGCATGAAATACCGCGAAAAGGGGTGTCGATGGAGATAATCCAAGGGCGGAGCTTTTTGGAGCCAGGGAAGCCCCTGAGGCTCGCCTGATTTTTCGTATCGTAGTGTACTTTTACCAAAATTTCAAAAATATTTTTTGGTATAAAATATTAGAATTTTAAAAGTCAGACCCTCTTGTTTGGATTTGAGAGTCCCCCAAGTATTGTTAACTATATTTATTTAAATATTATTATTACCAATTACTAATGTTAGACAGTTGAATTGTGAGACTCAAAATCACCTGGTAGATTTTTGTGTGAGACCAACCCACATGTCCTTAGATCGTCCACTGTGGAGTCACACCCCAATGACGTGGCAAATGACGTGGCATATTCTCTTATGCGAAAGGGCGTGGAATACCGCAGAAAGGGACACGGATGGCAGTTATCCAAGGGCGGAGCTTCTTGGGTCGTGGGCGCCTCGAAATATTTTGTTTTTTTAGTATAGAATATTGAATTTTTAAGAATCGGGCCTCACCTTAGCATTTCTAAAACACAGCCTCACTTTCAACTCGCTTTTCTCTTCATCTCTTTCCGTTTTTATAAAATCTATACAAAAATATAAAATGTTTTGGTTGAGCAACATCGACCTGAACAACCCGTATAACCAAAACCGACAATCACCAAATACGCCCAACACACCAAATACCCCGAACATACCAAACTCTTAACCCAACACTTACCTCTTCCCTTAGAACGTCTTCACCGATTGTTATCGGTCGGGGCCGCTTGTGATGGACCATTCGAGTTACAACAAGCGCAAACAACAATTTTTTATTATCAATACACACTAAACACGCAAAATTCACAATCCACCATACCCGAAACTCAACTCGACTTTGTACAACCAACACAAACAGCTCCCTCCCGACAACAACAAAAAAGAAAGCATATATAATAAAAGGCAAACGACGCCGAACCCATTGAAAAGAGTCATGGATGGTTACGGAGGAGATAGGTTTAGCTCGTGCATGGGTGGACAACTCAGAGGAACTGACTACCAGTATTATTTGGCATTTCAAATTCATATTATGTTTTTATATATTACGTTTTTATACATTACATTTTAATTGTATTATATTATTTTAATATTATGTTTTTAATATAATACGTTTCTTATATAAATGTTTCACAGCGGATCATAAAAATGGAACTGATTTCTGGAGTCGTGTTCGTAAACCCCTTCATGAGATCATGGGGCGTGATGCCATCTACAACAACCTCGCTAACCAATGTGGTGGTCAAGCGAGCGGTTCAAATTATGTAGATTTGCTTATCTAGGGAGCCTCAAATCTACAAACAAGATAAAGGTCATACGTTTACAATGAATAAATCGTGGGAAATTTTAAGTAAAAGCACCAAGTGGAATCTTGTCCTGATTAAGGACGTGCAAGAGGCACAGTTCAAATGGTCGAAAAGTGTATCGTCCACCGACATTGGTTCGGATGCGCGATCCCATTATAATCTAAATGGTTTGGACAATGATTTTGATATTTCGGATGATCCAGTTGAAGTAAGTCGCCCAATTGGGAGAGATCGTGCAAAAGAAAAAAAACTGTGGTGTGGGTTCAAATTCAAGTCAAGTGGATCTTCAAGCTAAAATTGATAAACTTGAGGAGAGTATCAAACAATTGTCAGCACTCAAACAACAAAAGTCCGATGTCGTTGAATATGTCATTAGAACGAGAATATTTGTATCTACATTTTGAACCAAGTTTCATTAAAAACGGAGTAAGTTCAAGTATAATGTATTTTTATAATTAAATTATTAAACGGTTCATAGGTCCGTCTAGGTACTTTATATTTCTAACAGTCAACTTACCTGTGGTCTACCTATTTAATAATATAAGTTTTATATACTTTATTTAATATAGAAAATAGAAATGTCACACATATAAAAGCCAATTAATTAGTATAACATTCCAACCAATTATATATAAAATAGTTTTTTTTTAAACTATATGGGTTGAATAATTATATTAAAAATAAAACTAGTTACTAGTGATTAATTGATTTAAATAAACCTATAATTCTTATATAATAAAAATGGAAATGTTACATCTCATCACATCCGTGACAAAATTATTTCAAACTAATCACAAAAAACCAACCAATCACAACAATGCCACCTCATTCCCAACAAAAAAAAATCACAACAATCCCAACCAATCATAAAACAACCATCAAACCACCACGGCCGTGACCACCATCACGCCAATCATTATCACTACCGTAACCGTCCCTCTTCATTTGTAAACCACCATTATTACTAGATTTTAACGATCATCTCGGTTATCCTAATGTGGGATTGCTTCTTATCTAGAGTATAGTTAGCTCATCGTAACCCGATTCTTGTGCGTTTTCAGGGAGGGTGAACGAGACCCCATCCCGCTTGTCCGATGTTCAAAATATGTTTGTATTCGAAGTTGTGACATGATCGGATAAGACCAAAAATGGAGAAAGGCTTGAGGTGGTGAAGATGTTTCCTAGCCGGAGGTTTGAAGATAGGGTTATGTTTTATTTCTTAATCATAGAAGGGAAGGGGCACCCATCACACCATCACTAACTTCCAGCCAACCAATAAAATCTGACAACTCATTCCATCTAATTCTATCACACCATCTCTACATTACTGGTAGCACCCATCACTCCATCACATTCCATCACTTAACTTTTTTTTAGATTACAAATAAACAAAAAACTAACAATTTTAAAAAACATAAAATTAAATAAGAAATTCCAATTACAAAAAAATATTATCGGCGAAAGCGGGTGTCTTCATTCTGACATTCCAAAACAATATCGTCGGGAACGACTACCTAGGTCATAGGGTCAATCACACAATCTGTTGATATTTTGTTCCCCTCACACTTTAAGATCATATTCTTTAATAAGATACACGCGTACACCAAGCTCCTTAGTTTCGATTTCTTCATTACACCTGCCGGTCAATTAATTATACCGCATTTACCTTTCAAAACACCAAATGCTCACTCAATTTCTTTTTCTCACCGATTGCTGCAACTTCTTCAACATTTTCTCTTTGTGGTTAGCTGCATATGAATAAGCTTTTACAAAAACAGACCAACTTTGGTAAATACCATCAACAAGATAGTAGTCCTGTCTATATGTCTCCTTTTTTTACCACAAACGAACACGGAATTGCGATTCAATGTATTTCGTTATTGAATAACGGTGATTGATGTAGAATAGTAATGTCATTATTTGAACCGAGCACATCAAAATATGCATGGCAAATACATAAATCATTCAACGCAACCGCTTCGATCAGGACTATTGGTATTTTGTGGTCACCTCTCATAAAGTGCCCTCGCAAACTCATTAGACAGTTTCTCCAAATAAAATGTGTATAGTGGATGTTACCGAGCATCCCTGGAAGGTACCATCTAGCTTCATGTGCGGTGTAGAAACGGGTTATGTTGTGTCTAGTCGTTTTTCATAGAAACTCTGTACGGTATAACTTCGTAGTAATCGCATTGCAAAAAAATCAAGAGATTTACTTGAAGTCTTAGCAGACATAGCTAAATGTTCATCATATTCGTTGGATCATTACCGATTGCAAGTTGACGAATCGCAGATGCGCATTTTTGTAGCTTCGTGAAACCTTTTTGAAGCCATTCAAATTGAGCTTCAATATCTCCCACAATCATTAAAAGTAACTATTTCGATAAATGGAATCTCGCTCTAAACTTCTCAACTTCATACATTGTGTTTTCGAAAAAGTAATCATTCATTAGAACTTCATGAGCCGCTTCCCAATCACGATGCACAATTATTCTCTTTGATCGTCTAGTATCTTCAAGTTCCTCAGCTTTGGCAACCATTGCAAAAAAAAAAATCAAAGAGTAGGACCAGAAGAGTTGTACGAAATAGATGAGTCGGTTGAAAATGAACTTGAACCCACCATTAGTCCTTTTTTTTTTAAGTTTTATAGTGTTGTAAAGTAAGAAAATTTGTGTTTAAAATATGGTATAGGTGGAATTATTTAAAGGGAGGAAAACAATCTTTAAGGGTGTAACACTAATAGCATCGTTTGGCAACGGTCAAATTGTAGGTCCCAGTATCAGATCTCAGACACGGTGATTTCTTGTTCTGGATGGTGTAACAGGTGCGGATGATGTAATCAACAAGAATGATTTCGATGTTTAATGGGTTCGTATTGATTCGAGCAGAATTTCGTTAAAGATTACAAACATATAAGCACACCAAAACTCTCTCTCTCTCTTTATATACTCTCTCACTTGCTCATACAAGCTCTCAAATTACAAGTGACATTCCACCTATATTTATACACACAGTACCTGTACCTGGTTCTAAATGAAAGTCATGTGTGTTAACCGAAGGTCTTCTTAGGGGTTAGGGGCGCTCCACTAGTGATGGATTTTAGTGGAAATGTCCATCACTCACCACACAAACATTCAATCAAGTTCCGCCACGTCATCGAGTTTTATTCCATATACCAGTGTTGGATTTTAGTGGAAATGTCCATCACTCACCACACAAACATCTCCCATTGAAAAACAACCGAACATGTGCGGTAGTAAACAACCCACAACGCGTTATGGCTACAACGCGTTTTACTGATCACGCGTGATGGGCAAGGACGGCGGTGGTGTTCCACGGTAAACAACGCGTGGTCATTGAACCACCACGTAGCGCACCAAGTGGCCTTATTATAGCTTTCTATTGGTTGGTTATACCATTCTCCATGCGAAGGTGACTATGTACCATGCGAAGGTCCATCTTGAACGAAAGTGTACATGTGATGTCCCTTGAGCGATAGTGACATCTCTTGATATAATATTCCATACGATGGCATTCATATGGGAGTCCAAACGATGGAAAGCATGCAACGTATAATATTCAAATTATTGCACCATTTTTGTTCAAATTATGGCTGCATGTGGATATTATATTAATCCAAAAGATGGTCTTGACTTTACATCCAAATGATGGCTCCATGTTAATTAACATCTCAGTTCGTTTATCATCTCGGACTTTGGGTCACTTAAAACTTCGTTCTTCAAGTCGAACGGCTGAGGAAAGCCGGTCAATGTCGATCGTATCCGAACCGTCACTAGCGAGATACACAAAGTGCATCAACACAAATGCTTCCCCCAATTCAGTGATCGCCAACACGGAAACCACGATTACTACACTGATCACATCCACCGCGCCACTACGCCTAACATCACGGAGGTGCCCTAACCCTCTAAGGGGTAGGATAGTGTTTAATTAATATTTGTTTTTTTATGGAAAAACATATTAAAATTAAATGTTCTATTATAACTATATGTTATTCATATTAAAATTAAATGTTCTTTTAAATTATAATATAGAATCGACTTAAAAATAGATATAAAAAATGAGTGAGTGATACATAAGGATATGGATAAAGCAAAGCCTTTAAATACCTGGGTCGAGAAAGGCAAAGTCTTGGTTCAAATTAGACAGATGATAAAGACTAAACGAAATTAGCCGTTCAAAAAAAATTAACATGGTTTAACTAGTGACACTAGTACTTAATTCATTTGATAAATATTAAAAATAAGATTAGAAAAAAACATTAAGGGCGTACCTAATTCAGCTGCATCAACCCGTATATAAAAAAATTGGCCACCATCTGAAAATGTCCTCGTATCGATCATCTCCGCATGCCAAGTAATACAACCTCCATCATCGGCCCCTTTACTAATATCAGCACTTGCATACCCCATGCACGTGCAATTCCTCAAGCAAAACTCCGCACACGCTTTTAAACCCAAACTCATGTTGACACGTGCCGTCGATGTGTCGGGTACCTTTACACGGGCCAACTCAATGAACCCGTCTCCAGACTTGCACTTTTGTGTTCCAACCTTTCTCTTACACCCTTTCGAACCATTCCTTATGTACCAGTCCTGCGGTGACCGTGGCTCGTAACCAGGAAGACAATCACACTCAAAAGTAAGTGATGCATATGGATAACAAAACCCGAAAGGACCACAATGGTTATAGCCATCACACTGCTCTTTTGGGTGGGACCAGAATCCAATCCACTTACGACTTACTTCTTCCCAAGTCAGCCTCTCTAAGGTTCCGAACTTGGTAAGGACAAATCTAGACAACATGGCCGGATTGTGCATCAGGTAAACGATGGTCACCTCATCCTCATTATCTATGTAAGTACCATTACTGATATTATATTTCGTCATCCCTGGTACACCGCTCCATCCAAGACCGGTCCATGACCCCGCCCGCCAAATTCTAGCCATACCTTTAAACAAGAACAATTGGGCTGACCCAACAAACTCCATTTTATACGAATAATCTCCCACACTAGGATTCTGACTAGACTTCCAAGATGTAACCACCCTGTTTAAACCCGTGAGCTTCATACCCGGAAGATATGTATTCGATAGGTGATCAAAGCTTTGCCATGAATAAACCTCCTTGTTAACTAGGCCTTGAAACAACACCAAATTCCCCGAATCCAACAACTGAGCCGACGAAACACCATTTGCGACTCCGGAAACATTGGCTGACCAAAACAAAAAACTTTGATCTTTTTCATGAAGGATAAGGTTCCCGGTTTGATCTACGGATAGGATACCGGATGAGTTAGTGATCGGATGGTCTCTATTGTTAGACGAATATTTATAAGCTAGATCATATTATTATTATTATTATATTAACCTAGGTTATTATATGGCGGTTATAGCCAATTTTATTCATGTATATATGCGTATGTAACATAACCTTGTGAATTATCAATTCATTTTATGAACACAAATCTTCGTTCTTCGAAACCCTAAGTCTGGAATCTAACATAGTGGTATCAGAGCCACATCGATCCAATCCACGAAATCACAAATCTCTCAAAACATGAATCACTTCAAACCCAAATTCCTAAACTTACTGGACAGAATTATTATCACTGGCATATTCAAATCAAAGTTCTGTTAGAATCGCAAGAATTATGGAGTGTTGTTGATGAAGGAATTCGAGAGAGAGAACTGGGTACAAATTAAGCGACGGCAACGTACAAAGATGCGGTCAAGAAAGACAAACGGGCATTACACATCTTATTTCAATCAGTAAATGACACCATATTCGAAAGGATTGCTCTTGCAACATCATCAAAAGAAGCATGGAATATTCTACACAAATCCTATCGAGGAGAAAACCGGGTAAAAACAATCAAACTCCAATCTCTTCGATGTGAATTTGATGCATTAAAAATGAAAGAAGGAGAATTTATTGAAGATTATTTCAATAGAACAATCCTTATTGTTAACCAATTACCAATGAATGAAGAAACAATCAGTGAACAACGAATCGTAGAAAAGATCCTACGAAGTTTGACTCGAAATTTTGAGTCGGTAGTGATTACTGTGGAAGAAACGAAGAATTTAGAGAATGTTTCGACTGAAGAGTTAATGGGAATTCTTCAATCTCATGACAGGTTTAACCAACCCAGGAACGAAGCAGGAGGAAAGGGACGCGGTAAAAACAAGGGTCAAAACTGGAACTCAATCAGATGTTACAATTGTCACAGATTAGGCTACACGGCCAAGTTTTGTCAACGGAAGGATGACAGCGAGAAATCCGACAATGTATTAATTCACAAAGACGAGGAAATCAATGAACAAGATGATACAATGTTCATGATTTTCAATATGGAGGAAACAGTCAAGGATGACTGTTAGTATTTAGATAGCGGTTGCAGTAACCACATGACAGGAAACATGGATTTGTTCATCAAACTCGATGAATCTTTAAATAAAGAAGTGAGGACCGGCGATGATAAACGACTGGAAGTACTTGGCTGCGGTGAAGTATCTATCACAATTAAAGAAAAAATTCGGAAAATACCAAATGTATTTTATGTGAAGGGTTTGAAACACAACCTGTTAAGTGTAGGGCAACTTATATAGAAAGGATATGTAGTTCTGTTTAAGAAGGACCGATGCATTATCAAGGATGCAAACAATGAAACTGTCGGAGATATTAAAATGACGAGTAATAAGATGTTTCCCCTTCGTCCAGGTAGTGATCTAAACTTTGAAATGACCATGACTACCAAGGAAATGTCTGTTTTATGGCATAAAAGGTATGTTCATGTAAATATGGATACACTAATCAATATGGGAAACAAAGGATTAGTGCTCGCGTTACCTAAAATCATGAAGGACGAGAGCGTATGTGAAGGATGTGTTTCGGGAAAACAGGCAAGGAAGTCATTTCCAAAGAAAACCACATGGCAAGCCAATAAACCCTTTCAGCTGGTTCATTCCGATATATGCGGTCCTATGAGGACTGAATCGATAGGAGGATCTAGGTATTTTTTTACCTTTATCAATAATTATTCAGGAAAAACGTGGGTGTTCTTTCTCAAATATTAATCAGAGGCATTGAATTTTTTCAAAACATTCAAAGCCTTAAATGAAAGACAATCCGATCACTTGATCAAAACACAAAGAACCGATCGAGGAGGAGAATACTGTAGTAAGGCATTCCAAGATTACCTAAAGATGAATGGGATACGTCATCAACTCACAAACAGTTATACACCCCAACAGAATGGGGTAGCAGAAAGGAAAAATAGAACGTTGATGGAATTGAGCAGAAGCATGATGAATATCAAACAATTACCGAACAGTTACTGGGCAAAAGCAATAGCCTGTGCTACATATATTCTAAACCGAACTATTACCAAGACAAGACCCAATATAACTCCCTATGAAGCTTGGAATGGTAACAAGCCCAATGTAGAGCATCTCAAGGTATTTGGTTGTTTAGCTTATGCTCATATTCCAAAACAACATCGAGGCAAGTTAAATGAGAAAACAGAAAAGACGGTATTCGTTGGCTACAACGAGCATAGTAAAGGCTACAAATTATACAATCCACAAACTAATAAAATCATTATAAGCCGCGACGTAGTATTTGATGAAAATAAACGGTGGGTCATCAATTCAGAAAACTCAGATGTTCCGTTTGTAATATTCGATGCTGATGAGACTCAACCTCAAGAAGATGCAGGATCAGACGCGGTACAAGAAGAACAGATATCTACTGCTCTACCCGAGCACAGTGAATCAGTAATACGAGAAGATGAGGAACAGTATCAATAGACTGATCATAATCAACACCACGAGAATGAATCCACAACTGAGTCTACACAACAACATGAGAATAATTCCTCCTCATCAGATTCAGAGAATGAAGTCATTCGTACAAGAAGCCTAAATAACATATATCAAGGAACTAGGGCCCTCACAGAAGCAGAAGTTCTGCAAAAATACAACGAGAATCAAGTTGTTAATTTTGTTCTTTATACTAGTTCTGATCCCACATCATTTGAAGAATCCAGCAAGGACTCAAGATGGCTAGAAGCAATGGACAAAGAGATAGAGTCAACTCATAAAAATCAGACATGGGAACTTGTAGATCCTCCAACACAACAAAAACCTATTGGTGTTAAATGGATCTACAAAACAAAGTTTGATGAAAAGGGTAATGTAGACAAGTACAAGGCTAGGTTGGTTACAAAAGGGTACAAACAAAAAAATGGCATAGATTATCAGGAAGTTTTTGCTCCCGTAATTAGATTTGAAACAGTCCGATTAGTGTTGGCTCTTGCAGCTCAATATGAATGGCATCTTCATCAAATGGATGTAAAAACTGCCTTCCTAAACTGCAAACTGGAAGAACAAGTTTATATAGAGCAACCTCAAGGCTACGTTTAAAAAAGGAGAAGAGAAAAAGGTATGTTTTCTCAAACGAGCTCTATATGGTCTAAAACAAGCTCCTAGGGCGTGGTATAGTCGAATAGATGCATACTTCGCTAAAAATGAATTCAAAAAGTGCATTTATGAACACACTCTTTATATCAAAGATACAAATGAAGGAAAGATTATAATTTTCCTGTACGTGGACGACTTAATAATAGCAAGCAGCTCGATGAGATTAATTTCAGAATTCAAAAATTCAATGAAAAAGGAATCTTATTGGTCCTTAGGGGCGAACGATTGGTAGCGGAAGCGCGAGGTGTGATCTGATCGGTTCTCATTGCATAACAATATAAGTGAACATACTAAATGAATAAAAACAAGCTCCAATGACATTGTCATAATCATTTCAAAAGAACACAACATAAGTTAAATGTATTGGTTAAAAACCATCAAATGAAAATAAGTTGTCATTGTTTTATACATCAAAATGTAAGTCTTAAAATGTCAAGGCTTTGACCACTATATCACCGCAAAGAGGCGGTATATAACGGGCAAGCCCTTCAAATGGTGGCATGGAGTCTTGATACTTGCTTTCCTTGACTGAAATGTCCACATGGTCCACTAATTTCCTGAAATACATGTTAAGTTTGAAAACATCAACAAAAGTTGGCGAGTTCATGCAGTTTAGTTGTATGAGATGTATCTGTAAAATGTGAGTTGTATAAAATGTATCCATAAAATGTGAGTTGTATAAACTGTATCCATAAAATGTGAGTTGTATAAGATGTATCTGTATGTAATGATGTAGTATATAAAGCGTCAATGAAATCGTTGATCATTAATGTTTCGCGAGTACATTAATATGTGTGACGAATTAGGAAGCAATCCAAACCTAGACGATTTCGTGTCGACTACTATCGACTGGGACACAAACGCACTCTTCTGTATGGGTCCACGACCAAGAGTGGGGCTCGCCAAAACCCATTAGATCTAACCCCTTGTACCTAGGTCCAAACTGGATTAATGGTGCTTAAATGCATTGCATACTCATGAGACATATAGCCGCTACAATCATATAATGTTATCGTAAGATAGATGAAACAAACTAGTAAAACTAGTTGTGCATTAGAGTGGAGGACTATACATACTATGTTCCGACAACTCTACGTGTTTTACCTTCGTCTTCATCCCCTCCAAATATTTTTGCCATTTTAAAATCCGCAATTTTAGGGTTTAAATTAGTATCTAGCAAAACATTGCTTGCCTTTAGATCCCTATGGATGATCCTCAACCTAGAATCATGATGAAGATATAGTAGTCCACGAACAATTCCTTGAATGATCTGGAACCGTTTCTTCCAGTCCAAAAGAAATGCCTTTTTCTTGATCTAGGTTTGACACCATTCCATTGAATATATTTCAGAATTGGTAGAACTTTAGAAAATTAATTAGTTGGATTTTAAGAACTTGATTGTAGGTTAGAGAACAAACCAAAGATATAAGAATCCAAGCCTTTGTTTGGTAAGTATTCGTAAACTAACATCTTTTCTTTTTTATGAAAACAATATCCCAAAAGTCGGACCAGGTTCCTGTGTTGGAGTTTTGTAGGTCCCTCTCGAGGATGAGATAAAACCTTATCCTTGTTATATCAAACACACTAGCGAGTGCGGAATCCAAGCTAGCATGCAACCGAGACTTTATACGAGAACAAGCACAAACACAACACACAACATTCAACGATTAACACCACTTGTATTAATGCGTATGAAAGGTTCGGTTACAAGTCCAATGTTCACAGATGTATTCTGCAAACTCTCAAAGTTCTCTCGTGTGTGTGCTCTCTGTGTTCCTTATCTGTCTAACTCTCGAAATGAACACAACACACGGTATTTATAACCAATACACCAGGTCTGGTCGAAGGATCAGATAGGATGATCGAAGGATCATCTATCGACCAGAAACAGCTCGAAGGATCCATATGTACCATGAAAGATGTGATCTTTCGTGGTCCATCCATCGAAGGACATCTTTCGAGCTCATCATCATCGAAGGATAAGCCATCCTTCGTGACACATCTTTCGACACAGACACATTACAACCAAATTGTTGACTGTTTGGCCAAGTCAAACCAGGAGGATGGTTGACTTGGTCAAACTTACAAGACTAACAACGACATCGTTTTACATCGTGACCGAATACAGACAAAGTACAGACATAAGTGCACCAACAAACTCCCCCTTGGCTGTAGCTTTGTCTGGCTGTAGCTTTGTCTCGATCTTCATTCTTGTAAGTTCTCGTGTCTTCAAGTCTTCAAGGCCGAGTCGAATCGAGCTGAGTCGCGTCCACACAAAGTGCATCAACAAACTCCCCCTTGGACGCTACTCGTGATGGTTCGTCTTCTGTGACATTCATGTCGGAGGATCTTCAAAGTCTTCACGTGTCGTAAGTAGAAAGTGTATCAACAAACTCCCCATTTAACTTAGGTAGTGTGTCAATAAACTCCCCCTTAGATTGAACTCTCCATTGAGTCATGCTCGTGAATCTTTTGACTTGTCAATTCTTCAGATCCTTGTGGTGTTGATGAAGGGACAGCGGCAACTCGATCATTTTATCCTTTGAGTGCCTCCACTTCGTGTCTTCATTCCAAAGCTTTTCATCGAACATGTTCTCCTCGCCTTTAGCATCTGCACATGCAAGAAAGCTAAACGCATAATGAGAACAACCGCTTGGAATATAGTTAACATTTAAACTAACGACACATATGAGATCAAATCTCAATCAAACACCAACCGACAGCAGTTTGAAAGTTTAGAAACATATTCATTTTAATCCTTTAACTTTCAAAACTCGTTAACTTCGACTGTTTATGAAGATGCAATTGTTTTCCAGCTTACGATCAGGATTTTGGGTAGGATAGACTCGAGTTCCAACATTGGTCAATCAAAAATAAACTAGAAGAAAAATCTTTTTTTTTTTTTTTTTTAAAGTTTAAATTAAAACACACCTAAAATCTTTTTGAAATTTTCAGTTTTCAAAAGTAAAGACGGAAAGCAATAAATAAATATATACAAAGATGCATAAACAGGAAACATTAAATAAATATTTACAGACATTCTTTTTGCGAGTTTCGAGGGTAAGAGAATCATATCAGTGTACGGTCATGCCAAAACGCACTTGATGTTCTTTTAGTTAACGTTAAGATAAGCATCCTATAACAATTATCGGTATTGTTGTCCACATAAGCTCAACTTATCATTTGTAATCATGGCGAGGGGATACGTTAAGGTATAATTTATACTTATCGACCGGTGTTCAACCACATCACGACACATTCCCGTATCAAGGTATGCACGAGGGTTCATCTTACCGGTGAGTATACCGATTATCATCTGTTTGACCGTATATGATGTGAGATTCTCACTTATTTTGATTTGAAAACAAGCCCTATGTGATAAACTCACTTATTGATGAGGAACTTGATTTTCGATGCATGAGGGCACAGGAGCAAGTCCGTGAACAGGTCAGTACTTTCGTACAGCAGAGAGACGAACTTGACTCCCGGATGAATGTGATATTTTATCACTTATTTGATTTGGACATGTGATTGTTGATCACTTATTGAGGTCGAATGCAGTATGAGATATGTACACGTATGTATGGTATCATGGAAGATCTAGACTTAGTCTTTTATAGAAACAACCATGATACCCAGATGATAAGCAGCATAAAGACAGAATATTTCAGAACCTCGGCAATCTCTCAAACGAAATTTCGGTACCAAGACCATATGCCAATGAATGGTTCCCACCCAGTCTTCAGTCGATTTAAGTTTATATCACCCTGCACACTTTAAAATGATTGTGAGCCTACCGATACATCTTATATAGAGCTGCTTATCGCTTTTTCATTTAAGATTTAAAGAGGTTTAGACAGACCACTGATGTACTATCATTTTCTCTTTTTCTCGCCAGGAAACTCATTTTTGTTTTTCTATTGTTTTTGTGTTTTTGAAATTTTTCGATGTTTTTGGATTTTCAAATTTTGGATTTACTCCCCCTAAAATCAATAAACTAAGACAAATTTAAAACACAAAGGTATTTACAAGAATGATTTTCCGATGTTGGTTAACTCATGTTTTACCTCAATGCCGTTTACCAAAATTAAGTTTTGAATCAGAAATGATTTAGCAAATTTTGGAAAAATCAGTTGGCACGTCGGTAAGCGGTGCGGACCATGACAACATTGTCTGGCCAAAGAGTGCTGAACGAGATAATAATTCACAAAGCAGCTTAAATATCGACAAGTAAAGAAGAGATTAGAAATTTTAACACCGTATCCTGCAACTGCTTCGTGCATTGCAAGGAATCTGAGAGCTCTCCCAAACTGGATATCCATCCGGTGTGGATTTCAAAGTCGATTCTTTGTAGCTACTGAGAAGTCTCTTGACAGCAACAAGATCATAAACCTTTGGGTCCGGCTGGTCTTCCACATTGCACCAGCGAAGGTTTTTGTCTTTCTCTTGTAAAGTAGTGTGCGGTTGTTCAACCCATGCCAAGGCATCCGCACACCCGGTTGGTTTGATCAACAAACACATTTTCTTCAATCACACCACGAAGAAATGTACACTGCACGTTCATTTTTTAGATTGTTGAACTTCAGACGTGCTGCAGGTGCGTACATTTTGATTTGAATCTATCCCGGGAACCCGATCAAAGCCTTGAACATTCACATTTTGAAAAGATTTTCATTTTGTCGAAGCTTTTCAATCTCTTTCAAGAGACATTTCTGTTTCCCTTTCCTTTTTCTCTCCATCAAAAGGCAGCAATTTCTTCTGTTGCCTATTTTGTGCAAGGATGCTCCACTATCAACAATCTTACGACTATCGAAAGTTCCTCCTGGAATATCCTACACACTCACTCAAAAATTAGTTGGAGAGAGGGACCCAAGCCTTTGTGGACTTGGGTCGTCCTTGATCATCAAGAAAAGTGATTTCAATCACTTGATGATTAGGAAAAAGAACCTGTGGTGCTCCCCCTGACTGAATTACCTGTTTTTGTTTCCAAGCTGTTTGTCCTTTACCAGTATTTGTATTAATTGTTTTAACATTTACTGGTTTTACAGTTTTAGGTTTTGCTTGAACAGGTTTTTCTTCTTTGACCTCTGATTTTAAGGCCTTTTCAATTACCTTTTGATTCTTTTGTTTTAACTTCTTTTCCCTTTCTTTCAAGACACGTGGGTCTTGTTTCGGGGAAAATGATCGTTTTTGGTAATTGGTTTCTTGGGGAGCACTTGTTTTTGCCTTCAACTTTTGCAGGTATGGGCAGTATCTTACAATATGCCCAATTGTGCCACACTCAAAACACATTCTCCGCTCTACAAACCTCGGAGAAACATGTTGATGATCAGACGGAGAACCAGACAATGAACTTTGTGATCTAGACGTGCTTGGACCTAAATCACCTCCGTTGGTGTGTTGGGTGTAGTTATTCTGATCATTTCGTTTTAAAATTCTAACTTGTTTTACAAAATCAATGTTAGATTTATCCTGAAATGTTTCAAGTTTATCTGAACCCGTGGATCCAACAAAGTTCACTTTCGGTTCTCTTTTCTTAACAGGAGCTCTTTTGTTTTGCACCCATTGTTGTTGAACCTTAGGTGCTTGAACATTCTTGTTCTGAGCTTTCTTTCCCTGTACCTTACCTTTTCCGGAATTGACTTGTTGTTTTCGCTCAACTTGTGGTTTTTGGTTTCCGTATTGTTTTCTAATTTGTTCACACGGAATTGGATCACATTGAGTGACGGTAACTTTGTCACTTTTGTTCCCCAAAAACTTATCAGTGCATCCTTCAAAAATTTGCTCAATTAAATCTTGATTTACATTTTTAATTGGAAAATCTTTGTTAGAGTAGATTTTGCTATCTCCTTTGAGCGTGTACAACAAGTTATTTTCTTCACTGGTAAAAACAAGGGACTCCGTTGCTTTTGACATTTCAGTCTTACTCGGTTTCACTGGTGGATCACACAGGATGTGATTCTCGATTGGAATATCTGTGGTAACCGAGTGAGACTGTTGTTTCACAATTTCTTCAGATTCATCATCCGAAGAATCAGCATCTTCAACAATGGGAGGACTCTGTTCCTTAACACACGATGAATCTGCCACATTCTCAGATTCAGATTCAGATTCAGATTCTGATTCTGATTGACCCGAGGATGATGTACCAGTTGTGAACCCGAGGCCTGCTGCAAAGTCATCTAGACCGAGTGGCACAGTAGGTTCAAAACGGGGCATATCCTCGTCATCAGGCAATTTGGAGTAATTGTGATTCATTGGGGGAGGACATGATTTGAATCCCATACACTTCTTATCCCCCTTTTTCCTTTGAACATCAATAATGTGATCCAATACATAGCGGGAATTGGAATAACTTTCCAATTTCTGCTTGATTGTTTCACATTCACATCGAGCGGTTGCCAATTCTACCATCTGCTTTTCAATTGTGTCTATAAGATCATTGTTAGCATGTTGTTTTCGCAAAACGGCTTTTTGTAATTCTGAAACATCATGTCTTAATGACGCAATTGTTGTTTTAAATTCCTTTTCATTTCTGGTTAAAAACACGTTAGCTTCAGTTGCTTTAGCAAGATCTACAATCAATTGTTGATTGTGTTTGTGTGTGACATCATATTTCTCTTGCAAAGCCTCGTGTTTGCTTTGCAATTCACACCACTCATCATTCAATGAAACATGTTTGTCTTGCAAGTCAAACAAACTAGCTTGTAAAGCATCATGTTTGCCTTGCAACTCAGACATGTTTGCTTCTAAATCAGCATCTCTAACACGCAAACTATCACAGTTATCACAACTAGCTACAGTGGGTTCATCGACACATACCTGACCTGATGAACTGTCGACATTAGCCATAAAGGCTGAATGGAGAGAAGACGAAGAGTAAGCAGCTTGATCCACATGATCATTCCCTGAAGTGGAGGATTCTTCATCTTAGCTTCCACTATAACCAGAAGAGTCTTCATCCTCAGAAGAGTCACCACCATTAGCGGAAGATTCTCCACCACTGGCGTGCTTTAAATCCCTTACGACTTCAGCAAAACATGTTGTTCCACCATTTCCTCCTTCTCCAAGCTGAAGCGACCAATCACAACCCTCATCTATTTGAACCACCAGCCCCCGGTTGGCATTTGATGGCCCTGCTTGGCTTTGGTTGTTGACAGGAATCATCGTACGAACATTGTTCCTGTTCTGGTTCTGCTGGTTGCCTTGATTTCTGAAAGGATTTTGGTTTCCATGCTGAGCTGGTCTTGTGCATTCCCTTTTGAAATGACCCCGCTCACCACAGTTAAAGCACGTTACAGCTTGCTTGTCGAACCCATACTTGGTGTCTTTCTTGCTTTCCAAGTTGGTTCTTCCCGTCCTTTCCATAAACTCCTTTGCTCTTCGAATTGCACTAGCAAGAGCCCATTTGATATCCATCATTTCAAACTCTTCCTTATCCACTTGCTGATAATCTTCATTGGTTAGATTGATATTCCCAATCTGACCTGCGACTAATCCACAATAAGCACTAACCAAGGTATTCAACATCTCCATATGCTCCTTGGCTACTTCGACACTGACTTTGGAAAGGTTGGAAGTGTCTAATCTGACTGTGTTAGGATTGGAAGTGGCTTGAAAGTTTGAAGAGCTTCCATAAAACCCTTGCTGTTGCGGTTGTTGCTGCTGAGCTGTCGGTTGCACATTTGGTCTAGAAAACATCGTGTAAGCTGAAGGATCAAACTGATCTGTTGTTGAAGGTCCGATGTTTGAGATGAAGGCTGTTTGAAGCTTCGCATGTTGAGAGGCTGGTCTTTCTCCACTGATACCTCCTGCAATCCCAAAGTACATTTCTGGATTTTGAGGAGTTAGTGTTCGTTTTGCCTTAAGCTTTTCTTCTACATCCTTGTTCTCCAGTTTTTGAATCAACTCATAAACGTTGATTGTGTCTAGAACACCATTTTCTTTGAGAATTTCAAGATAACTGCTCCACTTTGCTGGTAAGCTATCAGCGAATCTCTTCACCATTTCTTGTGGAGTGGCAGTGACTCTAAAACCAAACATTTCGCTCAACAGGTGATGGAACCTTGTAGATAACTCTGCCAAAGTCTCATTTTCCATACACGTGAAACCTTCAAACTCTTTCTTCAGTAATTCTTGCTTGATCTTTCTAGATTGAGCATTTCCTTCACAACGTAACGTGAGCATATCCCACAAGCTTTTAGTAGTCGTGCAGTAAACAAACTGGTGGTAAATGTCTTTGTGAAGAGCTTGTGTGAGAATCATGAATGCTTTCTTTTCTAACTCAAATTTCTTCTTATCATCATCAGACATAGTGCTGTAAGTTTCTGGATTAGATCCTGCAACTTCCAAATCACTGTCAAATGCGGTGAAGAAGCACATCCATAGATCTTGACCTTGCCCCTGAACATAAGTTCTCAGCCTTTCTTTCCACCATCCCCAATCATTGATATGATTTAGCTTTGGCGGTTTCGTGCTTGTACCAGTTTCACTGTCGTTCTGCATCATAGATTGAATGATGTTGCTTTGATTTGTGACCAATGCCCATTGATTTGCAGTTATCATTGCTGCTTGAGGTGGGGCAATAGCCTGCATCCATGCTTTGTTGAAATCTGACGCAGATTGTGTAGCTGATGATTGCGTAGCTGCTGATTGTGGAGTTAGAGTCCACGCGCTTGGATCCCACTGACCGTTTGTTCCCATTTTATGAAAATTAATATATTAAGTGAAAATTGATTTAAAAATTGAAAAATAAGTTTTCTCCTTTTAAAAATTTAATTTTCACAAACTATGTTAAAATCTCGAAGGATAACAACCAGCCGAAAGATCAAGAATCGAAAGACCTGAAAAGCACAACCTGTAAAACTTAAACAGACAAGAATCGAAAGATCAACACCTGTTCGAAAGATAGACACTTGTTCGAAGGATCAACAGTGTTCGAAAGATCACTGTTGAATTTCGAACAATGACTTCGAAAGATTCTCCAAGACGAAGGATCCTTATCTTTCGAAATGTAACGGTAGTGCGAACAATATATCCTTCGAAAAATTCCTTGGCTCGAAAGATAACTCACTGACTTCGAAAGATGTTCGAAGGATGGGTATCTGTCGAACCTCCTTGATCGAAAGATGATCTTTCGACTTCAAAGGGTATCTATCGAATCGAACTGACACAGTTGACAAAGAGTGACAGGTAGGTGAAAAAGGTGATGGGTTGGTGAGATCTTTCGCAGAAAGTATGGTCAGACCATGATTTTTACCAAAACCAAGATTTTAAACAATAAAATATGATAAAAATACCCAGAAACCGGTACCGGAGTAAGCCGGAATTATGGTCGGAAATCACCAAACACCTAAAAAGGTTTTAAAGTTACCCAAACCTTCCCTTAACACACCCGACAAGTTTTGAACACGTTTTAACGACAAAAACAGCGAGAAAAACACTGAAAACAGAAGCAAAACCAAATGAGTTTTTGTCCAAAACACTCCAAAGCTTGTAAAAAATCCGGTTTTTTAACAAGGAAAAGAGCCACGGCTCTGATACCACTTGTAGGTCCCTCTCGAGGATGAGATAAAACCTTATCCTTGTTATATCAAACACACTAGCGAGTGCGGAATCCAAGCTAGCATGCAACCGAGACTTTATACGAGAACAAGCACAAACACAACACACAACATTCAACGATTAACACCACTTGTATTAATGCGTATGAAAGGTTCGGTTACAAGTCCAATGTTCACAGATGTATTCTGCAAACTCTCAAAGTTCTCTCGTGTGTGTGCTCTCTGTGTTCCTTATCTGTCTAACTCTCGAAATGAACACAACACACGGTATTTATAACCAATACATCAGGTCTGGTCGAAGGATCAGATAGGATGATCGAAGGATCATCTATCGACCAGAAACAGCTCGAAGGATCCATATGTACCACGAAAGATGTGATCTTTCGTGGTCCATCCATCGAAGGACATCTTTCGAGCTCATCATCATCGAAGGATAAGCCATCCTTCGTGACACATCTTTCGACACAGACACATTACAACCAAATTGTTGACTGTTTGGCCAAGTCAAACCAGGAGGATGGTTGACTTGGTCAAACTTACAAGACTAACAACGACATCGTTTTACATCGTGACCGAATACAGACAAAGTACAGACATAAGTGCGCCAACAAACTCCCCCTTGGCTGTAGCTTTGTCTGGCTGTAGCTTTGTCTCGATCTTCATTCTTGTAAGTTCTCGTGTCTTCAAGTCTTCAAGGCCGAGTCGAATCGAGCTGAGTCGCGTCCACACAAAGTGCATCAACAAGTTTCGCGATTAACGTCACTTCGTTCTTGAATTCTTGCATCCCTTGACCTGAACTTTGCGATAATCTTTTGACAGCAATTTCTTCGCCATTTTGTAGCTTACCCTGAGTGACACATTATCTATTAAGTGACAACCAATATATTAAACATCAAAGACCACTAATGACGATACTATACCTTATAAACGGTTCCAAAGCCACCTTCTCCAAGCTTTTTTGAAGAAGAAAAACTATCGGTTGCTTTAGTTATTGTGCTTAAATTAAACACTTGTAAATCAACGTTTCCGCCAATATCCTTCTCTGTCAAAGAACTTCCAAAGGATTTCATGCTACTTTCGAAATTGAACCCAACTTTGGCTTCATTTCGTTTGGCTGTATCAAATAATTAAAGTGATCATGAAAACTATCATGATTCTCGACGAGCGTAGCTTCTCAATAACCGAAACCCAAAAAAAAATTAAAAAAATCAAACAATTACGGACTTTTGTGTTAGTATAGTTTCATCCCAATTTGTTCAAATTCTAGAAGAACTTGATTCATGTTACCTGGGTTTTAGACCGCATGCTTTAATTCAACCCGATTTTTTATTGATAAAACTAAACCAGTGTTCTTTATTTTATACAGTTAACTAAACAAAATAAAAATAAAAACCCTTGCAGGAAATCAGTTAAATGAACAAAATTAATAAGGTAATATAGTTTACAGAATAACATAAATTGCAGGAATTATGATTTTCTTAGTATTAACATTACTTAATCGGATGTTTGTGATTACACGTTATATATCACAAATTTTACATAATATAAAAGATTTATTGGAACGCCACTAGCGAAAGTTTTACATATAGTATTCACATCAACGCCTCTATAATATGCTCTAGCACCACTATACTATTCTATATAATTACTATATATCTTAAAGTACAAAGTCGGTGGCTACGGCCACCGACAAAGCACTCAATAGTGCCAATTTCTTTTTGGGCTGAGGAGGAAAACTGGACGACGGTGTATGGGCCTGCAGCAAGAAAGACAACAGCCCAAAAAGTGCACATATGTAATTATATATTGCCTTGATTTTGTTTGAAAAGTCATATTATTCTTTAGAGTAAATTACTATTTTGGCTATGTGGTTTAATGAGTTTAATTCTTTCAGTTTAATAATGAATCTTTTAATATATTAGACTATAAGATTGCATTTTATAACGGTTTTGGCTCCTCACACTAACCATGTTACTTTACGGCCACTGACAAAGCACTCGAAATTACCATTTTGTCCTATAATAAGTAATAGCCATTTTTGCTCACCGTGCTCTTCTTCTTAATTCGATGGCTGGGCCGCACTTTGTGTCCTTCTTTGGCCCAATTCTCTTTTTGGATACAACTTGGATTATATTTATTATATTCTATTCTCTTAAAATAGAAATCACCGAACACTACATTATCTTACAAAATAAAAATCTGCATTAATTACTAATAATGGCAACATATGTTTGACAAGGGAACTTCTAATTCCATAATTCAGAGGCGGCGTATAAAAAAAATATAATTTTCATATGGATTACAACTATTTATATACGACTTAGTATACAAGATATTCCGTATTTTTTGATATTTCAAAATACTCATATTCTATTCTATACTCTCTTAAAATAGAAAGTCGGTGGCAAAAGCCACCGACCACTACTAAGTTATATAATTTACATTTCTGTTACACACTCAAATGTATTCCTATAATAGTTGGTTGTGTGCTTTGGTTGAGTGTTGGAATGACCTATGTTTGATCCATGTTGTTTGCAAATAATTTTCTTTTTTCTTTTTTTTTCCACCGCCCACCACTAAGTAATATAGTTTACATTTATAATAGTTGGTTGTCTGCTTTGGTTGAGTGTTGGAAGGATCTATGTTCGATCCATGTTGTTTGCAAATATTTTTTTTCCTTTTTGAATTTCATTATAAATTTTTATGTTAAACTACTTTCTTTAAACTATATTACGTATCGTTCCTTTACGTTAAAATAACTATTTTAACGTACATCTTGGTATAAATTTGAGTTGTCTACGTTTCGACGTAAACATTTTTAATAAAAATCGAGTGGGGTTAAATATAATACCTTTCCGTTAAAAAAATCATTTTACGTGCGTATTTTTACGTTCCTATCGGTCTAAATTCGAGTTATTCTACATTTCGGCGAAATTTTTTTGGAAAACAAGTCACGTAAAATATAATATGTTTTTATACTTATTTTATGATTGTTAATTGCTTCGTAAATTTTGTTCTTAATCGAGTGAAATTTAATTGTGGTTTTTTCCTTTTTTAAAAGCTCTAATTAATATCTTTTTGTTACACGTATATGTTTTTCCTCTATACCCGCTATGTTTTCTATGTATGAGTCGAGTCACCTATAATACGTTATAATTGTACGGTATACATTCGATTTATTTTACTTGACTTTACATTTTTATCCAATCACAATGCTTATGTAGGTTACATTAAGTTTAATCGGATACGTCGAAACACACGTTTTTGTGTGGTTCACGCAACACATAACATTTGAACTAATTCATTCGATGTTTACGATATTCGAAATGTGCGATGTACCCGCGCCGCAACGCGCGCGGGCAATATTACTAGTTTAACTAAAAAACCACATTTTTCTCAAAATTTTGTTTATCTTCTAAAAATTTGCCCACATTTTTAATCTTCATCTTACTCACAAACAATTATCAAATTATCTTTTTATCATTTGCTGGTT
This sequence comes from Helianthus tuberosus, assembly GCA_030545235.1. Classification (NCBI taxonomy): domain Eukaryota; kingdom Viridiplantae; phylum Streptophyta; class Magnoliopsida; order Asterales; family Asteraceae; genus Helianthus; species Helianthus tuberosus. The sequence goes on from CM060416.1 coordinate 127,056,577, forward strand.
TTATAAACTCACAACATTTAGTTTAGAGCTAATTAGTATGAAATATAGATATTGAATTTACTCTCTACTATATATTTTTGAGATAAAAAGTATAATGAAAAAGCTAATTTAGTTGTTAAATGAATTAAAACTCTATTATTTTCTATAATTTTAAAATTGGAGTTTTGACAACAACATTTGGGTCATAAAATTTGCGACACATGCGTTAAACTAAAAAGGTCATGATAACAATAACAATCAATAATTATAAGAATAAATAAAAAAAAATAAGTTTCCTCCGAAGTAATAGTTTTAATAATAAAGTTCATTCTATAATAAATACAAAAATACGCAGAGGAAAATATGTTTTAATAATAAAGTTAATTCTATAATAAATAGCAAAATACGTAGAGGAAAATATATAGGAAATGCATAGGAATTTCCGAAGTCTTATTTTTCAAGAAAATTGCGTGAAAAATGCTTGAAATGCGTTCTTACGAGGGTTTTTTTTTTCCCATAATTTTTTATCGCAGATGCATCTGAAATCCATGCTTGCAACGCATGTTTGAAAATGTTTGTCGGAAACGCCGTGAGTTTTCTTTTAGTGTTAATCAATTAATTCTAAATGAACGGCATACCTTTTTTCTTCCTTAAGTAACAATAAATGAAGATACACAAGAGAAACCCAGCTGCAATTATTGACATCCCGATGACCAGAAATAGATTTCTATGCGATCTGTTTAGCTTTTTTGATGAGTAGTTTGCTGAAATACAAATAACATGAAAGATTATTCCAACTGATAAAAGATCAGGCGTCCTAATTAGCGGCAACTCCTTATGTAAAACAAACAAACAATAAACAAAAAGACCCTGTCAATCATTAATGCATCCACGGTAGTAAACCAGAAATATGAAATATGACATGAACTCCTTACGTCTAAGTTATCATAAAAGATATTAAGTCACTTGGACAACCTTGTCAAACATTAATAGATCTAAACCTTTTTTAGAACATAATAATTGGTAATAATGAGTTTAACACTTCCTGTGTTTGATGAAATTATTATGTTGGAAGTATTGTTAAATATATCTATTTAAATATTATTATTACCGATTACAAATGTTAGACAGTTCAACTGTGAGACTCAAAATCACCTTGTTGATTTTTGTGTAAAACCAACCCACAGCTTCTTACACCGTCCACTATGCCCCGATGACGTGGCGTATTCTCAGACGTGAATGGGCATGGAATACCGCGAAAAGGGGTGTCCATGGAGATAATCCAAGGGCGGAGCTTTTTGGAGCCAGGGAAGCCCTTGAGGCTCCCCTGATTTTTCGTATCGTAGTGTACTTTTACCAAAATTTCAAAAAAAAAATTAGTATAAAATATTAGAATTTTAAAAGTCAGACCCTCTGGTTTGGATTTGAGAGTCCCCCAAGTATTGTTAACTATATTTATTTAAATATTATTATTACCAATTACTAATGTTTGACAGTTGAATTGTGAGACTCAAAATCACCTGGTAGATTTTTGTGTGAAACCAACCCACTTCTCTTTAGACCGTCCACTATGGAGTAACACCCCAATGACGTGGCATATTCTCTTATGCGATAGGGTGTGGAATACCGCAGAAAGGGACGTGGATGGCAGTTATCCAAGGGCGGAGCTTCTTGGGTCGTGGGCGCCTCGAAATATTTTGTTTTTTTAGTATAGAATATTGAATTTTTAAGAATCGGGCCTCACCTCAGCATTTCTAAAACACAGCCTCACTTTCAACTCGCTTTTCTCTTCATCTCTTTCCGTTTTTATAAAATCTATACAAAAATATAAAATGTTTCGGTTGAGCAACATCGACCTGAACAACCCGTATAACCAAAACCGACAATCACCAAATACGCCCAACACACCAAATACCCCAAACATACCAAACTCTTAACCCAACACTTACCTCTTCCCTTAGAACGTCTTCACCGATTGTTATCGGTCGGGGCCGCTTGTGATGGACCATTCGAGTTACAACAAGCTTAAACAACAATTTTTTATTATCAATACACACTAAACACGCAAAATTCACAATCCACCATACCCGAAACTCAACTCGACTTTGTACAACCAACACAAACAACTCCCTCCCGACAACAACAAAAAAGAAAGCATATATAATAAAAGGCAAACGACGCCGAACCCATTGAAAAGAGTCGTGGATGGTTACGGAGGAGATAGGTTTAGCTCGTGCATGGGTGGACAACTCAGAGGAACTGACTACGAGTATTATTTGGCATTTCAAATTCATATTATGTTTTTATATATTACGTTTTTATACATTACATTTTAATTGTATTATATTTTTTTAATATTATGTTTTTAATATAATACGTTTCTTATATAAATGTTTCACAGCGGATCGTAAAAATGGAACCGATTTCTGGAGTCGTGTTCGTAAACCCCTTCATGAGATCATGGGGCGTGATGCCATCTACAACAACCTCGCTAACCAATGTGGTGGTCAAGCGAGCCGTTCAAATTATGTAGATTTGCTTATCTAGGGAGCCTCAAATCTACAAACAAGATAAAGGTCATACATTTACAATGAATAAATCGTGGGAAATTTTAAGTAAAAGCACCAAGTGGAATCTTGTCCTTATTAAGGACGTGCAAGAGGCACAGTTCAAATGGTCGAAAAGCGTATCGTCCACCGACATTGGTTCGGATGCGCGATCCCATTATAATCTAAATGGTTTGGACGATGATTTTGATATTTCGGATGATCCAGTTGAAGTAAGTCGCCCAGTTGGGAGAGATCGTGCAAAAGAAAAAAAAACTGTGGTGTGGGTTCAAATTCAAGTCAAGTGGATCTTCAAGCTAAAATTGATAAACTTGACGAGAGTATCAAACAATTGTCAGCACTCAAACAACAAAAGTCCGATGTCGTTGAATATGTCATTAGAACGAGAATATTTGTATCTACATTTTGAACCAAGTTTTATTAAAAAAAAACGGAGTAAGTTCAAGTATAATGTATTTTTATAAAAAAGCGGTTCATAGGTCCGTCTATGTACTTTATATTTCTAACAGTCAACTTACCTGTGGTCTACCTATTTAATAATATAAGTTTTATATACTTTATTTAATATAGAAAATAGAAATGTCACACATATAAAAGCCAATTAATTAGTATAACATTACAACCAATTATATATAAAATAGTTTTTTTTTAAACTATATGGGTCGAATAATTATATTAAAAATAAAACTAGTTACTAGTGATTAATTGATTTAAACAAACCTATAATTCTTATATGATAAAAATGGAAAGGCTACATCTCATCACATCCGTGACAAAATTATTTCAAACTAATCACAAAAAACCAACCAATCACAACAATGCCACCTCATTCCCCACAAAAAAAAAATCACAACAATCCCAACCAATCATAAAACAACCATCAAACCACCACGGCCGTGACCACCATTATTACTAGATTTTAACAATTATCTCGGTTATCCTAATGTGGGATTGCTTCTTATCTAGAGTATAGTTAGCTCATCGTAACCCGATTCTTGTGCGTTTTCAGGGAGGGTGAACGAGACCCCATCCCGCTTGTCTGATGTTCAAAATCTGTTTGTATTCGAAGTTGTGACATGATCAGATAAGACCAAAAATGGAGAAAGGCTTGAGGTGGTGAAGATGTTTGCTAGCCGGTGGTTTGAAGATAGGGTTATGTTTTATTTCTTAATCACAGAGGGGAAGGGGCACCCATCACACCATCACTAACTTCCAGCCAACCAATCAAATCTGACATCTCATTCCATCTAATTCTATCACACCATCTCTACATTACTTGTAGCACCCATCACTCCATCACATTCCCTCACTTAACTTTTTTTTAGATTACAAATAAACGAAAAACTAACACTTTTAAAAAACATAAAATTAAATAAGAAATTCCAATTACAAAAAAATATTAATGGCGAAAGCGGGTGTCTTCATTCTGACATTCCAAAACAATATCATCGGGAAGGACTACCTAGGTCATAGGGTCAATCACACAATCTGTTGATATTTTGTTCCCCTCACACTTTAAGATCATATTCTTTAATAAGATACATGCGTACACCAAGCTCCTTATTTTCGATTTCTTCATTACACCTGCCGGTCAATTAATTATACCGCATTTACCTTTCAAAACACCAAATGCTCACTCAATTTCTTTTTCTCACCGATTGCTGCAACTTCTTCAACATTTTCTCTTTGTGGTTAGCTGCATATGAATAAGCTTTTACAAAAACAGACCAACTTGGGTAAATACCATCAACAAGATAGTAGTCGTGTCTATATGTCTCCTTTTTTACCACAAACGAACACGGAATTGCGATTCAATGTATTTCGTTATTGAATAACGGTGATTGATGTAGAATAGTAATGTCATTATTTGAACCGAGCACATCAAAATATGCATGGAAAATACATAAATCATTCGACGCAACCGCTTCGATCAGGACTATTGGTATTTTGTGGTCACCTCTCATAAAGTGGCCTCGCAAACTCATTAGACAGTTTCTCCAAATAAAATGTGTATAGTGGATGTTACCGAGCATCCCTGGAAGGTACCATCTAGCTTCATGTGCGGTGTACAAACGGGTTATGTTGTGTCTAGTCGTTTTTCATAGAAACTCTGTACGGTATAACTTCGTAGTAATCGCATTGCAAAAAAATCAAGAGATTTACTTGAAGTCTTAGCAGACATAGCTAAATATTCATCATATTCGTTGGATCATTACCGATTGCAAGTTGACGAATCGTAGATGCGCATTTTTGTAGCTTCGTGAAACCTTTTTGAAGCCATTCAAATTGCGCTTCAATATCTCCCACAATCATTAAAAGTAACTATTTCGATAAATGGAATCTCGCTCTAAACTTCTCAACTTCATACATCGTGTTTTCGAAAAAGTAATCATTCATTAGAACTTCATGAGCCGCTTCCCAATCACGATGCCCAATTATTCTCTTTGATCGTCTAGTATCTTCAAGTTCCTCAGCTTTGGCAACCATTGCAAAAAAAAAATCATGAGTAGGACCAGAAGAGTTGTACGAAATAGATGAGTCGGTTGAAAATGAACTTGAACCCTCCATTAGTCCTTTTTTTTTTAAGTTTTAGAGTGTTGTAAAGTAAGAAAATTTGTGTTTAAAATATGGTATAGGTGGAATTATTTAAAGGGAGGAAAACAATCTTTAAGGGTGTAACACTAATAGCATCGTTTGGCAACGGTCAAATTGTAGGTCCCGGTATCAGATCTCAGACACGGTGATTTCTTGTTCTGGATGGTGTAACAGGTGCGGATGATGTAATCAACAAGAATGATTTCGATGTTTAATGGGTTCGTATTGATTCGAGCAGAATTTCGTTAAAGATTACAAACATATAAGCACACCAAAACTCTCTCTTTATATACTCTCTCACTTGCTCATACAAGCTCTCAAATTACAAGTGACATTCCACCTATATTTATACACACAGTACCTGTACCTGGTTCTAAATGAATGTCATGTGTGTTAACCGAAGGTCTTCTTAGGGGTTAGGGGCGCTCCACTAGTGATGGATTTTAGTGGAAATGTCCATCACTCACCACACAAACATTCAATCAAGTTCCGCCACGTCGTCGAGTTTTATTCCATATACCAGTGATGGATTTTAGTGGAAATGTCCATCACTCACCACACAAACATCTCCCATTGAAAAACAACCGAACATGTGCGGTAGTAAACAACCCACAACGCGTTATGGCTACAACGCGTTTTACTGATCACGTGTGATGGGCAAGGACGGCGGTGGTGTTCCACGGTAAACAACGCGTGGTCATTGAACCACCACGTAGCGCACCAAGTGGCCTTATTATAGCTTTCTATTGGTTGGTTATACCATTCTCCATGCGAAGGTGACTATGTACCATGCGAAGGTCCATCTTGAACGAAAGTGTACATGTGATGTCCCTTGAGCGATAGTGACATCTCTTGATATAATATTCCATACGATGGCATTCATATGGGAGTCCAAACGATGGAAAGCAGGCAACGTATAATATTCAAATTATTGCACCATTTTTGTTCAAATTATGGCAGCATGTGGATATTATATTAATCCAAAAGATGGTCTTAACTTTACATCCAAATGATGGCTCCATGTTAATTAACATCTCAGTTCGTTTATCATCTCGGACTTTGGGTCACTTAAAACTTCGTTCTTCAAGTCGAACGGCTGAGGAAAGCCGGTCAATGTCGATCGTATCCGAACCGTCACTAGCGAGATACACAAAGTGCATCAACACAAATGCTTCCCCCAATTCAGTGATCGCCAACACGGAAACCACGATTACTACACTGATCACTGTAGGAACTAGGCTCACTTTTTATTAAGAAAATTAATAAAATAAATAATAACGAGACTCTCGTTATTTGTGGGAAATTCTTCTAGTACAATACCGGTTACAAAAATAAATAAACCAATATAAAATACAATTTAATTGTACCAATCTTGATTCAAGTCAACATCTTAGGAAGAACTTCAACCGCACCATCTTGTACGAACCTCCGCTGCAAGAATGAACAAACTGTCGTTGACGGTTTTGGTTGAGGATCGTGTTAGACACGGGGCCCTTAAAACAGATTTCGCGCCTCCTCTCAGACGGTCTGTTTCCAGGATACAACAACCGAAGCAGTAGTTGTACTACCGGAGATGACACTCGCGCCCGAGATTACACCGGATATAAATTGGTGTTATTGGAAAATAATGAAAAGAAGTTGAATATATTTTAGAGTACTCCTCTAAAATATGTTGTGAATGTTTCTAATAGTTTTTGTGAGATCCACTTATCTCGTATTTTTCATATGTATTAAAATATGAACCCAACGTTCATATATATACACATTCACAAAAGTTGAAACATTCTTTGCCATTAATTCTCTAATTAACGAGGCAATAAATCTTGTAATAAACAAGATTTAATTATATTAAAATGGAACTCATGTGGTCAATGAAACTGTCATATTCATTCATGACAGAATTAAACGAGTTGAAACAACTAGTTTGACCAAGTCCAACCAGCTGTTTTTGTTTCTGCTGCAAACCAGTGCGCGCGCTGGAACTGATTTGCCAGTCCGCGCGCCATGTTTCAAGGATCTCATGCCACGCCATATGGAGTCGCGCACCACACGGTTGCGACTACGCATACCAGGACGCCACCTGGTCATGCGCCATCCATACTCGCGCGCCACACGGATGCCACTATACATACCAGGACGCCACCTGGTCATGCACCATCCAAACTCGTGCGCCACTTGCATTATTCGCCATAGCCAATGACGTGCACCATGCGCCTAATGAGCTTGCACCGCATCGACATGTGCCATGCCATAGCATCCGCCTACGCCACCCAAGGTTGCGCCATGCGCGGACCCGCCATGTATCTGACCACACGCTCATGGGCAAAAATACAAAGGCGGTGTGCGAAGTTCAAAGTGCACTACATAGTGCCTATAGTCCACGGCACGCGCGCATATGTGCACGAGTAAGGGTGCTCCGCACCATTTAGGATCCCCACTAGTGTTTGCCTTTAAGGAAACAATATACAAGGAGTGCTCCTCCTTATAAACCACTTTAAGTTTTGTCATCCCACCTATGTGGGACAAGTTGACAAAACTAATCCATTTTATTCATCTTTGTTTGTTCCAACATACAACTTCAAGCTTCGATATCTCATTCATCTCAGCTCTATTTGGACATAGTTTGAACACAAACCATAAATAATTATTTATACAACACATATATAAATATTATTGATGTCCAAAATATTTAGTGAAAAACTCATTTTCACTAAAATTTCCAACAATCCCCCACATGAATGGAGATCGATTAAAACACACAAAATTCCCCGATGAAAACTCGACAGTCGATGTAAGTACCATTACTGATATTATCTTTAGTCATCCCTTACGACTTACTTCTTCCCAAGTCAGCCTCTCTAAGGTTCCGAACTTGGTAAGGACAAATCTAGACAACATGGCCGGATTGTGCATCAGGTAAACGATGGTCACCTCATCCTCATTATCTATGTAAGTACCATTACTGATATTATCTTTCGTCATCCCTGGTACACCGCTCCATCCAAGACCGGTCCATGACCCCGCCCGCCAAATTCTAGCCATACCTTTAAACAAGAACAACTGGGCTGACCCAACAAACTCCATTTTATACGAATAATCTCCCACACTGGGATTCTGACTAGACTTCCAAGATGTAACCACCCTGTTTAAACCCGTGAGCTTCATACCCGGAAGATATGTATTCGATAGGTGATCAAAGCTTTGCCATGAATAAACCTCCTTGTTAACTAGGCCTTGAAACAACACCAAATTCCCCGAATCCAACAACTGAGCCGACGAAACACCATTTGCGACTCCGGAAACATTGGCTGACCAAAACAAAAAACTTTGATCTTTTTCATGAAGGATAAGGTTCCCGGTTTGATCTACGGATAGGATACCGGATGAGTTAGTGATCGGATGGTCTCTATTGTTAGACGAATATTTATAAGCTAGATCATATTATTATTATTATTATTATATTAACCTAGGTTATTATATGGCGGTTATAGCCAATTTTATTCATGTATATATGCGTATGTAACATAACCTTGTGAATTATCAATTCATTTTATGAACACAAATCTTCGTTCTTCGAAACCCTAAGTCTGGAATCTAACATAGTGGTATCAGAGCCACATCGATCCAATCCACGAAATCACAAATCTCTCAAAACATGAATCAGTTCAAACCCAAATTCCTAAACTTACTTGACAGAATTATTATCACTGGCATATTCAAATCAAAGTTCTGTTTGAATCGCAAGAATTATGGAGTGTTGTTGATGAAGGAATTCGAGAGAGAGAACTGGGTACAAATTAAGCGACGGCAACGTACAAAGATGCGGTCAAGAAAGACAAACGGGCATTACACATCTTATTTCAATCAGTAAATGACACCATATTCGAAAGGATTGCTCTTGCAACATCATCAAAAGAAGCATGGAATATTCTACACAAATCCTATCGAGGAGAAAACCGGGTAAAAACAATCAAACTCCAATCTCTTCGATGTGAATTTGATGCATTAAAAATGAAAGAAGGAGAATTTATTGAAGATTATTTCAATAGAACAATCCTTATTGTTAACCAATTACCAATGAATGAAGAAACAATCAGTGAACAACGAATCGTAGAAAAGATCCTACGAAGTTTGACTCGAAATTTTGAGACGGTAGTGATTACTGTGGAAGAAACGAAGAATTTAGAGAATGTTTCGACTGAAGAGTTAATGGGAATTCTTCAATCTCATGACAGGTTTAACCAACCCAGGAACGAAGCAGGAGGAAAGGGACGCGGTAAAAACAAGGGTCGAAACTGGAACTCAATCAGATGTTACAATTGTCACAGATTAGGCTACACGGCCAAGTTTTGTCAACGGAAGGATGACAGCGAGAAATCCGACAATGTATTAATTCACAAAGATGAGGAAATCAATGAACAAGATGATACAATGTTCATGATTTTCAATATGGAGGAAACAGTCAAGGATGACTGTTAGTATTTAGATAGCGGTTGCAGTAACCACATGACAGGAAACATGGATTTGTTCATCAAACTCGATGAATCTTTAAATAAAGAAGTGAGGACCGACGATGATAAACGACTGGAAGTACTTGGCTACGGTGAAGTATCTATCACAATTAAAGAACAAATTCGGAAAATACCAAATGTATTTTATGTGAAGGGTTTGAAACACAACCTGTTAAGTGTAGGGCAACTTATATAGAAAGGATATGTAGTTCTGTTTAAGAAGGACCGATGCATTATCAAGGATGCAAACAATGAAACTGTCGGAGATATTAAAATGACGAGTAATAAGATGTTTCCCCTTCGTCCAGGTAGTGATCTAAACTTTGCAATGACCATGACTACCAAGGAAATGTCTGTTTTATGGCATAAAAGGTATGTTCATGTAAATATGGATACACTAATCAATATGGGAAACAAAGGATTAGTGCTCGCGTTACCTAAAATCATGAAGGACGAGAGCGTATGTGAAGGATGTGTTTCGGGAAAACAGGCAAGGAAGTCATTTCCAAAGAAAACCACATGGCAAGCCAATAAACCCTTGCAGCTGGTTCATTCCGATATGTAGGTCCCTCGGAGGTTGAGGTCAAACCTATTCCTTGTTATGCTTAACACACTAGCAAGTGCGGAATCCAAGCTAGAATGCAAACCGGTAGTTTATATAAGAACACGAGCTACAAAGAGAAAGGTAGACACACGAGATATCAAAGTTTTCTCTTGTATTTCAGTGGACACGGTTACAGCCCTTTACCAACTGAAAATGCTCTCTACAAGACTCACTTCTCACACTTTTCTATCTCTCTTATGAAGTGAACACATAACATGGGTATATATACCCAAACACAGATCGTATGTTCGAAGGATCAGATAGACTGATCGAAAGATCATCTATCGACCTGAAACCTATCGAAGGATCACATATACACCTCGAAGGATGATATCCTTCGAGGTTCATCAACATCCATCGAAGGTTTATCTTTCGAGCTCATCGAAGGATCTAAACAATCCTTCGATGCCTCATCCTTCGACACAAACATGTTACAAACCATGTGCTAACTGTTTGGTCAAGTCAAAGCAGGAGGATGGTTGACTTGGTCAAACTTACATCGAACACACATAATAACAAACCTAAGACGTAAACCAGACTAACACAAGACATCGTTTTGTATCATGACAAAATACAGACAAAGTACAGACACAAGTGCACCAACAAACTCCCCCTTGGCTGTAGCTTTGTCTCGATCTTTGTGTCTTCAAGTCTTTGACGTCCTTTCAAGTCTTCAATGTCGGAGGATCTTTAAAGTCTTCACGTCTTGAAAGCAGAAAGTGTACCAACAAACTCCCCGTTTCATGTAGGAAGTGTGTTGACAAACTCCCCCTTAACATAAGCTCCCCCTTGAGTTATGTTCGTGAAAGTCTTGATCTTTACAACTTGAGATCCTTGTGGTGTTGATGATGGCCAGCGGCAACTCGATATCCTTCGTCATTTGAGTGCCTTCACGCCGTGTCTTCATTCCGAAGCTTGTCATCGACCATGTTCTCCTTGCCTTTAGAATCTGCACATGCAAGAAATCTAAACGCGTAATGAGAACAACTGCTTGGAATATCGTAACATAAACAAACGACACACGTGTGACCATTGTTTAATCAAACACCGTCCGACAGTTTGAAAGTTTAATAAATTTATCAATTTTAGTTTTAACTTTCAACACTTTGCAAATTTCGACCGTTTATGAAGATTTAGTCAGTTCGGTTTTCGTTCAGGTTTCAGGTAACGAAGACTCGAGCTCCAACATCGTACGATCGAAAATAAAATAGAAATAAAATCTTTTTGGCTTTTATAAAGTTTATATTAAAACACACCTAAAATCTTTTTGGACTTTTTGAATATTTCAAAAGTAAAGACTGAAAGCAGTAAATAAATATATACAAAGATGCAGAAACTGAAAGCATTAAATAAATATTTACAGACATTCTTTTTGCGAGTTTCGAGGGTAAGAGAATCATATCAGTGTACGGTCATGCCAAAACGCTCTTGTTGTTCAATTAGTTAACATTAAGATAAGCATCCTATAACAATTATCGGTATTGTTGTCCACTTAAGCTCAACTTATCAGATGTAATCATGGCGAGGGGATACGTTAGTGTATGATTTATACTTACCGACCGGTGTTCATCCACATCACGACACATTCCCGTATCAAGGTATGCACGAGGGTTCATCTTACCGGTGAGTATACCGATTATCATCTGTTTGACCGTATATGATGTGACATTCTCACTTATTTTGATTGAAAACAAGCCCTATGTGTTAGAATCACTTATTGATGAGGAACTTGATTTTCGATGCATGAGGGCACAGGAGCAAGTCCGTGAACAGGTCAGTACTTTCGTACAGCAGAGAGACGAACTTGACTCCCGGAAAGATGTGATATATTATCACTTATTTGTTTGAACATGTGATTGTTGATCACTTATTGAGGTCGAACACATGTGATTTAGTAAACGGTTAGATTTACTAAATCGGGCACCATGGCTCTGATACCACTTGTAGGTCCCTCGGAGGTTGAGGTCAAACCTATTCCTTGTTATGCTTAACACACTAGCAAGTGCGGAATCCAAGCTAGAATGCAAACCGGTAGTTTATATGAGAACACGAGCTACAAAGAGAAAGGTAGACACACGAGATATCAAAGTTTTCTCTTGTATTTCAGTGCACACAGTTACAGCCCTTTACCAACTGAAAATGCTCTCTACAAGACTCACTTCTCACACTTGTCTATCTCTCTTATGAAGTGAACACATAACATGGGTATATATACCCAAACACAGATCGTCTGGTCGAAGGATCAGATAGACTGATCGAAAGATCATCTATCGACCTGAAACCTATCGAAGGATCACATATACACCTCGAAGGATGATATCCTTCGAGGTTCATCAACATCCATCGAAGGTTTATCTTTCGAGCTCATCGAAGGATCTAAACAATCCTTCGATGCCTCATCCTTCGACACAAACATGTTACAAACCATGTGCTAACTATTTGGTCAAGTCAAAGCAGGAGGATGGTTGACTTGGTCAAACTTACATCGAACACACATAATAACAAACCTAAGACGTAAACCAGACTAACACAAGACATCGTTTTGTATCATGACAAAATACAGACAAAGTACAGACACAAGTGCACCAACACGATATATGCGGTCCTATGAGGACTGAATCGATAGGAGGATCTAGGTATTTTTTTACCTTTATCAATAATTATTCAGGAAAAACGTGGGTGTTCTTTCTCAAATATTAATCAGAGGCATTGAATTTTTTCAAAACATTCAAAGCCTTAAATGAAAGACAATCCGATCACTTGATCAAAACACTAAGAACCGATCGAGGAGGAGAATACTGTATTAAGGCATTCCAAGATTACCTAAAGATGAATGGGATACGTCATCAACTCACAAACAGTTATACACCCCAACAGAATGGGGTAGCAGAAAGGAAAAATAGAACGTTGATGGAATTGAGCAGAAGCATGATGAATATCAAACAATTACCGAACAGTTACTGGGCAAAAGCAATAGCCTGTGCTACATATATTCTAAACCGAACTATTACCAAGACAAGACCCAATATAACTCCCTATGAAGCTTGGAATGGTAACAAGCCCAATGTAGAGCATCTCAAGGTATTTGGTTGTTTAGCTTATGCTCATATTCCAAAACAACATCGAGGCAAGTTAAATGAGAAAATAGAAAAGACGGTATTCGTTGGCTACAACGAGCATAGTAAAGGCTACAAATTATACAATCCACAAACTAATAAAATCATTATAAGCCGCGACGTAGGATTTGATGAAAATAAACGGTGGGTCATCAATTCAGAAAATTCAGATGTTCCGTTTGTAATATTCGATGCCGATGAGACTCAACCTCAAGAACATGCAGGATCAGACGCGGTACAAGAAGAACAGATATCTACTGCTCTACCCGAGCACAGTGAATCAGTAATACGAGAAGATGAGGAACAGTATCAAGAGACTGATCATAATCAACACCACGAGAATGAATCCACAACTGAGTCTGCACAACAACATGAGAATAATTCCTCCTCATCAGATTCAGAGAATGAAGTCATTCGTACAAGAAGCCTAAATAACATATATCAAGGAACTAGGGCCCTCACAGAAGCAGAAGTTCTGCAAAAATACAACGAGAATCAAGTTGTTAATTTTGTTCTTTATACTAGTTCTGATCCCACATCATTTGAAGAATCCAGCAAGGACTCAAGATGGCTAGAAGCAATGGACAAAGAGATAGAGTCCATTCATAAAAATCAGACATGGGAACTTGTAGATCCTCCAACACAACAAAAACCTATTGGTGTTAAATGGATCTACAAAACAAAGTTTGATGAAAAGGGTAATGTAGACAAGTACAAGGCTAGGTTGGTTGCAAAAGGGTACAAACAAAAATATGGCATAGATTATCAGGAAGTTTTTGCTCCCGTAATTAGATTTGAAACAGTCCGATTAGTGTTGGCTCTTGCAGCTCAATATGAATGGCATCTTCATCAAATGGATGTAAAAACTGCCTTCCTAAACGGCAAACTGGAAGAACAAGTTTATATAGAGCAACCTCAAGGCTACGTTAAAAAAGGAGAAGAGAAAAAGGTATGTTTTCTCAAACGAGCTCTATATGGTCTAAAACAAGCTCCTAGGGCGTGGTATAGTCGAATAGATGCATACTTCGCTAAAAATGAATTCAAAAAGTGCATTTATGAACACACTCTTTATATCAAAGATACAAATGAAGGAAAGATTATAATTTTCCTGTACGTGGACGACTTAATAATAGCAAGCAGCTCGATGAGATTAATTTCAGAATTCAAAAATTCAATGAAAAAGGAATCTTATTGGTCCTTAGGGGCGAACGATTGGTAGCGGAAGCGCGAGGTGTGATCTGATCGGTTCTCATTGCATAACAATATAAGTGAACATACTAAATGAATAAAAACAAGCTCCAATGACATTGTCATAATCATTTCAAAAGAACGCAACATAAGTTAAATGTATTGGTTAAAAACCATCAAATGAAAATAAGTTGTCATTGTTTTATACATCAAAATGTAAGTCTTAAAATGTCAAGGCTTTGACCACTATATCACCGCAAAGAGGCGGTATATAACGGGCAAGCCCTTCAAATGGTGACATGGAGTCTTGATACTTGTTTTCCTTGACTGAAATGTCCACATGGTCCACTAATTTGCTGAAATACATGTTAAGTTTGAAAACATCAACAAAAGTTGGCGAGTTCATGCAGTTTAGTTGTATGAGATGTATCTGTAAAATGTGAGTTGTATAAAATGAATCCATAAAATGTGAGTTGTATAAACTGTATCCATAAAATGTGAGTTGTATAAGATGTATCTGTATGTAATGATGTAGTATATAAAGCGTCAATGAAATCGTTGATCATTAATGTTTCGCGAGGACATTAATATGTGTGACGAATTAGGAAGCAATCCAAACCTAGACGATTTCGTGTCGACTACTATCGACTGGGACACAAACGCACTCTTCTGTATGGGTCCACGACCAAGAGTGGGGCTCGCCAAAACCCATTAGATCTAACCCCTTGTACCTAGGTCCAAACTGGATTAATGGTGCTTAAATGCATTGCATACTCAGGAGACATATAGCCGCTACAATCATATAATGTTATCGTAAGATAGATGAAACAAACTAGTAAAACTAGTTGTGCATTAGAGTGGAGGACTATACATACTATGTTCCGACAACTCTACGTGTTTTACCTTCGTCTTCATCCCCTCCAAATATTTTTGCCATTTTAAAATCCGCAATTTTAGGGTTTAAATTAGTATCTAGCAAAACATTGCTTGCCTTTAGATCCCTATGGATGATCCTCAACCTAGAATCATGATGAAGATATAGTAGTCCACGAACAATTCCTTGAATGATCTGGAACCGTTTCTTCCAGTCCAAAAGAAATGCCTTTTCTTGATCTAGGTTTGACACCATTCCAATGAATATATTTCAGAATTGATAGAACTTTAGAAAATTAATTTGTTGGATTTTAAGAACTTGATTGTAGGTTAGAGAACAAACCAAAGATGTAAGAATCCAAGCCTTTGTTTGGGAAGTATTCGTAAACTAACATCTTTTCTTTCTTATGAAAACAATATCCCAAAAGTCGGACCAGGTTCCTGTGTTGGAGTTTCGCGATTAACGTCACTTCGTTCTTGAATTCTTGCATCCCTTGACCTGAACTTTGCGATAATCTTTTGACAGCAATTTCTTCGCCATTTTGTAGCTTACCCTGAGTGACACATTATCTATTAAGTGACAACCAATATATTAAACATCAAAGACCACTAATGACGATACTATACCTTATAAACGGTTCCAAAGCCACCTTCTCCAAGCTTTTTTGAAGAAGAAAAACTATCGGTTGCTTTAGTTATTGTGCTTAAATTAAACACTTGTAAATCAACGTTTCCGCCAATATCCTTCTCTGTCAAAGAACTTCCAAAGGATTTCATGCTACTTTCGAAATTGAACCCAACTTTGGCTTCATTTCGTTTGGCTGTATCAAATAATTAAAGTGATCAGGAAAACTATCATGATTCTCGACGAGCGTAGCTTCTCAATAACCCAAACCCAAAAAAAAATTAAAAAAATCAAACAATTACGGACTTTTGTGTTAGTATAGTTTCATCCAAATTTGTTCAAATTCTAGAAGAACTTGATTCATGTTACCTGGGTTTTAGACCGCATGCTTTAATTCAACCCGATTTTTTATTGATAAAACTAAACCAGTGTTCTTTATTTTATACAGTTAACTAAACAAAATAAAAATAAAAACCCTTGCAGGAAATCAGTTAAATGAACAAAATTAATAAGGTAATATAGTTTACAGAATAACATAAATTGCAGGAATTATGAGTTTCTTAGTATTAACATTACTTAATCGGATGTTTGTGATTACACGTTATATATCACAAATTTTACATAATATAAAAGATTTATTGGAACGCCACTAGCGAAAGTTTTACATATAGTATTCACATCAACGCCTCTATAATATGCTCTAGCACCACTATACTATTCTATATAATTTAACTAAAAAACCACATTTTTCTCAAAATTTTGTTTATCTTCTAAAAATTTGCCCACATTTTTAATCTTCATCTTACTCACAAACAATTATCAAATTATCTTTTTATCATTTGCTGGTTTTATAAACTCACAACATTTAGTTTAGAGCTAATTAGTATGAAATATAGATATTGAATTTACTCTCTACTATATATTTTTGAGATAAAAAGTATAATGAAAAAGCTAATTTAGTTGTTAAATGAATTAAAACTCTATTATTTTCTATAATTTTAAAATTGGAGTTTTGACAACAACATTTGGGTCATAAAATTTGCGACACATGCGTTAAACTAAAAAGGTCATGATAACAATAACAATCAATAATTATAAGAATAAATAAAAAAAAATAAGTTTCCTCCGAAGTAATAGTTTTAATAATAAAGTTCATTCTATAATAAATACAAAAATACGCAGAGGAAAATATGTTTTAATAATAAAGTTAATTCTATAATAAATAGCAAAATACGTAGAGGAAAATATATAGGAAATGCATAGGAATTTCCGAAGTCTTATTTTTCAAGAAAATGCGTCGAAAATTGCGTGAAAAATGCTTGAAATGCGTTCTTACGAGGGTTTTTTTTGCCATAATTTTTTATCGCAGATGCGTCTGAAATCCATGCTTGCAACACATGTTTGAAAATGTTTGTCGGAAACGCCGTGAGTTTTCTTTTAGTGTTAATCAATTAATTCTAAATGAACGGCATACCTTTTTTCTTCCTTAAGTAACAATAAATGAAGATACACAAGAGAAACCCAGCTGCAATTATTGACATCCCGATGACCAGAAATAGATTTCTATGCGATCTGTTTAGCTTTTTTGATGAGTAGTTTGCTGAAATACAAATAACATGAAAGATTATTCCAACTGATAAAAGATCAGGCGTCCTAATTAGCGGCAACTCTTTATGTAAAACAAACAAACAATAAACAAAAAGACCCTGTCAATCATTAATGCATCCACGGTAGTAAACCAGAAATATGAAATATGACATGAACTCCTTACGTCTAAGTTATCATAAAAGATATTAAGTCACTTGGACAACCTTGTCAAACATTAATAGATCTAAACCTTTTTTAGAACATAATAATTGGTAATAATGAGTTTAACACTTCCTGTGTTTGATGAAATTCTTATGTTGGAAGTATTGTTAAATATATCTATTTAAATATTATTATTACCGATTACAAATGTTAGACAGTTGAACTGTGAGACTCAAAATCACCTTGTTGATTTTTGTGTAAAACCAACCCACAGCTTCTTACACCGTCCACTATGCCCCAATGACGTGGCATATTTTCAGACGTGAAGGGGCATGGAATACCGCGAAAAGGGGTGTCGATGGAGATAATCCAAGGGCGGAGCATTTTGGAGCCAGGGAAGCCCCTGAGGCTCGCCTGATTTTTCGTATCGTAGTGTACTTTTACCAAAATTTCAAAAATATTTTTTGGTATAAAATATTAGAATTTTAAAAGTCAGACCCTCTGGTTTGGATTTGAGAGTCCCCCAAGTATTGTTAACTATATTTATTTAAATATTATTATTACCAATTACTAATGTTTGACAGTTGAATTGTGAGACTCAAAATCACCTGGTAGATTTTTGTGTGAAACCAACCCACTTCTCCTTAGACCGTGCACTATGGAGTAACATCCCAATGACGTGGCATATTCTCTTATGCGATAGGGTGTGGAATACCGCAGAAAGGGAAGTGGATGGCAGTTATCCAAGGGCGGAGCTTCTTGGGTCATGGGCGCCTCGAAATATTTTGTTTTTTTAGTATAGAATATTGAATTTTTAAGAATCGGGCCTCACCTCAGCATTTCTAAAACACAGCCTCACTTTCAACTCGCTTTTCTCTTCATCTCTTTCCGTTTCTATAAAATCTATACAAAAATATAAAATGTTTCGGTTGAGCAACATCGACCTGAACAACCCGTATAACCAAAACCGACAATCACCAAATACGCCCAACACACCAAATACCCCAAACATACCAAACTCTTAACCCAACACTTACCTCTTCCCTTAGAACGTCTTCACCGATTGTTATCGGTCGGGGCCGCTTGTGATGGACCATTCGAGTTACAACAAGCTTAAACAACAATTTTTTATTATCAATACACACTAAACACGCAAAATTCACAATCCACCATACCCGAAACTCAACTCGACTTTGTACAACCAACACAAATAACTCCCTCCCGACAACAACAAAAAAGAAAGCATATATAATAAAAGGCAAACGACGCCGAACCCATTGAAAAGAGTCGTGGATGGTTACGGAGGAGATAGGTTTAGCTCGTGCATGGGTGGACAACTCAGAGGAACTGACTACGAGTATTATTTGGCATTTCAAATTCATATTATGTTTTTATATATTACGTTTTTATACATTACATTTTAATTGTATTATATTTTTTTAATATTATGTTTTTAATATAATACGTTTCTTATATAAATGTTTCACAGCGGATCGTAAAAATGGAACCGATTTCTGGAGTCGTGTTCGTAAACCCCTTCATGAGATCATGGGGCGTGATGCCATCTACAACAACCTCGCTAACCAATGTGGTGGTCAGGCGAGCCGTTCAAATTATGTAGATTTGCTTATCTAGGGAGCCTCAAATCTACAAACAAGATAAAGGTCATACGTTTACAATGAATAAATCGTGGGAAATTTTAAGTAAAAGAACCAAGTGGAATCTTGTCCTTATTAAGGACGTGCAAGAGGCACAGTTCAAATGGTCGAAAAGCGTATCGTCCACCGACATTGGTTCGGATGTGCGATCCCATTATAATCTAAATGGTTTGGACGATGATTTTGATATTTCGGATGATCCAGTTGAAGTAAGTCGCCCAGTTGGGAGAGATCGTGCAAAAGAAAAAAAACTGTGGTGTGGGTTCAAATTCAAGTCAAGTGGATCTTCAAGCTAAAATTGATAAACTTGACGAGAGTATCAAACAATTGTCAGCACTCAAACAACAAAAGTCCGATGTCGTTGAATATGTCATTAGAACGAGAATATTTGTATCTAAATTTTGAACCAAGTTTTATTAAAAAAAACGGAGTAAGTTCAAGTATAATGTATTTTTATAAAAAAAACGGTTCATAGGTCCGTCTATGTACTTTATATTTCTAACAGTCAACTTACCTGTGGTCTACCTATTTAATAATATAAGTTTTATATACTTTATTTAATATAGAAAATAGAAATGTCACACATATAAAAGCCAATTAATTAGTATAACATTACAACCAATTATATATAAAATAGTTTTTTTTAAACTATATGGGTCGAATAATTATATTAAAAATAAAACTAGTTACTAGTGATTAATTGATTTAAACAAACCTATAATTCTTATATGATAAAAATGGAAAGGCTACATCACATCACATCCATGACAAAATTATTTCAAACTAATCACAAAAAACCAACCAATCACAACAATGCCACCTCATTCCCCACAAAAAAAAATCACAACAATCCCAACCAATCATAAAACAACCATCAAACCACCACGGCCGTGACCACCATTATTACTAGATTTTAACAATTATCTCGGTTATCCTAATGTGGGATTGCTTCTTATCTAGAGTATAGTTAGCTCATCGTAACCCGATTCTTGTGCGTTTTCAGGGAGGGTGAACGAGACCCCATCCCGCTTGTCTGATGTTCAAAATCTGTTTGTATTCGAAGTTGTGACATGATCAGATAAGACCAAAAATGGAGAAAGGCTTGAGGTGGTGAAGATGTTTGCTAGCCGGTGGTTTGAAGATAGGGTTATGTTTTATTTCTTAATCACAGAGGGGAAGGGGCACCCATCACACCATCACTAACTTCCAGCCAACCAATCAAATCTGACATCTCATTCCATCTAATTCTATCACACCATCTCTACATTACTTGTAGCACCCATCACTCCATCACATTCCCTCACTTAACTTTTTTTTAGATTACAAATAAACGAAAAACTAACACTTTTAAAAAACATAAAATTAAATAAGAAATTCCAATTACAAAAAAATATTAATGGCGAAAGCGGGTGTCTTCATTCTGACATTCCAAAACAATATCGTCGGGAACGACTACCTAGGTCATAGGGTCAATCACACAATCTGTTGATATTTTGTTCCCCTCACACTTTAAGATCATATTCTTTAATAAGATACATGCGTACACCAAGCTCCTTATTTTCGATTTCTTCATTACACCTGCCGGTCAATTAATTATACCGCATTTACCTTTCAAAACACCAAATGCTCACTCAATTTCTTTTTCTCACCGATTGCTGCAACTTCTTCAACATTTTCTCTTTGTGGTTAGCTGCATATGAATAAGCTTGTACAAAAACAGACCAACTTGGGTAAATACCATCAACAAGATAGTAGTCGTGTCTATATGTCTCCTTTTTTACCACAAACGAACACGGAATTGCGATTCAATGTATTTCGTTATTGAATAACGGTGATTGATGTAGAATAGTAATGTCATTATTTGAACCGAGCACATCAAAATATGCATGGAAAATACATAAATCATTCGACGCAACCGCTTCGATCAGGACTATTGGTATTTTGTGGTCACCTCTCATAAAGTGGCCTCGCAAACTCATTAGACAGTTTCTCCAAATAAAATGTGTATAGTGGATGTTACCGAGCATCCCTGGAAGGTACCATCTAGCTTCATGTGCGGTGTACAAACGGGTTATGTTGTGTCTAGTCGTTTTTCATAGAAACTCTGTACGGTATAACTTCGTAGTAATTGCATTGCAAAAAAATCAAGAGATTTACTTGAAGTCTTAGCAGACATAGCTAAATATTCATCATATTCGTTGGATCATTACCGATTGCAAGTTGACGAATCGTAGATGCGCATTTTTGTAGCTTCGTGAAACCTTTTTGAAGCCATTCAAATTGCGCTTCAATATCTCCCACAATCATTAAAAGTAACTATTTCGATAAATGGAATCTCGCTCTAAACTTCTCAACTTCATACATCGTGTTTTCGAAAAAGTAATCATTCATTAGAACTTCATGAGCCGCTTCCCAATCACGATGCCCAATTATTCTCTTTGATCGTCTAGTATCTTCAAGTTCCTCAGCTTTGGCAACCATTGCAAAAAAAAAAAAAAAAAATCATGAGTAGGACCAGAAGAGTTGTACGAAATAGATGAGTCGGTTGAAAATGAACTTGAACCCTCCATTAGTCCTTTTTTTTTTTAAGTTTTAGAGTGTTGTAAAGTAAGAAAATTTGTGTTTAAAATATGGTATAGGTGGAATTATTTAAAGGGAGGAAAACAATCTTTAAGGGTGTAACACTAATAGCATCGTTTGGCAACGGTCAAATTGTAGGTCCCGGTATCAGATCTCAGACACGGTGATTTCTTGTTCTGGATGGTGTAACAGGTGCGGATGATGTAATCAACAAGAATGATTTCGATGTTTAATGGGTTCGTATTGATTCGAGCAGAATTTCGTTAAAGATTACAAACATATAAGCACACCAAAACTCTCTCTCTCTTTATATACTCTCTCACTTGCTCATACAAGCTCTCAAATTACAAGTGACATTCCACCTATATTTATACACACAGTACCTGTACCTGGTTCTAAATGAAGGTCATGTGTGTTAACCGAAGGTCTTCTTAGGGGTTAGGGGCGCTCCACTAGTGATGGATTTTAGTAGAAATGTCCATCACTCACCACACAAACATTCAATCAAGTTCCGTCACGTCGTCGAGTTTTATTCCATATACCAGTGATGGATTTTAGTGGAAATGTCCATCACTCACCACACAAACATCTCCCATTGAAAAACAACCGAACATGTGCGGTAGTAAACAACCCACAACGCGTTATGGCTACAACGCGTTTTACTGATCACGTGTGATGGGCAAGGACGGCGGTGGTGTTCCACGGTAAACAACGCGTGGTCATTGAACCACCACGTAGCGCACCAAGTGGCCTTATTATAGCTTTCTATTGGTTGGTTATACCATTCTCCATGCGAAGGTGACTATGTACCATGCGAAGGTCCATCTTGAACGAAAGTGTACATGTGATGTCCCTTGAGCGATAGTGACATCTCTTGATATAATATTCCATACGATGGCATTCATATGGGAGTCCAAACGATGGAAAGCATGCAACGTATAATATTCAAATTATTGCACCATTTTTGTTCAAATTATGGCAGCATGTGGATATTATATTAATCCAAAAGATGGTCTTGACTTTACATCCAAATGATGGCTCCATGTTAATTAACATCTCAGTTCGTTTATCATCTCGGACTTTGGGTCACTTAAAACTTCGTTCTTCAAGTCGAACGGCTGAGGAAAGCCGGTCAATGTCGATCGTATCCGAACCGTCTCTAGCGAGATACACAAAGTGCATCAACACAAATGCTTCCCCCAATTCAGTGATCGCCAACACGGAAACCACGATTACTACACTGATCACATCCACAGCGCCACTACGCCTCACATCACGGAGGTGCCCTAACCCTCTAAGGGGTAGGATAGTGTTTAATTAATATTTTTTTTTTATGGAAAAACATATTAAAATTAAATGTTCTATTATAACTATATGTTATTCATACTAATTAATAATAGTTAACAATATATAGTCTATTCTTTTAAATTATAATATAGAATCGACTTAAAAATAGATATAAAAAATGAGTGAGTGAAACATAAGGATATGGATAAAGCAAAGCCTTTAAATACCTGGGTCGAGAAAGGCAAAGTCTTGGTTCAAATTAGACAGATGATAAAGACTAAAAGAAATTAGCCGTTCAAAAAAATTAACATGGTTTAACTAGTGACACTAGTACTTAATTCATTTGATAAATATTAAAAATAAGATTAGAAAAAAGCATTAAGGGCGTACCTAATTCAGCTGCATCAACCCGTATATAAAAAAATTGGCCACCATCTGAAAATGTCCTCGTATCGATCATCTCCCCGTGCCAAGTAATACAACCTCCATCATCGGCCCCTTGACTAATATCAGCACTTGCATACCCCATGCACGTGCAATTCCTCAAGCAAAACTCCGCACACGTTTTTAAACCCAAACTCATGTTGACACGTGCCGTCGATGTGTCGGGTACCTTTACACGGGCCAACTCAATGAACCCGTCTCCAGACTTGCACTTTTGTGTTCCAACCTTTCTCTTACACCCTTTCGAACCATCCCTTATGTACCAGTCCTGCGGTGACCGTGGCTCGTAACCAGGAAGACAATCACACTCAAAAGTAAGTGATGCATATGGATAACAAAACCCGAAAGGACCACAATGGTTATAGCCATCACACTGGTCTTTTGGGTGGGACCAGAATCCAATCCACTTACGACTTACTTCTTCTCAAGTCAGCCTCTCTAAGGTTCCGAACTCGGTAAGGACAAATCTAGACAACATGGTCGGATTGTGCATCAGGTAAACGATGGTCACCTCATCCTCATTATCTATCTAAGTACCATTACTGATATTATCTTTCGTCATCCCTGGTACACCACTCCATCCAAGACCGGTCCATGACCCCGCCCGCCAAATTCTAGCCATACCTTTAAACAAGAACAACTAGGCTGACCCAACAAACTCCATTTTATACGAATAATCTCCCACACTGGGATTCTGACTAGACTTCCAAGATGTAACCACCCTGTTTAAACCCGTTTTCCTATCTAATCCGAGCTTCATACCCGGAAGATATGTATTCGATAGGTGATCAAAGCTTTGCCATGAATAAACCTCCTTGTTAACTAGGCCTTGAAACAACACCAAATTCCCCGAATCCAACAACTGAGCCGACGAAACACCATTTGCGACTCCGGAAACATTGGTTGACCAAAACAAAAAACTTTGATCTTTTTCATGAAGGATAAGGTTCCCAGTTTGATCTACGGATAGGATACCGGATGAGTTAGTGATCGGATGGTCTCTATTGTTAGACGAATATTTATAAGCTAGATCATATTATTATTATTATTATATTAACCTAAGTTATTATATGGCGGTTATAGCCAATTTTATTCATGTATATATACGTATGTAACATAACCTTGTGAATTATCAATTCATTTTAAGAACACAAATCTTCGTTCTTCGAAACCCTAAGTCTGGAATCTAACATAGTGGTATCAGAGCCACATCGATCCAATCCACGAAATCACAAATCTCTCAAAACATGAATCAGTTCAAACCCAAATTCCTAAATTTACTGGACAGAATTATTATCACTGGCATATTCAAATCAAAGTTCTGTTTGAATCGCAAGAATTATGGAGTGTTGTTGATGAAGGAATTCAAGAGAGAGAACTGGGTACAAATCCTACAGAGGAAGCGACGACAACGTACAAAGATGCGGTCAAGAAAGACAAACGGGCATTACACATCTTATTTCAATCAGTAAATGACACCATATTCAAAACGATTGCTCTTGCAACATCATCAAAAGAAGCATGGAATATTCTACACAAATCCTATCGAGGAGAAAACCGGGTAAAAACAATCAAACTCCAATCTCTTCGATGTGAATTTGATGCATTAAAAATGAAAGAAGGAGAATCTATTGAAGATTATTTCAATAGAACAATCCTTATTGTTAACCAATTACGAATGAATGAATGAAGAAACAATCAGTGAACAACGAATCGTAGAAAAGATCCTACGAAGTTTGACTCGAAATTTTGAGTCGGTAGTGATTACTGTGGAAGAAACGAAGAATTTAGAGAATGTTTCGACCGAAGAGTTAATGGGAATTCTTCAATCTCATGAACTGAGATTGAAACGATATGAAGATATTCCAACTGAACATGCATTTCAGATGCAAAACTCAAATCAAGACAGGTTTAACCAACCCAGGAACGAAGCAGGAGGAAAGGGACGCGGTAAAAACAAGGGTCGAAACTGGAACTCAATCAGATCTTACAATTGTCACAGATTAGGCCACACGGCCAAGTTTTGTCAACGGAAGGATGACAGCGAGAAATCCGACAATGTATTAATTCACAGAGACGAGGAAATCAATGAACAAGATGATACAATGTTCATGATTTTCAATATCGAGGAAATAGTCAAGGATGACTGTTAGTATTTAGATAGCGGTTGCAGTAACCACATGACAGGAAACAGGGATTTGTTCATCAAACTGGATGAATCTTTAAAGAAAGAAGTGAGGACCGGCGATGATAAACGGCTGGAAGTACTTGGCTGCGGTGAAGTATCTATCACAATTAAAGAACAAATTCGGAAAATACCAAATGTATTTTATGTGAAGGGTTTGAAACACAACCTGTTAAGTGTAGGGCAACTTATATAGAAAGGATATGTAGTTCGGTTTAAGAAGGACCGATGCATTATCAAGGATGCAAACAATGAAACTGTCGGAGATATTACAATGACGAGTAATAAGATGTTTCCCCTTCGTCCAGGTAGTGATCTAAACTTTGCAATGACCATGACTACCAAGGAAATGTCTGTTTTATGGCATAAAAGGTATGTTCATGTAAATATGGATACACTAATCAATATGGGAAACAAAGGATTACTGCTCGGGTTACCTAAAATCATGAAGGACGAGAGCGTATGCGGTCCTATGAGGACTGAATCGATAGGAGGATGTAGGTATTTTATTACCTTTATCCATAATTATTCAAGAAAAACGTGGGTGTTCTTTCTCAAATATAAATCAGAGGCATTGAATTTTTTTCAAAACATTCAAAGCCTTAAATGAAAGACAATCCGATCACTTGATCAAAACACTAAGAACCGATCGAGGAGGAGAATACTGTAGTAAGGCATTCCAAGATTACCTAAAGATGAATAGGATACGTCATCAACTCACAAACAGTTATACACCCCAACAGAATGGGGTAGCAGAAAGGAAAAATAGAACGTTGATGGAATTGAGCAGAAGCATGATGAATATCAAACAATTACCGAACAGTTACTGGGCAAAAGCAATAGCCTGTGCTACATATATTATAAACCGAACTATTACCAAGACAAGACCCAATATAACTCCCTATGAAGCTTGGAATGGTAACAAGCCCAATGTAGAGCATCTCAAGGTATTTGGTTGTTTAGCTTATGCTCATATTCCAAAACAACATCGAGGCAAGTTAAATGAGAAAACAAAAAAGACGGTATTCGTTGGCTACAACGAGCATAGTAAAGGTTACAAATTATACAATCCACAAACTAATAAAATCATTATAAGCCGCGACGTACTATTTGATGAAAATAAACGGTGGGTCATCAACGTTTCTAATATCCGATGCAGATGAGACTCAACCTCAAGAACATGCAGGATCAGACGCGGTACAAGAAGAACAGATATCTACTGCTCTACCCGAGCACAGTGAATCAGTAATACGAGAAGATGAGGAACAGTATCAAGAGACTGATCATAATCAACACCACGAGAATGAATCCACAACTGAGTCTGCACAACAACATGAGAATAATTCCTCCTCATCAGATTCAGAGAATGAAGTCATTCGTACGAGAAGCCTAAATAACATATATCAAGGAACTAGGGCCCTCACAGAAGCAGAAGTTCTGCAGAAATACAACGAGAATTAAGTTGTTAATTTTGTTCTTTATACTAGTTCTGATCCCACATCATTTGAAGAATCCAGCAAGGACTCAAGATGGCTGGAAGCAATGGACAAAGAGATAGAGTCAATTCATAAAAATCAGACATGGGAACTTGTAGATCCTCCAACACAACAAAAACCGATTGGTGTTAAATGGATCTACAAAACAAAGTATGATGAAAAGGGTAATGTAGACAAGTACAAGGCCAGGTTGGTTGTAAAAGGGTACAAACTAAAATATGGCATAGATTATCAGGAAGTTTTTGCTCCCGTAATTAGATTTGAAACAGTCCGATTAGTGTTGGCTCTTGCAACTCAATATGAATGGTATCTTCATCAAATGGATGTAAAAACTGTCTTCCTAAACGGAAAACTAGAAGAACAAGTTTATATAGAGCAACCTCAAGGCTACGTTAAAAAAGGAGAAGAGAAAAGGGTATGTTTTCTCAAACGAGCTCTATATGGTCTAAAACAAGCTCCTAGGGCGTGGTATAGTCGAATAGATGCATACTTCGTTAATTCAAAAAGTGCATTTATTAACACACTCTTTATATCAAAGATACAAATGAAGGAAAGATTATAATTTTCCTGTATGTGGACGACTTAATAATAGCAAGCAGCTCGATGAGATTAATTTCAGAATTCAAAAATTCAATGAAAAAGGAATCTTATTGGTCCTTAGGGGCGAACGATTGGTAGCGGAAGCGCGAGGTGTTATCTAATCGGTTCTCATTGCATAACAATATAAGTGAACATACTAAATGAATAAAAACAAGCTCCAATGCCATTATCATAATCATTTCAAAAGAACGCAACATATGTTTAATGTATTGGTTACAAACCATCAAATGAAAATAAGTTGTCATTGTTTTATACATCAAAATGTAAGTCTTAAAATGTCAAGGCTTTGACCACTATATCACCGCAAAGAGGCGGTATATAACGGGCAAGCCCTTCAAATGGTGGCATGGAGTCTTGATACTTGCTTTCCTTGACTGAAATGTCCGCATGGTCCACTAATTTCCTGAAATACATGTTAAGTTTGAAAACATCAACAAAAGTTGGCGAGTTCATGCAGTTTAGTTGTATGAGATGTATCTGTAAAATGTGAGTTGTATAAAATGTATCCATAAAATGTGAGTTGTATAAGATGTATCTGTATGTAATGATGTAGTATGTAAAGCGTCAATGAAATCGTTGATCATTAATGTTTCGTGAGGACATTAATATGTGTGACGAATTAGGAAGCAATCCAAACCTAGATGATTTCGTGTCGACTACTATCGACTGGGACACAAACGCACTCTTCTGTATGGGTCCACAACCAAGAGTGGGGCTCGCCAAAACCCATTAGATCTAACCCCTTGTACCTAGGTCCAAACTGGATTAATGGTGCTTAAATGTATGACCCTAATCGCACATAATCTAAGGTGTTTCATTCCATGTCTTAACATACAATTGAACATGTATTTTCCCCGATAGTTATAAAGCATTTAAGATGAATAAGGGACATGAACTCACAGAATCACGTCCGTGAATAGAAGTAACTATGATCTCACGTGCGGTCGTCCTAAATAGTGTTGCGACCTACAAATGTTCTTATATTTATTAGACACTTTGGTCTTTATAAATGGCTTGAGTACAAGTCTTGTGTCTTGAATGTGTGTAAGACTTGTATGTCTTTGTTTTTCGTTGAACTGTGTATTAGATGTATGATTTGTTAAACTGTTATATATATATATATATATATATATATGTAATCTTGTATCTTGTGAGTTGTATCATCGGGTCTTGTCCTCTTGATTTCATGTCTTGTATGAATAAATTGTATAATTGTATTTTCATCAATTATATGTCATTGGGCCGAGCCCATGTCTTAATGTTATTGGTTCGGATGATACCCGAAGGTATCCTCATATGAATTCTATGTTAAATAGCACTTTTACATGTTGCAAAAATATTAAATGGCTGATTTCTGCAGAATTTCTGGGAAAAAGTGTTGAAATCGTCGCTTTTAGTGCTTTTCGGGCAATTTTTAGTGTTGTCGGACTTCGGTAAGGTTTTAAATCAAACCCTTGCATTCCTAGTTAGGGTTTAATATATATTAGATGTTGGACTTTCTTCTGAGCCCTAAAGATGTCGTTTAGATGGTTTCTGTGGATCCTGCGTTTTCGTCAGAATACTAGTTTACTAGGTGCTTTTCTAGTAGTTTCGATGCATTGTTTAAACTGTTTCAAATGTATTCAATAAAAATGAATCATGTGCATCCTAAGTAAGTATTCCATGAGTATTATAAGTGTATGTTACGAAATACGCAGTTTGGGTGATCAAAATGAAAAAAGATGTAGCTAAAAATGAGTACTTTAAGTGTATGAATGTTGCCGGAAAGTGGCAGTTGTCACATTCTCCCCCTGTTATTGAGAATTTCGTCCCGAAATTCAAGCTGAGTCATCCTTTACAGGAGTATTCTCGAACAGGTGGGGGTATTTTGGTTTTGATTTGATTCACATTCCCAAGTATATTCGGGTCCGTGTCGAGAGTTCCAACGAATTTTTGCTAATATGTTACGACTCCTTCATGTTTTCTGGATCTTCCGGTCCATGACCTCAACAGGTGCTTTGGTGAATTGGAGTTTGTTATCAATGTGAACCTCATCCTCCGGGATGAAAACTGTTTCTTGCGTTGGACTCTTCTTGAGATTCGACACATGAAACATGTCGTGCACACTACTAAGTTCTTCTGGCAACTTCAGCTTGTAGGCATCGGTGCCAATCTTTTCCAAGATTTCAAATGGACCTACGTATCGAGGGTTAAGCTTTCCACGCTTACCGAACCTTGCTACTCCCTTCAAAGGCGAGACTTTCAACAAGACTTTGTCTCTGACCTCGAAAGATAATGGCTTCTGTCTCTTGTCTGCGTAGCTCTTTTGTCGATCACGAGCCGCCTTGATACGGTCTCTGATCAGGAAGATTTTATCCGTAGTCTCTTGGACTAACTCTGGACCAATTAGTTGTTTATCGCCTGCTTCCGCCCAACATAGCGGTGAGCGACACTTTCGACCGTAAAGAGTTTCAAACGGTGCAGCTTGTATACTTGTGTGGTACCTGTTGTTGTAGGAAAACTCAACCAATGGTAAGTGAGTATCCCATTTGCCGCCCAAATCCATAACACACGCACGAAGCATATCTTTGAGTGTTTGGATTGTCGGTTCGCCCTGGCCGTCAGTTTGTGGATGAAAGGTCGTGCTTAGATTTAGATGAGATCCAAAGGCCTCTAGAAATGACTTCCAAATTCTTGAAATAAAGCGACCGTCTCGGTTTGAGATGATTGAAATAGGCACTCCATGACGTGCCATTATTTATTTGAGATAGAGTTCTGCTAGTTTTTATGTGCTATCCTTCTCCTGAATCGGCAAGAAGTGTGCGGACTTTGTCAATCTATCGACGATTACCCATATCATGTCGTGGCCTCTTGAGGTCCTGGGTAACTTCGTAACAAAGTCCATCGATATTTGTTCCCATTTCCAAACGGGAATCTCGAGTTATTGTAGCAAACTCGAGGGTTTCTGATATTCTGCATTGACCATTGCGTTCGCCCTGGCCGTCAGTTTGTGGATGAAAGGTCGTGCTTAGATTTAGATGAGATCCAAAGGCCTCTAGAAATGACTTCCAAATTCTTGAAATAAAGCGACCGTCTCGGTTTGAGATGATTGAAATAGGCATTCCATGACGAGCCATTATTTCTTTGAGATAGAGTTCTGCTAGTTTTTCTGTGCTATCCTTCTCCCGAATCGGCAAGAAGTGTGCGAACTTTGTCAATCTATCGTCGATTACCCATATCATGTTGTGGCCTCTTGAGGTCCTGGGTAACTTCGTAACAAAGTCCATCGATATTTGTTCCCATTTCCAAACGGGAATCTCGAGTTGTTGTAGCAAACCCGAGGGTTTCTGATATTCTGCCTTGACCATTGCGTAGGTCAAGCATTTCTCGACATAAGTCGCGGTATCCTTTTTGAGGTTAGGCCACCAATAGTACTCTTTCAAGTCTTGGGCCTATGTGCTTCCTCACAATAACATCTCGAAGGCCGCCAAAGAGTGGAACTCAAATTCTACCCATAGAGTATAAAGTTCCATCTTCTTTCGGTACTAATTGTTTTTCTGTGACTCAAAGTGTTTCTGCTCAAATATGTTCTTCCTTGAGCGCTTCTTGTTGTGCATAATGAATTCCTATGGTAAGATCCATGTGAATCGTCATCTCTAATGCTTGAACTCTCAAAGTTCTAACTCATTCCTTGCGGCTCAAGGCGTCTGCTACAACGTTCGCCTTGCCCAGATGGTACTTTATTTCACAATCATAGTCATTCAGCAATTCAATCCAACGTTGCTGATGCATCTTTAGTTCTTTTTGATTGAATATATGCTGAAGACTTTTATGATCCGTGAAAATCGTACACTGAGTACCATATAAGTAATGCCTCCATATTTTCAAAGCCAATACCACCGCGCCTAACTCGTGGTGGTGAGTGGTATAGTTCTTTTCGTGAACTTTCAGTTGACGCGATGCGTACGCGATAACTTTCTCCAGTTGCATAAGTACGCAACCTATTCATTGATGCGAAGCATCACAGTAAACTACAAAGTCATCGGTACCATCGGGTAGTGATAAGATTGGTGCCTCACACAACTTATCCTTGAGAAGTTGAAATGACTCTTCTTGTTGTTCTCCCCAATCAAATTTCTTGTCTTTTTGGGTGAGGGAGGTTAGCAGTTGAGCAATCTTAGAAAGATTCTTAATAATTCTCCGATAATATCCCGCTAATCCCAAAAATTTTCAGACTTCAGTTGGAGTTTTGGGCGCTTCCCAGTTTTTTAATTGCTTCGATCTTCGAGGGGTCTACTTGAATGCCTTTCTCGTTCACTATATGCCTGAGAATTTGTACTTCACGAATCCAAAACTCGCATTTGGAAAATTTCGCATATAGTTTCTCCTTCTTGAGTAGCTCCAAAATGGTTCTTAAATGTTGTTCGTGCTCATCTGTTGATCGTGAGTATGTTAATATGTCATCAATGATTACTATGACGAATTTGTCGAGATACGGCTTGCACATGTGATTCATTAAATCCCTGAAGACCGCTGGAGCGTTCGTTAAACCAAAGGGCATAACGAGAAACTCGTAATGACCATAACGAGTTCAAAAAGCCGTTTTCGGTATGCTTTCCTCTTGTATTCGTAACTGGTGAGACCCCGATCATAAGTCTATCTTGGAGTAGAAGCTTGAACCTTGTATTTGATTGAATAATTCATCAATCCTCGGTAGTGGATACCGATCCTTGATGGTGAGTTTATTCAAATCTATGTACTCTATGAACATTTTGAACGTCCCGTCTTTCTTCTTCACAAATAGGACTGGAGCTCTCCAAGGTGAGTAGCTTGGTCTAGTGAATACTTTATCCAACAACTCTTGAAGTTGTGTGGATAACTCTTGCATTTCAGAAGGTGCTAATCGATATGGAGATTTGGCTAAGGGTGCGGTTCCAGGTACCAAGTCGATATGAAACTTGACTTGTCGATATGGTTATAGTCCTGACAAGTCTTCAGGAAGACTTCAGGAAACTCTTTTACCACTAGAATATCTGTCAGCTTCAGCCCAACGGCCTTCTTGTCGACAACATGTGCCAAAAAAGGCAACGCGACCCTTCCGTAAGCACTTCTGTGCTATCATGCAATCAATGATCCGCAATGGTGTGTCGCGCTTTTCAAGTGTCTCTTCGTTCGGTAGTGGTAGGCGAATGATCTTCTCATGACAAACGACTTCGGCTCAATTATCGGATAGCCAATCCATGCCAACCACTACGTCAAAACAACCCAACTGAACGGGTAAGAGATAGATATTAAATTTCCGCTCGCCAAGTTCCAAGGAACATTCTCTAACAACTCCCCCTGACTAGGGTGGTTTACCGTATGCCAATTCTATAGCATGAGGGTATGTCTAGCTTACTCGACTCTAGGCCAAGTACATTTTGAATTCTATGTGGCGAGGACTTCACAGTATAGTTTTAGGAACCCTATGTTTAAATGTAGGATAACCCAATCCATATGTTTAGATGTAGGATAACCCAATCCATATGTTTAGATGTAGGATACCCCAATCCATATGTTTAGATGTAGGATAACCCAATCCCTATGTTTAGTTGTAGGATAATCCAATCCCTAATTGTAGCTAGGACAATCCCGTCAGTAGCCATGAAACTTATGCATGTGAAATGTTGAGATGAAGCTAAAATTGGCACTAGTATCAAATAACATGTGAAATGTTGGTTGCTTGGAAATGTGTCGGGTAACTATTGTTTGAGTGATCGAGGTAGGGTGGGATGATGCGGTCATGCCTCGGATCTCCGGGGCTAAATCCCAAATGTAACACGCAATGCATTTGAATTCGGGTGTTACGCAGTATGGAAACAACCCTTGAGAGATCGTGAAAGCCTCGAGTGTAACCAACAACATTGACTCTAATCATGATCGAGTTCTAGAATTTTGTTTCTAACCTTGGAATTTAAATCAACGAGTAGTACTCTTCTCGTATAAGACCCTTGAGTTCTTCCCCCGACAACCTCTTCACTGTGTCCCTTCCTAGCGTTTGTACCTGGAGATTCCACCAGGTTAAGGTTGCGTTCAGCAGGAGACTCTCTGTGTATCTAATTGTCTACTCAGGAATGCGTTTCCTAGTATGACTAACCGACTTAATTGTCTTTACGTGGGAGACAGAACCTACCGCACCTCTCGTATTAACGAGGTCTTGCCGCTTACAGTCCGAAAAGTCTTAAAATTAAGGCCTTGTGTGGTCGCATCTTCTAGTGTGGCATTGCTACTCATTCCCGATCCATCGGGATTTGAATCACTTGAACTACCAGTACCACCAGCACCGTCACTAATGTCGTCCCGATTAACCTCATGTTGTGCAATTTCTGCACCCTCGTGTTTTTCCATAAGAACTTTAGTTTGACTGTGAGATGTTGATTAGTTAACCCCTTTTTGGGTGTAGACCTTCCTCCTGGCGCCGTGATCTTTTTAATATACAACATTAGAAGAATATAGACATATATTTTGGATAAACATAGTCTATCATGTGCCCAAGAATGAAGAAGGAAATCGGTCATAGAATCCTCAAGATTGTATTGTTCATACATGTTTGAATAGATGATAATGTTGATAACCGCAACCAAAATGCATAGCGCCTCTTGCGTGTACTGGTCATATGTCTAAGTGGTGAACGAAATAATTTGTTGAGGAGGGGAAACCAACAAGTGGCCCCCATCCCTATAGTATGCATTCCATACTACATAGGCTTTGATCATCCGAAGTAGAGAAATTCCTTTGTCATACTTGTCCATGTGACGAATATGGTAATAGTGCTTGAGCTTCACGAGCTCCAACAAGATCATTAAGATCTTCATAGATGTCGAATAGAATGCAATGAGGGAGTTGTAGCATGGCTCATGCCATACTATCCCTTTGGATAAGACAAATGTCAAATGACGGAATTTATTGTATACATTTTCAAAAAATAAGATAAGGTGTCATAGACACCAAAGAACCAACTCATGTACAAGAATTCTTGAATGTTGAGGAAAGATCCTCCATGAGTGGTTAACAAGTTTTGTTTGTTTAGATGACTAGTCTCGAACAACTCGTGTTGTAGATCGAATGTTAGGTGCGAACAATACGTATCGTCTTCCTGTATTGTATTGTAGGATGTTATAGTAACCATCTCGGTTAGTGTTCTACTGGATAGAAACTTGAACAACTTAAGAATTTTGAATGGATAGTGATCACTAGCTTTGCCCGCAGAGTCCACCAGGATTTCGATGCACTACAAGTTGTTATTACGTGGGCCCTCGTAATAATAAATTGTCTTGCATGGTCACCTTAGTATTCTCTCGTTCAAAGCAGAGGATTAGTCAGAGAGAGGACACTATTGTCTATATACCTTCAACACAGAAGGGAACTTCATGATAGTTCACGTGTCAACGTCCGTTGTCATTACTCGCAGAACGGCACGACGTTAAATGAAATAAAAATACAGAAAATTTGTAAAGATAACAACTGGAGGGGCATCTTTTAAGATGAGTACTTCATCTTCCTTGACTGGACAAGAGTGTCGTCAATCATGATTGTATGAGCCACAGCGACCTCGTCCCACTAATGGAGTTGGTGTCCAAGGCTGCCACCTCCGCCTCATCGTCACTACTGAAGTCAGGCATCTCAGGATCCGCGAGAAAGAAACCATTCTTCTACAGGATCAATGCTTTATGGTCTCACTTAGGAACCACAATCGTCATAAGCTCCGCAATAGACGTGAGGTCATTATTCTCATGGAAGATGTATTGTATAAAATATGTTATGTTTTGAAATAGAGTATTATGTCTTGTGTAAAAGATGTCATGTCTTAACCATGTTATGCGTGTCAAGGATGACAATGGAATTCGAAGTCGAAGGCATTTTGTTCTTGCCAAAATATTCTTTAGAACACATATATAAATAATTTTTATATATAATCATGTAAAATCCTATCTAACAAGGATTTCTATCTTGTATAAGCTGATCTTATAAACTGTTTATAATGTGTAAACTGATAATGTAATGTATTGCCGGCACATAGTCTGTTAATGTAATGTGTCTATTTATCATAGACTTCACCCATGGAAATGTCCTCGCTTGATTTATATGTAGTGAATTTTTGTTGTAGTGGACCTTGAAAACTGTTTATGCAATGAAAACCTCTTGTACTTGTATAAATTGTTTTCGTGAGAGGTCCCTAATGATTGTAGACTAGACTCGAGAAAGAATCCTGGTTCACTACAATCGATGCTCTGATACCAACCTGTCACACCCGCTCGTAGCGGAAGCGCGAGGTGTGATCTAATCGGTTCTCATTGCATAACAATATAAGTGAACATACTAAATGACTAAAAACAAGCTCCAATGCCATTGTCATAATCGTTTCAAAAGAACGCAACATAAGTTAAATGTATTGGTTACAAACCATCAAATGAAAATAAGTTGTCATTGTTTTATACATAAAAATGTAAGTCTTAAAATGTCAAGGCTTTGACCACTATATCACCGCAAAGAGGCGGTATATAACGGGCAAGCCCTTCAAATGGTGACATGGAGTCTTGATACTTGCTTTCCTTGACTGAAATGTCCGCATGGTCCACTAATTTCCTGAAATACATGTTAAGTTTGAAAACATCAACAAAAGTTGGCGAGTTCATGCAGTTTAGTTGTATGAGATGTATCTGTAAAATGTGAGTTGTATAAAATGTATCCATAAAATGTGAGTTGTATAAACTGTATCCATAAAATGTGAGTTGTATAAGATGTATATGTATGTAATGATGTAGTATGTAAAGCGTCAATGAAATCGTTGATCATTAATGTTTCGCGAGGACATTAATATGTGTGACGAATTAGGAAGCAATCCAAACCTAGACGATTTCGTGTCAACTACTATCGACTGGGACACAAACGCACTCTTCTGTATGGGTCCACGACCAAGAGTGGGGCTCGCTAAAACCCATTAGATCTAACCCCTTGTACCTAGGTCCAAACTGGATTAATGGTGCTTAAATGTATGACCCTAATCGCACATGATCTAAGGTGTTTCATTCCATGACTTAACATACAATTGAACATGTATTTTCCCCGATAGTTATAAAGTTGTAAAGCATTTAAGATGAATAGGGGAGATGAACTCACAGAATCGCGTCCGTGAATAGAAGTAACTATGATCTCACGTGCGGTCGTCCTAAATAGTGTTGCGACCTACAAATGTTCTTATATTTTTTAGACACTCTGGTCTTTATAAATGACTTGAGTACAAGTCTTGTGTCTTGAATGTGTGTAAGACTTGTATGTCTTTGTTTTTTGTTGAACTGTGTATTAGATGTATGATTTGTTAAACTGTTATATATATATATATATATATATATATATATATATCACCAAATATATATATGTAATCTTGTATCTTGTGAGTTGTATCATCGGGTCTTGTCCTCTTGATTTCATGTCTTGTGTGAATAAATTGTATAATTGTATTTTCATCAATTATATGTTATTGGGCCGAGCCCATGTCTTAATGTTATTGGTTCGGATGATACCCGAAGGTATCCTCATATGAATTCTACGTTAAATAGCACTTTTACATGTTGCAAAAATATTAAATGGCTGATTTCTGCAGAATTTCGGCGAAAAAGTGTTGAAATCGTCGCTTTTAGTGCTTTTCGGGCAATTTTTAGTGTTGTTGGACTTCGGTAAGGTTTTAAATCAAACCCTTGCATTACTAGTTAGGGTTTAATATATATTAGATGTTGGACTTTCGTCTGAGTCCTAAAGATGTCGTTTAGATGGTTTCTGCGGATACTGCGTTTTCGTCAGAATACTAGTTTACTAGGTGCTTTTCTAGTAGTTTCGATGCATTGTTTAAACTGTTTTAAATGTATTCAATAAAAATGAATCATGTTCATCCTAAGTAAGTATTCCATGAGTATTATAAGTATATGTTACGAAATACGCAGTTCGGGCGTTCAAAATGCATAAAAATGTAGCTAAAAATGAGTACTTTAAGTGTATGAATGTTGCTGGAAAGTGGCAGTTGTCACAACTCAAGACCATTCCGGGCCTAGTATGCATGCGGCACATTCAGGTGGGTATATAAGCCTTAAACCTAGCCGACATGCCCTTTTTGGGACAACAATCATCACCTCACAAATCCCTAAACATTCCTTATCCTCTCTCTCCTCTCATTCTCTCTCTCTCTCTCTCTAAACCTTCAACCCTATCTCCTCTCCTCTTCTCGGACTAAACCAGCAGCAACCGGAATCCTCAGATCAGCTCGTGAGCATCGACTGGGAACTTCATTCTTCATTACTCTACACCTTTTACCCACATTTGATTTGGTTAGTTGCATCCTTGCATATATATGGAAATGTGTGACAAAAGTGCTTATTTGATGATAATATGCAATGTGAATGCTTGAATGATGATGCATAGATTTGTTATAGTTTGCACCTCCTTGTGTTGAAGTATTATGGATGATATAATGGTAGATAGGATGATGAACCTAATGATGACATATATGTGATGAGTGATAATCTATGATGATGTTTAGGGTGTATGACAGAGTGATTTTTGTGATAAAAATGGTTGCATATGTTTTGGTTAGATGTAATGATAAAACAGTGTTAGATGATGTTGAATCTTGATTGTTTTGAATGAATAAGATAGTGTGGGATTCAATGATATTCATGATATGTGACACAGTGATGTTATGAGTATGTTGATATGTTTCGATGCAAAGTTACAGTGTTAGATCTTGGAAGACGGATTGGGTCTATTTTGAATTAATAAATATGATGAACTGTTTGAAGATGTGATGAATATTTGAAAATTCTATGCTTTGATCTGATTTGATTAGTGCAGAATATTGGGAACATGTTAGTGAATTTTGATTGGACGGTACATGCTCATGAAACCTGATTGGATAGTACAAAAGTTGGTGAATGTTCTAGAAGGATTCCAGCAGTGCCTACATCAGTGGTTGCGAGTCGAGACCTTGAGGTTGCGACTCGAGACCATTGAACAACTACTCGAAACCAGGACATGCACATCAGGAGACTCGAGACCTGCTAGATTGCGACTCGAGATCTCCTGATCTCGACTCGAGACCTGACTAGAGATCTTAAGGTTTCGACTCAAATGTGCATGACTCGAGACCCTCTATCTGCCACTCGAAACCTCTTGGTTGCGACTCGAGACCTCATGATCTCAAGTCGAGACCATTCGGTTTCGACTGGACTACTTAACTTTGTTATTAGGCCGCACTATGTGATGACACGTTTTGGACTGTGTGTTTCTGCTACTGTTTAACTGGACTGTGTGTTTCTACTACAGTTTAACTATTCATATGTTAGGACATGCCTAGTAACGTATAAGATTCTAGTATGAAGTGCATGTATTAGATGCGTGTAGGATATACGTGACTTATCTGTACCTAAACATGATCTATCTTGGTAACCATAATACGACGTGGTTGACCAGCTCACTTGACTAAGTAAACTATCTGCCGAGCAAACCGAGGTGAGTTCACAACTTTTCTAAAAGCATGTGTTCCCGGTGGTTGGGAAACGGAGCGAACAACGCTATCTCCTTGTGTGGGATACAAACAACGCTACCTCCTTGTGTGTGGTACAAACATACTTTTCTTCCCTTGTGTGGGACGCTCATTTAATTACTATTTATATTGGATGCAACAAGCGGACTAAACGAAACTCTATCACGGAAGTCCCCACTTATTATACCGATTAGTCGTCTGGCCTATCGAACGGGTTATTAGTTGATAGCGCTATTAGCTCACCAACCTCACACCGTGCCTGGATAGGATCGGGTGTGAACTAATAGACTCTGGCAATATAAAACCCTCTCGAATATTTTTCTGACATCCTAATATATTTTAAATACCCCTATATGTCTTAAAATACACCCCGTATGTGAAAACCGAGCCCAAAATACGTTATAACATTAAAAAATAAATAAAAAACAAAGAAATTGAGTTTCAGGCGGGCCGCGTAAGCCTTTACTCAACCCTTACGCGGGCCGCGAGCGGGTGAAATCTGGCGAAACCCTGGGCCGCCACGTGGCCCAACACCCGGCAACACTATGCGATGACCCGGACACCATAAACCCTACCCGGGCTACTACGTGGGCAGCGTAACCTTTGGGTTACACTTTACGCAGGCCGTGAGAGGTCCAAAAATCAGCACTATATATAGAGGGCCTCGTATCTTCAGCAAACTCGATCACTTTCTTTTCTATATCTCGAAAATCTGATAGTAGGCATAATATACGGGTATTATATCCCCCTAATTAGCGAGGTTCTGCTCCGTTGTAAGTATTATAACCCCAGTTTCGTATTAGATACGCTGCCCGATTGATCCAGGGTTCCGTAACAACTGTCGTGGTTCTGCCTGACGTAGTTGTTAGAATACCGTCTCAGGGAGGGTATCGTTAATATAATTAAAGGGTTATTATACTAACATATGTACATTTGTGTAAATTATAGATTTAATACCAGGAAACCCTAAAAGAAGTCTAAAACAGCAATGTGAGTTTATCCGCTTTTTGTAAACCTTTTTGTGAACTGTTTTACAAAACATTAAATGCTTTACAATATGATTAAGTAGTGATTGAGTCTTTGTATTTCTTCAATTACTGCCGGTATGTTGGGGTTTTGTATACAAAATGTGGAACACGTTACCATTGGACGACGAGTTAGCCAATGTGTAATATGACCCACCAGTCAGGATTGACAGTACTGAATGAGTAATTGTGTAGAAATAAACAATGTGATCGCTCTCAATACTGTATTAATTGATAAAAAGTTTCTTGATTAAACTAGAATTCACTCACCAGTATTTCACACTGACAAATGTTTTTAAAACGTGTTTCAGGTAACACAATGTGACA
The DNA here is from genome assembly GCA_030545235.1 of Helianthus tuberosus. Lineage (NCBI taxonomy): Eukaryota > Viridiplantae > Streptophyta > Magnoliopsida > Asterales > Asteraceae > Helianthus > Helianthus tuberosus. Next base: position 127,097,540 of record CM060416.1, read on the forward strand.
GCCAATTAGTAAAAAGCCAGCTGGAGAGCACTGAAGGCTTGGAAAAATGTGGCTATAAAAGTTACCAAAAAGACGATGTTTTAAATTCAATAAAATAGGGTTTATCCCTATAAATGTATTGTAATAAAGAAACTTGGGTTTTACCCATGTGGTTATTAACAAATATATGGTGGTTTTACTCTGATAGACATTTCCTAACTACGGTCCTGATGTAATTTCCGCTGTCAAATTAATAAATTAAATAGTTGATACCACCACAAACGAATATTCGCAGATGCCCGTTCCCGGGACAGATAAGGGGGCGGGGGTTGCGACAGAAGGTGGTATCAGAGCCTAGCCACTGATTCAGCCACAGGAGTGTTCTGCTGACATCAATATATTATTTAAATTGTTAGGAAATAAATTCTTAAAATACGTGAATATCTGTATTTTATTGTTATGTGTTATTTGACTATTTGTTAGTTTACAGTATGAGTGATCAAGGACCCTCAGACGTGTCGTCAGTTATCCGATTTACCTAGGAGTGAAGGTACCTCTTCCCAGCCTACCCTCTCTGGGTATTCTGCTGATCAGGAAGAAGGGATATTTGCCTTTAAAGCTTAGTCGGAAGAGCCATTCCCTCAGAAAAAGAGAGGATGGTTCAGTAAGGGAGCCTTTGAGCATAGAAAGAGAATGCGAAAGTTACAACAACAAAGAGTTCTAGCAGCTGCTAAGGGAGAGTCAGATGCCCATACACAAGATATGCTTAATAGAAGCCTAGCCAATTTCCATATCCTAGCAACAACTACTGCCGACCCAAGTCTGGAACAACTAGTAGCCCCACAACCCTTACCTTTAATTCCCACTCAGCCGATGGAGGTAGAAATGCATGATTTCAACCCTGAGGAAATACCTAGGATACCAGCCCCTAATCCTTTAGACCCAAATTATGATCCATGGTTTGATGATCTTAGGGATTATGTGCCACGCTACCACCTAACTGACGAAACCTTACCGAACATAGCAACGTATCCAGGTCTGGACCCTCTAGATCCCTATTATGACAACGATGAATACATCAGGGAGATTTTAGAGAATCCTTACCCTCAGAAGAATCCTAGGCCACAGTATCCAGAACCAGTACCAGCCCCTGCACCCCCAATGAGTGCAGAGAACTTGCAAGAACTCTGAACTTTCGGAGAAGAAATCATAGAAAGTAGTGAGAGGATGAGGCATGTAGGAGAACAACTCGTCTAAAAATACGATGAGCGTCAGATGGATTTCGGGGGAAATCCATATCCCTGAAAAATGATAGGTGAAGTTGGTAATAATAATAATATAATAATATATAATATGTTTGTATGAATATATATATATATATATATATATATATATATATATATATATATATATATATATATATATATATATATAATAAGGTATTGTAGTGTAGACCACTTTGTGGTTAATGATGCATAGTAGTGTTGTGATTTCCTGTTTTAGTGTCTATTTGAAGCATACTATATAAAAAGAGTAAAGTCGCAATGCACGACGTTTTTGGACCAATATGTGTATTATGTGGATTGTTACTTAAACTATTAATTATTCTGTGATATTAATAATTGATAAATGTTTAAATTCAGATGGCTGACGAAGTAAATCCGGGAAATCTGAATAATGATAACCAGAGTAACAATAACTCGGGTAACGAAAATCCAAACAACAACAATGGAAACCAAATGAATAACAGTGCCATTCAACACATAGTAGCACAAGGAATAATAGATACGATGTCATATATTATTCAAACGGTTAGGGAAGCAGAAAATAAAAGTAAACATGATAGCAAGCGACCTTCCGAACATGAAAACAGCATGAACAATGGACCCGTACTTCAAATGCCCATTCCCAAAAGAAGAAGAACCGTGTGTTACGGTTGTTCTTACAAAGAATTATGGTCTTGTAAACCAATGGAATTATCGGGAAACGAAGGGGCTATTGGAACCTTACGCTGGATAGAAAAGACTGAGGCGGTCTTAAGAATAAGCAAGTGCGCAGAAGAAGATAAGATAATGTTTGCTTCCAATTTGTTTAAGAATTCAGCACTAGAATGGTGGAATACTGTTCTCCAGACTAAAGGAAGTAATATAACTTACAATATGGAATGGGAGGAGTTTAAAGACATGGTAGAAAGGAAATTCTGCCCTCCTAATGAAAAAGAACAAATAGCAAACAAGTTCTTAAACCTTAGAATGACTGGTGTGGATAGTAAAGGATATACTAAATTATTCTTTGAATATGCTAGAATAGTGCCGACCCTTGCTTCACCTGAACCAGTGTTAATCTCCCGTTATATCTGGGGATTAATCGGGGAGATAAGGCATGTAGTCAAGGCAGCTAGACCTCAAACCATAGAAGAAGCTGTAGAACTAGCCAATACCTTGACAGATGAATTAGTTCGTACACGAGAAGAGGATCAAAGGAGGAACCTAACCCAGAAGCTCACACAAGAATTTCGTTCTAGAAATTTTAACCGTGGGAAAACTATAGGTTCTACCTCTACACCTTACTGTAAGAATTGCAAAAGGAAGCATTCCGGAAGACGCTCCATATACTGTAACTTTTGCAAAATATCAGGACACAAGGAAGAAGACTGCATGAAGAAAGCTAACAACATGATATGTTACAACTGCGGAGAACAAGGTCATATCAAGCCTAACTGCCCAAAATTGGCTCCAGCTACGAATAACAAGAATACCAAAAATGCTAGAGCATTTGTTCTGACTGCAGAAGAAGCAAAGATGATCCCAGATGTGATCACTGGTATGTTTTTAGTTAATGACATTTTTGCTAAAGTATTATTTGACTCTGGTGCAAACCAAAGTTTCATTAATACATCATTTTGCAAACTTCTCAATCAATCATTAACTAAACTTTCACACGAATGCCTAGTAGAGACAGCAAATGGGGAAACCATTAAAATTTCTGAAATCTTGCAGGGAGCAAGAATAGAAAATTTAAATCAGAAATTTATTACAAATCTTTACCCAATGAATCTGGCAGGATTTGATGTAGTATTAGGAATGGATTGGTTAATAGCCAATAAAGACAGTATTCTGTGTGATCAAAAGTCAATACAAGTAAATTCACTAAAGGGTGAAAAGATCACAATTAAACGATATAAAACCTCTAAATCCCCTAAATTCATCTCTGTGATGAAAACAGCAAGTTACATAAGAAAATGATCATTAGTGTATTTGATTTCTATAATCACTATCACTAAAGGAAAAGAATTAAGGGATATTCTAGTAGTATCTCAGTTTTCAGATGTATTTCCAGAAGATTACAAGGGCAACCTCCAGATCGAGAAGTTGAATTCAGAATCCATTTAATACCAGGGACAGCACCAATTGCCAAAGCACCTTTGATGACTGTCGTAAGGGTCATGCAAAAACCTAATTAAACTAAGTAGATAGCGTAAGTAGGGTATCGTATCCACGGGGAATATGTGGTTAGTGTTTAGCTAAATTATCTAATTAACTACTACTACACTAGATTTGGGGGTTCTGATTGATTTGAAAGAAACTAAAAAAACTAACTACTAGAAAAGATATCAGATTTATAAAACGTAACTTCCTCCAAACTTCAGGTTCTGGGTTTCACAAAACTCAGTTTACTCAGTTAATTGGCCATCACATAGACATGATGCTGGAAAGTTGGTTAATTTAAGTGGTAATCAAAAATAGGTCTTTGTCATTAGATCTTTTATAATTTGATTAACCCTATTTACTAGCGTGAGTCAACCTACTCTATGTCACCCAACAAGTTACTAGGTTTTGTCATCAACCGAACAAGTTGTAAAGTAAGAACTCAAAACACACGCAAATAGTTTAAAGAAACCAACACATCAATGTATTCATACAACTTTGTCAAGGTCAAAAATACATCCAAACCTGAGTATAAACTGAATAACGTAAAAACCTAACTGAACCGTCCGCATGGAGGAAGCCACGAGAGAGCCTAGCCGCTCATGATAGTCTTCACCGCTTCAGTTGTCATCCCGAATCGTTCAGACCTCCAAGAGTAGCTTGAAAGTTGGAATAAGAAAAATACAATTCGTCCCCCCGATGTATGACGGCTGCCAATGAATATGTAATCCCCCAAATTGCCGTCTTTTATGATGGTGATGAAGAAGTCCAACCAGCCCAATATGTGTGGATCCTCGTGATTTATATTGTGATAAGAAAATATAATGTCCATCATCTCGGCCCAATCCCTCTAGTCCACGTGAGTGTGTATAGCTGCAAAATCGTGGGCCCTGGCTGCCGTGATGATTGATAATGTTGTTATCAATTTGTTGTTGACTTTTGTCCTTCACGTACATATATCACCCCCAAAAAGTGATTGATGATAACTTTATATTTGATTTCCCAAAATAATAATAATGCTGCTGCCCACTATCATCCAAGAGATGTCATCAAAATTATGTGTCTAAGCTTGATGGATTTTTTTTTTTTCATGTCTTGTATTAACCCGTCAAACCTGCTTTAGTTTGTTTTCCTTCATTAAACATCTTTAGAGCACCTGTTACACACAAAACACCCATACACTATAAATATATAATGCTTAATAATTAATATACTCACCACGCTAAAAACCGACACGAACTAATATAAAATATGACTTATTTTGACCCGACATCACATCCTCACACATATCTTTTTTCGTCCCGAAAATATTATCTACAATGGAATCACAATCAGAAACATTGGCATTCAATATATTCAATTATTTTATTAAAAAGTCAAACCACACGTTAACCAGGATTGCAGGTATACGGTCCACTTAAACCCAACCACCAGCTTCCAAGCCCTTGTTCACGATTGATTTAAGTTCAAGTAATTTATAGTTATCTATGGATCTCGCACTCAAAAGACTACAACACCACCTAATCCCGTTTCAAGCTTATGAGATTAAAAGATATCAAATCTATCGTCTTATATAAAAAACCCTTATGCTATTCCGATTAAATTTAGGATGGATAGATGGATGATATTGCGAGCTTCACATGCTTTTGCTTATAATCAGTTTAGCGGACATACGCCACACGAGTCACCATCCCCATGGTTAATGCCATAAACTTTACATATTTTTTTATAACTCCACCTAGAGGGTATGTACCGCATGAGTCGATATCCCCGCGGCCCGCGGCAATACCATAAGCTTCGTTTTTTTTCTTTTTTTTTCAACATGTGCTCAAATGGATGGATGGAAATTTTTTTTTCGGGCGCCACACAGTTTCGGATTTGTTTTCACAAAAAGAAACAGGTGTGCCAATTTAAACGGAAAAACTTATAAGTTTTTTATTTATAACGTACCTCTTATACTTTCCACAGTTTCGGTTTTGTCGCAGCTTCTAAAGCGAGAACCCACAAGACTCCTAATTTAAGGTATATTACATCGATCCTAAGAAACCTTTCAACTGGATGGGCCTACCCACATATCCTAAGTTAGACGTGTGACCGACCATTTCTTTATCTCATATATATAGTAATCATGCCAACGAACTGATTATACCTATCATCTTCCATTTTGTGCAAAAACTTTCTCGAAGCATTTTCTATTTTTTTTTTTCAATTTTGTTTAAATTTATCAATTTTTTTTAATTTTTACGACACGACTGACACAAACTAAGACACACTAAACGCTAGTTTCCCCTCCCCACACTTAATTCCTACATTGTCCTCAATGGAGCGAGAAACTATTTATATACTAAAAACATAAATAAAAACACAGATAATGGAACAGACTCCCCTGATTTTAAACGGATGAATTCCTATGAGGCTTGTTCCACTGCAACCGTATAGCATTTCTGTCACGGCCCAAGACCCGGTTTGACCCGTTTCAGGAGCCGCGGCAGAAAATACTGCGGTATTTATTTAATTGAGTTTTACAGCGGAAACAGGATCGCTTAAAGCTAAAATTTTTCCCCGATTATTTTATTTCACAATTCGGGATAAAACCCCGATAATTTACAATATTATGTTTTTACTATAAAAGCGTGATATTACAAAATTTATTTCTTTATTTTATATTGAGCCACTATCTTAAGCTTGAAATGCTCCCCAGCACTTTTCCTGAATTACAACAGATCACCTGAAACATGTTTGAAAAAGGTTTTGTCAGCGGGAAATACTGAGTGAATCATTCTATTTTGCATAATGATGCATAGTTATCAATTACAGCATAAGAGCGATTACAATGGCTTCTATCTTATTTTTATCTGGCATTCTGTCACAATGGTGACATGTCACAATGGTGACGATGGTCATACCACTATTTAGATCAATGAACCTAAATAGTGACGATTATCCCTGTAGGTCAATGAACCCAACAGTGATTATCCCGAGTAGGTCAATGAACCTAACTGGGAGAAATTAGTAATGTGCACAATACCCCACTAACCAATAATTCAAGATATCCACGACTTAGTCCCTGTAATTATAACCTTGAAAATAATTTGGAGTATTGTAAAATATTTAATAAAAATAACTCACAAACGGTGAGAATAGTTGTATAAAGCAATTTGTTAAAAAGAGAATAACTCACAAACTGTGAGAAAAGAAGAATGACTCACAAACTGTGAGAAAAGAGAATGACTCACATTGCAGATTTATACGGGCAGAGCCTAGCCTACTGATTAGCCTTTATCCTAATTTCAATAACAAGCACACAATTTGGAATTAGTAATCAATCCAGCATTTACGATAACTCACGAGATCAAATTCTCACAATGAATGTCAAAATGCAATACTTTGTCCATCGAATTAACGATGATCCATTGAATTAACAATGAACGACAAGGTATAATACTTTACCCATCGAATTAACGATGATCCGTTGAATTAACAACGAACGATAAAGTATAATACTTTACCTATCGAATTAACGACAATCCGTCAAATTAATGACGAATGATAAAGTATAACCCTAATGTGGGCGGCACTTAAACATTCATTGGATATTTAGATCAATCGGACAATGAATCGTAGCAGCGATTGTGCTAATACCCTGATTGCAGCTTCAATTAGGAACCTGTGTGTGTTAATTGAAGTATTTCTACGATATCTCAGCGCACACAGTGAATTTGAGCGTCGTTCTTTTTCCAGAAATCAAGTCCCAAGGTCCTCTATTTATAGCCAAAATTTGACCCTTACGCGGCCCGCTTTAGTTTTGGCTTATCCTCACGCGGGCCGCGTGAGACCTATTTTTTTCTATAGGGTTGCCACGTGTGGGACTAGCTCAGCTGAGTCGACGAATTTCATTAATTCAACTTGGACAGCACGTAATTTAGATAATCGTCAAGTAGGGAATGCCCTCCCCTGAGTTTTAAGGGCCCTAATCCTGATTCTGAAAATTATGAAAATTTTAGGGTTTGCACAGAATCACTTGGGTGTCTCAATTAGGGTTTCCTATTGGTCAAATTAATTTAATAATTATGACTTTTGATGAGAGTCGTTACAATTTCATTCGCGGCTGCTTCAACACGGGATGCTTGTCTTTATATGATTCTTCGAATCACTTTCGTACAAATGGAAGTATGGACAAAAATGATCAAAACCTGCAAAATAAATCTCAAAAGCTCCCAAACAAGTTAAAGGGTCAGTAACAAAGAGAAACGAAAGAAAAACAAGTTCGACGAGCAACCAAACCTCCTCAGACTTCCCCACACTTGTCCGGTTCATACACAAAAACACAAAAATAAAAACAAAACTTGGGTTGCCTCCCAAGAAGCGCTAAGTTTTAGATCTTCAGCTAGATCATACCTATCAAATCATGGTGGACGTGTAGGGTGTTTACAATCTCTCATTTTCATCAATCTATTCATCCACAACTTTGAAACACCATCCAACTTGTTCAACAAACAGAAGTTATTCAACTCACACTTTTCTTCTTCTCCATCCATCTCCTGTAATTTCTTTCTTTTCTTTCTCCTGCTCCTCCTCGATTTCTTCTTCTTTTTCTTAACCTCTACCAACCTGTCAATCATAAAACATTCTTTTTCTTCTACAAGACTCTTCTTTTCAGAAGTTTCACACTTGTTAGCAACAGGTTTGGTTGAGTTTGAAAATACTTTTAAAATCGATTTTTGATCCCCAAACCTAAACCTTACCGTTCCCTCAACACAATGAATGACAGCATGAGCCGTAGCTAGGAACGGTCTACCCAATATAACAGTTGGTTGGTTATTTTTAACACAGTCAAGCACCAAGAAATCGATAGGATAATAAAACTCACCCACTTTCACAATCACATCTTTTACAATCCCCCGAGGACACGTAGGAGTTTGATCAGCCAACACTACTATGGTTTCAACTTTTTGCAGTGGTCCAAAATCATACTTATCATATAAACTCCCCGGTAATATACTCACACAGGCTCCAAGATCCAACAAAGCCCTGTCCAATTTAAAATCACCTATTTGTATCGAAATAATAGGTGCTCCTGGATCTTGGAGTTTCGGGGGAAGGGTACCCATCCAAATGGCGTTCACATGAACTGTATCAAGTTGTTTAGGAAACTTGTGACGTCGTTTTCGGGTACTCAACTCTTCAAAAAATTCAACATGATCAGGACTTTCTTTAATTTTTTCAAGCAATGGTTTATTTATTTTTACCTTTTCAAAACTTTCCCAATTTTCATCCTTAGACGATTTCCGTTTATTTAAATTTTTGGGTGCAAGTAAAGCCATGGGGAATGGAACCTTTACCTTCCTATTATTACTATAAAAAAACTTTTTATTTGAACCATGCTTAGATTTTATAAAATTTCCAATTTCCTGATCACGTTCACTCTCACCCTCAGACTCAGTCACGTCCTCTACCATCCCCTCAACATGTTGCAGTGACTGAGTTTCAACAGTAGAAATTTTAGAAAGAGAATGAGTACTTACCTCATTTATATGGACACTCGTCTGAGAAGAATTGTGAGCTGGATTTTTCTGACAATCACTAAGAAGCTTATCTTGATTTTTTCTGATGATAGCCACTTCTTCAGCTAAATGTCCAACCTGCTGTGACAAAGCTTTAACCTCCCTATCTCTAACTTCGTTGCTTTTCTGAATATCTTTCAAAAACTCCATGATCGTGTCAAACTTTTCATTGATGGAGTTATCATCCGACTCATGTTGACCCGATTGCTCATTCTCTTGAGTCTGCCAATTGTTGTCATAGTTATCTTGATCTCCTTGATAGCTCGAATAATTGCAGAAACCTTGCTTTATCTGTTTCAACAGTTCCATAATCTCATCATTCGAAACTTCTTCTGGACCACTCGATCTTCCTTGATCTGGATTTTGCTGATAACTTCTCTGATTTCCTTGCTAGTGATTCTGATTTGATATCTCGGAAAATCTTCCATAACTATTTTGTTGAACATCATTATACCTTTGCTGACCCAAACTAGCCCGATTTTGACCTCTTTGAATAAACTGCTGCGGTGGAGGCACAAAATCATTATATTCTTCACATCCAAATTGGTCATAATACCCGTTCACTTCATTATATCTAGCATATCGGTTCTGATTCGGTGATTGTCTGTTTTGAAAGCTCATTTGTTGATACATTGGTTGGTTATGTTGTGAGAATTCAGCACCCTCAAATTCATTAAACTCGGTTTGATAACTTTATCCATGATCAAAGACCTGCACAAGCACTAAACAAAACACCCGCGCGTAATATCGAACTAACAAAAATAAAATAAAATAAACAGAACAATATTTTTGGGGTTTTTATATCTTTTATGAGAAAGCAAGAACAACTAACTAGCTAACTAACTAACTAACACTAAGCGCACTAATTCCCCGGCAACAGCGCCATTTTGATGACTGTCGTAAGGGTCATGCAAAAACCTAATTAAACTAAGTAGATAGCGTAAGTAGAGTATCGTATCCACGGGGAATATGTGGTTAGTGTTTAGCTAAATTATCTAATTAACTACTACTACACACTAGATTTTGGGGTTTTGATTGATTTGAAATCATCATCATCATCATCATACTCAGTAAATCCCACCAATAGCAAAGCAAAGGTAGGGTCTGAGGAGGGTAAGATGTAGACAGCCTTACCTCTACCCCGTAGGAATAGAGAGGCTGCTTCCAGTGAGACCCCCGGCTCGATAGTAGTTTTGCATCAAGCCTTGGACATAAGGCACATAACACTCGGCAATCGGGACAAAGACCGATTAGTGCATGTACCCTTTTGTCTTTCAGCTATCAACGCCACCACATGATGCATGATTAACCGTCCTCCACTTTTAACGTTATTTTCACGAAATTAGTAAAATAACATTAAAATTAGTGCACTTTTACTTTTGCCCCCCGATGGCCCACACATATATACATTATATGCACATACCGCAAGCGGGGCGTATAAAAACTAACTACTAGAAAAGATATCAGATTTATAAAACGTAACTTCCTCCAAACTTCAGGTTCTAGGTTTCACAAAACTCAGTTTACTCAGTTAATTGGCCATCACATAGACATGATGCTGGGAAGTTGGTTAATTTAAGTGGTAATCAAAAATAGGTCTTTGTCATTAGATCTTTTATAATTTGATTAACCCTAATTACTAGCGTGAGTCAACCTACTCTATGTCACCCAACAAGTTACTAGGTTTTGTCATCAACCGAACAAGTTGTAAAGTAAGAACTCAAAACACACGCAAATAGTTTAAAGAAACCAACACATCAATGTATTCATACAACTTTGTCAAGGTCAAAAATACATCCAAACCTGAGTATAAACTGAATAACGTAAAAACCTAACTGAACCGTCCGCTTGGAGGAAGCCACGAGAGAGCCTAGCCGCTCATGATAGTCTTCACCGCTTCAGTTGTCATCCCGAATCGTTCAGACCTCCAAGAGTAGCTTGAAAGTTGGAATAAGAAAAATACAATTCGTCCCCCCGATGTATGACGGCTGCCAATGAATATGTAATCCCCCAAATTGCCGTCTTTTATGATGGTGATGAAGAAGTCCAACCAGCCCAATATGTGTGGATCCTCGTGATTTATATTGTGATAAGAAAATATAATGTCCATCATCTCGGCCCAATCCCTCTAGTCCACGTGAGTGTGTATAGCTGCAAAATCGTGGGCCCTGGCTGCCGTGATGATTGATAATGTTGTTATCAATTTGTTGTTGACTTTTGTCCTTCACGTACATATATCACCCCCAAAAAGTGATTGATGATAACTTTATATTTGATTTCCCAAAATAATAATAATGCTGCTGCCCACTATCATCCAAGAGATGTCATCAAAATTATGTGTCTAAGCTTGATGGATTTTTTTTTTCATGTCTTGTATTAACCCGTCAAACCTGCTTTAGTTTGTTTTCCTTCATTAAACATCTTTAGAGCACCTGTTACACACAAAACACCCATACACTATAAATATATAATGCTTAATAATTAATATACTCACCACGCTAAAAACCGACACGAACTAATATAAAATATGACTTATTTTGACCCGACATCAACCTTACCGTTTGGCACCTGCAGAAATGCAAGAATTAAAGAAACAATTAGACGAATTGCTAGAAAAAGAATTTATACAACCAAGTTCATCACCCTGGGGTGCGCCAATCTTTTTCGTTAAAAAGAAGGACGGATCAACGCGAATGTGCATTGATTACCGTGAATTGAATAAGGTCACAATTAAGAATCGGTATCCATTACCTAGAATTGATGGTCTGTTTGATCAGTTACAAGGAGCACGATTTTTCTCTAAAATCGATTTAAGGTGAGGATATCATCAATTAAAGGTACAGGAAGAGGACATTCCTAAAACCGCCTTCCGAACAAGGTATGGTCATTATGAATTTACTGTCATGTCATTTGGTCTAACCAATGCCCCAGCTGCATTCATGGACATGATGAACCGAATATGCAAGCCATATTTGGATAAATTCATAATTGTCTTTATAGATGATATTCTCATTTACTCTAAGAATAAAGAGAAACATGCAAAGCATTTGCACGCACTTTTAAGTTTATTAAGAAAAGAAAAGCTTTATGCTAAATTTTCAAAGTGCGAATTTTGGTTAGAACAGGTACAATTTCTTGGACATCTAGTTGATCATGAAGGAATCCATGTGGATCCCACCAAGATCGAGGCAATTACCAAGTGAAAAACCCCTGAGTCACCAACCGAGGTTAGAAGTTTCTTAGGACTAGCTGGTTATTATAGAAGATTTATTCAAGATTTTTCTAGAATAGCCATTCACATAACTAAGCTAACCTGTAAATCTGTTAAGTTTAAATGGGAACCAAAACAAGAAGAAGCCTTTAGAATCCTTAAGCAAAGATTAACCCATGCACCTATACTAGCGTTACCAGAAGGAACTGAAGATTTTGTAATCTATTGTGACACTTCTAAATTAGGTTATGGATGTGTATTAATGCAACGTCAAAAGGTTATAGCCTATGCATCCAGACAACTTAAGAATCATGAAGAAAATTATTCAACTCATGATTTAGAATTTGGAGCTATAATTTTTGCCTTTAAGATTTGGAGACATTACTTATACGGTAGTAAGTTTACTGTTTTCACTGATCATAAAAGTTTAAGGTATGTCTTCGGGCAAAAGGAATTGAATATGAGACAAAGACGTTGGATGGAATTTCTTAGTGATTATGACTGTAATATTCAGTATCATGCAAGAAAGGCAAATGTAGTTGCTGATGCTTTAGGTCAAAAATATCACGAACAACCAAAAAGGGTACGTTCTCTTAAATTAAATCTACAAGTAGATTTAAATGAGCAGATTAGAAAAGCACAAGGATCAGTAATCAAGGATGATACTGAAAAGTTAAAAGGAATGATCAAGGAATTAGAACAAGGAACAGATGGAATTTGGAGATTTCATAAGAAAAGAATATGGGTACCTAAATTAGGAAACCTACGTCATCGCATATTAGAAGAAACCCATAAGTCTAAATATACGATGCATCCAGGAAGCGATAAAATGTACCAAGATTTAAGGAAGAATTTCTGGTGGATAGGAATGAAAAAGGACATAGCAGCCTATGTTTCTAAGTGTTTAACATGTTCACAAGTCAAAGCTGAACATCAGAAACCTTCAGGTTTTTTGCAACAGTTAGAAATGTCTGTTTGGAAATGGGAATTGATAACAATGGATTTTGTTACTAAATTACCAAAAACAAAGAAAGGTAATGATACAATCTGGGTGATTGTAGACAGACTAACCAAGTCAGCTCATTTCCTATCAATGAAAGAAACTTTTAGTATGGAACAATTAGCTAAATTGTATGTAAATGAAGTAGTTTCTTTACATGGAATTCCTCTATCATTTATTTCTGACAGAGATAGTCATTTTACCTCTCATTTTTGGACAAGTTTCCAAAAAGCAATGGGAACCAAGTTGAATCTAAGCACAGCTTATCATCCTCAAACAGATGGACAAAGCGAAAGGACGATTCAGACAATGGAAGACATGCTTAGAGCTTGTGTAATTGATTTCGGAGGTAATTGGGATGATCACTTACCATTGATAGAATTTTCTTATAATAATAGTTATCACACAAGTACAAATGCTGCACCATTCGAAGCCCTTTATGCACGAAAGTGCCGAACCCCAGTCTGTTGGGCAGAAATTGGGGAAAAGCAACTATCTGGACCTGAGATAGTACAAGAAACAACAGGCAAAATCATTCAAGTCAAGGAACGACTGAAAACAGCACGTGATCTACAGAAAATTTATGCTGACAACAGACGAAAACCTTTGGAATTTCAAGTAGGAGATAAAGTATTATTAAAAGTCTCTCCTTGGAAAGGAGTAGTAAGATTCATAAAAAGAGGAAAGCTAAGTCCCAGGTATGTTGGACCTTTCAAGATTATTAAAAGAATAGGACCTGTAGCCTATCAGTTACAACTGCCAGAAGAAATGGCAGGAATACATGATGTATTTCATGTATCTAATCTCAAGAAATGCTTAGCTGATGAATCACTAATAGTACCTCTTAAGGATATAGAGGTAAATGAACAGTTAAAATTTGTGGAAAAGCTTCTACAAATTGAAGACAGGAAAGTCAAGAATCTCAAGCAGAAAAGACTAATTCTAGTCAAAGTGAAGTGGGACTCCAAAAGAGGACCAGAATACACATGAGAGCTTGAATCAGAAATGCAAAGGAAATACCCACACCTGTTCCAGTAGACCTCGAGGACGAGCTCTAAAACAAGGTGGGGAGGATATAACAACCCTCTCGAATATTTTTCCGACATCCTAATATATTTTAAATACCTCTATATGTCTTAAAATACACCCCGTATGTGAAAACCGAGCCCAAAATACGTTATAACATTAAAAAATAAATAAAAAACAAAGAAATTGAGTTTCAGGCGGGCCGCGTAAGCCTTTACTCAACCCTTACGCAGGCCGCGAGCGGGTGAAATCTGGAGAAACCCTGGGCCGCCACGTGGCCCAACACCCGGCAACACTATGCGATGACCCGGACACCCTAAACCCTACCCGTGCTACTACGCGGGCCGCGTAACCTTTGGGTTACACTTTACGCGGGCCGCGAGAGGACCAGAAATCAGCACTATATATAGAGGGCCTCGGATCTTCAGAAACTCGCTCACTTTCTTTTCTATATCTCGAAAATCTGATAGTAGGCATAATATACGGGTATTATATCCCCCTAATTAGCGAGGTTTTGCTCCGTTGTAAGTATTATAACCCCAGTTTCGTATTAGAAACGTTGCCCGATTGATCCAGGGTTCTGTAACAACTATCGTGGTTCTGCCCGACGTAGTTGTTGGAATACCGTCTCGGGGAGGGTATCGTTAATATAATTAAAGGATTATTATACTAACATATGTACATTTGTGTAAATTATAGATTTAATACCAGGAAACTCTACACTACGTGAAAAAAAGGGCTATGGCCACACTTTTGGCAAAACTTCCCTGCCACACATTTGAAAAATGTGTGGCTAAAGGTCATTCATAACATTTTAAAATACCTTTAGCCACACATTTTATTTTAAATGTGACCATTTATGCCAGTTCAAAACCTTTAGCCACACTTTTAGAAAATAATTTGACATTTAATAGCCACAACTCAAAATGTGTAGCCAAATTTGATCTATGGCCACATATTTTTGTTTCATGTGACTAAAAACACATGTATTTGACATTTTTAGCCACACTTTAAGAAAGAACTATGACATATATTAGCCACACTAGCAAAATGTCGCCAAATTTTATCTACGATCATATTATTTATTTTCATGTGACCAATAACATATGTATTCAAAACCTTTAGCCACACTTTAAGAAAAAAATTGTGACATTTATTAATCACATTAAAAAAGTGTGGCTAAATGTGATCTACGGCCACAGTACTTGTTTCATGTGACTAAAAACATATTTATTCGAAACATTAGTCACATGACAATAAAAAAACAGCCACACTAGAAAACTGTGGCCAAATGTGATCTACAACCACATTATATGTTTAATAATGTGGCTAAAATCCAATACATATGATCACATATATTACTTTGTGTAACCAAATGTTCGACAATAGTCACACTTAAAAATTACAAAATTTAATATTACTTTAAATAAACATTCGTCACACCATCATCATTTTGTTTATTTTGTGTGACAAAATGTTATCAAATGTCATAGAAAAAATGTGTGACCAAAGGTTAAACTTATTACATCTTTAAAAATTTTCCACCAAAATATTTTATCCTAAAACTTAAACTTAACTCCAAAACATTCCATCCTAAAACTTCTCCAAAAAATAATTCATTCCAAAACTTAAATTTCCCCCCTAAAATATTTCCTCCAAAACTTAAATTTCCCCCCAAAATATATCATTCAAAATTTCCCTCTCAAATAGTATTCTAATTTAAAAAACCACATTATTTAATATTAAAAAAAATATTACTTATTACATATTTAAAATTCAAAAATTAAATATTATAGATTGTAAACCATATTTTTTTTCTTCTAAATAATATGTTAATGTGTGCATATTAGTTACGTTTATATACGTTTGTAATGTATGCATATTAGCATGGGTGTCGAATTTCTTGTAACGACTTGTTTTGTTTTGGTACCCATTTTTTTGGCGTTTTGAGTTCTGGTACTTTCGATCGGTTCGTTACTTACTGAATTTTACTTTCAAATAAAAGTATCATACAGTATCGTACCGAACATTTTCGGTACCAGTACTTGTACCCATTTCGGTATCGGTATTTTCGGTACCGAAATGTTCGGTACAGGTACCGAGCTCATCCCTAATCATAGATGTGTTAATATATCATATTGCACCTTAATGGATCATAATGGCCAATATTGGGTCATATATGTATTAATGAACCATGTTGAGGCTTAATGGATCACAACTGTTAATAGTAGATCAAACATGCCTTAGTGGATCATATGGGGCCTAAATGGATCACAATGGGCAATAGTGGATCATACATGTTTTAATGAGCCTTATTGAGCCTTACTGGATCACAATTGCTAATAGTTGATCATACATGTCTTAAAGGACCATATGGGTCATATTGGATCATAATGACAAATAGTGGATCATATATGTGTTAATGAACCATATTGGGATTTAATGGATCATAATGGACAATAATAGATGATAGATGTCTTAATCGACCCTATTGAGTCTTAATGGATCAAAATGGACACTTGTAGATCAAAATGTCTTAATGGGCCATATTGGGTGAATGAATAACAATGGCCAGTAATGGATCATACATGTCTTAATGGACCAAATTGGGCCTTAATAGATCACAATGGCCAATAATAGATCATATATATCTTAATCGACCATATTGGACCTATACGGATCACAACGGACACTAGTAGATCAATCATGTCTTAATAGGCCATATTGGGCCTAAATGGATCACAATAGCCAATAGTAGATCATATATGTCTTAATGGACCGTATTAGGCCTCAATGGATCATAATAGCCAATAGTATATCATATATGTGTTAATGGACCATATTGGGCTCTGATGAATCACACGAACACTAGTAGATTAAACATGTATTAATGAACCATATTGAGTCTTAATGGATCACAATGGTCAATAATAGATCATATATGTTTTAATGGACCATATTGGGCCATAATGGATCACAATGGCCGATGGTAGATCATATATGTCTTAATGAACTGTATTGGGACTTAATGGATCACAATACTCCCTTGTACATCATATATGTCTTAATCAGTGTTGTAAAAGTCAGATTCCAAGGCCTTGTATTCGGCGAGTACTCGGTCCCGGAACCCCTCTGAGGCGACTTCCTCCAAGGCAGACTCAACTAGCCGGCCTCGGCCAAACTCGTTCAAACTCGGCGCCTAGTCGGCCTAGTCGGTCTAGGCGATTAACGTGGTTTATTGACTTTTAGTTTACTACATCTACATTATCAAGATGCGGTAATAGTGCTTCTCAATGATTGGGTGAAATGGGCGGCAAAGGGAATTGTGCCAGGCAGCTGCTTGACACTCCCCTATTGGCCCAACAAATTTACGATTTTATCCCGCTTTAAAATTACGATTTTGCCATTACTTCAAAATTATGTTTTTACCCCAACTTAAAAATAAATTCACGCTTTTGCTCCCAACTAAAAATTTCAATTTTGCCCTCAGTTAAAAATTACGATTTTGCCCCGTTTAAATTTACACTTTTGTCATTAGTTTTTTTCCTTAAAATTACGATTTTGTCATTAGTTCAAAATTATGTTTTACCCCCACTTAAAAATAAATTTACGCTTTTGCTCCGAGCTAAAAATTTCAATTTTCCCCTTGGTTCAAAATTATGATTTTGCCCCGTTTACAGTTTTGCCATTAGTTTTTTTCTCACAGTCAAGTTACGATTTTGCCCCCAACTTAAATTTACATTTTCTCTATCGTTCTTGTTTGTTTCCCTGGTTAAATTACAATTTTCCCAATGTAAAATTACAGTCATGCCGGCAGCTGCCTGACACTCCCCTGAATTAAAATTATGACTTCGCCCTCAGTTCAAAAATTTTCCCATCGTTTTAGTTTTTTAGCAAAACTATAAAAGTTTTTTGTTTTTATTGGTTGACTCCATTTAATTTTTTTCGTGTCAATGAGGTGCCTAACACTCGCTCATTAGTCCTGAAAAATTACAGTTTTGTTCTGGGCCGAAAATTACAGTCTTATCATTGTTTTATTTTTTTTTTCCTAACAAAATTATAGTAGTGTTTTTTAATTGATTGAGAATTATTCGGCCATCGCCCTCAGGCGGGGATCAACTAGTTGAAAGAAAAACGAAAAACAACCTAATTCTAGTACAAGTCTTAACCCGCCCAAATCCCAAACCCCACATTTCAAGTTTTCACCCTAATAATTCCCAAACCCCTTCTAGAACGCAGCAAGCATAGAAGAAGAATCAACTTAAATTCATGGAAGATTAAACTACACAGCCGCACAAGAACACAAACGAAGGTTCGTCATTGTTTCTGGTCTAATTTGTTAGATTTTTGTCCCATTTTTTTCATATTTTGGTCCGATTTTGGTCTCTAGGAGTCTAGGGTTTATGTTTCGTTTCAATGTGTTGATTGTAGTTCAGAATTTGGTGATATTGAACCTGTTAGTGCACGGAATGTCTGTTGACTTCGTCTGCATTACGTCTTAGGTCAAGATAGGTCAACATAGGGTTTAGAATGTCAAAATCATGTATTATGTTGATAGGTCCGCTTATGTGTACATGTAGGTCCGCTTATATGTCAGGTCAGCTTATGTGTACATGTAGGTCCGCTTATGTGTACATGTAGGTCCGCTTATATGTCAGGTCCGCTTATATGTACATCTATAGGTCCACACATAGAGGTCCGCTTATATGTACATAAGTAGGTCCGCTTTTATGTCAGTCCATATAAGCGAACCACACAATACTATATATAGGCTGATCAGTTGTACATTAGAGCGGACCTAGATCATTGCTTGTGGAACGAAACTCTGTCAAATTGTAATCAGAAAGCAATAAAAGAGAAGAAATTGAATGAAACAGCTGTTGTAACTTTGTGTGCATTGATTCCGCCTTTACACATGAAGATGAACGTCCTTGACTGACTTTTCGAGGTCGTAGAACGGTCCAACAAGTGGTATCAGAGCTCAGGACGAGGAGTTCATACTACTACAGCTTGATTCTACCAAACTCTCTGATTTCTACTCTCTTTCTTTCATACTTTTTCGATTTGAAGTGATTCCTACGGTTGAAATTGTCTGATTTTTGAATATATCGTGCGGAACATACAATTAACAAACCCTAGAAAGTTTTAGGTTAAAACTCAGCTTAAAAATGGGTAAAAACTGTTAAAAACTTAGGTCCACTTTTACGGACATCGATAGGTCCGCTTGAAATAACCATTTAGGTCCGCTTTTAGGTCATGTTTGTTGTAGATTCGTTCTAGAGGTCCGCTCATTCGGACATCATTAGGTTCGCTTTTGTTGTTCGTTTTTGTGGTCCGCTTATACGAACATTATAGATCCGCTTATACGAACCTTGTAGATCCGCTTATTCAGACATTGTAGATCCGCTTATCCGAACATTGTCTGGTTCGCTTATTTGGACATTGCCTGGTTAGCTTATTTGAACATCACTTCTGATTCTGCTTTGAAAACCGTATCAAGTTGATTACACTGTTCGAAATTTAAGGCCCAATGAGCATTGAATTGATAAACGAGATGTTGGCCACATATTAATAAGTCCATACAGACGGTCCTATTGAATTCGAGTTGATTTGTTATTTGTCGGCTTAGTGGGATTGAGATAAACAATTTGGCATGTGAATTCAGAATTTTGGCCCAATCATGTTTGGTTGTTAACAGAGCCAAGTGAACCACTAATTGATAAGGCCCAATTAGAATTCATAGTTTAATGTGTTTTCAGCTCATGACTGTGTTTTGCTATTAAATGTCATCGACCCATATGCATTGATATCAACAAAGATTGAATTCAATTCAGAAGCACAAATTGTTGTTGGCCTTTTATAATTGAAAAATACGAATTGATATCAAAGTATTACAATTTGTGAGATTTAATGAGCATTTGATATTCATCATTACAATATTTTGAAAGCCTCAAATTTGAGTAAAAGCATCAATAGAATCGGTCATTATTAAAAATCTGTTTAGTGAACATTTAAAGTGTAGACAATATCATGTGATATTCATTGGAACAACCCAATTCTCGAACATCATTTTGTGCGGTCCATTCTTTTAGTGTCTACACTTGAACAACTTTAAATCGAATTCTCGAATCTTCGACAACGAGTCTTAGATTGATTTCATCAAACGTACATTGTTGCGTATTCAGTCAGTTTGAACTGATCGTTTGTTTGTTTGTTTGCAGAATATTCCGAGGTAATTCAAGGCTATAAAATCATGGCAAAATCTGAACCTATTCCGTGGAAAGACGATCGAACTGAAGAGCAAAAGTATAGATACAGAAAAATGATTGCTGAAAACAAAATAATTAGAATATCTCGTATCTTTCTGGAAGCAAGGAGAGCAAATAGATGGGATCCGGATAGAGAGTGTTATCTTGATGAATATGGAAATATTGCAATCGATGACAAAACGCTTGATATCGAAGCCATAATCCAAGAGTATAAAGAAGAAGATGATTATTGGCAAAAGAAATGGTGGGGAGATGAAGAAGAGAAAAAGAAAAAGAAAGAGTTAATAGATGAAATAGAAAGAAACTCAGAAAATATGAGTTTGGTTGAATTTCTTGAATTAATCAAAAAGATTAGAGAAGGAATGACAAAGAATGAAGAATCAAAGAAGGATGAAACTTCAAAAAGTGAAGTTGTGTGCTCAAAATGCGAAAAATCCGAAGCAGAAAATGTCAATCTCTTGAAAGATGTGGAGAATTTGACATTGGAAAATAAAGCTTTGAAAGACGAGAAGATAGCTGATGATGAACAGATTCTGGAGTTGCGCTTGAACTGTGAAAAACTGAAGATTGAAAATATCAAACTGTTTAGTAGTTTGGACAGTTTGACATTGGAAATTAACAATTTGAAAGAAAAAGAAAAAGATTTTGGAAAAATTAAAATTGAAAATGAAAACGTTTCTTGGATAAAATTGGAAAATGAAGCGTTAAAAGAAAAAGATTTTCAAAGTCAAATGAAGGTTTTAAAAGATGAAATCTCTGTTATTTTTAACAATAATCTTGCAAAACAGATTGAAATAAATTCTCATCTTCAGAAAATCATTCGACTTGAAAATGAAGCTGAAATTGCTCGGAACAAAATTTCTGAGTTAGAGAATAAATTGAAAGGTTTTGTGACTTCGGCACCATATTTGTGTCCAAAACCGATCAATTCTGTTCCAATAAGTGACAATGTCAAAAATTTTGACAAAGTCAAAATTGAAGATTGTGATGAAATATCTGATGATGAAAAAGAAAAGAAAAGAAAAATATTTTTAGATTTACAAGAAAAATTTAAAAATACTGTTTTGCAATCTACTGAAACAGGTAAATGTTCTAAACAAAAACCTGTTAAGAAGAGTGTAGAACAGAAACAAAAAGATAAAAATTTGAAAAATTCTAAAATTGAAAATAAAAGCTCATCAGATAAATCATCCAATCATTATCAAAAATCACAAAAATTTAAAAATGAAAACTCACAAAATGTTGGTAATAAGTGGTGCAGGTTTGACCACAGTGCTCAAAAGCCAAATCCAACATTGAAAAGGAGAAATGACTATAATCAAGCCAAACAATGTTATGATCTGAAGGTTTGGACTGATAGAAGTGAATGGTACGATAACAGAGTGTGCTACACCTGTGGTGTGAGAGGACACATTGCTGTTAACTGCCAGAATTGGAGTTACGAAACAAGAAGATGCTATAATTGTCATATTAGAGGACATATTGCCAGAGATTGCTCGAGGAAATCGATGGGAAGATCGAGGGTTGAATCTCAAAGAATGGCAAAGAAGCCAGTCAACGTCAAGCCCCATGAACAGAAGGTTCTAAAACCTAAAGTTCAAGATCAGACAATTCAAGAAAAGAAAGTTAAACTTTCACAGGGGCAGAAAGACAGACTGCGAAAGAAAAGGAAAAAGGCGAGAGAGTATCTCGAGAAAATTTTGTCTTCGGGTTCACCGGACAGATTGAATAAGAGTTCTGATGAATCAACTAACTCGATTGCAAAGTCAAGCAAGACGAATTCTTCAGATGCAAATCTGAGGACAAAAGAAGAAAAGAAGAAGAAGAAGAAGAAGAAGAAGAAAATGGTTGGCGATGAATCTGATGTGTCAAAGTCAGACAAGCCACCATCAGGCAATGAATCTGACAGGTCAAAGTCAGACAAGCCATGTGCAGGCAATGATTCTGGTTCATCAAAGCCAGAGGAACCTAGTGTTGAGGTAAAAAATGTCAAACCCAAGGCTGGTCAGGCTTGGGTGAATCTTTTCAAATAGAAAAACCTGACTTGCCGGAGTTCCCAGGTTGGTAAGTGTGGAACATGAATCGGCACATTTCTTGAGAAATTTCACTCTGGTGAATTTTCGTCTTACATGTGGTAAATCAGGGACATTAAGTTGTACTTGATTTCCTACAAGTGTTTGTGTTGATAGAATCTTGAACTGTTAAATCTTTCAAAATGGTTAAAGGAGAACAAAGTGATGAAGTAATCCCCTAACCATCAAGTGGTTTGTTAATTCAACAAAACTAATTTTCCGGAAAAATCATTTGATTAAAACAAACTTAAGTGTTTTGAAATCATAATGGGAAAATAGTTTGTTGACAGGGGGAGTTCTGATTGTTTATGCCAAGTGGATGGAGAATTGAAGCAATTCGATATCGGTTGTCAATTTGTTTTCAAATTTTCCCAGAAAATCAAAATTGAAACATATTTTGATTTTAGGGGGAGAAAAATTTTTAAAAAATTAGAAAATTTGAAAATGACAAAAACATTGAAAAATGAAAATGAGTTTTGGTGTATAAAAGAGGAAATGATAGTAAATCAGTGAACTATCACAGCATGCTAAGGATATGAAATGTCAAATGTGATAAATGGTCTCACTGAGGATGTGTCAGTAGGTTTTTGCACATTTAGTAGATTGTGACGAGATATAAACCTAAATTCAAACTTGCTTATATCGTGGGTAACATCTCTAGGATATATGGGTAACCCCCGAAATCTTGTTTGAAAGGTCTCATAATCTGATATACTAGGTTTTTATACTCAATGATATCTGGGGTATTATTCCGGGACTTCTGCTGAACGGTAGTTCTGACCTAGTCCTCGAATAATACTTTCTGCAAATGCTTGAAACATAGCATCACCCTCAGCATATATGATAAGACAATAAAATTGCTTAGCAATGCTGTTGTAAAAAAGATCCTCTAAAGGGGACACACCCAAAAGTTGAGTCATGATCTCTCTGCTGAACGGTAGTTCTGACCTGAGCTCTCATGATTCTTCATAAATTATTAACCCCTTACAGATATCATTCGTGTTATAATTGCCTGTAAGACTGAATATTGGGATCTGGATACGGGAGTATATTCTGAGGTGGGACACGCGATTAAGTCTAAGTATCTAAGACATTAAACTCGTATCTCGAAGCAGTTGAAATGTGTGTGAAAATTTAAGTGGATCAGTATACTGACAATCTAAGTGAATCGTTTAGAACTTAAAATGATTAAAGCTTAACGGTGCTAGTGATTGGTCTCATGAACTGATATGATCCTCTTACACAAACTCTCAAAAATATTGTTTGTATATATTTTGTTTACTGCATTTCATTCAAATCAAAAATCCAAAAAGATTTTCGACAACTGATGTTGAAGATCTGATATTCAAAATTCGAGTGCTAAACTTGATGAACTAGAGGGTTGGGAGAATATATTGAAAACTTTGAATGTCATATACAAATATTTTGAAAGACTGTGTGGTTAGTTTATCAAGGTCATTCATTTGAACTTGATGTAACTAGTATGTTTGTTGAATAAATGTTGTCTACCAGTAAGTTTATTAAATTCAATTGTTATAAATTTGTGAAACTTATGTTGAGGTAGAGGAAGTGCAGGTTAAACAGGTTGTAGACTTCATTATTCCCACGGAAACTAATTGTTAGAGTTTGAACCAGATCAAGACCTCAGATTCTAGTATATTGAGAGGGGGAGTCTGTGAAAGGGGGAGTCTGGATCAACAGTCAAAGGGAAGATGGAAGTTAGAATCAGGTTGTGATTCTAAACCTGTGAAGAATACTTATGATGTGAAGACAGAGAGTTGAAGAAAAGACCAAGACTGAAGACTCAGGAGCTGAAGACTTCGTCAACATCCAAGGGGGAGTCTGTTAGTGCACGGAATGTCTGTTGACTTCGTCTGCATTACGTCTTAGGTCAAGATAGGTCAACATAGGGTTTAGAATGTCAAAATCATGTATTATGTTGATAGGTCCGCTTATGTGTACATGTAGGTCCGCTTATATGTCAGGTCAGCTTATGTGTACATGTAGGTCCGCTTATGTGTACATGCAGGTCCGCTTATATGTCAGGTCCGCTTATATGTACATCTATAGGTCCACACATAGAGGTCCGCTTATATGTACATAAGTAGGTCCGCTTTTATGTCAGTCCATATAAGCGAACCACACAATACTATATATAGGCTGATCAGTTGTACATTAGAGCGGACCTAGATCATTGCTTGTGGAACGAAACTCTGTCAAATTGTAATCAGAAAGCAATAAAAGAGAAGAAATTGAATGAAACAGCTGTTGTAACTTTGTGTGCATTGATTCCGCCTTTACACATGAAGATGAACGTCCTTGACTGAGTTTTCGAGGTCGTAGAACGGTCCAACAGAACCTGCTTAATTGTTGATTACTTATTTGCTATAATTTGTAGACACTAGACTGTAGTTCACAAGGGCTGGCAATTGGTTTAAAAATCATACATGTAAAAATAAGAAAACAGAACTTAGAACATACCTGTTGCAATAATGGAGTCACATATATTGACATTGATGGAGCCTGAAATGTCGATGCCATCAGTATTCGGGCTTGTTTCAGGGGCGATTATATGTAAATTTGATACAACGACATCGTTGCAAGTAGTTATTGTGATATGGACTCGCGGGCTGTTTACATGAGTTAAACCACTGAGTCGCAAGCCGATGCATCTTTTAAATTGTAATGCCTGTTTATAGAAGAATTAAACTGATAAGAAAAAAACTAATCATCATTGTTACCCCTAGCACCCTCATGTATTTGCCGACTTTTTCTCCAAGTTGTTATCAGCTGTATATCTTTTTCTCACAGTTAATATCATCGGGGGTTGATTTAATTTGATGTGTTGTGTACATAACAGGTTGTAGGTGATGGGAGATATATACCTGCAACTGATGATGAAGTGATGAAAGCTGAAGACTTGATTAATAATAAGAATGAACTGCATTACGTTCTGGGCGACAGTCAGACTGCAGTTTGCACTTCAAACAATGACACTTTTGGTCAGGAGTTCATGGCCATCGACTGCGAACTTGAAGGTCTCTCTAGTTCGGCTTTAAATTTAATCTAACTTCTTCTTCTCATGACTCCTTTATTTCTCATTAGACGCTGTGATGATTTGCTAGGTAACCTCTATTGGGGTTCTTAAAGGGGTGTGCATGGGTTGGTTTGGTTTGGGGCTTAAACGGAACCGAAACTGAAATTTCGGCTTTCGGTTTTACATTTTGGCATTAAATGTTTGGACCTAAAAGACGTTGGCTCAAAGCAATGAATTTGGGTTTAAAACTTTTGGCCAAAAGTATTTGTTAACCTCTTATTAATTAATTTGGGCCATAATTCCAATAACAAGCATTCAAACAATTTCGATTAATCGATTAGGCTTTGGAAGGAGGAATAAATGAAACCGAACCATAATTCTCGGTTTAAAAACAAATACAAAACTGAAAAGTGGGTTATTAGTTTGAGTTGGTTATTTAGGTTTGGTTTTGTCGGCTGTTTCGATTAATTTAATCGGATTTTTGCTCACCCCTAGGTTCTTAAATGTTGGAATTTTCTTCTACTTGTAAGAAGTGATGCATAATTCTCATAATTTTCTTTTTGTCTACTTGAGCATGCTATTAACATTAACAATCTAGCAGCTTCTTTACCGTATGTGTATCCATTTTCTTCTAAGCTATATAATATTGTTCCGGATAGCTCTGTATATAGGCTTCTGATTACCTTTGGTTCTACATTCATGCTTATTGTTCTTCTAAATGAAAAAAAAAATCACAGACCATAAAAGCCAGCCTTTTCGGCAACCTTTAAGGATATATTCTTTGCTCAGGTTAGTGGGAGTTCATTGTTATTTTGTTAGAAGTGTCGGCATAGGTTGATGGATATGTATGCGTTGTGTGCGACACATGTGCATTGATGAAATGATTCATTGTGAATTTGTAACTAGAGTTTGCAAACTGGGCTGGTAGGATAACGGATCAAACGGGTAAGCTCATAATTAATAAATAACTCAAATCGACATGCTCATAATTAAACGGGTAAGCTCATAATTGATTATAATGATCTTGTTTTGGTTTGGCTTCTTTTTAGGTATGAAGAAATGTCTTCTAAATACAATGTAGAGTACATTGCTGAAGGTGCTACTCAAAACTCAATCCGAGTTGCCCAAGTAAGTAGTTGAATGATTTTTTTTTTCATTTTAATCTATGTAAGTGAAAATACTGATTACCCTTTTTTTGGTGGTTTTCAGTGGATGCTTCAAATCCCTGGTGCAACGAGTTATATGGACTGTGTTGGAAGGACACGTATGGTGAGGAGATGGCAAAGAACTCAAAAAGTGCTGGTGTTAATGTATTAATCTTCTTTCTTTTGTTCTGTTTGGAGTTATATAGGCGGCGTTTGGATTTGTGTTTTAAAATTGATTGCCTTATGGTAAAAATAATTAGTTTTTAGTGTTTGGTAAACAACTTTGGTTTCTGATTATCTGTTAATTTAGGGGTCAAGTATTTTTGTATTAGAACTTTCATACTGTTTAAACATCCAAACTTACTTTACTACTTTTCGTTTTGTTACAACTGATAAGTGATAATCTGATCATGATTATTCAAATCATGTAATTACTTTCAAAACACACATCCAAACACACAGTACTATTTTACTTATGTAGTTATGTATAAAATTCATTTTTCTTAATGATGCAGTTATTTAGGTGCACTGTTATGATGATGAAAACGCACCAACCGGTACATGTGCTGTCTGTGTTGTTGGTGGCGAGAGGTTAGTAAATCAATTTTCATCTCCAAACATGTTTCTCAACTTTACACAGTATTCATGTTAATTTGGAAACATTTTCAACGCAAAAGTGTTTGCTTTCTCTTTTTTTTGAAAGATGCAGTGATGCACAAATATTATAATCAAACCAGAATATATTTTTGTAATAGTAATTTAACAAAGATTCTTGCTTTTATCAGGTCTCTTATTGCCAACCTGTCTGCTGCCAACTGCTACAAGTCAGAGCACTTAAAGCGTCCAGAGAACTGGGCACTCGGTACTGATTACCGACTCCATTTTTTTTTAAATATTTTTGTGTCTCCAGACATCTTTCAGTTTGCTAAGATAAACAATTTTGACAGTTGAAGAGGCCAAATATATCTATATTGCTGTCTTTTTCCTCACGGTGTCTCCTGAATCAATTCAGCTTGTAGCTGAGCATGCTGCTGCAACAAACAAGGTAATTAATTATATAGTTATTGAACCGTTTTGATTCCAATTGGGAACCATTACCCAACCCTAAAAACCTTTAGGTGGGCTTGGATATGCCCAATTTTATCTGTGTCAACTCCATTTCTTCAAAACATACACTCAAACCAAACAATATCTAAGTTATATATTCTTTGACTTTCTTAAAACATGTAGGTTTTCACAATGAACCTATCTTCTCCATTCATCTGTGAGTTCTTCAAGGATGTTTAAGAGAAAGCCCTACCGTGAGTTAAATCTGTTGCTCGATCAAGTATTTTTTACCCCACATAGGAAGTTTCTTATTCATTTTGTATTAGATAACAATGTAGGTAGGTGGATTATGTTTTTGGAAATGAAACCGAAGCAAGAACCTTCTCAAAGGTTCATGGCTGAGAGGCAAGAACCTGAACCTGTTGGGATTAAACATGATAAGTAACTATATACGATTAAAAAACGCTAAAAACACAAAATTTATCACCTCAGACTGATAACGTGGAGGAGATTGCAATCAAGATCTCTCAATTGCCAAAAGCATTGGGACCCACAAGAGAATCACTGTGATCACTTAGGGTGCTGATCCAGTTGTAGTTTCTCAGGATGGGAAAGTTACAACATATCCCGTCATCTACCTGCCAAAGGAGAAACTCGTTGACGCCATACATCTTAATGCAAGTTGTGATCTTTCTGATAAAGTTCAACATATATAGGGTTATGTTTAATGGAATATAAGAAGTTCTAGAAGCTTTTTAGAACTAATTGATATATGAAATAGATAAATGGTTATAGATGTTTGGTGTATGTTGTGAAAATTCCTATTCTGTTTATATATTAACATTTATTATTGTTTTTGCATCTATGTTGGTCTAGTTATTGGCAAAGGGGATGAGACCATCAAAGGCATGCAAGACAGTTCTCGATCATGTATTCAGGTTGATCCAGATTCTTTATCTACTTAAATCACTTTTATGGAGTTCTTTGAATTACATGATGCTCGGCACCATTGGCCCAACTAGTTTATTGTTGATTCTTTTGATTCTACAGCTGAATTGATAAACATTTGTTTATCCTGCAGGCTGACCCAGATGATGTGGAAGACGTGTGTTCCAACTATGGACATGTGAACACTTGGAGGATCATATGACATCAGATATGGCCACCAGCCCATGGATGCAAATCTGCAGCACTTCTATGTTCAAAAGCATTGAGTATATGGATTTGAAGAATAAAGAGTCTAGAAATAGTCTTTAATTAGTATTTGTATATATGTTTATATTAAAAGTTTATGTCTTTAATTAGTATTTAAATTGAAATTTGTGTATGAATTTTGAGTTATTATTGTTAATATTATTTGGTTATTAAATTTTCTCATGTTCACTGCGGTTTTTATTTTAAAAAAATTGAAAGTAGAATGTGTAATTACCCGAAAATGGCCACAGAGAACCACAATACATGTGTGTGACCAAATGTTAGAAAAGACAACCATAATAGTAAATTTATGTGACCATTGATACCATTTAGCTACACTTAATAGACTATTTACTTGATTAAAACAATTTTTTTGCCACATTTTTTTTTAAATTGATATGGCTAAAACAAACTTTTTAATGACTATACAACAGAAACAACCACATTTACAGTAAATTAATGTGGCTATATATTAGTAACAACCACAATTACAATTAATTCATGTGACAATTGATACCATTTAGCCACACTTAATGAACTATTTACTTGATTGCATCAACCTTTTTGCCACAATTTTTAAAAAATGATGAGGCTAAAACAAACATTTTAGTGACGATATAATAGAAACGGCCACACTTACAGTAAATTAATGTGGCCATATAATACAAACGACCACACTTACAATAAATTCATGTGACCATTGATACCATTTAGCCACACTTAATGAACTATTTACTTGATTACATCAACCTTTTGCCACAATTTTTAAAAAATGATGTGGCTAAAACAAACATTTTAGTGACGATATAATAGAAACGGCCACACTTACAGTAACTTTATGTGGCTATATAATACAAACGACCACACTTACAATAAATTCATGTGACTGTTGATACCATTTAGCCACACTTAATGGACCTTTCGCTTGATTACAACTTTTTTGTCACATTTTTTAAAAATTGATGTGGCTAAAACAAACTTATTAGTGACTATATTATAGAAATGGCCACACTAATATTAAATTCATGTGGCCGTTGCTACCCCTTTAGCCGCACTTACCAAACAAAATGATTAATTCCAGCAAGACCTTTTTCGCCACAGTTTTAGTTGCTATGGCCACACATAAGTGAATGTGGCCATATGATGCCTACGATGACTCGACCTTTGGTCACACTTGGGCTCATAAAAAAATATGTGGCCAAAGGTGTTTGGTCACACTTTTTTTGTGTGGCCGTAAGCCTTTTTTGGCGTAGTGCTAGAAGAAGTCTAAAACAACAATGTGAGTTTATCCGCTTTTTGTAAACCTTTTTATGAACCGTTTTACAAAACATTAAATGCTTTACAATATGATTAAGCAGTGATTGAGTCTTTGTAGTTCTTCAATTACTGCCGGTATGTTGGGGTTTTGTATACAAAATGTGGAACACGTTACCATTGGACGACGAGTTAGCCAATATGTAATATGACCCACCAGTCAGGATTGCTAGTACTGAATGAGTAATTGTGTAGAAATAAACAATGTGATAGCTCTCAATACTGTATTAATTGATAAAAAGTTTCTTGATTAAACTCGGATTCACTCACCAGTATTTCCCACTGACAAATGTTTTTAAAACGCGTTTCAGGTAACACAATGTGACAGCCAATTAGTAAAAAGCCAGCTGGAGAGCACTGTAGGCTTGGAAAAATGTGGCTATAAAAGTTACCAAAAAGACGATGTTTTAAATTCAATAAAATAGGGTTTATCCCTATAAATGTATTGTAATAAAGAAACTTGGGTTTTACCCATGTGGTTATTAACATAAAATATGGTGGTTTTACTCTGATAAACATTTCCTAACTACGGTCCTGATGTAATTCCGGTGCCAAATTAATAAATTAAATAGCTGATACCACCACAAACGAATGTTCGCAGACGCCCGTTGCCGGGACAGATAAGGGGGCGGGGGTTGCGACAGGCAAACCGTCAATGATGATAAAACATTGACAAACGGGGCAAAACTCACGTAATGTGCGGTCGCAAAGTATTCGGTATTACGCAGTTTAGTAGCTTACATATGGGGTAGCTCCCCATCGCATGATATAAATGAGTAAATTAACTATTGTAACACGTTTTTGGAATTAAAAATGGATAAAACCCGTGAACTCGCCAACTTTATGTTAACACCCTACTGCATGCTTTGCAGGTATTCAGTGACTTTGGAGCTTGCTGCTTGGGGATGTGTAGTGGACGTCTTAACCCGTGTGTTGGGTTCTTTAAATAATCTTGAAACATGAACTTCTGTTTGCACTATTCTCCTATGCTTCCGCTACTTATTTAAACTGTTGTTTTGGACTTAAAAACTTTTGAACTTAACTATGGTACTCATCGGCCCTTTTGGTTGGTGAACTATTTTATTATTATCTTAATTGTTCAATATGATTGGTGGTTGGATCCTGGTCAGTCACACGCCTCGCGTTAGTACTCCGCATGTGGATTTTGAGGGTATGACAAAGAGTCACTGAAATCGGTCAGAGTGGAGGCGGAGAAGAAGCCGTTTGTTGAGTCGCCGCTCCACCGAAGATGAGTGTGTTTATGTGAAATTGTGAAAACAGGGTCTTTTATTTGTGTTTTGTATATATGTTTACTATAGTTTTGGCTTGTGATCATGGATTATATGGTTGTTCCATTCAAAAGATTATATGGTTTTTGATTCCATGATACTATATATATGTCACGCTTTTTCTGGTTTGCAGACTAGAGATATACTATCTGGTAAAGGGCATAGTTGCACCAAGCAACTTAGAGAAAGGGGCGGGAGGGATTTTTGTGTGTGAGAGAAAAATACACTAGTGTATTTTACGATTTGATGATGTAAATCAATGACCTGAATTTATTCACTCAGTTCACCAATACACTACTGTTCACTCTAGAACCCCACCCTATATATATAGGGTTAGGGTAAAATGAAAATTTATACGAGCTGTGAGAACTTAGAGAACTCGGCATTATAAAAGATTTTTTTTTAATTTTTTTACTTAAAATCTTTAAAAAATCAACTTTTCCAAAAAAAATAAAAAAATTAAAAAACTAGTTTTTTTCATTTACGACAGCCATAAATGTTGTAAAAAGTGATGTCATGCTTATGTCATCAGCTTTTCACAGCTGCTGTAAGGGGCCGAAAACAACAATTCGAAATTTTTAT
The DNA here is from genome assembly GCA_030545235.1 of Helianthus tuberosus. Taxonomy (NCBI): domain Eukaryota; kingdom Viridiplantae; phylum Streptophyta; class Magnoliopsida; order Asterales; family Asteraceae; genus Helianthus; species Helianthus tuberosus. Next base: position 127,129,697 of record CM060416.1, read on the forward strand.
TTTAATTTTTTATGACAGTCTTTTCTAACGTTTTAATCTAGGGTGAAAAAAATAAGGGTAAACTTGCACGGAAAGACCGAGTTCTTTAAGTTCTCACAACTCGTAAGGAATTTCCCTTGATCTTGATCATATATACAGAGAGAGAGAGAGTAAAAAAACATATGTGCTCAAAGAAACCCAATTGTTGTGTGTATATTTGGTGTGTGATACACCATCACTCACTTGTGTTGTGAAAGTGATTGGTCCTGTATTATTCTTTGAAAATATGGATTTTTTTGTTTTAAAAAATGCATGATTATTTAAACCTTACATCGACATGACATTTAGTTCATAAATTTATTTATAACATGCACAGGTATAGGGCTGTTCATGAGCCGAGCCGAACCGAGCGGACCTTTGCTCGTGCTTGGCTCGTTTACAAACCGAACCGAGCGAAGCGGCTCATTTAAAACCGAGCATCAAATCAAGCGAGCATTTTTCGAGCAGTAAAAATTCCGAGCGAGCGTCGAGCGAAGTTCGAGCGATTTGGACAACCGTGTCACCCAATTTAAATTTGCTGAGAGAGATAGTGACAATGTTGGGTCTCAAGTTTTTATGTCTTTAAAAACATGCACATTTAATGGCATAATATTTTTCTTATGAATAACAATGTTGTGGCTGACGAGGTGATGATCATATTGCATGAACAATTACGTTGAGAGCAGGAGACGATAGACTTAGGGTAACGACATGAAACATTGAGGCGATGAATAGACTGTCATTTATTGGTTTAGGGTTTAACTTTTAGTTTTGATTTTAATTTTTCATTGTCGTGGTTGCTAGTACGTATAAATATAGTTGTAAATTTGTAAATAGTTGACCAAAATCTAATAGATTGGTACATATAAAATTATAAATTTAATTTATATTTAAGTATATATGTAAGTATAAGTATGTGTATATATAGGTGAATGTGTGGATATATATGTATAATTAATATTTGTGTATATATATATGTGTGTATATACATGTTTATAGATGTATGTGTATATGTATATGTATATATATACTAATTAAAATAATAATTCGAGCCGAACCGAGCCGAGCGGACCTTTGCTCATGCTTGGCTCGTTTACAAACCGAACCGAGCAGAGCGGCTCGTTTACAACCGAACGTCAAATCGAACGAGCATTTTCCGAGCAATTTCCGAACGAACGTCGAGCGAGCGACGAGCGGCGAACGATTTGAACGGCCCTACACAGGTATGTAAAACTTACATAGTCGTTTAATGTTTTGTGCAAAAAAAAATATATATTTATATTCAACATACACATCTATGTGAGATTTACGTAGGAGTGCAACTTTGAGTTCAATATAATTTTATTTTGTTTTGTTTTTAAAATGGCGAGTTATGTGAACCTATTACATAGTTGTTGTCTAACTCTCTGTCAGTAATTAATTTTTCTTTTAAATTTTCCCACATAATAGTTAAACTATAAACTCATTAGCGAAAGCTGATAATATAAGTAGAAAGTGATCAGTGCATCATCAAGCTATTTGACAAAGTTTTAGAGATTTAAATTGTAATGATGTTTATGGAAATATTTTCAAAGTCCAACTTTGTGTGATATTTATATCCAACAAAAGTCGTGTCCCGGGTTTTAGGGTGTGACACTAAAACCCAACAATCATTGAATTTTATCCTATATATTCGAAAAATCTTAAATAGTTTATTACCACGAATCAAGACTACAATCAAATAAGTTGTAGCCCATTACAAACAATTTTTCAAACTATAGCGCAACTACATACATACAATAACTACTTCATGAAGTTCAAGCAGACATGACATGACCTAATTATTTTGTGTGCCAATCGGTTGTTTAGGGTTCTTGTTCAAGAGATTATCTACGAGATATTATGAAATTACCGAGCATGAAGGATGGTGATGGTCTCATCATCAACGGAGCCAATACCATCGTCCCTACCATAATTCATTTGGCCAAAGATAAATGCTGGTTGATTAGGAGAAGGAAGCATTGTTTGAAGATTCCTCAACATAAAAGCTACGTCAATCATTGTAGGCCGATCAGTAGCCAACTCTTGAACACACAAGATCCCAACATGGATACATAAAAGAACTTCATGGGCATCGAATGAATCTCTTAAAGATGCGTCAACTATCGTTAATGCTTTATCTTGATTCCACAAGTCCCAAACCTAAGAATGGTGTAATGAATTATCAGCAAGAAAAAAACAACAGATACACATGTGTGTATGTGCGCGCACATGTGTGACGAAATGTGGCTACTTACGTGACTGATCAAATTAATTGAGTTCTCATGACAGTAGCTGGTGTTTCTCCTACCACTGATTATCTCAAGAACTAGAATTCCAAAGCTAAAAACATCTGATTTTACTGAAAAAAGTCCTTGAATTGCATACTCCGGAGACATATAGCCACTTCAATAATATTAGGCCATCATTAGTTAAATGAAACAAATATAAAAACTAAATAAGTTCTTTTAAGTGAGGAACGATACATACTATGTTCCGACAACTCTACGTGTTTTAGCTTCATCTTCATCTCCTTTAAAAAATTTTGCCATTCCGAAATCAGAAATTTTTGGGTTTAAATTTGTATCTAGTAAAATATTGCTTGCTTTTAGATCCCTGTGGATGATCTTGAGCCTAGAATCGTGATGAAGGTATAGAAGTCCACGGACAATCCCCTGAATAATCAGGAACCTTTTCTTCCAATCTAAAAGAAATGCCTTTTCTTGATCTAGAATGAACACCATTCCATTGAATATATTTCAATATGTGTGCAACATTGGAAAACTTATTAGTTCTATTTTGAGACATTAATAGTAGGTTAGAGAACAAACCGAAGATGAAAGAATCCAAGCCTTTGTTTGGTAAGTATTCGTAAACTAACATTTTTTCTTCCTCGTGGAAACAGTATCCTAAAAGCCGGACAAGGTTCTTGTGTTGAAGTTTTGCTATCAACGTTACTTCATTCTTGCATCCCTTGACATGAACTTTGTGATAATCTTTTGACAGCAATTTCTTGCCCATTTAGTAGCTTACCCTAAGTAATTCATTCTATATTGGTTAATAACAGTAATATTTGACTGGGATAGGCCATGATCATTACCAAGATCTACAGGACACACCTTAAAAACGTAGCCAAATCCACCTTCTCCGAGCATGTTTGAAGAAGAAAAATTATCAGTTGCTGCGGCTATTATGCTTATATCAAACACGTCTAAATCAACATTTTTACCAACATCCTTCTCCATGAGAGATCCTTCCAACGATTTCACTCTAATATCCGTGAAACTTAACCCAACTTTGCCTTCATTTTGTTTGGCTGTATCAAACAATTTAGCGGGAGTAAAAACTAGTTAATTCATGCATTTATGTGAGTTGCAATTTTCTTCTTGGAGCATAAGTCCAAACCTTAATCCATAGATCGTAAACTATCACAGTCAACAACCTGAACCTTAAATGCACTAGCATTGCTTGATTCATGTTACGGGGGATAGATATTTATCGATTTGTTTCAACTCAATTATTTTACAACAAAAAAGTAGCATTCTGAAGCTCTGGATTATGATGTATGTGTTTATAGTTTGAAGATGGTGTCAACCAAAAGCCACAAAAATTTTTATTATCTTTATTGTTACTTGTAAGTATCCAATAGATAAAAAGTATTAAAATAAAACACCCTTTCTTGCTAGGGTAAAGATGCTATACAAATAACTTTATCGTACAAGATCATTTGTATACTAATTATGATGCTCTACAAAATTACTCTACAAGATCAAAATGACCCTACAATATCACTTATAGAGTAATTATTTTGCTCTACGAAATTAACCCAAAAGATTAAAATTACCCTACAATGTCATTTTACAAAATTACTCTACAAAATCATTTTTTGGGTAATTTTGATAACTACTCTACGAGTAAATAATTACAAAAATATCACCACATTTTTTTCCTTTTCGTGTTTTCGTACTGTATTTGATCTTTTGCCTTCTCGCTAACCAACAAAATAAATAACGTAGAAGGTTAGAAGCATGCCTTCAGTATATATTAATTTGAGAAATAAAAGAATCTGTAGGACTTTGGATTTGTTTGATTTGAAACATTGTATTTGAATAGGGACATTATTTACATTACTTTCATTGTAGGGGAGGGTTTATTTTGGACAAGATAATCATACATGTAACATGTTAAAAATTTAAGTTAATATGTTAAAAATTAACTTTTCAAAGCTTTTGCATGTAGATAAATGTAGGAGCATTTTTAATAAAAATATTTAATAACTAAAAAGTTTAAAAAAAAATGTTTAAAAACAGTATATAAAGGTAAAACAAATTTTTATTTTTAAAAAAGATTTTTTTATTAGAATAGCTTTCACAAATCTTTATATGCAAAAGCTTTGAAAGGGTTTTTGAAAAAAAAAAATTTAATATATTAAATGGATTTTTATGATTTTTATAACATGTTAAATGTATTGTTTCTCCGTTCCCAATTTTTTAGTGTTCCTACTGAACCGCACATTACCAACCATTGTGTATATATAGGGTTAGGTTAACGTACAATATCCCTTATCGTACAATATGTACGCACTCATCTCAGCCGTCAGATCTTCATCTCACATTGAAATCGCATATTGGATTTTTGTAACAATTTCGCATGTTGGTTTTTTAACATGCGACTTCATCAAAATTACCACATGCGAAATTGTTACAAAAAACCAACATGCGATTTCATCAAAATTATCACATGCAAAAGTGTTACAAAAAAATCAACATGCGATTTCATCAAAATTATCACATTCGATTTCATCCATGTTATTTTATAATCTGCGATTTCACTATATGTTACGTATTGTACGTTAAGGGATATTGTATTTTACACTTTCAATATCTTTATTACAAAATGGAGATTGTTGAAATTTGTTGACATGACTTGACCCGGTAACAAATACTCGATCATTACCCAAAAATGATAATATCAGTAAATTATATATAATTTACTGGTCTGTTGGATGAAGTTATGCGTATGTATAAGCCAAATGAACCTTCAATTTTAGCAAAGATGAATCAATTAATAGTAAATGAGCTTAGGCATACCTTTCTTCTTCCTTACGCAACACCAAATGAAGGTACACCACAGAAACGCTCCTGCAAATATTAGCATCCCGATGACAAGAAACAGGTTTTTATGCGATCCATTTAGCCTCTTTAACGAGAACTTGGCTGAAATACAATTACATTAAAATTTATTTTACCCCAATATAATATTGTACGTCATAGATTAATCAGATGCCATTACTGTTAGACAAATATATTTTTAATCATATAAGCTAGATATATTACTCGTTGTTATTATTATTATTATTATTATTATTATTATTATTATTATTATTATTATTATTCCTAAGTCAAGGCGGTTATAGCCGAATTATGTATCTGTATATATACATCATGTACTGCACAATTTAGAAATATCAATTCATTTTTATGAACAAGAAAATTCTGTCGAAACCCTAATCATATTCAAGGAAATCCTACACAGTGGTATCAGAGCACAGCGATCGATAATCTTTATCAACACAAACAACCGATATTCATACCAATTCAGACGAAATGAATCAAACGCAAGGGATTCAAACTCAAATTCCCAAACTTACTGGACAGAATTATTATCATTGGCACATTCAGATGAAGTGTTACTCGAGTCACAAGAACTATGGAGTATTGTTGAAGACGGATTTCAAGAATTGGGAACCAATCCCACAGAAGATGCCACTGCGGTTTATCGAGACTCAATCAAGAAAGATAAGCGAGCACTGCACATATTATTTCAATCGGTAAATGAGATTGTCTTCGAAGAATTGCCATGGCCAACTCATCAAAAGAAGCCTGGAGTATTCTGCACAAATCATACAGAGGAGAAAACCAGGTAAAAACTGTAAAACTCCAAACCCTTAGATGTGAATTTGATGCATTAAAAATGAGAGATGGGGAATCTGTTGAAGATTATTTCAATAGAATAACCCTCATAGTTAATCAATTAAGGATGAATAAAGAAAAGGTTAGCGAACAGCGAATTGTAGAAAAGGTTCTACGAAGTATGACTCGAAACTTTGAGTCTGTAGTGATCGCTGTTGAGGAAACAAAAAATTTAGAGGATGTTTCCACTGAAGAACTGATGGGAATTCTGCAATCCCATGAATTACGAATGAAGCGATATGAAGATCCCCCAATTGAATATGCATTTCAAATTCAAAATGCAAATCAGGATAGATTTCGACAAACTCGAAATGATGCGGGAGGAAGAGGACGCAGCAGAAATAACGGCCGATATTTGAATTCCATTAGATGTTATAAATTTAATTTATATTTAAGTATATATGTAAGTATAAGTATGTGTATATATAGGTGAATGTGTGGATATATATGTATAATTAATATTTGTGTATATATATATGTGTGTATATACATGTTTATAGATGTATGTGTATATGTATATGTATATATATACTAATTAAAATAATAATTCGAGCCGAACCGAGCCGAGCGGACCTTTGCTCATGCTTGGCTCGTTTACAAACCGAACCGAGCAGAGCGGCTCGTTTACAACCGAGCGTCAAATCGAACGAGCATTTTCCGAGCAATTTCCGAACGAACGTCGAGCGAGCGACGAGCGGCGAACGATTTGAACGGCCCTACACAGGTATGTAAAACTTACATAGTCGTTTAATGTTTTGTGCAAAAAAAAATATATATTTATATTCAACATACACATCTATGTGAGATTTACGTAGGAGTGCAACTTTGAGTTCAATATAATTTTATTTTGTTTTGTTTTTAAAATGGCGAGTTATGTGAACCTATTACATAGTTGTTGTCTAACTCTCTGTCAGTAATTAATTTTTCTTTTAAATTTTCCCACATAATAGTTAAACTATAAACTCATTAGCGAAAGCTGATAATATAAGTAGAAAGTGATCAGTGCATCATCAAGCTATTTGACAAAGTTTTAGAGATTTAAATTGTAATGATGTTTATGGAAATATTTTCAAAGTCCAACTTTGTGTGATATTTATATCCAACAAAAGTCGTGTCCCGGGTTTTAGGGTGTGACACTAAAACCCAACAATCATTGAATTTTATCCTATATATTCGAAAAATCTTAAATAGTTTATTACCACGAATCAAGACTACAATCAAATAAGTTGTAGCCCATTACAAACAATTTTTCAAACTATAGCGCAACTACATACATACAATAACTACTTCATGAAGTTCAAGCAGACATGACATGACCTAATTATTTTGTGTGCCAATCGGTTGTTTAGGGTTCTTGTTCAAGAGATTATCTACGAGATATTATGAAATTACCGAGCATGAAGGATGGTGATGGTCTCATCATCAACGGAGCCAATACCATCGTCCCTACCATAATTCATTTGGCCAAAGATAAATGCTGGTTGATTAGGAGAAGGAAGCATTGTTTGAAGATTCCTCAACATAAAAGCTACGTCAATCATTGTAGGCCGATCAGTAGCCAACTCTTGAACACACAAGATCCCAACATGGATACATAAAAGAACTTCATGGGCATCGAATGAATCTCTTAAAGATGCGTCAACTATCGTTAATGCTTTATCTTGATTCCACAAGTCCCAAACCTAAGAATGGTGTAATGAATTATCAGCAAGAAAAAAACAACAGATACACATGTGTGTATGTGCGCGCACATGTGTGACGAAATGTGGCTACTTACGTGACTGATCAAATTAATTGAGTTCTCATGACAGTAGCTGGTGTTTCTCCTACCACTGATTATCTCAAGAACTAGAATTCCAAAGCTAAAAACATCTGATTTTACTGAAAAAAGTCCTTGCATTGCATACTCCGGAGACATATAGCCACTTCAATAATATTAGGCCATCATTAGTTAAATGAAACAAATATAAAAACTAAATAAGTTCTTTTAAGTGAGGAACGATACATACTATGTTCCGACAACTCTACGTGTTTTAGCTTCATCTTCATCTCCTTTAAAAATTTTTGCCATTCCGAAATCAGAAATTTTTGGGTTTAAATTTGTATCTAGTAAAATATTGCTTGCTTTTAGATCCCTGTGGATGATCTTGAGCCTAGAATCGTGATGAAGGTATAGAAGTCCACGGACAATCCCCTGAATAATCAGGAACCTTTTCTTCCAATCTAAAAGAAATGCCTTTTCTTGATCTAGAATGAACACCATTCCATTGAATATATTTCAATATGTGTGCAACATTGGAAAACTTATTAGTTCTATTTTGAGACATTAATAGTAGGTTAGAGAACAAACCGAAGATGAAAGAATCCAAGCCTTTGTTTGGTAAGTATTCGTAAACTAACATTTTTTCTTCCTCGTGGAAACAGTATCCTAAAAGCCGGACAAGGTTCTTGTGTTGAAGTTTTGCTATCAACGTTACTTCATTCTTGAATTCTTGCATCCCTTGACATGAACTTTGTGATAATCTTTTGACAGCAATTTCTTGCCCATTTAGTAGCTTACCCTAAGTAATTCATTCTATATTGGTTAATAACAGTAATATTTGACTGGGATAGGCCATGATCATTACCAAGATCTACAGGACACACCTTAAAAACGTAGCCAAATCCACCTTCTCCGAGCATGTTTGAAGAAGAAAAATTATCAGTTGCTGCGGCTATTATGCTTATATCAAACACGTCTAAATCAACATTTTTACCAACATCCTTCTCCATGAGAGATCCTTCCAACGATTTCACTCTAATATCCGTGAAACTTAACCCAACTTTGCCTTCATTTTGTTTGGCTGTATCAAACAATTTAGCGGGAGTAAAAACTAGTTAATTCATGCATTTATGTGAGTTGCAATTTTCTTCTTGGAGCATAAGTCCAAACCTTAATCCATAGATCGTAAACTATCACAGTCAACAACCTGAACCTTAAATGCACTAGCATTGCTTGATTCATGTTACGGGGGATAGATATTTATCGATTTGTTTCAACTCAATTATTTTACAACAAAAAAGTAGCATTCTGAAGCTCTGGATTATGATGTATGTGTTTATAGTTTGAAGATGGTGTCAACCAAAAGCCACAAAAATTTTTATTATCTTTATTGTTACTTGTAAGTATCCAATAGATAAAAAGTATTAAAATAAAACACCCTTTCTTGCTAGGGTAAAGATGCTATACAAATAACTTTATCGTACAAGATCATTTGTATACTAATTATGATGCTCTACAAAATTACTCTACAAGATCAAAATGACCCTACAATATCACTTATAGAGTAATTATTTTGCTCTACGAAATTAACCCAAAAGATTAAAATTACCCTACAATGTCATTTTACAAAATTACTCTACAAAATCATTTTTTGGGTAATTTTGATAACTACTCTACGAGTAAATAATTACAAAAATATCACCACATTTTTTTCCTTTTCGTGTTTTCGTACTGTATTTGATCTTTTGCCTTCTCGCTAACCAACAAAATAAATAACGTAGAAGGTTAGAAGCATGCCTTCAGTATATATTAATTTGAGAAATAAAAGAATCTGTAGGACTTTGGATTTGTTTGATTTGAAACATTGTATTTGAATAGGGACATTATTTACATTACTTTCATTGTAGGGGAGGGTTTATTTTGGACAAGATAATCATACATGTAACATGTTAAAAATTTAAGTTAATATGTTAAAAATTAACTTTTCAAAGCTTTTGCATGTAGATAAATGTAGGAGCATTTTTAATAAAAATATTTAATAACTAAAAAGTTAAAAAAAAATGTTTAAAAACAGTATATAAAGGTAAAACAAATTTTTATTTTTAAAAAAGATTTTTTTATTAGAATAGCTTTCACAAATCTTTATATGCAAAAGCTTTGAAAGGGTTTTTGAAAAAAAAAATTTAATATATTAAATGGATTTTTATGATTTTTATAACATGTTAAATGTATTGTTTCTCCGTTCCCAATTTTTTAGTGTTCCTACTGAACCGCACATTACCAACCATTGTGTATATATAGGGTTAGGTTAACGTACAATATCCCTTATCGTACAATATGTACGCACTCATCTCAGCCGTCAGATCTTCATCTCACATTGAAATCGCATATTGGATTTTTGTAACAATTTCGCATGTTGGTTTTTTAACATGCGACTTCATCAAAATTACCACATGCGAAATTGTTACAAAAAACCAACATGCGATTTCATCAAAATTATCACATGCAAAAGTGTTACAAAAAAATCAACATGCGATTTCATCAAAATTATCACATTCGATTTCATCCATGTTATTTTATAATCTGCGATTTCACTATATGTTACGTATTGTACGTTAAGGGATATTGTATTTTACACTTTCAATATCTTTATTACAAAATGGAGATTGTTGAAATTTGTTGACATGACTTGACCCGGTAACAAATACTCGATCATTACCCAAAAATGATAATATCAGTAAATTATATATAATTTACTGGTCTGTTGGATGAAGTTATGCGTATGTATAAGCCAAATGAACCTTCAATTTTAGCAAAGATGAATCAATTAATAGTAAATGAGCTTAGGCATACCTTTCTTCTTCCTTACGCAACACCAAATGAAGGTACACCACAGAAACGCTCCTGCAAATATTAGCATCCCGATGACAAGAAACAGGTTTTTATGCGATCCATTTAGCCTCTTTAACGAGAACTTGGCTGAAATACAATTACATTAAAATTTATTTTACCCCAATATAATATTGTACGTCATAGATTAATCAGATGCCATTACTGTTAGACAAATATATTTTTAATCATATAAGCTAGATATATTACTCGTTGTTATTATTATTATTATTATTATTATTATTATTATTATTATTCCTAAGTCAAGGCGGTTATAGCCGAATTATGTATCTGTATATATACATCATGTACTGCACAATTTAGAAATATCAATTCATTTTTATGAACAAGAAAATTCTGTCGAAACCCTAATCATATTCAAGGAAATCCTACACAGTGGTATCAGAGCACAGCGATCGATAATCTTTATCAACACAAACAACCGATATTCATACCAATTCAGACGAAATGAATCAAACGCAAGGGATTCAAACTCAAATTCCCAAACTTACTGGACAGAATTATTATCATTGGCACATTCAGATGAAGTGTTACTCGAGTCACAAGAACTATGGAGTATTGTTGAAGACGGATTTCAAGAATTGGGAACCAATCCCACAGAAGATGCCACTGCGGTTTATCGAGACTCAATCAAGAAAGATAAGCGAGCACTGCACATATTATTTCAATCGGTAAATGAGATTGTCTTCGAAGAATTGCCATGGCCAACTCATCAAAAGAAGCCTGGAGTATTCTGCACAAATCATACAGAGGAGAAAACCAGGTAAAAACTGTAAAACTCCAAACCCTTAGATGTGAATTTGATGCATTAAAAATGAGAGATGGGGAATCTGTTGAAGATTATTTCAATAGAATAACCCTCATAGTTAATCAATTAAGGATGAATAAAGAAAAGGTTAGCGAACAGCGAATTGTAGAAAAGGTTCTACGAAGTATGACTCGAAACTTTGAGTCTGTAGTGATCGCTGTTGAGGAAACAAAAAATTTAGAGGATGTTTCCACTGAAGAACTGATGGGAATTCTGCAATCCCATGAATTACGAATGAAGCGATATGAAGATCCCCCAATTGAATATGCATTTCAAATTCAAAATGCAAATCAGGATAGATTTCGACAAACTCGAAATGATGCGGGAGGAAGAGGACGCAGCAGAAATAACGGCCGATATTTGAATTCCATTAGATGTTATAATTGCCTGAAATTTGGTCACACAGCCAGGTTCTGTCAAAAGAAAGATGAAAACGGAAATGCCGATAACATGTTAATTCATCAAGAAGATGAACCGGAAGAGAAGGAGGACACCATGTTCATGATTTTCAACATGGAAGAAACAGTTAAAGATGATTGTTGGTATTTGGATAGTGGTTGTAGTAATCACATGACAGGAAACAAAGGCATGTTCATAAGATTGGACGAATCTTTAAAAAAGGAAGTAAGAACGGGTGATGACAAGAGGTTAGAGGTGTTAGGCAGCGGAGAGGTCATGAATACAATACGGGGACGAAGTAAAAATGTACCAAATGTGTTCTACGTGGAAGGTTTGAAACACAATCTTTTGAGTGTGGGGCAACTCATACAAAAAGGATATACAGTCAAGTTCGAAAAGGAACAATGCACAATCAAGGACACAAACAATGAAGTCATGGGTACCATAAGAATGACAAATAACAAGATGTTTCCACTCAACTCCGAAAGTGATCTAACGTTAGCCATGACCATGACAACGAAGGACGTTTCAATACTCTGGCACAAACGCTTCGGACATGTGAATTTAGATACTTTGGTAGATATGGGAAACAAAGAACTAGTACTTGGGTTACCGAAAATTTCAAGAGATAATAGCATATGTGAAGGGTGTGTATCAGGTAAACAAGCAAGGAAAACTTTTCCGAATAAAACCAAGTGGCATGCAACTAAGCCACTACAACTTATTCACTCGGATATCTGTGGTCCGATGAGGACAGAATCCATTGGTGGTTGTAGATACTTCATCACTTTCATTGACGATTGTACAAGAAAGACTTGGGTTTATTTCCTTAAACTCAAGTCCAAGGACATGAATTACTTTAAAGTATTCAAAGCATTAACTGAAAAAACAATCAGATCATATGATAAAAACATTAAGGACTGATCGTGAAGGAGAATATTGTGGAAAACAGTTTCAAGATTTCTTGAAGGTGAATGGGATACATCATCAACTCACTAATAGTTACTCACCCCAACAAAATGGGGTAGCAGAGCGTAAAAACAGAACGTTAATGGAGTTAAGCAGAAGCATGATGAATATAAAGAAGTTGCCGAATAAATACTGGGCAGAAGCAATAGCATGTACCACCTACATTCTAAATCGAACGGTTACTAAGACTAGACCGAATACAACTCCTTTTGAAGCATGGAATGGAAGAAAACCCAATGTAGAACATTTTAAAGTCTTCGGTAGCGTAGCTTATGTTCATATACCCAAGCAACACTGGAACAAATTGAATGACAAAACCGAGAAAATGATCTTTGTTGGATACAGTGAAAACAGCATAGGATATAAGCTGTATAATCCATTAAACAATAAGATCACAATAAGCCGAGATGTTATTTTCGATGAAAGTAAAAAATGGGTCACAGATTCAGAGCCAACTGATGTTCCCTACATGATAATAAAGGACAAAGAGGAATATGCAGATCAAGATATCACCAACCAGGAGTCTTCGGATGATCACAACGTACCTGACCCTGCACAAAATGAAGATACAACACGATCTGCAGACGTGAATGCTGAAGCAACCTCTGGAGCAGACAATCTTCAACAGCAGACTCAGCATCAGCATAATCACAAGACTTCTTCGACAGATTCTGAAAACGAAGTGATTAATACGAGAAGCATTAATAGTATTTACAGAGACTCAAGGGCCCTAACTGATGCTGAAGTATTACAAAAGTACAATGAAAACCAGGTGATTAATTCCGTTCTTTATGCTAATGCTGATCCAACCACTTGTGAGGAAGCTAGCAAGGATACAAAATGGATCGATGCCATGGATAAGGAAATGGAGTCCATTTATAAAAATCAAACATGGGATCTAGTGGACCCTCCAAGAAACCAAAAGCCCATAGGAGTCAAGTGGATTTACAAGACAAAGTATGATGAAAAGGGCAATATAAACAAATATAAAGCAAGATTGGTAGTAAAAGGGTATAAACAAAAGTTCGGAATAGATTATCAAGAAGTATTTGCTCCGGTAATCAGATTTGAGACGGTACGTTTAGTACTGGCTCTCGCGGCTCAAAATGATTGGCATCTTCATCAAATGGATGTAAAAACTGCGTTTTTGAATGGAAAATTAAAGGAATAGTATATATAGAACAACCACAAGGATACATCAAACAAGGAGAAGAAACAAAGGTATGTCATCTCAAGCGAGCGTTATATGGTTTAAAACAGGCACCAAGGGCGTGGTATAGCAGGATAGACACATATTTTATGCAACATGAATTTAAAAAATGCACATATGAACATACCTTATACACTAAGGATGCCAAGGAAGGAAAGTTGGTGATATGTTTATACGTAGACGATTTGATTATAGCTAGCAGTTCTATGAAGCTAATTTCTGACTTCAAGGATGCAATGAAAAGAGAATTTGAGATGACAGATATGGGAAAATTACATTACTTTCTCGGTATGGAGGTACTGTATGAGAATGGTAATATAATTCTATCTCAAAGAAAATATATGAGGAATCTACTTGAAAAATATAGAATGGCTCAATGCAATACAATCTCAACTCCAATGGAATATGGCCTCAAATTATCTAAGGATGATCCGGAAGAGTTTATAGATGAAGGTGTATATAGAAGTCTTGTAGGTAGTCTAATGTATTTAACAAACACGAGGCCGGATATCATGTTTGCAGTGAGTAAAATAAGTAGATTCATGGAAAGCCCAAAGAAAAGCCACTGGGAAGCTACTAAACGCATACTTAAATACATTAAAGGCGCTCTGGATCAAGGTATCACGTACTCTAAAGGAGGAAAACAGAAGCTTGTGGGTTTTAGTGACAGTGATTATGCAGGAAACATAGATGATAGCAAAAGCACATCTGGATATATTTTTCACCTAGGATCAGGACCTATATCCTGGCAATCAAAGAAGCAAAAGGTTGTAGCTCTATCTTCAACGGAAGCAGAATATATGGCCCCAACCCTAGCTGGGTGTCAAGCAATATGGTTAAAAGGGATCCTAGATGAACTGCAGGGAAAGAATGATTATCCAATACCTATATACTGTGACAACAAGTCTACCATCTGTCTAGCTAGAGATCCAGTATATCATGGAAAGAGCAAGCACATACGGGTCAAGTATCACTTCATCAGAGATCTAATAAAAAGGGAAGACGTAGCAGTAATTTTCTGTGCAACTAAGGACCAGTTGGCTGACATAATGACCAAGGCACTACAACCGAAAGATTTTCTTCGCTTAAAGACTCTACTGCATATGATGTTGCGTTGATCTAGCTTACGGGAGGGTGTTAGACAAATATATTTTTAATCATATAAGCTAGATATATTACTCGTTAATATTATTATTATTATTATTATTATTATTATTATTATTATTATTATTATTATTATTATTATTATTATTCCTAAGTCAAGGCGGTTATAGCCGAATTATGTATCTGTATATATACATCATGTACTGCACAATTTAGAAATATCAATTCATTTTTATGAACAAGAAAATTCTTTTGAAACCCTAATCATATTCAAGGAAATCCTACAATTACGTGTCTTTAACGGCAACTCTTTAGTCTGTGAGTTATGGTTTCACGCTCATGTCATGTGGCATGGGTGGGGCGTGAAACACCACCTTAAGGAAGTGTGAAAGGAGTGTGATGGGCCAAGGCGTGAAGGGATTGACAGTGTAAAGAAAAGGGGGAGGGGTGTGCGAGGCCATGTTTGGACCAAACGTGTGTCACCATTTCAATTTTGATTTTTAACTAAATTTCTGTATAAAACCATTACACAAAATTGAAAACAAATGAGTGAGAGCTCATGTCTATGTCCCAGTAATTTGGGAATCACTTTTTGACATGGTAATGTGTTGGTACACTTTATGTGGACGCGACTCGGCTCGGTCCGACTCGAATCGGTTCGACTTGGTTAGGTTCCGCTCAAGCCTGACGTCACGACATTCCTCCGTTGTGCGCCCCAGAGTTCGACACGCGAAGCACGGAGCGCCGCAAGCCAAGTCCCGTTTACAAATCACCATGACATCATCATTGTGATGTCATGATGACGTCACAAACCTTTGACTAAATGATAAAGTTGTCAACAGAATCATATCTGGGCTTGAACTTCTGAATTGGGCCGTAACTTGTCTGTGGGCTTTGACTAATATTTGGGCTGCTACATCAAAGTCACATGTGACAAAGACACAAGGATCAACGAAATCACAAGGGATTTCGTCCACACATATGTGACGAAATCACTTCTGTTTTCGTCCAAGGTGTTTTCGCCAGAAGGTCTGTATATATACTAAAGCATGTTTATCAGTTTAGTCATGAGAGCATAGTGAAACCAGAGAGTTTATCGTCAAACATTGTGTGTATATGTTTGATATTGTTCTCGTCCTTTTAATCCAAGTGAATCTTTGATTATCTGTTTGTGTTATCCGTTTTACATTTGTTTGGTTTGCACCGTTACGGGGATTCCGCACCCGCGATCGTGTTTGTGATAAACAGGGATTAGGTTTCGTATCGTATCGGATCCACCTAGAAAAACGGACCTACAATTGGTATCAGAGCTTTGGCTCTTATCCTTGTTTAAAACCAAACATCGTTGGATTTTATCAAGTATTAAAATTGTTTGTGGTTGATTTTCTGAAAACTATTGTTCTTGAAAGTTTATATTTTCTGAAAAAGGTTCAAAAATCAGTGTTTAAATCGTTGTTTTTGCTATAAGTTTTAGTGAAAACCTTGTTAGTTTGTATGTTTACTTGTTACTAGTGGGTTTTTATTGAAAGTTTATGCAAAATCGTGTTCGACAAAATTTCTCCGGCACCGGAAAATTTATCATGTTCATCAAACCTTCATCGTGTTCTTCATAATATCAACTTTTGATCATTTGTGAAGTAACTGTACAACTTGTTTGTGAATTAAAAATTATATTTGGTTTGAAAAATGTATTGAAAAGGCATGGTGGGTTGTTCGTTTTTGTAAGATAAGTATGCTGTAGAGTTGAATTTGGTGTACAATGTGTCAGAAGGGATAAGGTTGTTTGAAATATCTCACCAAAAATTCACTGTGATCTTATCTTTTTATTTTTGTCACATTAAATTTAATTCAAGAGTTTAGTCATTCATTAAACAACAACAGAAGTTACGTCATATTAAAAAAAAAATTCGCCATTCTCAATATTTAATATAGTTTACATCGATCAACAAAATTCAACTATAGCTTTCGTCGTACATCACACATTGATCAGGTTTCGTCGCTTCACAACATCAAATCTATTTCGTCGATCCATCATACAAATCCGTTTCGTCGCCAAATAAACGAATTCCTGCTCCTCAAAATACCGAAATGTATTATGGAGGAGGTTTTATCCCGTTAGCTAGTTCCAGTTCAGCTTAGCAACCAAACTTACAAACGGCGTTTGTATCAAATACAAACTCTTTTCCGTTTCCACAATCAGCTCCACCTCCGCTCTTCGATCCAAGTGCCTATTTTCCTAAACCTACTGTCGATTGTGGTCCGGCCATACAGTTGGGAAACAGTGATCAAACAAGAACTGCGTTTTTTGCTGAAATTGTCAAGAATGTCTGCGATGGTGAATCTTCAGGAAGTTATTACAGTTCAGAATCGGACGTCAAGGAGGGAATGGATTCTGAAGCTGATAACTTGTCGAATGATGCTAACGAGAAATCTGACTTGATCAAGAAAGCTGATGCTACATCAGAAGAAATGGAGAAGATTGTCACTGAAGATGGATCTTTCTCTTCTCAGACTGCCTTTATGGCTAATGTCACAGCTTCTACAAGTCAGGTAAAATCTGAAACTCCTAGCATATGTAGTGATTGTGCTGATATGAAACATAAATGTGCTGAATTGAAACGTGAATCTGAAACGGTTCATAGTCACAATCAGAGTTTGGTTATTGAACTGTCAAAATGCAAAGAGGCAAATATGGCTCTGGTTAGAAACGAAAAGGATTTTAAATCTGTAATTGAAACTTTAAAGAAAAGTGTTTCCGAAGTGACCAAAACTGTTTATCATAAACAAGTTAGTATTAACGATTACATTAACATCGTTGAGGAAACCAAAAAGGAGCTAGCCATTGCCAAATGCGAGCATGATGCTATCAAGCAAAAATTGGAGAGTTATTCTAACTCCCGATTTGTGCTTGATCACATCATCGACGTTCAACAACTAAAGGGAAACACGAAAGGCGTTGGGTATAAGAAGTGTCCGCCCCCTTTGAGACAAAATTATACTCGAATGCCCGATGAGGAAGAAATGCCACGTTTTGAGCCACCTGTACCTCTTGATTATGGGGAAGTTACAACTGGCTTAGGGTTCAAAACGGACAATTCATTGGAGGGCTCATCTGATCGGAAAGAAAATTCATCATGTGCTTCAAAATAAAAGTCCTCCCACAGTTGAGGACTATGATTCGTCCGATGATGAACCAGATGTGAGTGATGAGGATAAATCTCTTGAGAAGAACAAAGGAGTAGAAGTGCCTTTTGAGAATCACATTCTATGTGATCCTCCTACTCCTGCTGTGCAATCATCTGCTGTTAAACAAGAGATAGATCCTATCACTAAAACATTGTCTACTGTTAAAAGTGATAACGTGTTGTACACTTTAGTCGGTGATGACAAAATTTATTCAAACATAGCTTTTTCAATTAAAAATGTCAATCAATCTTTGATTGATAAAGTGTTTGAAGATAATACAACTAAGTTTTTGGGAAAAGCGATCCCGAGAGTTTCAGTAACTCAGTGTGATCCTATTCCAAAAGCTGAAGTTAGAAGAAAATTTGGAAATCAAAAATCACTGACAAAGCAACAACCAATTGCTTTTAAGGGTAAACAACAACAACGAGCTCCAAAGCCAAAGGCTAAGGTTGATTCTAAAGGAGCTCGTTACAAGAAGAAAACAAAAGACGTTAAGTTTGTGGCCTCCAAAGGTACTGATAAAGTGGAGTCTTTTGAAAATAAATCAAATACCGATTTTGTACAAAAAGTCAACATTTTGAAACGTAATAGTGATAACAATTACACCCAACACACAAACGGGTGTGAAGCTAGTACCTCTGGGTCTACAACTTCTACGTCAGGTCGTCGATCAGATTCTCCTAATTTTGTTGAAAGGAGATCATGCTTTAAATGCGGGGAGTTTGGCCACATTATCAGAAATTGCACAAACTCTCCGAAACCAAATTTTGTAGAAAGAGCCCCTTCTGAACAAGGTCACCCTCAACGTCGTCCCGTTTCACCAAAACATGATAAAAGAACTGTTAAAGAACAAGAAACAAAACAACGACGTAAAAATGTGAAGGTGATCGAAAAGGCTTTAAAACCGGAATCTGTTAAAAGGGAACCAAGTTCAACACAACCGTTAAAACCAAAAATTGTTAATAATACACAATCTGGTAAACAAAAACAGTCTTGGAAACCTAAAACGGGTGAAGGTTCAGGGGGAGGTGTTGTGTTACAAAATCATCAAGAAATCGAGATCATCTTTCGTGATTCTCAGGGGCAACCCAAGTCTATGAAGGCTTGGGTCCCCCTCTCCAACTAATCTCTGAGTGAGTGTGCAGGATGTTCCAGGAGGAACTATCGATAGTCATCGGATTGTTGATAGTAGAGTGTCCATGCACAAGATCGGCGACAAAAGAAATTGTTGCCTTTGGTGGAGAGAAAAAGAAAAGAAGACAGAATTGTCTGTCGAAAGAGATTGAAAGCTTCGACAAAATGAAAATCATACCAAAGTTGATTGTTAAAGGCTTTAATCGGGTCCCCAGGATAGATTCAATCAAAATGTACGCACCTGCAGCACGTATGAAGTTCAAACTCAACAAGATGAACGTGCAGTGTACATTTCTTCGCGGTGTGATTGAAGAAAATGTGTTTGTTGAACAAACCAACCGGGTGTGCGGATGCCTTGGCGTGGATTGAACAACCGCACACTACTTCTGAAAGAGAAAGATAAAGACCTTCGCTGGTGCAATGTGGAAGACCAGCCGGACCTAGAGATCTATGATCTTGTTGCTGTGAAGAGTTTTCTTAGTAGCTACAAAATCGACTTTGAAGTTCACACCGGGTGGATATCCAGTTTGGGATAGCGCTCAGATTCCTTGCAATGCACGAAGCAGTTGCAGGATACGGTTTTAAATTTCTAATCTCTCCTATACTTGTCGATATTTAAGCTGCTTTATAAATTGTTATCCTCTCGTAGCACTCTTTGGCCAGACAATGTTGTCATGGTCCGCACCGCTTACCGACATGCCAACTGATGTTTCCAAAATTCGATAAATCATTTCTGATTAAAATTAAATTTGGTAAACGACATTGAGGTAAAACATGAGTTAACCAACATCGGGAAATCCTTTTTGTAAATACCTTTGTGTTTTTAAATTTTATCATAGTTTGTTGATTTTAGGGGGAGTAAATCCAAATTTGAAAATTCAAAAACATCGAAAAATTTCAAAACGCAAAAACATTGGAAAAACAAAAATGAGTTTCCTGGCGAGAAAAAGAGAAAATGATAGTACATCAGTGGTCTGTGGAAATCTCTTTGAAATGAACTTAAAAATGAAAAATAAGATAAGCAGCTCTATATAAGATGTATCAGTAGTCTCACAATCATATTAAAGTGTGCAGGGTGATATAAATCTTAAATCGACTGAAGACCAGGTGGGAACCACACATTGGCATATGGTCTTAGTACCGAAATTTCGTTTGAGAGATTGCCGAGGTTCTGAGATATGTGGTCTTTATGCTGTCTTATCATCTGGGTATCATGGTTGTATCAAACCGTAAAAATAACGGAGACGAAGTCTAGGTCTTCCATGATACTATACATACGTGTACGTATTGCATACGACCTCAATAAGTGATCAACAATCACATGTCCAAACAAATAAGTGATATTATATCACAGATTCTTTGCGGGAGTCAAGTTCGTCTCTCTGCTGTACGAAAGTACTGACATGTTCACGGACTTGCTCCTGTGCCCTCATGCATATGAAAATCAAGTTCCTCATCAATAAGTGATTCTATCACATAGGGCTTGTTTTCAATCAAAATAAGTGAGTTTCTCACATCTTTTATACGGTCAAACAGATGATAATCGGTATACTCACCGGTAAGATGAACTCTCGTGCATACCTTGATACGGGAATGTGTCGTGTGTGGATGAACACCGGTCGGTAAGTATAAATCATACCTTAACGTATCCCCTTGCCATGATTACATCTGATAAGTTGAGCTTATGTGGACAACAATACCGATAATTGTTACAGAATGCTTATCTAAATGTTAACTAATTGAACAAAAAGAGCGTTTTGGCGTGACCGTACACTGATATGATTCTCTTACCCTCGAAACTCGCAAAAAGAAAGTCTGTAAATATTTATTTACTGCTTTCGGTTTTTGTATTTCTGTATATATTTATTTATTGCTTTCCGTCTTTACATTTGAAAAATAACAAATTTCAAAAAGATTTTAGGTGTGTTTTAATATAAACTTTATAAAAGCCAAAAAGATTTTGCTTCTAGTTTATTTTTGATTGACCGATGTTGGAACTCGAGTCTATCATACCCAAAATCCTGATCGTAAGCCGGAAAACAATTGCACCTTCATAAACTGTCGAAGTTAACAAGTTTTGAAAGTTAATGGATTAAAATTGATCATTTTCTAAACTTTCAAAGTGTTGTCGGTTGGCGTTTGATTGAGATTTGATCTCATATGTGTCATTTGTTTAATTTGTCTAAATTCCAAGCGGTTGTTCTCATTACGTGTTTTGCTTTCTTGCATGTGCAGATGTGACATCAGAATCAGATAAAGGCGAAGAGAACGTGTCAGATGACAAGCCGTAAAGTGAAGACACGTCATTGATGCAATCAGAAGATCAAGATGATCGGGTTGCAGTTGACCACTTTTCAACACCACAAGGATCTAAAGAATTGAAGTTCAAAAGATTCACGAGCATCATTCAAGGGGGAGTTTGTTGATACACTCCCTGATTATGTCACGTGAAGACTTTGAAGATCCTCCGACACAAAAGACATAGAAGACGAACCATCACGAGTAGCGTCAAAGGGGGAGTTTGTTGGTACACTTTATGTGGACGCGACTCGGCTCGGTTCGACTTGAATCGGTTCGACTTGGTTAGGTTTGGCTCAAGCCTGACGTCACGACATTCCTCCGTTGTGCGCCCCAGAGTTCGACACGCGAAGCACGGAGCGCCGCAAGCCAAGTCCCGTTTACACATCACCATGACATCATCATTGTGATGTCATGATGACGTCACAAACCTTTGACTAAATGATAAAGTTGTCAACAGAATCATATCTGGGCTTGAACTTCTGAATTGGGCCGTAACTTGTCTGTGGGATTTGACTAATATTTGGGCTGCTACATCAAAGTCACATGTGACAAAGACACAAGGATCAACGAAATCACAAGGGATTTCGTCCACACATATGTGACGAAATCACTTCTGTTTTCGTCCAAGGTGATTTCGCCAGAAGGTCTGTATATATACTAAAGCATGTTTATCAGTGTAGTCATGAGAGCATAGTGAAACCAGAGAGTTTATCGTCAAACATTGTGTGTATATGTTTGATATTGTTCTCGTCCTTTTAATCCAAGTGAATCTTTGATTATCTGTTTGTGTTATCCGTTTTACATTTGTTTGGTTTGCACCGTTACGGGGATTCCGCACCCGCGATCGTGTTTGTGATAAATAGGGATTAGGTTTCGTATCGGATCCACCTAGAAAAACGGACCTACATAATGTAAAAAAACACATAGCCTTAGATTAAAAAAAAAAACCTTGGAAATCTTGTACTTAATGAATTTCTTGTGGGTGGTGACTTAATTATTATAAATTGCGTTACTGTATTTAAATAACTCAATTTCACTTCTTGCTTGGTAATACTCTCAACTAACGAATTGCTTTCGACCACTTTAAACTAATTTTCCTCTTACACTCACAAACTAACCCAACCTTAACCTATATAGTTATTTTGCTGATGTGACCATCTTTTTTAATAAGGTGGGATGCTAATGTGTAAAAAACAATACCTTTTTTAATAAAAAAATATGTATTATCTTCAATAATATTGAAAGTAGGTAATGATCCTTGGGTTTGTTATTGATATCTCAAAGTATAAATAGAGATTACAAGCTGACCTAGTCTATATTTAGCTACTTGATATACATGATAATCACAATATATTTACTACAAACAATACATATCTATTTATGCTAATACACCCCCACAGTATAAACGGGAGGATCTCGGATATTGAGACTGGACTAGAAAATTGTAATAGAATATTCGGTAAACCCTTTGTGAATATATCCGTGACTTGATATCTATAGGGAACATGAAGAACTCGAATGTTTCCTTTGGCGACTTTTTCTTGAACGAAGTGGATGCCCATTTCAATATGCTAAGTGCGTTGATGTTGAACCAGGTTTCTGATGAGATAAATTGCACTAACATTACTACAATACCCTATGGTAACATATGCGGGACGAGTGTGTAACTCTAGTAGCAAATTTCGAAGCCAACAAACTTCGGGTACAACATTTACCACACCTCGCTACTCCGCCTCGGAGCTCGACCATGATAGTGTCGGTTGTCTCTTAGACGACTACGGGAGCAGATTATCACCCATATACACAGTAACCAGAAGTAGTGCGCCTAGTGTCATGGCATCCACCCCAATCCACATCAGTGTAGGAAAAAAAACGATGTGGAAGATGATGTTGTAATATGTATACCGAATGAAATTGTGCCATTGACATACCTTAGAATCCTTTTGCGAGCATTCATATGAACTGTGGTGGGGGCATGCATGTGGATACAAATTTGTTGTACCACATAAGTTATTTCCCGTTGTGTGAAGGTAAGGTATTGCAATACACCAGCGAGGCATCGGTATTCCGTAGTATCGTGTAATTGAGTATCGGAGTTTGAGCTTAGCTTTTGATTGGTGTCAACGGGAGTGGCAGCCGAGTTACAATCGGATAAGCCGACACAGTTTAGTATTTCCATGGCATACTTCTCTTGAGATTAAAAAAAGATACTTGGGTGTATGTTGTACGGATATCCCAATGATGTAGCTAATTTGGCCTTAATCCTTCATTGCAAATTCTTTGGATAGAAGAGTTAGAAATCGTTCCCTTAACGTACCAGTGGATGTTATGAGAAGAATTGAATGTCATCCACATACAGCAAAATCAGGCCATGTATTTGCCTTCTTTGAATATGAAAAAAGAATGATCACATTGACTATGTTTAAAAGCCAGTGAAGAAACATAGTCCGCAAAGCCTTGATACCAAGCCCGTGGGGGTTGCTTGAGTCCGTATAAGGACTTTTTCTACAAACACACATGATTCAAAAAATGTGAATCCCGAAATCCCAAGGGTTAGTGCATAAAGACGGTTTCATTTAAGTTCCCGCGGAGAAAAGCATTCTTGACGTCTTGTTGGTTAATGGGCCAAGAGTTGGAGACAGCAAGACTAAGAACTGTTCGAATGGAAGCCGGTTTGACAACCGGACTAAAAGTTTCCCCACAATCCACATCAATTTGTTGAGAGCGGTCGTCACACACAAGGCGGGCTTTGTATCTTTCAAGTGACCCATCCACATGTTTTTTATGTCTAAATATCCACATGCTGCGGATTATGTTCGTGTCATTGGTTCATGGGACAAGCTCCCAAGTCTTATTGTCCATAAGAGCCAGAAATTCGTCGAGCATGACGCTTTTCCAGTCCGGGTTCGATAAGGATTCAATGGGTGTTTTTGGTAGATGTGAGATCGAGAGAGAAGTATGTAGGTTGAGGGGAGATTTAGGTTTGAAAATGCCCGACATAAACCTGGTAGTCAAGTTACGAGTTTGTGGAACGGGTATAAAGGGGGGGGGAGCGGGTGGTGTCCATATTGGGGAAGAGTTGGGAAAGAAAGTGAGGTTAGCCTGAGAATGTGTGAGAGAGGTAGGGGTAGGCTGTGAGTGCATTGGAGGGGTGGTTTGGTTCGGAACAGATGAGGACATTGGGATGTTTGGTGTTATGGGTGAAGAATTATTAGTAGATACAGAAGGTTGGGTAATATAAGTGGAGGTGTAAGTATTATTAGAGGGAGAGGGTGGCGTAAGATCATGTTGAGGTGGTAGGGTTGTAGAATTTTGTGGTGGGTAGGAATTATTATTAGAAGGATTAGTAGGGTTATACCAAATAAAAGGATTGGTGTCATTTGCAAGAAAATTATAGATTTGTGGAGTGGGAGTAGGTGTAGCAAAAAGAGAAAACGTGTTGGTCAAAAATGACGTCACGAGAGAGAGTGATTTGACGTATTTTAAGATGAAAACATTTGTATCCTCTATGGTTTGTTGGGTAACCAAGAAAGACACATGGGGTGGATGTATCGGCTAATTTGTGTATGGTAGAAGATGTGAGTAGCGGGAAACATAGACAACCAAAAACACGTAAATGGTTGTAAGTTGGGACACGATGGTAAAGATTAAAAGTGGGATTGGAATTTTTAGAAATGTTGTTGGTAGAATGTTGAGAATATAAGTAGCATGCTCCAACGTATGTGGCTAAAATGTATGAGGGACTGGCGAGTGAGATAAAATAGTTAGATGTTATTGTTTATGGAACAGATTTTTCGTTCCGCTTTACCGTTTTGGGAGAACGTATAAGGACAAGAAAAAATGAAAGAGCATGCCATTGGAATTGCAAAATTGATGGAACGAGTGGTTGTAGTATTCAAGTCCATTGTCACATTGGAAGCAAATAATTTTTGTTTGGAATTGAGTTTTAATGAGATTAGTGAATTCAATAAAAATGGGGAAAATTATGATTTTGTGGCAATGTATAGGTCCACAAGTAATTTGTTTTATCATCTAAGAATAATATGTAGTAATGACAACCATTAGACGATAGAACTACGGATGTCCATAAATCGCTATGCACAATATCAAAAGGTAGATTAGTGCAAGTAGTAGAATCACGTGGGCTTTGGCTCAGTGGTTATGGAAATGAAGGAAGACTCCTGACCGAAAGGTCTCGAGTTCAATTCCCGATCCACCCGGGTTTTACTGGCTCTGCATTGTCGTGCCCTCGGGTGGGTGCAGGGTCGGGGTTTCCCCGGAACTGGTGGCATGGTGGGCTAGGGGCTCCGTACGTGCAGGTTGGGCGATTCTTATGTTGGACCTTCAAAAAAAAGTAGAATCACGAAACGGAAATTTTATTTGTTTCCCAAACACACACGTTTGACAAAATTTAGAGGTCTTAACAAAATTTGAAGTAGAAGGTAATCAACGTTTCAAAGAACATAAAATATTAAAACTAGGGTGCTCTAGACGATGAAGCCATGTACCATCCGAGACTGAAACAAATACTAATGGAGCAAAATCTTGCACTTTAATCCTAGAAGTGAATTTAGCGGGTAGATGTCACCGGTACTGTCAAATCTGAGAAGTGTTGTTTGGATCCTTTGATCCTTCATATTAAAACCAAACGGATCAAATTCAATGGAAACATTATTGTCAGTAGTTATAAAACGATCAGTGTTGTAAAACTCGCGACTAGGCGGCGATTAATCACTAGTTGGCCAGTAACTGAATAATTTTTCGTTAATCAGTCCATTAATCGCTAATCGGGCCTAGTCGGACCTAGTCGGCCAGCCAAAAATCGGCAATTCTAGCCCGATTCTGGCAAAAAACCTGTATATTCCGTGCAAAACCTCTAAGTTCCCGCCAGTTTCCAACCAAACCATGTGAATTCCAACAATTTATCTTGTATACTTAAAAAAATGAGTTGAGTAAGAGTTAAAACCTAGCTACTAAAAATATTTACCAATAAAAATGTGTATTTGTATAAATAAAAATTGAAAATTACATATAAAAAACTCGGTCCAATTAATCTCGAGTAATCCCGAGTACTCACTAGTCCCCACCTCACCGGCCGACTAACGAGTTCTCCAACCTTGAAAACGACGTACATAAATAAGATTTTTAACAAGATTAGGTGTAAGAAGAGTATTATTAATTTTGAAGGTAAGCAAGGATGGTGGTAGGGTGTGATGGCCAATGGCTAGGACGAGAATTTTAGCGCTATTCCCGACAATAATATTTCATGAAAAACTCTTATTTAATAAGAATCGAGATTATCGGAAGTGTTAGTCATATTACCTGACGCTCCTGTGTCCATGAACCATTGTTGATCCGGAGGGTTAAGACTAATGGTGTCGAAAGCGTGGTCCAGTTCGGTTGCGGTGTAGGCTGCCTCAATGGTGGGGTGGGCATGTTGGGGTCGTAGGCCCAAGATACCATCATGTGGAGAATTGTTGTTATTGGGCCGATTGGATGTAGGGAGGTTGACGGTTATGGGCATCGAGGAGCGGCCCATGAGTACTAAGGAGTCCACTAATTTAGTCTTGGATGCCACTGAGTCGGAGATGGAGGCCCATAAGGAAATGGCCAATTAGGGGAAAAATACCATTGCAAATTGTGTGAGCCGCAGTATCCCCGACCATGGCCACAACCACACCCCCTGTGACCGCCTCGACCACAGCCTCCACGCTGAGTGTAGCTGTTGATGTTGGAGCCTGCTAAACCGGAACTTTGTGGTGTTTGCTGATGAGATGTGTGTAATTCCGATTCGGTAGAAACCCGTGAAGCCTTTGTAGTTTCTTCAAGACATAGTGCCGATCTGGCTTCATAGAAAGTTGAGACCTGTGAACAAATGTATAATGAGTTGCTTTTCATCCACCAGAGACCCCACATAAGCGGAGACACTAGAGAAAGTGTCCAGTTTGATGTTGGAGAACTTTCGTCCCAGAAGCACGACACAGATGTGTTGATTGTCGTGGAATATGCTGTTGAGGACAGCCTATGCATATTCAGAGGTGGATTCGGGGTGCTCAGAAGATCCGATGAAATGGTGCCATAGTTCCATTGAAGGACTATGTCATCCAATCGATCCCAAATCTCCTTTCGGATGAAGTAGAGGTTGTTTTGCCTGCTTCTTTTTCCTTATCGGTAATGCTGCTGCGGGTGTTTCTTGTGGTAGAAAAAGATGGTGTAGAACTTCAAATGCTTGATAGTGGATCTTGAATAATTCTGCCCAGTTTATGTACTGGATGGACTCATCTTGAGGGTGATAGGAATGAAGTTCTTGATGTAAGGGATTGTGATTACTAGGTGAGTTTTGGGATCCATTGATGGGTAACGAAGAGAGAATGAGGATGACAAAATAATAGGGATGGAGGAAGGACGATGGCCGGTGATTGAGAAGAGATCGATGGATCAGACTACTGATACCATGAAAGTGCGTAATGATCCTTAGGTTTGTTATTCATATCTTAAAGTATATATAGAGATTACAAATTGACCTAGTCTATCTTTAACTAATTGATATACATCATAATCACAATATACTTACTACAAATAGTACCACCCTAGCCTCACTAGAACCAGTATTAATCTCCCGTTACATCTGGGGATTAATCAGTGAGATCAGAAATATAGTCAAGTCAGCTAGACCACAAACCATAGAAGAAGCAGTAGAACTCGTTAACACCTTGACAGATGAATTGGTACGCACGCAGGAGGAAAATCAGAAAAGAATTTAGCTCAGAAAATTACTCAGGAATTACGTGGAAAAGGAACAGGTTCATCTTCTTCACCTTTCTGTAAGATATGTAAGAAGAAGCATTCGAAAAAATGCGCAAGATATTGTAATTTCCGTAAGAATCCCGGACATAAGGAAGAAGAATGTAGAACGAAAGCTAGTGCCAGAGTATGCTACATTTGTGGAGAAGCTAGTCATATCAAACCGAACTGTCCGAAACTAGCTCTAGCGACAACCAACAAAGCAAAGGCAACAGAAGGACCCAAAAAGAATGCCAGAGCATTCGTTCTAACAGCCGAAGTAGCCAAAATGATCCCTGATGTGATTGCCGGTACGTTTTTAGTTAATGATGTTTATGCTAAAGTATTATTTTACTCTGGTGCAAACCAAAGTTTTATCAATACTTCTTTCTGCAAACTTCTCAATCAACCATTAACCAAACTTCACCAAAATTTTCTGTTGGAGACGGCAAAATGGAAGTTCTATCAAGATAAGCGAGATCCTGCAGGAAGCAAGGATAGAAATTTTAAAGCATAACTTTACCGCTAACCTCTTACCAATGAATCTAACCGGATTCGCGTGTTAGGAATGGATTGGGTGGTAGCCAATCACGCACGTATTTTATGTGATCAAAAGACTATAGAAGTATGTACTACAAATGGTGAAAGGATCACAATTAAGGGAGACAAGCCGATGAGAAAAACAAAATTCATCTCGGTGATGAAAGCTGCAAGTTACGCATGGAAAGGAGGAATGGTGTATATGATTTTAGTAATCATTAACACTAAGAAAAAAGAATTAAAAGATATTCCCGTAGTATCTAAATTCTCAGATGTCTTTCCAGAAGAGTTACCTGGATTATCGCCAGATCGTGAGGTTGAATTTAGAATTCACCTGATACCAGGGACGGCACCAATTGCCTAAGCACCATACCGACTAGCACCAACGGATATGCAGGAATTGAAGAAACAGCTTGATGAATTACTAAAGTAAGGTTTTATACAACCTAGTTCATCACCATGGTGACCACTGGTGTCATTTGTCAAGAAGAAGGATGGATCAATGCGTATGTGCATTGATTACCAAGAATTGAATAATGTTAAGATTAAAAATCGGTACCCACTACAGAGAATCGATGATCTATTCGATCAGCTTCAAGGAGCCCGATTCTTTTCTAAGATCGACTTACGTTTAGGATACCATCAATTGAAAGTACAGGAAGTGGACATTACTAAAACTGCTTTCAGAACAAGGTACGGTCATTATGAATTTACAGTTATGCCATTTGGTTTAACCAATTCCCCAGTTGCATTTATGGACACGATGAACAGGATATGTAAACCATACCTAGATAAATTTGTAATTGTTTTTATAGATGATATTCTAATTTACTCTAAAAGTAAAGAGGAACATGCGGGGCATTTGCATATATTTCTAACATTGTTGAGAAAAGAAAAGCTTTATGCTAAATTCTCAAAATGTGAATTCTGGTTGCAAGTAGTGCAATTCCTTGGACATTTAGTTAACCATGAAGGAATTCATGTGGATCCCACAAAGATCAAAGCAATTACCAAATGGAAAGTCCTTGAATCACCAACAGAAGTAAGAAGTTTTCTTGGACTGGCAGGATATTATAGACGTTTTATTCAAGATTTTTCTTGAATAGCCATTCTATTAACCAAACTAACTTGCAAGATGGTTAAGTTTGAATGAGGACCAAAACAAGATGAAGCATTCAAGATTTTGAAGCAAAGATTAACCAACGCACCAATACTCGCTTTGCCAGAAAGAACTGGAGACTTTGTAGTATATTGTGATGCATCTAAGCTAGGATTTGGATGTGTGTTGATGCAACGTCAAAAAGTAATTGCTTATCCCTCTAGATAGCTTAAGAAGCATGAAGAGAATTATACAACCCATGATCTAGAGTTAGGTCCATAATTTTTGCCCTTAAGATTTTGAGACACTATCTTTACGGTAATAAGTTTGTTGTCATCACGGAACATAAGAGTTTAATATATGTCTTTGGACAAAAGGAATTAAACATGAGGCAAAGACTTGGATGGAAATTCTTAGTGACTATGATTGTGATATCCAATATAATGCAGGAAAGCTAACGTAGCAGCTGATGCTTTAAGTCGAAAGTATCATGAAAAGCCAAAAAGAGTACGAGCTCTCAGACTAAACCTGCAGGTAGATTTAAATGAACAAGTGAAAAAGATACAAGAAACAACAATCAAGGAGGATGCTGAAGGATTGAAAGGAATGATTTAAGAATTAGAAAAAAGAACATATGGAATTTGGAGATTCTGTAAGAAAAGGATCTGGATACCTATTCAAGGAAACCTAAGAAATCAAACTCTAGTAGAAGCTCATAAATCTAAGTATACGATGCATCCTGGAAGTGACAAAATGTATCAAGACTTAAGAAAAAAATTCTGGTGGATAGGAATGAAAAAGGATATAGCAAATTATGTTGTTGAATGTTTAACCTGCTCACAAGTTAAAGCTGAACATTAGAAACCTTCTAGATTACTTCAGCAATTAGAATTGCCAATTTGGAAATGAAAATTGATAACAATGGACTTTGTTACCAAATTACCTAAGACACGAAAAGGTAATGATACAATCTGGGTGATTGTAGACAGATTAACCAAATCTGCTCATTTCTTACCAATGAAAGAAACTTTCAGTATGGAACAGTTAGCTAAGTTGTATGTAAATGAAATAGTTTCATTACATGGAATTCCTTTATCTATTGTATCTGATAGAGACAGTCGTTTCACTTCTCATTTTTGGACAAGTTTCCAAAAAGCCATGGGAACCCGATTAAATCTAAGCACTGCCTATCATCCGCAAACAGATGGGCAGAGTGAAAGGACAATCCAAACAATGGAAGATATGCTAAGAGCTTGTGTGATAGATTTTGGAGGAATTGGGATGACCACTTATGTTTAATATAATTTTCTTATGACAACAGCTATCATACCAGCATCAATATAGCACCATTTCAAGCAATCTATGGACGAAAATGCCAAACACCAGTATGTTTGGAAGAGGTCGGAGAAAAGCAACTATAAGGTCCTGAAATTGTGTAAGAAAAACCGGACAAAATTATTCAAGTCAAGGAAAGACTGAAAGCAGCACGAGATCATCAAAAGAGTTATGTAGATACTAGACGCAAACCACTAGAATTTCAAGTTGGAGACAAGGTGTTGTTAAAAGTTTCCCCATGGAAAGGAGTTGTCAGATTCGGTAAGAAAGGAAAGCTAAGCCCAACGTATGTTGGACCATTTGAAATTATCAAAAGAATAGGGCCAGTAGCTTATCAGCTACAGTTACAAGAGGAAATGGCAGGAATAGACGATGTATTTCATGTATTTAACCTCAAGAAGTGCTTAGCTGATGAATCATTAGTGATACCTCTTCAAGACATAGAGATAAATGAAAAACTCAAGTTTGTAGAAAAGCCAATACAAATTAAAGATAGAAAAATCAAGAATCTCAAGCACAAGAGATAAGTTCTGGTCAAAGTGAAATGGAATTCAAAGAGAGGGCCAGAATACACACCTACTCCAGTGAATCTCGAGGACGAGATTTAAAACAAGGTGGGAGGATATAACAACCCTTGAAAACGCCCTAAACATACCCCGTATGTGCAAAACCAGACCCGTATAGCATTAATTTTAACAAAAGAATGAAAAATCACGAAAAATACACCTGTCGCGGGCTGCGACAGGTTTGAAAAGGGCCAGTTGCGGGGCGCGACGGACCATTGCTTGCCAGTTACCCCTTGTGCCATGTGGCATAACACGTGTCAAGCCTAGGGTGGTGATCAGGAAACCCTAACCGTAGCTAGGGTACCCTACGGTATAACAACCCTCCTAAAACCTTTAACGTGACCCTAAACGTCCTAAAATATACCCTGTATGCGAGAAACGGGCCCAAAATACCTTCATAATTATAAAAAATCAAAGAAAAACAAAAATATGCGTCGCTCGCAGGCCGCGACCCAGCCCCTTGGGTCTGTCGCGGGGCGTGACGTAGTGACACCAGGCGACACCCTGGTTCGCCACGAGTCAAGTTACGTGTGGAGTCTACCCCTTGACTCATCAAACCTATAGCCGCCTTTATGGCTCTTGCGGGCCGCGAAAGAGATAGAGGTGGCTCTCGCGGGGCGCGAGAGACCCCTCGACCAACCTATAAATAGAGGCTTCAGCCTCATTCAGTCGTTCTTCAATTCTTTTCTTTCCTCTAAAACACTAAAGCTATTATACTCGGGATATTATACATCTATAAAGCGAAGCTCTGCCTCATTGTAAGTAATATTACCCTATTTGTTACCCTACACGATCGATCTAGGGCTCCGTAACGCATGTCAAGGCTCTGCCTGACTCAGTCGTTGGAGTTCTGTCTCGTGTTACTCCCGATTGATCTAGGACTTCGTAATGCATGTCAAGGCTCTGCCTATCTCAGTTATTGGAGTTCTGTCTCAAGTTGTATGGTTAAAGTAATTTGGGTTATTTTACTAACACGTGTGCATTCTTTAATTTTAATAGATAATAACCAGGAGAATCACCAGGAAGCTATAGTAGTATCACCTAAGTCAACAAAGTGAGTACATTTTCTTTTATAAACTCTTTTTTTGTGAGTCAAAATGTTTTATCAAAACCTCAAATGTTTGCAAATACAATTACAGTGATTAAGTCTTTGTAATTCTACAATTGTTGCTGTATTATAGGGTTTGTATACAGTACTTGATAACCTTCATAATTGGGCACGGGTATCCAATGTGTGATATGACCATAGTCACAGATCCGTTGAGTGATACATACTGAACGAGTAATTGTGTAGATATAAACATTGTAATCGCCCTTAATACTGTAATGTGTAACAACTGATGTTTTACAAAATGGAATGTACTTGCCAGTATTTCTTGCTGATAAAATGTTTTTAAAACGCGTTTCACGTAACTTAATGTGAAGCCAATAGAAGCCAGCTGGAGAGCACTAAAAGCTTAAAGTTGTGGCTATAAAAGTTACCAAATAAGAAACGGAGTTTATGTTTTCAATAATTAGGGTTTATCCCTATAAATGTCTTGTCAAATGAAATTCGGGTTTTATCCCAATTATTATTATAAAAGTTTGGTGTTTAACTCTGATAAAAATACTTCCTAACTACGGTCCTTATATATTCCCCTGCCAAATTAATAAACACCGATACCACCCGCTTTGTGTGCTCGAGTCACCCGTCTCCCGGGGCAGGGGGTCGGGGGGCTGCAATAGAAGGTAGTATCAGAGCTACAGCCATTGGTTTAAGCCAATGAAGTTTCTGCTGACACTTAAATTCTGTTTTAGGAAATAACTTATGTGATTATGTGTGAATATTATTTTGTGTTATTTGACTATTTGTTAGTTTATAGTATGAGCGAGCAAGGTACATCGGACGCTTATCGTCAATTAGCTAGTTCACCAAAAGATGAAGGAACCTCATCTCAACAAATCCCTCAGGATACTCAACTAATACTAAGGAAGGGATATTTATTTTTAAGGCATAGTCTGAGGAACCCTTCATTTCTAAAAAGAGAGGATGGTTTAGTAGGGGAGCACATGAGAGAAGAAAGAGGATGAAGAAATTACAACAACAAAGAGCGATAGTAAGAGCTAATAGGGAAGTGAATGCACAAACTCAGGAAGCAGTCAATAGACCGCCGTGGGAAGAGGAACTAGATAGACAGTTGGCAAATTTCCATATGCTAGCCACTACAGCAGTAGACTCTAACCTAAACCAACTAGCCTAACCACCACTGTTACTATTATTCCCAGACTAACAAATGCTAGAACCTAACCAGGAGGACCCGTTTCCAATCCCAGATGTTGACCCTTATGAAATCCCCAGAGTTCCCCCACCAAACCCCATAGCTCAGTATACCGACCTTAATCCTTTAAACCCATTTTGGAACAGTGACTTGTGGAAGCAGAGTGTAATAAGGAACCCATACCCTTACGGACACCACATACCTCGATGCCCTAACCCAATACCAGCACCATTACCACCCATGAGTGAAGAAAATATGCAGGAACTCCGCCAATGGGGCGATAAGTTAGTCGAAGAAGGAGATAAAATTCGTCAAATAGGAGAGAAGCTTCTGTGGAAGCATGTCGAGCGCGATATACATGATTGGATACATGATACCTAGAATAATACCTATATATACGTGTAATTTTGTATTTTGATAAAAAAATAGACTAAAATAGATATGGATGTATAACTACTAGTATATTTTATTTTCAGTTATAGTATGTAACCGATGCATATATATAAAAAGAGTAAAAGTCGCAATGTTCGACGTTTTTGATCAACCTGCTTATGTGATTATTGTATGTCTGTGTTATACTTTATTCTGTGATATTGATACCTAATAAATGTTTATAATTCAGATGTCGATCGAAGTAAATCTGGAAAACTGGAATAATGAAAATAACGGAAACCAAATAGATAACAGTGGCATCCAACATATAGTAGCACAAGGAATTATAGATGTTATGCCTTATATTATCAAGACTGTTAAAGAAGCAGAAAATAATAAATCTGCAAATGGAAGTTAACGCCAACACACTGAGCCAAGTCATAGTGTGAACGAAAATAACGGACCAATAATCCAAGCTCCAATTCCTAAAAGAAGAAGAACCGTCTCTTACGGTTGTTCTTATAAAGAATTCTTGGCCTGCAAACCAATAGAATTCTCAGGCAATGAAGGAGCCATTTCAGCCTTGCGTTGGATAGAAAGACAGAAGCAGTCATAAAAATAAGTAAATGTGCAGACGAAGATAAGATTATGTTTGCTTCTAATCTTTTAAAAATGCAGCCTTAGAATGGTGGAGTACTATTCTCCAGTCTAAGGGAAGTGACCGAGTTTATAGTATGGAATGGACCAACTTTAAGGAAATTGTTGAAAGAAAATTCTGTCCTCCCAATGAAAAGGAACAAATCGCCAATAAGTTCCTAAATCTTAAAATGACTGAATAGACTACAAAAGTTACACTACCATATTCTTCGAATATGCTAGGATAGTACCAACCTTAGCCTCACCTGAGCCAGTATTAATCTCCTATTATATTTGGGGATTAATTACTGAGATCAAACCTGTAGTCAAGGCAGCTAGACCACAAACCATAGAAGAATCAGTAGAACTAGCCAATACCCTAACTGATGAATTGGTTCGCACACAAGAGGAAAACCATAGAAAGAACCTAGCTCAAAAGCTTACCTAGGAATTTCGTTCTGGTAATTCCTACCGTGGAAAAGGAACAGGTTCTTTTGCAACCTACTGTAAGTTTTGTAGAAAGAACCACTCAGGAAAGTGTGTTGTATCCTGTAACTTCTCCAAGTACCCAGGACATAAGGAAGAAGACTGTAGGAGAAAGGCTAGTGCCAGAACATGCTACAATTGTGGAGAAGCTGGTCACATCAAACCAAACTGTCTAAAACTAGCTCTAGCAGCAACCAACAAGACTAAGACAACTGAAGCACCTAGGAAAAATGCCAGAACATTTGTTCTGACAGCTGAGGAAGCCAAGATGATTCCAGATGTGATTGTCGGTATGTTCTTAGTTAATAATATATTTGCCAAAGTATTATTTGACTCTGGTGTAAACCAAAGTTTTATCAATACTTCTTTCTACAAATTTCTTGACTAACCCTTAACCAAACTTCAACAAGATTGTCTGGTGGAGACGGCAAACGGAGAATCCATTAAGATTAGTGAGATGTGGCATAACACGTGTCAAGCCTAGGGTGGTGATCAGGAAACCCTAGCTGTAGCTAGGGTACCCTACGGTATAACAACCCTCCTAAAACCTTTAACGTGACCCTAAACGTCCTAAAATATACCCCGTATGCGAGAAACGGGCCCAAAATACCTTCATAATTATAAAAAAATCAAATAAAAACAAAAATATGCATCGCTCGCAGGCCGCAAACCAGCCCCTTGGGTCTGTCGCGAGGCGCGACGTAGTCACACCAAGCGACACCCTGGTTTGCCATGTGTCTAGTTACGTGTGGAGCCTACCCCCTGACTCATTAAGCCTATAGCCGCCTTTATGGCTCTCGCAGGTCGTGAAAGATATAGAGGTGGCTCTCGCGGGGCGCGAGAGACCCCCTCGACCAGCCTATAAATAGAGGCTTCAGCCTCATTTAGTCACCGTTCAATTCTTTTCTTTCCTCTGAAACACTAAAGCTATTATACTCGGGATATTATACCTCTATAAAGCGAAGCTCTGCCTCGTTGTAAGTAATATTACCCTATTTGTTACCCTACACGATCGATCTAGGGCTCCGTAACGCATGTCAAGGCTCTGCCTGACTCAGTCGTTAGAGTTCTGTCTCATGTTATACCCGATTGATCTAGGACTCCGTAATGCATGTCAAGGCTCTGCCTGACTCAGTCATTGGAGTTCTGTCTCGAGTTGTACGGTTAATGTAATTTAGGTTATTTTACTAACACGTGTGCATTGTTTAATTTTAATAGATAATAACCAGGAGAAACACCAGGAAGCTATAGTAGTAACACCTAAGTCAACAAAGTGAGTACATTTTCTTTTATAAACTCTTTTTTTGTGAGTCAAAATGTTTTACCAAAACCCCAAATGTTTTCAAATACAATTACAGTGATTAAGTCTTTGTAATTCTTTAATTACTGCCAGTATTATGGGGTTTGTATACAGTACTTGATAACCTTCACAATTGGGCACGAGTATCTAATGTGTGATATGACCATAGTCACAGATCCATCGAGTGACACGTACTAAACGAGTAATTGTGTAGATATAAACATTGTAATCGCCCTTAATACTGTAATGTGTAACAACTGATGTTTTACAAAATGGAATGTACTTGCCAGTATTTCTTGCTGATAAAATGTTTTTAAAACGCGTTTCAGGTAACTTAATGTGAAGCCAATAGAAGCCAGCTGGAGAGCACTGAAGGCTTAAAGTTGTGGCTATAAAAGTTACCAAATAAAAAAAAGGAGTTTATGTTTTCAATAGTTAGGGTTTATCCGTATAAATATATTGTCAAATGAAATTCGGGTTTTATCCCAATTATTATTATAAAAGTTTGGTGTTTAACTCCGATAAAAATATTTCCTAACTACGGTTCTAATGTATTCCACTGTCAAATTAATAAACACTGATACCACCCGCTCTGCGTGCTCGCGGCACCCGCCTCCCGGGGCAGGGGGTCGGGGGCTGCTACATGCGGGGCGCGACAGGATCAAGGGGAGGGGGTTGCGGGGGGCGAGTGACCTCGATTTCACCTATAACTTGAGCAATTCAGGAGCAGTCACAATCGTTCAAAATCTGTTTCTTTTCTCTCTATATAATTTCGAAAATTATAGCTAAAATACCCCCTAAATCACGAAGCTTTGCCCCGTTGTAAGTATTTTAACCCCCCTGATCACTAATTCGTTACCCTAGCCGATTGATCTAGTACCCAACAACACATGTCAAGGCTTTGTCTGACTAAGTACGTTGGGGTTCTGTCTCGTGTTGTATGGCAAATGTTATTTGCGTTATTTTACTAACACGCGTGCATTGTATGTTTTTAATAGAAACTCAAGAAAATAATCAGGAAATATCACCAGGAAGCCAGTAGAAAAACATAAGTTTGCAATGTGAGTCATTCTTTTTTTCTCACAGTTTGTGTGCCATTTTTTCAAATGTTTTACAAAACCCTAAATGTTTATCAGTTGTATTTACCGTGATTAAGTTTTTGTAATTCTACAATTATCATTAGTATGTGGGGTTTTGTATACATTACTTAATACTTGTTACTATTGGAATAGTGGCATGACCGCAAGCACGGGGGACAATGGTGCCCCAGTAGCAATACTGTGTTGAGAAATTGGTAAATATAAACAAATGTAAAAACTCTTGATGCGGTAAATTATAAAAATGTGTCATTTTATAAAATAGAATGTACTCGTCAGTATTTCTTTTCTTGCTGATAAAATATTTTTAAAACGCGTTTCACGTAACCTTGATGTGAAAGCTAAATAAAAGTCAGCTATGGAGCACTGAATGCTTAAAGAAAGTGACTATAAAGTTACCTAAATAAAAAGTTTATATTTTCAGCAACTAGGGTTTATCCCTATAAAGATATTATAAATGAAATATGGGTCTTATATCATTTGTTTAATATAAAATTTTGATGTTTTGAAACTCTGAAATTTATTTCCTAACTACGATCCTGATGTCTCATTTCTGCTGCCAAATTAATAAACAATGATACCACTGGCTCGTAGTCGCGTCTCCCGCTCCCGGGGTGGGGTCGGGGGTTGCGACAGGTTTGGGGGTTCAGGAGAGAACGAAATATTACTTACTTTATATTATATATATTTTTTTATTTTAAAATAAAAATGTAAACTAAAACATATAATTTTATGTTAAATATTTGCGTTTTCTGGTGTTGTGAGTTTGACCTTTGTCCACTAGCAAGTTTTGGTAACACAGGTATGTCTCCCTTTCTCTATATTACCTTATTTTTGAATTCACTTAAAAGCCCCTTTTCTGGTAGACCTGGGCATGTTCCATAGCACGAACTCTTCTCATCTTGAAGTGGTTGTTGCTCACCCGACACGATTGTACGAGGTCACAATTTATCCAACACGATCATCCGGGGTGAACAAGAATTGTAGATTGGATCTGGGTAGGGGGGGGGGGGGGTTAAAAAAGGCTCATTTCACTTGCCCATGCATTCGTGAGTCCATTATACCTTCTTTACCTTTTCAACCCACCCATACTAGCTAATAGGGCTTACTAAAAAAGAGAATTTGCCTCTTCCTGGTAATGAATTAAGCGGCAACGAACTTTATCTTCCGAGGGAACCGTATGTCCAAATAGGCATAGAAAAAGAGGTAAGGTCTCGCTTTCCTTTTGCTCTCAAGTGTACAACAGCTGCCTATATAACTAAATATGGGGTCCGAAATGGTAAAAAAAGACAATGCAAACAAATTGTCAAAGCATCTTCTAACAATTATTTTTTTTATCTATAACCCTTATATACCGGTTTAAACCCGCTTCGGGTAGGGTATAATACCCGGGTTTGGGTGCGGTTTCTGGAATGGGTTCTAGCATAAAAATCTATACCCTATGTAAACCTGATGGATAGAGTTGAGTACGAAACCAGATTAGAAATACCTAGTTTTTTGAGCACCACTACATTAGTTGTCGCTAATGGATTTAAATCGAACACGTGTCAACTACGTTCTTAATTACGATAAAAATTATATCACCAATAATCTAGCTATCAATTCTTAATTGAACTCATTTTTTTTATTTTCAAATAATGTATGAAAAGAAAGTTAAGAATGAGTGAATGACCACAACTCCAGAAAGATTTCTTTATAGCCATACAACAAACCCTTCATTTTGGGGACCCGGGGTGTTTGCAAATTAGCCAGTGATGGAAATGTTTCATGAGTGATAAAAACCAAAACACCACCGCCACATACAGATTTCACGCATCAAGTTTTTAACGCGTGATATTTATCACGAGTGAAGGTATTGTGAGTGATGGTATTGTTGGGTGTTGTTGAGTGATGGATATTGTTGGGTGTTGTGAGTGATGACCATTTACAGTAAAAAAAGTTGTGAGCGATGCAATAATGGTTGATGACATTGCAGAACTTGATTGGATGTTGTGAGTGATGAGTGATCACCACCCCTACCCCCTTATAAGGGGACTTGGGGTGGGAACAAAAGTTCCCGTGATGAACCTTCTTCCACGCGTGGAAGTTGTCAACATACAACCGCCACCATCATCTATAACGAGTGATGGAATTTTTCTGTGATATATTTCAAGCGTTATGGCTTGTTATGTGATAATTGGATATGAGGGGGTGTGAGGGTTTATTGTTGTGTGTTGTGAGTGATGACCATTGGCACTAAGAAAAGTTGTGAGTGATGGAAAAATGTTTGATGACATGGCGAAACTTGATTGCATGTTGGGAGTGATGGAATTTTTGCAAGTGATAATCACCCTCTCCCCCCTAATGCATACCTATCACAATTAAATACATTTCGCGTTCTATTATGCATCATATTAATTGTCTGCTTTTTTTTTTTTTCTGAACGGCTAACTTCTTTTACTCCTATCGTCTGTGGGACTCGAACCCAAAACATTCTCCTCTCAAAGTGTTTAAAGGCATTGCCTTTCTGCTTTTAATATTACAATTTCATTCAACAAATAGCATTTAATCTTTTTTATGTTGCTCTTTCTTTACAAAGACCGTAACACCATCTAAAATCAGAGATTTAAATATGGCACAGGCACATGACCTCAAATATAACATTTTGTACTAGTAATGAATAAGAAAAATTAATATATTTGAAAAAAAAAAATATACTCTTTTGAAAGATAATTATTACGTACCTAATTCAGTGGCATTAACCCGTATATAAAACGATTGGCCCCCATCTGGAAAAGTCCTTGCATCAATCATGTTCCCATACCACGTAATACAACCA
Organism: Helianthus tuberosus; assembly: GCA_030545235.1. NCBI lineage: Eukaryota > Viridiplantae > Streptophyta > Magnoliopsida > Asterales > Asteraceae > Helianthus > Helianthus tuberosus. Next base: position 127,170,778 of record CM060416.1, read on the forward strand.
CCCTCAGCAGCTCCTTTACTGATATCGGCACTTGCGTACGCCATGCATGTGCAATTCCTCAAGCACAACTCTTTACATGCTTCTAATCCCAAACTCGTGTTCACACGCGCTGTCGATGTGTCGGGCACCTTAGCACGAGCCAACTCAACGAACCCATCTCCGACCTCGCACATCTGTGTCCCGACCTTTCTCTTACACCCTTTGGAACCGTCCCTTAGGTACCAGTCCTGCGGAGACTGTGGCTCATATCCTGGAAGGCAATCACACTCAAAAGTGTCAGATTTATACGGATCACAAAAGCCAAAAGGACCACAATAGTTATAGGCATCACACTGCTCTTTAGGAGCCGACCAGAACCCGATCCACCTTTGATCTGGCCCGTGCCAAGTTAGCCTCACCACAGTTCCAGACTCATTAACGATTAATCTCGACAAAATGGATGAGTTGCGTATAAGGTAAAAAACCGCAACCTCATTGTTGTTGTTTATGTAAGTCGCGTTAAAGATGAAATTCGGCGTCATCGCTGGTACACCGCTCCATCCAAGACCGGTCCATGACCCCGCCCGCCAAATTTTAGCCATGCCTTTAAACAAGAACAACTGGGCTGACCCAACAAACTCCATTTTATACGAACAATCTCCCACGCCGGGATTCTGACTAGACTTCCAAGATGTAACCACCCTGTTTAAACCCGTTTTCCTATCTAATCCGAGCTTCATACCCGGAAGATATGTATTCGATGGGTGATCAAAGCTTTGCCATGAATAAACCTCTTTGTTAACTAGGCCTTGAAACAACACCAAATTCCCCGAATCCAACAACTGAGCCGACGAAACACCATTTGCGACTCCGGAAACATTGGTTGACCAAAACAAAAAACTTTGATCTTTTTCATGAAGGATAAGGTTCCCGGTTTGATCCACGGATAGGATACCGGACGAGTTGGTGATCGGATGGTCCCTGTTGGCGACCCAAACTACAGTTTGCTCAGAAATCTTGTTATACCAGATACCCACGTATCTGTTGGTGGAGTTTGCGGGGCTAAAAAACCCAAGAGCAAAGGTTTCTCCATTGGAGACCAAAATATCCCCATCTTTAACTGGTCTAGTGAGTGTGATGGTGTCGATACAGGTGCAAAAATAAAAACCCAAAAAGAGTAACATAGATACTAGAATGCATCTTACTTGATACATGTTTTCTTTGCAAGTGTTTTGCGTCATATGTTTCAAAAGAAACATTATATGTTAATCGTGACTTACTATAATAAATATCAAAGAAAATGACGAAATTGGCAGCCCGAAGCCCCGAATAACCATTGATATTAAAGATTTTTTTTTTCAAAACTGAAATAAAAAGTGGCGTACGAGTTTGGCCCTCAGCGTTCTCTTCCTTAAAGTGTTTTTAAAATATAAAGAGTATAAAAAGTGGTTGTTAGTGTAGGAGAGAGAAAATGTTACTGTTTATTTGTAAATTTGGGGGACACTGTTCACCCCTATAATTTTTTTAATATATTTTGAAAGTTGTTGTGAGTGTAGCAAAAAGAAAAAGTAATGATAAAGGTAAAATATTATTTAATTAAAAAAAGAGAGAAAACGTAGTGTTTTTTAGTGTAATTTAGGGTAAACATATGGTTAGATAGATGTGAATGCTCTTAGACATTTCAACAATGTTTGTGCATTTTTATGCAGTGGCGGACATAACGCTTACCAGGAGGCAACCTCCGCTACGGCTTGGCGCGGAAAAATTTGAAAAAATTAGTGTAAATTTTGGAAAAATTTGACGTTTTTTCGATTTCATTACGGCTTATTTATAAAACGTTACCGTTTAGTTTTGTTTCTAGATCCACCACTGTTTTTATGTTTTATTTATTAATCCAAGAGGGAGTGTAGTAATAGGTTCTAATCCTATAACGCTTAAGACCACCCGTAATCGGGCATTTTTCAAACAAAATAATGCCAAAACATGCCTGAACACGCCCCGCCTCCGCCCCTAGGCGTTTTCTGGCGTTATTCGAGAAAAAGGGGACGTTGGCGTGATTTGAAACAACCTTAAAGTGTGAAAACGATGAGAACGATTCTCAGTCACAAGATTTTAGTGGTTTGTGTCTGAGATTGATGCGGTGACATTTTTGTAAATATTAGGGTCATTGTAACTAACAGGAGAGATAAAATAAGAAGATCCCAATAAAGGTGCACATGTTAATCACACGTCATTTCCCCCACAATATTTAAACGTACATAACTTTTTTATACGTGATGATTTTTTATTTTAAAAAAATTACACCATAAAATCCAGCGTTTTCTTATCTTTGCAATGAGTATACTATTGATATACTTTTAGAAAAACATGAACTGGGTTTTTATATGGCGTTTTCAACTTTGTGTTTTTATAGTGTTTTTCTGAACTAGTTGTTTGTATAACGTTTTAACCTTGGTTTTTTCATTGCGTTTTCAATTGGATTTTTTCACAGTATTTTTCTAAAATTGGTGTTTTATGGCGTTTTCAACTAGATATTTTATTGGTGTGTCACACCCCGATATTTCCACGTATTACCGGTGGGCCCGGTAGGGGAGTATCGTGACGTAGTTGATATCATCATAGTCAAACAACACAATATTTAAATGCAAAGCGGAAGCAAAAGATAGATATTATTTCAAACGAATAAAAGTGTAATATTTAAGTATCACAACACAGTTGAAACAGATCCACAGGTGGATCAAATAAGAAGAAAACATTGTTCAATAGTTTTATGTCATCCAAGCTTGCGAGACTTATTGTGGATGCTAGGAGAAAGCCAGCCTATTACGAGTAGTACCTGCACTTAACATTTTTTGGAAAATACATCAGTTTAATTACACTGGCAAATACAATAACTGACTCATTTTAAAAAGGTTTAATAAAATTGATTTGAATATACGTGACACAAACTTTTTATAACTTGGGATAATTATTTGAATATAATCATGTAAAAGAATTACATGTTTCTTATGCGTTTAGTAGCCCGGTTCGTGCCGGGTTAAAGATCAATAGACACACCACATTATTTATTTAGGCACTGACAGGTGTACGCCTACACCTCGTGCTTAGGTCGTGGCCATTTCGTAAAATGATGCTAAGGATATCCGGGACATGGTCATTAACCCCCCAAAGGCTTTAAGCAAGCAAAACATTTCCAAACAGAGCATATCAATGATTTAACCTCTATTTGATTAAAGATTCAATGCCTGACCAAGCGGTATTTTATATACCTTACCCCAAGCTTGTATAGGGAAAATAAGTTAAAAGTATTTACCTGAGCAAAGTAATAATCACAACAAGCAAGTACATGTAGCTTTTACCAGGTCTCCTATTCTGGAACGAAGATTTATAATAACCTATTAGAATCCTAACGGGTCTTTAATTAAGCCTAAACTTAGACCGGTTAGTTTTAAGAAAGATACGGTTCAAAAGCACGATTAAGCGAAGACCGGAATAGAATGTGATTTAGACCCGACAAGTTTGAAGACTTGTATAATATGGGTAATCTAAACACATTCTGGATTTTGAGATAAAAACGATAAGGTTTGACCCGTTTCGGCTAATTTATGCAAACTATTTACATAAACCAAACCGAACGCGCAAGAAGCGTAACGGGTAACCATAAGAGTCATATACAGGTTTCCTAAGTTAATATGCCTTAAATATGTTGTGATATCAGTAGGATACCTTCCATTATGCCCGAAACGAGTTTAATCTCAATTTAAGCCCCGTAGGGGTATTTTGGTCATTTAAAAGATTATAAAAGAGATTAATTATAATCCTGAGATTCAGGTCTCAAATAATTAGTAAAAAAACTTAATTTAATAGGTCATATCAGTTGGTGATAAGTCTTATATGCCAAAATGGTTTTAAACCCAAACTAGGTGTTTAATACGCGTAAAAAGCCGTTTTAAGCGATTTCCGGGTTATACAGGAAATCTGAGTTTTCTGATCAGGTTATAAAGTTCAAAATACTTTATTTATTATATAAAATCAGTAGCAATTGGATTGGTGTCCAAATATTATGTAAAACTCATTTTACAAGCAAAAAGGGTATAATCGGTAATTACCGAATTTAGGCAATAACCTTAGGTTATGAGTAGTTTAAAAATAATTAAAAATCTTCAAAAATCTCAAAGTATTATATTACATCAGTGTATAAAAGGTTTGGTGTCAAAAATTGGGTTTAGATTGGCTTTATTCTAATTGCGCCGTTTAATTAACAAAAAGCTTTTTAAGTGCGCTATCGAGCATAACTCCTAATCTAGACCTCGAACTGATATGAAATTTTTGGAAAAAGTTTATAAATCAGTGGACTCTACCTCCCACGTGTACTCGGGACCTCTACGGGCATCCCATTTAACCTTTACGATAGGTACATGCTTCCTTCGAAGCTTCTTAACCTGTCGATCCTCGATCGACATAGGTTTTTCAACAAACTTCAAGCTCTCTTCTATGTGCACATCTGTATGTGGTATGACTAGTGATTCATCAGCCAGCCACTTCTTCGGATTGCAGATGTGGAATACATTGTGAATACCACTGAGCTCTTCAGGTAAGTTTAACTTGCCTTTCTTACCAAATCGCATCACTCCCTTCCAGGGTGATACTTTAAGGAACACTTTGTCACCTACCTCGAATTTTTGAGGTTTACGCTTTAAATCTGCGTAGCTTTTCTGCCTATCTCTGGCAGCTTTCAGGCGATCACGAATCTGGACAATCTTGTCCGTCGTTTCAAAGACTATTTCTGGTCCTGTCAGTTGGACATCTCCAACCTCCGCCCAAAAAACGGGCGTTCTGCACTTTCTACCATATAAGGCCTCGAAAGGCGCGGCCTTAATGCTGGTATGGTAGCTGTTGTTATAGGAGAATTCGATCAATGGCAGGTGGTTATCCCGACTACCACCTAAGTCAATCACACATGCTCGAAGCATGTCTTCCAAAGTTTGGATTGTACGCTCACTCTGCCCGTCCGTCTGAGGATGGTAAGCCGTACTAAAATTTAAGCGCGTGCCCAAAGATTAATGGAAACTTTTCCAAAAATGTGATGTGTATCTAGTATCTCTGTCGGAGATAATAGACACTGGTACGCCATGTAGAGATACAATCTTATCTACGTACAATTGGGCTAACATGTCGGAGCTATAGGTCTCCTTAATGGGTAGGAAGTGTGCTGACTTTGTCAGTCTATCTACTATCACCCATATAGTATCATTTCCTTTCCTTGTCTTCAGCAACTTGGTGATGAAATCCATTGTCACCGTTTCCCATTTCCACGTGGGAAGTTCAGGCTGTTGTAGCAAACCTGACGGCTTCTGATGTTCAGCTTTGACTTGCGCACATGTCAAACATTTAGCTACATAGGTAGCTATAGACTTCTTTAAGCCTATCCACCAAAAATTTGCTTTCAGATCCTGGTACATCTTATCAGCTCCAGGATGAACGGAGTATATAGAACTGTGGGCTTCCTAGAGGATAACATCTCGAAGTCCTCCATAAACTGGAACCCATATTCGTCCATTTAATCTCAGGATTCCGTCCTTGCCATAGGATAACTGTTCTTCAGTTACTCCTAGCTTTTCATTAGGATAGTTAGCTTCCAACACAGCTTCCTTTTGTGCAGCTAACAACCTTTCATTCAAACCATTCCTTATCTCAATGCTCTTGGCATTGATTCTTATAGGCTTCACTCTTTCCTTTCGACTTAAGGCATCGGCGACTACATTCGCCTTGCCAGGATGGTATCTTATTTCACAATCATAATCATTCAAAGTTTCCATCCAACGTTGTTGCCTCATGTTCAAATCCTTTTGGTTAAACAAGTGCTGGAGGCTCTTGTGATTAGAATAGATCACACACTTGATACCATATAAATAGTGCCTCCAAAGCTTTAGTGCAAATACAACGGCACCCAACTCCAAGTCATGGGTGGTGTAATTCTTTTCATGCACCTTTAACTAACGTGAAGCATAGGCAATAACCTTGCCTTTCTGCATAAGCACACACCCCATGCCAGTGTGTGATGCGTCGCAGTAAACCACGAATTCTTCGGTACCTTCAGGCAATGTCAAAACAGGAGCATTGCTCAACTTTTGCTTGAGAATATTGAAGGATTCTTGCTGCTTAGGACCCCAATCGAATTTTATATTCTTCCTAGTCAAATAAGTTAGGGGTGCAGCAATCCTTGAAAAATTTTCAATGAAACGCCTGTAATATCCTGCTAATCCCAAGAAGCTGCGAATCTCTGTGGGCGTCTTCGGCTCTTGCCAATTCATGACAGCTTCAACTTTAGCGGGATCTACCTGGATTCCATGCTCACTAACCATATGTCCAAGAAATTGGACTTCACGAAGCCAAAATTCACACTTAGAGAATTTGGCGTAGAGCTTTTCTCGATGAAGCAGTTTCAGAATGCAATGGAGGTGCTTCTCATGGTCAGCTTGATTCTTCGAGTAAATGAGAATATCATCGATGAAGACGATGACAAATTTATCCATGTAGGGTTTGCAAACGCGGTTCATGAGATCCATGAACGCGGCTGGTGCATTAGTGAGTCCAAAAGGCATCACTAAGAACTCGTAGTGACCATAACGAGTCCTAAATGCAGTCTTATGTACATCTTCATCATTGACCTTCAGTTGATGATATCCTGACCTTAAGTCGATCTTGGAAAAGTAACTTGCTCCTTGAAGCTGATCGAACAAGTCGTCGATCCTGGGTAATGGATACCGATTCTTGATGGTAACTTTGTTAAGCTCTCGATAATCGATGCACAGACGCATCGATCCATCCTTTTTCTTCACAAACAGGATTGGTGCTCCCCAAGGAGATGAGCTAGGTCTAATAAATCCTTTGGCTAACAAATCATCCAGTTGAGTCCTCAACTCTTTCATCTCCGTTGGTGCCAATCTGTAAGGTGCTCTTGCAACAGGTGCTGCTCCAGGAATAATATCAATCCTGAACTCCACTTGCCTATCTGGGGGCAAACCAGGTAGTTCTTCAGGGAATACTTCTGGATATTCAGAGATAATAGGTATGTCTTCGATCTTAGGCTTTGGTTCATCAATGGTTACTTGTGCCATGTAGATAACACAACCCTTCGTCAAACACCTTGATGCCTTGAGCATGGACACTTGCTCAGGCATTCCGTACTTAGTATCTCCTTGGATTGTCAAAGGCTCGCCATGAGGAGTTCTGACAACCACTTGCTTCTTAGCACAAACGATCTGGGCTTGGTTGCGAGACAACCAATCCATACCTATTACTATATCGAAACCGGCTAATTTCAAAGGAAGTAAAGACAATGGAAAAGAGTGGTCCCTAATGGATATAACACATCCATCTAATACGGTTGATGCGGTTTCTATCGTTCCATCAGCTAATTCCACCTCATATTTCACACTTAAGGTTTTAATAGGTAATTTCAACAATTCACAAAACTTATTATCTACGAACGACTTATCAGCGCCTGAATCAAAAAGTACTCTTGCATAGACATCATTTATGAGGAAGGTACCTGTGATCACATTGTCGTCCTGGACGGCTTCCTTTGCATCCACCTGGAAGACCCTTGCATTGGTCTTTTTCCCATCCTCAGTCTTCTTTGCAAGTTTTGTGCAGTTGGATTTGATATGCCCTTTTTCATTGCAGCTATAGCACATTGAGTCCTTCAGCTTTTTGCACTCAAGGGTCTTATGTTCAGAAGACTTGCAAATCCCACATGCCCTTGGCTGAGACTGGGATTTCGACTCATATCTGCACTTCCCGAAGTGCTGTTTCTTGCAGATCTTACACTTGGGCTTATCTCCAGATTGATGCCCATCCTTCTTAGATCCAGACCCCTTCTTGTGGTCATTGTTTCCCCAGTGCTTCTTGTCTGACCGTCGGGAATTGTCATCTTCACGCTTCCTTTTCTCAGCATCCGTGTTCCTCAGCGATCTCTATCTGACCGCGTCCAATGTGAGGGACAAAGATATATCAGCTACAGATCTAAAAGTAGTTGGCCGAGAGGCCTTCACGCTTGCCTTAATTTATGGGGTTAAAGCCCCAATGAAACAAGCTATTGTTTTGGGTTCCGGGGTCACCAGATACGGAACCAATCTTGACATTGTGTTGAAGCTTGTAAGGTAAGCTTGGCAGTCAAGGTTCTTCATAACCAACGATAAGAAATCAGACTCAATCTTTTCAACCTCATACTGAGGACAGTAGTTCTCCTTGATGAGGGCAACAAATTGTTCCCAAGTCATATTGTATAATGGAATCTTCCCGGTAGCTTGAATCAACGATCTCCACCAGGCTAGGCCTCACCCTTGAATGACTGAGATACGAATTTCACCACATCCTTATTAGCGCAACCACTGATATCCACCACAGTGTCCATCTCATCCAACCATGTCATGCAGTCTATAGCTCCTTTCTCCCCAGTGAAATCCCTGGGTTTGCATGAAACAAAATACTTATAGGAGCAACCCTTATTACGGGGTTCTTGATTCAGTACTATCCTTTGAGATGGAACACTTTGCTGATTTGAAGAGTGACGATCGTCATCGTCTTTCTTTGGCTCTTCCTTCTTGGAGGGTGGCTTGCTGTGAGCCTCAGAATGAGTCTTAGGCTTGGAATGTGGTGCGGATAGGGTCCTACTTCGAGTCCCGCTATATTCATTATACTGCCGCTCTATAGCTTTTGTAACAGCGTTGTCTATCAACGCTTGCAGTTCAGCACCCGCTATATTAATTTGGGCATTATCTTGATTCTCCCGTGGGTGACTGTTGATCTCATCCGAATCAGCCATGTAGCTCGAACTGTTGCATAAGATATTGACAATAATTTATTTGGGAGTTTATTATGGAATCGTCTTTTATGGCAATTCATTAACCAGGGTAAACATAGACCATATTTAGTTAATTTGTTAATCATATGTATTTTGGATTTTTATTATAATTTATCCTAATTATAAAATAATAACAGTGTCATAAGTGGCACAAAAAGGCCTAGTCGTAAGGACATTTTTAAATTATAAGCCATGATTTCAGAGAATCAAGGCATTTAGGTTTGAACATAGTTCATTACCTTTCTTTGACAGGGAGTCGTAGACTACTACTGTCTTTTGTCTTATTTGACATTTATTATGGCCCGCAGGCACTACATCGCTAATGGATGTTTAAGACGTGATCATCTTAATTGATGATTTCAAACCCATGATTTATAGATCATCAGGTTAGGATAGGAAATCTTTTTAAGAATCCGATTATAAGAATGACGTGTGTGATTTTAACTAATCACGTCTGCCAGGAGTGTTAACATGTTTTCAGATGTTAACAGGGATTTGAATCTTTTAAACAGGTCTTACCATCTTGGCCAAGTCTTATAATAACATGCAGGCTAGGTTATACCTTTAAGATTCTTTAGTTAATATTCAACTGGAAGATTATTTATAAAAGGAATGATTTTTAATTTATTTATTTCATGTATAATATATTTATGCATAAAAATGACAATAATGAAATTTTTAAATTTTTACATTCCATTAAACATCGAAAGGAGTACATATTGCCCTAAACGAGACTTTTAACAGAAATAACTTGCCCATGTAGGGGCTAAACTGAAATACAAGTCCTCGCAGGGACTGATTACAAAAACAGGTGTCCACGCAGGGACTGCAGAAAGACAAGTCCATGCAGGGACTAAGTACATAGATAACTGTCCACGCAGGGACTTAATTGAAATAAGGAAATACAACATTACATATAGGGATTCAGTGATCCCTTTTCTTCTTTCCTTTAAGTAAGCTTGATAAGCCCTTGAGAAATCCCCAATTGTTCCTGCGCTCTTCTTGAAAGTCATGTTCCACCCGGCTTAGTCTTTGGAGGATTTCCTCCTGTTCCGGTGGGGAAAACCGTGGTGGCTGTGACTGGTGTTGAATCGGTGGCCGAGCAGGTATTTGACACCCATGAGTTGGATATCCCACTCCCCAGGGAGCTCCATATGGTCCTTCAGGATGAAGGGCGTTGTAGTTTGCTGCTACAAGATACGTGTCGGCTTCAGCATAATTATAGTGAGTGTGAGCTGGCTGCTCAAACGGATTGTACGCCGTTGAACCGACGTAGGTAGGAATCGGGTTACCAAAACCCATTGGTGGCGGTGGTGGTGCAACTGGTGCAGAATTCACCTCTGTAACTGGATTTGAAGGCCTGCCCATTTGTGGGTCTTCATGCAGTGGCGGAAAGTGACTGCCACTTGAGTGATGGGGGGTGCTAAAGTGAAAATCCCCTCCTCGCGCGGATATTCGTGCGCCTGTTCTCCTACGCCTTGGTGGTTCTGGCGGTGCTTGATGAACTGGCGGCGGTGGTGGCGGTGGCGTGACTGCCATGAAACGCGAATCCTCGGCGGGATCCTGCTGCTTTTGTTGCTGTGGGTTATGAGAGGGTGTAAAATACCACTCATACTGGTTAAACCTCGCTTGGTAACTGTCTGGACCACCGTAGGGTGATCCGTGGAAGGATGATCCATCAGAGATCTCGATGGGATGGTTGGGGGTCCCGGTTGCAGGCTCGACGGGATCCGTGTCCTCGTCCATGTCCATTGCTTGATCGCCGGAAAAATGATCCTCTGGTCCCAATGGTTAAAACCCACTGGTTCTTGAATATAGTTTGCCGGGTTAAACCGGCCCTGAAAGACAGGAGTGGGGTTGCCAAAGGAATGATGCGAAAGGGATCGTTGCAATGGCAAGAAAGAGTGGCGTGTAGCTTCAGGCTCGTTCTCTGATAATGGTCCAAAGGAATGGTGATTGGAAGGCGTTGAGCTATACGAGGTAGATCGTCTAGCGGGCTCTAAACGGGTCCTCCAGTTTCGTTGCGGATCGGAACTCATAGTAGTGGAAGGAGTCCGCCGGTGTGAAGGCCCGGCTTTGTGATCATTGGGGGCGCTGATTGGCCCCTTACCTCTTCCTCCTCTTCGGAATCTTGGCGGCATTGTTAAACCTGTCAACATAACAAAGATAACAACAAGGATATATATAAAATAAAAGACAAAAATAAAACAAAACAGAATTTGTCCTATGTTATTTGTCTAGACTCGAAAATTTAGGAATGTGCAATTGTGCCATTGAGATTAAACACAAAAGGCTAGTGTTTAATTCACTCAATGTTGGCTCTGATACCAACCTGTCACACCCTGATATTTCCATGTATTACCGGTGGGCCCGGTAGGGGAGTATCGTGACGTAGTTGATGTCATCATAGTCAAACAACACCATATTTAAATGCACTGCGGAAGAAAAAGAAAGATATTATTTCAACCAAATAAAAGTGTAATATTTAAGTATCACAACACAGTTGAAACAGATCCACAGGTGGATCAAATAAGAAGAAAACATTGTTCAACAGTTTTATGTCATCCAAGCTTGCGAGACTTATTGTGGATGCTAGGAGAAAGCCAGCCTATTACGAGTAGTACCTGCACTTAACCTTTTTGGGAAAATACGTCAGTTTACACAAGTAAATACAATAACTGACTCATTTTAAAAAGGTTTAATAAAATTGATTTGAATACACGTGGCACAAACTTTTTATAACTTGGGATAATTATTTGAATATAATCTTGTAAAAGAATTACATGTTTCTTATGCGTTCAGTAGCCCGGTTCGTGTCAGGTTAAAGATCAATAGACACACCACATTATTTATTTAGGCACTGACAGGTGTACGCCTACACCCTGTGCTTAGGTCGTGGCCATTTCGTAAAATGATGCCAAGGATATCCGGGACATGGTCATTAACCCCCCAAAGGTTTTAAGCTAACAAAACATTTCCAAACGGAGCATATCAATGATTTAACCTCTATTCGATTAAAGATTCAATGCCTGACCAAGCGGTATTTTATATACCATACCCCAAGCACGTATAGGAAAAATAAGTTAAAAGTATTTACCTGAGCAAAGTAATAATCACAACAAGCAAGTGCATGTAGCTTTTACCGGGTCTCCTGTTCTGGAACGAAGATTTATAATAACCTATTAGAATCCTAACGGGTCTTTAATTAAGCCTAAACTTAGACCGGTTAGTTTTAAGAAAGATACGGTTCAAACGCACGATTAAGCGAAGACCGGAATAGAATGTGATTTAGACCCTACAAGTTTGAAGACTTGTATAATATGGGTAATCTAAACAAATTCTGGATTTTGAGATAAAAACGATAAGGTTTGACCCGTTTCGGCTAATTTATGCAAACTAGTTACATAAACCGAACCGAACGCGCAAGAAGCGTAACGGGTAACCATAAGATTCATATACAGGTTTCCTAAGTTAATATGCCTTAAATATGTTGTGATATCAGTAGGATACCTTCCATTATGCCCGAAACGAGTTTAATCTCAATTTAAGCCCCGTAGGGGTATTTTGGTCATTTAAAAGATTATAAAGAGATTAATTATAATCCTGAGATTCGGGTATGAAATAATCAGTAAAACAACTTAATTTAATAAGTCATATCAGTTGGTGATAAGTCTTATATGCCAAAATGGTTTTAAACCCAAACTAGGTGTTTAATACGCGTAAAAAGCCGTTTTAAGCGATTTCCGGGTTATACAAGGAATCTGAGTTTTCTGATCAGGTTATAAGGTTCAAAATACTTTATTTATTATATAAAATCAGTAGCAATTGGATTGGTGTCCAAATATTATGTAAAACTCATTTTACAAGCAAAAAGGGTATAATCGGTAATTACCGAATTTAGGCAATAACCTTAGGTTATGAGCAGTTTAAAAATAATTAAAAATTTCCAAAAATCTCAAAATATTATATTACATCAGTGGGTAAAAGGTTTGGTGTCAAAAATTGGGTTTAGATAGGCTTTATGCTAATTACGTCGTTTAATTAACAAAAAGCTTTTTAAGTGCGCTATCGAGCATAACTCCTAATCTAGACCTCGAACTGATATGAAATTTTAGGGACAAGTTTATAAATCAGTAGCAAAGATTATTGTCCTCTCACATTTCCAAAATTCTCATTTTAAGGTAAAAAGGGCATTATGGTCAACATTAAGCAATTAATGGAAACGCGTGAACGAATCGGTCAATCAATGAACCGACCACAAAGGTTTATACTATCATATACCCTGGTCCAAATGAAGCTCTAAGGTACTTCTAAATCATGCTACTATGGGTCAGAACTGAAAGTCAAATCATAAGTCAAAGTATGCGACTTTTGGTTCCAAACCGGTCCTAAACTGAAAATTGTCGGGTCGAACATACTTAGACATGTTCTTACATTTATTATTAAGTTATATGAGTGGTAAAACAGGTTACACGTCTCCTACATTGCTAATTACATGTTAATTCGCAAATTAAGTTTCTGTTGACTTTTTATAAACAACTTTGACCCGACAAATGTCTTAGTTAGGACGGGAGTCAAAGGGTGCCCTTTTAAGGGTTTTATGCCCACATAATTACCAACTTGTAACAACTTTCAATTTGGCTAAACACTGAACCAATAGTGATTAATCGATAAGTCAAACCTTAATTACGACGGTTTGACTTTAAGCTAATTAACTAAGTAAACACGATTAAGGAAGGTCAAGGAAACTTACCAAGGTCCTATGCACGACTAGTGATGCTTAGGGAATGGCCTTGAGCTCCAGAAATGATCAGAAGTTGAGTTTGGAATGAATGATCAAAGCTACAACAATGTGGGCTTTATATAGTGCTCTTGATTGCTTGTAATCATGACAAACAACTCTAGGATTGATCCCTGATCAATAACAAGTGTCCCTAGTGCCTAAGAACTAGTAGGGGTCGCTCATGGAAGTGAAAATATCCATTTAAGTCGGTTATATCGTTCATAACAGGCACCTGTCAACAATATGTCGCTGGGGATGCCTTACGGACCGTAAGGCAAGACCTTTACGGTTCGTAAGCCTTTACCAGAAGGCAAAAATTTTGTGACCTTTCAAGCTTCGAACAAGCAACTAGATATTACGAATTTGGGCCTCTATTATCAGTATGGGGCCTCTTGATTGGGTCTTGAACAGTTTACACCACCTTGATATGTTTTAAAGTTTCCTTGGATTCTTTTAAAAGGCCATAAACGAAGATTGTCGTGCACATCCTCATAGGATCCCATTCTTTCAATTTGGATCAATCATTGTTAGCATTAACCGAATTAGGATGCTTATCAGATGTTCATAACACAGGTTAAGGGTTGGGATTTATACATAGGTCGCTCAGAGGTGTGTATTAACATGTCGACGCTTTTAATCCCTCGTATACGAATTTTATCATAACCTTCTCATACAATAACGAAACTTGGTGAAATTTTTATCATGCATCATAGTGAGCATAATTAATCGTTACAAGCTTTGGGTTTGCAAAAAGGCCACTCAGAGGTATACTTTAAACATGTTGACATATTTAACCCCTGTAGTTTGTAATCTCTCACTTTCTTTCACAATTAGCTTCGTATGATCCATGATTCATTCGTTTAAGGGTACAAACATCATGTAGGGTTATTGCAAAGTATATTGATCCATTATTGACATTTTGAACCCTTATATTCACATACTTTCCTTGTTTGTCAACTTTAGTCCTTCTAAGGAAATCCTTTACACGTTTTAAGCCAGTGACACGTGTCGATGTGATATTGGACATGAAATTTTGAGGTGTCACATGGTGTTTTTTTGATATGTATGTTTTTATGATATTTTTATTTGAGTTAAATGCTTGGTTGGTCCCTGTGGTTTGCAAAAATTGCAGACTTGGTCCCAATGGTTTACTAATTACACGCGTGGTCCCTGTGGTTTTCAAAAATGCACTTGGTTGGTCCCTAGCCCTAACATCAGTTAAATTTCTCAGTTAACTATGTGTGAAATGACTATATTACCCTTATAACAATATATCTCCTGCCTCCTACCCTAAACCACCACCACCATCTCTCCTGCACCACCACCGAACACCCACCACCATCTCACCTTCGTCATCGACGCCAGCGGCTGCTGCTGTCGCAGCCTCTCTCACCCTCAACTTTCCACTATCTCTCTTCTGTTTCGTGTCGCCGCACCACCATTGAACAGTGGTGGTGGTGGTGATCCCTTGTTAGTCAGAAAGGGGGGGGCTGTCTGACGTCGTCGGAGGTCTCGTCACCGGTTAAACGGCGCCGGTGAAGACGAGCGGTAACCACCGCCGCCGGTCCTCCTCTCTCGCTCCTCCGCTTTCTCTCTCCTCCCCATCATTTTGCCTCCCCGTCGTTCCGCCGCCATACGCCGGCTCTGTTCGGTGTCCGGTTGTTTATCTTCATCACAGAGGGGAAGGTGAGGGTTCGAGCTCTGTTCCTCGAGTGAAGCAGCGATCTCGTCGAAGAAAGAGCCTAGATCTATCATCTATCTTCTTCTCTGGTGACTTCAGTTGCGATGACTGATGATGAAATCCATTGATGATTGAAATGATTTGAGAAGATGATTTCTAGGGTTTCTGTGTAGATGATGAACTGATGAAATCCATTGATGATTGAAATGATTTGAGAAGATGATTTTTAGAGAGAGAGAGAGTAGAAGATGAAGAAGATGAGGGTTGGTCCCTGTGGTTTTTATAAAGAGGGTAAATAGGCAAGGGTATTTTGGTCATTTAACATGGACTTAACTGAGAAATTTAACTGATGTTAGGGCTGGGGACCAACCGAGTGCATTTTTGAAAACCACAGGGACCACGCGTGTAATTAATAAACCATTGGGACCAAGTCTGCAATTTTTGCAAACCACAGGGACCAACCAAGCATTTAACTCTTTTTATTTTGACACCCAGTTCATGTCTTTTTTTTATTTAAAAAATATAGTAATAGTATACTCGTTAGAAAGATGATAAAACACTTGATTTTATGGTGTAATTTTTTTTTAAAAATAATCAAGCATAAAAAAGTTACGGGGGTTTTAAAATGATGGTGGAATATGCATACGACTTACATTTGCATGGTCTTTGACATGTGAGTGATATGTACATGGGCCTTTTGACAATATTACCCTCAGTGTAAGTTAGCACCAACACCACATGTTAACACCAAAATCGTTCTTACCGTTTTCACACTTTTAAACGTTTTCATCGGATCATACCCTTATATATATAGGATTCGGTTTAAGGGAGCACCGTCTCCACTTATGAGAACACTAAGAAGCCGTCGTAGCTTATCAAAACATTACACCTCATCATATTTCAAATTTTAAGACAATGGGTATTCTAGTAATTTAACCTCTCCCCAATTCCCTAAATTTTAAGACAATGGGTATTGTGTTTCACCGTATTGGGGCTTGGGTCTATTTTTCCAATTAATTGTATTTCACTTCCAACGAAACTATTGGAATATCTATTAATTTAATCGGGTCGGTGTTTTTTCTTTAGGTTCTTTATAGGTCTAGGCTCGAGGACTGACTTGAAACCGAAAATGCAAATATTTGTAAAAACTTATATAACCATCAAGTGTGATCAATTAAAGACAATTTAGTTGCAAATAAGATCATACATATATAACCATCCATCAATACCTTATGAATGATCAAAGATCTCTAATTTAAAGAAATCCCACTATCACTAATCTGATTATGTAATAATCAATATTATTGATCACACATGGGAAATCATTGAGGTATTAAGAGATGCCATTTCACATTTATTTGAATTGTTTATTTGAAGTAGGATTGTATATATAGATATCGGGAAGTGTTAAATAGAAAACCTTATGTTATTGAGAAAACTTAGTAGGGATGAGCTCGGTACCATCCGGTACCGAACCGGTACCAAAAATCTCCAAAAGTGGATACCGGCACCGAATATACCATGTTCGGTACGGTTCGGTACCGGTACGGTACCGGTATTTAAGGGTGAAAACCGGCAAATACCGGTACCGAACCGGTACCGTACCGGTACCGAAAATGCTAAAAGTCGGTACCAAATCGGTACCGAAAATGTACCCAGTTCGGTAAATTCGGTACCGGTACCGGGAACGATTTGCTCATCCCTAAAACTTATTAAACTATATAAGGACACTTGATTAATAAGATCTAATGATTGACATTATTGGATGGATTATAATTTAGAATTTTAATACCTTGTTGTTGATAAGTGGTATGAGAAGTATTTCGGAGATAATCTATAATTTCTCTCTCCACTTTTCATTTCAGTCACATTCTCTCTTCACCTTTTTTCTCTCATCCTCATTCTCTCTCCACCTTTTTCTCTCAATATCTTTCTATCTCCACATTTTTCACCTTCTCTCTAACTTTTTTTAGCTTTTTAAAATAAAAAAAGATTTGACCAATTTTTTTAGAGCTGGAAACATGTAGAGTTATTTATGTTACATCGTATTGCGTCATCTAAAGTATCACACCAGTTGATAAACTAGTAATATATAAGACTATTGTAAGAAAATAATTGGACAAATATATTGTATAAATTTATAAAAAAAAACAACAGTACAATCAAAGTTAAACATAACAAAGTGTTTTATACAACTAAAATATATAAAAATGATCCAAAACTGTCATAACCTAACAAAAATCTAATTATGTTTCATTTCTTGATAGGCATCTTGATCTTAGACACAAAAAATATCTTCATCTACATTAACTTATATATCTTACATTGAACCCCAGCTTGGTCGCCATTTACACATGGAAAGAACATCTAGTATGATTTACCAATAAGAGGATGAAACTGCTCATCGACAATAGGTGTCCAATATTTGGTGCCTTAAGTCTTCTCATAAACATAGTAGCGAGGTGGATGTTGTTGATCATCTTTAGAAAGTAGATGTGCAAGGATTTAAAAAGCACATTAACAAGTATATACTGATGTGTTAGACAAGAGGTTGTGAACGCAAGTAACCTGATGTGCGTGAGTGTCGTATAGTTTTTATGTATATTTTTAACCCTTTTTAACACTTTGGTCAAGTTTTAAATTTATAAAACACGGTATTCTACTAACACTAAACACACATATGGGCAAGTGCACCCATCGTGAGCGTAGTATAGTGTTGGTAAGATACCGAGTTCGTCCAAGGACACAAGAGCTTTTAATACCGGTTTATCCTCAACGTCTAATCAAATCAAAAAATTAGAAAAAATGTTTTAAACTAGAAAATAAAAACTAAGAATGCTGGAAAAATAAAAACAGATAGACAAGATGAATCATTCGGATCCGACTCGCCTTTAGTGAAACCTTTGATTATTTCCGCACTTTTGCACTTTTTAAGATATTATCTTAGTTATTGTAGTAGGTCTCTCTTTTGAAGGTGACGTTACCCTCAACCTATTAGTTTGAGTCAGCAAGGATACAATCCTAAAGGGTTGAATTATTGAAAGATAATTAATTAAGTTATTAATTCATCATGTGATAAGCCCCTCTTTTGAAGGTGACGTTACGCTCGGCTAAGTAGTCTGAGTCAGCAGGGATACAGTCCTAAGTAGCCGGGTTAATATATTAATAGTAGTTTACATATGAGGGGATCAAGAAATTCGGACCCCCACCATCCAATACCAGTGGGTATTGAAGGAGGTCCTACTAAGCTTGACCCAGGTCCTTGCAGGATCTATATACTGAACAAGGCAAGACGCTTACCAAACCATTCCCTTAATCCCCGACCAGGTAGCCAACATATCTCTATATAGACCGTGGAGATATGAATGGTGTAAATATTTTATGTTATATAAACAGTAAAATAACGCCAAGACACCACGGACAAATGATAAGGAAGTTTCACCTTCAACATAAGAAACTAGTTATTAAAGCATTAATACATAACCAAATAAAAAGTGCGAAAAGATTAAAAATAAAAAGTATTACACTAAATGCTTGTCTTCACCAAGTGATGTAAGAGACTTAGGCAAACATGGCCTTTGATTGTCAAGAACTCTTACTATCAATCTTGGATCCCGAGACTACTCACACACTCTATGATGGATGATGGATGATGGTGGTGGATGTGGGTTGTGATGGTGGTGGTGGGTGGGTGAAGTGTGAGAGAGGTGGTTTGCCAAGTGATGGTTTGCAAATGGGCCAAGCACCTCTATTTATAGCCTGCACAGAAGCCCGGACACGCCCCCGTGTCCATTGGGCACGACCCCGTGTCCACCCGTCTTCTCTTTCTTCATTAAATGCAGTTTGTCTGCATTAGTTGACCACGCCCCCGTGTCCGCTGGGCACGACCCCGTGTGTAGAAGCGTATCTGTACTATCAAGATTTTCCTAGATTCTGCGAATCTTTGAGTTGACCACGGCCCCGTATCCGCTGGACAAGCCCCCGTGGTGGGTGATAGAAGCTTCTACAACTTTGTCTTTTCTGCAGACACTTGGGCACGCCCCCGTGCTCATTGAGCACGGGGCGTGTTCAGCCTTCTGTTCTCTTGTTTTTGCTTGGGAGGATGCTGTCGAGGGGTCGGGCATGCCACGTTTATTACTTTTCTTGTATTTATGTTAGATTTAGCTGTCTTTTTGCTTCTTTTGTTCATTTAATCCTGAAAATACAAAAGGAAGACAAAAACACACTTTTTCCAACATTAGTACTAAAAAGGGTTAGTTTTATGCCACATTTGATGTAATTTATATGTTGTATTTTGCGCACATCAAATACCCCCACACTTGAATTTTTGCTTGATCTCAAACAAAACTCTTTACAATGTGGCTTACACTCCCAAATGGAATGAGTAAAAGAGAAGGTTTTTGGGCTTGTCATAGAGTGTCGGGATTTCCAAGGTTCTTTATTAAGTTTTATTTATTTACAATCCTATTCGTCATGATTGATTAAAACAATACATAAGATAAATTACTTATTAGGGCATAACATGCCTTTTTAAAATTCCATTTATATGTAAGTTCACATACCTCACGGGGGATCACTCAACACTCGGCCGAAGGTGTATTTTTGTGAAAACTCTCGAGAGCGGCATGGAACTTACTTCTACCATAAGCTTGCCAAGCGATCAATCCTCCTCCTTTTTAACTATACACCTTTGTAAATATCAAGAGGACTTTTGGGGGAAGGGTTAGGCTTGGGTTAAAGGTAGGTGGTTGGGTTAGTGGTTAGTAGAAAAGGGTGAAAGGCGTAAAAAGCTTTGGTTTTCGTAAGACTTTTAGTTTTATGACTTTTTATTCTAATGAAGCATTTCTTTAAACAAAGTTCTTTTTGATGAACTTGTTTGTTTATTTCTTTTGGCTTCATTGTCATCATCATTTTTTTTCGATAAGGAAGTCATAAGAAAACCGAGCTTTGTTACTAAAATAAAAGGTTTAAAATGAAAAAGGGTTTTGGTGGGTAAAAGGGTGTTTGTTTTGGGTTAAGAAATGAAAAGATTTAGGCTCAAAAGGGTTAACTAGGGGGATTTGTGGGTAGGTGGTTAAAAAAAGAAAAATAATGGTATTGAAATAAAAATGGTTAGTCCTAATGCCTCCATCATTTACTTACTTGGGTTTAAGTTGGTAAGGACCGGGAATGTATTGTCATGGCAAGTTCTAGAGTCGTAAGAACCAGGCGGCTATTCACACAAGAAACGAAAGATGAGCATTTAGTTTAAAGATGTGCATTTGTATGCTCAATAAATGCTCAAAACTCACTTTTTGTGGAAATGGGTTTTTATGTGATCAACTATATATGATCAAATTTTAACTAGATTTGTCATGCCGTTTCATAATTTCCTTATGTTAGTTCTTTTTATCACGACGCTATCGGTTGTAAATTTATAAAGATAAAACCTTTTTTGAACTTGTTATTCCCAATTTAAACCAAGACAAGTAAAAAAAAACGAAAAGTTTTTGAAAAAATTTGGGGTGTTTAGTGGTTCCAATAGAGTTTTGTGTATGGCTTGTAATCAGGACTTGCAAAATTCAAGGTATTAGCGTCCCCCCACACTTAAATTACACATTGTCCTCAATGTGTCCCAAAAATAAGTTTTTAGGTTGATTGAATGTGTAAAAAGATGTGAAAAAGCAAAAAAATATGTTACTGGGCGTCTGGACACGGCCTTGTGTTGGGTGAACACGACCCCGTGGTAAGAGTGCCAGTAACGAGAACTTACAGAAGGTGGACACGGGGGCGTGTCGGCCGAGCACAACCCCGTGTCTGGCAAAAGTCTGCATATTTTAGACAAAAAGCAGGTCTGGGGCAATGGGTACGGGGGCGTGTTGGCTGAACACGACCCCGTGTGGTCAAACTATAAAGGTGTAAAACAGGTTTCTGGCTTCGGTTTTCCTGTCCCGGCTTTAGTAGCACTAATCTTTAGTGCTTTAAGCCTCGTATGTACCTGTTTAACTAATAAATACCACACCAATCATAACAAGCATCCTAAATTACCATTGTTCAAGCATCCATACCACAAAGTTAAAAAAGAAAAATAAATGCAGAAAGTAAAAAGAGTTAAAGAAAGTAAATTATTCAACAAACGGCACGCAGGCCGGAAATTATTCGTGAGAAAAAGGGGGTTAACCTGATAGACCTTCAACCGGCTGATCCTACCTCCACTCCTTCCGCTTAGTCCATGTCCTCGTCTTCATCATCATCTCCTCCTCCGTGCCCCGCCATGTACCCCCGGATGTTCCCAATGTCATCCTGTATGTCGGAGATGTTTCTCTCAATTGCTCCGACTCGGGTGTACGTGTTGCTGGCCATGTTGTAGGTGTTCCTGCAATAAATCATGTAAGCTTTGAAAATTAGGAAAACCGCCTCCTTGTGAGGAGGATTGACCCGGATCACCCTGGGGCTGGTAGTGGTATTGAGGGGGAGGTTGGAAGTGTGGAGCATGTAAGATGAGTGCTTCTTGCGGGTTCCATGCATGCCCTTGGACTCTTTGGAAGCTGACCGTCCCGTCTTCTGCTTCATAAATCAGGTTTATGGAGCGGCAGATGACCATGTCCACTCTTCCTGACCATGGGCTCTTTTGGAAAGACCTGGGCATGTTCACGAAATGCTTGAAGAGACGGTATATCCATCCCCCAAAGAAGATAGGAGTCGGGGGAGTAGCGAGCTGGTTCCAATGCATGTTTCGGAGCAGGAGGTACTGAACATCAAGGTTGGTGCGGGTATGAATGCAATGATGGACCACCAGATCTCGTAACCCTACAACGCCACTGCTGTCGTCCCTTTGGCTAAGAGAGTAAGTAAGGACCCTATGGATGTAACGGTAAAGAGGGTGCCTCAACTGAGTGCTCTTAGTGCGGCTTGGATTGTAGTTACTTATCCTATTTGTGCCGAAGCAGTCTGGCGTTGGTTTTCTTGTATTTCACGTAAACCTCCGGTGTTTTCTTTATCCCCTGCATCTTCCTCCGCATACAACCCAACTATCGCCCCAAACTGTGCTATCGAGATTGAGTACATAGTCCCCCCACATCGGAATTCTACCCCATCATTATCAAATGGATCGGATCTCGTTTTGAAAGCGAATGTGCTGTAGAATTCCAGGTTATATTCATGGACTGAACGAAGTCAAGTGCACAGGGCGGCTCTCAGTGGGCCGGTGACTAGGTTGTTAAATCGGTCAAGCTGGTTCACTACTCCTAGAAGATCCATGCAGACTTGTCGTGGGAACTCCTCTTGCCTGGTTCTAAGCACATTGTATCTTGCTTTAGCGTCCAACTCATTTGCATTAAACCGAGTGAATTTCTTGGCCATCTGAAAGGAAACACCAAACAATTAGCATGAAACAGTGAAATTTTCGAAGAAAACTGAAAACAGTCGGCTGAACACGGCCACGTGTTCAGCGGACACCCCCCGAGTTGGCCTGAAATTGGCTGGACACGGCCCCGTGTTCAGCGGACACCCCCCGAGTTGGCCTGAAATTCAGCGAGCACGACCCCGTGTCCAGACGTCTGTTTCCCAAAAATCCCATTTTTTGACCCGGTCCCGAAAACTTGAAAATTTTTGGTCCAGTAGGGGCGGTTTTCACCAAAAATGAAACCCCAAGTGCCGTTTTTTTCCCAAAACAAACCGTTTACCCTTTCAATTTTATCTTTTTCGGTTCAAAAACAAGGGTTTGGGGTTTTTGTGAGAAATCGGGCAAATCTACGAACAATACAAGTTGATTTACTTCCTATAACATGTATCTATACTAATGCGAACAGATCTAAGCAAAAATTTGAGGTTCGATCCGGATGAAGTTCAAGAACCCTAGATTTTCCCCAAATTTTTGATGTTAAACTACATGCAAGTGCTTACTCTAACTACTAATGATGATAGGATCATACCTTGATGTTGTTAGAAGTAGAGGAGACGTCGAAATCTTGCAGAAAAATCGCCTGAACCGGAGAGTTTTCGGGGAAACGCGGCGTGTGGAATGAAGAAACTATTTTGAAAAAGGGGTTTTATCCCGACAGTTGCGCGGACACGACCCCGTGTCCAGTGGACACGGCCCCGTGGGCGGGCAAAAGTAAAATATTGTTTTTAGTGCTCGTGTGAGTCCCCTGTTTCCTAAAAACTTGGTTAGAAGACTTACCGATTTAGATGTCACCCTTCTTGTTCGTAACTTACCAGGTATGATGTTGATGCTTTCATTCTTCGACCGTTTGAAGCGAGATTTCTTCCTCCTCATCCTCAATGAATCCTTGATAGAGCTTCAGCCGTTGGCCATTGACTTTGAATGGAATTCCATTCCGAGATTTAATTTCTACTGCACCGTGCGGAAAAACATGGGTAATGGAAAAAGGAGCCGACCACCTAGACTTTAGTTTACCCGGAAACAATCGAAGTCGTGAATTAAACAATAGAACTTGATCTCCTACCCGAAATTCACTTAGTTTAATGTTTTTATCATGCAAACTTTTCATTCTTTCCTTACAAATTTCGGAGTTAGAGTATGCATAATTCCTTAACTCGTCTAATTCATTTAATTGGCAGAATCGATTTTTACCGGTGATTTCTAAGTCTAAGTTTACGTTTTTAATTGCCCAGTAGGCTTTGTGTGCTATTTCTACCGGCAAATGGCAACTTTTTCCATAGACGAGCTTATATGGGGTTGTACCTATTGTTGTTTTAAACGCTGTTCGAAAGGCCCATAAAGCATCATCTAATTTGTCGGCCCATTCTTTTTTATTTAACCCTACGGTTTTTTCGAGTATTCGTTTTAAACCTCTTTTAGTCACTTCGGCTTGTCCGTTTGTTTGAGGGTGATATGCCGTTGAGACCCGGTAATAGACCCCATATCTTGTTAAAAAAATTTCGAGTTGATGGTTACAAAAATGGGTACCTTTATCACTTATTAATGCTTTTGGTGTGCCAAAACGAGAAAATAAATGTTTCAGAAATCTTACCACAACTCTTCCATCGTTTGTTGGAAGTGCCTCGGCCTCGACCCATTTAGACAAGTAATCGACTACCACAAGTATATATTTGTTTCCTTTTGACGGTGGGAAAAGTCCCATAAAGTCGAGTCCCCACACAACAAAAATTTCACAAACAAGAATGCCATTTTGTGGCATTTCGTTTTTGGAAGAAATATTACCTGATCTTTGGCAAGCGTCACATGCCTTTATAAGACTTTGTGCGTCTTTGTAAATGGTTGGCCAGTAAAATCCTGAATCAAATACCTTTCGTGCGGTACTAGCGGCACCATGATGTCCTCCGTATGGACCTTCGTGTCAATGGAAGAGAATTCTTCTTGCTTCACTACCATGTACGCATTGGCGGATGAGTTGATCGGCACACATTTTGAAAAGATAAGGATCTTCTCAAAAATAAAGTTTCACATCAGCGAAGAATTTCTTTCTTTGATGATGTGACCAACCTTTCGCGACTATACCACTAGCTAAATAGTTAGCATAGTCGGCGTACAATGGTTCTTCTCTGTTTTCCACCATTTCCAAGGACTCCGTTGGAAATTTTTCATTGATTTGCTCATCCCTGGTTGCCTCCAAAACTGGGTCTTCTAAGCGCGAAAGATGATCTGCTGCGGTGTTTTCTGCTCCTTTTTTGTCTTTGATTTTAATGTCAAATTCTTGGAGGAGTAGAATCCACCGAATCAAACGTGGTTTAGCATCCTGTTTCTTGAAAAGATATCGAATGGCTGCACGATCTGTATAGACTATTGTTTTAGAAAGAACAAGATAAGAACGAAATTTATCAAAAGCAAATACCGCGGCCAATAATTCTTTTTCTGTTGTTGTATAATTTTCTTATGCATCGTTAAGTGTTTTACTAGCGTAATAAATTGGGTGAAAATGCTTTTCTTTTCTTTGTCCCAAGACGGCTCCAACTGCAAAGTCGCTTGCATCACACATGATTTCGAAAGGTAATTTCCAATCGGGACCTATCATGATAGGTTCCTTGACTAGCATTTCCTTTAGGGCTAGAAATGCTTGATTGCAATCCTTGTCAAAGATGAAAGGGGCATCTTTTTCAAGTAATTTTGTTAGAGGTCTTGAAATTTTAGAAAAGTATTTGATAAATTGCCTATAGAATCCGGCATGCCATAAGAAACTTCTAATTACTCTAACGGAGGATGGGGGCGGTAATCGAGAAATAGTGTCTATTTTTGCTCGATCAACCTCCATTCCTTCGCTTGAGATTTTATGACCGATTACTATTCCCTCTGTTACCATGAAATGGCATTTTTCCCAGTTAAGGGCGAGGTTAGTTTCCTCACATCGGGATAGCATTCGTTCAAGGTTATCGAGGCATTGGTCATATGAATCTCCAAAGTTAGAAAAGTCGTCCATGAAAACTTCCATTGTCTTTTCTATCATATCATGGAATATGACCACCATGCAACGTTGAAAGGTTGTGGGGGCATTGCATAGACAGAATGACATGCGTCGATAAGCAAAAGTTCCATAGGGACATGTAAATGTTGTCTTTTCTTGGTCTTCGGGTGCTATCGGGATTTGAAAGTAACCTGAAAAACCATCCAAGAAACAATAAAATTTATGACCGGATAATCTTTCTAACATTTGATCAATGGAGGGTAAACGAAAGTGATCTTTCCTTGTTGCTTCATTTAATCGACGATAATCTATACACACTCGCCATCCTGTGACGGTTCTCGTTGGTATTAATTCGTTTTTCTCATTAGTTATTACCGTCATACCTCCTTTCTTTGGAACTACTTGGACGGGACTTACCCAAGGACTATCGGAGATTGGGTAAATGAGTCCGGCGTCAAGTAAGTTGATGACTTCGTTTCTAACCACTTCTTGTACATTTGGATTTACTCTACGTTGCAGTTGTATTACCGATTTATAGTCATCATTCATTAAAATTTTGTGCGTGCACATGGAATGACTTATTCCTTTAATATCTACAAGCTTCCAAGCGATCGCGTTTTTTGTGTTTTTTCAAAAGTGTAATTAATTTTTCTTTTTCTAAGCTAGATAATTTAGATGAAATAATTACAGGTGATTTACCATTTTTTTCTAGAAAAGCATATTCCAAACCTTTTGGAAGTTCTTTGAGCTCAAGAGGTGGGTCTTTAGGAGACTCCTTATTGGGTTACTCATTTTTATCAAGAACCATAAAAGTTTGTTCTATGGCGACCTCTTCTTCAACAAAGTGGTCAATCTCTTCACTTGTATCGGGTGGTTCATCTTCATCTATAATTAGGGGGTCATTATTGCCGAATGGATATTTCATTGAACGCTCAAGATCGACACTTTTTTTAAATCCCCCTAATTGAATAGATAGATTGTTGTGCTTCCGATTTTTCAAAGCTTCATGGGTTTTTACAAAAGGTCGTCCCAACACTAGAGGAGCGTCATCGAGGATGACAAAGTCGGTTGTGTGACAACTGTCAAATTTGCATTCATCCGTACGTTTAATTAATATTGATTTATGCTTAATGACTGTGCTTAATTACAACTGTTGATTAAACTGCTTTCTGATTGCTGATACATACATACACATGCATCACATTCATACTGTCACTCCATTTATTACACACAAACTTTAGTGACAAACTTGATGCACAAAGCACAGTTAGCACAGTGAGCGGATAACCCAGAAAACATGCTGACAATGCCAGTACAAAGACAGACAATGTTTATGAGGCCAATATGAGCCAGGGACAGGACACTACACTAGTAGGGAGTGTAGGGAAGTGAGAACCATAAAACTGCGTCACTAGGTGATAGTTATAGTGCCGGGAAGTGCCTAAAACATACTTTAACTGCAAAATTCTGCACTTTTAAATAAAATTCAGCATTTAGATACGCTAGTAATGTGCAAAACTTGACAAAATGATCCTAGATACTTTCCAAAGTGTTGGGAATTAAATATGTCACAAAAAGTAATATAAAAGATACTTTACGGATTAATTAAACACTTTAACGGAACAACGCCCAACCGAACAACCGGACATTACCCGAAACACAAAAATATTGTCAAACATATTGTTTTTACTTTTCTGAGCTAGTTAGGGTTCCCGAACACCCTAACACACCTTATATTATATAACACACAATAACCTACTAATTTAACCTTTAATCCTAACTAGAATTAGTAACTAGATTCATTACAACCCAACCCCATACCCCCCCCCCCCCCCTCTTCTACGGTTATGTGGGGTAGGACACCCCCACATTTCTTTTCATTATTTTATTTAAAGATGTTGGTGGATTAAGGACATAATACATGGTGGATAAACATGGAACTTGGTTTATAAATTAGCACACAAGGGTCTTGAACATTCATTTCACAAACTCAACGCTTACAAGCTCTCTTCTCTTCCTCCTTCCGTACTTTCGGCCGCCACCATCACACCACCATACCACCACCACCAAGTCTTTTTGGAGCCATTCATACATATACAAAGGTGCAAGAGGTCCAACAAGTAAGCTTGGTGCACTCGGAAGCTCAAGGACCGCTCTAGTTTTCTTTTATCCACCACTTTTACGCCTTGAAACTCCCCTAGCCTTGTGCTAGTAGTAAGTGTTTTAAATCTTCATCTTGTTCTTATTTTTAGTGGTTAATAGTTGGAAGAATGATAAAACATAAGAACTCTAAAGAACCATAAACAAAGTCTTGAACATCAACTAACATATGATGAAGTAGTGTTAAAATGATGATGAAATCATGATAAATCTGAATTAAACAAACCATGACCTGCTGTAAATGACTTGTGGTCTGATGTTAATCGAATTAGAAAGTATGGCGATCGTATGTGTGCGTTTTAGTAACATGTAACCTATAAAAAGCATGCTGATTAGCATTTTCAGCCACCTTCAAGTAGATGTAAACAGGCCAATATTTAACGAGAAACTGATTTTCTTGAGTCTATAACGTGTTATTATGAGATACGGTTCTAATGGCACTGGAATCATAATTTTTGGATTTCGTTTACTATTTTTAAAGTGTCGTTTTGTAACAGTAGCTCAAGCTGCATTTTTCTGCTGAAAATATGTGTTGTATTTTTCGTCATAACTTGAGTTCTGTGAAGACTTAACTCATGAAATTTGTACTGTAGATGACCACCGATGTATTTGTAATTCTCCCACTGGAATATCATAAATCGGACATACGAGGAATTTTAAATAAATTATTCCGTGGACTGCATTCAGAAAAAGATGAATCTGAATGCAGTCCGGAAAATGATTTTCTATAAAATATTGGTGATGATTTGGACCCCGATATTTTTAGACAATAATATTTGGATCGTATAAGACATTCTGTAAAAATTTGGGAATTTTTAGAATAAGATAACTATTTTATTAAAATATCCGAAAACTGCCCAGTTTTGTATATTAAAACTGAAACGACATAAGTAGTATTTTGCATGCCTAAATGTCGGGTTGATTATTTGAGAACGATCTAATGTATTATATGTAAAGAAAATGATATGCTATTTAGCATGGACACCTCCGTTTACAAAGGAAACTCTGGCGAAATTTTCTAAAATTCCAACACTTAGAAAATATTTTCTAAACAAGTGTTACAAGTATATTTTATAACTTGTGTTTCAAATATAAACTTCGCCATAAATTTTGTTACAAATCACAAAGTATTAGAGGTTGGTTTTCGCTAATAAAAATGGGTAAATATATAGTTAAAATATATTTTCCTAGTATATTTAGAAGATATATAATTTTTGAGAAAAATGTTTATTTTCTGGAACAATACATCGAAATACGACGCCATTACTTGGCAAGATATACAGATACATATATTATTTTGAGAATACGAGTATACAAGTATAAATTACCCCCATCATTGGGAAGGAGATACGCATATACAATACTTGAGAAGTATAACTCCAAAATAGTTGTCTAACTATGATTTCAAAACCTTAAAAACAGTTATAACTTGAAATAGCACCAAGAAACGTAACTCAAGTACATTAATACTAAGCAAAGGCACGGCCCGTTCGTCTAATAGACGTTAGTACACTGTAGGTAGTCGTGTTTGCTGAGGAGACTTGGGTTACACATACTGAAGACGCAATACAGTGAGTTCATGTCCCCCTTTTCTCTTAACTGTTTTCAGTTTTTATACTTCGGGGGTGGAATACATGTTATAGTAATTACAGACACTTTTATACATGGTATGGTTAGCTTAAGGAGGGTTTACTATTTAGATCATGTGAGTGAGTAGGTGGTACTTGGGGCCATTAATCCTCATTGTAGGACCGAGGGTAATGAGTGATAGATCTATTTGGGTGTAGCGAGCCCAACTCCTGAGTCCACTGTATGGACCATGGGGTAACTTTGAGCTCGACGCAAAAATCTGCTAGGTTTGAGTCTTCCTGCATCACTTCACACATATCATTGGCTTTGTAACCCAATGGTGATCTCTTTTTCCTTAATTGCTACATACCAGGGATTTTCATACATACGGACACATTACAAAGGTTTATTCATACTCACTTACACATGAACTCGCTCAACTTTTGTTGATTTTTCAAACTACATGTATTTCAGGGAATTAGTAAATGGATCTGGCGGGCGTTGGAGTTTTTAAGCTGCGTTGTGAATAAAGATGTCATCCAAGTCATTAGGGCTTAGGAGACGTATCATAATCCTGGACGAGATACGTGGTCCTAAACTCGGGTTTGTTTTAAAATCTTTTGTCGAGCCTTTCTGAACTCATTAAAATATGTTATGGTTTGTAACTTGAACTTGGTATCGACATTTCAGACAATTATGTTGTACTACTTTTAAACTTAAATTAATGGATGTACATCTACTGGTTTTATCATATAGTGTTGTTATGATCGTATGCAATGGTATTAAGAAGTCACACCAATAATCATACTTCCGCAAAAGTCAGGGTGTGACAGGTTGGGATTGCCATTTGATTTGTTTGAACCAAGATATCCTCAACTAAGCCGATTGATTTTATTACTTTCCGATTGGATAGAAAAATGGGTATTTGAAGTGGAGAAAAATCACTAATACTTAATTTTTCGAAAATGTAGTTTGGCATTATGTTAACACAAAGATCATTATCAATTGTGATATTGCTAATAAAGGAGTTTTGAAAAAAACATGGAACCGGTGCAATGTTAATTTCAAATGGGTCTTCTTTTATTAGAGTAGTTTGATCATTTGTTAACCTAATGCTTACTATTTCGTCAATTTTAGTGTTAGTGTTTAACTCTTTTAAAAACTTAGCATGAGTGGGCACTAAACAATGATTTTCGAAAGAAGGTGACAAGAGATTAATTTCTTCAAAATTAGACTCTTCTTGAATTTTAACATTATCGGACTCACCTTTTTCGTTGTTTAACTCATGTGTCGGTTTTTCACTTATTTGTTCTTCCATTTTTACATTTTCAACTATCTCTTCTTTATTACAAGTTAATTCTTCTCTTGCGCGGGACTCCTCTTCCCTTGCGCGAGATTCTTTTATGAATCGTTCGATAGTTTTAATGTGTTCTATTGTCCTATCGGCTATGTCGGTGATAGAGTAAGGATCGGGATCCTCAAAGCTTGAATCCGGATGTTTGATCCTTGGTTCCTCATGATACTCATATGAAGTAGTTGGTTCATACCATTGTTCCTCATTGTAAGTATATGATGGATAAGGTTCGTATCTTAATCCTGGACGAGATACGTGGTCCTAAACTCGGGTTTGTTTTAAAATCTTTTGTCGAGCCTTTCTGAACTCATTAAAATATGTTATGGTTTGTAACTTGAACTTGGTATCGACATTTCAGACAATTATGTTGTACTACTTTTAAACTTAAATTAATGGATGTACATCTACTGGTTTTATCATATAGTGTTGTTATGATCGTATGCAATGGTATTAAGAAGTCACACCAATAATCACGCTTCCGCAAAAGTCAGGGTGTGACAGCTTGGTATCAGAGCTACGGTCGTAGCGAACTAGGATTCTTTCTTGAGTCTAGACTACGATCATTAGGGCTCTCACGAAAATGTTTTCACAACATGTTTTCATTGCATACACAAAACGTCCAGATCCAGGGAACAAGCATTTTTACAAACAAAAAGGCACAAATCCACATTTCAAAATTTATGATTTTAATTCAGTCTTAGAGACTGAGGGAGGATCAGTCTTAGAGACTGAGGGAGGATTGGTCTTAGAGACCAGGGAATTAGACTTAGAGACTGGGAAAAATTGAGTCTGAGAGACTAGGGAAATTGAGTCTGAGAGACTGGGGAAATTGTGTCTGAGAGACTGGGAGGCTTAGTCTGAGAGACTAGGAAGGATAGTAGGTTTCATGAAGAATAATGTGAATACATGACTACATGACAAATTATCTTGTTTGCATACACTAACTGTTAGTACTTACTATGGATATACATGCTATGACTATTATGTACCGGCACACATGTCACTCTATTTAGAAAGCGAGTTATCAGAAATTGATAACCCTACGGCCACCGCCACAGATAAGGAGACTGCATCTGCGCCGGAGATATTTACGGCAGACACTGAGAGTGATCCTGATATGCTGACCAAGGACGAGGACGACTTCCAACAGTCCGCGCTTCCAGATTCTGGTGATACTTTACCCTTGCTGATGGCTTCTCTGACAAGAATCCTTCTGTCACTCTTGTCTCGGTCCATGACCACTTCATCACTGGTCATCCCGATGGTGAGCACACTATGGCTCCGATCCTCGATGATGTGCCTCCTGTGGACACTCATTCCGAAGGTTGGCTACTCGACTAGCAATTGATGATAACGTATGTTAGTGCATTCATCTGTCGACTTCGTCTTATATCGAGTCTCAGTTGCGTTGCGGATCTGAACAAGTGTGACATCATCTTATACAATGATGACATCATCAATATGACATCATCATTGCATCACTTCACAAGAGACAAAATAGCTTAGAATTTTTATATGTGATTTCGCTCTAAGTGACAAGTCTTGATTTCGCTCCTAAATGTCATGTCTGATTTCGCTCCTAAATGTCATGTCTGATTTCGCTCCTAAATGTCAAGTTTGATTTCGCTCCTACAAGCATGTGTGGTTTGGAGCGGAATCATGAAGACTATAAATAGGGTAGTGTGCATTTCATTTGTAATGAATTCCAGATTTGATACTGAGGTGTTTTGCCAAAGTATATCAAATTTTTCGAAGACATGGAAGAGGAATTCTACAATGCGTTTGTCACGCCAGTCGCTCCCGTTACAGCTGCAGAGACTTTATACAGTGAAAATGAGACGGGAACTCATCAGAAACCGCCAAAACTTATGTACATTGAAGATTTTCAGGGATGGAAAAATCGATTTGAGAACTGGGTGCACGCTTACAAGTTTAATGCATGGTGTTCGTTGGAGAAAGACTATGAGAAACCGAAAAATGAACGTGGACTTGAAAAAGGTTTCAGTGACTTTACGGAAGTTGAAAAATTAAAGTATACTAGTGAGAAAATGATGATCAGTATTCTTCAACAGGCAATTACAGAAGATATATTTGTTTTGCTTCAACATGGTAATACAGCTAAGTCAATTTGGGAAGCATTGATTCAGAAATTCAAAGGAAGCGCAGATATGATTAAAAACAAAAAGGCATTATTGAAGAAGTCGTTTGATATGTTTTCAGCTTTCGACCATGAAACTACAAAGCATACCATTGATAGATATTGTCATCTAGTCTTACAAATGAAAAGATTTAACATTGAGAAAGATGGTGATGAGTGGGTCGATAAACTAGCTGAAGCACTACCACAACAAAAGTGGGGAACTTATTTGATGATTTTAAAACACACAAGAAAGTCTGAGAATATGAATCTGGCACAATTCATTCAAAAGATTGAAGAGCAGGAGCTGGATATTTAGAAAACTGCTATAATGACGAATCCAAATGCCAAACAAGATGTCAGTTTGTGTTACAGAGGGAACAAGTTTGAGGCTACTCCCAACCCTAGTCCAAAGATTCAAACTGGTTTCAGTGCTGACAGTTTGTCTGGAACAAAGAGTAGCAATGTGACTCAAAGTGGTGGATATTCTTCATCATTCTCAAGTTTTGATCCAAACAGCACAACATCAAGTTCTCAACGACAAAACTCAACAAATCTTCAGTGCAATGTTACCTTAAACATTCAAAATGGTCAGAATCTGTCTCCGGAAGTTGCCAAGCAACACATGGCATCACTGGTTGCTATGTTAGAATCTTACGAAAGTTTGATCGGTGGGAAGATTGGGAATCCGATGCTTACCAAAGAAGATTACGACCAAATTAATGCTGAAGAACTTGAGCTGATGGATATAAAATGGTGCTTAGCGAGTGCTTGGAGGAGAGCTGAAAAGTTTCAAGAGCTTACTGGTAGAGATGAATTTCGAGGAATGGCTACTTCTCAGTTGGGATTTGACAAGTCAAAAGTTACTTGTTTCCGTTGCAAAGGAAAGGGACACTTCAAACGGGAGTGTAAAAATCAAGAAGCAACAGGGAATCAAGAAAAGAACAATTATTATCAGAAATCAATTTTTCATCAGATTACTCAACAAAAGGAACCACAAACTGCACATGCTCGACCAATTGTGGATGACAAAAGGAAAATGATCGAAGATGCAAATAGAAAAGCTTATTTCGGTATCATTGATCAAGATGATGAATTTGTTACTGAAGGATTTAGCTGGGATAAATACATTCCATCTGATTCAGGCTTTGTTGCTCGAATACTAGGTGAAGATGAGGCTAGTGAGAAAAGAATCCCGATTTTTCCAGATCTTGGAAGTGATGTGGATACCGATGATGAGGAAGAACATCTCAACAAATCTAAGAAAGGCATTGACCCTACTAGTTTTAATTTGTTTTTTGCAGATAAAATGGAGAAGCTGTATCAAAAGAAGATTGCAAGGTTGAGAAGAGAACTGGAAGCAGCAAGAATGCTAGCTAATGAAAAGACAAAGACAGAAGCTGGAGAAGCAAATGTTGAACCAGCAACTGAGAAAGTAGTAGAAAAAATCGTTGAAGTGGAGAAAGTGGTGGAAAAGATTGTTGAAGTTGAGAAAATTGTCGACGTTGAAAAAGTTGTTGAAGTTGAAAAGATAGTTGAAAAAATGGTTGAAGTTGAAAAACCATGTGTGAAGTGTTCAGAATCTTGCAAAGTTTGTGAGGAGAAAGACATGAAGATTGCTGGTCTGGAAAAGATTAAAGAAGATTTATTGTCTGATGTGAAGTATGTAAAGGAGTCATATGATGTGCTCAACAACACAGTTGATCGTCTGAAAAAGACGAATACAGAAATTGAAAAGGCAATGGAGAAAATGAGCGCAACATTAATGACAAAGCAGAGTGTCATAAATGATTACATCGAAGACTGTGCTAATCTGAAGAAGGAGTTGGAGCTTGAAAAGATCGAAAGTGAAAGGATTAAACGATTACTGTTGAGTTATACTACTTGTGATTATTTGATTGATCGTGTTTATCCTACTGTTGTAGGTCTGGAAGCGTTCATGGATAAAAAGACTGAAGATACTGATACTGGTAAGAAACCAAGTGTCAAGTATAACAGATGTCCGCCCCCGATCCATGAAACTTATTCTCCTAGGAATCCTAATGAGGAGCGTCTAAAAAAGACTCGTCAACATCTGAGGGGGAGTCTGTTAGTGCATTCATCTGTCGACTTCGTCTTATATCGAGTCTCAGTTGCGTTACGGATCTGAACAAGTGTGACATCATCTTATACAATGATGACATCATCAATTGCATCATTAAACAAGAAGACAAAACAATATGGGATGTTGCACGTGAAATCAGATTGTTATAACATTTTGATGATTTCGCTCCTAATTAACAAGTCTGATTTCGCTCCTAAGTGACATGTGTGATTTGGAGCGAAATCAGGATCATTATAAATAGGGTTGTATTCATGTCATTTGTAACGATTTCCAGATTTGATACCGAGGTGCTGCCGGTTTTCCTTGTGAATGTAAACTTTGTTAAATCAATATACAAAAGGTTTAAAGTGTGAATCAAGCTGTTTTTCACATCCGTTTCTTTGTTTCCGCCTCTGAAACGGATTTGAGCTCTTCCGAACGACTCATTCAGGTCGAAATCGATCCTACAACGTAGATATGTTTATTGATGACCCTCCTGCTGACACCCATGATGATGGAAAGTTAGACGAGAACGCGTTACTAATTTCATTTCTCGAGACCCCTGTTATCAAGCTATCCTCTGATTTCGGTATAAGCTCGATTTTAGACTCCTTTGAGTCTACGACATCTGCAGCCTTACAGACGGCCGGATTACATCTTTCTACTACTGACACAGACGACGGCCGTTATGACTGCTGCACTAACACCGTTACACGACCCAGAGCCTGCTCCTGAGCTAGTTTCTGCACCTTTTGGGGCAGCTTGATGTCGCACCTGCTGAACCTACACCCTCACTTGATCATGACCCTGTTTCCTAGGATTACCAGACATTGCACCCCTTATACCCGACCCAGTACCTGCACCTAATGATCTTCCTACCAGTTGAGACGTTTGTTCCTGCACCTTCACCCGCTGATGTTGCTCTTGTGAAGACCGACGTCCATTGCGCCAACATGCCTATCGCTTTCTTTCAAGACATACCCACACCCCGGGAAGGTACTCCAGGTCAGCACCCGCGCAACGATCCTTTTGCTACCACAGCATTTTCTACGGCCTTACAGGCCGCACCATTTACTACTTTCACCACTACATCGCTGGACGAGCCGATTTGACGGTTCCTATAATACACTATGCTAATTTTAGACCCTTACCAACCCTCACATTATGGAGGCCACACACGAGATGAGTTGCTCTTGTAACATCAACTACAGTTTGAGGATATGAGTCGCAGAATGTTGGAGCTTGAGCTGACACCACAATTGGCAACTTCAAATGCAAAACATTACATAACCGAACACATGATTTAAGTGGCTACATCACAAGACAGCATATTGTCTGAAAAGTTTATGTAAGACACCACGTCCTCCGCCCTGTCTGTTACTAGTATACTTTGGTCCTCCATATCTATCAAAGATTCTTTTGGCACTCTCCCCTGCTACTATTAAACTTTTCCCAGGATTTGATGCTCGTTTCTTTACTGCCAAGCGGCAAATCAGCTAATTGCTTCGACGTATATACAAGCTCGAGGAGGATTTCACACATGTTAACAGTTTACTTTTCTTTCCTCCTCCACCTCAGTCACCAGTATAGTTGGTTTCTGGACTATGCGGATTGCATTACATTTGGGTAAAGACACTAATGATGAGCCGAGATTGTGAAGACTTTTAAAGACCACGTCTGACTACGTAATTTTGATATGCTGATATACTTATTGGGCAAGGGTAGGGTGACCCTGTATCCCTGTTGATATGATACATTTTGGAAGACAATACAATTGTGGTCAGGGAATAATGAGAACCCAATCATCATTAAACATGCGGCAAAACTATATGGCCAATGACCAACGAAAGCTCAGCCGCTATGTCTTAATTAAGCGCGTTATTGATCTATATGTGTGTGCTATAATTATAATGCTACGTGCTTACTTACTATGCTCTCATTAAACATAATTACCAAATTACTTGGTTATACTATGATTATACTATTGCTTGATTGGTTGGTGTGATAACCTAATATGTGTATGTGCATATGATCTTTAAACAACTATATGTACTCCCCGAACAAATAAGACCTGACCTAACCAATCTTCTCTTCAGAAGATGTCGATACCAACAACCCTCTGCCGACAACAGCAGAGTCAGAACTGCAAGGGCGCATCTCGCAAGCCATCGCACAACTCGAGGCCCTTCGCTCCGAACACGACGGAGGTACCTCAGGAAATAACCCACCCAGCGGCTGCACTTACGAGCAGTTCTTGAACCACAAACCTCGAAAATTCGACGACACTGGGGGTGCCCTAGCCTTCGTACACTGGGTTGAGAAAACGGATTCTGTCTTACGATTGAGCAAATGTGCCCCAGAACATCAGGTCACGTACGTAGCTGGACTATTTGTAGACGGGGCTCTGTCATGGTGGAACCTTCAGGTTCAAACAATGGGCGAGACTGCTGCGAATGCTTTAACGTGGGACGAGCTGAAGGAACTGATGCGTAAAAGATATTGCGCTAGGGCAGAAGTCCAGAAGTTGGAGACTGAATTGTGGAACTTGAAAATGGAAGGTCCAAAGATAGCCGACTATGTGCAGAGATTTGGCGAATTATCACAAGTTGCTTCGCGTTTGGTGGAACCAGAATCTAGGAAGATCGAACGTTTCATCGGGGGACTGGCACCTCAGATTCTAGGCTTGGTAACAACATCTAAACCTTGAACGATTACCGAGGCTATCAACATAAGCGTGGCGCTCACGGAAGAAGCCGTTAGACGAGAAGAATTTTCCACTGCGAAGGAGGAAAAGGAGACTCCTGTAGAGTTATCTGGGGATAACAAAAGAAAGCTCGCAAATTTCAAGATGGTTACTCGGGGGAGTAGCAAGAAGAAGGCCAAAAAGGGAAAAGACTACACGGGTGTCCTACCTAAGTGCGACAATTGTTTACGTTATCATGTCGAGCGATGTAAATATGGAAAATATGAAAACTGTGGTAAGAGGGGGCATCCCAAGGAAACTTGTAGGCAAGGTACTGAAAGTAGAAATGGAGGCCAAGATGGTAGCAAGAATCACGGAGGAAACAACGACAATGACGAATATCAGGGCAGAACGAGTGACAAACAGAAACATGCACAAAGTTGTTTTAACTGTGGAAGCAAAAAGTATTTCAGAAAATATTACCCTAAAAATGATCGGGCACAAGAATGAAAGCTCAACACCGTAGCTAGGGAGCCACGCCAGGAATTCAAGTATTGGTACGTTCCATATTACTCAACATTATGCATCTGTATTGCCAGATACTGTTGCAAATTTTAGCTTCGCATCTCTAGAGTTTGAGAGTATACTTGGTCTAGTAACAAGTAAGTTAGATAATCCGCACACGATAGTACTAGCTAACAGGAAGCTAGTGGAAGCCAACGAAGTATTTGGAATCGGCAAGATAGAACCCGGAGAGCGTAAGTTTACGCTAGATCTACTGCCAGTTGAGTTGGGAAGCTTTGACGAGGTAATTGGGATGGATTAGTTGCCAAGCGATCGAGCGGAGATTGATATCCGCACCCCAATGACGAATGAAGGAACGATCGTGACTCACGAAACAGGATACACCTCTACAGATCACGAATTGCTTGAAGGCATGAAAATTGTTGCGGAAAGGATGTGTTGTTTTCTGGCTCATGTCGGGGACAAGGGAGCCGAAGAGCCAAAACTCGAAGATATTCCCGAGATAAAGAAATCTCCTGAAGTCTTCCCCGAAGACTTGCCAGAGTTATCTCCTCAACGACAAGGCGAATTTCGCGTCGATTTAATTCCAGACGCCGCGTCTGCTGTTAATGCACTTTAGCGACTTACACCTTCGGAGATACAAGGATTGTCAGTATAAACTCAGTGGTTGATAGAGAAGGAAGATAACAGACCAAGATTCCTGTTTTGGGTAACCCCAGTTCTACTCGTCAAGAGAAAGGACGATGATTTTCAAATGAACATCAAACTACCAGGAGCCGAACGAGCTAGCCAACAAGAGCCAGCAACTCTTGCTACGAATTAACGAATTTCTTACTTAACTAACTGCGAGGATCCAACCAGTAGTTTCCGACTGATCAATGATCAAGTAGCTGTAAATTCCGGAAGAAAGTATACCGGGGGAAAATTGTGGGACAATAACTTGTTTTAAATATACACAAGAATGGCGTTTCCTACACGATGCACAGAACGATTTTACACCGAATACGAAACTTTGAAAATCTAGAAAACATATACTTAGGACCCTTGGGAACCCAGATCCAAACTCGTAAGGGTTGTTGTTTAGGAACCACACCCATCAACTCAAGCAAAACCTATTATTCTGACATATATACTATCTCAGTTGACCAAATAGAACGTACTTAAATTTCTTTTACTTCTAGCGAGTAGATGTTTGCATCCCTACTCCCCTTAATGGTAGTTGCATCACGTAAATTTTTCCTCGCTGAGAGCGAACACCCATTGATTCGATACTTGGTCATTTCTCCATTTTAGCAAATACACATTGCTTCAATTCTTGAAAACTTATATGT
Source organism: Helianthus tuberosus (assembly GCA_030545235.1). NCBI lineage: Eukaryota > Viridiplantae > Streptophyta > Magnoliopsida > Asterales > Asteraceae > Helianthus > Helianthus tuberosus. The sequence goes on from CM060416.1 coordinate 127,210,296, forward strand.
TATACACGCACCTTTTACTACGCATGCGGTTTCATTTTAAACGCTTCATTGAAGTTCAAATATTATGTTGCTAAGACTGATTACGGAATTGTGATTTGAATGACCTACATTATTGTAATTGTTGGCTCTTTTGCTGTCAAGTCAACACACTCTCTTGAAACTTCTTTTATCCCAAATTACATTCATGGTTTATTTTGTTACCATGCCGAGATTTCCTTTGTTGATACATACGTTTATTGTCGGGTTACGCTGAAACTAAGTTCAATTGCTTGAACTTATCCATTTCACATATTCAATTTAAGACGCCATATGATGTGTTGAGAGCATCATATTTAAACATTTTGCAAAGGTTCTTTTGTTTCGAGTCGTAGTGGACTTGGTTGGTCCACGACCCCACTAAATCATTTGTTGATTTCGATACCTTACGGTGATACTTTCACAAAATTGGAGCTTGCACTAATTTGGCTACTCACTCCATACACGGATTTGAATTATTTACTAATTTGCTCTAAATTCATCTTGTTTAATTCAATTAAAGCAGTCTCTACACAGTTGTGTGTTAAAACAATGGTACATAGATTTATTTCATACCACAATGTACCTCCTAACGATTCTTTCATAATCAATCGAATGCCTTGCGATACTTATTACTTTTCATCTTCGATCGAAAGCAGTGGTTCTTTGATGTTCCGTATTTAATTGGAAACTCTATGACATTACGTAAATCAAATCTTCAGATTTTCTCAGTACACTTTCATTTGATTCCAAACACGGTGAACTTGTTCAGTCACCACAACTATTGAATTATGTCATTACAAAATTGCAGCTTGTGCTAACCATGGTCAACCGTTTCACACAAAACTACATATACTTTTGTTTGACTTGTCATTTAAACATTCCTGATGCAACTACAAATCAAGACAATGATACACCAGGTTCGTTGGTACTTCATTCGGTGTATTTTCGCAAATCAAAAATGTCAACACGCTAAACCTTACCATCCAGTTACTTGGGAGTTGGCAGATCATCCTACTATTACATTTGAGTTGTTAATTTTGAATTCATATAGCGGATGCTATGGTTTGTGAAAACTCGTTTACTTATTGCGATCGGTCGTCTGAGGATCCTATTGGTCAAAACTCCACTTTTGTGGAACCCCTGTAACTAGATTACACTAGACTATACGTCGATACGTCTTGTATCTTTGACAGCAAATCCTGAAACACACACTATTTAACTGCTGGGTTCTGATTACAGATATCCTTGAATTCGCCTGACTTGAATAAGTTTTGATTCTGTTTTGGGTTACTTACCTCAGTATTATTCATATACATACACGTGTGACGAAACCATAAGGAGTTAAGGTAGTACAAATTTCGAGGACGAAATTTTCTTAACGGGGTGAGAATGTGACAACTGTCAAATTAGCATGCATCCGTACGTTTAATTAATATTGATTTATGCTTAATGACTGTGCTTAATTACAACTGTTGATTAAACTGTTTTCTGATTGCTGATACATACATACACATGCATCACATTCATACTGTCACTCCATTTATTACACACAAACTTTAGTGACAAACTTGATGCACAAAGCACAGTTAGCACAGTGAGCGGATAACCCAGAAAACATGCTGACAATGCCAGCACAAAGACAGACAATGTTTATGAGGCCAGTATGAGCCAGAGACAGGACACTACACTATTAGGGAGTGTAGGGAAGTGAGAACCATAAAACTGCGTCACTAGGTGATAGTTATAGTGCCGGGAAGTGCCTAAAACATACTTTAACTGCAAAATTCTGCACTTTTAAATAAAATTCAGCATTTAGATACGCTAGTAATGTGCAAAACTTGACAAAATGATCCTAGATACTTTCCAAAGTGTTGGGAATTAAATATGTCACAAAAAGTAATATAAAAGATACTTTACGGATTAATTAAACACTTTAACGGAACAACGCCCAACCGAACAACCGGACATTACCCGAAACACAAAAATATTGTCAAACATATTGTTTTTACTTTTCTGAGCTAGTTAGGGTTCCCGAACACCCTAACACACCTTATATTATGTAACACACAATAACCTACTAATTTAACCTTTAATCCTAACTAGAATTAGTAACTAGATTCATTACAACCCAACCCCATACCCCCCCCCCTCTTCTACGGTTATGTGGGGTAGGACACCCCCATATTTCTTTTCATTATTTTATTTAAAGATGTTGGTGGATTAAGGACATAATACATGGTGGATAAACATGGAACTTGGTTTATAAATTAGCACACAAGGGTCTTGAACATTCATTTCACAAACTCAACACTTACAAGCTCTCTTCTCTTCCTCCTTCCGTACTTTCGGCCGCCACCATCACACCACCATACCACCACCACCAAGTCTTTTTGGAGCCATTCATACATATACAAAGGTGCAAGAGGTCCAACAAGTAAGCTTGGTGCACTCGGAAGCTCAAGGACCGCTCTAGTTTTCTTTTATCCACCACTTTTACGCCTTGAAACTCCCCTAGCCTTGTGCTAGTAGTAAGTGTTTTAAATCTTCATCTTGTTCTTATTTTTAGTGGTTAATAGTTGGAAGAATGATAAAACATAAGAACTCTAAAGAACCATAAACAAAGTCTTGAACATCAACTAACATATGATGAAGTAGTGTTAAAATGATGATGAAATCATGATAAATCTGAATTAAACAAACCATGACCTGCTGTAAATGACTTATGGTCTGATGTTAATCGAATTAGAAAGTATGGCGATCGTATGTGTGCGTTTTAGTAACATGTAACCTATAAAAAGCATGCTGATTAGCATTTTCAGCCACCTTCAACTAGATGTAAACAGGCCAATATTTAACGAAAAACTGATTTTCTTGAGTCTATAACGTGTTATTATGAAATACGGTTCTAATGGCACTGGAATCATAATTTTTGGATTTCATTTACTATTTTTAAAGTGTCGTTTTGTAACAGCAGCTCAAGCTGCATTTTTCTGCTGAAAATATGTGTTATATTTTTCGTCATAACTTGAGTTCTGTGAAGACTTAACTCATGAAATTTGTACTGTAGATGACCACCGATGTATTTGTAATTCTCCCACTGGTATTTCGTAAATCGGACGTACGAGGAATTTTAAATAAATTATTCCATGGACTTCAGTCAGAAAAAGATGAATCTGAATGCAGTCCGGAAAATGATTTTCTATAAAATATTGGTGATGATTTGGACCCCGATATTTTTACACAATAATATTTGGATCATATACGACATTCTGTAAAAATTTGGGAATTTTTGGAATAAGATAACTATTTTATTAAAATATCCGAAAACAGCCCAGTTTTGTATATTAAAACTGAAACGATATAAGTAGTATTTTGCATGCCTAAATGTCGGGTTGATTATTTGAGAACGATCTAATGTGTTATATGTAAAGAAAATGATATGCTATTTAGCATGGACACCTCCGTTTACAAAGGAAACTCTGGCGAAATTTTCTAAAATTCCAACACTTAGAAAATATTTTCTAAACAAGTGTTTCAAGTATATTTTATAACTTGTGTTTCAAATATAAACTTCGCCATAAATTTTGTTACAAAATACAAAGTATCGAAGGTTGGTTTTCGCAAATAAAAATGGGTAAATATATAGTTAAAAATATATTTTCCTAGTATATTTAGAAGATATATAATTTTTGAGAAAAATGTATATTTTCTGGAACAATACATCGAAATACGACGCCATTACTTGGCAAGATATACATATACATATATTATTTTGAGAATACGAGTATACAAGTATAAATTACTCCCATCCTTGGGAAGGAGATACGCATATACAATACTTGAGAAGTAAACTCCAAAATAGTTGTCTAACTATTATTTCAAAACCTTAAAAACAGTTATAACTTGAAATAGCACCAAGAAACGTAACTCAAGTACATTAATACTAAGCAAAGGCACGGCCCGTTCGTCTAATAGACGTTAGTACACTGTAGGTAGTCGTGTTTGCTGAGGAGACTTGGGTTACACATACTGAAGACGCAATACAGTGAGTTCATGTCCCCCTTTTCTCTTAACTGTTTTCAGTTTTTATACTTCGGGGGTGGAATACATGTTACAGTAATTACAGACACTTTTATACATGGTATGGTTAGCTTAAGGAGGGTTTACTACTTAGATCATGTGAGTGGGTAGGTGGTACTTGGGGCCATCCAAGTCATTAGGGCTTAGGAGACGTATCTTAATCCTGGATAAGATACGTGGTCCTAAACTCGGGTTTGTTTTAAAATCATTTGTCGAGCCTTTCTGAACTCATTAAAATATGTTATGGTTTGTAACTTGAACTTGGTATCGACATTTCAGACAATTATGTTGTACTACTTTTAAACTTAAATTAATGGATGTACATCTACTGGTTTTATCATATAGTGTTGTTATGATCGTATGCAATGGTATTAAGAAGTCACACCAATAATCACGCTTCCGCAAAAGTCAGGGTGTGACAGGTTGGGATTACCATTTGATTTGTTTGAACCAAGATATCCTCAACTATGCCGATTGATTTTATTACTTTCCGATTGGATAGAAAAATGGGTATTTGAAGTGGAGAAAAATCACTAATACTTAATTTTTCGAAAATGTAGTTTGGCATTATGTTAACACAAAGATCATTATCAATTGTGATATTACTAATAAAGGAGTTTTGAAAAAAACATGGAACCGGTGTAATGTTAATTTCGAATGGGTCATCTTTTATTAGAGTAGTTTGATCATTTGTTAACCTAATGCTTACTATTTCGTCAATTTTAGTGTTAGTGTTTAACTCTTTTAAAAACTTAGCATGAGTGGGCACTAAACAATGATTTTCGAAAGAAGGTGACAGGAGATTAATTTCTTCAAAATTAGACTCTTCTTGAATTTTAACATTATCGGACTCACCTTTTTCGTTGTTTAACTCATGTGTCGGTTTTTCACTTATTTGTTCTTCAATTTTTACATTTTCAACTATCTCTTCTTTATTACAAGTTAATTCTTCTCTTGCGCGAGACTCCTCTTCCCTTGCGCGAGATTCTTTTATGCATCGTTCGATAGTTTTAATGTGTTCTATTATCCTATCGGCTATGTCGGTGACAGAGTAAGGATCGGGATCCTCAAAGCTTGAATCCGGATGTTCGATCCTTGGTTCCTCATAATACTCATATGAAATAGATGGTTCATACCATTGTTCCTCATTGTAAGTATATGATGGATAAGGGTCGTAACTTTGTTCTTCATAATACTCATATGAGGTGGGTTGTTCACGCCATGGTTCCTCATAATAAGCATATGAAGGTGGGGGCTCATATCTTGATTCCTCAAAGTACGAAGGTGAAGGTTCATACCTTGGTTCATCAAAATATGAGTATGAGGGAGAAGGTTCATACCTTGGGTCTTCATAGGATGTGTATGAAGTCGATGGCTCGTACCTGGGCTCCTCATAGTAGGTGTATGAAGTGGATTGTTGAAATAACTCACAATATTGAACCGAGTGCGGGTCACCACAAATGGTGCAATAGTCTTCCCTATAATCATCCTCCTCATAGGTGTAGTTGTAATCTCCTGAGTATTGATCCATAAGAATCACTCAACAGACCACAACAGAGTCTCGGGACCAGAAAACAAAAAATTAAACGGAAACAGAAGCTGGACACGGCCCCGTGTTCAGTGAGCACGACCCCGTGTTCAGAATCTGTATCTGGGCGTTTTAATAAAAGTTACTGGTTTTGTGCAGCACGGGGGGGTGTTCAGTGAGGACGACCCCGTGTTCAGACTCTGTATCTGGGTGTTTTGAAAAAATTATGCAGCACGGCCCCGTGTTCAACCTACTGTAAATGCAAAACTAACTAAAATGCATAAAAATGTGCGCGCGTTTTGAAAAAGTTTTGAAAAACTGATTAGGCCGTCGATTTTAAGCTTTCTTAAAATCCTTGTGTCCCCGGCAGCGGCGACAAAAACTTGATGTGCGTGTGTGTCGTATAGTTTTTCTGTATATTTTTAGCCCTTTTTAACACTTTGGTCAAGTTTTAAATTTATAAAACACGGTATTCAACTAACACTAAACACACATATGGGCAAGTGCACCCATCTTAAGTGTAGTATAGTGTTGGTAAGATACCGAGGTCGTCCAAGGACACAAGAGCTTTTAATACCGGTTTATGCTCAACGTCTAATCAAATCAAAAATTTAGAAAAAAAGGTTTTAAACTAGAAAATAAAAACTAAAAATGCTGAAAAATAAAAACAGATAGACAAGATGAATCACTTGGATCCGACTCGCCTTTAGTGTAACCTTTGATTATTTTCGCACTTTTGCACTTTTTAAGAGATTATCTTAGTTATTGTAGTAGGCCCCTCTTTTGAAGGTGACGTAACCCTAACCCAGTAGTTTGAGTCAGCAAGGATATAATCCTAAAGGGTTGGATTATTGAAAGATAATTAATTAAGTTATTAATGCATAATGTGGTAGGCCCCTCTTTTGAAGGTGACGTTACCCTCGGCTAAGTAGTCTGAGTCAGCAGGGATACAATCCTAAGTAGCCGGGTTAATATATTAATAGTAGTTTACATATGAGGGGATCAAGAAATTCGGACCCCCGCCATCCAATACCAGTGGGTATTGAAGGAGGTCCTACTAAGCTTGACCCAGGTCCTTGTAGGATCTATACACTGAACAAGGCAAGACGCTTACCAAACCATTCCCTTAACCCCCGACCAGGTAGCCAACATATCTCCATATAGACCGTGGAGATATGAATGGTGTAAATCTTTTATTTTATATAGACAGTAAAATAACGCCAAGACACCACGGACAAATGATAAGGAAGTTTCACCTTCAACATAAGAAACTAGTTATTAAAGTCATTAATACATAACCAAATAAAAAGTGCGAAAAAATTAAAAATAAAAAGTATTACACTAAATGCTTGTCTTTACCATGTGATGTAAGAGACTTAGGCTAACATGGCCTTTGATTGTCAAGAACTCTTACTATCAATCTTGGATCCCGAGACTACTCACACACTCTATGATGGATGATGGTGGTGGATGTGGGTTGTGATGGTGGTGGTGGGTGGGTGAAGTGTGAGAGAGGTGGTTTGCCAAGGGATGGTTTGCAAATGAGCCAACCAACCCTATTTATAGCCTGCACAGAACTCTTACTATCAAACTTATTAATTTTTTAAAAACTTTTTTGAAGCTTTTATATGTAGATACATGTAGGTGCATTTTAAAAAAAATATTTAAAAACTAAAAAATTAAAAAAATGTTTGAAAAACAGTATATAAAGGTAAAACAAAGTTTTATTTTTAAAAATGAATTTTTTATTGGAATAGCTTTCTCATATCTTTATATGCAAAAGCTTTGAAAAGGTTTTTGAATTTTTTTTTAATATTTTAAATGAATTTTTTATGATTTTCATAACATGTTAAATGTATTATTTCCCCGTTACCAATTTTTTTGTATTCCCATTGAACCGCACACTACCAACCATACTCGAACATGACCCGGTAACAAATACTCGAACATAACCCAAAAATGATAATATATATAATTTACTGGTGGTATAACGGATTTAGTTAAATGACAGACATTCTAAAAATCAACTTTGAAGTAAAATTTGAAGGTTTTCTTTTTAAACAAGGAATATTCCGGTGACTTTCCAATCAAAACACTTCACCGGAAAATATGTAGAACAAGATTTTTGCAAGAAATTTTAAGAAAAACCGTATTTTAACATGTCTCCATGTGTTTTAACAAGGTTTTTATAAAAATTTATAGCAAACAACAAGTTTTTCCTAAGTTTTAACCCATTTTACTTTCAAAAACTTGAATATCTTGTTTTAAGCTCGAGTATACTTTCAGAAACCTTCAAAGACTTGCTCAAAAACACAACAAAAAGCTTGGTTTTAACAAGGAAGAGAGCCAAGGCTCTGATACCACTTGTAGGTCAACTCGGTGGATCAAGATAAACCTACTTCCTTGTTGCTTAACACACACACGAGTGCGGAATCCAAGTGTATATGCAAACCAAGTCAATAACACATAAGAAAGATTCAACATTTAAAGATCAAAGTGTATTTCAGTAGAGTTTTGTTACAAAAGATTACAAGAAGAATGCTCTCTACTGAATTGGGTGTGCTATTTTTAGTTAACTGTGCTGCAAGTTTGTTATATATAGCCAAATTCCCAGAAGAATGTTACTGGGCCACATGCAACTTACGAAAGATCCCAGGCCCATTAAACAATTGTTCTTCGTCACTTCCAAACCTACGAACAACTGATGGCCACGAACCTTTGGTTCTTCGTGGATGGTTATGGGACGAAGAAGGTTCATCGTTACTGATGTTCTCCGTGGTATTCATGTGGACGAATAAGGTCTTTCGAGAACATGATCTTTCATGAAGGAGACTCCCACGAAGAAGTAGGTTCTTCGTGGGTTGGCTGCAAACAGACATAACTTACAGTAACACTTACATACAGCAAGAGAACTAAACACAAACTACAAACAGTCTGCACATGTGCAGCTATTTTACATCAATTACAAAATAAACGTCGCACTAAGTCAAGATAGGAGGATATCTTTACTTCGGTCTTTACTTCGTAACCGAGTCGAACCGAACCGAGCCGCATCCACACAAATATGCATCAACATTATTTCCTACGGACATCGGGAGGCCATTAGTGGGGGTGAAGCTTCTTGGGTAGGGGGGAGTTAGTAGAGACACAAGCTTTATTAGTGGGTTGGCAAAGAAAAGAGCTGGTAAGGCGGTAGAATTGATAAATCTTCTACCCAAACTAGGTGACCCGCAGAGTGAACTACTCTTGCTTTGATCCTGTATTGGCATTGCCAAACTTTTCTTTGGCTTGGGACATGCCAACCTGTACACATGGAAGATGCAGCGTTGTTCTTTAACAAAGGTTTGCGTGAAGTGATTGAGGATTTAGTTTGTGGAGGTCCTTTCTTTGGAGACTTCTAGTGGCGACTTGCTTCCTTACCTATTAGGTTTGGGGGTTTGGGGTTGTATGCATTTGTAGAGGCTTTATCCTATGCTTTTGTGGCCTCGAGGGCCCAATCACGGGTGCTTTAGGACCACATCTTAAGCGACAGTGGCATATGTGGTATGGATTCTGATTATGTTTGTGTTTTGACTTGTCTTCGTGATACGATTCCAAGCTTTGACTTCATCGGTTTCACTAATAAGGACACTGCCTGTCACACCCCAACCACGTAAAACAACAACCGCGGCGGAATCGTCGGGGAGTGTCGTAACAGAATCATTGTTTCGCAACACATGGTAATTGAAACTTTTTTTTATTAAATTTCAAGAGGTTACATCGTCTTAAAAACAAAGAAACATAACATAATTAACTAGTCTTGCATCTTTTATTGTCACTAAGGCCCAAGTCCAATCCTATGTTTGCATCACGATCATCTAATAACAGCACCTGAAACACATGTGAAAATAGGTACGTCAGCATAAAAATGCCTGTGAGATACATAGGTTTTGTTAAAATAGGATTCATGACTTGTAAGTTTAAAGAATTGTTTAACAAAAGTTAGTCATAAATCTTGTAAGTGTTTTCTTTTATAAAACACAAAAAAAATTTATAAGAAATCAGATGATATAAAAGAAAGATGTATGGTTAAATGAATAACCAAGTAAAATAAGTTTGTATAAAATATGTTGTTTGTAAAACAATGTTTTGTGAAGATATGTTATTTGTGTAAAATGTAATGTGTCTAATTTGAAATGGTTTAAATAATGCTACGATATGTAATATCATAAAAGCACTTATATATAGGAAGTACCAGCGGCGTATCCACCATGCTTTTATCATATTGCACACGCCTCGTTATTTAAATCACTTACCCAAACAAACCACCAAAGTGTATTATTTAAACCAATGTAAAAATGTTCATGTATATTCAAATGCTATGCATGGCAAATAAAAAGTATCTACTCAAACCATATGTAAAATGTACAAAACAATGTATTTGAATAAATCATAGTTTAAATCAAAAGTTATGTTTTGTAAAATTAATGCTTTATTGATACAAACATCTATGCGGTAATGTTAAACGTCTACATTCAAGCCTTGCGACTGAGGAGACAACCCTTAACAAGTTAAAGGTTTACCAAAATTATGTATATCAGATTCGGTCATTCCTTCCACCCAAACAAACCTAGGATTTCAGGAATGGGAGTTGTTGTTGGTGCATTTATGTCTATCGCCTTCGTCAATTCCGTTCGTAGCAAAAACAGAAGAAGTTCAGTGCTTTTATTGTAATATCTTGATAAAAAAGGCAAGGTGGCATATTTGTAAATAAGGAGAATCTCCTTATACCTTGGCCTATAAATAGATCTCCTATGGTTAGAGATTAAGACTTTTGGCCATTAGAAGACTTGGAGCTTAGTGCTTAGAGAGAGAAAGGTTAGAGAAAGAAGGTCTTCGTACGTGATTCTCGGTGCTTGTACTCGTCAGATTATTAAATAGAATCACGTTAAAGTGTACGTTCTTGTGTTCGATCACGTTCGTGTACGGATTCCGCACGTCACACGTTCGTTAAGCAATCGAAACGGAGTGAAAACCGGTCCTACAAGTGGTATCAGAGCAGGTGCTCGGTTGCGAAGATCAAACGTACAGATTCGTACAAGATTTGATCAGATTCAGAGCCAAAATCATCCAGATTTGTCAAATTCTTCGTATTTTTCTTGTTCTTCACGTTTTTATCTGATTTTTGTCAAATTGAACAGGTTTCTACGGTCGAAAATTGATGATGTTCGGATATGTTGTGCGAAAGTATCTGATCTACAAGCCTACAAATTTTCAGATCTAAATTCCAAGCCGTTTGAGAGAAATCTGAAATTTTGTGTTCGAAAAAGTTCAATATGTTGACTGTTGCTGTTCGTGTTCTTGAAGGCGTCAGCCGATCGGACAGCTAACCGATCGGATAGCTGTTCGATCCAAAGCAATTCATTACAATTCATATTAATTATTAACAATTATTAAAAGCTTACATACAAATCACATGCCATGTCAGATGTTGTCACAACTTTAATTGTTTATTGATTACAAACACATGCAATCTTACAAATTCACATCATCACATGCACAAATGGTAATGGCCGACAAATAAGATGTTAATCTATTTTCAATTGGACCCTCAATATGAATTATTATAAATGGCTGTCAATCAATTAAAAGATGTGAGTTACTTGAAATTCACATGCTCACCGCTTGACTGACAAGATAACAGTGTTGACTTAATGACTCAGCTTTGCCAGCCGATCGGACAGCATTGCTAGCCGATTGGATAGCTTTGCCAGCCGATCGGACAGCATTGCTAGCCGATTGGATAGCTTTGCCAGCCGATCGGACATCATTCATTGAAATCTGTGCAAAATTATGCTAGCCGATCGGACAGCATTGCCAGCCGATCGGACAGCATTTTCTGCCAGCCGATCGGACAGCATTGCTAGCCGATCGGACAGCATCACTAGCCGATCGAACAGGATTGCTAGCCGATCGGACAGCATCACTAGCCGATCGAACAGCATTGCTAGCCGATCGGACAGCCTGTTCAAGGGATTCTCAGTGTTAGAAAATTTTTCAAAATTTCCATCTTTCATCCTTATGTCTCAAAACCTGTGTAAATAATTAATAATGCATATTTTTACAGGGAAGAGGAAAGGATACTGATAAGGGTCACAATGTATACTGTGTAATTGATGAGGCTAACACAGAGAATACGGTGGTTGAAAAAATGGCAAAATTCTTAAGAGAAAGCCGAGTTGCAAAGGCTTTATCTGACAGAACTGCTATATATGAATCTCATGTAAGAGCCTTTTGGAACACAGCTAGATATGAAGAAACTGATAAGATGATACACTCAGTTTTGAGAAAGAAGGACAAAAAGGGAAAATATATAGATGTAGAGTTTAAGATTGGTGTTGAAGACATTAGAAGAGTTCTAGACTTGAAAGATTCTGACGACGATCCAATAATCATGTTTGAACGTCTTGCTAAAGGAGTATGGTGCAGAATGGGATTCACTGGTCATATCAATGGAAAGATGACTAAGACAAGTTTCTCAAAGGCCTACAGATTTTTGTTGCATTGCATGGTTCATTCATTGTCACACAGGAAAAGAGCATATGATGAAGTATCAGATTACATCATGAATATTGTCACAAGTTTAGTATTGAACAGACGTTACAACATTTCTCAAGTAATTTTTGAATATATGAAGGAGAACTGCCAAAATAAAGGTGACAAGTATCTCATGTATCCAAGGTTCATAATGATGTTGATAAATGATAAGTTCAAAGATCTTCCGAAAATTAAGAGTGACATTATGGATATGAGAAACATAACGACTGAGACCATTGCAAGAGTCACCAAAGAAGATGATGCAAAAACAAAACAAATGATATGCAAAATCAAAAATCCAGATTATGTTGCTCCTGAGAATGATAAATGGAGACATGAGAACAGTGATTCAGATAATGAAGATGAGAAGATGAGTGATTTAAAAGAAAAGAATACTAGATGGTGGGTTGAGAAAGTAAAATATGGGAAGAGAAAGAGAACTCCAAAGACGTCCCCTGTAGTGTCTATTCCGAAGAATGTAGAAAAGGGTATAGTGAAAGGGGGAGTCATAAGGTAATTAGAATTTTATATTGTTAAAAATTTCTAATAAATTTGTCAAAATTTGTTTTGCAGGGTCTTCTGGAGAACCGCAACAAAGGCTGATAGATGAAACAGTTCTGGAACCATCAGCAGTTATTCAAGAAGGAGCTGAGTTGCTATCACATTCTCTTCAAAGCTTTTTAAAGAAGAATGAGGATGCTGCTAAAGGTGTTAAAGGCAAAGAACATGAAGGTGTTGTTCAAGATATATCAAGTGATGAAGATTCTGAAGCAACATAATTAGAATCAGAACTTGATCCAAATACTCTTGGCAGAGGCAAAGCACAACTCAAGAAAAAGCCTTCAAAGAAACAAAAGGCATCAGATGAGGAAGATTCTTCTTTTGAACCAGATCAACCAATGAAACAATTAAAGAAGCGTAAAGCTGTTCAAACTGGAGTTATTCCTAGAAGTGTGCGAGCAAAGAAAGGAGAAGCTCAAGTTCAAAAGGATCAAGGAGGCAAAGGTAAGAAGCAACCTGAATCATCTAAGGCTAAAGAACCGGAAAGTCAACAGAAAGTAGATCAAGATGACTATGTTGAAGTAACCGAGGGTGGAGTCTTTTCTTCAAGATTTCCGCAAATTCCTGAAAATATTGAGATTCCAGAATCATCACGACCAAAAGTTACAGATGATTTCTTTAGCAATCTTCCAACTGCATCAGGAGATCCGTTAGAAGATTTGAATTTTGAAGATGATTTGTTCAATAATGAAGCAGTAAGGATTTTGGCAAAGAAAGTTAAAGAGCTTGAGAAGGAAAAGATAAAGGCTGAAGAAGAACGTGATGTCTTATTGAAGCAAGTGAATAGGTTGATGAAAGCTCATGATCAAATTTGAACGGTGCTGATCAATCATGAAGAAGAAATGAAGAAAGTAAAGGATGATGGTGATAATAATTCTAAAGTCATTAAAGTTCTAACTGCAGAAATTTCTTCATTAAATGAGAAGACAAAGAATCTTCAGGATGTAAATCAGACACTCAATCAGCTTCTCAGTGAAATGAGTGAAGCTACATCTAATGAAATGAAAGCAATGAAGTTGGAAATGGAAGCTATGAAAGCAGATAAAGAAGTGAAAGATGAACAACTTAGAATGTTATACTCTGTCATGGAAAGTCATCTGAAAATGGATGTTCATGCTGCATTCAACGAGATTGAAGTAAGAAAAGTTGAAGAAAGAAGACTTGAAAGAGAAAGAAGACTTGCTGAAGATGCAATTCAAAAGAACAAAAGTGTTGTTGAAGATATTCAGGAAGCTGGTGGTTCTTCAAGTCAAATGGATGTTGAAATGATTGATGCTGAAGTTGTTCAAGAACAAGTTGCTGAAGAACAAGTTGATGAAGGTATTCAAGAACAAGAACAAGATGCACATGGTCAAGACTACATGTTAGTTGGTGAGCCTTCTCTACTCATTGATTCTGATGAAGTTGTTCGTAGAGTTGCTGCTATACAAAAGAAGAGAAAGGCCAAAGAAGTGCTGCTACTAGAATGGAAGACGCAGCAATTTGTACTTGTTGGTGATGCTTCTACAGTGCCTTACATTATAAAAGAAGCTGTTCGCAGAATGAAAATTAATAGAAGGTGAAAAGAAGCAAAGAAGGCACGTGGAGAAGAAGTTAGTGATTCTGAAGTTGAGATGTTTGGAGATGAAGAAGAGAATGAAGATGATAATGATGATGAAAATGAGTTCGTTCAGAAAGATGATGATAAGAAAGATGATAATGATGATAAGAAAAATGATGATAATGATCAAGGTGCTTCGGGATTGCTGGTTGAGAATCCTATTGATGAACAAAAGATTGAGGAGTTTCTGAATGATCAGATCAATGAACAAGAAGATGATGATCAGCAAGAAACTTCTACATCAGGAAAACAGCACGTAGATCAGGTACTCCTCACGAATCCTACTGTCATTTACTTACATGATAAACATGAGGAAGTGATTGAGATTAGGAGGTCAAGAGAAGAGATGTTGGAAGAGTTGGGATTAGAAGAAGGAAAATTTAAATTTGATATTGAAGATGAGATTCCTCAGTCTTCTGAAGATATATTTGAACCAAGATATGCTTTTGAAGCCGATCATTACAATGACGTAATTGTTGAAGATGCTTCAGATTCATCTGATGAGGAAACTGATTTCCACTATTCGGGAGTTGATGCGACTTTTCCATCATTTGCTGAAATGTTCAAAGACAGAAATGAAGATGAACTCAGGAGAAAGATTGTGGAGAAAGTGACTACAGAAGGTATTCCAGAAACCATACCCAGAGAAAACCTTGCTGAAGAAAGAAAGAAATGGTTCAAAGTTATGCCAAAGGAGAGAAAGAAACTAAGGGCACTTCAGTTCTTCACTCACAACAAAGATCTTTCTTGGGGAGACATTCTTTCTTGGGGATACTTGGAAGATTTACAAGTCTATGCAATCAGACGAGAACAGGGAGTACAGTACTTTGAGTTTTTGGCCGATATCAAAACTCTTCCATGGTGGGATATAGATGAGTTGGTGAAAACAAAGAATATTAAAGAATTTTACCATGGTTTGGATGTGAAGCAGCATGATCAACATTTATGGAACTATGTGAAGCTGCAAGCGAAGAAAAGATATCCTGATTGGAAACCACATTTTCCAGATCAAATTGTCAGAATCTTAGAGAATGGTGAAATAGATATTACTCTGGATATCAAGCCTCCTCGTTGTTTGAAGAATATGCCTTTACGGGCAATGGAGCAAGATTTCCATGAAGAATTTGAAGGGTGGTTATACAATCAATCTACGGCCGAGGCAATAATCTCATTACATAACAAGTCCACTGGAGAAGCAAGAAGGATCTGTGTGTTAGATCATATGTGGCTTGTGAATTGCTCAAAGAAAGACATAGATTGCCTGTTTTACAATAAGATAGTCTATGAAAGGCCAGACAGAGAGCAAGCAATGAAATATCAAGCAATTGTCGATGTTTGTTTCGCACAAGACATCAATTCTGGAAGATACTGGAAGACAAAATGGAGAGATCTGGAGATTGATGAGTTCTTGAAAAGATACAAGCGTGAACAACGTTCCAAAAAGATTGCTGAGCATGCTGCTAAGATGGGAAGACGTAAATTGGGGATTGTACCTCCAACAGATCAAACACCAATTGAATCTGAAGAAAATAAGATACCAAAATGGGATCGGAAGCGTGATGGTGATCCTGTTTACAGAAACTGGTGGTTGACCGAAGGAAGACATAAAAGAAAAAGAATGTTAGAAGAAAAAGCAGAGATGAGAAGACAGAGAGCTCGTGAAAGAAGACGCAACAGGAGGAATTGAAGACTATGCTGGAAGGAACTCCAGCTACATCCGAGGGGGAGTCTGTTAGTACAAACGTCTGTAGCTTCCGTCAGCATGTAGTCATGTTTTGTATATTTGTGTCTTTTTGTAATATGTATGTATGATTAGCAGATCAGGATATGGGACGTTATTTGTTAAGTGCTGTATTTTGTTGGCTATGCCAGCCGTTCGATCGGTTAGCCCAGTTGATCGGACAGCATCTTATGCTAGCCGATCGGACAGCACTTCGTCTATCCTGACTCTGCCTATAAATACCTGTCCGATCAGGTCATTTGTAACTTTTGCACTTTTGACTCTCTGGTGAACTCATGTCAGTCTGACTTTCAGAGGAACTCTTGTATTTTCATATACATTGAATAGAAAGATCAAGCAGCATTTAAGAGTTGAATTCTGTGTTGATTATCGTGATTTGTTATAATTGATTCCGCACATTAGACAAAGACGATTCATCTTGTTCCTTAAGATCAGATCCTGTGCAAAGGGACCTAACAAGTGGTATCAGAGCAGGTGCTCGGTTGTGAAGATCAAACGTACAGATTCGTACAAGATTTGATCAGATTCAGAGCCAAAATCATCCAGATTTGTCAAATTCTTCGTATTTTTCTTGTTCTTCACGTTTTTATCTTATTTTTGTCAAATTGAACAGGTTTCTACGGTCGAAAATTGCTGATGTTCGGATATGTTGTGCGAAAGTATCTGATCTACAAGCCTACAAATTTTCAGATCTAAATTCCAAGCCGTTTGAGAGAAATCTGAAATTTTGTGTTCGAAAAAGTTCAATATGTTGACTGTTGCTGTTCGTGTTCTTGAAGGCGTTAGCCGATCGGACAGCTAACCGATCGGATAGCTGTTCGATCCAAAGCAATTCATTACAATTCATATTAATTCTTTGACTTTGTTGACTGTTGGCCGAACGGACACCTGTCCGATTCATTATCACACTTTTTCATTAAAAGTTGCTGAACTTGTTGACTGCTGACCGATCGGACAGCAGTCCGATCCAAAGTTCACTCTTTACATTCAGTTAAGTGTTTGACTTGTTGACTCCTGACCGATCGGACACCTGTCCGATCCATAGCATCCCAGCCGATCGGTCAGCAAATCGTTTCAAAGCATATCACTTGTTTTGGCCACTTAAGTCAACAATTCTAAGATTCATTAATTGTGATCAGTTGCACGTGATATAATTCTATCAGCCTAAGTGACATCATATATTGTTTGGCCCAATCACAGTCAAGTGCAGCTCACTTTAATACACGGTCGAATTGAAATTGATTGTCTGATTATCGATACATGTGATAATTTAGGTTTAGCATGTGAACTATTAATTGAAAATTAAATTTGCATTTGTAGTTGATAATACTTGTCGGCCACCTTTTGCAAAGATCAAGACTTTGCATGTGAGCATTTAATATTCGTCAGACTATAGGCCATTAATGTTTGCATGTGATTTTGTATTGTTGTTGGTCAAAGAAGTCAACATGCCAGCCGATCGATCAAGCATTTTGTCGTCTTGTGCCATCATTTGAACAAGCTAGCCGATCGGACAGCATCAACGTGCAAGCCGATCGGACAACATTTTTGTCGTTTAGTGCACTCAATCGAACAGAGGGTCGTTCGGTTTGCACTTGCTAATCACATCTGGTTGTTAATCTGGTCCCAACCGATCGATCAGCATCTTCACTTGATCGAACAGCTGTTCGATCGATCAGCTGTTCGTTCCATTACATCATTTTATAAGTCATCTGTTGACTTGTTGACTGTCAGTCGAACGGACAGCTGTCCGAACGGCGAGCATCCCTGACCGATCGAACAGCATCCCTGTCCGATCGAACAGCATCCCTGACCGATCGAACTGCATCCTGTCCGAACGGTCGGCAATCTGAGTCATTAAGTCAACACTGTTATCTTGTCAGTCAAGCGGTGAGCATGTGAATTTTAAGTAACTCACATCTTTTAATTGATTGACAGCCATTTATAATAATTCATATTGAGGGTCCAATTGAAAATAGATTAACATCTTATTTTTCGGCCATTACCATTTGTGCATGTGATGATGTGAATTTGTAAGATTGCATGTGTTTGTAATCAATAAACAATTAAAGTTGTGACAACATCTGACATGGCATGTGATTTGTATGTAAGCTTTTAATAATTGTTGATTGTCTGCATGTGAGTTTCTAGAAATCAAGGTTCATTGTTGAAATCATAAAATCAATAGGCTAACCAATCGACCAAGAGATTTGTCGTGTAGTGTCAGCCGATCGAACAGAGGGTCGAACGAATAGACAGCTTTCCCGTTCGATCGAACAGCAACTCCAACTGATCGGACATCACTGATTATTTTCTTTGTTGACTTTTTCGGATACCCGTTCGATCAAGTTGTTTGATATTGTTTAAACTGAGTTTGTTTGTTTGCTTGCAGGTAATTCAAGGATATAAAATCATGGCAAAATCTGTTGAACCTGTTCCTTGGAAAGACAACAGAACTGAAGAACAGAAATATGGTTACAGAAAGATGATAGCTCAGCAAAGAATGATCAGAATATCTGGTATCTATCTTGAAGCAAAAAGAGCAAGGAGATGGGATCCAGACAGAGAATGTTATCTTGACCCCCAGGGAAACATTGCTATTGACCATAACACTCTTGATATGGAAACTATAATCAAAGAAATGAAAAAGGAAGATGATTATTGGCAAAGGAAATGGTGGGGAAACGGAGAAGAGAAAGAAAAAGAAAAAGAGATTGAAGAATCCAAGAAAAATGAAACTTCAAAATATGAACTGGTGTGCTCAAAATGCGAAAAATCTGAAGCAAAAAATGTCAATCTCTTGAAAGATGTGGATAATTTGACATTGGAAAACAAAGCTTTGAAAGACGAGAAGAAAGCTGATAATGAGCAAATTCTGGAGTTGCGCTTGAATTGTGAAAAACTGAGATCTGAAAATGACAAACTTTTGAAGAATGTTGAGAGTTTGTCATTAGAAAACAAAAATTTTAAAGAAAAAGAAAAAGATTTTGAAAATGAAAAATTAAAGATTGAAAAAGATTTTCAAAGTCAAATAAAGGTTTTAGAAGATGAAAAATCTGTTATTTTTAAAAATAATCTTGAAAAACAGATTGAAATAAATTCTCATCTTCAGAAAATCATTCGGCTTGAAAATGAAGCTGAAATTGCTCGAAATAAAATTGATGAGCTTGAGAATAAATTGAAAGGTTTTGTGAATTCTACATCACATGTCCGTCCAAAACCGATCAATTTTGTTCCAATAAGTGACAATGTCACAAATTTTGACAAAGTCAAAATTGAAGATTGTGATGATAAAACTGATGATGAAAATGAGAAAAATGAGAAAAGAAAAATATTTTTTGGAATTAAAAGAAAAGTTTAAAGATACTGTTTTACATTCTACTGAAATAGGTGAATGCTCTAAGCAAAAACATGTTAAGAAGAATGTAGAACAAAAACAAAAAGTAAAAATTTCAGAAAATGTTCAAAAAAAAAATAAAAGCTCATCAGTTCAATCATCCAATCATTATGGAAAACCACAAAAATTGAAAAATCAAAACTCACAAAAAGTTGGTAATAAGTGGTGCAGGTTTGACCACAGTGCTCAAAAGTCAAATCAAGCTTATGGGAGAAGATGGAATGAAGATTCTTCAGAGATAAATCTTCGTGATGATAGAAAAAGGAGAAGTCATGACTACCACAAGGCCAAACAATGTTTTGATCTGAGTGTGTGGTATGAAAATGGTGAAAGGTATGATAACAGAGTGTGTTACAAGTGTGGTTATCAAGGACACATTGCTGTTAACTGCCAAAGTCAGAGATTTAAAAAAAGAAGATGCTATGAATGCCAAATCAGAGGACATATTGCAAGAGATTGCCCAATGAGATCAAAAGCAAGATCGAGGGCTGAATCTCAGAAAATGGTGAAGAATTCAGTCAAAATTGAAGAAAAGCCCAAAGAACAGAAAATGAAATTATCACAAGGGCAGAAAGATAGACTGAGAAAGAAAGCAATAAAGTATCTAGAAAAGATTTTGTCTTCGGAGAAAAGAAAGAAAGAAAGAAAGTATTTAGAAAAGATTTTTTCCTCGGATACAACTGGTAATCCGAGAAAAAGTTCTGATGAATTGCTTTCCTCAACTGCAAAGGCAAGCAAAACGAATTCATCAGATGAAAATCTGAGGACAAAAGGGGTGATAAAGAAAGAAAAATTAACTAATCTAACCAATGAAAAATCAAAGAAAGTTAATTTTTCAGAAAAAGCTTTTATCAAAGTTTTTAAGTATGAAAAAGAATATGAAAGAATTTGTACATCACAGGTTGACAAGTTTGGAAAGCTTAAAAATTGTAAGCATTGGGTTCCAATAGAAAAAGGCGATGAATTTGTTTCTGCGAAAACAAAAGAGCCATCTTCTGGCAAGGAATTTGTTTCTTCGGAAATAAAGGAGCCACGTGTTGGCGATGAATCTGATTTTTCAAAGTCAGACAAGCCACATTCAGGCAATGATTCTGGTTTATCAAAACCAGAAGAGCCATATGTTGAGGTAAAAACTGTCAAACCCAAGGCTGGTCAGGCTTGGGTGAATCTGTTCAAGTAAAATCCTGACTTGCCGGAGCTTCCACGTTGGTAAGTGTGGAGCAGGTATCGGCATATTTCTTGAGAAATTCACGTTTGTGATATTTCGATCTTTCAAGTGGTTAATCAAGGACATTAAGTTGTACTTGAGTTAACTTGCTTACAAGTGATATTGTTGATAGAATCTTAAACTGTTAATTTTTCAAAATGGTTAAGAAAACAATGTGATGAAACCCCGAGTTTGTGAAAAGTCAAACAAAACGAATTTTCCGGAAAAACCATTTCGATTAAAACAAACTTAAGTGTATTGAAATCTTAATGGGAAAATAGTTTGTTGACAGGGGGAGTTCTGATTGTTTAAAGCCAAGTGAATGGCGAATTGAAGCGATTTGACATCATGTTGTCACTTTACCTTGTATAGTTTGTTTTCAAATTTTCGCAGAAAATCAAAATTGAAACATATTTTGATTTTAGGGGGAGAAAAATAAAAAAAAATTTTGAAAATTTGAAAATGTCAAAAACATTGAAAAAATAAAAAATGAGTTTTGTTGTGAATAAGAGGAAATGATAGTAAATCAGTGGACTATCACAGCATGCTAAAGAAATGAAATGTCAAATGTGATAAACGATTTCACTAAAGATGTGACGATAGGCTCAGCTAGACTAGTAGATTTGCGATAATGATACAAACTTAAATGAAAAAGCCTAGTTCTAGTGGGAAACATGGTTGAAAGCATAGTACTTAGTTTTGTCCTTCGTGATTGTGTACCTACTCAGTAATCGCTGAATGCTAAAAGAGCATAAAAACCGGTTAAGTCTGTGAACTTTCACAACTTTGCTGAAAAGTCATTGTGATTATGTGTTTTCATTTTGCAAAGATTTAAACTTGTTTTATTTCTTTATTTTGTTTAAGCATTGGACATCCTCTGCGTATACGTGAGTATCGACCTGGATGTTATTGCCTAAACGTTCTGCTTTATTTTCTTTGGTGTTTCGTTTAAGCTTTGGATCACCTCTGCGTATACGGGAGTATCGACCTGGTGGTTAAAGCCTAAACAACTTCAACTTGTTTTATTCTCTTATTTTGTTTAAACATTGTACTTTCTCTGCGTATACGGAAGTATCGACCTGATTGTTAATGTTTAAACATTCTGCTTTATTTTTGCACATATCACAGTTGATGAAAGTTTAAAGGCATTACTTGAGTTAGTGTATTGCATGATGAGGGGATATGCTGAGATCGTGGGGTCCATAAGAATTTAGTGCAAAATTAATATACCTTAACGTATCGGTAAGCATTTCGAAAGTTTTTAGATTGAGTTTAAGAGGACAACTATATCGTCAATCTATGTGAATCGTTTAGAACTTAAAATGATTAAAGCTTAACGGTGCTTGTGATTGGTCTCATGGACTGATATGATCCTCTTACACAAACTCACAAAAATATTGTTTGTAGATATTTCTTTACTACATTTCCTTGAAAATCAAAAATCCAAAAATATTGTATTTAGTTTTAAATTTTGAAAAATACAAAAAGATTTTCGACAACTGATGTTGAAAAGCGGATTTTCAAAATTCCAAGTGCTAAACATGATGAACTATATTGGGTTGGGAAAATTTGTTAAAAACTTTGAATGTTATGTACAAATTTTTTGAAAGATTGTGTGATTAGTTAATCAAGATCATTCATTTGAACTTGATGTAACTATACAGATTGATGAATGAATGATTTCTACCAGTAAGTTTCTTAAAACTAAATGTTATAAATTTGTGAAACTTATGTTAAGGTAGAGGATATGCAGGTTAACCAGGTTTCAAATCCTGAGCAGATGCATAATAGAGCTGGGAATTGATCCTGAACTTGTGAACCAGTGAAAGCCAGACTACGATCCCGACAGCCAAGTCTAAGGGGGAGTCTGAAGACGAGCTCAACGCAAGAGGAAGCGTGGATTCAAGAAGCCAGGAAAATATCCTGAAGGAGCTTGTATACGGAAAGCCAGGTGTCGATCCCAAAGCACGGAAGCTTGACGAAAGGGGGAGCCTGAAGAAAGAGTTTGCTGAAAGGGGGAGCTGAAGCTAAAGACAGATCTACCGGGATTCTGTTCGAGAAAGAGGGAGTCTGTGTTTGCTGAAGACGTCAAACTTTCAAGAAGACTCAAGAAAGAGAGAGAAAGAAAAGTCGCTACGAGTTTGACTACGGATTGACTGCGGCAATATCCAAGGGGGAGTCTGTTGGTGCATTTATGTCTATGGCCTTCGTCAATTCCGTTCGTAGTAAAAACAGAAGAAGTTTAGTGCTTTTATTGTAATATCTTGATAAAAAAGGCAAGGTGGCATATTTGTAAATAAGGAGAATCTCCTTATACCTTGGCCTATAAATAGATCTCTTATGGTTAGAGATTAAGACTTTTGGCCATTAGAAGACTTGGAGCTTAGTGCTTAGAGAGAGAAAGGTTAGAGAGAGAAGGTCTTCGTACGTGATTCTCGGTGCTTGTACTCGTCAGATTATTAAATAGAATCACGTTAAAGTGTACGTTCTTGTGTTCGATCACGTTCGTGTACGGATTCCGCACGTCACACGTTCGTTAAGCAATCGAAACGGAGTGAAAACCGATCCTACAGTTGTCAATTCCTATGGTACCGCCACCTACTACCGAGCGGCATGATCGGTGTTAATGAACGTATTTATGACCCGTTAAACAAACCAAATGTCATACCAAATGTAAGCATGTTATGTGAAAACAATGTACAAAATATGCTAAATGAACATACGTAGCATAAATGTGATGTAAATCAATGTGTACAAACGCTAAAATAAACATATGAAACAAATGTGTTTATGAAATTAATGTACTAGCATGTTAATTAAACATACATAGGGTAAACATAGATGAAATCATGTACTATATGTGTACTAATGAACATAGCAAGTATATGTTATGAAAACATGAAAAGCACGAAAGTAAACAAGTAGGGACATGTGAATCACCCCAAAATATTTGAAAACAGTAAAAGAGGGGACTATGTACTCACTTGATTTTGCTTAGGAGTCTTGAGATAACAACCAAACAAAGCTAGAAGGATCACGGAATCAATCGGCACCTAATATAGGTAACTACGTTAATAAACCGGGCCTAAGTCGGAAGATCGGATAAAGTGAGGTTTCGTAAACCAAATGAGTATAGGAACTTATGCAATATGGTTTAACAAAGACTACATTCTAAATCGGAACCTATTCTAAGTGCTTATGACCCGTTACGACCCGTTTAGGTAGCTTACGCTACTTTAACGCGTCGTTCGCGTAAAATGCGTTCGGACCGCCTAACTAGTCCTATGACAAGTATTATATGCCTTAACAAGTCTAATAATTTTGCTTAATCAGTTTAGATATTAAAATTTAAGTTACATGTGCTTAGAATGAATTTATGTGCAAAAAGGGTATTTTGGTCATTTTTCCTAAGGCATATAAACTACCTATCATAGAGCTAACTAAACGTAGTGACCATAAGGTATAACCTCAGAAGGTTATTCCCTATGCAACTATGGTCACAAAATGTGTTTGGTCGGATCCTAATGATCGACCAAACGGGTCGGGTTCGAAATTCTAAGCGGTTGTTTAGACCGCTTATTTTACGACCCTATATAAGTACTAAACTAAATGTGACGAGTTAAACATGCTAAAATATGTTTAACTAAGTTAGAAAACAAATTTGATATCAAAACAAAGGGTTTTGATACCTAAGAATAGTTTGGTTGCAAAATACGCATAGATACGCATTTTGACCGAAACTATGACTTGTCACTACGCCTAATCAACGTGGTAATCAATAGGTATAGTCACAAGGGACTATAACCATCGTGATTACGCTCACGTTGCAAAGTTCAAAAGAACTTCGTGTCGACCATTAACTGGTCAAAGTAGAAAGTCAAACACTGTTTGACTTTCATGCTTGAAATACAAGAACAAGCATGAAGGAGACTTACAAAAGGTCCAAGCTTTGAATATTTGATCAAGAACAACTCAGGTATGAAGCCTTCATAGATGAGAGCTTCAACTTAGAGTTGAATTTGAATCAAATGTGTGGAGAATGCAAATGCGGAAAGTGGGTATTTATAGAAAGTTAAGAACCGTTAGGATCGTTCCTCGATTTTTGAGCTTCAATCCTGACCCTCCATGTGTTACCCATTGTTTTACAATGCTATGGGTGTCCAAAACAAGCTCATGGTATTGCAATTGTTACACAAAAGACCCTAAAATTTAAGTCGGTTGCTGAAAATAGGCCTGTTGTTGCTGAAACTGATTTTTCTGCCCAGATGATGTTGTGGCATGCCGCCACAACACAACCACTAGGCTGTGGCGTGACGCCACCACTAGCCAGGTCCAGAAACTTTGCCAAAATGGCAGAAATGGTCCCTACAACACTTTTAAGCCATTTTCGATGCGTTTAAACCCTGTTAACCCATTTTCAAGGCTCAATAATGAAGTTTAAGTATAGGGAACTTAAAATATGCTAGAAAATATGTCGGATGTCGGTTCTTTTGGTCGTACGGTCACGTTATTCAGTTAATTACGACGAAACTCGAACGGACGCGAAAAACGATCCAAATTACGCGACGAATGGAATTTTAACATGCCAATCACTAAAATAAAATATTTTAATGATTACAAAAGTTTTTGGATGTCTGGATATGTTCAGAACGTAAGATATGTGCGAAAATGCAAACTTATGCACTTTTTGACGCATTTAGTCCCTGTTTGACCAAAAAGTTTATTTTTGCATACCGAACCCCTAAAAGCCTATTTCTAAGCTATGAAAAGGATATTTAGGGTATGTTTAACATATGATCAAGTTACAGAAGGTACGTTACTATACAAATCAGCTGAATTTTGCAGTTTGATGCAAATAGTCCCTGCGATCGAATAAACTTGATTTCAGCACACCAAACCCTCCAAAACTTATTTCTAAGTTATGTAAAGGTCATTTAAGGTATGTTAGGCTATTGTTGATGTTCCGGAGTGTTTGTCACATTAAACTGATTACGTTTATGCATCAGTTTGCGTATAACTTTTCAGAAAGCGATTTAGAGTTTGAAATTGAACAAGGATTGAAATGAGAAATTGTTAAACACAAATAAACAAATATAGAGATCAAAATACATCGTTTCATTGATAATTGAACTGTTCAAAGTTCAAATAATGATTACGCAAGCACAGGTGTCACAGTCTCCCCTACTTTAGGAAATTTCGTCTCGAAATTTATTTAGAGGAAACTTGTGAGAGTGGATGTGGATGTTTCTCGTGAAGGTTACCATAGGAAACTTTTTGTGAGCTCAAAACTTGAAATCGAAAAGATAAAACAACATTGGTTAGGGTTCTAAACTTCTAGTAACTTAAATAACGTTATGCTTGCAATGTAAGAGGGACACTTATATAAATATATGAAGCGACATTGGTGCGTCCACCGTACCTCCATTACACCGTTCACGTTTCGTTATTTTTGCCACTATAGGTTCTTACACATGACAAATCTTACTGTGGTTTCTGTACACTGAATTCCATAATTATGTATGCATCCATAATTACGTAATTCCTTGCACAGTCCGCACAATGCATTCTATAATGTGTAGGGGAAGAAAAATCAAGTGAATAAACCTGCGATGACTGTGGCTAGACTGCCAAAGGGTCCTTTTTAGTTATCAACAAATGATCTTTTAAAATATACCACTAAAGGGTCTTTTCAGCTACATCATCTCATGATGTCATTAACCAGGTTAACGAACCAATCTTTTTAACTAGACCACCCAAGGGATCTCTTTTGAATTATGGAATAGTACTTTATAATCCAAGGTTCTTAACTATTATGTAGAAGCCAATTAGAGATTTAAGGTAGTATCTTTGGATATCCTACTATGAATCCCTCATATAAAGATATGGAAGATTCTACGAGGATTTGAATAACGAATATTTGGATCACACAAAAACAAAAAAGAAAACACATAAACACATAATTGTTTAACTTGATCTTCAATTTTTTATCAATTTGTTATTAATTTGTTTGTTAATTTGTTGTTGATTTGTGCATATGTATTTAAAGTATACCAGGAATCCAATCCATGGACCTTAATTGGTACTTTAAACATTCTCAAGAATCTAACTATGTAGATAGGAAGATCTTAATAGGAATACGGCTTTACCCTTATAGATTCATAATATACGTATTAAAGTCTATAAAGAATCCAATTAAGGACTTTGATTTTGAGCGATAATCATCCACAAGGATCTAATTGTGAAGATAAGAAGATTCTATATGGATTGTGGAATTTTGAATAGCGGGAGACGTTTCGAAACCTTGCACTAGATGTGCTTAAGTCATAACATGAGGTAAAATGTTCATGAAGTTGAGGTGCTAGATATGCCAAGGCGACATATGAAGCAGAATTTGGAGATTGTGTACTACGTATGTTAAGTTAATCATACGAGCAGAGTGTTCTTGAAAATTATGCATGGGGTTCTTTGGAAATGTGTTTTATGTTTTTGGAACCTTACGTAATGCTTTTTGAAATCATATGGTAGGTGTATTAGGTAGGTATGTTTATAAAATGTTTTAAAATCATCCGAGATAAATTTTGAAATTATGTATAAGGTTTCTGAAAATATGGATAATGTTTTTGAAATTATGCGCTTGGTATAAGAAGATATACTATGTTTAAAAAAATGTTTTTAAATCATAGGAAATGTCTTTGAAATCATGGGGGATGTTTTGAAAACCTATACTATGTATGTTGTTATGAAAACTAGAATGTAATGATATGTACATAGGTATATCATATAAGACTGTTGAAGGACTTATGAAAAGTACCCTTAAATATCCAAACAAGGATTTAAAGTGATATTTTGAGTAATCGTCTAAAATTGTAACTTATTTTCTGTACTTCGTTTCTTAGAATGAAACGAGTATTTAGAATTTTTGAGGAAATCGTGAGCGATCACATGAATGGGAGAACTACAAGAGTAGTTTGTTTTGTAAAGAACATAGTTCTTTGGTGTAGGTATCGTAAGGGAGCGCCATACGCATATGTAACTATATTTGTACATCAGAATTGTGAACAACGATATATTTATAATCCAACCATATTGTTTTAGAGTTCAAGAAAAACTAAAGAAACAAAAGCATAAGATTTAAATTATTTCAAAGCTGCAGCATCTTCTAATCAGCCAAATGCTCATTCGTGGGTCAGATTTGCATTGACAATCTTTGGGCATTTGTTCCTGAAATGACTCGTCTCGCCATAGTTGTAGCAAGTACCAGGAGGAAAACGAGCTTGTGCTGGATCTGCTTGAAGTTGAACAGGGTTCTGAATAGCTTGGTTTAACGCAGTGACTGAACGACAGACTCTTGCCGTATGACCAAAAAGTCCACAGTTGAAACATTTTCGGCATTTGACACTGGCATGGTGATGGAGGTTACACTGATTGCACAAAGGGGTTGTTCCTTCGTATGGTGCTTGAGCAGCAGTAGGATCTGCAACAGTTTTGTTTTGTATAGCAAACCGGCATATGTTAACCAAATGTCCCCATCGTCCACAGTGGGTACATTTGAAACAGGGTATTTGATTCGGATGATGACGGTTGCATTGATTGCACAAAGGAGCAGTTCCCTTGTACGGCTTCTTGGCTGGTGGTGTTGCCACCTGGCTAGGTCTCGCTTGATTTGGAGCATTCGCTGGAAGATTCTTTGAAGCTTTACGTTTTCTTGATCTTTGTGAAGGCTTGGCTTCTGTTTCCTTTGGTGTTTCTTGGGTTGTTTCATCCTTGAGATGAGACATAGCAAAAGCTAATTCAGCTGTCTTCTGGAATACTAAGCCTATTCGTTGGGAAATTTTGGTAGCCCGATCGGACATTTGAGTGTCGCTGCGATGAAGAGACATCCTAAAGGAAATGGAAGACATGGGAGGAAACAAGTGAAATGTTATCGGATAATCAAAACAGAATGACAACGCATAAAAATTGTGATAATTTGTTTGTTACCTAAGACAAACAAATGAGATGGTGACTAATCAAAGTAAGTGGGTCATATTAATGTATCGTGAAGACATGCTTTAGCCTATAAGTGGACACTCACCCCAAGAGTTCCCAGGTAAGAGTGACTGGTCCGATTATGTGGATTTGTACGAACACTCTAGCCTTAGACAGAAAACTCGGGATACAGGCACCCACCCTTCCAGATTGCACGTGTTCACATTATAAGACCCAAACTTTGACGAGATTTTGAAAACTATGAAGGTTCAAAACCTTATAATAAATCATCCTAGAATAGGTGATTGGTTTTCAAAATGGATTTGAAATTTGTGTTCTTGTTGTGGTTGTCGTTGTCGCCTAAAGATAGGTGACGGTATTGTTTTAAGATCTAAACACAAGAATCTTGTGTTAGGGTCCTAGGAAGGTTATAGACTAGTTCAAAGCATTACTAATAACCTAATTCCCTATAACCATGAGCTCTGATACCAATTCTTCTGTCACACCCCGACCGCGTAAAACAACAACCGCGGCGGAATCGTCGGGGAGTGTCGTAACAGAATCATTGTTTCGCAACACATGGTAATTGAAACTTTGTTTTATTAAATTTCAAGAGGTTACATCGTCTTAAAAACAAAGAAACATAACATAATTAACTAGTCTTGCATCTTTTATTGTCACTAAGGCCCAGTCCAATCCTATGTTTGCATCACGATCATCTAATAATATCACCTGAAAATCTGAAACACATGTGAAAATAGGTACGTCAGCATAAAAATGCCTGTGAGATACATAGGTTTTGTTAAAATAGGATTCATGACTTGTAAGTTTAAAGAAATGTTTAACAAAAGCTAGTCATAAATCTTGTAAGTGTTTTCTTTTATAAAACATACAAAAATTTATAAGAAATCAGATGATATAAAAGAAAGATGTGTGGTTAAATGAATAACCAAGTAAAATAAGTTTGTATAAAATATGTTGTTTGTAAAACAATGTTTTGTGAATATATGTTATTTGTGTAAAATGTAATATGTCTAATTTGAAATTATTTAAATAACGCTACGATATGTAATATCATAAAAGCACTTATATATAGGAAGTACCAGCGGCGTATCCACCATGCTTTTATCATATTACACACGCCTCGTTATTTAAATCACTTACCCAAACAAACCACCAAAGTGTATTGTTTAAACCAATGTAAAAATGTTCATGTATATTCAAATGCTATGCATGGCAAATAAAAAGTATCTACTCAAACCATATGTAAAATGTACAAAACAATGTATTTGAATAAATCATAATTTAAATCAAAAGTTATGTTTTGTAAAATTAATGCTTTATTGATACAAACATCTATGCGGTAATGTTAAACGTCTACATTCAAGCCTTGCGACTGAGGAGACAAACCCTTAACATGTCACACCCCGACCGCGTAAAACAACAAATCGCGGCGGAAACGTTGGGGAGTGTTGTAACAGAATCTTTGTTTCAAAACACACGGAAATTTGAAGTTTCGTTTTATTAAACCTTAAATATTTACATCGTCTGGAAATCTAAATAAACAAGTTAAACATAGTCTATCATTGTTATTAAGTCACTAAGGCCTCGTCCAGTCCTTTGTGAGCATGCATCCTAGCAATCAACATCATTCAACAACACATGAAACATATGTGAAAACAAAGTCAGCAAGGAAATGCTGGCGAGTACATAGGTTTTTGAGAGTGTCGGATTCATGGCTAGTTTACATGTTGCAATACTTAATTAAAAACCTTGTTTTGAAAAGTGTAGTATTGCGACATAATTAAACAACTCAAATCAAGTTGGTTATAATTTATAAAATCTCGTAGCCATGATTCTTAACTCGAAAACATTTTGTTTTAGAAAACCAATTTGTAAAACGTCTCGTATTAAATCGTTAATAAAACTCGTTAATAAATATCGTTAATAAAACTCGTTAATAAATCTCGTTAATAAAACTCGTTAATAAATCTCGTTAATAAAAATCGTTAATAAATCTCGTTAATAAAACTCGTTAATAAATCTCATTAATAAAACTCGTTAATAAATCTCGTTAATAAAGATCGTATGGTTTATATCATTTCGAAAACCTCGTTTGTGTGACATCGTTTCAAAATCGTTTACCCAAGTGAACTAAATAACACCACGGTATGTAATACGATGATAACACTTATATATAGGAAGTACCAGCGGCATATCCACCATGCTTTCATCACATTACACCCGTCCCGTTATCTAAACACTAACCAAAAACCAATCGTATACCCAAATCGTTTAATTCGTTAAAAATCGCTTTAGTTGTTTAAATCATTCTCGTTTTAATTCGTGAAAACTACTTTTGATTGTCTCGCTGATAACATCCAAACCTTCGTGACTCGACTATCTCGCCTATCGCTTCTCGCATTAATAAACCACCAAAGGGTAAATTAACAATCACAGATTCGGTTGTTACCCACCTAACCCACACATAACCATGGGCGCAGTCTGATAACGGGATTTGTCAGATCCTATGGTACCATAACCTAATACTGGTCGGTTCGGCCAAAACTAATGGATATTATTCGTTATGTAAATATAACCAACAAGTTTGTTTACTTTATCGAAATCGTTATTAATTTAATATAAACCATTTTAATCGTTTTTGAAACCATTGTTATAATATCGAAAATCGTTTTGAAAACCATCGTTAAAACCTCGAAAACATTTAGCACATATGAATCACCCCAAAACAATTGAAAACAGTAAAATAGGGGAACTATGTACTCACCTGAGAATGCGTAGAGGTCTTGGACAACAACCAAGCAAGCTAGAGGGAGCACGGAATCAATCGGCAACCTAATAACTATATAAATAAACCGGACCTAAGTCGGAAGATCGGATAGGATGAGGTTTTGTAAACCAAATGAGTATTGGAACTCATATGACATGGTTTAACAAAGTCTACATTCTAAATCGAAACCTAACCTAAGTGCTTTCGACCCATTGTGACCCATTAAGGTAGCTTACGCTACTTTAACGTGTCGTTCGCGCAAAGCGCGTTCGAGACGTCAAACTAGTCCTATGACAAGTATTATATGCCTAAACATGTTTAAATATGTTACATAATCAGTTATGTGACAAAAGTTTATGTTTCATATGCTTAA
Source organism: Helianthus tuberosus (assembly GCA_030545235.1). NCBI lineage: Eukaryota > Viridiplantae > Streptophyta > Magnoliopsida > Asterales > Asteraceae > Helianthus > Helianthus tuberosus. The sequence continues at coordinate 127,242,136 of CM060416.1, forward strand.
TTACCAATTATGTATGAAAAGGGCATTTTGGTCATTCACCTAAGGCATATATAAATTACCTATCATACAACTAATTAACCTAAGTAACCATAAGGTATAACTGATATTCGCTAATTTACACATATTTTAGTCCCCCGTTTTACCCCTATTTTATGCATTTTTGGCCGTAAAACCGTCATTCGGATACTTAATTATCTACACTTTTGTTTACAGGCATAAAACAGCATACCAGACAAGATGATAGCAAAAACGAGGACTTTCCGGACAAGATGGTGTCGTTATAAATTCTTGCCATGATTTGTTAGCTTAGTTAGTAGTTTAGGCCAAAATTGCTATCTTGGTGAATTATTGTGCAAGATTTGTAAAATGAACTCGGTTGTGATTTAATCTAGTTTATGCTTGACAGTTGGTGGTTGCATTGTGTTTATCGGTGTCGCTTTCCTTGTTTAAGTGCGGTTAGAAAACTCCTAACGGATGACTAACTTATTTTTAAGAGATTTTCATAGACATTTATCAATTGCACGTTAAAGAACAATTTTAGGTGGTTAAAGTGTGTTTATCGTTTTAACTTTCCGAATGATTGTCATGTTAGGATTCCCGAAAGGGATACTAATTGTCTTAAAATAGAAAATTGACCGAATGCTTCTAGTGCCAAAACCGACTTAGTTGACATGCTTTGGTTGTGTATTAAGCAAGGCTATTTATCTATTATCTATTATGTTTTTATATATACTTGTTTACGCTTACTTTAGTTTAATTAAAATCAAACAAACCTATGTTTTTACCGGTAGTTTAGTGACAAAGGTCTAGTATTATTTCTCCGCCCATTTCCTTGGATCGATACTTGGTTCTTACATATACTTTACTACATATATGACGGGGTACACTTGCCTCTTTCGTGTGTGTTTTGATGTTAAAGTAATAATCACTTTTATAAATTTAAAACCGAATCGTGTGTAATTTCATTGCAAAATTATGTATATATACGCACACGGCAATAACCTTGGAAGGTTATTCCCTATACAACTATGGTCACTAAACATGCTTGGTCGGATCCTAATGATCGACCAAACGGGTCGTGTTCGAAAGTCTAAGTGGGTGTTTAGTCCGCTTGACTTACGACTCTACACAAGCACTAATCTAAAAAGTGACGAGCTAAACATGTCGAAACATGTTTAACTAAGTTAGAAAATAGGTTTGGTATCAAAACAAACGGTTTTGATACCTATAAGTAGTTTGGTTACAAAATACGCAAGAATGCGCATTTTGGCCGAAACTAAGACTCGTCACTACACCTAGATAACGTGGTAATCAGTAGGTATAGTCACTAGGGACTATAACCATCGTGATTATGCTCACATTATGAAGTTTAAATGAACTTCGCATTGACCATAAACTGGTCAATGCAGAAAGTCAAACGCAGTTTGACTTTCAGACTCGAAAAGCGATAAAAGAACGAAAGAATACTTACAAAAGGTCCCCGCAAGCTATGATCCGATTTACTCTCAGGTATGAAGCATAAACTTCAACTTAGAGAGCCAAATCAGATCATTGTGGGTTTTGCAAGTGAATGGGGGTAGCTATTTATAGGAAAACTAGAACCGTTAGGATCGTTCATCGTAAAATGAGCTTCGATCTCATCCGTACACATGTACCCATGGTTTTGTGAAACCATGGGAGCCCATAGTTTCATTAAAACCATGTGCAAATGAGGAGAACAGCTGGAACAAGCTGGAATTTAGATTTTTCATTTTGGTCCCTTCCTAAGATAACTATGGCAGAATGACAATTTTGGTCCCTAAACTTCAGAATCTTGCATTTCGGCTCATTTTTTACACGTTTAAGCCCCGTTAACCTCATTTCAAGGCTCTAAAATGAATTTAAAGTACAGGGAACTCAAAACATGCTCAAAAATATCTCGGATGTCGGTTCGTTTGGTCGTACGGTTGCGTTGTTCGGTTAATTACGACGAAACACGAACGAATGCGAAAAACGATCCAAATTACGCGACGAATGGAATTTTATCATGACAATCACTAAAATAAAAAATTTTAATGATTACGTAAATTTTTGGATGTTCGGATATATTCAGAACGCGAGATATGCGCGAAAAAGCAAACTTATGCACTTTTTGACGTTTTTAGTCCCTATTGATCAATAAAGTTTGTTTTAGCATACCGAACCCCTCAAAGCCTATTTCTAAGATATGTAAAGGATATTTAGGGTATGTTTAACATATGATCAAGTTCCGGAATGTTCGTCACAGTACGAATCGGCATACTTTCGCAGTTTGTCAAAATTAGTCCCTGTAAGCGAAATTAGTCCCTCTAAGTTATGTAAAGGTTATTTAAGGTATGTTAAGCCTATGTCACTATTCCAGAGTGTTCGTCGCATTAAACTGATTACGTTTACGCACCAGTTCGCGTATAACTTTCCACAAAGTGATTTAGAGCTCGAAATCGAACAAGAATTGATATGTGCAAATGATACACATATTTATACAAATCACAAGTATGAAATACAATATTTCGTTGATTTTGTATTTGTTTGATGGTCGTGGAGGCACAGATGTCATATAACAAGTTAAAGGTTTACCAAAATTATGTATATCGGATTCGGTCATTCCTTCCATCCAAACAAACCTAGGATTTCAGGAATGTGAGTTGTCAATTCCTATGGTACCACTACCTACTATCGAGCGGCATGATCGGTGTTAATGAACGTATTTATGACCCGTTAAACAAACCAAATGTCATACCAAATGTAAGCATGTTATGTGAAAACAATGTACTAAATATGCTAAATGAACATACATAGCATAAATGTGATGTAATCAATGTGTACATACGCTAAAATAAACATACGAAACAAATGTGTTTATGAAATTAATGTACTAGCATGTTAATTAAACATATATAGCGTAAACATAGATGAAATCATGTACTATATGTGTCCTAATGAACATATCAAGTATATGTTATGAAAGCATGAAAAGCACGAAAGTAAACAAGTAGGCATATGTGAATCACCGCGAAATATTTTAAAACAGTAAAACAGGGGACTATGTACTCACTTGATTTTGCTTAGGAGTCTTGAGATAACAACCAAACAAAGGTAGAAGAATCACGGAATCAATCGGCATCTAATATAGGTAACTACGTTAATAAACCGGACCTAAGTCGGAAGATCGGATAAAATGAGGTTTCCTAAACCAAATGAGTATAGGAACTTATGTAATATGGTTTAACAAAACCTACATTCTAAATCGGAACCTATTCTAAGTGCTTATGACCCGTTACGACCCGTTTAGTTAGCTTACGCTACTTTAACGCGTCTTTCACGTAAAACGCGTTCGGACCACCTAACTAGTCCTATGACAAGTATTATATGCCTTAACAAGTCTATTAATGTTGCTTAATCAGTTTAGATGTTAAAATTTAAGTTACATATGCTTAGAATGAATTTATGCGCAAAAAGGGTATTTTGTTCATTTTCCTAAGGCATATAAACTACCTATCATACAGCTAACTAAACGTAGTGAATCTAAGGCATAAACTCGGAAGGTTATTCCCTATACAACTATGGTCACAAAATGTGTTTGGTCGGATCCTAATGATCGACCAAATGGGTCGGGTTTGAAAGTCTAAGAGATTGTTTAGACCGCTTATCTTACGACCCTATATAAGCACTAAACTAAAAGTGACGAGTTAAACATGTTAAAACATGTTTAACTAAGTTAGAAAACAAGTTTGATATCAAAATAAAGGGTTTTGATACCCAAGAATAGTTTGTTTGCAAAATACGCATAGATACGCATTTTGACCGAAACTATGACTCGTCACTACGCCTAATCATCGTGGTAATCAGTAGGTATAGTCACATGGGACTATAACCATCGTGATTACGCTCACGTTGCAAAGTTCAAAAGAACTTCGTGTTGACCATTGACTGGTCAAAGCAGAAAGTGAAACACTTTTTGACTTTCATGCTTGAAATACAAGAACAAGCATGAAGGAGACTTACAAAAGGTCCAAGCCTTGAAGATTTAATCAAGAACAACTCATGTATGAAGCCTTCATAGATGAGAGCTTCAACTTAGAGTTGAATTTGAATCAAATGTGTGGAGAATGCAAATGGGGAAAGTGGGTATTTGTAGAAAGTTAAGAACCGTTAGGATCGTTCCTTGATTTTTGAGCTTCAATCCTGACCCTCCATGTGTTACCCATTGTTTTACAATGCTATGGGTGTCCAAAACCAGCTCATGGTATTGCAATTGTTACACAAAAGACCCTGAACTTTAAGTCGGTTGCTGAAAATAGGCCTGCAGTTGCTGAAACTGATTATTCTGCCCAGATGAGGCTGTGGCGTGCTGCCACAGCACAGCCACTAGGCTGTGGCGTGACGCCACCACTAGCCAGGTCCAGAAACTTTTCCAAAATGGCAGAAATGGTCCCTGCAACACTTTTAAGCCATTTTCGATGCGTTTAAACCCCGTTAACCCATTTTCAAGGCTCAATAATAAAGTTTAAGTATAGAGAACTTAAAATATGCTTGAAAATATGTCGGATGTCGGATCGTTTGGTCGTACGGTCACGTTATTCGGTTAATTACGACGAAACTCGAACGGACACGAAAAACGATCCAAATTACGCGACGAATGGAATTTTAACATGCCAATCACTAACATAAAATATTTTAATGATTACAAAAATTTGTGGATATCCGGATATGTTCAGAACGTAAGATATGCGCAAAAGTGCAAACTTATGCACTTTTTGACGCTTTTAGTCCCTGTTTGACCAAAAAGTTTATTTTTGCATACCGACCCCTCAAAGCCTATTTCTAATCAATGCAAAGGATATTTAGGGTATGTTTAACTTATGATCAAATTCCGGAAGGTATGTTACTATACAAATCAGCTGACTTTTGCAGTTTGACACAAATAGTCCCTGCGATCGAATAAACTTGATTTCAGCACACCAAACCCCCCAAAATTTATTTCTAAGTTATGTAAAGGTTATTTAAGGTATGTTAGGCTATTGTTGATGTTCTGGAGTGTTTGTCGCGTTAAACTGATTACGTTTATGCATCAGTTTGCGTATAACTTTTCAGAAAGCGATTTAGAGTTTCAAATTGAACAAGGATTGAAATAAGAAATTGTTAAACACAAATAAACAAATATAGAGATCAAAATACATCATTTCATTGATAATTGAACAGTTCAGAGTTCAAATAATAATTACGCAAGCACAGGTGTCACACTGCCCCCTAAAGCCCAACATGCATTGGCGAGTGCCCTTTTTAGTTAAATTGTCCACGACATCGAAGCACAGTTTGACTTGACCGTTAGACAAAAAACTGGTTTTGAGTGTCTACGAGCACCACATGCACAAGATTTTCCTCTTGCTATACCTATAGATGGGTTAGGCCAGCATATGTTGCCGGTGGAGTACCGTACTATCCTTAAGTGTCGCCTCATTATTCTTTTATTCCCAGTTGATGAGGTTTGCCCTGTTTGTTATAAGGTGTGTTTGGATTCTTTTGGGGAGCATGTTGTTCATTGTAGAGAGCTCACAGGGTTCAAATACCGACATGATTTGGTTTGGGATGTCCTTATTGACATATTCAGGCGCGCTGGTATTTTTGCTAAGAAAGAGCCACCTGTTAATTTTTTAACTGGCCCGTTGGAAGGGAGATCTACCCTTCGACCAGCCAACATTCTGGTTTTTCGATGGGTTGGAGGAAAACATGCCTGTGTGGATCTAACAGGGGTTTCCCCGCTTGTGTTCTTAGAGGGTAGTGCTTTCACGGTGGGTCAGGCTTCTTTAGGTAAAGTGACCAAACACGAGAAAACGTGTCATGACATCCAGCACGTGTTTATCCCATTTGTTTTTGATACTTTTGGTTTTCTGGCGCCAGAGGTTGTGCACCTACTTAGTCGTGTTCAAAGGGTCATGCATAGTAATGTTATGACCCCGAGATCTATGAACGTAGTTTTTAAAAGACTTAGTTTTGCTATTCAAAAAAGGGGTAGCGGCGCAAATTGTTGTCCGTTTACCAACTATTTCGATGTAAATAATTTTGAGTATTAATCCCATCTAGAGTAGTCATTCTACTGATTATTTACCTAGATGAAGAAAAAAAATACACGAAGCTTGTTATGATGGTGCATGCATTATAATATAACCATTGGCCACTTTTATAACCATGTGCTTACATATTTGAAGAATGTAGCCACATTTTCTAGTAGCATAGTCAAATCTGTCCATGAATATAACCATTGGCCTAGCTTTTTAATTTGTTTAACGCGACTCCCAAATTTGTCCATGAATATGACGTCCTTGTTTTATCACAAGGTGACCTATGGTGGAGGTCAGATTGATTTAATCATTGAGGACGACTTATGCGGGAGGTCAAGTTGATTTAATCAATTAAAACAACCTACGGTGGAGGTCAAGTTTTATTGATATCGACTTTTTTTGTTAGATATCATAGTTGATCCTAAGATAAGATATTTATGTGATAAATTTCTAGGCCCTAGACATACTTAATGCTCCTTTAGTTAAGGAGGAACGGGGCCACTCACCAGTGGCGGATCTAGGATTCGCGCCAAGCCGTAACGTTTTATAAATAAGCGGTAACGAAATCGAAAAAATGTCAAATTTTTCCAAAATTTACACTAATTTTACACTACCACCGGAACGCCAAGGCGTAGCAGACGCCACCCTTTACAATATGCTACATCCGCCTCTGCCACTCACGGGTAGAAGCGTCTAGGGTAGTCATCAATGCTAGAACATCTTTGATGCTTGAAAGGTAATTTGAGACAATATTTAAATTAAAAAAAAAATATAGCTTATGGCATGGGTACTAGTTAATGAGTATTTTGAGGAATTTTTTATGTGGCGAGTGATGGTTGGTTGGGGCTCGGGTAATTACCATTGAGTGCCTGATACAGTACCAAACAATCCAGAACCCGACCCAAATCCAAGCCCAGAACCTGGCCTAGCTGCTGATTTGATTAAGTAATAAAATAACAGGATAAACATCGTGGGAACAGTTTCACAGAGGTTTTCAAGAATAGAGTAGTAACTGCTCTTACATTATGTTCTAGAGTTTAGTTATGGAAGGAAAGAAAAAGAAACAAAAACAAAGTAAAATATTTTGTGTTACAGAATTTCATTCAAGGAAGGAAAAGAAAGGAAAATAAAACATGTCGTATTCCCGAGTTTCATTTAAGGAATGAAATGAAAACTAGGCTAAATTATTTACTTTTTCTTTACTTCCGATTTGGGAGGAAATGATGGGAAATACATCTTTTTTTTTTTTTTCATTTCTGTTCCTTTTCTTTTTCACTTTTACTTTCTTTTCTTTTCTCTCGTTAAGTTAACTTGGGAACAGAGCGCTACTTGTTAGTGGGAGTATTAATAGGAGTCTTTGTAGTTTGATTATGTCGATGTTTTTTTTTTTATAAAAAAAATTAGGGTTTCTATCTTTGAAATTGGAGATCTAATCCTTCTCGAATTGGATTACAATATGTTAAATTCCATCATTTATTTACTTTGATTTTCTGGATTCTATCAGTGCCCCTTCCTCCCTAAGGATAGACGGTGTGGGCTTCGTCCCACCCCCGTCGTCGCCTGACGCCGATCCTCGCCCCATTTCTTCCCCCACCAGCGGCGTCCTTCCCGGCTTCTCCAGGTCGTTTAAACCGTCCCACTAGAGGACAAAACCTCCTCACACACAGATATATACATACAACATATACATATATTTTAGGTACATCCCCCATTTCCATACCTCCATCCTCTTTGCCCTATCCTCACACCCGATCTATGTGGCGCCTACGTAGCAGACCATCCTCCAAGGGAGGACCATCACCATACCGCATAGCCTAAGGTCAAGTAGCTTTTGCATGCTTTCTTTATTTATAATTATTTATTTTTTTATTTTTTATTTTTTGGTTTTTCGTTTCTTGCATGACAGGTCTCGTATCTGAATGGGCCCACCAAAACATTTCAGGATGCACAAAGATGTTTGAAATATTGAGAAACGAATTTCATTCCCATGTCCACATATATGGAACTAAGTTATAAGTTCCCATTTTATAGTTGAAATCGCTATATATGCGGATATCATTTTTTTCAGTATCACAAACCTGGGCATCATTCAGATTCATTTTTCTAGTAGTCATTCTACAGATTATTTGCCTAGATGAAGAAAAAAAATAATGAAGATTGTTATGATGCATGCATGCATTATAATGAAACCATTGGCCACTTTTATAACCATTAAAGGTGCTTACATATTTGAAAAATTTAGCCACATTTTCTAGTAGAATAGTCAAATCAACTGACGCCTAGCTTTTTAATTTGTTTAACACGGCTAGCTCCCAAATTTGTCCATGAATATGACGTCCTTGTTTTATCACAAGGGGACCTATGGTGGAGGTCAGATTGATTTAATCATTGAGGACGACTTATGCGGAGGTCAAGTTGATTTAATCAATTAATACAACCTACAGTGGAGGTCATGTTTTATTGATATCGACTTTTGTCATTAGATATCATAGATGATCCTGCTACGTCAAATTGATTTAATCAACTAATATGACTTACGGTGGGCTTTATACAGAAGGACTCTCCGTTACTAATCTGCCTTTAATTTTCTGGGCAAGATTTTGGATTGAATTACAGTTCAGACTTTTCATGCTTTCTGGTGGTGAGACGAGTAACAACGGACTATCCATCCCTAATTTGTCCATAATACTTTCTATATAATTTTGGTAGTAGCTGCCATTCAAGCCTAAAAATGGCGAGCCCCTGTATACGAAATATGACGAATCATTATTTGGGTGTGGTTTATAGGGGGAATTAATGTGGTAGATCGTTGTTAGCGGGTTTATTGGACTTGGTGATCTTGGAATTTAAATACTCCACCATCGGAGCGTATTCTGTTGTGGTCACAACTTATCAAAACTAGTATTTATATGTGTTGCTAACGTCAAGCCATTGGGACTCATGGGCTCACATAAATATGTAGTTTATAATTTATTGTTGCCCGGATCCAACTACAGCGAGTTATTGAGAAACCCACTAACCTAACGAGTAATAGCATAAAAGGGTATCAAAGAAATCTAAAACCAGATATGGATACATATGAAATTAGAATAACCAAACGCCTCCTGAAGTCGACCAATTTCAATCCCTATCATTTAAGCCTTTATGAGATTTAACATTGGGGCTGAAAGCCTTATACTGACATGATAACATTTAAAACTAAATTAGGTATATTACTAAGGGGGGGGGGAAGGATCCACTAAAAAGTGGATTTTGCCTAAGTAGCCTAAGAAGGAATCTTAACCATTCATTTTTCAAATCAATGGTTAAGATGAAAGGGTAGGAGAAAAGAGGAGTGCAAGGGTATCTTGAGAAAATCATATTTATGGACTTTCTCTCTCCACATGCAAGTCACATGTATATTCCACCCTTACTTTTTAAACGTTCATAACTTTTTTATACGACATTATTTTTTCATAAAAATTTCACCGTAAAATCGAGCGTCTTTTTATCTTTAATTTGAGTACCATATTGCTATATAAAATATGAAGACTAAAAAACCCACTTAAATGTGTTGTATTTCTATGTTATATAACATTTTTTGTGCTGAATTTTTGTACTATATTTTTGTGCTAAATTTTTTGTGCTGGATTTTTTTGTCATAAATTTTTTTTCCTCAATTTTTTTGTGCTAGATTTTTTTGTACTACATTTTTTGCTAAATTTTTTCGTGCTATATTTCTTTGTACTAGATTTTTTTGTGCTATATTTTTTTGTACTACATTTTTTTGTGCTAGATTTTTTGTGCTAGATTTTTGTGTGCTATATTTTTTTGTGCTAGATTTTTTGTGCTAGATTTTTTTGTACTAGATTTTTTTTGTTTATATTTTTTAAAAACAAAAGGGGTGCCACATGTCATTTTCACTCCTATTTATAAGGACGAAAATGCCCTTCATTCCTACTTATTAGGAGTGCCACATGTCATCATCACAATCCTTCTTAGGCTACTTAGGCAAAATCCACTTTTTAGTGGATCCTTCCCCTATTACTAAGAGACTAGGTGTACACCTGTGTGAGTACACGGGTTTGTTCTAATAACAATCGGAATCAAATACTAAAAAACATATTATAATATATTATTTAAATTCTTTGGGTTTAGTTACATATCTTTTATAAAACAATGTTAAACATATGATCCGTCATAAATATTGCTTAGTTCGGTCTCGTTTCTCCACCTATAGTCCTTAATTAGCTTGACATGATCTTCATTCCCAAGGCTCTCTTTCTTATGCTCAATAGAAGATATGATCCTCCATGATGCGCTCCTGAATCAATATGTCCTGAATCAATATGTCCTAATTTAACAAAACTATAGTCTAACGATTATTATCAATAACGAAAAGAAAAAAAAATTAGAGCATTAAAAGCCAATATACCCTTGATTTGTTGCGCACATCTGTCCCAGAACCTCCAATCCTGTTTCGGTATATAAAAAGCATGGATATAAGTATTTACGTATATTAATACGAATTTTCTTTTTTCTATGAAGGGTTGAGAATATACCAAATGTATTCAGCAACGATCTTATCAGCGTAAGGAGATACATCAAGGTTTACTTACAGCAAACAGAACCCCAAATTGAAGCCGGGTTCGAAAACCTTTTAACTTAAAACAATAAAACGTTTCTTCAAGCACACAATCGCGAGTAAAGATCCGTTACATACCTGCACAAAAGTGAGGGTGATTTCGTCGAACAATTGGTGTGCCTAACTGAATAATGACCAAAATGAAAAATTGGAAAGAAAAGCAAGTTAAAAATGAAATGAAATGAAGTATCCGGATCTGGTTGAAATTGGTGGATCAGCTAGTTACGTTAGACAATCTGTAATTTCCTAAGAAATTAAAAATCTTCAAATTGAAATACAACATACCTCGATTCCATCTTTATTATTCGAATTCTGGTGAATCACCATAGCAGCACTGTGCGTGAAAACGACATTGAAATCTATCTTTGTTGTTCGAAATAACAAAAATTAATTAACAAATAACGTCATAGTTAAGCATACTGTTGATTACTTTAAATTCTTGGAACAATGAATATTCAACATATTGAAGTTTTAAAAACTAAAGTAACTTCAAGTTAAGCATACTACCTCCATGAAACTGTTAATCGCATATCTTGACCGAAAAAGAATGCAGTCCCATCACTTAGATATACTTATACTGCAAATAAATTTTATAACTTTATGAAAGTGAATCATTTCAATGAGATAAGTTGACCTTAAGTCAAATAGTTAAGCATACTGTTGATTACTTTAAATTCTTGGAACAATGAATATTCAATAGATTGAAGTTTTAAAAACTAAACTATCTTCAAGTTAAGCATACTACCTCCATGAAACTGTGGCATGCCTAGATGGTTGACACGTAGGCAGATTTACATCAGCCTCTAAGCTCCCTAAATAGATGGCGTACAAGCAGGTGAGCAACCATGGGGTTTAATCGTATAACTTGACCGAAAAAGAATGCAGTCCCATCACTTAGATATACTTATCCTGCAAATAAATTTTATAACTTTATGAAAGTGAATCATTTCAATGAGATAAGTTGACCTTAAGTCAAATAGTTAAGCATACTGTTGATTACTTTAAATTCTTGGAACAATGAATATTCAATAGATTGAAGTTTTAAAAACTAAACTATCTTCAAGTTAAGCATACTACCTCCATGAAACTGTTAATCGCATATCTTGACCGAAAAAGAATGCAGTCCCATCACTTAGATATACTTATCCTGCAAATAAATTTTATAACTTTTATGAAAGTGAATCATTTCAATGAGATAAGTTGACCTTAAGTCAAATAGTTAAGCATACTGTTGATTACTTTAAATTCTTGGAACAATGAATATTCAACAGATTGAAGTTTTAAAAACTAAACTATCTTCAAGTTAAGCATACTACCTCAATGAAACTGTGGCATGCCTAGATGGTTGACAGGTAGGCAGATTTACATCAGCCTCTAAGCTCCCTTAATAGATGGCGTACAAGCAGGTGAGCAACCATGGGGTTTAATCGCATAACTTGACCGAAAAAGAATGCAGTCCCATCACTTAGATATACTTATCCTGCAAATAAATTTTATAACTTTATGAAAGTGAATCATTTCAATGAGATAAGTTGACCTTAAGTCAAATAGTTAAGCATACTGTTGATTACTTTAAACTCTTGGAACAATGAATATTCAACAGATTGAAGTTTTAAAAACTAAACTATCTTCAAGTTAAGCATACTACCTCCATGAAACTGTGGCATGCCTAGATAGTTGACACGTAGGCAGATTTACATCAGCCTCTAAGCTCCCTTAATAGATGGCGTACAAGCTGGTGAGCAGCCTTGGGGTTTAATCGCATATCTTGACCGAAAAAGAATGCAGTCCCATCACTTAGATATACCTATCCTGCAAATAAATTTTATAACTTTTATGAAAGTGAATCATTTCAATGAGATAAGTTGACCTTAAGTCAAATAGTTAAGCGTACTGTTGATTACTTTAAATTCTTGGAACAATGAATATTCAACAGATTGAAGTTTTAAAAGCTAAACTATCTTCAAGTTAAGCATACTACCTCCATAAAACTGTGGCATGCCTAGATGGTTGACACGTGGGCAGATTTACATCAGCCTCTAAGCTCCCTTAATAGATGGCGTACAAGCTGGTGAGCAGCCTTGGGGTTTAATCGCATAACTTGCCCGAAAAAGAATGCAGTCCCATCACTTAGATATACTTATCCTGCAAATAAATTTTATAACTTTATGAAAGTGAATCATTTCAATGAGATAAGTTGACCTTAAGTCAAATAGTTAAGCATACTGTTGATTACTTTAAATTCTTGAAACAATGAATATTCAACAGATTGAAGTTTTAAAAACTAAACTATCTTCAAGTTAGGCATACTACCTCCATGAAACTGTGGCATGCCTAGATGATTGACACGTAGGCAGATTTACATCAGCCTCTAAGCTCCCTTAATAGATGGCGTACAAGCTGGTGAGCAGCCTTGGGGTTTAATCGCATATCTTGACCGAAAAAGAATGCAGTCCCATCACTTAGATATACTTATCCTGCAAATACATTTTATAACTTTTATGAAAGTGAATCATTTCAATGAGATAAATTGACCTTAAGTCAAATAGTTAAGCATACTGTTGATTACTTTAAATTCTTGGAACAATGAATATTCAACAGATTGATGTTTTAAAAGTTAAACTATCTTCAAGTTAAGCATACTACCTCCATGAAACGGTGGCATGCCTAGATGGTTGACACGTAGGCAGATTTACATCAGCCTCTAAGCTCCCTTAATAGATGGCGTACAAGCTGGTGAGCAGCCTTGGGGTTTAATCGCATAACTTGCCCGAAAAAGAATGCAGTCCCATCACTTAGATATACTTATCCTGCAAATAAATTTTATAACTTTATGAAAGTGAATCATTTCAATGAGATAAGTTGACCTTAAGTCAAATAGTTAAGCATACTGTTGATTACTTTAAATTCTTGGAACAATGAATATTCAACAGATTGAAGTTTTAAAAACTAAACTATCTTCAAGTTAGGCATACTACCTCCATGAAACTGTGGCATGCCTAGATGATTGACACGTAGGCAGATTTACATCAGCCTCTAAGCTCCCTTAATAGATGGCGTACAAGCTGGTGAGCAGCCTTGGGGTTTAATCGCATATCTTGACCGAAAAAGAATGCAGTCCCATCACTTAGATATACTTATCCTGCAAATAAATTTTAAAACTTTTATGAAAGTGAATCATTTCAATGAGATAAGTTGACCTTAAGTCAAATAGTTAAGCATACTGTTGATTACTTTAAATTCTTGGAACAATGAATATTCAACAGATTGAAGTTTTAAAAGCTAAACTATCTTCAAGTTAAGCATACTACCTCCATGAAACTGTGGCATGCCTAGATGGTTGACACGTAGGCAGATTTACATCAGCCTCTAAGCTCCCTTAATAGATGGCGTACAAGCTGGTGAGCAGCCTTGGGGTTTAATCACATAACTTGCCCGAAAAAGAATGCAGTCCCATCACTTAGATATACTTATCCTTCAAATAAATTTTATAACTTTATGAAATTGAATCATTTCAATTAGATAAGTTGACCTTAACTCAAATAGTTAAGCATACTGTTGATTACTTTAAATTCTTGGAACAATGAATATTCAACAGATTGAAGTTTTAAAAACAAAACTATCTTCAAGTTAAGCATACTACCTCCATGAAACTGTGGCATGCCTAGATGGTTGACACGTAGGCAGATTTACATCAGCCTCTAAGCTCCCTTAATAGATGGCGTACAAGCTGGTGAGCAGCCTTGGGGTTTAATCGCATATCTTGACCGAAAAAGAATGCAGTCCCATCACTTAGATATACTTATCCTGCAAATAAATTTTATAACTTTTATGAAAGTGAATCATTTCAATGAGATAAGTTGACCTTAAGTCAAATAGTTAAGCATACTGTTGATTACTTTAAATTCTTGGAACAATGAATATTCAACAGATTGAAGTTTTAAAAGCTAAACTATCTTCAAGTTAAGCATACTACCTCCATAAAACTGTGGCATGCCTAGATGGTTGACACGTGGGCAGATTTACATCAGCCTCTAAGCTCCCTTAATAGATGGCGTACAAGCTGTTGAGCAGCCTTGGGGTTTAATCGCATAACTTGCCCGAAAAAGAATGCAGTCCCATCACTTAGATATACTTATCCTGCAAATAAATTTTATAACTTTATGAAAGTGAATCATTTCAATGAGATAAGTTGACCTTAAGTCAAATAGTTAAGCATACTGTTGATTACTTTAAATTCTTGGAACAATGAATATTCAACAGATTGAAGTTTTAAAAACTAAACTATCTTCAAGTTAAGCATACTACCTCCATGAAACTGTGGCATGCCTAGATGGTTGACACGTAGGCAGATTTACATCAGCCTCTAAGCTCCCTTAATAGATGGCGTACAAGCTGGTGAGCAGCCTTGGGGTTTAATCGCATATCTTGACCGAAAAAGAATGCAGTCCCATCACTTAGATATACTTATCCTGCAAATAAATTTTATAACTTTTATGAAAGTGAATCATTTCAATCAGATAAGTTGACCTTAAGTCAAATAGTTAAGCGTACTGTTGATTACTTTAAATTCTTGGAACAATGAATATTCAACAGATTGAAGTTTTAAAAGCTAAACTATCTTCAAGTTAAGCATACTACCTCCATAAAACTGTGGCATGCCTAGATGGTTGACACGTGGGCAGATTTACATCAGCCTCTAAGCTCCCTTAATAGATGGCGTACAAGCTGGTGAGCAGCCTTGGGGTTTAATCGCATATCTTGACCGAAAAAGAATGCAGTCCCATCACTTAGATATACTTATCCTGCAAATAAATTTTATAACTTTATGAAAGTGAATCATTTCAATGAGATAAGTTGACCTTAAGTCAAATAGTTAAGCATACTGTTGATTACTTTAAATTCTTGAAACAATGAATATTCAACAGATTGAAGTTTTAAAAACTAAACTATCTTCAAGTTAGGCATACTACCTCCATGAAACTGTGGCATGCCTAGATGATTGACACGTAGGCAGATTTGCATCAGCCTCTAAGCTCCCTTAATAGATGGCGTACAAGCTGGTGAGCAGCCTTGGGGTTTAATCGCATATCTTGACCGAAAAAGAATGCAGTCCCATCACTTAGATATACTTATCCTGCAAATAAATTTCATAACTTTTATGAAAGTGAATCATTTCAATGAGATAAGTTGACCTTAAGTCAAATAGTTAAGCGTACTGTTGATTACTTTAAATTCTTGGAATAATGAATATTCAACAGATTGAAGTTTTAAAAGTTAAACTATCTTCAAGTTAAGCATACTACCTCCATGAAACGGTGGCATGCCTAGATGGTTGACACGTAGGCAGATTTACATCAGCCTCTAAGCTCCCTTAATAGATGGCGTACAAGCTGGTGAGCAGCCTTGGGGTTTAATCGCATAACTTGCCCGAAAAAGAATGCAGTCCCATCACTTAGATATACTTATCCTGCAAATAAATTTTATAACTTTTATGAAAGTGAATCATTTCAATGAGATAAATTGACCTTAAGTCAAATAGTTATGCATACTGTTGATTACTTTAAATTCTTGGAACAATGAATATTCAACAGATTGAAGTTTTAAAAACTACACTATCTTCAAGTTAGGCATACTACCTCCATGAAACTGTGGCATGCCTAGATGATTGACACGTAGGCAGATTTACATCAGCCTCTAAGCTCCCTTAATAGATGGCGTACAAGCTGGTGAGCAGCCTTGGGGTTTAATCGCATATCTTGACCGAAAAAGAATGCAGTCCCATCACTTAGATATACTTATCCTGCAAATAAATTTTATAACTTTTATGAAAGTGAATCATTTCAATGAGATAAGTTGACCTTAAGTCAAATAGTTAAGCATACTGTTGATTACTTTAAATTCTTGGAACAATGAATATTCAACAGATTGAAGTTTTAAAAGCTAAACTATCTTCAAGTTAAGCATACTACCTCCATGAAACTGTGGCATGCCTAGATGGTTGACACGTAGGCAGATTTACATCAGCCTCTAAGCTCCCTTAATAGATGGCGTACAAGCTGGTGAGCAGCCTTGGGGTTTAATCGCATAACTTGCCCGAAAAAGAATGCAGTCCCATCACTTAGATATACTTATCCTTCAAATAAATTTTATAACTTTATGAAAGTGAATCATTTCAATGAGATAAGTTGACCTTAACTCAAATAGTTAAGCATACTGTTGATTACTTTAAATTCTTGGAACAATGAATATTCAACAGATTGAAGTTTTAAAAACAAAACTATCTTCAAGTTAAGCATACTACCTCCATGAAACTGTGGCATGCCTAGATGGTTGACACGTAGGCAGATTTACATCAGCCTCTAAGCTCCCTTAATAGATGGCGTACAAGCTGGTGAGCAGCCTTGGGGTTTAATCGCATATCTTGACCGAAAAACAATGCAGTCCCATCACTTAGATATACTTATCCTGCAAATAAATTTTATAACTTTATGAAAGTGAATCATTTCAATGAGATAAGTTGACCTTAAGTCAAATAGTTAAGCATACTGTTGATTACTTTAAATTCTTGGAACAATGAATATTCAACAGATTGAAGTTTTAAAAGCTAAACTATCTTCAAGTTAAGCATACTACCTCCATGAAACTGTGGCATGCCTAGATGGTTGACACGTAGGCAGATTTACATCAGCCTCTAAGCTCCCTTAATAGATGGCGTACAAGCTGGTGAGCAGCCTTGGGGTTTAATCGCATATCTTGACCGAAAAAGAATGCAGTCCCATCACTTAGATATACTTATCCTGCAAATAAATTTTATAACTTTTATGAAAGTGAATCATTTCAATGAGATAAATTGACCTTAAGTCAAATAGTTATGCATACTGTTGATTACTTTAAATTCTTGGAACAATGAATATTCAACAGATTGAAGTTTTAAAAACTACACTATCTTCAAGTTAGGCATACTACCTCCATGAAACTGTGGCATGCCTAGATGATTGACACGTAGGCAGATTTACATCAGCCTCTAAGCTCCCTTAATAGATGGCGTACAAGCTGGTGAGCAGCCTTGGGGTTTAATCGCATAACTTGCCAGAAAAAGAATGCAGTCCCATCACTTAGATATACTTATCCTGCAAATAAATTTTATAACTTTTATGAAAGTGAATCATTTCAATGAGATAAGTTGACCTTAAGTCAAATAGTTAAGCATACTGTTGATTACTTTAAATTCTTGGAACAATGAATATTCAACAGATTGAAGTTTTAAAAGCTAAACTATCTTCAAGTTAAGCATACTACCTCCATGAAACTGTGGCATGCCTAGATGGTTGACACGTAGGCAGATTTACATCAGCCTCTAAGCTCCCTTAATAGATGGCGTACAAGCTGGTGAGCAGCCTTGGGGTTTAATCGCATAACTTGCCCGAAAAAGAATGCAGTCCCATCACTTAGATATACTTATCCTGCAAATAAATTTTATAACTTTATGAAAGTGAATCATTTCAATGAGACAAGTTGACCTTAAGTCAAATAGTTAAGCATACTGTTGATTACTTTAAATTCTTGGAACAATGAATATTCAACAGATTGAAGTTTTAAAAACTACACTATCTTCAAGTTAGGCATACTACCTCCATGAAACTGTGGCATGCCTAGATGATTGACACGTAGGCAGATTTACATCAGCCTCTAAGCTCCCTTAATAGATGGCGTACAAGCTGGTGAGCAGCCTTGGGGTTTAATCGCATATCTTGACCGAAAAAGAATGCAGTCCCATCACTTAGATATACTTATCCTGCAAATAAATTTTATAACTTTTATGAAAGTGAATCATTTCAATGAGATAAGTTGACCTTAAGTCAAATAGTTAAGCATACTGTTGATTACTTTAAATTCTTGGAACAATGAATATTCAACAGATTGAAGTTTTAAAAGCTAAACTATCTTCAAGTTAAGCATACTACCTCCATGAAACTGTGGCATGCCTAGATGGTTGACACGTAGGCAGATTTACATCAGCCTCTAAGCTCCCTTAATAGATGGCGTACAAGCTGGTGAGCAGCCTTGGGGTTTAATCGCATAACTTGCCCGAAAAAGAATGCAGTCCCATCACTTAGATATACTTATCCTTCAAATAAATTTTATAACTTTATGAAAGTGAATCATTTCAATGAGATAAGTTGACCTTAACTCAAATAGTTAAGCATACTGTTGATTACTTTAAATTCTTGGAACAATGAATATTCAACAGATTGAAGTTTTAAAAACAAAACTATCTTCAAGTTAAGCATACTACCTCCATGAAACTGTGGCATGCCTAGATGGTTGACACGTAGGCAGATTTACATCAGCCTCTAAGCTCCCTTAATAGATGGCGTACAAGCTGGTGAGCAGCCTTGGGGTTTAATCGCATATCTTGACCGAAAAACAATGCAGTCCCATCACTTAGATATACTTATCCTGCAAATAAATTTTATAACTTTATGAAAGTGAATCATTTCAATGAGATAAGTTGACCTTAAGTCAAATAGTTAAGCATACTGTTGATTACTTTAAATTCTTGGAACAATGAATATTCAACAGATTGAAGTTTTAAAAACTAAACTATCTTCAAGTTAAGCATACTACCTCCATGAAACTGTGGCATGCCTAGATGGTTGACACGTAGGCAGATTTACATCAGCCTCTAAGCTCCCTTAATAGATGGCGTACAAGCTGGTGAGCAGCCTTGGGGTTTAATCGCATATCTTGACCGAAAAAGAATGCAGTCCCATCACTTAGATATACTTATCCTGCAAATAAATTTTATAACTTTTATGAAAGTGAATCATTTCAATGAGATAAATTGACCTTAAGTCAAATAGTTATGCATACTGTTGATTACTTTAAATTCTTGGAACAATGAATATTCAACAGATTGAAGTTTTAAAAGCTAAACTATCTTCAAGTTAAGCATACTACTTCCATGAAACGGTGGCATGCCTAGATGGTTGACACGTAGGCAGATTTACATCAGCCTCTAAGCTCCCTTAATAGATGGCGTACAAGCTGGTGAGCAGCCTTGGGGTTTAATCGCATAACTTGCCCGAAAAAGAATGCAGTCCCATCACTTAGATATACTTATCCTGCAAATAAATTTTATAACTTTTATGAAAGTGAATCATTTCAATGAGATAAATTGACCTTAAGTCAAATAGTTATGCATACTGTTGATTACTTTAAATTCTTGGAACAATGAATATTCAACAGATTGAAGTTTTAAAAACTACACTATCTTCAAGTTAGGCATACTACCTCCATGAAACTGTGGCATGCCTAGATGATTGACACGTAGGCAGATTTACATCAGCCTCTAAGCTCCCTTAATAGATGGCGTACAAGCTGGTGAGCAGCCTTGGGGTTTAATCGCATAACTTGCCCGAAAAAGAATGCAGTCCCATCACTTAGATATACTTATCCTGCAAATAAATTTTATAACTTTTATGAAAGTGAATCATTTCAATGAGATAAGTTGACCTTAAGTCAAATAGTTAAGCATACTGTTGATTACTTTAAATTCTTGGAACAATGAATATTCAACAGATTGAAGTTTTAAAAGCTAAACTATCTTCAAGTTAAGCATACTACCTCCATGAAACTGTGGCATGCCTAGATGGTTGACACGTAGGCAGATTTACATCAGCCTCTAAGCTCCCTTAATAGATGGCGTACAAGCTGGTGAGCAGCCTTGGGGTTTAATCGCATAACTTGCCCGAAAAAGAATGCAGTCCCATCACTTAGATATACTTATCCTTCAAATAAATTTTATAACTTTATGAAAGTGAATCATTTCAATGAGATAAGTTGACCTTAACTCAAATAGTTAAGCATACTGTTGATTACTTTAAATTCTTGGAACAATGAATATTCAACAGATTGAAGTTTTAAAAACAAAACTATCTTCAAGTTAAGCATACTACCTCCATGAAACTGTGGCATGCCTAGATGGTTGACAGGTAGGCAGATTTACATCAGCCTCTAAGCTCCCTTAATAGATGGCGTACAAGCTGGTGAGCAGCCTTGGGGTTTAATCGCATATCTTGACCGAAAAACAATGCAGTCCCATCACTTAGATATACTTATCCTGCAAATAAATTTTATAACTTTATGAAAGTGAATCATTTCAATGAGATAAGTTGACCTTAAGTCAAATAGTTAAGCATACTGTTGATTACTTTAAATTCTTGGAACAATGAATATTCAACAGATTGAAGTTTTAAAAACTAAACTATCTTCAAGTTAAGCATACTACCTCCATGAAACTGTGGCATGCCTAGATGGTTGACACGTAGGCAGATTTACATCAGCCTCTAAGCTCCCTTAATAGATGGCGTACAAGCTGGTGAGCAGCCTTGGGGTTTAATCGCATATCTTGACCGAAAAAGAATGCAGTCCCATCACTTAGATATACTTATCCTGCAAATAAATTTTATAACTTTTATGAAAGTGAATCATTTCAATGAGATAAATTGACCTTAAGTCAAATAGTTATGCATACTGTTGATTACTTTAAATTCTTGGAACAATGAATATTCAACAGATTGAAGTTTTAAAAGCTAAACTATCTTCAAGTTAAGCATACTACCTCCATGAAACGGTGGCATGCCTAGATGGTTGACACGTAGGCAGATTTACATCAGCCTCTAACCTCCCTTAATAGATGGCGTACAAGCTGGTGAGCAGCCTTGGGGTTTAATCGCATAACTTGCCCGAAAAAGAATGCAGTCCCATCACTTAGATATACTTATCCTGCAAATAAATTTTATAACTTTATGAAAGTGAATCATTTCAATGAGATAAGTTGACCTTAAGTCAAATAGTTAAGCATACTGTTGATTACTTTAAATTCTTGGAACAATGAATATTCAACAGATTGAAGTTTTAAAAACTAAACTATCTTCAAGTTAGGCATACTACCTCCATGAAACTGTGGCATGCCTAGATGATTGACACGTAGGCAGATTTACATCAGCCTCTAAGCTCCCTTAATAGATGGCGTACAAGCTGGTGAGCAGCCTTGGGGTTTAATCGCATATCTTGACCGAAAAAGAATGCAGTCCCATCACTTAGATATACTTATCCTGCAAATAAATTTTATAACTTTTATGAAAGTGAATCATTTCAATGAGATAAGTTGACCTTAAGTCAAATAGTTAAGCATACTGTTGATTACTTTAAATTCTTGGAACAATGAATATTCAACAGATTGAAGTTTTAAAAGCTAAACTATCTTCAAGTTAAGCATACTACCTCCATGAAACTGTGGCATGCCTAGATGGTTGACACGTAGGCAGATTTACATCAGCCTCTAAGCTCCCTTAATAGATGGCGTACAAGCTGGTGAGCAGCCTTGGTGTTTAATCGCATAACTTGCCCGAAAAAGAATGCAGTCCCATCACTTAGATATACTTATCCTTCAAAAAAATTTTATAACTTTATGAAAGTGAATCATTTCAATGAGATAAGTTGACCTTAACTCAAATAGTTAAGCATACTGTTGATTACTTTAAATTCTTGGAACAATGAATATTCAACAGATTGAAGTTTTAAAAACAAAACTATCTTCAAGTTAAGCATACTACCTCCATGAAACTGTGGCATGCCTAGATGGTTGACACGTAGGCAGATTTACATCAGCCTCTAAGCTCCCTTAATAGATGGCGTACAAGCTGGTGAGCAGCCTTGGGGTTTAATCGCATATCTTGACCGAAAAAGAATGCAGTCCCATCACTTAGATATACTTATCCTGCAAATAAATTTTATAACTTTATGAAAGTGAATCATTTCAATGAGATAGGTTGACCTTAAGTCAAATAGTTAAGCATACTGTTGATTACTTTAAATTCTTGGAACAATGAATATTCAACAGATTGAAGTTTTAAAAACTAAACTATCTTCAAGTTAAGCATACTACCTCCATGAAACTGTGGCATGCCTAGATGGTTGACACGTAGGCAGATTTACATCAGCCTCTAAGCTCCCTTAATAGATGGCGTACAGGCAGGTGAGCAGCCTTGGGGCTTATTCAAAAGTATGACCTCATTTGCAAGTCTTTGCGTCAAGTCATTTTTCATCATCTCAAGCCTCTGAATAGCAAGCCTACAAACAAACAAAAACCCTTTTATAAAATTAAATAAACGAAAAAATACAATGCACTAAACTCTAAAGTGCATGATCTTACTCTTCTTCACCAGAAGAATCAAAAGATTCCACTAAAGGAGTCTTTCTTGCAAAAAAAAAAAAGAACAATGATCAGAAAAAAGACACAATGTTATAAAAGCGGCTGCTAAACGGGCCGTGTTCATGGGGTGGGGATCGATCCTGATCATATAAAGTTTAATAATTATGTATTAGTAAATGACAGTTGAAGTACAAATAATTATCATTATATACTTAAAATACCAACTAACTTAAATAAGAAGCTTAAAACACATTCACAAGTTTATATCAACTTCATTATATTATATGATTCTCACAAAGACATTTTATCGAGCAGGTGGTATGCATACTTTCATAACAACATATTTGAGTTCAATTTTATTTGCAAATTCAACAATTAATGGTTGAAGAAATGGTCCCATAAAACATACCATTTTGTGCAAAAGCATACAATCTGCTCAAACTTTATTACATCTGCCCATAAATTTCACAAAACCTAAAATAACATTCACAAACAATGCAATTAAGAATGAACTTGACGTTATACGCTTATACCTTTATACAGTTTCCTGTATAATCAAAAAATGGCATCAGAAATGTCATTTTCCTTGCCAATTTCCCATGTCCACTCTACAACATAAAACCATCAACCAATTAAAGAAACCCAATGCTGAAACAATTTCTTTTTTCACGCAATCATTAGTAAAATAGACAGCCGCCGAAAGGTATAGAGCATCAATTTGCAACTATAATATATAAAATGTTAATCCCAACTAAATTTTTAAATAGAGACTCCATCTGTACTTAATATTAATGATAAAAGAATAAGAAAAGAGCACTAATAAGAATGAAAAAATTAAATACATATAGAGTGGTAGAAAACAAAAGAATTATAATATTTGATTTACCTCCGGCTTTGATTCAGATTCTTGAAATATCTCAAATTTCCTGGACTTTGATCATTAGCATCCACATCAAGAGGTTTTGAATTTGATTCATCTATAGTTTCCTTCCACTCAGTTTGAAAGAAAGGATCTGATGCAAAACCATTGTTCACCGTGTGTGATCCACCAGGAGCTCCATTTGAAAAAAAAAAAAGAGTGCATACAAATTTGGGCTTTTAGTTTCTTTTCAATAAATCAATAACAAAACACAATAATGAACTAATTAACAACAACATTCAATTAAAACATTGTTCACCGTGTGTGATCCACCAGGAGCTCCATTTGAAAAAAAAAAAAAAGAGTGCATACAAATTATGGCTTTTAGTTTCTTTTCAATAAATCAATAACAAAACACAATAATGAACTAATTAACAACAACATTCAATTAAAACAACACAAGAAGCACAAAAAACTTACAATTCGCCGAAACCCTAGATAGTTGAGAATCTAAACACAGTGCCGGAACCCAACCCTAGCGATTACTTGTCTTCAAGGGATCAGAAAGATCTGAACACAGTGCATGTGTTTGTTCATGATTTATATTTTAAGCGATTTCACATAGCCAAGAAATTAGATATATTACTTTGTTATGATCCCCTTCAAAACCTAGCCTGCAATGTGGTTCATGAACACTTTGTGTTAGATCTTGAGGTAAAATCATAACCAATCGAAACAAACCCTAAACGGGAAAAAATATAAATATCAATCTAACCTGGATAATTAGATTGGAGACAAATAGCAGATGATGAGATCCAGGGAATGAAGGTCGAGTGAAGAGGAAGAAGAGATCTGAAAGTTGGTTATAGAGAGAGAATGATGGAAGAGAGTGAAGAATGGTTTTAGGTGACTATATTTGAGAGAGAGAGATGAAGGTTTGAAATTAGAGGTTGAATTTTGAAAATGAAGTCAGTAGTGTATTTGAGAGAGAGAGGTTTAAATTTTGAAAATGGAGCCAAAACTATATTTGAAGTTTTTTATAATAGATAGATTTATTTATATACATTAAGATTTAAAAAGATTTAAAAAGACTTGGGATTTATGACATCAGCGGAATGACATCAGCGGAGCTTATGTGGCATCCAATGTGGCATACCTAATATGATGACACATAAGCAAAGTGAGGTCATGCTCTAAGCTCCTTTTATAGATAGTATAGATTATGATGTACTAGATCCGAAAATTTAGCTAGGTTTTGTGTATTTCGGGCATGTTTGGGTAAGCTTTTAGAAACAACTTATTGACTTATTGGCTTCTTGGAAAAGTCAGGATTTTGTGACTTATTGGCTTTTTCCCATCACATACACCCTCTTTGCCAAACATCATTTTAGAGCTTATGACTTTTCAAAAAGCCAATAAGTCAATAAGTTGTTTCAAAAAGCTTACCCAAACATGCCCTTCACCCACGATTTTTGCCTACATTACGTATTTTGTGGAGTGCATGTTTAATGACAACCAATCACATTTTCGGTTGTCGCTATCGAAGATAGTTACACCTTTTGTGGAATTCACTACCCCTCAACAATAATGGGTAACTATTGAGTATATGTACCAAGTGACAATAGGTAATTCAGCAATTCATTCACGCAATATTCTCTCTGTCTCTCTTACATCTTTTATTATTTCAATTAAAGTAATACTTATTTAAACGTCGGAGGATGATTGAATATATACATCCATTGATATGATAAGGATATCGTGGTTCTATATTGCATGTTGATATGATAATCCCACTCAAGAGAGTTAAGAGATCATTTCCAAAGGAGTGTCTACTAGATACAATTAAATAATGAAATTTGTTTTTTCATATTAACTAGTAAATAGACTTGCACTTTGCGGTGGCATTAGCGTTGTATAATTTTCAAACAACTTTGCTAATACGACTAATATGCGAATTTAGGCCCATGGCATTATAGCCTAGTGGCATTTTGGAGGTGAGACAAGGTTTAGGGACCATTAGGTCTTGGGTACGATCCCCACGCATTTCCTACGGAAAATGGTGTCAGAAATTTTAATTTTTCTAGTAGTGACAAGGGTGTTTTTCCCATATTTATTGGGTTTTCTCTTAAATTAGTGTATTTACATTATTGTCTAGTGGAGATGGATATGATCGGATGATTCCGTAGGTGGCATGATGATATTCCAGTGGTCCGTCAGCTATCCAAATTGTCAATTTAGAATGACCAAACAAACATAAATTATTCAAAACGCACAATAAACCATTCATTCCTGCAAGCACATCTACGTTAACTTCGTCATTTAAGCCAACAAAAACAAGAATACCTGTATGATGGAGCTAGTTTTTTTTTTTTTTTTTTTTTTTTTTTTCTGTCATCATATCAATATCATTCCACAGAAACCAACATTTTTTATTGTCTCGTGATGGTTGCTAAAATGGTAGTCTACCACTGTCCAATGGAAGAATTGATCGAGGCGTGAATACCGTTGCTAACTTATGTCATACCATTCTTTCAAATCAAAGCATGTATGATCAAGGGGATACATTTCATACGCTATTTCTAAATGAAGAGAACCTTCTTTTCTAAAGCATTTCTAGGATTTTTTCTTTGCTTTATTTGTGACAAGGTAAGACGTCTTCATTAGCCTGGTTGGATGGGCAGGAGACAACCTGACAAGAGAGCAGAAGATGAACATCACCCAGAAGGAAGAATAATATATTCACAAAAAATAGAAAATGAAACAACCGAATGGTGAAACTATTAACATAAAGTTTCTTCATTCATTTATTAATTTGGAGTTATCATGTCGAGTGAATCAGCTCACGAAAAACTCCATGCAAAGTCAAGGTTTTAAAGCACTAAAACAAATCAATAAGCATCTCTAAATATAGGAATCAGTAAACTAAAAAAAGCAAAGAAAAGAGAAAAAACATTCCCAGAAATGAAACAGGTCAGGTGGGTCATAAATAAAGGGGTAAATTACTTTTTTAAATCTCTGTGTTTTAGTGGTTTTAACTAGTTGAATCCAAAAGCAAAAAGTTTAACGACCTGAGTCCCTATAAGCATTTTCATTAACCATTTGAGTCCTTTTGAGTCCAAATTTTAACCTTTTGAGTCCAATTTTTTGGACTCGGATCGTTATAAAATGAACAAAATTGGACTCAAAACGTTATAAAATAAATGGCTAGGGACTCAGAGTGTTAAACTTTTTGATTTTGGACTTAAGTGGTTAAAACCACTAAAACACAGCGACTTAAAAAGTAATTTACTCTAAATAATGTAATCATCAATAAACTTAAAAAACATAGAAAAAAAAATACTGGTTCAAAACCTGTTTGAAAAGTCTAAAGCTTTCCTGAAAATGAAACGCGACAAGTGGGTCTAAAATAAAGTAAGCATCGCTAAACTTAAAAATGATAAGATAAAAAATGTTGCCCGTTTAAAATAAACGGATCATGTAGGTCAAAAACAAACTAATCATTAATCATCTTAAAAGGAAAAAAAAAAGTTAACATATTTCCTAACCCAAGTAATTTTACAATTTATGATGCATATTTTAAGGCATAATGATAAAAAAATATATATCATTAAGAAAATAAAGAAACTTCACTAATAAAATAATACATATAGTCAGTGACTAAGTAAATATTTACAGAGGAATTTACCCCCATTTCTTCCTAAACAACTGCAAATAAAAATATAAGAAAAAAGTTTAGTAGCAATGATTGAATAGAAACTCTATTATGATGCATATATTAACGAATAAAAATAAAAAATATCATCAAAAAAATAGGTAAATTTCACTACAAAACATATATATAATCAGTGAAATATACCTTTAAAATGAAAACTAAAAAAATATAGAACTCAAAAACTAAGAAATCAACCCAAATTTAAATGTGATAACAATCTGAAGCATCCATCAAAACTATCGTTCTACTTTTATAAACAAATAATAATATAGTCAGTAAAGTAGAAAATCAAAAGCTTTCCTTGAAAAGAAAAACAGAAGGCGTTAAGTGAGTCATAAATATATCAATCTTATAAGAAAGTCAAAAACATTCTAGTGCTCCATCAACAATAATATCAAACGTGGTTCCTTCCAAGACAAGGCGGTTAACGTGATCATCCGTACAACATGTTGGAGGATATGAAAGGCGCGGAATGAAGTTATCTTCTCGGACAACAAGGTAAGGATAGCTAAAGTTATGGAAGATGTTAAGTCTTTAGCGTATATTTTGATAAAAAATTGCTCTTCAAGTATGGTTCTCGAATAGATCGAAGTTCAAAGGGTTAGAATGGAAGGATTGGTACTCTTTTGTAAATATGTAATTCTGTTGTAGTTTTGTTTGGTCGGCCCGGTTTGGGTCGGCTGTTGTTAATGAAGTTTACTTTTCAAAAAAAAAAAAAGTAAAAATTATATTGGTGCTTGTTTCAGTTGTAATTTGACATTATGTTTTTTTAGCTTCTTGCTAGTTTGTAAAATAAAAAAAGATTTGGTGAACCTTCTGGCTAAATTTCTAATAAAAAAAAGATTTGTAAAATAAAAAAAGTTTCTAAATCCTATAAAATAATAACCCTCAGCAACTACCATTTAATCAAACCAAAAAAACAAACGCCAAAAATACTACTAAATATCACTCACTGCAAAAAGCCAAAAACTCAAAAAAAATCAAAGATGGCTAATATGCTATCTTGGATATTCAGTATTGTTTTTCGTGAAGTTTCACTGAATGGATTGTTTGCTGAGAGGAGTAACTCAGAAAGTTTTTGCAGCATGAGATGGACAATTCTACAAGAAAAAGATACTGATGACAATCGAATGTCATTTTGTGTTCTTTGTTCTTGAATAAGGCTTAGATGAGGAAAAGAGATCAATGACACTGAAGAGTGCCATGATTATAAAGATAAAGATGACGATGAAGAAAAAGCGAAAAACCCACCCACACGTCATAGATCTATGTACCCAAACATCCACAAAAAGCCACTTCAACAGACGAGCATGCAAAATAATCAAACCAATGGGTTTGTTAAGTTTTACATAAAACGTCATATATTTGGTGACAGTTCTTGTACTATTAAAGAAGAGAGAGACTGATGACAGTGAAGATTGTGAAGAGAGATCCGATTATGATTTTTAATTTATTTTCTTCGCTTCTATTTTTTTCCCCTGTGATTGTGATATAATCTTACAATTGTAAAACGCCAAGTTACCACAAACGCCAAAATGTATATAAAAAATAATAGAACAATGGGCCATCTTGTTTAAAACGCCTTGAAAAAACGCCATTCAGATAGATTCCTAACCACCCTGGGGTTCCAATGGCATACGATTTGAAAACGCCATAAACTCCATAAACGCCAAAATGTTAATACGATGAAACCATTAAACGCCATTAATTATTGAATTTGATTAATGCCAAAAATCTTAAAACCCAAAAAATAAAACAAAATTGGGAAAAGCGGAACTAGAAAAGCAGAAGATAAAAGGACAAAAAAGCCCATCCGCCCTTCTCTATGCTGCGTGACACGTGTTGGGCCAGGATGTGTTCTCGCCGTTCTCACACTTTTGAACGTTTTCTCCTGATCCCGTTTCCATACATACATACATACATACATACATACATACATACATACATACATACATACATACATACATACATACATACATACATACATACATAAAAAGGTTAACCGAACTCTCCTGATGATAGCTATTGTTTCTCCTGCCACTTATTATCTCAAGAACTAGAATTCCAAAGCTAAAAACATCAGATTTTACTGAAAAAAGTCCTTGCATTGCATACTCTGGAGACATATAGCCACTACAATCATATCATGTAATTTAGATAAATGAAACAAATTAATAGTAGTTGTGTAAACACACAGTGAACCATACTTACTATGTCCCGACAACTCTACGTGTTTTAGATTCAGCTTGATGCCCTCCAAATATTTTTGGCATTTCGAAATCGGAAATTTTAGGGTTCAAATTTGTATCTAGCAAAACATTGGTTGCTTTTAGATCCCTATGGATAATCCTCAGCCTAGAATCGTGATGAAGATATAGCAGTCCATGAACAACTCCCTGAATGATCTGAACCGTTTTTTCCAATCTAAAAGAATTGCCTTTTCTTGATCTAATTTTGAAACCATTCCATTGAATATATTTCAGAACTTGTAGAACTTTAGAAAACGAGCCAGTTAATTTTATTTTGAAAACTTAATTGTAGTTTAGAGGACAAACCGAAGATGAAAGAATCCAACACTTTGTTTGGTAGGTATTCATAAACTAACATCGTTTCTTCCTTACAGAAACAATATCCCAAAAGCCGTACTAGGTTCCTGTGTTGAAGTTTTGCTATCAACGTTACTTCGTTCTTGAATTACTTCATCCCTTGACCTGAACTTTGTGATAATCTTTTGACAGCAATTTCCAACCCGTTTAATAGCTTACCCTGAGTTCCGTATTAGTTACAACAGTTATATTTACCCGTAAAGATCATGGTCATTACCAAGAATGACAATACACTTCCTTATCGACAAAGCCAAACCCACTACTCCAAGCTTGTTTGAAGGAGAAAATTTTCCAGTTGCTTCAGCGGTTTGTAACACCCCGCGTTTCCAAAGTCAAAGTACAAGTCAAAGTCAAAGGAAGAAAAGATTGCTAATTTCGATCTGTCACTCTTTGCTTAACTATTGATTGTACACCTTGACTTGTAATCGAATTCTTTTATTTGTTTGTTTTAGTTGTATTATGTGGAGTTTCTATAATAATCACAGTTTAATCGATGGTAATCGCTAATCTAATTGTCGCTTTATCGCTAATCGCATCATTATCGCATCGTATTGCAGAACCTATGATTTCTGTATATTGTTTTACGTGTGTGTGTGCTACTTATGTGTTACTTGTACATGTTTATACTATGTTTACGGTGAATAATCGAAACGCAATCGTAACTCTATCGCAACGCAATCTAATCGCAAACGCTAAACGCAAGGTTAATTATGTTGTTATATGATTACTTGTATTATTTGTGTGACTATTATTAATCTATCGCATCGCTTAATTGACACTCGCTCAAACGCATCGCAACGCTTAACGAACAAAACAAAACGTCGAAACCTAACTCGCGGCAACCTTCGATCGAATGACCATTCGATCTAATGGTCATCCGTACGGATGACCATCCGATCGGATGGCCATCCGATCCGTTACACTGCGCCACTTTCCTCTTTTGGAACCCTATAAATAGCACCTGTCACATCACAAACAGTGATACCCATGGCATTATAGCCTAGTGGTATCTTGGTGGTGGGATAAGGCTTATGACCATTAGGTCATGGGTTCGATTCTCACAAAGGGGGTTTTTCCCAGTTTTATTGGGTTTCCTTCTGAATTGGTGTATAGGCATTATTGCCTAGTGGAGATGGATATGATCGGGTGGTTCTGCTGGTGGCACGATAATACTCCAGTGGTCCGTCAGTGATCCAAATTTGCCGTTCAAAAAAAAAACATCACAAACAGTGATGTGACAGCTCTGGTATGACTCTTCAACTTCTCAGGCCTTTCTCCTTCGATTTCTCGCGATTCTTGTAAGTTTTCAACTCAAATCTAGTACATCCATCATCTACACACACTTCTTCATCATTTTCACCTTTGAATCTTAACTTTTCATCGTGAAATTGGCTGATTTGAGGTGTTCTAGGATGATGTCATCGTGGGATTCTTATGAACTTCAAGATTCGGCCTCATTCCACCAAGAACAACTCAGATCTAAAGGATTTCAACATGATTTAACACTGATTTCGCATAGATCTAAACATTTTTGAGGTTAAAAAGGATTGAAAGTTGTTTTCTCAACTTTCTTTCAACTCTTTTACACTCATGCTCTCAAAACCGATAGAATCGGAGCTCGTTCAGGCCTTCTACTCGTTTTCTAGTGAAGTGTCGGTCTGAGATCTGATTCCTATCAAAGAGACAACCGATTCCGGGTTGAACATGAACAAACCGTCACGAACAGTTAACTGATCGGACTGGGTGATTCCCATCCGATCAGATAATCTGGACTTGGTGGGGTTCCTGTTGTTTAACACGTTGTCATACCGTCTCGATCAAACCGCAAACTTTTCGAAACTTAACAAAATTTTCCAAGTTTCAAACGACCAGATTGTCGAACAGATTTTCGTCCGATCAGATTGCCATCCGATCGGATGACATTGGGTCTTCAATACTTAAACAATTTTCAACATTTTCAAGACACACTCAAATCCAGCGAATGGTCATTCGATCGGAAGACCATCCGATCGAATAACCATCCTGCTGTGAACTTGTTCTCCAAGAAATGTCTCGCTGGACAGAACACCATCCGATCGAACGACCGTTCGATCGAACGACCTGAAAGGTAGAGATGCTTCTCTGTTTTTAAAATGCTACAACGAAAACTTCAAAGCCATTATACACAAACACATCCTTCCCAAACGAATGTCAATCCGACCGAATGGCCATCCGACCGGATGACCATCCGACCAGATTATCATTCGACCGAATGACCATCCGTTCGGATTGTCATCCGATCGGATGACCATTCGTCACTCAGTCACTCATCACCGTTTAACGCGTCGTTCATCGCTTATGCTATCGTTCTGTAATCAGGCTAACTTTCCAGCGCTCCCTTCAATCCAATAGAGTGTTTATTTACTAAACACAATCAGTGAGTATACTCGAACCCTTTTTGCTTTACGCACTTTTGGGTGTTACACACGTTACGTATTCAAATCACAATCGACACACAATGCAAACACTTTTATACGGTGACCGTTATTGCATGTTATATGTGTTACTCGATGAATGCTTGTATGTTATGTTTACACAGTGATTGTTGCGTGACACCTTAGCAACGATAGTACTATAGCCTTGTACTCGGACTACTTGGCCTTCTACTCGGACTACTCGGCCTTATACTCGGTGAGATTTGAACTTCAAACATATTTCATTTTAAATTATACTCATTTTGACATAAATTATGCTTCTTTTAACATATATATAATATACACCAATTAATTTTCTTTATATTTATCATGTCCGCATACTTGATGTGGTCTAAAATATACATATTTTATATAATTATTCCTATATTTTTTAGTGGCTTTACGGTTGTTTTTTTTATTAAAATCCACTCGTAGTTGGTTCGTGGTTGAAGTTTGATGATTTTAGTGAAAACCAAGCTAAAACGATAAATTCTAGAAAAACTGGTTTAATTAATTTGGAATTAATTGAGAAGTATGAATTAGTTATAAGATATTTACATGTCAACGTAAAATAATAAATCAAAAGAATTGAATTGACTTTATTACTACTAATTAGTTTGTGTTCATATGGCAGCTTAAATGTAATTATGCAAGAGATAAAGAGGAGAGGGTTTACATGTCCACGTAAAATAATAAATTAAAATAAAATGTTGTTTTTCCCTCTAGCTCAAAATTACGATTCTGCCCTCAGCTCAAAATTACGTTTTTGCCTCCAGTTCAAAATAAAATTATGGTTTCCCCTAGCTAAAAATTGTTAGCTGTCTGTTACTTCCATATTGGACCAACTCATTTTTTATTTAATTTTATTCCCAGTTTAAAATTACGCTTTCGTCCTTCGTTTAAAATTACGTTTTTCCCCACAGCTCAAAATAAAATTACAATTTTGCCCTAGCTCAAAATACGCTTTTGCCCTCGGTTCAAAAACTCTTTTTTTAATTTTGTTCCCAGTTTAAAATTAAGGTTTCGCCCTCCGTTTAAAATTACGTTTTTGCCCCCAGTTAAAAATAAAATGTTGTTTTTTCCTCTAGCTCAAAATTACGTTTTTTCCCACAGTTCAAAATAAAATTATGTTTTCCCGCTAGCTCAAAATTATGATTTTGCTCTCAGTTTAAAATCATGATTTCGCCTCTTGTTCAAAATATAATTCTGATTTTGCCATCTGTACAGACATACATGTTATGAGAGAGAAATATTTGCCTTATTGCCCCGCAACGTGGGCGGGGCAAAAACTAGTTAGAAAAAAAAAAGTATAAGTGGGCAATTGGTCTTGGTTGGGTGGCACGAGAGAAACCCAAATTGCAATGTTTGTTTTGGATCATGATTTAATTATGCAAGTGGGCTGCACTTGTCTTTTGGGCCATGAGTGGCTGGTCCAAGAATCATCACAACAGACGGCAATTAATAAGACATCAGGCGACAGAAGGGGATCATGATCCTCCTTATTGTTTTCGAAAGGGGGAGTTGACGGCAGCAAGTGACATAGGCGACAAAGAGAAGGGAGGCGATCAAGAAGGTGATTGGTTCGAGTTTCAAAGCCGCGATTCAAGATTCGGGTTTGGTTTGCAATTTATTATTTTTTTTGGTTTTGTTAGACTTTGTGTTTTACAAACTATTAAATATGATTTGCTTATCGTTTGAGACTCGTTTCTTTTTCTTGCCGATGTTTTTTGGCTAAATTTTTCATGCTAACTAGGCCTAGATGAACTATGATTTAATGTTTTGACTATGTGGTTTTGACTAATGATTAAATTGGGATGATTTACATATTCCTGTTTTGTGATGTTTATGAATTTGTGTGCTTGTCTTGGTTGTAATTGGTTGTTTGGTTAGGTGATCTTGTTTGTCTGGTCTGGAACTATTTAGATCATTCTAGGTTCGTTAATTTATTAGGTTTTCGGTCTAGAGCTTGAGATTAGAGATAATTCAAGTTTAACTAAATTAATTAAAATCAACTGAGTATAGTGTGCATCCTTTTCTAGCAACTCTAGCGACGAGTCAGGATTGCTAGGTTATTAGCTAGGCGTTGTTTGGTACTTTGGGTGACCGATAGCTCGGATCCGGCTACTTATTCGCGTTTACGATTTCCTAGGTTTTCAATTATTTAGCAGGTTTAGCTTCATGACCGGAGGATTTTAGCACCATAGTTGTTTTTAATCTGATAGTCGTGGGATTCGGTATCGATAGCTCGAGTCGTTTCCAATTTAGCACTTCATCACTTTGTTCCATCTTCTATTTTGGTTGATGTAACGCCCCAAAATCCGAATGTTTATATTTGTCGTGTGTTCCTATATGACACGTCATGAAATAAATAACTAGGCTATTTAACCTAGTTAAATGTATGGTAAAAATTATTAAAAGATGGAAGTAGTGCACGTTATGTTAAGTGCCAAACATGAGGGGTTAAATGGAACAAGTTAGAAGTTGAATTATTAAAATGAAAGTTCAACACACACTTCGTGTGTGTTCACGAACGTTCAGGAGCTCCAAAGAGCTCTAACCCTAAACTCAACTAAATCACCAAATTGAAGGGTGAATCGAATCTCAAATTCAAGAAGGAACACGGTTTAATGATCACCTTCACGAGGGGATCATAAGGTATGTCTTAAATCTAAGATTGGTGATCATGTGTGAAGTGGGTTATGTTCAAATCCGTGAGTTAATATGAAATTGATCATGTACAAGGGTTAGAATCATCGTATAGAACATGGGTTACGTATGGTTTGTGTTAATTTGATGATTAGGGGTGAAACCCGTTAGTTAGGGTGAAGATGATGACTAGAATCATCACCTATGTCCAAGTCTTGTGGAAAGATTGATGTATTATGTGGGAATGATGAATTCTTGTTAGATGAATTAGGAGAAATATGATGATGATATATTTGATGTTTATTTGGGAATGATACATGATGATTAGTAGTAGGATTTGATGGGTTATGTATGAGTTTAGAAGAATTTATGCATGAATTAGTTGTACGTTATGCTTAAGAGGTGGTACGCACACCAAGCGTATGATAAAATGTATCTAGTGTCGTCCGTAGAGTCGATTATGATGTTACGAGTATATATGGTGATAAGTCGATAGTTAAATATGGTTAAAAGTTGACTCTTGAAAGTCAACCAAGTATAAGAAACATGATTTGACTCGTTTTCGTAAAGGTAGGACTGTAGGAAGTAGTATGGTACATGTTATAGCAATACGTGTTAAATGTACTGACATGATGAATTACATGAGCTTAAACGGATATGGACATGATTATATGAGTTATGTTTGTTAGAAATGACTAATGAAAGTTTAGTGTGAAATATGCGATTTATATGATAGTTAACATGTACAAATGAGTATGCTAATAAGGGCGTGATTTTGATGAAATGGAAGTAAAGGAATCACGTCGAGACGGGCTCAAGCACGAGGTGTTAACGGGTCAAGAAGAAGCAAGGAAGCGGATACGAGCATGGACGCATAAGGTAAGTGATTTCCGGAATCACTTCTTAGTTTATTTAAGCAAAGTTGTGTACTAGTTATTTATGCATGATAATTGAAGTCTAATAAGGTTTGATTATATATAAGTGTGGATTTTCGTTAAGTAGACCATACGGGTCAAAATAATGATTTATTGTAATACGGAATGGTTGCATAAGTAATGACGACGGTATGATAACCGGGTAATGGATAAAATTGTACGTAAGCATGCTAACCGAGTAACGGTGATGCGGGTTAATGGGCAAGAGGTTCGGTAGGAAATTACGAGTAAATGAATAAACAATTTCATAGATGGAAATTGTACTATCTAATGTTCAATTACGTAATAATGAATGAGTTTAACGCATACCGGGTATCGGGTGCGTAAACCACAAGTACGAAACTCCGGATAACGTAAAAGTATTATGGTTATAAGGTTCATGTAAGTTTTGGGCTAAAAGGAATGAGATGTTTGATGAAAACATGAACGGGTCGAATAAGTGAAAGCGGGTATATAAAGCCGAGAGCGTTAAGTGAATATTTTCCTTAAACCGGATGTTGGATTTCAAGTTCATATGATAGAATGTGAATTTACAAGCATGTAGGAAGAAACGGGAGGTTAAACGGGTAAACGATTCAAAAGTTATGCGCGTTTTAGTGCGTACGGACGACGAAACGGAACTGCAGAAAAATGCAAAATCTAGAGGGCGTCGCCGACGGGCTCTGTAATGTATGTACGTATGTAGATATGCATTTATGTATATGTGAAGATACGTATGTGTATATGCACGTATGTAGAGACGTAGTAATGTATGTGCGTATGTAAATGTGTATGTAGATGTGTGTTTGGTATATATGAAGGTACATATGAGTGTATGCATGTTTGTAGAGATATAGGAAGGCATGTACGTATGCATATGTGTATGTATGCATGTAAGAATGTATGTACGCGTGATTTAGATACGTTGAGTAATACGTTA
Organism: Helianthus tuberosus; assembly: GCA_030545235.1. Taxonomy (NCBI): domain Eukaryota; kingdom Viridiplantae; phylum Streptophyta; class Magnoliopsida; order Asterales; family Asteraceae; genus Helianthus; species Helianthus tuberosus. The sequence goes on from CM060416.1 coordinate 127,279,193, forward strand.
TTAATAGTGTGCCTTGAGAATGAAAGGTAATGCAGGTACATTATTGAAGCCTCACCAGGACATGGATACGCAGATGAAATGCTTAAAGTTATAAAGATAACGAAATGGGAAGTGTACGAGATTGAATCTTGTTTATGTATTGTATACTAATATTATGAATGTATGTGGTGAGTGCAGGTTGTATGAATCGCAGGCGGTTATCACGAGGAATAGAGATCGAAGATCGGGTCACAAAGTAGATTGTACGGGGATAATTGAGTATGTACTTTAGTAAACATGACTTATACCTTATTTTTGTAAAAGATTCATATTAAAACGAACTTTCAAGTAAGTTAAGACGTTTGTAATGAAAGAAATTTTATGGCGCGTATTTCCGCTGCGTCTTTTCAGTTAAAGCGTGTTAGGGTCTTACAGTTGATCATCCTTAGCGGGAGGTTTTCTGGGTAGATTCGGAGCTTTAACCATTGGTCAGGACTAGAGGTCATGGGTTGGTCATAGGGATTCGAAGTCTGGGTAGTTCTTTCTCATCATTGTTTGCTCCCCGTCACTCATCCATCTTGCTTGCTTGTTTTGTTCTCTCATTTACTCACTTTAGTAGAATTAGAAAAAATCCTAAAAACACAAATTAAAACCAGTTAAGTAATTAGTTGAGTCAGAGTCTAGTTTAGCGTCGCTAGTGTCTCGTGAGTTCGATACTCGGACTTCATTAGGGTTTACTACGTACGATAGGTACACTTGCCTGTCAGTGGTCTAGCATTTAGAGAGTCTTAGTTTATAAATTTAAAACTAGGGTGTCTAGATTAGGTTAGTTTTTATAGACCATAATTCAGCACATCAAGTTTTTGGCGCCATTGCCAGGGACACTTAGGCGATTGCGTTATTAGCTTTGACTGATCTTATTTGTTTAATTGGTCTTATTTGTAGTTTGAGTCTTAGGGTTTGTGTCTAGTAGTAGTGTGTCTAGTCGTTTTTGTAAATATATTTTTATTAGTTAATTTTTTTATATATTTTTTATCATGTGTTTTATCTGTAGAGGCCCCCATTACACCAAATATTGTCCAAACGATTCGGGGTGTTCTATGGATTTCGATGCTAACCCTCTTGTGCAGCCATAGTCATATCAGTCTTGGAATTGGCAACCAAAACAAACAACAGAGGACTTACGTTACTGGGTTAAGGCTGCTAAGGAAGAAAGAGAAAGGAGGATTCAAGCCGCACTTGATAGTTTAAGATCACAGAGCTTGAAGAGCCAAGGCCGTTACACGTATGATGTGAATGGAAATTATCTAGGATATCAAACGGCCGATGGTGAGATGGACTATGCAATTTTAGATCCAGGGGGAGAAATGTGCATTGAGAGTCCACTGCAAGGTAAATATTACGATTCTACTTTTAATTATTATAATTCTCATGAATCAGATTTACCCTTGTCTTGTGAGGATGATGTCGTGCAGGTTTCACATTTTGAGCCCTTGTATGAGGAAGATGAGGATCACACGCATGAACCGGAGACGATAATGGGCGTTGAAGTCCCACCTCCGATTCAACAAGTCGTTAATTCCAGCTATTGGTGTCCCACGCCATGGAATATCGATGATGGCTTTTGGAGTGATGATGAGGGGGTAGTAGAAGAGGCAGAGTTAGAGGTGCCCGACTACACCGCAGTTGAAAAAATTGAAGAAGTTGAAAAAGAGCTACTTGACAAGATGGAGGATGAGAAAGGTGAGCATGTACCATCTTGGGAGGAGGATTTTGGTGATGAGTTGGTAGGGTTGCCAACTCTTGAAGATGAAGAATTTGACCCGGTTGGTGATCTCGCTTATCTAGAGACGTTACTTGTAGAGACACCGACCATGGAGATCAAACAGATACCAAACGTAGAAGAAGAGAAAGTGGCTGACGAGTTTGATAGCTGGCCCGTGAAGGATTTAGATGTTGGATTGCCACACATACCAACAAGAACACGGGAGAAGGCTCGAAGGAACTTGGATCAACATATTCTGAGTATTCAGAGATGGTGTAAACAGAAGCAAAGGGAGAAACTAAAGTGCAGAGACAACCATCTTCCTCATTACATGCATCGTATCAGGTTTGGTCCAGGTAAATTTAAATTTAAATTTTGGTGGTCTGACAGGTTTGAGTATCCTAAAATCTTTTCTAGTTTCATCGTTAACTTTTTAATAAATAATGATGAACAATTAGAATTAAACGGGTTAGACCAGGGTTGGATAAAGGAGAAACCTCCTGATTAAATTCAAGTGTGGGGAGGTTTCATAGAGTTTGTATAGATTCGTAGTTTTTGTATATTGAGTCTAAGTTAGTATCGTTTGAGTCGTTTTTTTTAGAGTCGGTAATGCTTTGGTTTTGCTTGTTTTTGTTTATGCAGGTTTGAATCGTACCACCTGTACTTAATCTCCATTCGGGTGATTTCGGAGCTGTACACCAATTTCAAGGAATTTACCAAGTGTACTAGTCAGAGTCAAAGCCGATCGCGAATGGAATGCTATACGATCGAGCTGGATTGGACGAGACCTCGGGAGCTTACGCGTCATAAAACCAGCTAAGTCCTTTCCAATTTGCCCTTAGTCTTTTTATTTCTTATTTATTTTTAGTCTTTTGAGTCGGTTTTCATCCTACATTGGGGGCAACGTAGAGTTTAAGTGTGGGGATGGGAAACTATGTCTTTTTAGGTAGATTTGAGTCAAAAAAAATGAAAAAAATGAAAAAAAAATCAGAAAATCGAAAAAAGTAAGTTTGTTACGAGTCCCAGTCCTTTAACGCATAGAAAACAAAAGCCTTTTCAAAGCGTCGGTCAAAAGCGGTTTAATTGTCGAATTTACGAGTCGAGAACGCATGTTTCTTTAAGTTACGGGATAGTAGGTTGACCGAATCGGTTTCTGGGAGTAAAAGGTTTTGGGATGCCTAGGATAGTGGATGGAGCCGTAGAGTTAATTGGTTGTGCATTGTCAATATCGGTAGCCCTATTTTCCACCTGATAGTGAGATTTGAGCCTTTATATGTTTCATATATATATGATCACTATTTTCGTTTCATGTGTGTTTACCAACTTTGTTGCATTGCTTTAGAACTTGTGCGTTTTGATACAGTTTGAGACCTTCGGTTAGGATTTGACATGGATGTGATAGAGGCATTAGGATCACCCCTATTTGTGTAGCCTTCGTGTTTGACCCGTTTCACCATTACCCTTAGATACCACTTTGAGCCTAAAACCATTCGTTTGTTACCCATTGTTGATAACCGGATCGTATTGTGTTACTGTTATCTTTATCTTGAAAATGAAAAAAAAAAATATGAAAAAAAAAGAAAAAAAAAAAGAAAAGAAAAAGAAAAAAATAGAATAAAGTTGTGGGTCGAAATGACCAATATGTTAGTATTTGTTTCGTGCTTATCCGGTTTATCGTGTGATTATGTGCTTAGCCACTTATCCCCCCGCCCCCCCCCCCCCCCCAAAAAAAAGAACCTTACCATTAGCCCTTACCTACCCAATAAAGCCCTCTTGATCCGTGTTAAATTCTAACATTTAGGTGGAGATCTGATTGACGTACAAGCTTATTATAGTATGTTTCATAGTTCGGTTTTGAGAGTTCACTCGAAATATTATATATATTAGCCGAGAGATGAGTGAAATTGTTAGTGGTGTTGACATTGCATAATTGATTGCTTAAAGGTAAGAAAAACTTGATTAGGTGGGCCCGTTTTCATTTAAATATTACGATTCGTCAACCTTTTGAACGTTGTAAGTCTTGTGAAACCGCTGTGTTTAATGATTTCGTAGTTCGCGTTATAATTTGTTTGAGACTTGCATTATTGTTAAGTGTTTAAGTTGGACATGGTGCTTAGGATTTTGCTTAGGGGCAAGCAAAAGGTAAAGTGTAGGGATATTTGATGTGGTCTAAAATATACATATTTTATATAATTATTCCTACATTTTTTACTGGCTTTACGGTTGTTGTTTTTTTTTATTAAAATCCACTCGTAGTTGGTTCGTGGTTGAAGTTTGATGATTTTTAGTGAAAACCGAGCTAAAACGATAAATTCTAGAAAAAAATGTGTAATTAATTTGGAATTAATTGAGAAGTATGAATTAGTTATAAGGAAGTTACATGTCCACGTAAAATAATAAATCAAAAGAACGTGGAATTGAATGGACGTTATTACTTCTAATTGGTTTATGTGTTCATATGGCAGCTTAAATGTAATTATGCAAGAGACAAAGAGGAGAGGGTGGCCATTAATCTCGAAGAAAATAAAGTTAGACAGGAGCAGTAGGCGACAGAAAGCAACAAGAATTACCCACATATACATTTCCAAATTACCCACATATACATTTCCAAATTAAAGGAATAGTGACACGCAGCTTGTCTGTCATTTCCCTATTAAACCAACCCATTTTTAATTTAATTTTATTTTCAATTTAAAATTATGCTTTCGTCATTCGTTGAAAATTACGGTTTTGCCCCCAATTAAAAAATAAAATTATAATTTTGCCCCTAGCTAAAATTACGTCTTCGCCCCCAGCTCAAAATAAAATTATAATTTTGCCCTTAGCCCAAAATTACGCTTTTGCCCTCGATTCAAAAACTCATTTTTAATTTTGTTCCCAGTTTAAAATTACGGTTTCGCCCTCCGTTTAAAATTACGTTTTTGTCCCCATTTCAAAATAAAATGTTGTTTTTCTCTCGAGTTCAAAATTACGATTCTGCACTCAGCTCAAAATTACGTTTTTGCCTCCAGTTCAAAATAAAATTATGTTTTCCTCCTAGCTAAAAATTATTAGCTGCCTGTCACTTCCCTATTGGACCAACTCATTTTTTATTTAATTTTATTCCCAGTTTAAAATTACGCTTTCGTCCTTCATTTAAAATTACGTTTTTGCCCCCAGCTCAAAATAAAATTATAATTTTGTCCTAGCTCAAAATACGTTTTTGCCATCGGTTCAAAAACTCTTTTTTAATTTTGTTCCAGTTTAAAATTACGGTTTCGCCCTCCGTTTAAAATTACGTTTTTGCCCCAGTTAAAAATAAAATGTTGTTTTTTTCTCTATCACAAAATTACGATTCTGCCCTCAGCTCAAAATTATGTTTTTTCCCACAGTTCAAAATAAAATTATGTTTTTCCCCTAGCTCAAAATTATAATTTTACTCTCAGTTTAAAATCATATTTTCGCCTCCTGATCAAAATATAATTCCGATTTTGCCCTCTATACAGACATACATGTTATGAGAGAGAAATATTTGTCTTATTGCCCCGCAACGCGGGCGGGGCAAAAACTAATTAGAAAAAAAAAAAAAAAAAAGAAGTATAAGTGGGCAATTGGTCTTGGTTGGGTGGCACGAGAGAAACCCAAATTGCAATGTTTGTTTTGGATCATGATTTAATTATGCAAGTGGGCTGCACTTATCTTTTGGGCCATGAGTGGCTGGTCCAAGAATCATCACAACAGACGGCAATTAATAAGACAACAGGCGACAGAAGGGGATCATGATCCTTATTATTGTTTTCGAAAGGGGGAGTTGACGGCAGCAAGTGACATAGGCGACAAAGAGAAGGGAGGCGATCAAGAAGGTGATTGGTTCGAGTTTCAAAGCCGCGATTCAAGATTCGGGTTTGGTTTTGTTAGACTTTGTGTTTTACAAACTATTAAATATGATTTGCTTATCGTTTGAGACTCGTTTCTTTTTCTTGGCGATGTTTTTTGGCTAAACTTTTCATGCTACCTAGGCCTAGATGAACTATGATTTAATGTTTTGACTATTTGGTTTTGACTAATGATTAAATTGGGATGATTTACATATTCATGTTTTGTGATTGTTTATGAATTTGTGTGCTTGTCTTGGTTGTGACTGGTTGTTTGGTTAGGTGATCTTGTTAGTCTGGTCTGGAACTATTTAGATCATTCTAGGTTCGTTAATCTATTAGGTTTTCTGTCTAGAGCTTGAGATTAGAGATAATTCAAGTTTAACTAAATTAATTAAAATCAACTGAGTATAGTGTGCATCCTTTTCTAGCAACTCTAGCGACGAGTCAGGATTGCTAGGTTATTAGCTAGGCGTTGTTTGGTAGTTTGGGTGACCGATAGCTCGGATCCGGCTACTTATTCGCGTTTAGGGTTTCCTAGGTTTTCAATTATTTAGCAGGTTTAGCTTCATGACCGAAGGATTTTAGCACCATAGTTGTTTTTAATCTGATAGTCGTGGGATTCGGTATCGATAGCTCGAGTCGTTTCCAATTTAGCACTTCAACACTTTGTTCCATCTTCTATTTTGGTTGATCATCCTTAGCGGAAGGTTTTTTGGGTAGATTCGGAGCTTTAGCCATTGGTCAGAACTAGAGGTCATGGGTTGGTCATAGGGATTCGAAGTCTGGGTAGTTCTTTCTCATCATTGTTTGCTCCCCGTCACTCCTCCATCTTGCTTGCTTGCTTCGTTCTCTCATTTACTCACTTTAGTAGAATTAGAAAAAAAATCCTAAAAACACAAATTAAAACAGTTAAGTAATTAGTTGAGTCAGAGTCTAGTTTAGCGTCGCTAGTGTCTCGTGGGTTCGATACTCGGACTTCATTAGGCTTTACTACGTACGATAGGTACCCTTGCCTGTCAGTGGTCTAGCATTCAGAGAGTGTTAGTTTATAAATTTAAAACTAGGGTGTCTAGATTAGGTTAGTTTTTATTGACCATAATTCAGCACATCAATACTCCCCGAGTACTCCGATTACTCCCAACTCCCCAGTCGGCCGACTAGGGACCGCCTAGCGACTTTTGCAACACTGGGTGTGACAGATTGGTATCAGAGCCATAACTATAGGGAATTAGACAAGACTCGACCTAGTCCGGGTCGATGTCTTAGAAACGACCTAGTCTATAGTCTAAGTACCAACAAACCGACTTGTGCATACCCAGTAGGAGTTTTGCACGAGCTTACTTGCTATTCACACTCGCACTCGCTGAACACTATTACTGCTAGCCTTAGGAAAGCCGACTAGCATTGCACACTATTTTCGAAAACTGAACAAGTGATTAGATCGAGACTAGGTGTGAAAACCGCAAACTCTCGATTGGATCGCTTGTTCGACGCGCATTTTTACTATAAGCACGAGAATTTGCGTTGAATCAGGAGTGAAATCCGTACTTCGACGAAATTCTCTCTCACTATATCGTGATTCTATCACAAGAACAGGAATGCAGCCGTTAAGTTAGGGGTGAAACCCGAATCTTGATGACTCGTTCCGTTCTCTATTTTGGTTTTACAAAACTCTCACCAAAGTCTCGATGGATTCCAACGACTTGAGTCGCGTGAATAACCGAAAGGATGCGTGCCATTCACTGCAGGACGGTGATAGAGCACAGTCTATTAGGCCAAAACGTGTACTCGAGATCCTTGAGAATAGTCGAATCACTTTGGGAAGTCGACGTCTATCAAGCAGAGACACTCTACTATCGATTCCAAGCTCGCAATCGCTGATTTTTATGTGTTTTGATTCTGAGCCCGCAACCGCTGACTCTGATATTTGTCGCTTTTATGGGGAATTTTATGTGGTTTTTGTTTATTTGTTAGCGTATTGAAATACCGATGGTTTCGATTTAACGCTTCTTGCTCCGCCAAACACACACGAATCACTGCACCGCTAACAAATCGCTCGCTATGCTACTCGATGTGTACTCGTTATTCGCAATCGCTACTCTCGAACGCGCGAACCTGAATTATTAGGTGAATACGTGCATTATATGTAGGTGAATACGTGCAAAATATAGTGGATACGTGCCTCTGTGCTCTACGTGCTTATGTGCTTATGTGTTTACGTGCCTATGTGCTTATGTGCCTATGTGATTACGTGTAAGAAGTGTTCCTGAGCTTTAATTAATAGTGGTGCGTGTGAGGTAAGATTCGAATATATTGTGTCTGAGTCCTGTGACGATGTCTGTTGCAGACAATGTCGTCATTCGGATCACACACTTCTCGCGTAGCCCGAAGAAACTTTGAGGACAAGCGTATCGCCTCTCTGGTAGCAAAACAAATGGCGAAAGTTATACCGCAAATTTTCAGGGAGCTGAATGAAAACGCTAGCAAGTCCTCTAAAGTGTCTAGGACTGATTCTCCAAAAGCTACTTTTAGCTTCAAGTAGTTTAAAGCCTACGGACCCAAGGAATTCACCGGAGAAGACGGGCCTACTCCCATGTTTCAATGGTTCGATTCAATCAAAGTCACCCTGCGCCAAAGCGGCTGTCCCGAAAACCTTCGCACTGTTAACGCCACAGGCGTTTTCCAGTACAGGGCTCTGGACTGGTGGACTGCCAAAAGAAACAAGCGAGGGAATGATGTAGCTTACGTGGGATGAGTTGAAGGACATCATGATGAAAGAGTTCTGCCCTCCCCACGAGCTTCAAAAGTTAGAGGACGAGTTCTGGCACATCAAACAAGAAGGTGGCGACAACGCTGGTTTAATTGCCCGCTTTAAGCAGCTGAGCATAATCTGTCCGGGCCAAGTTACTACCCCCGAGATAACCATCAAGAAATACATCAGTGCTTTACCTGATTGTGTTGTTGATTTCGTGCAAGCCGCGAAGACGACAACTATTGAGAAAACCTTTCTGCTCGCTGCCGAGATTAATGACAAGCGAGTTCGGGCTGGTTACTTCGATAAAGCCGCCAAGAGTCTTCACCAAGTTACCGCTGCTCCCACCGCTGAAACCGCTGCCGCTTCGCAAGCTTCAAAGTCCTCTCGCTCCAAGAGAAAGAACAACAACAACAGTAGCAAGAATTGTGCTGCTACCGCCGCTCCACTTCAAGCTGTCCCCGCTCAACCGCAACCCCAAAACCGCCAAGTAGCGGCACCGGTGACCAATACACCGCCAGCCAAGCGTGCATATACAGGACCTCACCCGCTCTGCCCTACTTGTACCTATCATCATCCTACTGGGATTGCTTGCCGATTCTGTGTTCATTGCAACCTGTACGGCCATTTTACTGCCAACTGCCATACTGGTCCTCGTCAAGCCCTAGCTCAAGCTCAAGGCCAAGCTCCTGCACCACAAGCTCTCGTTCCTGCTCCCAAGGGCTAACACGCAGCTCCTGCCCCCGCAACTCACGCAAGAGCCTGCTTTAAATGTGGTGATCCCAACCACTTTGTAAACATGTGCCCCAACAAAGTGGTGAAGCAAGAGCCACAGCAGCAGCCTCAACATCAGCAACAGCAACCTCAGCGGCAGCAGCAGCCAGCAGCCCGCGAATGTGATTTCAACATCAACGCCCATCAGGCTCAAGCAGACAACAACGTGGTTAATGGTACGTTCCTTGTGAATGGTATATATGCTTCGTGTTTATTTGATACTGGAGCCGATAACTGTTTTGTATCGTTTCAATTCGAAAAGCTCCTTAATCGTAAGCGCGCCCATCTCCCCTCGACGTTCGACGTTGAAGTTGCCACTAGAAGAACCGTTGCTGTCAATTATGTTCTACGTGATTGTACTGATATGTGTGTGGTGTTATATATATTTATGTATATTTTTAGCCCTTTTTACACTTTAGTTAAGTTTTATATTTATAAAACACGATATTTTACTAACACTAGACACACATATGGGCAAGTGCACCCATCGTGAGCGTAGTATAGCGTTGGTAAGATACCGAGGTCGTCCAAGGACACAAGAGCTTTTTAGTACCGGTTTATCCTCAACGTCTAATCAAATCAAAATTTTAGAAAAAGGTTTAAACATGAAAATAAAAACTAAAAATGCTGAAAAATAAAAAATAAAAATAAAAACAGATAAACAAGATGAATCACTTGGATCCGACTCGCCTTTAGTGTAACCTTTGATTATTTCCGCACTTTTGCACTTTTTAAGAGATTATCTTAGTTATAGTAGTAGGCCCCTCTTTTGAAGGTGACGTTACCCTCAACCCAGTAGTTCCAGTCAGCAAGGATACAATCCTAAAGGGTTGGATTATTGAAAGATAATTAATTAAGTTATTAATGCGTAATGTGGTAGGCCCCTCTTTTGAAGGTGACGTTACCCTCAGCTAAGTAGTTTGAGTCAGCAGGGATACAATCCTAAATAGCCGGGTTAATGTTTTAATAGTAGTTTACATATGAGGGGATCAAGAAATTCGAACCCCCGCCATCCAATACCAGTGGGTATTGAAGGAGGTCCTACTAAGCTTAACCCAGGTCCTTGCAGGATCTATACACTGAACAAGGCAAGACTCTTACCAAACCATTCCCTTAACCCCCGACCAGGTAGCCAACAGATCTCCATATAGACCGTGGAGATATGAATGGTGTAAATCTTTTATTTTATATAGACAGTAGAATAACGCCAAGACACCACAGACAAATGATAAGGAAGTTTCACCTTCAAGATAAGAAACTAGTTGTTAACGTCATTAATACATAACCAAATAAAAAGTGCGAAAAGATTAAAAATAAAAAGTATTACACTAAATGCTTGTCTTCACCAAGTGATGTAAGAGACTTAGGCAAACATGGCCTTTGATTGTCAAGAACTCTTACGATCAATCTTGGATCCCGAGACTACTACACACACTCTATGATAGATGATGGATGATGGATGATGGTGGTGGATGTGGGTTATGATGGTGGTGGTGGGTGGGTGAAGTGTGAGAGAGGTGGTTTGTCAAGGGATGAGTTGCAAGTGAGCCAAGCACCCCTATTTATAGCCTGCATAGAAGCCCGGACACAGCCCCGTGTCCATTGGGCACGGCCCCGTGTCCACCCATCTTCTCTTTCTTCATTAATTGCAGTTTGTCTGCATTAGTTGACCACGCACCCGTGTCCGCTGGGCACGACCCCGTGTGAAGAAGCGTATCTATACTATCAAGATTTGCTTGGATTCTACGAATCTTAGCGTTGACCACGGCCCCGTCTTGGCTGGGCATGCCCCGGTGTTGGGTGATAGAAGCTCCTACAACTTTGTCTTTTCTGCAGACACTTGGGCACGCCCCCGTGCTCAATGAGCACGGGGCGTGTTAAGCCTTCTGTTCTCTTGTTTTTGCTTGGGAGATGCTGTCGAGGGGTCGGCCATGCCACGTTTATTCCTTTTCTTGTATTATTGTTAGTTTTAGCTGCATTTTTGCTTCTTTTGTTCATTTAAGCTCTTTTAACTCTGAAAATACAAAAGGAAGAAAAAAAACACACTTTTTCCAACATTAGTACTAAAAAGGGTTAGTTTTATGCCACATTTGATGTAATTTATATGTTGCATTTTGCACACATCAGTACACTTGAACTCAACAATCACGTCTTCCCTATCAATCTTATTCTGATGCAGCTTGGTAGTTTCGATTTCATAGTAGGCATGGATTTTCTTCGCGAAAATCATGCTGAAGTCATTTGCTTCGATTAAATGATTCGTTTCTCGCTCGCTAATGGTGACCAACTTTGTGTTTATGGTGAAGTCACATCGAAGAAACTCCAACTCATGTCGTGTGTCCAGGCTAGCAAGTATCTCTGCAAGGAATACCAAGCTTTCTTGGCACACATTGTAGTAGCGGAGAAAAAGGAAGTTAAGGAAATGGATAAGGTGCCTGTGGTTCATGATTTTCCTAACGTCTTCCCTGACGATTTACCTGGTTTACCCCCGAGTCGTGATATTGATTTTCGTATTGACCTCATTCCTGGAGTCAATCCCGTTGCTAAATCTCCTTACCGTCTCGCTCCGTCCGAAATGCGCGAACTCTCGAGTCAACTACAGGAATTACTTGACAAAGGCTTCATTCGCCCTAGCACCTCTCCTTGGGGCGTGCCAGTCCTTTTCGTCAAAAAGAAGGACGGGTCGTTACGCATGTGCATCGACTATAGGGAGTTGAATAAGCTGACCATCAAGAATCGCTATCCTCTGCCCCGAATCTATGATTTGTTTGATCAGTTACAAGGTGCTACGTGTTTCTCGAAGTTTTATTTATGCTCAGCCTACCACCAGTTATGAATCCAGGAGGAAGATATACCGAAAACCGCCTTCCGAACTCGATACGGCCATTATGAATTCGTCGTATTGCCCTTTGGTTTAACCAATGCACCTGCGGTTTTCATGGATTTACTGAACCGTGTGTGCAAACCATTTCTTGACCGTTTCGTCATCGTATTCATCGATGACATCCTTATCTATTCGAAGTCGAAAACTGAACATGCGCAGCATCTACGTTTGGTTCTCGAACTACTCCAAGGGAATCGACTCTATGCCAAGTTCTCCAAGTGTGAATTTTGGCTGGAGGAGGTTCAATTCCTCGGTCACATCGTCAATAGTCAAGGTATACACGTCGACCCTGCGAAGATCGAAGCTGTTAAGGGTTGGGTTACTCCAAAATCACCATCCGGTGTTCGCTCATTCCTCGGATTGGCGGGCTATTACCGTCGATTCATCGCTGATTTCTCGAAAATTGTTGTCCCGCTTACTTCTTTGACGCATAAAGACAAGCCTTTTATTTGGGGAACCAAACAAGAGCAAGCCTTTCAAACTCTGAAGCATATGCTCTGCAATGCTCATGTTCTCGCTTTACCCGATGGAAACGATGACTTCGTTGTCTATTGTGATGCCTCGAACCTTGGTCTCGGTTGTGTTCTCATGCAACGGGACAAGGTTATCGCTTACGCCTCTCGTCAGCTCAAGATCCATGAGAAGAACTATACAACCCACGACCTCGAGCTAGGCGCAGTTGTTTTGGCGTTGAAGATTTGGCGACACTGCCTTTACGGTACCAAGTGTATGGTCTTCACAGACCATAAGAGCCTACAACACATCTTAAACCAAAAGGAACTGGATATGCGCCAACGCCGATGGGTAGAACTTCTCAACGATTACGACTGTGAGATTCGCTATCATTCTTGCAAAGAAAATGCCGTTGCCGACGCGCTCAGCAGACGAAGCTATGTGCATAGCGTTCGCAATATCCACGCCCAGCACAATCTCGAGACTCTTATCCGTGGCGCTCAACATGCTTGTTTCACCGAACGCACCTTGAAGAAGGAAAGGATCATTAATAATGGCGAGCAGTTAGTGAATAAATCGAATGGGATATTCCATTATCAAGACCGAATTTGGATTCCCAAGCGCACTAACTTACGACAAATTCTGTTGAACGAAGCTCACAAGTCTCGATATTTTATTCATCCCGGTGCCGATAAGATGTACCAGGACCTTCGCTACAAGTACTGGTGGTCGGTCATAAAGAAAGATATCGCAATCTATGTTTCGAAGTGCCTGACTTGTTCGAAAGTCAAGGCCGAACAACAAAGACCCTCTGGCTTACTCGTTCAACCCGAGATCCCTATGTTGAAATGTGAGAGTATAGCTATGGACTTCATAACAAAACTCCCGCGCACACCATCAGATCACGACAGCATCTGGGTTGTCGTTGACCATTTGACTAAATCTACTCACTTTCTACCGATACGAGAAGACTTTGAGGTAGAAAAATTAGCCTGAATCTACACTGACTAAATCATCTGTCGACACGGGACGCCTCGTGACATCATCTCTGACCGCAATGGTCGGTTTACCTCGCGTCTTTGGCAAACGTTTCAATCTGCTCCCGATACTACTCTCAATCTACGTACCGCCTTTGATGTGTGCGGTGTGTTATAAGTTTTTATGTATATTTTTAAGCCTTTTTTAACACTTCAGTCAAGTTTTAAATTTATAAAACACGATATTTTACTAACATTAAACACACATATGGGCAAATGCACCCATCGTGAGCGTAGTATAGCGTTGGTAAGATACCGAGGTCGTCCAAGGACACAAGAGCTTTTAATACCGGTTTATCCTCAATGTCTAATCAAATCAAAAATTTAGAAAAAAGGTTTTAAACATGAAAATAAAAACTAAAAATGCTGAAAATAAAAATAAAATAAAAACAGATAGACAAGATGAATCACTTGGATCTGACTCGTCTTTAGTGTAACCTTTGTTGTTTTCCGCACTTTTGCACTTTTTAAGAGATTATCTTAGTTATAGTAGTAGGCCCCTCTTTTGAAGGTGACGTTATCCTCAACCCAGTAGTTTGAGTCAGCAAGGATACAATCCTAAAGGGTTGGATTATTGAAAGATAATTAATTAAGTTATTAATGCGTAATGTGGTAGGCCCCTCTTTGAAGGTGACGTTACCCTCGGCTAAGTGGTTTGAGTCAGCAGGGATACAATTCTAAGTAGCCTGGTTAATGTATTAATAGTAGTTTACATATGAGGGGATCAAGCCATTCGCACCCCCGCCATCCAATACCAGTGGGGTATTGAAGGAGGTCCTACTAAGCTTGACCCAGGTCCTTGCAGGATCTATACACTGAACAAGGCAAGAACCTTACCAAACCATTCACTTAACCCTCGACCAGGTAGCCAAAATATCTCTATATAGGCCGTAGAGATATGAATGGTGTAAATCTTTTATTTTATATAGACAGTAAAATAACGCCAAGACACCACGGACAAATGATAAGGAAGTTTCACCTTCAACATAAGAAACTAGTTATTAAAGTCATTAATACAAAACCAAATAAAAAGTGCGAAAAGATAAAAAAAAAAAACAAAAGTATTACACTAAATGCTTGTCCTCACCAAGTGATGTAAGAGACTTAGGAAAACATGGCCTTTGATTGTCAAGAACTCTTACTATCAATCTTGGATTCCGAGACTACTACACACACTCTATGATGGATAATGGATGATGGTGGTGGATATGGGTTGTGATGATGGTGGAGGGTGGGTGAAGTGTGAGAGAGGTCGTTTGCCAAGGGATGCCTTTGAAGTGAACCAAGCACCTCTATTTATAGCCTGCACAGAAGCCCGGACACGACCCCGTGTCCAGTGAGCACGGCCCCGTGTCCATCCACTTTCTCTTTCTTCATTTATTGCAGTTTGTCTGCATTAGTTGACCACGCCCCCGTATCCGCTGGGCACGACCCCGTGTGCAGAAGTGTATCTGTATTATCAAGATTTGCTTGGATTCTGCGAATCTTAGCGTTGACCACGACCATGTGGAGCTGGGCACGCCCCCGTGTCGAGAGATAGAAGCTTCAACAACTTTGTCTTTTCTGCAGACACTTGGGCACGGGGCGTGTTCAGCCTTCTGATGTCTTGTTTTTGCTTGGGAAGATGCTGTCGAGGGGTCGGACATGCCATGTTTATTCCTTTTCTTGTATTTATGTTTGATTTAGCTGTATTTTTGCTTCTTTTGTCCATTTGAGCTCATTTAATCCTGAAAATACAAAAGGAAGACAAAAGCACACTTTTTCCAACATTAGTACTAAAAAAGGGTTAGTTTTATGCCTCATTTGATATAATTTATTGTAACACCCCAAAACCCGAATGTTTATATTCGTTAAATGTTATGATATGGCACATCAAGAAATAAATAACTAGGTTATTTATCCTAGTTAAAAGTATGGTAGAAATAATTAAAGAATAAGAGTTGTGCCAATTATAAATAAGAGAGAGAACATGAGGGACTAAGATTGCCAAACTTGAATCTAAGTTTAATTAAAACAAAAATCTCACACACACTAGGTGTGTGTGCGTGAGATCGATCAGGAGGAAGAGGGAATGGGTGTAAACCCTAGTTCACAAGAAAGCTTCAAATTGACAAGGAGATTAGGCTCAAATTCTGATGCATGAACTCGTTTTCTTGATGATCTAGCCCTAACAAACATGTGGTAAGTTGTAATTTAAGATTTGATGATCTTGTATGAAGTGGGTTATGATCAATCCACGAATTTGTATGAAATTAAGCATGAATATGTGTTAACATCATCATAGGGAACATGTGTTATGCATAATTTTGACTAATTTGATGTTTAAGGATGTAAACCCAAAGATGACATAGGTGTTCATTATGTCCAATTCTTGTTAAATATTCATGAATTATGTTGTGTTATGATGAACTATTGTTAGATGAATTGAAAGAAATGTGGTGTTGGTATGTTTGATGTTTATGTGTTAATGATACTTGTTGATTAGTAAGAAGATTTGATGAAATATGAATGAACTTGGAAGATTATGCATAAACTAGTTGTACATGGTGCCTAGGAAGTAGTACGCACACCACGTGTTTGATAAAATGTCCAAATGACAATAATATGTGAAGGTTATGTTATGATGATGTTGAGTATGCTATATGCTTGTTTGAATCGACTAATGAAATACATATGTGAGATATGAACTTGATATGATCGTTCATATGAATAATCATGTATGCTAATAAGGATGTAAATGTAATGACATGAAAGTATAGGAATCATGTCAAGATGGATGGGAGCGTGGAAGGCTAACGGGCCAAGAAGACTCAAGTAAGCGAATGTAAATACGGACGCGTAAGGTAAGTGAATCCCGGACTTACACTTTAGATGTAAAATGTATTGTAGTATAAAGATTATTGTGAATCATGTGAGAAAGTATGAAACAATGGAAGTAATAAGGTAAGTTTACGGTAAATGAGTCGAAAGTGGTTAAGAAATAGTTTCTATTAAGTATAGGTAAGAAAGAAGCTTACATGATGGTATTATGCATAAGGATGAAATAAGTAGTTATACGCGTAGGTATGGGTTAGTTTGAAAGTAAGTAATTGGGACTCATATGAGAGTATGACTATAAACTCGTAAGTATGGAGAATTATGTGTATACGATTTACATGTATAGACGTGTGTGTTTAGGACTTGTAAGTAATATAGTGTAGAATGTAAGTTGTAAGTACATGTACAAATAGGAAGGGTATGTATGCATGAATTGGAATTTAGTTATATGTACAAATGAATGAGACTTGTTATGCGTATACATGGATATGTTCGTATTAATGAAATCTAATGATGCTAACCGTTTTCCTATTTAGAATGAAATGGGAATGCAGGTGTACTAGTGATGGAAGTTGAAGGTAGACACCGAAATCCAATGCGGGTGGTTTGAATGGATGGATGAATGGACTAACATAAGCGAAAGCATGATATGTTGACGCCTAATTATGCATGTTTAAATTTTATATATAATGACACCGGTTGCTAATGATGTGATTGTACGTGGTGTCTGCAGGTTGTACAGAATTGTGGATTCTCATCATGGAGTGTAAAAGGTTGAAGATCGAGTCAAGACATGGATTGTACGTGTGGGTGCATGGTCACGTAATTTAATATAAGTATGTCAGATTTTATAAATTTATAGAAAGCATTAATGTATTTAATGTAAAAGAGTGATTTAATGTATTTCTATGTATGTTAGAATGAATATGATGAAAGAAAATTTTTAAGTTCATATTTCCGCTGCGACTTTTGGTTAAAACGTGTTAGGGCGTTACATTTATATGTTGCATTTTACACACATCAAATACCCCCACACTTGAATCTTTGCTTGTCCTCAAGCTTTACACACCCAAATGGAATGGGTAGAAGAGAAGTTTTGGGCTTGTCTTGAGTATCGGGATTCCAAGATCTTTATTAGGTTTTATTTTTATATTATTTACAATCCTATTCGTTATGATTTATTTAGAACATTACATAAGAGAAATTACTTATTTGGGCATAACATGCCTCTTTAAAATTCCATTTATATACAAGTTCACATACCTCACGGGAGATCACTCAACACTCAGCCGAAGATGTATTTTTGTGAAACACTCGAGACCAGCATGGAACTTACTTCTACCGTATTCTTGTCAAGCAATCAATCATCCTCTTTTTAACTATAAGCCTTTGTAAATATCAAGAGGACTTGGGGAAGGGTTAGGCTTGGGTTAAAGGTATGTGGTTTTGGGTTAGTGGTTAGTAAAAGGGGCTAAAAGCGTAAAAAGCGTCGGTTGTCGTGAATCCTCTTTTTTTTTTTACATTTATTCAAACAAGCATATTCAAACAAGATTTTTGAGGAACTTGTTTGGTTATTGCAAAATTCTTTCTCTTTCTCTTTTTTTTGTTTTTGTTTTGTTTTTTTTTTTTTTTTTTTTTGCACAAGATAACCGAGATTTTTACTAAAAAAAAATGGGTTTGAAAAGAAAACGGTTTTGGTGGGTAAAGGGTGTTTGTTTTGTGGGTTTTGAAACGAAAAGGTTTAGGATCAAAGGGGATAACTAGGGGATTTTTGGTAGGTGGTAAAAAAATGAAAAATAATGGTGTTGAAAAGAAAAAAGGTTAGTCCTAATGCTACCATCATTTACTTACTTGGGTTTAAGTCGATAAGGACCGGGAATGTATCGTCATGGCAAGTTTTAGAGTCGTAAGAAACCAAGCGGCTATTCACACAAGAAACGAAAGATGAGCATTTAATCTAAAGATGTGTATTTGTATGCTCAATAAATGTTCAAAACTCACTTTTTGTGGGAATGGGTTTTTAAGGTGATCAAGTATATATAATTAAATTTTAACTAGATTTGTCATGCCGTTTCATATATAATCAAATTTTAACTAGATTTGTCATGCCGTTTCATAATTTTCTTATGTTGGTTCTTTTTATCACGACGCTATCGGTTGTAAATTTGTAAAACTATAACCTTTTTATAACTTGTTATTCCCAAATTAAACCAAGACAAGTAAAAAAATGAAAAGTTTTTGAAAAAATTTGGGGTGATTAGCGGTTCCAATAGAGTTTTGTGTAAGGCTTGTTATTAGGACTTGCAAAATTCAAGGTTTTAGCATCCCCCCCACAGTTAAATTACACATTGTCCTCAATGTGTCCCAAAAATAAGTTTTTCGATTGATTAAAATGTGTAAAAGTGGGTTAAAAACAAGATTTTATGTTACTGGGTAGCTGAACACGGGGTGTGTTGGGCTGAGCACGGCCCCGTGGTCAGACTGCCAATAACAAAAGTAAACAGAAGGCTGGGCACGGGAGCGTGTTCAGTGAGCACGGCTCCGTGTCCAGTTACCTGAACTGGGCATTTTCTGCAGATCCTCGGGCACGGGGGCGTGTTGGGTTGAGCATGGCCCCGTGCTGAACTTGCAGTAATGAAGAAAAATTGTCGGGAGGCTCTGTTTTTGTGCACGGGGTGTGGGTTCAAGTTTCCCTTAGTAACCTTCACCATTTCGAGTGTGCTTTATTCCTGAAAATTAAAACAAAACTAGAAAACATAAAAGTTAAACTAATCTAAAACTAAGGATAGTTCCGCGGAATGCCTCCATGGTGCGCCACTTTTATAAGGGTCCTTGGCTAGACCCTCCTTATCGGGTGGTTCTGGCTCATCTTCAATTAGGGGGTCATCATTGCCGATTGGATATTTCATTGATCGTTCAAGATCAACACACCTTTTGAAGGCCCCTAATTGAATGGGTAAGTTGTTTTTCTTCCGATTAATCAAAGCTTTGTGGGTTTTCACAAAAGGTTGTCCCAACACAAGTGGAGCGTCATCAAGGATGACAAAGTCGGTTGGAACCACCGTGTGATTTGTTTGGACTAACATATCTTCAACTATCCCCATTGATTTTATTGTTTTCCGATTAGATAGAAAAATGGGTATTTGAAGTAGAGAGAAATCACCAATACTAATTTTTCGAAAATGTAGTTTGGCATTATATTAACACAAAGATCTTTATCAATTGTAATATTACTAATAAAGGAATTTTGAAAAAAAAACATGGTACCGGTGTAATGTTAATTTCAAATGGGTCTTCTTTTATTAGCGTAGTTAGATAATTTGTTAAATTAATGCTTACCGTTTCGTCAATTTTAGTGTTAGTGTTTAACTCTTTAAAAACTTAGCATGAGTGGGTACTAAACAATGATTTTCGAAAGAAGGTGACAAGAGATTAATTTCTTTAAAATTAGACTCTTCTTGAATTTTAACGTTGTCGGGCTCACCTTTTTTGTTGTTTAACTCATGTGTCGGCTTTTCACTTACTTGCTCTTCCATTTTTACACTTTCAACTATCTCTTCTTTATTACAAATTAATTCTTCTCTTGCGCGGGACTCCTCTTCCCTTGTGCGGGCTTCTTTTATGCAGCGCTCGATAGTTTTAATGTGTTCTGTTATCTTATCGGCTATGTGGGTGATAGAGTAAGGATCTGGATCCTCAAATCTTGAATTCGGATGTTCGACCCTTGGTTCCTCATAATACTCATATGAAGTAGATGGTTCACACCATTGTTCCTCATTGTAAGTACATGACGGATAAGGGTCGTAACTTTGTTCTTCATAATACTCATATGAGGTGAGTTGTTCACGCCATGGTTCCTCGTAATAAGCATATGAAGGTGGAGGCTCATATCTTGGTTCCTCAAAGTATGAGTATGAAGGCTCATACCTTGGTTCATCAAAATATGAGTATGAAGGAGAAGGTTCATACCTTGGGTCTTCATAGGATGTGTATGAAGTGGACGGCTCGTACCTGGGCTCCTCATAGTAGGTGTATGAGTTGGATGGTTCAAAGAGGTCACAATATTGTACCGAGTGAGGGCTACCACAATTGGTGCAATAGTCTTCCCTATAATCATCCTCCTCATAGGTGTAGTTGTAATCTCCTGAGTATTGATCCATAAGAATCACTCAGCAAACCACAACAGAGTCTCGAGATGATAAAACAAAAATAAAAAACGAAAACAGAGGCTGGACACGGCCCCGTGTTCAGTGAGCACGACCCGTGTTCAGGTTCTGTATCTGGGCGTTTTAATAAAAGTAACTGGTTTTGTGCAGCACGGGGGCGTGTTCAGTGAGCACGACCCCGTGTTCAGACTCTGTATCTGGGAGTTTTTTTTAAATATGCAGCACGGCCCCGTGTTTAGTGAACACGGCCCGTGTTCAGTCTACTGTAAATACAAAAACTAACAAAAATGCAGAAAATGTGCGCGCGTTTTTAAAAAGGTTTTGAAGAACTGATTAGGCCGTCGATTTTAAGCTTTCTTAAAATCCTTGTGTCCCCGTCAACGGCGCCAAAAACTTGATGTGTGCGGTGTGTTATAAGTTTTTATGTATATTTTTAAGCCCTTTTTAACATTTTAGTCAAGTTTTAAATTTATAAAACAGGATATTTTACAAACACTAAATACACATATGGGCGAGTGCACACATCGTGAGCATAGTATAGCGTTGGTAAGATACCGAGGTCGTCCAAGGACACAAGAGCTTTTAATACCGGCTTATCCTCAACGTCTAATCAAATAAAAAATTTAGAAAAAGGTTTTAAACATGAAAATAAAAACTAAAAATGCTGAAAATAAAAATAAAATAAAAACAGACAGACAAGATGAATCACTTGGATCCGACTCGCCTTTAGTGTAACCTTTGATGTTTTTCGCACTTTTGCACTTTTTAAGTGATTATCTTAGTTATAGTAGTAGGCCCCTCTTTTGAAGGTGACGTTACCCTCAACCCAGTAGTTTGAGTCAGCAAGGATACAATCCTAAAGGGTTGGATTATTGAAAGATAATTAATTAAGTTATTAATGCGTAATGTGGTAGGCCCCTCTTTTGAAGGTGACGTTACCCTCGGCTAAGTGGTTTGAGTCAGCAGGGATACAATTCCAAGTAGCCTGGTTAATGTATTAATAGTAGTTTACATATGAAGGGATCAAGCCATTCGCACCCCCGCCATCCAATACCAGTGGGTATTGAAGGAGGTCCTACTAAGCTTGACCCAGGTCCTTGCAGGATCTATACACTGAACAAGGCAAGAACCTTACCAAACCATTCACTTAACCCCCGACCAGGTGGCCAACATATCTCTATATAGACCGTAGAGATATGAATGGTGGAAATCTTTTATTTTATATAGATAGTAAAATAACGCCAAGACACCATGGACAAGTGATAAGGAAGTTTCACCTTCCACATAAGAAACTAGTTATTAAAGTCATTAATACAAAACCAAATAAAAAGTGTGAAAAGATTAAAAAAAAAACAAAAGTATTACACTAAATGCTTGTCTTCACCAAGTGATGTAAGAGACTTAGGCAAACATGGCCTTTGATTGTCAAGAACTCTTACTATCAATCTTGGATCCCGAGACTACTACACACACTCTATGATGGATGATGGATGATGGTGGTGGATGTGGGTTGTGATGTTGGTGGAGGGCCCCGTGTTACAAAAGTATTACACTAAATGCTTGTCTTCACCAAGGGATGCCTTTGAAGTGAACCAAGCACCTCTATTTATAGCCTGCACAGAAGCCCGGACATTACCCTGTGTCCAGTGAGCACGGCCCCGTGTCCATCCACTTTCTCTATCTTCATTTATTGCAGTTTGTCTGCATTAGTTGACCACGACCCCGTGTCCGCTAGGCACGGCCCCGTGTGCAGAAGCGTATCTGTACTATCAAGATTTGCTTGGATTCTACGAATCTTAGCGTTGACCACGGCAGTGTGGAGCTGGGCACGCCCCCGTGTCGGGAGATAGAAGCTTCTACAACTTTGTCTTTTCTACAGACACTTGGGCACGCCCCCGTGTCCGCTGGGCACGGGGCGTGTTCAGCCTTCTGATGTCTTGTTTTTGCTTGGGAACATGCTGTCGAGGGGTCGGGCATGCCACGTTTATTCCTTTTCTTGTATTTATGTTAGATTTAGCTGTATTTTTGTTTCTTTTGTCCATTTGAGCTCATTTAATCCTGAAAATACAAAATGAAGACAAAAGCACACTTTTTCCAACATTAGTACTAAAAAAGGGTTAGTTTTATGCCTCATTTGATGTAATTTATATGTTGCATTTTACACGCATCACCTTCCATCCCCAAACCGACGGTCAGACTGAAAGAACGATTCGTACCCTTGAAGATATGATTCGCTCGTGTGTAATAGATTTCGTTGGTAATTGGGACGCGCACTTACCTTTGGTCGAATTCTCGTACAATAACAGTTATCATTCTAGCATCCAAATGGCACCGTTTGAGGCACTATACGAAAGAAAATGTCGATCGTCGATTGTGTGGCATGAGATCGGAGATGCGCAAATAACCGGTTCTGAGCTACTGCAAGAAATGACTGACAAAATCCTCCAAATTCGAGACAATCTACTGAAATCTCGCAGTCGACAGAAAAGTTACGCCGATAGACGTTGCAAGCCCCTTGAATTTGACGTTAGCGATCACGTACTCCTAAAGGTATCACCTTGGAAGGGTGTGATCAGATTCGGAAAGAAAGGAAAGCTCGCGCCTCGATATGTTGGACCCTTTAAAATCCTGGAAAGGATTGGCAAAGTGGCCTACAGACTCGAACTACCAGAGGAACTTAGCAACGTCCACCCGACTTTCCATGTATCGAACCTCAGAAAGTGCCTGGCCGAGCCGAATTTCCAAGTTCCACTTAAGGATCTACAAGTGGATGAAACATTACACTTCGTGGAGAAGCCTGTCGAGATCATGGATCGAGAAACCAAGAAGCTCAGGCGCTCACGCATTCCATTGTGAAGGTTCGCTGGGAAGGCAAACGCGGCGCAGAGTTCACCTGGGAACTCGAAAGTGATATGAAGGCGAAGTATACTCAGCTTTTTGTTAGGCCTGCACCTTAATTTCGGGACGAAATTCCCTAAACTAGGGGAGGCTGTAACACCCCGCGTTTCCAAAGTCAAAGTACAAGTCAAATTCAAAGTCAAAGGAAGAAAAGATTGCTAATTTCGATCTGTCACTCTTTGCTTAACTATTGATTGTACACCTTGACATGTAATCGAATTCTTTTAATTGTTTGCTTTAGTTGTATTATGTGGAGTATCTATAATAATCGCAGTTTAATCGATGGTAATCGCTAATCTAATTGTCGCTTTATCGCTAATCGCATTGCTATCGCATCGTATTGCTGAACCTATGATTTCTGTAAATTGTTTTACATGTGTGTGCTACTTATGTGTTACTTGTGCATGTTTATACTATGTTTACGGTGAATAATCGAAACGCAATCGCAACTCTATCGCAACGCAATCTAATCGCAAACGCTAAACGCAAGGTTAATTATGTTGTTGTATGATTACTTGTATTATTTGTGTGACTATTATTAATCTATCGCATCGCTTAATTGACACTCGCTCAAACGCATCGCAACGCTCAATGAACAAAACGAAACGTCGAAACCCAACTCGCGGCAACCTTCGATCGAATGACCATTCGATCTAATGGTCATCCGTACGGATGACCATCCGATCGGATGGCCATCCGATCCGTTACACTGCGCCACTTTCCTCTTTTGGAACCCTATAAATAGCACCTGTCACATCACAAACAGTGATGTGACAGCTCTGGTATGACTCTTCAACTTCTCAGGCCTTTCTGTAACACCTCGCAAATTTCGGGTTAATATTAAAACGACACGTGTCATGTCAAACAAAAACGCGTTGGAAACCCGAATTTAATAAAGGTAATTTCGGTAGGATTTAAAGTGGCGTCATGTTAAATTGTTACCTCTGAACGACCTCAATAATAAATCCCAAGACCCGATTAAATGTTATATACATCTAATATACCCTCAATTCAGAAAAGGGTTCACAATAATGGACTTGCAAAAGCATGATTTGATCCCAAGAAGAAAATGAATGGTAAACCGTTATTTTCGGGTCTTGTAAATGCAATCAATTGAAACAAGGGATGATGGTAGGGTATGTTACAGTATTAGACACTTATTGGAGGTCCCCTATTGATAAAATGAAGTCCACAAGTCATATATAATGGCTGCCCTTTCAAACCATCAACAATCAACAAAATTCGGATCAGAGCAAGGCGTCGCGTAGCGCGACAGCCCCTCGCGCTACGCGAGGGTGCGCCCAGCGACAGCAAACCTGCTGTTGGCTGTTTTGTGCGAATGTGACCTCCTTGGCCGGTTTTTCTTGCACATGCATGAACCTTAGACATCCCTAAACACTACTAACATGTGTTGATCAGTTGTGGATGGCCCTAGACTTGGTTGTCACTTGTTTGTGGTGTTTGAAACTTGTATATAAAGCCCCATTCATTCACAACTTATTCACACATCAATTACAAGCATTTTGAGCATTGGAGGAGCTTACAATCTGATTGAAGGCCTTCCTAGTCATCCATTAATCATCTAGTAAGTCTCTAATCCCTTCTAAATTAATTCTAGTTTAGTTTTTAGCTTAAAAGTCAACATATCGTATTAAACGGTTGACTTCGGGTTTAGTTATCGATAGCTCAGTCGTAACCCGAATTAAAAGTACCGTTAGATAGGTAATTATATGGGTATTAAACCCTTATAAGGGCAAGTACCAAATCCAGACCTAACTAGGTCGTTTGTCGGGTCAAACGTTGACCGAAAAAGTCAACAGAATGTCAATATGCGATTTAATGCACGACTAGCAATCCGCGAGGCGTGCAACCTGTTTTAAACTTAATATAACTTGGTAATAAGTATAAAAACTTGTTTACGCTTGCCCGACTCGACAAATTCCTGTTAAAACCCGGTTCGGAACCAAAAGGCGCAAAACCTTGACTTTTGCTTTGACTTCGCTTCTGACCCGTTTTAGTTTGATTCGGAAATGCCTTAGTGCTTCATTAGAGTAGGGTTGCATGATAGTATAAGTCTCTGTACTTATTTCGTTGATTATCCAATTAATATGCAAGTTTCCGTTAATCGCTCATATGTTGACCATTATGCCCTTATTACCTTAAAACGTGATTTATGGTAATGTAAAAGTGTAGAAACCTTAAATACTGATATATAGACTTGCATGCAAATTTTGACATCAGTTTGACTTGTAGATTAAGAGTTATGCTCATTATCGCAAAACTAATGCTTTATGTTAACATAATGGCGTAATTAGCGTATAGCCTAGTTAAACATACTTTTTGGTATCAAACAAATTACCCACTGTTATAAAATATTATTTTAAGATTTTTAAAGATTTTTAATTAATTTTAGGCTGAGCATAACTCGTAGTCGCAAGCTTAATCCGGTAATTGTCGGTTTTGCCCTTACGGGCCATAAAATGAGTTTTACTTATCTAAAACGACTCCAAACCTTTTGCTACTGATCACATATGATTAATAAGTTATTTTAAGCCTTCTGGAAATATAAAAATGTCAGATTTCAGTATCGAACCCGGTAATGGCCTTTAATCGCCTTAATTAGCGTTTTTAACGCATAATATGTTTTCAAATCATATTGGACATACCCGGGTTGATACCTACTGATATACGAGGCAAATTATAATATCTTAACAGTAAGCAAAGGTTGATTAACTCAGACTTCGTTTTTGAGCTTTTCGGCTTATGTGAAATTACCAAAATGCCCTTCGGTGCATAGTTTGGTTATAGATGATATATTTCACATATATACTTTACCCTACTGTTATAACTCATCAAATTGAGTATGTTTGCTGTTTACATCAGACCTGTAACTCAGTTAAACATTTAAACTCTTTTACAACCTTTAAAATGACCAAACTACCCCTACGGGGCATAGTTTGTGTTTAAATTAGTTCGGGGCATAATGAAAGACATCCTACGGATGTCACAACATATTGGAAGCATATTAACTTAGGAAACCTGTTCGTGACCTATTCGGTTACCCGTTACGCGTTATTCGCGTTCGGATCGGTTTATATAACTGATTTATATAAGTTAGCCGAAACGGGTCAAACCTTATCGGTTTTATCTCAAAATTCAGAAGGTATTTAGATTTCCCATATTATACAAGTCTTCAAACTTGTCGGGTCTAAATCCCATTCTATTCCGGTCTTCACCTTATCGTGCGTTTGAACCGTATCTTTCTATAAGACTAGCCGGTCTAAGCCTAGGCTTAATTAAAGGCCCGTTAGCATTCTAATTGGTTTTTATACCATCATTCCAGACTAGAGATTTCCGGTAAATTGTACCTACGCTTACTTAAGTGAACACGGCTGAGTTACTAATTTCTGCTATTTAAGACAGGAGCTAGCTCAGGTAAATACTCTTAACTTATTTTCCCTATACGGGCTTGGGATACGGTATAATAATACCGCTTGGTCGGGTATTGAATCTTTAATCTTGTTATGGTTAAATCATTGAGGTAACCCGGTTTAATCTGTATTGTTTGAAACAAAGACCTTTAGGGGTTAATGACCATGTCCCGGATATCCTAGTGACATCATTGTATTATAAAATGGCCACGTCTTAAGCACGGGGTGTAGGCATACACCTGACAGTGCTTAAGAGATAACGGTATCTCACTCTCTTGTGGGCCTATACTTGTGGCGTGTCTGTTAATCTGACTCGATTTCTACATCGGGCCCTGAACGTATAACGAACATGTAAATCTGTATACAAGGTTATAAATATAATTGTCCCAAGTTAAAAAGATTAATTTTGCCTCTATGCATTTTAATCCAAGTGTCGAAATATTTGCATGTCTTGTGCACCTAAACAAATTTTCATAAACATTTACAAAATGAGTCGGTTGAGTGTATTTACCAGTGAAAACTGACGTATTTTCCAAAAGGGTTAAGTGACAGGTACTGAACGTAATTGGCTGGAAGCTCAGGGCGTTTCTAAGGAATCTTGAAAGTTCTAGGTGCCTAAAGTCTGTTGAATAAAGTTTATGTTTTAAGATCCGCCTGTGGATCTTTTACTTCCGTTGTAATACTTTGATGTTACACTATTCGGATTGTAATATATTTATCCTTTTGCTTCCGCTGTGCATTTATATATTGTGTTGTTTGACTATGATGTTGCCAACCACGTCACGTTACTCCCCTACCGGGCCCACCGGTAACACGTGGAAATTCGGGGTGTGACAGGTTGGTATCAGAGCCAACATTGAGTGAATTAAACACTAGCTTTTTGTGTTTAATCTCAATGACACAATTGCACATTTCTAAATCTTCTGAGTCTAGACTTAACATAGGAATATTCTCAATCCTTATCTGGAAATTCTGCTTCCAAAATTTTATATATTGGATACGTCGCCGAGCGAAGAAGCCATAATAATAATTCTCCACACCAGGAGCCTTAAAATGCTGACCTTCGTACAACGGCTAGGACGAAACATGCAAACAAGGAGAAGGCATTCAGAAATAAAATGAAGAAGAAACTCCCTTTGCGAAAAAAAAAATCGTTTCCTTAATAGTCCTTATAAGGACAAATTTACCTTTCAGTTCCTTCGAGGACAACATTATTCCTTTCAAGTCCCGCTTAGGGCAACTCTGTACTTTTATTCTCATATATTGGATTTTTCCAATATTCTTATCTAGTCTATTGATCTAGAAATCATAGCTTATATCATCCTATAAGATGATCATATTATAACCATCCCTTAGAAGGGAAGTGCCTACGGGCTATAACGTATTGTCCATCTGAGACACTGACATTGTGATCTTTATGATTCCTTGTCTATGGTGGTGAGCTCTGCTCAAGCCTATTAGCCTAAATGATCAATGTGATCATGACTAATACGTCTCTGACATTGTGATCTTTATGATTCCTTGTCTATGGTGGTGAGCTATGCTCAAGCCTATTAGTCTATATGATCAATGTGATCATGACTAATATCATCAATATGATGATCATATTATCGACATCCTTAGTGATAAAGTGCCTACTGGCTATACTTTATAATATTGTCACTACGACAATGACAGTAGTAAATCTTAGGGTTCTTGTCTAAGGCAGTGGGCTATGCCCAAGCCTCATAGTCAATATGATAAATATTATCATGACTACTATCACCAGTGTGATGATTATTAATTTCTAAAAACATCGTTTTGTAATGTCAATTGATCCGCCTACGGGCCTTATTGTATCGTCAAATTGACAACGACAGTAGTAGTCTTTGACTCTCTGTCCAGGAAAGATAATGAACTATGTTCAAACCTAAATGCTTTGATTCTCTAAAATCATGGCTTATAAAATTTAAAACTATCCTTGAGACCAGGCTTTTTACGCCACTTTAATATATTTGATGTTTTATAACTAGGATAAGTTATAATGAAAAATATTAACTAAGTATAACTAACAAATTAACCCATATGGTTTATATTACCATGGTTAATAAATTATCAAAAATGATAATTTCATAATGACCTCTGGATAAATCATTGTCAATGTTTATGAAGCAATCAAGCTACATGGCTGGATTAGATGAAGTTAACAGCCACATGAAGGAGGACAATGATGCTACCAGAATCAATGTAACTGGAGCGGAACTGCAGTCAATAATAGATTATGCTGTTACTCGAGCTCTTGACAGACAGTATGATGAATCAAATGATACCCATTCTAAGACTCTATCTGTGGCTCGTAGTAAGCCCCCTTCTAAAATACTTGAGTCAAGAGAAGACGATGTTCATGACTTGTCAAATCAAAGGAGTATTCCGTTTAGACAGGTTGTGTTCCATCAAGAGACACCAGTTAAGACCTGTTCATATAAATATTTTGTCTCCTGCAAGCCTAGAGACTTTACAGGAGAAAAAGGGGCCATCGATTGCATGACGTGGCTCGATGAGATGGACGCTGTTGTTGACATCAGCGGTTGTGCAGAGCAAGATGTTGTGAAATTTGTTTCACAATCTTTTAAAGGAGAAGCTCTAGCTTGGTGGAGGTCACTGATCCAAGCTACGGGGAAGATTCCTTTGTACAACATGACTTGGGAGCAGTTCGTTGCTCTTATCAAAGAAAATTACTGTCCTCAACATGAAGTTGAGAAAATTGAGACTGAATTCTTGACATTGGTCATGGAAAACTTAGATTGTCAAGCATACCTTACAAATTTCAATACCAAGTCTCGATTGGTTCCTTATTTGATCACACCGGAACCAAAGCGAATTGCTCGCTTCATTGGGGGTTTAGCCCCAGAAATCAAAGCCAGTGTTAAGGCTTCAAGACCTACTTCATTCAGGTCAGCGGCCGATCTGTCGCTATCTCTCACACTCGATGTGGTCAGAAACAAGGCTGCCAAAGTCTCTGAAGAAGGAAAGCGAAAAAGGGAGGATGAAATTTCTCATCGCTCTGATAGGGAGACAAAGAGGAACTCTGAGAATAAGAAGAGTTCCGGGTTTAAGAAAGACAGCCAGCAGCCGGGTGAGAAGATCAGGTGCAAAACCTGTAGGAAATACCACCTCGGGAAATGCAGATTTGAATCTCGGCCTCGGCCGTGTGGAATTTGCAAATCTAAGGAACATAAAACCCTGGATTGCAAGAAGTTGAAAGATGCAACCTGTTATGGTTGCAACGAGAAGGGGCATATCAAGACCAACTGCCCTAGGAATCAGAAGAAGCCCGAAGAGGCCAAGAAAACAAACACATGATGAACACCCAAGAGTTGGTGCAGAAGGATAATTACATAGCAGGTACATTTCCTTATCAGACAATTTATTTGTTGCTGACACATATGATTCTATAATGAACGATAAAAGTTGAGAACTGTTGCCTCCGCCTGATTTGGACTCCGGTCGTTTAATGCAAGGTAGAAATTGGTTGATACTTTAGAAAATGCTCCAACAAATCCTAGATTGATATTTTATAATTTTTAGGAATCACTCTTTTCTGATATCCTTATGGCAAGCTTTCAAGCTATCCAAATTCATCACTATAATAAAGACAGATGTGACATTTAGATCCCCTGTCAAAAAGGTGATGGATTCAGACCAAACTTTAAATGCCATTAAAGGTCTTTTGTGACCTAGGCTAAATATAATGGATATACATTTAAATAACATTCACTAGGAATGTTCAGAACAGAATAGCCCATACGGTTTATGAATGTCGTGGCTAATCTAAGTCGGGTCATCAGGATGATGACTAATAATTGTTAAATTTTGGTGATTGGTACCAAGTTTCAAGTATAGAAAACTGAGATGAGGTAGACGACAGTCGCAATACTATTAAGGCGACGAAAGTTAATAAAGCTACAAATGTAAACCTCAATATTAATGGAGTTAATCTCCAAGCTGTGGTTGACGCAGCAGTTGGAAGGACCAAAGCAGTGTGACATCTGCAAAGGAACGGGTCATCATTTTCCCATGAATGTAGGGACATAAAGAATACAGTCTGTCACGACTGTGGTGAGTAAGGCCGCCTCAGAACTAGATACCATAAGGCTACCAAAGAAGGTGCAGCTAAGCCTGGAAAGGCTAAGAAAGGAAACGCCTGAACTCACCTGATGAATGCGGAGAGGCAGTTCGCGATGTCATCAAGTACCTTCCTTATCATTTACCAATGATAATTTCTGCTAAGTGTCCTGATTTAATACAGGCAATAATAAATCTTCATAAACCATAAGCTTAGCAAACTTTTATATCATCCACAAGGTATAACTTACCAAGGAAACCATAGTAACCGATTCTTCTGAGTATCGGCAAGGGATCCTTCTGAAAAATCTAAGAGTACTCTTTCTTCGAATCGAGTACGACAATATATATTACTTTATTTTATTATTTTCTCATTGTTTTCTATCGACCGCGAATGCCAAACTATGTTTGATAAAAGTGCCATATGAGGATTGGCGTATCCTAGTGTGTCCCATAGATTGCTTCCATGCCTGATCAGTATGGAGGTTTAATGCATGGAACCGCTGAGATATCCCAATGGTCATATTATGCTAAAGTCGACTAGTAGTATTCAAAGAAGATATCCAATATAAAATGTCCTTATAAGTATCTCTACTTAAGACATCTTTGCTATTGTAAAGAGAATGTGTCATGTATCTGACATCGACATCGACAGATGAACCTAAGCCTGAAAATACAGACATCTCTACCATCTCTGTGTGTCATAATTATCTTCTTTATAAGAATTACCATGTTTACCTTTTTAGAGGCAAGAGGATGTTAGGACAAACATCCCGCTTAGGGCAGCAATAATTGTAAAAGCCTTATATCTGTTAGTACCAACAGAATAGGAAGAACTAAGAGCCAAATCGATAAGTTTTTAGAGAAGGTGTCATAAAGCCAACATTCAAAGTTCTAAGAACTCCAATTTTTAGTAAATAAGAAAGACGGTTCATCTGGCTTATGCATTGATCACCGCAACCCTATTTAGGCAACAATTAAGAATCGCTATTACCTACCCAGGATCGTCGATTTGTTCGACTAACGGCAAGGATTAGCTATTCCCTAAACATTAGCTAAGCAGTGGTTGGAATAACCATCTCACCTTAAAAATAAGCTTTTCTATAATAATGGATATGTAAGTATTAAGGCTACTCCTTTGGAGACCTTGTATAGATGGAATGTTAAATGTCTAGTGTGAGATAGAGAATGGGTAAGTCCAATTATCAAGATCTGAAAGTTGCCTGGGGAACAACAAATAAGATTATACAAATCCATAATCGATTGTAGGTTGCCAGTATATGGCAAGAAATTGAGGAGTTATGAAAATAGCAAACTTCCTAAGTTTTTGATTAGGGAAAATGGTTTAACAAAAGATATCACCCAAGAAGGGTATACCAAAATGGTTAAATTATCAGGCTAGCTAAGCTTTGAATATATGGAAATCATTTGAAGGAAATCCAATGTATCAAGGTCAAGTAGCTTGTGAGCTAAAACCTATTTAAGGGGGTTGGCAGAGCTCGAAATACATTACACGCTAGTGACGGGAGGAGGTGTTCCGCCAATAAGTCAAGGAGCACTATCACAAATTGGTATGCGGAATTACGATGTGATAAACATCCTATATCGATTGGGGATCGACAGGTTAAAAAGCTTCGAAGAAAGCACATACCTTTTGTAAAGGTCAAATGGGATGCCCGAAGAGGTCCCGAGTTTACATGGGAGTTAGAATCCACCATGAAAGAAAAGTACCCTTACTTGTTTCAGTAAATCTCGGGTCGAGATTTATTTTAAGGGGGTGAGGATGTAACACCTCGCAAATTTCGGGTTAATATTAAAACGACACGTGTCATGTCAAACAAAAACGCGTTGGAAACCCGAATTTAATAAAGGTAATTTCGGTAGGATTTAAAGTGGCGTCATGTTAAATTGTTACCTCTGAACGACCTCAATAATAAATCCCAAGACCCGATTAAATGTTATATACATCTAATATACCCTCAATTCAGAAAAGGGTTCACAATAATGGACTTGCAAAAGCATGATTTGATCCCAAGAAGAAAATGAATGGTAAACCGTTATTTTCGGGTCTTGTAAATGCAATCAATTGAAACAAGGGATGATGGTAGGGTATGTTACAGTATTAGACACTTATTGGAGGTCCCCTATTGATAAAATGAAGTCCACAAGTCATATATAATGGCTGCCCTTTCAAACCATCAACAATCAACAAAATTCGGATCAGAGCAAGGCGTCGCGTAGCGCGACAGCCCCTCGCGCTACGCGAGGGTGCGCCCAGCGACAGCAAACCTGCTGTTGGCTGTTTTGTGCGAATGTGACCTCCTTGGCCGGTTTTTCTTGCACATGCATGAACCTTAGACATCCCTAAACACTACTAACATGTGTTGATCAGTTGTGGATGGCCCTAGACTTGGTTGTCACTTGTTTGTGGTGTTTGAAACTTGTATATAAAGCCCCATTCATTCACAACTTATTCACACATCAATTACAAGCATTTTGAGCATTGGAGGAGCTTACAATCTGATTGAAGGCCTTCCTAGTCATCCATTAATCATCTAGTAAGTCTCTAATCCCTTCTAAATTAATTCTAGTTTAGTTTTTAGCTTAAAAGTCAACATATCGTATTAAACGGTTGACTTCGGGTTTAGTTATCGATAGCTCAGTCGTAACCCGAATTAAAAGTACCGTTAGATAGGTAATTATATGGGTATTAAACCCTTATAAGGGCAAGTACCAAATCCAGACCTAACTAGGTCGTTTGTCGGGTCAAACGTTGACCGAAAAAGTCAACAGAATGTCAATATGCGATTTAATGCACGACTAGCAATCCGCGAGGCGTGCAACCTGTTTTAAACTTAATATAACTTGGTAATAAGTATAAAAACTTGTTTACGCTTGCCCGACTCGACAAATTCCTGTTAAAACCCGGTTCGGAACCAAAAGGCGCAAAACCTTGACTTTTGCTTTGACTTCGCTTCTGACCCGTTTTAGTTTGATTCGGAAATGCCTTAGTGCTTCATTAGAGTAGGGTTGCATGATAGTATAAGTCTCTGTACTTATTTCGTTGATTATCCAATTAATATGCAAGTTTCCGTTAATCGCTCATATGTTGACCATTATGCCCTTATTACCTTAAAACGTGATTTATGGTAATGTAAAAGTGTAGAAACCTTAAATACTGATATATAGACTTGCATGCAAATTTTGACATCAGTTTGACTTGTAGATTAAGAGTTATGCTCATTATCGCAAAACTAATGCTTTATGTTAACATAATGGCGTAATTAGCGTATAGCCTAGTTAAACATACTTTTTGGTATCAAACAAATTACCCACTGTTATAAAATATTATTTTAAGATTTTTAAAGATTTTTAATTAATTTTAGGCTGAGCATAACTCGTAGTCGCAAGCTTAATCCGGTAATTGTCGGTTTTGCCCTTACGGGCCATAAAATGAGTTTTACTTATCTAAAACGACTCCAAACCTTTTGCTACTGATCACATATGATTAATAAGTTATTTTAAGCCTTCTGGAAATATAAAAATGTCAGATTTCAGTATCGAACCCGGTAATGGCCTTTAATCGCCTTAATTAGCGTTTTTAACGCATAATATGTTTTCAAATCATATTGGACATACCCGGGTTGATACCTACTGATATACGAGGCAAATTATAATATCTTAACAGTAAGCAAAGGTTGATTAACTCAGACTTCGTTTTTGAGCTTTTCGGCTTATGTGAAATTACCAAAATGCCCTTCGGTGCATAGTTTGGTTATAGATGATATATTTCACATATATACTTTACCCTACTGTTATAACTCATCAAATTGAGTATGTTTGCTGTTTACATCAGACCTGTAACTCAGTTAAACATTTAAACTCTTTTACAACCTTTAAAATGACCAAACTACCCCTACGGGGCATAGTTTGTGTTTAAATTAGTTCGGGGCATAATGAAAGACATCCTACGGATGTCACAACATATTGGAAGCATATTAACTTAGGAAACCTGTTCGTGACCTATTCGGTTACCCGTTACGCGTTATTCGCGTTCGGATCGGTTTATATAACTGATTTATATAAGTTAGCCGAAACGGGTCAAACCTTATCGGTTTTATCTCAAAATTCAGAAGGTATTTAGATTTCCCATATTATACAAGTCTTCAAACTTGTCGGGTCTAAATCCCATTCTATTCCGGTCTTCGCCTTATCGTGCGTTTGAACCGTATCTTTCTATAAGACTAGCCGGTCTAAGCCTAGGCTTAATTAAAGGCCCGTTAGCATTCTAATTGGTTTTTATACCATCATTCCAGACTAGAGATTTCCGGTAAATTGTACCTACGCTTACTTAAGTGAACACGGCTGAGTTACTAATTTCTGCTATTTAAGACAGGAGCTAGCTCAGGTAAATACTCTTAACTTATTTTCCCTATACGGGCTTGGGATACGGTATAATAATACCGCTTGGTCGGGTATTGAATCTTTAATCTTGTTATGGTTAAATCATTGAGGTAACCCGGTTTAATCTGTATTGTTTGAAACAAAGACCTTTAGGGGTTAATGACCATGTCCCGGATATCCTAGTGACATCATTGTATTATAAAATGGCCACGTCTTAAGCACGGGGTGTAGGCATACACCTGACAGTGCTTAAGAGATAACGGTATCTCACTCTCTTGTGGGCCTATACTTGTGGCGTGTCTGTTAATCTGACTCGATTTCTACATCGGGCCCTGAACGTATAACGAACATGTAAATCTGTATACAAGGTTATAAATATAATTGTCCCAAGTTAAAAAGATTAATTTTGCCTCTATGCATTTTAATCCAAGTGTCGAAATATTTGCATGTCTTGTGCACCTAAACAAATTTTCATAAACATTTACAAAATGAGTCGGTTGAGTGTATTTACCAGTGAAAACTGACGTATTTTCCAAAAGGGTTAAGTGACAGGTACTGAACGTAATTGGCTGGAAGCTCAGGGCGTTTCTAAGGAATCTTGAAAGTTCTAGGTGCCTAAAGTCTGTTGAATAAAGTTTATGTTTTAAGATCCGCCTGTGGATCTTTTACTTCCGTTGTAATACTTTGATGTTACACTATTCGGATTGTAATATATTTATCCTTTTGCTTCCGCTGTGCATTTATATATTGTGTTGTTTGACTATGATGTTGCCAACCACGTCACGTTACTCCCCTACCGGGCCCACCGGTAACACGTGGAAATTCGGGGTGTGACACTTTCTCCTTCGATTTATCTCGATTCTTGTTAGTTTTCAACTCAAATCTTGTACATCCATCATCTACACACACTTCTTCATCATTTTCACCTTTGAATCTTAACTTTTCACCGTGAAATTGGCTGATTTGAGGTGTTCTAGAATGATGTCATCGTGGGGTTCTTATGAACTTCAAGATTCGGCCTCATTCCACCAAGAACAACTCAGATCTAAAGGATTTCAACATGATTTAACACTAATTTCGCATAGATCTAAACATTTTTGAGGTTAAAAAAGGATTGAAAGTTGTTTTCTCAACTCTCTTTCAACTCTTTTACACTCGTGCTCTCAAAACCGATAGAATCGGAGCTCGTTCAGGCCTTCTACTAGTTTTCTAGTGAAGTGTCGGTCTGAGATCTCATTCCTATCAAAGATACAACCGAATCCGGGTTGAACATGAACTTTTCGAAACTTAACAAAATTTTCCAAGTTTCAAACGACCAGATTGTCGAACGGATTGTCGTCCGCTCGGATTGCCATCCGATCGAACGACAATCAGATCGGATGACATTGGGTCTTCAATACTTAAACAATTTTCAACATTTTCAAGACACACTCAAATCCAGCGAATGGTCATCCGATCGAATGACCATCCTGCTGTGAACTTGTTCTCCAAGAAATGTCTCGCTGGACGGATCGCCATCCGATCGAACGACCTGAAAGGTAGAGATGCTTCTCTGTTTTTAAAATGCTACAACGAAAACTTCAAAGCCATCATACACAAACACATCCTTCCCAAATGAATGCCAATCCGACCGAATGGCCATCCGACCGGATGTCTATCCGTTCGGATTGTCATCCGATCGGATGACCATTCGTCACTCAGTCACTCATCACCGTTTAACGCGCCGTTCATCACTTATGCTATCGTTCTGTAAGCAGGCTAACTTTCCAGCGCTCCCTTCAATCCAAGAAAGTGTTTATTTACTAAACACAATCAATGAGTATACTCGAACCCTTTTTGCTTTACGCACTTTGGGGTGTTACATACGTTACGTATTCAAATCACAATCGACACACAACGCAAACACTTTTATACGCTAATCGTTATTGCATGTTATACGTGTTACTCGATGAATGCTTGTATGTTATGTTTACAAAGTGATTGTTGCCTGACACCTTAGCAACGATAGTACTATAGTTTGGACTCAGCACCTGACGTGGACAGAGGTTGTTAAGGGCTTTACTTCACATGTCCTAGTGGGGATATGTGTTACGCATTCTACAATTCGCAGTCACGTCTGTGCATATTTCATTGTCGATAACCTACTAGCTTCACTTTGTTACATGTTACATGCTGGTTATGCGTAAAACGATTTCGCTGTCTATTACACTATTAAACTTGTATGCTCATCTTTACACTATGTGTATTGACCTCTATTTTAACGTATGTGACATGTGTTTAGGATGCTGTGCTTTGCTTGATTTCATGGAATCGAGCTTAGGAGAGTCTAGAAACAAACAAAAACAATTAATATTTTG
Organism: Helianthus tuberosus; assembly: GCA_030545235.1. Lineage (NCBI taxonomy): Eukaryota > Viridiplantae > Streptophyta > Magnoliopsida > Asterales > Asteraceae > Helianthus > Helianthus tuberosus. The sequence goes on from CM060416.1 coordinate 127,316,871, forward strand.
AGTTGTCGGAACAGCCTTTTATTTGTCTTTGAGATGCTCTGTCTGTAATAATTAATTCACCGAGTATGTTGTGGTATGGGACATGACTTATAAATATTTGGAAATATTAGTTGTTATGGATTTCTCCTGGACAATCTGTTTCGCTCAGTGACGCGCCCTGATGATTCCACCATCGGTTGGGGTGTGACACTATTGTGCTCAAATCAAACACATCCAAATCAACATTCTTGCCAACAACCTTCTCAATTAATGACCCATCCAAGGATTTCGCGCTAATATTTAGGAAACTTAACCCAACTTCTCCTTCAGTTTGTTTGTCTGTATCAAGCAAACAAAGCAATGAAAACTACTTTACTAGTACATTTTAAAAATATTTGTTATAATTTTCTTCTTGAAGCATAAGTCCAAACCCAAAACCATGATTTTGGATTGTACCCCATCAACAACCAACACCAAAAAAAAAAACACAAATTAATTTTTAATAAAAGTGGCTTTCACAAGCTTTGCATTATCATGTATTCAAACCATTTAAAGCCACTACATTTGTTTTGTTTGTGCGGTTTGAAATGGTTTAAAGCAATAAAAAACAAATAAAATGTAACTAAATGATATTGTTTCGTTTAGTTTTTTTAAATTTAAGCAATGTCATACAGGGCTTTAGCCTTTTTCTAGTGGAGTCGGCATACATACCATGTAAGGACCGTGTCTCATAACACCTCTAAAAAAGTTGACATAGCTCATCTATGCTATATATGTATGTTAAACTGTATATTTTCTAAATGATACTGTAAGAAAGTTGAGTATGACAGCTTAATACAAGTAGTACTTTGGTTTAACCTCCACAGCTATAAATATCTATGTATTTTTTTTTCTTTTTTGGATATGGTGTACCCTCTTCACGAGTTCATAAATTTATAGATATAATTAACAGAAGCTTCTAAATATTTTATTGGTACTTTTGGAATATCTAAAAAAATTGTTAGAATACTAATATTGTAATAAGATATAACATGTAGGATAAAATAGAACCCCAAAACGTTTATTTATAAGAACTTTAGAGTTTGAATAATTATGAAACTAGCGACACGTTCTTTTCAAAACCATCAATACGTTGAGAACTTCAATTGATAGCCATCTCCCGAGCCAGCCAACGGATCATAGCCGTTATTGATGAGCAGAGCACTAGCCAGACTACATGGGTCAGCACCACCAGCAAATATTTAGGTCCATCTGACCCAGATGGGTCTCTGCAAAGTATTTGAAGAGAGCATGCATTTAGCTTGTAATCCCACATCCCAACATAAGCAGCAAGCCACGTCAACCAATCCATCTCAAATGTTTAGTTTGTTCTTCCTATGATCATCCAGATACTCCATGAACTTTTTACGTTTTCTTTTTCTTTTATTTTCTGCATTTTATTTAGTCTGTTAGTTTAAATTCCCTTTGTGAACCCACTAACTCATCATTTTTGAGGGTGAATGTTCAAGTGGTGATTGTAGTTTAGATTGCCCAAGGAGTTGTTCAAGTGGTGATTTATGTATCTTGATTGTAGTTTAGATTGCCCAAGGAGTTGTTCAAGTGGTGATTTATGTATCTTGTTTGACCAGTTGGCTGTTTATTTCATTTTATTTCGAAAATCCTGTCCGTTGATACTTTGATTTCTAACATATAGCATTAGTTTTCTAAGCAGATGTTAGAAATCAGAGTATCAACCGTTGATACTTTGATTTCTAACATATAGCATTAGTTTTCTAAGCAGATGTTAGAAATCGGAGTATCAACGGATAGGATTTTCCATATAAAATGAAATGGACCGGCAATGAGTTTAACAAGATACAGAAATCACCACTTGAGCAACTCGTTGGGCAAGCAAACTTGTATCAAGGTACATAAAATCACCACTCGATCCAACTCTAGGCTCCAAAGAACCGCATTCAGTATGCCACTATTAAACAGGCATTGGAAATTCCGGTAACTCAAAAACTAAGAAACACAATAAGTCAAATTCATAAAAACATTCACCCTCAAAAATGATGAGTCTGTGGGTTTACATGGGGGAGTTTTGATACAAGGCCAAATCCAAATATGTTAGGGAATTCAAACTAACTGACTTGATAAAATGCAGAAAATAAAAGAAACAAAAAACATAAAAGTTAATGGAGTAACCTGAAGATCATGGGAAGAACAAACTAAACATTTGAGATGCATTGGCTACGTGGCGTACTGCTTATGTTGGGGCGTGGGATTGCATGCTAAATGGAAGCAATCTTCAAATCTTTTACAGAGATCCACCTAGGTCAAATTGACCTAAGTATAAAAGGGAAACATGGCTGGACAAAAAGATCCAAAAAAATCCTAACGGCTAAATGGTTGATGTTGTGATAATGAGGGCAATCTCCAAAATGAGGAAATGATGAATAAATTCTGATCCTATAATTTTTATTTTCCTAACACTCCCCATCAAGTTGAGTAGTGGGGTCTCCGAAGCTCAACTTGTTGAGGCAACTGCTGAAAAATCTCTCGTTGACAGCTTTGGTTAAAGTGTCTACAAGTTGATCTTTAGAGTGAACAAATGGAAGTTCTACAATCCCTGCTTTGAGTTTTCTTTGATAAACTGTCTATCAACTTCCACGTGTTTTGTACAGTCGTGTTGAATAGGATTTTCTGAAATTTGTATGGTGGCTTTGTTATCACACATGATTTTACTGGACTCGGCTTGGGAAACCCAAACTCTGATAAAAGTTTGTGTATCTAAAGTACTTCTGCTAATCCTCGTGCAATGCCTCGGAATTCTGCTTCGGCGCTAGACAAGGCGACAACCGTTTATTTTTTGCTTCTCCATGTAACTAAGTTTCCACCAACCAAAGTAAAGTACACTGAAGTTGATCTTCAGTCATCTTTATTTCCTGCCCAGTCCGCATCTGTATAGGCCTGAATCTTCAGATGTTTATTTGGATTAAACAAAATTCCACGGTCTTCAGTCCCTTTGAGGTACCTTATGATCCTTAGAACTGCATCCATGTGACTTACTTGAGGTCGGTGCATGAACTGACTGACTACTCCCACTGCATATGTAATATCAGGGCGGGTATGTGAAAGATATATAAGTTTGCCCACCCATCGTTGATATTTTTCCTTGTCTGCCAATTCTTTTTCTTCTTCTATGCAGAGTTTTTGGTTGGTTATTATAGGAGTATCGACTAGTTTGCAGTCAATCATCCCTATCTCAGCTAGGAAGTCTAGGATATATTTATTCTGGCATATAAAAATCCCTTGCTGAGATCTAAGAACTTCAATTCCAAGAAAGTACTTAAGTCTTCCTAAATCTTTCATTTCGAATTTGGTGAAGAGATTTTTCTTTAACTTCTTTATTTCATCTTCATCATTACACGTAATAATCATATCATCAACGTATATAATTAAACAAGCCACAAATTTACCTGTTTGTTTAAGGAATAGCATGTGGTCAGAATTGCTTTGCTGTAACACCCCGAAAACGAGTTTGGTAATCAAACCCCGTTAATACTAAAAGACGAGTAAAGTATCGTTAGCGGCAAAAGCAACCCGATAAATATTAGAATTTAAATAAATAATCCTAATATTAATTAAAAGGCGGATAAGAACTTTTAAGGAAAAAAAAGGGATAAAAAGTCTGAGTTAACGGAACTTAAATAAGACGGGTTATAACTCCCGGAATCCAACAAGTTAACTAGGAATAATAATAACCTAGTTAGAAGAGAAGTCTTGTAGTGACATACTAGTGGGTTAAAACCTTATAACTAGGAAAATATAAAACTTTATATTAAAATTATAAAGTTTTAAATAAACAAGGACAAACTAACTAGGACAAAATAACCCAGTTAGTTATAAGACTTGTGTTAACTCAAAAGTGAGTTAAAAGCACCTAAATTATGAACTAAAAGGAAAGAAGTTAGTTTGATGTGCATTAGTCCAAAAAGATAAACTAAAGGGGTTGATTGAATATAAATGGCCAAACTTGATTTTTATAAAAATAAAACAAATCAAACACACACACACATCAGTGTGTGCGTGCGTGGGAGCGACCAGGAGAGGGGAAGAACCCCCAAACCCTTATTTCATCCAATTTGATCAATTGAAGGGTGAATTGGGCATGTAATCACTGCATGAATCAAAAATCTTGATCACCTACACTTGTCTAACACTAGGTAAGTTGCAATTTCAGATTTGGTGATGTTTGATTTTTGGGTAAAGTTTGATTAGTAGAAATTCTTGAATGATTGAGTAATGTTATGATTCAAGAATGTGTGATTAGAGTGTAGGATCATAAACCTAACTGAAATCATGTGAAAAAGATTAATAAATTGTGTGTTAATGTAACTATGTGCCATATCATGAAGTGGGTTTCTATCTAGAATGAGAAACCCCAACATATTGTATGAACTATGTGAGTAATAATCTAGGTTGATTGAACTAGTATGATGGTATGGGCTGTGATGAGCAATGAAGCTTGAATAAGAATGAAATTCTTGGATTTACCAAGGTTTAATTGAATAAAAATGGCTAATTAAGTAGTATGCACATAAGGTGCTCGACAAAATGCCTAAAAGACGTTGATAGACACTAAATGTGGTGATTGGCAAAGTAACAAACTTTAGTTATGAGCCGGGAGGTTCTAATGATAATTGGCTTGTATATTTTAGGCAACACAAGCGAGGCGTCGGGAAGTCAAGCCGGTGCGGACGCTCGTTTGAAGGGAAAGCTTTGAAGTAAGTGGCTTGTCACTCCGTTACATTTATGTAGACAAGCTTAGTTTAAATATGTGTAATGTTGATATAACGAAAATGGTTGTGTTTGGCATGTCATTGAAGTGATGGAATTCACTCGACAACCAAATGGGTCAAATTAATAGTTAAAATAAAAAGGATTAAAATGAAGACACCATTTGGTAAAAGTTATAATGGGTCGAAACAATTTAAAAATATTGTTTTTAAGTAATAAGAACCATGGCGCGAACCGGAATAGGTTCAAGGGGCATGATGGTATTAATCTACCATCATACGTTGACAAATGGTCATGTCGACTACACGGGTCAAATAGGGTACAAATACCATTTGACAACAATGACTGACGACTACTTGTTGAGTTTTGTGATAACAGGATATAACATGTGATCGCATTGCTTTAACTAGAAAATTTAAAGCAAAAGGTATGTATATGGGTCGATGCTATGACCCGAGCCAGGTACGCATATTTAGAGTTTAGTAGAAGTGATACTCTAGTCAAATTTTAGCGAAAGTCCTTCGTTGTAAAGTGAGGGACTAAAGTTGACCAAAACACCCTTGAAGGGTATATTGGGCAAACGACCCATAGGGGTTGTTTAGGAACTCGCATTAAGATTATTGAATCATTAAATAGGAATAAAAGTTATAGGAATCTACATTTGTGGGTTAAATGCACAAAAATGGTCATTTGCATAAAATGACCAATCGATGGGTAAATCTGGGATAAGAGGTTAACTATGTTAAATCCACCACAAAAATAATTGTGGTGGAACATAAGCATAAATTTAGTTGTGGCATTACGAAGTATTGAAAAGAAAAGAGCTAGTTTTGGACCAAAATGCATAAAAGATCCCTTAAACGGGTCAAAATGAATTACGCGCGTAACTTGGGTGTTCGTTGCGTATTTCACAAAGGTTAGGAATCCAAGATAGAGATTTAAAGTTAGATATCTTAGTTTATGATTTATGACTAACTAGGAACAAGTTTAGAGGTCCTAAATACAAACGGGTCGAAATATTGATTTTGAACAATAAGCCGAATGCTGAAAGATTTAGAATTTCATTAGTTTTAAATGTTGAATTTTACTCTACAAGATGGAGAATCAAATTACGATCATGTAGGAAGAAACTGGAGGTCAAATGGATACGTGGATCGAAAGATACGAAAGTTTTCGTGTCAAAAACGGCAAAATGGAAGGGCATAACACAGGGGCCACCGTAACTTACAGTGCCCACCGTAAGTTACGGTGGGGGCTGAAATCGATACGGTGGTTGCCTTCTGAGTTACGGTAGAGAAATTTTAACACAGGGGCCACCGTAACTTACGGTGTCCCCCGTAACTTACGGTGTCCACCGTAAGTTACGGTGGAGGCCAGATTCAAGTAATTGTTTTTGGATCAAGATATCAATGTTGGATTTTCCTAATTTCCTTGTTGTATTAGTTATTTAATTATCAAAACTGACCTTTAAGTTGGTTTTGATCACAGGTGAATGTCGAGAGTCCCGGATGAAGATCAAGCATCGAGCAAGAACCGAACACACGTTAAACAAAGCTTCCGCAATGTTGTTTCGTCATTATTCTAAAACGGCGAATTAAATCACATTGTGTTGTATCACTTTAAATTGTAAAAGTTTTTAACAAACCCGTATTTTTCAGTGTAATTGTGACTATAATTACATGATTATGGATTTAAATTATACGATAAACGTGGAATAATAACAAGGGTGTTACCTTTGCCAGAAGCCATATCCTTTCATTGCCAATGTAAACCTGCCAAACCAGGCCCGAGGGGATTGTTTAAGACCGTAAAGAGTCCTTTTTAACCTACACACTTCCTTAGCTTTAAAGTCCTTCGCAAATCCTGGGGGAGCCTCCATGTAATCTTCTTCTTTTAGTTCTCCATGCATTTGTAACCTCAAATTGATGAAGTGGCCACCCTTCGTTTGCAGCCATGGAAAAGAGTACGTGGATTGTGTCAAATTTCGCAACCGGGGAAAAAGTTTCTGACTTGTCAATCCCATATGTTTGGTTGTAGCCTTTAGCTACAAGACGAGCTTTATATCTTTCAATGGTCCCATTAGGTTTGTGTTTGATTGTAAAGACCCAACGACATCCTACCGGTTTCTTTCATAAGGGAAGAAGACATTTTTCCCATGTATCATTCCTTTTAAGTGCCTTCATTTCTGTTTCCATAGCGTCTTTCCAATTTTTAGAATCAAAGGCTTATTCTACGGAGGTTGGAAGTTGTTCATTATACAGGAAAGCGGTGAAGGCTTTGGCTTCACTGGATAAGTTACCATTGACAATATTCGCCATGGGATATCTAGACGACTTTGTTTCTTTTTCTGGAGAGTATCGTTTTGGAGGGACCCCCCTATTGGCTCTTAGTGGCAGGACATATCTTCCTGTTGTTTCCTTTTCCATATCTTGTCCTTCATGTTCTTGTATTGGTTCTTCTAGTTCCTTTATTGCTCTTCCTACAAATTTTGTTCTAATGCAATCTCATTGTTGTCAGTTTTTATATTTCGAGTTTCTTTTAACTCAGAGTGACTTACCTCAGTATCTGGACTAGGAGAATCTTGGTTAGTGGCACTAACGATGGGAGCATCAGATTGTGAGGAAGCAAGTGACTCATCCTGGTTATTATGATTGACTTCTTCTGAAAAAGGAGTCCATTTAACCAGCTCAGTTTGTTATATGCTTTCTCCCACTGACCACTGTGATGGGAGGTATAGAAATATTCGGTTTCAGGAAAGTCACAATCAAAGGTAGTGTACATATGTCATCGTTTTGGACTATAGCATCGATATCCTTTTTATCGACACCATAGCCAACAAATACATACTTCTCAGCACACGGGTCGAGTTTCCCCAGTCATGTTTAGGTATATGAGCATAGACGGTGCATCCGAAGACCCGTGGTTGTAATGTGAGAGGTGGAGAAATTTTGGTAAAATTGGAGAAAGCTTGGATAGGAGTTTTCGAATCAAGGGCTTTAGTTGGGAGATGGTTGATCAAATAAGTTGCAGTGGAAACTACTTCAGGCAAAAAAAAAAGTAGGAGCCCTCGATTCAAGTAACAGAGCTTGTGTTATTTCTAAGAGGATCTGATTATTTCGTTCGACGGTTGTAACACCTCATAAAATCATGTCTAATGATGTGAAGACACGTGTCCTAAACCCTAATAATGTCAAATGTTGACTATAAAGGACTATTGTTGCTAAAATGTGAAAAGATGTATGTGGAGGGGCTAAAAGTGTCAACATGCATAAACTATGCCTCTGAATGACCTTTTAGGGTATTCGTATTCGTTAACGAGCCACATGTTGGACTTACGAAATCGTTTGGAAATTAAATCGAAAGTTTGGGAATCGAAGGGTTAAAAGCGTCAACATGTTTAATTATACCTCTGAGTGACCTTTTAACGAACCCGGAGCTTAACGGTGTTTGGTTATACTTACAAGAATACCTAAAACCTAATTTGAGGGGCCAAGAGTGCTAAAAATGAAAGTTATTTTGAGTTAAAAAGTACAGGGACTGAAATTACCAAACATTAAACATGTTTGGCTGAGTTTGGAGTGGCATATTTTTCCTTGCTCACCACACAAACCACCCTATACTCACATAACTCGATACCATAAGCTAATTGATGGTTTTTATAATCAGCTATGACACTTGGGATGATCTTGGCACCTCCCTAACACATGGCTTCATCTTAGAATGTCATGTTCAAGTATAAATAGGAGTGTTTATCCACTCTCATTCCTTGCGCCTTTCAAAATCTCATCTTTCTCACTTGTTCTTGCTCTCTTGGAGATTCCTGCTTATAGGAGACTCCCCTTCAGTCAAGTTTTTGAGCTAGGACCTTTTGTAAATGTCCTTAGCCAGTTTTCGTTTTATAGGCTTTTAAAAGCCAAAAGTCAAAGTTTTTCGATAAACGCTTTGACTTTCGGTTTAGACCATTATGGTCCAGCCAATGTTCGAGGCGAACATGGCTACGTGATCCTAATTAGGTAGGTGTTAATCCTTCAAAAGGGCACCTCCTAATTATCACGTTTGCTTGGTCAATTGTCGGGTCAAAGTTATTAATTTAAAAAGTCAAACGGGTCAGTTATGTAGATGTTATAAAATATGTTTATCACTTTAATAACTTGGTAATAAATATTAGAACATGTGTAAACATGTTCAACCCGACAATTCCAGGTTTAAGGTCAGTTCGCAACCGAAAGTCACAAAGTTTGACTTCTGCTTTGACTTTCAGTTCTGACCCGAATTAGTATACTTTCATTCTGTTTTAAGGTTTCTTTGTGACCATATTATATTGTAGTATAACCCTATGAGGTTATGTTACATGGTCATATAGTAATCTGAGTTATTTTGCAAAGTTCCGTTATTATGCTTAATGTTGACTAAATTGCCCTTTTTTTGAAAAATGAGGTTTTAATTATAAATGAGCATGCAAATGAATTATATTCTGATATGTTAACATGTTTAACATATTTTTATGTTTATAATCTGGTCATAAACTGAATTTACTTATATAATCGTAAATCATGCTTATAAAAGGACTAAAATTCCATTTTTCATATAGAATGAGTTTTAAACATAAATTCTTGACAAAACTCATTACATACTGATATGAAATCATAATTAGGATTATTTGGGATACTAAGTCAGATTATAAACTGAGTTTAACTTCAAGTTCTTGTACAATGCCGATAAATAACGATAATGCACTTATGGCACTTAAAATGGGGTTTAAACATAATATGCATGCAAAACCTCTTACTTACTGATATATTATGACAAATAAAATATTTTAACTATTCAAAGCTGCTCATAACATCAGATTTACTAAAACATCGTAATTAGGCATTTAACAACTTTTACGCCGTTTAGGCGCATAGTATGTTTTTAAACCATACTTACCACCCAAGACTTGTTACCTATTGATTTTATGAATCATTTTAAATATTTTTACAGTAGGTATAAGTCATGAACTCAGAATCCCAAATAAGTCCTTAAAACTATGTGTGAAATGACCAAAATGCCCCTACGGTGCATAGTTTGGTCTTAAAGCATAAACCACACATATATTATATCAGTTTACTTACAAGCTCCTTTTATAAGTCATAAAATGACCAAACCTTACGGGGCTTAATTCGGTTTTAAAACCTTAACGGGCATACATGTTGATATCCTACTGATATTATAACATGTTTTAAGCATAATAACATTTGGAACTTGTATATGACTCATCCAGTTACCCGTTGATGCTCATACGCGTTCTGTTCGACTTATGTAACTAGTTTACATAAGTTTACCGAAACGGGTTTAACCTTATCACTTAAACTTCAAATTCCGGAATGTAATTAGTTTACCCACATTATACAAGTTCTTATACTTGTTGGATCTAAATTACATTCTAATCCGGTCATCGCTTAATCTAGCGTATCGTACCGTATTTCATTCTTTAAGCTAGCCGGTCTAAGTCTACGACTTAAATAGGACCCGTTAGCATTCTAATTGGTTAATACTACCATCATTCCAGACTAGAGTCTCTCGGTAAAAGCTATCTAAACGTGTCTAAGTGAATTATACGACTGAGTTGTTAATTCTTGCATTTAAATCAAGTTATAACTCATGTAAATACTTTTAACTTATTTTCCCTTATACGGGCTTAGGATACGGTAAATTAATACCGCTTGGTTGGGTATGGGATCACTTAGCCGGATTATGGCTATCAAATCTGCATAACGCGTTTTAACTTGTTTTGTTTGATAACTTAAACATTGGGGGTTAACGCGACCATGTCCTGGATATCCTCGGCTCATTTAAGTTACTAATGGCCACAACTTAAGCACGGGGTGTAGGCATACACCTGACAGATGCAAATGTTAAAATATATTTTACCCACAAGGTTGGGAATAACTCCTTTGTGGGTTTATAAAGTGGTGTGTCGGTTAATCATGTCTCGGTTTCTATACTAGGCCCCATATGTATTGACAAACATGTAAAACTGTGTACAAGATTAAAATTTTAATTGTCCCAAGTTATAAAAGATTTTCATGTGCCTTGTGCACTTAAATAAATTTTGGAAATAGTTTCAAATGAGTCAGTTAATTGTATTTACCAGTGTAAACTGGCGTATTTTCAAAAGACTAAGTGACAGGTACTAAACGCAATAGGCCGGGAGCTGCTTGGTATCAATAGAGGATCTTGCAAATCCTTAGGATGCCTAAAGTCTGTTAAAACATCAATTTGTACATTTATTAGATCCGCCTGTGGATCCTTTATTACAACCGTCTATATTATTCTTTTGAACTTTGAACACTCGGCCTGTAATAGTAATTTTATTCCAAGCCTTCCGCTCTACTATTTTGTGTTTAATTGACTATGATGATATCAACTACGTCACGATACTCCCCACCACCCCGACCGCGTAAAACAACAAAGCGCGGCGGAAAACGTCGGGGCGTGTTGCAACAGAATTATCGTTTCATAACCATGGATACAAAAGTGTTTCGTTTTATTGAATATTAAACATTATCCTACGTGACGCATGCATCCTAGCAAATCATCGTCAAGCATCAACTCCTGAAACATATGTGAAAATACAGTCAGCAAAGAAATGCTGGCGAGTACATAGGTTTTATAGGAGTATTGGATTCATGGCTAGTTTAAATGTTGCAATACTTTATTAAAAACCTTGTTTTGAAAAGAGTATAATATTGCAACTTTATTAACCAACTCAAAACAAGCGGGTTATAGTTTATGAAACCTCGTAGCCATGATTCTTAACCCAAAAACCTTTGTTTTAGTAAAGCAAATTGTAAAACATCTCGTATTAACTCGTTAATAAAACTCGTATGTTACTTCGAAAACATCGTTGTGTGACATCGTTTCGCTATCGTTTACCCAAATCTTTTAGAAATCGTTTACATCGTCCAAATCGTCCTCGTTTTAATTGTGAATAACTTATATATGTGGTCGTCTCGCTAATAACATTCAAACCTTCGTGACTCGTCCCTCGTTTCTCTCATTAACAAACCTCCATAGGGTAAGTTAACAATTATCAGATTCAGTCGCTACCCTCAACCCCCACACATAACCATGGGTGTAGTATGATAACGGGATTTGTCAGATCCTATGGTACCATAACCTAATACTGGTCGGCTTGATCATTGCTAATGAATGTCATTTGTTATGTAACCCAACCAACAAGTTCGTTCACATTATCGAAATCGTTATTAGTTTTGTATAAATCGTCTTAATCGTTTTTGAAACCATCGTTATAACATCGAAAACATTTAGTACATATGAATCACCCCAAAACAATTGAAAGCAGTAAAATAGGGGAACTATGTACTCACATGTAGTGCAAAGTATCCTCAGTCAATAGAACTTCAACAAACTCGAGCAAACCAGAGAAATCAAACAGTACCTAGTAATCGAATCACTAATCAAACAATAGACGCCTAAATCGGAAGATCGGACAGAATGAGGTCTTGTAAACCAAATGAGTGTTAGAACTCATGTGATATGGTTTAACAAAGCCTACATCCTAAATCGGAACCTAACCTAAGTGCTTTCGACCCATCGTGACCCATTAAGGTAACTTATGCTACTTTAACGCATCGTGCGCGCAAAGCGCGTTCGAGACGTCTAACTAGTCCTATGACAAGTATTATATGCCTATACATGTTTTATCATGTTGTATAATCAGTTATGTAAAAAAGTTTAAGTTACATAGGCTAAATTACCAATTATACATGAAAAGGGTATTTTGGTAATTTACCTAAGGCATATAAACTACCTATCATACAACTACTTAACGAAGCGACTATAAGGTATAACCTCGGAAGGTTATTCCCTATATACTATGGTCACCTAATGTATTTGGTCGGATCCTAATGATCGACCAAATGGGTCGGGTTCGAAGGTATAAGCGATTTATCAGATCGCTTACCCTTACGACCCTAGACAACGTGGTAATCAGTAGGCATAGTCCCAAGGGACTATAACCATCGTGATTACAATCACGTTGCGAAGTTCAAACGAACTTCGCATTGACCATAAACTGGTCAACGCAGAAAGTCAAACAAAGTTTGACTTTCAGACTCGAAAAGCAATAAAAGAACGAAAGAATACTTACGAAGGGTCCCTGAATGCTAATCGTGATCCAAGTAGCTCAGGTATGAAACAATGGTTTCAACTTAGAGCTTCTAAGATCAGATTCTTGTGGGTTTTGCAATGGGTGGGGTTGGGTATTTATAGTTTTCGGGTAACCGTTAAGATCGTTTCATGGAAACCGTGCTCGAATCCCACCCGTACATGTGTTGGAATGTTATGGTAGGTTAATTTGCCACCCACGATAAGGAATTGACATGTGGAAATGGAATTGGGAGTGCACAACAGCTGCAAACAGGCTGTTAAAACATCGAAGCTGGTCTGAGAGGCTGACGCGGCCCGCTTCAGGATACACAAAAACTCAGGCGGGCCGCCTGGGGCTTCTGATCAGAAACAAGTTTCAAAAGTGACAGTTTTGGTCCCTGTTGTGTTTTAAGCCCATTTCCGGCACTTCTAAGGCCCGTCAAGCCAACTCTAAGGCCCTAAAATGATGCCTAAACATTTTGGACATGAAACATGCTCAAAAATATGCCGGATGTTGGTTCGTTTGGTCGTACGAACGCGATGTTCGCTTAATTACGACGGAATGCGCACAAGCGCGAAAAACGATCCAAATGACGCAACGAATGGATTTTTCTTATGCCAAACACTAAAATAAAATATTTTAGTGCTTACATAAATTTTTGGATGTCCGGATGTATTCAGAACGTAAGATATGCGCGAAAATGCAAACTTGTGCACTTTTTGACGCTTTTAGTCCCTGAATGAGCATAAAGTTTATTTTAGCATACCGTACCCCTCAAAGCCTATTTCTAAGCTATGTAAATGATAATTAGGGTATTTTTAACTTATGATCAAGTTCCGGAATGTTCGTTACTGTGTAAATCCCCATAGATTCACAGTTTGACACAATTAGTCCCTGTGATCGAATAGACTTGTTTTCAACACACCAAACCATTCAAAACTTATTTCTAAGTTATGTAAAGGTTATTTAAGGTATGTTAAGCCTATGTCACTATCCCGGAGTGTTTGTTGTATTAAACTGGTTATATTTACGCATCTGTGCGCGTATAACCTTCCAGAAAGCGATTTAAAGCTTGAAATCGGAATCGAATCGAATTGTAAAATCACCAAACATAAACACACACATAAAGACATCAAAACACATATAATAACACCAAAGCACATTGTTTTATTAATAATCAACATTGTTTTACATCGTACATCGATTACAGAGTACAGTTGTCACAATAATTCTTCTCACAGTGGTCCGTCAATGATCCAAATTTGTCGTTCAAAAAAAATATAATATTATGTTGCAAATGTTCGACAACCCTTAAACATATCGTAAACAGGAACCCTTCTTTATCATCATCTATATTTTTTTTATCTTTTACGTATATATATAAATGCATATTCTAAAAAGAAGTTGTTGGTTCTATAGTTAATAAGTTCACTATACTTATTTATAAATCCAACTACCCTGGTTCCGGGTCCCTTTTCTATTTATTGTGATCATATCGTTTTTCCATATAAATGTTTGAACACCTTATTTTCTTTTCACTATAGTTACATCTCATACTACTATTTGGCTTTATATAATTTATTTTTGTGCTTTGGTTAAGTTATTATGGCTACAAAGATGGTCATAACTCGACTGATCTTGTGCGCATTAGCTCTTTCGATGATTGAGTTCTCAACGTGCCATCTCTTGAAAAGCTCGGTTACATGTCTCGACTGTCAAACCGGTTCTGACCTTGCAGGTTCGGTTCTTAATGTGGAAATGTTCTCAAAAACTCTTATTTTCGGCTTAAAAACTTGTACACTTGATTTTTGTTCTAGAAGACTCGCATTGTCTTTAATGTCTTATTTTTTTAATTTTGATATCTCTTGAAAATTAAGCCAATTTACATGTCTAGAAGTACAAGTCAATATGCATTATGTGTAATGTACAAGCAGTGGCGGAACAAGGGGGTCAAGAGAGTCCACTGACCCTCCGACTACGAGAATTTAAGCGATTCATATATATAAAACCCATGTTTTTTTTATAAAAAAAAAAACATGATTCGAACCCTTTAATTGTAGTCTGTGTACGTACAAGATAGTACGAAAGCACGCTTCTCACCACTTCCTTACTTAACCTTCCCACAGGCATAAAGATACTAGTCAAGTGCAACCAGGTGAAGAACTTAGTCATGGCTACAACCAATGAGCATGGTGTCTATGAAACACAACTACCATCAAGCAATTGTCAAGCCAAGATCTTGGGTGGACCCAAACAACTCTACATTTCAAGAAATAGAATGGTCACTAGCATCAAGAAGGTCCAAGAGACTGACTCCTACACCACATCTCAACCATTGAGTTTCTATACATCTTGCCCTTTGTCACAAAACCATGATGGGAAATGTGGGGCTCATAATGATGCGACCGGAAGGAACATCGGGTCTTCGAAGACCGTTGATCTACCGCTACCGAAAGAATGGGGATTCGCACCCTCTAGCTATTATGTTCCCTTTGTCCCTATCATCGGCATCCCGTGATTTGATCCTGACTTGTGGGCATGTGTTTTACTTTATTGCAACGGTGTGTATGTCTCAAAAAGTTTAGCTTAATTTGTGTGTTATGTGAAGTGACAAGCAAGATATATATGCTAAATTGCTTATGTGTACGTAGTACGGATGTATAATATATTCTAATTAATCTCTCAAGTAATTAATGTTTGTGTATCTTGCAACTTTTAGTCTCTCCCTATCTATCCATCTCTCTCATTTATTTGGGACGAAGTTTGACTTGGGACTAAATACTATTACATCGACTTAATTACATATATAGTACATAAATAGTACATAATCTTAACTTGTAAAGATTTAAACTTATACCACTTGTGTAAAGACAAACAACATGCCACTAGACCATGGGTTAATTACTCATCGTCTACCACACATACACCAAACTTAATACCCAGGAATCGCGTGGTTCATGTAATTTCTAAATCGTTTTGGAAGAATTAAAATCCGTTAAAGAAATTGAAATGTGGAATAACTAAATTTACAATATGTTCAAGTAATGAAATTTGATGGAACAAACCCTAGCAAAATGAAACTGTAATATCTGATGTGATTAATTTGCAAAATAATCATACTTGGTCTAAATCAGTTATAGGTAGTGGTGAACCCATGCGTTGCGGGGTGTGCGTCGTAAAACCGTGCTAAGTAGTAAGTAAGTAAACCACAACACCGTTTGATACCCTTCTTACGCAGAGCCGTTCTAACGTTTTTGGAGGCCCTAAGCTGATACAAAAAATGAGGCCCCTTTTCTTAAAAAAAAAACTCATTACTTTGGATGCAGTTCATATCTGAAAAGCAAGTTAAACTAATTTGCATCTATCTAAAGAAAAGACACATAAACAAGAATCGGTATATGCATAAAGTAGAAATCAACATGATGGAAAGAACTGGCATCATTTTGTTTCGCATCCAAGCTCAAATAGTAATTCTTGATGAATCTTTATTTTTGTTCTTTAAGATGTGACGAGGTATGACCCCAATCGGATAATCCAACCCGGTCATTACCTATTATTTTATTATAAATAAACAATTATAAATATTTGTTCTAGAATATTCCATCCTGCATGGATAGGCCACGCAACCAAATCTCCAACTTTTCGGGAAGATCATGCAAATCCCTAACTTATAGGAGCCCATCCTAAGTTAATGGAAACCCTAATCATAAACTATAAATAGAGGTAAACGTATAAGGTAGAGATCATCTTACTCTCATACAACTTCTTCCCCTTTCTATACTTTTATACTCCCAAAACCGAGACTTATTCTCACGCCAGAGGGTGGTTACAGGAATAACCCCATTCCTGTAACGAGTCCTAACGGAGTTTCTGTTTTGCAGTTAGTCGTTCGGATCATTGATAATTGAAGTCTTCATCGGATACTACCGTTAAGGTCAGTGTTTCTTCAAGATGCTATCAAACTGAAAGAACACATATCATATGCTACTGAGGTTCTTTGGTTTTAACAATTACACTTTCTCAAATATTAACAAGAAATAACAATTTAAATAGTAATGATAAATCACCAAGTTGTTATAACAAATAATTAATATTTCATATAGCAATTGGCAAATGTAAAAAGAAATATAACAAAAAAACAAGTTTAATACCTCGCTGCCAATGTTGTAGTCTCACAAGCCACTTATCAATATAAGAAGGTCAGAAAATAATTGAAGTCAA
Source organism: Helianthus tuberosus (assembly GCA_030545235.1). Lineage (NCBI taxonomy): Eukaryota > Viridiplantae > Streptophyta > Magnoliopsida > Asterales > Asteraceae > Helianthus > Helianthus tuberosus. The sequence goes on from CM060416.1 coordinate 127,334,008, forward strand.
GAGTATCAAGAAGCTAGAATCAGTCTTGAAAGTCGTTTAGCAATGTTGCAGAAATCGGAAGCCATAATCAATCTTCTCTGGCAACTCACGAATCACTTATCAGGAAGACAAGAAGCCAAAATCAGAATGATGATCAGTTTCCAAAAATGCCATTGAGTGATTACCGATAACGACGAATGAGTTTCCTAGATAACTATCGAACTTTTCGAACGATTACGTTCCCAAATTTTGATTTTTCCTATTCCCTCGCTGCCTAGCATCACCTATAATTTCTGCCAAATCTCCTTAATTGTCGCCGAGCAACTCATTTTTTGGGCCTTATTTGTTTAGTTTCAGCCCAAATCCAATACACATACAGAGAAATTTTTATCAAAGTTGGAGGCCCTATATTTTGGAGGCCCTAGGCCTTTGCCTAGTTTATATATAGCCCGGCCCTGTTCTTACGACTTCTTATTTTTAGGAGAATTGGTATTTGATCCAATATTATAAGGCTGATTCTATACACCCCCCCCCCCCCCCCCCACTTCCTGATTATACCCCCTTGTGAGAGGAAAACTGTCGGTCCCACGCAGGCCCCACCTGTAAGTATGTGAGAGGAGGGGGTGAAAAAAGTAATTAGGGGGTGTAGAAAGTAGCACCCAATATGCAATTTAGTAAAAATTCACATAAAGAAAGTTATAAAAAAAAAAGTAACCTTAGTATTATTAATATTATAAATTTAAATGACCTAATTTTTACATTAGTTGCACGCTTCCAAATCTGTTAAGACATCACGTTAGCATCAATGGCACGTACATATGTAACCACTAATTGTCCAAACAATATATTGCATACGGTCCTCGCAAACAATCATCACAAACTAACTCAATCTCATCATCGAACAAACTAACATAAAAAATATCGATTCTAGTCATGAGATTATCAACGTTTAGCCAAAAATGGTAGCTCGCTTTCGATAGCAAGTAACGGTTCGATAATCAATTTTCTGTCCCCATGGGCGTAGGATAGTAGGGGCGGGAGGGGCGGCCGACCCCCCGAACTTTTCGCTCAGTAGTGGAGAGTATCTAGTTTTCGTATAGAAAATTTTGGGTATATACGTTTTTGACCCCCAGGTTTTATAGAAATATTTTGGTATATATGTTTTCAACCCCCGGTCGGAAATCTTAAACTTCGCGACTGTGTGTCCCTGTCCCGGCTTTTTAGAGAACAAGAACAGTTTTTTTCGCATTGAATATGACGGTTTCAAGTTCAACAACCTTTTCTACCATTAATAAGATTTTGTGACCACACAAGTATTCCGATGTTTTGGGTGTCATGGAGGTCAAGCCTTTATGTCTCACCAAACTGCATAAATAATGCTTTAAAAAAACAGTTATTGGGGTCGTTGAATCAGTCAGTGAAACAGCCAGAATTCAGGAAGACCTCTTATTCATTCACCAAACCCTAAAGAAAAACAACACCAAGAAAAAAAAACACGTGTTCCCATTTATGACTGTAATTTTTTTCAATTGTTTTTCTATTAAAATAAAATGTAACGGTGAAAAATGAAGGAGAGCAAAGGTGTCGTGTCGCAGATGCTCAATTATAATGCTAGTTCTCTCGTTTGGTATGTAACATTGGTATTAGGGACAGGTTCGGAGTGGTGGCCTGGAGAGAGCCAGTCGTGACCAACGAGGCTCGGAGTGGTGGCCTGGAAAGAGCCAGCCGTGACCAACGAGTACGTTGGCCCTTAAGGAGGGTCGATTGTTATGGACTAATACCATTGCAAGGTATGAGACTCGTCCCACATCGGTTGTATGGGCAACGGATGTGGGGTTTATATACCAAATGGTGGGTGAGAGCCCATTTGGTATATAAACCCCACATCAGTTGCCCATACAATCGATGTGGGACGAGTCCCATACCTCGCAACGGTATTAGTCCATAACAAGGTTGTATTTTAGAACTTGAAAACAATGGTAGTAACGAGGGTGGGCGGTATCAACTTGGGAAGGAGACAAAGAGGTTGGGGGTGTTATATATATGTGTATTCCAATGTCGCATCCGTAAAAATTTCGACATTGAACTCGTACAAACTTTTACACCGAACCTTTAGAAACCTTGACACTGAACCCTTAGAAAACTTGACACTGAACCTTAGAAAATTAAACAACGAACCTTAACGCACATTTTAATTAAAAAAGAATAACTTGTTAAGCACACATTCTATTAAAAAATACAACCCATTAACCAGGGCCGGCCATGAGCATGTGCGGGGTGGGCGCCGGCTCAGGGCCAAAAACGAAGAAGGGCCCGTACGTTTTTTAGAAGTATAAATAGAAAAGATCTGGAGAGAACCCATAAGTATAATTAGAGATGAAGCCATCTACAAAAAATAATTATAGTCAAGTGGAAGGGCCCCTTGTTTCCAACCAGATGATGTCCGGTTCGAGTCTCTGTTGTGTTTTTTTTTTTTTTAAGAGCAATGTCTAGTTTGTTTATGAAAGTTCCAATGAACTTGGTGTATTTAATGAAATTGTATTTTTTAAGATTGATGTCCAGTTATGAACTTGGTATATTTAATGAAATTGTAAATCCTCAGGGTGGGAAGTCTTAAACATTTAGTGTCAATTTTAATTCTAACTCCCTTTAACTAATATAGGCTTACAAATTAAATCTTTAAGTTTGTTAAGTTTTAAATAACCCTGCACTTTTCTTATTAGGAATTAATTGTAACAGATTAAACTGCACTTATGCATTTCTTAGTAGGAATTAATTGTAACAAATTAAATTAAATAAATAATATGTTATGTTCTTGGATTAGTCAACTCATGTATCAATGTTTTTATTTCTTATTTTTTATCATTGCTTTTTAATTAATAACTATAATTTTAGATCAAATAAAGAATTGTACAAGTTCAAGCAAGATCGTATTTGTAAAGCAGATAAGTGTGAATTAAAGGCTATGTCGGCACCAACCATAGTTGAACCGGTTGCCGACTCGCCTTCTAAAGTTCAGGTGTTGGGTTCGAGTGTACGTGCTAGGCGTTTTTTTTGTTCAGTCGGCTTACTTTGTTCCTCGCTATTTCCTTATTTACTACAAAAGGTTGGGTCGGGCCCGGTTTTTTTATCTCGCCCAGGGCCCAAAATCATTTTAGCATTTTCGGAGACGGCCCTGCCATTAACTCATTTAGCCCACTTTTAATTGAAAAAATAACTCATTAAGGCATAAGGCCACCACGCATGTCCATAAACCATTTAAATCCAATATAAAAAAATGAGGGTAATAAATAAACAGGAACTCAAAACGACAGTTGGGAGAAGAAGCTTCACACCTGTCACCAGTACACCACCATCAATTATCGTTGGTCACCAGATGTCGCACTGTCCACCTTACCGGATGTCATCGCCCAAATGGTTGTGATTATTTGATGAATTGATAAATCAGGGGTTTTTAAACAACGAATTATTGGCTCTGTTCATATAACTAAAGTACGTGAAGTCCCATTTGCGAATTGCGTAATTGGATTGGTGATGAACATTCAAGTGATAAACTACAATTGTTTTATTGAAAAAGACTTGCTTAGAAAGGTTTCAATAGATCATGTTATGGATATGTTTAAAAAAAGAAACCCCATAGGTAGCAACTTTAAAGAAATTCTTTTATTCATTTTTAATATCGATTGACGTATTTTTTTTTAATTAATTATTTGCATTTAATTTGATTTTTTTTATTTTAATTATGTGACCCGACCCGAATCGCTTAACCGGACTAGACAGAAAATGTCGAAACTAAGGGGCCGTTTGGCAACATCTGAATGGTTAAGTGTTGAATCAGTAAGAGGTCTGAACCATTAAGTGCTGAACCAGTAAGAGGTCTAAACCATTAAGAGCCATATAATGCTTAACCATTTAAAGGCAAATGTCTGACCAATTTAGATTAGAGGTCTTAACCATTCAGACTCTGTATAAATCTTAACCATTCAGAGGCAAATGTCTGAACCATTCAGACATCTACTCGTGAAACAAACAGTCTGAACCATTAAGTGTTGAACCAGTAAGAGGTCTGAACCATTAAGAGCATCATTAAGAGTTAAACAAACTGCCCCTTAGTGATAGACAATCGGTCGTCCGTCCCTTGAAAATTCCTAAACCCGTATGAAAAAATATTGGATACGCCACTGTCTCTCCCGGTCATTTAGGGCCGACAAAAAGCTTCAAGATTGGGGAGTACTCCCTAAATGCTTCACACACGCGCACACACACGTATATAGGTGAGATTTGGTATAAACAACTTTTAAAGTGTGAATGGTACAAATAACTTAGTGTAATTATTCTTGAACTAGAGAAATTATTATTACACTATAGTTTCAAAGTAGAGTGATAATAATTATGCTAGTTCATTTTGTTGTATAACAATACTTATTACATTACAACAAAATACTGATGTGGGGTTCGCTCACTTGGTAGAGGACTAGAGGCATTGCCTCAAAGGAGAGGTCCCAGGTTCAAACATTGGCATATGTGATTAATTTAAGATTATTGATATAATAGAGTAGGAGCAAGCGTTGTCATTCAAAAAAAATACAACAAAATGAACTAGAGTAATTATATTACGCTATTTCAAAATTATAGCATAATAATAACTAATTTATCGCAATACTGATGTAGCCGCAGGATACGTAATATTCTAGTGTTAAAAGAGCCGTTTTTAGGGGCAATTACCTCAAATCTAGTAAGAATAGATAGTTCTAAATGTTTTTTTTTTTTAGATTTGCAGGTAAATACTAAAAAGGACGTAATTTAGACGTGAAAGAGTGAAGTTGGAGAATTAGAGAAAAGCTGAAGGAGGCTGTGAAGTGTGAGAAACGTAGGATCCGTACCCGACCAATTGGATACAACTCGTAATGGCCGCCGAATCTCCAAGTTGTGGTCTGGGCCCGACTGGACCCTTGTCAGAAGTTATAGCTCGTACTCAGGTTATGTTCATAAGGTAATTGAAGCCCAAATTCAGAACATGATATAAAAGGAATGTGATGGAAACCCTAAAAGATAACTAGGGTTCGAAAGGAAGTGAAAAAGAGGTTGTAGAAAGTGATTTGCAAGTAGTCTGAAGAGATAAGGCACGAGACTTAAAGATCTGACGCAAGGGGAAGCAAGAATTGATTCCACAAATTAATCTTTATAGTTTTTTCAAGTCTTTTACTTTTGTTCATGATGATAATTTGATTGGTGTTTTGAATTTGTTTGTCATTTCCAGCTAAACTCTTGTATGATAGTCCAAATGAGATGATTCGTTGATTTGGTTATTAAATGATTATGGATTTCTTATTAGTATGATTTTAGTAGTATGGTATGATTAATTCTTATGATGTGTATGCGTACATGTTTATGTTGGTTATGATATTAGTTGTGTGGTAGTATTGATCTTTCTATAAGCTTATGCATGTAATTTTCAATATCTTCTATCTCTAGGTTATATTGACGTCCATTAGCTTGGGGCTTGAAACTTTAAGCGGTAATAGATAATTAAAGGTCATAACCCCAGCTTAAGGGAAGGATCTAATTATAAAGGTCTAGAAACTAATTAGGGTTTTCTATAATCGTCTTACCTTGCTAGTTCGTAAACCACTATGTTCGTTGTTCACCTTGGCACTAGTCTAGAAACTCTAAGTTATAAGAATCCATACTATGACTAGCTTGACTGAATTAGGTCTAAAAGTATGTCTATAGACTTAACCCTAGTTTAATAGGATTAACCTTAATCGGTCTTATTTCATTTTAGTACTTCGTACGCCATTGTCAAGTTAAGTCTTGAATTGGTTTAATAAGTTCTGTCTAGCATCAATCAAGTCAATCTTCGTTGATTCAAGTCTAGGATTTTTATATTTTCTTAACGTTTGGTAACCTTTCTAAGTAATTAAAGTTTTCGTATTTCTTGAGTTTAATTTATAATCATTCATAGATTGCATATTAAGTGATAAGATTATTACTAATAGATTTTGTGTCCAATGATTGATACTTGGGATGGGTACGTTTGTCTAGAACATGTATAGATAGTATTTATTTGGTTTGTACCTTAAAACTAGTATGTATTTTATGTTCATTTTTATTGTTACTTTCTAAGCACGTCAAATACATCAAAGCTTAGGGAGTCAACTAGTCTAAAACTGAACTACGTCTTTTCGTTAAGTTTAGTTTTGTGGTCATTTAAAAGGCTGGGTGGCGTGGGAAAAATCTCACGCCACGTAAGCGCCAACTGGACAAGGGGCTTCATTGCTAATTGGCTTGCAGTGAATAAAGCTCCTATCATCGTTAATGAATCATTAATTTAGATTAATAAACATTATATAAAAATAAGTTTCAAAACGATATAAAACATAAAACTTTTCATTTAGAATAAAAAAAACATTACAACCCAATTTAATTAAAAACAATATGTCACACCCTGGCTTTGCGGAAGCGTGGTTAATTTTGGTGTGACTTCTTAATACCATAGCTTAATCATAACAAAGCTATATGAATTTAAAAACCATGCAAGTCATCATTAAGTTAAAAATCAACATACAATACCATTGTTTTAAACGCACGACCATAATCCATGTTCAGTAAACATTACAACTTATAACAAACATAAACGAGGGTCAAGGATTGTGTCTTGTCCAGGTAAGAGAACACAACCCCTAATCCTTGATGACTTCATGAAGATTGCAGCGGAAAACGTTCATACCGTGCCAGAATCCGTTTAATTTCCTGAAATACATGTGAGTTGAAAAATCAACAATAATGTTGAGCGAGTTCATGTGCAAGTGAGTAAGTAAAACACTTGTAAGTATAAAAGTTTCCTGGTATGTAGCAGTGTAAGAGGACTTGTGATCACCAATGGTTTGCAAGGCCATTAGCATGTCGTGAAATGCAAGTAAGTAAGACACAACCCTAGCCGATTTTGCGTTGGGTACCAAGTCACTCCGGATCCGTTCTGTTAGTCCTCCGAGAGGCCTGTTCTGTTGGACCGGGAGCTGGGCTCGCTACACCCAAATAGATCTACCGCTCGAGTCCCTCGGGGTTCTAACTACCCATTCACATGATCTAAACCTCCTTACGTTATTCATACCGTGTAAAAAGTACTTGTAAACAAGTAACATGTATTTCACCCCCGTAGTTAAGAAAACTGAAAACAGTTAGAGAAAAGGGGGACATGAACTCACAGTGGATGCGTAAACTCTATCAAGCGTCTCTGAAGCAGTAAGCTGTGCAACGACCTACAAGTGCTAATTCTATTAGACGGACGGCCGTGCTTTAGCTTTACAGTTTATGTTTGCGGGAAATAGTTAGACAACTATTTCGTGTTACATTTTGTATATGCTTGATAGTTATTTTTCCTTCCCAAGGATGGGGGATACAATACATGTGCGTAAGTTACGTTTTATCATTCTTGTGGTAATGTAATTACCGGTGTAACTTATATGTTGTGGAAACGTTCGCAAAGTTTTGGAATCATTAACGCTTGTAAACATTATTTTCACCCTAAAATAATATTTATGTATTTCACAAAAATAATCATAAACAGTGTTGTGACAAATATATTTCTCACGTTAATCTTTGTGAAAATCTCACCTCCGAATGTTTAGTAAAATATAGTGCTGGCGAAATTTATGTTTCGAAAGTATGTCCAAAAATAGTTGTAACACTTGTTGTGTAAAAAGTCTAAGTGTTAGGTTTTTAGAAAATTTCGCCAGAGTTTCCTCTGTAACTGGAGGTGGCCACGCTTTCAAGCGTATCATTTTCTTTTAACAAATCAATTCAACAACTTCTTTATTTCATCAAGCAATTTCCGACACATCAAACTAGTCAATAAATATGTAAATTTGCATAGTCGCATGAACTTGTAGTTTTTCCGAATCTATATTATAAATCCCATTTATATACGCAGATCTTTATATAAAGTACTTTCAATCTTGTAAAAACCTCGTTTTTAGAGAAGTCCGACTTTACAACTTCTAGTTATTTTTCTCAAAAATAGTTATTTTGTCGAAACATGCGTCACACAAGTGTTTACACACTGGTGTGTTCTAAACATCATTCTTAGCATTGTAAGATCCGTTCCTTTAAAATACATGGTTCTTAAATGTGTGGTCTTTCAAAAATACCACTTGCGGATACGTAGATCCGCTAGTTTTAAACACCCTTTTACCGGTTAAAACACTTTTACACAAGTAAAATATTTCTTCACAAGTTCATGTCTCTAAAATGTGGTAGTGTTCACCTTTAACCCTTGTATCTTTCAAAAACAAGCTTATGTGAAGATACATGATTTTACAAAGTCGGGTTAAACGAAGATTCGAGCTACCACATTATAGATCGGGTCTAGATAAACACAAATTTCAAGTCCTACGACTTTTACACAAGACATGTGCTATTAACCTCCATTTTTATAGTTTTAGTAAACTTTAAGGATTCAAAACGCGTGTTTACGATATTTAACCGACGAAAGTTCTTTTAACCACTTTAGATGAGTGTAAAAACAAGTTTTAAAGGTTATACCTCTAGCTCAAGGCTAGGGAAGATCTTTGACGAAAAACGCGTGGATAAAAGATAACGAGAGAGGTCCTTCGTGTTCCGCTTGCACCAAAGCTCCTTATACGCGATCCTTGAAGTGTGTATGTGCTTGGAATGATGAGACAAGAACCGAAAATGTGATGTGTGTGTGTGTGGTGTTCGGCCGAGAGCCACAAGGAAGAGAAGAGAGAGTGATTTGTTGAGTTGTGAAGTGATTATGTTATGATAATCTCTAGTATTTATAATCAATTCTTGTGCCATTGTCCATTGGATAAAGTGTAGTGTAGATTTTAGACAAAACAAGATTGACCAAGATCACCAAGTACAATGTGGTGCTCCCTAGGTAACCGATCGGTTGGGGGGGGGGGTCCCTAATCCGATTTCAACAAGTAGTTAGGGATTAGTTTATGTTAAACTTGGTTAGGTTAAGGGTTTAACTCCGTTAGTTATGTACGACGCGTTATGACGGGTGTTAGGGTAATCAGGGACCCTAACTGGCTCAGAAAAATAATAATAGTGAAAATGTTAATATTTTCATGTTCCGGGTAAAGTCCGGTTGTTCGGTTGGATAGTAATCCGTTAAAGTGTTACAAAAGACTTTAAAGTGTCGTTATTACATTTTTAGTGACACAATTTGTTTTCCCGACACTTTAGAAAGTGTCTAGTAATATTTTCTCATTTCTGGCACTTTACTAGTCAGCTAGAAGCTGGTTAAATTATTTAAAGTGCTGTGTTTGGTACTTAAAGTACGTTTTTGGCACATCCGAATCAGTGTATCTTATCCCTAGAGACGCGGTAACACAACCCTTATATCCTACACTCACTATCAGTGTAGCCAAAATATATGAGACTCTTAACAGGCCTTAGAGGCAGTATTTGCCTGATGCTGGTTATATCAGCATGTTCACTGTGTATCCGTTTAGTACTACTGTGCTTTTTGTGCATCATGTTTGTCACTAGGGTTCAGTAGGTAAATAATGTAGTGACGGCAAGCAAGTATGATGCAAGTAAGTGCATGTATCAGTATGCAGGTAGCAGTTTATCAGCTAGTTTCAATCAAGCACAGTAATTAAGCAGTAATTAATCAGTAATTAAGTTGTACGGATACCTGGTTTTGTGCGGGTTGTCACATTCTCCCCCCGTTAAATAAATTTCGTCCCGAAATTTTAAGTTCTGCTTGTAGATGCAGGGTTCTTGGGAAATAAGTGGGGGTACCTTTCTTTCATCCGGTCCTCACGCTCCCAGGTGTATTCAGGACCATGTCTGGCATTCCAGCGAACCTTGACGAGTTTGACACTGCTCCGGCGGGTCCTGTTAACTTTCCAATCTGTGACCTCGACGGGTTCTTCTATGAAGTGGAGCGTGTCGTCAACATGAATCTCGTCGATAGGAATGGCAACGTCAACTTGAGTTGGACTTTTCTTTAAATTGGATACATGAAATGTATCGTGAACACCATTTAGTTCAGCAGGTAGATCCAACTTGTATGCTACTGTTCCGATTCTTTCCAGAATTCTAAAGGGACCAATGTAGCGCGGATTTAGCTTCCCACGCTTCCCAAAGCGTGTTACCCCTTTCCAGGGTGATACCTTTAATAACACCATCTCTCCAACTTGAAAATCCACATGTTTACGGTTTGGATCCGCGTAGGCCTTTTGTCTGTGGCGAGCGGCTTCGATGTTTTTAAGAATCTGCGCAATCTTGTCCGTCGTCTCTTGGACGATTTCGGGACCGGCAAGCTGCCTATCACCTGCGTCAGCCCAACATAGTGGTGATCGGCACTTGCGTCCGTATAGGGCTTCAAAAGGCGCGACACCAATACTGGTGTGGTAGCTGTTGTTGTAAGAAAATTCGACCAAGGGTAAGTGTTTATCCCAGCTACCGCCCAAATCCATAACGCATGCTCTCAGCATGTCTTCCAAGGTTTGTATCGTTCGCTCGCTCTGGCCATCAGTTTGCGGATGAAATGCAGTGCTCAGATTTAATTGTGAGCCAAAAGCTTCCTGGAAGGATTGCCATATTCTTGACACAAACCTTCCGTCTCTATCAGAGATGATTGAGAGGGGCACTCCATGACGTGCTACGATTTCTCTCATGTATATTTCAGCTAATTTGCTCGTGTTATCCTTTTCTCTGATAGGTAAGAAGTGTGCTGTCTTTGTTAATCGATCCACTATCACCCAGATAGTGTCATGGCCTCTTGGCGTTCTTGGCAGTTTTGTAACAAAATCCATGGAGATTTGTTCCCACTTCCATTTGGGAATCTCCGGTTGTTGCAGAAGTCCCGAAGGCCTCTGGTATTCAGCTTTAACTTTAGCGCACGTTAAACATTTGCTCACGTAGACAGCAACGTCGCCTTTCATTCTAGGCCACCAATAATATTCTTTAAGATCGTGGTACATCTTATCCGCCCCCGGATGAATAGAGTACCGTGACTTGTGCGCTTCGTCGAAAATAACATTCCTTAATCCACCAAACAGAGGAACCCAAATCCTTTTCTCAAAACATAACGTTCCTTCCTCGTTTGGTACCAAAAGCTTCTCCATCCCACGGAGATATTCTTCCTCGAGGTTTCCCTCCTTGAGAGCTTCCGTTTGTGCAGCACGAATGCGCGAGGGAAGATCGGTTCGTATGATCATTTCCAAAGCCCTAACCCTTATGGGCTTGATTCTTTCTTTACGACTTAGGGCATCGGCGACCACATTCGCCTTCCCTGGATGATATTTGATCTCGCAGTCGTAATCGTTCAGTAATTCAACCCATCGTCTCTGTCTCATATTCAGCTCTTTCTGGTTGAATATGTGTTGCAAGCTCTTGTGATCTGTGAAGATTGTGCACTTCGTACCATATAGGTAGTGTCTCCAGATCTTTAAGGCAAATACCACGGCGCCAAGTTCTAAATCGTGTGTGGTATAGTTCTTTTCGTGCACTTTCAGTTGGCGCGATGCATAAGCAATAACTTTTTGGCGTTGCATCAACACGCAACCCAATCCCTGACGCGATGCGTCACAGTATACCACAAAATCATTAGTACCTTTTGGTAGAGCTAAGATCGGCGCATCACAAAGTTTGTTCTTTAATAACTGAAAGGCTTCTTCCTGTTTGATTCCCCAATCAAACTTCTTGTCTTTCTGTGTGAGCGCGGTAAGGGGTTGAGCGATCTTTGAAAAGCCCTCTATGAATCTTCTATAGTAGCCAGCCAAACCCAAGAATTGTCGAATCTCGGTTGGCGTCGTAGGCGTTTCCCAATTCTTGATAGCCTCGATCTTTGTGGGATCAACATGAATTCCATCCCCATTAACCACATGTCCAAGAAACTGGACTTCGCGTAACCAAAATTCACACTTAGAAAGTTTGGCGTACAGCTGTTCTTTCTTCAGCAGCTCCAAAATAGCTCTTAAGTGCTGTTCGTGTTCGGCCTTGGTTCTTGAATAAATCAAGATGTCGTCGATGAATACAATCACGAACTTGTCGAGGTATGGCTTGCAAACTCTATTCATCAAGTCCATAAAAACTGCAGGTGCGTTTGTCAAACCAAACGGCATCACGAGGAACTCGTAGTGTCCATAACGAGTTCGGAAGGCTGTTTTCGGGATTCTTTCCTCCTGTATCCTCAGTTGATGGTATCCAGATCGAAGATCGATCTTAGAATAACAGCTTGAACCTTGAAGTTGATCGAACAGATCGTCGATTCTTGGCAGTGGATACCTGTTCTTGATCGTCAGCTTGTTCAATTCTCTGTAGTCAATACACATGCGGAAACTTCCGTCTTTCTTCTTGACAAACAAGACCGGAGCTCCCCAAGGCGAGAAGCTTGGTCGGATAAAACCCTTATCTAACAACTCTTGAAGTTGCGTTGACAGTTCCTGCATCTCAGATGGAGCAAGTCTGTAAGGTGCCTTAGCTACAGGCGCGGCGCCTGGGACTAAGTCGATGTGAAACTCCACTTGTCTCTGAGGTGGCAGTCCGGGTAAGTCTTCTGGAAAGACTTCTGGATACTCCCTTACGACAGGGATGTCTTCGATCCTTGGCTCGGCAGCCTTCTTATCCACGATGTGTGCCAGAAAGGCAACACATCCTTTCTGTAAACACTTCCTTGCCTTCAAACAGCTGATAATTCTCAATGGCGTCTCACGCTCCTCTCCATGTACAACAATGGTCTCACCATCATCAGTTGGAATACGAATCACCTTTTCGTGGCAAACTATCTCCGCTTTGTTGCCAGATAACCAATCCATTCCTACTACCACGTCGAAACTCCCCAATTGGACTGGTAGTAGATCCAAAGAGAACTCACGTTCTCCCAACTCAATCACACAACCTCTGATAACTTCATTTGCTTCTACTAATTTCCCATTGGCCAATTCAATCGAGTACGGAATATCTAACTTATTAGTGGCTAAACCAAGCATATCCTTAAATTCTAGCGACACGAAGCTATAGTCGGCACCAGTATCAAATAAAACAGATGCATAGCGTTGATTTACAGGGAACGTACCAGTGACAACGTTGGGATCCTGGCGTGCTTCCTTTGCTCCAATCTGAAATACCCTTCCACGGGCTTGGTTCAATCCCGGGCAATCCTTTTTGAAGTGCCCAATGTCACCGCAATTGAAACATCCAAGTCTTTTACCACTTCCCGCACCATCCATAACTGGCGGGTTGTTCTGGTTAGCATTTCCGGCTTGATTGGCATTGCAGCCTCGATTATTCCCCTGTTGGTGACTACCAGAACCACCACGGTTGTTATTTCTATTTCCATATCCTCCCTGGCCTCCCCGGCCAGTGCCAACCCAACAGGTGTCCTTAGAGTGACCACGTTTCCCACATGCTTCACATACTTTTAGCCCACAATGACCAGAATGGTGACGCTGGCAGGCATTACACCTGGGATGGGTGCCCATATATCCTCTTCCTTTCCTTCCACTGCCAGCTGCACCCTGAGCTGGCGTGCTTGGTGCTCCTCTCTTACCATCACCGCTAACACTTTGTTTGAAGTTCGAAAACTTTCTTTTGTTACTTCCTGACGACTCAACATGAGTCTCTCTCTCCTTTGCCTTGACATCACCAAACTTGTTCAGACGAATCGCCTCTTCTGTGAGAGCCACGCTCAAATCAATGGCTTCTGTGATAGTTGCTGGTTTGGAGGAGGTTACCATGCTAATGATTTGGGGAGCCAAACCCCAAATGAAGCGCTCAATACGCTTGTATTCCGGCGTAACCATGTAAGGAACCACTTGAGATAAGTCGTGAAACCTCTGGACGTATTCCGCAATCTTTGGCCCATCCATCTTTAAGTGCCAAAATTCAGTCTCCAACCTTTGAATTTCTGCGCGTGAACAGTACTTTCGGCGCATCAGTTCTTTCAATTCGGCCCAAGTCAGGGCGTAGGCGGCAGCTTCGCCTAGAGTTTGTACTTGTAGGTTCCACCAAGAGAGGGCTCCATCCAACAATAGCCCTGAGATGTACGTGACTTGCTGATCCTCTGCACACTTGCTCATGCGTAAGACAGAATCGGTTTTCTCAGCCCAGCGGACGAAGGCAATTGCACCTCCTGTGCCATTGAAGTTGACCGGTTTGCAGTCTAAAAACTGCTTGTAGGTGCATCCTGCACGTATGTGAAAACATGTGTTTGGCATTAGCATCATCGCTAAAATCTCCAATTAGTTCATGGTAGGTTCGAATGGCGTGGTATTACCGTGAGGTGGATTGTTATTGCCTTGGTTAACACTTCCGCTCCCTCCTGGCTGAGAAGCTGCGTACTGTGCTATGGCAGCTGCAATGACTTGTTGTAACTCTGCCTCATTAGTCGGCATTGGTGTTGGGCGTTTTGGCGGCATCTTCTAAAAGATGTGTTCACGTTGGTCAGGACATAGTACAGTGTACGTATATAGTAATAATAATAGTATAATCACATAACATCTCATGTTATCACATATCACAAATATCAATCACACAACATCCCATGCCATAAAATATAAACAAGTAATCAAGCGAATCAAGATATGGTGAGAAAACTGCGATTGCCATATAAATGAGACCACATCGTAAGTGTATACATACAATCATCAATCACTAGGGGCTACATCACCCCTGTCAAAAGCTACATCAGTATCAATACAACGTCAAGTACATAACAAAAGTCAAATCATAACGTAGTCTCCCCAAAATGCTGTGCAAGTAAAAGCAATCGCCGACTTCTCACCTCGCCTACCCATGTGGCACCGATGAGCTCTAAGCAGATGGTGGTGGAGGAGGAGGAAAACGGGTATAAAACAAACGGCGCATCTCTAACCAATCTGCCTCCATCGCCTGCTGTGTGCGAATAACGGAGGCAATCTGCTGCTCCAAAGTAGTAAGACGAGCAGCATAGTCAGGGGGTAATGGTCGAAACGGCTGTAACGGAGAGGGTGCCTGACCATGGCACTGACATGGCCGAGCTCTCTCGAGCTCCTGTAGTCGCTGCTCGTGCGACTCATGCTGGTAAACAAAAGACATCAGTACATCCTCAATGGTATGGTCCACATGGAACCTGTGGTATGGGTCAGTGGGTGGCATAGGGGAAAACGGAGCCCAAAGCAGTGGCTCGCGTGTGGGGTCAAAGGGTGCTACACCAAAAGGAGCAGTAATAGGTGGAACAAAAGGCATCTGTGGTAAGAAAGGCATGGGCATCGGTACATGCCCTGATGGGTGGGCTGAAGAGCCCTCTCCAGGCCCCGCTGGAGGTATGTACGTGGGAACCTGAAACGAAAAGTCAGTGTGTCTAGCGTCTGGAATCTGTGGGGGTAGTGGTGGGACGTCCTCATCAGTCGGGATCCACCCGTGCTGTGCCGGCTCGTCCGGTGGATCCATATGTGCCGCGAACGGTGCATGTCCGGGCTCTATGGGAACGGGATCAAGTAAAGGGGCTACAACAGGGTCAACGGGTGCCAAGTGCTCAAATGGTGGGTCAACAGGTACAGCAACAAGGGGTAGAGGATCAATGGGATCAATAGGGACATGATCGTCTGCAATCAAAGGAATACCTAGGTGGTGATCAACAGCAATGGGCTCAAGAGGTACATCAGCATGCATAGGGTCATGCTCTGGTAACGGATCAAGAGCAGCTGCCTGCTCAGGGGCAATGGCAGGCTCCAAGTCATCAAACGCCATATCAAAGTCAAAGTCAGGATCAAAAGGATCAATAGGATCAGCAGGATCCTCCATCATCTCGTCCATAGGGACAAACTCCAAATCGCGGTCAGGATCATAGCCTGGGGGAAACATAGGGTCTGAATCCCCCTCGTCGTCAGGATCATAAACAAGTCCAGGTACGGGAGCAACAGAAAGAGCCTGGTCCGAATCAGACCCATGGGAATAGTGCTGCACACTAAGAGTATGTGACGGTGCAGAAGCCACAGACTCAAAGGAGTCCTGGGCTGGGGAATGTGCAGGTGCCTCCGCAGCCGGAGCATCTGCAATCAGTAATGGGGCAACAGCAGGTAGGGCCTCGCCCTGAACGTCCTCCAAAGGCTCCACCTCAAACAAGTCGACGTCGTCCTCGTCGTCGTCGAATGGTAACTCCTGAACAGGGTAAGAAGCGAGGGGTATGGGAGCAGGGATCACCGCTAGTGGCAAATCCCCGGCCGGAATATCAACAGGGAGCTCATCGTCGCCATCAGGTAGGGCGAATGGCTGGAAGTCGTCATCGTCTGTACTGGTAAAGTCTGACGTGTACACCTCGTGCTCCGAGGACTCTAAATCATCCGACACTATGGGTCTGGGTCCGGTGGTGCCTGAACCACCTGAATCTGACGAGTCCATGTACCTGTAACACAAACATAAGTATGCACAAACTGTCATATAATCAAATAATCACGTAAATCACCACGTAAGCATTCAAATTATCCTCCTAGTCCCACTAGCCAACATTCCTAGTCCCACTAGTCAACACTTCTAGTCCCACTAGCCAACACTCCTAGTCCCACTAGTCAACACTTCTAGTCCCACTAGCCAACACTCCTAGTCCCACTAGTCAACACTTCTAGTCCCACTAGTCAATACTTCTAGTCCCACTAGATCAACACTTCTAGTCCCACTAGACCAACACTCCTAGTCCCACTAGTCAACACTCCTAGTCCCACTAGACCAACACTCCTAGTCCCACTAGACCAAGCCTCAGCCTCCCGACTGGGCCTAAAATAATGAATAAAATGTGCTCAACATTTGTTTGTAAAAAGTTTTGGATTCTGGACTTAAGTGGTATGCAGTAAAAATGTTTTCGTGAGAGCCCTAGTGATCATAGTCTAGACTCAAGAATGAATCCTAGTTCGCTATGATCAGAGCTCTGATACCAAGCTGTCACACCCTGGCTTTGCGGAAGCGTGGTTAATTTTGGTGTGACTTCTTAATACCATAGCTTAATCATAACAAAGCTATATGAATTTAAAAACCATGCAAGTCATCATTAAGTTAAAAATCAACATACAATACCATTGTTTTAAACGCACGACCATAATCCATGTTCAGTAAACATTACAACTTATAACAAACATAAACGAGGGTTAAGGATTGTGTATTGTCCAGGTAAGAGAACACAACCCCTAATCCTTGATGACTTCATGAAGATTGCAGCGGAAAACGTTCATACCGTGCCAGAATCCGTTTAATTTCCTGAAATACATGTGAGTTGAAAAATCAACAATAATGTTGAGCGAGTTCATGTGCAAGTGAGTAAGTAAAACACTTGTAAGTATAAAAGTTTCCTGGTATGTAGCAGTGTAAGAGGACTTGTGATCACCAATGGTTTGCAAGGCCATTAGCATGTCGTGAAATGCAAGTAAGTAAGACACAACCCTAGCCGATTTTGCGTTGGGTACCAAGTCACTCCGGATCCGTTCTGTTAGTCCTCCGAGAGGCCTGTTCTGTTGGACCGGGAGCTGGGCTCGCTACACCCAAATAGATCTACCGCTCGAGTCCCTCGGGGTTCTAACTACCCATTCACATGATCTAAACCTCCTTACGTTATTCATACCGTGTAAAAAGTACTTGTAAACAAGTAACATGTATTTCACCCCCGTAGTTAAGAAAACTGAAAACAGTTAGAGAAAAGGGGGACATGAACTCACAGTGGATGCGTAAACTCTATCAAGCGTCTCTGAAGCAGTAAGCTGTGCAACGACCTACAAGTGCTAATTCTATTAGACGGACGGCCGTGCTTTAGCTTTACAGTTTATGTTTGCGGGAAATAGTTAGACAACTATTTCGTGTTACATTTTGTATATGCTTGATAGTTATTTTTCCTTCCCAAGGATGGGGGATACAATACATGTGCGTAAGTTACGTTTTATCATTCTTGTGGTAATGTAATTACCGGTGTAACTTATATGTTGTGGAAACGTTCGCAAAGTTTTGGAATCATTAACGCTTGTAAACATTATTTTCACCCTAAAATAATATTTATGTATTTCACAAAAATAATCATAAACAGTGTTGTGACAAATATATTTCTCACGTTAATCTTTGTGAAAATCCCACCTCCGAATGTTTAGTAAAATATAGTGCTGGCGAAATTTATGTTTCGAAAGTATGTCCAAAAATAGTTGTAACACTTGTTGTGTAAAAAGTCTAAGTGTTAGGTTTTTAGAAAATTTCGCCAGAGTTTCCTCTGTAACTGGAGGTGGCCACGCTTTCAAGCGTATCATTTTCTTTTAACAAATCAATTCAAAAACTTCTTTATTTCATCAAGCAATTTCCGACACATCAAACTAGTCAATAAATATGTAAATTTGCATAGTCGCATGAACTTGTAGTTTTTCCGAATCTATATTATAAATCCCATTTATATACGCAGATCTTTATATAAAGTACTTTCAATCTTGTAAAAACCTCGTTTTTAGAGAAGTCCGACTTTACAACTTCTAGTTATTTTTCTCAAAAATAGTTATTTTGTCGAAACATGCGTCACACAAGTGTTTACACACTGGTGTGTTCTAAACATCATTCTTAGCATTGTAAGATCCGTTCCTTTAAAATACATGGTTCTTAAATGTGTGGTCTTTCAAAAATACCACTTGCGGATACGTAGATCCGCTAGTTTTAAACACCCTTTTACCGGTTAAAACACTTTTACACAAGTAAAATATTTCTTCACAAGTTCATGTCTCTAAAATGTGGTAGTGTTCACCTTTAACCCTTGTATCTTTCAAAAACAAGCTTATGTGAAGATACATGATTTTACAAAGTCGGGTTAAACGAAGATTCGAGCTACCACATTATAGATCGGGTCTAGATAAACACAAATTTCAAGTCCTACGACTTTTACACAAGACATGTGCTATTAACCTCCATTTTTATAGTTTTAGTAAACTTTAAGGATTCAAAACGCGTGTTTACGATATTTAACCGACGAAAGTTCTTTTAACCACTTTAGATGAGTGTAAAAACAAGTTTTAAAGGTTATACCTCTAGCTCAAGGCTAGGGAAGATCTTTGACGAAAAACGCGTGGATAAAAGATAACGAGAGAGGTCCTTCGTGTTCCGCTTGCACCAAAGCTCCTTATACGCGATCCTTGAAGTGTGTATGTGCTTGGAATGATGAGACAAGAACCGAAAATGTGATGTGTGTGTGTGTGGTGTTCGGCCGAGAGCCACAAGGAAGAGAAGAGAGAGTGATTTGTTGAGTTGTGAAGTGATTATGTTATGATAATCTCTAGTATTTATAATCAATTCTTGTGCCATTGTCCATTGGATAAAGTGTAGTGTAGATTTTAGACAAAACAAGATTGACCAAGATCACCAAGTACAATGTGGTGCTCCCTAGGTAACCGATCGGTTGGGGGGGGGGGTCCCTAATCCGATTTCAACAAGTAGTTAGGGATTAGTTTATGTTAAACTTGGTTAGGTTAAGGGTTTAACTCCGTTAGTTATGTACGACGCGTTATGACGGGTGTTAGGGTAATCAGGGACCCTAACTGGCTCAGAAAAATAATAATAGTGAAAATGTTAATATTTTCATGTTCCGGGTAAAGTCCGGTTGTTCGGTTGGATAGTAATCCGTTAAAGTGTTACAAAAGACTTTAAAGTGTCGTTATTACATTTTTAGTGACACAATTTGTTTTCCCGACACTTTAGAAAGTGTCTAGTAATATTTTCTCATTTCTGGCACTTTACTAGTCAGCTAGAAGCTGGTTAAATTATTTAAAGTGCTGTGTTTGGTACTTAAAGTACGTTTTTGGCACATCCGAATCAGTGTATCTTATCCCTAGAGACGCGGTAACACAACCCTTATATCCTACACTCACTATCAGTGTAGCCAAAATATATGAGACTCTTAACAGGCCTTAGAGGCAGTATTTGCCTGATGCTGGTTATATCAGCATGTTCACTGTGTATCCGTTTAGTGCTACTGTGCTTTTTGTGCATCATGTTTGTCACTAGGGTTCAGTAGGTAAATAATGTAGTGACGGCAAGCAAGTATGATGCAAGTAAGTGCATGTATCAGTATGCAGGTAGCAGTTTATCAGCTAGTTTCAATCAAGCACAGTAATTAAGCAGTAATTAATCAGTAATTAAGTTGTACGGATACCTGGTTTTGTGCGGGTTGTCACACAATACATAAATAGTTAAATAAAATAAACGGTTTAATTATTAAAATGGGCACGTAAAATTCTTCAAGCCGCAAAATGACGGAAGCTTCTATTCTAATGTAGTTGGTAGTCTCAAAAGGCTGTCTCAATCGTTTGATCTTCAGTTATTCCCTATTCACGGACTGCGGTTCATTACATTGATAAAGAGCCTCTGAAAAAGCCCACAAGTTGCTCACATAATAATAAACCTTCCAGTGATGTGCTTCAAATTACGATTGTTGCACTCACTTGTTGACGAAAGTGTGTCGAAATCTCGTACCAAGTAGGAGCAGAATCTGGAAGGTGCCCTGGCTCCGCAAAATGCACCCAACTCGTTTCCAAGCCTTGGCGCTCGCCAACCTGACAACGAACCCTTCGATAGCCCTCTTTTAACGACCAGGTCAGGGGCGGTTTTGGGCCTGTGCAGGTCGGGCAACTGCACAAGGCCCAAATTGCCAAGGGGCCCAAAATTTTTTTATAAGTTTCTATGTATTATGTAATGAGATCTGATAGTTTAAAGCCCAAAACAAAAACCAACTCAGATTTGGGCCCAATTTTTGCTACACTACTATTGTAAGTTAGTTTGATTATTTTGCTACACTACTATTGTTTTGTATATTTTTATAACGGCCTGGTCTATTCGCACACGGCCTTTGTCTTTTTGCACACTCAAAGCGCCCCGCTATGGCCAAAGCGGGGCGCTTTGAGTGTGCAAAAAGATAAAAAGCGTGGGCTGGACTTTGTGTTGTTTTTTTTTTTTTTTTTTGAAATAGGTGGGATGTGGGTTAGTTTGGTAGTGTTTTTTGGAGGAAAAAATTGTATTTGAGTTTTATAATACGTTGTTTTATAATTACGTTTTTTTACGTCATTATTTTTATAGAACGTATATAATATAAGTGCGTCTTTATAAACTGTTAACCTAGTTTATTTTGTTAAATTAAACGAACACGTTAAATAAATTGTACAGAAAGCCATAAGAATTAAACGTAAACAATCCAAAACCAACGTGATGTAAATAGAAGATTAACTGCAATATATATATATATATATATATATATATATATATATCAGTTTGTACATACAAAACAAAAAGGTACAACTGACTACATAATACATAACAAAACACTATACAAACAAACTAAGGTACTAATCCTCGTGCGGTGGGGACGGTGGGAGGGGAAGTGGAGGCAACCCAGCGAGCTCTCGTAGAGAAACGAGCGTCTCGATGATCCAGTCCTGGCGTGCGGCCTGGCGTCTGAGGCGCCGGTCGAAGTCCCGAGCCACCTCACGCGCTACCGGAGGCAGGTCAGCGTAAACGTGCTGCGGGTACTGTGGCGGCTCAGGAGCTGGCTGAACTGGTGGTACCGGGATCTCCTCGACATGCTCCTCTTGAGCCGGATCCTCTAATACAGGCTGAGCCTGAGCCTGAGCCTCAGCCTCAGCCTCAGCCTGAGGCTGGCCCGGGAACTGATCGAGTCCCAGAGCCTGTAGCTGAGCCTGCCGAGCGGCCGCCTGAACATCAGGAGGGGCCAACACTCCAGGCCTCACCTCAATAACAACCGGGATGACCTCCGGCACCACCTCCGGCTGCCAAATCAGCCCGTCTGCGCCCTTAAACCTCAGACCAACATCAAAGGTACGGGTGATCTGCATGCTAGAAACTGACGCGCGGCACAACCTGGTAGACGGGACCGGAGCGGACAGCTCCGGATCATGCTCGGGCACGAGCCCGAGCGAGTGTGCGATGGCGGTGATGTATGAGCCAGTGTGCACGTACCCGCGGAGCTGCCGGTGGTATGCTGTGGCAAAGTAATCTGCCAGGCAGGCTGCTAGATCGCAGGGCTGTTGTCGCAGTAGGCAGTATAGAAAGAAAAGGTCACTGAGGTTGACCTTCTCCCTGCTGGCACCCCGCGGCACGATAGTTGCCGCGATAACATGGTGCAGGTATCGGAACAAGGGGTCTTTAATGGTGGTGGCCTTTTGCCAGGATTTCCCAAGGGAACCCTGGAAATGGCCCTCCAGAAACTGATAAGCGTCTGCCTGTCCATCATCCTAACCGCCTGCGTATATAAATCAGTATCAAGCTCAGCCTCTGTGTACAAACCTGTATAAACAAATAATATTAAACAAACAAATAATATTAAATAAATAAATAACATTAAATAAACAAATAATAATAATAAACAAATAATATTAAATAAACAAATAACATTAAATAAACAAATGATATTAAATATAAAATAATAAATAATATTATTTAAACAAACCTGTATGGACAGCAAACTGCCGCACACTCATCTCAAACTGCTGACCGGCGAGACGGAATGTAACCTCGTGGACTGGAAAATCCGGGTCCTCCACGTAATCCGCCGGATGCGGCGCGTATGTAAACGTGGAAAGAAACTCGACCGTAAGCTCAGGGTACGAGTCCTCCATCGCTAGCTCAAATAGGCGCGACCAAGGAGTATCCAGTCCAACTATATCACGCGCCCGCGCAGCCTCTCCCACGATCTCCAGCAGGTCCCAGTCTATCCCTACGTGCGACCCAATGTCTATGGTGCGCAACCTAGCGCATCTCCCCCTCGCCCGTGACGCCGGCGGAAACTGTAGGTACGGACATGCCGGCTCTCCCTCCTCTCCCACATCTCCCTCAACCTCCATATGCTCAATCTCCTCATCGGAGGAATCCATCCCTGCACGTTGAAAAGATAATATTAAATATAAAATAATAAACAAATAATATTACTAAACAGTTTAAATAATAAACAAATAATATTAAATTTAATATTAAACAAATGTTATTACACAAATAATATTAAACAAATAATATTAAACAAATAAAATAATATTATTAAACAATTTAAATAATAAACAAATATTATTAAACAAATAATATTAAACAAATAATATTAAACAAATTATATTAAACAAATATTATTAAACAAATAATATTAAACAAATAAAAATAATATAAAAAAAAATAATAAACATGAACCAAAGCGCCGCGCTTTGGCCTTGGCGCGGCGCTTTGGTTCTTCATTTTGAAGAACTGAACCAGCAATCGATCAAATCCCGCCCAATCAAAACAATATCAAACATGTACATTTAACCAAAACGATTAAGGGTGTTCGATCTTACCTTTTAGCGGTTGAAAGCTTGAAAACGAAGATATCCGGAGCTCAGTGTGTGTAATCGCACCTTTTGTGTGTGTTTTGTGTTGAAATGAGGGAGAAGCTGCCCCGCTTCAGGTATAACGAGGGACCAAAGCGCCCCGCTTTGGCCATAGCGGGGCGCTTCTGTTCTTATTTAAGGGCAAAGCGCTTCGCTTTGGCCATAGCGGGGCGCTTTGGGCCTTTTTTAAATTTTTTAAAATTGTTTTTAATTCACAAACGCGTCGATAATAGTCTAAATTTTACGTTTTTCCATTATACATCATTTTTTATTATATATGGAGTATACTGCAAGTTCCGGATCAAATCGGTTACGTGTGATGTCTTATTCCGTTATATCGTATCATTTTGGTTTGAAAGCACAAGTACTCCTGTGAGAGGTGTTATGTGTATCAGCCGCCTACCGCACATGAACATGACGTATTTTTTCATTAATTGTAGTATTATGATGTATATGGTCATTTTGGGTCGTACAAGTGCGTATTGAATCTGATTGGGTCGTGTCGGTGACATTCGGTTTTTAACGTGATGTAACGCATATATTGAACAAACACAAACGTGATTATTATTAAACACATTTAACCTACATCGTGAACATATGGGGTTACATTAAGGTCAGGGGCACGATACGTAAGCATTTCGTACGCGTTGATCTGATCCCTGTATAATGTATGCCAGGCTGCTGCCCGCTCTGTTCTGTTCGCTGTCCAGAGTGGGTTTGGGGGAGGCATTGGATAACAACCTCCAAGCTCTACATGTATGAAATGCCCACGGTCGACGAACACAACAGCAACCACCTGGTGAGGTTCCTCAGCTTCGTTTGGCCCGCCCAGCAGAGGGAAAATTGTATCGCTCCCACGCATGTCGAAGGTGTGAACAATCACACCGTATCGTTGGGCAATAAGAAACCCCGTATCAGGCATCGTCATGTAATTTTCGATATCTGCTCGTCCCACCCCCTTGAAATCGATCCGTCTAAGCAGCGCATCATAATGTCCTATGTTTTCCGGATCGAAAACCTGCCTCCAAAGCGATTCGTTCGTACGTAACTCCTTTATAAGTTGTTTCCGGATCATCAAATATGAATTTTGTTTCACTCCTAACCCAACAGCCACCGATTGAAACCCACAATGACCATCTGGTTTCACGTCCTTTATTCTAACGATGTATGGATGGATCACTTCGGGAATCTGAGATGCGTAGGTGCGGATCGCTATATCCGTCTTAGGACCGAGCTTGATCATCGGGAAATCAGGGTGTAGGTTGATCGGTTTGGTATTCTTTTGTCTTCTAGAATCTTCGGGTGATATGTACGAGCTGTGACGGGGAAGATCATCTGAGGCCTCGACCCAAGTTTCTTCCGACGGAATGTACGAGCTTTTTCTAGCGGCTTCAACCTTTCTTTCTTCCTGCGTTTTCAATGTTGGGCGACCACGAGTTTTCTTCATAACAGCAGGAGGTTTTTTGTTATTGTTCCCTGGATTGAGGATTTGCTGAAACTTTTCAAAGAAGCTCCTTTTCACTTGAGGGGGTATTGGATCGATCTTTTGTTTCAATTTTTCAAATTCCGCGTCTACATCGATATCCTCTATGTTTTTCTTTGCAGGCTTGAAGTCAAGCTTCTTCCAGAACACGTCTATGTGTGTGATCCGGAGTTGCTGACCTGTGGATGAAAACAAATTAGGTGGCAAAATCATAACGAGAAAGGTCAAAGATATTAATTACCTTTATTTTCCAACTTTTCCAAACGACAGGCACATGGCAAACCACAGCTGGTAAAAAGTTGGCAACCACAGCTTGCACCGTAGACTCTCAACCCGTCTTCCTTACGTTTTAGTTCCCTACTCAAAAGCTCAATCGCATATATTGAAACCTTTCTGAGAATATATGCAAGCATGGGCTGCTTCTTGTGGTGCGTCATCACTTTTCGGAGGCTTGTTTCAAAGCTACTACTAATCTCGGTGTATTGTCTATCAACAACATGATCAACATACAGTACAAGTTTATCCAGTGTGTTGCGATGACTTGGAAAGTGACTTTTTAGTGTTGCATGCATGCCCTCAACCCTGTTGGTCGTAGTTTGGTGAAAGTTGATAGTTTTGTTAATCCAGCATGATACAAACTTTTCACGGTACGGATCCAACCAGGATTTCTTCATATAATCAAAAACCTCTAAAATTAAAAAAACGTAAATAGTCAGTTTTTGTTATTATATAAAATTTGAACATAATTATGTAAGAAATACCTACGTTCACGGTCATCTTCTTTCAGCTGTGCTTCAAGGTTTTCCAAGTTATACCTGTATATTTCCTCGGTCGTAGACTCGCACAATAACCAAAAACTACGTACGAATTCTTTCCAATCCTTGTCAGAGAATTTCTTCTTGCTGTTCTTATTAATATTTTGTTGAATATGGAACCGACAAAGATACTTATGCGCTTTTGGAAAAACTTGTTCACACGCGTTCATTAGCGCAAAATCCCTGTCTGTTAAAATCACGCGCGGTTCCATACATCCTACCAGCATAGACTTGATCCTCTGCAACACCCATAGGTAGTTCTCTGACTTCTCAGCGGAAATTACCGCACAAGCAGCCGTAAACGATTTGTTTGTCGACGTCATGCCTACGACCTAAACAAATGGCAGGTTGTACATGTTCGTTTTGTAGGTGGCGTCAATCATTAGCACATGCGGGAAGGCACACCACATAGTGAATGAATTTTCGTGAACAAAGAAGACATCTTCAACTTCGTTCGATATCTCATTCGTGCGCATGTAATAAGTGTAATTTTTTTCGAGAAGAATGTTTTCAAGTTTTTGCATCGGAGACTTACCGACATTTTTTTCGGCGTTGATCTTCTGAACAGCGTTGTGTATATCTTTCGGAATAAGCTTTCTAGCCGGATTGTTTTTTGTCAGCGTTCGCCAGATACTTTGGTTGGGAATGTCTTGCTCTGCCAGCTCCTTAACCAGTTTTTTATCCTCCGAAGAAAGCCTTCTCGCATACGCGTGACCCTCTAAGTTTTCAATAGGAGTGTGGTTATGCTTCGCCTTCGTCACCTCGATCCTCCAAACACTTCCGGATGATTCCGAAAACCCGATCATCTCGAACGGGCAGCCTATTTTCTTGCTACCCGTTTTCCTCTGTGTAGCTATACTCTTATGCTCCCCACCAAAAGTATATTGAAACCAAATCTTGTAATTCTCTCCTCTTTTATTCGACCTCTTAACCACAATGAGGTAACCGTTGTCTTTTGCCGTGTCTTGTACCCAACGCACCAACTCTTTACGTGACGAAAAGGTCTGCGTTGTATCAAACGAAAACGTAACCGGGTAACAGCCTTCCTCGTCAACAGACACATCCCCCGGCTCACCATCGTCACCGAGGTCCGAATATACTTGATGTTCAAAGTTGTGCTCGCCACCGTAACCGAAATTCGAATAACCTTGTAAGCTCTGTTGACAACCGTAACTGTCGTTTGGACCACACTCCTGCTGTACAAAGCTGTACTCGCCACCGTAACCGAAATTCGAATAACCTTGTTGTGCGTAAGGGTCCTCCACAGGGGTATTCAAATCCAGCGTCACCGTGTTATCACGATAACGAATGCCAGATACAACCTCTGCCTCCCTCAAGTTGGACGAGACCGGTTTCTCATACGAGTCAGAAATAGCGGTCCCCTCGTAAGAATCAGGAACAACTGTCTCGTCAGAATATTGACCGAAAATATAGTTGTTTAACCACGACATCGTTTTTTGTAAACAACAAAACACTCGAATACCGACGTATATTTGTAAACAACGTGAAGAAGAAGAAGATAGCTTTCTGAAGAAGAAGAAGAAACCTCAATCAGTAGTTTGCTTATAAAAGTGAAAATTTGGGTCGAAGCGCCGCGCTATAGCCAAAGCGCGGCGCTTAGGGTTAACGACAAAACATCATAATCAGCTTTATGTCTCTCAAACAGTAGCGAATGTCTCAAACGTCAATCGAAGCACCTTTTGTCGATCATAGCGCCGCGCTATGGCCAAAGCGCGGCGCTTTGAGGTGTGAAAATAATTTTGTCCGTGTGTGAATAGCATGACCCTTTTATAACAATTAATCAATTATTGTCATATTGTGATTTTTGAATATATAATTCATAAGTTTATATTATACGAAGAGGGCCCAATTTTTTTGTCTTGCACGAGGCCCAAAATTTTTTTGTTAATCTCGAGGACGGCCCTGAACCAGATACCGATGTTAGTGGCACCATCATGCCTAGGTGGCATGGGCCGCTACCCCACAGCGATTAGTCTAAGAAGTTGAATCAAGAGTTGACATGTTTTTACTTGGGTTAGGTGGACTAGGGAAAATATGGCAGAACGTGCCCAAATTTCAAAAGAGCATAACTTGGCCTAGGAGTCACTGGCCCATAACTAGTGGACAAAAAGATCTCGACAAGTTGATCATCTTAAAAATAGCCATAGGCGATTTGGCCTAGCTTTCGAACTTGGTTTAGGTATTTTCAGTGTTTTTTTCCCTTTGATCGTGTAGTGCTTATTTCTTTTAGTATTTAGTCAATCCTCTTTATTATATAGAATATAACCTATGTTTTATTTTGTGTTTCTGCTCTCGTCATACATGCCCAAAATGATTTGCAAGGTTATCGGAATGAGTTGTGAGGTGCGTTTATCATGGTATAGTGACGATATAGCTTGTGTAGCTAAACGGTAACATATATACGATTTTTTTCAGTAAATTTATTTAATAAATAACTAAAGTTTAGTTATCGAAGTGTGTTACAAAATTAAAATCAAACAATAACTTAACTTTTATTGGAACACAAAAAACTAGATCCGCAGAGATATATAAAATTTTAATTGTGTTATATCTATAACTATATTCTATCTTATGATTATCATATATCGTTCAATAAATAATTTAGAATATCATATGTTATAAAAAAAAAAAAAAAAAAAACACTGAATGATAACCGGTTCGTTTAAGCCATTAAATTTTCATACTCTATATACATATAACAAAAGGTAAAATGGGCCCATGTATACATCTATGAATTTAAAATTATCACTTTCTATAGTAATTACCTTTTGTGTTTTGTTCTCGTTGAAGTGGAACAAGTTAGAAATGAAAACAACTCCCCTCTTATAATTCTTTAATCTTCATATACAAGCACTTCACTTACTCTTATATCAACCAAAACGAACCCACCAAATATATTATACATATAACATATGTATGTATCATGTATGCATATATATATATATATATATATATATATATACCACAACATCCACAACTTATTTTCATCCTATTCAAGAACACACTGCTCACTATACAAATATCCTTAGTTAAACTACCTCAATGGATTTAAGTCGTTCAGGAAAAGAAAGCGGTGACATAGCGATCCCCGTGAGGGAGGTGAGGTCGAGTCGTTCAGGAAAAGAAAGCGGTGACATCGCAATCCCCGTAAGGGAGGTGAAGTCCTCTAAGTCAGGAAAGGGTGCCCCACCGGTTGTGGTGGCGGCCCCCACAAGACTTGGCCAAGCTTCGCCAGCGGGGTGGAAAAGAGGTGTTGCCATTATTGATCTAATTCTAAGGATATGCGCGATTGCTGCTACTCTTGGTGCAGCCGCGGTTATGGGTACCACTAGCCAAAATCTCCCCTTTTTTACTCGGTTTTTTCAGTTTCAAGCTAGCTATGATGATTTCCCTACATTCACGTAAGTTGTTTTTGTTCATTTATTTTTGTAAAGATCATGATCAGTGGCGGATCCAGTAATTTTTCCCACCAAGTTTCTTTTGATAGATTTTCACTAATTCTCACTATTTTTTTTAAATCATATAAAATTTCCACTTATTTTTTTATTTTTTTCCAAACTAAGGGGGTTCCCGGGAACCCTCAAAACACCCCTGGATCCGAACTAATCATGATATGTGGCATCTTAGAAAATGATCGTGTTAAGCTCTAATACTCTTGATTAGCATAGTATTACTAGTACTATGAGTTTAAAAAATAAAGGATCTTGTGAAATTTTATGCAGGTTTTTCTTAGCAGGAAACGCGATAACATGCGCATATCTTGTACTATCTTTGCCTTTCTCCATAGTTTGCATCGTTCGTCCACATATCATAGGTGCTAGGATGTTGCTCCTTATTTTCGACACGGTATTGTTTTCCCTAAAGGATTAATATTTTATTAGGAAGAAATGAGTTGATTTGAGTAAAATTTTAAAATAATAAATAAAAAAGGAATGAATAAAATTATTTAAAACTCATGTAAAATATATTCCACTTTTAAATGGCTTTATCATATGGATTATTACTTAAACGATAAATCGATCTTATTTGGCTATTTATTAAAGGGTTGGAAACAACTTTTCAACCCGTTATCCGACTATGTCAACCTGCTGCCTAGTTTGCGACATTCTTATAACAATATTATTTTGGTTTTTCAGCTAGCGTTGGCTTTGACTATGTCAGCTGCCTCCGCGGCAGCCGCTATAGTCTACTTGGCACACAATGGAAACCCCAACACCAATTGGCCCGCGCTTTGCCAGCAGTTCAATGAATTTTGCCCACGTGTTAGCGGTGCGGTGGTGGGTTCTTTCCTCGGAGTGCTCATTTTGGCGGTTTTGGTGATTTTGTCGGCCGCGGCTCTCCGAAGGAACTAACCTAGAAATTATGTGATCACTTTCACATCCAAATTGTCTCTGTCTTTGTTCTATTATTGTGCTTTGAAGTTGGTTGTGTGTTCGGGGTGGATTTGGTTGCAAGGGTAATTATGTCATTACACATCGGTTACATTGTAATTTAGTGTTTTTTCTTCTTTGTAAAGAAAACTAAAAAATTTGACATTATATCTGTTTTACTAAAGCTGGTTTTTTTACTTGGTTATGTAGGGGTCAAATGATATATGAAAACAATAACAATAATAATAGTCGAAATATCAAGTATAATAATAATTATCTTAATTATATTATTAATGTTTCCTAATAGAGTAAACTGCCAAAATCGTCCCTATCTGATAAAAGAAACCAGATGAAACATATCAAAACGATAAACAAAAAATATAACAATCTTTCACGATTTTATCAATGTATAAAACGAATAACTGAAGTCATTTAGTGACATGGAACCATCTAAGCAGGCACATCATTATTAGAGCTTAAGAATGATTAATAGATTCTAATGTACTGTATTAAAATAACCTCCCTCCGATAGAACTTGCGCTTTCCAAGCTACAACCTATCGTCTCGGCTAACTCCTTAGAATCCTTTTCATTCACCCCAACTCCAAAGAGCATCGATTTACAGTAATTGATTTGTAAACCCGAAACCAAATGGAACACGCGAAGAAGCCTTGACATATTAAGCACATTATCATTACTCCACTCACCAACCAGGAGAGCATCGTCCGCAAATAAAAGGTGCGAAAGAAGGGGGCCATTGTTAGGCAAATTAACACCAACAAAGATGCCTTCCTTTACCACCTTCTTAAACATGCAAGAAAACGTCTCCATGCCAATGAGAAAAAGGAAAGGAGCAATGGGATCCCCTTCACGTTGGAAATTGAACTCGATCGAACGACGGGGAACCATTAACTAGAACCAAAGATCTAGCCGAGGAAACAATCGCCGAAATCCAACTTCTCCATTTCCGGGGGAAATTCATTTGTTCGATGATCGAGTCCAAGAACCCCCAATTAAGGTGGTCATATGCCTTCTCAAAATCTATTTTAAACATTAGTAACTTCGGTTTTCTCTGTTTGACCCAAGCAATGATCTCATTAATAATAAGCGGTCCGTCGATAATATTACGATCTTTAAGAAAAGCTGATTGGCAATCGGATCTTTAAGAAAAGCTGATTGGCAATCGGAAATGAACGAATTTATCACCTTTTTCATTCGCTCCGCCAAAACTTTCGATATGACCTTGCGTAAACAACCCAACAAGTTAATGGGTCTAACTACGTTTGGTTAGTTGATTGTCGACGAAAGGGTGAAAACCTAACGGCGAAACACCCACACTCATCTAGATATTTCTTGATAATGATTTTTTTATATATAAATTGGGTGAAAATGAAACAAAAAGACTATAATACCCCCAATTAATTAAAATAAAATGACTTTAATACCCCTCAAAACTAACGGTAAACAAACGATGTTTGGCGTTTAAGGACTCAACATTTGATTTCATCTAAACCATACTGATGCAAATTTTGAATATAACGTTGCGACGTACTTATTTTTATATACGATTCGATAAAAGTTTTATTCAAATGGGTTAAATATAGTTGTTGTTTTTGTTCTTTACTGTGAAGAACCGAACATATACTACTGAAACCTTATATCGTTTTTATGGATTTCTAGACACGGCGGTATAAATTTGTTGAAAACAACGTTGTCTTCGCAATACAATATTTTTTTGCTACCCTAAGCTATACCTATAACAACCCTCCAAAATATTTTCGACACCCTAAAATTAATTAAAATATCCCAATACGTCTTAAAATACACCCCGTATGCGAAAACGGGCCCCGAATACCTTTATTTTTATTAAAATTAAATAAAAACAATTTTTATTAATCCTTGGCTACAGCCTTCGCGGGCCGCAAGGGAAGTCGAAGGGTCACTATAAATTGAGGCCCTCAGCCTCAGTTTCAATTCGCTCATTTTCTCGATCTCTCTCAATATTCTGCATAGCTATTATAATCTTGGGCATAATACCCACCTAAATAACGAAGTTCTGCCCCGTTGTAAGTATCATAACCCCGGTTACGTATTAGATACGCTATTCGATTGATCCAGGGTTCCGTAACGGCTGTCGAGGTTCTGCCCGACGTAGTCGTTGGAATGCCGTCTCGGGGAGGGTATTACTAATGTAAATATTGGGTTACTATACTAACACGTGTGCATTTGTGTAATTTATAGGTAATCACCAGGAAACCCTAAAAGAAAACCTAAGACAACAATGTGAGTAATCTCCTTTTTGTAAACTGTTTTCACAGAACCTTAAATATTTTACAATGTGATTAAGCAGTGATTGAGTCTTTGTAATTCTTCAATTACTGCCGGTATGTTGGGGTTTTGTATACAAAATGTGGAACATGTTATCATTGGACAAAGAGTTAGCCAATGGGTAATATGACCCACCAGTCAGGATTGACAATACTGAATGAGTAATTGTGTAGATGTAAACATTGTAATCGCTCTCAATAGTGTGAATTGATAAAACTCTTCTTGATTAAACTTGGATTCACTCACCAGTGTTTCCCACTGACAAAATGTTTTTAAACGCGTTTCAGGTAACAAAATGTGAAATCCAACTAGAAGCCAGCTGGACAGCACTGAAGGCTTGGAAAAGTGGCTATAAAAGTTACCTAAATAAAAAAGATGTTTTATTTCAATAAAATGGGGTTTACCCCTATAAATCAGTTTGTAATGAAAACTTGGGTTTTGTCCCAAGATACTTATTTATATAAAATATGGTGTTTTACTCTGATAAAATATTTCCTAACTACGGTCCTGGTGAAATTTCTGCTGCCAAAATGATAAACACCGATACCACAAAAGCTGATTCTCGCGGCCGCCTGTTCCCGGGACAGATAGGGGGCGGTGGTTGCGACAATACCAAGTGTCGGTGATTGAACCGATACCTACCATACATCGGTGTCAGTATTTATTTTTATGGTTTTTTATCAATGTAAAACATGTGTAAATCTCTTCTTGAATATATCACTTTCGGTTGTTATATAGTGTATGACTGAAAAAT
The DNA here is from genome assembly GCA_030545235.1 of Helianthus tuberosus. NCBI lineage: Eukaryota > Viridiplantae > Streptophyta > Magnoliopsida > Asterales > Asteraceae > Helianthus > Helianthus tuberosus. The sequence continues at coordinate 127,367,093 of CM060416.1, forward strand.
ACCCACTAGTATTACCCTAAAAGTCAACATGTGCACACATTTACTAATTAAATATTTGTGTAACCAAAACTCAATTTATTAGTTTTTAACGTAGTATTCTGCAGTTAATCCTTCCTGTGTATTACTATTTTCAAATAAAGTATACTAAAAGGGAATATATATCATACAACGTTTAAACTCTTGGATGATAATTTTGTACATTACGGTCGAAAATAAATGAAAACGAAAGAAAAAAATACATGCGACGTTCATACAAGGCCTCCACGAATCAATCAGTAGCATTCATTGTGCCGTCAATTTTCTTTTGCCGTATGCACATACAGCGTTTAAGACCGTGGGGTATGGTGGGGCGTGGGTTGGGGGCATGGTGCGACACGTGGACTATGGGACACCCAAGACCAAAAGCCAATTTCAAAAGGGGTATGATGGGGCGTGGGTTGGGTGGCGTGGAAAAAAAGTCAATTTCAAAGGCTAGTGCTCTTGGCCAATGAGGTTCCGTCATGTCATGTGGTAGCCCCGCCCCACGCCCGGCCTTAAACTCCCGCCCAAGGGGCCACGCCCAAACCCAAGCCCACCCGGGGTGATGACTTGGGCGTTTCTCTCCAACCCACGCCCCAACCATTTATGCCTTGCTATGAGATATGTAAATTGTAAATTATAGTATACTAGTAAATTTCCTCGCGCGTTACGGCGGGTCCAAATGTAAATAAGTTCGGATATGTAACGTCAAGACCCGAATCGTTTCTGATAAAAGTTACTTAAAAAAGTAGATAAACTGAAAATGTAGATAAAAATAAGCACCAAAACGTATTATATTTGACCCAACTTATTTGCAAAAGAATTTTACGTCAAACATCAACTTGAACTTATACCGACACGTACATATAGATAAGTACAAAATTATGTTTTTGAACTGAAAAATGGTGCCGCACGTTGCGATGGCGCCGAAACGTAAAGTAAATCGAATTTATACAGTCTAATGAAAACGTATTATATTTGACCCGGCTTGTTTTAAAAAAAAATTTATGCCAAAACGTAGAAAACTGAAAACGTACATAAAAAACACAAAAGCATATTATATTTGAGCATACCAATTTTCAAATAAACGTAATCAACTTGAATTTATACCGACACATACATAAAATAAACACGTAAAAAATATTATAAAGTTTTTAGAAAGTTGAAGGATTGTAAGTGGTAATACTAAATGTTGAAGGGTAAAGGTTAAAAAAAGAAAAATATACTAAAAGACCTAAAAAAAGAAAGAAAGAAAAATTGGCCCACTTGAAGTTAGTCTACATGTAACTTGTTATTGTAACGAGTTAATTGTCCGGATGGTCCCTGTGATTTCACGTTTTTTCACGTTTAGTTCTCACCTTTTGAAAATAGCAGGTATGCTCCCTATGATTTGTTATTTTGTTACTCGGATAGTCCCCTGAGTAGATGCAGTTAGTTTGGAAATAGCAGGTATGCTCCCTATGGTTTGTCATTTTGTTACGCGGATAGTCCCCTGAGTAAATGTCAGGGGACTATCCGAGTAACAAAATGATAAACCATAGGGAGCATACCTTCTATTTCCAAAAGGCGGGGACTAAACGTGAAAAAACGTGAAACCACAGGGACCATCCGGGCAATTAACTCTTATTGTAACTATATATTACTAGAATTGATTCCCGTGTTGCTAGGATGTTTTTTAAGGGTTATTTGATTTTAATAATCCTAAGTTTCACCTGTTGGCCGATAATAATCCCAACTTTAAAAATTCCCTCCAATAATCCCAACTTGTAAAAGTTTTGACGCCATTGATCCTTTTCAAACATATAAGAATTTGGTCTCCTCAATAGATTCAATTACATCTAGAGACTCCTTAATTGATTTAAGTGCACCTATGTTATAAAAGGATCAATAGCGGCCAAACTTTTACAAGTTGGGATTATTGGATGGAATTTTTAAAGTTTGGATTATTATCGGCCAACAGGTGAAACTTAGGATTATTAAAATCCAATATCCCTTTTTTAATGTGATTTGAGAGTGCTGAATTTTTTTATAGTTGCTTATTGATTAAAACATTAACTAACTAAAAACGTCCATAAAAATAAGCACGAACACATTACTAATTAAATGTAAAGTAACTCAAATTTATACCATCAAATGAAAGCGTATTATATTTAACTCGATTCTATTCTGAAGAAAAAAAAAGGTCGAAACGTATACCAACTGAAAACGTCCAAAAAAATAAGCACGAAAACGTATTATATTTTACATTACTCGTGAAACGTAAAGTAACTCGAACTTATACCGTCCAATGAAAGCGTACTATATTTGACATGACTCGTTTTCGAACAAAATTTACGTCAAAACGTAAACCAACTTGAATTTATCGACACGTACATAAAAATAAGTTCGTAAATTTTTAAGATGGTCAAAATAACATTTTTAGAAAGTTGAGGATGTAAGTTTTAATGTTAAAAGTTGAAGAGTGAGGTTCACAAAAAGAAAAAAAAAATCATGTTACAAACCCAAAAACAAAAAACAAAAAATATAAAGTTGTTAGTGTAGGTAACATGTTCTCCTTTTATATATATAATAATAACTAGGATTACGACCCGCCGCAATGCGGCGGGGATTCTTTATTTATAACTAAGTCGATCTACGACCCACACGTTATGTTAAACCTGTCAAACGGGGTAAAAATAGACGATGTAAAAACGTTCACCCACACACGCACGTTGCGTCGTGTTAACTTGCAAAATTTAGAACGAAACGTAAAAACGTTAAGCCAAAGACGTACGTTGTGATATGTTAAGTCACAAAATTTAGAACCAAGCATAGAGCGCAAAATTTGCGGAAAATGAAAACTATAAAGGACCAAAGTTGAAAGTAAAAAAAGTTATGAGGATAGATTGTAAAAGATAAAAAGTTTTGGGTTAAAAGTAAAAAACAAATAGTTTTGGGTTAAAAGTAATTTATGAAATACTTTTGGGTGAAAAGTAAAAAAATTAATTTTTTTTTGGAAAACCCCCAAAGCCAACGTTACGACAACCATATGCATAACAATTTTTTCTTTGAAAAATCCCCAAAGCACACCCCGTGTTGCGGCGGGGCGTAAAACGGTGTCAATAGTACTAATGTCACACAACCGTCATTGACAACCAACACTGACTCGACCTATAAGATGCGTATTGCGACGAACCTGTCAAACATGTAAAAATAGAGGTAAAAACGTTGAACCACACATGCACGTTGCGTCGTATTAACTCGAAAAATTTAGAACTATAAGTAAAACGAAAATTCGCGAAAGATGAAAAGTATAAGTGACAAAAGTTGTGAATTTAAATTGCAAATAATGAAAAGTTTTGGGTTAAAGTTAAAAAAACAAATTATGTATGGTTAAAATTGAAAAAGGTACAAACCTTTGGGTAAAAACTAAAAAATCAAGTTTTTTTTTTTTGGAAAACACCTAAAGCACAACTTAAAAGTCCTTATGCACAAAAAGTTTACTAATTTATATAGGTTATAATAATAATAATAATAATAATAATAATAATAATAATACTGAACATATTGGTGTGTAAACCCGCAGTTATGATTAGTTCGCTAAAAGCTTGAATCAAGTGATCTTGAATAACACCGAGCTCGAGCTCAAAAATAAACTCGTTTAATAAACAAGCTTGATTTTGTGCTAAAAATAAATTTGTTTAACAAAGCTATAGTAGTATTGCAAGCCTAAACAAACCGAATTACAGCGGAATCCCACTAGTAAATCATTAATTTTTATTTTTTTATTGTTTTCTTATTTTCTTTGTACTCATCTATCACACAAGAATGTTGATGATATTTTAAATTTTTTTATATTTTCATGATTATGTTAAAACTCATTTCAGATGTTAAATAAAATCATTTTAACGTAAATCATGATTAAAAATTCAACACCGCGTACCTCCCTTCAACGCCTTGTTCACACGTCCTAATAAAATATTAAGTGTAAAAACATGATTTTTTTGGAAAATTGGTTTTTAATAAACCAACCTTTGCCCCATTGGTAATTAATAATCCTACCTACAGAATTGGTAATTAATAATCCTACGTTTCAATATGTTGGTACTCAATAGACCTCCGTTAGTTTTTTTTAACTGAAGTTAGTTTTTAAGTTTTATTTGTTACACAAACAGTCCCTGTAGTTATAATTTACTAGTTTTAAGTCTTATTTATTACACAAACAGTCCCTGTAGTTATAAAAAAAATCATAAAAATAAAAAAAAAATCTAAAAAATCAAAAAAATTCAAAAAAATCATAAAAATTCTAAAAAATCAAAAAAATTCTAAAAAAATAAAAAAAAAATTCAAAAAAATCATAAAAATTCAAAAAAAATCAAAAAAATCATAAAAAATCATAAAAAGTCATAAAAATTCAAAAAAAGCAAACGTTTCGACCCGGACCGTTTCGACCCGTACCGTTTCGACCCGTACCGTTTCGACGCGTACCGTTTCGACCCGAACCGTTTTCGACCCGGACCGTTTCGACGCGTACCGTTTCGACCCGTACCCGTACCGTTTCGACCCGTACCGTTTCGACCCGTACCGTTTCGACCCGAACCGTTTTCGACCCGGACCGTTTCGACCCGGACCGTTTCGACCCGGACCGTTTCGACGCGTACCGTTTCGACCCGTACCCGTACCGTTTCGACCCGTACCGTTTCGACGCGTACCGTTTCGACCCGGACCGTTTTCGACCGGGACTGTTTCAAAAACGGTGGTGGTGGTGGAGGTGGTGGCGGTGCTGTGGTGGTGGCGGTGGTGGTGGTGGTGGTGGTGGTGGCGGCGGTGCGGTGGTGGTGGTGGTGGTGGCGGTGCGGTGGTGGTGGTGGTGGCGGTGGTGGCGGTGGTGTAGTGGCGGTGCTGTGGTGGCGGTGGTGGTGGTGGTGGTGGTGGCGGTGGTGGCGGTGGTGGCGGTGGTGGTGGTGGCGGTGGTGGTGGCGGTGGTGGCGGCGGTGCGGTGGTGGTGGTGGTGGTGGTGGTGGTGGTGGTGGCGGTGGTGGCGGTGGTGCGGTGGTGGTGGCGGTGGTGGTGGTGGTGGTGGCGGTGGTGGTGGCGGTGGTGGCGGCGGTGCGGTGGTGGTGGTGGTGGTGGTGGTGGTGGTGGTGGCGGTGGTGGCGGTGGTGCGGTGGTGGTGGCGGTGGTGGCGGTGGCGGTGGTGGTGGTGGTGGTACGGTTCGAAACGGTGCGCGTCGAAACGTTTGCCTTTTTTGAATTTTTTGAATTTTTAAGTTTTTTTATGATTTTTTTTTTTTTATTTTTTTGAATTTTTATGATTTTTTTGAATTTTTTTGATTTTTTTAGAATTTTTTTGATTTTTTTAGAATTTTTTTGATTTTTTTAGAATTTTTATGATTTTTTTGAATTTTTAGATTTTTTTTTATTTTTATGATTTTTTTATAACTACAGGGATTGTTTGTGTAATAAATAAAACTTAAAACTAGTAAATTATAACTACAGGGACTGTTTGCGTAACAAATAAAACTTAAAAACTAACTTCAGTTAAAAAAACTAACGGAGGTCTATTGAGTACCAACATATTGAAACGTAGGATTATTAATTACCAATTCTGTAGGTAGGATTATTAATTACCAATGGGGCAAAGGTTGGTTTATTAAAAACCAATTTTCCTTAAACAATTAATAATGTTGTTCACGCCTTTCTTCTTCAAGCCTGCATTCCTTCTAAATATCGGGTTGAAGCTCTTCGTATGGGTACGCTACTAGTTTAACATTCTCCCCCACCTCCATGAACAACGACATACCCTTCTCCAAGCTATTCGATAAACCATTGTTTTACTCTCATATTCGCATATTCAGATGCTCTTGCAACCCATATTTGTTTCATCTATATTAACTAGAGCCTAGAACATCTTGAGTCTAATTTGGATCACTGACGGACCATTGTAGTATCATCGTTTCACCAGCGGAACTAGGGGCGGTTCTTAGTAGGCTAGTGGCAGGGCCACGGGCCGGGCAAGTTTTTCGGCCGTAGTGCTAATTTTCCGCATTTCGATCGAAAAATTTTATATATACTATGTTTGGCCCGGGCTTGCTCGGGCTTTTTTTAGTGCCCGTGTCTTTCGGCCCTGTCACGTTCAACGGGCAAGATCCGCCACTGAGTGGAACCAACCAATCATATCCATCTCCACTAGGCATAATACCTATACACCAATTCAGGAGGAAACCAATAAATATGGGAAATCCCCCTTGTGGGAATCGAAACCAGGACCTATTGGTCCCAAAGTCTTATCCCACTACCAAAATACCACTAGGCTATAAAGCCATGGGCATATATTATAATTTCTCATCAAATTACTTTTAGAGTTAAATGCCCGGATAGTCCCTGTGGTTTGCCATTTTTTCACCTTTAGTCCCTAACTTTCTAAAATTACAGCTATAGTCCCTAACTTTTCAATTTTTGTTCCCGGATAGTCCATGTGCCTAACATCAGTTAGTTTCCTCAGTTATGAGGGTGTGAAATGACAAGAATACCATTTCCTTAAAAAGGACAAACCACAGGGACTATCTGGGCATTTAAAATAAATATAACTAATATTCTCTACCTGGAAGAAAGCATAAGAGACATTCACATCTTTTCACAAACTCGGAGGAAAGATAAGTTTTTAACCCGAGTCTTCTCGTGATGTAATCGAGAAACGAGAGGGGAGTTCCTGGGTTCATCCGCCATTGAAGAGTTGACAGTATCAAAATCTCCATTTTCTGAATAATTTCCGCTTCAAAAACGTACTCACCACCACCGAACCATCGGAAGTCACCGTACTCATCACCATCACCTCCTCCCACCTCCACGCCGGAAAAAACTAACCACCACCGCAAACCCTTCACCATCACCTCCTCCCACCTCCACGCCGGAAAAAACTAACCACCACCGCAAACCCTTCCTTCCCTTGTTTCCCCTCTCTGCCGACAATAAACTGTCCACCACTCCAATCGATATTTTTGGTTACATACCTCAATCAATCTGATTCTCCTCTAAAAATACACACACAACTCTGTGTTCTTGGTGTTTCTTAATGAGCTCAGCAATAGCGGTTGAAGATGAACATGAAAATCTGAAGCAATCGGATTTTAGAACCATTGATTTATGTTTTTTTATTTTCGATTTCTCTCTAAAAATACAGGTCTCGTCAATGGTAGAAACAATGTTTTTAATTTTAGAATTGAGAGAGAACAGGTAAAAAAAGGCTCATTCTATACACACCCCCCTCCTTCCTGATTACACCCCCTTGTGAGAGGAAAACTGTCGGTCCCACGCAGGCCCCACCTGTAAGTATGTGAGAGAAGGGGGTGAAAAAAGTAAATAGAGGGTGTAGAAAGTAGCACCCGTAAAAAAAGGTGGGGGTGGGGTGGTAGGAAAAAGATGTAGGGGTGAAGAAAAGGAACTAATGTGTGGATTAAGTTATTTTGTCTTTTTCAGTAAGGGTATTTTTGTCATTTCACACACTTTTAACTGAGAAAAGTAACTGATGTTAGGTCTAGGGACTATCCGGGAACGAAATTGCAAAGGTTGGGGACTATAGCTGTAATTTTAGAAAGTTAAGGACTAAAGGTGAAAAAAGAGCAAACCACATAGACTATCGGACATTTTTCTCTTACTTTTATAGTAATCGTTTCCGGTTGTCTCCTTTTCCCAAACAAAGTCTCCATCATATGGCTTGATTACGTACACCTCATTATTGTGACTTATTTTGTAAGAAATGGCTTAATTATTTAATATTTTTTGTTTCCGAAATAGATAGCTTGCATCTAACCAAATTATATAAACGAGTGAATATGGGTCCCTCTTTTGAAAAATAGTACATTAGAATGGGTCCATATGGACTAACGGCCCATCACCACCCACTGTCACCATATTGGTTCCTCTCATCGCAACCACCTATGTCATAGGGAGGGGAGCTCTTCCACGTCTCTAAGTCTAACACCACCCATATTATGTTTTGGCCGGCATTGCTCAAGCCCATGCCCGGCCCTGAAGTGGGTGGAGAGGACCACCGGCCAGAGCCCGATATTTCGAAGGACACGTTTTTTAAAAAATCTCCGATATGTATATATAAAAATAAATTAATTAATAGGGTATACTCATACAAAAACCAACATAGGCCCATTTACAAAACTATTTTTATGATTTAGATTAGTTATTAGTTCATTGGCATTAGGTTTAGACCTTTAGTGAGCCCAATACACCATTTAGTTAATGCTTAAGGGCATGTTTTTTCGAGCTCGAATAAAGTACTTGAATTCTCAAGGTCGGTCCTGCTCAAGCCCAAGGGCAAACATTTCACGGGCGTTGCCTCTCTCTCCCTCTCACATGACCCAAGCCAAATCAATTTGGCTAAAACATGCTATGACCCAAACCAAATCTATAATTATAAAAGAACCTATTTTAACATAAAGCGGTATTAACAGTCACCCAACCCGACCCTATGTTTTACTCTAATTTATCTATACTACTATAGGGTGGAGATATAATAGGAAGTTTATTTGGCTAGGAAGGCTAGGAAGTGATCTTGACCATCCATTTACTTAATCAAGGGTTAAGATTAAATCAGGGAAATTGAAAGTAAAAAAAGAGGCGCGTGACTTTTTTCAGGGGCAATCTAGTCAATCCAAGCCAATAGTTTCTCTCTCCTCCAATTCCCCCCCATTTTTTAAACGTTAATAACTCTTTCATACGACATTATTTTTTTATAAAAATTGCACCAAAAAAATGAGCGTTTTTTTATCTTTAAAACGAGTATACTATTGCTATATTTTGAAAAAAAAAATTTAAAACCCAGTTGCGTAAAACGCAATAGAAAAAACCCCAGTATCGTAAAACGCAATGAAAAAAAAACCCTAAAAAATGACATTTTTCTAAAACGCAATGCACAAAAAACACAAAGAAATGACTTTTTTGTAAAACGCAATGGCCAGAAAACACATAAAAATGTGTTTTACCTAAAACGCAATGCACCAAAAACACAAAAAAATGACTTATTTGTAAAACGCAATGGCCAGAATACACTTAAAATGTCTGTTTTCTAAAACGCAATGGACTGAAAACACATAAAAAAGTGTTTTACCTAAAACGCAATGCACCAAAAACACAAAGAAATGTCTTATATGTAAAACGCAATGGCCAGAAAACACTTAAAAATGACTTATTCTAAAACGCAATGGACTGAAAACACCTAAAAAATGTGTTTTACCTAAAACACAATGACTAAAAACACTTAAAAATGTGTTTTTTTCTAAAACGCAATAGCTGTGTGTCACTGTGAACTGTCTGTCACTGTGAACTGTCTTATTTCTAAAACGCAATGGACACATAAAACTGTCTGTCACTGTGAACTGTCTGAATTGTCTACGAATTACTGTCTTCGAAATGAGCCAATTTATGGAAATTTAATTTTTCTGATGCGTTTTTAGTACAATGCGTTTTTAGTACAGCAATTTAATAGAAAAAAAAAGCTCAACCCCAGCCAGGGGCTCTGCCCCTTGGACCCCGCCAGGGGCTGCCGCCCCTGGGACCCCGCTACCGGGGGCTGCCGCCCCCGGACCCCCGCAAAAATCGTAAAACGCAATGACTAAATCAAAAACCCACATCATGAAAATGAAATTAAAGAATTTCTTACATGGATCGAAGCCGATTTCTTCATCAATTGACGGAATTTGAATGATAGAAACACTTATCAACGCTCGAATCGAACGAATCGAGTGATTATCTCCAAAATCACCGGAAAAAACGAGATTTTTTTATGAAATTAAACTGGGTTTTCTTCAAAAAAAAGCTGAAGAACACGTTGATCGGGTTCTGAATCATTGATTTGTGATGAAAATCGCACTATAATGTAGTGATTATTGAGATAGAAAGTGAAGAAATAGTTGAAGATGGTGGATTTTGAAAATGATGGGTTTTTGAATTTACTGGGTTTTGAAAAAGGAAGAAGAAGGAGTTGGATTGACTAAAATACCCTTTCTCTTTATTTTAAAAATTGCCACATGTCATAATCCTATGGCTTCCTATCCTTCCTAGAGAAAATTAACTTCCTATTTGATCTTTACCCTACTACTATATTATACACCTTTTTAGGAAAATAATGTAATTTCAATTCAATTTTAAGACACTTAAGAACAATATAATTGCATTTGGTACAAGTGTTGTTAAGGCATAAACAACTCGTCATTTACAATTTAGTCCCTTTGGTTTACATTGATTTGCATTTAAGAAAGTATTAAGTATCTTTAGGGCACTCGGTGTGATTGCGGGGACTGAGCTCGGGGAGTCCTTTTGCCGAGCGGTGATTCATACCGGGAATGGGGAGTGGGGAGTAGGAGAGAGGGTGTTTTTTCGGTGAGTATACACCAAAGAAGATGAAGAAGAACAAAGGGAGGAGAGAGAGAGGAGAGAGAGAACCAATGAAATTTTTTATTTTTTTAATTGAGTGGGTGTTTGAATCATACCTAGTGTTTGAGTAGAAAATGGGGAGTGAATGGAGGAGTTGACATGGTTTTATATCATTGGGTATAGAAAACTCAAACACCCTAACTCACCCTAACCATACCGTCCACCCTTATATTTATTAAATCGCATTTAATGACATAAACTTTATTTTATTTATTAATCCATATTCAGTGACATACATTTATTTATTTTTATTTATCAATCCATATTCGATGAAATAAACTTTATTTACTTTTATTACAACACCATTTTAATTTTAATTTTATACTTTTACGTTTTTACACCGGTATTTGTAACATAATTTCAATTTTGAATTTCTTTCTTTCTGTCTTTTTCTTAACCTACGTTTTTATAATGACGTAGCTTTTCGTGTTTTCCAAATATACCATTGTTAAGAACGTTTACTCTACATTTTGATTTTCAAGGACAGCTAGATGCAATGTAAAACAAAAAGCGTTATCCCGTCGCGTAACAACGTATTAACAATAAGACCACGTGTAGTGGTAATGTTCCAATCTTGGGCGTTTTGAGCCATGTGGCAGCCCAATCAACAAAGGGGCATTATAGGGAGTTTTTCATATATGGGTGTAGTGGGATAATATCCAACAATGCTCATCAATGATTACCCAGTTATTATCTTGTAAAAAAAATAATACTTGGAAGCTTCTGATTGGTCAAACAATAATGGAGAAACATTCACTAACGTTCTTTACACAACGCCTCCCCCCCCCCCCCTTTCTGAAAACAACACCCAAGGGGGCGGTGGCGGCGGCGTTGTTAGGGCAAAAAACGCCCAAAATCTTTACCACTACGGGTGGTCTAAGGGTGAATGTGTGGAACATGATATCAATGAACGAGTTGACTAACCTATAAGTCAAAATTTCTCTTTTTTTTTTCAATCCCACGCCCTTTTTCCCACATGAATATTTTATATTTTCTTGAATTTCGGTTGAATAATCAAATCACAACAAAAAAAGTATTTATATATAACAACTTCCCGCCATCTTAGCCGTTGGCAAAAAGGGAGCCTTTACCTTCATTCTCCTAACCTTCATCTCCTTTATTTAATACCTCAATTTCACCCATCTTTCTTTAATTATTCAACCATATCTTATTTTGTTCACTTGTTTCTTTATTATTATTATTTAATAATAAATAATCTTTTATTTCTTTTTTTCTTAATCAACTTTTATTATTGTAGGAGATGTTTAGCTAAAGAGACTTATCAACTTTACACCCAACATCTTCCAATTTGCAAATCATTCCTTGTGTGATTTTGGTTTTGATTTTTTTTTCCTTCTGGATTTGATTTTGGTTTCTCTTGAAAATGATGGGGACTATGTCTCTTGGTTCTTCCATCGTTATTCTGCGAAAAGGGGCGGTAGATTTTACGGGTAATGACAAGAATTACCCGTGGTTATCGAAGAAAAAGATAAGACGGTTAATGTATTGTCAAAGTGAAGGAAATGTGAGCAGGAGTATTATGACCAAGCGATCGGCTTTGGTCAAGACGGATCCTGGGACAGTTGTTTTGGATACCGAAAACTTGGTTTTGGCTCCAAATGGGAATGGGAATGGGAAGGATTTGGTCTCCTATAATGGTGCACAGAATGGTTCTGTGGTGGGTATGAATGATGGTGGTATTGGTATTGTGAATGTACTCAAGGGAAAAAGGTTTTTCGTTACTGGTGCAACCGGGTTCTTGGGTAAAGGTACTTTCTTTTTTCTTTTGTATTTTTATGCACGGGTTATGTTTTATTTCTAACGGTTCAAATGAGCAAAAAAAATAGGTAAAATGATAGAAAATTTGGTCCAAATGTGTATTTATTGCGTAGAAGTTAGAACCTAATTTCGCCTTATTAAAATGGTATACTATTATGGTAATAATGAGATTTTTTTCTTTAGTAACACACCAGTAATATTTAGAAGAACTAGCCAAGAAATGTTTTGGGTCGGCCCGACCCGTTCACCAACATGTTACCCTTTATGATCGGTTATCCAAAACCGTTTGACTAGTCCATTTTCCACCTCTATTATGAAACCATGATACTTGAAGTGTTTGGCAAACCAAAATTAGCCTGTTTTGACCTTCAGTCGTTTTAACCTATTACCCGACCTGCTTATTATTATGGCAATGATAACTTTTTTGTAAGTAACACATATGTTATATACTAAAAAACTAGTCAAAAAGTGTTTTGAGTTAGCTCGACATGTTCACTAAAATGTTACCCTTTATGATCCGTTACCCAAACCTTTTGACCGGCCCATTTTGCCACCTTTATCAAGTACTATGGATGAAACCATGACACTCAAAGTGCAGGGTCACTTTAGCAAACCAAAAATAGCATGTTTTGGCCCTCGCCCCCTTTAACCCATTGACCCGCCTGTTGCCACCTCTTTTTATTATTTAGCCATAAGTTTTGCCCATCTTGATGTCATTCTTGAATGCTAGTAACTCTTTTTATTGTTCAACTTTTCTAACTATCTGAATTTTTATTGATAAATTTATAAACTATTTAGTGTTCATAGAGAAGATACTGCGCACGGTGCCTGATGTGGGAAGATATATCTCTTAATCAAGGCGAAGAACACGGATGCTGCCATGGAAAGATTGAAAAACGAAGTATGCAATTTTTTGGCTTGTTTCTTGTTCTTGTGCGAGTCCTATGTAGATGTGGCAATTTCGATCCATTTAATAACTTGGTCTATTTGGATTGTTTTTATTTCTTTTCTAAAATCTGTAAAAAAAAAAAAAAATTGACCCAAAGGGATACGGGTCAAATGGGTCAAACAAGTCGTAAGTCACCCAAATTATTTTGCTATTATTAGCGTCTTACATAATTACAAAAAATTCTAAAATATAGACAAAATGTATGTGGTTCAACAACTAAAATCACATGTTTTGATCCGTTATCTGACCCGCCTGACACACTCACCTTGCCACCTCTAGTCCTATGTAGCACTCCAATTTTACGCGATCCATTTCATTATCAGTAAGTAGTAAAATTAAAAATAATTTAGGATTGTGTTACAGATAATCAATACCGAACTTTTCAAGTCTCTCCAACAAGCTTATGGGAAATCGTATCAATCTTTCATGTTAAGCAAGTTGGTTCCTGTGACTGGAAATGTTTGTGAATCTAACCTTGGGTTAGATGAGGATACAGCAGAAATGATAGCAAAAGATGTTGACATAATTGTAAATTCTGCAGCCAATACTACTTTTGATGAAAGGTATCTCCTTTAAACTTTAACTAATTAATGAACCGTCAAAAAATGCAGTAAATTTTCAGTAATAATTTTTTTAAAAACTATAGATATGATGTAGCTCTTGACATAAACACGAGTGGGCCTAGTCGCCTTATGAGCTTCGCGAAAAAGTGCAAAAAACTCAACCTTTTCTTGCAAGTTTCTACAGGTATGACAATATTTGTACTTAAATAATGTTGTCACTTTATAAAGTGTTTATAAAAGGCTAATATGTTTATATATTTTTGGCCACTTTTCTTGCTTGTAGCATATGTAAATGGACAAAGACAAGGAAGAATCATGGAAAAGCCATTTAGCGCAGGCGAGAGTATAGCACGCGAAAGCCTTAGGTACGGGAATCATATGCCAAAGTTGAATGTAGAAGATGAAATTAAAATGGTTTTGGAATTGAAGAAATCTTTGGGAGAAAATGCATTGGCTCAAAAGCTAAAAGATATTGGATTAGAGAGGTATGATGGAATTTCATATAATCTTTGTCTTTTATTTTTTGTTTTGTTATTATTTGCTCGCTTAAGGTCACCTACAAAACGACTTCTTTTCTTTGATTATGTGATTTAACCAGGGCAAAGCTATACGGGTGGCAAGATACATATGTTTTTACCAAGGCAATGGGAGAAATGATGATTGATAAAATGGGCGGTGATATACCCATTGTCATAATCCGGCCTAGTGTCATTGAAAGCACTTACAAAGAACCTTTTCCAGGATGGATGGAAGGAAATAGGTACACGTTTTCATAGAGGTGGCAAAATGGGAGGGTCAAGCAAGTTGGGTATCATGTCAAAAGACTCAACATAGGTCGGGTTAGGCTAACCCATCAAGACATTATTTTTCATCTGATTAGTTACAAGTAACTAATAAATTAGATAAGGTTAACAAACTATAATGTTAGTATAATCATCTATTTTTTTAATCAAGCTTTTTTTGGATCTAAACACTTTGGCTTCCCTTCGACCGGTTTCCATTTTAGCTAAGTTTTATAGTTTATCGTTTGACTTGTTAGATTCAAACACTTCGCCACACAGATCAAAAAATGCCTCCTCTACTTTCCTTACTAATTACAACTTGATTCGCCCATTGAACAAAAACCCGTTGATGTGCAAGATTTTTGCTTTTTTCTCTTATTTGAAGGATGATGGATCCAATTGTACTTTACTATGGAAAGGGACAACTTAGTGGATTTCTTGTTGACCCTAATGGTGTTCTTGATGTGGTGAGTTCTTTTCTTGTTCCCATGTTCATAAAAATATTAAATATATAAATTTGTTTCACGAACATGGGCCCCACAAAACCGTTTCAGGTTCCAGCTGATATGGTGGTGAATGCCATCATGGCAGCCATGGCAAAACACGTGGCAGGTGAGAAAACCGAAGAGAATTACATTTATCAAATAGCTTCATCGGTAGTGAACCCGTTGGTATTTAAGGATTTGGCAAGGTTGCTTTATGAACACTTCTATTCTTCCCCATGTTTGGATTTAAAGGGGAGGCCAGTTCATGTACCAATGATGCAACTTTATCGGTCCATGGAAGAATTCTCAGATCATGTATGGAAAGACGCAATTAACAGAAGTCGATTGACTGCTTCGTCGTCTACAAATAAAGGGAAGTTATCACTTAAAGTTGAAAATATTTGCAAGAAATCAGTGGAGCAAGCAAAGTACTTGGCTAGTATATATGAACCATACACATTTTATGGTGGAAGGTAACATTATACTTTAAATCTTGATTGAATTTACACTTAATTGCTTACAATATTTTCTGCTATGAAGTATACATAGTGCATGATCCATGAATCTCACAAAATTGAGTATGCATGAAGCAAATTTGATCTCTAGAAAGACTATTACTTTTTGTATATTCTTATATATGAATCTAGTTGATTGAGTGTTTTGCTTGAATATTCATGATATCGCCAACTTCGATAGCATCTAAGGCAAGGTTTAAAAGTACGGAATCGTGCCTCGAGACGTTTTCCCTTCACCTCACGAGGCGTATGCCTCGAGACAAACCAAGGCGTAAGCTCAAGGCGGAATTAAAAAGTAAATGTAAAAATTATATATCTTATATAAAATAAAATACTAACTAATTTCATCATCAAATTCATCAAAAACACACATAATAAAAAAGAAATGAAATATTTGGAATCGACACAAAAAAAATCAAAAACAAACATCAAAACCCCTTGAGGTGCACATTTTCTTAGCGTTTCAGCCCTCTGATGTGCATGTACAAAATGAACCCATGAGGCGCCGCCTCAGGCACGTTTTGTGGGCGCATCGCCTCGAGGGGCACCTCAAGGCGCACGCCTCAGCCGTTTTATTAAACTATGATCTAAGGCTTTTTGAACAAATGCATATGGGCCTGGCATAAATAAAGCTCATAGAACATGTGGGATTCGAACATGAGATCATTTCGAGTCAAAGTATTTGGTTGTCTGTTTGTAAGCTTCATTGATGGTTATTCAACTTATGCAAGCTTGAAACTCTTATTTTTGCAGATTTGATAATAGCAACACTCAAAGATTAATGGGGATGATGTCTGAAGAGGAAAGAAAGACATTTGGTTTTGATGTGGAGAAAATAGATTGGAGAGATTACATCTCAAATGTTCATATTCCAGGGCTAAGGAGGCATGTAATGAAAGGAAGAGGAATGTGCAACTAATTAGACATATATAAATATCATTCAAGACACACTACCCTTTATGCATATTTAGGAAACCTTATTTGTAATAAACTATTGTGATTTCTCTCTTTTTGTCATTTTCTATTTAATGTTATAGTTGAAGAGATTGTAAGCTGTCTTTCTAAAATATGTATGCCAAAAATGTGCAATGTAATATGCAAAATAAGTGGTTTGCTTTGAAACTTTTGTATGTAGCTACTAGCTACACATTGTTTTTCTTGTTCATGTTTTCTTGATTCCATATCTTTTACCAGCGCGAACTCAAAATATTGTCAACACTCAACATAACAAGACGCATAAATTAGTTGAGAACAATCATACTGTCGATATCACCATTTTCAAGATATTGTTGAACGACGGGGAAATGTTACTATAAAGCTAGCAAGATGCTAGAGCATAGAATTGAAACAATTACAATTTAATGTTATAGTCAAACCAAGATATTCAATCTAAAAAGTGTAACTTCACCCTATTTTAAGCTATAGAAACGAGCTCGTCTTTATATCTTCTATAATTTTCGAGATTGTAGGTGATTGTTGTTAAGGATTCTTTCTTTTACATTCCTTGTTTTCCATATATACCACAAATTCACCAAATAATCGTTCAAATGAATTTCAAACTAAACTACAAAATTAAAATTTGTGTTTCCCAGCTATATACACATACTCTTGTACACGATGCTTGTGAGACAAGGAAGGAGACATATAACGTGACATATCACATATTTTTTACTTAAAATTAATCTTGTATTAAACTTTTAAAATTGTATCGTTATTAAGCTTACCTAAAAGAATGTTAGTTGTTACTCACTTACACAAGAATCAAGATCCTGATTTTCACTAACATAATAGGTCTCCAAACAAACAAAACGTTCAATGAATACTTCGAAAACTTTTTGACGAAAAGTTTGTTTGTATTTGCTAACACAACAAAAAAATTGTTTGTTTATTTATAAGAACACATGACATGTTCGTTTATTTATGTTCGTTAAGATTTGGTAACGTGTTCGTTTATGTTCAATAGTTCATTAGGGTTTGTAATTTTTATATGTTATTTAAACACTTCAAAATTCCCACCAATAAAATATCTAATAACTATTAGTGTATCGTATATTACATACCTTTTAATATATGTTCGTTTGTGTTCGATTCTATTCATGAACAATTGTTTGTGTTCGTTTTATTTAATTGAACGTTCGTTTGTGTTCGTTATCTAAAATTAATGGACAAACACGTTCATTTTTATCTTAATAAATGAACACGAAGATAAAATCTCGTGGGATAAGTATCACCTATATACTACCCACATATTAATTTGCAAAAAAAAAGAACTCTTCTCACACAAACAGTATTCAATTTTTTTGGACTTTTTTTACTCTATAATTTTTATTTACTTTTAACCCTTTTCTTTTTTATCTTTTACACTTTTGACCCTAATAGTTTTAATCTTTTACATTACACTCAGAGTTTTCATCTTTTACACTTTTAACCCCATAATTTTCATCTTTTACATACTTGTCACAAACATTTTCTATTTTTAACCACAACACTCTTCCACTTTCAAATTTGGAGACTTTACTTTACATCTTTTACAAATTTATTGTTTTACGTTTCGTTCTAAATTTTACGATTCAACATGCTACAACGCGCGCATGTGATTCAACATTTTTACATCTATTTTATAACGGTTTAATAGCTCCGCCAAAATTAGCGGGTTCTAAGCCAACTTACTTATTCTTTTCTATGTTTTACTTTTTTGGTCTATTTTTTTCGAGTTAACATGTTGTAACATGTGTGCGTGATTTATTATTTTTATGTTTACTTTTTTGTTCGACTTGGCAGTCTCGTCGTAAGGCGGGTCCTTGATGCTAGTGCTAATTTCCTACATATACAAGAACCAAATGGGGGAATAGTGCCAGGCAGCTGCCTGGCACTCCCCCATTGGACCAACACGTTTATTGTTTTATATCCATTTTAAAATTACGTTTTTGCCCCCAACTCAAAATAAAATTACGTTTTTGCCCCCAGCTCATAATAAAATTACGTTTTTTGTCCCCATCTCAAAATTACGATCTTGCCCTCAATTCAAAATTACGACTTTGTCTGGCACTCTCACATTGGACAACCAGTTTATTATTTTATATCCATTCTAAAATCACGTTTTTGTCCCTCTCTAAAATTACGGTTTTGCCCCCAGCTCAAAATAAAATTACGCTTTTGTCCCCAGCTCAAAATTACGATTTTTTCCTCCATTCAAAATAAAATTGTGGTTTTGCCCTCAGCTCAGAATTACCTTTTCGCCCCCAGTTCAAAATAAAATTTTGTTTTTGCCCCCACTTAAAAATTACGAATTTGCCCTTTGTTCAAAAATGTGATGTTTCCCCGTTTAAAAATTGTGATTTCGCCCTCAATTCAAAATTACATTTTTTACCCCGTTCAAAATAAAAGGGTAAATTACACTTTTCATCCTTTATGTTTGTACTTGGTTGCAACGGATAGCCTTTAACTTCAATAATTACAGTCACAGTCCTTTATTTGTAAAACCCATTACACTGTACGTCCTTTAGCACTAACCAGATTAAAAGTTTCAGTTAAGTTTATTTTATTAAGGGTATTATAGTCAATTCATAATTTTATTTAGATGACTAATAAATAAAAAAAAATGCATATACCCATCATCTTCTCCCATTTCCTACCTCCCTTCAATCCTCAACTCCCAGACCAACTTTGTCCCTGTTGAATCACACAACTTTGTCATCCAGATTCAGGCATTTCTCTAATTTCCACCATTAATGGTGTCAGTCATCATCTTCTGCTTCACATTGAGATCTAGATCTGATCTGATCGAACGGTCATATCAGTGGATCGAAAACCTAATCGTGTTTCAACCGGAGTTACAGTCGTGGCAACTTGCGTTTCGTGACGGTTTATTACAATCCGGTGTATGGCCGTTCAACGGTTACACTTTACAACACAGTTACGGCACTAAAATGGGCGGATCTACGTTCAACAGTTCCGGCCACCGCTTCAGCGCTGCAGATATGTTAAACGAAATCTTCATCTTCTTCAGATGTCGATTGTCGAAATCGAAATCGTCCTCTTTTGCAGGTAGCCTCATTTCCGGTAGGAATCGAAATCTTCATCTCCTTCAGATGTCGATGATGATGAACATGACATTATTGGTTGATGGGTTGAATTGGGTAGATTTGTGGGTTGATTGGTGGTTGATTGAGTGATTGTTTGAAGGGATTTGTGGGTTAATGGTGATGAACCGGTGATGGATTTACAGAGAGAGAGAGAGAAAGAAGAGAGATAGGAGGTTTATGGATTATTATATATAAATAGATAAATATAATGAGGTAAAAAGACATAAATGCCCTTATGTGCAAGCCACATGTAATACTTAACTGAAAATTTAAACCAAGTTAGGGCTAAAGGACGTACAATGTAATGACTTTTCCAAATAAAGGATTGTGACTGTAATTATTGAAGTTAAAGGTTATCCGTTGCAACTAGGTACAAACATAAAGGACGAAAAGTGTAATTTACCCAAAATAAAATTATGAATAAAAATGAATAGAATATGATAAATATGAGAAAGTAGTCAAAATAAAGTAGTCAAAATAAATATGAATCAACACGTTCACTAAAAAAAAATTCTTCCCAGATTATTCTTTTTTTTTTTCTTACGACACAAGAATTCAATCCGGATTATTGGATTTTTCCAACAAAATAGAAATCCGCGTTTGAGTTCGGATGGGGATTTGAATTCAAGTGAATAAAGAGTAAACCTATCTTTTTCTGGCTCTAAGACTAGGAGTTCTAGTGGTCGACTCGGTTCTTTCAAATTGTTTCTCATTATTAAGAAAAGGTAACAAAGATAAAATACGAGCTTGTTTTATAGCAATAGTAATTAATCGTTGTTGTTTCAAGGTCAATCTATTTACTCGTCTAGATAATATTTTTCCCTGTTCACTAATAAATCGACTAATTAAACTCATGTTTTTATAATCAATTCGATCCCCCGATTGGATCGGGGGAAAACGCTTACGAAAAGATCGCTTGGATTTAAGAAAAGTTCGCTTGGATTTATCCATGGTTTGGTTAGTTTAAATCAGGATTAGACCCATTTCGATCGAGCGGCAACCGCTGCTGCGGTATGGTCCAGAGTCGAAACTGCCTAACATAGGGCAAGGGTCCTGATGGGCAAGTATAAATAGAAGAAGCAGCTCCTCTCACTGCCCCATATAGGGTTCTGGGCCTCGTATTGACTATTACTAAGGGAAAGCAACCCCCGGATATTGACCTACCGGCAACTTCGAACTCTCACTCTCCTTCAGTCGATTCAGATACCGAATCGTATCTCTTGGAGAGAGGCGCAGAAGCTCTCCATTTGACTCAGGGGGCCTTCCACCATTTCGACTGATGCGGACGCGGTTCTCACATCGTGAAAGAAGTAATGAAAGGTAAGCCCCGGGTCAACCCACGCTCGTTATTGCCTGTATATCTTTCTAGAGTAGAGATCTAGCAACGCATTCTAAGCACAGATCATTGGTATTGGATGTATTGTTAGGTTGTGCCGAGTCAAATCTGCTCCGTCTTTTTTTCCGTTGCAGAAAAAAGATCCCTCCCCTCGCTTTCAAAAATGATGAAGATGAAGTCCGGGAGGCTGCAGGTACTATGGATCCTCTGACTCCCAATCGGGTTGCCTTCCCAGGTCTCGCCGGTGTTGCCTGTAGGTCGTGATGTGCCTTGGGATGGCCGTCTCCTGCCCCCCCCCCCCCGCCGGTGGGGAATCCGCTCCCGGGTCGTCGCTCTGCTGCGTCTGGCCCGTCCTCTAGGCACCTTTGGAAGGCAGGGAGTGTGACAACGTACACGCTTCCCTTTACTCCAAACCATAGGGCCTTTTCATCAGTTGCAGGGTTTGGTGGCCCGAAATTGACTTGGCTTCGCCAAAAGGCCTCATCTCTAAAAGCCCGGCTCGCGAGACGTCCCTCTCGCAGTAGAGTTCCAAACCTCACCTCGCTCTTGTGACATGCTAAGTTTCCCCTCTCTATTCCCAAGTAAAGGGTGAGTCATATGCATCAGTTTGTGGATCGCGGTCTCACACACTAATCCCTACAGGTGCCCGTAGTAGGCCGGCCGCCCTACCTAAACCAATCATCATATCAGTCCCTAGGCCCCATTGCTGGAAAGTGTAACACCCCGTGTTTTCACAAGTCAAATTCAAAGTCAAGGTCTGAGTCAACGACCGATTTCGCGCAACTTGACTTATAGAAATTTCTTTATTTTAATTGTATTATGTGGAGTAAGTGTTGTTAATGACAGAAATCGAATTGTGTTAATCGTTATTCAACCGATCTACGACTGTGAACTATAGGAAGTAACAATGCGATAAAGTTAACTAATCACTAATCAAGCTATGCTAATCGGATCGACATCGAATCGCAACTCGAACTATGTATTTTACTTGTTGTTATACGTGTGTGTGTGCCTTACGTGTTACCTGTGCATGTTTATTTATGTTGTGTTGTGGTAATCAAGCGAACTCAATCGAAACTCGAAATCTAACTCGAATGCAATCGAACTCGAACTCGAATCACGATCGAACCATGATAGATAGTGGAAAATAGGTTACGCAAGATACGAAGTAGTTGGGACTAAAAGTAATTTGACTAGGAAACCCTATCGAATTGAACCGCTCACACTCTGAATCGAAACACCGAAACTCGTCGCATCGAAAACTTGAACCAAGCGCCACCCGTCCGGATTGCCATCCGACCGGATAAGCCATCCGATCGGATAGTCATCCGACCGGATAACACAATTGATGGCAGGCTGTACGTCATCCGATCAGGATGTCATCCGACCGGATCGTCATCCAAGCGGAGTGCCATCCGATCGGATCACTCTTTCCCCTTTTGGAATCCTATAAATACCCCTGTCATTGTCATTCTTTCCACTTTTGGAAACCTTCTGTCCGAACAGCTCGTGTTCTTCACCTTTCCTTCGATTTCTCTCAATCCAGGTAAGATCTCGCCCTAAATCTTGTACTTTCTTGATCTATACGCACTTCTACACCTTTCTATCTTTTAAATATTAACTTTTAACCGTGAAATCATCAAGATTTGAGGTATTCTAGGATGACGTCATCATGAAGTTCCCATGAACTTCAAGTTTGACCTCATTCCACCAAGAATAACTCGGATCTGAACGGTTTCCACAAGATTTCACAACAACTTCGCATAAATCTGAACTTTTTCAAAAGGATAAAAGAGTTGAAAGAAATGAACACAAGTTTTCTCCTTCTTTTACACTCAAAACACTCAAAACCAGTAGAATCGGGATCAGATCTAGTCTCCTACTCAACCATAGTGTTGTACTGGTTCAGATCTGGATTCCACCTACGAGACAACCGACTTCAAGTTAAACAAGAACAACCGTCTCGAGCCGGTTACTGACCGAACTAGGGTGATTCCTGGTCGGTTTGGTTACTTGGGTCAAGGCAGGGTTCTAGTTGGCTAACGAGTTGTCAAGACGTCTCGAAATAATGACAAACCATCAAAACGACCAAGTGTAGGATGAAAGGAACAATCGGAACGGATTGCCGTCCGATCGGATTGTCATCCGATCGGATAGGTCATCCGAACGGATTGTCACCCGAACGGAGGACACTTGGGTCCCACCCTCGAACAACCCTAACTAGAGTAATAGTATTGAACGAATTGCAATCCGATCGGACGACCATCTGGTTGGATTACTCTTCGGATCATGAGATACTAAGACTTTAAAGACTTAAACAACTTTCAACATGTTCATCATCAGAAATGCCACCCGATCGGATGGCCATCCGATCGAGTGACACTCCAACTGTGAACTTGTCTTCAACAAGTAATCTCACCACCGAGTCACCGTCCAACCGGATCGCCGTCCGACCGGATGACCATCCGAGCGGATTGTCATCTGCACGAACCAGTATCCGATCGAACGACTTGAAGGATAGAGATACTTAAATGTTTTCTAAATACTACAACGAAAACTTCAAAGGACAAGCCATCATACACAAACACATCCTTAGCATAGGAAGATACAATCCACTCGAATCGTCATCCGAACGGATTGCCATCCACACGGATTGCCATCCGCACGGATGACCATCCGAACGGATTACCATCCGCACGGATTACTGTCCGATCGGATTACCATCCGATCGAACTACCATCTGACCCATCTTCACTTGTTTCGTTTCCTTATCGTTATGCTATCGGATATATTCAGGCTAACCGAACTCGCTAAGCGCTCCCTTCAATCCATAATCGCTGTGAGTATACTCGATCCCTTTTTGCTTTAAGCACTTTTGGGTGTTACATACGTTACGAATATTCAAACTACAACTATCACACTACTCAATCTAATTGAACGCTAACCGTTAATGCATGTTATACGTGGCTTATGAATGCTTGTTTGTTATGTTTACATATGGAATGCTGTCTACCTGCCTTAGCAACGATAGTACTATAGTTTGGACTCAGCACCCGTTCACACGGGGGTTGTTAAGGATCTTTTACTTGCATGGATTACGGTGGTAATCATGTATTGCGAACTGCCTCGGGCAGTCAACCCGCAGTCATTGGTATCGATGGATCTATGTCGATAACTAACGTGCTTCATTTCACTATGTGTACGTGCTGGTTATGCGTAAACAAATTCGAACTCTATATGATATTATCAAACTTGTATGCTCACCTTTACATTTTATGTATTGACTTTATTTTAACGTATGTGACAGGTGCTTAGGATGCACATGTGGTAGGAATTTGAAGCTAGAATAAAGCTTTTGAGCCCAACAAATAGTTGTCTGTAGATAATGAATCAGGGGTCTCTATAAGCAGATAAACAATTGCTGTCTTATTTAAATCTGAGTTGTCGGAACAGAATATTTGCCTTGATGTTTGTCTGTAATAATTATTTGACTATTTGAGATACAGTATGAGACATATTATTTAAATTGGATGGTTATGATAATTGTTATGGAAACTTCTGGACAATCTGTTTCGCTCAGTGCCATGCCCCGATGATTCCGCAATCGGTTGGGGTGTGACAGAAAGGTTCGGCTTCAAAACCGTACGTGGAGCTTCCGCCTCATACGGCTCCTCTAGGGATGGAGGTAGGCCCAGCCCAGGCTTGTGCGAGCTCAAAATTACGATTTTTCCCTCGGTTCAAAATAAAATTGTGCTTTTGCCACAAGCTTAAAATTATGATTGTGCCCTTAATTCAAATTTATATTACGTTGTTACCCCAAGTTAAAAATTACGAATTTGCCCCTGGGAAATTTTTCAATTTTGCCCCAGATTCAAATTTACAGTACTGCCATTACTTTAGCTTTTGTCAAATTACGATTTTACCCCAGTAAAAAAATACAACTTTCCCTGAGTTAAAAATTACAATATTGCCATTGTTTTAGTTTTTTTAACAAAACTATAAAAGTGTTTTGTTTTAATTGTTTAACTCGATTTAATTGTTTTTCGTGTCAATGAGCTGACTAACACTCGCTCATTATTTGGTTATCGCCCCGAAACGCGGGCGGGGCACCAACTAGTTTACAAACAATTCACAAACATTTTATTTTAAGTACAAATCGCAAATACATATATCCAAATCGGTTACAAAATCACGTTTGTTGAGATTTCCGTTACTTAGATCTACCACCGACAACCGCCACCATGAGAGTGGCCGGACAATCACCACCACCACCGTCACCGGCACACCAACCACCACCGTCATCTCCATCCAAATCAACCGCAAAAGATGCCGAATCTCTCTTCCGCACCAAACCTATCTCCGAAATCCGAACAATCGAATCCACAACTCGAAAACAAATCCAGAACAAAAGCGAAGAGCTCCGGCAGCTCGTTGGCAACCGCTACCGCGATCTCATCGATTCCGCCGATTCAATCGTCAACATGACGTCATCCTGCCGTTCAATTTCCAACAATATTTCCGCTATTCACCACGGTATTCTTCATTCTCTCTCATCCACAACTGTTAACCCTAATTCTGCATCGTTAAATCCTGCTAGGGCTCGTATGTACGGCATTGCGTGTCGTGTTAAGTATATTGTTGATACACCTGAGAATATTTGGGGATGTTTAGATGAATCGATGTTTGTTGCTGCAGCTGCACGTTACATGCGTGCGAAATTAGTTTATTACGGTTTGAGAAACAATAATAATGATCATAATAACAATAATATTAATAGTAGTTACAGTTACAAGAGTGTGTTGGTGAAATTTCCTTTGTTACAGCACCAATGGCAGATAGTTGAGAGTTTTAAATCTCAAATTTCGCAGCGGAGTCGCGAGAGGTTGTTGGAACAAGGTGTAGGTGTTGAGATTTCGGCGTATGCTGACGCGCTTGCTGCGGTTTCGGTTGTCGATGAGCTGGAACCGGCGCAGGTTTTGAAACTATTGCTTGATTCGAGGAAGTTATTTGTTTCACAGAAGTTAGGTGGTTGTAAGGAATCCGGTGAGGATGTGATAACGGTGTTTTGTGAAGTGTTGAAGGTGATTCAAGTTAGTGTAGCGCATGTAGGGGAGTTGTTTTTGCAGGTTTTGAGTGACGTGCCGTTGTTTTATAAGACGGTGTTGGATTCGCCACCTGTGTCTCAGTTGTTTGGTGGGATACCGAATCCGGATGAAGAAGTGAGGTTGTGGAAGTCGTTTAGAGACAAATTGGAGTCGTTAATGGCGATGCTGGATCGGGTATTCATCGCTAAAGCTTGTTTGGAATTCTTGAGGAGCTGTGGGAAGGAGATAGTCAACAAAGTCAACGGGCGGTATTTGATTGACGCGATTGATAGCGGGAAACAGCTTGCTGCAGCTGAGAAGTTGATTAGAGAAACTATGGAAGGAAAAGATGTGTTGGGTGGAAGTTTGAGTGGTTAAAGAGTGTTTTCGGTTCCGAGATTGAAATGCCGTGGAGTAGAACACGCGAGCTTGTTTTAGGCGACGATGATGATCTTTGGGATGAAATTTTCGAACACGCGTTTACAAGCAGGATGAAAACAATAATTCACTCTGGATTTCATAATATGAATAATATAGTCAACGTAAAGGAGTCGATTCTCGCTATCGATAAAGTTCACGGTGACAAAGTTAATTTCCGAGATTTTATAAATCGGTCTCCTTTGGGCGGTGGAGTTTGGTTTGCCGAACCGACTACGAAAAAGACTGGTGTAGTGTCTAGCCCTACGGTATTGCACAACGGTAGTGATTATCAGAGCTGTTTAAACACTTACTTTGGCGACGAAGTTGGTCGAATTAGAACGGCAGTGGACGACCACTGTAAGAATGTACTTCAAGACTTATTAAGCTTCTTAGAATCTCCAAAAGCCTCTTTAAGGTTAAAAGAACTAGCACCGTATTTACAAAACAAATGTTTCGAAAGTATGTCAGCCATACTTACGGATCTCAAGAATGAGTTGGAATACCTGTATGGTTCGTTACGCGATTCGTCATCATCTTCGGCTTACATAGTCGAAAGATCACTGTTCATCGGAAGATTATTGTTCGCGTTCCAGAAGTACTCTAGAAACATTCCTGTTCTACTTGGTTCTCCCCAATCGTGGTTGAACGAACCAATGGCAGTGGTTTCTGGTAAGGCATCACCACTTTCGAGGTATTCTGGTGGCATGTTTGATTCAAAAATGCTTACTTCACCTAGAAGACAATCTTCGCTTGCTGCTTCTGCGTTATATGGAGTTGATGATACTCCGAGCCCGCAACTTGATGAACTCAAAAAAACAACACAAGATCTTTGTGTTAAAGCTCATAACTTGTGGATAACCTGGGTTTCGGATGAACTATCGGCTATTCTCTTGCACAGTCTCAGAAATGATGAAAGTTTATCGGCAACCACTCCCTTGAGAGTAAGTGGTTTTTAATTGATGCTTCATACAGGATTATACTTTAATTGAGGCTTAATCGTGGTTAACTCCATCCATTTTTCCCTGTTAACTTAAAGGGCAATTCAGTCTTTTTCACTTTATGTAAAAAGACCAAATACCCTTGAAAAAGACTGAATTGCCTTTTAAATTAACAATAAAGACGGAAATACCCCTGACTTAATGGAGAAAATGGATGGAGTTAACGAGCCGGATGAAAATGGCAAGATTTCAAACCTTTTGGATCCAGATGCGGAAAAACAAACCTGCAGACGAAAGTCGCAAAACGGGCCAAACCTCAGGGATGAAAATGGCATTTTTACTCTGATATATATCATACATAATTCTTTCATGTTTCAAAGTTCAAACATTACTCTAAAAATCTACTTTTCTTTTCACAATTTCTATCTTTTCTCCTTTCAAGTGTCCCCATCATTCATTTCTTTCAATCAAATTCCTTCACATGAATTATAAGTGAAGAAATATTGCTAGAAGTGTTTTCTAATACTATTCGGAAAAAGAAACCTTTGGATGAAAGTCGCAAAAGTGGCCAAACCTCAGGGACGAAAATGGCATTTTACTCTTTTGTTTAATTGCTTCTAAATCAGTTTTTGTACACTGAACAGGGGTGGGAGGATACGATAGTTAAACAAGAGGACTCTGCTGATAACCCATCGGAGTTGAAAATCTCGCTTCCTTCTATGCCTTCCATATACATCACCTCGTATTTGTTTCAATCTTGTGAAGAAATTCACAGAGTTGGCGGTCATGTACTTGACAAACCGATTCTGCAGAACTTTGCCGCAAGATTATTGGAAAAGGTATTTCTATTGGCTAAGAATTTAATCTTATCATTTTAACTTTTACGGAAGCTCTTTGATTGTGTTCAGGTTAGAGTTCTAAGTAAAGGTGGCATTTTGACCCATTTATTTATTTATAGGTCCTGGGTAGGCCTGTAAATGAACCGAACGTTCGTGAATTGTTTGGCGGGAAGTTCGTTTACTAAATAAACGAACGAACTTGAACAAATTTTTTGTTCATTTAATTAAACGAACGGACATGAACACACATTTTGTTCGTTCATTTGTGTCCGTGAACATCTGTTTATGTTTGTTCATATATGTTCGTTTATTTACGTTCGTTTGAATTTTAATAAATACATATGTAGCTATATTTATATAAATATACACGTAAAACGGGATTTCTAACTACTTATATAAAAATAACTCCTTAGTATTGGGCTTCCTAGTAAAGAATATGGGCTTTCGAATGGAGCTTATCGTAATTAATCACTAATTTATATAAAAAAACTACTTTATGTTTGGCCAGTTACGTCCATTTGTGTCCGTTATGTTTATTAAATTTTGTTTGTATGGATTTGTTTGTTTATGTTCGTTTAGGTTTTAAACGAACACGGCTCATTTTATTAGTAAACGAACATGAACAAAAAAAATGTGTTCGATTATATGTCCGTGTTCAGTTAAAGTTAAATGAACGAACATGAACATGCCCACGTTTGTGTTTGTTCGGTTCATTTACAAGCCTAGTCCGGGGTCGATTCAGGCTTTGTTTCATCTCAGACAAGTCAAATCTAAAAAAAACATAGCTTAAAGGGAAACAGGTTTGGAATTTGCCTAAAGTTTGTTTTTAGTGCATAAAACTCCTAAATCGTTTTGTTAAAAAACTAAGATTATTATTGAAATAACATAAATTTTGTTATCATATCTGACACTAATTATTTATAATAAAGTGTAAAGTTTTTTGGTTGAAAAGCCTTTTAGGTCAACCCTACCAGATCGACACACCAAAAGTTACCTGTTTTTGACACAAACCCGCTTTAACCCGTTATCCAACATACCTCTAGTTTCAAGAAATACTGAGTTACATATACTTCTTGTATGATGATGTAGGTGATTGATCTATATGTGGATTTCCTCTCAAATAACGGGTCTAGCTCAACCCGTTTGTCTGAAAAAGGAGTTTTGCAAGTCTTATTGGATCTAAGATTTGCTGCTGACATTCTATCTGGGGGTGATTTAAGTGGAAACGAGGAAGTATCAAAGACATCAAAGACAAAAACGGGTTATAGACGGAAACAAGATGTGCAACAACAAAAGTCGGTTGTGAAAGATCGGATTGATGGGTTGGTGATTCGCCTCTCGCGGAAGCTAGACCCCATAGACTGGCTCACGTATGCTTTCATTTACTTTTGCTTTGGATAGGATTCATTAATTGTGGTGTGTGATTCAGCGCTTAATTGAAAAAAATTCGGGGGGGGGGGGGGGGGGGGGGGGGGGAATGGATGATTTTTTTGGTATGCGTCGACTAAAAACACTTTTTGTCCAGAATTTTAGTTTCTCGCCAAAGTTGTATTATTCAGGTATAATATAATTTTAATTATAACTAGTGGGTTACGGTTCGAAACGTAGATAAAAATAAGCAAATCGAGAGAGTTAAAGTTGTTTGATGTTTTAGCTAAGGGATAAACATGTCATTATTAAAATTGAGGGGCTAAACATGTCATTATTAAAGTTTAGGGGCTAAACTGGGGGGGGGGGGGGGGGGGGGGGGTTATGTTGTGAAATGGATGATTTTTTTGGTATGCGTCGACTAAAAACACTTTTTGTCCAGAATTTTAGTTTCTCGCCAAAGTTGTATTATTCAGGTATAATATAATTTTAATTATAACTAGTGGGTTACGGTTCGAAACGTAGATAAAAATAAGCAAATCGAGAGAGTTAAAGTTGTTTGATGTTTTAGCTAAGGGATAAACATGTCATTATTAAAATTGAGGGGCTAAACATGTCATTATTAAAGTTTAGGGGCTAAAGTTTTTTATTATTGAAGTTGAGGGGCTAAAGTTGTTTATTATTGAAGCTGAGGGGCGAAAGTAGTTTATTATTGAAGCTGAGGGGCTAAAGTTGTTTGATGTAGTTAAGGGCCTAAACATGTCATTATTAAAGTTAAAAGGCTAAAGTTGTTTATTGTTAAAGTTGAGGGGCTAAAGTTGTTTTAGTTAACTAGTTAAGTGGCTAAACATGTCATTACCAAAGTTGAGGGGCTGAAGTTTGTTAACGCCAAAGTTGAGGGGCCAAAGTTGGTTGATGTGACAAAATAGCATAGTTATAGTATATATAATATAATGTTTTACTAATTGTTATTCATTAAAATACACTTTGTTTGACCTTCAACCCGTTTTACTTTTACACGTAACTCAAATGTCTATCTATTATTGGTTAAAATATGATTTCCACTTTTACTTCCCTTTTTTCAAATATAATTCATTCATTGTTCTTAATAGTGTCTTTTTTCCTTTTTGTAGATATGAGCCATATCTTATGGAGAATGAGAAGCAGTGTTACCTGAGACACGCTGTCCTATTTGGTTTCTTCGTGCAGCTTCGTCGGTTGTACACAGATACTATGCAAAAAATTGCCTACGAATTCGGAATCAAATATAATGAGATGCTCTACTGTTCCTCGTTTCAAATACCTTCCCATCAGGTTCATCTTACATTTAATTATTTTATTACGTAACAACACTTTGATTAGACTTATAACTTATTAATCTTGCATTTTGGTGTGCAGTGCTCCTGTATTATCCGCAAAGGGGACAAGCAAGCCTCCTATATCAACATCTATAGATGACGTTTCTTCAAGGAATCCTTGGAGAAAGTATACCCAACAGGAGCTCTCCCGCAATATTGATATGGATGATGGTACGAGTGTAGGGGTCGCAACACCTTTCCTGAAATCTTTCATGCAGGTAACTAATAAAATTGGTGGCTTAATAACAAAAACTGATGAGTAAAATGCCATTTTCGTCCCCGAGGTTTGGCCAGTTTTGCGAATTTCATCCAAAGGTTTGTTTTTCCGCATCTGGATCCAAAAGGTTTGAAATCTTGTCATTTTCATATGGCTCGTTAACCATCTATTTTTCTCCATTAAGTCAGGGGTATTTCCGTCTTTTTTGTTAACTTAACAGGCAATTTAGTCTTTTTCAGGGGTATTCGGTCTTTTTACATAAAGTGAGAAAGACTGAATTGCCCTTTAAGTTAACAAAAAAGATGGAAATACCCCTGACTTAACGGACAAAATGGATGGAGTTAACGAGCCAAATGAAAATGGCAAGATTTCAAACCTTTTGGATCCAGATGCGAAAAAACAAACCATTGGACGAAAGTCGCAAAACCGGCCAAACCTCAGGGACGAAAATGGGATTAGTACTCAAAACTGATATTGGAAACAAGGTCCTAAAGTTTACCCATGGATCTTTGCTAATTGGGCAGGGTCAAAATCTGATATGTTTTATGGTTGGGTCTGGTTGATCTTAAGCATGTTTGTCAAACTAAAAATTACATTGTCAAATATAATTACAAAGTTTATAACTTTATATCACTCCAATGATAATCTTATTTAAAAAAACGATTTAGGAGGTTTTATGCATTATAATTCAGTCCGGGGCTCACTTTTGAACACTTATTTTAATTATTTTACCAGTTTAAAATAAAACCTAACCCGAATCGACCAGTTCATAGTTTAAAATTGTAACCTCTTTTGAAAATGTAAAGTACACGGATGGCCGGGCCCTGTGGTTAACCAAAATTTTGGATTTCGTCCCTAGTTTTTCAAAAGTACATGGATGGTCCCTGTGGTTTTCGCTTTGTGATGTATTTAGTCTCTGACTTTTGCTAAAAGTACGTGGATGGTCCCTGTGGTTTGCACTTTGTAACACATTTAGTGACTAAATGCGTTACAAAGTGCATATACCACAGGGACCGTCCATGTACTTTTGGCAAAAGTTGGGGACTAAATGCGTACAAAGTGCAAACCACAGGGACCATCCGTGTACTTTTGAAAGCTAGAGACTAAATCCAAATTTTGGTTAACCACAAGGACTATGTGTGTACTTTACTCAAATGTAAAATTTCCATGATAGAACCTTGATAACAGAATCTATCGTGGGTAAATTCAGGGGCTTTTTTGGTTTCATAAACTTCATTCCGAGATTCGAGCAACAGTTTGGGTGGATGTTGAAAATTGAGTTTTATTTTAAAATGACAGGTTGGCAGTAGGTTTGGGGAGAGCACGCTGAAACTAGGATCCATGCTAACAGAAGGGCAAGTAGGCAGGTTCGGTGACATTCTACCTGCTCAAGCAGCCGGTCTTCTTTCTCAATTTACAACCGCAAGATCAGATTACTGATTTCACTCATCCCACCTTATACACGCACCATTTATCCCAACTATATGATCTGATGTCGAGAAATGGATACTTGGGTGCCAAGTTAAGGAATGGGTCGGGCCCCAGTAGACCCGTGTGCCCATAAGCGTGCAAATTTTCAGGTAAAGAACAATAGAACATATGAAGTTTGTGAATGTAAATTTTGGGAGCATTATGTGTAAAGGAGGCAAATAGTTACTGTGTCTTGTAAGTTTATTTTGAGTGAAAGAAACCATTGTAGGGATAGGGAGGCATGTAGAATAGCGGTAGCATTTTTGTTTCTGTGCTGCTGAGAATCGGTTTTATAGTTATATCTTCGTTTTGTTTGATTTTGTTGTGTTCGTTGCATTAACCAATTTTAAACATAATTCTTTGAACCAAAGACGGATTTTTTAGCGTGGTTGATGTTAACCGAGTCTTTTAGCATGTTTGGGTTGACCAGGTAAAAGTTGTAACACCCCGACCGCGTAAAACCACAAACCGCGGCGGAAAACGTCGGGGAGTCGTGTCACAGAAATAATTCGTTTCACAACACATGATATTAGAAGTTTGATTCAAAGATTAAACATATTACATTGTCTTAAATAAAACGAAAACAAAGTTCAAACATAGTCTTCTTATTTTAAGTTACTAAAGCCCGCATCCGAATTCTACGTGAAGCATGACCAAACCATCAAACAACCGCCCCTGAAACATATGTGAAAAATAAAGTCAGCATAAAAAGCCGGCGAGTACATAGGTTTTGTGAGTATGACAAATTTATGACTTGTATACTTATTGCAATGCTTTGACTATCTACGAGAGTCGATATGTGAAAAATCATGTATCAAAAGTATTAGAATTGTTGCAATATAATTAACCAACTAAAACAATTCGCTTTTTTAAACCATATTGTAAATCGTTCTTGTAATAAAACTCGTATGGTTTATATAACTTAGTAAACATCGTTTCGTGACATCGTTTGAATACATTCGTCCAAAATCGTCCAAAATCGTCCAAAATCGTTCAAAATCGTTCGTGTTATCAATCGTTCGTGTTATCAAAACCAATCGCTCAAATCGTTTAACTTGTTCGTGTTGTAAACCATCGTTCACTCGTTCAACTCGTTCATGTTTTAATTTGTGAAAACTACTTTTGGTCATCTCGTTGAACACATTCAAACCTGTGTGACTCGTCCATCGTTCAATCGTATTAACATACCACCAAAGGGCCAGTTAACATAACAGCCTCTGTCGTTACCCACATTACCCCCCATATCCATGGTGATAGTCCGATAACGGGATTTGTCAGATTCTATGGTACCACAACATACTATTGGTCGGCTTGGCCAGTGTTAGTGAATGTCATTCTGTTGTCTTTCGACCAACGTCCAAACAAGTTCGTTCACATAATTGAAATCGTTATGTTTAATATAAACCATATTGTTTGTTTTGAAAACTCAAAAATCGTTTAGCACATATGAATCACCCTAAAACAATTGAAAGCAGTAAAAGAGGGGAACTATGTACTCACTAATTTGCGTTCCAAGCAAAACTCGTTTTGATTTCGGATTCTTCGTTTGATACTCAACCTACAAGTGTTCTAACCTTATTAGACACTTAGGTTTATAGTCGTTCATCGTACAAGTTTCTCATCTTGAATCCGTTATCATATTTGTATTTGTTTGCTTTTCTTTGTTTATGTCGTTTATTTCGTCGTGCCATATATTTTATTTTGTCTGAATTTGCCAAAAGTGTCCATATTGTCCAAAGTGTCTGAATTGTCCGTTTGTTTGTTTATGTCCAAGGATGGACATTTTATTTTGTTGTTTTGTTTCTCAAGTGTTAATATATATATATATATATATATATATATATATATATATATATATATATATATATATCTTTGTAATTTGTTGTGTTTACATATTTGTGTAATTATTCCTACTTGGTCTAAATACATAATATATACACACAAAAACATCTAAATATGATACTTGATGAATTTTGAAAGTATATATTTTATCTAAAATATATACTTGTCATTTTTGTTTAGAAATCTTTTTATAAAACATAGATTCATAACTTTGTCCAAAAATTTGTTTAACCATGTTCAAAGATTTCAAATAGTTTTCTAGTTACATATTTCTTTGTTTAACACTTTTGAACATAACAACATTTACAAATATTTTTGCCATAGTTTCGTTTGAAAAATGGATTTTTCCCAAGTTTTTACAAAACTTGTGTGCACATCATTTCAACATAAAACATCATCAAGTATCAATATTCGTCATAATTTGTCAACAAAGTACCATGAACATGATATAGTTCCTAACTTTCCCAAAAAGGAAACTTTATTCATTGTTTTTGTCAAAGCTTTGTAGAACAAGATTTTATTTAAAACTCTTGTTTTAGATGACTCATATAGTCATTTGAAGCACAAATATGTTTTCAAAACTCTTTCTACTAACATATTTCATCTTCTTGATTCTTTCCAAAAATGGAAACTTTATTGATTCATTTTAACAAAAATTCATGTTCTTGGATTTTTAATAAATACACATGTTTTCTAACATACATGTAACTATTTTAAGAATAAAAACCCATATTCATATCTTTTTGTTGATGAATCTTGTTAGATCTAAACATGTATGTGTTTAGATCTTGTTTTTATACAAAAATAACCAAGATTCATATCTACTAGTATAAACTCCTTCAAGTTCATCCAAAATTATAGTAAAATCATAAGATAAAATAATGATTATTGGTTTTTCTTAGTGTTTTTTATGTAGGTTTTGTTTTGATTTGATTCAAGATGAACTTATAAAAACTTGGGACATTATGGACACTTTTACTGCTTTCAATATCCTTGAAGAATGTCATCTTATGATTTTACTATAATTTTGGATGAACTTAGTGTTATCTTATGATTTTACTATAATTTTACTATAGTTATTTAGTGAATGTCATTCTATTGTCTTTCACCAATACACGTTGATTGACTTGTTAACTATAGTTATTTGGTTTTGAAAAAAAAGCTTGTCCTCTATTTTTTATGTTCTTTTTTGCAACATAATTCTTTGAAGTAATTAGATAATAAAAAAATGAGTTAATTGCCATTTTAGTCCCTGTGGTTTGGCCCAATTTGCCAGTATAGTCCAAAGGTTTCATTTTTAACATCTGGATCCAAAAACGTTTCATCGTTGCCATTTTGGTCCAACTGACTTAACTCCATCCATGGACCTCAGTTAACCCAAGGGCAATTTTGTCATTTCATATATTATTTTTAATTCCACTTTATTTTTTTCTTTTAATCATTTATATAAGATTTATCTTATATATAATAATTATAATATATAATATAATTATAATAACATATATATATTATATATATATATATACAGATATTGTGCACCACCACCACCACTCATCTCTCACTCTCTCCTTCTCGGTTCCGATGTGCGACCAGCAGAGCTCCGGCGAGCTTCGGGCGGTATTCCGGTGACAACACACACACCTCCACCACAAACTGTTCATCTCTACCCACGCCCCCTTTTCGTCTGACAACCACCACCACCATCGTCCGGAAAGCAAGAGAGAGATGAGAGAGAATCGTAGAGAGGGAAAGAGATCAGAGAGAGGTCGGAGATGCTCAGAGAGATCGGAGATGGGGCCTTCGACTGGTAATTATTTCCACCACTCCACTTGGTTTTCAATTCTAAACAAAACCCCTTTGTCAATTTGCCATGACAGAGGAGATTCAACACTCAATTTGGTGGATTTGAAAAGGTTAAGCGGGTGGTGGTGATGGTTGCGGTGAGGCGGTGGTGAGGCAGTAGTGGTGATGGTGGTAGTGGTGATTGATTTGAAGATTTATGTTCGATTTGAACTTGGAGGTGTGATTGATTGGGTTGGGAATGGGCGGCGCAAGGTGGTGGGTTTTGTAGGGGGTGAAGGTGTTTCAGTGATGGTTCACGGTGGCAGGAGGTGAAGGTGTTTCAGTGAATTTGGGGGTTTTATGAGATGAGAGAGAAGCAGATCTTTGATGAGGGAAGGGAGGCGGAGGTGAGATGATGGCGGTGGCAGCGGCGGTGGTCAGGTGGAGGTGAGATGGTTATTGGGTTTGATTTTGTTTCAGATCATTTATCCGGATGGAGGTGAGATGGTTATCATGACCGAGATGGTTATTGGGTTTGATTTTGAGAAATGGGGGTTAGTTTCAGTCACCAACGTAGGTGATGGTGATGTTGGTGGTGGTGGCCGAATCCACTGCCTTCATTTTCTATTGTTTGTTTATCTGATGTGATAATGTTGAATCACATATGGCACGGACCCGAGATAGAGATAGGGTTCTGGCAGGTGATGGTCATGTCGGTGATGGTTAAGCAGGTGGTGGTGATGGTTGTGGTGGTGAGGCGGTGGTGGTGAGGCTGTGGTGGTGATGGTGGCAGTGGTGGTGAGGCTGTGGTGGTGGTGAAGGCAGGGGTGGTGAGGCAGTAGTGGTATAATATATTCTTTAAATATTAATTAATTAAAACATATAGATAAAATGACAAAATTGCCCTTGGGTTAACTGAGGTCCATGGATGGAGTTAAGTCAGTTGGACCAAAATGGCAACGATGAAACGTTTTTGGATCCAGATGTTAAAAATGAAACCTTTGGACTATACTGGCAAATTGGGCCAAACCACAGGGACTAAAATGGCAATTAACTCTAAAAAAATTATTGTTGTATACACCTTGGTTTTAAAAAGCAAGAGGTGTACAAAAGCGATGAGGTCTAAAACTGAGGCGCGAAGCGCAAAAACGGTGGATTTTTCGTACCCGAGGCGCAAGCTAATTATATATATATATAGGGAGAAGATCATGTGAGAACCACCTCTTATTGCGAGAACCGCGAGAACCAATGTGAACACAACCAAAAATGCCTAAAAATAGCTAAAAATCACACAAAAAAATTTTTTTTAATATTTTTTATATAAAAATCGCTACTTTTCGAATTAAAAAAAAAAATTTTTGGCCACAAAAAGTAGCGATTTGAGCATAAAAAATTTAGATTTTTTTTTTTTTTAGGTTTTTTGGGGGTTTAGTTTTTAGCATTTTAGCTTGGGGGGGGGGGGTTAGGTTTTTGGGGGGTGGGGGAGGGGGGTTTAGGTTTTTTTTTTTGGGGGGGGGGGGGTTAGTTTTTTTTTCGGGGTGGGGGTTAGTTTTTTTTAGCTATTTTAGGTTGTGTTCACATTGGTTCTCGCAATAAGGGTGGTTCTCGCATGAACTCCTCCCTATATATATATATATATAGGGTTGAGTTCTTTTCAGAACCCCAACTTTTGAAAGAACTTACAGAAGCAATGTAGACCACTTATTTTATTTCAACCTTACAAATAAAAAAAATAAAAAAGGGTATAATAGTAATTTATCAATTAATATATTTTTAATTCAATAATTTAACTAATTCACTTTTATCTTTTGTCTCTCCTCTCTTCCGTTTTAACATAACTACACATATGTTAAGGATCAAATTAGTTTAGGATATGAACATCTATTTAAACTATTACATTAATCATCTATTTTTCAAACTATTACATATATGTAAATCTTTATACTGATCATCCAATTTTCAAACAAATTATGTATTTACATATATGTAAATCTTCAATTTGGTAGTCTATTAACTTATATGTAAATGTTATACATATGTGTAAGTTTACTATTAGCATATATGTAAATATTCAAAATCATCATCAATTATAGTGAACATATTTTTTTACATATGTTTTAATCTTCAAGCTAGTCATATTAACTTGTAAAAATTTGATGTGGATCGGAATAAAAAAAACTGATAACAACAATAATAGAAGAAACTCAAAATCTCGATCAAAATCTATCAAATATCCATTAATTAACCTGCAAACTCGTAAGTTCGGAACTAAATAGAAAATGCAAATTAAATTCAAAGTAAAAGATAAGTACAAACAACAAAAATGTAATAATAAATAAATAAAAGATAAGATAATCAAAGATTTTATGCTAGAGAATGAGAGCAAATCAGTGAACGGTGATGTGCATTGAGGAGGGAATGGAGATTTTTTTTTTTTTAACGGCCAACAGAATCAATCCCGAGCACTCTCGGGGTACCCACTGGACCAAACGGAGTACTCCGAGAGTAACCCGAGTCCACCACCAATTCCGGGGAAAACCCGGTAACCCACCCGCCCGTAGGCACGACGGTGAAATTACCGGTAAAACCCGTTTGGTTCAAGGATCGAACCCAGGTTTCCCTGGGTCTCCTATCATTGCCCACCAATGTCTCACTCTGCACCAAGTGGGAGTTGAACTTGCATCTCTCAAAAGAAATGTAAGCCTTCCACCACTTGATCTAGAGATCATTGACAAGGGAATGGAGAATTACTCAGTGTGTTTAATTTTAAGAGAGATAAATTAAATAAATGATGATTTAAAGGAGAAATTATAGGGGTTGTTATGAACATAGTTAAGTTGAAATTACAATATTACCCATATTTTTTTAATTCAAAATCCTCTATATTCTATTTATTTACATATCTGCCATTATTGTTTTGAGCCATTGATCATAATATTGAATGGCTTTGATAAGTTCTGCAAGTTCTGAAAAAAAAAATTAGTTCTGAAATGATCTTGACCCTATATATATATATATATATATATATAGGGGATCGCTAAAATGAGAACCACCTCCAGTTATGAGAACCATGAGAACCACTTTCTAGCCCTTTGATCAACTTGATGGATGGATGAGATTAAAAGTTACAAAAAATAATATTAAAAGCTTTTTGTCTTATTATGTCTTTTATATTTTAATCAAAAAGGGTAGTTTAGTAAAATAACATTTTTTTGTCTTTTTCTCTTTATTAATTTTTAATTACTTTTTGATTTATTATATTACTTTTTAATTTTATTATATTACTTTTTATTTTCTAAAAAGATATTTTTATTAAAAACGTTTTTAAATTCAGATTTTTTTAACAAAAGACAAATTTTTTTTTGCGCGCCGATTTTTGCACGCGTCGTTTTTTCGACGCGTCGTTTTTTAACGCGCCGCGTCCCGTTTTTAAGTCCCGTTTTTACGCGCCGTTTATACGGCCCGTTTTTTCGCGCCGTTTATACGGCCCGTTTTTTCGCGCCGCGCCCCATTTTTTACGTCCCGTTTTTTCGAGCCGTTTATACGGCCCGTTTTACGCGTCGTTTATACGGCCCGTTTTTACGCGCCGTTTATACGGCCCGTTTTAACGCGCCGCGTCCCATTTTTTACGTCCCGTTTTTGCGCCCCAGTTTTTTACGTCCCGTTTTAACGCGCCGCGTCCCGTTTTTATGTCCCTTTTTTACGCGCCGTTTATACGGCCCGTTTTAACGCGCCGCGTCCCATTTTTTACGTCCCGTTTTTGCGCCACAGTTTTTACGTCCCGTTTTAACGCGCCGCGTCCCGTTTTAACGCGTCGCGTCCCGTTTTTATGTCCCGTTTTAACGCGTCGCGTCCCGTTTTCGCGGCGTTTTTTAAGTCTCGTTTTATTTACGTTTTACGAAAAAAAATTTACGTTTTATGTTTTACGTAAAACTTTTTACGTTTTACGTTTTTTCGAAAAACTTTTTACCTTTTACGTTTTTACGCGTCGCTTTTTAACGCGTCGTTTTACGTTAAAAAAGTTTACGTTTTACGTTAAAAAGTTTACGTTTTACGTTAAAAAGTTTACGTTCCATGTTTTTACGTTTTACGTTAAAATATTTACGTTTTACTTTAAAAACTTTACATTTTTACATTAAAAAGTTTACGTTTTACGTTAAAAGTTTACGTTTTACGTTAAAAGTTTACGTTTTACGTTAAAAAAATTATGTTTTACGTATTACGTTAATTTTTTTAATCTTTTTACGTTTTACGTTAAACTTTATTACGTTTTACGTTAAAAG
Organism: Helianthus tuberosus; assembly: GCA_030545235.1. Classification (NCBI taxonomy): domain Eukaryota; kingdom Viridiplantae; phylum Streptophyta; class Magnoliopsida; order Asterales; family Asteraceae; genus Helianthus; species Helianthus tuberosus. The sequence goes on from CM060416.1 coordinate 127,407,634, forward strand.
GGTTTACGTTTTACGTTAAAAAAGGTTTACGTTTTACGTTAAAAAATTTACGTTTTACGTTAAAAAGTTTACGTTTTATGTTTTTACGTTTTACGTTAAAATATTTACGTTTTACTTTAAAAACTTTACATTTTTACATTAAAAAGTTTACGTTTTACATTAAAAGTTTACGTTTGACGTTAAAAAATGTATGTTTTACGTATTGCGTTAATTTTTTTAATCTTTTTACGTTTTACATTAAACTTTATTACGTTTTACGTTTTAAACTTTTTACGTAAAACTGTTTTAAGCGTTTTACGTTAAAAGTTTACGTTTTTTACGTTTTACGTTAAACTCTTTACGTTTTACGTTTTTACATTAAAAAAATTTACGTTTTACGTTTTACGTTTTACCTAAAACTTTTTACGCTTAACAAAAAACTTTTTACGGTTTTACGTTTTTTACGTTAATAAAGTTTACGTTTTTACGTTTTACGTTAAACACTTTACGTTTTACGTTTTTACGTTAAAAAAATTTACGTTTTACGTTTTACCTAAAACTTTTTACGCTTTACAAAAAACTTTTTACGGTTTACATAAAACTTTTACGTTTACGTTAAACTTTTTACGTTAAACTTTTTACGTTTTACGTTAAAAAGTTTACGGTTTACACAATTTTTTTTAACAAATAACTTTTTTACGTAACACGAACGCACCCAGAAAACGCAAACTCGGTAGGTGTCTCAGATAGATTGTTATCGTCATCGACTAGGGGGAAAAATATAAAAAACCAACAACGTCAAAACAAAGCGTATCTCGAAAAAAAAAGGGGTTTGGCTCAGATTTTCCGATAATAAAAAAGGCTGCAAAATGGGGTTGCAGGTTCAAAAAACCTACCCTCCCGCCGTCTTTGCCGCGCCATCGTCATCAAAATCAACGTTTTTTTTTTTTTTTTTTTTTTTTTTTTTGCATCATCGCCCCCCAAAATCTAAACCGATCAAAACCCACATAATCAAAGAATTCAAATCAACAGAATCAAGAATTCAAATCAACCCCAATCCCAGAATCAACCAATTTTAGAACATACCACCATCAGATTCAAGAACACCCAGATTCAACATCAAACCCATATTCAAACATCAAACCCATATTCAAACCTAGATTCACACATGAAACCCAGATTCAACGTGAAACCCAGATTCAACATCAAACCCATATTCAAACATCAAACCCATATTCAAACCCAGATTCAACAGCAAACCCAGATTCAACATCAAACCCACCAAAAATAATCAAAAAACCCAAAACTTTTTGAATCAAAGAACCCAAACAAAACAGAAACAACAAATCAAAAGAACCCAATCAAACCAACAATCAACAACCGAAAAACAAACCTGACCCCGTTTAAATCACCGGCACCACCTCTAGCCACCACTCAAACACCGGCACCACCGACGTCGCACCACTGGCACCACCAACAAACGCCGGCACCACCGACATCATCATCGCCATTAATCTCTCAGATGAAGAACAAGGCTCATGTGTGGGTTTCCACATCATCATCGCCATTTAATCTCTCGGACGACGGCGGCACGGTGTCTCAGCGGCGGTGTTTGGCGGCTGCATCATTGACAGACGGAGATGAAGGAGAACATTGACAGCGGCGGTGTTTGGCGGCTGCACGGTGTCTCAGCGGCGGTGGGTTGCGATCGGAGGGGGGGTGTTTGGCGGCTGCACCACCGGCACCACCAACAAACGCCGCCAATGAAGGTGGCCCGGATGGAGGGGTGGGTTGAGATCGGAGCAGGAGGATGGTGGTTGTGATGTGGTGGTGGGTTGAGATTGGAGCAGGGAGTATGATGTTTGTTTGTAGGGGTGGGTTTTTTGAAGATGAGAGGGGTGGGTTTTTTGAAGATTAGAGAAGATCTGCAACTATATTGAGAGAGAGAGGTGAGAGAATAATGCATGCAACTTTAAAAGAGGAGAGAGGAGAGAGGAGAGAGATGATAGATTAGACATAAAAAGGAAATGACCAAACTACCCTTTGAGTTGTCATATTGTGATTGGTGGAGATTGGTTCTCATGGTTCTCATAACTGGGGGTGGTTCTCATTCTAGCGGCTCCCTATATATATATATATATATATATATATATATATATATATATATATATATATATATATATATATATATATATAGGATTGAGTTAAAATGAGAACCACTCCCAGTTGTAAGAACCACGAGAACCATCTCAACCAATCAGGTTATGCCAACATAAAGGGTATGTTGGTCATTTTACCCCAAATGTCAAATCTATCCTCTCACCTCTCTCCTCTATTTAATGCTCTCTTCTCTCTCCTCTCTCCTCTCTCCTCTATTTAATGCTCTCTTCTCTCTCCTCTCTCCTCTCTCCTCTCTTTTCTATTTAAAGTTGTAAGAACCCGCGAGAACCACACCCCGTCGGGGGCCGTTGACCACGATTTTTTTTTTACAACTAGATGTGTATATTTTAACACCCTACGCAAAGTTTGGGTTTAAACGGCGCGCCCGAGGGGGTTGTTTTTTACGCCCAAAGTTTGGGTTTTTTAATTTTTTTTAATTTTTCTTTTTTTTAACCAAACTTTGGGCGTAAAAAACTACCCCCTCGGGCGCGCCGTTTAAACCCAAACTTTGCGTAGGGTGTTAAAATATACACATCTAGTTGTAAAAAAAAAATCGCGGTCAACGGCCCCTGGCGGGTGTGGTTCTCGCGGGTTCTTACAACTCGAGGTAGCCAAACCCCGTTTTTTTTCGAGATACGCTTTGTTTTGATGTTGTTGGCTTTTTATATTTTTTTTCCCTAGTCGATGACGATAATAATCTATCTATCTGAGACACCTACCGAGTTTGCGTTTTCTGGGTGTGTCCGTGTTTGCGTAAAAAAGTTTTTGTATAAAAAAATGTTAAACCGTAAACTTTTTAACTTAAAACGTAAACTTTTTAACGTAAAACGTAAAACTTTTTAACGTAAAAAAAAAAAAAATTAAAACGTAAACTTTTTAACGTAAACCGTAAACTTTTTAACGTAAACCGTAAACTTTTTTAACGTAAAACGTAAATCGTAAAAAGTTTTAGGTAAAACGTAAAATAAAAATGTAAATAACGTTAACGTAAAAAACCGGCGCGTAAAACGTAAAAAACCGGCGCGAAAAACGTAAAAAACCGGCGCGTAAAACGTAAAAAAAAAGTTAACGTAAAAAACCGGGGCGTAAAACTTAAAAAACCGGCGCGTAAAACGTAAATAATGTTAACGTAAAAAAACCGGCGCGTAAAACGTAAAAAAACGTTAACCTAAAAAACCGGCGCGTAAAACGTAAAAAACCGGCGCGTAAAACGTAAAAGGTTTTACGTAAAAGGTTTTTCGTAAAACGTAAATAGTTAATTTTTTTTAGTAAAACGTAAAAAGTTTTAGGTAAAACGTAAAAAAACCGGCCCGTAAAACGTAAAAAACCGGCGCGTAAAACGTAAAAAACCAGCGCGTAAAACGTAAAAAAACGTTAACGTAAAAAACCGGCGCGTAAAACGTAAAAAAACGGCCCGTAAAAAACGGCGTTAAAAAACGGCCCGTAAAAAACGGCGTTAAAAAACGGCGTGTAAAAAACGACGCGTAAAAAACGGCGTTAAAAAACGGCGCGTTAAAAAAACGGCGTGTTAAAAAAACGACGCTTGAAAAAACCCGGCGTAAAAACGGCGCGTCAAAAATACGTAAAACGTAAAAAATTTAACGTAAAACTGAAATTGTAAAAAGTATAAAAAATCTTTAAAAAAAATCAGAATTTAAAAATGTTTTAATAAAAAAATTATGTTTAAAAAATAAAAAGTAATATAATAATACAATAAAGTAATAAAAAAACAATAAAGTAAAAAAGACAAAATAGAGTGTTTTTACCAAAATACCCTTTTAGATTATAATACTAAAAACATAATAAGACAAAAAATACTTGATATTATTTTTTAATACTTTTAATCTCATCCATCCATCAACTTGATCTAATGGTCAAAAAATGGTTCTCATAGTTCTTACAACTGGAGGTGGTTCTCATTTTAGCCATCCCCTATATATATATATATATATATATATATATATATATTATATATCTCATAGGTTTTTAGCTTTTCCTACCCAAAATATAGCTATAACTAAGGTTTTTGTATGACTTTAGTTGCATGTACGAGCCAAAAAATCTAGGATACAACTGTTAGATGCATAAAAAAGCTTTGGGTACAAGAGGCGCGTGCCTCAGGCCAAAAAAAGCCCAGAAAAATCATAAAGGCGCTTCTTGTAAGTACTCTAGGCGCTGAGCGAAAAAGCCCCAGAGTGTACACCTTGTTGTGCCTCGCGCTTAAGCGCGCCTCAGGCGCGCTTTTTAAAATAGTTCATGCGTCTCACAGGACTATGGATGATCTGGATCTCTCGGTCAATTGTATTGGGGTGTTAAGAGGAGACGGGGCCAGAATAGAGGAGGTGATATGTTTGGTTTGGAAAGAAAAAAGGTATAAAGTTTGGGTGGAAGAGGTGGCGGAGGAATGGACGCCGGAAGGTTTGGAGGAGGACGGGTTGGGGTCGGAGGATGAATTTCCGTCGGAAAAATGGTCATCGGAGTTTCGATGTGATGAAAAGGAAGACGAAAGGATGGTAGGAGAATCTCAGAGGTCAGGTAATAGCTTTAAAGAAGACTTGGGAAACAGGAACGTCGTTCAAAAGTTGCATGGGGAAGGTGGTGTCGGTGTAGGGATTAATGCAGGAATCGAGGAGTTGATGAAAGAGGGAGGTAATCCCAAAGAAATGACGGCTGATTCAGACTGTGACAGGGGAATTGGTGGGACCACATCGACCCCTGTGAAAAGAAACTTGGTAAAAGTTAAAGGTAAAAAACCTTTTAATCTTTTAAAAGACTCTCACTTAAGGAAGCCCAATTACCAGAGCACAGTTAGTGAGCCCAGGCCCAAAAAAAGGTCCAGGTTGGAAGCAGAGGAGCCCAAATACTTTTCTTGGCTAGTTGGGTTAAATAATTTTGATATTCAGGGAGATCCATCTGGGATTAACAGAAAAGAACCCTTGGAGGTGGCGAGCTCAGAGGTGAATAAAGTTGATCTAGACCCGTCTAGTCAAGGGGTAACTTCAGCAGGTTTGTCGCCGAGGATGGATGGAAATTTGGAGGATTTGGTTGTCCCGGACACTCAAGGTCCGGCTTCGGTGAGAACGACAGAAGAGGAGGGTCTCCAAAAGGAGATAAATGCCACTATTGAGCTAGGGATCAAGCTGGGAGCTCCACTTGGAGAACATTCTAACAGAATTAAGGAGGCTATGCTTTGTGAAGGTATGAATGTTGTTTTTAAATGAATTTCTTAAGTCTAAATGTGAGAGGAATTGGGGGTCCGATTAAGGAAGGTTGGATTAAAAGTTTAAAGTTCAGACACAAAATTGATTTTTTGGCTTTGCAAGAGTCTCTGAAAGAGGAGGTTAGTGGCATTAGGTTCGAGAATATTTGGGGAAACAAGGACTTTGGGATGGAATTTGTGGGATCGGTAGGAAGATTCGGGGGCCTCATCAGTATTTGGGATAAAGGGAAATTTGTTCAGGAGGTGTCTATTAAACAAAGGTTCCTACTGGCGGTCAGGGGTAAGCTTACAGGTAGTGGCGAGTGGTTGAATTTTTTAAATGTTTATGCTCCGCAAAGCACATCGGCGAAGTTAGCTCTGTGGAACGAGATTTTGGTTATTATGGGAGGGTGGAATGGTCTTTGGGTTGTGGCAGGGGATTTCAATGCCGTTAGGAATGAAGCGGAAAGAAAGAATTCCTGTTTCAGAGTCTCCTGTGCGAATAATTTTAACGATTTCATTGCTCAGGCTAACTTTTTGGAATATGACATGAAAGGTTTCAGGTTCACATGCTCCAGAGAGAATGGCAAAAAATTGAGTAAACTCGATAGAATTCTGGTAAGCCCGGAATTTTTTAGTAAATGGCCTTCCGCTATTCTTAGGGCGCTACCGTTCCTTTACTCGGACCATTGTCCCATTATTTTGGAGGTTGGGGACAAAAATTTCGGGCCTAAGCCTTTCAGGGCTTTCGATATATGGCTGGAAAAAGAGGGGTATAAGGAGACAGTGGAACAAGCGGTTAGTTCTGTTAGCGCGCACGGCCTACCGGAACTCAGCCTAACGGCTAAGTTCGCTCACTTAAGAAAGGCGTTGAAAACTTGGAGAGACGACTATCTTAAAAAAGAAGGAGAAGAATATGCTAGTGCGTTGGAGGAACTGGAGTCATTGGAGAGTTTAATGGAGGTTAGGGATCTAAATGAAGAGGAGCAATGGGTATTCGCGGAAACCAAGAAAGTTATCTTGGAGAGGGATATGAAAAAGTGTTCGGAGGCGAAACAAAGGGCTAGAGTCAAATGGGCCGCCGAAGGAGATGCCAATTCTAAGTTTTTTCATTCTCTGGTTAATCAAAGGAAAGCGTCTAACAACATTCCGGGGCTGAACATCAACGGGAGGTGGGTATCGAATCCGGCTAAAGTCAAAAAAGAGATAATGACTTATTTTAGAAATCGGTTCAAAGAAGATTGGGAGGATAGGCCGTCAATTGTGTGCGACGGTATTAAGACTCTGGGGGAGGAAGAAAAACATCTCTTGGTTCAAACCTTCTCTAAGGAAGAAATTAAAGTAGCGGTTTCGGAATGTGGTAGTGAAAAGTCTCCTGGTCCGGATGGGCTCAATATGAAATTCATCAAAAAATTCTGGTATCTTTTCGAGAACGATTTCGTGGAAGTTCTGAACTCTTTTTACATCAACGGTGAGTTCAGCGTGGGGAGTGGGTCGTCTTTTATCGCTTTAATTCCTAAGTTAAAAGATCCGGTGGAACTTAAGAATTATAGGCCGATTAATCTTATCGGTATCATCAGTAAGGTGGTTTCAAAGGTCCTTGCAAATAGGTTAAAGAAGGTCATTGGATCGGTTGTTTCTGAATCGCAATCCGCTTTTTTAGAAGGGAACTTCATATTGGATGGTCCTCTAATTGTTAACGAGATTCATAGATGGGGAGAAAAATTTAAGAAAAAAAGGTTTCTTCTTCAAAATTGACTTTGAGAAAGCTTATGACAACGTGAATTGGAATTTTCTCATTGACATTATGTCTAAAAAGGGATTCCCAGATTGTTGGTGCCAGTGGATCAAAGGCATTCTTAAGTCGGCTCGTTCTTCGGTGCTTGTAAATGGATCTCCGACGTTTGAATTTCAGTGCTTCAAAGGCTTAAGACAGGGTGATCCTATTTCGCCGTTCCTTTTTATTTTGGTGATAGATGTCCTTTCAGGTTTGATTGATAAAGCTAGAGAGGCAGGTCTTGTTAAGGGTGTAAAGTTACCGAACGATGGGCCTTCCATTTCTCACCTCTTCTATGCGGATGACGCCATTTTATTAGGGGAGTGGTCTTCAGAGAATATTAGTAACATGGTGCGTATTCTCCGGATTTTTCACTTGTGTTCAGGCCTTAAAATCAACATGGAAAAGTCGAGTTTATTCGGGATGGGGGTGAGTTCCGAGGATGTCGGGGGAATGGCTTCCCTTATAGGTTGTAAGTCGGGTTCATTCCCGTTAAGTTACCTCGGGATCAAGGTAGGTGCTAACATGAACCGGGTGGCAAATTGGAGGTCTGTGTATAACATTTTTGAAGCCCGTTTATCTAGGTGGAAGGCGTCGTTACTTTCTATCGGGGGGAGAGTGGTGCTTATCAAATCAGTGGTAGAAAGTCTCCCGAATTACTACTTTTCGTTGTTCAAAGCTCCTTGCAAGGTCATATCAGATTTGGAGGCCAAGATTAGAAGATTTTTGTGGGGAGGGGACGAAAGCAACAAAAAAATGCATTGGGTGGCGTGGAAGACGGTAACGCGTCCAAAAAACAAAGGAGGATTGGGTTTAAACAATCTTAGAAATATTAATGTGTCGTTACTCTCTAAATGGGGGTGGAGACTTAAGGCGGAAAGAAACAAACTATGGGTTAAGGTTGTGGAAGCCATTCATACAACTAAGTTCAATTGGAATTTTATCCCGTTTAGACCTTCTATGGGAGGGGTGTGGTGTAACAAAGCTAAGATTATCTCCAAAACTTCGGTTGAAGGGATTCCGTTGAGATCTTTTTTCAGAAGTAAGGTAGGTAATGGAAAGGATACGGCTTTCTGGTTGGATCCATGGCTCTGTGATGAGCCTCTCAGGTCCAAATTCCCGGAGTTATTCAATCTGGAGAAGGAGAAGGGGTGTAGGGTCGAAGACAGGCTGAATCCGAGGGAGTCTGCTGGTGGCATTGTCTCGAATTATGGCTGGGTGTGGAAGAGAAATGTTACGGAACAGGTAGAAGTAAATGAGTTGGTGGATCTGTGCAGCAGGCTGTTTCATGTGTCGCTCTCCGAAAGCCCGGATAGATGGGAATGGAGCGGAGCTGAAGACAAAGTTTTCAGCGTGGGGGCTGTTAAAAAATTGCTTGCCAGCAATGATCAGCAGAACAACAGTATGCAGGATCTGGATATGGTAGAGGAGTGCAAATGGATTCCGGATAAACTTAACATTTTTATGTGGAGAGCCAGTCTAAATAAAATTGCGACGGTCGAAGCGTTGAGAAATAGACATATAGAGGTGCAGGAAGACGGGTGTGTATTATGCAACGAAGGAGCAGACTCGGTTTCTCATATCTTCTCGGCCTGTTATATCACGTCTGTGGTCTGGCATCATATCAGCAGGTGGTGCAGAGTACAGCAACTAATCCTCTTCGATTTTAAGGATGTTTCAAAAATTCACGACTTTGTGGGCTTAAGTGGGAACAAAAAGGGGGCTTTCAAAGGCATAGTAAGGATAGCGGTTTGGTGTATCTGGAAAGCGAGGAACAAAGCGAGGTTCGAAAACAAGGAAGCCAGAATCGAGGAGATTGTCAACGAGGTGAAAGCTTTAGGTTTTTTATGGTTTAAGAATAGGAGCAAATGTAAATATATAGAGTGGGTCGAATGGTGTAAATTCGATTTTATGTAGGCTGTTTTTGTTTGGTTGGGCCCCTCGTTTGGAGGTGTGCCGTTTGCGTTAATGAAGTTTACCTTTAAAAAAAATGAATAATTATTTCTTAATATTCGATATTTAAATTTCTCTATAAGGTCACAAACTTGTTTTTGGTTTCTCAAATGAACTATTTTTGTTAAATATTTATTTGATTTTATAAATAATGTTACATATTTCGAATGTATAGGATTTGTCATATATTGGTGAATGAATTGAATAGCAAAACCACAAAAAGTACGGTGTAAGTATAATATTTACATAATAGGCACCGATGTGGGGTCGGTTTAGTATCTTAAAAAGGTGTATGATCAGACAATGTAGGGTCGCTTTGGTGTAAATATGTAGAAACAATATACATCACAAATACATTTTTATGTTCTTAAAAATACGTCGAAACACACTTAGACCGTGGGGTATGGTGGGGCTTGGGTTGGGCTTGGGTTGGGGCATTTGTTGACACGTGGCTTGGGGGGAGACATGGGGGACCCACATTTAAACAGGGTATGGTGGGGCGTGGGTTTGGTGGGCTTCGCTGGGCTGACCCGGTGGGCTGTTTGTTAAACAACAAATTTAATTTTTTTTAATATTTTTAATTAAAGAAAATTACATAAAAAAAATTCCTAATGTTTATATTTGTTTTTTATCTCTTCTCTCATCTCCAACACTATTTGTAACTCGTCACCCTGTAGGTGATCAATCGGCTGGGATAGCAATTTCAAATCATCACGTCTTTGTCTCAGGGCATCTCTAGCGACATCTCTAGCTTCTTTGCTCTTTCGTTGTTCGGCCCTTTGTTGTTGGAAGACGTTGAATGTATCTAACTTGGATGAAATGTCATCCAACTGGTCGCTGCATATTCCCCTACGCAAGCCCGAACTCCCAGCTGAAGGCGATGCCGTACCAAATCTTGATTTTTGAGCACGCCTTTTTGCGGCATCTCTTCCATACTCAGGCCGGTTTGGGCTTGGCGAATCATCCAAAAGGTCCTCAAACTCTTGATCTCGTGCATCAGATTGGGCTTGGGACGAGGCCCTTGACCTTTTGGAAGACGTGTTACTTTCGCTACCACTGGGGATATTCGACCACTTTGGATGGACCTTACAAATCTCCCAACAATGCATGAAACGGAAGTCGGTCCCCACATTTGTCTTGAATTGAACCAATGCATTCATCACAATGTCGGCTTCGGTTTCACCACTTTTTGGGTTTTGTTTTGCTTTATTTAAGAAACCACTATATTTTGTAAGTTGGCCGCTTATCTCGGTCCAAGTGCTTTATCCCCCTCGGTTTTTTTCTTATGGCTTCTCTTTTTGATGGGTTTCGATGCGAAAGGACCATCGTTGGGTGGTTGAGTTTCGGGGACGGTTTCGTTTTGTGAAAGGTCGATGGAGTTTGGTGAAAGGTTGATGGGCGTTTGTGTAAACGGGGTAGGTATCGCATCATCGGTGTGTGGGAAGTTGGTAAACAAACAATTCCCAAGATACGATGCATAACTCGCTTCTTGGGGCATAGAAGAGTGTATCAAAAATGGACTAGGCATTGGACGAATGGGTGGTGGGCTAGGATTATTTTCTTGGAATGCATACGGGTTGTTCGAGTCAAAAGGACGGTTATGAGGATGCATTTTTTCGTTTTGTAGAAGGAGAATTGAAGATGATTATAGAAGATGTGGTTGAATGTGGTAAAAAATGGAAGAAAAATGTGAGTTTTATAGCGGAAAAATAATATTTTTTTTAAGATAGCCGTTGGCCAACGGCTAGCCCAACGGTTACTTTAGTTTGTCCAGTGAGAGCCCGCCATGTCAGCTTGGCCAGACCGTCCCACGCCCGGCTTGAAACCCAAGCCCCAAGGGACACGCCCAAACCCAAGCCCACCCGGGGTGGTGGCTTTGGCGTTTTCCCCCAACCCACGCCCAAACCCCCGCCCCATACCCCATGGTCTTAATTACAAGTTGCTAACGGTTGTGATTTGAAATTAAAATTTTAATTAATATTAATAAAAAAAAGTCACCAATGGGGTGGTGGTCCATTGGTAAAGACAAAGCCTTTAAAAACACCTAGGTTGGGAAGGGGAAGGTGTTGGGTTTAAGTACCACAGGCGACAAGCAATTAAAGAAATTAGTTGTTCAAAAAAAAAAAGAGTTGGTAAAAAATAAACTAAACTTCAGTCTTCATATGATTTTTATCCAACAAATTAAAATTATAAACATAAAAAATGACCCCCAGCCTATTTGGCAGGCTATTGTTTTCTTGGATTGTAACTCGAGCTAGTTATTATTTATTATTTCTAAAGTCCTCGCTAATCGAATGAGGGTGGTCTTGGATGGGGTTATTTCGGATTCGTAATCGGCATTCCTCAAATGTGGATTTATTTTGGATGGGCCCCTTATTGTTAATGAGCTTATATCTTGTATCAAAAAGAAAAAAATCCAAAGCCTTTATTTTAAAGATTGATTTCGAAAAGGCGTATGATAATGTCAATTGGAAGTTTGTAGTGAGTATTCTTCGGCAAATGGGTTTTCACAGCAGGTGGTGCAATTGGATTATGGGCATTCTTTCATCGGCCAACTCCTCGGTGTTGGTCAACGGTTCGCCCACTTTCACTTTTAAATGCGAGAAAGGTATGAGGCAAAGGGACCCCTTATCCCCATTCCTGTTCTTGATTGTCATGGAGGCCCTTTCTTGTATGATTGATAATGCCAAGGAAGCGGGAGTTATAAAAGGCATTTCTACTCCTAATGATGGTCCGAATATTTCACACATCTTGTATGCGGATGATGCTAATATGATGGGAGATTGGTCTAGAATTGAAGTGATGAATATAGTGAGAATCCTCCGGTGCTTTCATTTATGCTCGGGTCTCAAAATTAATATCGATAAGTCGAATCTTTTTGGTATAGGAATGGGATTGGCGGAGTTAGAGGAAATGGCCAATGTGGTTGGTTGTAAGTCGGATTGCCCTCCTTTCAAGTATCTTGGTCTTAAAGTTGGAGCAAATATGAATTGGGGCTCAAATTGGCAACCGGTTGTCGAGATTTTTCGTGCTCGGCTTGCTAAATGGAAGTCCCATCTTCTTTCTATTGGGGGTAGGGTGGTGTTAATCAAATCGGTTTTAGAGAGTTTGCCGTCTTACTACTTTTCTCTCTACAAAGCCACTAAAAAAGTTATTAATGATCTCGAGTCCATGATAAAAAAGTTCTTGTGGGGAGGTTTCTCGGAAGAAAATAAAATGCATTGGGTCGCGTGGGAGAAGGTTTCTCGTCATAAAAAAACGGAGGATTGGGTTTAAATAAACTTCAAATTGTTAACACGTCTCTTCTATCAAAGTGGGATGGAGATATAAGACGGAAAAAGGTAATCTTTGGAAGAAAGTCATTGATGCTCTCCATTATAGTAGAGTGGGTTGGGAATGCATTCCATATAAAAGAGCCTTCAACGGAGTTTGGAGTAACATAGCTAAAAATTTCATCAACACTAAGGTGGACGGTCGTCCTCTTAGGAATTTTATGAAAGGCTCGGTTGGTAATAGAGAGATTGCTTTTTGGCTCGACTCTTGGTTGTCCAATGAACCTCTCAAGTCTGCATACCCAGATCGTTTTAGAATGGAAGTGGATAAAAAATGTTCGGTGGCCGAGAGGATCAAGATGCTCGACGACGACATGTCCTTTAACTGGTCCTGGAAATCGGACCTCTCCGACGCAGGCTTGTCATCCAGTTTCGATATGTTGTTATCCTCTTTAAACAATGTCCATCTTTCGGCTGTGCCGGATAGTTGGAAATGGAGCTCAGAATCGGACGGAACATTCTCGGTGAAGGCGGTTAAAAAATTGTTGAAAGAGGAAGTTGTTCAAGATAATAGTTTTGTTTTGGATTGGTGCAAATGAATACCGGCTAAGGTCAATATTCATGCTTGGAGGATGGAGATGGATAGAGTCCCAACGACGGAAGCTTTAAAGAAAAGGAATATAGGAATCAGTGACTCCTTGTGCCCTTTGTGTAACTCAGAAGAGGAAACGGTCGATCACTTGTTCATCGCCTCGAATGTATGGTTCGGAATTAGCTCGTGGTGCAAAATTCATAACATTTTTGCTTTTTCTCGGAAAGATCTTCTGTCCTTCCACAATGACCTCAGAGTTTCGGAGAAGAAGAATGATGCCATTCAAGGTATTATTATGATTGTGTGCTGGAGTCTGTGGCGTGCAAGGAACAACAAAAAATTTTCTAATAATCCGGTTAGAGTAGAATGTATTGTAAGCGAAATTAAGGCTTTGGGTTATCTTTGGTTTTCCAATAGATCGAAGTATAATGGGATAGATTGGAAGGAGTGGTTCAGTTTTGTAAATATGTAATCTTGTAGTTTGTTGTTGTTTGTCGGCCCGGCTTGGGTCGGCTTTGTTGTTAATGAAGTTTACCTTTCAAAAAAAACTATAATATTTTTTTTACAAATGATCTCTTAGCCTAGTGGTTAAGGGAGAAGTTAGAAACTTCGCTTCTCTTGGAAGTCCTGGGTTCAACATACTACCTATTAACTTAGGTGCTGTTTGTTTTTGCTTATATTGGCTGAAAAGAGCTTATGTCTGCGGGCGGGCAGACATAAGCTCTTGAAGACGGTTTGTTTAAAAAAAAAAAGATCTTAAAATAGCTTTTGTTTGCTTAAAAAAAAAGCTATGAATCATTGCTTCAAGATCTTCACACACATCTTCACACACCATCTTCACACACCACCAACCCTTCTTCTTCTTCCTGCCACCACCACCTCCGCCACCACCACCGCACCACCTCCGTCACCACCACCGCACCACCTCTACCACCACCTCCACCACCACCATCGTTAAAACCCACCACCAATTTAGGGCTGTGAGAGATTGGGCGAGAGAGAGAGAGAGATCTGTGTGAGAGAGAGAGATCGTAGAGAGAGAGAAAGATCTGTGAGAGAGAGAGAGCTGAGAGAGAGAGAGAGCTGTGACCAGAACAAGGAGGAGCGGTGGTGGTTCCGTGATGGCGGTTCCGACGGTGGTGATGAAGAATCGCCGCGACAGTACAGATCTCGTGACGGTGGTGCACCGTTTTCAGTCAATAAGAGGGCGGCGGTGATGGCGGAGGTGGTGCGGTGGTGGTGGCAGAGGTGGTGCGGTGGTGGTGGTGGTGGTTGTAGAGAGAGAGAGAGCAGAGAGAGAGAGCTTGTGTGTGTTATGTGTGTGTGAAGTTGTTTTTTAAGGAAAAAACAAACACTCTTCTCCTTGCAGACTGCAGACATTTGGGCCACATCTTCTCTTGCAGATGTCTGCAGATGTGGTTCGCAGACTACATACATTTTACATCTGAAAAAACAAACAGCACCTTAGTCAGCGACATTCTAACGTATGTTGTTCAAAAAATAATTACAATATTTTTTTTAGTATAATCTATCATTTAATACTTGTTTTTTTATTTTCATTTTTTTACAATGGCTTCTAATTTTAATATACTCATATTACCACCTATAAATGACACTTACACATTGCAGTTTTTGAACCCTCTAACTCTAAGGGCTGTTTGACAACATCTGAATGGTTAAGTGCTGAATCAGTAATATGTTTAAACCATTAAGAGGCTGTATAATTCTTAACCGTTCAGAGGCAAATGTCTGACGAATTCAGATTAGAGGTCTTAACCATTCAGACTCTGTATAAATCTTAACCATTCAGAGGCAAATGTCTGAACCATTCAGACATCTGCTCATGAAACAAATTCTCTGAACCATTAAGTGATGAACCAGTAAGAGGTCTGAACCATTAAGAGCCTCATTAAGTGGTAAACAAACAACAGAGAAGGTGTTCTATGAGGTCAACTTTTTTTTTTTTACTTGATACTTATTTTTGTAATATATAATATACGAAGAGTGGTCTACGTTTATTTGAAAGTTTCCTAGTAAAAAATATTATGACTCCGTCATATTATTTTCTTTTACCTATATATATTTTAACATTTCCCCCTTCGATATTTTACCTATATATATTTTAACATCTCTCCCTTCGATAATATCTGTAAATTCTTTATTGACGAGTACCGTTTAATACTTAACACTAGCCTAGAGATGTAAACGACTATCTATAGAACTTTAAATGATTCTAAATAGATACACTATTTCCTAGATAAATTAACTATTATATAATAATTATTTTGATCAATATTTTTCCTCCAATATAAAGAAAAGTAAATTTTATTCTTAAATAAGAACCAAAGGTTTACATGGTTTTTGAATTTTACCTAAGTTTCTATAGTTTTCCGACAATGTAAAATTACATAGATATCATGTACTATTTTTCTATTAAACCACCCGTAGTAGAGGGGGTTTTGGACGTTTTTTTCCCTAAAAAACGCCCCTCCACACCCTACATACCTCCCCATGGGCATTTTTTTCAAGAAAAAAATCATTCGGCGTTTTATTTAAAACGCCTAATTTTGCACGGTGATCGAGAAAGGACCATTGGGTCCAACGGTAATAAAAAAAATATTTTTTCTTTATTATTAATCCAATTTTTTACCTATAAAAACCCCACTTTCCACTTCATTTTTTATAAACTTTACCCTCTTCTCTTCAATACTTCTTCATGTGTTATAAAAAATATATCATGAATCCATTTCGACCCCCTTTTGGTGTTCCGTCTAGACCCGGCAACCAAAGTTCATATCGCCCGAACACCACCCAACCGCAACCGTTCTACAATTTCCAAAAGATGGACCCGAGTGTAATGGCGTACGCGCAGATATTTGGCATGTCTCCGCAATTCTTTCACGGTCTACACAACTTTTTTTTATTTTTAGTAATGTAATTTTTTTTATTTAATGAAATATTATTAGTTTTAATTTTAAAAGAAAAAAAATTAAGTAATCATTGAGTAGGACATGATACTACTAAACTCATTTCAAACAAATGCCCTAATATCTTGTAAGGAAAAACATTTCAAATTATTGTCTTTTTCATGAATTTTGAACTTGTTGTAATGCCGGTCTTTCCTATCTTTCTCTACATTTATTGCTGGATTATATGGATTATAAAATTTATTAAACAACGCAATTTAATTATAAAACCGTCTCCGTGTTATTTTAGTCACCGGTTCAATTATTAGACCATGCGTAGTGGGCAATATTCACCCTTGGACGTTTTGCGCCATGTGGCAGCCCAGTCAGCACTGGGGCATTATTGGACATTTTCTAAAATGGGTGTAGTGGGGATGTGTGGATTGTGGGGCATTATGTTTGTAATAAAATATTGGCCAAATAATAGAAGCTGAAATGTGATTGGACAACAAAAGCCCCCTTAGGCGTGATTTAAAAAACGCCCATACAACAAAACTACCAAACACGCCCATGCGTAGTGGGGATGGGGGCGATATGGGCGTGATTGAGCCCAAAAAACGCCCAAATTTGCAACCACTACGGGTGGTCTTAGTATTTGGAGTCTTAAGGATTATATTATAGAATTCTTTAAAAACGGAATTTAATTTTTTTTAATGACAAATTTGGATCACTAACGGACCATTGGAGTTTCATTGTGCCACCAGCGAAACCACCCGATCATATCCATCTCCATTAGGCATAAATGTCTATACACCAATTCGGTTTGGAATTGTCAAAATTATGCAGGGTTGCCGACAGAAGGGATGCGAACCAAGGAAATGACGGATTTGTGTGGAATTGGTCTAGACAACCCAAGTCTAACGCTGAGCTTAAGGAATGGCAGAAATGTCAAAAGGTCCTTAGTAGGGTTTTGCTTTCAAATAATAAGGATTTATGGTTGTGGAACGATGGTAATCAGGAAGGATTCTCGGTGAAGGCCGTCAAAAAGGCTTTAATTGCAGATAGAGGAGCTAGTCATCTCCCTAACTTTGAATGGTGTAAATGGGTGTCTTTCAAATGTAATATTTTGGCGTGGAGAGGTAATTTGGATAGATTAGCTACGAGAGTTAATTTAAAAAGAAGGAACGTGAATATTACATCGGTTATGTGCCCTTTTTGCGAAAAAAATGAGGAAACGGTGGAACATTTATTTAGTGCATGTTCGGTGGCGGATCGAGTGTGGTCGTCTTTCAGTGTATGGTGGTGGAACATGCCTCGGATCTATTCATTCGATTTCAAAGACATTTTGGATATACACAATTTCACTCAATTAGGTAAGAAAGCAAAGAGTTTCATTCATGGATTGGTGATTATTTCGTGTTAGTGTATTTGGAAAGGAAGAAACGAGCTGGTGTTTAAGCAGATTATACAAAATCCGCAAGATATTTTAGGGGAGATAAGGTCGAGGGGTTTTGCGTGAGTTAAAAATAGATCTTCTTGTAAATATATTAGCGGGCTGGAATGGTGTAAATACTCGTTCTATATATTGTAACTGTCTGCCCTTTGCCCGTTTAAATCGAGGGGTTGTTTGTTGTTTGACCTATTATCCGTGAGTTAAAAATAGATCTTCTTGTAAATATATTAGCGGGGTGGAATGGTGTAAATACCCGCTCTATATATTGTAACTGTCTGCCCTTTGCCCGTTTAAATCGAGGGGTGGAATGGTGCGTTTTAATAAAGTTTACTTTTCGGAAAAAAAAACTTAAATATTGTTTCACTCATCATTAGTATCGGTTAACTCATAATTTAATTGTTGCCCATTAGGCCTTTGGGTATACTTTAACCTAACTTAACTCCACCTAAGTGACACATCAACTTTTTTTCCTCCTTTCACTTTATCCCACTCTAATGAAATGGTTTAACATGTTAACACATAACTCATTTAATGCACTTTAACATTGGGTTTTTGTCAAAAAAAGAAAATAATAATTAATTTAATCTCTTAACATTCGGTTAACATGTTAACACATAACTCATTTAATGCACTTTAACACAAAGAGGGAGTGGTTTGCAATGTTAGTTAACATGCCATGTCATTGTTAACACTCTAGATGTTAATAACACCAATAATATGGCCTTAATAACACCAATAAGATCGGTTAACTCAAATTGTTGTCCATTAATAACACCAATAAGATCGGTTAACTCATAATTTAATTGTTCATTAATAACACCAATAAGTAAAACTTTAACAATTTTGTTTTTATGCCAAGAAAACAATATTAATGGAAGATGTAACTTTTATCAATTAACAAGTCATATATGGGGCCATGCAGGTTGGGATTCTTATCCATATCCATGATCTACACTCAAAGGCCAAATCACCAAGCCAGTCCATTCTTCTTATCTATGCACAAAATTTTTTTACATCCCTTAATATAAAACGTATATCACAATATGTTTTCTATAGGGTTTAAACACATTAACACTAATATATATCGTATAGGGTAATACGCTTCCTATTAATACAATGTATCTACTCTCTGACATGCAGGTAGCCCAGAACTAAAAAGGTCTACAAGTGATCCCAATAGGAAACGTATGGGGCAATATAATTTCCATAGGTATGAAAAGGTCTGGGAGTCGTATAGGAAGCGTATAGAGCAATACGGTTCCCCTGTCACTAAAGTATAGGAAGCGTATAGGGCAATACGGTTCCACTGGTCCCCTAATCCGTCACCGAACTTATCCCTATATACATATACACCTATCCACAAGGATACATGGGCAAAAAATACAAGAATATATATCTGATGTGCACAAAGTAGTCTGTCTAATTAAACTAACTAATTTTAATCCTAAATTAAATACTCTAAGTTTTAAATTTATAACTAAGACTTTCTATAACTTAGACCACACAACCCGCAAGTGTACTGATCAATGTAGTACAACCTAAGAAGTCCGAGTATCGAACCCATGAGACTCCTAAGAAGCCGTTGGTACATCACCCGCTTTTGGAGGCTGAGGAGGTTTAGATGCCTCAGATGGCTGAGCAGGAGGGGGGGGGGGGGGGGGGAGTATGATGTTGAGGTCCCGCCTCAGCATGAACAGGGGGATCATCAGCATCCACAAAAAGTTTATCGTGCGGTTGGGTTGCATCGGTCAACCAACCGTCCTATACACGGCACAACCCATCACCCTCTACTAGGCATGGCCCGTACTTTACGGAGGAGGAGCTCGCTGAGTCGGATGAGGATTGATGACGATAGTGGTTTATGTTATTTTTATTTGATGCAGTACTGTATGAACAATTAAATTTATTTTTTTTTGTATTTGTAATATTTGTTTAGTTTGGATATGTTTGTTTTGATAAGTTATAAAGTATGGATATGTTTTGTTTGTTTGGATTGTTTAATTTCACTATGTCTTTTATAAAATTTATAACAAAAAAAACCAACTAAATTAATTTTAAAAAAAATATGAAGTTCAAAAAGATACTAAGAACAATATGTTGCTTTTGAAAAAAAAAAATCATCCAGGGAACGTATAGCCCTATATGATTCTCCTGATCTCTTGAAAAAAAATCCCTCCAGGAAACGTATGACCCTATATGATTCCCTTGATACTCTAATCATTGGCTGACCACCGTCTGAAAAGTTTGTACTTCAAGTACACATATAGGAAGCGTATAATTCAATACGCTTGGACTAGAGGAACCGTATTGCTAAGGCTGGCAAATCGTGACTTAACAGGTTTAACAGGTTTCTAACGGCACGCATAACATAAGTTTCAAACATGATTACGACTCGTTTAACTACTTTCTACCTCCTGTTTATAAAACAGTTTTATGTTTTATGTACAAAGATGAATAAATGATAGATCCTAACATTGTAATTTTAATTATTTTAAAAATTAAAAAAAGTCCAAGAGTGTATTTTTCAGTCAAACAGATCTAATCGTGTCTTAACAGGTACCCAATTGCCAGCCGGTATTCCTTTATAGGATTCTTATAGGGTTGAATGTGCAAATAAAATGAGGGGATGCTTGATAAGTAAAGCCTTTTGTTTTTATACTAAGAAAAAAATATTAATGGAAGATGTACCTTTATTTAGAACTTTTATCAATTTACAAGTCATACATGGGGCCATGCAAGTTGGGATTCTTATCCATATCCATGATCTACACTCCCAGGCCAAATCACCAAGCCTGTCCATTCTTTTTCTTATCTATGCACAATTAATAATGGCTGATTCTAAACACCCCCCCTCCCTCCTGATTATACCCCCTTGTGAGAGGAAAACTGTCGGTCCCACACGGGCCCCACCTGTAAATATGTGAGAGGGGGGTGTAGAAAGTAGCACCCTTAACTCAAGGGTCCACATCGATTCATGCATCTTTGATAGTTGAATAAATATCAATACTGTATTTTATAAGTCATAAAGAATTAATTTTATTTTATTTATAACCCAAGAGTTGTAACACACATTAAATATCATTTAATCATGTATATTTATTACTTATTTTTTATTTGATCAAGTTGTGGTTATACGAGATGGATTAAACAAATTAAGAAGGTTATGTAAACACTTAAAACAACACAACTATTCGAACTCTCTTGTAAAGGCTTTTGCAAGGTTTTCTATGGGCAAGCTTTGTAAGTTTCTTGATGTCAAACAACACAACATTCTACATACATGTTAATATAAGCGGTTAAAATAAAAAATATAACATGAAAAATCAATTGTATTGCATCTCGGGTGAGTCTGATTAGAATGTTCATATAAGCCGATTTTTAAGAAGGAACTAGACATTGTTTCTCTTAATACAGCTTAGGGGTTCTTTGTTTCAGCTCTTAATAGGCTCTCAATGGTTCAGACCTCTTACTGCTTTTGCATTTAATGGTTTAGACTATTTGTTTGGAGAGCAAATGTCTGAATGGTTCAGACATATACATCTAAATGGCTAAGTATTATACTAAGTCTGAATGGTTAAGACCCCTTATCTGAATTGGTTAGACATTTGCATCTGAATGGATTATACCGGCTCTTAATGGTTCAGAGCTCTTACTTTTTTTTGAACCGCCAACGAATCCTCCAAATGGGCTACTGACGAAATTCACCACATCGGGATACACTCGCCTCCGAACCGGGGAAAACCCTCACCTAGAGCCGAAGCTTGCGAACACTCGCCCGAAGGCACGACAGTGCGGTGAGATAAAACCCGCTTAGTTCAAGGATCGAACTAGTAATCTCCACCTATTCTCCTAATCACCCATCATCACCAGGTGCCCCAGAAAATAACGGGGTGCCCAGGAATCAAACTTGGCTCCCTTAGAACACCAAATCTCTCCCTTACCATTCCACCATCACCTCATTGGCGATCGGAGGCGGCTATTGAAGAGTGAATTTGAGTTGAAATTGAAAGTCAACTTTGAAAAGGAGGCAACTTTTGTAATTTGGTATTTAGAATGTTTCAAATTCATGATTGGAACATTATGTACTAAATTGGATTTGACTTTATGTTTGAAAGTCAAATGTACCATTCCGTTTGAATCAAATGCTATGGTTTTGCAATAGCATATAGAAAGGAATTTTGTGCATCACAATCTCTCCCAGAGGGAGCGTTTTATATTATGAAAAGCGATTGTAGGTGATTGGAAGTGGTTGTGAGTAAATGAGAGATAAAATGATACTATTCATCTGTAAATTTAAAGGGACATTGTTCACTCTCTATAATTTTTAATATAATTTGAAAGTGGTTGTGAATGGAGCATAGATAAAAGGTAATGATAAATGTATAAATAAATATTATTTGATTGAAAGGGGAGAGAAAGTGTAATTGTTTGTAGTGAAATTATAGGGTAAAAAAGATGGAAGAGATAATGTTTTTTTTTGAACGGCAAATTTGAATCACTGACGGATCACTGGAGTATTATCATGCCACCAATGACGACGATGTGATGGAACGAAAATGATTTTTTTCATAAAGTAAAAAACGACGATGTGATGGAACGATTTCAAGTTATGAAAAAAAATAGGCCAAATATATTAGGTATTTGTTTACTTTATTTATTTATTGTCTTTTTTTAATATTGTATGATTGCACGGTAAATTTTTTTTTTTTTGGGGATACCCCTGCTTTAATGGGCTAATTCCGCCACTGGCGTTAACCATTACACAATTTTTAAAAGGCATTATGATGTTGATGTGATGGAAAATACCCATTGGAAAACATTAAGGATGGGGTGTGGTTTAAAGCCCCTAGGGGTTTTATTGTAACACCCCGAAAACGGGTTTGTTAATCAAACCACGTAAATACTAAAAGACGGGTAAAATACCGTTAGCGGTAAAAGTAACCCGATAAATATTAGGATTTAAATAATTAAACCTAATATTAAATAAAAGTTATACAAAGGCTTATGGATAAATAAAGTGTATAAAAAGGCCCGAGTTGACGGGACCTAAAATAAACTTAGTCATAAATATTTCCGAACCCGCTAAGCTAACTAAGAATGTTTGACCCGGTTACTAAGAGGGAATATGGATTGGAAATAAGTAGGTTGTAACCTACTTAATAATTAACGAAACAAGAGGGACCAAAGTTAGATATTTGGAAAAGTTTATTTATTAAAACAAAAAAATAAAAACACACCACACATAGTGTGTGCGTGTGTGAGATCGACCAGGAGGTGAGCTCCAAAAGCTCAAACCCTAAACTCAACAAATTCTTCAAATTGGATGATCAATTGAAGGCCAAACTCGGATTTGAATACATAGAAACGATCACCAAGTCAAGGGGATCGTAAGGTATGTTGAATTTCTAACATTCATGAAGTTGTGAAAATTAGTTAACTTTGCATGATGCGATCTATGCATGAATCGTAAAGGCTATGGCCGAATTAATGAAGTATGATTGCTTAGGAACAAACCCTAAGTAGAAATTTGAAGTAAAATTGCTAAGATTTGAGTAATTTGATGATTTACCACTTTTAGACAAGTGGGTTTTGATTATGAAGTGAAGGTGATGATATGTTAGTGCTAGAAATTATCATAAATGATAGTTGAAGTAAGAAACTTGAACAATTTGCAAGTTGAGTATTTGATCATTCATGATAAAGGTTGAATTTTGATGTTAACCTTGGTCAAAATGACTAGTTATGAACTAGTTAGTAAATGTGTAAAATTATGCCCATTAGGTGTTTGTTAAAATGCCTAAATGAAAGCTAAAATATTGAAATTTCGAGTGAAACACACATTCGAATAATATGGAAAATTATGCGAAATATAAAACAATAAGAGTTCTAAATATCATGATGACTTAGACTTAATTGTGTAAACCATGTGATTGAAAGTAGTTAACTTTGATAAGTTAAGTTAACTAATGATGAAGTCGAATAGTAATTTCGACATAGAATCCGTAAGATGAAATAGTCATAATAATGATGACTAATCTAACCGTCTTACGAATCATGATGATAGTTTGACTCTAGACAAGCTAGATGGAGGCTTGGGCAAGGAGCGGGTCAAACGGATCGTGTACGCGAAAAAGAGCATAACCGGATGCAAGGTAAGCGACGCTTACATCCTTTTAGTAGAATATGCATTATTTAGTAGATTACAAATGCGATTAGTGTAATATCCGAAATAAGGGTTCCGATGCTATTAACACGAGTCGGAACAAACATAAATGATAAAAACCATGGGTCATGGTGAATAGAGGCGAAACGGTAATTTAGTCATGTAATGACTAACAATTAATGAGTTTTCGTTAAGATCACTTTAAAGTGCAACTAATAACGAGAAAATGAGTAGAGATGGAAATTTAGTCAAGTATCGACTAAAGTAAATTGTAGTTAAAAAGGGGTCTAGTGGCAAAAATCCGAAATGGGTCGGATGAGCAAATTAGTAATTAATAACCATGTTTTGCTACTTATGAAGATGCTTGGTCATATAGGCCAAACGGGTCAAATGGCGTGATAACACCATTTGACAATATCGACTAATGTGGTTGTCAAGTCTTGTGTTAACAGGAGCGATTAGCGATTCGGATAATCCAGTCGCCATAGAATATGTGATAAGAAAAGCGAGGTATAAATCGGGTCTATTTGTTGATCCGAGCCAGGTACGCATAATTATGTTGTAGTTAAAAGTGTTATTTTGGTCGAATAATTCGAGAGAGAGTCCTTAGTCATAAAAGGACTAAAATCGACCAAAACGCCCTTGTAGGCTAAATGGAAGAAACGATCCTTAAAGGTTGTTTGGAAACGAGTTTTATGACTAGGTAAATACTTATAATAAGTATAGAAACTGAAAGAGGTATTATATTAGCCAATTGGCACTATTTGAGTTTTTGCCGTAAAATAATGATTCGAGAGGTAAAATTTGGTTTATATTGATCACCACATTAAACCCGCCATAAACACAGTTGTGGTGGGAGATTATAGGATAAGAAATGTGGTGATGAAGTGCTAAAAGTAATCGAAAGCGATTTTAGGCTCGAAAGCGCTTAAATACCCTTAACGGGTCAAAATAAGCATACAAGCGAAAAAGGGTTTAAATTGTGTAATAAACCTATGATTAGAACCTAATATGGTAGGTAACATTAATTTGTAGAAGTGTATGAGATATAGGAATCAAACAAATAGGTGTGTTTGATAAAATGCATGAACGGGTTAAAATTCGGTAAAAAGGTAACGAGTCGAAGGCTTAGAAGTCTCAAAATTTCTTATGTTGGATGTAGGATTTTAACTCCATAAGATGGAGGATTAAATTACGGACGCGTAGGAAAAAGAATCGGGTAAAACGGATCAATAACAAAGAAGTTATGGCCGTTTCCTTGAAAACTGGCATAGCTGAAACTGAGCTGCAGAGCTGCTGGAAAACTGTCTCCCTCGCGTGGCGCGAGGGAGCAACCTGGTTCCTTCACGTGGCGCGAAAAGACCTGTTTTGGCGAAAAAATTTTATTTTAATCAGTTTCACTTCCCGGACTCGTTTAAATACGTTCTAAGTTACGTATGACTAATCCAACTCATGTTTTATGAGTTTCAGGTATAATTTTAGCACCGGCGGACGATCAAGCACAACGAAGAACCGAACACGATCAAGAAATAAGCTTCCGCACTATGTATCGTTGTTATGTTAAATGACGAACTCACACATGATATGTTGTATAGTTTTAATTCTGTAAAAAGTTTATTGAACCCGTAATTTCCAATGCATATGTAATCTTAATTACATGACTGTTTTTCGTAAATGATACGTTAAACCTTAATTTATAAGAACAGGTGTTACAAGTTGGTATCAGAGCCTTGGTTTAAGAGATTCAAGTATGGTGGGAAAACTATGCTTGGACAATTAAAATGATTGATATAGTTGACGAAAATACGCGCGTTGACGCGTATAGTAGAAAAAGCCTTGTATTATAATACAGGCGATTTTTGAAGTTGACATTACTAACTTTTGTGAATGTTTTAATTGAAGGACACTCGCGTTTGAAGACGACGAGAGTTGAACGAATTGTGGATATGATGATTGTAACAACTCTCATCAAAAGTACTATTTAATATATTAATTAGTCCAAAAGGAAACCCTAATTGAGAAACCCAAGTGATTCTGAACAAACCCTGAAATTTTCATAATTTTCAGAATCAGGATTAGGGCCCCTAAAACTCAAGGGGGGTAAACCCTAGTTGATAATTATCTTCAAAATTCGTTGTCAAGTTACTGAATTTCGAAAATTTCAACTCAGCAAAGCTAGTTTCAGTCGTGGCTACCCTATAGCCTATTTTGATTCCATACGGACCGCAACAGTCTCAACCTTACGGTCCGTAAGCAGTCATACGGACCGCAACGTTGACAAGCTTACGGTCCGTAAGCTAGAAAAAATTCACCTATAAATAGCAGACATTGGCATTCGTTTTCTGAACATTTTACGTCGACCAAATTCTCACAAATACACTGAGTTCGATCTGTTATTTCGAAATTATACCCCCGGGTATTGAAATTCTGCTACAAAACAGGGTATTAGCACAATCGCTGCTACGATTCATTTATCCGAAGATCAAGATATCCAATGCATGTTTAAATGCCGCCCACATTAGGGTTATACTTTATCGTTCGTCATTAATTTGACGAATTGTCGTTAATTCGATAGGTAAAGTATTATACTTTATCGTTCGTTGTTAATTCAACGGATTATCGTTAATTCGATGGGTAAAGTATTATACATTGTCGTTCATTGTTAATTCAATGGATCATCGTTAATTCGATGGACAAAGTATTGCATTTTGACATTCATTGTGATAATTTGATTTCGTAAATTATCGTAATTGCTGGATTGATTACTAACCCAGTTTTGTGTGCATTATCTATATTAGGTTAACAAGGCTAAATCATAGATTAGACTCTGACCATATTAAATCAGCAATGTGAGTCATTCTCTCTTTTTATCAAATCTATTTACAAAAGCATGTTTTATTCAAAGTTATAATTACGGGGATTAAGTCTTTGTAATCACCAAGTTACAGCCGGTATGTGGGGTTTTGTATACATTACTTGATAATCGTCACCATTGGGGCAGCCAGTGGGGGATATGACCATAGTCACAGACACCATTGGACGAATGGGCCAATGGGTCGAGTGGCAAGTACCGTGGGTAGTTGGATTGATATCAGAAACATTGTAATCGCTCTTAATACTGTAAATTATAACAACTGTGTCATTTTATTAAATAGAATGATTCACTCAGTATTTCCCGCTGACAAAACCTTTTTCAAACATGTTTCAGGTGATCTGTTATAATTCAGGAAAAGTGCTGGGGAACATTTCAAGCTTACTGATAGTGGCTCAATATAAAATAAATAAATACTTTTGTAATATCACGCTTTTATAGTAAAAACATACTATTGTAAATTATCGGGGTTTTATCCCGAATTGTGAAATAAAATAATCGGGGAAAAATTTTAGCTTTAAGCGATCCTGTTTCCGCTGTTAAACTCAATTAAATCAATACCGCAGTATTTCTGTCCCGCGGCTCTTGAAACGGGTCAAACCGGGTCGAGGGCCGTGACAGAAAAAGGTGGTATCAGAGCCACTGGGTTAAGCTGATTATGTATTCAGAAATGCTCCATTTTTCCTGATTACAGCCACTGGGTTAAACTAATTAAGTATTTGGAAATACTTAATTTTTTCCTAATTACTATTATGTGATTATTTGTATTATTAACTGATTATTTGATTATTTGTTAGTTACAGTATGGGTAAGAAAAAGCTGTCAAGCATTTATCTTAAATTAGAGAAATCATCTAATGAAAAAGGAAGTTCATCCCGAACCAAATCCTCGAGTCAGTCGGAAATTCCTGAAGAAGGAATATTCGTGCGAAAGGCACAATACGAGGAATCACTTTCTCCTCAAAGGAGGGAAATGATTATTAAGAAAAGTAAAGAGAAAATCCGAGAAAAGAGGATTAAACGGGAAACTCAGGAATTAATCGATAAATCACCTTGGGAAGATAAACTAGATGAGAAATGGGCTAATTTATATATGCTAGCCACCGTAGCAGAAAATATAAATCCTTAAAGATTAGCACCCTACTCTCATAAATCTAGAAACCTTGTGTGATAAATAAATTTTGAAAAACTAAGTATGTTTATCAGTTATCTTTGTAATCAACTAGTACATTGTGTGGAATAAATTACAAAGTTTATTTGTAAATTTTAACTTAGTATTTTATGCATTTTGCATATATGCTACATCAGCATGAGTGAGATAACCGAAGATTTCCAGAATCTTAATCTGTATCCCGTAACTGTCGAAGCTTCCAAAGAATATATTAGCTACTATCCCGATATTGAACAACCAGTAGAATTCAAGGTTCCACCCCTGAGCAAGCCAAAACAGAAGAAAAGAACTTATGTAGGATGGAGGAAAATCCGTAAGAAGAAGCCAGCTAAGAAACTGCCCAAAATAAATAATCCTTTGAAAAAGGGAAAAGAAGTTATTACCGGAGAGAATTCCAAACCACAAGAAATAGAAACTGGAGACAAAAAGAAGAATAAGGAGATAGAAATACAAATGGAGGAGATTACTAAAGAAGTAATAATGGAAGTTGGGCAAGGGTCTATACCAGCTCAGAGAGAAATCGGAGAGAGTTCCAATCCAACCCAGGAAAGAACTTTTCAAGATGAAATAGATTTTCTGTTGGAAAACTGTGAGACAATTCAGCCTGTCCAAACAAATCTTTTTACCTATCCTATTGAAAACCAATTTCCTGTGAATTGGGAACCAGCAGCAATTCCAGATCCAATAGTCCACTCCCAACCCATAGGAATGGACGAATGGTGGACAAACGATTGGCAATTTCAAAATATTGTCAACGATCCATACTCTTTTCTTCCACAATTCGATCCAGAACCATTACCTAATCCACCCATGAGCAATGAAAACATGGCCGAACTCCGCCACTTTGGCGAAGAGTTGTTTGATATGGGAAATAGAATGAGGGAGATAGGTGGACAGATTGCTTGGAAATACGACGAGAGGGAAATGCGTTTTTAACAGCAAGTGACGAGAGATAAATGGTAGTTGTATAATAGTACTAATCAAGTTAGCCTGTAAATAATCAATAAAACTCTGTATGATATCTGTGAGTAATGATGCATAATAGATATATAAATGAAATCGAAAGATCGATTATTTTGACTATATCTGTATTATACCATTTTCTGATTGTTTGTATATAATTATTATTTGTCAGTTACTAATAAAATTTATATATATACATTATCAGATGGCAAACAGTGGTAATGAACCTATTAATGAAGTTAATCATTCTGAACAACATTCAAGAGATCAATATATGACTCGGCAAGATATCGAAAACATTGTGGCTCAAGGGATAGCCAATGCTATTCCAGCATTTGTCGCTGCTATCAAGAATCCACCCGAACCACAACAAATTGTTCCTAGTAAACAGATTACTGAAGATAATTTCAGTAATAGTGTAAATGGAGGCAATAATCATGTTAACCAGAATAAGGAACCACATCAAGCTCCATTAACCAAGAAAATGAAAACTGCAACGCCTGGTTGCACTTTCAAAGAATTCCTTGCTTGTAAACCCACTGAATTTGCAGGCAATGAAGGAGCAACTGCATCACTGCGTTGGTTAGAGAAAACCGAAGCAGTTATTGCAATAAGTAAATGTGGTAAAGATGATCAGGTCATGTATTCATCCAATCTGTTCAAAGAAGGAGCACTCGAGTGGTGGAATACTGTGTTACAATCAAAAGGAAGAGCAATAGCTTATGCTATGACTTGGGAAGAATTTAAAGGTTTGGTGGAAAGAAAATTCTGTCCTGAGTATGAGAAGGAACAGATGGCGAATAAATTTCTAAATCATCGGATGATGAGTGTGGATTGTCGCGGTTATACCTCGACATTCTTCGAATATGCAAGAGTAGTACCAACATTGGCTTCGCCAGAACCGGTACTCATTTCTCGCTATATTTGGGGGCTAATTAGCGAAATCCGCAATATTGTTAAAGCTGCGAGACCACGCACTATTGATGATGCGGTAGAATTAGCTAACACTCTGACCGATGAATTGGTGCGCACAAGAGACGAAGATAGGAAGAAGGCACTAGCTCAGAAAATTACCCAAGGATTTCGTGTGGGTAATAATAACAGCTTCAAGAGAAAAGGAACAGGGCAATCTCCAGGTCCGTCATTTTGCAGGAAATGCAAAAAGAAGCATTTTGGAAGATGCGATATTACTTGCAATTTTTGCAAAGCTGTAGGACATCATGAAGAAAACTGCAAAAAGAAAACAGTTATTTGTTTTAATTGTGGAGAAGCGGGGCATTATAAAACAGAATGTCCTAAATTGGTCAAACCAGTAGATAACAAACCTAAGGCGACTGAAGGAACTACTAAGAAGAATGCCAGGGCATTTCAGCTGACCACTCAAGAAGCAGAACTTATTCCGGATGTGATAGCGGGTACGTTCCTAGTTCACAACGTATATGCAAAAGTATTATTTGACTCTGGTGCAAACCAAAGTTTTATAAATACTTCATTCTGTCAAGCTCTTAGTTTACCTTTAACCAATATTAGGCAGATTTTTACTGTTGAAACCGCAGACGGAAATTCAGTTAAAATAGATAAAGTGTTGCAAGAAGGAAACATAGAACTTTTAGGACATAAATTCTCTGCAAGACTATTGCCGATGAATTTAGCTGAATTTGATGTTGTATTAGGAATGGATTGGTTAATAGCCAACCATGCTAGAATCCTTTGTGATCAGAATTCCATAGAAATTCAATCACCTACTGGAGAAGTGATTAGAATTACAGGAGATAAACCACGGAAACCCATGAAGTTCATATCAGTAATGAAAGTTGCTAATTATGAACGAAAACAAGGAATAGTGTATATGATTTCAGTAATCATTAGCACTAAGGGAAAAGATCTTAAGGAAATACCAGTAGTATCAGAATACTCTGATATATTTCCAGAAGATTTACCAGGATTACCTCCAGATAGGGAAGTAGAATTTAGGATTCATTTAATTCCAGGAACTACACCGATAGCCAAGGCACCTTATCGGTTAGCACCCACAGAAATGTTAGAATTGAAAAAGCAATTAGATGAATTACTAAGTAAAGGATTCATACAACCTAGCTCATCCCCTTGGGGAGCGCCAGTGTTGTTTGTGAAGAAAAAGGATGGTTCAATGAGAATGTGTATCGATTATAGGGAATTGAATAAGGTTACAATTAAGAATCGATATCCATTACCTAGGATTGATGATCTGTTTGATCAACTTCAGGGAGCTAGATATTTTTCTAAGATAGATTTACGCTCTGGATATCATCAATTGAAGGTACAAGAAGAAGACATACCTAAGACTGCTTTCAGAACTAGGTATGGTCATTACGAGTTTACAGTCATGCCCTTCGGGTTAACGAATGCACCTGCAGCATTCATGGACATGATGAATAGGATCTGTAAACCGTATTTGGATAAATTTGTAATTGTTTTTATAGACGATATACTTATTTATTCCAAAAGTCAGACAGAGCATTGTGAACATCTTCATATACTCTTAACTTTGTTAAGAAAAGAAAAGTTGTACGCCAATTTCTCGAAATGCGAATTTTGGCTAAAGGAAGTACAATTTTTAGGACACATGGTGAATCATGAAGGTATTCATGTAGATCCTGCTAAGATAGAGGCAATTACTAAGTGGAAGGTTCCACAAACAGCAATGGAAATAAGAAGTTTTATAGGTTTAGCTGGGTATTATAGACGGTTTATTAAGGATTTTTCCAAGATAGCCGTACCATTAACTAAGTTAACCTGTAAAGCCACTAAGTTTGAGTGGGGACCTAAACAGGAAGAAGCCTTTAGGATTTTGAAACAGAAACTAACTCATGCACCAATCTTAGCCTTACCAGAAGGAACTGAAGATTTTGAAGTATATTGTGATGCTTCAAAATTAGGATATGGATGTGTGCTTATGCAACGCAAAAAGGTAATCGTGTACGCATCAAGGCAGTTGAAAAAACACGAAGAGAATTATACGACTCATGATTTGGAATTAGGAGCTGTAATTTTTGCCCTTAAGATTTGGAGACACTATCTTTACGGAAGTAAATTTACTGTCTACACCGACCACAAAAGTTTAAAATATATATTTGGGCAAAAAGAATTAAACATGAGGCAAAGGAGATGGATGGAAATCCTAAGTGACTACGACTGTGATATTCAGTATCACGAAGGAAAGGCGAATGTAGTTGCAGATGCCTTAAGTCGTAAGTATTATGAGAAACAACGAAGGGTTCGTGCTCTCAGATTAAATCTACAAATAGATTTAATGGAACAATTAAAGAATGTTCAAACTACAGCAATCAAGGATGATGCTGAAGGAATGAAAGGACGAATCAAGGAATTAGAACAAGGAGCAGATGGAATTTGGAGATTCCATAAAAGTAGAATTTGGGTACCTAAGCAGGGAGACTTAAGACCTAAGATTTTAGAAGAAGCTCATAAATCTAGGTACACTATGCACCCAGGGAACAATAAGATGTACCAAGATTTAAGAAAGAATTTCTGGTGGATAGGAATGAAAAGAGACATAGCCAGCTATGTTTCTAAATGTCTTACTTGTTCACAAGTTAAGGCAGAACATCAGAAACCTTCAGGACTACTACAACAGTTAGAGATGCCAGTGTGGAAATGGGAACTTATAACAATGGATTTTGTTACCAAGTTACCCAAAACCAGAAAAGGTAATGATGCGATTTGGGTAATTGTGGATCGATTAACCAAATCAGCTCACTTTCTACCTATGAAAGAAACCTTTAGTATGGAAAGACTGGCTAAATTGTATGTAGATGAAGTTGTATCCTTACATGGAGTTCCACTCTCCATTGTTTCGGATAGAGATAGTCGTTTTACTTCCCATTTTTGGAAAAGTTTCCAGCAAGCTATGGGAACTCGACTAAACCTGAGCACTGCATATCATCCACAAACAGACGGACAAAGTGAAAGGACGATCCAAACTCTAGAAGACATGCTCCGAGCATGTGTAATAGACTTTGGTGGAAGTTGGGATGATCACTTACCATTAATTGAATTCTCCTATAACAATAGTTATCATTCAAGCATTGAAACCGCTCCATTTGAGGCACTGTATGGAAGAAAGTGCAGAACCCCAGTTTGTTGGGCAGAAATAGGAGAAAGTCAGTTATCAGGACCTGAAATAGTACAAGAAACAACTGATAAGATTACTCAAATCAAGGAAAGATTGAAAACGGCTCGAGATCGTCAGAAGAGTTATGCAGATAATAGAAGCAAGCCGTTAGAATTCCAAGTTGGAGACAGAGTATTGTTGAAAGTTTCTCCTTGGAAAGGAGTAGTCAGATTTGGAAAGAAAGGAAAGCTAAGTACAAGATACGTAGGACCATTTTCAGTGATCCAACGTATAGGACCAGTAGCTTATCGTTTACAATTACCAGAAGAATTATCTGGAGTACATAATGTATTTCATGTATCCAATCTCAAGAAATGCTTATCAGATGAATCTCTGGTAATACCTCTTCGAGATATAGAAGTAAACGAAAAGTTGAAATTTGTTGAGAAACCTCTTCAAATTGAGGATCGAAAGATCAAATTTCTCAAGCACAAACGACTAGTGTTGGTCAAAGTAAAGTGGGATTCAAAGAGGGGAGCTGAATACACTTGGGAACTGGAGTCAGAAATGAAGAAAAAGTATCCACACTTGTTCCAGTAAATCTCGAGGACGAGATTTTTCTTAAGGTGGGGAGAATGTAACAACTCTCATCAAAAGTACTATTTAATATATTAATTAGTCCAAAAGGAAACCCTAATTGAGAAACCCAAGTGATTCTGAACAAACCCTGAAATTTTCATAATTTTCAGAATCAGGATTAGGGCCCCTAAAACTCAAGGGGGGTAAACCCTAGTTGATAATTATCTTCAAAATTCGTTGTCAAGTTACTGAATTTCGAAAATTTCAACTCAGCAAAGCTAGTTTCAGTCGTGGCTACCCTATAGCCTATTTTGATTCCATACGGACCGCAACAGTCTCAACCTTACGGTCCGTAAGCAGTCATACGGACCGCAACGTTGACAAGCTTACGGTCCGTAAGCTAGAAAAAATTCACCTATAAATAGCAGACATTGGCATTCGTTTTCTGAACATTTTACGTCGACCAAATTCTCACAAATACACTGAGTTCGATCTGTTATTTCGAAATTATATCCCCGGGTATTGAAATTCTGCTACAAAACAGTGTATTAGCACAATCGCTGCTACGATTCATTTATCCGAAGATCAAGATATCCAATGCATGTTTAAATGCCGCCCACATTAGGGTTATACTTTATCGTTCGTCATTAATTTGACGAATTGTCGTTAATTCGATAGGTAAAGTATTATACTTTATCGTTCGTTGTTAATTCAACGGATTATCGTTAATTCGATGGGTAAAGTATTATACATTGTCGTTCATTGTTAATTCAATGGATCATCGTTAATTCGATGGACAAAGTATTGCATTTTGACATTCATTGTGATAATTTGATTTCGTAAATTATCGTAATTGCTGGATTGATTACTAACCCAGTTTTGTGTGCATTATCTATATTAGGTTAACAAGGCTAAATCATAGATTAGACTCTGACCATATTAAATCAGCAATGTGAGTCATTCTCTCTTTTTATCAAATCTATTTACAAAAGCATGTTTTATTCAAAGTTATAATTACGGGGATTAAGTCTTTGTAATCACCAAGTTACAGCCGGTATGTGGGGTTTTGTATACATTACTTGATAATCGTCACCATTGGGGCAGCCAGTGGGGGATATGACCATAGTCACAGACACCATTGGACGAATGGGCCAATGGGTCGAGTGGCAAGTACCGTGGGTAGTTGGATTGATATCAGAAACATTGTAATCGCTCTTAATACTGTAAATTATAACAACTGTGTCATTTTATTAAATAGAATGATTCACTCAGTATTTCCCGCTGACAAAACCTTTTTCAAACATGTTTCAGGTGATCTGTTATAATTCAGGAAAAGTGCTGGGGAACATTTCAAGCTTACTGATAGTGGCTCAATATAAAATAAATAAATACTTTTGTAATATCACGCTTTTATAGTAAAAACATACTATTGTAAATTATCGGGGTTTTATCCCGAATTGTGAAATAAAATAATCGGGGAAAAATTTTAGCTTTAAGCGATCCTGTTTCCGCTGTTAAACTCAATTAAATCAATACCGCAGTATTTCTGTCCCGCGGCTCTTGAAACGGGTCAAACCGGGTCGAGGGCCGTGACAATGATGGAACGGTCCGAGATATGACAAGAAGAGCATGCTCATCAAGGACCTAAATCGCGTAACAGTCGCGAACAAGGCTAATGGCAAGAGAAGCCCGTTAGGGCAAGCATTACCAGGTGCACATTTTAAAATTAATTGCACAAATAGTAATATGCAACAAATAAGTAGAAATTGAAAGTTGCATATGTAGATTAAAAACTTGGAAAAACCCGAATAGAAAATGTATTCGGGATATTGTTTCCAAGAGAAACAAATAGAGGCATTACTTACATAGGGCGTGATGTGAAAACTATAAAAAGGTCATGCGTGTCATGTGTTAATCGCTTACTCTGGCCAAGTAAGTAGTGGCATATGATACCATGAACTTCTTATAGCGGACACATTTACATCCGATGTAGTAAGGGCGGGGTGAGTGAGACAAATTAAAAAGTACCCAAATGAATCAGATAAGCAAAATATTTAATAATAATGTAAACGCACAGCCGAGTGACGGAAGCGTATTACATTAGGACAACGAGCCCGAGAGAAGGGACAAAGAAACATGTAAAATGATTAAAGATATGCTTTGGGAGGGAGTGTACTTGCACTCGAACCCGGAAAATGCGAATATGTCTCTAAACGGGTCGTTTTTGTAAAACGTCAAACTCGAGGACAAAGTCGGAATATAAAAATGAAATGAGGTCTTAATGCATACCGGGAGGGTTGCAATAATAACGACTTCGGTACAACACCCGGTTGATGGGTAAGAATTAAACGCATGCATGGACCGAGAAACGGGAACGCGGATGGAAAGTCAAAAGACTCGGGTTTCGAGTCACGACTAAAAGATGATGAGATACTGTAAATAGAAAATTTGATAAATTACGTTCGACTAATTTAAAGTCGAACGGGTCGAACAAAGAATGAAATTTGACGTTCACAATTGATGAAATTTCACACGAACAAGTCAAACGAATTAAATAAATAATGACGCTTGCTAATGTAAGTAAGCGCGAACTGAATAAATAAAAGCGTGAAATATTAATAAACCTATGTAAAGGGTTATGGGCGTTAAGAACGTTAAGATAAAAGAACCCGGGTAATGGGTTGTAAAGAAGTATAAGTATGAACCGGGAAACGGTAAGTGTAGAACAAACTGACGCGTAAATAACGTCAGAAGTCATAAAGTTGGAAGATTAGTCCGAAAGTAAACAAATGAAGACTTAGACTACGGTCAAGGTCAATTGAAGTTCAAGAGCGAAAATAAACGATTCCAAACATAATAAGTGATGCTTTGAAGCTATATATGTATATATACATTTGAATATAGACATGAATAAAAGATGATCTACAGGATCATCATAACCTACGGGATTAAACACAGTGTTAAGGTCTACGGGACCAAAAAGACCCTCGGGTCATAAATAGAAGGAAACGAGTTGTTAATGTCTCACCTTAAAAATGTGAAAATCTAAAGAAATAGCCTATGAGGCTAAGTGAAAGAACCTACGGGTCAATAGTGTAAAGAAAGGGAACTGGTTATGATTCCTCGCATAAAATGAGAACGGAAAAGAATAAATTATGGGTTGTCAATTTCCTTAATATGAGTAATTGACATAGTTAAAAGGAAAAAACGTTAAACTAAAATTTAGTTTTAGTAAGGAACAACGTTTTAACAAATATGAATATTATGAGACGAATTCGGAAAATGATTAATATCAAAGAATATAGATCTTAGCACCGATAGATGCAAGGCGATACATTCGAA
This sequence comes from Helianthus tuberosus, assembly GCA_030545235.1. Classification (NCBI taxonomy): domain Eukaryota; kingdom Viridiplantae; phylum Streptophyta; class Magnoliopsida; order Asterales; family Asteraceae; genus Helianthus; species Helianthus tuberosus. The sequence goes on from CM060416.1 coordinate 127,444,125, forward strand.
AGAAATATTTTCGGTAATGAAAAGTTGACATAAACTTAAACAAGACGTGATGTGATCACGGTCACAAAAAGTGATACATAATATAACCACGTCGTAACGTGAGTTACGAGATTTGACATCAGAAAACACGCAAAGGGCCGGGCTGGCAATGAGATATACCCGAATGACGGGGTATAAAGAGACGGCGACTAATCAGTCTAGCCGGTAAAACCTTTCAAAGTCAAGATAGCGTTACGACTTATACAAAGCGTTTGTCAATATAAGATTAGCTTGAAGTGAACATATTGAAGAATAAATATGATCGAGTGATTAGATGACAACTCGGTCAAATAAGTGACCAGAATAAGAAATACAAGATGAAAGTATCGGCCTTTGAGGCCATACACGTAAAAGGCGCATACGCCTTAAAGCCGAAAACACATTACCATACTTTTCTGGTAAGATTGTTATATACGAGCGATGCTCAAGTGATCACCAAAACTAAGGTTCAAATGATCTAAACCAATAAGGTACGTAAGAAAGGTTTCGAGGACGAAACCTCTTTAAGGGGGGTAGACTTGTAACACCCCGAAAACGGGTTTGTTAATCAAACCACGTAAATACTAAAAGACGGGTAAAATACCGTTAGCGGTAAAAGTAACCCGATAAATATTAGGATTTAAATAATTAAACCTAATATTAAATAAAAGTTATACAAAGGCTTATGGATAAATATAGTGTATAAAAAGGCCCGAGTTGACGGGACCTAAAATAAACTTAGTCATAAATATTTCCGAACCCGCTAAGCTAACTAAGAATGTTTGACCCGGTTACTAAGAGGGAATATGGATTGGAAATAAGTAGGTTGTAACCTACTTAATAATTAACGAAACAAGAGGGACCAAAGTTAGATATTTGGAAAAGTTTATTTATTAAAACAAAAAAATAAAAACACACCACACATAGTGTGTGCGTGTGTGAGATCGACCAGGAGGTGAGCTCCAAAAGCTCAAACCCTAAACTCAACAAATCCTTCAAATTGGATGATCAATTGAAGGCCAAAATCGGATTTGAATACATAGAAACGATCACCAAGTCAAGGGGATCGTAAGGTATGTTGAATTTCTAACATTCATGAAGTTGTGAAAATTAGTTAACTTTGCATGATGCGATCTATGCATGAATCGTAAAGGCTATGGCCGAATTAATGAAGTATGATTGCTTAGGAACAAACCCTAAGTAGAAATTTGAAGTAAAATTGCTAAGATTTGAGTAATTTGATGATTTTCCACTTTTAGACAAGTGGGTTTTGATTATGAAGTGAAGGTGATGATATGTTAGTGCTAGAAATTATCATAAATGATAGTTGAAGTAAGAAACTTGAACAATTTGCAAGTTGAGTATTTGATCATTCATGATAAAGGTTGAATTTTGATGTTAACCTTGGTCAAAATGACTAGTTATGAACTAGTTAGTAAATGTGTAAAATTATGCCCATTAGGTGTTTGTTAAAATGCCTAAATGAAAGCTAAAATATTGAAATTTCGAGTGAAACGCACATTCGAATAATATGGAAAATTATGTGAAATATAAAACGATAAGAGTTCTAAATATCATGATGACTTAGACTTAATTGTGTAAACCATGTGATTGAAAGTAGTTAACTTTGATAAGTTAAGTTAACTAATGATGAAGTCGAATAGTAGTTTCGACATAGAATCCGTAAGATGAAATAGTCATAATAATGATGACTAATCTAACCGTCTTACGAATCATGATGATAGTTTGACTCTAGACAAGCTAGATGGAGGCTTGGGCAAGGAGCGGGTCAAACGGATCGTGTACGCGAAAAAGAGCATAACCGGATGCAAGGTAAGCGGCGCTTACATCCTTTTTGTAGAATATGCATTATTTAGTAGATTACAAATGCGATTAGTGTAATATCCGAAATAAGGGTTCTGACGCTATTAACACGAGTCGGAACAAACATAAATGATAAAAACCATGGGTCATGGTGAATAGAGGCGAAACGGTAATTTAGTCATGTAATGACTAACAATTAATGAGTTTTCGTTAAGATCACTTTAAAGTGCAACTAATAACGAGAAAATGAGTAGAGATGGAAATTTAGTCAAGTATCGACTAAAGTAAATTGTAGTTAAAAAGGGGTCTAGTGGCAAAAATCCGAAATGGGTCGGATGAGCAAATTAGTAATTAATAACCATGTTTTGCTACTTATGAAGATGCTTGGTCATATAGGTCAAACGGGTCAAATGGCGTGATAACACCATTTGACAATATCGACTAATGTGGTTGTCAAGTCTTGTGTTAACAGGAGCGATTAGCGATTCGGATAATCCAGTCGCCATAGAATATGTGATAATAAAAGCGAGGTATAAATCGGGTCTATTTGTTGATCTGAGCCAGGTACGCATAATTATGTTGTAGTTAAAAGTGTTATTTTGGTCGAATAATTCGGGAGAGGGTCCTTAGTCATAAAAGGACTAAAATCGACCAAAAGGCCCTTGTAGGCTAAATGGAACAAACGATCCTTAAAGGTTGTTTGGAAACGAGTTTTATGACTAGGTAAATACTTAGAATAAGTATAGAAACTGAAAGAGGTATTATATTAGCCAATTGGCACTATTTGAGTTTTTGCCGTAAAATAATGATTCGAGAGGTAAAATTTGGTTTATATTGATCACCACATTAAACCCGCCATAAACACAGTTGTGGTGGGAGATTATAGGATAAGAAATGTGGTGATATAGTGCTAGAAGTAATCGAAAGCGATTTTAGGCTCGAAAGCGCTTAAATACCCTTAACGGGTCAAAATAAGCATACAAGCGAAAAAGGGTTTAAATTGTGTAATAAACCTATGATTAGAACCTAATATGGTAGGTAACATTAATTTGTAGAAGTGTATGAGATATAGGAATCAAACAAATAGGTTTGTTTGATAAAATGCATGAACGAGTTAAAATTCGGTAAAAAGGTAACGAGTCGAAGGCTTAGAAGTCTCAAAATTTCTTATGTTGGATGTAGGATTTTAACTCCATAAGATGGAGGATTAAATTACGGACGCGTAGGAAAAAGAATCGGGTAAAACGGATCAATAACGAAGAAGTTATGGCCGTTTCCGTGAAAACTGGCATAGCTGAAACTGAGCTGCAGAGCTGCTGCAAAACTGTCTCCCTCGCGTGGCGCGAGGGAGCAACCTGGTTCCTTCGCGTGGCGCGAAAAGACCTGTTTTGGCGAAAATTTTTTATTTTAATCAGTTTCACTTCCCGGACTCGTTTAAATACGTTCTAAGTTACGTATGACTAATCCAACTCATGTTTTATGAGTTTCAGGTATAATTTTAGCACCGGCGGACGATCAAGCACAACGAAGAACCGAACACGATCAAGAAATAAGCTTCCGCACTATGTATCGGTGTTATGTTAAATGACGAACTCACACATGATATGTTGTATAGTTTTAATTCTGTAAAAAGTTTATTGAACCCGTAATTTCCAATGCATATGTAATCTTAATTACATGACTGTTTTTCGTAAATGATACGTTAAACCTTAATTTATAAGAACGGGTGTTACATTTATAGTGCCACGTCAGAGCCACATCAGCACCATGTCACATAGAGGGCTTTAAAGCCAGTCCCTTTAACTAGAATGCAATGGTTTAAAGCCCCTTTAAAGACTCTTATTTAAACAAAATACAGAAAGAAAATAATAAATAAAGAGCAAAAGATTTGATTGGTTGAAAAGAATGAGTCCCATCTGAACCCCCCTTTAGCGATCGTTAGTGCGATGGAGCCCTCTCCATGGCGCTAAAATTTATGATTTAGTTAATGACGCTATACCACACCCCTTGGCCTAACCATTACCAATAGCCTTACTGCAAAATGTAACAGTTAACTTCTTTTTTATGAACAAAAAAAAAAGTTAACTGTTACAATTCTAAAAAACATTATATTGTTGAACTTGATCTTATTTTAAATTGATTGTTGTCTATTCATTACTGTTATTTTTACCGGTATGTCTACTCGTCTAGGTTACATAGTTCTAAACTTCATTGACACACCAAAGTAAAGCCAGTGAGAGTTAAACTTAGAACCTAAAATATAAATACCAAGCCACTAATCACTAGACCAATTTATTATCACCATCGAAGTTAAAATATATACCCCCAAATCTGCAAGAATAAAGATACTCCAAAGTCGTAATATGTATACTTTAAAGTCGTTGTCGTAGTTTCTCTAGAACCACAGTGATATTTAAGTAAATTACTCTTTATATTAATTATAGGATACTGATGATGTCGATTACAATTATTTATAGTAAAATTATTATTATAGGATACTGATGATGTCGATTACAATTATTTATAGTAAAATTATTAATAATTTCTATAGTAGTCTACGTGATTAAGACGATTTACTTTTTTTTTTTTACGGCTAGATCACCCGGTTAGGCCTTTGACCTTTGATCACGCAGTTCACGAGTAGCCGAGTAGGAATCCCGCAGTTGGCGTATTATTGCCAGTTTAAACCGGTGCCACAGTTCGTCATCCGCAAGATTTGACTCTAAGAACTCCCGGGCAAAAACCCCACATAAGTGGGTAAACCTTCCCACCTTTCCCCAAACCTATTGGTATGCGAATCATTTGCATTAAGACGATCTACTAAACGATCAAAATATTCAATAAGGACATGATTATGGGCAAATTAATTATGTGATAATATAGTTTATATAAAAATGAAGATAGCGACAACTTCGTTTTAAACTATTCATGAATAATTGTTATGTGGATGTCTTTTTGTCCGTTACCTATTTTTTGTGCATAAAATTGTTTAATATACGGCATCATTCATTAATTATACTAGATTAAAAGCATTCAAGCAATGATAGTTGTCGACATGTCGAGTGTAGTAAGTTGTAATATCACATGCTTAACATCAAACCAATATATGAAACTTGTAATTGAAGAATGGACATATAAAAGATTTTGAATTTATTAGATACATTTTATAAATATTTTAGAGGTGTTCATAAATCGCTAAACTAAATTGAATCATCTTAGTTGGATCAAGTCGATTGGTTAAGTTGGTTTGTGATTTATACGGGTTAGGTTTACGGTTTAGAGTAAAGATCATATACAAAGTATCTTATCGTACAAAACGTACGAATGACATGGAAAAGTAAAAAACGCGGTGACATTTTTCGTAATTATTTTAATTGTAATTACCTTTCAAGATCAAAATTACACTACAAGATCATTTGTAGAGCAATTATTATACTGTACAAAATTACCCAAAAGGTCAAAATTACTCTATAATATCAAAATTACGCTACAAAATCATTTTACAAAATTACCCTATAAGATCAAAATTACCCTACAAGATCAAACTTATCCTACAAGATCATTTGTAGAGTAATTTTGATAATTACCCTACGAGTAAAATAATTACGAAAATGTCACCGCGCTTTTTTGTTTACTTTTCCACTCCATTCGTATGTACTATAAGATACTTTGTATCTGATCTTTTGTCTTACGGGTTTAAACAAACTAGTTAACACTTTGGTAGATCGTTTATTTCTTGGAATTAGTCGAGTTAAACTTCTCTTATATCTTTGTTCAAGAGCCATATGATCAATCTATACCTAATAAATAACTGGTTGCGTCACGCTACACAATTTTATGAGTAAAATCTTTTTTTTTTTTCCATTTCTCTTATTCGACCTCTTCTCTATACCTAAATAAGTAAACGTGTAATTATATATTATCCCAAATTATCGTTATGTAATTCTTAAATTGTCATTGCTAATTATTTAATATTTTCATTATTCAACTCATGTAATACATAAGTTTTTAATCTATAAGGTGAAGGGTATAATCCGGCAAGGTGTTTATATGAGTATTTTAAAGTAAGTTAATTTGTAGCAAAAAGGAAGAAAAAGAAGTTCGGTTAACTAAACTCAAATTCATGCATACACGCCATCATAGAAATTATCATCTACGCCTTATAATTGGCTTAATTCGTATATATTTTTTTTGTTTTTGTAATATTCATTTACTATAACTTTTTAAATATAATGTTTTCTTTAATTTTTATAAAAAAAAAAGTAAGCCGTGTCAATGTGCTTGTTTTTTATGTCGGATAAATTTAATTTGTCATAAAGGTGTTGAAATGAGTCAAGAACAACCAAGCATGGATCTTTTAGTAAAAAATGGTCCCTCAAATCCATTAACGTAGGTGCAAAAGTTGGAAGTTTACGCTTTTGTCCCGTTTTTCGTACTTATGTCCAGTTTTCATAAAAAATATATTCGAATTATGCCAATATAATTTGAATGAGCATTTATCAATATTCCATAAATAAAAAAAATCTCAAAATAATGTATCAAATATTGTAATGTTACATTATTGCAAGAGTAACGACATGTGATAACTTTTGTTAGATTTCTTTTTTTTTTAACGGCAACGAATCCTTCAAATGGGCTACTGACGAAATTCACCACATCGGGATACACTCGTCTCCGAACCGGGGAAAACCCTTACCTAGGGCTGAAGCCCGTGAACCCTCGTCCGAAGGCACGACAGTGTGATAAGGTAAAACCCGCTCAGTTCAAGGATCGAACTAGCGATCTCCACCTATTCGCCTAATCTCACATCATCACCAGGTGCCCAGAAAATAATATGGAGGGCAGGAATCGAACTTGGGGTCCCTTAGAACACCAAGACTCTCCCTTACCACTCCACCACCACCTCGTTGGCTTTTGTTAGAGTTCTAGGTGGAAAACTAAGAGTCTAACTAAAGAGTCGGTGGCAGTTCTACACGGTTGCTAACCCATGAGTTATTTTTTAGGGGTGCGAATGAGGGGTTTAACCAAACTTTCAAAGGGTGTGATCAGAATTTTGGCTTATAAAATACACTAATTTTTTTTCCAAGGGGTGCGCTGCCCACTCAACCCATCACGTATGTCCCCCCTGAATTCTAGATCGCGAAGTGAGCAAAGTAAGAAACAGGGCATTCGACTTAGTTTCGGCTAAGTGGAAGTATAATCAATGCTCAAGCTTGGCATGGTAAGCGTAGGATGAAACGAAGCATTATAACCCGAATTTTGTTCAAGAAATACTAATTTATGAGAATATAACCCTTTTTAAGGATTGAACATGATAAATTCCCGTAATTTCTCATGTATATAAGTTTATAAGTGACTGTGATACTATTTTGTTTCTTTTAGCTAGGGGTGTGTATGGGTCGGTTTTGGTCTAAAATCATAACCACAACCGCTATGTCGGTTAATAGATAACCATAATCATAACCGATGGGTTATGGCGGTTATGGTTAATCAGTTTTGATGGTTATAGCGGATCAGTTGTGGATGGTTAACCGTGTATTCAGCCTAGTTTAGAATATGTTAATTTTTTAACATGAAAAAATTGTAATTGTATATTTGTATATGTTAGTATATTACATAGTATTAAAAATACATATAATCTATAATATTAACAATGAATATTCAAATAAAGTGATGTGATATATTTCATAAATTCAAATAAATATTCAACCAAACCCGCAAAACGATATAAAATAACCCGTAAATACTAAAAATCTTTAATCAAAAACATCAAATATTAAAAAAAAAAAAACTGGTAAAAAGTCCTAAATCCTACAAAGATTTATTACATGTCGGTTCGGCTCGGTTATGGTGGGTATGGAAACATTGATAACCATAACTGACCCGCTACATTCGGTTTTCAAAAAAAAAAACATTAACCGACCCACCGGTTTTTTATTTGATTCGGTTTTTCGGTTAGGTTTATCGGTTAATTCGGTTATGGTTCCGTTTTATCGGTTAATTCGGTTATGGTTCGGTTTTTAGCCTAGGATCGAGAATCTAAAATATCTTCAATAGAGTGTTAATTCCTGAATTCCACAATTTTATATGATATATTACCTCTATTGGAAAAACTTAAAAAATACACTACAATTAAAAGCCACTACATATTTATATAATATTAAAGAGAAATGTCGGTGGCTGTCAAATCAAAAGCCACCGACATTGTTTGTTTATATTAGTATTTGAAAGCAAAGATGTAAATAAATAGATGGTTGGGTCAAGTGGCTAAGGCATGTGGTATGCAAGATTTCCACCCGAGTTCGATTCTTCCCTTTTGACTTTTTAAATGGTTTCCTACTTTCCTTCAACTGTTTTTTTTTTCTTATCCTTTCACGACAATTTTTTGCAAACACCCCCTTTTCCTGCAATATATATTCTCACTTTTTCTTTTTGTTTTCTCTCTTTTTTTTAAACTATTTACTTTTTGTTAAAATCAACTAAACATTTTTTTTTCTGATAATTTTTAAAACGTTTTTCTCCTTTAACAACCCTTTTGACTTTTTAAATGGTTTCCTCAACTGATTTTTTTTCTTATCCTTTCACGTCAATTTTTTGCAAACACCCCCTTTTCCTGCAATATATATTCTCACTTTTTTCTTTTTGTTTTCTCTCTTTTTTTAAACTATTTATCTTTAGTTAAAATCAACTAAACATTTTTTTTTCTGATAATTTTTAAAACGTTTTTCTCCTTTAACAATATAACGAAAATCAAATAAAAACCGCACACCGAAAATGATCGAGTTCACACCCGCCGCAACGTGCGGGTCACACCCTCAAACTTTTGATATGAAACACTATTAACCCTCATCTTTAATAAGTTACACATTCACTTCTAACTTTTGATAATTGACAAATTTGACCGCCAACATTTTCCACTTAATAACTTGACACTTAGTTTTATTTAAATTACTTTTACGACTTTACATTGTAACTGTAACGTGTAATACATTATTATGTTTTTTTATGCCTAACCACGTTAATGTCTAAATTATTGTTACTACTTTACATTGCTGTCTAATGACGTTAATGACACGAACGTAATGTATGTAACACAGTCCAAAACATCACGCCATGTGTGGACACCATACGTTAATGTCATCAACATTACGCGTGTTACCAAGTCACAAACGCGATTTTGCCGCCGCAACGCGCGGCATGGTCAAAATTCTAGTAGTATATTACTTCAAATTCCACTTTTTCCTTTGTGATATATGTTCTTAAAGCAAATTATTGTGTCCCCATGACAAAACTCTCATAATAGAATTTCGCATCCATATGTAGGTATTCAAATAACATTTTGCTTACGAGATTTGAGTTGTCTTTACTCTTCTTTTTTCTCGTGATATTTTTTAAACCAATTTGTTAGAGCATCAACAATCAGGCTTCGTGACATTGATCGTGGTCTCGAAAAGCTATTATAATTCTTATACACAAACTTAATAGAATAAATTAGATGGGATTAATGAGCTGGATTGTAACTAATACGAAAATCAAACTTTTGGATTAATAAGTAAAAAAAAATAAAAGATCATGTAACTAAAATGAATATATGTGTCAAACCAATGCAGCTAAAATGGAAGTTAAATGAAACATAAAGCAAAAGGCCTAAGTCTGGTGGGAAACACGGTCGAACGCATAGTACTTAGTTTTGTCCTTCTTGACTGTGTGCCTACTCGGTAATCGCTGATTGTCGAAAGACATAAAACCGGTTAAGTTTGTGAGCTTTCACAACTTTACTGAAAAAGTCGCTGTGATTGTGTTTTCATTTTGCCAAGATTTAAACTTGTTTTATTTCTTTATTTTGTTTAAGCATTGGACATCCTCTGCGTATACGTGAGTATCGACCTGGATGTTATTGCCTAAACGTTCTGCTTTATTTTCTTTGGTGTTTCGTTCAAGCTTTGGACCTCCTCTGCGTATACGGAAGTATCGACCTGGTGGTTAAAGCCTAAACAACTTCAACTTATTTTATTTTTCTTATTTTGTTTAAACATTGGACTTTCTCTGCGTATACGGAAGTATCGACCTGATTGTTAATGTTTAAACATTCTGCTTTGTTTTCGCACAAATCACAGTTAATAAAAGTTTAAAGGCATTACTTGAGTCAGTGTATTGCATGATGAGGGGATATGCTGAGATCGTGGGGTCCATAAGAATTTAGTGCAAAATTAATATACCTTAACGTATCGGTAAGCATTTCGAAAGTTTTTAGATTGAGTTTAAGTGGACAACTATATCGTCAATCAACGTGAATAGTTTAGAACTTAATATGTTTAAAGCTTAACGATGCTAGTGATTTGTCTCAAAAACTGATATGATCCTCTTACGCAAACTCACAAAAAATATTGTCTGTAAATATTTTTTATTGCATTTTAATTCTAAAAATCTGAAAAAACCCAAAAAGATTTTCGACAACTGATATTGAAGAGCTGATTGTCAAAATTCCAAGTGCTAAGCATGATGAACATCAAGGGTTGGGAGAGTTTGTTTGAGATGAAAAATGATTTTGAAATGTTTAAATGGTTCATTAATTTGAATCAAAATTTTAAATGTTACGAATTCAAGGGGGTAAGTAGAGTTTTCTAAATGACAAAATTGTTTATCTTACAAGTGGTAGAGATTGTGCAGATTAAAGCTAGGTTTCTGATCCTGTTGCTACGGAGAGCCAGGAGACGTTTCAGATCCTGTGAAAGTGCTATGACAGATTGCAATCCCGGAACAACTTAAGGGGGAGTCTGTTAGCAAAGGGGAGTTTGAAGAGTGAAAGAGCTAGATTCAGATTCTGGAGAATAGCTGATAATGGTGATTGAAGAGAAAGAGAGAGTTTGAAGGATGCTTTAGCGTCAAATATTTTGGAAAGCGTGAAGACTGAACAAGACTGAAGTTTTGACGTACTGACGTCTCGTACTGAAGACTCCGTCAACATCCATGGGGGAGACTGTTAGTGCATATGTCTGTTGACTTCGTCTTGTAATTAGAATGATAGATTAAGTCACGTAGAGAAATGACATAAGTCTATTCCACACGAAATAGGCTTGTCACTTTCAAGGGGAATAGATTTAGTATAAATAGGTGCCTTAGTCATTTCATGTGTAACTTTGGGAATCTAGAGCCAAGGTGCTGCCAAAGTGTTTCTTGTCTTCTAAACGTTCTAAAATCAATACAAGAGACTTGTAAAGTGTATAACAAGCTGAACGAAGATCAAATCTTTGTATTCCGCCTCTGATTTGATCCGAGAATTCTTCTGAACGACTCGTTTGGTCGTATAAACGATCCTACACCCACTCCCTTAATACTTGAATAACCCATAAATCACCTCCTGCACATCCAACGAAACATATAGCCTTTTATGATTTGAACTCAACTAGTTATAAAAACCGTCACCACATTGCGGCAAACTTGTTTTGTTATTTAGTATGTGTTTATATATGTTTGAAATTACTACGAGCGCATTGCATATGGAATCGCTGAGAAGAATAAAAAGAAAATGTAGGAAAAAACACTAAAAAATAACCAAAAGAAAATCAACTAAAAAGTTGTATGGTAATGATGTTGTTCGGTAGAAACCCGTAGTCAGAGATGAGCAAATAGTAATGGGTACCGGTACCGAATTTCCTGAACCGAAAGATCCTAAGTACCAGTTCGGTACTGACGTTTGGCGTTCCTGGTACCGATTCGCCACGGAATCGCTGAGAAGAATAAAAAGAAAATGTAGGAAAAAACATTAGAAATAACCGAAAGAAAATCAACTAAAAAGTTGTATGGTAATGATGTTGTTCGGTAGAAACCCGTAGTCAGAGACGAGCAAATAATAATGGGTACCGATACCGAATTTCCTGAACCGAAAGATCCTAAGTATCAGTTCGGTACTGACGTTTGGCGTTCCTGGTACCGATTCGCTACCAGTTTTTACCTTCACCGTAACCGGTATTTTCGGTACCAATACCAATTCGATATCAGTTGGTACCGAGCTCATCCCTACCCCTGAAACTAAAAAAAAAGTTGTACGATGCCGTTGTTGTTCGTACGGTACCCGTGATCAGGGATGAGCAAATAGCACTGGGTAGTAGTACCAGATTTATTGAACTAAAAGATTATCAAACTCAATCCGGTACCGACTTTTGGCGTTTTATGTACCAGGCTGGTACTGTTTTTTACCTTAATGTATCGATAACGAACCGGTATTTTCGATAAAAGTAACGGTTAACACCAAGCTTATCAAACTTAAAAAGTAAAGAAGATAACAATTATTATAATGTGAAAATAATAAAAAAAAACTGTATTTAATATTATATTACAATTACAATTTATTTAATATTATATTACAATTACAATTTACTATTCATTTCGTTGAACTTTTAATATATAGGAGAATTTATTTAATATTATATTACAATTACAATTTACTGTTCATTTCGTTGAACTTTTAATATATAGGAGAATATTATATTACAATTACAATTTACTGTTCATTTCGTTGAACTTTTAATATATAGGAGAATTATTGTGTCCTCATGACACAACTCTCATAATAGAATTTCGTATCCATATGTAGGTATTCAAATAACATTTTGCTTACGAGATTTGAGCTGTCTTTACTTTTTTTTTTCTCGTGATATTTTTTAAACCAATTTGTTAGAGCATCAACAATCAGGCTTCGTGACATTGATCGTGGTCTCGAAAAGCTATTATAATTCTTATACACAAACTTAATAGAATAAATTAGATGGGATTAATGAACTGGATTGTAACCAATACGAAAATCAAACTTTTGGATTAATAAGTAAAAAAAATAAAAGATCATGTAACTAAAATGAATATATGTGTCAAACCAATGCAGCTAAAATGGAAGTTAAATGAAACAAAAAGAAATTGTTTGATATATTTTTTTTGTCAAACCTTCTAGAACTTCAGTTACATATAATACTATACTAGTGATATTTCCCCGCGCTTCGCGACGGGGATTAAGTCGATATCAATTTGGTTCGTTACAGTACCTGCACTCGATATAGTAATTGAAAGAGAAAGAACTACATCGATCGAAAACAAAAAAAAACAAATATATGGTGTTCAGTTGATATCTGTTCGGTTCACTTGCCTTTTATGTTTATTTTATTTCAACATTATAATATTTTTTTGATAACGGATATTCTGTCGCTATCGTACCAAGTCCAATCGAAACCAATTGAACAACATTTGTATCGGTACCAATATTTTTTTTTTTTGCTTTCAATAAACTGATACTGTATCGCTACCATATTGTACCGAACATCATCGGTACCGGTATACATTCTGTTTTATTGTTTCCTGTTTGATAACCGGTACTTTGATCGTATCTTAAAAGTTATATGAGAGAACAAAATATACTTAAATCAATTAAAGTAATAAACCAATAAAATAATAAAACCTTAGAAAAAACAATATTGAAAAAAAAAACAATTGTTCCCCTCTTTTTATTTCAACATTACGATGTATATTTTTTAAACGGATATTGTGTCGCTATCATACCAAATTTAATCAAAACCGATTGAATAACATTTGTATGCTTATGAATATTTATTTTTAGTGTTTTCTGTTTTTGATGAATTAATATCGTATCGCTACCATACTGTACTGAACAACATCAGTACCAGTATACATTCATTTTTATGATTTCTAGTTTGATAATTGGTACTTTGATCGTATCTCACAAATTATATAAAAATATATGTTTGAATCAATTAAACTAATAAAACAATATAATAATAAAAACCTAGAAAAATATATATTTAAATCAATTCAAATAAATATTCAACCAAACCCGCAAAACGATATAAAATAACCCGTAAATACTAAAAATCTTTAATAAAAAACATCAAATATTAAAAAAAAAACTGGTAAAAAGTCTTAAATCCTACAAAGATTTATTACATGTCGGTTCGACTCGGTTATGGTGGGTATGGAAACATTGATAACCATAACTGACACGCTACATTCGGTTTTCAAAAAGAAAAACATTAACCGACCCACCGGTTTTTGATTTGGTTCGGTTTATCGGTTATGGTTCCGTTTTATCGGTTAATTCGGTTATGGTTCGGTTTTTAGCCTAGGATCGAGAATCTAAAATATCTTCAATAGAGTGTTGATTCCTGAATTCCACAATTTTATATGATATATTACCTCTATTGGAAAAACTTTAAAAAAAACACTACAATTAAAAGCCATTACATATAGTATATTACTTCAAATTCCACTTTTTCCTATGTGATATATGTTCTTAAAGCTAATTATTGTGTCCCCATGACACAACTCTCATAATAGAATTTCGCATCCATACGTAAGTATTCAAATAACATTTTACTTACGAGATTTGAGTTGTCTTTACTCTTCTTTTTTTCTCGTGATATTTTTTAAACCAATTTGTTAGAGCATCAACAATCAGGCTTCGTGACATTGATCGTGGTCTCGAAAAGCTATTATAATTCTTATACACAAACTTAATAGAATAAATTAGATGGGATTAATGAGTTGGATTGTAACTAATACGAAAATCAAACTTTTGGATTAATAAGTAAAAAAAAATAAAAGATCATGTAACTAAAATGAATATATGTGTCAAACCAATGCAGCTAAAATGGAAGTTAAATGAAACAAAAAGAAATTGTTTGATATATTTTTTTTGTCAAACCTTCTAGAACTTCAGTTACATATAATACTATACTAGTGATATTTCCCCGCGCTTCGCGGCGGGGATTAAGTCGATATCAATTTGGTTCGTTACAGTACCTGCACTCGATATAGTAATTGAAAGAGAAAGAACTACATCGATCGAAAACAAAAAAAACAAATATATGTTGTTCAGTTGATATCTGTTCGGTTCACTTGCCTTTTATGTTTATTTTATTTCAACATTATAATATTTTTTTGATAACGGATATTCTGTCGCTATCGTACCAAGTCCAATCGAAACCAATTGAACAACATTTGTATCGGTACCAATATTTTTTTTTTTTTTGCTTTCAATAAATTGATACTGTATCGCTACCATATTGTACCGAACATCATCGGTACCGGTATACATTCTGTTTTTTTGTTTCCTGTTTGATAACCGGTACTTTGATCGTATCTTAAAAGTTATATGAGAGAACAAAATATACTTAAATCAATTAAAGTAATAAACCAATAAAATAATAAAACCTTAGAAAAAACAATGTTGAAAAAAATAAAAAAACAATTGTTCCCCTCTTTTTATTTCAACATTACGATGTATATTTTTTAAACGGATATTGTGTCGCTATCATACCAAATTTAATCAAAACCGATTGAATAACATTTGTATGCTTATGAATATTTATTTTTAGTGTTTTCTGTTTTTGATGAATTAATATCGTATCGCTACCATACTGTACTGAACAACATCAGTACCAGTATACATTCATTTTTATGATTTCTAGTTTGATAATTGGTACTTTGATCGTATCTCACAAATTATATAAAAATATATGTTTGAATCAATTAAACTAATAAAACAATATAATAATAAAAACCTAGAAAAATATATATTTAAATCAATTCAAATAAATATTCAACCAAACCCGCAAAACGATATAAAATAACCCGTAAATACTAAAAATCTTTAATAAAAAACATCAAATATTAAAAAAAAAAACTGGTAAAAAGTCTTAAATCCTACAAAGATTTATTACATGTCGGTTCGACTCGGTTATGGTGGGTATGGAAACATTGATAACCATAACTGACACGCTACATTCGGTTTTCAAAAAGAAAAACATTAACCGACCCACCGGTTTTTGATTTGGTTCGGTTTATCGGTTATGGTTCCGTTTTATCGGTTAATTCGGTTATGGTTCGGTTTTTAGCCTAGGATCGAGAATCTAAAATATCTTCAATAGAGTGTTGATTCCTGAATTCCACAATTTTATATGATATATTACCTCTATTGGAAAAACTTTAAAAAAAAACACTACAATTAAAAGCCATTACATATAGTATATTACTTCAAATTCCACTTTTTCCTATGTGATATATGTTCTTAAAGCTAATTATTGTGTCCCCATGACACAACTCTCATAATAGAATTTCGCATCCATACGTAAGTATTCAAATAACATTTTACTTACGAGATTTGAGTTGTCTTTACTCTTCTTTTTTTCTCGTGATATTTTTTAAACCAATTTGTTAGAGCATCAACAATCAGGCTTCGTGACATTGATCGTGGTCTCGAAAAGCTATTATAATTCTTATACACAAACTTAATAGAATAAATTAGATGAGATTAATGAGTTGGATTGTAACTAATACGAAAATCAAACTTTTGGATTAATAAGTAAAAAAAATAAAAGATCATGTAACTAAAATGAATATATGTGTCAAACCAATGCAGCTAAAATGGAAGTTAAATGAAACAAAAAGAAATTGTTTGATATATTTTTTTTTTGTCAAACCTTCTAGAACTTCAGTTACATATAATACTATACTAGTGATATTTCCCCGCGCTTCGCGGCGGGGATTAAGTCGATATCAATTTGGTTCGTTACAGTACTTGCACTCGATATAGTAATTGAAAGAGAAAGCACTACATCGATCGAAAACAAAAAAACACATATATGTTGTTCAGTTGATATCTGTTCGGTTCGCTTGCATTTTATGTTTATTTTATTTCAACATTATAATATTTTTTTGATAACGGATATTCTGTCGCTATCATACCAAGTCCAATCGAAACCAATTGAACAACATTTGTATCGGTACCAATATTTTTTATTTTTAGTTTTTTTTTGGTTTCAATAAACTGATACTGTATCGCTACCATATTGTACCGAACATCATCGGTACCGGTATACATTCTGTTTTATTGTTTCCTGTTTGATAACGGGTACTTTGATCGTATCTTAAAAGTTATATGAGAGAACAAAATATACTTAAATCAATTAAAGTAATAAACCAATAAAATAATAAAACCTTAGAAAAAACAATATTGAAAAAAAAAACAATTGTTCCCCTCTTTTTATTTCAACATTACGATGTATATTTTTTAAACGGATATTGTGTCGCGATCATACCAAATTTAATCAAAACTGATTGAATAACATTTGTATGCGTATGAATATTTATTTTTAGTGTTTTCTGTTTTTGATGAATTAATATCGTATCGCTACCATACCGTACTGAACAACATCAGTACCAGTATACATTCATTTTTTTTGATTTCTTGTTTGATAATTGGTACTTTGATCGTATCTTACAAATTATATAAAAATATATGTTTGAATCAATTAAACTAATAAAACAATATAATAATAAAAACCTAGAAAAATATATATTTAAATCAATTAAACTAATAAAACATATAATAATAAAAATCTAGAAAAAAAGGCAATATTAAAAAATAAAAAACACTGTTCATCACCTCTTTCTATTAATATGTATAATGTATAATTGTTCGATTCATTCTTAGAAAAAAATTATTTAAGAAGGTGATCAAACATGTTAACATAGAAAATATCGTGGTTTTATATTGTTTACGTGTAATAATAAGATTTAATTACTTTTCTAAAATACTAAGATTTAATTACTTTCTAAATTTTTAAAATAATTTAATCATTAAATTTTAAGTTATTACTAAATAGTGGAAGATTCAAATGAGAAGAAATTTTTTGTAAGAAGAAAAAAGAATAAGTTTCAACCAATAAGAATGTTTCATTTTACTTCATTTAATATTTCCCTTCAATTTTAATGTAAGGGTATATTTGTAAACTTACATAGATCATTAATTTCTAGTCTTTCTTTTTAATAGCTAACTACATTAAATTTGTAACTTATTTTCAAAATATAGATTTTTTCAAAAATAAAAAAATTAGAGTGTAGGACAAATTACTAGGTGTGTAGGATAAACAGAGTTGTGTAGGATGAATTTAAGTATGTGTAAGATAATTTTCAAAATGTGTAGTATAACTTTTATAGTAGGCAATGAAAAATTAGTGTAGAGAATAATAGTTTTTATGAGTATTTATTTACTTAAAGATTGTAATAAATGAGATGAAAAAATAACTACTTAATATTTTACAATTGTACTCTTTATTCTTTTTTTTTTTTCTCAATTAAATTTTATTTTCAAATGAACCTCCCCCTTACTAAATAGTCTATAAAGTATATTAATATACATTAATTATTTGTCAAAAATATGTAAAAATAATTACAAATAATTTATATTTACATATAATTCATAAATAATATAATTTATATAATACCCATCCACAATTAGATCGCGAGAGATATAATTCTTAAACAAATACGAAGGGGTGTGATAAATATACCCATCACAAGGATTAATATACCCAAAAGTCAACTTTAGTAATGATTTTATAATGATTAACTACTTTATTATATTTTTTTATTAAAAAGTTAAAAGTAATAATTATGTTTTATTATAAAGTCAAAAGTAATGATTATATTTTTTATGTTATTTTATTTTATAATATTTTTGTTACTTTTTTATATTTTGTTATACTATTATTAGTATTAGTATCAATATTAATAAATAAATAATCAAGACAATTTATTATAAATACGAAAGTGAAAAAGTTAATCATAAATAAATAACGAGTCTCTAATAAAACAGTAAGCGTGCAAACATTAAAACAATTAATCACCTAGATCACAAAACCACTTTCATGACGATAAAGTTGGGTATATAATTCTAGACGCCACCTATACATGGTCTCCCATCCAGACGCAGACATGCTAATGTTGCGAAAATTCCAATAAGGCGTGATTGTAGGCATTGGGTAACCTCCTTGTAATTCCACCATGACATAATGGTTCTCGTCATTTACTAGGGCAATTGTAAGAGCTCTGTGATGTTGAATCTCTTCTGGACCACTCCAAAACAGGAAAATTGTAACTTTACTTGAATCCTTAACTTTATATACGCCGCCACGATCATTTTGGAGCACAACCCTATACATGAAACCACGAGATCTTTTATTCGACCTTCTTTTGATGACGACAACACCGAGTGAGTATGCCAACTTTTGTACCCAATTCATCAATTCTTCACAAGACCCGAATACCTATAAATGTAACACAACCAATATATAATTTTATATATCAAATAAAAAAATATCTTTAAAAATCTCGGTTATTACACGGGTTAAATAAATGTAATTTTATATACCAATCATATTTTATTTTCTATCTTTTTTTTTTTTTGAATTTTCAATAGAAATGTTAGTCTAATTTAAAAAAAAAAAATCTTATATAGAGAACATAAACAATCGTAAAATAAATAAAAAAAAACTAGTACCATTTTAACTAAAAATAAATAATCGTAAATTTTAAATCCTTAAATGGATTTGTGTTGTTAATTTAACATAAAATTAAACTATAAAAGGTGTAAAATAAATAAAAATACCAGGACCATTCTAAATAAAAATAAAAAATCCGTAAAAGTTAAATCCTTAAATGGATTAAAATGTAATTAAGGAGACCAAATTAATGTGATTATTGATGTAGACTAAAATTTTAATTAAACATGATTAAATTTAACTGAATGTTGATTGGTTTGTTTTACTCAAATCTAATTAATGCACTAGAGTAGGCTGACCCACAATGCCCTTCCACTATTAAATAAATAATAAAAAGTTGACTTATGGGTGCATTTAACAATACCCAATACGAAATACAATTAAGATGTCCAAAAAAGAGTAGAGGAAAACCTTGTAATATGAAAACTTAAACACTAAGAATATAAAATGTGTGTGCGCGTGCGTAATGATTAAGAAAGCTTTGAGGCAGGGACAATTCTACTATCATGGTGACAGTAGTCAGTAGGGCTAAACGACAAGAGGCACCGTAACAACGCTACAACGACATAAACTGGGATTGTTGTGACAATACGACATAAAAAACATTAACACACACATAGTGTGTACACACCCATAATGTGTCTAATGAGTTTCATGTATCGAACTATTCTGGCTTTGCATCAAGAATTCCCACCAGGAGTCCAGTTGCAAAACTATTGACTTGAATAATCAAACCATAGCAAAGCTTATAACTTTTACCTCAACTAAATGATGTGGGTTAATCATTGACTAAAGATAACCACAATGATTCAACGATGGTGTGGTGCTAGTCCATGTAGGCGAAATCATCAAAAGCCAAACTCCTTTGGTTCCTATACGCGCTCCAATCGACCCCACAATCAAGACCGACTTGGTCTTCAATTTGTTAGTGGCCTAAAATTGACATAAGGAAGGAGATGGGTGGCATTTTGGTGGTTGTTTTTTAGGGTGCTTAATTTCATCGTTGCGTGAATCTGAAGCCAAGAAGATCAGTTGAAACCATCAATATTGAGGAGGGAATTAGGGCACAACATGAACTTAACAAAAATGTTTCTAAGTAAAGAGGGGGATGGTCATTTTACACGAAGTAAATAGTCATTTTATATGGACTTAACATAATTTTTGAATGTCATACATATATGTCATGAACAAAACGCGTGAAAGGAAGTGAACACTAGAGACTTAAATATATTTTTTCAAGCCTAAGAACGAAAGTTGAAATTTCTAACACACCAAAAATATAATTTACTCAATAAATAGTTTATTATGATAAATTTTTAAGATTTATTTTTGTGTTTTTGTTATAAAACTATAAAATTAAACAACCATATATCAAAACTTAGAGCGCCCGTAATGGGGCGTGTTTTGTAAAAAAATTTCGAAAAAAACGCCGGAAAACGCCCGATAACCACTACATACCGGCGTGATTGGGCGTTATTTTGGACGATTTGGTATTTGGCGTTTTTTAAATCACGCTTCAAGGGGGGTTTGACTGGACAATCAAATGAGCGCATGTGGGTTTAGAGAGAGAGATGGAATGTGGGGTTTGAGTTTGCCGGATTTTTGGCCGGAATTTTTGCCGGAGGTTGCAGGTCACGAAGAAGAAGAAGGCCCCTGTAGGTTTGCTTTAAAACTTTGATCTTGACACATTAGGCCCCTATAGTTCTAAACTTTAATATCTTTAATATTTCAAGTTTCAAAAATGCTATATCAGTCCCTAAAGTTTTGTTTATTAAATGTCTTATTTTGATCTTTTATAAAACTTAAAATTTTGCAATGAAATTTTTTAGTATTGTATTTTTTTTTAATTTAATGAAGTATTTTAAGTTTTTAATTTAAAAAAAAAAATAATTGTGTAATGATTGGATGGGGCATTATTGGGCATTATTCCACTACGCCACTTTTGCAAAAACGCCCAATAATGCCCCCATGCTGACTGGACTGCCAGATGACAGAAAACGCCCATGGGTGGGGGCATTATTGCTCAAACCACTACGCATGGTCTTATAGTTATAACTATATTTAATTATGTATATTTTCCGAATCCTTCTAGAACTTTAGCATATGAATAAAAAGGGGCCACAAAGTTTTTTTATCACTCAACTTGCTCATAGCTTATCCAAACGACCATGACTATTTTGGACAACTAATGGAGATGTGGATCCAAGCCTTGTGATATGCAAGCGTCATGTCGCTATTGCTTTATGTTATTGGAAGTGAACAAAAATCTCTGCTAAGCTCCTTCAAAGCTCCTTTAAGAATTTATGGTGTGGGCTTTTAAACCCATGGTTGTAAAAATCCCTAGACTTGATAAGTCGCCGATTAATCGCTACGCGATCAACAGTGGTCAAATCCAGTCCTAGTACACCAAAAATCAGTGGCAATCTAGCGATCTTGGCCAAAACCTATAAATTTCGACCAGATTCTGACCAAACCTGTAAATTCCGGCAATTAATCATATCTACTTCAAAATATGGATCAAATAAGTTGTTAAAACATGTCTACTTAAAAAATGTGTGTGTATACATATAAAACTGAAAATTACATATAAAATCTCAATCTGATTAATTATGGTTAATCATTAATCATTTAATCCTGACTAATCACTAGTTTAAAAGTTGGTTATATTTGATTTCGAATATATAGTTTAATCAATAAATTGGGTCTATAGGCTCTTAATGAATTTATGTAACACTTATAAATTATATTGCATGTAATATTTTATGTTTAAATTTGGTCCCGTATGATTTAAAGCTCGTCACTTGAGATCTGACATTAGTTTTACAGCTTCATTGAACATTATATTCATTACAAAAACTTGTACATATTCAAGTAAGGTGGTTGCATTCTACTTAAACAGAAGCATAATTAGTTTGATACATCATTGTGTGACTTGTGTCAACGGATTTAACCAAAAGAGTAAATTGCCATTTTAGTCCTTGAGTTTTGTCCAAATTTGCCATTTTAGTCCAAATAGTTTTTTTTTCGCCTGTGGGTCCCTGACTTTTCCATTTTGTTGCCATTTTGATCATTTTGTCTAACTCCATCCAAAAACCCAGTTTGTACATAATCACTAATGTTTTCAGTTGCCATTTTGATCCAATTCCAAAAAATCAAAAAAATTCCAAAAAATCTAAAAATCAAAAAAATTCAAAAAAATCATAAAAATTCAAAAAAATTCAAAAAAATCTAAAAATCTAAAAAATTCTAAAAAATCATAAAAATTCTAAAAAAATCCAAAAATCATTAAATGTTTCGGCACGAACCGTTTCGATCCGTACCGTTTCGAACCGAACCGTTTCAACCCGTATCGTATCGAACCGAACCGTTTCGACGCGAACCGTTTCGAACCCGTACCGTATCGAACCGTACCGTTTCGACCCGTACCGTTTCGAACCCGAACCGTTTCGAGCCGAACTGTTTCGATACGGTACGGTTCGAAACGGTTCGCGTTCGAAATGGTTCGCGTCGAAACGGTACGGTTCGAAACGGTACGGGTCGAAACGGTTCGGTTCGAAACGGTTCGGTTCGATACGGTACGGGTCGAAACGGTTCGGTTCGATACGGTACGGGTCGAAACGGTACGGTTCGATACGGTACGGGTTCGAAACGGTTCGCGTCGAAACGGTTCGGTTCGATACGGTACGGGTCGATACGGTACGGGTCGAAACGGTTCGGTTCGAAACGGTTCGCGTCGAAACGGTACGGTTCGAAACGGTACGGATCAAAACGCTTCGCGTCGAAACGGTTCGCGTCGAAACGGTTCGCTTCGAAACGGTACGGGTCGAAACGGTATGGGTCGAAACGGTTCGGCTCGAAACGGTTCGGGTTCGAAACGGTACGGGTCGAAACGGTTCGCGTCGAAACGGTTCTGCTCGAAACGGTTCGCGTCGAAACGGTTCGGGTTCGATACGGTACGGGCTCGAAACGGTTCCCGTCGAAACGGTTCGGTTCGAAACGGTTCGCGTCAAAACGGTTCGGTTCGAAACGGTTCGCGTCAAAACGGTACGGTTCGAAACGGTACGGGTCGAAACGGTTCGTGCCGAAACATTTAATGATTTTTGGATTTTTTAGAATTTTTATGATTTTTTAGAATTTTTTTTATTTTTAGATTTTTTTGGAATTTTTTTGATTTTTTGGAATTTTTTTGATATTTTGGAATTTTTTTGATTTTTTGGAATTGGATCAAAATGGCAACTGAAAACATTTTTTAAGGAAATCCCCAAAATACCCCTGTTACAAACTGGGTTTTTGGATGGAGTTAGACAAAATGATCAAAATGGCAACAAAATGGAAAAGTCAGGGACCCACAGGCGAAAAAAAAACTATTTGGACTAAAATGGCAAATTTGGACAAAACTCAGGGACTAAAATGGCAATTTACTCTAACCAAAAAGTATATTCATCATCTCATTTTCAACACATGATCTTGATCAACCTTCCGTTTGATGGATCTTACATGTATAAATGTTAGTGCATATGTATGTTGACTTCGTCTTGTATCGAGTCATGTAACTAGATAGATAGACCAGGACACGTAGTTCGAGAAAAACGGGAAACAGATTGGAACCAGCCACTTCGCACGAAGTGACCAGTTCGTGCGGACTGGGCCAGTTCGTGCGGACTGGGCCAGGTCGTGCGACCTGGACCAGGTCGTGTGGTCATGTTCATGCGATCTGGTGTTCCCTATAAATAGAGGGTCTTGGGTCTTCATTTGAAAATTTCTGATTCCGGTAGCGAAGCTCTGCCGAAGTGTCGCCAGCTCGTGTAACGTTGTGAAATCAATACAAACGACAGTTAATCTACTTCTAAGTGCATATTAAGCTGAATGAAGATCAAATCAATGAATTCCGCCTCTGATTTGGTCTAGAACTCTTCTGATCGACTCGTTTAGATCGATTCCCCGATCCTACAAGTGGTATCAGAGCTCAGGAGGAAGAGTTCTTACCATTTCAGCTTGTTTTCACGGATAAATCTGATTTCTACTCATTTCTACTCACTTTCTACACATTTTTCTCAAAGTTAACCGTAAATTCGTGGTCAAAATGATCTGATTTGTGATATAACACGTAAAACACTGTTTTAATCAATCCGTGAACAAATCAGAACCTAATTCAACATAAAACTTGATAAAAATTGATAAAATCATGAACTTTTGGACCGAAACCGCTTGAAACTCAGCTCAGATCGTTCGAGAACCTGTCACGTCGTGTGAAATATAGTCAGGTCGTGTGAAATATAGTCAGGTCGTACGAGCTGAGCAGTCCAGGTCGCACGGATTGTTCAAATCGTTTGAAAAAGTAATTCAGCTCGCACGGTTTGAGCCAGATCGCACCAATTCAGGTCGTACGAGGTGTTTGAAAGTAATCCAGATCGTTTGAGTTGTTCAAGTCGTTTGAAGTCAACATTCAGTCAATCATTCAGTTCGTTTATTACTTCACGTGAACATATCAGTCCATTAAACAAATCTCTCGGCCCTATATTGACAAAAGCAGCTCGGTCCAATAGGGTTTCACTTAGAATTAATTGTTGTCGGCCAAGAAGTGTTGACTGAGTAAAAAGTTGCATGTTATCATCATTCTAAATCCATGAGTCAGAGTGTCACATGTCATATGTATTAAGTACAAAGTATCGGCCCAATGAGAATTGAGTTATGAACTTAGATTGTCGGCCATTAAGAATTTGCATGTAACTTTGTAGTAATTCAAAGTATTGTCAGCACATTATTATTTGAGATTTGGCCAGGTCGTTTGCATATTTAGTTTCAGACCGCACGAGGAGGATTAAAAACTTCAGGTTGTTTGGTTGTATTACCAGTTCGCACGGTTTGATCAGTCAAAACTCCAGATCGCACGGTTTGATTAGTCAAAGACCTAGTGTTACCAGATCGTTTGAAAGCTCCAGGTCGTTCCAAAGTTCAGACTGTGTGAGAGTGTCAAATTATCAGACAGTTTGAAAAGTCCAGCTCGTTTCAATCCCAGATCGTTTGAAATATTTCAGATCGTTTAAAATTGATAATTTGTGAATTTTTAAAACTGGAACATGGATTTTGAATATGAAATGGCGTATGTTTATTACGAATCTCAGCAATTCAGTCCTAAAAAGAAAGAAGAAGAACCAGTTTTAACAGAAGAGGCTTCAGAAAAAGCACCAATCTTTGATCACTCATCAGATGAAGAGAGTGATGATGACAGTAAAGAAATTCGAAAACTTGAATATTATAAAAGAGAATTTTCACCCTATAGGTATAATTTGTATTTTGCAGGTAAAATGGAAGAGATCAAAGAAAGACAAGCTGCGAAAAAAAAGAATCATAAGGCAGCAACTGTTAAAGAAAAGGTCAAACCTGAGGAAAATGTTCGAGTAGTAAAGAAGCAGGTTAAAGAAATTCCAGCTATCAAGGTTGAGAAGGAAGCAGATACTGAAAAGATACATGCGAAGTGTGAAAATTGTGATACTGTGAAAAGGCACAACAACAAATTGATTCATAACATGAACAGTCTGAAAGAATCTTATGATGTTTTAAACAAAGCTATGAATCAATATAACAAGTCAAGCAATGAACAAGAGATAGCTATGAAGACACTCAATGGAGCGTTCATGACGAAGCAGAAAATCATCAATAAGTACATTGAGAAATGTGCTGAACTTAAACAAAAATTGGAAACTCAGAGGATAGAAACTGAGAGGGTAAACGGGTTATTGAAAAGTTATTCATGTGCTTCTTACCTGATTGACAGGATTTACCCTACAGTAGAAGGCATGGAAGCGTTTGAAGAAAAGAAATCTGAAGTAAAGGATACTGGTAAGAAACATAGTACCAATTATACAAAGTGTCCACCTCCGCTTGAAGAAGGATATGCTCCACGAAATCCTAATTTAGAAAGAGTCAAAAAGGCAACCAATTTAAAGTGGGAATCTGAACCTTCAGATGGATTGCCAGATAATATTGGCATCACATTCATAGCGTCTGACACTGATCACGAGTCCTAGTTAATTAAGAAAGTGGTCGATCAGGTGTTGGATAAGGATGAGGAGTCAAAGTCAACGTCAACGTCTGACACTTCAAGTCCAACAGTTGAAAAGGGCAAACGGGTTTACAATAAAGATTTTTTGATGTCACAAAATAATTTGAATGATGAAACATTCAAAGTAGCTTATACTTTGAATGATTCTGACAAATTATATTCTGATGAAGAATTTCCAATAAGAGGTGTTAAAACTGAAATGATTAACAAGGTTTTCAAATTAACAGAAATTAATATTTCTGAAATAAAAGATGTAAATCTTTCTGAAAAACCTAAACAATACACCTCAAGAGTTCAACAAAGGTTAAACAAGAAAAAAGGTTACAGTTCTGGTTCTGGTTATCGAAAGAAACCAAACCATAACAGTAATTTCAAAAAGAAGGGATTAGGTTTTATTCCACCAGAAAATCATAAAAATGAGAAAATTTATAAACCAAAAACTAAATTTGTTTCAGGAGCAAGTTCGGAAGAAGAGGAAAAGAGCTCATTCTGGAAGCAAACGAACAAAGAATTCCTTGCTAAGAAGCAAGAGGGAATGAAGAATGATGTTACTCAGAAGAAGGAAACAAGAACCTGTTACCAATGCAAAAAAGTTGGTCACATCGCCTGGAACTGTCCAAAGGCAACCAACACACAACAGGGAGTGTTTTCTAAACTCAAAGAAAAAGTGGTTGATAATGAACCACCAACCGAAGGATTTAAAATGTTCAAAAATTCAAAATTTGAAGTTGGTGAGAGTTCAAGAAGTTTTTACAAAAGAAGAGTGAATCTTAACAACCAAAAGTGGGTTGTTAAGAAATCAGAGGTAAATTTTGGCGATGAATCTGACTCGTTAAAGTCAGAGGAGCCACCAGTTGAGCTAAAAAGTGATAATTCCGTTCCGACAATGGATGATGCAAATTTTCCACCATCGTCAAACGGAAACTTAAAGCAAAAAATTGGCAAATTTGAGATTTCAAATCAATTCTTTTCTGAAAAGAAAGAATTTGATGTTGAAAAGCCTTTAACCCTAAAGTTCTAAATATTTTTGGAAAAATGGTTGACGGGAAGGTCAAAGGGGTAAAGGAATTCTATGAAAAGAATAAGAAAGGAAAGAAACCGAGTGATGATGACTCGGAATCACCCAAGAACCGTCAGGCTTGGGTGAATCTCTTTAACTGAAAATCTTGACTTGCCGGAGCTCCTAAGTTGGTAATCGTGGAGCATGAATCGGCATCTTTCTTGAAAAAAATGTTTTTGTGTGAAAAACCTAAAAGTGTTAGATTTTACAAGTGGTTGATAAGAACAATGTGATGAAACCCCATAATGTGTGAAATCAACAAAACTAATTTTCCGGAGAAACCATTTTTATTAAAACAAACTTAAGTGTTTTGAAATCATAATGGGAAAATAGTTTGTTGTCAGGGGGAGTTCTGATTGTTTACGCCAAGAGGATGGCGAATTGAAGCAATTCACATCAGTTTGTCAGTTTATTTGTACAGTTTATTGCGTTTAGTTTCAAATTTTCCCGAAAAATAAAAAAGTGAAACATATTTTTGATTTTAGGAGGAGTAAAAAATTTAGAAATTTTGAAAATTTGAAAAATCCAAAAACATGATAAAATCTAAAAACCAAAAACATCGAAAAATCAAAAATGAGTTTTGTTGTGAAAAAGAGGAAATGATAGTACATCAGTAGACAATCACATTACGCTAAAGAATTGGAAAGACAAATGTGATAAACGGTCTCACTGATGATATGCCAGTAGATTTTTACACTCTTAGTAGATTGTTTTCGAGATATAAACCTAAATATCAAATACTTACTTATCTCGTGGGGAACATCTCTCGGATATATAGGTAACCCCTGAAATCTTGTTTGAAGGGCTTTCTATTTCTGACATATTAGGTCTTTGTGCGTGATGATATCTGGGGTATTATACCAGGACTTCTGATTTTGCGGGAGCAATAGCCTAGTCCTCGTATAATACTTTGCATTGCTTTAATCTTAAAGCCCACCCTCAGCATAAAAAATGATGAAACATTGAAAACTGCTAATCATGTGTTGTTGAAGAAAAGATCCCCAAACGGGACACACCTAAAGTCGAGCCATCATCTCTTTGTCTGAACGGAAGTTCTAACCTAAGCTGTCATGGCCTCGCATTACCCGTTTACAGATATCATTAGTGTACATTCACCTGTAAGACTGAATATAGGAGTCTGGATACGGGAGTATATTCTGAGGTGGAACACGCGAATAAGTTAAGTTCATTAAAACACTAATCTCGTATCTCGAAACAGTTGAACTTTGTTTGAAAATTTAAGTGGATCAGTATACTGACAATCTAAGTGAATCGTTTAGAACTTAAAGTGTTTAAAGCTCAACGGTGCTAGTGATTTGTCAAAAACTGATATGATCCTCTTACACAAACTCACAAAAATATTGTCTGTAAATATTTCTTTACTGCTTTTCATTAGTTTGTTTTAGCATAAAATTTTGAAAAATCAAAAAGATTTTATTTAATCTTATTTTCGACAACTGATGTTGAAAAGCTGATTTTCAAAATTCCAAGTGCTAAACATGATGAACAACAGTGGGTTGGGAGAGTGTGTTTGAAATTAAAAATGAAGTTAAAGCTGTTTTTAATGTTAGTTATTCAAGGTCATTAATTTGAACTTGATATAACTATTGTTGATGATTGAACGATATCTACAAGTGGATTCTAAAATTGTTAAATTTTAAAATTTGTGAAATTTACTTTTGGGTAGAGTATATGCAGGTAAAAGCTTTGAAAGAGCTAGGTTTCGACTCCTGAGGTTTTTCCGCTTAAGCGTATGCAGATTAGAACCAGATTTCTGATCCTGTTGCTACGGAAAGCCAGGAAGACGTTTCTGAACCTGTAAAAGCCTGCAGATAGAAGATTCCAGACTGCGATCCTAGCTTATCGAAAGGGGGAGTCTGAAGACAGAAGAAGAGAGAGATTGAAGGATGCTTACAGAGAAAGATACTTTGGAGAGAGCGAGAAGACTGATCAAGACGGAAGACTCAATACACTGAATACTCGTCAACATCCAAGGGGGAGTTTGTTAGTGCATATGTCTGTTGACTTCGTCTTGTATCGAGTCATGTAACTAGATAGATAGACCAGGACACGTAGTTCGAGAAAAACAGGAAACAGATTGGAACCAGCCACTTCGCACGAAGTGACCAGTTCCTGTGAACTGGGCCAGTTCGTGCGGACTGGGCCAGGTCGTGTGGTCATGTTCATGCGATCTGGTGTTCCCTATAAATAGAGGGTCTTGGGTCTTCATTTAAAAATTTCTGATTCCGGTAGCGAAGCTCTGCCGAAGTGTCGCCAGCTCGTGTAACGTTGTGAAATCAATACAAACGACAGTTAATCTACTTCTAAGTGCATATCAAGCTGAATGAAGATCAAATCAATTAATTCCGCCTCTGATTTGGTCTAGAACTCTTCTGATCGACTCGTTTAGATCGATTCCTCGATCCTACAATAAAACATCATGTTAGCAAAACTTAAGTGACATTACACACTACAATATATGATTGATTGAACACAATGACTGATTTTTTTTTTTTGAAATATTGAGTGTTCCACTGTTCGGTTGCATTCCATTGCAGGATCATTGGAGATTACATCGCAAATCATGGTGTCGAATCCCCTAACTCCGGTTGGAGGTTAAAGAGACTCGTCAACGCTCCGAATGGCCTTCCTTCTAATCTGCAAAACAAAGCACTGTTAGCCTCGTCACGGAGAGCCCCGAAGGGGGGATCCGTGACCAAGCTCTGGCGTGAGAATAAGTAAACTTGCCTTAGATATAAGATTATTCCGACATGCTGATATCGTCGGAATGTATGGTGTGAATCTTGGATTCCAAATATTCAATGTGGCTTAGAGAATGTTTGGAATTAATGTGCTGCGGAGAGTAAATGCTTGGGCTATTGAATGCATGCCTTGGATGATCATGAGGATGACTTATATATAGAGATAAGTATATCAAGGTGTTGAGATCCTCTGGTCTACCTAACGGTCTTTCATGTGCCAGCCCACACTCCTGACCACATGAATTACGTGTCACCTTCCAGCCGGAGAAACTGCCCTTGCCATTAATGAGGTAAGTACTTACCTCATATTTTGCCAGCTGCCTATTCTCTCTCATCTTGCATGCATTAAATGGCTCTGCAGGGAAGATCAGTGGCAGACCCAGGATTTTTTTTCCATTGGGGTCCATTTTTTGTGGACATGAAACCAACACATTATTAAGGACCAGTTTTAAGAATCAAGTTATCAAATTGTGGTGATTAATAAGTTGCTTGAAACCAAAAACTACCTAAACAACACAACTACTTCACATAACTTTAATATTTTGTTTAAGCCTTTTTTTTAACGCCACTATATGCTAGAAGTCTTATTTGGTAATCAAATGTGAAATGAAATCATTTGGAGACATTAAATTTATCATTTTAAAGAAGCAAATTAGAGGGCCAATGGGTGGTTGTGTTGTTTTAAAACACTAGTTTAATTTTGATGGAAAAAATAAACTAAAAAACAAGAGATGTAAGAATTGAACTTGAGACCTATTTGTTGGAACACGGGGAGTTTTACCACCATATTATCTTTGCTTTTAATACTATGGGGTCCAACTAATTTATTTTATGCGGTCCTTGAAAAATTTAACATACCGGTTCTACTATTTTTTTTAAAAACATTGGGGTGCGTGGACCCCGACCCGCACCATATGGGTCCGCCCTTGGGGAAGATGACATGAAAGGCTTTCTCTTTTCCCGCTTCTTTTATACGCGGCTTATTAGGAATCATAGTTGGGCCTGCTAAAAGAGCCCAATAAGGCTAGCCCAGACACGGAGCCTAGTCAGGGGCCCCTTTCGACAAGTCATCCTTAATTTAGGGTCATGAGTTTTCTGGCACGTGGGCCTCGACTTATTGGTAAGCGGCGCTGCAACTGTATAGTGGGGCCCAGCGAAGCAGTTGCGTCATCCTGATGATGCCCTATTCTATGGCATCTACTTGATCCGACGGCCAGGGGTTTGAAGGCATCTCCACGTGTGTTAAATCAGCGGATACTTTTTGAATTTGTGATAAGACAGTTACTGCCTTTATTGATGGTGCCATTGGAACCCTGAAACCGCTCATTATCCCACCATTCTTCTTCTGTTTTCAGTCATTCTTCTTCCTGATTCTCTCCCCTAAACTCGTAATCCTCCTGATCATGAGTTGAAAAGGCAGGGCTTCCATCCGCTCTATCATCACTCAAGAAGAGTTGGAATCTTTTGTCACCTATTACTGTATTCCACCGGAACTTTCACCATGTCTTCCCGACCCCGATGACCCGACAACCTGTTCGCCGGAAAGGATTGTGATCTACACTCTTTCCTTCTCCTTCTGTAGCGTTCGCTACCCGTTGTCGCCTTTCAAGATGAGTCTTTTGAAGCATTATGGGATCCACTTCTCCAAATTACACCCTTTAGCTTTCTTGAGAATTGTTCACTTTGAGTTGTTCTGTGTTGCCTTTGACGGGGAGCCGTCAGTACCACTGTTCCAGCGATTCTACCGGTTGCGATCTGACGGTGAATTGTTCACCTTTGAAAAAAGAAAGGACAACATTTATCTTCCTTGTTATTCCTTCATGCCAACCTCCACATACCCAAAGAGTGGAAGAACAGGTTTATCTTTATCTCTCCTTCTATGCTATCAGAACCCCTTCCCATAAGAGACCCTGCTGCTGCCATAGAAGATGGCGTCCCTCCCTTTTCGGCTGCCGAAGATGTGTTGTAGAGGTGTATGTATGAGCATTCCAGTCGTGCTTTCAATTTTCCCAAAGGTATCTTGGAAATGGGTGGTTTGAGCCCTTTCTATCCGACTCGTCCCAGGACTTTCAATGGTGGCAGAGGTAAGTTTTCCCTTTGGTGATAGTTTTGACTGAGCTTTGTAGCTTGGAGGTTTCGTACTGCCTGTTTCATTATCTCTGTGTTTATTGCTTTGTATAGAGATGTCTTTGTGGAGTTTGTTACAAGCTGATTGCAGAGGTGTGTCCTACGTTGTTGAAGGTGTGGTGAATCAAGTGTCTTGTCAGCAACCTTTGATTGGAAACGATTGAGTGCTATCAATCTTCCGTTCAACTGTTGAATGTCCTTGAGGGACCTTAGGGATCTCATCTCCACAACCGCTTGCATTTTTTTTCTGGATTTTCTCTAATCCCTCCTTTGGTCACCACTACCCCCAAGAACTTTCCTTTTTCTACCACAAAATAGCACTTCCCTGGATTCAACTTCATGTTGACTTCCTGCATGGTTTTGATGGTTTCTACCACGTCTTCCAGCATGGCGGCCTCCGTGAGGCTCTTAATGACAATGTCGTCCACGTAGACCTCCAGGTTTCGCCCCAATCGGTCCTTGAATAACGTGTTCATAAACCTTTGTTAGGATTCTCCCGCGTTCTTGTGCCCAAATGACATCTTTGTGTAACAAAAGGTCCCCTCGTCCTTTACAAATGTCGTCTTTTCTTCGTCTTCTAGGGACATCTGTATATGGCGGTACCCTTTGTATGCGTCCAAGAAACATTTTAAAGGATATTGAGCCAGCGAGTCCACCTGCACGTCAATCTCTGGAAGGGGGTAACAATCCTTCGGGCATGCCTTGTTCAGGTCTTTGTAGTCCACACACGTTCTCCACCCCCCATCTTTCTTGCTTTCCATGAATGGGTTTATGATCCAGGTAGGGTACTTGACCTCCCTTACAATGCCTGCCCTGAGGAGTTTCCTGGTTTCCTCACACGTTGCTCTCCTCTTATATGGTCCCATACTTCGCTTCTTTTGTTTGACGGGCCTTACCCAACTGTGGGTGTTGAGCCGATGTTCTGTCAAGCTCCGGGGTATGCCACACATGTCCCCATGTTGAAATGCAAAGACGTCTATGTTGAAGAGCAGTAATTTCTTGAGGGCACTTTTACACTTGTCGCTTAAATGTGCCCCCACTCGCACAGCTTGTTCCGGGAACCTTTTATTCAGGACCCATCCTTCTATCCCTTCCTTCTGAGGCTTTTTTCTAGCTCCGCCTTCTGAGACTGATAATACTTCCTCGTAGGCAGATTTTACCCAAGCAAGACCTCTGGGGGTTTGGAATACCAGGGCTCCATGAGGGGTTGAAGCCTGTGCTTGAATGTCTCCAATTTCCGGTCTTCCCAATATTGCATTATATTTTGAGGGAGCCCTAACCACGGTGAATACTAGCTCTACAGTTCTAACTATGTCACCCACTCCTACTGTGAATGAGAGCCTTATCTTCCCTAAAGGGTGTGAGATGCTATTGTTAAAGCCTACTAGGGGTATGGAGCCCTCCTCCAGTTTGTCCCTTATGTCTCTCTCAAATATGAGTAAACAATGTTCATATATTACTTCTACCCCATTTCCCCCGACTACGTGTATTCGAGCAACTCTATGTCTTGTAATTTTAGTTGAAATATTGAGGGGGAGCCTCTGGACCTCGTGCTCCTCCAGGTGGGGCATGAGTATGGGGGCTCTCATACAATCTGGGGGTCCCAGCACTCTGGCCTTGACACTCCGAGTCGAATCATACTCCTCTCTTCTTCTAGTCATGTCTACGTAACCCCTTTTCGGTTCTTCCATCTTTGTATCCTTCCCCTTTCTGTCCCCTCCCTCTTTTATTTCTTTTATCAAATAGACATCTACGTTGTTTAAAACTGCCAGTTCAATCTCTCTCTTTCAGTATATGCAATTTTCTGTCTTATGACCAAACCCCTTATGGAATTCACAATAATCATTCGGATAGGCCTTTGGTCCAGGATTGAGGGGAGGGGGTCTTGGGAAAGAGTTGTTGACTCTTTCAGTGGCCAATATTTCACTCGGTGTCTTGGTCAAGGGGGTAAAACTCTCATAGTAAGGGGCAGGTCTCCTTCCTCGGGGCTTATATGGGGAAAAAGTGGGTCTAGACCACCTGTCATGTTGTGTTTTATCATAAAGAGGTCTCTTAGAGTAAAGATTACCTTTTTCTTGTAGTCGGGGGCGGGATTGATCCTCCGAGGACCAGCGTCCAACTCCTTGGTTTTGCTGCTGGTGTCTTTTCCCCTGACGAAAGCCCTAACCTTGTCCATGAGGCCATCAAATGTCTCGGGGAACTCCTCCCCCAACTTCTTACATAGTTGAGTATGATTTAATCCATTGATGAAGCTGCCTATCTTCATTGCCTCGGGGACTCCCTTTATGTTCATGTTTTCCTTGATGAACCTTTCCATGTATTGATCCACCCGTTCATTGTCCTTTTGACGGATATGCATGATCTCGTTGGGGTTCTTTGTTGGTTGAAATTCCTGAGGAATTTCTCGCATAGATCCTCGTAGTTATCTATGCTTCCTGCTGGAAGACTATCAAACCAAAAGCCGGCCCCTTCAGTCATTGTTTGCACAAACATGTGACACCAGGTAGGCATGGACCATCTGCCTACCTGACCAGCTCCCCTGAAAGCGTGGAGATGGTCCTTTGGATCCTTGGTTCCGTCATACTTGTCTAGGTTATGGGATGGGTTAAGCTTTGGAGCCAAAGGTGCCTCAGCAATTCTCCTATGGAACTTTGAGACCTCTGCAAGGTCTTTGGGCAGATAGGGCTTATCTAACATGTTGCTACCCTCACCTCCATCATCCTTATGGTTTCTTTTGTCATCTCCTTTGTCTTTCATTATCGCAGCCTTTTCTTCAGGAGACATTTGTTTGAATACCGCCATGAAAGTTTCCAAAGGGTTTGGGTTGGTACCCCCGTCGTGGGAAGAAATGTTACCTTCATTTTGTGGTATGTCGAAGAGGAGCCTTGATCGCAAGCTTTCCAACCTTTCCATTCTTTCTAAATCGTCTAGTTGTTTTCGTAGTCCGTCCTTGTGTTTGGACACACATTCTGGTGTGATATCGCTTTTTTTGGACGGTGGTTCTGTGGCGTTGATGGCTTCATACTAGCCGGTGATATCTGTGACACTAACTGGTCCCTCAGTTGTCTGAGTTACCTTCGTAATCTTAGAGTTAGGAGGTGGTGGGGTCGTCATCTTGTGGATCGTTTTTCAAAGAAAAGAAAAACCCCTCACAGCGTGAATGTTCTTATTGGGATATCTCTATTGACAGAGATCCCACGGATGGCGCCAATGTCGAATCCCCTAACTCCGGTTGGAGGTTAAAGAGACTCGTCAACGCTCCGAATGGCCTTCCTTCTAATCTGCAAAACAAAGCACCATTAGCCTCGTCACGGAGGGCCCCGGAGGGGGGATCCGTGACCAAGATCCGACGTGAGAATAAGTAAACTTGCCGGAGATATAAGATTATTCTGATGTGCTGATGTCATCGGAATGTATGGTGTGAATCTTGGATTCCAAGTATTCAATGTGGTTTAGAGAATGTTTGGAATTAATGTGTTGCGGAGAGTAAATGCTTAGGCTATTGAATGCATACCTTGGATGATCATGATGATAGCTTATATATAGAGATAAGCATATCAAGCTGTTGAGATCCTCTGGTCGACCTAACGGTCTTCCATGTGCCAGCCCACACTCCTGACCACGCGAATTATGTATCACCTTCCAGCCGGAGAAACGACCCTTGCCATTAATGAGGTAAGTACTTACCGGAGAAACGACCCTTGCCATTAAGTACTTACCATCTTTGTTCAACAAAATATGTATTTTGGGACATTTCACGTTATAACATCTAGTTTTCAAACAGTTTAACCAGTAAAGTCAATATACTTGTTTCTTTCTGTAACAAAGTTGTTCACTTTCTCTGCCTATAGTTGCAAAAGGATTCAAGCAAGCGACATGAAAATGGGACATAATCAAATAAAACTTCACAAGTCGATTAGCATGGAAAAAACAGTGTTAATATGTCTGAACACTTAGTATCTCAACATTAGGTTTTTTTTAGAGTAAACTGCCATTTTGGTCCCTGTGGTTTGGGCACTTTTGCCATTTTAGTCCAAATCTCAAACTTTTTACATCTGGGTCCCTGTGGTTTGCATTTTGTTGCCATTTTAGTCCAAAACCCAAAAACCCTCTATTTTGACTGTTGAAAGCTGATTATTTTTTCCTTTAGTGCAGGGGCATTTTGGTCATTTTTAAATACAATTCCTTTTGTGCAACCAGCATATCAAAACCCAGATGTTCATCTTCATCATCGAATTCAACCTGCACACACACACTCTCTCTTTCTCTCTCCAAACACCCATCTCTCTCTCCTCTCTGTCGAACACCACCACCACCACCACCGTGAACTCCACCACCGCCACCACCACCACCACAAACTGCCAGAGCCCACCCCAGCCCGACTCAGCTCGTTTACATCCCTAAATTGACTTGTATACACCGAATTCAACAAGTATGGAGTCTAATTCCTATTTTATCCAACAAAAATTCAATCAAAACACATCATATTAACCACAAACATTATCGGAAGAGCAGAATCAGTCACCTGAAACTTCCCAAGCCGTCGCTTAAAAGGGTGGGAGTGGTGGCCATAGAGAGGAGATGAAGGTGGGGTCGGATTTGGTGGTTATTCGGCGGCAATGGTGGTCACAGATGGCGGTGGTAGCCATGGTTGTGGTGGTGTTTGTTACAGAGTGAGAGAGAGATGGCGGCAACTAACTCCGATCACAATCAAACAGATGCCATCCGTACAGCAAAAAACCTCTCCAACAATGGCGGCAACTAACTCCGATCACAATCAAACAGATGCCGCCGTTAAAGACATTCGGATCTCTCGTATTTCATCGTCAATTCGCGTCATACCGGACTTCCCTAAGCCAGGTACACACCGTAAACCTTTAACTGTTCGATTTAGGTTTTCAATTGCTCACGTCACGAGAGTATTGAACTTTTAACTGATCGATTTAGGTCTCAGTTGCTGTTGATTTATTTGGGGTTTTATGTTGTTTATAGAGAGAGAAGAGAGAGAGAAGAGAGAGAGTCAGTTAGGGTTTTATTTGGGGATGATGATGATTTATTTGGGGAAGATGAAGATGATTATTTGGACTTGTTGTTGTTTATAGAGAGAGAAGAGAGAGAGGCAGTTGTATTTAATTTACTTTTTTAATTAAGAAAATGTTAAATGAAAAGCAAAATGACCAAAATGCCCCTGAACTAAAAGACAAAATAGGAGGTTGCAACAGTAAAAAAATGGGGTTTTTGAGATTTTGGACTAAAATGGCAACAAAAAGCAAACCACAGGGACCCAGATGTAAAAAGTTTGAGATTTGGACTAAAATGGCAAAAGTGCCCAAACCACAGGGACCAAAATGACAGTTTACTATTTTTTTTATCTTCTATAGTTTAAAAATAATTTGTGGCTAGAGATTATGTGATAACCATGAAAGAATGTGATTATTCTGTTGCAAGCTCGCATGGAGATTGCATTGTACGATCATAGGGGTAAAAAATTAGGCGACAACTGTTTGGTGGTTGGATAATATGAGTAACATCTAAAATTTTAATAAAGGTGGTATTTTTTGAAGAGCAAAATGGTAAATAAAATATTGAGGAACCCATGGCAATACTTGGCAATCCTTGATCGAAAAGAAAAGCAACTTCACAACAAAGTTACATGACAAGTAAAGGTTCAATGGAAGCACAAAGTTAGATCAGAAGCTAGTTGAGAATCAGAAGAGGAGATGACAGAGTCCTACCCACATTTGTCTGTAATATAACACGCTTCAAAGACAAAACTTAGTGTAAAGGGATAGACTTGTAACATCTCAAATTTTAATATATTTGGTATTGTTGGAAAGACCACATTTAGAAAAAGGCTTGTTAAGGTCCATAAGGGCATGATAGTAAATTGATAACCAAATCCAAAGATGGATAGGGATCTTCAGCCACCATCCTCACTTTGTTGCATCATTTCACTTTGAGAAGTTTTAGATAGAGAAAGAGGTTATGTTGAGAAACATTATTTCCAAGCTCACAAACTCGAACAGTTATCGGTTTTCATTTAGAAAAAGGCTTTTTAAGGCCCAAGGTGCACGGTGTAGGGCAAGCTAGTATCCATGATTGTTTACAAGTTAGTTTTGAGAATTAAAGAGGTGTAAACGAGTTGTTTTGATTATATATGATTTACACATGGTTCCAAAGTAAGGTTTCATAAAAAACTTATGTAAAATGAAAGTCATGATGCATCAAATTATGATAAACGCCCATTTCGATGTATTCGTAAGCATAAAGTTTGCATCTTGATGTGTGTATAAGTTCGCATAGACTGCATTGATAATCGCCATCATTCGCACCGACTAGGGGTCCTGAGAAGAATTGTAAGTTTCCGTATCTCAAGCATATTTCAAATAGATATTCGGATAGATAGCATATTTTGGATGGATAACATAATTTGTATGGCCGGCATAATTTATACAAAGTATAATTCGTGTGCGGGCTCATACGAAAAAGGCACATTTCGTATAAAGCATAATTTGCATGATGGGCTTATACAAAAAGGCATATTTTGTATAAAGCATAATTCGAATGATGGGCTCATACGGAAAAGATATATTTCGTATAAGGTGTGATTCGTATGTTGGGCTCATAGGAAAAAAACTTATTTCATATAAGGTATGATTCGTATGATGGGCTCATACGAAAAAAACATGTTTCATATGAATAGTATATTTTGTATGGCACAGACTTCGTATGAACGCTTACGCAAAGAAACTGACTGTTCACATATAAACCCTTGACCTAGTGACTTAGAGTCCAACCATGGGTTTAAAGTTGTAAAGTCCATAGTCTACATAGTTGTTTTTCACAGATGAGTTTCTAGAACCCCTCTTTAGATTATTTTAGGGTGGTGTGCATACCCGACTGATGTTTTGAAAGTAAAAAAATATGTTTTGTAATAAAATGAACGATTATAGAAAAAAGAACGGGTACCAGATTCTAGCCATAGCATGACCAGAAACGCTTTCAGATAATATCATGTTATGCTGAATTGCAATCCTGACATGTGTAATGAATGTTAATGTATTGTTAGAAGCAAATATTAAAGTTTAATGTTTTTTTTAAAAGTCAATGCATTGTTGAAATTTGCTATATCCTTAACATAAGGATGAATGAGAATGTGTTTTATGGCCTAGTACCTTGTTCCCAAGGAATCATGGACTGCCATAAGCATGCTAAGGGGACAGTGCCTTTCTGGTTTGTCAGGTAATCAGTTATACAACTAGGTAATGGATCTTGTAGTGAAGGTTACTGACATGCTTAGATAGTAAAAATAAAGTTGACACGGAACACAACCGAGTTTTAGGGATAAAAACACTAATGCTAACTGCACACGTTCTAGGCAAATGCACCTATCAGGAAAACACTAATAAAGTTGACACGGAACACAACCGAGTATAGCCTAGGTAAGTACCCAAGTATCAATCTGTGGACAATAAAATCTATTAACTTATCTCTTTCGTAATATCTAACCTAAGTAACTTTTTGTAATCAGGAAAACACTAAACAACCTATTTGATTAAGTTTAGAAAACAGTGATAAAAAGATAACCAGTTAGGTTCAGAATAATCTTATTACTTTTGCAAAAAAAAAAAAATAGTTGAGTATGGTTCTTATTTAAAGCCCGTCATAGTTGACACCAGTAACGAGGGTGTAGTGTTAAAAATCTAGAGCCCCCTCGAGTTAGCCTCATGTCCCCAAACAACCAGGCTATAGATGTTTTGGTCAAAAATCTGTTTAAGGATAATGTAACCAAAATTGTTTGTGAGGTAGAGTGTTTAATCGAATGAAACAAATAATGAGCGATAAATAAAGCTAATGCACAATGATTTGTGGGAGGAAAAGCACTTGATCACTAGTAGATCGCCGGCACAAAAACCTCGGGTGGTGAAAACTATCGACCACCAACTATATTGAACAATGAAAACGATTACAACTTCGGATGTTGCTCAAGTGTGGTACAATGATTGATTGCAAAGTGTGTTTGTAAGCTTCTGCTCGTAGTGTGTGTATGAGAAAGTGAGAATATATCTAATAACACTTGATCAACCCCTTTAAAATTAAAGATAACAAGAAATGCGAAAATCATGCTACTCCACGTTCATTCTCCATGACCATTATGGAATAAGCACGTGCAGCTCCCTCAACGAATTCTTAACGAGATTCCAGCTTACACTCGGTCTAGCACGTCGCTATCCTGCATATAAACATAATAAAACATCGAGAACAATTGTTAGAAACTATAAGAAATAATAAGGATCCTTGATCCTCTGAGTCCCTGTACTATCCGCTAAGGAAAACTTATCCAGATGACGCCTCAGAATATGGGATCCATTATAATTAAAATCTAGCCCCTAACAATTGCCCCCAATATAGCGGTTGTGATAGAAAATCATAGCTATCGTATTTCCATTGTAATCGAACTAGTCGTTGCACATCCTAACTAGCTGTTACAACTTCTGAAATATGATACATATGCTAGTACACTAAATTTGTATGGTCACTAATGCTTTTGTGTTGACATGTTACTTTAATATATATTGCAGGAGCATGATGATGATGCGTTGAAAAGAAATCTAGTATGGTGGACTAGAAACGCACTTAGTTTAAATTTAGGAATAATGGACTTTTACTAAACCGTTGACCAGGAACAGTCCCAACTTCAAAAATAACCGGT
Organism: Helianthus tuberosus; assembly: GCA_030545235.1. Lineage (NCBI taxonomy): Eukaryota > Viridiplantae > Streptophyta > Magnoliopsida > Asterales > Asteraceae > Helianthus > Helianthus tuberosus. The sequence continues at coordinate 127,485,043 of CM060416.1, forward strand.
GGTGGTCCCAACTTTTCACATATTGTAAACCAATGGACTTTTACTAAACCGAAAATGATAAAGGGACAAAAAGAAATTAAGGTTCTGTTAGTAAAGGTCCATTGGTTTACAATATGTGAAAAGGTGGGACCACCACTGGTTATTTTTTAAGTTAGGACCGTTGTCGGCTAACGACTAATAGTTGAGATTATTGTAATCCATTATTCCTTAAATTTGTGTTTTGTTGTTTAATTTATTATGCCCAATTGTTGTATTTTCCTTCTTGAACAATGTATTCCCTATAGCAAGAAATGAAAATTCGTTACTTTAATTACTGGCACGAATAGTCGTTATGAAGTCTTATGCAATCTCATTTTCGTCTCGCTCTGATGTTTCCGCCATCGTTTGGGTGATAACATGCACAAGTTCTACAATGAAAAGCTATACTAGTATCTCTCAACAAACGAAAAATATACAAAGGCTCAACACTCACCTAAACGGAAGGATTATTGGGTTACCGATATGTACTAATGCATATAACTATTGAACTTTCTTTACTAACTATGGCATTTCTTTTACACATTTTAAAAACTCGACTCATATCAGAAAACTCTATCCTAAAACTTACAATCAAAATCAAGCTCGAAAGTACATGACTCAAAACATCGCATTGTCTCATGTTTTACATTTTATGACTTACAATGGTCAAAAAGTTAAATATAAGTTTCGATAATTTCAAATTTTAAATATTTCTAAGTGACAATTCCTTATCCGCACACTTAAGATGTACATTGCCCCCAATGTACAAAACAAAAGCAAAGATAAAGGAATTGGAAACTTCTCTGTTATTGTGAAATGAGAAACGACATTTAAAATTTTCCGCATTGTCTTGCACAATCCGCTTCTTGGATTTCTTGACCAACCCAAACCTACTAACAAAACTCAAAACATATTTTTGTATGCAAACAAGATTGGCGAAATTAGGGTATGATTTCTTAATGGGTAAGTATAATTTCTGAATTAGGGTATAATTATGAGACTGCTATATGGTTTAAAGAAGTTTCACTATTGAGACATTCTAGTAAAGACTGTGTTATATAATTTCTGAATGGGTTTGATTTTTAGTATGTTTTCGTCGCATTTCTCAGTCATATATCCGGTTGAAAAATCTTGTCCCCTAGTCGGCCCATAATCCGTTGGGTATTTAGCTGTTAGGTATCGGGCATACTCGTGAATATCGAGTATACTCCTTAGTGTTTTAAAAAAACACCCGTTGGGATTTTCATGTACATGTATCATTTTACTTTCTTTTATAATTCTATGATTTTAAAATACGTACAACATATTAAATTATAAGAAATAGCATACATATCATCATCATAAATATATAATATCATCATAAATATATAATGTAAATATATTATAATTTTAATCTCAAAAAAATTGTATTTCGTACCAAATACATATAAATAAAGTCATCAAAATATATATTCGAAAGAAAAGGCTATTGTCTTTTAGTCATTTTGCGATTGTTAGGGGAGGGGGGTGGTTCACTAGTGATAGTTTCTATCACTCCCACTATCCAATCAAATCATGCCATGTCATCACCCAATATTCTATCACTAGTGATAGAAATGTAGGGGGGTGGTTCACTAGTGATGGAATTCTATCACTCCCAATTTTTTTTAATTTTCATTTTAAAATTAGAAATTAACAATAAAACACTAAAATTAAAAATTTCATTAAACTTAAAAAATAAATTACATAGCAAAATAAAAAAACAACTAACATTGGAAAAAAAACTAAACGGGTGGCATCTCCCAACCCCACTTTGCGCAAATCTCGCGCTTTTGTTGAATGACAATTGACTTAAACGGTTCGTCGAGATAGTTGTGCTTTTCACACAAGATTTTTAAATCATTTTGTCTTTCAATCGTCTTCAAGTGATCCTTGTACGCCTGCTCGCGTTCAACTTTTAGGGACATAATTGTTTCTTTTCTTTGTTCGGCCTTCTTGAATTGGGTCATTTTCTCCTCTTCGATTCTGAAGATCGACTCCGCCACCGCTTCCTTCCCTTTGCTTGACGATTCACCACTTCTCCTGCGTCGTGGCCTTGTAGGTGTAACTTCTTCAACGGGGTCGTTAACGGGTTGATCGGGTTCGTCAAGGGGGTCGTCGTTTAAGTTCATTTGGGGCAAGTTATCCGACGCGGAAGTCGTTTAAGTTCATTTGGGGCAAGTTATCCGACGCGGAAGTTGTGGTTCACGATACGCGGTTGCAAAATGATGGAGAATTGTGTTGTCTTCTAGTAGTGGGTCGAGTTGGTGGGGTTGGGTTTGATACGTTTGGGGTTGAAATTGGTGAGGTTGAAACGGTGGGACGAACGGTTGGTTTTGATACGTTTGCGATTGAAATGGTGGATATTGTTGGGTTTGAAAGGGTGGATATTGTTGGGTATGAAAGGGTGGGACTTGGTCGGGTTCGTCTTGCAACCTAAAGCGCGTCGGCTCGCCAAGATTTGCTCGAACCTTGGGTCTTACGGGATTTTTCTTCGTACCCGAACCTCTTTTTTTCGAACCCCCACCTCTCTTGCTTGAACCTTCCATGTTTCTTGTAAAAATATTTTTTGAAATCAAATGGAGAATTATAGGATTTTTTGAAGTGAGTTGGATAAATTTTGCTATGAAATGTATTGGGTAAAATAGATTTATATAAACTTTCAAAAAAAAAAAAAACCCAACGAAAGGGTGGATATTGTTGGGTATGAAAGGGTGGGACTTGGTCGGGTTCGTCTTGCAACCTAAAGCGCGTCGGCTCGCCAAGATTCGCTCGAACCTTGGGTCTTACGGGATTTTTCTTCGTACCCGAACCTCTTTTTTTCGAACCCCCACCTCTCTTGCTTGAACCTTCCATGTTTCTTGTAAAAATATTTTTTGAAATCAAATGGAGAATTATAGGATTTTTTGAAGTGAGTTGGATAAATTTTGCTATGAAATGTATTGGGTAAAATAGATTTATATAAACTTTCAAAAAAAAAAAAACCCAACGGTCATTCCCCCCCCCCCCCCCCCAACGGTCACCCATCAACGTTCCATTTTTTATTTCCAACGCGTTATGTTTTGCACGAGTGATGAAAGGGGCGGCAGCGGTGTAGCGTGATTGTTTCACGCTTGATCGGGGTGGTATAACGGACCACCCCGTGTGGCCTTAATAGACTTTTTAACATCCGTTAACGTCAAATGTGTTATCCGTGACTCAACAGTAAAAACTAAAAAAACAAGTATCTAACTTCTCAACCCAATCGATCAAGTAGCATCTACTAAAATTCTAATATAAACATATACCACTATTTCTTACCTAAAGTTTACTTTGTGACGTTGGGTGAGTATATTTTACATTTCGGGCTTATAGCTCAGTGGTTATGGAAATGAGGGAAGACTCTTGACCGAAAGGTCTTGAGTTCGATTCCTGATCCACTCGGGTTTTACCGGCTTTGCATTGTCGTGCCTTCGGGCGGGTGCAGGGTCGGGTTTTCCCCGGAATTGGTGGCATGGTGGGTTAGGGGCTCCGTGCGTGCAGGTTGGGCTGCCGCGGACTACCTTTCAGCCAATGAGTGCCGCATACGGAGTACCCAACGATTCTTATGTTGGACGTTAAAAAAAAAGTATATTTTACATTTCACATTCAATTTATAAAAACTCAAATACTCCCTCATTTATCATCAATCAGATTGCACCAAGTGTCAACATCTAAATGCTACTCCTCAAGATACCTTATGACAACCATCCTATCCGATCACACACTCCACCTTATAAATACCCATACCCAAATTCATCCACCCATATATTTGTGAACCTTTTCTCACTTTCTCTATTCTCTTGAAACCAAATCATAATCCTCAAAAAAAAAATGGAACCTCAACACGATTTTAGTGAATTAATCCCGGGTTTGCCCGATGAAATCGCACTCGAGTGCTTGACTCGTCTGCACTACGGCTCTCACTCGGTCGCCTCCGACGTCTGTCGTCGGTGGCGACAGCTATTACAAGACCGAGAATTCTATTACCACCGGCAAAAAACCGGGTTCACCCGGAAATCAGCTTGTTTTGTTCAGTCGGGTCCGGCTCAGTCAGAACCGGGTCTGGCGGATGCTAAACCGGAAAAGCAGCCGAAATACTCGTTTACAATGTTTGACCCGGTTCAGGGAGTTTGGGATAAAATAGACCCGGTTCCTAAGTACCCGGATGGGTTACCTTTATTTTGCCAGGTGGCAAGTTGTGAAGGGAAATTAATAGTGATGGGTGGGTGGGACCCGGCGAGTTGGGAACCGTTACGCGATGTGTTTGTTTACGAGTTCACAACTCGGAAGTGGACTCAGCGGGTTGATATGCCGTCGACTCGGTCGTTTTTCGCTTCTAGTGCGTACAATGGGAATGTTTATGTGGCGGGTGGACATGATGAGAATAAGAACGCGCTTAGGAGTGCGTGGGTGTATGATATTTTTGGTGACAAGTGGACCGAGTTGAGTCCGATGAGTGAGGAGCGAGACGAGTGCGAAGGAGTGGTTGTCGGGTCAGAGTTTTGTGTTGTAAGTGGGTACGATACGGACACTCAAGGACGGTTTAAAAACAGCACGGATGTTCTTGATATGAAAACCGGAACATGGCGACGTGTTGAGGGCGTGTGGGGGTCGAGTCGGTGTCCGAGGTCGTGTTTGGCCGTTGGGCAAAATGGTAATTTCACTTCTTGGGATGGGTACGAACCCGCAGTTCAAGTAGGGACATGTGGGGTTGATCTTGGGGATCGGGTTGTGGTAACCGGGTCAGGTTACCAAGGTGGAGCACAAGCGGTTTTTGTCGTGGAAAAAACCGACCAAGGGCAAAATGGTAAATTTACAAAAGTCGACATTCCCTATGAGTTTTCTGGGTTTGTCCAATCGGGTTGCCTCGTCGAGATTTAATATTGTATTTATTTTTGCGGTTGGCTTTTCTTACGTAAGATTAAAGTACTGTCATGTGTCAGAGCATGATTGAGAGTTTAGAATGTCATATAGAACATATCAACCATATTATGTACATATTGTAAAGTTATATGGTGTGAAGGGGCAACTCGATTATTATCTTAGTACAAAAATTTATTAAAAAGCGGCTTTAGCTTTAATGAAGAAGAACTTTTTGTCAAAAAATGACTATCTGGCTGTCCTATAAAATTGGATCTCCAACTAGGTGTGTAGATATTTCTACCTTGAGTGGCTTTTAAGTTTATGAAAAGCCAAGATATCCAAAAATATGAAAAGAAACAAGTTGCCTTGCAATATCTTTGTCTCGCATTATAAATTTAGATTAGACACAGTATTATATTATCATGCCGTTGACGTGAAGAACGACTATAAGATTAAGTTGTGCGAAACGACATGTAGGGTCCGCTAACAGGGTATATCGAACTCAAGTCAATATCATAACATATCATAAATCACGCGATGTCTGTCATGGTATATAGAGAGAGCTAGAGAAAGCAGATGTTGCCACTTTCCTTTTATATAGAGAATATGCCGGTGGCGTGTCCTAAACCTAATAGGCAAGCCTTGACTTAGGTTTTCTAAAATCGGGCCAACGTGGATTGGATCGTGTCGAATTAGGTTCAATATGTAGATATCTCATCAATGAGTAACATATTTTTGACTTATTATGTAATTTGAATACTCCAAATGACTTTATCATGTAGTTTAAGTTGATTGAAATAAACTAATAGCCAAACTTTTTAACCCTAATCAACTGATTGCATATAAAAAGAAACATGCCCAAATCACATCAATATGGATTTAAAAATCATGACATACCATTTAACTAAAAGGTAAGTTTAATCATTATGGATTTAAAAATCATGACATACTATTTAACTAAAAGGTAAGTTTAAATTTGTAAGAGTAGAGTTATAAGTTGTTTGTAGTTTACAACTAGAAGAGAGATTTTTTAATAATCTTGGGGACTCTTCCACCCAAAAGGAGACATAAAATAAGACAGAACCAACCAAAAAATACTTATTTTTTAATCATTTCAGTTTTAAACAAAATTTCTATCGAAATAAAGATAAACATAATAAAATAAACTAAAAAACAGCATTACTATAAGAATAAAAACAAATTCTGTGATTAAAACAAAATTCACCTAAATTAGGTTATACAATAAGGGTTAGGTTTACTCAGGCAATTACTCATCAAGTCATAGGTCGCGATTACGATTGACAAATATATTACTTAAGTAGTCGGGTTCATGTCTAGACATGCACAAGTTTACTGTCCCTCAAGTGTCCCAACTGCCTCCTTAACAAGTCTTTGTGCTTCCTCTCTCCGCCTAGCAAACAAAACATACCGATAAAGTCACAAAAGACTTTCCATTCTAAAAACTTAATATACAGTTAAGGTGGGGTTGAGATGGGTTAGTTTGGCCCGCAATAACTTTTGGCAATTAAAAAAATAAACGTATGAATCATTAATGTGTGAGTTATGATTATAAAAGGTGATGTTGCATGTAGGGGTCATCCAACTTACATTACTTTTGTACTAAGGTAACCCTTAATTTTGAAATTGATTTTTAGCCTACCCAAATAGTGTTCGCAGTTCGGTATCATTTACTCCAAAAACTGCCAAAAAAAATGACGGAACGCTTTTACAGTTTTTGAAAAATCAAATATACCCGTGGTTACCTCTTCTATTCTGTAAAGTAAAAAAAACAGTTGATTGGTCAAAAACTTTAGGGATGTTTCATTTTCCAACATGTTTTTAACCAGTTTCAATATACGGGTGACCTAGAGAATAAATGCCCCTAAATACATTATGCCTTGGAAACACTATAGGGTAAATTACAAATTTTTCATTTCTGTTTATACCCAATTTCACTCACTGTCCTTTGGGGTTAAAATTGATGGGATTTGTACCTTATGTTTCATAATCTTACACGTTACGTGCTTTGTCCCTAACCAAGTTAATTTGTATTGTTAAATCTGGTCACCCAAGGGTATTTTAGTCTTTTTACCCATTTATTTAATATTATATAAAAATGAAAACAAAATATTTAAAAAAAATATTATTATATATACACATAGGATAAAAGACTAAAATACCCTCATATGCATTGCACATGACTTAACGATAAAATTTAACTTGGTTAGGGGCAAAGGATGTAACGTGCAAGATTTTGAAACATACAAATCCCATCAATTTTAACGCCAAAGGATGCCGAGTGAAACTGGGTATGAACATAAAGGACAAAATTTGTAATTTACCCAAAACTACATTATTAGTTTATTACGCTAACAAACTAATTATCTGAATAACATGTTTTTATACACTAAAAATAGACTTCATGTGACTTTCAACTCATTTGATGGTTCCCTTTTTAGCAAAATTTCTAGATTTCACTCATTTGACCCGTTTGAGATAGAACAAATTCAAGCGGGGCCCATCAACACATACCTTTTAATATCGTCCACAGCTTGCTTACGTCTTTGTATCTGAAGTTCGAGTATGTGAATGAGTGTCGCTCTAGCCTGAAAAGTGTTTTATTTAAGGTCGAGTAATTAGAACTTGAAATGATAACAAATATAAAAACTAAAATTATTGGAGAGAGAGTTACATACCTGATGTGGACGTAATGAATTGAGAAGGTGATGCAAATTTTTGAATATAAGGGAAATGTCTTCAACTCTCCTTGCGTATTGCGATGGCCTCGCTATTAAAACATCCGCAAGCTCTAAAATATGCAGCTGAAGCTCCCTGTTTAGCGACCGCAATTCCTTCTTGAAATCTAGAACATATGAGTCAGACATTAAGATGTGTCCAACATTGAATGTTGTTGCTAATATGATATTAAAAAATCAACATGAAATGAAAGTATCGCATACCAAGATTTGGGCCTTTTGGGTACAATTGACGAACACCCTGATCTTCTAAACTTGGCAATATATCATCGGTCTACAAATTAAATTAATAATAAACTGTTTAACATGCATGAAGAAGATGAACAAAGAACAAGAAAAATGAGATAGTAACGTTTCATAATAATTGTAACTTTGACTATCATCGGTCTACAAATTAAATTAATAATAAACTGTTTAACATGCATGAAGGAGATGAACAAAGAACAAGAAAAATGAGACAGTAACGTTTCATAATAATTGTAACTTTGACAAAACAAAACAAATAGATTACGACAACTGTGAGTGTGGGTGGGGGGCCTTAAGAAAATTAGTGTATTTTGTAGGCAAAAATCCAAATCGCCCCCTTTAAAAGTTCGGTTAAACCCCCGATCGCCCCTCCAGAAAATAAATTTTTGGATCCGCCACTTGCTGTGATTCTTGGTTTTAAAAAGAGAGCCTAAGGCGCGAGGTGCTCTAGAAAACGCATCAGAGGCTTAAAGCGACGCCTCATGTACTTATGGGCATAGTTGTCAATAGCGAATAGTGAACAATAGCGACAAGCTACCTATATGTTACGTAGCGATAGCGATGAAATAGCTAGCGCTATTTCATGTTTAGCGATACACTAGAAGGAAATTCAAGGAAACATTTTATACGTATGTTCTATAAAAAAATAATTAAAATTACGAAAATCTTGCTATTTGTTGCTAAATCCTATATGCTATATAGCGCCATCAATCCGCTTTGCTACGTACCGCGCTATAGCGCTCGCTACGGGCGATATTGACATCTATGCTTACAGGTCAAAATTAGGACTTGTAGGAGGGTGAGTGGGTGACATGTAGAAACAACCAAAGAAATGAAAAAATAGTGAAAGGTTTACTTGATAAAGAGATTAGTATGTAAAACAAAAGAGAGAGACGCAACTTTTGGGACCTAAATGACGCGGAGTGCCTCCCGCTTTTTTAAACCAGATTGCTATTACAAAAATAAAGAATTACGAAAATGTACTTTTACAATCTATAAAGGGCTTGGGTAACATGTTTCCAAAAAGTCAATGCACATTTAATTGTCCCTTTGGTAAGGTTTGCCCTCACGTTACCCACCATATACCCGACTCCATGAGTGGAATATTACTGGGTATGTTTGTTTGTTTGTAATGTGCATATAAGCGGCCATGAAAGGCTTGATGCAACAATACAAGCATGAAAGCATGTCAAGTATTATTCATCAGAACTAAACTCTATGTGATCAAACATTCAAATCATAATGTACAACGAAGAATGGGTTATTTGAATATGTATACGACATGGTTTAAAAAGGCCATAACGTACAACGAAGAATGGGTCATTTGAAAAAGTATATGACATGGTTTACAATCTATAAAGGGCTTGGGTAACATGTTTCCAAAAAGTCAATGCACATTTAATAGTTCCTTTGGTAAGGTTTGCCCTCACGTTACCCACCATATACCCGACTCCATGAGTGGAATATTACTGGGTATTTTGTTTGTTTGTTTGCAATGTGCATATAAGCGGCAATGAAAGGCTTGATGCAACAATACAAGCATGAAAGCATGTCAGGTATTATTCATCAGAACTAAACATATGTGATCAAACATTCAAATCATAACGTACAACGAAGAATGGGTTATTTGAATAAGTATTCGACATGGTTTAAAAAGGCCATAACGTACAACGAAGAATGGGTTATTTGAATAAGTATACGATATGGTTTAAAAGGGCTTTCTGAGGCACGCCTCGAGGCTTAAGCCTCACCAAACCTTGTAAAACTTGCCTATTTTTTAATTTTCTCAACTTTTTTTTGACCCATGTAGTGCTTAGTGGACTTAATTGGCAGGCTAACCCAACAATGGTTTAGAGGCCCAGTGTAGTAAATAGGTAAAAAAGAACATTGAAACCTTGTCCTCATCAACAACACAGACGCAAGTCTTCTCTCAATCTCCGACTAGATCTTCTCCCAATTCAGGTAACGTTGTGTATGCGTCATCCCTAAACAACGTTGATGACGGGCTAAATTTGGTTGATGAAAACATTGAGGATGATGCGAAGGAAACGAATTTTATAATAATTAAATGTCATAACATTACAAATTAGGTTGTTGAACTATTTTTGTGCTTAAATTTTGATAGTCTGTAATATTTATGATTTTGTTTTATATTAAACTGTGATTTTATGAAATATACGTAGTTTTAGTAATGTCTCGAGGCTTACGCCTCGTGACGCTAACGGAAAACGCATCGAGGCTCGTTTCCGTTCTTTTAAACCTTGGTATATGGGCATGTTATAATCAAGAAACTTACAGTGTAACTGGAACCATATAGCAGGTAAGTCCCTTGAATAGGAGGAGGAGGTTCTGGAGCAGAGGTTAGGTCTCTTCCGTAATCCGTGTACAGCCTGTAATATGGCGGTGGAGGTGGATAAGTTGCCGTTGCCATTTACAATAGCTTTTCCTGTAACAGCAATATCGTTAAAAACTCAGAATCAGATGACTTGTAAACAAAGAAACAATGATAACTTTTTACACACACTGAAACTGATTCGTCTATTTTCTTTTGAATTGCGGTAGTTCTTGATTGTTATGATCCCATACGTTTTTCCTCCTGTTATTGTATGTTTGCATTTGAGATTTAATTGGAAAAAAAAAATTGAAGAACAATTTGTTTTACATTCCGTAGTTTCCAGTTTATTTATTTATTTAGTTCTTGAAGGAGATTGCCAATCTCGAATTTGGCTCTATCATGTGTGTTTATGGGTATTAATGGAACCACAAACACCAAATGAAAACGAAGACGATTAAAACTAATCAAGAGACTTTGAACTGAAGATATGAAGGTTTTTTGGGAATGACTAATGTGTGATTAACAATAATAAACACATATATGTTAAAATGTTTCACAAAACGGTCATAGATAATTCACTCCCAAATACATTCAATCCAATACTAAATAAACCGAATGTTCATCGAACCATTTGTAAACCGTTCGATTAACTAAATAAACAAACACGAACAAAGGTCACGTTCGTTCAATTGTGATATGTCCGGTTAAGTCAATTCATGGTCGTTTGTTTAGTCTATGTTCAGGCATTACAAGTTTTTTTTTTTATAAATTTTTAATCTTTAGTGTTTACTTTATTACCCTAACAATGTCAAGTGCTTAACGAGGTGATTATGTCTAATGTCTGAGATTAAGAATATTGTTTTTATATGCCGCTCATGAACAAGTTAATGTACGAACACACACATGAATTTTCATTCGGTTATGCGTTCGTGAACCGTTCATAAACAAGCTCAATGCTAAACAAACGAACATTAACAACACTTTGTCCGGTTCCGTTTGTTAACAGCCCTAAATTCAAATAACTATAAATCCTTAATTGATAAGCAATCTCGATCAAAACCTTACATAAACCAATCGAATTTCACATTCAACACAACAAATACTGAAAACACATAAACACACAATCAATATAACAATCGCTAATCAAATCTAGGGTTTCATATTTCAAACTTCAAATTTCAGATTTCAAATTACGGATTTAGGGTTTTAACTTTTAAGTAGCTATATCGAGTTACATATACATTTAATTGACGAAACAGATGGTCAATTCCGTTTACATGATACAGTTTCAGATTACCAGTAGGCTAACAAGAAAAGGTTAACAAAACTGAGATGATTAGGGTTAGATAAGAAGATTACTTGTAACAGAAGATATAAAAGTAGTCTCCAGATGATAAATAAAGAAAGAATGAGAGCTAGTGTACGGATCCTTACGGTGCAGAAGTCACCGGTTGCCGGAGAAACTGCCGCCGGAGAATTCGAGCAGAGCGGTGGAGCGTTTGCAGGGTTTTTACTGTATTTTTAAATTTTAAAAATAGACTAATGTGGTTATTGTAGTTATTGGAGCAGGCTTTTAGTCGGTATCGGTTAATGTTATAGTATCGGTTTGATTTGATACTCGGTACAGCAACAAACAAAGATATGCCCAAGAGGATGAATATGGTATCGGTGTCGATATTGTTTGGTTAGTATCAGTTCAGTTATTAACATTTGCTATGGCTTGCATTAAATAAAATACTTTATTTAGATGGTATTTGTTAGGTTCATCACGGTCTTGTTCGAGATAATCCTTATTGAATCATGGATAAAGAATAAGCACGTTGCAATAGTATATTCGAATTTTTTTGTAAAGTTGTATTATGTTACTAAATAACGAAAAGAGTAAACAACGTCGCTTAAAAAAAAGAACTAAATGGCGAGGCAACTTGAAGATATGTACATTTATGTTTTGATCACTTGTACATTATTATTCACAACTCGAGTTTGAGTGAAATTTATATATATGCATCGATAAAATTTAGCACGTCAACACTGGAAAATGAATTATCGTCGAAAGTAATTATATTAATTAAATAAGTTATTAATAAAAAGATAAAAAATAAGGTGCCTTGCATTTTTTGTATGACTAAATACCGCAACGGATTTAGGTGACCGGACCATTATTGATTGTGCACAGCTTATGACACAATATTTAAAAGTTGAAATATTATTAATAATCAAGGGTCAGGATATAATAGGAAGTTTATTTGGGTAGGAAAGTTAGGAAGTAATCTTGATCATCTATTTATTAATCAAGGGCTAAGATTAAGGGGTTGTTTGTTTACCTCTTAATGGTTCAGACCTCTTACTGGTTCAGCACTTAATGATTCAAACTGTTTGTTTCGTGAGCAGATGTCTGAATGGTTCAGACATTTGCCTTTGAATGGTTAAGTATTATATAGAGTATGAATGGTTAAGACCTTTAATCTGAATTGGTTAGACATTTGTCTCTCAATGGTTAAGCATTATACTGGCTCTTAGGGCTGCAAACGAACCGAACGAACATGAACAAGACCTTGTTCGTGTTTGTTTGTTAAGAAATATATGTGTTCGTGAACCGTTCACGAACATTTATCGAACGAGATTTTATGTTCGTGTTCGTTTGTTAAGGAAATGAAATTGTTCGTGTTCATTTGTGTTTGTTAATTTTAGACAACGAACGTCGACAAACACGAATGAGCACAAACTAATGTTCATGAACACAAATGGAAATAAACGAACACAAACAATCGTTTCATGAACATAATATATAATACACTGACATTTATTATATATTTAATTTGTTGGAATTTTGAAGTATTTAAACAAATATAAAAACTAAAAACACTAATGAACTATCGAACACAAACGGACACGTTACCGAACGTTCACGAACATAAATCATAAATGAACGAACACGACCTCTGTTCATGTTTGTTCATTTAACTAAACGAACGAAATTTCTTGTTCGTGTTCGTTTGTTTAATAAACGAACGAACACAAACGAACTTCCCGCCGAACGGTTCACGAATTGTTCGCCGAACGTTTGGTTCGTTTGCAGCCCTACTGGCTCTTAATGGTTCAGACATCTTACTGGTTCAGCACTTAGACCACCCGTAACCGGGCGTTTTTCATCAAAAATAATGCCCAAACACGCCCCATAACGCCGAGACGCCCCCCCTGGGCGTGTTCGGGCGTTTTCTCGGCAAAAAGTTGTTGTGGCGTTTTTTAAATAACGCTGAAAGGGGCAATGTTGGACCAATAGGACCTTGCCATGTGTGTATACTTAGTTTTAATTAAAAAAACAAAAGAAATTGTTTTAATTAGATTTTGGCAATGGTTTTTCTTGAAGTTTAAGTTGCAGGTGGTTGTTGTAGGTGAAAGGGAGAAGAAGGTGATTTTTCATTTCAGTCCATGCATTTTGATTGTATTTAAAAAAAAAGATTTAAACTTCAAAAGTTCTTAAAAAAGGACTTTGCATTTCAGTCCCTAAAGTTTTAATTAGATTTTGGCAATGTAATTTTTTTTTTACTTTTTTTCTGGTTTTTTTATTTCTAGTATTGTATTTTTTTTTAATTTAATGAAGTATTTTAAGTTTTTAATTTAAAAAAATTAATTGTGTAATGATTGGAATGGGCGTTATTGGGCATTATTCCCACTACGTCACTTTTGCAATAACGCCCAATAATGCCCCTATGCTGACTGTACTGCCACATGACAGAAAACACCCCAGGGTGGGGGCATTATTCATCTAACGACTACACATGGTCTTAATGGTTCAGACATCTTACTGATTCAGCACTTAACCATTCAGAAGTTGCCAAACAGCCCCTAAATGAGTGAAATTGAAGAAAAAAAAGGAGGCGTGTGGATTTGTGTAGGGGCATTCTTGTCAATCAGATGCAGTAGTTTCTCTCTCCTCTGATTCCCCTCCATTTTTTAAACGTTAATAACTCTTTCATACGACATTATTTTTCTTATAAAAATATCACCAAAAAACGAGCGTTCTTTATCTTTAAAACGAGTATGATATTGCTATATTTTCAGAAAAAAAATCAAAAAACTCAGTTGCGTAAAACGCAATGGACAAAAAGCGTAAAAAAATGATTTTTCTTTCTAAAACGCAATGGACAAAAAAATAAAAGAAATGTGTTATTTCTAAAACGCAATGGCTGAAAAAACACAAAGAAATGTCATTTTTTTGTAAAACGCAATTGACTAAAAACACAAAGAAATGTTTTTTTTTTTCTTCTAAAACGCAATGGTCTAAAAACACAAAAAATGTCTTAATTCTAAAACGCAATGACCAGAAAACACCAAGAAATTTCTTATTTTTAAAACGCAATCGCCGGAAAACACAAAAGAAAGTGTTCTTTCTAAAACGCAATGGACTAAAAACACATAAAAATGTGTTTTTACCTAAAACGCAATTGACTAAAAACACTTCAAAATGTGTTTTTTTTTCTAAAAAACAATGGACCAAAGAACACATAAAAATGTGTTTGCCCTAAAACGCAATATATAAAAAAACACAAAAGAAAGTGTTTTTTCTAAAATGCAATGAACTAAAAACACATAAAAATGTGTTTTACCTAACACGCAATGGACAAAAAAACACTTCAAAATGTGTTTTTCTAAAACGCATTGGACCAAAAAACACATAAAAATTTGTTTTCCTAAAACACAATAGATAAAAACACAAAAGAAAGAGTTTTTTTTTTCTTTCTAAAACGCAATGGACTAAAAACACATAAAATGTGTTTCATCTAAAAACACAATGGACTAAAAACACAATAAAATGTGTTATTTCTAAAACCCAATGGTCTGAAGATACAAAAAAAAAATGTTTTTTCATTTTCTTTGTAAAACGCAATGACTCAATTCAAAAACACAGATCGTAAACATGCAATTCAAAATTTTCTTACATAGATCGAATCTGATTTCTTCAATGATTGGCGAAATTTGAATGCTATAAACACTTATCAACTATCGAATGGAACGAATCGAGCGATTCGCTTCAAAATCACGGGGAAAAATGAGATATTGTATTAAATTTGGTTTCTTCAAAACAAACTGAAGAACACGTTGATTGGGTGTTTGAATCATTGATTGATGACAAAAATCGCACTATAATGTAGTGATTTTTGAGATAGAAAGTGAAGAAAAGGTTGAAGACAGTGGATTTTGAAAATAGTGGGTTTTGAAGTTACAGAGAGAAGAAAGGAGAAAATTGGATAAAATTGACTAAAATACTCTACCCCTTTATTTTTAAATTTTGTCACATGTTATATTCATATTGTTTCTTATCCTTTCTAGCCAAAATAAATTTCATATTTGATACTCTCCCTAATAATCAAATTTAAACCATGTCACAGAACATTCGAATCAAATAACCTTCAACACTAACATAACATAATTTGTTTTATTCTCTTAGGCCTCATCCCTACGTGTCATCATCAACATCTTCAAACCTGTTTCATCCCTAGGTATCATGTGTATAAATAGTTTTTTGATCAACATAAGTTGGTGAGTAAAATTGTTTTAAATAAAACTGTTTTTGTTTATTTTTAAGAAAATTGTTAACATACAAATCCAACGAGCAAATTTAAATGATGAGGATAAATGTTAATAATAAATAAATTACTTATAACCAATCAACCAACATGATAATGTAAATGTGTCAGCTGCACTGAAAATAACGACACCGTAAATATGAGACTCAAACCCACCAATGAGCGAATTTAAATAATGTAGCGATACAAAGCAAATGTGAGTTACAAATTCATTTAGATTAGTTCTTGATGCGAGAAATCAAATTCCCCATTGATCTACGAATAATTCTCTGCATGAATGTGCCCCGTATCCTAGCTAAATATGCTCGTTTTGTTGATTACGTTTCATGAGTTATTCTGGTGCAAACTTTATAGATTGACACCCATATTAATTTGTTTTTTACTCTAGCATGATCAATAATGAAATTGTCTTGATTGCATTTTAGGTCAAACACTCATAAGTCATAGCTTTACTATGTCTATCTTACTAGCTTAACTACCAGTGTGATACATGGGGTAAGCAATTCAATTTTGATTTGTAATAATAAAAATATAAAAAACAACAAAGAATAAAACAACATTTTCATTCTAACAATCAAAAACCAAAAACTATAAATTATAAGTAAAAGGAATATATTTAATCATAAATCTTTAAAAATTTCCTTGTATACATTTGTAGTTTGATTTGTAACATTCCCTTATTTGTAAAAAAAAAATTGTAGTTTTGCGCCGACTCTACTCTTTACTCTCGAAAGTGCAACATATAATTGTCCATGGGTGAATATAGGTTACTTTAGGTACAAACCAACTCGAGATAGTGTTTTTCCTTGACTTTTATTTATAGTCATTGCAAAGCATACACATAAACAAATCATAATTATCTAAAAAAAATCAAATTTTAAAAAGCGTAAAACCCCCTTATCTTTAAGTAAGTTAAACATTCACTTCTAATTTTTGGTAATTGACAACTTTGGCCTATCAAAATTTTAAACTTAATAAATTGACACCTTATTTTATTTAAATTACTTTTATGACTTTACACCATAACGTGCGACACATTATCATACTTATTTTATCTATATCTAACCACGTTAATGTCTAAATTACTTTTGCGACTTTACACCGCTGTCTAAATTACTTTTACAACTTTATACCGCAACGATCAAGACATACTCGTATTTTTTTATCAATGACATTACAAAGTCAAAAACACGTAATGTCGTGCGCGAACACCACATGTTAATGTAATCATCGTACATTATAACCGCAATGCTTATATATGTACACTAAGCTAAAACAGATGCGTTGAAACACATGTTTTCATATAGCTAATACATCACCCATCAACTATAAACAACTAAGGCGTCGCCGCCGTAACGCGCTGCCTATGGCAACGATCTAGTATTTAAAAAAAATTAAAGAAATTATAGTAGGTATATAATCGGGTAAACAAGTTCACTTTATCGAGTAATCAGGTCAAGTAAACGGGTATGTCACCGAATTCCAAACCAATCCAAAACCCGTGAAAAAAAATAATAATCCAAAACCTGGTCCCGTACCCGATTACCCAACCCCAAACCCGTCCCAAATGTATTGGGTTTACCCATCAGATTCAGGTTCAATTGCCAAACGGTTTAGGACTTTTCATAATACCATACTATACCATAACAGTACCAACCGAAAACATAGAATACAATATTCGATTTTAGTCCTAGCTAAATTTTAATATCAGTACCATTCAGTGTACTACCGGTACTGGTACTGGTACGGATATCATCTCTACCCTATCCTACTTATCCAATTTCTTTTGTTCCAAAATCGAGGAACGAACTAAGCATCACCACAAGTTGGGCTATTAGTCAAGCCCAAGCCCAATACCCAAAAGCTCACTATCCGTACTATATAAACCAAAACTAGGGTTTTCTTCACCCCTTCGTCTTCTGAATCCTCCAAAGTTTAGGTTACAACCAGCAGCTTTCGAGGTCTGGTTTTCCTTCATCTTCTACTGTTTAATTCTTCAATTTATCAACTTTACACGATAAACGTTATTTGTTTTCTTTTAACAGATTTGTTAGAAGTGACAACAATGGAGGTTGCACCAGTTGTCGATGACGGAAAGGCTCGCAGCGAGGTCTTGCTGTTCAACCGGTGGACATACGACGACGTTCAGGTATTCTTCTTCTTCTTCTTCTTATTTATCGATTTTGTTGAATCTTTTGGTTTCTGTTAATGTACGTGTTTTATAGATATGTTGAAGTAACGAATTGTTGCATATGTGACTTGTTATATTCACGATTGGTTATAGATTGATTATAACATAGGTTCTTTTATAGTTGGATTGTTATTCATGTTTATAACTGAGTACATAAATTTAATTTGTCTCTGTTTGTTGCTTTAAGTTTTCACTCTTTTGCAGTGTTGTAAAACTCGGGATTAATCTCGTATTAATTGGCAATGATTCTGTAATTGTTAGTTTGCCGATTAAATTTCATCTAGTCGGACCGAAAATTGGCTGTCAAAATCGGTCACATTGCGGTTAAAACTGGTCACTATCTTTGAATTTTTGAAAAACTATACTTGACAATCCAATTAGATTAATAAGTTTGAAAAGTTATATATAAAATATTGAAGAGTTTTGTGTATATAACATAAGTTTGAAAATTTACATATAAAATTCGAACATGATTGACCCCTATTAATCCCAATTAATTGCTAGTTGGTAACCCACAACGTGATTTGTTTTTATGGTAGTTTGCTTATTGTTAATAATCATGATAGAACTCGAGAAAGCAAGCGTCTGAAATTACATTTGTTTTTTCGATGCATACATGAGCAGAAAAACAGAGATGTGTATTTAGTGTGGTTATGAATTATTTGCATGTGCATATTGCGTTGGTAATTTATCAAACTAGTGTTAAACTATGGTCAATTTCTTGCTGTTTATCACTTCAATATCTTGAATTTCTACCTGTACTGATTATATCAGAATTAGTGTTAAACAATGGTCAATTTCTTTTGTTGATCAATTCAGTCTCTTGATTTTTTATAGATATGTTGAAGTGATTTTATTGTTCTAAATGAATTGTTGTATTTGTGACTTGTTATATTCACGATTGGTTATAGATTATAGCATGGGTTCTTTTATAGTTGGATTGTTATTCATGTTATACATAATTTTGATATTTTTTAATAGATTTGAGATGTGTTTATAATTGAGTACATAATTTTAATTTTAATTTGTCTCTGTTTGTTGCTTCAAGTTTTCACTCTTTTGCAGTGTTGTAAAACTC
Organism: Helianthus tuberosus; assembly: GCA_030545235.1. Taxonomy (NCBI): domain Eukaryota; kingdom Viridiplantae; phylum Streptophyta; class Magnoliopsida; order Asterales; family Asteraceae; genus Helianthus; species Helianthus tuberosus. The sequence continues at coordinate 127,504,160 of CM060416.1, forward strand.
GTGATTAATCTCTTGTTAATTGGCAATCCATATTCTTTTTTCTCAAACCCTTTCATGTAACATTCATTCATTAAACGAACGCCTCTAAAGAGTAGCCGTATGAAGGCTTTATAGCACGTTTCATATGCGCTTAGTTACGAGGCTGAAACCAAACCTGTTTTTTTAACAATTAGAAACCGGATCTTCATCGGTCTGTGTTCTAATCTGGATTAAAACTACCGATGCATTTTGAGGAGATCAACTGTTGTTCCGTCAGTTTTTCTCTCAAGCAGTATCGGACATGTTGTTTTTTTATTATTATTTGCTCTCGAATAACTGAATTAGTTATTGATCTCTGTTCGGTTCAGACAGGAGCATATAGTGACGGTATCGAACTTGTTGCTCGGATGGTTTTTTAATCTTCTGAATGAATTAGTTTGCAGTTTTGGAACTTTTTGTTCCTTTACGAATTTACCTACATTATATTTTTATGTAATTGTTTTCAATTAATTTTTTTTTATAAACTAGTGAGTGGGGTGTTCAGTTATTGGCATTAACTATAACTGTAATTGAAGTCATCAGTTAATCAGTTTGGTTAATTTGTCGGTTTTTTGTTTAGTTTGGTTTTCTTGGTTAATACATGAAATAGATGTATAAATAAATGAAATAAATAAATGAAATGGAAGTTTAAATACATGAAACTAATATATAAAACATGAAATGAAAGTATACAATCTAAAATATAAGAAAACATAAATGGTTCGGTTTGGTTAATTTCGGTTAACCGATGGTAAATAAAATTATCGATGACTGACTTTTGGTTAATTTTGGTTTGATTTTGTTGGTTTTCATTTCAGTTTTGGTTAATTCAGTTTTGGTTAATTTTGGTTTGATTTTGTTGGTTTTCATTTTAGTTTTCACACTTTTGCAGTGTTGTGAAACTCGGGATTAATCTCTTGTTAATTGGCAATTAATTTGTGATTGTTAGTTTACCGATTAAATTTCATCTAGTCGGGACCTAAAATTGGCTGTCAAAATCGGTCACATTGCGGTTAAAACTGGTCACTGTCTTTGAATACTTGAAAAATTATACTTGACAATCCAATTCGATTAATAAGTTTGAAAAGTTATATATAAAATATTGAAGAGTTTTGTGTATATAACATAAGTTTGAAAATTTACATATAAAATTCTAACGTGATTGGCCCCTATTAATCCCAATTAATTGTTAGTTGGTAACCCACCTCCTGTTTTTTACAATTATGCTCTTATGATTTGTTTTTTATGGTAGTTTGCTTACTGTTAATAATCATGATAGAACTCGAGAAAGTAAGCGCCTGACATTACATTTGTTTTTTCGATGCATACATGAGCAGAAAAACAGAGATGTGTATTTAGTGTGGTTGGGCATTATTTGTATGTGCATATTGCATTTGAATTTCTTGCTGTTTATCACTTCGGTATCTTGAATTTCTACATGTACTGATTATATCAGAATTAGTGTTAAACAATGGTCAATTTCTTTTGTTGATCAATTCAATCTCTTGATTTTTTATCTGTACGGATTATATCAGAACTACGGTGAGCTATAATTTTTTTACGAAAGCGATTACTGGATTTTTTTACTTGTACTGATGCTTTTAGAATGCTGTTTTTGTCGACAGGTGTCAGATCTTTCTGTTGAAGATTACATCACCGCTACCGCTTCAAAGCACCCAATCTACATGCCTCACACTGCCGGAAGGTACCAAGCAAAGAGGTTCAGGAAGGCTCAATGCCCAATTGTCGAACGTTTAACCAACTCCCTCATGATGCACGGGCGTAACAACGGCAAGAAGTTGATGGCGGTTCGTATCGTCAAGCACGCCATGGAGATCATCCATCTGTTGACCGACTCTAACCCCATTCAAATCATCGTTGATGCCGTCATCAACAGGTATATTGTCATTGTTTTTGTTATTTCGTTTATGATAGATGTTGAGTTATAAACTAATAATGTTGTTGACGTGTTTTGTGGCAGTGGACCAAGAGAAGATGCAACTAGGATCGGTTCTGCTGGTGTTGTCAGGCGTCAGGCCGTTGATATCTCACCTCTAAGGCGTGTCAACCAGGCTATCTATCTTCTTACAACTGGTGCGCGCGAAAGTGCGTTTAGAAATGTGAAGACCATTGCTGAGTGTCTTGCAGATGAGCTTATCAATGCTGCTAAGGGTTCTTCTAACAGGTACTGACATCTATCTCTTCATATACTTGTTGCAAAACGATCGGGTCTGTGGGTTGATTAACTGGTTGAAATTGGTATATCTGACACAGCTCTTGTCGATTTGACGCAAAACACACCTTTTGTTTGTATAAGTGGTTTATTATTTTATAGTTTATGTTATCTGATAGATGTTTTTTTGTGGTGATGGTGCAGCTATGCAATTAAGAAGAAAGACGAGATTGAGAGAGTCGCCAAGGCCAATCGTTGAGCTCGGGTCATGGTTTTTAATTCGGGTGAGTGTTATTTGGGACTGCGGCAAGGAATGATTATGAAAACAAGTGTTTTATCGTGGATTTTTATTTAGTTTTTTCATTTTATGTACTTGTTTTTGGTACCTTGAGTCCTTTTTTATGATTGATCAAATACTAAATGTTATGTTAAAAAGCTTTTGTTAGAATGGTTTTTTGCATTGGATCACATTTAACTGGAATCTGAATTTCAAGAAAAATGTTGTACAATCAACGCATAGAAAGTTGCTGTTAATTAAACTAATAAAAATGATGAAGGGTATTATCTTTAATGGGTTATGATGAATATGATTTTAATTTTGGTGAAAATTAGGATAAACTATCGATAAATCACTTTTTTTAACGGCAAATTGGATTACTGACGAACCATAGTAGTATAATCGTGCCACCAGTAGAAACCCACTGAATCTGGAAAAAAACTAAAGCTGTACAAAACGAGTGTTTTTTTAGAACCGGAACCAGTTAGGAACCGGGACCGGTTTTGGTCAGCAAAGTCAACAACCGGTTCCGAATAGGAACCAGTTACGGGTACGCTTGGTTTTTACCGGTTTTTGAACCGTTTGATAGGATTTTTTTTCCGACTTTTGATCGGTTCGGGTCCAGGTCTGGGTTTTGACTGGGTAGAGGTGGAACTGGTTCCGACGGTTCTGATCCAGTTGCCTTTTCTTACCCGTGGTGTAGGTAGGGTAACCAGTTGCCTTTTCTTACCCGTGGTGTAGGTAGGGTAGGAACCAGTTCCGGGTTGGGTCCGAAACCGGGCTTTTTGTCCACGCACCACTATTAGCAGTTTTTTGTGTATAAAGTTCAAATTTATGAACATAAAAAACTTCTGCTAATTGAGCATTATAAAAAAATAATCTATCGTTTATTAGACTCGATAATATAATATAATGTAATGATCATAAGATATCATCAATACAATAACTAAAAACATAATTTAATAATAAACCATTTGTAATTTTGAGCTTAAATCTGTAAACATGTAACATAATTTAGTACTCTTCTTCTCCTTGCTCCTCTTCCTCCTCGGCATCTAGCCCGACCTCCTCGTAGTCTTTCTCGAGAGCTGCAAGATCCTCTCGGGCTTCCGAGAATTCCCCTTCTTCCATTCCTTCACCCACATACCAGTGTACGAATGCTCGTTTCGCATACATCAAGTCAAACTTGTGGTCAATTCTATTGAAAACCTCAGCCATCGCGGTGTTGTTGCTTATCATGCACACTGCACGCGCTGTCTTTGCAAGATCGCCACCAGGCACCACCGTCGGTGGCTGGTAGTTAATTCCACATTTGAAACCCGTAGGACACCTGAATCACACACAAACTTTAAAACGTCGTTTTTATTTTTCAACTCCTTAAAGAAAAAATATTCTTTATTTTAGCTAATAATCAACTTGCTGACATTTTCACAATCACTCCGGTCCGGTTTGAAACCAAACTAGTTCAGATTTGGAACCCGAGTAGCTAGAGCTGCAAACGAACCGAACATTCAACAAACTGTTCGTGAACTACTCGGCGGAAAGTTTGTTTGTGTTCGTTTGTTTATTAAACAAACGAACACGAACAAGAAATTTCGTTCGTTTAGTTAAATTAACGAACATGAACAGAGACCACGCTTGTTCGTTTATGTTCGTTTTTATAATTTATATTTTATTTAAATACCTCAAATTTTCGACAAAATATTTAATAAGTGTCAATGTATTATATACTTGGTTCATGAATTCTTCTTTGTATTCGTTTGTTTCCATTTGTGTTCATGAACATTAGTTTGTGTTTATTTGTGTTCATCGACGTTCGTTTTCGTTCATTGCATAAAATTAACAAACGAACACGAACATAAAATCTCGTTAGGTAAGTGTTCATGAACAGTTCGTGAACACACGTTTCTTAACAAACGACGAACAAGGTCTTGTTCGTGTTCGTTTGCAGCCTGGAGTAGCTATATCGGTCCGGTTTTCGGTTCGTAAAAAGTCATATCAACAAAAAACCACTAATAACTAACTTACCAGTCAACAAACTGAACTGTACGTTTGGTCTTGATGGAGCCAACAGCAGTATTAACATCCTTAGGAACCACATCACCTCTGTACATCAAACAACAAGCCATGTACTTCCCATGTCTCGGGTCACATTTAGCCATCATGTTCGACGGCTCAAACACCGCAGTCGTGATCTCCCCCACCGAGTTCTGCTCATGGTAAGCTCTAGCCGACGAGATCACAGGCGCATATGACGAAAGCATGAAATGAATACGAGGGTATGGAACCAAATTCGTTTGGAACTCGTTAATATCAATATTTATCGCGCCATCAAACCTTAAAGAAGTTGTTAACGACGAGATTATTTGAGAGATCAAGCGGTTTAAGTTCGTGTAAGTTGGCCTATCGATGTCTAATGCACGTCTACAAATATCGTATATGGCTTCGTTGTCTAGTAATGCCACCACGTCGGTGTGTTCGAGAAGCGAGTGTGTCGATAACACGCTGTTGTAAGGCTCAACGACCGCGGTTGAAACTTGTGGAGATGGGAATATAGAGAACCCGAGTTTTGGTTTCTTACCATACTCGATCGAAAGGCGCTCCATAAGCAATGAACCTAGGCCCGAACCAGTGCCACCACCAACCGCGTTGAAGACCATAAAGCCTTGCAAGCCGGTGCAGTTATCGGCTAACTTTCGGACTCGGTCGAGACATACATCAACAATTTCTTTGCCCACTGCACATAAGTTTGTTTTGAGATTGATTAGTTGCTTGTTTGACTGTTTTGTTTAATCAGAAATATTGGGTTAGCTTTTAAGTTCTCATATCTAAACCATATTGCTTGTTTTGACTTGTTAAATTAAACGGGTTGTGTTTGAGTTTGATATGTTTAACCCATTTCATTATACGGGTTGTGTTTGAGTTTGACCTGTTTCACCCATTTTAATATACAGGTTGTGTTCAGGTTGACCTACTTTTTTTTTAACGACAAATTTGGATCAAACCTCCTTGTGGGAATCGAACCCAGGACCTATTGGTTCCAAAGTCTTATCCCACCCCCAAGATGCCACTAGACTATAAAGCCATGGGCCAGGTTGACCTACTAACCCGCTTAATTAAACAGGTTGACTCGCGATCATGTTTACGACATGTTTAGTTGAACCGGTTGTGATTGGGTTAACTTGTTTAACCTGTTTAATTAAACGGGTCGTGTTTGAGTTGACCTATAACTTGTTTAATTAAACATGCCGACTCACCAACATGTTTACGACCACCTTAACCCATTTATTAAACCCTTATGATTCGTTTATATATATGGGTTAAATGGGTCATGATTTTAAATTTGTCCGGGTTAGGGTTAATGTTTTTAACACAAATAAATATATGGGTCATGACTCGACCTATCAACCCACAACTCTGATACCCATCATCTGACACGATTGTCACCCATATTTTTTTTTACCTGTGTAGTGTCCTCTAGCGAAATTGTTGGCGGCATCTTCTTTGCCGGAAATGAGTTGTTCGGGGTGGAAGAGTTGTCTATAGGTCCCGCTCCGAACCTCATCAATGACCGTTGGTTCAAGATCGACAAATACAGCCCTTGGCACGTTCTTTCCCGAACTAGTTTCGCTAAAGAATGTATTAAAGGAGTCATCTCCGGTACCTTGTGAATTACCACTATACAAAAATTTACAATATATAATTAGTACCTATAACGTTAAAAGACATCTCAAACCACTAATCATAAAAGTTTAGATTTTTAAAAGGGACACATTTACGCTTTTATTAAAGAGGGTCTCTATGTCCAGATACAAGAAAACAAAAAGTCATATAATCATAACACAAAGCGACTATGCCAACCTAGTGATGAAGCCATCGGGTTGAATGCCATGTTCGAGACAATAAAGCTCCCAACAAGAATTCCCGACTTGAATTCCTGCTTGGCCGATATGAATGCTTACGATTTCTCTCATATCTCTTTACTTGGATCTTACGATCTATGAAGGAAAACTCTTTAATAGAATGTATGAAGAAGAAGAAGAAGAAATGATTTGATATCAAATGATTAATTAGGAAAATGTCAAGTGTAAAATAAATAAGAAAAAATAAATTTTGTTTGGACAAGAGGTTATTGCGGGATACCTCTAGTTAGCTAGAGGCAAAGGTTTCTAATTTTGGAGGCTACCTTTTTATAATTATTTATGGTTTTATTATTTAAAAATATGGAAAATTGAAAATAATTAAACTAGTAACATTATGAGATTTGATATACCTATGTAGTCATATTAAAACGTAACATTATGAGATTTGATATACCTATGTAGTGCAAGACTACATGAAGATTGCAAGATGACTGAAGACAAAGTTATTTTGTGAAGCTATTGTCAAGGGGGAGTTTGTTGGTGCATGTTTGTGACAACAGCTTAGATTTGGTCTTTGGATATCTTGTAATTAGATAAACGATAAACAGTTAGCGGGTTTAGCTTTGTATTAGTGAGATAATAGAGTTTGGGATAAACAAAACCCACATTGGGTGATGGGGGACGATTTGGGCCTAGCCCATGTAGCAAACCCAGCCTAATGTTGCAACCTTGTGTTATATAAACAAGGTTAGGCTTTAGGGTTTAGGTTAATCAGCCAAAACAGAGTTTGAGAGGCATTGAAATTCGTAATAGCTAGACTTGGACGAATTTGAGTGTGGTTAGGGATCTTGATTGATTGTAATCACTTTGATAGAGAATCAATAAAGATCCGGTTTGAAAGTGAATTGCTGTTTCTGTTCTTCTACTTGTTTCTGTGATATTTTGATCAAGAGGATTCCGTACTCTTGATTGGAAAGACAATTCTGTGAAAGATCCATACGAATAGGGGACCTACAAATATGAAAGATCCATACGATGGCGGAAACATCGGAGTGAGACGAAGAAAGATTGCTCATCACACATAACGCTAATTGTGATAATAGAATTAAAGATAAATTGATTTCATTCATAAATAAATGTTACAATACATAAAAAAAAGTACAAGAAAACAATACAACAACATATATGAAATTTATACAACGTATTTGACCTAAGACGTCTAAATGTGTATCTAAGCATCAACACTACTCCAATTTCAAAGCATCGTCATCCTCAACCTGTAACATGTTTGAAATACAATTCAATGCAAAAGCAAAGGCGAGTATACAAGTTTAAGCATAAGTATAAGTATAAGTATAAAAGTTTAAAACGAATCCACATGGCAACTTAGTTTATACGAGATCAACCTAACATGGCATGCAATATTTCTAGCCAATCATGTGTTTAAGTAAGAAAGTTTAGTTAATTCAACATGACCCAAGTTTAAGGGGGGCGGTGCGTTACTCCTATAGCGCTATACATGTCAAATGGAGGCTCGTGAAAGCTAATGACTAAAACATATCACATAAGTATGGTCCACGTAAGCATCAAGTATCACAACATAGTATTCATGTATAAGGATTGTTTTCGTGCATTGCATAAAGAATAAGTTTAAGTGCGTTTTAATAAGGTAACATGTTACACCCCAAAAAGTGGTAAACATAAAAAGGGGGTTGCGAGTATACTCACTAAGTTTGCATATGCTTCCCGATTATCCAATTGTTGACGAGTAGAGATTTGGAGTCCGAATGTATAAGGGTTAAAGTTCAAGTATGTTTAGAGTCGAGATTTGGAATAAAACAACATGAAAATAACATATGAGAATAACATGAAAAATAATCATCTTCAACACATAACACTTGTATGACACTTGGTAACCACAAGGGTTATAATGATTTCATGAGTTGAACACCCATAAGAATCATAACAAGGTTTAGGTCTTTAGATGATGTTCTACTACTTTGACAAATGAACATGAATTCAACATCAAAGGTTCAAATGTACATAGATGTTATTTAGGTTGTATAGTATATTTTATTAAGTCCAAATGTTCAAGTATTTCAAGCATGAGGTAGAAGATTACATCTTCATTTAGGTACCTCAAAATGTGTCATAGAAGTCATGTAGGAGGTAGGAAGAACAAGCTTCCATTTAGGCACCTCGTATATGTCCACCACTACACTTGTTGTAACAACAAACAAGGAGGGTCATGAACTAGGATTATTACAAGTATGTAAACATCTAACTATGAGAAATCATCAAGTCTTGTGGGGATTTCATGTTGGACAACCCAAGTTGTTCCATAATCACTCCTATATCAAGTTTGAAGCTTGAACATGACTTGTGGGTTAAAACCCTAATCAAAACAGAAATTATTTGAGGTTTAACCTCTGATGTTGTATGTCTCAACCTTGTTTTTAAGCCTAACCAACCATTAGAGTGGTTATAAGCATAATGACATAGGTTTGAGTGAGTTAAACTCATGTCTAAACAAAGATTAATGAAAACAAACTTAAACAGTGGACTTTGAAGCCTTTTTGACGGAGTTCCAGGGACTTGTTTGCTGTGAAACACCCCTAGAATCGAAGCCAAGGTCAAGCCAAGCGTTCTGGAAAAAGAATGGACCAAAACGGATAAGAAATGAAAAAGTTATGCCCATTTTCGTAAAACTCGATGAATCTGTCCGAACTCTGATTTGCAGCAACGATTTTGAGTGATTGAGAGAGATTTGGGAGTGTTTGTAAAGTGTTTTGAGCTTGGAGAAGGTGTGTATTTATAGGGGAGAAGTTAGGGAGTGGTTAGGAGGGTTTTAATGGTGATTAGAGGTGATTGGAGGTGAAGAAGTGTTGGGATTTCGTGCAAAATCGCGGAGATTTGAAGCTGCTGTCCCGCCAGACACCCTTACGGACCGTAAGGGTGGGAGGCTTACGGTCCGTAAGCCACAGGCAGAAGGCACAAAATTTTATTTTTTGTTTTATTGATTTCTAACTTGTCCAAAAGTTGTCAATTACGGATTTTATGGTTGAATCAAGGTACTTAAGCATATAAAACATGTTCTAAAGGTTACATAAGTGTAAAAATGAATATGATTAAGCATAAGACTCGTATGTATGTATTGTACAAAGTGTGTATGTCACGTATTGGTAGAGTTATCATACGCTTGCAAGTATTACGAATATGTGTCGTTTGTCTCACAAGTTAAACATATGAATATGTAAGAAGTATGTATAACTTAAGTTTTATTTATGATTCAAGTCCCGTATTTTACAATGATTACGATGAAAGAATGATTACAAGAACACAAGTTTTCCAAAAGATAGAATTTCAAGCAATGGTTTCTAAATATAGTAAGTATGAAAACGCAGGGCGTTACAGGGGGGGTAGGTTTTTTTAGGTTATTTTGTTGTGTTCACATTGGTTCTCACAATAAAGGTGGTTCTCGCATGAACCCTATTCTATATATATATATATATATATATATGGGAAACGTATGGGGCAATATGGTTCCCCTAGACCCAAAGCATAGGAAGCGTATAGTGCAATACGGTTCCCGTAGCAGTTATTTTTTTCGGTAAGGTATAGGAACTGACGAAGACCACCAGAGACTGGCCTTCAACCAACGTCGTTGAATGTAACCTTCAAAACCCTGCATCTGAACACCCTGTTAGTGTGACGTTCTCTGTGATCACGATGGAACCCTAGCGTCGTCGTCGGAGGTGTGGTGTTACACTCAAGAAAGTCAACACCAATGTGTTGACTGTTGAATCGCAAGAAAAACACCGCCGACTAGCTCAGATCGTCCGATGTGTTGATTCGCATTGCCAGAAAACCGAACTCTTCTCCGTAGTTGCTCGGCTCGCTCAGATCGTCGATTAGGAGCATCACACCCTCAACCATCTTTGCCGAAGGACTCTAACACTACCACCGCCTCCTGAACCGTCTGTTGGTAGCCGTCAGAGTAGTGTTCGGCTCCCCCACTATCACCCTCTCTCACATACGTGCGGTTAGGTTGCCTGAGCATGAACAGGGGGATCATCAGCATCCATAGAGAGCTTATCGTGCGGTTAGGTTGCCTTGATCAGCCAATCGTCTTCTCGATAGGATTTTGCGTAACCAGGATGAGTAGATGCGGCTTCTGACACTGCATGGTCAGGAGATGACATCTCACGGTCGCCAGATGGACCAGATGCATGATGACATGGGGTGGCTAATGACTGGCATGGGTGAAATGTATAAGTATATGGGTATATCGGTTCCACCCCGTCCACCACCAATGAGTTTATCCGGACTAGGTTCTATACCAACAGCCCGACCCATCCATGCCATCTTTACCCAGCCCATCTCGTCCATGACAATAGGGGTGTGCACGGTTCGGTTCGGTTCGGTTTTTGGGTAAAATCAAAACCGTAACCGAAAGTTCAGTTTTTGGTTTTTAAAAACCGTTCAGTTTCGGTTTTTTGGGTTTCAGTTATTTCGGTTTTAGCAACGGTTCGGTTTTTTAGTTTTTGAAACAAATTATGTAAGATTCAAAACTTAAAAGTATAATTCATAGTTTAGGAATCTTTCTTAAATGTTTACATTTAAATTAATATATCTAGTCTTTTAAATTAATATTATTCACATAAACCTAACCTTCTGATCTATTTTAATATTTCTTCAAAGTTTTTGTTAAGACGTTTTCTTTTATAATACTTTGAAAACCATTTAATTTTTATATTAAACTTTGTTAGTTCTTGTAAACAATGGATAATTTTAATGATAAATAAACATGGTAATGTTCTTATTATAAATATTTAACAAACAAGAATAAAATTAATAATTCTTAGTAGCATGGGTAAACACTTAAACAACTTAAACATAAAAATATACATATTTGGTATACTATTAAAACTTATCGGTTCGGTTTGGTTATTTTCGGTTTTTGAAAATGATTATCCGAAAACCGAACCGAAATTTTCGGTTATTAAAAATCCGAAAACTGAACCGTCGGTTTTTGTTTCGGTCCGGATTTTTCGGTCCGGATTTTTCGGTTATTTCGGTTACGGTTCGGTTATTTCGGTTTTCTGCTCACCCCTACATGACGATCTTTACTCAGCCCATCCCGTCCATGCAGGTAAGTTATCTTATTTTTATTTCATTTATCTACGAGCAATTTAATGTTATGTAATGGGTATTTTGTTTAAATTTTTATAGTCTTCCGGTGCGTCCTATACTTAGCCCGAACTTTCTATGCAACATTTTCCTCAGTCCGGCCAGACCATGCCGCTCTTTCCCCTGTCCGACCTTTCCATGCAGGTATGTTATTTTGTTTTTATTTCATTTTCTACGAAGAATTTTAATGTTATGTACTGAGTATTTTGTTTAAATTTTTTATAGGCTCCAGACACGTTCTATACGCGGCACAGCCCATCGCCCTCTACTAGGCATGGCCTGAACTTTACGGAGGAGGAGCTCACGGAGTCTGACGAGGAGTCTGACAAGGATTGATGACGATAGTGGTTTATGTTACTTTTTATATGACGTATTGTACGAACAATTTAATTTTTATGTTTTGATGCAGGAACAATATAATTTTCAGTATTTGTAATATTTGTTTAACTTGGACATGTTTGTTTTGATAAGTTATAATGTATGAACATGTTTAGTTTGTTTGGATTGCTTAATTTCACTATGTCTTTTATAACATTTATAATAAAAAAAACTAACATCATTTTATAACAAAAAAAAACCAACTTAATTAATTTTAAAAAAAATAGAGTCCAAAAGATACTTAGAACTATATGTTGCTCTTGAAAAAAATTCTCAAAGGAACGTATGGCCCTATACGATTCCCCTGTCTCTTGGAAAAAAAATTCCTCCCGGGAACGTATGGCCCTATATGATTCCCCTAGTCCTCTAATCATTGGCTGACCATCGTCTGAAAAGTTCGTACTTCAAGTACACCTATAGGAAACGTCTAGCTCAATATGTTTGGACCTAGAGGAACCGTATTGCCCTATACGATTCCTATAGGATTACAGGGATGTACAAATAAAATGGGGGAATGCGTGGATAACCAAAGCATACAGAAATCACCAAATATTAGCATTTTTATCTAGGGAAATTGGATTTAAATAATCCGAACTTTCACCTGTTGGCCAATAACACTCCGAACTTTCAGTTTGGCCAGCAGCACTCTCAACTTTCATCCTATTTTCCCAAAACACTCCCAAACTAACATATCACTAACCAAGTTAGTTTCCATTGCTGATGTGGACATTTTGGGTGACTGAAGTTAGTTTTTAAGTTTTATTTATTACACAAACAGTCCCTGTAGTTATAAAAAAAATCATAAAAATAAAAAAAAAATCTAAAAATTCAAAAAAATTGAAAAAAATTCAAAAAAATCATAAAAATTCAAAAAAATTCTAAAAAAATAAAAAAAAATCATAAAAAATAAAAAAAAATCATAAAAAATCATAAAAATTCTAAAAAATATCAAAAAAATTCTAAAAAAATCATAAAAAACCGTTTCGACACGAACTGTTTCGACGCGTACCGTTTCGACCCGGACCGTTTCGACCCGTACCGTTTCCACCCGGACCGTTTCGAACCGTACCGTTTCGACCCGTACCGTTTTCGACCCGTACCGTTTCGACGCGTACCGTTTCGAAACGGTACGCGTCGAAACGGTACGGGTCGAAAACGGTACGGGTCGAAACGGTACGGTTCGAAACGGTCCGGGTGGAAACGGTACGGGTCGAAACGGTCCGGGTCGAAACGGTACGCGTCGAAACAGTTCGCGTCGAAACGGTACGGGTCGAAACGGTTTTTTATGATTTTTTTAGAATTTTTTTGATATTTTTTAGAATTTTTATGATTTTTTATGATTTTTTTTTATTTTTTTAGTTTTTTTTTTTTTTTTTTTAGAATTTTTTTGATTTTTTTTTTGAATTTTTATGATTTTTTTGAATTTTTTTCAATTTTTTTGAATTTTTAGATTTTTTTTTATTTTTATGATTTTTTTTATAACTACAGGGACTGTTTGTGTAATAAATAAAACTTAAAACTAGTAAATTATAACTACAGGGACTGTTTGTGTAATAAATAAAACTTAAAAACTAACTTGGTTAGTGATATGTTAGTTTGGGAGTGTTTTGGGAAAATAGGATGAAAGTTGAGAGTGCTGCTGGCCAAACTGAAAGTTCGGAGTGTTATTAGCCAACAGGTGAAAGTTTGGATTATTTAAATCCAATTTCCCTTTTATCTAATGTAATTATGTGAAGATTCTTGTTATGAAAGGGATCATGTTTTTCTAGCTTGCTAATAATAGTTATCTCGATGTTGTTTAACGACACACCGCGTTCACATCCTACAGAGTGCATCTGTGATGAATTTATCCTAGAAAATCTTAGGCTCTTAGCAGAGTGCATGTGTACTTTAAAACTTTATTTATTAGTGTTACTTTCAGTTAAGTGTCTATGAGATACACATAATTACAATGCTATCATTCATGTATTATTTTTTAAGTTGCATAAATCCAACATTAAAAATCAACTTTAAACTTCTTGCACTTTCACTTAGCAGGATCATTTCACCTGAGACTTGGCGGCTTGAAGCATCTCGATTATGAGCGTCTTTACATCCCTACAAAGTTCACAAATGAACACGAAAGTTCAATAACACGAACACGAACACATCCCATTCTTCATTTTCTCACGGGCCGGTGTTTATCTTTGCATCATATAAACATGTCCAAAAAGATGAAAAATACTATATGGAATGATCACATCAGACGGTTTTCGTCACTTACTTTCTTTCTTCCGCACGTCTAGGGAATGCGACCCGAAGTTTAAAGTCTTTATCTTTATAACCAGCCTACCACAAAGATGAAATGCAAATGATAAAAATCATAATTTCAAGACGTATGCAATGTCAAAAAGACATTCACCTTTACATTAAAGCCGATGCTATCGACATCCAACATGTATGCATAGTCCACCTGTAGATTTGAGTAAAGTACACAATTCAAACAGAACCCTTTATTTTTTTGGTTACCATGAGAACCCGTTAGTCAGAATTTACTTGACCCACCAATACCCTGCTAACCAGTGAGAGCAGGATAACTGAAACTTATGCTTGAAGGTTGCTATTTAACATGTAATAATGTTATTTTATGTTTAGTGAAAATATAAACATAAAATGGTGTTGCCAAAAGTCGGCCTTTTGCCGAGAGTTATGCGCCTTATGTCCAATGCTTGATGCAAAACTACTATGGAGCCGGTGGTCTCACTGGAGACAACCTCTCTATTCCTACGGGGTAGAGGTAAGGCTGTCTACATCTTACCCTCCTCAGACCCACCAATACCCTGCTAACCAGTGAGAGCAGGATAACTGAAACTTATGCTTGAAGGTTGCTATTTAACATGTAATAATGTTATTTTATGTTTAGTGAAAATATAAACATAAAATGGTGTTGCCAAAAGTCGGCCTTTTGCCGAGAGTTATGCGCCTTATGTCCAATGCTTGATGCAAAACTACTATGGAGCCGGTGGTCTCACTGGAGACAACCTCTCTATTCCTACGGGGTAGAGGTAAGGCTGTCTACATCTTACCCTCCTCAGACCCTACCTTAGCTTTGCTATTGGTGGGATTTACTGAGTATGATGATGATATGTTAAGTGAAAATGAGAAAATGTGTAGTAAAATGTAAGCAACGAAAGATTAGAGATTACCGGAACTGATGTTGAGTGTTGAACTATGAGTTTTGTATCATTTGCATGGTCTTTATTCATGTGTGACTGCATTAACACATAATAGTTCGTTTAATTTAAAAAAGCAACAAAGATAAAAACAAAAATATAGCAACAGAAAAGAGGGAGAAAAATAGAAAAATATTACCGTTATAGGTTTAGAAAACTGATATATTTGATCCACCTTTGCTTCTCTAAACTCGTTGCCGGTGAACTCTGTACACACAGGATTATTTTGTATAAATTCTATCTGCTAGTTGATTTAGCATTTCAAATTAACTGAGAAAAAAACAAACCTCCTGATTGAAACAGAGCTGTAGCAACACCAGAAACAAAGCGTACGGCTTTTGGTTCAATGCGTAAAAACATGAAGTCATCGAAGTCAACCTTCACATATACAAGAAATATAATCAAATTAAAAGGTCGAAGGCATAAAAGCACAAATACGGGAGTATCAGAAAACTTTACCCAAACTGCATCAGGATGTCTAGCCATATATGTTGTACGAACGGCATCTCGCTCATTTTCAGGAACCTATATAATCAATAAAAGTAAATGAATACTAAATCAAACCGACATACTCAAAGAAAAATCATCAAACATAATAACTCAAATGAATAAAGAGAATGCTGAATAATTGATTATCAACTAAAAATAAGCATAAAAAGGTTAACGTTGGAGAAAGTGACTACTCACAGTAACAGCATCACCATGTAGAGTTATAATTAAATCTGTTCTGTCTTCTGGATCTTTAGCAATAAGCAGCGAGCATTTTGGATTAGTCAGGAGGTCCTGTAAAAATATTAAAACTTTTATCACCCTGCAAATATCTTGGAACTATCTTAAAAGAATGAACTGATTAGGATTTTGGATTATGTTTTATTTCTAACACTTAAAAAATGTCAAAAAATGAAATCGGTCGAACGGGCCATTAGTCTACCAACCTTGTCTTTAAAAATTTGAAATATTAATGTAATAATATAGTCTTGAAATCATATTTTAAACATGTATTATTTATATAAACAATTTTAAAACTGGACAAAAGGTGTTTGTGAGTCAATCTGATCCGATATGACCGCACTGCCCATTTTGCAGCCTCCAATTTAACGTTTAAGCTTAAAATATACACTAGTTATTAAAGCAAATATAAAAGCAATTGTTAAAAACAAATTTAGTGACTCTAAAAATCAATTGTATTTACAAACCTTTGTATGAAGTGCCAAATTACTGACTGCTAATATTGGAGATCCGTTATCATCACAAGCAAAATCAACCATTGACCCTGATGGATAACCCTCATGCTTCTACAAAATAAAAGTATATGAAGTTGCAACAATAAATCAGTATATAAGATGACAAAAGAAACATCAAACTTTTAGGTAAAAGTAAACAATTTTCACTGAAACACGGAAACTTAGGTGTTGTTTTTTTTAAGAGGTAAAATGTCTGTAGTCTGCGGACCACATCTGCAGACATCTGTAGAAGAAGAGGTGGAGCAAACCTCTGCAGTCTGCAAGAAGGTTGTTTGTTTTTAACGTATGCAGACTTCTAAAATAAACTGGTGGTGGTGGGTGGTGGTAGTGCTGGACGGTGATGGTGGTAGACGGTGGTGGACGGTGGTGGTGGCGGTGGTGATGGACGGTAGTGGGTGGTGGTGGTGATGGACGGTGGACGGTGGTGGTGGTGGTGATGGACGGTAGTGGGTGGTGGACGGTGGCGGTAAACTGTGGTGGTGATGGTGATGGGCGGTGGTGGTGAGTGGTGGTGTTTAACTCTCTGTAGACCTTAGAAGATCTTAGAAGTGGCTGGGCCAAGTCTGCACCAAGAAGAGCTTGCGCAGACATTTCTTAATGAAACGTCTTCGGAAAAACAAACAGTCGGCGCGTGGCAATGTCTGCGCGGCGCAGCCAGAAGAGCTTGCGCAGAGCTTTTCAGAAAAAAAACAAACAGCACCTTAATCAAGAGAGGACATATCAGATTTATCATCCACATTACATCTGTTTAAGAGTAACCCATGTTTTAAGTTTCGAAGTCAAGTAGATGATTTTTTCAAACCCAAAACTGCAGTGTTTTCTTATCATTAAAATAAAACACATGTGAAATCATATCCTTCTATCCTCTTAATGTACATACATCCAAATCAATTGACGACTACAAGTTCATCGATAAAGGTCAAATATGTAATAGTGTTATATGCCAAGTAAAATCTGTCATTACTGCAACCGAGTGATTATCTGTTTGCTAATACTTATGTTAGTCATAAACACAAGAAAGATCATCCAACCATTACTTCCTAATGTAACTCACAATCATTTTTCTTTCTGCTAGAAAACAGAAAACGAAAAAGAACCTGTGAGAAGGTAGAAAGCGCGCCACGAGTGCTGTGATAAAGGATGGTTTTGACTTCTTCAATAGGAGGCAGTTTAGCAGCCTTTTCCTACAATAATAAACAAAACCTTAATCAAAATCAAATACATAATAAACATAGTTAAATCCTCCTAATTAGCATGTCTAACGATCGATGATATGATCATCACGTTAATGAATAAACTAATACACACTCTGAGTGTAGAATCCGGCTTTGTTGCCCGGTGGAGACTGCTTAGGACGTCACCCATCCTAGTATACTCCCACTCAAGCACAACCATTGATGCATTGCGCCCAACATGCTTTGGTAATATTGGAGACGATGCATTCTTTATGACCTTGTATATCTTCTATGACAAAACCAGTGTTTTAGAATCGCTAGGCGCTAGTTGGCCGGTGGCGTATCGACTAGTGATTAATCGGATTGGGATTTTATATGTAATTTTCAGTTTTATATGTATATAAACACATTTTTTTATATGTTTTTTTTTTCAAATAGATAGGATTAGTTTCCGGAATTTACAGGTTTTGGTCAAGAATCTAGCCGGGATCGCTAGACTGCCACCTATTTTTGGCCAATTAGGATTGTATTTGACTACTGTTGACCACCTACTGATTAATTGGCCGATTAGATAAAAATTACTCGGTGAACCTCCGACCAGCGAATAATCAGCGACTAATCGAAGGCTAGTCGGGATTTTTACAGCCATGGATAGAATATAATAAAACGAAGTGAGATTTGCCTTGGGTGTCACACGAAATTGCTATTTCGATTCTTGAAAATAAATAAGGATTATGCAAAGTGTTGTGATCATATCATGAGGCAAATTCATGTTACCTGATGAGCTGTGATCAGCTGAAACACTTCATCAGCATCATTATCACCCTAATAAACCAATAGTCAATAACAAAAAAAAAAAAAAAAAAAAAACAATCATAAGTAGTAAAAAACAATCTAATGGGTAATTCGGATCATTGCAGTAAATTGGAATATTGATGTAGTGAAAAATATGCATAATTAAGGATGATGAAGATTAAGATGGAAATCAATTGAAACCTGAGAAGGGGTTTGAGTAGTTGAAGCCATGGCGGAAGATGACGGCGATCGTGAAGAAGAAGAAGAAGAAGAAAAGAAATGAGTATTTCGGCCATTTTTGGATTAATTAAATATGATACTTTATTAATTAATATAAAAATAATTAATGCGTCAAAGTTGTTGAAGGATCAGTTGTCAAGCCAAAGGTGCCAACAGCATCACTTTGGTCCAAATTGCACCAAAGACGCAATATTATTCCCTATATAAATAAGTAACTTTTCCATACACAAAGACTTGTAACTTGTGCTTTAGGGATTTCTCAAAAATAAAACTTGATTTTTTGTTTTAACCCAAATGTTTTTGCCTTTTGCCATTTTAACCCTACAAAATTTGTTTTTTTTAACTTTAACTCAAAACTTTTCATTATTTGCAATTTAACTTTACAACTTTTGTCAATTATATTTTTCGTCTTTGGTTTAACGTTTCGTTACGTATAGTTCTACATTTTTCGAGTTAATACGACGCAACGTATGAGTGTGGTTCAACGTTTTTACCTCAATTTTTTTCATGTTTGACAGGTTTGTCGCAACACGCAGATCCTAGGTCGAGTCAGTGTTTGTGGTCAATCACGGTTGTGTGACATTAGTATTAATTGACACCGTTTTACTCCCCGCTGTAACGCGGGGTGTGCTTTGGGGGTTTTCCAAAGAAAAATGGTTATGTATATGGTTGTCGTAACCTTGGCTTTAGGGGTTTTCAACAAAAAATTGATTTTTTTTACTTTTCACCCATAAGTATTTAATAAATTACTTTTAGCCCAAAACTATTTGTTTTTTTTTTTTATTTTTAACCCAAAACTTTTATCTTTGTGCAATCTATCCTCACAACTTTTTTTACTTTCAACTTTGATCCTTTATAGTTTTCATTTTTCCGCAAATTTTCCGCTTTATGCTTGGTTCTAAATTTTGTGACTTAACACATCACAACGTGCGTCTTTAGTTTAACGTTTTTACGTTTCGTTCTAAATTTTGCGAGTTAACACGACGCAACGTGCGTGTATGGGTGAACGTTTTTACATCGTTTATTTTTTTCCCGTTTGACAGGTTTAACATAACGTGCGGGTCCTAGGTCGACTTAGTTATAACTAAAGAATCCCCGCCGCATTGCGGCGGGTCTCAATTCTAGTTATTATTTATTTTAGAGTTAACTGCCATTTTCGTCCCTGTGTTTTGGTCACTTTGGCCATTTCAGTCCATTTCTCAAAAATGCGCCATTTTCGTCCCCCACGTTCTGGAAAGGTGCCATTTCAGTCCAAAAATCATAACCCAGTTAAGTCAGTTGTTAAATAAGGACTGATTGTGTAAATTTGTAACATTAAGGACTGATTGTGTAAATTTGAAAAATGGACTGAAATGGCCAAATTTGAAAAATGGACTGAAATGGTCAAAGTTAACACCACCACCACTAGCCCTGCCACCACCACCACTCCGCTGCCACCACCACCACCACCGCCACCACTCCGCTGCCACCACCACCACCACCACCACTCCGCTGCCACCACCACCACCACCGCCACCACCGCCACCACTCCGCTGCCACCACCGCCACCACAGCCCTGCCACCACCACCACTCCGCTGCCACCACCACCACCACCACCACCACCGCCACCACCACCACAGCCCTGCCACCACCACCACAGCCACCACAGCCACCACAGCCATTGCCACCACCGCCACCACCGCCACCACCGCCACCACCGCCACCACAGCCACTGCCACCATCTCCATCTCTGTCGTGTTCCGATCACCTTCACCGTTTCGACGTCCAACACATTCAACCTCTCCGACCCCTCGTCACTGTACACCTCCCACATCACCATCAAGACCACCGTTACTCACCACCGTTAACCACCATCTCCGACGATCCCTCAACCACCACCTCCGACCTTCATCACCACTGCCGCCGCCTGCAACTCACCACTGCCGTCGATCACCACCATGTCCGACGATCCAAACGAACTCGAACTCGAAGATGACCGGTGTGGCGGTTAACGGTGGTCTCGATCACCACTATCTATAGCCTTTTTGCTCGTTGCTGTGAAACAATTAACATGTTGATACCATATCATCTTCAAATCAGAATGTTGCACTTGAGTCTTGACTCATGGTTTTTTTTTTTTTTTTAACTTTTGTGGCTCTTTTTCTGTATACATGGGGTGTGCAGTATAACCTCTTGTTTTGTCTCAAGTATCAACACTTGGTAATGCAAACTTAAATTACTAAGGCTTGGCATACAGCATGACTATACATTGTTTACATCTACTATTGTTCTTAGTTCCCCTATATCTGAAAGTAAATCTTGAACAATAAAGAAGTGCTAAATTTAACAGTAGATGTGGTTCTCTGTGACTGATATCTGGTTTTTCTTTCATGTAGGTTGTTGCAATTAGAGATATAATTCCACCTCCAGAGAGGAATGCATTTAATGATGTCTACATTGCTTATGAGCTCATGGATACTGATCTCCATCAAATAATTCCACTGTACACCTCCCACATCACCATCAAGACCACCGTTACTCACCATCAAGACCACCGTTACTCACCACCGTTAACCGCCACACCGGTCATCTTCGAGTTCGAGTTCGTTTGGACATCGTACATCATTACCATCAATCTCGTACCCGCACACGTCTCCATCCACCACCACTGTGGTGGTGGTGGCAGGGCTGTGCTGGCGGTGGCGGTGGTGGCGGTGGTGGCGGTGGCGGTGGTGAGTGGTGGCGGTGGTGAGTGGTGGCGGTGGTGGCGGTGGTGGTGGCGGTGATGGTGGTGGTGGCAGCGGAGTGGTGGTGGTGGTGGTGGTGGCAGCGGAGTGGTGGCGGTGGTGGTGGTGGTGGCAGCGGAGTGGTGGTGGTGGCAGGGCTAGTGGTGGTGGTGTTAACTTTGGCCATTTCAGTTCATTTTTCAAATTTGGCCATTTCAGTCCATTTTTCAAATTTACACAATCAGTCCTTAATGTTACAAATTTACACAATCAGTCCTTATTTAACAACTGACTTAACTGGGTTATGATTTTTGGACTGAAATGGCACCTTTCCAGAACGTGGGGGACGAAAATGGCGCATTTTTGAGAAATGGACTGAAATAGCCAAAGTGACCAAACCACAGGGACGAAAATGGCAGTTAACTCTTTATTTTATATGTATCCACTTTACTTTTATTTATGAGCTTCTTTACCGTTTGATATGTATAAAATTTTTGGTTACATGAGTTTAAAAGGTATAGCTACCATATAAGACCATCTGTAGTGGTTGGGGTGAATAATGCCTCACTCTTGGGCGTTGTCCATCACGTGTCGTCCTAGTTAGCAAACACGTTTTTCTAAAATGGGTGTAGTGGGAATGTGGGTATTATGTTAATAGGGGTGTAAAGAATTAAATAAATAAAACCATGAAAAAAATTGATTGGACAAAGAATAGGAAGATGTAGGGTGATTGGACAAACAAATGGGGGCAAGGGCGTGGAAAATAGCACGCCTCAACTGATTTGGACCAAAACAACACCCATGGGGGCGGAACTACCGGCATGGTGGGGGCGTTTATTTGTAAAAAACGCCCCAAAGAGGCACGACTACGGACAGTCTAATAAATTATTATAAAATTTTTGGTTACATGAATTTAAAAGGTATAACTATCATATAATAAATTATAAGAAAGTATTATATTTGGTTAAAAAGATGATATCATATAAGGTGTATATGATATTTCCACTTACAACCCCTCATATATTATCTATGTGTTCGATTATTCGAATAACATGGTCTTTTTTTTCTGGGTCAAATCTTCTCGGATTATCTTTTACTACACATAATTCTCAGGTTATCTTTTGCTACACATAATCAAATTCAAACATGATTAAATGCATAGTTCTCTTCACTTCTACAACTAAAGAGTGAATTGTTGGTAACTTAAATTAGACATTCTTTATGAACTAATCGTCTATATTCGACTATCGCGTTAACGATCCAACCAAATACCACAATTTACAACTTACTTAACCTAGGGATAATTTGCTTAACATGATATTTGTAACGTGGAGGAGATGATGAATTTTGATTTGAAGTAGTTTTGGTTCTATCTGACTTCTTCTGTGCAATTGAGCTCTCTCACAATTGTAGTCCCGTATCATATGTACTAGACTGGAATAAAAGAAACACAGAGGGTGAAGTCGTAATTGACTAGAAGATGAAGGGCTAGAAGCATATTTAAGGATTTTATACTGTTAATCATTCATGATTTCATGGCTCCAAATTACAGTTTTGAAATATGGGCTTACTTAGTTAGCCCATGTGTGAAGCCCAAAGTTTATCCCCTCTCTTAACTCCTAAGTAAACAAATATGTGACTCACTAAAGTTTTTCTAAATTTTATTTTTTGATAGTTCCCTTCTCCTAAGGTGAGTTGTCAACCCTTCCATATTTATCTATGTCCCCCTTCTCCGATGAGATTTGACAGCTACAAACCATCTTTCGCGTATTATCCAACTCCTACATCATTTCACTGTGGCTATCGATCTACTTTGACTTCGTAAATCACTAGTTTCTAGCTCCATTGAAACTATTGAGTTGAGCCACTTCGACTCATATAATTAGTGGCTCTAGACTAAGTTGCTGATGTCTCATCTCGTAAACTACCCTATGTATGTGATATGACTTGTTGAATATGAGTGGTTAAAGAGGGGCGGGTTGAGTTGTGTAATAGTAACACTCACTTTAACAAGATTTTATTTTACTTTTTAGAAAATAAACCGGTTCATTTATTTCAACCTTAAGATTGAGGTGGAAGTTTTTGTTAAAAAATAAAACTATTATACCTTCTTTTAAGTGTTTTTTTTTTAACCACATAAGCTTGAAAGAGCTTATGGTGAAGGTAAGTGTTTGATAACTTTCTCTTTTCTTTATAGAAGTTTAAACGTTTTTATTTATTATTATTATTATTATTATTATTATTATTATTATTATTTTTTTTTTTACCAAAACACGTTTGGTATTGTTTGTTTGGACAAATGTTGTCTTGAAATTTTGTCATGTGTGTTGTTGTCAAGTGCATTGCATGTGAGGAGGGTTAACAGGAAAAACAGACGCTGTTAGTGATAAAGGTTGGCCCCTGTAGCAAAAGCAAAACATAAACATAAAGATTGGGTTTAGCTAACTTCATAGTGAAAGGTATAAAGTGCAGTTTAGGTATAACATACGGTTGATTTATGTAATTTTGTCTAATTTTAATTAATAAAGTGGGTATAGCTATTTTAATAAAACATTTAGTCAAAGGGGAAGGATCCACTAAAAAGTGGATTTTACCTAAGTAGCCTAAGAAGGATTGTGATGATGACATGTGACACTCCTAATAAGTAGAAATGAAGGGCATTTTGGTTCTTACAAATATGAGTGAAAATGACATGTGTCATCCCTTTTGTTTTTTAAAAATACAACAAAAAAATATAGCACAAAAATGTAGTACAAAAAAATATAACAAAAAAAATCTAGTACAAAAAATGTAGTACAAAAAAATATAGCACAAAAAATGTGGTACAAAAAAATATAGCACAAAAAAATCTATTACAAAAAATATAGCACGAAAAAATTAAGCAAAAAATTGTAGTACAAAAAATCCAGCACAAAAAAATTGAGAAAAAAAATTAAGACAAAAAAATACAGCAGAAAAAATTTAGCACAAAAATATAGTATAAAAATCTAGCACAAAAAATGTTATACAACATATAAATACAACACATTTTAGTGAGTTTTTTAGTCTTCATATTTTATATAGCAATATGGTACTCAAATTAAAAATAAAAAGATGCTCGATTTTACGGTGAAATTTTTATGAAAAAAATAATGTCGTATAAAAAAGTTATGAACGTTTAAAAAATGTGGGTGGAATATGCATGTGTCTTGCATGTGGAGAGAAAAAGTTCATATATAGGATTTTCCCAAGATACCCTTACACTTCATTCTCCTACACTTTCATCTTAACCATTGATTTGAAAAATAAATGGTTAAGATTTCTTCTCATCCTACTTAGGCAAAATAAACTTTTTATTTGATCTTACCCCTTTAGTCAAATGTTAATAATTAATGTTTATGTATTGTGGACATGTATTCAAAGTGATTTATTTCATCAAGATTTTTCTGTGTTTGACTCTCATCGTATAACTAATACTAGTAGTAAGACCCGTGTGAACACACAGGTAGGTTTAATAACGATCGAAATCAAATACTAAAAAACAGATGGACGTGTTGTTGTTAATATTATAAGTATAATGATAAAAGTTTAGACACAAGAGAAGCATAACGAACCCACAAAAGTTTTTATAGATGATAAAAGTTTGTCTACGTTTAGGTATCTAAGATAGTAGATTGATAAAGTCACATATGTCATTAGATTCAATATAACTATCTGGTCATACGGGTTCAATATAAGCAACTTGTTTTAGAATTAGGCATACTCTTTTAAGTAATGCATGACTTAAGCTACTCAAATAAAAACATATATTTATGTATGTAGATGACTTTCATTCGTTTTAAAAAACAAACATGTATTCATGTTATAAGTAACTCATTGTGAACCTGGCGATTAAGAAGATCTACTGATTCCAAACTTTTGGTTTTTTATTTGAGTTTTAGATAACTTCATATAATCATGTACACTAAAAAAAATGTGATCATCAATTATCAAATGGTAAAACAAAATCCTATTTACCAATTCATCCATAACTTTAAGCAAACTTGCTACTGTATTAGTTCCTTAAGTAATCAAGATTTGCCATACATGATTATCAAAATGTAAAAGTAATCTACTTATTTATACATTCCTTTAACCTAATTTTAGAGGTGTTTCCTTCCATTTCACGTCCGAATAACATCTTCCTTAATCGTATCAATTCCTTACATAACCAGAATTAGCCAATTTCCTATAACTAATTATAACAATTTAATCACTTTCAATACGAACTACATACTTGGGTACGAAGATCTTCAGGTCCAAGTTTAGCTTGCAATATCTGCAAAGTCGTCTGCTCATGCTGAACACTCAATGAGTACGCTTCCATTAACGACAGAGCAATTGCTATGGCATGATAGGTAGCAGCAGTCTGACAAAAAGATGCATATTTAAATAAAAATTTCAAAAATAAACATGATGCAATATATAAACAAACAAAGAGAGATTACTTGTATGTGGTCAGCTCCAAGTAGCCTTTGATTACACTTAAGAGCCTCATGAAGGTACCTAAGGGCAACATGGACATTTCCTAACCCTTCTTCCATCATTGCTACGTTGATGTAAGTAGCCGCAGTATTTGGATGAGACGGCCCAAATGTTAAATGCAAAAGATACAGTGCACGATTCACATTCCTAAGCAAACACAAATAAACAACTATTAGGCTACTTTTGTCATTTGGTAAAACCGTAAAACTCTATTGCGCGAATATTAATGTACATACTTTAAAGCTAGCTCTGTGTGTTGGAGACAGTAGTAGAAAACTGCCAGGTCACCACAACTCTTCATTGTATCGGGATGATCAAGTCCCAGTTCTCTCTCGTTAATATCCAAAGCTTTTTGCTGATAAATGGTAGCCTAATAGAGAAAATTTGGGTTACAGTGAAGTACATGTGCTATTTTTGACTCGTTTACTTGCAAATGGGTCAATCGGGCTTACGTTGGATCTCTAACGGAAGCAATACTGTAACATGAGTTTTATATGTGCACGTACCTGATTAAAATCTCCGGTATGATAGAGCATCACAGCCAAGAGAAAAAATAACACGAACCATTAGCAAAAGGACTACAATTCAAAAGAGAAAAAATAATAATAATCTTGACAGGTTTCCTTTAAGATCACTGTTTTTATTTAAATGTATGATGAAAAGTCAATATTTTGGTTGATGTGTGTATTAGTGGTGACCCCCCCCCCCCACGTGTTGTGGCGAGTTCTTAGGGTGAGGAGAATTTGGATGGTATCATTCGATTCATACGATACCAGGACTCGGTATAGAAACCGAAATAGGAAACAACAAAAAACAAAATAAGTCGTAATATGACCGAAACGATATAAACACATGTTCGGTTAATTTCAAAAATAGCTGGAACCTTTGAAACAACTACTGGACTTTGTGAAACAACTGGTTAATTGCAAAACCGTTGGATTTTCGGGGAAATAGCTGATTATTACTTAAAGCTACATACCCCAGCTAAAGTCTATGTCTTGTTCTCCCCAAGTTTCGAGAAAGGCCACTGTGGTGAGAGTGGAATGGAAGTTTCAGTCCCTTGCACATCTACAGAGATAAACAACCCAAATTACACTTAGCAAATCCACACAAGTGCTAAAATAAAAACAATTATCAAGTAATAAAAAACATGTTTAGCTCACCACACCAATCTGCACTAAGATTGTGCTATTGAAAAACTTCACCAAAGTCTACTTGTCTGATGCCTCCGAGTAAAACTAAATCAAAGATGACCAACAAAATTTGTAACATTAACAAATAAAAAATCAGTGTTATGAATTACGATCACATTTGTTGGCATGAGATCTTCATGAAACCCTCAATCTAAAGCCATGGGCTATGACATGATGCAACTTATCCTCACTCTCGAGTACATTTATGCATTAGGCACGAATCTTGATTCATAAACATAGAAAAAAACCATGAGTTCCAATCTAATTAATAGAACTGCCTATTTTTTTAATTTAAATATAAACAATACTCTATGTGAAGATAAAAATAAAAAGTAAATACATCAGAATTGAAGTTACAAATTCTAATTATTTATACTACATTTTAATATCTAATTCTTTATACTACACCTCTATTTCATCAGCAGACTAACTATATCGGCTTACCTCACAATGCATATTTAAAGTGAAATATAATTCACAAAGTCCAATCAGAATACTACTTCTATAAATAAGTTCTTTAATTTAAATAGAAACATACTAAATATTGATTAATGGACTTATTTTAACATTTTATAAAAGTTTTATTTATTTAAACTTCGTAGAAATCTTAATTATCTAAAAAAGTGTTACTCATGTTTACCAGAAACCCCGATTACACCCAATCCGATAAAACACGAGAACTAAAAACACGAATCTTCAATGGTTCAGTTATCGGGTTAAACCTGAACCCCAAAAAACCCGAGAAATAGACCATTAGATCCAACTCTATCTTGTTGTCTCTTTAAAACCAGAGACAATAAAGCTGGTGGTGCCTGGAGTTATAAGAAGATGTTAGTAATTAGTAGGTATAGTATCAGGCAATACCTCGAACACTTGGCGTGCGAACTTATAAACAAACATAGATATAGAAATCTTACCCTGTAAATGAGCCACTTAAAAAACATATCAAGATAAATGCTGACCAAGTTCTTAAAACATCTGGAATAAAGGTCTACCATAAACCATATGGTGTCAAGCTCTAAAAAAGCTACTTAATGAGAAAACGTGAATCTATAAGAAGTTTTAATTCAACTGTGTAATCTTAAAACTTTCACTATATGCATATCACGGTTTCAGCAAATTCATATGTGTATAACGCACGCGACATGAGCAGATCCAAAAAATAAACAAATTACCCGAACCGGAGGAAGGCCAATCTCGAGTTCTCTCACCTCTATCATCGTCGCACCGCTCACGATCTCCTTGATATCCACCTCCACCTGGAATTAAAGATAAAAGAAATACAAATTCAACAAAAGCCTATCTAATTGCTTAATTTGCGCCACAATGTCATAAGGTGCACCCAATTCTTTTGCAAGTGTAAACACTTCATTTACTCTTTCTACTCATGAACATCCTGTTCGTCCTACTCATGGATATGGATGCCATTTTACTCTTTCTCCATTCCTAATTTCACAATGATTACAAACTATATGAGATCAACATGATTCGTCAGATTAAGGTTCATGAACAACCAACTTAACCAAATGGAGAACATGTAATAGAAAAAATCTTACCAGAAATGTGTCAGAAGTGGATCGGAACCATAGCCTTTTGACCGCTGTCTCGCCGTCGGCATCCACCATAACAACCACCATCATCAACGATTAACAAAGCCACATCAGAACCATATGAGAATGTCTTCATCACCCTAAATCATAACAAACCCCTTTTCGTCTCCGGTCCTATCAATAATTTTTTACACAAATCGATGAAAAGCATCCTCTTATCAAGCGAAGAGAGATCAAAAGGCAATTTACCAAAAAAAAAAAACACACACACACACACACACCAGAACACAACATTACATTACATCCAAAACCACAAACCCTAGCTTCTGAACATGATATTGAATCGACCGTTTAATCAGTCAACTGGACGTACCTGTATGTAGCTCTAATCTGCGTCTTCCAAAAATGCACATGTGACCCAATCCGTACCAAAGAACGTGTACCAGCAACATCAAATTACAAATAATGATCCAAATTTATGGCTCGCTTATAAACTACAAAATACAAGTTAGTTATCAAGACGTCACCCCAAAACGGACCTTTGGATCCCCGACAACAACATTAAAAAAGAGTGTAGAAATTTGACTTCCACTACCATGTTTCATATCAAATGTATGACTTCCGAATCCGGTTTATAAATCAATTCTAATTCCTATTTTTTGTAGCAGTTATTAACCAAGTAATTTAACTAACTCTTTATTCTAACGTCAGTCACATTACACTCAACAATGATCTATCAATCTCGATAAAAGTGACCGGGGCAAACGAAATAAATCGGAGCAAAAACCGAATCCGGTTCATAAACCAATTCTAGTTCCAATCGGTAAATACACGTTTTTAATCAATCCGAAACGCGTTTCCGTTTGCAGTGGCCGGCGTTCCACTATGGCCAGATTCATGCACCGGAATTTGAAAAGGTGGCAGGACATACGGGTTAGGTCGGGACGGGTAATCGGTCAAAGCACCCACTAACATTTCAAACCGAACCCATTATGATAGCTACCTCACACATCATTTTTATCCCAAACCCATGGTCGTGATTACACACCTCCATTCTCTGTGATGCTCGCACTGCCATGGTCGTTAACTGAAACATAAGAACAAAAATAAACCTAAGTTATATTTGTAATAAAAAGCACATTTACACAACGAAACTTATTAAAATATGAATTACCTTAGTCCTTAGTTGAGAAGCCTCTGAGCTCATTGATGGTCATCAGATCCTTCCTTCTCGAGCGAGTCGCGGGAGGAAAAGAAGGTGCAAAATTGATTCAAGACGTGCGATCAGGGTTCACCACTGGTTGCGTTTCTGATTGCGTCTGGAACCCTAAAATGGGTTTAAACAATTTGAACTTTAAAAAAAAGCAGGGCTTTGCACTTTAAGAAAGTAACAGTAAAGATACATAACGGGGAGAGTAAGGACTCGAACTTGAAACGCTTTGGATAGAAACCTGAATTTTATCCGCTGGAACATGCTTCTTTAGTGTTAATGGGTTCACCTCTAATTTTCTTATGGGTTCACTTTGGTTTTTTACATATAATTTCTGCCAGAATAATTTCGAAACGCAATGGGTTCCTGGGAATCCGTAAGGACCTATGTAGGTCAGCCCAACATCACATAAAACCACAGAAATGAAATCATCATAATCCAAACAATATACATATCGAAAAATATAAACAAACGTAAAATAACAAACAAAAGCAATTAAAAAGAATATTTCACGGTTCTACTCGAAAAGGAACAACACGCCACTTCAAGAGTTTATATATGCATCATCATATTCGATTATAAGCACAAAATGGTATACTGTAAACAAAAGAAGAATCAAATATTGATGTCAATAATAAAGCCAATATATGAACATTAGGGCTGGAAACCTTTAAATCATTGAAATCATACCTGATGGGGGTTTGTAATTGGAAACGATGGGGGTTTCTGCCAGAATGGTCACTTGTTGAATAGCTTCGGTTCGGGTTTCTCCAAAATCGGTGTTCACCTTCGATTTGTTCTTCATCTCTGGTTCTTTCGTTGTCCGAATGGAGAGCCATGGAGGAAGCTAGGGTTCAGATCGAGAGAGAAAAGTGAGATTGAGAGCACACACTGATTGAAATCGGTTGTTAGGCCATTCATCTTCTTAATGTCAGCAACCTAAGACAAAAATATAACATTACATACAAAACAAACCATCATCATCATCATCATCATCATCATAGTCTAAATACAATAAGATTATAAGTTTAAATAACTCAAAGGCTCATCAAGTACAAAAAAAAAAAATTCAAGATAATTAAACAACTAATAACCTGATCAATCAGACACCCTAAAACCCATAACAGAAATCATACTATCACATTATGACTTGCAAATCTTTTTCTAAAATACAAACACAAACACACAATAAACTTTTATTTCAAGAAAATCAAACAACTAATAAAAAATTAAAGATTCATCAATTACTAAACTTTTATTTCAAGAAAATCAAACAACTAATAATCTAATGTTGGCGGCAAATTACCAACTCATCACAAGTCGGTGGTGGGTTTGGGTCGTGATTCTAATCAGAGCATATTAGGATTGGTTTATTTATTTGTTATTATCTCTAATTGATTGTAATTATCTGATAAGATAGTTTAGGTAATTAAAAGATATCAATTAGAATAGGATTAGGATGCTTGGAAAAGAAGATTTCTAGTCCTATAAATGTAATCATTTTTTGAGGAAATTTTCTGATAATAAAATTGTGAGTGTATCATAGTTTTAATTGTGCGTGTGTTTCTGAATCCTTTGTTTTTGCCGATTCTGAGCTTGAATTGGTATCAGAGCCATTCAAGTTTCGGATCTGTTGAACGAAGATACCTGTGATCAAGAAGAAGACCGATTGGAGTTGCAATCGGAATTCAGAATCAAGAAGGTTGCAGTGTTTTCTGGTTGAGTCAAGGATCCGAAAAACGGAAACTCAACAGGGCCGAAGAACATAACCAAGTCTGTCAGTGATTCTCTGTTTACTGCAAATCAAAGGTTCAGGTTAGAAAGTTGTAACTGTTTAAAGGTGTTTGAATTCAAGTTCTGGATCAACCACCAAAATCACCAGTTACACAGACATACAGCCGGAAGAAAGGAAGAAGACCAATGGGTGACGACGCATCAAAACGGGAGACGGTTACGGTTGAGAAAAGCGGCTCCACTCCTTTGCAGTGCCCAATGTTGAATTCAGTCAATTACAACATATGGGCTATTCGAGTTAAAGCATTGTTCAAAGTACATGGAATTTTGGAGGCGATAGAACCCAAAGGTGCAGATCCAGTTGAAGCAAAAAAGAACGACATGGCTGTTGCATTATTGTTTCAATCAATCCCAGAAGAGCTCGTGATCCAAGTGGCCCAGTACGAATCAGCTAAGCAAATCTGGGACGCGTTAAAAACCAGATTTGTAGGAGTTGATCGGGTAAGGGAAGCACGAATTGAAACTCTAGAAAAAGAGTTTGAGGGACTAAAGATGAAAGATGGAGACAGCGTAGATGACTTCGCGGCCAGGCTAGGCTCACTTGTTTCTAAAGCAGCAAGTTTGGGAACTACGTTTGATGAGAAAAAGCTGGTAAGGAAGTTGCTTAGTTCCGCCCCTCCCAAATTTATCCAAATTGTTGCTTCAATTGAACAATTTGTGGATTTAAAAACAATGGCGTTTCAAGAAGCGGTGGGAAGGCTTAAGGCGTTTGAAGATCGATTGAAAGGAGCCGAACCACAAGGTGAAACCCAAGGTAAGCTACTCTATGGTGAATCTTCTACTAATCAAAGAAGTCGTGACTTTGGTAGGGGACGAGGAAGAGGTGGTTCACGTGGCCGAGGTCGTGGACGAGGCAACGGTCAAAACAAAGATTCTAATGAATCTTCTCAGAATCGATCAGAAGGAAAACCAAAGAGAGATCGGTCGACGATTAAGTGTTATCGGTGTGACAAGATGGGTCATTTTTCTTCGGTTTGTCCTGATCGTTTAAAAACCAATGAAGCGAATCTTGCAGATACAAACGGAGAGAAAAAGGAAACCTTACTCATGTTGCAAAAGATAGATGAGTCAATTTTCCTGAACGAAGAAAAAGTAGTACCGGGACGATATCAATCTAATTCAAAGGAAGAAATTTGGTATCTCGATAACGGTGCTAGCAACCATATGACGGGAGAACGCTCATTCTTTTCGTTTCTTGATGAACAAGTAACTGGACGAGTTAGGTTTGGGGATGGTTCACAAGTTGAAATCCAAGGCAAAGGAACAATACGAGTGCATTGTAATGACGGTGAGAAAAGAAATATTACCAATGTTTATTATATTCCGAACCTTCGTTGCAACATCTTGAGTTTAGGTCAAGCTACTGATAATGGATGCAAGGTTGTGATGCACAACAAGTTTCTTTGGATGTATGGAGCTAATGGCGTTCTGATCATGAAAGTACCAAAGACGAATCGTTTATACAAAATTAAGCTTCGAGTTGCTAAAGATTCTTGTTTACTTGCAAAAGTGAATGTTTCTTCTCAAATTTGGCATGCAAGACTTGGTCACTCAAACTATGACTCGTTGAAGAACATGGCGTCAAAAGAACTCGTTGTTGGACTACCCAAAATAAGTCCAAGTAATGAGATTTGTGATGCATGCATGAAGGGTAAGCAAACAAGGAACTCTTTTCCGGATCAGACGAGTTATAGAGCTTCTAAAGTGTTGGAGTTGGTTCATGGGGATCTATGTGGACCAATTACCCCTCCGACACGGGGTGGTAGAAAATATATCTTTGTTTTGGTTGATGATCACAGTAGGTACATGTGGACGTTTATGATAAAGGCAAAAAGTGAAGCATTCGAGATTTTCAAAGGTTTTAAAGCAACGGTAGAAAAAGAAACGGGGTTGAAGATCAAAGTCTTTCGCACAGATAGAGGAGGCGAATTCACATCACATGCTTTTATGGAGTTTTGCAAGGTCAACGGAATAGTTCGACAACTTACCGCACCATACACTCCACAACAAAATGGTGTGGTGGAGCGGAGAAATAGAACATTAATCGGGATGACAAGAAGCATGCTAAAAGCTATGGATGTTCCTAGAGACCTATGGGGTGAAGGTGTTCGTCATTCGACTTATGTTTTAAATCGAGTAGCTACACGTTCACTAACCGATCAAACACCGTATGAAGTTTACAAGAAGCGCAAACCAATTATTTCACACTTAAGGGTGTTCGGGTGCATTGCCTATACGAAGATTCCGTCACAATTTCTGGACAAGTTAGATGACCGAAGTGAAAAATTGGTACATCTTGGAAACGAGCCGGGATGCAAGGCATATCGGTTGTATCATCCCGATAAAGACAAGGTGGTTATTAGTCGGGATGTGGGCTTTGACGAAGAAAAGGGTTGGGATTGGTTCGGCAAAGAAGAAAATAATAATAATGAGGTTTGGCAAGATTTTGAGGTGGTGCTAAAAGATAATGTTTCTATTCAGGGAGAAGAGACACTTTCTAGTGATGAACAGAATACAGAATCAGGAACAGAAGCAGAAGAAGAAATTGGTGATACCTCAGCTCAATTATCGGGTCAAGAAGCTGATCCCGAGACAGATTTTTCAAGCCCAGATGGGTCTGAAAACAGCCTTGCATCAACACCAACCCATCAGGTCAGCCCTTACAGTTCTCCGGGGCTGAACACAAGTGCTAACAGCAGCAATGAAGCCCAGAATGGTGATGCCGGTCCAAGCCCAGGTACAAGTTTAAGACGTTCCAATCGCGTACCTATAACTCCACGTAAATTCGATGATTTCGAGCTGTTTTTAATAGAAGAAGATGAGCCTAAAAACTTTAATGAAGCTGGGAAAAATAAGGATTGGACGAAAGCCATGAGAGCCGAGATAGAATCAATCGAAAAAAATCAAACTTGGGTACTAGTGAATCCTCCTAAAGGGTGTAAACCAATTGGTCTTAAATGGGTTTACAAATTGAAGAAAAATGCGGATGGGTCGATAAACAAGTACAAAGCTCGTTTGGTTGCAAAGGGTTACGTGCAACGATACGGAGTAGATTTTGAAGAAGTTTTTGCACCCGTCACCAGAATTGAAATGGTTCGATTATTGATTGCTTTGGCGGCTAGCTATAAGTGGGAGATTCATCACTTGGATGTCAAGTCGGCTTTCTTACATGGAGAACTTGAAGAAACTGTTTATGTTAGTCAGCCTGAAGGATTTGTAAAAGTGGGAGATGAAGCCAAAGTTTACAAACTGTTGAAGGCCCTCTATGGGTTAAAGCAAGCTCCTAGAGCATGGAATATCAAGCTGGATAACACGTTGAAACGGTTTAACTTTCAAAGGTGTTCGCAAGATCAAGCGGTGTATAGACGGGTCACGAAAGATACTCTGCTGATAGTGGGGGTTTATGTCGATGACATGATAGTCACCGGTTCGAGTTTGGAAGAGATAAAACGTTTCAAGATTCAAATGGAGAAGTGCTTTGAGATGACTGATCTCGGGAAGTTATCTTACTATCTTGGTATAGAAGTATTACAACACAATGAAGGGATTACGATAAAGCAAGAAGCATATGCTAGACGGATTTTAAAGGAATGGGGTTTATTAGAGTGCAATTTATCCAAGTGTCCTATGGAGCCCGGAATAAAGTTAACGAAAGATGAAAAAGGTGAAAGTGTAGATGCAACAGGCTTTCGAAGACAGGTGGGATGTTTGAGATATCTACTTCACACGAGACCTGACCTCTCGTTCTCAGTCAGTATGGTGAGTCGATACATGCATGATCCAAAGGAGTCACACTCGAATGCTGTTAAACACATTATGCGCTACATCAAAGGTACCATTAATTCTGGAATTACTTATTATGTTGGAGGTTCAAGAGAATTAGTAGGTTATAGTGATAGTAGTTTTGGCACTGGTGGAGACGATGGGCGAAGTACAACGGGGCATATTTTTTATTTTGGTAAATCACCAATTACTTGGTGTACTCAGAAACAAACTACGGTTGCATTGTCTTCTTGTGAAGCTGAGTTTATGGCTGCTACAGCTGCTGCATGTCAAGCCTTGTGGCTTCGTGGTTTATTAAGTGAATTAACTGGTGAAGAGCCAAAGAAGGTTGAGTTACGAGTTGATAACCAATCTGCCATTGCCTTGATGAAGAATCCTGTGTTTCACGGGAGAAGTAAGCACATTGATACCCGGTTCCACTTTATTCGTGAATGTATTGAAAGAGATCAAGTTAAAGTAAAGCATGTTTCGGGTGATCAACAAAAGGCAGATATATTAACTAAAACTCTTGTAAGGATTAAGTTTAAAGAGATGCGAGACATGCTTGGAGTTGAAGACCTCCTGGTTGTGAGTCAGCAATTAGGGGGGTGAATGTTGGCGGCAAATTACCAACTCATCACAAGTCGGTGGTGGGTTTGGGTCGTGATTCTAATCAGAGCATATTAGGATTGGTTTATTTATTTGTTATTATCTCTAATTGATTGTAATTATCTGATAAGATAGTTTAGGTAATTAAAAGATATCAATTAGAATAGGATTAGGATGCTTGGAAAAGAAGATTTCTAGTCCTATAAATGTAATCAGTTTTTGAGGAAGTTTTCTGATAATAAAATTGTGAGTGTATCATAGTTTTAATTGTGCGTGTGTTTCTGAATCCTTTGTTTTTGCCGATTCTGAGCTTGAATCTGATCAATCAATCAAACAAACACCCTAAAAAAAGAAAAAAAAAACTTACAGTGCTACCCCAACGATCTTTGGGATCAACATCAGCACCAGCATTCAACAACAACACAGCAACATCACAAAACCCTTGACAAGCAGCCACATGTAACGCAGTCCGATTATCAATATATTTAAAATTAACATCAGTTCCAGACTCCAAAAGTTCTTTGATCCCATCTAAATCACCTCAGCTGCATTTTCACCACCGCCTCCTCCTCCTCTTGTTAGCATCACCATCCCCGTCATCTCTCTCTCTCTAAAAAACCCTAAAGTGCAAAACAGATCTAAACCGAACAACAATGACTCAACAAACATGATGTATATTAAACAATAACCAGCAACAAAATCCACATATTCGTTCATCAAAGAGAATGAACAAAGCAAAACCCTAGACTGTAAGACGATGAGATAAGAACAACAAACTGAAAATGGCTCACGTGTGTTTGTTGTGTTGTCTTAGCTCGATAAGAAAAGACTGAAGGCTTGGATTGATTCCCGAAAGCTTCAATTTCTTGTTGTTGGTCTCACCAAGAAGAAAGATAGATCAAATAGAGAGAGAAACCAGGGTTTGAAATTTAAAATGGAAAGGGCTGTAGGTTTGAAATTTGAAATGAGATTTAAATTATGATTTGAATTTTAAAATGGGATTTGAAATGTATTAATAATATTAAATAAAATTGTTATTTATGACATCAGCAAAACCTACGTGGCATATCTAGTTAGTTGACACGTATGCAAACTTACATCAGCCTCTCATCTCTTCTTATAGATTATATAGATAGAATAATTTAAATGCACAACTATAAGAATCGTATAAAAATGTTTTATAAAAATAAAACAGTTATTTAACCTTATAATTTTGTACAAATATGTTGTACACTTCTCTATTTAAACGTGATTATGTATTGAAAAGCACAGTGCTAAATATCTCTTTTATCTGAGTTTTTTCCTAAACTAGTGTTGGTGGGAAAATTATTTACTAAAATAGTGTTCCCTAAAAAGTATTTACCAAATTGGTGTTTTTTATTTATTTTGCATTTATCTTTTATTCTCTAACCAACATATTAGATTCTTTTATATTTTTTCTGTTATTCTCTACTTTTTATTTTTTTATTATACTTTTAGTGTTTTTATTCGGTTTAAATTTTTTTTCTTTCAAAATAGTTTTTTTTACCGACTCATTGTAATTCTTTTCCTTTTGTTTTCTGTATATGAAGTTTTTTTTTGTATCATTTTAAATTTTAAGCAGATACCTTTGTTATTATCAAACGAAGGTTAAACTCCTCTCACCAAGAGGTTCTTTCTCTCATGTCATTTCGCCCGCCCGTTTCATTTCCTTTTGCCGAAGTTCGTTCAGTCGGTAAGCATCCCGTTAGCTCTTCATATTTCCTAGCCTATCTATCCCCACTATCTCCGAATTCTGTAAGCCGTAGGAAGTCCGTAAAATGTGAATAAAGTCCTCACGCGAAAGTTCATCGCCTTCGCTTATCTTGTTTTTTAAGGTCAGTTCTTGTATGATGTCGACGAAGGTCTCATTCCAACCAATATTTATGTCACCTCAAAACTACTCAAATTACTCCAAATACTCAAATTTAGAGGGGGTATCTTACCACAATGCTCAAGCTACTCAATCAACTTTAAAACACCCATCATCCAATAATATTGTGCCACTTAGGTCTATCCACTACCTTTTCTCTCTTTACCCACACACACACTCGAGTGCATCCGAGTAGTGGAACTCAGTCAAAGTACTAAGAGAGGAGGGGGCACCTTACCCCTCTTATTCGCTCCTATGTGGACTTACCCGGGGTGGCCGAGTATAGCGCACCCTCCACCCTAATAAGTTAAGTCTTCTGAAATACTCTTCTAACTTAGCAACATATATTTCATCATGATAGGGGCGACATAATTAACATCAAAGACTATCACAAATCCTACTTCCATCAATACATTTATGGATAAAGGAAACTCTTAATGTGAGTTGTGCCATGTGTTATTGAGTTTTTAGGTTACATCAAGTCATTTTAGGTCAAAATAGTTCATTTAGGTGTTAATAGCCTATATTTGATGATAAGTCCCTTAATTTAATTTATTGAGTCTTAATGGGCCATGTCATGTGTTAATGTGGTGTTTTAAGTTACAATAGTCGTACTAGGTCAAAACCATTCATTTAGATATTATTGACGCACGTTAGATGATAAGTTCATTAATAAACTTTTCATGCGTTAAGAAAGTTATTTTAAGTTGCACAAAGTCATATTTCATCAAAACAAATCATTTAGGTGTTAGTGACCTTTTTTTATTAGGGAACTGGGGGTGGTAAGTTTTGTTCCCGTGATGGAGAAGTTCCACGCGTGGAACTTTCAGTTCTTCCACTGCCACCCATCAAGTTTCACGTGATAAATTGGTTTGGCGTGATAAAATTCACGCGTGATGGAAGGAAGGATGTGAGTGGGTATGAGGGTTTATTTTTGGGTGTTATGAGTGATGGACATTGCCACTAAAAAAAGTTGTGAGTGATGGAATAATGGTTGATGACATGGCAGAATTTGATTGGATGTTGTGAGTGATGAGTGATCACCACCTCCTCCCCCCTTATAAGTCCACCAATTCTCCATAACGGGTCTTGTAAAGCATTTACTAGTTGTTTTATGTTAAATCACATTATGTGGTCAAGTCATTTTGGTGTTAATGATCTATATTTGATAATGAGTCCTTTAATTTACTTTTAATAGGCCTTACATGTGTAAAGGAGTTGTTTTATGTTACACAAACTCACTTTAGGTTAAAGCAAGTCATTAAAACATATGTTATTGACATCTAAATGACTTGTTGTTTTAGGTCAAAACAAAAACAAATCATTCACCCGTAATGGGCTTTAATGAAGTATTAGGTTACACCAAGTTATATTAGGTCAAAAAAATCGTTTAGTTGTTAGTGACCAGTGTTTGATGACAAGTCCACTAACCATCAATTGGCCTTATCACATGATATATAGTTATTTTAGGTCGTACCAAGTCACGTTATACAAAAACAAGTTAATTAAATGACAGTGACATATGTTTGATATAAGTCTACCAATTCATCATTAATGGATCTTGTTATTTGATATGAAGGTATTTTCGTTACACCAAATCATGTTATGTAATAACAAGTCATTTAGATGTCAATGAGCAATGGTTGATGATAAGTCCTTACTTTTCCGATTAATATATACCACAATATACCAAATCATATGTTTTGAGCACGCAAGTGAAAACCACTTTGGGGCACTCATAGGTCCAAATAATTTGAGATTGTCCATTCTAGTATAACTGACCACATGTTCTAGACAATATTAAAATATAGTCATCATGTTCAAAACCGACATTAATCCAACTTAAAAATTTCCTTCTGACAGTCCCAACTTA
Organism: Helianthus tuberosus; assembly: GCA_030545235.1. NCBI lineage: Eukaryota > Viridiplantae > Streptophyta > Magnoliopsida > Asterales > Asteraceae > Helianthus > Helianthus tuberosus. The sequence continues at coordinate 127,543,816 of CM060416.1, forward strand.
CACACCATCCAATCCATCTTCACCTATTGGCGAAGGATAGTAGAGGCGGGAGGGGGCGGCCGACCCCCGAACTTTGCGCTCAGTAGTGGAGAGTATGTAGTTTTCGTATAGAAATTTCTGGGTATATACGTTTTCGACCCCCTGTTTTATAGAAATTTTTTGGTATATACGTTTTCGACCCCCGGGTTAGAAATAGTAAGCTTCGCCACTGCCTCTGTCAAACCTTTTCTAACTAGGGTCTAACCTAGCTAGTTTTTTATGACGTGGCATGTGATATATAGATGTTTTTGCTGATGTGGGCAATGGCGTGAATGATGATGTGGATATGTGTATATCCATCTTTCGTCCCTTTCCTCTACCACCACCATTAGCCAACACTATCCGCCACCAACCACCATGGCACGGTTATCATCCACCAACCACCATGCCATCGGTTACCACCCACGTCCACCACGCCACCCACCTTATTTTCCAGAAACGAGAGAGGGGATATATATATATAGAGAGAGAGAGGGCAGACAAATTCCCGGTCAGGTATCCGGTGCGTGCACAACCAAAGTAAGGTGACGGTTTGGGTGTTTGGGCATCGGTGGTGTATCAAGATACACAGCTCCGGTTCCGATGAAACTATGGTTTGCGTTGGTGATGTCGTGAACGAATCAGGTTCACATCTTTAGCAGACCAGTGGAGAGGAGGTTGAAGGAAAGCTGATGGTGGTGATAACAGGTTTGGTGATGTTTGAAGATGGTGGTGGTGCAAGGGGTTGAAGATGGTGTTTATGCGATGGGACGTGGGTGGTGGGTGGCAAGGTGGTGGTGATGGTGGTGGTGGTGGTAGCGGGTGACGGTGGAGGTGGTGATGGTGCCACATAAACATCCACATTAGCCAATAACAAGGTTTTATGTCACATAAATTGCCACGTCAGCAAAAAACGAACCGGGTTAGACCCTAGTTAGAAAAGGCTAGGTGGAGAAAAATAGTTTGCAAGTTGAGACTATCAGATGTGACTTTTTAAGCTGTGATTAATGTCGGCCAATGAGTAAAAGTTAAAATCCAATATTTTTTTTATTAAAGACAAATATAAACAGACTATAATACTCCTAACACTTAACTAAAAAAAGATAAAGATACTCCAGTCAACTAACGGTTAACAAACAAAATTTATGACCAGACTCAAATGACCAAAATCTACAACTACATATATATAAACTTAAAAAACAAAGTTAGGAGCTCTACGCGTTTAAACCACATGCAAGTTGCAATTTACTCGTAATAAAATAAATACAACGTTTAGAATATTTTATTTTAAATTAATGTACTTAAATACATCATTATGTAAGCACTACGACGAAATGAATCTTTCTTCCTTTTTTAATTCAGTCAAACATAAAAAAATCTATCCTCAGGACTTTTTTTTTTTTTTTTTATCATTTCTTTCTTAACCATTCATGGACCATCTTCTTTAGTTCTTTGCATCTTGATGGCTTCTACATATACCCTCTAACCAACCTTAAACATAAAACCTCATTCGTACTAACACATAATAAAATGTTTGGATCTTTGTCGGAAGAAGTTGAAGTGAAGGTGTCAGCAGACAAAGCCTGGCAACTCTACGGTACGATCAAACTTGGAGAAATCGCCACTAAACACACCCTTGAGCACATGGACGCCATCGAAGGCGATGGTGGTGTTGGTACCATCATCAAGGTCACTTTCAAACCAGGTACTAACGTTTCCATGGTGTTTTGTTGACTATCTTGATATGTCTGGACGGGCGGAATTCACTACTAGAAAACTTGAAAAATCCGACAAAAATCTCTAACTAAAATTTCCGACAAAGTCTAACAAAAGACTTTGTCGGAAATTTTTTCGAAAATATGTTATTTTTTTAGTAGTGGAACTAAGGGGCGCCAAGAGGTCCTTCAGAATTTATTTGTTGGATTTTTATATATAAAATTTGAGTTTTTTAGTAAGAGTCGAACCCTCTAGTTGTGACTAGCAAAGAAGAGAACAATAAGATGACCGCCATTAAAAAGTTCTAGTTTCGCCATTATTCATGTCTCGTATGATAGACATGAAAACATTGACCGACCTAGGAGGGGGTGGCTTAGTGGGCACCCTTACCCTTCAAAAATTGTTTTTTTTTAATTAAAAACTATATGATCATGTAATATTAGAATTTAGAATTTGCGGATGTTCAAGACTTATGCTAGTGATTGTGCAGGGTCTCGGGTTTCATATTGCAAGGAAAAGTTCACGATGATCGACAATGATAAAATGGTGAGAGAAGTGGAGATCATAGAAGGAGGATATCTAGATTTTGGATTTACGCTTTATCGAATTCGCATTGAGGTGAAGGACAACCCGAACGATGAAACGGGTTCATCATGTGTTGTGAAAATGACAATCGAGTACGAAGTTAAGGAAGAGGCTGCTGATAACGCGTCACTTGCCACCATCGAGCCGTTTGTTGTTCTTATGAAGTTTGCGAATGAACATCTCTTAAGTTCTACTTGAGTCAAAACAATGTTTTATTTATCTAGTGTTATTGAAGAAACACGGAACTAATCTGGTGATTAGTTTGGGATTGTGGCTCGACAAATAAGGTTAATCTTCTTCGTCTCGTCCAAGCTGTACAAAGTGAATATAAAACACAAATAAAGAATGATCAAATCAAACAATATTAACAAACGAAACATAATGAGACACCCTCCTCAGACTTTACGTTAGTTTTGCTATTAGTGGGATATGTTATGTTATCCCATATGTGGTTTACATGAAATTACAATATATAATTGTAATTTGTTTATTAAAATATATACAAATAATAACGGTTATGCTTATAAACAACTATTACCTCTGGCTATATCCCGAAAAATAGTCACGTCTTACCATGTTTCAAAAATAAAAAAATCGTGGCGGTTTCCTATGAGTTCCTAGTTAACCATGAATTTAGCCATAAACCCGGCCTTTGCGATCATAATCACTACAGCAAAGCTGATCAAAGATGGTGGTTAACACTCCACTGGTTGTAGCTGCCGCCAACATCTCCGCCGATATATGCCGATACATAGCTTGCAATTCTGAAACATTAATCAGCGAACAAGTTCTTCATCTTCTGTTCCACTGCCCATTACAACAATTTCGCCGACTTGCAGTTTGTTTGTGGACCTTTTATTCATCTTCTTCTTCGTTTTCGTCTGGTGAAGATTCGCAGCACTCGGATTGATTTATGAATTGGATGATTCTATTTCTATGTATGGTGATCGACCTATAGTATAGTGTAGAGTTTCTTTTATTTCTGTTTAGTTTGGTAATATGAGAGATTGTTCTTGTTTTTGAGGATAATGATATTGTTTACCTGAGATTATTTTCATTTTTGTTTGAATTGATCACTTAGACTAAAGAGTATGGAGGGGATGAGCCTCCATGCTTTTTGAGGGGATGGAGGATGAGCCTACCCCACGTCATTATTTTATAATTTTCTAAGTGTTTTTTTATTAACTTAATATTAAATTTATAAAAGTTAAAAAATACAACATAAAACAACATAAATAAAGTCATTTCATAACATAAAAAAAATTACATTTCCTAAAAATAAAAAAAATAAAAAAACATTTCCGAAAAAAAAATTACATTTCCTAAAAACATAAAAAAAAATAAAAAAAATTACGATACGATTAAAAAACTAAACAACCTACGACGTCCATTTTTTCTTCACCTCTTCTTTCATCCTCCGATAAACCTCGCGTTCATCCTCCGGAACCGAGTCGAGATCCAACCTCATAATCCTAAAATCCTCCGCTCGAGCATAGTCGGCCGACACGGTTTTCTTGTGAGTGTATTTTTCGGCCGCGAACTCTTTGAACGAACGGAATTCGTTTATCAAGTCGTCCATTTTCGCCGATGCCTTCGAGCCGCCCCCTCCACCCGAGCCGCCCCCTCCACCCGAGCCGCCCCCTCCACTCGAGCCGGCCCCTTTGCGCTTTCCGGCCGCCTCTTTTTTTGCTTTGTCCCTCCCGGTGGGACGTTCCGACTCGTGAATGGGCAACACGTCCTCGTCATCTTCCGGGTCGTCGTTTATGTCGATTTGACAACGACCGGTGGAGCCTCCCGCACTATAACTTCCGGACTCGGAAGTTTTAGTCCGTTTGGCGGTTGCGACCTCATTTGGAATCGGCATCCATTTTTGTTCTTTCCTTACAACGTTCCATGCTCGGAAGTGCGGGAAAGGCTTTGAATTTTGAGAGTCCCACTTAGCGATAGCAAGGTTAAGAATGTCCGCCTCGTTACTCCCGCTAGGAGGACAAGTGTAAATTTGGTTATAAATTGCGTTAAAGTTATTGATGATCTTGATCATTTTACGCCACTTGCCCGAGACGGCTTCTACATCACGATCCGAGCCATGCTCCATAAGCTCGTGAAATTTAGCCGTTGTCTTCTTCCAAAAACTACTACCCGTTTGATTGTTTCCTAAATTTTAAAAAATAATGCATTAGTAAAAATAAAAAATAAAAACTTTTAAAATTTAAATTAAAAATATAAACTTTGGTTCATACCGACTATCGGGGAAGTAGAGGACTTAGCAAACGCCATTGCTAGCGCCTCCTCCTCTACTTTCGTCCAAGGTCTCCCCTTTGCTCTCGAACCGCTATTTGACGCGGTTTCGGGTACGGTTTCAACCTTCTTCCCCTTCCCCTTGTTTTTTTTCGGTTGAGCTCTTGCGGTGGGGATTCGGGGACGACTTCTTCATCATCATCATCATCGTCAAGTTGAACCGGTTGGGAAGTTGGCGGTTGCGATTGGAGTTGTTCAAACGAGTTGCGTTGCATGATTTGTTGTAGTGCTTGGTATTGTTGGAGTTGTTGAACTTGAGACATTTGTGAGAATGCGTTGGGTGTTTGTTGGAAACCCGAAAAAGGAAATTGCGGAGCCCCCCACGAATGATCCATATTCGGAGTGTAAGCGGGAGTCGAAAAAAAGTTAGGTTGGTTCGGGTTGTGATTATTCGGGTTGGGGTTGTTTGGGTTGGGGTTGTTTGGGTTGAAATGATTCATGATTAGAGAAAATGGTATAAAAAATATTGAGTGTTTTTTTATAAAAAAGGAAGAGAATTGGAGAAGAATGGGAGTAGAATGGGATAGAATTGTATAAAAATGGATGAGATATAGGGTATTTAAATTGAAAAAGGAATTTTTTTTAATATAAAAGAGCCGTTTGCAACGGCTAGAAAATTCAAGTGGGGCCCCGTCTAAATCGGCTGTGGGGAGCCGTTTGGGCCGAGCCGACCCTCAGGGGGCGGTGTGGGGGACCGGCGCCGGTCCTAGTCGGGCCTAGCCGGCCCCCATACCCTTTAGTCTTATTCACTTGTTGTTTATTGAATGTCTTCCTTTACATTTGTTTGTTTTAAATTCTAAGTTGTATGGATTAAGCATGAGATTCTATTGCTGAATACCAGTACCGTGGAAGACACAAATAATGCCCTCACTCTTAGGCGTTTTGCGTCATGTGGCAGTCCAGTCAGCAATGAGATATTTTTCTAAAATGGGTGTTAAAAGGAATGTAAAAGAATTAAATTAAAAAAAACATAAGAAATGATATTGAACAAACAAAAAGAAGAATAACGGTCATTGGCCAAAGAATTAGAACAAAGGCGTGGAAAAAAGAACGCCACATCGATTTTTTTTTTTTTTTGCAAATAGACGGGCAGGGCGATCTAGGGGCATTTTGGGGCTTTTTTTTTGGGAAAAAACGCCAAAAAAACCCACTACGTGTGGTCTTAATGTACCTGTTTTTTTGACAATTTCGGTATTTGTTTTTTTTTCGGTTTCGGTATTTTTGCAGTACTGTTTGGTTTATACTTTAGCTTCTTTTCGGTTTTAGTGTTTTTAGGTACGATGTGTCGATCTCATCCATAGTATATGTTAGGGGAGGATTTTCTAACAATTAGTGATCCTTATTCGTTATCCTAACTAGTGATCCTTACTTCTGTGACAGGTGGTGATCCTCAGAAGAACTTCAGGATCAGGATCATGGATCACTTTAAGGATCCTCGTACTGACGATTGTTTACTCATGTTTTGTACTATCTCGCAGGTATAACAAGCTTGACCAAGTCTTGGCGACATTCCTGGAGAATATTCCTAAACTATTCTGCACGTGCTTGACCAAAAATAGACGTTATGGAGAACATGGAGGCTTGGCACGAAAGTCGGAAAGTTAGTTTAGGTGGTTATTTCTATTTTAAAAAGGGAGTAACGAGCTAGTAGAACACACTTAGTCAATTTTGCAGTTACACACACTCGTACAAGCTCTCATACAAGCTCTCGTTCAAACACTTAGTAATTTCATACACTTTTTACACATTCCACCGTAGTGATCCTTGTACCTAGCTTGTTACTATCCGAAGTTGTAAACATTCAATCATTTATTTTAGCTTGGTGATCGGTAGTTTCCATCACCCGGGGTTTTTTGTGCCGGAGATCAACTCTTGATCAAGGGCTTTTTCCCCGTATAAATCCTTATGTTGTTTGTGCACTTTACATTGAAGTGATCCTCATCGCTGTTACATATTTTAAGCATCATTCCCCTAAACAAAGAGTTTGGTTGCAATATCCTCATCAGATTTTCTGACCAAAACAGTTTGGCGCCCACCGTGGGGCAATTGGTGCTTTGTCCTTAGAAGAATACGCATTTCTGTGCTCATTTTGGTTTACTACAACCAAGCGAATGGCTTCCTCAGCGAAGAATGCTTCAAACTTGATGCCCTCATTCACTTCTTCACAAGGCGTTCCTCCTTTGCCTCCACCACCTTCTGGATCCCAAAAGAACACTGAGAATGCTGCGAAGAAACCAACTCCCATTTTCTCAAAACCACCTACTTCTTCTGTTTCAACTAATCCTACTACTAATGATCTCTATGCCTTGATTTTGCAGATGAGGAATCATGCACAAGAGCAGGATAAAACCAACGAAAGGATCCTCCGGGAGATTGACGAAATTAAGAAACAGAAGAAAACGGCAGAGGATCATTCCCCACTGATGCCCAGATCGTTGAATTTTGATACTCCGGTGATTACTTCTCAGTCATCAGTGGTTCCAGACATTCAATATGTGGGTGGACCAAAAGGAGTGCACTACGGAACAACAACAATCACCCAGGCAGCAGGCTCATATTTCCAGCCAGCGGGATCCTATCCTCAGTATATGGGATCCCTCACGAATTCAGGAGGATATTCAGGAATGCAGCAGGTTCAAGGATCCTCCTTAGCTCCAGGATCATCCCAGGTTCAAGGATCCTCCTTTGTTCCAGGATCATCCCAGGTTCAAGGATCCTCCTTTGTTCCAGGATCATCCCAGGTTCAAGGATCCTCCTTTGTTCCAGGATCATCCCAGGTTCAAGGATCCTCCTTTGTTCCAGGATCGTCCCAGGTTCAAGGATCCTCTTTCTTCCCAGGATCATCCCAGTTTCAGGGATCCGTCCAGATGCCAGGATCCTTAAGGAGTTTGCAAACAGGAAGTTCAGACGTCCATCAGGGAGATTTTATTCCAATGCAGACTAATGCTTCTACTGGTCCCTCGATCATTCCAGAGCCCCAACAATATGGATTAACATCCATTCTTCCTAACTTGAATCCAATGGGAGGTAACACTTTTAATAATTCTCATACTACTAACCATGGTCTTATGCAGGATCCAGGTATCAATCATGCCATGGCCAGAGAATTGCAAAAGCTAAAGGATATGATATCAAGTGTACCGGGGGTGGTCAAACCTATCCCAGAGATTGCAGATGGGAGCCACAAGATATCTCGTTTCGCACCACCAATCTGTGATGCTGAGATACCCAAGAGGTTCCATGTGCCAACGATGAAACTGTATGATGGATCAACAGATCCTGAAGATCATATAGCACAATACAGGGAAATAATGGAAATCAACCCAATCCCAGAACGGTTGAAGGAAGCATGCTTGTGCAAAGGATTTGGATCCACCCTTACTGGATTAGCTCTCAAGTGGCTGCTAAGTCTTCCTCCTTACTCTATTACCTCGTTTGCCAATCTAGTTAATCTATTTAATAATCAGTTTTCTTGTAGTAGGAAATTTGAACGATTAACTAGTGATTTATATAGGATAACCCAGGGTCATAATGAATCATTAAGGGATTACATTACCAAATTCAGTAAAGAATCCTTAGACATTCCCAACTTAGATATAGCCACGGCTGTTGAGGCCTTTAAAATGGGATTGCTTAGGGATTCGTTATTTTATGATGATCTTGTTATGACACCATGCAGGAACTTAGATGAGGTAAGAACTCGGGCCCTTAGGTACATCCGGCTAGTGGATGACAAGAGGATCCAGGAGAGGTTAGCAGGATCCTAAAAGCAGGATAAGCAAGGATCCTCATTCAGTAACAACAAGTTCAGATCCTACAATAGATCCGATAACCAGAATGTGCATGCAATTGATCAGGAAGAGGATGATGAGGATTATCCTCCAATCTCTGAATATTGTTTTTCTGTTGACAGCAATGAACTAATCCTTGCGATGCAGGGTTTAGGTGATAAAGCTAGATGGCCCAGAAAAAATGATAGGCCAGCTGCAACTAAGGATAAATCAAAGTGGTGTGCATACCATGAAGATTTTGGGCATCTCACAGAAGAATGCATTGCTCTAAGAAAGGAGATTGGATACTTGTTGAGCAAGGGGCATCTAAAGGAATTGTTGGGAAGAAAAAAGTCAAAGACTCAGGATCATGAAAGGATCCCTGAGAAAGCTCCGGCCCCTCCAGCGGATGCACAAGTGATAAACTTCATTTCTGGAGGATCAGACATTTGCGGCACATCTTTCTCAGCAGCTAAGAGGCATGCAAAAGAAACTAAAATGGACAATGGAGAAAGACCAGTTCGAACATCAAGTGTCTCCGAAGGAAAAGTCATAACCTTTGATGAAGAGGATCGTGTTGATATCCAGGATCCTCATCACGATGGTTTAGTTATTACTCTTTTCATATCTAACCATTTTGTCCGCAGGATCCTAATAGACGGAGGAAGTTCAGTGAACATTATCCAGCTTGATGTTCTAAAGAAGATGGGTATCCCTGAATCAGAGATCATACCAAGATCCTCCGTGCTCGTGGGATTTAGTGGCGAAACTAAGAACACCCTGGGGGACATTAAACTCCCAATATATATTGAAGGCTTACACTCTTATCAAAAATTTTGTGTTATTGACTGTTTATCTTGTTGTAATGTTATCCTTGGCAGGCCCTGGATACATGATATGAAAGCAGTCCCATCCACTTACCATCAATGTGTGAAGCTCCCTGGTCCTTGGGGAATAGTGAAGATTGATAGTGATCAGCAGGAGGCTAAGAATTGCTATACTTCATCGATGAAACCAGCCTCGAAATCCAGGGAGCAATAGCAATCAAAGTATCCTCCAAGGGATGTCTTGGAGGCAAGAGAGCAGGATGTGGTAGAAATCCTCATGGATCCTGATGATCCTGAATCCAAAATCTATATCGGATCAGGGATCCTTGGCGAAATGAAAGAAGACCTCATATCCTTCCTCAAAAGAAGAAAGACTACCTTTGCATGGAAACACGAAGATATGACTGGTATATCCAAAGATGTTATCACTCACAAGCTCGGCATCGACAGATCCTTCAAACCAATCCATCAAAGGAGAAGGAAGTTTGCACCAGAAAGGAATGCCATCATCCAGGAAGAGGTAGAGAAATTGCTCCGGGCAGGTGCAACATACCAAAGGCTGGTGAATATGATGTTCAAGGATCAGATTGGACAAACTATGGAGGTTTACATAGATGATATGGTGGTAAAATCCTTAAAAGCTGAGGATCACCTAAGAGACTTGGAGGAAGCATTCGATATCCTTGACAAATATAACATGAAACTTAATCCTTCAAAATGTCACTTTGGTGTTAAAGCAGGTAAGTTCTTAGGATATATGGTGACAAAGAGAGGCATTGAAGCTAGCCCGGAACAAATCAAAGCAATAGTGAACATCAAATCTCCGGTCAATGCTAAGGATGTTCAAAGGCTAACAGGAAGGATAGCAGCCTTGAACAGATTTATATCCAAGTCCTCCGAGAGGTGTAAAGAATTCTATGATATCCTAAGGAAGAACAAGAAATTTGAGTGGACGGAGAAGCATGAAAATGCTTTAAAAGCCCTCAAAGATTACCTATCCTCGGCCCCGGCTTTGATAAAACCAGAAAAAGGTGATGTGTTATCCTTGTATCTTGCAGTATCCTCAAAAGCAGTAAGCGCGGTCCTTGTTAAGGATCATCAAGGTACACAACATCCTGTCTATTATGTAAGTAAAAGTTTACTTGATGCCGAATCCAGGTACTCACACCTTGAAAAGCTTATTCTTGCATTAATTATGGCATCCACAAAGTTAAGACATTATTTGAAACTCATCTTATCATTGTTAAAACTAATTTCCCAATTAAGAATGTCCTCAGGAAACCAGAGATGTCAGGAAGGATGGCTAAGTGGGCAGTGAAGCTGAGTGCATATGATATAAGATATGAGCCTAGGACAGCCATCAAATCCCAAGCATTAGCTGACTTTGTGGCTGATTTCAGTAGTGATTTACAAGAAGAAGCTGAGCTAGAAGTCCAGCAGCTAGAAGAGACCAAGGATCCTTGGATACTTCATACTGATGGATCCTCAAATGTCAAAGGCACAGGGCTTGGAATACTACTAAAATCGCCACAAGGGGGACATAATACCCCATTCTATAGCTTGTGAGTTCCAAACCACTAACAATGAGGCTGAATATGAAGCCTTAATTGCTGGTTTGCAAATCGCTAAGCATATGGGAATCAGGTATCTTGAGGTACATGTAGATTCTTTGTTAATTACAAACCACTTTAATGGATCCTATACTGTTAAAGGTGAAAAGCTAACCAAATATTTGGAGATAGTCAAAAGTTTGGCACTCTCTTTTGTTTCCTTTAGTTTGTCACAGGTACCAAGGGAAGAAAATACAGAAGCTGATGCATTGGCTAACTTAGGATCATCTTTGAAGATCCCAGAGGATATCAAGATTCCTATTATCCATATCCTGACCCCGGCTATCGAGGATCACCAGACTATGGAGATAGGAAATGATTCTGCAGTTATCCCTAGTGAGGATACCCAATCCTATTCAGGATCAGGATCATGGATCTCACCAATTATGAGATACTTACAACATGGAGAGATTCCTACAAGAGAAAACCCTAGGGCTTTCAAATCTAAGGTATCTCAATTCACAATTTTAAATAATATGTTGTATAGACGATCTCTTGCAGGATCATACTTGAGATGCATTGAGGATCCGGAAATCCAAGAAGTTTTAAAAGACTTCCATGAAGGAGATTGTGGAAACCACACTGGGGGCAGGGCATTATTTTCAAGGATCTTGAGGACAGGATACTACTGGCCAACCATGAAGAGAGATGCTGTGGAGTATGCTAAAAGATGTGATCCTTGTCAGAGACACAGCAATATCCTTCATCAACCAGCTGAATTATTGCACCCTATATCCTCCTCCTGGCCATTTATGAGATGGGGTATGGATATAGTTGGTAAGCTCCCTAAGGCACCTGGTGGAAAAGTATTCATGCTTGCTTTGACTGATTACTTCTCCAAGTGGATAGAGGCTGAAGCTTTTGCCCAAGTCAGAGAAAAGGAAGTTATATCCTTCATTAAAAGAAATATTATCACTAGATTTGGAATTCCTTCTGAGATTATATGTGATAATGGTTCCCAATTTATTGGGGGCAGAACCACTAACTTTTGTGACAGCTGGGGGATTAGGATGATAACATCAACACCAGTCCACCCACAAGCTAATGGTCAGGCAGAATCATCCAACAAGATCATCATCAACAATTTAAAGAAAAAGCTTGGATCCAAAAAAGGGAAATGGGCAGAAGAACTACCCTATGTGCTTTGGGCAGATAGAACAACCCCTAAAAATGCTACTGGTCAAACACCATTCTCTTTGGTATTTGGGGCAGAATCAGTGATCCCAACAGAAATGGTGGTTCCAACTGCTAGAACAACTACTCGTGATCCTGAGGAAAATAATGAAAACTTGGCTCAAGACCTGGATACTATTGAAGAAATCAGGGATATGGCTAGGATAAGGATGGCCAGTTATCAGCAAAGAATGGCTGGTGCTTACAACAAAAATGTCAGGGTCAGGAGGTTTCAAGTTGGAGATATGGTATTAAGGAAAGCATTCCAAAATACTACCAATCCTGCTGATGGGAAACTGGCTCCAAAATGGGAAGGCCCTTATTTGATTGAAGCTGAAGCAGGAAAGGGGGCATATAGATTGCTAACCATGGAAGGTGATTTGCTACCAAGAGCTTGGAATGCTGTCCACTTGAAGAAATATTTCATGTGACCAGGATCCTCATGGCTGAAGTGATCCTAGCGAAAGGGATATCCTTAAAGGATCCTCAAAGTATCGGTGATCCTTACTTAGGTAATATCCTAAACTTAAGCTATTTCATTTCATTATTTTCTCTTATAAGGATAAGGATCATGTATCCTTTATCCATCTCTCACGTGAGTTCAAGTTTTGAAAGTTCAGGTATCCTTAGCATAACGTTGGTTATCCACAGAAGCAATCCGTCTTTTGGGTTTAACCCCAGCTATTCGGGCTTGTCCCCAGATTCCGCCTGTAGCGCACGATGATCCTGGTGTAGTTCAAGGCTTTGGGACCAGTACTCGTTCTAGGGGCTGATAATTCCATTGTTCTGGCTATGCTTAGGATCCTACGTATAATGGTAGACGTACCATACATCCGTTCATAAGGTTTCTAACGTTTTCACGTTAGCTAAGGTTTTGGCATCTTCATGTCACTAAGTTTGGATAGTCGCCAGTTAGGGCCATACTCCAGTTTACACACGATCCTTGGGCTTGTCCCCAGTTATCCTTGGGCTTGTCCCCAGTTATCCTTGGGCTTGTCCCCAGTTACTAACTCTTATCTTATATTGGCTTAGTCCCAAGTTGTATCCTATTTCAGGTTTTTGGAGACAAACGACCAAGGATCCTTGATCCTTACCTTCCATTAAGGTTTGTCTTATGGTTATCCTGTTTATAATGATAAAGGTTAGGATCCTAACTTGGATTCTCAGGTATGATCCTTAACTATTTTGATTTTATTGATTATTCATTTGAATAACCCTTATACTTGACAACTGAACTTGTAATTCTTAAACCATATCACTTTTTAGAACTTATCGGTTATGGGATATGTGATCCTTGATCATATCCTAAACTTTCTGGATATCTTTTCTAATTTTTCAAGGCTTGATAAATATAAACAGAATGAACATTACAACAGTTGGAAAGTAACATATTAAAAAGGATAACAACACAAGATAAGCGACAAAAGGTTAAGTTTTTATTTATTAACATAAGGCTAACCCTTTAAAGGTTGTCAAAATTACCTACCCGAGCTTCTACCAGCAAAACGTGGCCCGTCCGCTGGGGTAGGTAAAGGGTGTCCATGATAATGAGTTCAAAAGTAGTGCAGGAATATAAAGGCGGCAGGATCACAATGGCTTCATCCCCCAAACAGAGGATCCCTCCACCGATTGCAATCCTGCCTATTGTCCAAAGGATCATACATGATCCTTAATCCTAAAAACCTATTGTTCAGTACCATCCATCATTGTTCAACAAAAAACACCATCACCAAAACAAACTATCAAACTTAAAAAATTGGGCTCCGGCTATGTCTAGAAGTTTCCATCATCGCCCAATCATGCAGCCTAAGCCTTCGCTGCATCATCATCTCCTCCAGCTGCGGTATCCTTCGTAAGATCCTTCCCACTGCCACTTGCTTCAATCGCCAAGACCTCAGTAGCCTCCTCTTCATCATCCTCAAGATCAGCCAACCTTGCCTTCCAACCCTCAACATCCCAGCTGTTTTTATCAAAGCTAGGATCTTGAGCTTCCTGGGCCATCTTCAATTTTGTCTGGTACATCGTAATGGCGGCAGAGACCTTAGCATTTTCAATAAGGTCATGCTTTTCATAGTCAAGGTCGATCAGAAGTTTGGCTGTCTTAGTCTTCTCATCTAGGAGTTCCTTCCGAGCATCAGCAAGTGCAAGATCCTTGAGCACGGCAACCTGTTGGAGGTCGGCAATCTTTTTATCTTGATCCTCAACGTGGCCCACATAATCCTCAATCTCAGCAAATTTCTGCAAAAGAAAAGGATAAAAGCAGTTCAAGACCAAGTGATCCTCATACGAGTAGGATACATAGGCAGAATAAAGGATCCTTACATCATTGAAGTATTCAAGGAACTGGTGGCGGATCAGTGGTAGACCCTGAAGATCCTCAGCATCAGAAGTTTTCCTCTTCTTGACACCCTTTCCTTTAGTGGGTGCCTTTGGAATGGAAATGCCAGGACTGGTGGTGGATCTCTTCTTCCTGGATCGTACGACATCAAGGTCAGCTGTGTTGAATTGGGATACAGGCTTGGCAAATTTTCCAGCACCTACACAATTAAAACAAGATAAGTATCTTTTCCTAGTTCATATTTCACCATATATTTAAATTTTAAACAAGGATACTTACTTGACATTGTGACAGAGCCTGAGGATACCTCCTGTGAATCTTGGGTTGTTGTCTTGAAAGTTCTTGTCTCAGGATCAAGTCTCTTGAAAGCGAGGAGCCTTTCCTTAGCAGCAGGGGACAGTTTGAGGTGTGAAACGGTGATAGCTGCATAACAAGAAAGCAAAAATATCAGTTATCCTTACATCAAAAGAAAGTTCCTGGTGATCCTTCTCAGGATCCTCCATCCTACCATGGGTAGCCCATTTTTTAGGAAGGTCCTTTCCATCCTGGATGGAATCTCTCTTGATAAAAAAGAAGCGCCGTTTCCAATTAGCATCATTCTTGGTGGCTTTGAAGATCGGGTGTTCTTCACCAGGTTTACGTTTGAACAAATAACGGTGAGAGCCAAAGGTGGTAAGATCATACAGTTCTCCCAGCTCTGCCATTCCTAGATCTATTCCCTCCTGATCGATGATCCTTTCAAGGGTGTGCAAAACCCTCCAAATCATCGGCATGGCTTGGATATAAGAGATGCCGGTTAGGGAGAAGAAAGATTGGGTGAAGGCTGGAAAAGGATATGTATAGCCTATGGTGAAAGGAGTGACGGGGAAAGCAACCCACTTATCGGAGATATGATCGCTCAAGGCATTGGGGTCAAAAGGCCTGAATTCGGTGTTCGCCGGAAAGCAGTGGCGAATCCTATCTATCTGAGCATCATTGAAGCAACAGCGTTCTTTAATGGAGTCTTCAATGATCCCCTGGCTTTTCGGAGGACTGTTCTTTGGGTGATCCTTTCCCGGTGAACTTCGGAGCAACATTTTCGAAGTGACGGAGATAAAGATAGAGAAACAGAGTAAGAAGGAAGGAAGAGGAGAAAGAATTACCTGGTTGTTCGTCGACTGAGAATTTAAAGGGAGTCTCTTTCGAATTTGAATGCATAATGATCCTATCTATATCTCTATTTATAATTATGATTCTGCAGGATTGTCACTTCCGTGACATCATCATCGCAACGGCTAGTTCTATTTTAACGGCTATATATCCGTTAGTTTGTTACGGATAAGATCAAGAAAACATAACTCGCTAATTTTACAATTTCACTCCTTATATTTTGGGGGCAATTGTTAGGGGAGGATTTTCTAACAATTAGTGATCCTTATTCGTTATCCTAACTAGTGATCCTTACTTCTGTGACAGGTGGTGATCCTCAGAAGAACTTCAGGATCAGGATCATGGATCACTTTAAGGATCCTCGTACTGACGATTGTTTACTCATGTTTTGTACTATCTCGCAGGTATAACAAGCTTGACCAAGTCTTGGCGACATTCCTGGAGAATATTCCTAAACTATTCTGCACGTGCTTGACCAAAAATAGACGTTATGGAGAACGTGGAGGCTTGGCACGAAAGTCGGAAAGTTAGTTTAGGTGGTTATTTCTATTTTAAAAAGGGAGTAACGAGCTAGTAGAACACACTTAGTCATTTTTGCAGTTACACACACTCGTACAAGCTCTCATACAAGCTCTCGTTCAATCACTTAGCAATTTCATACACTTTTTACACATTCCACCGTAGTGATCCTTGTACCTAGCTCGTTACTATCCGAAGTTGTAAACATTCAATCATTTATTTTAGCTTCGTGATTGGTAGTTTCCATCACCCGGGGTTTTTTGTGCCGGAGATCAACTCTTGATCAAGGGCTTTTTCCCCGTATAAATCCTTGTGTTGTTTGTGCACTTTACATTGAAGTGATCCTCATCGCTGTTACATATTTTAAGCATCATTCCCCTAAACAAAGAGTTTGGTTGCAATATCCTCATCAGATTTTCTGACCAAAACAGTATAGATCTTTTATTTGAGTATATGATCTTCAGCTGTAACTAGGGGTGAGCATACAACCAAATTAACCGAACCGTAACCGAAATAACCGAAGGGTTGGTTATTTATATTTTTAATAACCGATTTTTGCGGTTCGGTTATGGTTATTCTTATTTTCATAACCGCAAATAACCGAACCGAACCGAATAAACATAGCCAAATCCGTAGCACCATAAGTCTTTAAGTTTGTATTTAAATGCTTAACCATGGCCTAATCAATATGTATCTTTGGTGAAGTATTTGAATGTTTTAACTTTTAACCATGACCCAACTTTGATGAAGATTGCACTACAACTTTTTATGTTTTGATTAAAAAGTGTCGAATTTAAAAACCACTTTGTGTTCGTATGTATGTTTCCACATAACACGTGACTACACGTGTTACTTTTGTTTTGGAATTAGTATGCATATGGTAGTGAAATATAATTGATTAACCGTATATTTATTGTTTGCGCATTAATTTTGCTCGATCCACACATTTAAAGTCGAACATTAGAAACAATGAAAATAACCGACCTATAACCGAACCGAAACCGCATTAACCGCAATAACCGATTAACCGAAACCGCATTAACCGAAACCGAACGGTTATGATTTTTTGATAACCGCAATGTGCGGTTATGGTTTCGGTTATAGGTAATAACCGAACCGAACCGCACCATGCTCACCCCTAGCTGTAACAAAGATTAAATTGCTTATGATAATAATTTTCAAAGATAAAAGGAGTTTTTTCCCAAACTAGTGTTATTGGCAAAAGTATTTACCAAAATGGTGTTCCCTAAAAAGTATTTACCAAATTGGTGTTTTTTATTTATTTTGCATTTATCTTTTATTCTCTAACCAACTTAGGTATTAGATTCTTTTACATTTTTTCTGTTATTCTTTCATCTATTTTTTATTTTTTTATTATACTTTTTGTGTTTTTCTTCAATTCAATATTTTTTCTTCCTAAATAGTTTTTTTTACGGACTCATTATAATTTTTTTCCTTTTGTTTAGTTTCTTCTCAATTGCCTTCCACCTCTCGAAAGAATTTACTCTACCGAAATAAAATCAGATGATAAACCGAAAATGTGTAATAGTGTATCACTGACACCTCTCGATGAAATATTATTTGTAGACTAATTGAGAAACTTGAAATTTTGACCGCTTATAATACTTTAGGGGAAATTTTTATTTGATGAGTTTGAAAATGTATTTTAAGTAGTATATTTAAATAATTGAAATGAAAATTTTTATTTAGGTCGTAATGTAATACATCCGTAGGTGAATAAACTACCATACTAATGTTTGAAAACATTGGATGATGAAAACATTGTTTTAATCTAAGCAGAACTTAAGAGATGTTCATTCGCGAACTTCATAAGAGCAAGAAACGGCTCCATGGTGACAAGTGACGCATTATCCGCAGCCTCTTCCTTAACCTCGTACTCGACTGTCATTTTCACAATGGATGAGCCCGTCTTGTCATTCGGGTTGTCCTTCACCTCAATGCGAACTCTATATAGTGTAAACCCGAAATCCAGATATCCCCCTTCTACGATTTCCGCTTCTCTCACCATGTTATCGTTATCGATCATCGTGTACTTTTCCTTGTAATACGAAACCCGGGACCCTACATAGTCACAAAGTAGACAATCACTAAATGTTTGAAATCCTATAGTGCACATAATGTAAATTAGGAGTAGAATTAGTGGATGTGTGAGTTAGCCGTTTAGAAAAGAAAAAAAAAAGTAACAGGTACCGGGTTTGAAAGTGATTTTGAGGATGGTACCAACACCACCATCACCTTCAATGACGTCGAGTCGCTCGAGAATGTGTTTAGCCGCGATATCGCCAAGTTTGATTGAGCCATAGAGGTCCCATGCTTTTTCTACTGGCACCTTCACTTCAACTTCTTCTGACAAAGATCCAAACATTTTATCTGCCTTATGTATGATGTTTTATGTGTATGGTTGGTTCTTCTTGTGTTGAGGGTATATATAGAAGCCATCATGATAAAAAGATGGTCCATGTGTGGTTGAGAAAGAATTTTTGGGGATAATTTTTATTTTTCGTTTGTTTGGAATGGCAAGCATTATCCACCAGAAAATATTGGATGTTTATAGTTTTCGGAAGAAAGTCATAACAAATAGACCTTTTTTATGTTTAAGTAAAAAAAATATTGTTTTGATTAAGTTATACGTTGCAACACGTCAGCCATTAACGAGATAAAACACTGTCCTAGGAGCGTTAAAAGGGGGCATCAAAAGCGAGTGAAATAAAGCAAAGGTTTTAGGACCCCGCTTCTCTAGGGGCCCTAAATCCTAAAATGTATATTATACATAAGTGATTTTGGCTTTGAAATTGTCAACATTGAGGTTTATGATTTATAATTATGCATACATAAAGATGATATATGAATAATAGTATCTAAAGAAACCTTTTCTTTTTTTTTAGTGAAAAGGGCTTCAATTATGTTATTCGCTTTGGGCCTAAAAGTTTTTGAGCCGGCCCTGTTCACAAGCGAAGCGTGAGAGGGAGAAAGAGGTGGTGTCACTGTTTACCCTAGTGCACCAATCACATATTTTCTTTTTTTATATTTAATTATTAATTAAACCATATGATAACACAAATGATGTTGTAGTTAAAGCTCATTATCTACGGAATAATGACCGTCAATGCGTTATGATAAACCAGACGCATAGCCTTATTTCATTTTTCTTCTTATAAAACAAATGATTTTTGTAATTTTAGTTTTTTACCTACTTATCAAATCATAAAATAACTATTCACATACACATACCTACCTTGAAACATGATTGAAAAATCATGTAATAAAGTTGTTATATATCAAATCAAAAAATAAAGGCCATGTCTAAACTACTCCTTTCTCTGAGAGAAAACAAAAAATATACGTGAGATCGAAACCACACATGTGAGAATTTTATTGTCTTAAAACATAACTCAAGATCACTACAACCACTACTTCAAAAGAGACAAGAGGACAAAAATGATATTGTTGCAAAATAGCTACCGGTCACCAAATTTATTTACAAAGATAAAATAAATTCGGTTGCAAATAACACTTGATCGCAATTTTTTTTTAAATAAAACTAGGTTAATGCCCGCGTAATACGCGAGCTTCAACCAAAACCATATTATTTACTTTGAAATGTAATATTCTGTACAAACGCATATATTGGAAAAAACAAACAGAAAATTATTAAATTTTAGGCTAATGCTCGCGTTAAACGCGGCGGCTTCAACCAAAAACCTATTATTTTTATTCAAATTCAATCCTGCATCAGCATTGCTAAAAAGTGAATGGTTTTATTGGTGGTCCTTCTACTCCTAAAATTTAAGAGAAAAACATATATCCTGCATCAACAACTTCAACCAATAACTTTGCGTATGTTTTTGACCAATTGAAAAAACAATCATCACCTAACACCTAACGAAATATGTTCAACTTGAATCATATCTTACAATCCAATAACACTAAACCTATTGTAAACAAAACAATTGATATGAAAGAAAATATGTTAAAAACAAATAAAAAAATTAGTAAAAACTCTTGAATAGATGCTTCAACCACACTCAAATGCAAATCATGCCTCATCGCCGTATGAATAACGATAATGACCATTTTATCATGCGGCAATGAACCAACATAAGGAGCATATGCCTTTTGTTGCTTTTAGTATGAGTTTTGCTCCTCTTCAATTTCCTAGCTTAATAGCTAAAACCAACCTAAAACATGTACTACATGTTAGGTATCAATAATGATGCAATAAAAATCATTTATAAACAATAATTGCCTATTACATGTAATATGTTATAGACTCATGTATAACACGGGTTGAATTTTAATTAACATGTTACATCCCACACCCAGCCCCCTCTTCGTCGATGGATTTTACTGGGTATGGTTGTTGTCTAATTTGGTAAGTAAGTGTGTAGTAGATATATGTAAAAGCGTAAGTACTTACGTTATGTTTTTGTTGGATGCATGTGTTGGTCACTTTTTGGGACAATGGCGCCAAAGCCTGCAAATACCAAATGAGAAACATTGATCATAATAATCACATCATGCTCATTAAAATTTTCCTTTTTCCCCGCAGTAACTAAATACTTTAATCATGTCTCAAAATATACTTTTAATTAACTTTCAACCAGTTAGACCCATTCGACTTGTTTCTCTTTAAGCTTCTTTTTTTACCCACTTCACCATACCCATTTGTATATAAGCAAACAGGTCAAAATTACACATGTTTGTATTCAGTCTCAAACTAATGTAGTTAAGTTCTTTTTTTTTTTTTTTTTGCAAAAATGTTGCTGCTCAACAAACTTAAGCGAATGTATGGTATCCTCATATGTAGTGACACAGATAGCCTCTATTGTATAAGATGTTTATAAAAATATCTCCTTTAACAAAACAAAGTACATATTCTCCATTAAGTTAAAAATCCGAAAAAATAATTAAAGATAAAAAAGAAAAGATTCTAACTATAAACACTGACCTTAGATTATCGGGATGTGGAGGGGTTGGATTGGGGGCATTTCTCGACACGTGGCAGGTGTGGGCTCCACCAGTCCACACCCAAAAAAGTGGGGTGTGGAAGGGGCGTGGCCAGGCCGGCGTTGGGGTGCCATGTGGCACCTAGCCAAACAGTCATCAACACCCAATCAACCATTGCCAGCCACGTCACCCAGGCCAGCGCCCCACGTCAAGTGGGAAACACCCACCAAAACGCCAACCCGGGGTGGAGCACCCGGCGTTAAAGGGCTGAAACGCCCACACCCACCAGTCTTAGCCTTAGTTCTGATACATCACATGGTTGAAGACTTTCCAACCTTTTAAAGAAAATAGCTTAAGGCATTGCTAACTGCACAATTAATTACCAAAATAAATAACCCAAAATGATTTTTAAATACTGGAAAGTATTAAAGTTGTCGACGAAAGCCTACACCATTAACAGTTGAATTCATTATGTATACTTGAAAATGCAGAAAATACATCCCTACTGATGTCACTGTACCCGTCTTCTCACTATCTTCCTGCACGACATGATGTCATAAATTGAGATTTTGAAATTTCTAGTTGACATTTATAATTTAGGCAAAATGATCATCAAACGTCAAACATCATATGATGTTATTTTGAAAACCGAAAACACTTAAGTCGACACTAACCAAGCAAGTAGTATCCTTCAAGCTCACATGATACATGACCATGATTGAAGCTTTAAGTGGTGTTTAGAATTGCATATTGCATTTTTTTTTAAATAGCAGATGACCACTTTTGAGTTTTTTTATTCTATGAGGAAAAGTGTATGTGATTCAAAATTACAAAAATTTAACCTCAAGATGAAGAAAATTGTTTGTAATTAGCAGAAAACCACTTTATTTACTCACATGCCTAATGTGCTTTTGATTTGTTTGAATGATGATTTCAAGAATGCATGCTTATTTTATAGTGAAGGTCCATATCTAGGTGAAGAGAGCAGGTTTATAATGAGGAATTCCATACTAAACAGTAAACAAATTGATCATATCATTCAAAAGTTTTAAACACATATATTTACCTTTGTAGAACATACACAAAGAAAGAGTAAAAGTTGTCGTCGCCATTCGTCCCTTGTATTGCAACTGACCAACATGGCTACTCGCACCTTCTCCTTAATCACCATAAAAATGTACCATTAATTATATAATTTTATCTTTCCATAAAATAACACATGGAACAATTTACTTTCATATAATTGCAAAGTTAATGCCTGGATATATCATCCATGAATCCGAACAACTGAATTTTTAGTAGGTTTTCATACCATGAGGAACTAAAATCCTTTAGCCGTAATTGATTAGTAACAAAAAAGCCGAATCGAATAGAATAGCAGCCGGTTTTAAAGAATATTAACAGGCATAAACCACCTGCACTTGCAGTTTTGATATTTTCAGAACTAATTCAATAAACAACATAATCCAGAATGAAATCATCTGAGATAACTTGCAGCGATACGATGCTTTCATACGTGATCGTGTTAGCCAGCTTGCTACCTACAACTAACAATTCACTTGAATTTGCTCCCATACTATATACAAATGTACGCTCAAAACATGTGACCAATTTCTGAATTCCAAATATTAATTCTAAAATTAGCAGTATTTGAATATCAAACAATAGAATCAGATCAAAATAAGCAAAAACCCTCATACTGTGACAACCCTCACTAAACCAGGTATCCGTACAACTCGATTAATAATTAATTATTGCTTAATTACTGTGCTTGCTTGAACTTGTGAATAAACTGCTACTTGAACACTGATATATGTACTTACTTGCATCATACTTTACTTGCTGTCACTACATTATTTACATGACTGAACCTTAGTGACAAACATGATGCACAAAAAGCACAGTAGCACTATAACGGATAACCTATTGAACATGCTGATAAAACCAGCATCAGGCAAACACTGCCTCCAAGGCCTGTAAGAGCCTGAAATATTTTGCTACACTAGTGGTGAGTGTAGGGATATAAGGGTTGTAGAACTGCGTCTCTAGGGATAAGTTACAATGACTGAATGTGCCTAAAACGTGCTCTAAGCACAAAACTCAGCACTTTACAAAATAATTCAGCTTTTAGCTAACTAATAAAGTGCCAAAACATGAGAAAAATCTTACTAGACACTTTCCAAAGTGTCAGAAATGAGTTGTGTCACTAAAAAGGGTATTAACGACACTTTAAGCTTTGTTAAGCACTTTAACGGATTACTATCCAACCGAACAACCAGACTATACCCGAAACATGAAAATATTGTTATTTTCATTATTTATCTTTTTCTGAGCCAGTTAGGGTCCCTGAATACCCTAACACCCGTTGTAAAGCATAACACACTAGTAACCGGGTAAAACACTTAACTTAACTAACTAGTTCCTAATCATCTAGTTGGAAGCCAATCGAATACCCCCCCCCCCTTTAACCAAAACCGTCCCCAAGGGGACATACCTTGTACCATCTTGATTATTATAATCCTTGTTGTCTAATATCTAAACAACACACTAACCATTGGTCAATGAACTAGAGAATTCTCTATAAGATCCACATTTAGTCCACCATAATCTAAACATCACAACAACAAAAATCAAAACTCTCCTCTCTTGCTCTCTAAGTCTCGGCCGAACACCCCCTCCCCATACATCCATTTTCGGTTTTCATCAAGCCATTCCAAGATCATTCAAGCTTCAAGGATCACGTATTAGGAGGCTTGGTGCACTCGGAGTTTGAAGGACCTCTTTATCTTGCTTTTGTCCACGCGTTTTTCGTCTAGATTCTTCCCAAGCCTCGAGCTAGTGGTATGTTACTTAAATCACCTTCTTGAACTATTCTAAAGTGGTTAATACGATTTGTAACGGTTAAAACTCGAAATCTTACAAGATGATACTTTAAAGTCTACTAAAAATGCTATAAGTGTTGGATAAAAGCTCATATGTTGTGTAAATGTTGTAGTAATTGAAATTTGTGATTGTTTAGACCCGATCTATGTTGTGGTAGCTCGGATCATCATTTAACCAGGTTTGGTCATGATCACGAATCATGACATAAGGTTGTTTTGAATAGAACAAGGGTTAAAGGGTGAAACTCTACCACACACGAATCATGAACTTGTGTAAAAATGTTTTACTTGTGGAATAGTGTTTAAAACTAGCAGATCTACGTATCTGCAAGTGGTATTTTCAAAGGACCAAGCGTTAAAGAAATCATATTTTAAAAGACGGATCTTACACTAACAAGAATGGTTTTTAGAACACACAAGTGTGTAAACACTTGTGTAACACAAGGTTTCGACGAAATAACTATTTTTTGTAAAAGTGGACGAGAAGTTGTAAAGACGGAACTTCCATAAAAACGAGGTTTTTACAAAATCGGATTGTTTTATATAAAGATCCACTAAAAGTAATGAGATTTACTTCACAGTTTGGATAAACCACAAGTTCATGAAGTTTATGCGATTTATATACATATTTTGACTAGTTTGTGATTTGAACATGGTTTTGGTTGATTGAGAAAATTGTTGGTTTGATTTATAAAAGAAAATGATACGCTTGAAAGCGTGGCCACCTCCAGTTACAGAGGAAACTCTAGCGAAATTTTGCTAAAACCTAACACTTAGAAATATTTTCACTATAAGTGTTAGAAATACATTTTGACTTGTTTTCAAAATATAGATTTCGCCACGACTTATTTACAAAATATCGGAGGTGGGATTTCACAAAATAAAACGTGATACATATATATATTTAGTATATATTTTCACAACATCACTTGTATAAGTGTTTATGATTATTTTGCGAACTACGTAAATTTTATTTTTAGAGTAAAAATAATATTACTAAGTATTATTTTGGGGAAAATCACATGTATTAAAATATAATATTTTTGGGAAGAATATTTATATTTTGGAGTTGGAAATAAAATATATTAAGTGAGACTTAATAGTGAAATCTGAATGTTACGAAAACACATGTATTAAATCCCCCATCCTTGGGAAGGAGAATAACTACCAAGTATATACAAAACGTGAACACGAAATAGTTGCCTAACTATTTCCCAAAAACATAAACCATAAAGCTAAGGCACGGCCGTCCGTCTAATAGAGTTAGCACGTGTAGGTCGTCATACAGCTGATTGATTTGGAGGCATACTTGGTAGAGACGCACCACTGTGAGTTCATGTCCCCCTTTTCTCTAACTGTTTTCAGTTTTCTTAACTGCGGGGGTGAAATACATGTTACTTTGATTACAAGTACTTTATACATGGTATGGTTAGCGTAAGGAGGTTTACTACTTAGATCATGTGAGTGGGTAGGCAGAAACTGGAGGCCATTAATCCTCATGGTAGGACCGAGGGACGTAAGCGGTAGATCTATCTGGGTGTAGCGAGCCCAACTCTAGGCCCAACAGAACGGACCTCTGAGAGGCCCAACAGAACGGACCTTGGAGTGACTTTGTACCCAACGCTAAATTTGCTAGGTTTGAGTCTTCCTACTTGCACTTCACATATATCAATGGCCTTGCAAACCATTGGTGATCTCTTTTCCTTATTTGCTACATACCAAGACTATTTTTATACTCACAAAGGTTTACTTACTCACTTACACATGAACTCGCTCAACATTATTGTTGATTTTTCAACTTACATGTATTTCAGGAAATTAAAGATCTGGCGCGGTATGTTATGTTTTCCCGCTGCATAAGGGTTCCAAGGTCATCTCAGTTTAGGAAATGTGACTCTTTCCTGGACAAGTCACAAATCTTAAACTGCGTTTATTTCATGTCGATGTTTATGTTTTTCAAGACAATGTTTTATGTTATGAGGTTGTAAGTCTCTAAGACAATGGTATGTTACTCTGGTTTTAAAACTTAATCAAATGGATGATCTTGCATGATTTTATTTCATATAGCTTTGTTATGGTTAAGCTATGGTATTAAGAAGTCACACCAAAATAACCACGCTTCCGCAAAGCCAGGGTGTGATAGCTTGGTATCAGAGCTCTGATCATAGCGAACTAGGATTCCTTCTCGAGTCTAGACTATGATCACTAGGGCTCTCACGAAAACATTTTTACTGCATACCACTTAAGTCCAGATCCAAAACTTTTTACAAACAAATGTTGAGCACATTTTATTATTTATAGGCTCAGTCTAGAAGGGCTGAGGCTCGGTCTGAGAGGCCGAGGCTCGGTCTGAGAGATCGAGGTAGTTGGCTAGTTGGACTAGGAAGGGTAGGCTCAGTCTTGGAGGCTGAGGCTCGGTATTGGAGACCGAGGCTCGGTCTGAGAGATCGAGGTAGTTGGCTAGTTGGACTAGGAAGAGTAGGCTCAGTCTTGGAAGCTGAGGCTCGGTATTGGAGACCGAGGCTCGATCTGAGAGGTCGAGGTAGATGATAGAGCAGTCTTAGAGACTGGGAGAAATTGGCTAGTGGGACTAGGAGAATTATTTGATGCGTACTTGGCAACTTATGTGATTATTTGATTGTATGATTGACTGTTTGTGCATATTTGTGTTTATGTTACAGACACCATGGACACCTCTGGCACTGGTGATTCAGACACCACAGGACCTAGACCTATAGTATCGGATGACCTAGAATCTTCTGAGCGTGAGGTTCAAACATCCGACGTTACGAGCACGGACGAGGATGATTTCCAGCCCTTTGCCTTACCTGATGGTGCTGATGAGCTCGCTGATGGCCCTTTGGCCGGGGACCTACCGTTAGTGGAGATCCCTGCTCCCATACCCTTAGCTGTTTATCCTGCCTATGATTTGCTTCTCGACGCCGACGGTGACGACAACGTCGATCTTTTTGATGACGAGCCTTTGGAGGATGAGGTTCAGGGCGAGGCCCTTCTTGCTGCTGGTGATCTTTTGATGATCGCAGATGCTCCCGCCGAGGAGTCTCCTGCTCACTCTCCGGTCCCAGACTCTTTCGAGTCTGTGGCCTCCGCACCTTCACACACTCAGAGTGCGCAACACTTTTCTCATGGATCAGATCCCGACCAGGCATCCTCTGTTGCCCCTATTCCTAGCTTTGCTTTTGACCATGATGCTATGGAGGATTCCGATCCTGACTTTTCCCCAGGATTCGACCCAGATGAGGACATAGAGTTTATACCCATGGATCAGCCTATGGAGGATCCAGTCGACCCAGTTGATCCCATCGACCCTGAGTTTGATTTTGAGATGGCCTTTGATGAGCCCGAGCAGCCACTAGACCCTGCTCCTGACCCAGTACTTGAGCATGACCCAGTTCATGCTGACGCACCCATTATTGAGCCTGTCATTGCTGACCCACCTATTGATGATCCCCCTATAGATGCTCCATTGTTGGAGGGCGATCATGTCCTTGTTGCTGATCATGTTGATCCCCCACTCATTGTTGATGCACCAGTTGACCCTCTTGTTGTACCTCATCATGATCCTATGCCAGCCCAGTTTGATCGTGCGCTTTTTGAGGCACGGATCGACCCCCGAGACGAGCACGCCCAGTGTGGGTGGATTCCGGCTGATGACGAGGTCCCACCTTTTCCCCCACAGATCCCTGATACACGTCACATTGACACTTCCTTTTCATTTCCTCAGTTTACACCTCCAGCACGAGCTGGAGAGGGTTCTTCGGCTCACCCTTTTGGGCATGTACCAGTATCTATCCCTGCTATACCACCATCTGCTACTTTTCCCACTGTTTCTCCATTTCATGTGGCACCTTTTGATCCCACCAATGAGCCGTTCCTTTGGGCACCACACTCTGCTATGCCACCTACTGACCCCTACCATTCTTTCCACATGGGGTATACTATTGAGGACGTTTTGATGTCTTTTGTCGCCCAGCACGAGGCACACACACAGCGCATTCAGGAGCTTGAGAGAGCTCAGACGCCGCCGTGTCAGTGCCAGGGTCAGACCCACTCTCCGTTGCAGCCCTCTCGACCTGTACCACCAGACTATGCTGCACGTCTCTTTGCTCTGGAGCAGCAGGTTGCTTCATTCTTACGCACCCAGAGAGCCATGGAGGAGGACTGGCTCCATTTGCGCCGCTCGTTTTACACTCACTTTCCCCCTCCTCCACCGCCATCCGTGTAGAGCTCTTCAGTACCGTATAGGTAGACATTGGTGAGAAGACGGCGAATGCTTTTGACTGCACAACATTTTTGGAGACTACATTATGATTCTGACTTTTGTTGCCATGTATTTGATGTATTGACACTGATTCGATATGATTTTTGGACTAGGGTGATGTAGCCCATAGTCGACTGATGTTGTATGACACTGTGATGTACTTGTACGCTTACTATGTGGTCTCGATATATGGCAATCGTAGTATTCTCATCATACTTGATGCTTGATTTGGTTATTTGTATTTTAGGACATGGGATGTTGTGTGATTGATGTTTGTGACATGGGATGTTGTGTGATTGATATGATTATAACATGAGATGTTATGTACTATTACTATCGTTATATACATACGCTAAATTATGACCTGACTTATGTATTATAACTATGGCCTGACCGACGTAAACACATCTTTTAGAAGATGCCGCCGAGACGTGAGACACACATGCCTACCAATGAGCCAGAACTCCAGCAAATTATCGTTGCTGCCATTGCACAATACGCCGCCTCTCAAGGAGGGACTAGTGGAAGCAACTCTGGCAACAACAATAATCCACCTCATGGTAATACTAAGTCATTTAGACATACCATGACCTAATTGGATATCTTTAGCAATGATGCTAATGCCCATCGTATGTTATAACGTATGTGCAGGATGCACCTACAAGCAGTTTCTAGACTGCAAGCCGGTCAACTTTGATGGCACAGGAGGTGCTGTCGCCTTTGTTCGTTGGGCCGAGAAAACTGAATCTGTTCTTCGCATGAGCAAATGCGCGCTAGATCAGCAAGTCACCTATATCTCAGGGCTATTCTTGGATGGAGCCCTCTCTTGGTGGAATCTGCAAGTACAGACACTTGGTGAAGCTGCTGCCTACGCGCTAACCTGGACCGAACTGAAGGAACTTATGCGCAAAAAGTACTGCTCTCGCGCGGAAATCCAGAGATTGGAAACCGAGTTCTGGCACTTGAAAATGGACGGTCCAAAGATCGCAGAATACGTTCAAAGGTTCCATGACTTATCGCATGTGGTACCCTACATGGTCACTCCGGAGTTCAAGCGGATTGAACGTTTCATTTGGGGATTAGCTCCTCAAATCATAAGCATGGTGACCTCATCGAAGCTTGCGACCATTACTGAGGCGATCGATTTGAGCGTAGCTCTCACTGAGGAGGCTATTCGCCTGAACAAGTTTGATGAGATCAAGACGAAGAAGGCAGAGACTCACGTCGAGTCGTCAGGAGGTAACAAACGGAAGTTCTCGAACTTCAAGCAGGGCGCCAGTGTGGTGGTTAAGAAAGGAGGATCAGACACGCCAGCTCAGGTTACAGCTGGTAGAGGGAAGAAAGGAAAGGGATACATGGGCACCCAACCCAAGTGCAACGACTGCCAACACCACCATTCTGGTCGTTGCGGGCCAAAAGTATGCGAAGCATGTGGGAAACGTGGCCACTTGAAGGACACTTGTTGGGCCACTGCTGGTCAGGGAGGCCAGGGAGGATTCAGAAACAGAAATTACAACCGGGGTGGGAATGGAAATCGCCCACAAGGAAACCATGGAGGTAACGAGAATCGAGGCAACAATGCTAACCAAGCGGGCGCCGTGAATCGTAATCAGAGGAATGATCAAGCTGGTGGAAACGGGCAAAGACTTGGATGCTTTAACTGCGGTGATATCGGGCATTTTAAGAAGAACTGCCCAGAGTTAAACCAAGCCCGTGGGAGAGTGTTCCAAATCGAAGCAAGGGAAGCGCGCCAGGACCCCAATGTCGTTACTGGTACGTTCCCTGTAAATCAACGCTATGCATCCGTTTTATTTGATACTGGTGCCGATTATAGCTTCGTATCGTTAGAATTTAAGGATATGCTTGGTTTAGCCGCTAATAAGTTAGATATTCCCTACTCGATCAAATTGGCCAATGGGAAGTTAGTAGAAGCCAACGAAGTCATCAGAGGTTGTGTGATCGAATTAGGAGAGCGTGAGTTTGCTTTGGATTTACTACCAGTCCAGTTGGGAAGCTTTGACGTGGTGGTAGGAATGGATTGGTTATCAGGCAACAAGGCTGAGATAGTTTGTCACGAAAAGGTTGTTCGTATCCCAACCGAAGATGGCGAAACAATCGTGGTTCACGGAGAGAAGCGTGATACGCCGTTAAGAATTATCAGCTGCCTAAAAGCGCGAAAGTGTTTGCAGAAGGGATGTGTTGCCTTCCTGGCACACATTGTGGATAAAAAGGCTGCTGAGCCGAGAATCGAAGACATCCCTGTCGTGAGGGAGTACCCAGAAGTCTTCCCAGAAGACTTACCTGGACTGCCACCTCAGAGGCAAGTAGAGTTCCGCGTCGATTTAGTTCCAGGCGCCGCGCCTGTGGCTAAGGCACCTTATAGACTTGCTCCGTCTGAGATGCAGGAACTGTCGACACAGCTTTAAGAGCTGTTAGACAAGGGTTTTATCCGACCAAGCTTCTCGCCTTGGGGAGCTCCGGTCCTGTTTGTTAAGAAGATGGACGGTAGTTTTCGTATGTGCATCGACTACCGGGAGCTGAACAAGCTGACGATCAAGAATAGATATCCTCTGCCAAGAATCGATGATCTGTTTGATCAACTGCAAGGCTCAAGCTTTTATTCAAAGATCGATCTTCGATCTGGACACCATCAGTTAAGGATACAAGAGGAGAGTATTCCGAAGACAGCCTTCAGAACTCGTTATGGACACTACGAGTTCCTTGTTATGCCGTTTGGTTTGACAAACGCACCTGCAGTCTTTATGGATTTGATGAATAGAGTTTGCAAGCCGTACTTGGACAAGTTCGTGATTGTGTTTATCGACGACATCTTGATCTATTCAAGAACAAAGGCTGAGCACGAGCAGCATCTACGAGCTATTTTGGAGCTGCTGAAGAAGGAACAGTTGTATGCCAAATTCTCTAAGTGCGAATTTTGGCTTCGTGAAGTCCAATTTCTTGGACATGTGGTGAATGGAGATGGAATCCATGTGGATCCAACCAAGATCGAAGCGATCAAGAATTGGGAAACGCCAAAGACGCCAACCGAGATTCGACAATTCTTGGGATTGGCTGGCTACTATCGAAGGTTCATTGAGGATTTCTCAAAAATCGCTCAACCATTGACGCTCCTCACCCAGAAGGATAAGAAGTTTGATTGGGGAATCAAACAGGAAGAAGCGTTCCAGATACTGAAGGATAAGCTCTGCAATGCGCCAATCTTAGCACTACCGGAAGGTACAGATGATTTTTTGGTATACTGTGACGCCTCACGTCAAGGATTGGGTTGTGTGTTGATGCAACGCCAAAAGGTTATTGCTTACGCATCGTGTCAACTGAAAGTGCACGAAAAGAACTATACCACACATGATTTGGAACTTGGCGCAGTGGTATTTGCACTAAAGATCTGGAGACACTACCTTTATGGTACAAAGTGTACAATCTTTACAGATCACAAGAGCCTACAACACATATTCAACCAGAAGGAGCTGAATATGAGGCAAAGACGATGGGTTGAGTTGCTGAACGATTACGACTGCGAGATAAAGTATCATCCAGGGAAGGTGAATGTGGTCGCCGATGCCCTAAGTCGAAAGGAGAGGATCAAGCCCATAAGGGTTAGGGCTTTAGAAATGATTATCCGAACCGATCTTTCCTTGCGCATTCGTGCCGCGCAGAAAGAAGCTCTCAAGGAAGGAAACCTTGAAGAAGAATATCTCCGTGGGATGGAGAAACTACTGGTACCAAACAAGGAAGGAACGTTATGTTTCGAGAAAAGGATTTGGGTTCCTTTGTTTGGAGATTTAAGGAAGGTTATTTTCGATGAAGCTCACAAGTCACGGTACTCTATCCATCCGGGAGCGGATAAGATGTACCAAGATCTCAAAGATTATTATTGGTGGCCTAGGATGAAAGGCGATGTTGCTGTGTATGTGAGCAAATGTTTAACATGCGCCAAGGTTAAGGCCGAATACCAGAAGCCTTCAGGACTTCTGCAACAACCTGAGATTCCCAAGTGGAAATGGGAACAAATCTCCATGGATTTTATTACGAAATTTCCAAGAACGCCGAGAGGCCATGACACTATTTGGGTAATAGTGGATCGATTAACGAAGTCAGCACACTTCTTACCTATCAGGGAGAAGGATAATACGAGCAAATTGGCTGAAATATACATGAGAGAGATCGTCGCGCGCCATGGAGTACCTCTCTCAATCATCTCTGATAGAGACAGAAGGTTTGTGTCAAGGATATGGCAATCCTTCCAAGAAGCCTTTGGCTCACAATTGAATCTGAGCACTGCGTTTCATCCACAAACTGACGGTCAGAGCGAGCGAACGATACAGACTTTGGAAGACATGCTGAGAGCGTGTGTTATGGATTTGGGCGGTAGCTGGGATAAACATTTACCCTTGGTCGAATTTTCATACAACAACAGCTACCACACCAGTATTGGTGTCGCGCCATTTGAAGCCCTTTACGGACGCAAGTGCCGATCACCCTTATGTTGGGCTGACGCAGGTGATAGGCAGCTTGCTGGTCCCGAAATCGTCCAAGAGACGACAGACAAGATTGCGCAGATTCTTAAATGCATCGAAGCAGCTCGCCACAGACAGAAGGCCTATGCGGATCCAAACCGGAAACATGTGGAATTCCAAGTTGGAGAAATGGTGTTATTGAAAGTTTCACCCTGGAAGGGTGTGGCACACTTCGGAAAGCGTGGGAAGCTAAACCCGCGCTACATTGGTCCTTTCAGAGTTTTGGAAAGAATAGGGCTAGTAGCATACAAGTTGGACATACCTGCTGAACTTCATTCAGTCCACGATACATTTCATGTATCCAACCTAAAGAAAAGTCCAACTCAAGATGACATTGCCATTCCCATTGACGAGATTCATGTTGACGATACGCTCCACTTCGTTGAAGAACCGGTTGAGGTTATGGATTGGAAAGTAAACAAGACCCGCCGGAGCAGTGTCAAGCTCGTCAAAGTTCGTTGGAATGCCAGACACGGTCCTGAGTACACCTGGGAGCGTGAGGACTGGATGAAAGAGAAATACCCCCACCTTTTTCCTAAGAACCCTGCATCTACAAGCAGAACTTAAATTTCGGGACGAAATTTATTTAACGGGGGGATAATGTGACAACCCTCACTAAACCAGGTATCCGTACAACTCGATTAATAATTAATTATTGCTTAATTACTGTGCTTGCTTGAACTTGTGAATAAACTGCTACTTGAACACTGATACATGTACTTACTTGCATCATACTTTACTTGCTGTCACTACATTATTTACATGACTGAACCTTAGTGACAAACATGATGCACAAAAAGCACAGTAGCACTATAACGGATAACCTATTGAACATGCTGATAAAACCAGCATCAGGCAAACACTGCCTCCAAGGCCTGTAAGAGCCTGAAATATTTTGCTACACTAGTGGTGAGTGTAGGGATATAAGGGTTGTAGAACTGCGTCTCTAGGGATAAGTTACAATGACTGAATGTGCCTAAAACGTGCTCTAAGCACAAAACTCAGCACTTTACAAAATAATTCAGCTTTTAGCTAACTAATAAAGTGCCAAAACATGAGAAAAATCTTACTAGACACTTTCCAAAGTGTCAGAAATGAGTTGTGTCACTAAAAAGGGTATTAACGACACTTTAAGCTTTGTTAAGCACTTTAACGGATTACTATCCAACCGATCAACCGGACTATACCCGAAACATGAAAATATTGTTATTTTCATTATTTATCTTTTTCTGAGCCAGTTAGGGTCCCTGAATACCCTAACACCCGCTGTAAAGCATAACACACTAGTAACCGGGTAAAACACTTAACTTAACTAACTAGTTCCTAATCATCTAGTTGGAAGCCAATCGAATACCCCCCCCCCCCCTTAACCAAAACCGTCCCCAAGGGGACATACCTTGTACCATCTTGATTATTATAATCCTTGTTGTCTAATATCTAAACAACACACTAACCATTGGTCAATGAACTAGAGAATTGTCTATAAGATCCACATTTAGTCCACCATAATCTAAACATCACAACAACAAAAATCAAAACTCTCCTCTCTTGCTCTCTAAGTCTCGGCCGAACACCCCCTCCCCATACATCCATTTTCGGTTTTCATCAAGCCATTCCAAGATCATTCAAGCTTCAAGGATCACGTATTAGGAGGCTTGGTGCACTCGGAGTTTGAAGGACCTCTTTATCTTGCTTTTGTCCACGCGTTTTTCGTCTAGATTCTTCCCTAGCCTCGAGCTAGTGGTATGTTACTTAAATCACCTTCTTGAACTATTCTAAAGTGGTTAATACGATTTGTAACGGTTAAAACTCGAAATCTTACAAGATGATACTTTAAAGTCTACTAAAAATGCTATAAGTGTTGGATAAAAGCTCATATGTTGTGTAAATGTTGTAGTAATTGAAATTTGTGATTATTTAGACCCGATCTATGTTGTGGTAGCTCGGATCATCATTTAACCCGGTTTGGTCATGATCACGAATCATGACATAAGGTTGTTTTGAATAGAACAAGGGTTAAAGGGTGAAACTCTACCACACACGAATCATGAACTTGTGTAAAAATGTTTTACTTGTGGAATAGTGTTTAAAACTAGCAGATCTACGTATCTGCAAGTGGTATTTTCAAAGGACCAAGCGTTAAAGAAATCATACTTTAAAAGACGGATCTTACACTAACAAGAATGGTTTTTAGAACACACAAGTGTGTAAACACTTGTGTAACATAAGGTTTCGACGAAATAACTATTTTTGTAAAAGTGGACGAGAAGTTGTAAAGACGGAACTTCCATAAAAACGAGGTTTTTATAAAATCGGATTGTTTTATATAAAGATCCACTAAAAGTAATGAGATTTACTTCACAGTTTGGATAAACCACAAGTTCATGAAGTTTATGCGATTTATATACATATTTTGACTAGTTTGTGATTTGAACATGGTTTTGGTTGATTGAGAAAATTGTTGGTTTGATTTATAAAAGAAAATGATACGCTTGAAAGCGTGGCCACCTCCAGTTACAGAGGAAACTCTGGCGAAATTTTTCTAAAACCTAACACTTAGAAATATTTTCACTATAAGTGTTAGAAATACATTTTGACTTGTTTTCAAAATATAGATTTCGCCACGACTTATTTACAAAATATCGGAGGTGGGATTTCACAAAATAAAACGTGATACATATATATATATTTAGTATATATTTTTCACAACATCACTTGTATAAGTGTTTATGATTATTTTGCGAACTACGTAAATATTAGAGTAAAAATAATATTACTAAGTATTATTTTGGGGAAAATCACATGTATTAAAATATAATATTTTTGGGAAGAATATTTATATTTTGGAGTTGGAAATAAAATATATTAAGTGAGACTTAATAGTGAAATCTGAATGTTACGAAAACACATGTATTAAATCCCCCATCCTTGGGAAGGAGAATAACTACCAAGTATATACAAAACGTGAACACGAAATAGTTGCCTAACTATTTCCCAAAAACATAAACCATAAAGCTAAGGCACGGCCGTCCGTCTAATAGAGTTAGCACGTGTAGGTCGTCATACAGATGATTGATTTGGAGGCATACTTGGTAGAGACGCACCACTGTGAGTTCATGTCCCCCTTTTCTCTAACTGTTTTCAGTTTTCTTAACTGCGGGGGTGAAATACATGTTACTTTGATTACAAGTACTTTGTACATGGTATGGTTAGCGTAAGGAGGTTTACTACTTAGATCATGTGAGTGGGTAGGCAGAAACTGGAGGCCATTAATCCTCATGGTAGGACCGAGGGACGTAAGCGGTAGATCTATCTGGGTGTAGCGAGCCCAACTCTAGGCCCAACAGAACGGACCTCTGAGAGGCCCAACAGAACGGACCTTGGAGTGACTTTGTACCCAACGCTAAATTTGCTAGGTTTGAGTCTTCCTACTTGCACTTCACATATATCAATGGCCTTGCAAACCATTGGTGATCTCTTTTCCTTATTTGCTACATACCAAGACTATTTTTATACTCACAGAGGTTTACTTACTCACTTACACATGAACTCGCTCAACATTATTGTTGATTTTTCAACTTACATGTATTTCAGGAAATTAAAGATCTGGCGCGGTATGTTATGTTTTCCCGCTGCATAAGGGTTCCAAGGTCATCCTAGTTTAGGAAATGTGACTCTTTCCTGGACAAGTCACAAATCTTAAACTGCGTTTATTTCATGTCGATGTTTATGTTTTTCAAGACAATGTTTTATGTTATGAGGTTGTAAGTCTCTAAGACAATGGTATGTTACTCTGGTTTTAAAACTTAATCAAATGGATGATCTTGCATGATTTTATTTCATATAGCTTTGTTATGGTTAAGCTATGGTATTAAGAAGTCACACCAAAATAACCACGCTTCCGCAAAGCCAGGGTGTGACACATACAACAAGTGATTCAATGAAAATGGATTTAACCAATCAACTGTTACTTCCCAGGTTTAAGCATAAACCTTCATTTTAAAATATATCGTATTGCTTCAAAACTGAGTCCAAGGAATATAAGTTTACACTGAAATGGGTAATATAGACAAAATGAAATATTAGATGGCTATAAGAACTATAATCAAAATATATGAAGCTAAATTAAATGAAATACTACCCCATCATTCTTAAATGTATCAAGCTTCGTAAAGTAATGTGCCAAAGCAAACATGACAAAATTTCACATCTAGCTGGGTATGCACAAAATAAATCATAATTTTCAAGGAAAAAAAAGCCACAAATTCATCAATCTATAATTACTTATGAAAAACTATAAATAATTAGTTTGTGAAAATTGGTTACAAAAGTTATATTGTTCAATAATAGTTAACTTTGAAAGACTTTTATCCTTTTTGAGTAAGATGATCTTCCAAAGATGAAAAATGTAAATTTAAGAAAAACATGTGAAGCTTACTTTTAGATGAACCCATAAATGTGACACGTTATAAACCGACCTAGGAGAATCATGAAAAGTAGATGTATATTTTCACCCGCACTAAAAAGACAACATTAGCATCTAATCCTTTAAAGTTGATACTTACAATGCAATCGAGACAATTTAAATAAACTTTTTTTTAATGTTACCTATACAATTTCCAAGAGCCACGGTGGTCAAATCCCTTAACATGTGCTTGGCAATGCATACAATATCTTACCTATTAATATGAAAGAGAAACCTGTTATAACATAAGACTAAAACGTATCCCAAAATAATGAGATTCCAAAACAATGAGATTCATACCTTTGTAAGAACATTTGTGTCATCCATATCATGTAAATCCAATAGCCCTGCTTTAAAATCACCCCCAAACTTGGATGAATAGAAAAGAATTTAACAATAACTTTAGGAGATTTTTAACCCATTTCCCTTTTAAGGTAATGTTGGAATTGAACCCTATCAGAGGAACAGATAACAAGAGCCAAAACCGGATCACAACAGTGGATTCATAATAAGCAGTTGTTTGCATTAAACTTTCCCTTTGAAAGTGGTTATAACATCTGATGTCCTCTATCCACTGTCCGTATACAACAGCTGCTGTCCTTCAAACAGCTGATGAAGCCCTAAAGACTGTTAAGAAGTAAACACTGCTGGTTCAATCTACTGATGCTAAAGGACTGCCCACTCAAGGACTGATCAACCTTGAGGAAAGCACTGATGAAAGGAGAAAGCAGTAGTTTAGTATGTCACTTGTTTTGTATAAAGTCAATGGTTAAGATTAGCAGTGTTTGTATAGGAACAGTGGTTACAGGTTTTCAGGTTGTTAGATGTCGCTTTCATGGTGACGTCAGCTAAGATGCTTCAGTGGTTTGAATTGTCTATAAATGGAACAGTACCCTGTACTGTTACATTTGATGGACTGAGTGAGTTCTTCTCCTCTGATCGAATCATTTCATCTTGTGCAATAAACCATGGAGTATCAGGCTGAAGGGGAGTTTAGTTTGTAAGCATGCTTAGTAATCTTTTGATTTGTATTGTAATCATTCGACTTAATGAAAAACATGTATTTATCAAAACTATTTTCTTCTTTGATTGTGTTTACAAAGTTTGTTGTTCATTTCCTCTGCACTCAAACTCTTTTCATTTCTATTGATTTGTTTAAATTATACAAACAAACACAATCATGAGGAGCCTCCGATCCTAACAATTGGTATCAGAGCTTGGATAGTCAAATTCGATCTAACAGTCAATTTGACATAACAGTTCAGCTCAAAATTCATTGATACTAAGGTTGATTGTATTTAGTTGAAAAACAGAGTAACGAGAAATCATGTTCAAAGTGACTACTCAAAAGCTCTGTAAAACAACCAAGATGTCATAAGACACACAAACTTCACACAACAAGTGATGTCATACATAAATCACCTATAGTTTTCAGATCTGAAAATATATCTGATAACTATGGTATAATTATTTACAAAATTGATTTTAATTGTTGTTATGAAGCTTGTGATGTACCATCATGATTGCAACTAAGGTATGTACCTC
Source organism: Helianthus tuberosus (assembly GCA_030545235.1). NCBI lineage: Eukaryota > Viridiplantae > Streptophyta > Magnoliopsida > Asterales > Asteraceae > Helianthus > Helianthus tuberosus. Next base: position 127,582,499 of record CM060416.1, read on the forward strand.
ATGTCAACAAAAATCTATGTTCGGATAAAAACACTAGTGTTTTTGTTTACATAAAAAGAGGGAAATTAAAACTTTAGTCATTTAGATCTTATGTATTGAAAAACAGGTTGAGAATCCTTCAAAAGGACCAAAATAAATTGTGTTAAGAATACATTAAGAAAATCAGCAGTAAAAAATGTCCAGATCATGGGTAATGTGAAATTTAGCATAAGCATGTGCAGAAATGACCAGATCTCTCAAAACATTGCTGCAAAATGATTCTGAAATAAGTATTCCTTCAATAAATACCTCTCAGTGAGTATTTCAGTACTTATGTATGGGAAGGGTAAAAAGGGAAGAAGAAAATTACAAAAACTAAAAAGTGTGTTTATCTCAAAACTTTTGAAGTAAAGAGTATAAATATAAAACACTTAAGAGTACAAAAATAGGGTGGACAATGGTCATCAAGTAACTGTGTGCATTCATTGGTACAGGGAAGTTCAGGTAAAAATAGTATCACCAGTGATTAAACTTAAAAGAGGACTAGACAAGTTTTGCAGAATCATCACATGGTAACAAACATATGTGAACATGTCTCCTCATTTTTGCAATCAACTGACAGGGAAATGGTTCCAAACAGTGGTCAAAATGCATTTACAACAACTTACCATTTTCCTTAATTTGAGATTGATGTGATCATGATCTTATAACAAGTCATATTTGAAAATATACCAGTTCCTATTGATGATGTTTTCAGAAAAACCTTTAATTATTTTTCTAGAAAAGGTTTTTCTCAAATAAAGCAGGATATATCATTCCCTATTTATCCTAAGAATGATATATTTTGAACTTTTACTTGTTTTTTGTAGCAAAAGTTTCAAACACTTGTCAGGATATAGAACCCTTATTTTTGGTGATATTATCCTTGAAAATAGGTCAAAAGGAATTGGTACAAGTGTCAAGGTCATGTCAAACTCAAGTTTGTTTTAACACTGATCAAAAGATTGATTGCTAACTGACCTTAAAATATTTGGCTACTCATGCTCTAATTCAAATAATATGACACAAAATAAGTAGCCTTAATAAAAGGGTCTCCATCATCTGGGGTACTAAACCACTGTCAGGAACCTGTAAAAGTTTCAAAACTTGTAATTGACATGTGGCAAAACCTTGAATGAAAATTTCTGTAAAGACGGCTGACATATTGAACTTGACAATCTGCATCTAAAATGTATTTTGTTGAGGATAGTAATCTTGTGGATATTTCAGAATCACCATCAACAGATGTTAGACATGATATTGTGTTTTCACAAGATAAAATCATTCCTTTCATCAGAATAGCTGTGACACCTCGAAAATTCGTGTTCAACGAAATAACGACACGTGTCGTGTAAGACAAAAAGTATTATAAACCCGGACCCAGTTAAAGATGTATGGCAGGATTTTAAACGTGTCGACATGTTAATTTATACCTCTGAACGACCTCAGTATGAATCCCAAGACCCTAATATATATTTCAAACATCTGATTTATATTCAATCCGATAATTTCTAGTAATAATTGATTCATAATTACAAGAGTGGAATCCTATGAGGATATGCACGATAAACCTTCGTTTATGGTTTTCGTTAAAGTCCAAGACAACAATTCATAATGGTAGGGTGTACATGACTATTCAAGCATGATATAAAGGCCCCATACTGATAATTCAAGCCCCAAAATCGTTTTACCTAAGTTGCCCTTTCAAAGCCCGAAAGAACAAAAATTTTTGCCCTCTGCAAAAGGCTTACGGACCGTAAGCCACCCCCTTACGGTCCGTAAGGGTTGCCCAACGACAGTAAATTGGTTGTTGGCTGTTTTAAACGTTGTAACCGACTTAAAAACGATTTTTCACATCCATGGGCGACCCCTAATGGTTCCTAGGACTTAGGGGCACTTGTTATTGATCAGGATCACCCCTTAGACTTAGTTGTCATCATCTAAAGAGATCAAGAACACTATAAAAGGCACTCATGTTTGCAACATTTCTTGCATTCATTCCATCTGCTTTTGTGGGACTCTCTGGAGCTTAAGATCAGTCCTCAATCATCCCTAATCCTGCATAGGACTTCTGTAAGTACCCTTGACCTTCCTTGATTAAGTTTTGCTTAGTTATTAGCCTAAAAGTCAAACCGTCGTAATTAGCGTTTGACTTAGCGATTAACCATAAGTGGTCCAGTGATTAGTCGAATTGAAGGTAGTTATAAGTTGGTAATTATGTGGGCAATAAACCCTTAAAAGGGCACCCTCTGATTCCCACTCTAACTAGACCATTTGTCGGGTCAAAGTTGATTAAAAAAAGTCAACAGAATGCTAATCTTCGAATTAACATGTAATTAACAATGTAGAAGGCATGTAACCTATTTTATCACTCATATAACTTGGTAATAAGTATAATAACTGGTCTAAGCTTGTTTGATCCGACAATTTTCTGTTTAGACCCGGTTCAGAACCGAAAGTCGCAAAACTTTGACTTTTGCTTTGACTTCAGTTTTGACCCGATTTAGTATGAGTTAGAAATGCCTTAGAGCTTCCTTAGGACCAGGTTACATGTTGGTATAACCCTCTGTGATTGGTTCGTTGATTGCCCCATTCGTTTACACGTTTCCGTTAATTGCTTAAAGTTGACCATAATGCCATTTTGACCATAAAACGAGAATTTTGGAAAAGTGAAAGGACAATAATCTTTATTACTGATTTATAAACATGTCCCTAAAATTTCACATCAGTTGGAGGTCTAGATTAGGAGTTATGCTCATTAGCGTAATTATAACACCTTTTAGTAATTAAACGGCGCAATTAGCATAAGGCCTATCTAAACCCAATTTTTGACACCAAACCATTTTCCCACTGATGTAATATAATATTTTGGGATTTTTAAAGATTTTTAATTATTTTTAACCTGCTCATAACCTAAGGTTATAGCGTTGATTCGATAAATACCGATTATACCCTTTTTGGTCATAAAATGAGTTCAACATAATATTTTGATACCAATCCAATTGCTACTGATTTTATATAATAAATAAAGTATTTTGAGCTTTATAACCTGATCAGAAAACTCAGATTTCTTGTATAACCCGGAAATCGCTTAAAATAGCTTTTTACGCGTATTAAACGCATAGTTTAGGTTTAAAACCATTTTGTCACATAAGACTTATTACCAACTGATATGACCTATTAAAATAAGTTATTTTACTGATGTATTCGGACCCAAATCTCATATTTTCATATAATCTCTTTTATAATCTTTAAAATGACCAAAATACCCCTACGGGGCTTAAATTGAGATTAAACTCGTTGCGGGCATAATGGAAGGTATCCTACTGATATCACAACATATTTAAGGCATAATAACTTAGGAAACATGTATATGATTCATTTGGTTACTCGTTACGCACTTTTCGCGTTCAGATCGGCTTATGTAACTAGTTTGCGTATATTAGCCGAAACGGGTCAAACCATATCATTTTTGTCTCAAAATCCAGAATGTGTTTAAGTTACCCATATTAAACAAGCATACAAGCTTGTCGGGTCAAAACCACATTCTAATCCGGTCTTCGCTTTATCATGCGTTTGAACCGTATCTTCCTTTTGAAAACTAACCGGTCTAAGTCAAGGCTTAATTAAAGACCCGTTAGGATTCTAATAGGTTATTAAAAACCTTTGTTCCAGATTAGGAGCCCAGTAAAAGCTATCTGTACTTGCTGATTTGATATACGTCTGGGATTGAATTTATATTTAGCTCAGGTAAATACTCTTAACTTATTTTCCCTATACGGGCTTGGGATATGGTATTATAATAATAACGCTTGGTGGGGTATTGAATGTTTAATCTTATTGTGGTTAAATTATTGAGGTAACCCGCTTTAATCTGTATTGTTTGAAATAAAAGCCTTTAGGGGTTAATGACCATGTCCCGGATATCCTTGACATCATTGTATTAAAAAATGGCCACGACTTATGCACGGGATATAGGCATACACCTGACAGTGCATAAGGGAAACGGTATCTCACTCTCTTGTGGGCCTATACTTGTGGTGTGTCTGTTAATTTTGACTCGGTTTCTACATCGGGCCCTGAACGTACAACGAACATGTAAATCTGTATACAAGATTAATTTTATATAATTGTCCCAAGTTATAAAAGATATGTTGTGCCTTGTGCATCCAAATCAATTTTATTAAACCTTTTCAAATGAGTCGGTTAATTGTATTTACCAGTGTAAACTGACGTATTTTCCAAAAAGGTTAAGTGACAGGTACTGAACGTAATTGGCTGGAAGCTCAGGGCGTTAATAAGGAATCTTGCAAGTTCTAGGCGTCTAAAGTCTGTTGAACAATGTTTAAGTTTTAATATCCGCCTGTGGATCCTTTACTTTCCGTTGTAATACTTGATATTACTTTATATTCGGATTGTAATATATTTATCTTTTGCTTCCGCTGTGCATTTATATATTGTGTTGTTTGACTATGATGATATCAACTACGTCACGATACTCCCCTACCGGGCCCACCAGTGAAACGTGGAAATATCGGGGTGTGACAGGTTGGTATCAGAGCCAACACTGAGTGAATTAAACGCTAGCCTTTTGTGTTTAATCTCAGTTACACATTCTTGAGTCTAGACAAGAACATAGGACAAATCCTAATTCATTTTATTTTGTCCTTATTTGGTTCCTTTGTTATTTTCTGATTAGCCCTTGCATGGGCAAGTCATTTTTTTTAGAAGTCCCGTTTAGGGCAACCATATACTTGTTTAAATTTTAATGGAATGATTATATTTAAAATATCATTCCGATATTATAAGATCTACCATTATAATAAAATGGTAAAATTTAAAAAGGGACAAGACCTAGCCATATGTCACCTTAAGACAGGGCCAAAATGGTAGTTCCACAATTAGATTCAGATCCTTGTTAACATTTCAATTTAGGATTGTTCTGCGTAAAATATTAAAAGAGTCTTAAAGGTAAAACCTAGCCTAAATGTCATTATAGACATGGCCAAGACGGTAAAACTTATCTAAAAGATTCCAATCCCTGTTAACATCTGTAAGTATGTTAACATTTTTGGCAAACTGTGAATCGTTAAAGTCACACAGGCCATCTTTAAAAAGGGGGTTAATCTAAATTCCCTTATTTGAAATAATCATCCCTTAAGGATGAAGTGCCTACGGGCTATAATTAACGTCCTCTAAGACTAAAGACAATAGTAGTCTTTGACTCTCTATCCAGAAAAGGTAATGAAATATGTTCAAACCTTAATGCCTCGATTCACTGAAATCATGGCTTGTAAATTTAAAACTGTCCTTGTGACTAGGCCCTTTGCGCCACTTTAATATCCTTAATGTTTTATAACTAGGATAAATTATAATGAAAATACTAATTAAATATAACTAGCAAATTAACCAATATGGTTTATATTACCATGGTTGATGAATCGTCAAAAATGATGAATCCATAATAACCTCTGAATGAATCATCGTCAATAATTATGTAGCCATCAAACTACATGGCTGGATCGGATGAGGTCAACAGCCACCCGAGGGAGAATAATGATGCTACCAGAGTTAATATAACTGGTGCGGAACTGCAGGCATTAATAGATGATGCCGTTACACGAGCCCTCGACAGACAGTATGATGAATCAAGTGGTACACACTCTAAGACTCTATCTGTGGCTCGTAGTAAGCCCCTTTCTAAATCACATGAGTCAAAGGAAGACGATGTTCATAACTCGTCAAATCAAAGAAGTGTTCCGTCTAGACAGGTGGTGCTTCATCAAGAGGCACCAGTTAAGACCTGCTCATATAAATATTTTGTCTCCTGCAAGCCCAGAGACTTTACAGGAGAAAAAGGGGCCATCGATTGCATGACATGGCTCGATGAGATGGACACCGTTGTCGACATCAGTGGATGTGCGGAGCAAGACATTGTGAAGTTTGTTTCACAATCTTTTAAAGGAGAAGCTCTAGCTTGGTGGAGGTCACTGATCCAAGCTACAGGGAAGATCCCTTTGTACAATATGACTTGGGATCAGTTCGTCGCTCTTATCAAAGAAAATTAGAAAATTACTGTCCTCAACATGAAGTTGAGAAAATTGAGACTGAATTCTTGACATTAGTCATGGAGAACTTAGATTGTCAAGCATACCTTACGAGTTTCAATACCATGTCTCGATTGGTTCCTTACTTGAGCACACCGGAACCAAAGCGAATAGCTCGCTTTATTGGGGGTCTAGCCCCAGAAATAAAGGCAACTGTGAAAGCATCGAGACCTACTACATTTAGGTCAGCGGCAGATCTGTCGCTATCTCTCACACTCGATGTAGTCAGAAACAAGGCTGCCAAAGCCTCTGAAGATGGAAAGCGTAAAAGGGAGGATGAGAATTCTCATCGCTCCGATAGGAAGACAAAGAGGAACTCTGAGGATAAGAAGAGTTCCGGGTTTAAGGAAGACAACGAGCAGTCGGGTGAGAAGACCAGGTGCAAAACCTGTCGAAAATACCACCTCGGAAAATGCAGATTCGAGTCTCAGCCTCTACCCTGTGGAATCTGTAAGTCTAAGGAACATAAAACCTTGGATTGCAAGAAGTTGAAAGACGCAACCTGTTATGGTTGCAACGAGAAGGGGCATATCAAGACCAACTGCCCTAGGAATCAGAAGAAGCCCGAAGAGGCCAAGAAAACAAACGCACGAGTCTTCCAGATGAACGCCCAGGAGATGGTGCAGAATGATAACTATATAGCAGGTACCTTTCCTTGTCAAGCAGTTTATGAAGAAATTTAATTAATGCTGGCACATATGATTCTATAATAAATGATAAATGCTAAGAACTGTTGCCTCCGCCCGATTAGGACTCCGGTCATTTAATGCTAAGTAGAAATTGGCCGATGATACTATAGAAAATGCTCCAACAAACCTTAGATCGATATTTTATATCTATTAGGAATCACTCTTTTCTGATATCCAAATGTCAAGCTTTCAAGCTATCCAAAATCATCAATATGATCAAGACAGATGTGACAATCGATCCCCTGTCAACAAGGTGATGGACTAGGTCCAAAGCATAATTGCCATTAATGATCTTCTATGGCCTAGGCTAAGTAAAATTGATATATATATATATATATATATATATATACATATCTACAGGACATTCATAGAGAATGTTCGTACTATATTAGCCTGTGTGGTATAACGATACCATGGTTAGTATATTAGGTCACCAGGATGACAAATAGCAGTTGTTGGATTGCAACTAAGAAATTGTTTTATTGGTGTTAGGAACCAATATAGAGTATGGCAAACTCAGATAAGACAGCCGTTGATCGTATTATGGATGATGCGACCCATGTCAATGATGATACAATTGTGAACTTTAGAATTTCCAAAGATGTTCTTCAAACTATGATAGACGCAGCTGTTGGAAAAGTTGTGAAGAAGGCTGTGAAAAAGATCAAGGAACCCCATGCTACTCGCTACAAATTTTATCTAGGACCACATTTCCTTACTCATAAGGGGGATCTTGTTCATGCCTCAAATGCAAAAGATGAGCTAAAAAGAAAAAGGAAGGAAGATAACTCCCAGAGCTCTAAGAAGAAGAACAAACAAAAGTCCAACGAGAAACCTATATGCAAGACATGCAAGAAGCGCCATTATGGGAAGTGCAGGTTCGAATCAAAATCCCAGTCTCAGCCTAGGGCTTGTGGGATCTTCAAATCTAGTGAGCATAAAACATTAGAATACCAGGAGATAGGAGATGCGACTTGTTACAACTGTAATGAGAAGGGGCATATCAAATCAAATTGCCCAAAATATGCTAAGAAGCTTAAAGGAGATAAGAAGACCAACGCTAAGGTCTCTCAGATGGATGCAAAAGAGGGCATACAAGATGACAATATTATAACAGGTATGTCCTCATCCATGATGTATATGCAAGGGTATTGTTTGATTCAGGTGCAGATAAGTCATGGTGGAATAAATTTTGGTAGTTATTAAATCTGCCTGTTAGAACCCTAAGCACAAAATATAAAGTAGAATAAAACGCTGAGAATTCTGCTTTGAATCGGATACCAATCAATCCTTCATAAAATGTAAGTATATTAGACTTGTAAAAATCTACCATAAGAATCCTAGACATTAAGTGTAAGGTAAACTTACAGATAGAAAATTCATAGGAACCATTTCTTCTATTCCTGTCAGAAATCTTCAATCATAAAGTCCTAATGTACCCCCTCTCCAGATAAAGTACATCATCATATGAAATTGATATCTCTTTGATCTCTATTGATTACGAATACCAAATGGTATGACAAAAGCGCCATATGAGGATTGGTGTATCTTAATATGTTCCATAGATTGCTTCCATGCCTGATCAGTATGGAGGTTTAATGCATGGAACCACAAAGATATCCCAATGATCATATGGTACTAAAGTCAGCTAATGGTATTCAAAGAAGATATCTAAAAATAGAATTGTCCAAGTAAATGTTCCCGATTAAGGAATTCGTGGAATTTTAACATAAATGTGTCACTTATTTGACACAAGCAAGGATGGATGAACTGGAGTCTAAGATTTGGAAAAAATCTCTGTAACCTCCTTGTATCTTGATTATCTCCTGCAAGGATTACCCTGTTTACCTCCTAAGAGACAAGTAGAGTTAAGAATTATATTCCATTAAGGGCTGTAATATTATGAAATCTCCAAGACAGCTAGTACCATCATTGGAAGAATCGAAAACCCTGGTTAAGTAAGTTTTAAGATATAGAATCATAAAGCCTAACTCAATACCCTGAGAATTCGGTATAGTTAATTATGAAAGACGGTTCATTTTGCTTATGCATTGTTTACCGCAACCCTAATTAGGCAACGATTAAGAATTGCCATCAGCTGCCCAGGATCGTCGATTTGTTCGGCTAACGACAAGGATTAGCTATTCCTTAAAATTAGTTAAGCAGTGGTTGGAATAACCATCCCACCTTAAGATAAGCTTTTCTATAATAGTTGGTATATAAGCATCAAGGCTGCTCCTTTGGAGACCTTGTATAGATGGAATGTTAAACGTCTATTGATAGGACAATAGGTTAGTAAGTCCAATTATCAGGATCTGAAAGTTGCATTAGAAACAACAAATAAGATCACACAAATTCATAATCATCTGTAAGATGCCAGTATTCGACAGAAAATCAAGGATTAATGAAAATAGCAAACCTCCTAAATTCTTGTTAAGGAATAAGGTTCAACAAAAGATATCACCCAGGAAGGGTGTGCCAAATTTGTTAAATTATCAGGCTAGTTAAGCTCTGAATATATAGAATCATTCGAAGGAAATCGAATGTATCAAGATCAAGTAGCTTATAAGCTAAAACCTATTTAAGGAGCTTGGTGGAGCTCGCAATACATTGCACACTAGTGACTGAAGGATGTGTTTCGCTATTAAGCCAAGAAGCACTATCACATGATGATATGCAGATTTATGATATGATGAGCAACCTGTGTCGATTAAGGATCGATAGGATTAGAAGCTCCAAAAGGATACATGTACCCATTATTGAAGTTAACTGGGGAGCTTGGAAAAGCTCTAGATATACTATAGAGATTAAGCCCAATATAAGAAAGAAGGTACTTCCTTTACTTTAACAAATCTCGAGGTTGAGATTTCTTTTAAGGGGGTGAGGATGTGACACCTCAAAAATTCGTTCAACGAAATAACGACACGTGTCGTGTAAACAAAAAGTATTATAAACCCGGACCCAGTTAAAGATGTATGGCAGGATTTTAAACGTGCCGACATGTTAATTTATACCTCTGAACGACCTCAGTATGAATCCCAAGACCCTAATATACATTTCAAACATCTGATTTATATTCAATCCGGTAATTTCTAGTAATAATTGATTCATAATTACAAGAGTGGAATCCTATGAGGATATGCACGATAAACCTTCGTTTATGGTTTTCGTTAAAGTCCAACACAACAATTCATAATGGTAGGGTGTACATGACTATTCAAGCATGATATAAAGGCCCCATACTGATAATTCAAGCCCCAAAATCATTTTACCTAAGTTGCCATTTCAAAGCCCGAAAGAACAAAAAATTTTGCCCTATGCAAAAGGCTTACGGACCGTAAGCCACCCCCTTACGGTCCGTAAGGGTTGCCCAGCGACAGTAAATTGGCTGTTGGCTGTTTTAAACATTGTAACCGACTTAAAAACGATTTTTCACATCCATGGGCGACCCCTAATGGTTCCTAGGACTTAGGGGCACTTGTTATTGATCAGGATCACCCCTTAGACTTAGTTATCATCATCTTAAGAGATCAAGAACACTATAAAAGGCCCTCATGTTTGCAACATTTCTTGCATTCATTCCATCTGCTTTTGTGGGACTCTCTGGAGCTTAAGATCAGTCCTCAATCATCCCTAATCATGCATAGGACTTCTGTAAGTACCCTTGACCTTCCTTGATTAAGTTTTGCTTAGTTATTAGCCTAAAAGTCAAACCGTCGTAATTAGCGTTTGACTTAGCGATTAACCATAAGTGGTCCAGTGATTAGTCGAATTGAAGGTAGTTATAATGTAACACCCCAACCCGGAACGGGCTGGCGTGTCACTATTACGGAAGTCAGATCAAAAACATAATTCCATTTATACTTAAATGTATTACAAGGATTTACAACTTAATGAAGGATATCTAATCCATTTCAATTATTTCTACATTCTTTTCCAAACACTCGAGCACTCTTCCATATTCCGTCCCAGATTTATCTTGATAACCCGACGTAAAGAAGAAAACACAAAAACGTACGTCTGAGCAAAATTTGAAAAGTTTTGCCCATTGTGCGGATAGAGGAAAACAAAAGCTTATTTTAAATAACGTAATTTCATAATCATATCATACGGATGTACCCATGAGCCAAACTTAAAACGTGACAATACACAGGTAGCTACTCCTGCATACTTATCACACAAAAAGGCGAGTTGGCATACCCGTTATCCATCTCCTTAAAACTTAAATCCTAGGATCGATCCATACGCCTCCTAATATCTTATATGTACCACACTTGTACTTAAGAGACGCCGTGAACTGATCTCTCCGTCATGGATGGAGCACATGATGTTGATGCCACAACAACATGCTTGTGGGACATTCCACGAGAAGCGACACTCAGGGTAACAGAGTACAAAGAGTCTTATAACTTATCAAAATATTTTTATAACAAAACGTAACATATATTGGAACATGCGATAATGAGTACAACTTAACAGAAAACTATCGCATGACATAAAAGCTCAATCAAATGATTAGAATAGAAATCGAACGGACTGTCAAATGAATCGATAATCAAAGACGTGAGGAGTTTTAAAAAGACATAGTAATTTAAAACAATTTGACTTGAGTAACATAATACTTGTATATAATATTAAACTTGTAATTTATTTACTTATAACTTGTAAGCCTTAAGATATTTAACTTGTAACTTGTAAACAATAATTTGATTGAAAATACGAATCTTTAGCGAGATTGAAAATCTAAGAGTGGAACCAGTCACCAAGGTATGGATATCAATCCTATCTTGACAATTTCGTCCCCAAAATGTGGTTTATTGAACGAAACAAGATGAAACCTTGACTCGTTAATAAGGAACCACTAGAGTATGAAATGAAACTCGTATACATGTAAGTTCGTTGATTTGTAATTTCATAAACAAATAGCTTGCAAACATGTATACTTGTAAATACGAAAAGAATATTTTTCATAAACCATTTTCTAAATAACTGATGTAAAACAAAACCTTTTTCAAAACGTTTGTAACTTCCAACACATATTTCATAACTTAATCTTAATACGGAATTTAAAATCAGAAATGATATACTTGTATAAAAACGACATAAATCGAAAGAAAGGATTCTATCCGTACGGAATTTATAACTTATTTCATAACTTAATCTTAATATAAAATCAGGAATGATATACTTATATCCAAACGACGTAAATCGAAAGAAAGGAGTCTATCCGTACCTAACTGACATAAATCGAAAGAAAGGATTCTATACGTACCCAACGGACATAAATCGAAAGAAAGGATCCTATCTGTACGGAATTTATAACTTATTTCATAACTTAATCTTAATACGGAATTTAAAATCAGGAATGATATACTTATATCCAAACGACGTAAATCGAAAGAAAGGAGTCTATCCGTACCTAACTGACATAAATCGAAAGAAAGGATTCTATACGTACGGAATTTATAACTTATTTCATAACTTAATCTTAATACGGAATTTAAACTCAGGAATGATATACTTATATCAAAACGACATAAATCGAAAGAACCAAACGACGTAAATCGAAAGAAAGGAGTCTATCCGTACCTTAAAATTTCCCAAGTGATGCTACCTTGTTTTCAATTGTAGATTTATATGGGCAGAGTTTAGCCTACTGATTATCCTCTTAACCTAATTTGCACACAAACTAGGTAATTAACTTAATACAGCATTTACGATAACTCACGAGATCAAACCTTCACAACAAATGACAAAGTGTGATACTTAAACATCCAACGGATTCACAACTAAGGACGCAGTATAGTCCGTTTTCGAACAACACTCAAACATCCCGTCGAAATCACGATGAATGACAAAGTATAAACCCAATTTGAGCAGCACTTAAACATCTATTGAGTACATTGATCGATCGGACAATGAATCGTATCAGCGATTGAGTTAATACCCTGTTCTGCAGCACCCCGCTATACTAATTAGTGTTTTTGGTAGTAATCGGACGATAACTCAGCGAAATTTTGGAGTTTCTTCGTCGTTTTTGTGCCCAGAATCGAGTGCCAATGTTTGTTATTTATAGCTGAATTTTCACTTTGCTTACGGACCGTAAGCCTTACAATGTTGCGGTCCGTAAGGGACACCTATTGCTCATAGAGTTGCCACGCGTGGGACTAGCCTAGCTGAGTCGATGATTCGAGAATATTTAATTTAAACAGCGAGATAATTGGATAAATGTCAATAGAAAATACCCCCCCCCCCCCTGAGTTTTAGGGGTCCTGATCCTAATTCTGATTGTTCTGGAAATCTTAGGGTTTGTGCAAAATTACTTGGGTGTCTTAATTAGGGTTTCCTATTGGACTATAAATCATAAGAAATAATAATTTTTAATGAGGGTTGTTACATTTTTGTTTTAAAATTTTCGGGTGTTACATATAAGTTGGTAATTATGTGGGCAATAAACCCTTAAAAGGACACCCTCTGATTCCCACTCTAACTAGACCATTTATCGGGTCAAAGTTGATTAGAAAAAGTCAACAGAATGCTAATCTTCGAATTAACATGTAATTAACAATGTAGAAGGCATGTAACCTATTTTATCGCTCATATAACTTGGTAATAAGTATAATAACTGGTCTAAGCTTGTTTGATCCGACAATTTTCTGTTTAGACCCGGTTCAGAACCGAAAGTCGCAAAACTTTGACTTCAGTTCTGACCCGATTTAGTATGAGTTAGAAATGCCTTAGAGCTTCCTTAGGACCAGGTTACATGTTGGTATAACCCTCTGTGATTGGTTCGTTGATTACCCCATTCGTTTACACGTTTCCGTTAATTGCTAAAAGTTGACCATAATGCCCTTTTGACCATAAAACGAGAATTTTCGAAAATTGATAGGACAATAATCTTTATTACTGATTTATAAACATGTACCGAAAATTTCACATCAGTTGGAGGTCTAGATTAGGAGTTATGCTCATTAGCGTAATTATAACGCCTTTTAGTAATTAAACGGCGCAATTAGCATAAGGCCTATCTAAACCCAATTTTTGACACCAAACCTTTTTCCCACTGATGTAATATAATATTTTGGGTTTCTTTAAAGATTTTTAATTATTTTTAACCTGCTCATAACCTAAGGTTATGGCATTGATTCGGTAAATACCGATTATACCATTTTTGGTCATAAAATGAGTTCTACATAATATTTTGACACCAATCCAATTGCTACTGATTTTATATAATAAATAAAATATTTTGAGCTTTATAACCTAATCAGAAAACTCAGATTTTCTGTATAACCCGGAAATCGCTTAAAATAGCTTTTTACGCGTATTAAACGCATAGTTAAGGTTTAAAACCATTTTGTCACATAAGACTTATTACCAACTGATATGAACTATTAAAATAAGTTATTTTACTGATGTATTCGGACCCGAATCTCATAATTTCATATAATCTCTTTTATAATCTTTAAAATGACCAAAATACCCATACGGGGCTTAAATTGAGATTAAACTCGTTTTGGGCATAATGGAAGGTATCCTACTGATATCACAACATATTTAAGGCATAATAACTTAGGAAACCTGTATATGATTCATTTGCTTACTCGTTACGCACTTTTCGCGTTCAGATCGACTTATATAACTAGTTTGCGTATATTAGCCGAAACGGGTCAAACCATATCATTTTTGTCTCAAAATCCAGAATGTGTTTAAGTTACCCATATTAAACAAGCATACAAGCTTGTCGGGTCAAAACCACATTCTAATCCGGTCTTCGCTTTATCATGCGTTTGAACCGTATCTTCCTTTTGAAAACTAACCGGTCTAAGTCAAGGCTTAATTAAAGACCCGTTAGGATTCTAATAGGTTATTAAAAACCTTTGTTCCAGATTAGAAGCCCAGTAAAAGCTATCTGTACTTGCTGATTTGATATACGTCTGGGATTGAATTTATATTTAGCTCAGGTAAATACTCTTAACTTATTTTCCCTATACGGGCTTGGGATACGGTATTATAATAATACCGCTTGGTCGGGTATTGAATGTTTAATCTTATTGTGGTTAAATTATTGAGGTAACCCGCTTTAATCTGTATTATTTGAAATAAAAGCCTTTAGGGGTTAATGACCATGTCCCGGATATCCTTAACATCATTGTATTATTAAATGGCCACGACTTATGCACGGGATGTAGGCATACACCTGACAGTGCATTAGGGAAACGGTATCTCACTCTCTTGTGGGCCTATACTTGTGGTGTGTTTGTTAATTTTGACTCGGTTTCTACATCGGGCCCTGAACGTACAACGAACATGTAAATCTGTATACAAGATTATTTTTATATAATTGTCCCAAGTTATAAAAGATATGTTGTGCCTTGTGCATCCAAATCAATTTTATTAAACCTTTTCAAATGAGTCGGTTAATTGTATTTACCAGTGTAAACTGACGTATTTTCCAAAAAGGTTAAGTGACAGGTACTGAACGTAATTGGCTGTAAGCTCAGGGCGTTAATAAGGAATCTTGCAAGTTCTAGGCGTCTAAAGTCTGTTGAACAATGTTTAAGTTTTTAGATCCGCTTGTGGATCCGTTACTTTCCGTTGTAATACTTGATATTACTTTATATTCGGATTGTAATATATTTATCTTTTGCTTCCGCTGTGCATTTATATATTGTGTTGTTTGACTATGATGATATCAACTACGTCACGCTACTCCCCTACCGGGCCCACCGGTGAAACGTGGAAATATCGGGGTGTGACAGGTTGGTATCAGAGCCAACACTGAGTGAATTAAACGCTAGCCTTTTGTGTTTAATCTCAGTTACACAGTTGCACATTCTTGAGTCTAGACAAGAACATAGGACAAATCCTAATTCATTTTATTTTGTCCTTATTTGGTTCCTTTGTTATTTTCTGATTAGCCCTTGCATGGGCAAGTCATTTTTTTAGAAGTCCCGTTTAGGGCAACCATATACTTGTTTAAATTTTAATGGAACGATCATATTTAAAATATCATTCCGATATTATAAGATCTACCATTATAATAAAATGGCAAAATTTAAAAAGGGACAAGACCTAGCCATATGTCACCTTAAGACAGGGCCAAGATGGTAGTTCCACAATTAGATTCAGATCCTTGTTAACATTTCAATTTAGGATTGTTCTGCGTAAAATATTAAAAGAGTCTTAAAGGTAAAACCTAGCCTAAATGTCATTGTAGACATGGCCAAGACGGTAAAACTTATCTAAAAGATTCCAATCCCTGTTAACATCTGTAAGTATGTTAACATTTTTGGCAAACTGTGAATCGTTAAAGTCACACAGGCCATCTTTAAAAAGGGGGTTAATCTAAATTCCCTTATTTGAAATAATCATCCCTTAAGGATGAAGTGCCTACGGGCTATAATTAACGTCCTCTAAGACTAAAGACAGTAGTAGTCTTTGACTCTCTGTCCAGAAAAGGTAATGAAATATGTTCAAACCTTAATGCCTCGATTCTCTGAAATCATGGCTTGTAAATTTAAAACTGTCCTTGTGACTAGGCCCTTTGCGCCACTTTAATATCCTTAATGTTTTATAACTAGGATAAATTATAATGAAAATACTAATTAAATATAACTAGCAAATTAACCAATATGGTTTATATTACCATGGTTGATGAATCGTAAAAAATGATGAATCCATAATAACCTCTGAATGAATCATCGTCAATAATTATGTAGCCATCAAACTACATGGCTGGATCGGATGAGGTCAACAACCACCCGAGGGAGAATAATGATGCTACCAGAGTTAATATAACTGGTGCGGAACTGCAGGCATTAATAGATGATGCCGTTTCACGAGCCCTCGATAGACAGTATGATTAATCAAGTGGTACACACTCTAAGACTCTATCTGTGACTCGTAGTAAGCCCCTTTCTAAATCACATGAGTCAAAGGAAGACGATGTTCATAACTCGTCAAATCAAAGAAGTGTTCCGTCTAGACAGGTGGTGCTTCATCAAGAGGCACCAATTAAGACCTGCTCATATAAATATTTTGTCTCCTGCAAGCCCAGAGACTTTACAGGAGAAAAAGGGGCCATCGATTGCATGACATGGCTCGATGAGATGGACACCGTTGTCGACATCAGTGGATGTGCGGAGCAAGACATTGTGAAGTTTATTTCACAATCTTTTAAAGGAGAAGCTCTAGCTTGGTGGAGGTCACTGATCCAAGCTACAGGGAAGATCCCTTTGTACAACATGACTTGGGATCAGTTCGTCGCTCTTATCAAAGAAAATTACTGTCCTCAACATGAAGTTGAGAAAATTGAGACTGAATTCTTGACATTAGTCATGGAGAACTTAGATTGTCAAGCATACCTTACGAGTTTCAATACCATGTCTCGATTGGTTCCTTACTTGATCACACCAGAACCAAAGCGAATAGCTCGCTTTATTGGGGGTCTAGCCCCAAAAATAAAGGCAACTGTGAAAGCATCGAGACCTACTACATTCAGGTCAGCGGCAGATCTGTCGCTATCTCTCACACTCGATGTGGTCAGAAACAAGGTTGCCAAAGCCTCTGAAGATGGAAAGCGTAAAAGGGAGGATGAGAATTCTCATCGCTCCGATAGGAAGACAAAGAGGAACTCTGAGGATAAGAAGAGTTCCGGGTTTAAGGAAGACAGCCAGCAGTCGGGTGAGAAGACCAGGTGCAAAACCTGTCGAAAATACCACCTCGGAAAATGCAGATTCGAGTCTCAGCCTCTACCCTGTGGAATCTGTAAGTCTAAGGAACATAAAACCTTGGATTGCAAGAAGTTGAAAGACGCAACCTGTTATGGTTGCAACGAGAAGGGGCATATCAAGACCAACTGCCCTAGGAATCAGAAGAAGCCCGAAGAGGCCAAGAAAACAAACGCACGAGTCTTCCAGATGAACGCCCAGGAGATGGTGCAGAATGATAACTATATAGCAGGTACTTTTCTTTGTAAAGCAGTTTATGCAGAAATTTAATTAATGCTAGCACATATGATTCTATAATAAACGATAAATGCTGAGAACTGTTGCCTCCGCCCGATTAGGACTCCAGTCATTTAATGCGAAGTAGAAATTGGCCGATGATACTATAGAAAATGCTCCAACAAACCTTAGATCGATATTTTATATCTATTAGGAATCACACTTTTCTGATATCCAAATGTCAAGCTTTCAAGCTATCCAAAATCATCAATATGATCAAGACAGATGTGACAATCGAGACAATTTAAATAAACTTTTTTTAATGTTACCTATACAATTTCCAAGAGCCACGGTGGTCAAATCCCTTAACATGTGCTTGGCAATGCATACAATATATTACCTATTAATATGAAAGAGAAACCTGTTATAACATAAGACTAAAACGTATCCCAAAATAATGAGATTCCAAAACAATGAGATTCATACCTTTGTAAGAACATTTGTGTCATCCATATCATGTAAATCCAATAACCCTGCTTTAAAATCACCCCCAAACTTGGATGAATAGAAAAGAATTTAACAATAACTTTAGGAGATTTTTAACCCATTTCCCTTTTAAGGTAATGTTGGGATTGAAGCCTATCAGAGGAACATATAACAAGAGCCAAAACCGGATCACAACAGTGGATTCATAATAAGCAGTTGTTTGTATTAAACTTTCCCTTTGAAAGTGGTTATAACATCTGATGTCCTCTATCCACTGTCCGTATACAACAGTTGTTGTCCTTCAAACTGCTGATGAAGCCCTGAAGACTGTTAAGAAGTAAACATTGCTGGTTCAATCTACTGATGCTAAAGGACTGCCCACTCAAGGACTGATCAACCTTGAGGAAAGCACTGATGAAAGGAGAAAGCAGTAGTTTAGTGTGTCACTTGTTTTATATAAAGTCAGTGGTTAAGATTAGCAGTATTTGTATAGGAACAGTGGTTACAGGTTGTTAGATTTCGCTTTCATGGTGACGTCAGCTAAGATGCTTCAGTGGTTTGAATTGTCTATAAATGGAACAATACACTGTACTGTTACATTTGATGGACTGAGTGATTTCTTCTCCTCTGATCCAATCCTTTCATCTTGTGCAATCAACCATGGAGTATCAGGCTGAGGGGGAGTTTAGTTTGTAAGCATGCTTAGTAATCTTTTGATTTGTATTGTAATCATTCGACTTAATGAAAAGCATGTATTTATCAAAACTATTTTCTTCTTTGATTGTGTTTACAAAGTTTGTTGTTCATTTCCGCTGCACTCAAACTCTGTTCATTTCTATTGATTTGTTTAAATTATACAAACAAACACAATCATGAGGTGCCTCCGATCCTAACAGGTAAGTATTTAATATGACCTGTTGTTGAAAAATAAAAGAGCAAGCAACGTACCAGTTTCGGTTCAAATTGGAGGAATTGGACGTCTTCCATCACCACCAGCATCGTCAATTTGCCTGGATATAACCCAATAGCCTCGTAGAGCATAAGTATTAAAAACCCCATAATTCTATGGATAAACAAAACCTTGAAGTCGAGTGAAGAAAAGAAAGAAAATTTCGATCCAGCGACAAAAAACCACAAACCTCAAAATTATAACAGGTATCCCATAACTTCAAATAAAACAGCTGAGGTCTATGGTGAATTAAACCTACAAGATAAAAAATAAAAATAAAATAAAAAAACCCTATTATTGTTAAGTGTCAACAACTACCAAAAGCAAATTGAAATGATAATCTGCAAATAGCAAGTATACCTGTCAGCATCCATTGAA
Source organism: Helianthus tuberosus (assembly GCA_030545235.1). NCBI lineage: Eukaryota > Viridiplantae > Streptophyta > Magnoliopsida > Asterales > Asteraceae > Helianthus > Helianthus tuberosus. The sequence goes on from CM060416.1 coordinate 127,602,075, forward strand.
GATTTGAAGCGATGAAAACACAATAACTGGTTTACAATTTCACTGCAATGGAACTTGAGTTAGTATACTTTATAAAGATTAAATCACTCAAATTTATCTAGTTATCTATGAAGAATACAAAAAATTGGGGAGATATGGTGTTTTTCTAGGGTTTGGGTCTTTGAAGCAAATGATCGAACAACTGATGGGCATGAGTGTGTTAACAGATTAAATGGAATATTAGATGCGTAAAGCATAAAAATTTACCTCAATTGTTCAAGAATCTGAAGAAATTTGAATGAGGGGCGGCAGATTCCTTTAGCGATTTGTGGGTTTTATCAGTTTATCGTCGATTAAATTAGATGAACGAATCTTCAAGAACATAATGTTTCAATGATAGAAATCGTCGATTAGATGATCGAATCTTTAAGAAGATGATGTCGCCCATCGTATTGAGAGAGAGAGAGGCAGAGGATGTTTTTTTAGGGTTTTCAAACGATGATTGAAAGATTGAGAGAGAGAGAGTAATACAAAGCGTACATAATAAGCCTCTCCAATCCTGGCCTTAGAGACATGCCATATGTATGATGAGGTGGTTGCTTATTTGGCATCAACCATAGGGTGACATGTGTCCCCCAATGGTTTGCTTTATTAGAGATATAGATAAAAATCAAATAGATGCAATACTGATCCCAAATTCGCATTTTTAAAACAAAAAATAAAAACCGATTGCATATTATGTTTAAAAAATAAAAATTACAAATTAAAATTGAATCGCTTATTTTTTTAATAAATAATAAATAATCACCCAAATTTGGTTATTATATTCATAAAATGATAAAAATAATAGCCAACAGCAAAATTGGTCGCTCTAATTATTGTAAATGTTTTATTTAAAATAAAAATGGTCGTAAAATAGGTTCTAATTTATTTAAAAAATCTATCTACTATAATAAAAGAAACCAAATTTTGGACACGTGTCATTTATTGAAGGTACTTATATTAACTAAACAAATAATAAATTAATATTAAATTTATCATCTAACTTATAATAAAAGACTCCAAATAATGCCACATGTCATTCTTTTCTTCAACTTCATAAATTTTATTTATATTTGTTTAATAAGTTTCTTTTAATATTAATTAATAATCAATATATAGATATCACTTATTTTTATCTTTATCTTTATCTAAAATTAATAAATAACTTCAATTTTGCAATTTAGACCCTTTATTTTTTTTACTTTTAACCTAAAGTTTTTCATCTTTTGCAATTTAATCCCAACTCTTTTTTATTTTCAATTTTGGTCCACCATACTTTTCATCTTTCCCAAGTTTTTCGTTTCAATCTAATTTTTGTGAGTTAACGCACCGCAACGTGCGTGTGTGGTTCATCATTTTTTCATATATTTTTTCCCGTTTGACTGGACCGTCGCGTCACATTTATTTTTCTGCGTTTGACAAGTTCGTCCAACACGCGGGTCCTGGATGGACTTAGTTATTTTTTCTATGTTTTATTTTTCGGTTTAATTCCTCAGCAACGAGCGTGCGTAATTCAAAGATTTTACGTATGTTTTTCGCTCGGCGTTATTTTTTTCCCGTTTTTATTTATTTTCTTTTTACGAGCTTTTCCAAAGTTGGTGATTGCTGACAATGGTATAGTATTGGTACAACTTAATAAAATATTATCCTCAAATCTAAATTGTTAATTTAGTATATTTTTAAAACAAATACCCATCTTTCCTACTTATCTTATATTAAACATATAAATAATAAATTAATATTAAATGTTATCCGAAGTTATTAAAAATATAACTTTTTTTATTATTTGGTATACAAAATTATATTTATTCAACTCATGTAAAACGTGGAGTTTTTAAAAATATAACTTTTTTATTATTTACTATACAAAGTTACATTTATATAACCCGTGTAATACACGAAGTTTTTAAAGATATATTTTTTTATCATTTGCTATGTAAAATTAGATTTATTCAACACGTGTAATACACATGGTTTTTAAGCATAATTTTTTTTTTATTATTTAGTAGATTTTTAAACCCGATTATAGATGGGTTTTTAAAGATACGACGTTTTTAGTATTTAATATACAAAAGTACATTTATTTAATCTGTGTAATACACATGATTTTTAAAGATATAACTCTTTTTTAGATCTATTCAACAAGTGTAATATACGGGGTTTTTAAGGATGTAATTTTTTTTATTATTTGGTAGATTTATTCAACCCAATTATAAATGGGTTTTTTTTAAAGATATGACGTTTTTAGTATACAAAATTACATTTATTTAATTTGTGTAATACACATAGTTTTAAATATATAACTTTTTTTATTTGATATATAAAATTACATTTATTTACCCCGTACAATATATAGAGTTCATACAGATATAAATTTTTATTATTTAATATATAAAATTACATTTATTCAACCCGTGTAATACACGGGGTTCTAAACTAGTGTATATATAAACTAATAATTTTTTTTAATAAACTGTTGGTTTTAGTTTTTACATTTAAAAAAATTAATTGAATTAGATACTTAAAAAAGACATGCATACATAAACTCGGTTTCAACAGTTTTATTTAAAAAAAAGTGTCGAATACCCAAATCCCGGCTGGTGTTCAATGGATCTTCGCTGACGTCAAGATACTCTGTTCCTTGTATCTACAAAAGAATAAACCGTTAGCCTCGTCACGGAGAGCCCCGGGAAGGGGATCCGTGACCAAGCTCCGGCGTGAGAGTAAGTAAACTTGCCGGAAAGATGGAGGAGCTTATTCCGATGAGTATAATCACCGGAATGTTCCTTCAAAGGTGTGAATCCAATAAATGTGGTGTATGTGATTAACGTGTGAGAATATTGGTCGGGAGTAAATGTGAGAGTAGTAAATGAGGGTGAAGTAAATGAGATAGTCTGAAGATGATACCTCTCTTTTGTTACCGTCTTCTTCCTCTTATATAAGTCCCAGGCCTTATCTTGCATGTGGGATATTTGTTGAGATGATTCGACGGTTTTGGGAAGTCTTCGAGGGGCTCAGACACGTGTCTGACCCCTAACGGTTGGATTGGCAGCGTCATTTATTGTTCCAGCAGGAGAAGTACAATGCCAGCCATGATACTCTTCTTATCAGTCATTAATGGAGGCCTGCAAGCTCTGATTCCTCGTTTCCCGCTCGTTTTGTAATGGAGAAACCTTAATGTACAAGTTAGACTCCGGTTGGGCTTGTATCCTGTTGGGCCCTTCATGAAGTCAGCCCAAAGTGGGTAAAATGGGATCTCCCATTGGCCCGTCGTCAAGTCATCTTTAGTCCCTGGTTCTGAGACCCAAGGCTCATGATCCGGGGCTGAATCATAACTGTGCAAGAGTTTAATTTTCTTAAACTATGAGTGTGGGCCCATTCCTGGCTAGCCATTAATTATCACCTTTTCTCGCTAGACCCATCATTCCTCCGTAGACTAGTGGCGGGGGTTTAACCCCTTAAATGCACGTGTCCCTTTTTTTGAATTTCGAAAGGACGAATGATTTGACGGTTACTCGCCCTGTCAGTTTTCTTTTTCTTTTAAATACCCCCCTTATCCTTCTCGAACCCTTATTTCACTTCCGTCATTGTTCTCTGTTTCTTACCCTCTTTATCCTCTTCCGATCACAATTTTCCTTTCAGACATGAGTCGTTCCGGTCGTCTTGCCATTAGGTCAGTCTTAACGGCGAAGGATCTAAAGTCTTTTGTTGAGACGTACAACATTCCTGAGCAGTTTTCCCCTACCTTGACGGGTCCCAACGAACCAGCAGAATGTACGCCGGACAGAATTCCCCTTTATACATTGGCGTTTTCCTCTTGCGGAGTCTGATACCCTCTTTCCCCTTTTAAGGTTGCCTTGCTTCGTCATTTCGGAGTTCACTTTTCTCAGTTGCATCCTCTAGGGTTCATGAGAGTGGTGCACTTTGAGTTGTCCTGTGCTCTTGTTTCTGGTGAACCTTCCATCCCCTTGTTTTGCATGTTCTACAAGCTGATCTCTGATGGAGATTGGTTTACCTTTGCTAAGAGACAGAACAGCGTGTCGAAGCCCTGTTATACTTTCATGCCAACCTCCACTTACCCGAAGGATTGGAAGAGTAGGTTCATTTTTGTCTCCGCTGCCATGATACCATAATCCCCATTGCCCAAGGATGTTAACGCCACTATTGAAGATGTTGTTCCTACTCTATCGGCTAATGAGACTGTTAAGTGGAAACGCATGTATGAAAACCCTACAAGGGCCTTCACCTTTTCTGAGGGAGTTTTAGCCATGGGAGGGTTGAGTCCTTCTTACCCTGTTCGCCCCAAGGCTTTCTTTGGTAAAAAAAAAGGTATCATTTTGTCTTGGATCTCCCTTTGTTTGTTTTTTTTTTTTTGGTATTTGTGCAGTCATCTTTAGTGTCTTTCTCTCACAGAGTTGACTTTATGGAGGCTGCTTCAGGGAGATTCTAAGGATGTGAAGTTTGTAGTTGGCGATGAAGTTGATCCGGGCTTGAACCGGAGTGGGATGGTGCAGGTTACCGGGGGGTCTACCCAGGCAGGGGGCTCCGTCGCCGTAGAAGGGGATGAGGAAACCTCCTCTGATGGGGAGGAGAGTTCCCATGATCCTGCCCCTGTCAAGCATTCTGATCAAAGCGATGATGAAGCTCTGGAGATTCGTTTAGTTCGTAAGAGGAAGGCTACTAGTCCTAAGCCAGCCCCCGCTCCCCATGACATCCGGCAAAGGCTTCGGAGTGCTAGTGGACAGAAGCCCCCTCCTTCATCGAAGGCTGCTTCCGAGCTTGTGAGTGCACCTTTGCTGGTGAGTTCCTTTTTCTTCTTGTTTGTCTACCCCACCTCTGTTTTATTTCTGATGTTCTTTTTCTTTTTGTGCAGGGGAGTTCTCATGATCCCATAGAGATTCCTACCGGTCCCTCTTCTTCCCGTGTTCGGGACAAAACCCCGGAAGTAGGCATGGCTCATTTTACTTCGGCCTTTGAACTCTCACCTCTTCATGCTACGGGGACCAGTAATCCTACTGAACCTGAGGGTCTTACCCATCGGTCCCCTTTGGCTCCTCTGTTTGCTGATGCTATCCCCTTCACCTATGTCCCTAAATGGAAAGTAACTCACTCCTCGGTGATAGGGGTGCTGGCATGCTGCATCGGATTGATGATTTGAGGATCAATATAGCATGTCTCTTTGTTAAAGTTTTTTCAGGGGTGCTGGCATGCTGCAGCGGATTGATGATTTGAGGAGGGCAAATGAGGGTCTCAAAGGCGAGCTTAAAACCTCCCAGTCTGTTGCTGCCGGACTTAGGTGCCAAGTGGTCGAGGCTGAGAGAAAGTTGCAGGAGGAGAAGGTACATAGCCTTTCTCCCCCTCCCCCCCCCCTTTTTTGGATTTCTTGCGATGCTTTTTGTCCAGGGGGCTGGAGCCATCTTGGAGAGGAAGGAGCGAGCCTGGGAACAGGAGATGGCGGTGTTGGTGGGAGAGAAGGAAGAATTGGCTGCTGAGTTGAGGTATCTGAAGGAAGTTGGCTCCGTTTCTCAGGAGCAATTGAACACTATGTATGCGGATTATGGGATAACTTCTAACGACAACCAGCGGTTAGCAAAGGAGAAACATTGGTTAATTACTGAGGGTTTTGGAGCCTTCCTTACCGTCGTTGCTCAGTCGGAGGAGTTTAAGAGTAGCTTGGAGGAGGTGTATAGGGCGTACCGGGATGTTGGCTAGCAGGCCGGATTGAAGGATGGTTATGACTACTCTGCTCAGGGCCTAGGCAGAAAGGAAACTTCGCTTTACAACTCCAAAGCAAAGAAGAGACTATCCAAGCTGGATGAGGCATTTGGGAGTAAAACCCCTGCCATTCTTCAGAAGATCCTGGAGCATCCCATGATATCAATTGATGAGTTGAAAGCCCGATTTTCCTCCGTTGGTCCTTCGTCTCCACCGTCTTTGTCTGGGGGTGATCCCCAGTGATTTCTAGACATTAACATCTTTCGATATGGTTGTAATCTGGATAACTTACCTGCCCTAGGATACTTTAAACTTTTGTGGTTGTTTGGAAGGGGGTCCTTCATGTTGGGGGCCTCCTAGGTGTCTAATCGTATGGCTTATGACTGTGTATTGCTTTCTTGTTTTTGCTTGCTTCCTGTTTTTGTTTTGCAGGGGCCTTTACCGAGGATCAAGTCGGTGCTTCCCTGAAGACCTCTGAGCTGTTTTGCAAGAGGCTGTATTTTGGTCTTTGTTTGCTGTACTTGCTATTTTGTGTGTCGTTTGCTTTTGCCTAGGTTATTGAGGCTTTTCTTTGTATATTTATTTTTCATAAATAAAGAAAAAACTTCTTTTGTGGTTTGTTTATAGAAGTGTGTTGTATTTTTGGTTTGTTTGTCAAACCACGATTGTCTGTTCGAGGCCAATCGCTGGACAAGTTTATAATGTGATATTATGTTTTTGACTTGTTTTGTCCGCTTTCTTTGGGCTAGCTAGACCCTATTTTGCCCCACAGCCGGGCTTTTGGTATGCTTGATATACCTTATGCACGTGTGTTCATTTATTGGTTAGGTTTATAGTATTCATGGGCACGTCTGTCTGGTTATAACACCTGTTATTTTACCAAAAGAGGACAGGTTAGTTGTCCGTTTTTCATTTACTTCATGGGGGTTAAACCTCCCAGCATAAGTTGTTACAAAAGATCTGTCCTTGGGGGAGCCCCAGACTAATAGTTAGATATTACAAAAGTGGCTCTTGGCCGTTTTTCCTGGGGATAAACCCCTTATATGTAGTACTTCCTAAGTTGCATGAGGTTCCACGTCCTGGGGACCTCTTTGCCTTGGAGAGTTTCCAATTTGCAGCTTCCTTTGTCGTTTGCCCATACGACCCGATAGGGCCCTTCCCAATTGGGTCCTAACTTTCCAGTGCTCTCCTGCAGGCTGGCTTCATTTGCTCTCGGGACCAAATCTCCCGGGACGAGGTTAAGCTTCTTCATCTTAGCATTGTAATAGCTTTCCAGCTGTTTCTTATACTTAGCCTCCCTAACCGCTGCCACTTCTCTCCTTTCTTCCAGTAAGTTCAGGTTCATCCGGAGGTCTTGTTCGTTCTCCGCTTCCCTGAGCTTCATCCTTGCAGTCGGGGATCCTATCTCAGCTGGGATGACTGCCTCAGTCCCGTAAGTCAGGCTAAAAGGAGTTTCCCCGTTGCAGTTCTTGGGGGTGGTCCTGTATGCCCACAGTACAAACGGTAGCTCCTCCAGCCATCCTTTTTGTTTCCTCCCTAGTCTTCCCTTCATCCCTTTAATAACGCTTTGGTTGGCTCTTTCTACCAGTCCATTGCTTTGGGCATGAGTGATGGAGGTAAACACCTGCTGTATGTGCATCTGCTCGCACCATGGCTTGAAGGGTCTCCCAGCAAATTGGACACCGTTATCACTTACCAGCTCTTTTGGGACCCCGTACCTGCAGATGATGTTATCTAGTACGAATCGCCTCATTTGTTCTCCGGTTATTTTTGCCAAGGGCTTTGCTTCAATCCACTTGGTGAAATAATCAATAGCGACAACCACATACTTGACTCCTCCTAGACCCTCCGGAATTGGCCCGATTATGTCGATGGCCCACTTCTGGAAGGGCCAGGATGTTGAGACTTGTATCATCGGGTGCTTGTGTCGATGAGTCATAGGTGCGTGTACCTGACAATTATCACATTTTTTAACCTCTTCGGATGTTGTTTCGTACATTCGAGGCCAATAGAATCCCGCATTCATCGCCTTTGCTACTATCGTCCTTGGCCCCGAATGCATTCCACAAATTCCCTTATGCATCTCCTTAATCACATACTCAGATTCTTCCATGTCAACACACTTCAAGGATGGGCCTAGGTATGATCTCCGGTATAGTTCTCCATCAACCATCTCATATTGCAAGGCCTTTACCCTTATTTTCCTAGCCGCCCAGTCTCCCTCGGGTAGTGTCCCATCCCGGAGGAACTTTACGATTGGTGTCATCCATGTTTCTTGTACATTCTCAATCGCAACTATCTCCTTCGTGCTGAAGGAGGGAGAAGTCAGGACTTCCACTTTGACTTCTCTTGCTAGGTGATCAAATGCTACTGAGGCTAGCTTACTGAGGGAATCAGACTTTCTGTTTCTCCCCCGGGGGATGTATTCCAACTTAAAAGTCTTGAATACCTTGGCCGTCTCCTTGACCTTTGCTACGTACTGAGCGATGGTGTTATCTTTGGCCTCATATTCTCCTTGGTATTGCCTGACTACCAGCTGCGAGTCAGTACTGGCCTCCAAATGCTTAGCTTTCATTTTTTCTGCCAGCCTCATCCCTGCCAAGAGGGCTTCGTATTCTGCAGTATTGTTGGTGTTTTCGAAGTCCAGTCTTATGGCGTAGGTCAGCTCAATCCCTTCAGGGCTTATCAAAGTAACACCTGCTCCGCTCCCCTCTTCGCTGGAGGCTCCATCTGTGAACAGTTTCCACACAGCCTCGTCTTCCCTCTCTTTTTCTTCTCTTTCCAACGCTTCCCATTTTAGGAGTTCTTTTTCTTCATCTTCCGGGACTTCTGCTAAGAAGTCGGCCAGTATCTGTCCCTTTATGGCTGTCCTGGGTTTGAACTCCAGGGAGTGTTCTCCAAGTTCCACGGCCCACTTAGCCAATCGTCCCGACAGCTCCGGCCTCCTGAGCACCTTTTGGAGGGGTTGATATGTCATTAGGGTGATCTTGTGCCCTTGGAAATACCTCCTGAGCCTCCGGGATGCAAAAACAAGGGCTAATGCTAACTTCTCCAGAGGCATATAGTGTTCCTCGGGGCCTTTAAGCGTTCTACTAATGTAGTATATTGGTATCTGCTTTCCCTCTCGTTCCACCATCATGACCGCACTTATGGTTGTTTTCGAGGCGGATAGATATAAGAGGAGCTGCTCTCCGGGTACTGGGGTGGCCAAAGTTGGGAGTTTGCAGATATAAGCTTTCATTTCTTGAAAGGCAGCCTCTGCCTCGTAGGTCCATTTAAACCTGTCTGTTTGGAGACAGTCCTTCAGCACCTTCATGAAGGGGAGAGTCCTGTCAGCTACTTTTGACAAAAAACGGTTTAATGCGATTAGCCTCCCGTTCATCTGCTAGATGTCCTTCAGGGACCTGGGAGACCGCATTTCAGCCACAGCTTGAGTTTTCTCCGGGTTAGCTTTGATTCCGTCCTTAGTGACTACTACCCCCAAGAATTTTCCCTCTTCTACCCCAAAACAGCACTTCCCGGGGTTTAGCTTCATATTCACATCTTGCATGGTGCGGAGGGTCTCAGCTATATCATCTATCATGGCCATCTCGGTTAGGCTCTTGATAACGATGTCAACAACGTATACTTCTAAGTTCCTTCCCCGTTGTTCCCTGAAGAGGGTGTTCATAAATCTTTGATACGTGGCCCCGGTATTTTTAAGACCGAAGGGCATTTTGCTATAGCAAAATGTCCCTTCGTCTGTAATGAAGGCGGTTTTCTCCTCGTCTTCCACTGACATTTGAATCTGATGATATCCTTTGTAGGCATCCAAGAAACACTTCAGGGGATACTGGGACAAAGAGTCTACTTGGACGTCTATCTCAGGGAGAGGATAGCAGTCCTTGGGACATGCTTTGTTCAGGTCTTGAAAGTCAATGCACATCCTCCATCCTTCGTCTTTCTTCTGGACCATAACCGGGTTAGCAACCCAAGATGGGTACTTCACTTCCCTTACTATTCCGGCTCTAAGCAGCTTCCTGGTTTCTTCGCAGGCGGCCCTCCTTTTACTAGGGCCCATGCTTCGTTTTTTCTGTTTTACTGGCTTTGCCCAGGTGTACGTGTTGAGCCGATGTTCAGTTAGGCTTCTTGGGATTCCTGTCATGTCCCCATGTTGAAATGCAAATACGTCAATGTTGAGAAGGAGCAATTCCTTAAGAGCACTCTTGCACTTGTCGCTTAGGTGACTTCCTACTTTAACCGTTTGCTCCGGGAACCTGTCACAAAGGACCCATTCATCGACCCCCTCATTCTGGGGCTTCTCGGATGTTTCCCCTGCCGATACGGAGGAAACCACTTCGTACGCAGACTTTACCCAAGCCAAGCCCTTTTGCGTCTGGAACACTAAGGCTCCGTGTGGGGTGGATGCCTGTGCTTGCAGGTCCCCGATTCCAGGTCTTCCGAGGATTGCGTTGTACTTTGAGGGTGCTCGGACCACTGTGAAAGTTAGGTTTATAGTTCGGACACGGTCTCCCACCCCAACTGTGAATGGGAGCCTGATCTTCCCCAAGGGGTGTGACACACTGTTGTTGAATCCTACCAGAGGGATTGAGTCCTCCTCAAGCCTGTCTCTTACATCCCCGTCGAACCTGAGGAAACAGTGCTCGTATATAACTTCTACCCCAGATCCCCCGTCCATGTGTATCCTGGCCACTTTGTGGCCAGCTATTATGGCTGAGATGTTTAGCGGGAGCCGTTGCACCTCGCTTTCCTCCAAGTCTGGCATTAGGATGGGAGCTCTCATGCAGTCCGGGGAGCCCAGGATTCTGGCCTTTACACTTATGGTGGTATCAAATTCATTCCTCCTAATCATATCTACATCTGCCCTCCCAGGCTCCCTTGCATCTTTCCCTCTGCGTTCCCCCCCCCCCCCCCTCCTTCCTTGATTTCCTTAACCAAATGGGCCAGTTTTCCCGTTTTCACCGCGGCTTCTATTTCCCGTTTTAGGTACATGCAATCATCGGTCTTATGGCCAAATCCTTTGTGAAAGTCACAATATTCACTTGGTTGTGCCTTTGGTCCAGGCTTTATGGGTGGTGGTCTTGGGAGGGAGTTCTTCACACTCTCAGTGGCCAATATTTCACTAGGGGTCTTGGTGAGGGGGGTGAAGCTGTCAGAGTAGGGGGATGGGCCTCTCCCCCGAGGTCTATATGGGGAGTACGAGGGTCTTGCCCTATCATGCAACATTCTATCAAAAGCAGGTTTTCTGGAATAAGGTGTACCTTTGTCAAGAGGCTTAGCGACCGGGGTGACCCTTCGGGGCAGGGTATCTGTCTCCTTAGCCTTGCTAACTGTGTCTTTGCCTCTGACAAAGGCCCTGACCCTGTCCATGAGATTGTCAAATGAGTGTGGGAACTCTTCCCCCAGTTTCTCGCATAGTTGTGCATGTTTTAATCCGTTTATGAAACTGTTGATCTTCATGACTTCCGGGACGTCCTTGATGTTCATGCTTTCCTTGACTAACCTCTCCATGTACTGGTCTATCCGTTCGTTATCCCTCTGCCTTATGTGCAAGATCTCGTTTGGGTTCTTGACCACTTTTCTTTGTTGACCAAAGTTCCTCAGGAACTTTTCACTTAGTTCCCCGTAGTTGTCAATTCCCCCAGGAGGGAGGCTGTCAAACCAAAGCTGGGCACCCTCCGTCAGGGTCTGTACGAACATATGGCACCAGACTGGCATGGGCCACCGCCCCAGTTGTCCCGCTCCCCTGAAAGCATGGAGATGATCTTCGGGGTCTCTCGTCCCGTCATACCGGTCAAAGTTTGGAGGTAGTTTTGTTTTGGGGGGCATAGGTGCCTCTGCTATCCTCTGAGTGAACTTTGAGACTTCAGCAAGGTCCCGAGGAAGGTAGGGTTGGTCTAGACCGTCACCGCTCGGGTTTTCTTTCTCTTTTCCTTTTCCCTTCGGTTTCTTTCCTGTGATGAGATCTTCCCGTTCTTCCGAGGACATTTGTCTGAGGGCTGTCATGAATGTTTCTAGTGGATCACTGCCACTGCGCTTGCTTTTAGGGTTTATCTCGTCCTGGTTGGAAGGTGTATCGAAGGACAGTTTAGCCCTAAGGCTGTTAAGCTTTTCTTGTCTCTCTAGGTCTTCAAGACATCGTTTTAACTTGTCCTTATGCATGGCGACAAAATCTGGAGTGATGGCCTCTTCTTTTTCCAGGATTTCTACCTGATCCTCGTTCTCGTCCTCATGAGTTATGTCTTCTACTGTGACTTTGTCATGGTCATTCTGCACCGTCTGGGTGACGTGTGAACCGGGTGTAGTATCCATGTTGTCGTTTCTGAAACGGGTTATCTTTAACGTCGGAGTTCAGTGTGGAGACACCGGTCAGGCTGATGTCCCACGGATGGCGCCAATGTCGAATACCCAAATCCCGGCTGGCGTTCAATGGATCTTCGCTGACGTCAAGATACTCCGTTCCTTGTATCTACAAAAGAATAAACCGTTAGCCTCGTCACGGAGGCCCCGGAAGGGGGATCCGTGACCAAGCTCCGGCGTGAGAGTAAGTAAACTTGCCGGAAAGATGGAGGAGCTTATTCCGATGAGTATAATCACCGGAATGTTCCTTCAAATGTGTGAATCCAATAAATGTGGTGTATGTGATTAACGTGTGAGAATATTGGTCGGGAGTAAATGTGAGAGTAGTAAATGAGGGTGAAGTAAATGAGATAGTCTGAAGATGATACCTCTCTTTTGTTACCGTCTTCTTCCTCTTATATAAGTCCCAGGCCTTATCTTGCATGTGGGATATTTGTTGAGATGATCCGACGGTTTTGGGAAGTCTTCAAGGGGCTCAGACACGTGTCTGACCCCTAACGGTTGGATTGGCATCGTCATTTATTGTTCCGGCAGGAGAAGTACAATGCCAGCCATGATACTCTTCTTATCAGTCATTAATGGAGGCCTGCAAGCTCTGATTCCTCGTTTCCCTCGTATTGTAATGGAGAAACCTTAATGTACAAGTTAGACTCCGGTTGGGCTTGTATCCTGTTGGGCCCTTCATGAAGTCAGCCCAAAGTGAGTAAAATGGGATCTCCCATTGGCCCGTCGTCAAAAAGACTTGCTATTAACTCGTAAAGACATTTTTACCAGACGTACATAGACTCTTTGTGACCCATACAAAGTTATTAATTTCAACATATTAATTACTAATTACAAGCCAATATAAACTTGAAAACCAAAAATAATATTTCCTCGATTCTTATCGAAGATCAAAACTAGGTGGGTACGAGGTTATAACCTTCGTCTATATCTTGTAACCACAAGTAACAAACAACCGCAACAAACAGAACAAACAACCCAGAGCAAATGCTGACAGTAGACAATATCCGAGAATTTACATGACTTTCAGGAACAGGTTTTTGACACTGCTGCAAATTATTGCTCGTATTTGTAAGTATGTCTTCGGTTGAAGACACCACTGCTGAGGTAGCGTTAAACTGTATGCCTTTATAAGTAAAACTGCCGTTAAAACTGTTCTCATCGTAATTTGAATTAGATCTTCGATTTAATTTGCTTGAGGGAGGGCTTCTGAATCTTCTGCTTTGAGTTTTAGAACAGCCGTCGTCTGAGACATGACGAGACTTACTTGGTTTCCTAGGACTCGTGAAACGGTTAATGTTGTCAGCGTTAACATATGATCGTGATCTCTGAAACAAAAGCCAGCATAGCATTAGATCAACTGTAAATGAATCGAATGCTTTGAACGGACATGAACAGGATTTTATGCTCGTTTAGTTATATGAACAAACACGAACAAGCTCCTTGTTTGCTCATTTGGTCTATATGTTTATGTACAGATATTACATATATTGTTTATAATTATTAATAATATATTTGTACCTAAAAGTGTACTAGTTATATTTCAAACTTAGGCTACTTTTTAAAATATTTTATATTGTTTCTTGCACATTTGTTTATCTGTTAAAAACATCTTTTCTTAACAAACAAACACGATCAAACCCTGTTGGTGTTCCTTCCGGTTAATAGAGGTTATAACATGGATTTATTTACTTACAAATTGATTTATGTTTGATCTGTTTGGGTATAAAAATCGTCAAAAACCGCCCAAAGCTTATTTCAAAAAATTGAAAAAATATATGGATTATTTACTTCTACAAGAAATGACTATTGTTGAAAAAAAATGATTTAGAAATTTAAAATTTTGGACAAAATATGTTTCGGGTCAACCTTGTACCAGAAACCACATGTTTTGACCTGAACCCATTTTGACCCGTTACTCCACCAGCCCGGCCCGCCTACTTTACAACCTATATTGGATGATGAAAATCTAAAATAAAGCAAGTACATTAGATTCACCTGAGGACTATGGGTTGGGCTTCTCGGGTCACCATTAATCGGGCTTCTATGCACGAATCCCGTAAACCCATCGTCATGATCTTCTTGGGCCTCAGTTTCAACAGCACTGCTAGGAGTACTCATATGACCCGAAAACAACCCATCTTTAAGCGACACATTCACATTGCTCCACAATATTCTTTTAGCCGTTTGTATCGCTTCACAAGCCGCCTCTTTAACATCCGCGATTTGATCGTTTTGAAACTTCTGAAACTCTTCAATCACAAACGTTAACTCCGACATTACAGACTTATAATCCAAACTCGTTATTAAACCGTTGACCATTCGAATAGCCGACAACTGTTTCCAAGAATCCTCCTCGGTTACACCCGTGTTTAAAATCCGGACCCCTGCCCGAACCAACAATCTTGCGTAACCTTCAACAACTAACCCGTTACGTTTAGCTAAAGCCGTGACTAAACCCATATGCGAATCACCTTGCACAAGATTCTCCAAACCCGCAGCCACCCTTTGACAAACCTCATTGACCATTTGACCCGAACAAAACCGCCAATCATCCAATTCAACCAGCCCTTTTAAACAAAGGGCAGCACCGGACGATAAACTCTCTTGTCGTGCTAAAAGAGAATCCGAAAGCGGTTTGCAAAGTGAGTGCATAATATCCTGTTTTTTATAATCGGGTGTTGTCGGGTCCATTCCGTATCTTGCAATGGATGAGACCACCTTCGAGCAAGCGTGATGAAGAGCGAACGGGTCTGGATTAGACGTCAACGTCTTGATGATGGTTAACATGATGTTGTGTATATGCGGGACGATTGCACTGCGGTGAACACGCACGATATCTTCGTAAAGCGTGATCACGTGTTCAAATTCGTTGGTCTCCGAAAGTTGAGTAAGAAAGATTGGGATGGAATTCGAATCCATATCTTTTATACATGATTTTAATGCTTTCATTGCTGATGTTCTACTTTCTGGATCTTTATCAAGATTATCTAACTCCTGTTTAATCATCTGGCTAAAGTTTCTTCCCATTCTATACAGAATTACAGATTCAATCAAAACACTGAATTTTTCAACTAGTGTGCAAACAAGAACAAGAATTTCAATTAAATTTCAACTAAAACAAAACATGGCATCAGGGGTGTTTATACTTTATATAAACACTGATTCTAAAATCGTTCACAAAGAATTAAGTATAAAAGGTTAAAATTGAACAAAAAGATTCAAATTAGACAAAGAAAAAAAAAAGAATGATTTATTGGTTACCTGTGTGATAAATTGATGAAAATCTCTTGTCAAGACGTTGATCTTTCATGAAATTTTTTAGAATAATAGGGGTTTTGAAGAAGCGTGTTTTTCGTTGATATGTATTTGGTAAAGATTTGATGTTAGGGTTTTTGTATTATTTCTTTCAAATCTGTATCTTTATTTCTCCCTCCCGGTCTTTCTTTCTATATGTAGATTTTCTATATTCTTATCAAAAAATACATATTTGACTACCTGGCGATTCTTATGTTGGACGTTCAAAAAAAAAAAATCTTTTTATATTTTATTAATTTATTTTGAACAGGAGTAGTTTGTCTTAGACGAGAATCTAACCCTTGACCTCCCATTTAAAAAGTCACGATGGCATTACTCACTAGCGGAGCTAGGCCATTAATTAACTATGCAACAAAGTATAACTTTTTGTAAAATTTAATTTATCTGAACACCAAACCCTAACAAATCTACAAACAACAATACTACATAAACATTAACCACAAACAAAAAATCAATGGACAAGAAAGACTCACCAAGCACGCAAGTCAACGACGCAGCATCAGGGACGAACAGACGGTAGCAAATCTTGTGACGTTCTATTTCTTACGTTGCCGCCTTACACAAAACGAATGATATTTAATTGGGCTATGTTTAACTATTGGGACTCTTTCAATTATATTCTACTTAATTTGGTCTTAACTATTAGGGGAAATGGCCTGTAATAATCACAATTAGACGTCATTGGCCATTGTCAGTCCCATCTTTGAATATTCCCCATGTCATTCCCACCTTTCACCTATTTTTCCTCCACCGGTCGTTAAGTTTTTTTCCGAATTACAAATTGACGTATTATGGCTTTTGATCAGAACGAGTATACGAGTCTTTTGATGTAAAAGTTACCTCGAAACAGTGCTCAAAACGACTTGATTTTTGTTAATTGAAAGTTTAAACACCCTAATTGAAACACTGTTTTCATCGTTTGAAGCACAGTTTCAAGGTAAGTTTTACATCATTCGACTCGTATCCTCGTTCTGATCAAAAGCCCTAAAACGTCAGCTTGTAATTAAGAAAAAAAAACTTAACTCTGTTAAGTTTTTTTAACTGAGGACCGGTGAAGGAAAAATAAGTAAAAGGTGGGACTGGCATTATTACCCCAGACTTTAACTCATAAGTGTTTTATGTTTATACTCTTTTCTTTTGACTTCAAAAGTTTTGAGACAAACACACTTCTGAGGGGTTTTTTTTTTTTTTTTTTTTTTGTGAATTTTCTTAATGTATTTTAACATAGTTGATTTTGTCATTTTGAGGAACTCAATCTGTTTTCAACACATAAGATCTGAATGACTAAAGTTTTAGTTTCCCTCTTTTTATGTTAGCAAAACACCAATGTTTTTATGAACATAGGATTTGTTAATCTGAGGTTCATACTCTAGCATTCAAAAGGGTGACATCACAATTTATACATCAACAATTGAAATCAATCTAGAAAATAAGAAATAATCTCATAGTTTAACAGATATTGTTTTCAGATCTAGAAACCATGAGTGTCTTGTGCATGAATTCACTTGTTGTGTGAAATTTGTGTGTCATATGACATCTTGGTTGATGTACAGAGTTTTTTTGAATAACCATTTTGATCATGATTTACTCGTTTCTCTGTTTTTCAACTGAATGCAACCAACCTTAGTATCAATGAATTTTGAGCCGAACTGTTATGTCAAATTGATTGTTAGATCGAATTTGACTGTCCAGGCTCTGATACCAATTGTTAGGATCTGGGGCTCTACTGATTGTGCTTGTTTGTGAGATTTGAACAAATCAAATAGATATGAGTAGTTTTAAGTGCAGCGGAAATGAATAACAAACTTTGTAAACACAATCAAAGGAGAATATAGTTTGATAAACAATTGCTTTTCGTAGAGTCGAAAGATTACATCAAAAGCAATAAGGTTACAATGCAAGCTTACAGACTAAACTCCCCCTCGGCCTGATACTTCAGCGTTGGTTGCACAAGATGAAAGGATTGGATTGAGGAGAAGAACTCACTCAAAACGATCAAATATAACAGTACAGAGTACTGTCATATTTATAGGCAAACCAAACTACTGATGTACCTCAGCTGACGTCACCATGATAGTGACATCTAACAGCCTAACAACCTATAAACACTGGTCTATACAAACTACTGATGTCTAACAACTGATTGATAATAAAATACAAAACAAGTTTAACACTGTTCACGTTCCACTGTTGTAGCCTAAGCACTGATTACTAGAACATCAGTGCTTTCTTCAAAAGGTGACCAGTCTTTGAATGAGCAGTGCTTGGGTCTTCAGCAGTACTTAAGAGACAGCAGTAGATAGAGCTCAGTGTTTGCCTTTTAGCAGTCTTTAGTTGTTTCATCAGTGTTTGGTTCATCAGTTGTTCTTCAGAGCAGTACTTAGAGTGTATCAGCAGATAGATAACCACTGTCAAGGGGAGGGCTTAGAGTAAACGTCTGCTTATTGTGAATCCACCGTTGTGACCAGGTTTTGGCTTTACATTATCTGTTCCTCTGGTAGGGTTCAATCCCAACAATCTCCCCCTGGAACAGATAATGCCAAAACCTGTCATTATTCTGGATTTTTATTCTTCATCAGTAGTTCCTTTGCTTTTCTTTTGAATTCTTCCTCAAACTCTTTGGAACTTGAATCAGCCTCATCCCTGCATAGTGTAAGCTCAAGGAGATCTTGTAGATCTTCAACACTCAGGCCTAGTGCTTGATTCCTTGATATATGCCTCACTTCTCCATTGGTTCTGATCAGAGTCAATACATGGGTCTTTTGATCAGAGAGTCACTTTAGTATTTTTAAACCAAATGGGTTTCTTGGGAGAGCTTTATTTGCTGATGAACTTGAGGTTTTTGGCCTTGAGAAAAACTGTAAAGCAGTATCTTGAACTTCAGACATTCTTTTAAAAGCTTCTTCTATGACTTTGTTTGCTGCAGCTATATCTTCTGCAACTTCTTTGTCAAGCAGCTCTTGTTTCTGTTGTTGATCAAGCTCACTGTCTGTGATATCTGCTGATGATGTTTGGCTCAATACCTTTTTGGTAAGGTCTTGTAGCTTTGCCAATTTTTCTTTATCTGAAGCTATTTTCTTGATAGCTTCTTCAAGATAATCAGTCTCTTTTTCTTTTTCTCCTCCAGCAGTCAGTTGTTCCCTCTTTTCTTTTCTCAACGTTGTGACAGAGGTTTCTGCTGCTTTGATTTGTGTTTCAAGAGTCCTGATATACTCCTTTAGCTTTTTGTAGTCAGACTTTTTAGGAGTGTCCCTCCTTTTCTTAAGCCTTTCATAAGCTTCATCTGTTTGCTGCTTAGTCCATTTTGCTATGGCATTTGCAGAATCCACCCTTGCATCCACCAGTTCCTGCTTCTTTCTTTTATATTCAGAAGTAAGATCAGCTATGAGCTTTCTGTATTTGTTCCAATTTGGAGCTGTCTTTTTCTTTCTTGGATCATTTTTAACCTTTTCAATTCTTTTAGCCTCATGCTTTAATGCAACTATTGGCCACTCTTTGAATTCTGTTTCTTCAGCAGGATAGAACTTTTCTTTCATTATGTATGCAAGATATTCTTTTCTCAATTCATTTCGTTGATCTGCTTCAGGAGATATGCTAGACATTTCTTTGTTCAGATCACTTGCATATTCTTCTATTTGCTTGACTTTGTTGAGCAGGAACTCTCTTCTTTCCAAAATGGCTTCATCACCCTGATTCTTGCATTCAACTTTGGCTCTTATCCTTGCTTGTCTTGCTTTCATATCGAGATATTCATCCATGTCTTCTGGAATTATGAAACCTATGAGAGAAGGGAATTTCCTTTTTGAAGGATCATCCTCAGTGTAGAATTGTTTCATCTCATTTTTCACAGCTTCTAACTCCAGTGGATATTTAGCAGCAACAGGATCATACTTTTCATCAGTAGCCTGTGTTGTGTCTCTCTTTCTTTTGTGAAGCTTTGGAGGTTGTGGTGTAGGAATGATGAGATCAGTGGTGGATGTTTGACTAACAGTGGTTGAAACAACTGGTGTTTCAACCGCTGCTGTCATTACAACTGCTGATGTATCAGCAGATGTCTTCTGCTTTTGAGCAGGGGTTTTTGATGGTGGTGATGATGGTGGTGACTCATCATCAGGAATAGAAACCCTTCTCCTTTTTAATGTAGGAGAGGCTGATGATATTTTGGGTGGATCAGTGGTTTGAGATTGAATGGCAGTGGTTTGTGATTGTGATTGACTGACAGTGGTTGAAACAACTGGTGTTTCAATCACTGTTGTCATTACAGCAGATGTTGTAACATCTGCTGTCTTCTGCTTTATGGCAGGAGGCAGAGGTGGTGATATAATTGTAGATGATGATGGTGGTGGAACAGTGGTTGTGATGGTGTGTGATAGAGTGGTGTGTGTTGATGAAATGGCAGCTGTTTGGCTACTGACAGCAGTTTTTGTAACTACTGCTGTATCAGCTGTTTGACTAACAGGTTTTGAGACCTGCTTTTCTTTTTCTTTTTCTTTTTCAGGCTCAATATAAAGCCCATCTTCTATTCCTTTCTTTCTCAACTTGATTTTCTCCCCCTTTTTGGCATTATCTGCAAGGGGTGTATTCATGAAGAGGATGGAAGATGGAACTTTTCCACCATGGGCAGTCTTTTGTATGCTAGCCTTTATAGCCTTGATATCTGCTTGAGTGTCTTTAAACCTTGATTCCACCATGTTGGTCAGCATTTGTACTTGAATGGCATGCTTTTGATCAGCCAATGTTGCTGTTTTTCAAGCATGGGTTGAAAAATATTCCAAAGCTCATTTGCAGCAAATCCATGTTGTGCAGGTGCTTGAGTAGGAACAGCAGTGGCTTGTGCTTTTTGAGCTTTTAAGATCTCTTGCACCATATCTTTAATTTCAGCAACTGAATCTTCAAGTTTTTCAACTCTGTCCGTCAATTCCTGATATTTTGAATCATCACCTACTTTAGTAGGATCATCTGAATCCCCACCAGCAGTGGTTATATCAATGTGTGACTTAGGAACAGAGTCCCAAAAATCACCCATTGATGCCCCTTGTTCTTGGTACTGGGGACTTCTTTCTTCAGCACTTGATAATCCTTTGATGTTACTAGTGGTCAAAATAGGCTCACTAGTGGTTATCGATGGTGCTATAGAAGAAATTGCCTTCAAGGGAGTCTTACTTATGAAACAACTGTCCAACTGAAGATCTGTTGATCCATCAGTTGTAGTTGCTGCTCCACTTGAACTACCACCGAGAGTTACTTGTAACTCAGGGGGTGTAACCTCCTCAATTGTTGCTGGGATAGCAGGAGTAGTAGCATCAGACCCAGTCACTTGTGGGGGTATACTCTCAGTGATAGGTGATAGAGAGGAACTGGTTTGTGTCTGAGCTATAGCAGCTGCATGCAACAATGGTAGCATGGATTGTGGCATTATGATTGGTGAGGGTATGGGTGTTGAAAGAGACATGTCCTTGGGATCAGGACTGTGGAAGATAGAGCCAAGTGGATCCAGAGCTTCATAATTTGGTGTCCCTGTGATTACAACCTGATCCTTTTGTGAGGATGCAGGAGGAGTTTTAGGCATGGGTTGAGATCTTTCTTCCAACTGCTGTGAGGAAGTAGCAGCAGTGGTTTGTGGTGACTTTTGTGTTGTCACAGGCAGTTGCTCTGAGATCTCATCTTCCAGAGTTGCCTTTGTTTTGGGTTTGGTGGGTTTTCTGGATGTTTTTCTTTTGGTCTTTTTGGTGATGTCAGGTGTGGGTTTCAAAGCAGTGGTTGTGCTGCTCTGATCACCTGGAGCAGTGGGCTCAGCAGAAGTTGCCTGAGGATCAGTGGCAGTTTCTAAAGTCTGCTCAGGCACCTTTGCTTTGAATTTTATTGGTGCCATCATTCTTGAAAATGTTTCACTTGTTAAACCTTTTATTTGAAAATGGACACCTTGTTTGGGCAAATTTTCATCCTCTTTTTCAATTTTTTGTTTAAAGTAATAGCTCAGAAATCTTGGAAAAAGAAGAAATGATTTGCTAACAACATTCTTTACCATGTCATTGAAGATCTCCTGGGAGTAGTTGTAATCTTTATTGTTTAAAATAGCATAGCCCAGGCATTGAATCTTCAATGGTATTTCGTTAAACGATGTTGTTTTATTAGAAACACAACTCAAAAGTGTGTAAAACAAAAATCTGGGTGCAGATGGGAAATAACCCTTTTGTAGGGTATCTACCTTTGATTGTTCTGCATAACCCCTTTTCAGAAAATCAGCTTTTAACTCGTTTTTGTCAAAAGAAGTTTTACCATTAAGATCATTGACTTTGAAGACTTCTGAAATAGTTTGCGGAGTGATTTGAATCACTTTTCCCTGTATCGAGGAGTTTATGGCTATGACTTTGTCGTCTTGTTTTTCAAGCGTCGCCTTTTTCCAAAACTCGTTCTGGGTTTGTAGATAAATGGGAGCATCTGCCGTTAACAAAGTTTTGTACTTTGATGCAGATAATGTATCAATGATGGTGTCGAAGGTGTGGTTATCAGTAGGTTTAGTGAGTAAACCCAGATAATTATGAGGAGATTTGTATGGTATCTCGTTGGATTCTTCGGCCGTTTGAGCGACCTCTTTTGAAGGTGGTGGTGATTTTGGTTTTGATTTTGATCTTGACTTTGATTTTGTCATTTTTGCGGAGAAGAACGAAGAAAGATTTTGGAGATTTTGAGAAGAAGGGTTGGAAACTGCTTTGAGAAGAGAATTTTGGAATTCAATTCGACAGTGTAAAACCCTGTTTGGGGTTTAGGGCAGGGTTTTATTTAGGGAAAAAAAATGATCGCTGATGTGGCAACGGTTATTACGATCCGAGGGCTAAAAACTGACCACGTGTCAAACACTGATGAAATGGATGAAGGATGAAGAACAGTTGTTTTAAGGGCCACTAACGTATCAAGCATCAGTGGTTACAACGGTAAAAATTGTGGACAGTGGATGATTTTTACTATCAGTGGATAACATATCAGTGGATAGGACACTGATTGTGAATATCAGTACTTGTCAAGATAATGAAGGATCAGTGGCTAACTTTCAGCAGTGGACAGTATTTAGAGATCAGACGTTGAACACAACAGTGATTAGGGTAAATGGTACAGATTTGAAGGACAAGTATTTCAGCCACTGTTTTGAGAATTTTCATTCAAGGTTTTTACCACATGTCAATTTTGAGGGACAGTGGTTTAGTACCCCAGATGATGAAAACTTGTTACTAAGGCACCTCATTTTCGTTTAATATTCAATTAAAACATGAGTGCCCCAGTAATTTAAGTACAGTTTGACAATCAACTTTTGATAAATGTTTAAAAACAAACCTGAGTAAGATATGATCTTAGACATATGAACCATTTCCTTCTGACCTATTCATGAGGACAATAATACCAACAAAAATACGGTACTATATCCTGACAGGAACTGAAACTATTGCCAATAAAAACAAGCAAGAGTTCAAAATATATTATTCAAAAAAATGAATAATATATCCTGGTTATTCGAGAAAATCCTTTTTATAAATAAAAATTAAAGGATTTTCTGAGAACAGCATCAAAAAGGATCTGGTAACTTTTCAATAAAATAAGTAAACATATCATTCTCAAGTTTATGACAATGGTCAGTGGTTTGACAGCAGTGGTAGGAAATTTTGAAAACATTTTGACCACTGTTTGGTACCATTTTCTTGTCAGTTGATTACAAACATGAGGACACAAGGACACATGAATTTTGAAGAATTGTCTAGTCCTCCTGTAAGCTCAATCACTGAGAGTACTATTTTCACCTGAACTTTCCTGAACCAATGAGCACAAACAGTGGCTTAATGACCATTATTACCCCAGACTTTAACTCATAAGTGTTTTATGTTTATACTCTTTTCTTTTGACTTCAAAAGTTTTGAGACAAACACACTTCTGAGTTTTTTTTTTTTTTGTGAATTTTCTTAATGTATTTTAACATAGTTGATTTTGTCCTTTTGAGGAACTCAACCTGTTTTCAACACATAAGATCTGAATGACTAAAGTTTTAGTTTCCCTCTTTTTATGTTAGCAAAACACCAATGTTTTTATGAACATAGGATTTGTTAATCTGAGGTTCATACTCTAGCATTCAAAAGGGTGACATCACAATTTATACATCAACAATTGAAATCAATCTAGAAAATAAGAAATAATCTCATAGTTTAACAGATATTGTTTTCAGATCTAGAAACCATGAGTGTCTTGTGCATGAATTCACTTGTTGTGTGAAATTTGTGTGTCATATGACATCTTGGTTGATGTACAGAGTTTTTTTGAATAACCATTTTGATCATGATTTACTCGTTTCTCTGTTTTTCAACTGAATGCAACCAACCTTAGTATCAATGAATTTTGAGCCGAACTGTTATGTCAAATTGATTGTTAGATCGAATTTGACTGTCCAGGCTCTGATACCAATTGTTAGGATCTGGGGCTCTACTGATTGTGCTTGTTTGTGAGATTTGAACAAATCAAATAGATATGAGTAGTTTTAAGTGCAGCGGAAATGAATAACAAACTTTGTAAACACAATCAAAGGAGAATATAGTTTGATAAACAATTGCTTTTCGTAGAGTCGAAAGATTACATCAAAAGCAATAAGGTTACAATGCAAGCTTACAGACTAAACTCCCCCTCGGCCTGATACTTCAGAGTTGGTTGCACAAGATGAAAGGATTGGATTGAGGAGAAGAACTCACTCAAAATGATCAAATATAACAGTACAGAGTAGTGTCATCTTTATAGGCAAACCAAACTACTGATGTACCTCAGCTGACGTCACCATGATAGTGATATCTAACAGCCTAACAACCTATAAACACTGGTCTATACAAACTACTGATGTCTAACAACTGATTGATAATAAAATACAAAACAAGTTTAACACTGTTCACGTTCCACTGTTGTAGCCTAAGCACTGATTACTAGAACATCAGTGCTTTCTTCAAAAGGTGATCAGTCTTTGAATGAGCAGTGCTTGGGTCTTCAGCAGTACTTAAGAGACAGCAGTAGATAGAGCTCAGTGTTTGCCTTTTAGCAGTCTTTAGTTGTTTCATCAGTGTTTGGTTCATTAGTTGTTATTCAGAGCAGTACTTAGAGTGTATCAGCAGATAGATAACCACTGTCAAGGGGAGGGCTTAGAGTAAACGTCTGCTTATTGTGAATCCACCGTTGTGACCAGGTTTTGGCTTTACATTATCTGTTCCTCTGGTAGGGTTCAATCCCAACAGGTATTTATAGGCGGTCAAAGGCATTCCCTCGTTCTTAAGCAGACCCGTGATCTTTTCGGGAGAGGAAGTGTGGTAGGGTCCTTTTCCTTTGTACCAGAGTTCCGTTCTTCTCTTCCATACCATTTCGAGTAATCCTTTGACCTTCTTCTTGCGGAGTGTGATTATCTAGGATTGTCTCCTTGTGTCGTATTTATTGACTTTGTCTTTAACCTTTTGTCCCTGACCTTTGAGTCAAAGGCTTGCCTCGATCTTCGTGTCTTACTATTGTTGCGTTGTTCAGGAAGAGATACTCCTCCTTATTCATTTCTTGAGATGCCTTATCTTGTTGGTTTTGTGCTTGTCCATCTGGTGACAAGAGGATACCTCCTCCTTGTTTGATGTCGTTTTAACTAATTGTTCGTCTACTTCCATTATTATGGGAGGGGAAGTGGGTTTTTGACCCACCCCCGTCATCAATAACTAATATAGTTTTGTTGTTCTAGTCATCATTCTCCATATACAATGAACTCTAAAGTCTAAACTTGTAACATGTCTGAATTTAAGACAATACGACGATGCTGGTCTTCAAGGGGGCACCATAGTGGTTAACTCTCACAAACGATGAAAACGGTGTTTCAATTCGGGGTTTAAACTTCCAATTAACAAAAATCTAGTCGTTTGGAGCACAATTTCGAGGTAAGTTTTACATCAATAGACTCGTAGCCTTGTTCTAATCAAAAGTCCTAATACGTCAGTTTGTAATTCGGAAAAAAACTTGAGTTAAGTTTTTTTAACCGATGACCGGTAGAGAAAAAGTAGGTGAAAGGTGAGACTGGCATGAGAAATATTCAAATGTGAGACTAGCAATGGCCAATAACATCTAGTTAGGATTATTTCAGTCAATTCCCCTTTTTTATTTGATCTAACTAAAAACTTTTAAATGAATCTTTTTGGATGTTTTGTATTGTTAATCTTTAACATTTCATAACACTACAGCCAAAAACTAGTTAAAAGTTTTGCTATTTAAAACCTGATTGTTTTAGTGTCATGTATGGGTCTGCCACCTCTAGAAAAAAAAGTCCATGATTACAGAGAAATTGAAAGCTTTGACCATACATGTATTTTCGCTATAAAACAAACAATCTAAATGAAATTTGACAATATGAAACGCAAAAGTTTTTAAAATATTACAAAACTTTGTAAAAAAGTGTATATAGATCCCGAAATTTATTAAGTTAAACTTTTACACCCAAATTTGTCTAAAATAAACTTACAAGAATTCCATGAAGTACATGAAATTGAGGGGGTTACACAATACATATACAAACTCGAATGTTAAAGTGGAAGTTGCCTGCAGGTTGGACAATACCATTTTCCCTTGAACCTCGTCTCCGGTGTCAGCCCGACACACGAGTAATGAAACCATTCCCCGCCTTGACACTGTCAAACACCAAATACACCGTTTCCATTAAATCATTAGCGTAATAAACTCACGGGTCGACACAATCTGACCCCACCCGTTTCATACAAAAACGACCCATTTCAACAACCGATGAATTCAATAAACAAAGTTTGACCAAATAAGAAGAAACAAAAAGAGAAGTTTGACCACAGCAAACTTACATTCTCATTGTCACATGCAATCATATCACCATATGAAACCTGATGACAAACACAGTAGGTTGGTTCGTTTGGATCAATTGGTTGTTCGATCTCCAGAGGGGTCGCATAATCCCGTTTGAAACCGCCAGGTGGCGGCATGAGCTCAAAATCCCTATCCCGGTGATCCCACTCCCTATCCCTGTAATCAACTTTCTTAGAATAAGGTGTTATATACGGTAACTTCCGCTTCTCGTTTTTAGGAACTAAAGGTAACGGTGGAAGTATTGCAGGTTCATCAGCTGGTAATTTCCCCTCTGCAAATAATTGATTGTTTTTTTTCCGATAAGCACACATATCTAGAAATTATGTGAACATAAAAACGTAACACGTTTCGTATTGGGTTGTTGCGTAAAAACGTAAACCTTGTTTCAAATCCTCAGCAAAGTTGTGCAGATCCTCGTCGAGACGTTTTAGATGACTGTCTATCTGGAAGTAAATTTGAATAAACATAAACAGTCAAATAAAGTCAACGGTTTTTATTAGCAATAATCTGAGCGAACATAAACAGTGAAATAAAGTCAACACAAACAGTCAGATATGTGGATTAAGACGGTAATCAGAGAGACAATAAACAGTCAAATAAAGTCAACATTTTGTGAAAAAAAACTTACAAGTTCATAAGCTTGGCGTGCAAGAAGGACCTTCTCAGTACACAGGTTTAATGCGTTGTCTTGATTTGCTTCGATCTCTCGCTTCGTCTTCTCAAAATCCATGTCAGCATCTTCATGATTGATTTTATAATTGAAGTTTTGTGAAGCCATATCTAAGCAGTTCTTTGTCTGCTGCCTTGTTTGATTTATCATTGCTGTAGCGCAAAAAGAATTTGATCAATCCAATTAACAATTGCTGATCTTAATATTTTCTAAAAAGTCCATTTAGTTCGCTATTTACAAACATCCCCCTATTCTATTCAACAATTACATATCAGGTCCCTATACTGTTATGATTGTAACATAATGGTATTGAAAGTTTATGAAAGTTTGCGTGTTATGATTGTCAGTAACATGTCCTGCAGCTCCCGTGTCCATGATCGAGTTAGGATCAGTGTAATTGAGTTGCATAATGCATAGTGTTGAAGGCTGCACTCAAGTCAGATGGGCTCAGATCATCGAATCCAGGTTGTTGAGGTGGGCCTGAAGTTAGTGAAGTGAAATAGGTCCGTATGTTTTTGGGCTCGGGTTGGGGTAACCAGGGTAAGTTGTAACCAGCGAAGTGGGCCGTGGGGGTTTAGATATTCAGTGGGCACGGGTTTTGTTGATTGGGTCGCCAGTTTGTCTGTGTTGGGTGTAGGGGCATGGTGGAGTGTTCCACCAGGCCCATTGTGGAAACTGCTGCTGGCCCAATTGGTTTTGAAAAGCCCATGAGGAATTGTTGGATTGTCCCCTGTATCCGGGACCTCGGCTGCCCCAACCCCGATAGTTCTGACCTTGGCCTCATCCCCGGCTACGACTGACAATTATTCTGATTGTAATTTGGATCGATTGGTTGTTGAGGGTTGGTGGAAGTTGGAGTCGGGTTGGAATTTGAGCCAGCGGGTGCAACTAAAACTGATGAAGAACGTTGTTGTCTAGCTTCCAAACGTATCACTTCGTCGTATAACATGGATTTAGCTTGATCCCAATCGGCCTTTTTTTGTGAGTGAATAAGTTGGGCTGTTGTGTCGAATTCAGCGGAGAGTCCACGTACGAGCTGGAGTACCAGCCGTGATTCGCTGACCGGTTGATCCACATCAGCGAGTTGGTTGGCCAATTCTTTGAGCTGTTGGCAGTAGTCATCTATATTCTATAGAGCTGCAAGAATCAAGAGTGAGGTTAACAAAACGGGTTTCGAGAGCTGTGGAGTCGGTATCCAAAACCCGGGTAAGTAGATCGTCTGAAATTGTACTATAGATCCATTGAGAGACGAGCGCATCCAACTCTTTCCAAGCGTCAAAATTCGGATCCATAGAGGCCGGGGCTGCCGTATCGTCAAGGTGATCCATGATCTTGTATGCGATGGCATGAAGTTTAAACAATTTGACCCAGGAGGTATATGTGACTTTAGTGTCGTCAAGAGTTCGGATTTTTGTCTGGATGTTGATTACATAATAGGCTGGGTGGTTGGATTGGTAGGTTTTGATGAAGGTCCGTCATCAGGTTTTGTCATGGTAGCGATCGGCTGAGAAGAGGAGGATAGGGATTATTATCGGCTGAGAAGAGGAGGATAGGGATTATTATCGGCTGAGAAGAGAAAAAAAAAGAGGTGGTATTGAATTGTCTATCTCATTCATTAAACATTAATCCCTTTAAATAGGGAATAATACAAGCTAGCCCCACCACTAATCTATGAATAGGAATCATAATACAATTACAATTACAATTAAATCAATACCACAATTAAATATATATAAATATATTTTCTATATATTATCGGCTAAGAAGTATGTCATCATACCAGGTGAACAGAATCCACATTCAGGTTGCATAGTTGCATTGTGTCCAATATGAAACTAGAACAAATGCTAATATCACAGCTAAAGACACAGAAATTGCAGCACCACATCTATCAATCAATCTTCTTTTTCTTCTTTACATTTTTGCATATTATTAAACTATTAATCGTTCAAACCAGTGTTCTGTCGGTTTCTAAAGTTCTCAAAACGCTTTCAATCTATTATGGTAAGAACAAAAGCATTTAGACAAAAATATCTACTCAAATTCTCGATGCCCAATTCTCATTAATTGTTGTGTTTAGGCCTGTAACCGAACTGAACATTCAGTGAACCGGGCATGAACTGTTCGGTAGGAAGTTGATTTATTCAATAAACAAACGAACATGATCAAAAAAATTTGTTCATCGATTAACACGAACGAACACAAACACATGTTTCGTTCATTTACGTTTGTGAACATCTATCTATGTTCGTTTATCACGTTCGCTTATGTTCATTCGTTTATGTCCGTCCGTTTATTTTCGTTTAAATACTAATACAAAAGTTCATTTATATTTGTTCATCTGTGTTCGTTGAGAATATAAACAAACGAACATAAACGAACACGAACTTGTTCATATTCTTAACAAACAAACATGAACTAGAAAATCCATTCATAACTGTTCATGTCCGTGTTCGTTCAAAGTCAGATAAACGAGAACAAAGTCAGATAAACAAACACGAACATGCCCTTGTTCGTGTCCGTGTCCGTTCGGTTTGTTCACAAACCTAGTTGTGTTTAACTGTTTAAGTACACCAAATTAACCAACCAACCAACCAACACTTCATTATCCACAAACACCCCCTATTCTACTCAACAATTACATTTCAGGCCCCTACACTATTACAATTGTAACACAATCCTTTCAAATCACACAAACACATGTATATGTATATAAAAACATAATTAACATCAATACATTATATCTATATGTATCAGTATGAAAGAAAACAAACAAACACATACATTGAGATCGATCATCGAGTTCTCGTATGGTGTTGAGAAGCCTCTGCAACTCTGCCGGTAATGTGTTTGCATCTAATAACCAAATTCAACAAAGAAAACCAACGAAATCAGAACAAAATTAATAATTATTTCAGATTCAAACAATATGTCAAATGATAGATAGCTTACACTCCAAGTAATCGTCAACGAAAACTCCGGTTCTCGCGATCGCCATAGTTGTAAGATCTTTTCGCGCGAAATTTTGATCTAGGGTTTACAGAGTTTGAAATGATGAGTGATTTGGGGAAAACGAATGAAACGTTGTCGTTTAAGTGGATAATTGATTAGTTTCTGTGAATTATATCTATAACTGATTTTATCTGGTTTATTATGTAATATTGGGCCCAAGCCCAAAAGAGTTTTTAAAAATGATTCATTAAATGATTTAAGCATATGCTTAGATTGTTTTTTCGTAGTTTCATAAAAATAAAAATAAGATATGTAGACTAGCATTCGATTTTTGGTAAAAGTTTATGGTCCCATATATAACAAGCCGGGATGTTTTTACGTTTTGGGACTTGACTGTGTTCAATTTGCATTCGATTTTTTTCTGATCAAATCTCTTTTGGCTCTTAATCTATCGAATATTATTTTGAAATTGTGTGATTTTTGTGTTTATAGAAATTATATACAAAATATTGTGTGTTATCATACTCTGGCCATTTTTTTTTTTTATGAATGACCCTGATTTTAGAATATGCTTTAGACGCATAAAAGGTTAAGCGAGTCATGATCACGGCATCCACTCTCCACCGCTCAACATGCACCAAATGGGTAGCAAGCTATAGGCTATGTTTAGGGTTTCTTTAAGTTCCAAGTAATTTCAGCATCATCTTTTCATATTGAGTTCATATGATAGATCATATCCTTATATTGCTAATTTGAGAGCTTTTTGGATTAAGAAATTTACCACACTTACATGTTGATTAAGTAAAATGTAGAAAAATTGGCATAGTTATGTAATTGAATAAAAACCACATTAGGGCAGACAATATCAAATGAAACACTTGCACAATTAGAACTAAAAATCTTTTGTGGTGATTTGTCTTTGCTCATCAAGTCTCTATGTACATATCGTCTTCATATTCGTAAAATACACACCATTGGTTCTTGTAATTGTTGCAGGAGGTGAAGAAGACAACAATAATATCACGCTACCATCTGCGATGGCATCACCACCTTAAAAAAAAGGCGTCACTCACAAGAAAGCCATCATCCTCCGTGGTGGTGTCATTTCATCGTTAAGCAGGTACTCAACAACCTCTTTTCTTTTCTACATTTTTATTTAAAAAAAAAACATTAAGCACCAAAGGGCGTATGGTCTTCCGGTATCAAGCCGTTAAAAAAGTTGCAACCACTAAGCTAATAAGACCGTGTGGTGACTTAAGAGTGACGAAACTAACAATTTTTCATCGGAGTCATTATAGAGTTTCATCTTCTCGGCGTCTAGACTTTTATACTCCCATAAAAACCCTTAAAATGTGGGACAAAGTATCAAAAAATACTTGCCCTTACAATGTGGGACAAAGATCCAAAAATAATGCCTTAAATACTCCCATAAAAACCTTTTACATGTCACAAAACCCCAAATATAATGCCCTAATACTACCATAAAAAAAACCCCTTTTTATGTCACAAAACCAAAAATAAAGGTCTAAATACTCCCATAAAAAACCCTTTTTATGTCACAAATAGGGGTGAGCAAAAGGAAAAACCCGACCCTACCCGACCCGAGAACCGATCAAACATAAAATACAGAACCGATTCACTACCCTAAATATAGGGTCGGTTCCGGTCCATAGGTCAAAGTCGGGTTTCACCATGAAAAGAACCGAGAACCGACCCGACCCGACCCGATTTTATATGAAAAATTGGAACCGATCTAAATACCTAGGTACTTGGGTTCGGGTCAGGTTGGGTAATTTTCGGTTCGGTTCTCGGTTATTTTCGGTCCGGACCTAAACTTGCTCACCCCTAGTCACAAAACCAAAAATAATGCCCTAATACTACCATAAAAAACCCTTTTTATGTCACAAAACCAAAAATAATGCCCTAAATACTCCCATTAAAAAAAAACCCATTTTATGACACAAAAAACTAACAAAAAAATTGAAAAATAACAACAATGAAACCGTCATTCGTTATAACAGTTTTTATGTCACAAAATCGTCGATTCGTAAACCAACAATGAAATTGAGAAATAATTTATGTATCCACACGAAAAATAAAATCTATAACAAGAAAACCACAACAATAATCGCGTATACGAAAAGGTAAACCGATGCACGCGAAGCTGACGACGAGTATGTCCCGACTATCTGGATATTAAAACTGCAAGTCGGGGTCGAGATATTATCCGTCGTGATCCTAGCCAAACCTTGAAACATACACGCCGCTTCGTTTTGATTTTGCGCCTGAAAATACGCATTAAATGCGTACGAAGCATTCCCATTTGCATCCAACCCGTTACACGAAGAACCATACCCGAGCGGTGTACAATCAGCAAAAGTACAAGCGTAGTTAATATTTTCCCCAAGTTTGCTCAAATCTTTTGCATCCGGGTTAAACGCACACCACTGTTTCTCTAAATAACGCACGTTCTGGGCCGGTACCAAAAGAGAGTTTTGTCCCCGACCCGAAATATCCATTCCAAACTTGGGCTGCCCATCGTATCTAAAAATACCCCAATGCCGTTCGAAGCTGCCCGGGGCGATGCTTTTTGCATCCTCATCAATGAGCCCGAAAAGGTAAACTTCTATTGCCCCGGGCCGAAGCGGGGTCCCTTTGTTGGCGGCGAGGCGGGGTAAAAGCCCGTTATAGAACCGATACGCCATATTAATATTGGCGTTTTTATCACCGTCAGTCGGCCACCCGACCTCCCCGACAATAATCGGCATGTCACCGTGACCTGCCACTTTTAACGCCGACACTAACGTGTCGTAATTGGCGTCGAACACGTTGGTGTATTGTATCCCGTTATCGACCACGGGTTGTGGTGTACCGTCAAAGAACGCGAAATCGACGGGGAAGTGTTCGTTTCCGTAAAGACTTAAGAACGGGTATATGTTAACGGTGAAGGGTGCGTTATTTTTGGCTAGGAACTGGACCATCTCGACCATTTGGTCGTTTATGTCGGGCCGGAACCGGCCCGCGGATGGGACCTGGTTGTCTTCTGGGGAACCGTAAACATCCGCGTTTGAGGGTACTGTTGCTTTGATCTTGTCGCCATACCCGGCCTCATTAATGGCATTTTGGATATTTTGGAGTGCTGGGAAGGTTGTTTTGATAAATGACCCATTATATGCTGTAAGAAATGGCTCGTTGCCAACAGCAACATATCTGTTACAAATAAACAACACAAAATTAATAAAGAATTAAAACACATGATTCACATGAGTAACACAACCCTATATGTCACTATAATACAACTCATGACAACAACTTCTTTACATTGAAGTTTTATAATTGAAGAGTCCATACATCATCAATTTTAAAAACTGGATAACGTCATTAATTAATAAAAAACTAGAATTTAGGTCTCGCGCTTTATAGTGGGACTGTTGAACCGAACGAAAAGTAGACGTATAATGGTCGGCTTGGCCCTATGTACAGTCCAGTTTACGGTTCGGTTCACAGTTTGAAGGTATACTATATAAAACTCGAACCGGTCAAACTTTTTTTCCTGAAAACCTAGTTACGAGTTCTGCCCAAAATTTTCGTCAAAACCGGTCAAACCCTCTTAAACAGACCAAGTAGGTTAAGTGTCCCTTTCATTCACCGAAAAAACACGGTCACAACATCAACACGTGACAAATCAGAAAGTACAACTAGCTAAACCACAAATCTTTTCTCTTATGTCCCTATCACTTTTCAAAAAACCGAATAAGAAAACGAGTAAACTGTCAAAATGGTCCTGTTTTGTCACTTTAGTTCAAAACTCAAACCTTTTGAATCTGGATCCTTGTGGTTTCAATTTTGTTGTCATTTTCATCCAAAATCAAAATCTAGTCTGATTTTTAAGTTAACATCTAGTTTTTTTGTCTTAAATCCTCCCTTTTAATTAAGGCAATATGGTATTTTAACGTTTTATTATAACAAATTAAAAAATCGGACAGTTTTGCCCTTCATTAAAAAGGACAAAAAAAAACAAAAAAACTGGATATATCTGGAAAATCTTACCAGATTTTGATTTTGAACTAAAATGGCAACAAAATTGAAAACACGGAACTTAGATTCAAAAGATTTGAATTTTGGATTAAAGTGGCAAAAACGACTAATCCGACCATTTTAGCAATTTACTCTAACAAAAAAACAATAAAACGTACAACTTCTAATGCGCTAGGTACAACCCACCACACCTTCATTCATCAAAACTCCATTTCAGCCCTACAACACAAAGTACTATCTTCTATCCACGGTACAACTCCTACTGCACAACGTACAACATCTAATGCACAAAAACTCAAATCACAAAAAAAAAAAAAAAAAAAAAACTTACTTGATATCAACACCGCCGTTAAAATTATACCGAGTAATATTCCGTTGGACAAACTTCTTAGCTCGGCTATAATCATTCATATCCAGTAGCATATCATTCGGTATAGCAATCATAACTTCAATCCCGGAGCCGGCTAGCGCGCCCATAGTCGACGCCTCGGCGTCAAACAGCTTCACTTTATTAATCCCGTTATCTTTCATCATCTGCACCACCGTTTTCGGATCCATCTTATGAGTCGCCATAGTTCCCCAGTTTACCCCCAGCCCCTGCACTTCTAAACTCATCCAAAACAAGCCCGTCAAGTATACCCAAATTACACTTTTCACCCCTGTCATTTTTTTTTTGTTAATTTCACGGCGACTGAGAAAACTGAAAACTGCCGGAAATTAATATTGATTGAATACAAATCAGATCTAAATTGGGGTTTCTTTAAAACAGACAGATAGATGGTTTTTTTTTTTTTTTGTGTGTGTGTGTGTGTGTGTGGGGGGGGGGGGGGGGGGGGTGGGGGAGGAAGAAGAAGGAATGATGTAGTAGGGGAAAGTAAGTGGGCAATGAATGGTTTTTATTGTAGAGATGAGAATTTGAAATTGAAGTTGAAGAAAGGAACGTTAGTGGATTTTGTTTTTATTTATGGAGCTAAAAAAGAAAAATAATTGAAAATGGGGAAGGTGTTTTGGGTGTATTTAATTGGTTTAATTAAAGTAATTAAGAGGGGGTGTTTTGGGTTTGAAATTTAAATTATTCTTTTTTTTTTGTTTGTTTTTTATGCCGACTTATTATATGGTTGGTGTTTTACTTTTCATATTGTAACCGGACTAGATATGGGAGTGGATGGGTATGTTGAAAACAGGATAACCAATAATGTGTGGTATATATTTTTTTATATAACTAAATTTAGAATAAAATATAGATATAGATTTATCTTTTATTTGTTTTGTTATGTGAATTTGTAGTTTAACATGCCATCAAATTTTTAAAAATAAAATAAAATAAAATATGGAGTCTTAAATATAATTACTCACTAAATGAGATTATAGAAATATAAAAAATCAATAAAATTTTCAAAACGGTCCAACCATGGAAACAAGTCATAATTGAAACTAGCACAAATAAAGACAATTCATGAGTACCTGATAGAATCAGTTACGTCTATAGTTTGGAGTATGAGTAGCCAACTTCAAAAAGAATACTACATAAAAAGATCAAAAACAAAAACAAAAACAACAATAACAATAATAATAACTAATGTGAAGGTAACCCACACGCGTGGGCCTATCAATGGTGACATTTAATAATGCCATGCATGGTATAAAGGAGGGCGTTCATGATCCTGTTAGATTCATTTTGATAATAGGTTTGTGTTAACTCGTTATAAAAAACTTTAAAAGGTTATGTCGGTTCCCATCACATAAAATGTTGTTCACTTTTTCTAGATTGAGGTACAATATGTCTATTCTCCTATTGCTTGTTAGCATTTTTGCATCCTTTTTTTCTCTTTGTTAATAATTGACAAAGAGAAAAAAATACGCCCGGCTTGCGGTATGCGCATATAATGTATATATGTGTGGGCCATTGGGGGCAAAAGTGAAAGTGCACTAATTTTAATGTTATTTTACTAATTTCGTGAAAATAACGTTAAAAGCTGAGGACGGTTAATCATGCATCATGTGGTGGCGTTGATAGCTGAAAGACAAAAGGGTACATGCACTAATCGGTCTTTGTCCCGATTGCTGAGTGTTATGTGCCTTATGTCCAAGGCTTGATGCAAAACTACTATCGAGCCGAGGGTCTCACTGGAAGCAGCCTCTCTATTCCTACGGGGTAGAGGTAAGGCTGTCTACATCTTACCCTCCTCAGACCCTACATTTGCTTTGCTATTGGTGGGATTTACTGAGTATGATGATGATGATGATGATTAGTAAACAAATGCGTGGCTAGGTGGTTAAGTGTGTGTCCCTTGAGGGACGCAACACGGGTTTGATGCCGGGACCCCCCCCCCCCCCCCTCCCCCATTCAAGCTTATGTTGCATTTTTTAAAAATTATTTTTCAGACATTTAACGTCCTTCCCCACAAAACAATACTTGCACTTTTCTTTTACTTTTTTTAACCTATTTTTAGTTAAATACAACTTGTAGAAAACTATAAGAGGTGAATAGTTTTCTTAAAACTTCTCACTTATTTTTAAGTTTGAAAACCAAGTATGAAATATCACTTGTTGTTGTATTCTAAGAATAAATAAGTAAACAAGTAAGTACAGAGTTTAGGGAAAAAGATATACAACTAGTTTATAAAGGTTTAAAGGAGTTAACTAATCCCCTATATCATATCTCTGATCCTCCAATCGAGAGTTTCTCCACTAGTCGTCT
This sequence comes from Helianthus tuberosus, assembly GCA_030545235.1. NCBI lineage: Eukaryota > Viridiplantae > Streptophyta > Magnoliopsida > Asterales > Asteraceae > Helianthus > Helianthus tuberosus. The sequence continues at coordinate 127,638,737 of CM060416.1, forward strand.
CCTCTAATATGATAAGGATACTTGTTACACATACGTCTCCCTTAGCAAAGGTAGAGATCACCTTGTACAAGTGTCTCACTCTTCAAAGGAAGTGATCACCTTCTTTGTTTCACTAATCCAAGGTAGTGATCACCTTCTTCGGCTCATTGTGTCAATATAGTGGTATTTACAGTTCTCACAATATCTTGTTTCACTAAGCTAGGTTGTGATCACATTCACAACATACACTCGTCTCACTCTTTATAAGGAAGTGATCACCTTAACTCTCGTCTCACTAAATATGGTAGTGATCACCAAACTCCCTTCTTACTTTTACAAAATGATAATCATCATATACAAATCTCCAAGTAGTTGTGGTGATTATGAAAATAGTGGTATGTAATAAATGTTGAAGCACACACTATTCTTCCCTTTTTCTTATTTCTATTGCTTTTTATCTTCTTGATCTTTGATCTTTTCAAATGAGATGATAAGATGATAGGAATGAGAGGAAGATCTATTTGATAAATGTATGAAAGTGTTTAGAGTAAAAGGGGTAAGTGAAAAAGATTGGGGTTGACTTATATTTATAGGCACACGATAAAAAAGACATAAACAAAATCAAACGCCTTTACGACGGATGTCATCGACCTTGAAAATGAGAATTTTTCAACTTTGTTGTTTTTGTGTTTTGAACGTTATGTGTTGTCTTGTCCGACAACACTTTTCCCACATTCAAACCTCTGATTTTGAGTCTTGCAAGCAACCTAATATTGTCTATCAAGAGTGTTGTGAATCTTTTTAAGCATGATGAAGGTTTAGTGACAAAAGGTGATACATTTCTATTTATGGTAAGCTTGTCTCCCACCATGACTACAACCTACAAATGGAAAGTCTTTCATTAGCTTCATCCAATTCTGAACTTCAAAATCTCTCAAATTAGTTTTCAGCTTGTTTAACGCCTTTGGAACTTTACTTGTTATGATTGGAAGAATATTGATTATTTACCTTGTGATTAAATCCTTGTTTAATCATCTTTCTAATTCCCAATTAATTCACTTGATGGTTTGGTTTAGAGATTCATATTTGATGGTAAGCCTTTGATATAATTAAGCTTTGATCTTTAAAGACTTGTATTTTCACATTTGTTCTTTGTAATCTTGAGTCTTCACTTTAACTTTGTAAGCTTGAGTCATATCTTGAACTTTGTAGGTTTGGATCACTGTAGACTTGAATCAAAACTTAAATTTTAATCATTAATGTAAGCTTGCAATTGAATCTTGAATGATTACTTGAACTATAATATATGTAAGCTTTCAAAAGATATATGTTTGATCTCAACCATGACTTTGTCGTTCATTGTCTTGATTGCTCTTGTCGACTTCTTTTCAATCTTCACACCGAACTCCAACTTGTTGTTGACCAATTTAGAATACATCAATTTTGCTTTGATTCCCCACATTATACTTTAATAATTCAAACTGAATCTTGATCTTTAATGAACATTTATAATAAGTATAAATTTCCCATTGAATTATTCCTAATTGATTGTTTGATATCATAATCTTGTAATATACAAATATGTATCAATTTCCATTGAATTCTTCCTAATTGATTGTTTGATAACACAATCTTGTAATATGCAAATAATTAGAAACTTGATCTTGGATAAACAAGTATACTTAATGACTTGAGTGTATAAGAACTTGTTTATTGCATGTGATTATCTTCTATTAAACAATTCATATCACATGTTACTTATTATTAACATTATCAGACCTAGAGTTTGATTATCATCGATTAAACCATTGTTTCCTAACAAAAATAAATCTAAAAAATTTAGATGCTACATGCAATATTTCTATATACAACTACATGGCTAAATCACATTTAAGATGATCATATAAGATTAAACTGGTTTATGATAAAAATTAAACTCACAAATGGGTAATGTAAAGTGTGGGAGATTTGACCTAATTTGAGGTAATTTGGGAAGAGATGGGGTGTTGAATTCTCATGATTTAACCCATCTTATATGAGGGAAAGATGTTAAAAACTTCTTTATAAATGGTTTGTAAATTAAATATGGTGATTAAGAACTTGGGTTATGGATTTTAATGAAATACACTTAAAAGGTTACTTATATGACTTGATATGTAAATGATGTTGTTATGGGCTTAAATGGATTATGATGAACACATAAGTTGAAAACCATGTAGTTAAATGAGTTTAGCATGATTAGAGTATGCTTTGAAACAATGGAATGAAAATCGTTGTATGTGGGTCTTGAGTTTAGGATGTTGAACCCAAAGTGAACCTTGGGAGTCAAAATCCTAATAGTATAATCCTAACAAACCTTAAAAAGTTGGTTAAGGGTAGTTGTCGTCCAAGGGCAGATTATATGTCAAATGTGGGGTTATATGCCCAACGTTGTTGTATACGTTGGTTTGGAGGAATAGAATATAATACACCAACCAAAATATAATACGACGGGACACTTTCAGAGTGGAGTATGTTAGGGAATTTTCAGATTGCCGGATGATCAGAGAGGCGTGATGTCACTCTCAGATCAAATTATTTCGGTGCTTCACCCGAATAATTCAATCAGATACAAACTCTGATTTTTTAGAATAGAACCAGGGTATGTTGTTTTTGTCTGCGAATTTTGTGAACCAGGAAGAAAGTGATCAAAAACCGTATGGAATTTGGGGGGTCTTTTGCAGATAACTGCCTCTGGTAGTTATGTTCGAATTTAATCAAATTGCATTAAAAACTGCCTTAATTTTTGTCTGAAAATTTAGGACGAATTTTCATAAATTCTATTTTCTAAGGCATTTCCATAAAGCAATTTAATTAAAATAAAATTTTTCCAAGCTGCCGCCCCTTGGACCCTGCTCCCACGGGTGTTGCCCCCTTGGAACCCCCTTAGAGTACGGGCTCCGCCCGTACACTTCGAATTATAATAACTCAAACAAGCGTGCACTCCCGCACCTCCTAACTTGCTTGATGTGTATCATTATTCGCTTTGATCACCAAGTCAATCCCGATTACACTAAAATATCTAACATTCCTCCCCCATTTTATCGTAATCCTTGATTAACTTAAACAAATTCACAACAAGCAAACTTATGCATAAATGAAATATCGCGGCGATTGAATTTTACATTAGTATATTACACAATCGAAATATTCGAATATAGGGGTGTCGCTAAGGATTGAACCATTTCTATTCAGTGAATACATGAAAATAATATACACACAAGTTTACATACTCTAATGTTCTTTCTTGACACTATTTTTACTAGCATGTGTCCCATCCTTCAATGAGCATATCAAAGCCAAGTCCTAGCTTCTTGAAGCGGCTAAACTTCATGCTCATATAGGTAGCTCTTTATTCTTGCACCTGCATATGCAATTTTTCAAAGAACTATTAAGAAGAAAACCTTCAACCTCCTTTAACTTGTAGGTCTGAACACATACCTTGGGATGATGCTACTAATGTGTTCCAATTTCTAGATGTTAAGCTTTCCACTTTGAATTCAGCACCTAACGTCATATTAGGTGGGAATTGGGTATCTTAACACGAGAAATCTCATGTGGACTTTAATCCCATCCCTACAGCCGCCTTGTGCACAAGATCTCTACATAACTCTTTGGTTAAGTGGTCGGCTAAATTTTGTTGAGTTCTCACAAACTCCACCGATATCACCCCATGCATAATGAGCTCACGAATCATGCTGTGTCTAACACCTAAGTGTCTAGACTTCCCATTATACACTTAGCTATAGGCCTTAGCCAAGGTAGCAGCACTATCACATCTAATAGATATTGGTGATATAGGTTTTGGACATAATGGAAACTTATAAATCAAGTTTCTTAGCCACTCAGCTTCTTTGCCAGCTATGGCTAATGCAACAAGCTTAGACTCCATTGTTGAATCAGTTATGCAATTCTGTTTCTTAGATGCCCAAGATATAGCACCTCCTCCAAGCAGAAAAGTCCATCCACTTGTGGAAGAATGATCTTCCTTTTTTTTAATCCAGCTTGCATCCGAATAGCCTTCTAAAACTGAAGGAAACCCAGTATAAGTCAAACCATATTTCATGGTTCCTTTCAAGTACCTAAATACTCGATTCATTGCTTGCCAATGACTTGCACCTGGATTGCTAGTATACCTACTAAGCTTTCCAACAGCATAAGCTATATCCGGTCTAGTGCTAATCATGGCATACATGAGAGATCCAATGGCCCTTGAATATTCAAGTTGGCTTACAGCTACACCTTCATTAGGTGAGAGCTTAAAAGCAGGATCCATTGGAGTGTTAACCGGAGAACTATCATGAAAATAAACTTTTTCAATATCTTCTCAATATAATGAGATTGAGAGTGATGTGCGTTAGGTGTGATAGGTTTTTAATGTATAATTAATCCCTTTTACACTTTTTAGCCAAGTTTTAAATTTATAAAACACGATATTTACTAACACTTAAACACACATATGGGCAAGTGCACCCATCGTGAGCGTAGTATAGTGTTGGTAAGATACCGAGGTCGTCCAAGGACACAAGAGCTTTTAGTAACGGTTTATCCTCAATGTCTAATCAAATCAAAAGTTAGAAAAAGGTTTTTAAACAAGAAAAATAAAATTAACTAAAATGCTGAAAAATAAAATAAAAACAGATAGACAAGATGAATCACTTGGATCCGACTCGTGTGTAGTGTAACCTTTGATTATTTCCACACTTTGCACTTTTTAAGAGATTATCTTAGTTATTGTAGTAGGCCCCTGAAGGGGTAAGGTCCCAAAAACCTCATAATAAGTACTTGGGACCATACCACAACCTTGCCTTTTAACCCTTTTAACCTTGCGCGGCCGCGCACTGGTCTTGCAAAAGGAAGAAACAGTCAGCAGTCTATAGTCGCGCGCCCAAAGGAAATCATAAATCCTTGCGCCTTCTCCCGTTAGCAAAGGATGAAAATCCTAAAATAAACACTTCCGCTTAAATATCCAGACTTGGATATTATTTACCCAGACTTGGGATTTATTCTTTCAGCTGTTTCCACACAATAAAGTGCCACACCAGATTACAGCAGTAATCTTCTAGAAGAAATACAATCGTGCACCACCAAGACGGTTATAACCGTCTGGACACGTGTCACCATCTCAGGCATCCCTGAAATCACAACGAAAACATGCAATTGGAGAGTAATCTCCACTTGATCACTTTACACGTGGCAAATCCCCAGCCTTCGATCTAAACCACGATCCGTGTGCTCTCACGTCGGATCAAGGAGCTTGACGGAAGGAAATGTAACCGCTTACGGGGTTAGCATCTTCCGTCAACTTTTCACTAACGGGTTTTCCCGCCTAAACGACTCCCGGCTATAAATATGAGAAAAAAACCCAGGTATGAATGGAAGTTACACACACTTCTCAAATACATCTTCTTCCCCATTACCCATACTTATTCTCACACCGGAGTCGGGTCAAGGAGAGAACCCTCTTCTCCCCTTGGCGAGGCTAACGGTGCTCTTTTTTGCAGAATTATCGGAGAAGAATATCAGTTGTACCTGAATCAATCGAGAGGAAACTAACCGATTTATGCGGATTCAAACCCCCTAGATATCTCGGTTCCGACTATTTATCTAGTGTTTCTTCATTGGCGCCCACCGATTCCTCTGTTTTTTCAGTTTTGTCTCGTTTCGATTCAGTTGCCTTATTCTCTGTTTTTCACATGACAGAGAATTCATTATCTTACCCATCAGGTCCTCGATCTGAGTTCAAGGGTTCTACACCCCAATGTACCCAGATTGACGGAATCATGGAAACAAACGAGAACAATAGTCATCCAGACAAAAAGAATTTCTCAGAACCAGCCATAGAGAGATCCCCAGAATATTGGTTCAACAGATTCCAGACTGCTCTAAACACAATCACCCTGCAAATTGCCAGATCCGAGTCCCCAAACATCAGATCTGGTAAAGAGATCAACACTGTAGTATTGGACCCACCAACACCCTGTCGGGGGGACATCCAATCTAGTCGTAATATTGATATACGTCAACAATCTAGCAGTAGCAGCTATCAGAAAGCTAAATCAAAACAAATAAACATGGTTCAAGGAGGTCCGTCACGAAGGCCAAATAAACAAAACCATGATCAACATTGGAGGGAACAACAAGTCGTGTTTCCCGTTGTTCCTGGTGGCCCTCAGGAAGAGCGACCAGTAATTATCACTGGTATTTTCGGCCATTACCGAACGGACTATATGTTTATAGACCCGGGAAGTTCAATGGACATCATATACGAGCAATGCTTCAAACAGCTTGACCCAGAAGACAAAGCACGTCTAGAACCGGTCGATTTTCCTCTCACCGGATTTTGCAATGAAGCTGTATTCCCATTAGGGCAAATAGCTTTCCATGTGACTCTATCAGATGGCGAGCATTCGCGAACAGTCACAGTAAATTTCATGGTCATGCCGGCAACATCACGCCATGATGTCCTACTCGGAAGAAGATCACAAAGAGAATTCAGCATGATCACTTCTATCCCACACGCTGCATGCGGATTTCCAACGGAAACCGGGGTTGCAATTCTATACTCAAGCAAAGAAGTCATGTACGTAGACGACGAGCCACCGGCAAAGGTAGTCAAACCTTCAGCATCAAACGAACCGGAGAAATGGGTCCTGAACAACGAATATCCAGAGCAGACCATCCTGCTAGGACATGCCATTTCACCGACAACACGAATACAATTAAAAGAGTTGTTGTCCAACAACAAAGATATATTCGCTTGGTGCCCAGCAGACATGACTGGGGTGCCATGCGACATAGCGCAACATTGCCTGAATATCAAGCCAACAGCAGAACCTGTTGCTCAGGGAAGGCGCAGCTTTAGCGAAGAAAAAGCAAAAGCTATGGACGAGCAAGTGACAGAGCTACTCAATGCGGGAATCTTGCGCGAAGTAAAATACCATACATGGGTTGCCAATCCAGTCATGGTACAAAAACATAGTGGCGGATGGAGAATGTGCGTCGACTTCAAAGACCTAAATAAAGCATGCCCAAAAGATTGCTACGCGCTTCCGGAGATAGACAAAAAAGTCGACTCTCTAGCATCATTCAGATGGAAGTGTTTTCTCGACTGTTACAAAGGTTATCATCAGGTCCAGATGAAGGAAGAAGACGAAGCCAAAACTGCGTTCCGCACAGATAAAGGCATATACTGCTATACTAAAATGCCCTTCGGCCTGCGCAATGCAGGCGCAACTTACCAAGGCTTGATGGACACAATCTTCAGTGGTGACATTGGCAAGACAGTTGAGGTATACATGGATGACCTCGTCATCATGAGCCACGAGGAAGGCACGATGCTCAACAACATTCAGCGCACGTTTGACTCTTTACGCAGCGTAAACTTGAAACTCAATCCAACAAAATGCTCCTTTGGCATGGAGGAGGGAAAATTTTTGGGCTTTATAGTCACACGAGACGGTTTTAAAGTAAATCCAGAAAAAGTGCAGGCCATCCAGCTAATGCCATCGCCTGCAACAATTAAAGAAATGCAAAGACTCGCCGGGCGCTTAGCAGCCTTGAACAGATTCTTGGCTAATCATGCGGCAAAGTCTTATCCATTCATCAGCACACTGCGGAACTGCGCGAAGAAAACCCACTTTCAGTGGACACCTGAAGCAGAAGCAGCCTTCACACAAATGAAGGAATTCCTAATCCAGTTGCCAACGCTAACGGCATCGCGAGAAAAGGAACCATTGATCTTATATTTATCTGCTGCGGAAGTAGCAGTTGGAGCAGTATTAATGGTGGAGCGAGAAAATGTTCAGACTCCAATCTACTATATCAGCAAGATGCTCACCGGCCCGGAAACTCGTTACTCAATGATAGAAAAATTGGTCCTAGCACTAGTACATGCATCACGACGCTTACGTCGATATTTTTCGGGCCACGTCATCACGGTCCTCACAAATTATCATTTAGGCCAAATCTTATCCAAACCCGATGTGGCGGGAAGATTGGCTAAGTGGGCCATTGAGCTGGGAGGATACAATATCTTCTATAGGCCAAGACCAGCAATCAAAGGGCAAGTTCTAGCAGACTTTGCCACTGAAGTTCCCATCGACAAAGTTCAAGAGTGCGAGGCAATCCAAAACCCTATACCCGTTTTCGACGATAGAGTTTGGACTCTACACACAGATGGAGCCTCCAATGACGACGGAGCCGGCGCAGGCCTCCGATTAGTCAGTCCCGATGAGCACGAACTTACTTATGCCATACGCTTGGATTTCCGAAGCACGAACAACGAAGCTGAATACGAAGCATTCTTGGCAGGTCTCCGTTTAGCGCTCAAAATGGGGGCAAGAAACCTTGAAGCCAACGTCGATTCAAAGCTGGTGGCCGAGCAAGTTAACGGCCACTATGATGCAAAAGGAGAAGTTATGGCATTATACCTTGAACAAGCGCGGATGCTAATCAGCCAATTCCAGACGTTCAAAGTTAACCATATAAACAGAAGCGAGAACAAACACGCAGATGCGCTAAGCAAATTGGCCGCTACTAGCTTCAAGCACTTGGCAAAATAAGTGCGCATAGAGGTACTGTCCAATCCTTCTGTTCCTCTCAAACAAGTCAACATCATAGAGATCGGTAGTCCGTCCTGGATGTCCCCGATCATCTTATACTTACAGCACGGAAAACTCCCAGAAGAAAAAGCAGAAGCCAGGAAAATTCAGAATAAAGCAATAAACTACGAAATGGCGGACGGCATTCTATATAGAAAGTCATTCATGGGACCATTACTCAGATGCGTTGACAAGACAGACGCGCAATACCTGATCAGAGAAATCCATGAAGGCTTGTGCGGAATACATGCTGGTCCACGAATGGTAGTGGCCAAAATAATGAGCGCAGGATATTATTGGCCGGGAATGCACGTAGACTCGGTAGAAATATTACGGAAATGCGCAGCATGCCAGCGCCACGCGCCAAAAACGCTCCGACCAAAAAATCCGCTAGTACCTGTCACGTCCGCCTGGCCATTTCAACAATGGGGCATCGATCTTGTTGGCCCATTTCCTGACGCGCCAGGCGCAGTAAAATTCATCATTGTGGTGGTCGATTACTTCACCAAATGGGTGGAAACTAAAGCTTTGGCCTCAACCACAGCAATGGTAATCCGCAAATTTATATGGGAACATATCATTTGCAGATTTGGATTACCATTGCGCATTATCTCTGATAATGGCACAAACTTCGCCTCAGAAGATCTTCAAAAATGGTTCAAAGAAATGAAGATCGAGCATAATTTTGCCTCCATCGCGCATCCACAAGCGAACGGTCAGGTAGAAAGTATAAACAAGCAGATCGTCGACGGCATAAAAGCGCGACTTGGGACAGCACGCCGAGGATGGGTCGACGAACTCCCCAGCATCCTATGGGCACATCGAACAATGCCAAAGACTAGCACGGGAGAAACTCCGTTCAGTCTAGTCTATGGGTCTGAAGCCGTAATCCCAGCCGAAATCGGCCTACCATCACCGCGCATGATAGCCATGGAAAAACAGAACAATGAGCACGAACGAAGAATGGATTAAGACCTTCTTGAAGAAAGGCGCGAGAACGCCGCCATCACAGAAGCAAGGTACAAATCCAAACTCGAGAAATATTATAATGCGCGCGTACGCGTATGTACCTTTGTCCTCGGTGATTTCGTCTTACGCGATAATGAAGCGTCAAATGCTGAAAAACCGGGCAAATTAGCACCAAAATGGGAAGGACCATACGTCATCAATGAGGTCCTAGGCAAAGGGGCATATACCCTAAAAAGAATTAACGGGACTCTAGTCCCACGCACCTGGAACGCGCAGCAGCTGCGCAGGTGTTACATATAGGTCAAATCATTCACAAGCAATGTATTTCCTATTTACACTTGTATTACGAGCCTCGCGCTTCATCAATACAAACATTATTTTCATACCTGTTACTGTTTGTTACAAATTGCATGAAATTCTTTTGGTTTGCGCGAAAACAAAATGGTAAACATTGTACACCTCATGAACAGTCTGACAAAAGCGCAACAAAAGCGCATATTCTGACAAACGTTCACACATGAGCACAATACCATCTCTCATTCGCTCTACCTGATCAAAGCAATTAAAACACATGCAACATATTGTAATCCAAACATACAAAAGCAAACCCTACAGGGATAATAGTATACCAAAATATAAACATCATCAAAAGTGTAGCACAAACACTTAACAAGTCCATGACAATGACCTTCAAAAATTGTTCAGTACCATATTTACAAAAAACATTAACAAGGAACGAGAACTAGCCCTAAGGTTAAACACCTAACCAGCATTGGAACCATCATTAACGGCAGGCACCTGCTCACACCGGCGAGCTTTCCGGCGTTGATATACCAGCCGTCATCCTCCTTTCTGGATCATCGGAAAGCGAGCTGTCAAACCATCAGCATCCAGCACAGTACTACCATCATCAGTGACACCTCTGTGCTGAAGAACCTTACAGCCGAAACCAACAGCCACCGGAGAAACAGTTTCGACCGGATTCTTTGCCGTAATAGCAATTAGCGGTGGCGAACAAGAAAGAAGCATGAGACCTTTAGCAGCCTCGTAAACCCTAAAAACATCCAACAAAAGACGAGTATGGTAAGAGCGTTTCATCTTCTTTGCCAAAAATCAACAAGAAAACAAGGTGTTCTGAATATACATATATATAGAAGAATCCAACCTCGAGAAAAGGGAAACCTAATCATCATGATTAACTGTCAGCAAACATCACATCCAAGCAGCGCTACAGGAACCAGGGTCATATCCCCATTAATGAAATCTGACAGAGCGCCATTACGTATCCCAATATAAGAAGACAAACCCTCGCAAATATCAACTATTACTGCCAACTGACATCACTACACGTCAAGGTATGATTACAAAAGAACACAAGTCATAATTTTTCTCAAAAAAAAAAACTCCCCTTTTAGCAAAAATTAAATCTTCCCATAGAAGACTCTCTGTTTTCCACGCCTAAAAGCATTCCCCTCTTATAAGTCCAGTGCTCCACTTACTTGCATAAGTGCAACACTAGACTGGGGGGACTTGAAGGGGTAAGGTCCCAAAAACCTCATAATAAGTACTTGGGACCATACCACAACCTTGCCTTTTAACCCTTTTAACCTTGCGCGGCCGCGCACTGGTCTTGCAAAAGGAAGAAACAGTCAGCAGTCTATAGTCGCGCGCCCAAAGGAAATCATAAATCCTTGCGCCTTCTCCCGTTAGCAAAGGATGAAAATCCTAAAATAAACACTTCCGCTTAAATATCCAGACTTGGATATTATTTACCCAGACTTGGGATTTATTCTTTCAGCTGTTTCCACACAATAAAGTGCCACACCAGATTACAGCAGTAATCTTCTAGAAGAAATACAATCGTGCACCACCAAGACGGTTATAACCGTCTGGACACGTGTCACCATCTCAGGCATCCCTAAAATCACAACGAAAGCATGCAATTGGAGAGTAATCTCCACTTGATCACTTTACACGTGGCAAATCCCCAGCCTTCGATCTAAACCACGATCCGTGTGCTCTCACGTCAGATCAAGGAGCTTGACGGAAGGAAATGTAACCGCTTACGGGGTTAGCATCTTCCGTCAACTTTTCACTAACGGGTTTTCCCACCTAAACGACTCCCGGCTATAAATATGAGAAAAAACCCAGGTATGAATGGAAGTTACACACACTTCTCAAATACATCTTCTTCCCCATTACCCATACTTATTCTCACACCGGAGTCGGGTCAAGGAGAGAACCCTCTTCTCCCCTTGGCGAGGCTAACGGTGCTCTTTTTTGCAGAATCATCGGAGAAGAAGATCAGCTGTACCTGAATCAATCGAGAGGAAACTAACCGATTTATGCGGATTCAAACCCCCTAGATATCTCGGTTCCGGCTATTTATCTAGTGTTTCTTCAGCCCCTCTTTTGAAGGTGACGTTACCCTCAACCCAGTAGTTTGAGTCAACAAGGATACAATCCTAAAGGGTCGGATTATTGAAAGATAACTAATTAAGTTATTAATGCATAATGTGGTAGGCCCCTATTTTGAAGGTGACGATACCCTCGGCTAAGTAGTCTGAGTCAGCAGGGATACAGTCCTAAATAGCCGGGTTAAAGTTTTAATAGTAGCTTACATATGAGGGGATCAAAGAGTTTGGACCCCCGCCATCCAATACCGGTGGGTATCGAAGGAGGTCCTACTAAATTTGACCCAGGTCCTTGTAGGATCTATACACTGAATAAGGCAAGACTCTTACCAAACCATTCCCTTAACCCCCGACCAGGTAGCCAACATACTTCCATATAGACCGTGGAGATATGAATGGTGAAAATCTTTTATTTTATATAGACAGTAAAATAATGCCAAGACACTACGGACAAACGATAAGGAAGAATCACCTTCAACATAAGCAACTAGTTATTAAAGTCATTAATACATAACCAAATAAAAAGTGCGAAAAGATTAAAAATAAAAAGTATTACACTAGACACTTGTCTTCACCAAGTGATGTAAGAGACTTAGGCAAACATGGCCTTTGATTGTCAAGAACTCTTACGATCAATCTTGGATCCCGAGACGACTCACACACTCTATGATGGATGATGGATGATGGTGGTGGATGATGGTGTTGTGGTGGTGGTGGAGTGTGGGTGAAGTGTGAGAGAGGTGGTGTGCCAATGGATGGTTTGCAAATGAGCCAAGCACCCATATTTATAGCATGAACAGCAGCTCGGGCACGGCCCCGTCTCCACCCTCCTTCTCTTTCTTCATTAATTGCAGTTTGTCTGCATTAGTTGACCACGCCCCCGTGTCCGCTGGGCACGACCCCGTGTGCAGAAGCGTATCTGTACTATCAAGATTTCCCCAGATTCTGCGAATCTTAGAGTTGACCACGGCCCCATGTCCGTTGGGCACGCCCCCGTGGTGGGTGATAGAAGCTTCTACAACTTTGTCTTTTCTAGCAGACACTTGGGCATGCCCCCGTGCTCATTGAGCACGGGGCGTGTTCAGCCTTCTGTTCTCTTGGTTTTGCTTGGGAAGATGCTGTCGGGGGTCGGGCATGCCACGTTTATCCCTTTTCTTGTATTTATGTTAGATTTAGCTGCCTTTTTACTTCTTTTGTTCATTTGAGCTCATTTAATCCTGAAAATACAAAAGGAAGACAAAAACACACTTTTTCCAACATTAGTACTAAAAAGGGTTAGTTTTATGCCACATTTGATGTAATTTACATGTTGCATTTTCCACACATCAAATACCCCCACACTTGAATCTTTGCTTGTCCTCAAGCAAAACTCTTTATAATGTGGCTTTACACTCCCAAATGGAATGGGTAGAAGAGAAGGTTTTTGGGCTTGTCATAGAGTGTCGGGATTTCCAAGATTCTTTATTAAGTTTTATTTTTATTTATTTAAAATCCTATTCGTTATGATTTATTTAAAACATTACATAAGATAAATTACTTATTAGGGCATAACATGCCTTTTTTAAAATTCCACTTATATACAAGTTCACATACCTTACGGGGATTACTCAACACTTGGCCGAAGATGTTTTTTTAGTGAATCACTCGAGAGCGGCATGGAATTTACTCCTACCATAAGTTTGCCAAACAATCAATCCTCCTCCTTTTTAACTATACACCTTTGTAAATATCAAGAGGACTTTTTGGGTGAAGGGTTAGGCTTGGGTTAAAAGTAGGTGGTTGGGTCAGTGGTTAGTAAAAGGGCGAAAGGCTTAAAAAGCGTCGGTTTTCGTAAGACTTTTTTGTAACTTTTTAATTTGACGAAGCACTTTTTTCAAACAAAGTTCTTTTTGATAAACTTGTTTGTTTACTTCTTTTTGCTTCATCATCATATTTTTTTTCATAAGGAAGACTTGAGAAAAACCGAGCTTGTTACTAAAACAAAGGGTTAAAAAATAAAAAAAAGGAAAGTTTTGGTGGGTAAAAGGGTGTTTGTTTTGGGTTAAGAAATGAAAAGGTTTAAGCTCAAAGGGGTTAACTAGGGGGATTTTGGGTAGGTGGTAAAAAAAAGAAATATAATGGTGTAGAAATAAAAAGGGTTAGTCCTAATGCCTCCATCATTTACTTACTCGGGTTTAAGTTGGTAAGGACCGGGAATGTATTGTCGTGGCAAGTTCTAGAGTCGTAAGAACCAAGCGGCTATTCACACAAGAAACGAAAAATGAGCAATTAGTTTAAAGATATGTATTTGTATGCTCAATAAAGGCTTAAAACTCACTTTTTGTGGGAATGGGTTTTTATGTGATCAAGTATATATAATCAAATTTTAACTAAACTCGTCATGTCGTTTCATAATTTTCTTATGTTGGTTCTTTTTTATCACGACGCTATTGGTTGTAAATTTGTAAAAATATAACATTTTTAGAACTTGAAACTCCCAAATTAAACCTAGACAAGTAAAGAAATGAAAATTTTTGAAAAAATTTGGGGTGATTTGCGGTTCCAATAGAGTTTTGTGTAAGGCTTGTAATTAGGACTTGCAAGATTCAAGGTTTTAGCATCCCCCCCCCCCACACTTAAATTACACATTGTCCTCAATGTGTCCCAAAAATAAGTTTTTAGGTTGATTGAATGTGTAAAAAGGTGTGAAAAAGCAAAAATTTATATTACTGGGCGTCTGGACACGGCCCCATGGTGTCCGGGCACGGCCCCGTGTTCAGATCGCCAGTAACAAAAATGAGTAAAAAGAAACAGAAGCCTGGGCACGGGGGCGTGTTGGGTGAGCACGGCCCGTGTCCAGTTACCTGAACTGGGCATTTTCTGCAGACGGATGGGCACGGGGGGTGTTGGGTGAGCACGGCCCGTGCTGAACTTGCTGTAATGAAGAAAAATTTGTCGGGTGGCCCTGTTTTTGTGCATGGGGTGCTGGTTCAAGTTTTCCTTGGTATCCTTCACCATCGTGAGTGTGTTTTACCCATTACAACATCATCTAAACACCAATTTAACTAAAACCGTCATTCCATTAAATAGAGAAAATTACATAATAGTCCTAGAGAATTGAAAATAAAGTAGAAAAATAAAAGTTAAGGGTCCTAAATTAGATAGGTCAAGTGATACATAACATCATCCTAAAGAGCTATACTTTTACAATAGGAACCAAAATTCCGGAAATAGTTTTCTGGTATCTAAAAGCTTTGTAGAACTCCGAGCCGAGGGGTGTCCCCTAGATGTTGTTTAGAGCCATTCTTCTATCTCTCTTGGGAGGAAGAAGGCGGCTTCATTCTCCTCAACATCTCGCGGAGGGGGAGTGACACCAACCGGAACCCCTTGTAATATGTCTTGAGGGGGTTCCGGGTGTATGGCGTACCATTCGGCTGGTATGATGACTTTCGGTACCACATTCCATGCCCTTTGGGTGATAATTGGTACCAAAGGAGGAGAGGCGAGAATGTTCAACCTTTGGTGCAAAAGGTTGACCTCTCGAAGGCATCCCTCTAGTCCCACCGTCAAATGATTAATACGGTCGACCAATGCTTCTTCCACCCCCGTCATTTCATCAATGGCCTCTCTTAAGGCGTAAACGTAGTTCACAAGAGAATCTTCAACCGTTGATGACCTCCTCCCTTGTTGGTTGTTCCTGGAGTGCGACGAAGATGTTCCGCTAGTTCAGCTCGCCATTATGAGGAAACGGACCGAAAAGAGTTCAATTTTCACGGAATAGTACCTCGGACACGGCCCCGTGCTCAATGAGCACGTCCTCGTGTTCAGTTGTCTGCAGATTTTTGGGATAAGGAATCTTGGAGTTTTAAATTATTTTCAAGGTTTTCAAAGCATTTTTAAGCAGAAACAACTTAAAACATTGTTGTAGAACTTATTTTTAACAAGATTCCTTGAACAAAAATCTATCAAACATCACCTTAAAGCTTGGAATCATGGTGACTTCAAGCTCTAATGGAGGTATTGAGTGAAAAATTGAAGAAGGTAATAGACAAAAGAGGAAAGGACAAGATGGTTGTTGAGAACCTTCTTTTAGAAAATACCTAGGATGCTATGAGTGAAGATTCCCCCAAATCTCTGTCCCTGGAATGGTCTAAATGTGCAGGATTCTTGGCTGCATTTATAGAAAACGACAGCACGCTGCACACGGCCCCGTGTCGGCTGGACACGGCCCCGTGTGCAGGCAAGGTCCTGACACATGTTGTCCGTATTCTGACAAAAAGTCAGAAAGGAATCTTTTGGTGGACACGGGGCGTGTTGACCTGGACACGGCCCCGTGTCTAGAGGCTGTTTATGAAGTTTCGTCTATTTCTAAGGAACTTATCCAGATCGGGTGGTTCCTTACTGGATGGAACAACCCCAAAGTGCCTAAGATACCTTAATTGCTCTAGATTAAGACCATAATGCAAGAGGTTGTCTGTGAGGGTGATTCCTACGCTAATTGTAGGTGGACAAGTCCAACCCTTTCCTAGACTCTCGTTAAAGAAGGTGTATGCCGAATCGCTCAGGGCTATGTATGCACCGAACGAAGTCGATGGGGAGTCCTTCACGGCATAATCGACACAGGGACGACTATCGCCCAAGTCTTTGCTAGAGTTAGAGGTAATATCGGGAACAACGAAGTTGTTTTTATTCGAATGCGATCCCAACAATTCTTCTTGGGTATCGTCTTGAGATGAATTATTGAAATCCATCTTAAGTTCTTTTAACCAATTAAGAATTAGATCTTCCAATTGAAATAGTTCATCAAGAAGCATTTCTCCTAGAAGGTTCGATTGAGAGCATTCGAGGGAGAGATAGGGATTATTTTTACTTTCGCCCCTCTTAAGGCTACAGGAAAACAATGGGTCTATATAATGGGGCTTATAATTTAGAAAATAACATTCTAAATCTTTATGAGGGCCCCCACATATTTGACACCACGTACCATAAGAGTGCCGAAAGTAAAAAAATATCAGTATCTCTCATGTTTGTGTCAGAAATTACCAATCGTCGGGATCTTACGGTTCTGTTTTCAGTAACTGAAACTTGGGCACGGGGCGTGTTGAGTGGGCACGTCCCCGTGTTCAGCTTACTGTCTGACTTAAAACAGGATTGCCAGTTCCAAAGATTGGCCACGGGGCGTGTTCAGCGGGCATGGCCCGTGCTGAGTTCTGCAGAAGCTGAAAAATTAAGAAAATCCTAAAAAAACAGAAAAATTAGAAAAAATGATTAGGCCGTTCATTCCTAAATTTCTTAAAATCCTTGTGTCCCCGGCAACGGCGCCAAAAACTTGATGTGCGTTAGGTGTGATAGGTTTTTAATGTATAATTTAAACCCTTTTACACTTTTTAGCCAAGTTTTAAATTTATAAAACACGATATTTACTAACACTTAAACACACATATGGGCAAGTGCACCCATCATGAGCGTAGTATAGTGTTGGTAAGATACCGAGGTCGTCCAAGGACACAAGAGTTTTTGGTACCGGTTTGTCCTCAACGTCTAATCAAATCAAAAGTTAGAAAAAGGTTGTTAAACAAGAAAAATAAAATTAACTAAAATGCTGAAAAATAAAATAAAATAAAAACAGATAGACAAGATGAATCACTTGGATCCGACTCGTGTGTAGTGTAACCTTTGATTATTTCCGCACTTTTGCACTTTTTAATAGATTATCTTAGTTATTGTAGTAGGCCCCTCTTTTGAGGGTGACGTTACCCTCAACCCAGTAGTTTGAGTCAGCAAGGATACAATCCTAAAGGGTCGGATTATTGAAAGATAATTAATTAAGTTATTAATGCATAATGTGGTAGGCCCCTCTTTTGAAGGTGACATTACCCTCGGCTAAGTAGTCTGAGTCAGCAGTGATACAATCCTAAATAGTCTGGTTAAAGTTTTAATAGTAGCTTACATATGAGGGGATCAAAGAGTTTGGACCCCCGCCATCCAATACCGGTGGGTATCGAAGGAGGTCCTACTAAATTTGACCCAGGTCCTTGCAGGATCTATACACTGAACAAGGCAAGACTCTTACCAAACCGTTCCCTTAACCCCCGACCAGGTAGCCAACATGCCTCCATATAGACCGTGGAGATATGAATGGTGAAAATCTTTTATTTTATGTAGACAGTAAAATAATGCCAAGACACCACGGACAAACGATAAGGAAGAATCACCTTCAACATAAGAAACTAGTTATTAAAGTCATTAATACATAACCAAATAAAAAGTGCGAAATGAATAAAAATAAAAAGTATTACACTAGACACTTGTCTTCACCAAGTGATGTAAGAGACTTAGGCAAACATGGCCTTTGATTATCAAGAACTCTTACGATCAATCTTGGATCCCGAGACGACTCACACACTCTATGATGGATGATGGATGATGGTGGTGGATGATGGTGTTGTGGTGGTGGTGGAGTGTGGGTGAAGTGTGAGAGAGGTGGTGTGCCAAGGGATGGTTTGCAAATGAGCCAAGCACCCCTATTTATAGCCTGACCAGCAGCTCGGGCACGGCCCCGTGTCTATTGGGCACGGCCCCGTGTCCACCCTCCTTCTCTTTCTTCATTAATTGCAGTTTGTCTGCATTAGTTGACCACGCCCCCGTGTTAGCTGGGCACGACCCCGTGTGCAGAAGCGTATTTGTACTATCAAGATTTCCCCAGATTCTGCGAATCTTAGAGTTGACCACGGCCCCGTGTCCGCTGGACACGCCCCCGTGGTGGGTGATAGAAGCTTCTACAACTTTGTCTTTTCTGCAGACACTTGGGCATGCCCCTGTGCTCATTGAGCACGGGGCGTGTTCAGCCTTCTGTTCTCTTGTTTTTGCTTGGGAAGATGCTGTCGGTGGTTGGGCATGCTACGTTTATCCCTTTTCTTGTATTTATGTTAGATTTAGCTGCCTTTTTGCTTCTTTTGTTCATTTGAGCTCATTTAATCCTGAAAATACAAAAGGAAGACAAAAACACACTTTTTCCAACATTAGTACTAAAAAGGGTTAGTTTTATGCCACATTTGATGTAATTTACATGTTGCATTTTGCACACATCAGAGAGATAGATATGCCTTTGTTCTCCCGTTTGATGCTTATACCAAGGATCACTTCCGCCTCCCCCATGTCTTTCATATCAAAACAAGATGAAAAAAATTTCTTTGTTTTATCAACTTGATCCTGGTCAGTACCGAAGATCAACATGTCATCTACATATAGACAAATTATGAATCCTTTCGTAGAATCATCAAATTTTCTATATACACACCTATCTACTTGGTTTAATACAAAACCATTAGACAAAACCACATCATTAAACTTTTGATGACACTGTTTTGGTGCTTGCTTTAAGCCATATAATGACTTAACTAGCTTACACACCTTATGCTCATTGCTAGGCATAACAAAACCCTCTGGTTGTTTCATATATATCTCCTCATTCAAATCACCATTCAGGAAAGCGGTTTTCACATCCATTTGGTGAATCACAAGATTGTGTATTGCAGCTAAGACAACCAACAATATAATAGTAGATATTCTTGCTACAGGAGCATATGAATCAAAGTAGTCAATTCCTTCCTTTTATTTAAAGCCTTGGATAACCAATCGGACTTTAAACTTATCAATTGAGCCATGTACTTTCATTTTCTTTTTGAAGATCCATTTACAACCAAGTAGTTTACACCCAGGGGCTAGATCAGACAGTTTCCAAGTGTTATTCTGCATAATAGAGTCCATCTCATCATTTATAGCTTCTTTCCAGAAAGCTACATCCCGAGATGGCATGGCTTCATTATAAGTTTTTGGATCCTCATCAATATTGAAACAATATTGATATTGAATTTTAATTTTATCTCTAGATCCTTGAACCAAATATAGCTGAAAATCATCACCAAATGATTTAGCTTTTCTTGCTCTACCACTCCTCCAAGGTGATCAGCCACGTGAGAGTTACTAGAGCTTGGAACCATGTCTCTAGGCCTAGGTATTGAAGAGAATCTATTCTCATCATACTCTACAGTTCTTGCCTCAATTACCGTATGCACTGATGTATGCAAAATGCAACATATAAATTACATCAAATGAGACATAAAACTAACCCTTTTTAGTACTAATGTTGGAAGAAGCGCGTTTCTTTCTTCCTTTTGAATTTACAGGACTAAACAATCTTAATAGAACAAAAGGAACAAATAAGTAGCCAAAACCAACATAAATAAAAGAAGAATGAATAAAGTGACATGACCGACCCCTCGGCAGCATCTCCCAAAGCAAAAACAAGAAACAACACCTGACCATGGGGCCGTGCCCAGCTAAGCATGGGGCGTGGTCAGGACCCTGCACAACAAGACAAACCTGCAGAAGCTTCTACGCCCACCACGGGGCGTGGTCAACTCTAAGATTTGCAGAATCTTGCTAGTACAGAAAAGAGTTGACCACGGGGCCGTGCCCAGAAGACACGGGGTCGTGTGGGGCCCTCTGCTGACAATTGCAATTAATGAAGGAAGAGAAGATGATGGCCACGGGCCGTGTTGGCTGGACACGGGGCCGCGGCCAGGGCTCTGTTCTAGCTATAAATAGGGGTGCTTGGTTCACTTCAAAGGCATCCCTTGGAAAACCAATTCTCTCCCACTTTGCCATCACTCCACCACCACTACAACACCAACACCTACCACCATCATCCATCATCCATCTTTAGAGTGTGTAGTAGTCTCGGGATCCAAGATTGATCATAAGAGTTTTTGTAAGTCAAAGGCCATATTTGGCTAATCTCTTACATCACTTGGTGAAGATAAGTCTTTAATGTATTACTTTTGATTTTTAATCTTTTGGCACTTTTTAATTGGGTTTGTATTAATGACTTTAATAACTAGTTTCTTATGTTGAAAGTGAATTTTTCTTACTATTTCTTCATGATGTCTTTGATTTGCTTATTCGTGTCTTTACAGTCTATATAAAGCGCGTTAACTACCTGGAATGGGGGTTAGGAGGGTGGTTTGGTAAAGTTTTTGTCTCGTTCAGTGTATAGATACTGCGAGGACTTGGTTCAAGCTTACTAGGACCTCCTTCAATGCCCAACGGTATTGGATGGTGGGGGTGCGAATAGCTTGAACCCCTCATATGTAAACTACTATTAATACTCTAAACCGGCTTCTTGGGATTGTATCCTTGTTGACTCAAACCACTTAGCCGAGGGTAACGTCACCTTCAAAATAGGGACCTACCACTTTTCGCATTAATAACTAACTTAATGTCACATCCCCCATCCCCTATCGGTCCCGGGAACAGGCGGTCGCGAGACCAGTTTTGGTGGTATCGTGTCACACCCTGATATTTCCACGTATTACCGGTGGGCCCGGTGGGGAGTATCGTGACGTAGTTGATATCATCATAGTCAAACAACACAATTTAAATGCACAGCAGAAGCAAAAGATGAATCACATTACAAACCGAATAAAAAGTAATATCAAAGTATTACAAACGAACTGTAAAGGATCCACAGGCGGATCAAAAGATAGAAAGATCATCGTTCAACAGACTCTAACATCTTAAGCTTGCAAGACTTTTTAGTGATGCTAGGAGTAGCCAGCCTATTCCGTTTAGTACCTGCACTTAGCCTTTTTGGGAAAATACGTCAGTTTACACTGGTAAATACAATTAACCGACTCATTTTGAAAAGAGTTTAAAAAAAATTGATTTGAATGCACAAGGCACAAAATATCTTTTATAACTTGGGATAATTATTTAAAAATAATCTTGTATACAGTTTTACTTATTTGTCGTCCGTCAGGGCCGGTTAGAAGAGCCGGACAGGATTAACTGACACGCCACATGCATAATGCCCACAAGGTTAATTCCTTAAAGTGGGTTACCAATTTTTACATATGCAGCTGTCAGGTGTAAGCCTACACCCCGTACTTAAGTCGTGGCCATTTCAATGAATGATGCCAAGGATATCCGGGACATGGTCATTAACCCCCCAAGGGCCATATACCAAATAAAACAGATTAAAACGGGTTATGTATATATATTAATCACAACCGATTTAAACAACTACATACCCGACCAAGCGGTATTATTATAATATCCTATCCCAAGCCCGTATAGGGAAAATAAGTTAAAATTATTTACCTGAGCAAGTATATATCACAAACAGCGAGTGCAAGTAGCTTTTACCGGGCTCCTAATCTGGAACGAAGGTTTTAATAACCTATTAGATTCCTAACGGGTCTTAATTAAGTCTAAACTTAGACCGGTTAGTTTTGTGACAACCCACAAAATCCCATGTATTCCGTACAAATTATTAATGATAATTAAAGTGTCTGACGACTGTGTGGAATTACTTAACTGCTTTCTGATATCTGTGTTATGCTTACACGTATTTGTTAATATGCTAAGGAATATGCTAAGGAATATGCTAAGGAATATGCTAAGGAATATGCTAGGAATATGCTAGGAATATGCTAGGAATATGCTAGGAATATGCTAGGAATATGCTTGGAATATGCTAGGAATATGCTATATGGAAGATCTTATAAATACCACCATTCCACCAAGCTCTCTCTTCTCTCCCTCTCCTTTCCCTTGTTCGGCAGCCACCTTCCACCATACTACCACCATCATCAAGCTCTTTTTCAATCATTCCTCATACATACAAAGGTGTAAGAGGTCCAACAACGAAGCTCGGTGCTCTCGGAAGTGGAAGGACCTCCTCCATTCGCTATTAACCACCACATTTCTTCACTCGAACTTCCCTAGCCTTGAGCTAGTGGTAAGAACTTAGATCCGTTCATTCTTTATGTTATTTTAGTGGTTAATAGATGTTAGAATGATAAAAAGTTAAGAAACTTTAAAGCTCATGAACAAGTCTTGAACATAATGTGTTAAGGTGTGGATAAAGAGAAGTTATGTGTGTAAATCATGTAGATCTTGTGTTATTATGATTATTGGTTGATTATTTGATGATTTGCTTATTAATATTAATATGTGATGTTGTTGCGGTCACTAAACTTGTTAACGGAATCATTCGAACACGATTTAGAAGGATAAACATTGAAAATCAGAATCTGTCCTGGTTTTACAGCCAACTTCAGTTGGCTGTAAACGGGTCATAAACTTAACGAAAAACCGATATTTTGAATCTAAAATATGTCATTATAAAATACGGTTCTAATGGCACCGGAATCGTAATTTTTGGACTCCGTTTACTATTTTTAAAGTGTTAATTTGTAACAGCAACTTAAGCTGAATTTTGACAGCAATAAATGGGTGTCGTACTTTCAGTCATAACCTGAGTTTTGTGATGAATCGGACCATGAAAATTTTACTGTAGATGACAACTGAATTATTTGTAATTACCCCACTGGAATTTCTCAAATCGGACTTACGGTGAATTTTTAATAAATTGTTTCGTGGGCTGTGGTCAGAAATACATAAATCTGAGTTCAGTCCCGAATATGAAATTTTTATAAAATATTGGTAATGAACCGGACCCCGATATTTTTACACAATAAAATATGGAATGTTTATGACATCCTATAAAAATTTGGGAATTTTTGGAATAATCTAACTATTTTATTTAAATGTCCGAAAACAGCCGGTTTTGAGTATTAATGCTGAATTGACATAAGTTGTGACTTGCGTGTCTAAATGTCGAGTATGCTATCTGTGAATGATTTAACATGTTATATATGTTATGTGCATTATCGTATGTTTGATTGTGAGTGGGGAATGGACGGGAAACTTAGATGGGCATAAACCGTTACAGTGATGCATGTTGTGTGATAGATACGTGTAGGAACTTTGTGTTCTATTTGAAAGCCACTAAATGACTAACTGGTAAATCATACTAGGACGTGATTGACCGACCTTGACTGTTAGCTATATTGAGAATCTAACCGAGCAAACCGAGGTGAGTTCACACACTTTCTACAAGGCATGGGATTCCCGGTGGTTTGGGAATGGGTTAAGAAATTAAAAATTGGAATCTACATATCCTCCTTGGGTAGGATATGTACGGCCATCCTCCATAGATAGGATGCCATTATTAATCCTACGAATTCTCCTGGTGCAGAATACGTACGTTGTGGTCCTCCTGGTGCAGGACAACAACCTTAAAACTAACTAGACAAAACTCTATCATGAAGTCCCTCAATTTATATCGACTTAATCGCCGAGGCCAATGGCGAGCGGGTCATTAGTTAATAGCGCTATTAGGTTTAACAAACCTCACACCATGCCAGTCGGACGGGCGTGTACTAATGGACTATGGCAGATTGTCAGTGATGATAGACACTGATATAGGGCACAACTTATTTGCGTAGCAGTCGATATCATACTGTCTGGTAGTTCAAACGGGGAAAACCCCCACTGATCATGGTTATGGATTGGGTAAAGAAAAAGGGAAATGGTTAAACATACTTTCAACTACGGGTTAACCCCCACGGCAAATAAGCCAACGAAAGTCAAACCACGTTTTTCAGAAACAACTTAAAACTAAACAACCAAACGTGAACTCACTCAACTTTGTTGTTGACTAGTTGTTACATGCCTTACAGGTCGCTAGATGCTTTTGGGAGCTTACACGAGGAGAAGGTTGTTGTGGAATATGGGTTGTTATATCCTATACTTAATAATTGAACTTTATAAACCTATGGAACTTATGTTTGAACTCTAACTTATAAACTATGGACTTATGCTTTTGGATTTACTTATATGCTTCCGCTGTTATCTTAAAAATTGGTTACCTTCTTTAGGTCACCAATCGTATTATAGTTGGTTTCATTTTCTTAATTGTGTTGTTCAATATGATTGGTGGCTCGATCCTGGTCACGTCACGCCTCCAAGCGGTGGTACTCCGCATGGTGGATTTTGGGGGTGTGACAGATTGGTATCAGAGCCATTGGTTATAGTGAACTTGGTTTTAAAAAGGGAAATGTTTTTGATAAAACCAGACTATAACCGGTACAGTGCTCAACGATCCACAACGACGCTTCGCTCCACGTGCAAGACTCGACACCATAAGTGGTATGATTTATGTTATATTGTTGGTTAGATAGTTGTCACTGTCCATTAGATAACGTGATACTTGCTATTTGAACCTTGTGTGCTTACTCTTTTCTGTCACTCCACACTTACGCACTTGCGACACCTTTCTTACGTGTGTCCCTTCGACGTGAAGATCATGAGTGGACGTCTCGACATGACCTAGGGTCAGCTGACGACCTTGATCAACGAACGGATTGCTGAAGCCTTAGCAACCCAAACAGGGAGCCAACCCATGCACCCTCAAATACGCATGGGCACCTTCAAGGCGTTCCTAGAATGCAAACCTCCCACTTTCGACGGCACTGAAGGGACAATCGGCCTTCTACATTGGATCCAGAGAATCGAATATACATTCGAAGAGAGTGAAAGCCCTGCCAGCAAACGAGTAGAGTACGCTACTGGCATGTTGCAAGGGAAAGCGTATTCTTGGTGGAACGCACAAGTTCAGATGCTCGGGTTGGCAGACGCGAATGCCATCCTCTGGAACGACTTCAAGGATTGGGTTAAGGAAGAGTTCTGCCACCTGGATGACATTCTGAAACTTGAGATAGAATATTATGGTTTGAAGATGGAAGGATCAGAGATTGAGGCATATACAAAGAGGTCCAACGACTTGGCAGCCTTATGCCCTAACATGTCACAACCCATATCTAGGCGAATCAAGCTATACCTCAGAGGCTTAGTCCCGGAAATCCAAGGGTCTGTAAGTGCGGCCAACCTTCCCACAATCCAGCAAGTCATTCGTTTGGCACACCAGCTCACCAATCAGGCGGTGGGAGAGGGCAAGCTGCCCAAGCGTATTAACGCTACTACTACTGATGCTCCCAGCAATGACAAGCCAAGTGGGATGCAAATTTGGGCAGGGGTTCCACTCCAGATCGGTCTCAGTCCCAGCGGCAAAAGACAGATGAGCACAGGAGCCCCAGTCAGCAGTTTTCTGGAAATCAAGGTCAGGGTGGATACGGGGGAAATCACCCTAAGTGCAAACGATGTAGTTTGCACCACAGCTGGCCGTGCAACAAGGACCATTGTCAGAGATGTAACAAGTTTGGACACGAAGCCAAAGATTGCCGGAGAACGCGTCCTGCAAATCAGAATCGTCAACAACAACAAGCTCCACAGAATCACCAGCAGCAGCAACAACAGGGCAATAGGGGATGCTTTCAGTGTGGCGCTGAAGGCCACTTTAAGAGAAACTGCCCCCAACTGAACCGGAATCAGAACAGCAACAACCACGGAAACGGGAACAACACTGGAGGCAACAATGGAGGCAATAACGGGGGTAACAATAATGGCAACGGAGCAGGGGGTCATGTGTTCGTAATTGGTCAAGGTGATGCAAGGAACGATCCCAACGTTGTGATGGGTAAGTTTCTTCTGGACGACTTCTTTGTTACTGCTTTATTTGATTCGGGTGCCGATACTAGTTATGTGTCCTTAAAAGTTAGCCAAATGCTTAAGCGCACTCCAACACTTCTGAACACCAAACACACGGTAGAACTAGCTAACGGTAAAAGTCTTGAAGCCACACACATAGATAAAGGTTGTAACCTCGTCTTGGCTGGTCAGACTTTCTCTATCGATCTTATTCCTATCACACTGGGTAGTTTTGACGTCGTTATTGGGATGGATTGGCTATCTCATCATCAAGCGGAGATTGTTTGCAAGGAGAAAATCGTCCGCATTCCTCATCCTGGTAAAGAACCTCTAGTGATTCAGGGCGATAAGAGTGGTGCTGTTGTAGGCATTATCTCTTTCCTTAAGGCCCAGAAGTGTCTACGAAAGGGCCACACTGCCATTCTAGCGCTCGTTACTGACACATCAACAGAAGAGAAGAGAATTGAAGACATCCCTATTGTGCGCGATTTTCCCGAGGTATTTCCTGAGGAATTACCTGGTCTTCCGCCTCATCGGCAAGTTGAGTTTCAAATCGAGCTAGCTCCTAGAGCAGCACCAGTAGCTCGAGCACCATATCGTCTAGCTCCATCAGAACTCGAAGAACTGTCTACACAACTACAAGAACTCTTGGAAAAGGGTTTCATACGTCCTAGCTCTTCGCCCTGGGGAGCTCCAGTCTTGTTCGTTAAGAAGAAGGATGGTACTTTCAGAATGTGTATTGACTACCGCGAACTTAGCAAGGTTACTGTGAAGAATCGTTATCCTCTTCCACATATTGACGACTTGTTCAACCATTTGCAGGGGTCGAGCTATTACTCTAAGATTGACTTGAGATCGGGATACCATCAGCTGAGAGTCCGAGATGAGGACGTCTCCAAAACGGCATTCAGAACTCGCTACGGCCATTACGAGTTTCTGGTTATGCCATTCGGGCTGACAAATGCACCAGCGGTCTTCATGGATCTCATGAACCGAGTGTGCAAGCCTTACCTGGATAAGTTCGTTATTGTGTTCATTGACGATATCCTGATCTATTCTAAGAGTCAGGAGGAACACGAGCAGCATCTACGACTTATGCTGGAACTTCTTCGAAAAGAGCAGTTGTATGCCAAGTTTTCGAAATGTGACTTCTGGCTTCGCGAAGTCCACTTTCTAGGCCATGTGGTAAACAAGGATGGAATTCATGTGGATCCATCTAAGGTTGAATCAATCAAGAACTGGCCTGCACCCCGCACACCAACAGAAATCCGCCAATTCTTGGGTTTGGCCGGATATTACAGAAGGTTTATAAAAGATTTCTCCAAGATTGCGCAACCTCTCACTTCACTGACTCAGAAGGGTGTCATCTATCGTTGGGGTGATGCACAGGAGTCTGCATTTCAGCACTTGAAGGATAGACTTTGTAGCGCGCCTATCCTCTCATTGCCTGAGGGCACAGACGACTTTGTGGTTTACTGCGATGCTTCCATCCAAGGACTTGGTTGCGTATTGATGCAATGTGAGGTCATTGCCTACGCATCGCGCCAACTTAAGGTTCACGAAAGGAACTACACTACGCACGACTTGGAATTGGGAGCAGTTGTTTTCGCGCTTAAGATATGGAGACATTACCTGTACGGTACTAAGTGCACCATTTACACCGATCACAGGAGTCTCGAGCATATCTTCAAGAAAAAGGAGTTAAATATGCGACAACGCCGATGGGTTGAGCTCTTGAACGACTATGAATGCGCAATCAAGTATCACCCGGGCAAAGCCAATGTTGTGGCCGACGCCCTCAGTCGAAAGGATACTATACCCAGGCGTGTACGTGCTCTACAGCTTACTATCCAATCCAACCTCCCCTCTCAGATTCGTGATGCTCAAGTTGAAGCATTGAAGGCAGAAAACATCAGGGCTGAATCCTTACGAGGATCGAGGCAGCGGCTAGAACAAAAGGAAAACGGCGCTTACTATGTAACGGGGCGCATCTGGGTTCCATTTTATGGCAACTTACGCGAGCTTGTGATGGATGAAGCACATACGTCTCGTTATTCGGTACACCCTGGTTCGGACAAAGTGTACCACGACTTAAAGACCACATACTGGTGGCCTGGCATGAAAGCCCACATAGCAACCTACGTCAGCAAGTGCTTGACTTGTGCAAGAGTCAAGTCTGAATATCAGAAACCATCAGGCCTACTTCAACAACCGGAGATCCCAAAATGGAAATGGGAGCAAATTTCCATGGATTTTGTTACCGGCCTGCCCAGATCTCAACGCGGAAACGATACCATTTGGGTGATCGTAGATCGACTGACCAAGTCTGCACATTTTCTGGCTATCAAAGAAACGGATAAGTTTTCTACTCTTACAGACATTTATCTAAAGGAAGTAGTGTCAAGGCACGGAGTGCCAACCTCTATTATATCTGATCATGACGCACGTTTTACTTCTGAACTGTGGCAAGCGATGCACAAGTCCTTTGGCTCACGTTTAGATATGAGCACCGCTTATCACCCACAGACGGATGGGCAATCTGAACGCACCATCCAAACCTTGGAAGACATGCTTAGGGCATGTGTAATCGACTTCGGCAATGGCTGGGAAAAACACCTCCCGTTAGTGGAGTTTTCATATAACAACAGCTACCACACCAGCATCCAAGCCGCTCCATTCGAGGCATTGTACGGACGCAAATGCCGATCACCTCTCTGTTGGGCAGAAGTTGGCGATAGCCAAATCACTGGCCCTGAACTTGTGGTAGATACCACCGAGAGAATTGCTCAGATACGACAGCGAATAGCGGCAGCTCGTGACCGTCAGAAAAGCTATGCTGATAAGGGAAGAAAACCACTCGAGCTCCAGGTTGGGGATCGAGTGCTACTCAAAGTCTCACCTTGGAAAGGTGTAGTCCGCTTTGGAAAACGAGGCAAACTCAATCCGCGTTATGTTGGACCATTTGAAGTCATTGAGAAAATTGGCAAAGTCGCCTACAGGTTGAATCTACCTGAAGAACTCAGCGGAGTTCACAATGTTTTCCACGTGTCAAATCTGAAGAAGTGTCTGTCAGATGAAACCCTCATAGTTCCTCTTAAGGAACTCACTATCGACGACCAACTGCGATTCGTCGAGGAACCAGTAGAGATTACGGATCGAGATGTTAAGATCCTCAAGCATACCAGGATACCTCTGGTCCGAGTTCGTTGGAATGCTAGTCGTGGCCCAGAGTATACATGGGAACGAAAAGACCAAATGAAACTCAAGTATCCCCAACTGTTTAAGAAAAACGCAACCACTACTGAGGCTGAAGCTACTGCAGAATTTCGGGACGAAATTCCAAATCAACGGGGGGATGATGTGACACCCCAGGAAAATCTGGAAAACAACGCAACTTAACTAGACTCCTCAGTAACCACGCGCTAAATTTCGGGACGAAATTCTCTTAACAGGGGGAGAATGTGACAACCCACAAAATCCCATGTATTCCGTACAAATTATTAATGATAATTAAAGTGTCTGACGACTGTGTGGAATTACTTAACTGCTTTCTGATATCTGTGTTATGCTTACACGTATTTGTTAATATGCTAAGGAATATGCTAAGGAATATGCTAAGGAATATGCTAAGGAATATGCTAGGAATATGCTAGGAATATGCTAGGAATATGCTAGGAATATGCTAGGAATATGCTTGGAATATGCTAGGAATATGCTATATGGAAGATCTTATAAATACCACCATTCCACCAAGCTCTCTCTTCTCTCCCTCTCCTTTCCCTTGTTCGGCAGCCACCTTCCACCATACTACCACCATCATCAAGCTCTTTTTCAATCATTCCTCATACATACAAAGGTGTAAGAGGTCCAACAACGAAGCTCGGTGCTCTCGGAAGTGGAAGGACCTCCTCCATTCGCTATTAACCACCACATTTCTTCACTCGAACTTCCCTAGCCTTGAGCTAGTGGTAAGAACTTAGATCCGTTCATTCTTTATGTTATTTTAGTGGTTAATAGATGTTAGAATGATAAAAAGTTAAGAAACTTTAAAGCTCATGAACAAGTCTTGAACATAATGTGTTAAGGTGTGGATAAAGAGAAGTTATGTGTGTAAATCATGTAGATCTTGTGTTATTATGATTATTGGTTGATTATTTGATGATTTGCTTATTAATATTAATATGTGATGTTGTTGCGGTCACTAAACTTGTTAACGGAATCATTCGAACACGATTTAGAAGGATAAACATTGAAAATCAGAATCTGTCCTGGTTTTACAGCCAACTTCAGTTGGCTGTAAACGGGTCATAAACTTAACGAAAAACCGATATTTTGAATCTAAAATATGTCATTATAAAATACGGTTCTAATGGCACCGGAATCGTAATTTTTGGACTCCGTTTACTATTTTTAAAGTGTTAATTTGTAACAGCAACTTAAGCTGAATTTTGACAGCAATAAATGGGTGTCGTACTTTCAGTCATAACCTGAGTTTTGTGATGAATCGGACCATGAAAATTTTACTGTAGATGACAACTGAAGTATTTGTAATTACCCCACTGGAATTTCTCAAATCGGACTTACGGTGAATTTTTAATAAATTGTTTCGTGGGCTGTGGTCAGAAATACATAAATCTGAGTTCAGTCCCGAATATGAAATTTTTATAAAATATTGGTAATGAACCGGACCCCGATATTTTTACACAATAAAATATGGAATGTTTATGACATCCTATAAAAATTTGGGAATTTTTGGAATAATCTAACTATTTTATTTAAATGTCCGAAAACAGCCGGTTTTGAGTATTAATGCTGAATTGACATAAGTTGTGACTTGCGTGTCTAAATGTCGAGTATGCTATCTGTGAATGATTTAACATGTTATATATGTTATGTGCATTATCGTATGTTTGATTGTGAGTGGGGAATGGACGGGAAACTTAGATGGGCATAAACCGTTACAGTGATGCATGTTGTGTGATAGATACGTGTAGGAACTTTGTGTTCTATTTGAAAGCCACTAAATAACTAACTGGTAAATCATACTAGGACGTGATTGACCGACCTTGACTGTTAGCTATATTGAGAATCTAACCGAGCAAACCGAGGTGAGTTCACACACTTTCTACAAGGCATGGGATTCCCGGTGGTTTGGGAATGGGTTAAGAAATTAAAAATTGGAATCTACATATCCTCCTTGGGTAGGATATGTACGGCCATCCTCCATAGATAGGATGCCATTATTAATCCTACGAATTCTCCTGGTGCAGAATACGTACGTTGTGGTCCTCTTGGTGTAGGACAACAACCTTAAAACTAACTAGACAAAACTCTATCATGAAGTCCCTCAATTTATATCGACTTAATCGCCGAGGCCAATGGCGAGCGGGTCATTAGTTAATAGCGCTATTAGGTTTAACAAACCTCACACCGTGCCAGTCGGACGGGCGTGTACTAATGGACTATGGCAGATTGTCAGTGATGATAGACACTGATATAGGGCACAACTTATTTGCGTAGCAGTCGATATCATACTGTCTAGTAGTTCAAACGGGGAAAACCCCCACTGATCATGGTTATGGATTGGGTAAAGAAAAAGGGAAATGGTTAAACATACTTTCAACTACGGGTTAAGCCCCACGGCAAATAAGCCAACGAAAGTCAAACCACGTTTTTCAGAAACAACTTAAAACTAAACAACCAAACGTGAACTCACTCAACTTTGTTGTTGACTAGTTGTTACATGCCTTACAGGTCGCTAGATGCTTTTGGGAGCTTGCACGAGGAGAAGGTTGTTGTGGAATATGGGTTGTTATATCCCATACTTAATAATTGAACTTTATAAACCTATGGAACTTATGTTTGAACTCTAACTTATAAACTATGGACTTATGCTTTTGGATTTACTTATATGCTTCCGCTGTTATCTTAAAAATTGGTTACCTTCTTTAGGTCACCAATCGTATTATAGTTGGTTTCATTTTCTTAATTGTGTTGTTCAATATGATTGGTGGCTCGATCCTGGTCACGTCACGCCTCCAAGCGGTGGTACTCCGCATGGTGGATTTTGGGGGTGTGACAGATTGGTATCAGAGCCATTGGTTATAGTGAACTTGGTTTTAAAAAGGGAAATGTTTTTGATAAAACCAGACTATAACCGGTACAGTGCTCAACGATCCACAACGACGCTTCGCTCCACGTGCAAGACTCGACACCATAAGTGGTATGATTTATGTTATATTGTTGGTTAGATAGTTGTCACTGTCCATTAGATAACGTGATACTTGCTATTTGAACCTTGTGTGCTTACTCTTTTCTGTCACTCCACACTTACGCACTTGCGACACCTTTCTTACGTGTGTCCCTTCGACGTGAAGATCATGAGTGGACGTCTCGACATGACCTAGGGTCAGCTGACGACCTTGATCAACGAACGGATTGCTGAAGCCTTAGCAACCCAAACAGGGAGCCAACCCATGCACCCTCAAATACGCATGGGCACCTTCAAGGCGTTCCTAGAATGCAAACCTCCCACTTTCGACGGCACTGAAGGGACAATCGGCCTTCTACATTGGATCCAGAGAATCGAATATACATTCGAAGAGAGTGAAAGCCCTGCCAGCAAACGAGTAGAGTACGCTACTGGCATGTTGCAAGGGAAAGCGTATTCTTGGTGGAACGCACAAGTTCAGATGCTCGGGTTGGCAGACGCGAATGCCATCCTCTGGAACGACTTCAAGGATTGGGTTAAGGAAGAGTTCTGCCACCTGGATGACATTCTGAAACTTGAGATAGAATATTATGGTTTGAAGATGGAAGGATCAGAGATTGAGGCATATACAAAGAGGTCCAACGACTTGGCAGCCTTATGCCCTAACATGCCACAACCCATATCTAGGCGAATCAAGCTATACCTCAGAGGCTTAGTCCCGGAAATCCAAGGGTCTGTAAGTGCGGCCAACCTTCCCACAATCCAGCAAGTCATTCGTTTGGCACACCAGCTCACCAATCAGGCGGTGGGAGAGGGCAAGCTGCCCAAGCGTATTAACG
Organism: Helianthus tuberosus; assembly: GCA_030545235.1. Classification (NCBI taxonomy): domain Eukaryota; kingdom Viridiplantae; phylum Streptophyta; class Magnoliopsida; order Asterales; family Asteraceae; genus Helianthus; species Helianthus tuberosus. The sequence continues at coordinate 127,672,224 of CM060416.1, forward strand.
CTACTACTACTGATGCTCCCAGCAATGACAAGCGCAAGTGGGATGCAAATTTGGGCAGGGGTTCCACTCCAGATCGGTCTCAGTCCCTGCGGCAAAAGACAGATGAGCACAGGAGCCCCAGTCAGCAGTTTTCTGGAAATCAAGGTCAGGGTGGATACGAGGGAAATCACCCTAAGTGCAAACGATGTAGTTATAACCCAATTTATAGGCCAAAAGGGCAAAACCCAATTTGGTGTTAAAATATTATGTAAAACTCAATTTATAGGCCAAAAGGGCAAAACCGACAATTACCGAATCAAAGCTATAACCCTATGTTATGCTCAGCCTAAAAATAAATAAAAATCTTTAAAAATCCCAAAATATTATTTTACATCAGTAGGTAAAAAGTTTGGTATCAAAAATTGGGTTTATATAGGCTTTATGCTAATTATGCCGTTTGATTAATAAAAAGCTTTCTAATTACGCTATTGAGCATAACTCTTAATCTAGACCTCAAACTGATGTGTAAATTTAGGGAAATGTTTATAAATCAGTAATAAGGATTATTGTCCTCTCACATTTTCAAAATTCTTGTTTTAAGGTCAAAAGGGCATATTGGTCAACATTTAGGCATATAACGGAAACATGCATATGAATCGGATAATTAATGAACCAAGTTGTATAATCACAGAGGGTTATACTAACATGTAACCTGGTCCTAATAAAGCTCTAAGGAATTTCTAAAATATGCTCTAATGGGTCAGAACTTAAAGTCAAAGCAAAAGTTCACTTATGCGACTTTCGGTTCCGAACCGAGCTTTTACTGATAATTGTCGGGTTGAACATGCTTAGACATGTTCTTACATTAATTACCAAGTTATACAAGTGATAAAACAGGTTTCATAGCTTCTACATCGTTAATTATGTGTTTATGCGAAAAATAGCTTTCTGTTGACTTTTTATAATCAAGTTTGACCCGACAATTGACCTAGTTATAGTGGGAATCAGGAGGTGCCCTTTTAAGGGTTTATTACTCACATAATTACCAACTCAAAGGTACTTTCAATTCGAGAATTGACTGGACCATTAGTGATTAATCACTAAGTCAAACCTTAATTACGATGGTTTGACTTTGGGCCATTAAACTAATTAAAACTGAATTACAGAAGCTAAGATGACTTACAATGGTCCTTAGCACGAGATTGGAACAGAGGAAAGGCTTCTTAATTGCCAAGAATGCTCTAGAGAGTTAGAACAAGCAAATGTGAAAGTGTGAGTTCACAAAGTTGCAACAAAGGGCTCTATATATAGCGATGGAGGATTAAGGAGATGGATACAGGTGTTAAGGCAACTCTAGGGATGAAAACAAGTGTCTAGGGACGTGTTTCAAGCAGCTAGAGGGTGGCAAACTCGCGGAATATAGCAAACATGCAAGCTGCCACGTTAAAAAGACTTTTTCTAAGCTGGAAGTCCATCGCGTCACGCGACAGAGAAGTGCCCAGGTGGTGGCGCAGCGCCAGGGTGTAGGGGACCAGCAAACAAGTTTCAAAAATTGACATTTTCACCCCTTGGACCTTCTAAAGCGTAATTTCTTCCATTTTAACAACTTTTAACCCATGAAATTTATATTTCTATGATCCATGAGATATAACCAATCATCATTAGGTCCGGTTTCATTAAACGATAACCGAAAACACAAGTTTTGCCTCGTTGACGCTTTTAACCCCTTAATTACGAAAGTTAGCGTATCTTTCTCATACGATATCGAAACCTTATGAAATTTTTACCACTTATTCTTGGGAGTATAATTAATCGTTACAAGGCTCCGGGTTCGCTAAAAGGTCACTCAGAGGTATAACTTAAACATGTTGACACGTTTAACCCTCGCGTCTTGTAAACTTTCACTTTCTTCCACAAACGGTTTCACACGCTTCATGATACATTCGTTTTAGGGTATAAACATCGTGTAGGGTTGTTAAAATGAAAAATTATCAAATGTTGACACTTTGTATCCTTATATACATATACTTTCTTTGTTTGTCAACTTTAATCCCTTATAATCAATCTGTTACACGTTTAAAGTCCATGACACGCGTCGATACTATATTGGACATGATTTTACGAGGTGTTACATCCTCACCCCCTTAAAAGAAATCTCGACCTCGAGATTTACTGAAATAAATGAGGGTACTTCTTTTTCATTGTGGACTCTACCTCCCACGTATACTCGGGACCTCTACGGGCATCCCATTTAACCTTTACAATCGGTACATGCTTCCTTCGAAGCTTCTTAACCTGTCGATCCTCAATCGACAAAGGTTTCTCAACGAATTTCAGGCTCTCATCTATGTGCACATCCGTTTGCGGTATGACTAATGATTCATCAGCTAGACATTTCTTCAGATTGCAGATGTGGAATACATTATGAATACCACTGAGCTCTTCAGGCAAATTTAATTTATAAGCCACTGTTCCGACACATTCGATGATCTCGAATGGTCCTATATATCTTGGGCTTAACTTGCCTTTCTTTCCAAATCGCATTACCCCTTTCCAGGGTGATACTTTTCAGTAACACTTTGTCACCAACCTCGAATTTTAGAGGTTTACGCCTTTTATCTGCGTAGCTTTTCTGCCTATCCGTGGAGAGATACAATCTCGTCCACGTACAGCTGAGCTAACTTATCTGAGCTGTGTGTTTCCTTAATAGGTAAGAAGTGGGCTGACTTAGTCAGTCTATCCACTATAACCCAAATAGTATCATTTCCTCTCTTTGTCTTTCGCAACTTGGTGATAAAATTCATAGTCACCATTTCCCACTTCCAGGTGGGAAGTTCAGGCTGTTGTAGCAAACCTGACGGCTTTTGGTGTTCAGCTTTAACTTGCGCACACGTCAAACATTTGGCTACATAAGTAGCTATAGACTTCTTCAAGCCTATCCACCAATAATTTGCCTTCAAATCCTGGTACATCTTATCACTTCTAGGATGAACCGAATACTTAGAACTGTGGGCTTCTTGGAGGATAACATCTTGTAGTCCTCCATAGATTGGAACCCATATTCGTCCATTTAATCTAAGGATTCCATCCTTACCATATGATAACTGTTCTACAGTGACTCCCAGCTTTTCATTTGGATAGTTAGCTTCTAATACAGCTTCCTTCTGGGTGGCTAACAATCTTTCATTCAAACTGTTCTTTAATTCAACGCTCTTGGCATTGATTCTAATAGGCTTAACCCTTTCCTTTCTGCTCAAAGCATCGGCGACCACATTCTCCTTACCTGGATGGTATCGGATTTCACAATCATAATCATTCAGTGTCTCCATCCATCGTCGCTGCCTCATGTTCAGATCCTTCTGGTTGAACAAGTGTTGAAGGCTTTTATGATCAGAATAGATCACACACTTGGTACCATATAAATGATGCCTCCAAAGTTTTAGTGCAAACACAACGGCACCCAACTCCAAATCGTGGGTGGTGTAATTCTTCTCGTGCACTTTTAATTGTCGGGAGGCATATGCAATAACTTATATACATATACTTTCTTCGTTTGTCAACTTTAATCCCTTATAATCAATCCATTACATGTTTAAAGTCCATGACACGCGTCGATACTATATTGGACATGATTTTACGAGGTGTTACATATCGGTGTTTATCATTTTGGCAGCGGAAATTTCATCAGGATCATAGTTAGGAAATATTTTATCAGAGTAAATACCACACTTTTATAATATTAAACACATTGGGATAAAACCCAAGTTTTCATTACAAATATTTTCATAGGGAAAATCTCTATTTTATTGAATAAAACATCTTCTTTTTTTTAGGTAACTTTTATAGCCACTTTTCCAAGCCTTCAGTGCTGTCCAGCTGGCTTCTAGTTGGCTTTCACATTTTGTTACCTGAAACGCGTTTAAAAACATTTTGTCAGTGGGAAATACTGGTGAGTGAATCCCAGTTTAATCAAGAAGAGTTTTATCAATTTTCACAGTACTGAGAGCTACTACAATGTTTATATCTACACAATTACTCATTCAGTACTGTCAATCCTGACTGGTGGGTCATATTACACATTGGCTAACTCTTTGTCTAATGGTAACGTGTTCCACATTTTGTATACAAAACTCCAACATACCGGCAGTAATTGAAGACTACAAAGACTCAATCACTGCTTATTATAATTTAAATAATTAAAGGTTTTGTAAAAACAGTTTACAAAAAGGTTTACAAAAAGGAGATTACTCACATTGATGTCTTATGGTTTCCTTTAAGGTTTCTTGGTGATTATCTATAATTTACACAAATGCACACGCGTTAGTATAATAACCCAATATTTACATTAGCTGTCACACCCCCAAAATCCACACGCGGAGTACCACCGCTTGGAGGCGTGACATGACCAGGATCAAGCCACCAATCATATTGAACATATAAGTATATAGTAAAAGTCATTCATCAATACGATAGGTGTTTCCAAAACCAAATATAAACAAGTGTGTAGCGGAAGCAATAATGTAAAACCCAACATAAGTTTAAGTACAAAATGTCATAATGTTTAACAACACATTCACGATCCATGTCCACAACGACCGTGCCTCCCGTGCAAGCTCCAAAAGTACCTAAGGTCCTGCAAGGCATGTAACAGAGAGTCAACAACTAGTTGAGCGAGTTCACAGTTGGTTATTTAGTTATAATGTTTGTATCGTAAATCGTATGTTCGTTTAGTAATCATGTATCGTATGTAATAGCATCGCGGCCCTCTAGGCATGTTTGCGAAGTTTAGTGGGGGTTTCCCATGTTTTCTAGACTAGTTATAATTGTATCGCGGCCCTCCAGGCATGTTTGCGAAGATTAAAGTATAGTTCGCGGCCATTCCAGGCATGTTTGCGAAGATTAAAGTATAGTTCGCGGCCATTCCAGGCATGTTTGCGAAGATTGTTCTAGTATCGCGGCCGATCCCGGCATGTGTGCGAAGAAAAGTATATGTATCACTAGTCTAGTAGCATCTACCATTGACCTTCCTCTCCCGAGGCCAATGGTATGTACTTCCGATAACTCTTAAGCATAAATAATCAATCAACCCATTCCCAACCCCGGGAATCCCATGCCTTGGTAGAAGTGTGAACTCACCTTGTTTTGCTCGGTATGCTAAGTTAAGTGCTCACAATAAATCAGTCAAGTCCTATAGTGCACGTATATACAGTCAGTTTATGTTTGCAAGGTTTCGTTTGCAATCTATGTTACCAAGTGTGTTTGACTGTTAACATCATGCATCACATAGACAATTAATCACATTCATGCCATTCATACTTCACATAAATTTCCTCCACAGTTTATTCTAATCATGGTTATTCTCTTACATACTTGACAGATTTAACAAGCTTAACAAGGTTAACATATGTAACAGGGATAATAACTTTACAGTATTAGTTAACTAACAGAGTTAACATCTTTTAGCTGAATTAATAATCTATGCAGAACCAACATGCTAAACAAAGTTGCTAGACTTAACAGAATTGATAACAAACAAGATTGTTAAACATAACAGAGTTAATCAAACAAATAAAGCTAGCAACTTAATAACTTAACAGAGTTTAAATGCTTAACATAGTTGACATATAACTGAACTAATAGGCTGAGTAGTTAAACTGAGTTATTTACTTAACAGAGTTAGTTAACTAACACACTTAACAAGTTAACAGCAAACAATAGAATGAAATCATCAAAGTGGCGAAATCCCTTGTTTTGCCGAAATCCCTTTTGTGTGCCGAAATCATACATGGGCCGAAAACACTTATATGGACGAAATCCCTTATGTGGGCCGAAATCAACTTGGGCCTAAATCACACACATGGGCCAAAATCACCTTTAGTGATTTCGTCCAGTTTAGTATTGTGGGGGGTGTTTTCGTGAGCATGTGTGTGACGAAATCACTAAGGTGCCGAAATCCCTTAGTGATTTCGTTGGTTTCCTCATCATCTTCAACACTTACAGTAACAAAAACCCAGCAACTAATAATCGATTAACAGTTACATGATCTGTTATAATTGAAATCATTCCATCAAATATGTAACAAATACATTACCAAATCATTGTGAAATCCAGAACATATTTCAATCAGTTTATCATTCAATAACATATACCCACTGTTGATCCAAACATCCAAGATACAGACAGTTTAGAGATAATAATTATCTAGCAAGCACACAATGATAGATCACATAATCACATATATGAATAATGATTAAACCTCCAAAATCATACTAATAAGCATCTTAAACAACTGAACATGAAGATCACTAACCGTAAATTAAACAGAGGTTTGGCTTCAAAGTGAGGAATTCTGTTTGTGGGTTTCAGATGTAGAGAGAGAAACAAAGTGATAAGGTTTGGTAAGTGAGAAAACTTCTCCGAGAAGCTTGTTTAAAAATAATTATATAAAATATCTCAATACTGGGCCAAGGCCTATCTCTGATTTCGCCAAACATAGCTGGACGAAAACACTAAAGTGTTTTCATCACAGAAGGGTGTTTTCATCAGGGGGTGTTTTCATATGAGCAGGGGTGTTAGGCCAAACTTCCATAATAATTTATACAATCCCAATTAGCACAAATTACACTATCATCATATAATATAATATGCACCCCAAATATCAAATATCAATCGCAGTAGTATTTAACGTTTTTACAAATGTAAGCGTTGTGAAACAACGAGCCGTGTAAACAAACAACATAAACAATAAAAAAAATTAACGTGCACTAAATGCGAAGATGGAAATCTTGGAAACTCGAGTTGTCACATTAGCAATACCCTCCCCGAGACGACATTCGAATGACTACGTCGGGCAGAACCACGACAGCCATTACGGAACCCTGGATCAATCGGGCATCGTATCTAATACGTAACCGGGGTTATGATACTTACAACGGAGCAGAACTTCGTTAATTAGGGGGGTATTATACCCGGAAATTGTGCCTACTATGCCGAAATTTTGAGAGAGAAAGAGATTTGGGACGAATTTTGAACTGAGGCCGATAGCCTCTATTTATAGTGTCTGATTGACACTTCCTCGCGGCTCGCGTAAACCATCCAAGGGTCCTTCGCAACCCGCGACGTAGACTATGTAGGGCCTAGCTTAGTCGATTCACAAGTGTAGACTTGACATATGGCATGACACGTGGCACGCTAGGGTGTCGCCCTGACCTAGAGCTGTCGCGGCCCGCGAACGACACCAGAAATTTGTTTTTATTTAATTTTTAATTATATATTGTATTTTGGGCTCGGTTTTCACATACGGGGTACATATTAAGACATATAAGGGCATTTTAATTATTATATTTAGGAGGGTTGTTATATCCTCCCCACCTTGTTTTAGAGCTCGTCCTCGAGATCTACTGGAACAAGTGCGGATATTTTCTTTGCATTTCTGATTCAAGCTCCCATGTGTATTATGGTCCTCTTTTGGAGTCCCATTTCACTTTGACCAGAACTAATCTCTTATGTTTGAGGTTCTTAACCTTCCTGTCTTCAATCTGTAGAGGCTTCTCTACAAACTTAAGTTGTTCATTTACCTCTATATCTTTAAGAGGTACTACCAGTGATTAATCAGCTAAGCATTTCTTGAGATTGCAAACATGAAATACATCATGTATTCCTGCCATTTCCTCTGGCAGTTGTAGCTGATAGGCTACAGGTCCTATTCTTCTAATAATCTCAAAAGGTCCAACATACCTGGGGCTTAGCTTTCCCCTTTTGATGAATCTTACCACTCCTTTCCAAGGAGATACTTTCAATAACACTTTATCTCCTACCTTAAATTCCAATGGTTTTCGTCTGTTATCAGCATAACTCTTTTGTCGATCACGTGCTGCTTTCAGTCGTTCCTTGACTTGAATGATCTTGTCTGTTGTTTCTTGCACTATCTCAGGTCCAGATAGTTGTTTTTCTCCAATTTCTGCCCAACAGACTGGAGTTCGGCACTTTCGTCCATAAAGTGCTTCGAATGGTGCAGCATTGATACTTGTGTGATAACTGTAATTATAAGAAAATTCTATCAATGGTAAGTGATCGTCCCAATTACCTCCAAAATCAATTACACAAGCTCTGAGCATGTCTTCCAGTGTCTGAATTGTCCTTTCGCTTTGTCCGTCCGTTTGAGGATGATAAGCGGTGCTTAGATTCAACTTGGTTCCCATGGCTTTTTGGAAACTTGTCCAAAAATGAGAGGTAAAACCACTATCTCTGTCAGAAACAAGTGATAGAGGAATTCCATGTAATGAAACTATTTCATTTACATATAATTTAGCTAATTGTTCCATACTGAAAGTTTCTTTCATTGGTAGGAAATGAACTAACTTGGTTAGCCTGTCTACAATCACCCAGATTGTATCATTACCTTTTCTTGTTTTGGGTAATTTAGTAATAAAATCCATTGTTATCAATTCTCGTTTCCATACAGGCATTTCTAACTGTTGCAGCAAACCTGAGGGTTTCTGATGTTCAGCTTTGACTTGTGAACATGTTAAACATTTTGAAACATATGCTGCTATATCCTTTTTCATTCCTATCCACCAGAAATTATTTCTTAAGTCTTGATACATCTTATCACTTCCAGGATGCATTGTATACTTAGACTTATGGGCTTCTTCTAATATACGGTGGCGTAGGTTTCTGAATTTAGGTATCCACCTTCTTTTCTTATGGAATCTCCAAATTCCATCTGTTCCTTGTTCTAATTCTTTAATCATTCCCTTTAATTTTTCAGTATCATCCTTGATTACTGATTCTTGTGCTTTTCTAATCTGTTCATTTAAATCTACTTGCAGATTTAATTTAAGAGAACGTACTCTTTTTGGCTTATCATAATACTTTCGACTTAAAGCATCAGCTACGATGTTTGCCTTTCCTGCATGATACTGGATATTACAATCATAATCACTAAGTATCTCCATCCAGCGTCTTTGTCTCATATTCAATTCCTTTTGCCCGAAAACATACCTTAAACTCTTATGGTCGGTGAAAATGGTAAACTTACTACCGTAAAGGTAATGTCTCCAAATTTTAAGGGCAAAAATTATAGCTCCTAACTCTAGATCATGGGTTGAATAATTCTCTTCATGGTTCTTAAGTTGTCTAGAGGCGTAAGCTATAACCTTTTGACGTTGCATTAACACACATCCATAACCTAACTTAGAAGCGTCACAATAGACTACAAAGTCTTCAGTTCCTTGTGGTAACGCTAGTATGGTGCATGGGTTAATCTTTGCTTAAGAATTCTAAAGGTTTCTTCTTGTTTTGGTCCCCATTCAAACTTAACAGATTTACAGGTTAACTTAGTTAAGGGAATTGCTATTCTAGAAAAATCTCGAATAAATCTTCTATAATATCCGGCCAATCCTAAGAAACTTCTAACCTCAGTTGGTGATTAAGGGGTTTTCCATTTGGTAATCACCTCGATCTTGGTGGGATCCACATGAATTCCTTCATGATTGACTAAATGTCCAAGAAACTCTATCTGTTCTAACCAAAACTCGCACTTTGAAAACTTAGCATCAAGCTTTTATTTTCTCAATAAACTTAGAAGTGCGTGCAGATGCGCTACATGATCCTCTTTGCTCTTAGAATAAATAAGAATATCATCTATAAAGACAATTATGAATTTATCCAAATATGGCTTAGATATTCGATTCATCATGTCCATGAATGCAACTGGGGCATTGGTTAAACCAAATCGCATGACAGTAAATTCATAATGGCCGTACCTTATCCTGAAAGCAGTTTTAGGAATGTCCTCTTCATGTACCTTTAATTGATGATATCCTGATCTTAAATCGATTTTAGAGAAAAATCGAGCTCCTTGCAGTTGATCGAATAGATCATCGATTCTCGGTAATGGATACCGATTCTTAATTGTGACTTTGTTCAATTCACCGTAGTCAATGCACATACGCATTGATCCGTCTTTCTTTTTGACGAATAAAATCGGTGCTCCCCATGGCGATGAGTTTGGTTGTTTGAATCATTTCTCCAACAATTCGTCTAACTGTTTCTTCAGTTCCTGCATTTCTGCGGGTGCCAAACGGTAAGGTGCTTTGGCAATTGGTGCTGTTCCCGGTATCAAATGGATTCTAAATTCAACTTCTCTGTCTAGGGGTTGCCCTGGTAATTCTTCTGGAAATACGACTGAAAACTGGGATACTACTGGAATATCCTTTAATTCTTTTCCTTTAGTGTTAGTGATTATGGAAATCAAATACACTAATTACCCTTTTCTTATATAACTTAATGTTTTCATCACAGAAATGAATTTTGTGGTTCTAGTGGGTGTATTTCCTTTAATTGTGATCTTTTCACCCATTGGTGAATTTACTTGGATTGACTTTTGATCACATAAAATACTGGCTTTATTGGCTATTAACTAATCCATTCCTAACACAACATCAAATCCTGCCAGATTCATTGGGTAAAGGTTTGCAATAAATTTCTGATTCAGAATTTATATTCTTGCTCCCTGCAAGATTTCATAAATCTTAATAGTTTCCCCATTTGCTGTCCCTACTAAACATTCTTGTGGAAGTTTAGTTAATGGTTGCTTGAGAAATTTGCAAAATGAAGTATTAATAAAACTTTGGTTCGTACCAGAGTCAAATAATACTTTAGCAAAAACATCATTAACTAAAAACGTACCGGCGATCACATCCGGAATTATCTTTGCTTCTTCTGCAGTAAGAACAAATGCTCTAGCATTTTTGGTATTCTTGGTGTTCGTGGCTAGAGCTAGTTTTGGACAGTTTGGCTTGATATGGCCTTGTTCTCCACAGTTGTAGCATATCCTGTTATTAGGCTTCTTCCTGCAGTCTTCTTCCTTGTGTCCAGATATTTTGCAGAAGTTACAGTATATGGAGCATCTTCCAGAATGCTTCCTTTTGCAATACTTGCAATAAGGTGCAGAGGTAGAACCTATATTTTTCCCACGATTAGAATTTCCAGAACGGAATTCTTGGGTAAGTTTCTGAGTTAGATTCCTCCTCTGATCCTCTTCTTGTGTACGGACTAATTCATCTGTCAAGGTGTTTGCTAGTTCCACTGTTTCTTCTATGGTGTGGGGTCTAGCTGCCTTGACTACATACCTAATTTCACTGATTAATCCCCAGATGTAACGGGAGATTAATACTGGTTCTGGCGATGCAAGGGTTGGTACTATTCTAGCATATTCAAAGAATAAAGTAATGTACCCCTTACTATCTATCCCAATCATCCTAAGGTTTAGGAACTTATTTGCTATCTGTTCTTTTTCATTGGGAGGGCAGAATTTTCTTTCTACCATGCTTTTAAATTCCTCCCATTCCATATTGTAAGTTCTATCACTTCCTCTAGACTGGAGGATAGTGTTCCACCATTCTAAGGCTGAGTTCTTAAACAGATTGGAAGCAAACATTATCTTATCCTCTTCCGCGCATTTGCTTATTCTTAAGACTGCCTCAGTCTTTTCTATCCAGCGTAGAGATGCAACAGCCCCTTCATTGCCCGAGAATTCCATTGGTTTACAAGACCAAAATTCTTTATAAGAACAACCATAAGACACGGTTCTTCTTCTTTTGGGAATGGGCACTTGAAGTACGGGTCCATTGTTTACGCTGTGTTCAGGTTCAGAAGGTCGTTTACTATCATGTTTACTTTTATTTTCCGCTTCCTTAACCGTTTTGATAATATATGGCATTGCATCTATTATCCCTTGTGCCACTATATGCTGCATGACACTGTTATCCACTTGGTTTCCATTATTGTTGTTGTTCGGGTTTTCGTTATCCGGGTTATTGTTACTCTGGTTATCATTATTCTGGTTTTCCTGGTTCACTTCGTTGTCCATCTGAATTTTAAACATTTGCCAATTATTAATATCACAAAACAATATTTAAGGCAAACATTCACATAACACGCATATTGATAAAAAAACGTCGAACATTGCGACTTACTCTTTTCTTATATAGTATGTGTCTAATACAAACTGATACTGAAATTTAAAATTACAATACTACTATGCGTCACTAACCACGAAGTGGTCTATACTACAACATATATTATTATTATTATTATTATTACACATATATATATATTATTATTATTATTATTATTATTTTTTCATACACACATATTATATATATTATTATATTATTATTACTATCTCCACCTTCACCTTCACTGATATGGGTTTTTCCTGAGGGTACGGATTCTCTAAGATCTCCCTAATGTATTCATCAGTATCGTAGTAGGGATCTAGAGGGTCCAGACCTGGGTAGGCTGCTAAGTTCGGCATGAGTTCGTCGGTTAGGTGGTAGCGTTGCACATAATCCCTATGATCATCAAACCACGGGTCGTAATCTGGGTCTAAGGGATTGGGTGCTGGTACCCTAGGTATCTCCTCTGGGTTGAAATCATGCATTTGGACTTGGTTTTCTAGGTTGTTTTCTATCTCCATCGGCTGCATGGGAAACAAGGGTAATGGTTGTGGGTCTGTTGATACATATTTTGTGGATACGGCTCGGCTCGGTTCGACTCGGCTACGAAGTGAAGGCCGTAGTCAAGACAACCTTCTGTCTTGACTCGGTATGCGATTTACTTTGTAACATTTGTGTAAATGCAACTGCGTGTGTGCAGTTTGCATTTATATAGCTTGTTTGTTTGTCTGTTTGTTTGTTTGGCCCATCCATTGAGAAAGCCCAAGTGACAAAGCCCATGGCCCATTTCTATGTGGGACGAAATCAGAAAGCCAAACAAGTGATGAAATCACTATTTAGGTGAAAACACCCTTTTGGTGAAAACCAAAAGGGACGAAAACCAAATGGGACGAAATCAAGTGATTTCGTCCAGATCCTTTGATTTCATCATGTGTTTTCGTGGGCCATTTGATTTCGTCAACATGTTACTATATAAACACAGACACAGAACAGAAACACTTAGAAGTCTGAATATATTTCGGAGAGAACACACACAACAGAGAGTTTATAGGTTTATCTTGTAAACATTGCATTGTAACCGTTTCAGAGTATTAATACATTGCGTGTTAATCATTGAATCTTTGTGTCTTGCGTGTTCGTAACTTGGTTTAACTTACCCGTTTGGATTCCGCACTTTCGGGTTTGTCGGAAAACAGGGAATAGAGGTTAGTGATCAGGAACTCTATTCAATACATCAATCATGAGTTGTACAAGTCCTTGGGATTGGAGTACGGATCCACAACCAGCTCAAAAACAGATGTCGATGGCCGAATATTTAGCGAGTACCATACCTAAACAACAACAGTCAATAAGTGCAAGTCAATGGGCAATGGTGTCGAATCAAAATCAGAGCATTCAAAATCTTTTGCTTAGTGAGAATGAGACGGGTAGCAACAATCGTCCACCAAAGTTAAATTACATGAACGACTATCCATCATGGAAGGGTCGTTTCCATAACTACGTTCAAGGGCAAAACATAGAATTATGGACGTGTTTCACCTCTGCATTTAGTGAAGCTCTTGAAGAAGCAGAATCAAATGCGACAACTTTCAATAATATGCAAGAAGCCGATAAAAAGGCATATGATCTGGAGAAGAAGGCGTATGCTATTCTCACTCAAGCACTTCACAGAGACATCTTTCATCAATTCTCATATTGTAAGACCACGAAAGGTTTATGGGATTCATTGGTAGCGAGAGGAGAAGGAAATGCGGCCACACGGAAGACGCGTCAGGATTTACTAAAGAAGGAGTTTGAAGGGTTTATGTTTTTGCAGACTGAAACACTGAATGAGATGACAACTCGTTTTTATCATTTAATTAGTGAAATGATTTCTTACAAGGTTGTTGTATCTTCGCAGGAAATAGTCGCACGGTTTGCTGATGCTCTACCACCAAAGTGGAGCCCATTCATTGAGTTGTTAAAGCATACAGGTGTATTGGATTCTGTCAGTATCTATGAGTTTGTTCAAAAGCTGGAGAACAAGGATGCAGAAGAAATCAGAAAAGCTAAACTAATTCCTGTCCCTCAAAATCCAGAGATGTACTTTGGAGGCATTGCTCCTGCTGCTAGTACAAGCCAGCAACCAAAGATACAAACAGCTTATGTGTCAAATGCTTTCGACCCAAATACCTAATTTGGAGGAGTAGTTGCACAACCCCAATTTGACATAAATGCCTATCTTCCGAAACCTCAAGTTGCACCACCCCAACCCCAATTTGATCCAACTGCCTATTTTTCTAAACCTCAAGTTGCCACACCTCAACCCCAATTTGATATAAATGCCTATCTTCCGAAACCTCAAATTGCCACACCTCAACCCCAATTTGATCCAACTGCCTATATTTCTAAACCCCCACCACAAGCCCAACCACAACAAGCCTTCTATGGTAACAAACCTGATACTTCAAATCTTTCCAAAGTGAGTGTAGAAGCTGCACGGGATCACATTGAAATTCTTACCACTATGGTTAATGCCTACAGCGGATTAGTCGCAAGTCAAATTGGCAACATTAATTTGACAAACGAAGACTATCAGCAGATAGACAGGGACGAAATGGAGTTAATGGATATCAAGTGGGCGTTTGCTAGCGCTGTGAGAAGGGCAAAGGATTATATGAGCAGAACGGGGAGAACCAGCTTGGAAAGCAAAAGGGATACCAAGTACGGGTTTGACAAGGGTGCTGTCACTTGCTTTAATTGCGGTGAAAAGGGTCACTTCAAATGTGAGTGCACCCGACCAAGCAAGCAAGGCAATCAGAATCCGTTCAGAAATCAGACGAGTACTTCTAATGCAAATCAAGACAATCGTGAACGAAGGATAGTAGCGGTGAACAACAGTCAGAACCAGAACCAGAACCAGTCTGGACCTTCAAACACCAATCAAGCATTGACTGTTCAAGCTGATGAAGGATGTGATTGGTCCGTACAGTTGGGAGGAGGAAGTGCATGTTATGCGAAGATCATCAATCACATCAAGCACGTTCACAAGGAAGAATTTTCTGAAAGTGACGACAGCTCGGGTTATAGCGGGAGTTCAGATGAAGAAAGCTCGAATGCGGGAGATTATCATTTTGAAGATGGATCTTTTTCTTATCAAACTGCCTTTATGGCAAATGTCTCGGCCTCGACAAGTCAGGTAAATTCTGATCCTCCTACTCCTAGTGTTTGTAATGCTTGTGCAGAATTAAAAGATGAATCTGAAAAGGTTCACAGTCATAACCAAAGTTTGGTTGTTGAGTTGTCTAAGTGTAAGGAGGCAAATATGGCTCTAGCTAGAAATGAAAAAGAATTTAAATCTGTGATTGAAACCTTAAAGAAAAGTGTTTCCGAGCTAACAAAAACTGTTTTTAATAAGCAAATTGGTATTAACAATTACATTAATATCATCGAGGAAACAAAGAAAGAGCTAGCTGTTGCCAAATGCGAGCATGATGCGATCAAGCTCAAATTGGATAGTTATTCTAACTCCCGATATGTGCTTGATCACATCATAGATGTTCAAAAGCTGAAAGGGAATGTGAAAGGCATTGGGTATAAGTCGTGTCCGCCCCCTTTGAGACACAACTATACCAGAATGCCCGATGAAGAGGATATGCCTCGTTTTGAACCCAGTGTGCCTCTTGATTATGAGGAAGTTACTACTGGACTAGGGTTCAAATCGGACAGTTCTTCAAGCACATCATCTGAGCAAACAGAAACTTCAACATCTACGAAACAAAGTCCTCCAATCATTGAGGACTATGAGTCGTCTGATGATGAATCAGAATCAGATGTGAATGACCAGGATGAATCACTTGATAAGAAGAAGGGAATAGAAATTCCAATTGAGAATCATATTCTTTGTGATCCTCCTCTTCCTCTTGTGCAACAAGTTGTCAAACAAGTGATAGATCCTGTCAAGAATGACAAGAAATCTGTGTCTACCATTAAGAGTAATAATGTGTTGTACACTTTGGTTGGTGACTCTAAAATCTATACAGATCACGATTTTCCAATTAAAAATGTCAATCAATCTTTGATTGATAAAGTGTTTGAAGATACTACCAGTAAGTTTTTGGAAAAGGGGATCCCGAGAGTTTCAGTAACTCAGTGTGATCCGATTCCAAAAGCTGAAGTTCGAAGAAAATTTGGAAATCAAAAATCACCAACGAAGCAACAACCTATCGCTTTTAAGGGTAAACAGCAACAGCATCGAGCTCAAAATTCTAAAGGTTCACAACCGAAGGTTAAGACCAAAGGAGCTCGTTTCAAAAAGAAAAACAATGATGTTAAATTTGTAGCATCCAATGGTACTGATAAAATTGAGACTTTTGAAAACAAATCAAACACCGATTTTGTCCAACAAGTCAAGATTTTAAAACGTAACGCTCAAAAAAATTACACCCAACACACAAACGGGTGTGATAAAGGAACAAGTACCTCTGGGTCTACAGGTTTAACACGTGAAAGTCGAACCGGTTCTCCTAAGTTTGTTGAAAGGAGAACTTGTTTCAAATGTGGGAAGTTTGGGCACATCATTAAAGACTGCACAAACTCGCCCAAACCAATTTTTGCTGAAAGAGCCCCCTCTGAACAAGGTCACTCACAACGTCCTCCTGTTTCACCAAAACATGATAAAAGAACTGTTAAAGAACAAGAAACAAAACAACGACGTCAAAACGTCAATGAAGTTGAAAAGGCGTTAAAACCGGAGGTTGTCCAAACAAAGTCTGTTAAGTTAGAAATTAAAAATGAAAAACAAAAACAGATTTGGAAACCAAAATCGGTAACTGTTTCAGGGGAAGCTCAATCCATTCCGAATCATCAGGAAATCGAAGTCACAATCCTCGATGATGAAGGACGACCCAAGTCTATTAAGGCTTGGGTCCCCCTCCCCATCTAATCTCTGATTGAGTGTGCAGGATGTTCCAGGAGGAACTATCGATAGTCTTAGGATTGTTGATAGTGGAGCGTTTATGCACAAGATTGGCGACAAAAGAAATTGTTGCCTTTGATGGAGAGAAAAAGAAAAGAGACAAAGAATGTCTGATGAAAGAAATTGATAACTTCGACAAATTGAAAATCTTTCCAAAGTTTGATTGTTCAAGGCTTTGATCGGGTCCCCAGGATAGATTCAATCAAAATGTACGCACCTGCAGCACGTCTGATGTTCAAAATCAACAAGATGAACGTGCAGTGTACATTTCTTCGTGGTGTGAATGAAGAAAATGTGTTTATTGAACAAACCAACCGGGTGTGCGGATGCCTTGGCATGGATTGAACAACCGCACACTACTTTTCAAGAGAAAGACAAAGACCTTCGCTGGTGCAATGTGAAAGACCAGCCGGACCCAAAGGTTTATGATCTTGTTGCTGTGAAGAGATTTCTCAGTAGCTACAAAATCGACTTTGAAATCCACACCGGGTGGGTATTCAGTCTGGGAGAGCACTCAGTTTCCTGCCAATGCACGAAGAAGTTGCAGGATTACGGTTTTGAATTTCTAATCTCTCCTATACTTGTCGATATTTAAGCTGCTTTATAAATTATTATCATCTCGTACAGCACTCTTTGGCCTGACACGTTGATCTGGAATATCACCTCACACGTGATTGTTTTTTAATATGAAACTCGTCAACATTGTCATGGTCCGCACCGCTTACCGACATGCCAACTCATTTTTCGAAAATTCGATAAATCATTTCTGATTAAATTAATTTTGGCAAGCGGCATTGAGGTAAAACATGAGTTAACCAACATCGGGAAATCGTTTTTGTAAATACCTTTGTGTTTTTAAAATTTATCATAGTTTGTTGATTTTAGGGGGAGTAATTCCAATATTTTAAAATTCAAAAACATCGAAAAATTTCAAAACTCAAAAACAATAGAAAAACAAAAATGAGTTTCCTGGCGAGAAAATGATAGTAAATCAGTGGTCTGTCTAAACCTCTTTGAACTGAAATGCAAAATGAAAAATGTTAAGCAGCTCTATATAAGATGTATCGGTAGGCTCACAATCATTTTAAAGTGTGCAGGGTGATATAAACCTTAATCGACTGAAGACCAGGTGGGAACCGCACATTGGCATATGGTCTTAGTACCAAATTTCGTTTGAGAGATTGCCGAGGTTCTGAGATATTCGGTCTTTATGCTGTTTATCATCTGGGTATCATGGTTGTTTCTTTTACCGAAACAAACGGAGACGAAGTCTAGATCTTCCATGATATCATACATACGTGTACATATTGCATTCGACCTCAATAAGTGATCAACAATCACATGTCCAATCAAATAAGTGATAATATATCACAGATTCTTTGCGGGAGTCAAGTTCGTCTCTTTGCTGTACGAAAGTACTGACCTGTTCACAGACTTGCTCCTGTGCCCTCATGCATCAAAAATCAAGTTCCTCCTCAATAAGTGATTCAATCACATAGGGCTTGTTTTCAATCAAAATAAGTGAGTTTCTCACATTCTTTTATACGGTCAAACAGATGATAATCGGTATACTCACCGGTAAGATGAACTCTCGTGCATACCTTGATACGGGAATGTGTCGTGTGTGGATGAACACCGGTCGGTAAGTATAAATCATACCTTAACGTATCCCCTAATCATGATTACATCTGATAAGTTGAGCTTATGTGGACAAAAATACCGATAATTGTTATAGGATGCTTATCTAAATGTTAACTAATTGAACAAAAAGAGTTGTTTTGGCATGACCGTACACTGATATGATTCTCTTACCCTCGAAACTCGCAAAAAGAATGTTTGTAAATATTTGTTTACTGCTTTCAGTTTCTGCATCTTTGTATATATTTATTTATTACTTTCCGTCTTTACATTTGAAAAATGAAAAATTCCAAAAAGATTTTAGGTGTGTTTTAATTTAAACTTTATAAAAGCCAAAAAGATTTTGCTTCTAATTTATTTTTGATTGACCGATGTTGGAACTCGAGTCTATCCTACCCAAAATCCTGATCGTAAGCCGAAAAACAATTGCACCTTCATAAACTATCGAAGTTAACAGGTTTTGAAAGTTAAAGGATTAAAATTGAACATTTTGTTAAACTTTCAAACAGTTTTCGGTCGGTGTTTGATTGAGATTTGATCTCATATGTGTCATTTGTTTAATTTGTCTAAATTCCAAGCGGTTGTTCTCATTACGCGTTTAGCTTTCTTGCATGTGCATATGATAAAGGCGAGGAGAACATGTTCGATGACAAGCCGTAAAGTGAAGACACGACGTTGATGCACTCAAAGGATAAAGATGATCGAGTTGCCGCGGACCCTTCATCAACACCACAAGGATCTGAAGAATTGACAAATCAAAAGTTTCACGAGCATAACTCAATGGAGAGTTTATTCTAAGGGGGAGTTTGTTAACACACTTCCTAAATGAAAAAGGGAGTTTGTTGATACACTTTCTATTTACGACACGTGAAGACTTTGAAGATCCTTTCCGAGAAAATGAACCATAAAGAGATGGAGATCGAGATTACGAACCTCGCGAGCAGCATCCAAGGGGGAGTTTGTTGATACATATTTTGTGGATACGGCTCGGCTCGGTTCGACTCGGCTACGAAGTGAAGGCCGTAGTCAAGATAACCTCCTGTCTTGACTCGGTATGCTAGTTATTTTGTAATGTTCATGTACATGTAACTGCGTGTGTGCAGTATACATGTTAGTATTGTTTAGATGCTGTCTGTTTTCTTGTTTGGCCCAATATTGAAGAAGCCCAAGTGACCTACATGTGATGAAGTCCCTGAAGCCAAACATTGAAGTCAAGGCCCAAGTCCAACAAAGTGACGAAATCACTTTGTTGAGAACACTGTTTAGGTGAAAACACTTAAAATGAAAACCCTTTTTGGTGAAAACCAAATGGGATGAAATCAGGTGGTTTCATCCACATCTTTGTTTTCGTTGAGGTGTTTTCGTGGGCCACCTGATTTCGTCGACATGTGTACTATATAAACACAGACACAGAACAGAAACATTAAGAAGTCTGAATAGATTTCAGAGAGAACACACACACAACAGAGAGTTTATAGGTTTATCTTGTAAACATTGCATTGTAACCGTTTTAGAGTATTAATACATTGCGTGTTAATCATTGAATCTTTGTGTCTTGTGTGTTCGTAAATTGGTTTAACTTACCCGTTTGGATTCCGCACTTTCGGGTTTGTCGGAAAACTGGGAATAGAGGTTACTCGATCCTCCGGGTGGACCTACAGGGGCTACTAGTTGTTCCAGGTTTGGGTCGGCAGCTGTGGTTGCTAGGATATGAAAATTGGCTAAGCTCCTATTAAGCATATCCTGTATGTGGGCATCTGTCTCTCTTTTAGCGGTTGCTAGGACTCACTGCTGTTGTAACTTATTCATTCTTTTCCTACGCTCGTGTGCTCTCCTACTGAACCATCCTCTCTCTTTTTGAGGGAATGGCTCTTCAGACCGAGCCTTAAACACAAATATCCCTTCTTCATTATCGGCTGAATACCCTGAAAGGGCAGGATGTGAAGAGGTGCCTTCACTCCTAGGTGAGCTGGACAACATACAATAAGCGTTGGAGGGTCCTTGATCACTCATACTGTAAACTAACAAATAGTCAAATAACACACAACAATAAAATACAGATATGCACGTATTTCCATAATTAATTTCCTAACAATTTGAATATTATCTTGATGTAAGCAGAACATTTCTATGGTTGAATCAGTGGCTTAGCTCTGATACCACCTTCTGTCGCAACCCCCGTCCCCTATCTATCCCGGGAACGGGCGGCCGCGAGACCAGTTTTGGTGGTATCGGTGTTTATCATTTTGGCGGCAGAAATTTCATCAGGACCGTGGTTAGGAAATATTTTATCAGAGTAAATACCACACTTTTATAATATTAAACATATTGGGATAAAACCCAAGTTTTCATTACAAATATTTTCATAGGGAAAATCCCTATTTTATTGAATAAAACATCTTCTTTTATTTTAGGTAACTTTTATAGCCACTTTTCCAAGTCTTCAGTGCTGTCCAGCTGGCTTCTAGTTGGCTTTCACATTTTGTTACCTGAAACGCGTTTAAAAACATTTTGTCAGTGGGAAATACTGGTGAGTGAATCCCAGTTTAATCAAGAAGAGTTTTATCAATTTTCACAGTATTGAGAGCTATTACAATGTTTATATCTACACAATTACTCATTCAGTACTGTCAATCCTGACTGGTGGGTCATGTTACACATTGGCTAACTCTTTGTCTAATGGTAACGTGTTCCACATTTTGTATACAAAACCCCAACATACCGGCAGTAATTGAAGACTACAAAGACTCAATCACTGCTTATTATAATTTAAATAATTAAAGGTTTTGTAACAACAGTTTACAAAAAGGTTTACAAAAAAGAGATTACTCACATTGCTGTCTTATGGTTTCCTTTAAGGTTTCTTGGTGATTATCTATAATTTACACAAATGCACATGCGTTAGTATAATAACCCAATATTTACATTAGCAATACCCTCCCTGAGACGGCATTCCAATGACTACGTCGGGCAGAACCACGACAGCCATTACGGAACCCTGGATCAATCGGGTAGCGTATCTAATACGTAACCGGGGTTATGATACTTACAACGGAGCAGAACTTCGTTAATTAGGGGGATATTATACCCGGAAATTGTGCCTACTATGCCGAAATTTTGAGAGAGAAAGAGATTTGGGACGAATTTTGAACTGAGGCCGATAGCCTCTATTTATAGTGTCTGATCGACACTTCCTCGCGGCCCGCGTAAACCATCCAAGGATCCTTCGCGGCCCGCGACGTAGACTATGTAGGGCCTAGCTTAGTCGAATCACAAGTGTAGACTTGGCGGATGGCATGACACGTGGCACGCTAGGGTGTCGTCCTGTCCTTGAGCTGTCACAGCCTGCGTAAGCTCAGGCTTACTTCTACGCGGCCCGCGAGCGACACCAGGAATTTGTTTTTATTTAATTTTTAATTATATATTGTATTTTGGGCTCGGTTTTCACATACGGGGTACATATTAAGACATATAAGGGCATTTTAATTATTATATTTAGGAGGGTTATTATACTTAATTATCTTTCAATATTCCGACCCTTTGGGATTGTATCCCTACTGACTCAAACCACTGGGTTGAGGGTAACGTCACCTTCAAAAGATGAGCCTACTACTATAACTAAGATAATCTCTTAAAAAATCCGAAAGTGCGAAAATCATCAAAGGATACATTAAAGATGAGTTGGATCTAAGTGATTCTATCTTGTCTTTTTTTTTTTCATTTTATTGATCTTTTCATTTTAAGTTTTATTTTCATGTTTCAAAACTTTTCTAAAGAAAATTAGATTGATTAGACGTTGAGGATAAACCGGTATTAAAAGCTCTTGTGTCCTTGGACGACCTCGGTATCTTACCAACGCTATACTACGCTCACGATGGGTGCACTTGCCCAAGTGTGTGTTTAGTTTTAGTACAATATCATGTTTTATAAATTTAAAACTTGACTAATGCGTAAAATGGGCTCAAAATATTAATAAAACCATATCACACCTAACGCACACCAGCACTGACACGTAGTCATTTGGTTCTATAACATAGAACCTGTGAGCAAATGAATGCTCCGCATACCCAATGAAAATGCAGTCTATACCTCTTTCCCCTATGTTCCTTATCTTAGGATCAGTGAGCCTCACCACGACTCTACAACCCAAACTCCCAGCTTATGCAGCTCAGGTGGTTTTTATACCAAAGCTGAAAAGGGGTGGTCTTGTTCCTTTTATTTGGAACCCTATTTAGCAAATAGC
Organism: Helianthus tuberosus; assembly: GCA_030545235.1. NCBI lineage: Eukaryota > Viridiplantae > Streptophyta > Magnoliopsida > Asterales > Asteraceae > Helianthus > Helianthus tuberosus. Next base: position 127,695,004 of record CM060416.1, read on the forward strand.
AGGCTGTCAACATAGCCTCACCCCAAAAGCCCTCACTTAGGCCCGAATAGGACAACATGGTATTGACCATTTCCTTTAGAGTCCTATTTTTCCTTTCCGCCACACCATTTTGTTCCGGTGTGTAAGGAGCTGTGGTATGGTGTATTATTCCAGTTGATTGGAAATACACCGGATCAAAATACTCACCACCTCTGTCTGTATGTAGGGTTTTGATCAACCCACTCCGATGAAGCTTTACCTCTTGTTTATAGATCTTAAACTTTTCAAGAGCTTCATCTTTAGCATGCAACAAATACACATAGCAAAATCTAGTTGCATCATCTATGAACGTTACTACATATTTTTTATTACCTAGAAAAGGTGTAGCATGAAAGTCACATAGATCTCTATGTATCAAATCTAACATTTTACTTTCCCTATGAACATGTTGCATGAAAGGCTGTTTGGTTATCTTATTCAACTTGCAAATATGGCATTTATCATTGTTTATGTTAATAGGTGGAATTAAGCTCATTTTAGACATTTCCTTAATCCGTTTATAATGTACATGTCCTAGTCTAGCATGAAATAATTCCAAATCAGTCAAGTTGTTACTATTACTAGTTGAAGCTATGTCGTTAACATTACTAGTTGAAGCAACACAAACAGATTCATTCATAAAAGAGACATCAACATTCAACATAAACATACCATTGCATAGATAACCGAAACCTACAAATGCACCATGTCTTGACAAGATATACTTGTCACATTCCAATACTTGTTTGTACCCACAATTATTTAACACAATGCCACTTAACATATTCTTTGGAATTCCGAGCACATACAAAACATTGTTCAAAAGTAAAGATTTTCCAGAAGTAAAAACAAGATTCACAGTTTGAAGAAACACTAGATAAATGGTCGGAACCGAAATATCTAGGGGGTTTGAATCCGCATAAAAGGGTTAGCTCTCTCTCGGTTGATTCAGTTGCAGCTGAACTTCTTCTCCGGTGATTCTGCAAAAAAGAGCACCGTTAGCCTCGCCAAGGGGAGAAGAGGGTTCTCTCCTTGACCCGACTCCGGTGTGAGAATAAGTATTGGTAATGGAGAAGAGAAAGTATTTGAGAAGTGGGTGTGATCTGAGTTTATACCTGAACAGTTCTCGTATTTATAACCGGGAGTTTGGGAGGGAAAACCTGTTATTGAAAAGATAACGGAAGATGCTAACGCTGTAGCGGTTACATTTTCTCCCGTTCAAGTTCTTTGATCTAACGTTAAGTTGTCTCGATCCGATGTGAATGCACACGGATCGTGGTTTGATCTATGGCTGGGGAATTGCCACGTGGAAAGTGATTAAGTGGAGATTACTCTCTAATTGCATGCCTTCGTTGTGATTTCAGGGGCGTTTGTGGTGATGACATGTGTCCAGACGGTTATAACCGTCTGGGTGGTGCACGATCATATTCTTTCTAGAAGATTACTGTTGTAATCTAGTGTGGCACCTTACTGTGTGGAGACCACTGAATAAATCCTAAGTCTAAATTATCCAGGTCTGGATATTTAGGCGGAAGTGTTAACCTCAGGATTTTCATCCTTTGCTATTGGGAGAAGGCGCAAGGATTTATGTTTTCCTTTGGGCACGCGACTATAGATTTGCTGACTGTTTTCTCCCTTTTGTAATACCAGTGCGCGGCCGCGCAAGGTTAAAAGGTCAAAATGCCAGTCTTTGGTATGGTCTCGAATACTTATTGTGAAGTTTTTGGGACCTTTCCCCTTCAAGTCCCCCCAGTCTAGTGTTGTACTTATGCAAATAAGTGGAGCACTGGACTTATGAGAGGGAAATGCTTTTGGGCGCGAGAAATAAGAAATCTTCTATAAGAAGATTGAATTTGAATTTCGTGGAGATTTTTTGAAAATTTTTGACTTTGAATGAGACTCGGTACAGTAAATTGAGTGACAACCTGTCATTGTCAGGTGTTTCTTACTGTCCGTGTCTTACACGCGCGCGTGTAAACGCGTGTGTGTCTGACATTCACTTTTTCTGCTGCTTAGAGCACTGTGATACTTGAAGAAGTCGCTGTGACGGTTACCGATGCTATTTATTGCGATGGGTATATAACGTTTGGGTAACCTCCTCTGTGCAATCATTGCTTTGTTTGAAAACTTTTCCCCATTCCCTATTTCTAAGAAAATTTTCCATCATTCTTCCTCTTATGTCAACCGGAGAACGGCAAGAGGATCTTGTTGAAGATATGTCGACTGAACTTCCACCATTGAAGTGGCCTAGGGCGTCTTTTGAGGGTTTGATTCAGAATCTCAAATTTCCGGAGAACTGGGGTGCTTTGTATCCTGAAGAGGGGCAAACAGCAGCAGATGCTCCGGCCGGGTATATTACCCTCTTTTGGGATTTTTTCTGTGACGGTAACTTTCGTTTGCCTGTTACCAGATTTTTCCTTGAAATTCTTGGATTTTACAATCTGCACATCTCCCAACTTCACCCTATTGGTATGGTTAGGGTTCGACATTTCGAATTCGTATGTCGGACGATGCACGTGGAGCCAACCGTTCCCCGATTTAGGGTTTTTTATCAGATGCATTGTACCCAAGGATTTTATTCATTCGTTCAGAGGGCTTCTGCAAAGAAGATTTTACATTAACCCCCAAAATCTTTTCATGATTGGAAGCAAAAATTCTTCTTTATCAAAGCTGGAGTAATTCCTGTGAGGATGGTTCTTAGGGGGAAAGAAGATATTCCGATCGAAACCCTTCAGACTCCGGTTGATGAAAACTGGTATCAGGATTTGAAGGATGTGCCCAATATTGCATTGCCGGAGAAAGCTCTTGTCGGAGCCGGCATGAGTTTAAATTGGAAGATGGAGCGTGATGACAAACCCGTATACACGGAGGATGGTCATAGTAAGTTTAGGGCTTTTTCTCTTTCCCACTTTTTTTTTTTTGACCTGCTCTCTCTTCAAATGTAGTTGTTTCTCTATATGTTGTTGCCTTCAAGAGGGAAGGCGGAAGAATGGGTACTATCAAGAAGAAGCCTGAAGAGGAGCTCTGGTATCATCGTATCGTGAGAAATTTTGTTCTTCCGCGGGATGCGGACCTATCTGTTCAACCAGCTGCTGGTGCTGGTGAGTTTATATCTGTTTTTCCTTTCCTTTTTGCTTTGAGTAATTTTTTGCCTTGCGCTTTTGTAGGTGAATTGTTGAATTTGGGCGTAGGCCCTGAAAGGAAAAAACACGCAACTACTTCCTCTTCCGCGCCGAAGAGAAGTGAGACTGTTAAAATTCAACCTTTGAAGGCGAGAAATGTTGGAGAGAAGAAAGGTACGCGTCGTTCTTCTGTCTCCAGGTGTGATTATGTGGTGGTTTCTGATTCTTTGGAGGGTCTTACTCCTGTAGTGACTATGCGGGAACCGAAGCCTGAACCAAAGGATTCTGTTGATATTCCCCCTTCTAACCCGAATGAGCCTATTGATCTGGATTCCAGTCCCGAACATTTGGTGCATCGGAAGGCTGGTAAACGGAAACAAACTGATCCTGAAGCGGAGGGTCAACCTCCTAAAAAGGTGCAAAGGAAGAAAATTACCAGAAAGGGAAATCTTGATGCATTTGTTGCGGACTCTGTTCCTGGTAAGTGTTATTCTTCCTTGTTTTCTTTAAGTGGATGGAATTCTTACAGACTTTTATTTGTCCAGAAATTCCTGTTTCCCCTGTTCCTATAGAAGTACCATCTTTGGTTAATAAAGAACTTCCCCCTACTCCTCCGTGCACTGCTGTTGCAGACCCGCTAGAGCCTTCAGAGATTGCAGGGGAAGGTGTAGAGAAAACTGTTGAGGCTGAGAAGCCTATTGGTGTTAATACAGAGGCTGAAAAGATTGTTGAACCGGGCGTGATAGATGATGCTGATAAACCACCAACCCCGGAAACTGTTGTTCAAGATTTGGGAAAGAAGGAACCTGCTGAAAAAATTCAATCTTCTCCCCCTAGACCTTTTGAAAGTATACCTGAGCATACTGAGAAGGTCACAACTGAGGAGACAGGCTCATCTGCTGGTGTTGATAAACAATCTCCCATTCGTCCAGAAGAAACTCTGGGAGAATATTATTACCGGACTTATTCGGAAAAAGATGCTTCTGATCCTCATGTCCCCGTTTGGAATGTGAAAAAAAGTAGATACCTTCTCGGATTGGCGTGTATGCCAAGATTGGTTGCAGGGGATACTTCCGCCTGGTGAGATTAAATTTCAGGAAAATCAGCCTTATGAGCAGACCTATCAATCTTATCTTGCAGAAACTGCTTCTCATGTTTCTACCACTCACCGTATAGTGCGTGAGTGGTATAGCATGCATAAGGAGTGAGCATCTTTTATGGCATCACAAAAGAAGTTTGCTAAAGATGAAAAACATGTGGCTCAATTGAAGGCTAAATTAGAGACTGAGCGAGCCAAGTTTGAAGCTGAGCGTAAGACTGAGGAATGGTCTGTTGCTGGTTGGGAAAGAAAAGCTGAAGCTGAAACTGCTCTCCTGTCTGAGGAACGGAAAAATTGGAGGAGAATTTGTGAGAAGGACAATGCTGAGAAGGCGAACCTCCGTAATATCATAAATAACCTTAAGACTGAGGTTGAAAATCTGAAGAATCAAGATGCGGAAGTAGAAAAATTGAAGAAAGAAAAAGCTGATATGGAAGCTATGTTGGTGGAGGCGCGTTCTCATAGGGAACCAAGTGAGCAACGGGAGGTACAAGCTTTAGCCACTCTTGTCGTTAGAGATAAAGAATTAGAGGAACTTACTGCTTTGGTTTCTGACCAGGAACAATTGAAGAAGGATCTGGAGCTTGCGCATTCTGAGAATACTGAAACCTCCCGCCGTTTAACTGAGGTTGAAGAAAAATTGGAGAATTCAGAAATGGCGCGGGTTTCAGCGGAAAGCGAGCTTGAACCTTTAAAGAATGATATGGCCTGGTTGAAGGATCGCGGGATTGCTTGTGTAAGTTCCTTTCCCCTTTTTCGTTGTGAAATCATATATGCGCTTTTTTGATGCTTATTTTCGCTTGATTTCATAGGTTGCTGAATCTGTGTTGAACTCTGAAGAACTGGATAAAACTGTTGCTAATTTGATGGTTGCTGCACGACGAGATGGGTACGCGCAAGGTTATGCGGAATGTTCCCAACATGTGAATAGCGCGTTGAAGGCTAACTGGGATGATAGCAAGTCTGCTACCTTTGGCGTAAATACTGCCGCCACGCTTGCTTCCATGAAGACAGAGTTTAATAATTTGCAACTTCCAGTTATGGAGTTGATAAATGTGGCGCTGCAATCGGATGATCACGTGGCGCAACTCAAAGAAATCTTTCCGGTTGAGGGTGAAGATTTAGAGTAGGATGAAATTGTATTGAACAATTTTATGTACGGGATGTAAATCCCTGTTTTGATGGTGCGCTGTTGCGCAAGTATGTTAAACACTGCCGTGTTTGGAACTCTTTAAGGCGTATCTGTACGCTGAAAATAGTATGTTTCTATTTGTTTTGTTTAATGACTTTACAATATTTTGCATGAGTACAATTGCTTTTATTGAGTAAGGCGAATGAAGTTGGTGTAAAGCTCATGTGTGAATTTATGGTCGTTTGTGACGTGATCACTGACCTCGCATGGAGCTTGTTTTATACTACCATAATGTTTTTGCGCTTACTAAAAGGAAATTGCATGCACTTTGTAAACACAAAAATAATAGAAACTTTGTAATTTTATTCATGGATAGAGCTCAGAGGCTTTACAAAGTTTTTCTGATAATTAAATGGAACTTAACTTACTCTCTGATAGTTCCGCCGCATTTGATAGGTCATGTCTTTTCTGCGGAAAACTTATAGAGTCCTTTAAGTTTTGGCCCGTTTGCTTGAGCTTTCTTCTCCCCGGGTAATCTGCTTAATCTCCTTGCGCATATTCTGGAGTAAATGCGTAAGTTCTCCATTTTTGAGGGCTTTCTCTATTTCCGTGCGCAGAGATATGCAGTTGTTCGTGGTATGCCCGTTGTCTTTATGATATTCGCAGTATTGCGCCGGGTCTTGACCACGTTTACTCTTCATTGGAATCGGAGGTTTGAATTGGTAGTCCTCAGTACTCAGAACCTCTGCCGGGGTCTTTGTTAGGGGAGTCCACTGCCTCTCCCTATTTTCGTGCTTGTTCTCTCTTTGTGCAGAGAGCTTGTTAATTGTTGTGCGGGCGTCTTCAGAGGAACGACTTCCTGATGACTCGCGCCATGGTTTTTTGAACCTTCTTTCGCCGGTTGCGCTTAAGTCTGCGGGCCTGTTGTGTGGTGGTGGTGGCCTGTTTGTAGTAAGGTTTTTCTCAGTCTGCGCATAAACCTTGGCCGCCGCCATTATCGTTTCCCAACTCTTGGGAAGGCCCTCTGTTCTAGATAATACCTTAACCATGTCGTCACATCTAACCGCGTACTTGAACTGAGCACGGATTAGTTGTTCGTTAACACCTCCAATCTCCAACACTTCTTTATTGTATCTGGTGATAAAATCCTCCAGATTCTCGTCATCGCGGCGCCAGATGTTCATGACGTCGGATGTATCACGCATGGAACGCCTTTGTTGGCTGAAGTGTGTTAAAAACTTTGCACGCAAACGATATGTTTTATCGGATTCATCAGTGTGAGTGTCCCGTTGGGAACCCAACCTATCATGAACCGATTGTCTTCGACGAAGGTGTGGTTCACCATGGTGTTGTCTCTGGTAACTGCCTGTATCATCATAAGTTGATTCTTCTCGCTGGGAAGCATGAGCTCTAGATCCCGGCCTCCGTGATTGGGTTACGGGAGCGGTTTGAGCACACAACTGCGTGTACACTGCGTTTAATGCCCCTTGGGACCGGACATACCATGATATCGGAGTTTCTCCTGGTGGTAAAATTGACTGAGCAGGGTTTGCTGGTAACATTCCTGGAGTAACAGGATCATTTGCTCGATTGGATTGAACCTCATTATCGTCCGAGGCCTCTTCTACGATCCCTTCTACTGGTAAATTGTTTCCGACGTTTGGTCGAGGACCAGGTTGCCGGTGAGATGACGAATTTTCTGCCATGTGCAAAAACAGAAAACGGAATGAACTGAATCGAAACGAGGTAGAAACTAGAAAAACTGAGAAAACGGTGGGCGCCAATGAAGAAACACTAGATAAATGGTCGGAACCGAAATATCTAGGGGGTTTGAATCCGCATAAAAGGGTTAGCTCTCTCTCGGTTGATTCAGTTGCAGCTGAACTTCTTCTCCGGTGATTCTGCAAAAAAGAGCACCGTTAGCCTCGCCAAGGGGAGAAGAGGGTTCTCTCCTTGACCCGACTCCGGTGTGAGAATAAGTATTGGTAATGGAGAAGAGAAAGTATTTGAGAAGTGGGTGTGATCTGAGTTTATACCTGAACAGTTCTCGTATTTATAACCGGGAGTTTGGAGGGAAAACCTATTATTGAAAAGATAACGGAAGATGCTAACGCCGTAGCGGTTACATTTTCTCCCGTTCAAGTTCTTTGATCTAACGTTAAGTTGTCTCGATCCGATGTGAATGCACACGGATCGTGGTTTGATCTATGGCTGGGGAATTGCCACGTGGAAAGTGATTAAGTGGAGATTACTCTCCAATTGCATGCCTTCGTTGTGATTTCAGGGGCGTTTGTGGTGATGACACGTGTCCAGACGGTTATAACCGTCTGGGTGGTGCACGATCATATTCTTTCTAGAAGATTACTGCTGTAATCTAGTGTGGCACCTTACTGTGTGGAGACCACTGAATAAATCCTAAGTCTAAATTATCCAGGTCTGGATATTTAGGCGGAAGTGTTAACCTCGGGATTTTCATCCTTTGCTATTGGGAGAAGGCGCAAGGATTTATGTTTTCCTTTGGGCGCGCGACTATAGATTTGCTGACTGTTTTCTCGCTTTTGTAATACCAGTGCGCGGCCGCGCAAGGTTAAAAGGTCAAAATGCCAGTCTTTGGTATGGTCTCGAATACTTATTGTGAAGTTTTTGGGACCTTACCCCTTCACAGTTCATATTCCCTTGATTGGTTCAGTTGCAACATTACCCATCTTGATGATAGATCCGTCTTCGATTGGTTGAAAGTCTTTAAACCAACGAAGATACTTGCATGCATGGCTTGTTGCACCCGAATCAACCCACCAAGCAATGTTATCATCCTGCATATAAAATGCCTCAGAAATTAGTGACACATAATTCTGAACCGAATTATTAAATTGTACTAAATTGTGACCTTGCTTGCCCGGGTCCTTGGACCCGCTAGAACCAGCCTCATTCTTGTTCTTTGAACCGGACTTGTTATTTTTCATCATCTTACAGTCCCTTTTAAAGTGACCAACCTTACCACATTTTCAGCAAGGATAATTCGGCTTTTTGTTTGAACTCGAATTATTGTTTCCTTGAAACTTCCGTTTCCTTTTGAACTTACTATTTCCTTTGGATGATTCACCAGTCTCAACCATGTTCACAGAACTTGATCCAGCCCATTTCTTTTCATCATTGACCAACACATTTTCCTGTGCTCTCAAGCCTTCTTCAATTCTGAAGTGGCTTCCAAGTTCAACCAAAGTTAACTCTCCTTTCTAATGTTTCAAATTATGTTTGAAATCTTTCCAGGAAGGACGTAACTTGTCAATGATACTCGAAACAAAGATGGATTTATCCATCTTCATATCATGTTGGGCAAACTGCCTCAGAATTCATAACAATTCATTGTACTGTTCCATCACAGGCCTTTCATCAACCATTCTGTAATTGTTAAAATTACTAACAAGAAACTTCTTGCTAGAAGAGTCTTCTGCCATGTATTTGGCTTCCAAAGTGTCCCACAGTAATTTTACAGTTTCAACATTTTGATAAACATCAAATAAGGGATCAGACATACCATTCAGAATGTGGCCAAGACATATATAATTTTCGTTCTCCCACTTCGACCTCTTCCTGATTTGCTCCAGATTGCCCTCCTCTAGTATCTCTGGGATTGGAGTAGTCAACACGTACACAACCTTCAGCGTTGTGAGAAGAAAGTGCATCTTCTTCTGCCATCTTTAGAAGTCCTGCCCTTCGAACTTCCCCAGTTTGTCAAACTTGCTTGTCATATCCTTCATCGATCCGCTTGCCATCTTCATAGAAAATAATTTGATCTTTGTTGGGGAATTTTCAGATTGCCGGATGATCAGAGAGGCGTGATGTCACTCTTAGATCAAATTATTTTGGTGGTTCACCCGAATAATTCAATCGGATACAACTCTGATTTTTGAGAATAGAACCAGGGTATGTTGTTTTTGTCTGCGAATTTTGTGAACCAGGAAGAAAGTGATCAAAAAAACCGTATGGAATTTTGTGGTGTTTTGTTCGAATTTAATCAAATTGCATTAAAAACTACCTTAATTTTTGTCTGGAAATTTAGGACGAACTTTCTTAAATTTTATTTTCTAAGGCATTTTCCATAAAGCATTTTAATTAAAATAAAACTTTTCCAAGCTGCCGCCCCTTGGACCCTGCTCCCGGGGGCGTTGCCCCCTTGGAACTAGGGGTGTGCACGGTTCGGTTCAGTTCGGTTTTTGGGTAAAACCAAAACCGTAACCGAAAGTTCGGCTTTTGGTTTTTAAAAAACCGTACGGTTTCGGTTATTTCGGTTTTAGCAACGGTTCGGTTGGGTTTTTCAGTTTTTTCGGTTTTTGAAACACATTATGTAAGATTCAAAACTTAAAAGTATAATTCATAGTTTAAGAATCTTTCTTAAATGTTTACATTTAAGTTAATATATCTAGTGTTTTAAATTAATATTATTCACATAAAACTAACCTTCTAATCTATTTTAATGTTTCTCCAAAGTTTTTGTTAAGACGTTTTCTTTTATAATACTTTGAAAACCATATAATTTTTATATTAAACTTTGTTAGTTCTTGTAAAAAATGGATAATTTTAATGATAAATAAACATGCTAATATTCTTATTATAAATATTTAACAAACAATAATAAAATTAATAATTATTAGTAGCATGGGTAAACACTTAAACAACTTAAACATAAAAATATATAGATTTGGTATACATTAAAACTTATCGGTTCGGTTCGGTTATTTTCGGTTATTGAAAATGATTATCCGAGAACCGAACCGAAATTTTCGGTTATTAAAAATCCGAAAACCGAACCGTTGATTTTTGTTTCGGTTCGGTTTTTCGGTCCGGATTTTTCGGTTATTTCGGTTATAGTTCGGTTATTTCGGTTTTTTGCTCACCCCTACTTGGAACCCCCGTAGAGTACGGGCTCCGCCCGTACACTTCGAATTATAATAACTCAAACAAGCGTGCAGTCCCGTACCTCCTAACTTGCTTGATGTGTATCATTATTCGCTTTGATCACCAAGTCAATTCCGATTACACTAAAATATCTAACAAAGTATAAATACGTTGACCGAAGTATAATACGGCAGGGCAATTTTTCGGAAAGATAATTTGGGATTTTAAATGTTGTTTTGAGTATTTTTACAATTACTGTCACTTACAATAAATATACATGTTCATGCTATTATCACAGTTCTCTGCTAAACATGCTTTGTATTCAACATCATCATCCCAGTCAAAATAGAATCATGATTTTGTATAGGAATTTAACATGCTTATTAAAGTTTTGTCAACATCATTAATTCATTATACTTTGATTTTTTTTTAGAAAAAGCTATAGCAAAAATAAATATTGCATTGGTAACTCATGCATATAACTATTTTTCTATATCTGTAAATAATATACACACAGATAAACATTATTTTTTAATAGATAAAACTACATGGATCGTCGGCAACTCTAACAAGATGTGCAATAACTAACATGTAGTGTCATGACTCATGTCACGTTAACATCAATAGAAAAAGATTATTGTTTATATGTTTTATACCTATCACAAAATTGGGCTCCCATGCCATGTTTTGGTCCTACAATTCTACATTTATGCATGTATTGTTCTAGAGATAATGTCAATTATAGTAGGGTGGACCCAGCTAGAACTATTTTTATACAGCATATGTTATCAAAAGTAGATTTTTTGAAACTTTTTTTTTTTTTTGAAACTTTATCAAAAGTCGATTGACCCAACAAATTTCTATAGATGGCTCAAAGAGAAAACCACTGCCGAATAAAATAAAATCTGCTTGGTGGCATGGCGAATAACCTGACTTTTCTTAAATGATAGGTGTGTTTAGACCACCTGTAGTGGTGCCATTTTTAGGGGTTTTCTTACAAATAAACGCCCTCAAACCCCCTAGATTCCACCCCATGGGCGTTATTTTAGTGATTTTGGGCTGCATCGTTTTTAATTCCATGCCATCGAGCAAAATGGTTTGGGCAATCACCTGTTTTCATGCCTTTTTTGTCCAATAACATTTTTATGGTTTTTTTTTTAATTTAGTTCTAGGGTCATTGGATTTTATCACCCCCAACTATTGACCTTTGGCCGTTGCCACCCGCAACTAACACTTTGACACCCGACACCCCCAACTTGACTTTTTGTTTGCACTGGCACCACCCAGTTAAATCTGCACTAACTTGGTTAGTTTTTTTGTCCGAAGTGGCGCAGGCTTGCTGATGTGTACATGATTACGCGGCGCTGATGTGTTATATCCCTCTCCTTCTTTATAACAATCACCACAAAAACCCTAATCTTCTCCTTCTTTATAACAGTCATCCATCTGCTTCGGTTCCCTAACTCCATTACCTACAACCATCGCAGATCGAATTGCAGCCGGGCTCCAGTCATGATGGGTTGATTTCAGTAAAGAAGCGATGCCAACGACATGTGGCGAAGCCATGGATGTGCCGGATACGAGTTTGTAATCACTGAGCAAATAATCATCTCCGATTGGTGCGCTTGCTCTGTTCGGTGCCCATGCGGCGAGGATATTGACTCCCGGAGCCAAGAGATCTGGTTTTAAGATCCATGGAGATCGCGTGTCAGGTCCTCTTGAGGAGAAGTCTGCTACTTGTGGAGCTGGCTTAACACCTAATAAAGTTTCACCATACTTAACGCTAATACTTGCGTTTTTTGTGTTGATTATGTAATTTTTTAACCGATGACCGACCGTCGGTTCGAGCACAACATACGACAGATTGAAGTCTTTCGACCGGAGAAATTTACTGTCGTCAGACTCTGAAATGAAGATAGCTCCAGCAGCTCCACTAGTTTCCAATTCAGTTTGTGACATTCCATCACAGAAAATGTACTTGCCTTGAACATCTTTGGGATCAAGATGGATGATTGTTATAAAGAAGGAGAAGATTAGGGTTTTTGTGGGGATTGTTATAAAGAAGGAGAGGGATATAACACATCAGCGCCACGTAATCATGTACACATCAGCAAGCCTGTGCCACTCGGACAAAAAACTAACCAAGTTAGTGCAGATTTAACTGGGTGGTGACAGGGCAAACAAAAAGTCAAGTTGGGGGTGTCGGGTGTCAAAGTGTTAGTTGCGGGTGGCAACGGCCAAAGGCCGATAGTTGGGGGTAATAAAATCCAATAACCCTTAATTCTATTACACCACAATCCTCACATCCCCACTACACCCATTTTAGAAAACGTCCCATAATGCCCCATTTCTGACTGGGCTGTCACATGGCGCAAAACACCCAAGGGTAAGGGCATTACCACTACACATGGTCTTAAGATTGGATTATCTGGTTTACGGATATCCAGAAATTTCGGATAATGAATATTAATATCTGAACTTGTATTCGAAATTTCGGATATCCAAAATTTTGGATACGGATTCGGATATTTAAATGGATATCCGAATTTTTAAAAATCAAAAAGTCTTTTTCGTGCATAAGTTAAAACTCAAGCGGTATTCGATTATCCAAATTTTCAACACTGAAAACAAATAAAACATTTAGGTGGTGTTTGTTTTTTTTAAATCTGCGCAGGCTCTTCTGTCTTCGCCGTGCAGACCACACGCAGACATTGCCATCTACAGACTGTTTGTTTTTCTGAAAACGTTTCATTAAAAAACGTCCGTGCGAGCTCTTCTTGGTGCAGACTTGGCCTAGCCACTTTTAAGATCTTCAAAGGTCTGCAGAGTGTTAAATACCAACACCCACCACCACCGTCCATCACCACCGTCCACCACCCACCACCACTGTCCAACACCACCGCCCACTGTTTCGAGCCCTAAACACTTTCGAGGTATTGTTTTGTTTCGAGCCCTAAACACTTATGACATTGTTCAGGATTTTTTATAAGGGGGAATGGGCACTCAAGGGAGGTACCTTTGCTCCAACCAACCAACACTCGTCATGTCAATTTTCTTTAAAAGTATCCATTAGCCATAAAACACTGGCGGGGCCTACCTTTACCATAAACTACTTCGTTTTTTCAAATTTAATTTAACATTAAATAAATAAACATTACATAATAAAATTTTAAAATAAAACTTCAACATAGGGAATCGGTACCGTACCGAGTATATTCGGTACTGGTACCTATTTTCTCCGTTTTTTGGTACCGGTTCGGTACCATGCTCATCCGTACTTCAACATTACATAAAAATTAAACATAAAACTTCAACATTACATAAAAATTAAACATAAAACTTAAACATTACGTAAAAATTAAACATACATCCTAATAATTTGTCACGCGGAAACGTGTTCAAAGTCATTGTTGTACCTATGTTTGTAGTCAACAAGGGTCACTTTAATGACTTCAAATTTCGAGAGGTCATTGTCAGGATTTTCCACATTGTTGAACATCCCATGAAATCTTGAACATTTCAAACGGATATTAGCGAAACATGAATTAAGTTGATCCACGGTTCGGTTGATCTCACCAACATGAACACAAAATTGTTGAAAAACCTGGTTCCAAAACGAAACCCTTCTACTAGTAGACGCTCGTTCATGATGGGTTGCGACCCAAGATGTAACCAACGCAATATCTTCTTATTCGATCCACGAATTCCTTGACATTTGAGAAGAATTTTTTGTAGATAGAAATAAAAAATTGAGAGAGTTTATGTGGATGGGAATATTAAAATAATAGAATAAGTTGGTTAAATAGAAAAGGTTAATTTGATTTTCTTTAAATGCAACGGTCAACACTATCAAACGTTCATTTTGACCTCAAAATCATCACTTTTACACGGGTTGTGGCTAAGCGAACCCGCCCGCCTAACCCGTATGGATGGCGGCGGTGTTATGGATCGGGTTCGATACCCGGATGGCCTTAGCCGTGAGTACCCCGTCCTTCCTAACATACTTTTAATGTTGATTTTGGTTGTGTATAGTGTTGGATCAGTTCTGTTTAATCATAATGGAAAACATGAAAACATACCTGTCACCGCAGACAGTGCAGTGGAGAATCCAGTGAGAGAAGACGACATGGAGTTCGACATTTTGTCAAGGTGATCTGCTTCCTCCTTAGGGTGCTGACTGATGATGGTGACTGATTAAACCGAAAAGGGTATCGGCTATGGAGATGAAGGTCGAATGTGATGTTATGCTTATGGGGTATGTCTAATGGTGTAACTGTCTAACCCCTTAACCTCCACATGAGTCTCCTTATATAAGCACCCAGGAGGAAACCTAATTAGTTAATAAGGGTAATATGGTCCATCAACAATTACCAACTAATTATTTAATAGGTTATTATATATTTTGATCTATATTATGTAAATGATTATAATGGCTATAGATTAAATATTAATCCATAATATATTTAATCTTACATTCTCCCACTTAGCCGAGTAATCATTTACTATGAGTATTAGATAAGCCTGATCAGGAGTTAACACTCATTTTAGCCTTAAACAAGTACTATAGCAGAGAAATACAGCCGTTGAATCATTATGCGACTCAGGACCCCCATTAATCATACTATAGCCTTAATTTAAAACCTAATCGTCATGATCAAAATACGCATAAGCCCTTTGTTTGATTTGTAACTTTATTTGTCTATATGCCATTATACCGGTTGAACATATTCTAAGAGACATACAAAATCAAACTGAGGAAATTTCATTAATCATAAAACATAAGCTAGTACAATATGCTTAAATAAGGTCTTTACTAAATCCCATATTCCGAACATGTTCTTCGTAAACCTTAGGAAGGAGACCTTTAGTCATCGGATCCGCAAGCATATCTTTAGTACTAATATACTCGATACAAAAATTATTTTCCTCAACTCGTTCACGTACGAACAGATATTTTGTATCGAGATATAAACCAGCTCCAGTCGAACTGTTACTGTTCGAGAAACTAACGGCAGCTGAATTATCACAGTAAAGCTTCAATGGTCTAGAAATGGAATTAACGATTTTGAGTCCAGTGATCAGATTTCTAAGCAACATTCCATGACAGGTTGCGTTATAAACAGCAATGTACTCTGCCATCATTGTGGAAGTTGTGGTCAACTGTTGTTTATGACTCTTCCATGAGATAGGGCCGCCTGCTAACATAAAGATATAGCCCGAAGTGGATTTCTTGTCATCTTTGCATTTGGCAAAGTCAGAATCAGAATAGCCCACCACTTCTAAATGATCACTTCTTCTATAAGTCAGTTTATAGTCTTTCGTCCCTTGCAGATATCGAAGTACCTTCTTAGCTGCTTTCCAGTGATCTAGGCCAGGATTAGTCTGATAACGGCCTAGCATTCCAGCAATATAAGCGATATCTGGGAGAGTACAGACTTGAGCATACATTAGGCTCCCGACTACTGACGCGTAAGGTATCTGGCTCATTTGCTCCTTCTCAACCTCTGTTGTTGGACACTGGAATGAACCGAAAACATCTCCTTTAACTACTGGAGCGACGAAGGGTTTGCACTGTTGCATGTTGTAACGTGTAAGGACACGATCTATGTAAGTATTTTGAGACAATCCTAAGATCCCTTTGTGTCTATCTCGGTGAATTTCGATGCCAATGACGTAAGAAGCATCTCCGAGATCCTTCATGTCGAAGTTATGCGAGAGTAACCACTTCAACTCATGCAACATGTCTAAACTATTACTTGCCAATAGAATATCATCTACGTAAAGGACAAGTATAGTAAAGTTGCTCCCACTCATCTTGAGGTAGGTGCATTGATCCATTTGATTCTTCATAAAACCTTGTTTCTTCATGACTTCATCAAACTTGAGGTACCACTAACGTGATGCTTGTTTTAACCCGTAAATGGATTTCTTCAGCTTACAGACTAGATGCTCCTGACCTTCAGGTTTAAAGCCTTCAGGTTGTTTCATGTAAACATCTTCGTCCAAATCTCCGTTAAGGAAAACGGTTTTAACGTCCATCTGATGTAACTCTAAATCAAAATGAGCTACTAGGGCCATGACGATCCCTAATGAATCTTTACGAGAGACAGGTGAAAACGTCTCTTGATAATCAATTCCCTCTTTCTGAGTGTAGCCCTTTGCAACCAATCTCGCTTTGTAGCGTTCAACGTTCCCATTCGGATCCAGTTTTGTTTTGAACACCCATTTACATCCTACGAGTTTGACTCCGTTGGGTAATTCTACCAAATCTCAAACGTCATTTTTCTTCATGGATTCAAGCTCATCAATCATCGCTTTATTCCATTCAGAAGACTAATAACTGCTAATGGCTTCATTGTAAGAGATAGGATCATTGAGCTTTCCGGGATCCATTTCAGTCAGGTAGGTAACATAATCATCCCAATTAGTAGGCCTTCTTTGCCTAGATGACCTCCTGAGTGGATTATCGGGTTCAGCGTTGTCTTGGTGTTGAGCGTTTGATGTGCCTTCGTTATGAGGTATAATGGGTTCTGATTGTAGAGGTAAATTTGGAGTTGGTGTAGTAGCTTCAGGTGTAGTAGTTGCATTGGGTACAAGAGGAGTAATCGGAGTAATGGTAAGCGACGAGTCTCTTCCCCCCCCCCCCGCGTCTTGTACTTCTTTCAATTCTTCGTAAGGGTTGGTACTGCTCCCACTGACCTTGAAATCCTCCAGGAACGCAGCACGCTTGGTTTCAACAATACGGGTGACATGAGAAGGAAAATAGAAACGATAACCCTTTGAATTATCAGGATACCCAATAAAGAAACAAGTAACTGCTTTAGGGTCAAGTTTCCTTAGGAAAGGATTGTAAAGTTTTGCTTCAGCAATGCAGCCCCATACTTTCATATATTTAAGACTCGGTTTCCTTCCTGTCCAAAGTTCATAAGGAGTTTTAGGGATAGACTTAGAAGGAACTCTATTGAGTATATGAACAGCTGCTTTTAGCGCTTCAGTCCAGAGGAATAATGGTAAATTAGTGTTGGCTAACATATTGCGCACCATGTTCATAAGGGTACGATTTCTTCTTTCAGCGACACCGTTCTGCTGAGGTGTACAAGGCATGGTGTATTGGTTCACAATCCCCTGGCCCTTACAAAACTCATAAAATGGACCAGGAGCTTGACCCACATCAGTATGTCTTCCATAATATTCACCGCCTCTATCTGATCTCACAACTTTAATCTGACGATCTAATTGCTTTTCAACTTCAGCCTTATAATCTTTAAAAGTTGTTAGAGATTCAGATTTTTCCTTAATTAGATACAAGTACATATAACGAGAATAATCATCAATGAAAGTGATAAATGAAGTATGTCCTGTTATGCCAGCGATTTGGTAGGGACCACTAATGTCAGTGTGAATGAGTTCTAATAAATTAGAACTCCTAGTGGCACCTTTCTTATTCGCTAATGTCATTTTACCTTTAAGACATTTGACACATGTTCCAAAATCAGAGAAATCGAGAGGAGGTAAGACTTCATCCTTTACAAGACGATTTAATCGTTCTTTTGAAATGTGGCCTAAACGCTGATGCCACAACATGGATGAAGTCTCTAAGTCTCGTTTCTCTTCCATCTTTGTGAGTGATTCAGTAATGTTATATGACAACAAAGATTTGGAAAAGCCATCATCTAGTTCTAATCTATAGAGACCACCATCCAGAACACCAGTACCATAAAGAACAAAATCATAGAGGATAGAGAGTTTGCGATGACCATGGGAAACAATAAAACCGTCCATGTCTAACTTTGGTCCTGATACAAGGTTTCGAGTTACCTCAGGAACATATAAGGTATCATAAAGTTTAATACATAAACCAGTTTTCATAACTAATTGTAATGTTCCAATGGCCTTCACTTCTAATTCTCGATCATCCCCAACCTTAAGCGTTCTTTGGTTTCTTTCCAGCTTCCGGATTGAAAGGAATCCCTGAGTTGAATTGGTAACATGAACTATAGAACCAGAATCAAACCACCAAGAATTAGCAGGAACACTTAAATTATAGGACTCAAGTATCATAAAATAATCGTTACCTTTCTTAGCCAGCCACTCCTTAAAGTCAGGGCATTCCTTCTACATGTGTCCTGTCTTTTTACAGAATTTGCAGCGGATACTGCCTAAGGAGTTCTTAGAGCTGGAAAGTGCACTTGTATTAGGATTAGGCCTTTGGACTTTTGAAGCATCTTTCCTCTGATGATTGTTCTTCCTTTTCTTAGAGTTGGAGGTGGTGAAGTTAGCAACATCGGTAGTGCGATCCATCCTCATACGCTCTTCCTCCTATACGCACATAGCGACCAGTTCACTCATTGTCCATTTGTCCTTCTGAGTGTTGTAATTGATCTTGAATGCTTCAAAGGATGAAGGAAGCGAAGTAATGATGAAATGAACGAGGAAACCATCAATGATTTCCATTTCCAGCCCCTTCAGCTTATTGGCCATGTCATTCATCATCATGATGTGCTCGCGAATGCCGCTCCTCCCATCATACTTAGTTGTCACCAGCTTGAGAATAAGAGTACTAGCGTGTGCTTTAGACGTCCCCTTGAACTGCGCCTCCACAGAAGCCAAGTAGGTTTTAGCATCTTCAGAATCAGGAATAGCTCCCCTGATTGCATTGCTTATGGACTGCTTCATGAACATGAGAGACATGCGGTTACACCTAGTCCACTTTTCATGAGTTAACTGCTGAGCAGCAGTACTTTGTGGAGTAAGGTCCGCTGGCTTATCCTCTCTTAGAGCATAGTCAAAGTCCAGCAATCCAAGTGTAAGCTTGAGAGCATCCTTCCATGCAGCAAAGTTATCACCAGTCAAAGGTGGAATCCCGCAATTGGGTGCTGATAGTGGAAATAAGATGAGCAAGTTATGATACTAAGGAAGAAGTCCTAATATGATCTAAGGGCACGTTAAACTAAGGCAGGCATAAATAATGACCATTTTACATTATGAAGCTGTGTTATTGTCTATTACTAACATCAAAATAATAGACTTAGTTAAAATTCTACTTAAACGAAGACAAATCAGCTTTGGCCAGAAGTGTAATCATTTAAGCATGTGTGAAAAATGATTGTAACAAATCAGCTTTGGCCAGAAATTGAGACAATCACTTTAGTTATGCACTTGTTAAGTATGCCATCTATGAAGGAATTAAATCAGCTTTGGCCAGATATTAAGACATTCATGTTTATGATGCACACTTAACATAGCTTTCGTAATACTTGAACGATAAGTAGATGTATCAAGTCAGCTTTGGCCAGAAATAATACATCAAAAGCTCATTCAAGTAAAGCTATTTTGGTTTTGTAAAACATTATCTGATTCTGATTAATTAACTAAGTAATTACAAACCAATTATTTAATAGCAAACCACCCACCCGTTAGCGCGGTGAGTTCGTTGGGGGGTTCTGGGGGACAGCGTGCCCCCGCACGGGGTTCGGGGCGGAGCCCCGAGCTAAATCTTAGTTCACATTAAACAGCCTAAAATAATGAGGTTTCGAGTCAGGTCTCGACTGAGTTATGAGATCTCGAGTCAGTTATGAGGTCTCGAGTCGCAACCTATTGTCTCGAGTCGGAACCATGGTCTCGACTACTATATCTTATGAGATCTCGACTCATGATGAGGTCTCGAGTCGCAACCATGGTCTCGAGTTGCAACCTTATGGTCTCGAGTTATGACCTTATGGTCTCGAGTTGTAAACTTTTGAGCCCTTATGATTTCGAGTCGAGACCTTATGGTCTCGAGTTGTGAAGGTTTAAGGACCTGATGATTTCGAGTCGAGACCTTATGGTCTCGAGTCGAGACCTTATGGTCTCGAGTCGAGACCTTATGGTCTCGAGTCGAGACTGATGGTCTCGAGTCGTAATCTGATGATAGCTGTTTATTGTGATAATAACTGAAAACTCGAATTCTAAGGGATTATGAGATATGATTTCCTGTTTTAAGATGATCTAATTTTATCCAAATATTTCGAAAAATTATAACTGTATATCTTTTAACAGTTTTCGAATAAACTTAAAAGATAAAATTGGATCAAACATGGAAAAACACTCATCAATCCTAAATACATTCCAAAACATAACAGAATTTTCGAATTTTCCTAAGAACATGATGAACCCTAAAAAATAAAACATAAATTCTGGAACCCGAAACCTGAATTTTTTAAGGTTTTAAAACAGATTTCGGTCATAAACATAATCCAGTTGATTTCGAATGAACATGTGATTAACCTTTTCCGAAAACAGTGATCTCGAGTGGACATATTCGACTCAAAACCGGCTGTTAGTTTATTAAGTTAAAAATTTCTGTTTTCATGATTTCAATCCCAGAATTATGGATACAAAAACAGAACTGACTAATCAACATATGCTCTGATACCACATGTTGGATCAGTTCTGTTTAATCATAATGGAAAACATGAAAACATACATGTCACCGCAGACAGTGCAGTGGAGAATCTAGTGAGAGAAGACGACATGGAGTTCGACATCTTTGTCAAGGTGATCTGGTTCCTCCTTAGGGTGCTGACTGATGATGGTGACTGATTAAACCGAAAAGGGTATCGGCTATGGAGATGAAGGTCGAATGTGATGTTATGCTTATGGGGTATGTCTAATGGTGTAACTGTCTAACCCCTTAACCTCCACATGAGTCTCCTTATATAAGCACCCAGGAGGAAACCTAATTAGTTAATAAGGGTAATATGGTCCATCAACAATTATCAACTAATTATTTAATAGGTTATTATATATTTTGATCTATATTATGTAAATAATTATAATGGCTATAGATTAAATATTAATACATAATATATTTAATCTTACATATAGGTTAATATACTTACTATTAGTAGTATAAGAGTATGTTTCGACTGAAGCAACCGTCGTTATCGATTTGTACCTTTTTCTATTTTTACAATGTGTTTGTATATTATGGGATGGTTTTCTTGTTCTTAATATCCAATGAGGAGTATATTTTGAAATTTCCTCTTCCTAGAAATGCATAATGCTTCCTTTTTCAGGTAATAGTTGGTGACAATTGCTTCAACATAAAGCAAATGCCATTTTACACTCCATAAAAGTTTTTAAATGGTAGTGGTGTTTCTAATTAGGTATGAGCAAAAGTGTATAGACTTTTTTTTAGTCATTTTGTTAGAGTAATTTTTTGGACTAGATAGTAGAACTTGGATATCAAAATTGTTTGAATAGAACATGTTTAAAGTTAAAGCTTTAAAGGGTTTATGATAATACCAATTTTCATTGTTATACAATACGAGGTTAAATGTTGTCTCGAGTGCGTTATATAATGAGGTTAAGTATTGAGCGAAGTAATTAAAAGTTCTGGTTGACATAATATATATAAAATATTTGGTCTAATTGGCAAAACCATTGTAATTAGGTGTTAGTGTGGTGTTGTCCCCATTAAGGTCAATGATTCATGTCTCGCCGAAGACGAATTTGATGTAATTTAAACCGTTCATAAAAAATCTGATGATAATAGCCGACGCTTATTAATCAAACTAGTTAGCTATATAGAAAACACTTTTTATTGATTATTTTATAGAAATTTATGTGTATGGTGTGGAAAAAGATTTTTAATCAAATGCTAGTTGTACTTTGAGTTTATAGTTGTAATTAATGTGATAGTGGTAAGGATTAATCAAAATACAAAATGATTTTGACCGGTTTGGTGGTTGACTTTTGATATGATGTTTGACTTTGGGTATGATGTAGGAACTTACGAAAGAAATTTCATTTGGGCATGATTCGATTATGTGAGCTATATGAAGGCTGACTTTTAGTGGTTGACATTGCAATCCTTGGTTTGGTGAAAACTATAGTGTAGTGTACCTTTTTGTGTAACCATGACAATTTATAAGAATATCAATGTGTAAATATAAATATCTCTATCTTTTTTTTAAAAGGTGTGAATTATTCGCTAATGTCGGGAGGTCTAGTATACGTTGTCTTAACTGGGTCCGCGCTAGAAAGCCATCTCACACAATAGATCCCCTATTTAAACTCCTCAATGGGAAACCCCTATCACCCAGACCCGAATTTGAGACCTGGAAAGGAAAACTCAACAGGGCCCACCATAGATGAAACTTAAATACCGGTAGCAAGTGATGGTTATAATTATGTCTATGTAATATTATATTAAGGACCAGTTGTATTATTATTTTTTTTTTTGTAAGATCAACAAATTTTATTCATAAAGTTCTGTCAACCAACTGTTAACAGAAAGTCACACCTAGAGATTCAACATACACCAAAAGCCATACAGTCATACTCTCATACAATTTAAATTAAATGTGCACCAGTTCTCCCAGGTAAGCGCTACCGCTTTCCCTCGATTTTTCAGCCACAGGAACCCATAAAGCCTGATATCCTTCATGATCCGTGTCGCGTTAATCTGTTTCGCATTAAACACTGCCTCGTTTCGGTGTTCCAGATCACCCAAAGTGTAGTTTGTATAACCAAGTAGAGCACCTTTTTCCACTTGCTTGAACCTCTGTTCCTTTAAGATCTAACACGAAGATGGGTCGTATCCTACACCAGTCAGCTACGAACTCCCAGATCTGGTCCGTGACACAACACGAGCCGAACAAATGCAGCGTTGATTCCTCCTCTTCATTACACAGTTTGCATCGGTCATTCAGAACACACACATTTCTTCTTGCGAGGGCCGATATCGTGGGGACTTTATCTTGGATGATTCTCCAAATCAAAAAATTAACATGATATAACATGATATTTTAATACTTTAAGCTTAAACCTAGTTTAGTAATGATTTTGTTTTCAATTTTTAAAAGATAAAACGAAGATTGGCAAATGATTACATGCTATGAAAAACAAAACAAACACCATTAAAAAGCATTTGCCTTTTGACTTTAAAGAAATCTAGCTTTCTAACATAGTAAAAAAACAAAATATTCAAGCGAATATACATTTTTATCACACATATCGAAATTTGGTTTCTAATAGAAATTTAGCCCTTTATTATTATGTTAATAGTTGTTGGTGGTTTACTGGTTTATAGCATCGTTGGTGTTATTTATTTATTTATTTTTTTCGAATGACAAGATTTTATAAAAAGCAACCCATCTAGTAAGAAGCTAGGCAGTACGAGACAACATTACAAACCGACCCAGAAAAACGTCCCCAAATGCTAATACGTGATGATGCTAAAGATCCACAAGACAGAACAATTTTAATTATATTACTGTTCCCGAAAATGAGAAAGATGTCATTCGTACACCATATATGGCTAGACATCTTGATGCAGTTTGGGTAAATTTTGTTGTTGATTGAAGGGACGAGCGAGCTAGTAGAGTAACGTGTCAAAAAAGATTTGAGTCGAAACATGTATTTTTATTGTATGGGTGATGTTGATTTGCAAATGCGCTCTCAACCATTTTTATAATTTGAATAATTAATTTGTAGATCGTTATTATGATAATAATCAGAATTTTACACAAATTGATTTAGAAGATTGTATAAGTTAAAAATAGACTTTAGGCAACTTTCAATATGGATCGTTGTGGTTATCGATATGTTAATATGTTGATCAGTTCTGTTTAAACATAATGGAAAACATGAATAACATACCTGTTACAGCAGACATGCCAGCAGAGAATCCAGTCAGAGATGCAACCATCGAGCTCAACATACTTGTCAGGATGATCTGGTTCCTCCTTAGGGTGTAAGGTTATGATGGTGATGAACCGAAACAAGGGATGGTTTCGGTTATGGAGAGAGAGAGCCGAGAATGATGTTATGAGGGTTATGGAATTGTCTAACTTGTGTAACCCTTTTAACTCTCTAATAATCTCCTTATATATACACCCAAGAGGAAACCTAATTAGTTAATAAAGGTAATATGGTCCATCAACAATTACCAACTAATTATTAATAAGTTATTAATATATTTTGATCTATATAATATAAATTATTATAATGGCTACAAGATTAAATATTATAACAATAATATATTTAATCTCACATAATATTCATTGGTGGTTATATATAAGACTATTTGTTGAAACAATCGATCATTATGAATGCATGGGAATGAGATTAAGCACTCCTTGCCTCCTTCACTCCTTGGTTTAAAGAAGCTAACAAGTTGTGATTTTATAGTTTCACAAGAATACAAACATCTATCTAACTCTTAAATTATGTGAGGAAGTTTTTTATATTATGAAAAATGACTGTAAGTAATTGGAAGTGGTTGTGAGTAGAGGAGAGAGAAACTTTTACTGTTATTTTGAAAGTGGTTGTGAGTAGAGGAGAGAGAAAAGATAATGATAAAATTATAAAAAAATATTATTTAATTGAAAAAGAGAGAATATTGAGAAAATGTTGTTTTTAATGAAATTATAGGGTAAAAAAGATGTAAGGGACGTGAATACTCTAACTATTGATGTTTTTGAGACCAGATACATCCGTATCCCTTTGTATAATTGTAACTTGTATGCAATGTTTTAAAAACCGGTAAATACCGGCCGGTTATACCGGTATTACCGTTTCCAGATGTAAATCCGGTACGAAACACCCCGGTAAATAAGTGAAACGGCATAAGGTTTGTACCGGCGGTAAAATCCGGTATACCAGTTTAAAACGTAATACCGGTATGGGCCCGGGGTGATTTTAGTTTGGGTTGTTACTTATTTTTATTATATATGTTACTTATCTAACGTAATTTTTATATATTATGATTATTCGTAACAAAAAGTTCTTATTTAATATTGTATGAAACGAAAATAGTTGATGTATTCAACACTCAAATGACTTAAACATATTGTACACTTTCATGTAAAATAGCTTGTTGAAAAATTGAATGATTTTCGATTATCTTTTGAATTATTTTTTATTATAGATTTAATTTTGGATCATCTTTTAATATGTAATCATGCATTTTTTGATTAACTTTTCAGTTGATGTTGTAATTTATGAAATTATTGAGGTAACTAGTCAACCCGGTTGAACCGCTCGATACAACCCGGTTCAACCGGTTGAACCATTTTTTAGCCTAATCCGGTTTGATTTAAAAACCGGTTTTTAAAACATTGCTTGTATGTATCCCAAACAATTAAATCACAAAACGTCTTTTCATTGGGCCATCAATCTAATTGTGTGGGCTGCAAATTTAACGAACCCAAGTGTTAAAGCCCATGTGACATTTGATTAACTCCACATCATTGGTTTTAAGACAAACGAGGCTTTAAGATGGGGCATTATGTGATATGTGAATCACGTGTCAGAACATGACGTGATGCTAAAACGGATGGTGTGGGCCGTGTATTATTTTATACTTAAAATTATATAAAATGTATTAAAAACTTATAAAATATTACTAGTAATCTAACAAATACATAACACTAAAATGAAAAAAAACATTACATAATATAAAAATACGAAACTAAAAAGTACATAATTTAAATAAAAAATCTAATGATTTCCCACGCTGAGCGGAGCTTGAATTCACGGTGGTGCTCATGCCTAAAGTTGATGAGAGCCACTTGAATGATACCGTCCTCCCCGAGATCACCACCCTCATGCTCCACGACGGTGTGGATCGTCTTGAATCTTTCGCATTCAAGACGGATCGTCCTAAAACGAGACGAGAGGGCGTCGACGGTTTGGTTGTTCTCACCCATATAGGCTTGAAAGCGTTGTCGGATTGTTCTCCAAAAAGGACCGCTCAAGCACTTACCCGTCGTGTGGTGGCTTAAAGCTTCGACCCACGACTCGCAAAGTGCGATATCTTTTTCTTCGGTCCACGCAACGGCTGCCATCCTGGATTTTTTTTGGGTGAAGTGGAAATGGTTGGGAGTTTGTAGAAATTTTGATGAAGTGGTAGAGTTTGTAAAAAAATGAAGAAGTGGGTTTTATTTATAGTGTAAAGTTTGAATTTTTAAAAAAGTTAAGTTTTTTAAAATTTTAAAAGTTAACCGTCGGGGTTAAACGGCTAACATCCACGTCCATCAACTACGTGCCACGTCGACGCCAAAAACTCTTCCACGCCGGTAAATATTCCCCCGCCTAATCAATACGCCGTCCTAAACGACGTGGACGGGACGGTGTGAATGGCGTTGAGAAACAACACCATTTTTGAACGCCGAGGCGATCTAAAATAGCAAACTTGATTGTGCCTTCAAAAAGTCCTTTAGTTGTGAACTTGTGATTCTCGAACTCTCTGCAAAAATATAAAAACGATGTTTTTTTTATATTTCTTTTAATTCCATCATAACATATTTCTCAAGTTTTAATCATGATGAATTGTTAACATTCATTTTTATTTCTAAATTGATGGTTTTAACTTGTTTTCGATTGTACCAAATACAAAAACCTATTAAAGTAATGTATTTTATCCTAATATCAATGCAATTTTATCAAAATTAATATTTCATAACATGTATCTAAAATGCACTAATCACATACTACAAGTCCCTAACTTGAATCTGGTTCAACTTGGGATGAACAAAAACTACTCGGTTTAGCTAGTGAAAATAAATGGATGGCTCGGTCCGTTCTTTGTTTTATAAAACATTGATAGCCGATCACATGGTGACGATTTGGATGATGCTCACTAATGTTCTGTAGAGAAAACTTGGTTTTAAAACAATTTGTTTTCTAAAATAAAACTATACAGAGTGGATTTTTTGTTATAAAATTTGAATTTTTTGGTTAAAAATTAGGATGTAAAGTAGCATGACTTTGGTTTAAGAGATAATGCATTCAATTCCTAGTAGAAATTTAGAGTTAAATAGTAGTGACTAGATGAATAATGTTAGTTGAAGTCCTTTAAGATCCATGTTTCCTATGAGTGATTGGAGATAAAAGAAAGGGACCACACTTGTATAAAATGTTGCATGGTAGTAATAGCATTTATGTATAATACATTCACATATACATATACATAATCCAACTCAAACCACATTATACATATTATGCATCATTTGAATTAAATAATACATACTAATAATATGAATCCCGGATGATTGAAACTGTTGGGACTAATCTTGTCATAACTCAAAAGTTGGAGGGTGCTAAGTGGTTTAGTTTATTTTTAGTGGAAGATTAATTATTTATGGTAGTTTTATTTTATTATTATTTAGGTTTCCTAATTTTAGTCTAGTTATGTTTCTTGGGCATCAAGGTAGTTTAGTATAAATAGAGGGTTAGGGTTATTGTATTGTTGTGCTTTTATTGATAAATAATACAAAGAGTCGAACCAGTTCGTTCATCCGGTGTTTGTGTGTTTGATCAAGGGCTTGATTTCCAACAATTGGTATCAGAGCTTGGTGCCTGCGGTTTTGAGAGTCGTTTTCTGAGAAGGGAAAGCAACCCCTCGCGGGGTTGCAATAGGGATGAAAACAACAGGAGGGTTCGATGATTAGAGGTCACGGTAGAAGCACATGTAAGTTTCTTTTGGATCTTAATTTTGGTTGGTGCTTTATTGAAGCAGGTGGCCTAAAATCTGATGTGCACGGAGATTACAACAAAAGAGAAATGATTGGTAGGTGATATTTTTTGGCAACTTATTTTTGCTTGCACGAGAAGAAAAAATATGGGGCACATGGTGTTTTTGCAAATTAACTTCACAGTTTACGTGCAAAATTGGGTAATGCATTGGATATGTTTGCATGGACCAATTAATAAATCAAGTGTGTGCTTGGGTGAGGACTGAGGAGTCCAACGCATGGAGTTTTCATATCGATTAGGGAAGTTTTTCGTGTAAAAATCCGATCAAAGAAAAAAAGACGTGAATGGTGATTCGGGTGTCATAAGCGAGTGATGCGAATAAACACCGATTAAGGGGGTGATTGTTCGCTTTATTCGGGTTTGTTCGTGGATCGCAGATCGGCGATTTCGAGGGTTTAAGTTCTAGCGGGTCAAACGGGTAGCGGAGACAAGTCGTGATTCAGGCCAAATCAGCGGGGCTTGTTAACTCAGTTGTTGATCGAAGAACGAGAATGGATCATGTTTTTATTTGTCGGATACTCTTTCTTGCCTAGGAGAAGAATCGCAAGGAGGCGTCGAATTCTTATGGCAGAAAAACCAAAACGGGTGTAGCGCGGTAGAAATGAAACAACAGGATGGCTGAGATATTCGTTTAGCGACTCGTAGACGGTGCAGCAGGTGGCTGGTGTCTAGTTGGGGGTGATACACAAGGGGTGCTTATCAAGGAAGAGTTTGATAAAATAGTAAAATCACGATCAAAGACGACTTTAGACGTGGTCAAGGTGAAGACCGGGGTGTCTAGGATAGATCGAGTTATTGAGAGGCTTTGGACGTGACCGAGGTTGAGGTCGGGAGTCCGGTAGAAGTCAGAGATGGAGAGATCGAGGAGATGGTCGAGTACAACGGGACAAGAGCCACGTCTGGTGTTACAAATGCAATGAGTTCGGGCATTACATATCGGAGTGTCCAATGTGGGAGAAAAAGGAAGAGGTGAACTTGACCCGATATGAGGATGATGGACCAGCTCTAATCTGAAGAAAGTGATTGACAAGATTAGGGGGGTGATTGTTGGGACTAATCTTGTCATAACTCAAAAGTTGGAGGGTGCTAAGTGGTTTAGTTTATTTTTAGTGGAATATTAATTATTTAAGGTAGTTTTATTTTATTATTATTTAGGTTTCCTAATTTTAGTCTGGTTATGTTTCTTGGGCATCAAGGTAGTTTAGTATAAATAGAGGGTTAGGGTTATTGTATTGTTGTGCTTTTATTGATAAATAATACAAAGAGTCGAACCAGTTCGTTCATCCGGTGTTTGTGTGTTTGATCAAGGGCCTGATTTCCAACAGAAACTACCATTATTTTATAATTATACATTGTGTATAAATGATGTAATTTTGTATTATTATTATTTTATAATTATTTTGTTTATACAAATGATGTTATTTGTGATAATTAAAATATTTTCAAGTCAAAATATTTGTGATATATATCTGATGTTGTATGTAGGATAACTAAGCCTAGATAACCCCTGTGATGTCGTGATCACACCGTCGCAAGTGGTGTGATCACGGTAGTGATAGTGATGGGTATGAATGTGTGTCATGGCCGTGATGTCTGGGTGTGGGTTGTTACAACGGTTATGATTGGGCGTGTGTTTATATGTATTAGTGTGATGGAATGTGATCGTATGATGGGTGTGGTAAGTGTTTTGATAATGATATGATAAAATGTGATGGAATGAAGCGTCAGATTGCATTTAGATGTAATAGTGTGATGATATGATATGATATATGTGATGGATACCCCTAGTGCCCTTTGCTATCCTTCAAATGTTGATAGGGAGAAAGAACCCATATGGGTAATGTCATTGAAGTACAAGGAAAAATCTTTGCCATATTATATACTTTTTTGGTTTTCACATGTGAACGGTTTTGATAAAACCCAATGTCACGTTAACAACGAAATAAATGTTTAAATAATAAATATTAAAAAAGGAATATGGGAGCAGGGGACTTAAAAAAAGGAATAGAGGAGCAGGGGATCTGTGAGAGGAGGTAGTGAGCACGAGTACAGTTAAAAGTAAAAAAATGTGAAAAGATATATAAAAAGTGTTGGCACTTTTTGGCAAACACGTGTTTCTAGTGTTATACATATTTATACCTATTTATATATGTTTAGGATAAGGGGAGTGGGGGCGTTTATGGGGCGGGGAAAGTCAGGTAACGTTGGTTAACCCATTCCGGGGCCAGCGTTTGCTTTGGCGTTGCCCAGCCAGCGTCGCTTTGAAGCCGGGCGTGCGTCGGGGGGGGGGGGGGGGAGGTGAGCTGGCTAGCAATGATTGGATATTCAATTTTGGACCGTTAGCCATAGCCGTTGGGTATGACGGTTTCAATGGTAACAATCAAATTTAAAAAAAAAAAAACTTACAAATTTTTATCTATAAATACCCCCGCCCCCACCTATAAATTTTTACAAAACTTCTTCAACCTATCTCATACCAAATTTTCAATTTTTTTTCAACCAAACAACAAAACTGAAAATGGTGCACTGGACGGAGGAGGAGGAGGAGATCGCGTTTGTCACTTCGATCGTCGATGCACAACCTACGTTACAACGCGGTCAAATCGCGTATTGGGGGACAAGCGTTCCAACAATACCAACAACACGTTGGTAACAATCGCCACAATTTAAACGCTTGCCAACACAAGTGGCGTGAACTAAAACCGAAGCTGAATCGGTTTAAAGTTTGTTTCGATCGTGTCCCTGCGGGTGACATGAGCCACGACGATCGAATGGAGATCGTGAAGATCGAGTGAAGGCACAACGGGAATCCGGAATTTAAGTGGGTTCCCCACTTTAACATTTATAGAACTTTGCAATTTTTTAGGAATTATTAACTACTTTTTTTTTTTATTTTTTAGGATTTAATAAGTAGTTTTTTTTTTAATTTTTAGGATGTTATGTAATTTTTTTTTTAAAAATAATATAAGTTTGTATTTTATTTTATAAATCTCAAGTATATAAAAAAATATAAAGCCAGCCAACATGGCACCCCAACGCCGTTAACCCACGCCGCTTCCACACCCCACTTTTTTTGGGGTAGTCCGATGGAGCCTACAATCGCCACCTGGAGCAAAGCCCGCAACCCAAACCCCCACACCCCACAGCCTTTTGTGATAGTCAAATTCATGGATTTGTTATATAAAACCAAAGCAAAGGTCTTTTAAATAACAAAATTGATCGCTATGGTTGGTTTATAATATCTAAATCAACTACTCATATAAATGTAGGTATGATTTTATGTTGATATCACGTTATCGAGACTTAGGGTGGAGGGTATGGTTCAATCACTTAATGTGTTTGAGTTATTTTCTAGCCAATAATATCATGTCATGTCAAGTCCCCATTTTGCACTCAATCACTAGCAATGGTTCAAACACAACTCAATTTAAAAAAAAAAATTGATTGGTTGATACTCACCGCCCACACCCCTTCTCTCCTACTCCCCACTCACCGATCCACCACCGGCAATCGTTCCCCGCTCGGCAACCCCTCCCCGATCACACTCACCACAACCATACCCTCCATCCTTAAGTTTCACTTGTCAATGGTCAAATATTGATTAGCGGTTTCTGGTGTGAAATCAATGCTTGTTATACATGCCATAGTATAAGATGTGAGATACTAATATTTTAGTAATCTCAAAGACTTTAATATCTATTAGGCTGGAGGGTGTGGGATGGAGCCCCTAGGGCCCGCTAGGGGCTTTATCAGGACACGTCAGCGTCACCTAGGATCCACATCAGCCAGGGGGCTTTATCACGCCTCCCTTTAACTTGCAGGGTGTGGGATGAAGCTCCGTCATCATTACCTAATTATTTTTTTTAAATTTAAAAATTATTTAATTTTGATATATTAATTTATAATTCATAATTTAAATAATATAAATAAAATGCCATAATTGAAATAATATAAATACAATGTCCTAATTAAAATAAAAAAAATACAAAGTCACTCGTCGTCTTCATCGACTCCTATTTGTTTTTTTCTTGAAATACAATCTTTTTTCGTCATCTGGACACGAAAGAGTTTTTACCAACGTCGCCCATGGGATAAATACCGTCTGTGAGATAGTACCCATACTTATACTCCACGTCATTTGCATAGAATGAAGTATCTGGTGCAACACCGTCTATGACATCGTCGAAAAGATTCGAGGACATTAAAACTGCGATGTTATTGTTCGCACCGGCCATGCCAAAGTACGCATGCCAAATCCATAAATCTTGAGAAGCGACCGCTTGTAATATTAGGGTAGGACCATCGTGGTCACCACGATGATGTTGCCCTTTCCAAGCGGTTGGACATGCCGCCCAATCCCAGTGCATGCAATCAAGACTACCCAACATCCCAGGAAACCCGTGTATGCGCTGATGGGCCTCGTATAGAAGTGGAACGTCGGCGGCAGTTGGCATCCTCAAATATCGTCTCCCGTACAGAGAGATAACACCTAATAAAATAGTGTTAATAAAAAAATAATAACAATAACAATAAAGAATAGTGTTAATAAAAAAATAGTAACAATGTAAATAAAAATAAGAGTTAATTACTGTTTTCGTCCCTGAGGTTTGTCAAAAATAACGGTTTAAGTCCATTAGTTTAAAAATTGCGATTTCAGTCCATTAGTTTCATTTTCGTAACCATTTCAGTCCACCAACTTAACTCCATCCATTTATTCTGTTAACTTTGGGTGAAAATCTTCAAGTTTTAAACCTGATTGAAAAGAGTTAAAAATGCAGGGACCAAATTGCAATTCCTCAATACAAATTTCAAACAAACAGAAAGACCGCTCTTCCGGTCATCTTCTCCGAAATTTCCGGTCGGATTCCGGCAAACCCGGAGCTCCTTCCATACAGTCGTTTTTCATTCGTGTTCGTTCGCAATGTTTATCTCCTCTCCGTATCAACTTAAAAACCAAATCAAATCCCGTTTTCTCTGCTATTCATGCTTATCCGCTAACCCCAAACACCTCCACAAATCTCATTACGTTTTTTACTCCTTAACCGCCTCTGAATTTGTATATATACATGTATCTCGATCCATTCCAACTTTCCTCAACTAAATTCATGTTCAATTTCCTCCTCTGTTCAATTGGCCAATGGTGGCAGTGGTAGTTATGGAGTGGCCGGAGGTGTGGGGATGGTGCTGACTGATTATTGACGATGGTGGCAGTGGTGGATGGTGTTGACGGTGGTGGTGGATGGTGCTGACTGATTATTGACGATGGTGGCAGTGGTGGATGGTGTTGACGGTGGTGGTGGATGGTGTTCGAAACAGGGGAAGAATCAATGGGGTTTTTGCAAACACAACAACCACACCACTACCACCATCGTTCATTGCCACAACCACCCGTCTCCCTCCCTCACCAACCATCATTCACCACCACAACCACCATGCCCCACTGCTATCTATCAAATCTGAGACCTTTTAGATCTGAAATTGAAACTCTCTCAATGGTGATTGTAGGCGGTGTTGAACGACGGTGGTGGGAGCCAGGGTTTTGGATTGGGGATGGTGATGGTGGTGAACGGCGGTGGATGGCGACAGTGGTATAGGATGGTGACCAGCGTTTTTTTTAATTAAACCATAGGGGCAATTTTGTAATTTCACCCAAAGTTAACAGAATAAATGGATGGGAGTTAAGTTGGTGGACTGAAATGGTTACGAAAATGAAACTAATGGACTGAAATCGCAATTTTTAAACTAATGGACTGAAACCGTTATTTTTGACAAACCTCAGGGACGAAAACAGTAATTAACTCTAAAAATAATAACAAGAGTTAATTACTGTTTTCGTCCCTGTGGTTTGTCAAAAATCACTATTTCAGTCCATTAGTTTAAAAATTGCGATTTCAGTTCCTGTTGTTTCACTTTCGTAACCATTTTAGTCCCTATAGTTTCACTTTCGTAACCATTTTAATCCATTTATTTTGTAAGTACAAGGACTGAAATGGTTACGAGGTGGACTGAAATGGTTACGAAAGTAAAACCATAGGGACTAAAATCGCAATTTTTAAACTAATGGACTGAAATAGTGATTTTTGACAAACCACAAGGACGAAAACAGTAATTAACTCTAATAACAATAAGAATAAAGAATAGTGTTAATAAAAATTACCTTCACAGAAATTTTCAAGAGAATCACGACACATTCTTGATAACATCCTTAAATATTCATCCCACGCATCACTCGCTGTGCCGTACGCTAGTTGCCTAATTGCTGCTGTACACTTTTGTATTCCAGAGAAACCAACTTTGTGACTTGCACTTTCTCTTTGCATGAAAAAAGGGAATTCGCTCGCTAGATCATTAGAAATTTTAACGGAAAGACGACGGCTCATACGAAACCTGCGTTTAAACTGACCATCATCGTACAACGGAATTTCAAAAAATAATCTTGCACTAGACGTTCATAAGCACCTAACCGATCCCGTTCAAGAGCCGGTTGTCTGGTACGCGATGTAGAGGATTGGGCTTCTTCTCGCAAATAATTAATCGCCTCCTGCGTAATTGCGATAACCATATCGTCAAGAACACCGTCGGATGAAGAGCTCGAAGAATCGGATGACATTTTTTAGTGGTTATTGGTGTGTGTTTGAGTTGTGATTGGTGTGTTATTTAGTTTGGGATAGGTTTATATTTATATTTTAATAATAAAAGATTTAAAAAAAAATGGAACGTTTGGCAACGGCTAAATTTGACCAACAACCTCGATCCCCTCAATTTCCTCCCGTTACCACCATGGAGCCCTGGCTATAGCGTCGCTTGTTAATTCGGTGGGTGTGGGTGTATAGCGCCCGCGGGGGGGGGGGGGGGGGGGCGATATAGAGGGTGAGGTGGCCTTGATGGCGCCTCCATACCCTGTGGCCTTACTATATTGGTTGAAGATGGGTACTCAATACATTTCAAATACACACTTATTATTACAAAATATGGAAGGAAGCATAATTTAGTGTTGGTAGAGTTTTATTAGGAGGGTTGTATGATCTTTTATCATCGCAAATGATTTATCAACTGCATGATTTTTGTATGCCACGCTCTTAACTTATCAAAAAAAAAAAAAAGAGCACTGTTGGCGAAGGGCTTTTGTGGTGGCCACCTGACCTCAACTCGTATTTTTCATCTGTTAATTATCTTAGTCACACTTGTATTATTTCGTTTCATTACCACATTATTAACTTCCAAAAACTCTCATTTATGCGTCCAATTCAATCAAGATACTCTTCTAATAGTAAATACTTTTCTAATATTACATTACACATGTTGATAGTGTTCACACATTCTCGTATTTTGGTAAGTTAATAACGCCTACACGTTGTTAAGATATTAAAAATTAAGCGATCTATGTTAAAAGTATACGCTTTCCTTTAGAGGACGGATCTTGGAAAATGAGTAGAATAGAAATCAGTTATCGAAACTATTTCCATGTAATCTACTTCTAGCATTATTCTTGTATATAAAACTAACTACTTATGTTCTTTATAAACATACATACAAATGCACCAGAATCCCTGACATGACATGTAACACAACACAAACTTGACACGAAAATAATCAGGTTCTGAATCAGTTGGGTTGTAAACAAATGGGCCGACCCGCCAGCCTTTTTAGAATTAGATATATTCGTTTAAAATATATAATCTACAAGTTCAACCCATATATGACCCCGTTTAACCTGTTTACAACCCATTTTTACCTACCAACTTGTTTGGCCCGTTTACATAAACGGGTTACAGGAGTCATGTCAAGGCTACATGGTTTTAAATGTGTCTGGGCTAGAGTCAATATGTATGACACGATCGCCACAAATTGGTAATTATCTCATATTTTTCCAATTATTTTATGCTACAAAAAAATCTAAGAAACCAATACAAGATCTTTAATCCCCAGGCATTAATCAGAAACATGATTCCGTAACATCTATTACCAACCAAGTCCATTCAAATCGAGATGCTTGCGACTTGACGCTGCATCGTTTCCATCATGGGCATTAAGGTCCAAACTTTGTCCAAAATATGGCAGTTGCAACTTCTGTGGCATCTCAGTGTTCTCTTCCTTCACATAATCCGTGTTGCTTTGATCCGTTAAAATGACTTTTTCGCCCCTATCCGTAAATCTTGTGTTCCATGCACTGCTCTTAAGTCCTCCAACACTCATTGACAGATCACACCTCTTGATATTTTCCGGCTCATTCTCAACCTTCTTCGACTTAAAAAGTGTCAAACCGATCATTTCTTGTTCAGTTTGTTGACCTTCACCGTAAGTCAAACAACTGTCAACCGAACAATCTGTTGGCTGGTTTGTACGCATTGATACATCGTTGATTAATGTAGAGTTTATGCAGTGAGTAGACACTTTAGACACCAAGTCTGATAATTGAACCTTTGCAGCCTCTAGTCCTACCGAACCTAAGTTTTGCCTTCCAAGCGTTTCTTGCGCTTTTTCAAGAACTGATTGCAAGTATTTCCCTTGTGCTTCGATTCGAAGCTGTAAGTGTCTTTGTACCTATTTAATATTAAATAATATTTTCAAACAATTATAGATTATTTTTTGATGTATATATTAAACAATTATATATATATTTTTTTTGTGTTCATGTAATGATATCATACCTCAAGCTGTTCATGCAGCCTTCTTTGAGCTTCAATTTGCATCTGTATGGCTTCACTTATCTGCGGGTTTCTGAACGGATATTTGTATCGTTAGAATGAACGTTAACTTACAATTGTGCAGCTGAATAACTGTTTCTTAAATCTTACTTGTTTGTTTGAGGGCAACCGCTCGAGTTGCTCATGCGACTTCCACTTGTTTCACTAACCGCATCTCCGGCTACTATATCTACAGCCCAAATATTGTTTGTTATCATGAATTATCCTTTTTTATATAAATTGTTACAAAACATATTTAAAACTTTAAATGGATTCTTAGAGTTCTCACCAACTTTGTTTGTGCCACCACTATTAGTTTGTCTATATTGATTCTTACTCAGCCTGTATTTTTGCCAAACAAAAAAGGAAATTAGTTTGTTTGCCTGTTTTACGTCATTACATATACGTAAAATGGAAACGGGCCAAGAGTCTATTTTTAATGCATAAAACCTCCAATATCGTTTTATTATATGATTTTGAAATCTTACCTTATTCACTAACTATTCGTAAAAAAATATCAAAAGGTCGGATTAAAAGTCGTCCAGGCCAACCCAACCCAACCCAACCCAGCCCCAACCCAACCCGACCCGTTACCCAACCTGTCCAGCTTACCACCTCTAACTAAATAGAATTATGATTGGTATGTTTACCTGGAGGTGACTTTTTAAGTGATATAAAGTAAGCCCTTGAATTCCCATTAGCTTCAAAACTGATTTTGGAGTAGCCTCTATAGCAAAAAAAAAAAAAAAGATAGAACAATAAGCAATAAGTTTTTTTTTGTTTTTTTTCTTTTAATTTTAGAAAATTTTGAAAGATGCACTCTTACTATCTGCTCCTCCAAGTTGGTTGACGGCTTCTATGAACCGTTCATGGAGGTCCGGTGTCCATTTGAGTCTAGGTTTGGCATCAGTCGAAAGAACAAGTCCCGAATCCTCTCCATTATGTCCACCTTGCAAAAACAGTTGCCTTTCCGGCGTAATTGACATTCTTGATGTCGAATGAATGTTCTTTCCTTCATGAAGATGATGATACATCTTTATACCCAAAACAAAAAAGTTTTTTTGTTAGTTTCATATTAGCAACATACAATATAATATATATCATTACGTTTTGGAAGCGATCATGCGACATGAAATAATCAAATCAGATAAACATATAACAAAATTTTTGCGCGTTAGGAAAATTTCGTAATTTATTTAATGATTTACGCGTAAAATGACCCATGAACACAAATAATACTCAGTTTGATACCTGCATACTATATTATCTCTTTGAGTCTTGTTCTTCTCACACTTCAAACTATGAAACTTGATTCTTGAATATTCTCAAATATGTGTCTTGATACTATAACACCTCTTATCTACAACTTATTATCCACATACCGATTGTTTGCGCGCCCAGCCTCGCTTTATAAAGAAAACGGACAACGGGTGGATGGGGGTGGGGGTGGGGGGTTGGAGGGGTGCTTTCTAAGTGAAGCATAGAATCTTGGACAAATCTAATGAAGGAATAACACTAAACTCTAATCCAATCTTCGTGGCGACATGTAAATAAACTCATTTTCTTCTGTTTACATCAAGTACGTTGCTTTGCATCGCTACTTTCTATTATTCTCAGAACCGAAATTAGAATTCCGTTGCACTATAAAACTCTTAACACCTTACAATGGGTACCAGAATAGATCCACAAATATTGTAAAGTGAAAAGAACCTTATTCCAAGATTTTCTATACGGCGTATCCACTATCTTCAAACGCGTCTTAATCTTCATTACATTAGAGTACTAATGACACATATCTTTCATTTTTCTGTATTCAGGATATAGATGATGACATAAAGGAGATCTTGAGTTAATTAGAAGAAATGGAAGAAGATTATGTTGACTAAAGCATCTGCAACTTGGAATAAATATACACAAAAAGATATATAAAAAATGAAAAGATTCTTCTTCTTGGAGGGCAGGCATGGAACAAGAACACATTCCCTTTTGTCCCCTTCAATATGTTTGGTACTTATTCAGCCTACACAGTATTTTAAATCTTGTGGGCCTTCAACCAAGATCTTTGAGTTCTTCGGTTAGTATACAACGGCCAGCCGGCTGGCCTTCATGAATTTAACCCGAGGCGGGGCCGGGTCCCTTTGAAAAGAATGAACGAACGAATAACCGGTTGTACTTCACTCCATACTTGCATTTGATGAGTAGAAGGACATCTGATATGAATTATGAATCTTCAAACACACACTGACACATATATCATAAGGGATTCATAATACATTTATACACCAACACCATTTCTCATCTCCTGTCACAACTTTCACTTCAAGTACTCATTCTTGAAGGATCAAAAATCATATTTCTAGCAATGGTGGATACAAATTGCAAACCACTTAAAAAAAGAAAAAATACGCACACGCACACGCACACGCACGCACGCACATATAATATATATTAATGGAATTATCATAAAAATGGTAAGCGAAGGAAACTCAAAAAAGGGCCATGCTAATCACACACGGAGAAAATTATTTTCACATCCCAAAGCGCGGCGCTTTGCTTGACAAAAGTTGATTTGACTGACATAAAGTGATACGATGTTGCAGAGACATAAAGGTGATACGAGGTTGCAGTGGCCCGTGAACCCTAAGCGCCGCGCTATGGCCAAAGCGCGGCGCTTCGACCCCAAATTTTCATTATTTAAACCTGCATAGACAGAACATTTAGCATTCGAGGGTATTCGAGTGTTTTGTTGTTTGTTGATTTCTTTGCGGTATTAGTTACGTATGTTGAAAAAACGATGTCGTGGTTAAGCAACTATCTTTTCGGTCAATATTCTGACGAGTCAGTTGTTCCTGATTCTTACGAGGGGACCGCTATTTCTGACTCGTATGAGAAACCGGTCTCGTCCAACTTGAGGGAGGCAGAGGTTGTATCTGGCATTCGTTATCGTGATAACACGGTGACGCTGGATTTGAATACCCCTGTGGAGGACCCTTACGCACAACAAGGTTATTCGAATTTCGGTTACGGTGGCGAGTACAACTTTGTACAGCAGGAGTGTTATCCAAACGACAGTTACGGTTGTCAACAGAGCTTACAAGGTTATTCGAATTTCGGTTACGGTGGCGAGCACAACTTTGTACAGCCGGAGTGTTATCCAAACCACAGTTACGGTTGTCAACCGAGCTTTGAACATCAAGTATATTCGGACCTCGGTGACGATGGTGAGCCGGGGGATGTGTCTGTTGACGAGGAAGGCTGTTACCCGGTTACATTTTCGTTTGATACAACGCAGACCTTTTCGTCACGTAAAGAGTTGGTGCGTTGGGTACAAGACACGGCAAAAGACAACGGTTACCTCATTGTGATTAAGAAGTCGAATAAAAGAGGAGAGAATTACAAGATTTGGTTTCAATGTACTTTTGGTGGGGAGCATAAGAGTATAGCTACACAGAGGAAAACGGGTAGCAAGAAAATAGCCTGCCCGTTCGAGATGATCGGGTTTTCGGAATCATCCGGAAGTGTTTGGAGGATCGAGGTGACGAAGGCGAAGCATAACCACACTCCTATTGAAAACTTAGAGGGTCACGCGTATGCGAGAAGGCTTTCTTCGGAGGATAAAAAACTGGTTAAGGAGCTGGCAGAGCAAGATATTCCCAACCAAAGTATCTGGCGAACGCTGACAAAAAACAATCCGGCTAGAAAGCTTATTCCGAAAGATATACACAACGCTGTTCAGAAGATCAACGCCGAAAAAAATGTCGGTAAGTCTCCGATGCAAAAACTTGAAAACATTCTTCTCGAAAAAAATTACACTTATTACATGCGCACGAATGAGATATCGAACGAAGTTGAAGATGTCTTCTTTGTTCACGAAAAATCATTCACTATGTGGTGTGCCTTGCCGCATGTGCTAATGATTGACGCCACCTACAAAACGAACATGTACAACCTGCCATTTGTTCAGGTCGTAGGCATGACGTCGACAAACAAATCGTTTACGGCTGCTTGTGCGGTAATTTCCGCTGAGAAGTCAGAGAACTACCTATGGGTGTTGCAGAGGATCAAGTCTATGCTGGTAGGATGTATGGAACCGCGTGTGATTTTAACAGACAGGTATTTTGCGCTAATGAACGCGTGTGAACAAGTTTTTCCAAAAGCGCATAAGTATCTTTGTCGGTTCCATATTCAACAAAATATTAATAAGAACAGCAAGAAGAAATTCTCTGACAAGGAGTGGAAAGAATTCGTACGTAGATTTTGGTTATTATGCGAGTCTACGACCGAGGAAATATACAGGTATAACTTGGAAAACCTTGAAGCACAGCTGAAAGAAGATGACCGTGAACGTGGGTATTTCTTACATAATTATGTTCAAATTTTATATAATAACAAAAACTGACTATTTACGTTTTTTAATTTTAGAGGTTTTTGATTATTTGAAGAAATCCTGGTTGGATCCGTACCGTGAAAAGTTTGTATCTTGCTGGATTAACAAAACTATCAACTTTCACCAAACTACGACCAACAGGGTTGAGGGCATGCATGCAACACTAAAAAGTCACTTTCCAAGTCATCGCAACACACTGGATAAACTTGTACTGTATGTTGATCATGTTGTTGATAGACAATACGCCGAGATTAGTAGTAGCTTTGAAACAAGCCTCCGAAAAGTGATGACGCACCACAAGAATCAGCCCATGCTTGCATTTATTCTCAGAAAGGTTTCAATATATGCGATTGAGCTTTTGAGTAGGGAACTAAAACGTAAGGAAGACGGGTTGAGAGCCTACGGTGCAAGCTGTGGTTGCCAACTTTTTACCAGTTGTGGTTTGCCATGTGCCTGTAGTTTGGAAAAGTTGGAAAATAACGGTAATTAATATCTTTGACCTTTCTCGTTATGATTTTGCCACCTAATTTGTTTTCATCCACATGTCAGCAACTCCGGATCACACACATAGACGTGTTCTGGAAGAAGCTTGACTTCAAGCCTGCAAAGAAAAACATAGAGGATATCGATGTAGACGGGGAATTTGAAAAATTGAAACAACAGATCGATCCAACACCCCCTCAAGTGAAAAGGAGCTTCTTTGAAAAGTTTCAGCAAATCGTCAATCCAGGGAACAATAACAAAAAACCTCCTGCTGTTCTGAAGAAAACTCGTGGTCGCCCAACATTGAAAACGCAGGAAGATAGAAAGGTTGAAGCCGCTAGAAAAAGCTCGTACATTCCGTCGGAAGAAACTTGGGTCGAGGCCTCAGACGATCTTCCCCGTCACAGCTCGTACATATCACCCGAAGATTCTAGAAGACAAAAGAATACCAAACCGATCAACCTACACCCTGATTTCCCGATGATCAAGCTCGGTCCTAAGACGGATGTAGCGATCCGCAACTACGCATCTCAGATTCCCGAAGTGATCCATCCATACATCGTTAGAATAAAGGACGTGAAACCAGATGGTCATTGTGGGTTTCGATCGGTGGCTGTTGGGTTAGAAGTGAAACAAAATTCATATTTGATGATCCGGAAACAACTTATAAAGGAGTTACGTATGAACAAATCGCTTTGGAGGCAGGTTTTCGATCCGGAAAACATAGGACATTTTGATGCGCTGGTTAGACGGATCGATTTCAAGGGGGTGGGACGAGCAGATATCGAAAATTACATGACGATGCCTGAGACTGGGTTTCTTATTGCCCAATGATACGGTGTGATTGTTCACACCTTCGACATGCGTGGGAGCGATACAATTTTCCCTCTGCTGGGCGGGCCAAACGAAGCTGAGGAACCTCACCTGGTGGTTGCGGTTGTGTTCGTCGACCATGGGCATTTCATACATGTAGAGCTTGGAGGTTGTTATCCAATGCCTCCCCCAAACCTACTCTGGACAGCGAACAGAACAGAGCGCGCAGCAGCCTGGCATACATTATACAGGGATCA
Source organism: Helianthus tuberosus (assembly GCA_030545235.1). NCBI lineage: Eukaryota > Viridiplantae > Streptophyta > Magnoliopsida > Asterales > Asteraceae > Helianthus > Helianthus tuberosus. The sequence continues at coordinate 127,737,424 of CM060416.1, forward strand.
GATCAACGCGTACGAAATGCTTACGTATCGTGCCCCTGACCTTAATGTAACCCCATATGTTCACGATGTATGTTAAATGTGTTTAATAATAATCACGTTAATGTAACCCCATATGTTCAATATGTATGTTAAATCTGTTTAATAATAATCACGTTAAAAACCGAATGTCACCGACACGACACGACACGACCCAATCAGATTCAATACGCACTTGTACGACCCAAATTGACAATATACATCATAATACTACAATTAATGAAAAAATATGTCATGTTCATGTACGGTAGGCGGCTTATACACATAACACTTCTCACAGGAGTACTTGTGCTTTCAAACCAAAATGATACGATATAACGGAATAAGACATCACACGTAACCGATTTGATCCGGAACTTGCAGTATAGTCCATATATATTAAAAAATGATGTATAATGGAAAAAACGTAAAATTTAGACTATTATCGACACGTTTGTGAATTAAAAACAATTTTAAAAAATTAAAAAAAGGTCCAAAGCGCCCCGCTTTGACCTAAGAGGGGCGCTTTGCCCTTAAACAAGAAAAGAAGCGCCGCGCTTTGGCCATAGCGGGGCGCTTCGGACCCTCGCTATAGCTGAAGCGGGGTGGCTTCTCCCCCATTTCAACCACAAACACACACACACACTTAAAGGTGCGATTTACACACACTTAAGCCGGAGATCAACGTTTTCAACCTTTCAACCGCTAAAAGGTAAGATCGAACACCCTTAATCGTTTTGTTTTAATGTACATCGTTTAATATGTTGATGATTGGGCGGGTTTTGATGATTGGGTGGGCTGTTTGGTTCAGAATGAAGAACCAAAGCGCCGCGCCGAGACCAAAGCGGGGCGCTTTGGTTCAAGTTTATTTTTTTTAATTTTAATTATTTATTATTTGTTTAATATTGTTTGTTTATTATTTAAATTATATTTAATATTATTTGTTTATTATTTAAATTGTTTAAATAATATTATTTGTTTATTATTTTATATTTAATATTATTTGTTTATTATTTAAATTGTTTAATAATATTATTTGTTTATTATTTTATATTTAATATTATTTGTTTATTATTTAAATTGTTTAAATAATATTATTTGTTTATTATTTAAATTGTTTAAATAATATTATTTGTTTATTATTTTATATTTAATATTATTTGTTTATTATTTAAATTGTTTAAATAATATTATTTGTTTATTATCTTTTCAACGTGCAGGGATGGATTCCTCCGATGACGAGATTGAGCATATGGAGGCTGAGGGAGATGTGGGAGAGGTGGGAGAGGAGGGAGAGCCGGCATGTCCGTACCTGCAGTTTCCGCAGGGGTCACGGGCGAGGGGGAGATGCGCTAGGTTACGCACCATAGAGATTGGGGGGCATGTAGGGATAGACTGGGACCTGCTGGAGACCGTGGGAGAGGCCGCGCGGGCGCGTGATATAGTTGGACTAGATACTCCTTGGTCGCGCCTATTTGAGATAGCGATGGAGGACTCGTACCCTGAGCTTACGGTCGAGTTTCTTTCCACGTTTACATACGCGCCGCATCCGGCGAATTACGTGGAGGACCCGGATTTTCCAGTCTACGAGGTTACATTCCGTCTCGCCGGTCAGCACTTTCAGATGAGTGTGTGTGCGGCAGTTTGCTGTCCATACAGGTTTGTACATAGAGCCCGAGCTTGATACTGATTTATATACGCAGGCGGTTACGGCGATGGACAGGCAGACGCTTATCAGTTTCTGGAGGGCCATTTCCAGGGTTCCCTTTGGGAAATCCTGGCAAAAGGCCACCACCATTAGAGACCCCTTGTACCGATACTTGCACCATGTTATCGCGGCAACTATCGTGCCGCGGGGTGCCAGCAGGGAGAAGGTCAACCTCAGTGGTCTTTTCTTTCTATACTGCCTACTGCGCCGCCAGCCCTGCGATCTAGCAGCCTACCTGGCAGATTACTTTGCCACAGCATACCACCGGCAGCTCCGCAGGTACGTGCACACTGGCTCATACATCACCGCCATTGCACGCTCGCTAGGGCTCGTGCCCGAGCATGATCCGGAGCTGTCCGATCCGGTCCCGTCTACCAGGTTGGGCCGCGCGTCAGTATCTTCCATGCAGATCACCCGTACCTTTGATGTTGGTCTGAGGTTTAAGGGTCGTGACGGGCTGATTTGGCATCCGGAGGTGATGCCGGAGGTCATCCCGGTTGTTATTGAGTTGATGGCTGGAGTGTTAGCCCCTCCTGATGTTCAGGAGGCCGCTCGGCAGGCTCAGCTACAGGCTCTGGGCCTCGATCAGTACCCGGGCCAGCCTCAGGCTCAGGATCAGCCTCAGGCTCAGGCTCAGGCTCAGGCTGTATTCGAGGATCCGGCTCAGGAGGAGCATGTCGAGGAGATCCCGGTACCACCAGTTCAGCCAGCTCCTGAGCCGCCACAGTACCCGCAGCACGTTTACGCTGACCTGCCTCCGGTAGCGCGTGAGGTGGCTCGGGACTTCGACCGGCGCCTCAGACGCCAGGGCGCACGCATTGACTGGATCGTCGAGACGCTCGTTGCTTTACGAGAGCTCGCTGGGTTGCCTCCACTCCCCCTCCCACCGTCCCCACCGCACGAGGATTAGTACCTTAGTTTGTTTGTATAGTGTTTTGTTATGTATTATGTACTCAGTTGTACATTTTTGTTTTGTATGTACAAACTGATATATATATATATATATAAATATATATATTGCAGTTAATCTTCTATTTACATCACGTTGGTTTTGGATTGTTTACGTTTAATTCTTATGGCTTTCTGTACATTTTATTTAATGTGTTCGTTTAATTTAACAAAATAAACTAGGTTAACAGTTTATAAAGACGCACTTATATTATATACGTTCTATAAAAATAATGACGTAAAAAAGCGTAATTATAAAACAACTATGAATTATATGTAACAAATATTTTATAATAATAATAAAACTCAAATAAAATTTTTTCCTCCAAAAAACACTACCAAACTAACCCACATCCCACCTATTTCAAAAAAAAAAAAAAAAAAACACAAACTCCTGCCCACGCTCTTTGTCTTTTCGCACACTCAAAGCGCCCTGCTTTGGCCATAGCGGGGCGCTTTGAGTGTGCAAAAAGACAAAGAGCGTGTGCGAATAGACCCAGCCCTCAAAAAATGCATTGTGGTATTTTTGTAAATATATGTGTGAGTAATCTAGAGTGATTATATAATTACGTTAGTTATATAATTACTCTAGATATTGTACAACTGCCAGAATGCTTTTTTTTTTTGGAGATTTCTTCACTTTGTACCATTTGTACGAGAATTCCATTTGTACTTGAACTTACATAATCCTACATATACATATGGGTCATGCTATTTCCACACCTAGGAAATTATTTTCACACTTCGAAGCGCCGCGCTATGGCCATAGCGGGGCGCTTCGGTCGACAAAAGGTGATTTGATCGTTTGACTGACATGAGTTGCAGAGACATAAAGGTGATACGAGGTTGCAGGAGTCTCGTGAACCCTAAGCGCCGCGCTATGGCCAAAGCGTGGCGCTTCGACCCCAAATTTTCACTTTAAAAAGACCTCACCTGCTCGGACACAACATTCAAGTTTTATGCGATATTGTTACTCTACTATATTGATTTTGGAACATTCAACATACGCGTGATTTTGTTGTTTGTCGATTTTCTTTGCTCTATTAGTTACATCTCTTGAAAAAACGATGTCGTGGTTAAACAACTATCTTTTCGGTCAATATTCTGACGAGTCAGTTGTTCCTGATTCTTACGAGGGGACCGCTATTTCTAACTCGTATGAGAAACCGGTCTCGTCCAACTTGAGGGAGGCAGAGGTTGTATCTGGCATTCGTTATTGTGATAACACGGTGACGCTGGATTTGAATACCCCTGTGGAGGACCCTTACGCACAACAAGGTTATTCGAATTTCGGTTACGGTGGCGAGTACAGCTTTGTACAGCAGGAGTGTGGTCCAAACGACAGTTACGGTTGTCAACAGAGCTTACAAGGTTATTCGAATTTCGGTTACGGTGGCGAGCACAACTTTGTACAGCCGGAGTGTTATCCAAACCACAGTTACGGTTGTCAACCGAGCTTTAAACATCAAGTATATTCGGACCTCGGTGACGATGGTGAGCCGGGGGATGTGTCTGTTGACGAGGAAGGCTGTTACCCGGTTACGTTTTCGTTTGATACAACGCAGACCTTTTCGTCACGTAAAGAGTTGGTGGGTTGGGTACAAGACACGGCAAAAGACAACGGTTACCTCATTGTGATTAAGAGGTCGAATAAAAGAGGAGAGAATTACAAGATTTGGTTTCAATGTACTTTTGGTGGGGAGCATAAGAGTATAGCTACACAGAGGAAAACGGGTAGCAAGAAAATAGCCTGCCCGTTCGAGATGATCGGGTTTTCGGAATCATCCGGAAGTGTTTGGAGGATCGAGGTGACGAAGGCGAAGCATAACCACACTCCTATTGAAAACTTAGAGGGTCACGCGTATGCGAGAAGGCTTTCTTCGGAGGATAAAAAACTGGTTAGGGAGCTGGCAGAGCAAGACATTCCCAACCAAAGTATCTGGCGAACGCTGACAAAAAACAATCCGGCTAGAAAGCTTATTCCGAAAGATATACACAACGCTGTTCAGAAGATCAACGCCGAAAAAAATGTCGGTAAGTCTCCGATGCAAAAACTTGAAAACATTCTTCTCTAAAAAAATTACACTTATTACATGCGCACAAATGAGATATCGAACGAAGTTGAAGATGTCTTCTTTGTTCACGAAAAATCATTCACTATGTGGTGTGCCTTCCCGCATGTGCTAATGATTGACGCCACCTACAAAACGAACATGTACAACCTGCCATTTGTTCAGGTCGTAGGCATGACGTCGACAAACAAATCGTTTACGGCTGCTGGTGCGGTAATTTCCGCTGAGAAGTCAGAGAACTACCTATGGGTGTTGCAGAGGATCAAGTCTATGCTGGTAGGATGTATGGAACCGCGCGTGATTTTAACAGACAGGGATTTTGCGCTAATGAACGCGTGTGAACAAGTTTTTCCAAAAGCGCATAAGTATCTTTGTCGGTTCCATATTCAACAAAATATTAATAAGAACAGCAAGAAGAAATTCTCTGACAAGGATTGGAAAGAATTCGTACGTAGATTTTGGTTATTGTGCGAGTCTACGACCGAGGAAATATACAGGTATAACTTGGAAAACCTTGAAGCACAGCTGAAAGAAGATGACCGTGAACGTAGGTATTTCTTACATAATTATGTTCAAATTTTATATAATAACAAAAACTGACTATTTAAGTTTTTTTAATTTTAGAGGTTTTTGATTATTTGAAGAAATCCTGGTTGGATCCGTACCGTGAAAAGCTTGTATGATGCTGGATTAACAAAACTATTAACTTTCACCAAACTACGACCAACAGGGTTGAGGGCATGCATGCAACACTAAAAAGTCACTTTCCAAGTCATCGCAACACACTGGATAAACTTGTACTGTATGTTGATCATGTTGTTGATAGACAATACACCGATATTAGTAGTAGCTTTGAAACAAGCCTCCGAAAAGTGATGACGCACCACAAGAATCAGCCCATGCTTGCATATATTCTCAGAAAGGTTTCAATATATGCGATTGAGCTTTTGAGTAGGGAACTAAAACGTAAGGAAGACGGGTTGAGAGCCTACGGTGCAAGCTGTGGTTGCCAACTTTTTACCAGCTGTGGTTTGCCATGTGCCTGTCGTTTGGAAAAGTTGGAATATAAAGGTAATTAATATCTTTGACCTTTCTCGTTTTGATTTTGCCTCCTAATTTGTTTTCTTCCACAGGTCAGCAACTCCGGATCACACACATAGACGTGTTCTGGAAGAAGCTTGACTTCAAGCCTGCAAAGAAAAACATAGAGGATATCGATGTAGACGCGGAATTTGAAAAATTGAAACAAAAGATCGATCCAACACCCTCTCAAGTGAAAAGGAGCTTCTTTGAAAAGTTTCAGCAAATCCTCAATCCAGGGAACAATAACAAAAAACCTCCTGCTGTTCTGAAGAAAACTCGTGGTCGCCCAACATTGAAAACGCAGGAAGAAAGAAAGGTTGAAGCCGCTAGAAAAAGCGCGTACATTCCGTCGGGAGAAACTTGGGTCGAGGCCTCAGACGATCTTCCCCGTCACAGCTCGTACATATCACCGTCACAGCCTCAGACGATCAACCTACACTCTGATTTCCCGATGATCAAGCTCGGTCCTAAGACGGATATAGGGATCTGCAACTACGCATCTCAGATTCCCGAAGTGATCCATCCATACATCGTTAGAATAAAGGACGTGAAACCAGATGGTCATTGTGGGTTTCGATCGGTGACTGTTGGGTTAGGAGTGAAACAAAATTCATATTTGATGATCCGGAAACAACTTATAAAGGAGTTACGTACGAACGAATCGCTTTGGAGGCAGTTTTTCGATCCGGAAAACATAGGACATTATGATGCGCTGCTTAGACGGATCGATTTCAAGGGGGTGGGACGAGCAGATATCGAAAATTACATGACGATGCCTGAGACGGGGTTTCTTATTGCCCAACGATACGGTGTGATTGTTCACACCTTCGACATGCGTGGGAGCGATACAATTTTCCCTTTTGCTGGGCGGGCCAAACGAAGCTGAGCAACCTCACCTGGTGGTTGCGGTTGTGTTCGTCGACCATGGGCATTTCATACATGTAGAGCTTGGAGGTTGTTATCCAATGCCTCCCCCAAACCTACTCTGGACAGCGAACATAACAGAGCGCGCAGCAGCCTGGCATACATTATACAGGGATCAGATCAACGCGTACGAAATGCTTACGTATCGTGCCCCTGACCTTAATGTAACCCCATATGTTCACGATGTATGTTAAATGTGTTTAATAATAATCACGTTTGTGTTTGTTCAATATATGCGTTACATCACGTTAAAAACCGAATGTCACCGACACGACCCAAAATGACAATATACATCATAATACTACAATTAATGACAATATACATCATAATACTACAATTAATGAAAAAATACGTCATGTTCATGTACCGTAGGCGGCTGATACACATAACACCTCTCACAGGAGTACTTGTGCTTTCAAACCAAAATGATACTATATAACGGAATAAGACATCACACGTAACCGATTTGATCCGGAACTTGCAGTATAGTCCATATATAATAAAAAATGATGTATAATGGAAAAATCGTAAATTTTAGACTATTATCGAAGCGTTTGTGAATTAAAAACAATTTAAAAAAAATAAAAAAAGGCCCTAAACGCCCGCTTTGACCTAAACGTCCCGCTTTGACCTCAAAGCGCCGCGCTATGGCCATAGCGGGGCGCTTCGATCCCTCGTTTAAACCAAAGCGGGGCAGCTTCTCCCCCATTTCAAACCCCCCCCCCCCACACACACACAAGGTGCGATTTACACACACATGAGCCGGATCATCAACGTTTTCAAGCTTTCAACCGCTAAAAGGTACGATCGAACTTCATTTATTGTTTTGGTTCAAGTTATGTGTTTCAGTTTGTTTGATTTTGATTTGATTTGGGCGTTTGGATCGATCTGCTGGGGCTGTTCTTCATAACGAAGAACCAAAGCGCCGCGCCGAGGCCAAAGCGCGGCGCTTTGGTTCATGTTGATTTTTTTTAATTTTAATTATTTATTATTTGTTTAATATTGTTTGTTTATTATTTTATATTTAATATTATTTGTTTATTATTTCAATTGTTTCATAATGTTATTTGTTTATTATTTAAATTGTTTAGTAATATTATTTGTTTATTATTTTATATTTAATATTATTTGTTTATTATTTAAATTGTTTAATAATATTATTTGTTTATTATTTTATATTATTTGTTTATTATTTAATTTTAATATTATTTGTTTATTATTTTATATTTAATATTATTTGTTTATTATTTACATTGTTTAATAATATTATTTGTTTATTATTTTATATTTAATATTATCTTTTCAACGTGCAGGGATGGATTCCTCCGATGACGAGATTGAGCATATGGAGGAGGTGGGAGATGTGGGAGAGGAGGGAGAGCCGGCATGTCCGTACCTGCAGTTTCCGCAGGGGTCACGGGCGAGGGGGAGATGCGCTAGGTTGCGCGCCATAGAGATTGGGGGGCATGTAGGGATAGACTGGGACCTGCTGGAGACCTTGGGAGAACGTGCGCGGGCGCGTGATATAGTTGGACTAGATACTCCTTGGTCGTGCCTATTTGAGATAGCGATGGAGGACTCGTACCCTGAGCTTACGGTCGAGTTTCTTTCCACGTTTACATACGCGCCGCATCCGGCGGATTACGTGGAGGACCCGGCTTTTCCAGTCCACGAGGTTACATTCCGTCTCGCCGGTCAGGAGTTTCAGATGAGTGTGCGGCAGTTTGCTGTCCATACAGGTTTGTACACTGAGCCCGAGCTTGATACTGATTTATATACGCAGGCGGTTACGGCGATGGACAGGCAGACGCTTATCAGTTTCTGGAGGGCCATTTCCAGGGTTCCCTTTGGGAAATCCTGGCAAAAGGCCACCACCATTAGAGACCCCTTGTACCGATACCTGCACCATGTTATCGCGACAACTATCGTGCCGCGGGGTGCCAGCAGGGAGAAGGTCAACCTCAATGACCTTTTCTTTCTATACTGCCTACTGTGCGGCCAGCCCTGCGATCTAGCAGCCTGCCTGGCAGATTACTTTGCCACAGCATACCACCGGCAGCTCCGCGGGTACGTGCACACTGGCTCATACATCACCGCCATTGCACGCTCGCTAGGGATCGTGCTCGAGCATGATCCGGAGTTGTCCGACCCGGTCCCGTCTGCCAGGTTGGGCCGCGCGTCAGTATCTGCCATGCAGATCACCCGTACCTTTGATGTTGGTCTGAGGTTTAGGGGCCGTGACGGGCTGATTTGGCATCCGGAGGTGGTGCCGGAGGTCATCCCGGTTGTTATTGAGGTGAGGCCTGGAGTGTTAGCCCCTCCTGATGTTCAGGCGGCCGCTCGGCAGGCTTAGCTACAGGCTCTGGGACTCGATCAGTTCCCGGCCCAGCCTCAGGATGAGGCTCAGGCTCAGCCTCAGGCTCAGGCTCAGCCTGTATTAGAGGATCCGGCTCAGGAGGAGCATGTCGAGGAGATCCCGGTACCACCAGTTCAGCCAGCTCCTGAGCCGCCACAGTACCCGCAGCACGTTTACGCTGACCTGCCTCCGGTAGCGCGCGAGGTGGCTCGGGACTTCGACCGGCGCCTCAGACGCCAGGGCGCACGCATTGACTGGATCGTCGAGACGCTCGTTGCTCTACGAGAGCTCGCTGGGTTGCCTCCACTTCCCCTCCCACCGTCCCCACCGCACGAGGATTAGTACTTTAGTTTGTTTGTATAGTGATTTGTTATGTATTATGTACTCAGTTGTACCTTTTTGTTTTTTATGTACAAACTGATATATATATAAATATGTATATTGCAGTTAATCTTCTATTTACATCACGTCGGTTTTGGATTGTTTACGTTTAATTCGTATGGCTTTCTGTACATTTTATTTAACGTGTTCGTTTAATTTAACAAAATAAACTAGGTTAACAGTTTATAAAGACGCACTTATATTATGTACGTTCTATAAAAATAATGACGTAAAAAACGTAATTATAAAACAATTATGAATTATATGTAACTAATATTTTATAATAATAATAAAACTCAAATACAATTTTTTCCTCCAAAAAACACTACCAAACTAACCCACATCCCACCTATTTAAAAAAAAATACAACACAAACTCCTGGCCACGCTTTTTGTCTTTTTGCACACTCAAAGCGCCCCGCTATGGCCAAAGCGGGGCGCTTTGAGTGTGCAAAAAGACAAAGGCTGTGTGCGAATAGACCAGCCCATACATATATTGAAAACTCCTCTCACTATATGTATATATACGTATGTGTGTTGGAAAATTGGTGATAATTAATGTGATTTTTCACTAATATTGGACACGAATGTAATATTTATGTATGTGTTATATAAGTAATTATTAATAGTTTTGCGTTCTACTATATGAGATCTTCACAATGAATCAAAGCATGTCCAAAATAGAGCTAAGTTGAATCAGATATCGATAATTAAAGTTGTGTGGTTGGAATAATCAAAGTTAGGAAAATTGAAATATAAGCAGGGTTATTCCTTGGATATTGTTTTCTTAGCCTAAGGAACAAGTGGATCACACCCTAATCTGTACATGCACGTGTGGTGTGGGCGCAATGTGGTGCTTGATGACACAACTTGCGTTTCGCACACTCACATCACCGCGAGCTTGCGCCGGTTACACCTGATAGGGCAACAGCTTGAGAGCAGTAGTAACTTTATCTATCATAAACAGAAATAACATTTTCACTTTTCCTTTTAAATTCAATATCAATACAATTTATTTTAGTTTATTTACAAGATTAATGTGCTTGTCATTTTTTTTGTGTGAGTATAGAAGTTAGAGGAGGGGGTGGTCACTAGTGATAGAATTCCATCACTCACAAGCACCAATCAAGTTCCGTCATGTCATCAACCATTTTTCCATCACTCACAACCTTTTTTGGTGGCAATAGTCATCACTCACCACCACACCAAAAAATTTCCCCCAACAAACAACTACCCTCACAACTAACATATATCACGCCATGAAAAAAATCACGGAAACGTGTTTTCGTTATTGTACCACGCGTTGAACACATGGTGGCGGTGGAATAACGCGTTAATGTTTCACCCATCATGGAAAAACAACGGAGTGCCCCCTGTGGCCATAGACTTATGAGTTTATCTTTGGGATAAAGGGAAAATTAAGTAAAACCCATGAACTCATAAGTTGACGTATTGTGTTGTTGCCATGAACACTGTTAAAGTTCTCTTCGTAGACACCGATTTAAATCACGTTTACCTTTAGGGTAAGCGGTATGGTTGCGGGGACTCATTTGGGGAAGGGGGTCACCGATCGGTGAACCACACCGTGGTGATGAAGGTGTTCGGTGAGGGTATTCAGTGTATCGTCACCGATTTGATTGAGTGGTGATTGAATGAAATTTGACCGTTAAAAAGTTATAACTCAAACACCCTAGAGTGATTGAACCATACCTAGTGATTTAGTGTAAAATGGGGAGTAGAATGGGGAGTTGACATGGCATGCTATTATTGGGTAGAGAATGACTTAAACACCCTAGAGTGATTGAACCATACCCTCCACCCTTATGTAATTTTGTTTTTACATTTCTTGCAATTTGTTTCGTTAAAGGTAGGGTACTACATATTTCTCACACGAAAAATCATTCTCCCTACATTATATATAATTCTATAATTCAGGGCCGTTCCTACGTTTTTTGAGACCCTAAGCGAAATATGAAGTAGGGGCCCTAATTTCGCCAATAAACTCTCCTCCAATCCCGACGCAATGGGTGATTACCCTTAATTTTTTCGTCTAGTGATAGCCGATAGCCTAGAAATTGAAAGCGAGTTGTGATGGGAAGTGGGAACGATGATTGCGGTTGTATTTAAGGGCTTTAGGCCGCTAAATATTGATGATTAAGTCGATGGTTGTTGTGTGGTAATAGTTGGAAATCAAGGCGAAATGGGTTTTGAAACTTGGCATTGTTTGCTAGGGAAATGATCAAATAGGAAGTTTATTTTGGCTAGGAAGTGTAGGAAGCAATAGAAATAGGACATGTGGCAACATTTAAAATAAAGAAAAGGGGTATTTTAGTCAATCCAACCATTTCTTCTTCCTTTTCAAAACCCAGTAACTTCAAACCCACCATTTTCAAAACCCACCATCTTCAACCATTTCTTCACTTTCTATCTCAATAATCACTACATTATAGTGCGATTTTCATCACCAATCAATGATTCAAACACCCGATCAACGTGTTCTTCAGCTTTTTTGAAGAAACCCCAGTTTAATTTCATACAAAATCTCGTTTTTTCCGGTGATTTTGAAGATAATCACTCGATCCGTTCGATTCGAGCGCTGATAAGTGTTTCAATCATTCAAAATTCGTCAATTGTTGAAGAAATCACTTCGATCCATGTAAGAAATTCTTTAATTTCATTTTTACGATCTGGGTTTTTGATTTAGTCATTGCGTTTTACGATCTTGGCGGGGGTCCGGGGGCAGCGCCCCTGGTAGCGGGGTCCCTGGCTGGGGTTGAGCTGTTGGGAAACTGCATCAGAAAAATTAATTTTCTGTAAATTGCCTCTGGAAACTGCATTCGTAAACTGCATTGGTTCAGACAGTTCACAGCACAGACAATTCACAGCACAGACAAAACTATTGTCATGGTTCAATGCGTTTTAGAGAGAACACTTTCTTTGGTGTTTTTAGGCAATCGCGTTTTAGAACTAAAACATTTTTATGTGTTTTCTGGCCATTGCTTTTTAGAAAAACACATTCTTGAAGTGTTTTTGGTGCATTGCGTTTAGGTAAAACACTTTTTTAGGTGTTTTCAGTCCATTGCGTTTCACAGAGAACACTTTCTTTTGTTGTTTAGGCAATTGCGTTTTAGAATGAGTCATTTTTATGTGTTTTCTGGCCATTGCGTTTTACAAATAAGACATTTTTTGTGTTTTTGGTGCATTGCGTTTTAGGTAAAACACTTTTTTATGTGTTTTCAGTCCATTGCGTTTTAGAAAACAGACATTTTAAGTGTTTTCTGGCCATTGCGTTTTAGAAATAAGACATTTGTATGTGTTTTTGGTGCATTGCGTTTTAGGTAAAAACACATTTTTATGTGTTTTTAGTCCATTGCGTTTTAGAAAGTACATTTTCTTTTGAGTTTTTAGGCTATTGCGTTTTAGAAATAAGACATTTCTTTGTGTTTTTTGTGCATTGCGTTTTAGAAAAATGTCATTTTTTAGGTTTTTTTTTCATTGCGTTTTACGTAACTGGGGGTTTTTCTATTGCGTTTTACGCAACTGGGTTTTTAATTTTTTTTTTTTAAATATAGCAATAGTATACTCGTTTTAACGATAAAAAAACGCTCGTTTTTTTGGTGTAATTTTTATAAAAAAATAATGTCGTATGAAAGAGTTATTAACGTTTAAAAAATAGGGGGAATTGGAGAAGAGAGAAACTATTCCCTTGCGTTGACTAGAATACCCCTAAACAAACTCACGCGCCTCTTTTCTTCCCTTCAATTTCCATCATTTAATCTTAGCCCTAGATTAACTAAATGGATGATCAAGATCACTTCTTAGACTTCTTAGCCAAATAAACTTCCTATTGTATCTCCACCCTTGTTTGCTAAACATTATTTATTTTGGGTTCCTTCAATAAAAAACCAGTTTAGTTTTGAAATAAACGTATTTATTTAGGCCTAATACATATACTATATAAAAACTTTCTAAAAACTTAGAGGCCCTTATTTTTTGGTGGCCCTAGGCCCGAGCCTAGATTGCCAAACCTATGGTGCCGGCCTTGCTATAATTCCCATGTATGTATTATGTAACACCCTAGATGTAGGGCCTCATAAGAGCCGAGTGTTAGGTTACCAAAGAATTGGTGACCTTCTGGATAGTGTCAAATTAGACTATCAAAAACAAATATTGGGTTCCTAGTGTGTAAAACGGGCGACATTGGTTAGTAGTATGAGAACCGAATGTTATATATTATATCCTAACTTTAGAATCTAGAACAAGTTCTATTTTTGTACTTGTATTTCCTTTTTTTAAGGCTCTTATTCTTTAAGTTCTATTTGAAGGTCACATAAACGAACATATCAACGTATCATAGTCAAGAATCATGTTCCTCTTGGACTATATCAAGCTATTAACTTCAATACATGTATCTAAACCTTATTGGTTGTGATTTCAACCGCACGTGCCTGGCACGTATCCTCACCCTATGGAATGTTATTCTCCAGCTCAAAGATAGTAACATGAAAAGAAAGAAAGAATAGATAGAGAGATTCTTTAAGAATATAATATTATCTTGGAATTTTATTTGAAGTGAAGCCAATAGGTCTTATTCTCAAGTCTAAGAATGTTATGTTAAGTCTTGTTCCTTTCTACTCAAGACCACACAAAATGGATTCCCACCCACACCCATCATACCTTTTTACTATTTTCGGTTAAGATTATACTCCATCCATTTCATCGAAATCGACACCTTGTTTATTCTAGGACATCATATGAAAAATTGCATTCGGTGTGTACATGTTACAATGTGGAGTTGGAGAAACGGGCTGTTGGGTTTAGTGTAAGTTGAAACGGGTTGTGTTGCCTATTCTTTATATGTATACAACAATTTACACTAAACCCGTTTCAATTTACACTAAACCCAACAACCCATTTGACCATGAAGAGCTAAACATCTGTTTTTGGTTGTCAAGTGGAGACTTAACATGAGACTACCTATCGTCGAATCATTTCCATCCAAGCACACTTAATGGTGTAGTTCTCCACTATTTACAGCCAAAACCTCCAAAAAGCGTTGCGATATGTGAGTTTGAGCTTTCCTTATGAGCCTTAACATGTCTCAGGTCCACGACCATTTGAAGCTTCACTAGAGTGTACGTTAATGTAACGTGTTTTATTCATTTACACGTTTCTTTTTTAAGGATTATCTTCCGTTGTTACACTTTTAATGATCACTTAGTTTAGCCTGAAAACGAAAATTTATCCGCCTTTTGGCCATAGCGAAATGGTATACCGAACTGTGATTAAAAAGTGTTTTGACTTTCGACTTTTACAATCTAACATCAACTTGAGGTATCATTTGGGTGACCAAACATTTTTAAACTCGATACGTCAATAACTTGAAAGGTATGGTTTTCCGAATCTTTATTTATAAAAAAGTTAAGGAAAGATTTGTTATGAGCCAAAAAGGGGTTAGATGTGGAATGGTGGGCTTTTGTTGCAAAAGAATCTTGTGCCACCTTTGTGTATAAAGTTTTAACAAATGGAACATCAGCTAGGCCTAAATATGCTATAATCATACACCACTTGATTGCAATAATAAGGCATCAAAATTCCGTTTTTTTGGAGTTGATGTTTGTGGAATTCTAATTGATTGATAAGCATTGTAAAGTTGACATTTGAATACTTATTATGTAATAATGTTGATATGTGAATGATTTTGTGCTATTAACCAAAGGAATAAGATCAAAAAGGAATAAGATTAAGGGAATTCTAGCTAAGTTATAATTCAAGTTAGGATAAGTGGAGTAGATGATTGTATAAACTTAAGTCTATTCAGGTATACTAATTCTTAGATTGGAGCAACATAAACCTTTAGGTCAACATCAAGTGTGTTAAACAATCAACCTTGCACAAATTTGTTGGTAAGTCTGAATAAAAAGTAGGTTAGTATTTAGATATCTTAGGTTTTTTTTAACCGTAAACTCACACATCCATTAAATCTACTCCTTAATCTACATCAATGTCCACCATAAAACTAGAACCCTCAATCACTTGTGAAGGAACACTTTTACACACTCCTTGGTAGCTATGTTAGGTACGTGTGACATATTTAGTGTAACTAACCTTTCACATTTCCGTGACAATTATTTTAGGCTAACTGGCTAACTCTTACACTAACATTTGCATATATGTTAGGTACTTGTGAAATATTCAGATGTTATTTACTTCAACATAAAAATTATAAGAGAAAGACAGTATTGGTGTAGCGGGGCACTAATGGGCCTCCATGTCACCAGCCAACCTTCGTTAGACCATTACACCGTCATCAGTGGCTCACGCCAAACCCTCCGTTAGTGTGTTAACGACGGTGAAAGCTTTGGGTGTTGGGCCAAGTGAGAAGTAACCAGCCAAATTAGTTTTACTCTCATTTTTATAAAAATCAAAAATTAATTGAAAGTTTAGTTAAAACCACTACAGTCTATACCTATGAGAAAGAGTGTAGTTAAAATCAATGTGGCGCTGTAGTGCAACTCTAACTAGCCATTTAACTACAACCAGTACATAGTCTAAGGCTAGAGGATGTTGTTTAAAGCCCTAGGGGCTTTATTATGCCACATAGGCAACACATAAGCAGGAGGCTTTATCGCTAACTTACACGGTCTGGAATAGCGCCCTTATAAAGCCCCTTTTAACTATATATATATTTTTTTTTGAAATATAATCACCTAATTTTTTTTTTTCAATGATAAAATTTCATTCCAATCATCAGGGCAAATTACTTGATGAAAGCCAAGGATAGCGCCCCCTTTAACGGAGGTGGGGTGAAGGTGGGCCCCTTGATATCTTCCTCTCGCGCGCGCTATTTATTTGATGAAAGCCAAGGATAGCGCCCCCTTTAACGGAGGTGGGGTGGTTAAGGGCACCAAAGGATGCTAAATTTCATGAGGTGGCGGGGGGCGCGAAGCCACACCCCCTAGCCTAATAATACTTTTGAAAGATCATTTGCATACATGAGGAGTCATCTAGTTGCCATTACCTTTGGCTTTAAATAAGACTATTTATTAAGAAAACTACGTAATCGTTATGCCTTATGTTATATTCTAGTCATGAATTGGTTAGTTTATAAAGTTATTCAGTTAAAAAAGGTGTGGCTAATTTTAAGGTTTAAAACAAAAGTCTTTAAAATGCATAAAAAAGTATTGTATCCATATATACTAAAATCACTACCTAGCATAATGGGAATTGTAAGCATACATGTCCATTAAAATTGCAAGATACCTTGAAAATCTCAAGATATTCCATTTTGATTAAGTTCTTAATTTATATTATTTATTTATTGATTGTGTTTTTCACAAAAGTTCATGTTACAAAATTCAATAAGTATGCTACTTCTGGGTGACAAGTGCCTAAGAGACTTAGGTAATGCTTGTTTTTTTTTAAAAAGATTTGCGCAGGCTGTTCTGTCTGTGTCGCGCAGACATTGCCATCTAAAACTGTTTGTTTTTCCGAAGACGTTTCACTAAAAAACGTCTACGCGAGCTCTTCTTGGTGCAGACTTGGGCCAGCCACTTCTAAAATCTTCTAAGGTTGCAGAGGGTTAAACACCACCACCCACCACCGTTCACCACCGCCACCCACCGTCCACGACTCACCACCACCATCCATACACCACCACCAGTTTATTTTAGAAGTCTACATACGTTAAAAAACAAACAGTTTTTTTCTTGCAAACTGCAGAGGTTTGGTCCACCTCTTCTTCTACAGATGTCTACAGATGTGGTTCAAAGACTGCAGACATTTTACCTCTTAAAAAACAAATATCACCTTAGGCTAGAGGGTATGGTGATGGTCCTCCAAGGGAGGATGATCCGCCACGTAGACGCCACGTCACAGTCCTCCCAAGGATGGTCCATCCCACAAACTAGAGGGTATGGGAGGATGATCCTACCCCACCACTTTTTTTATTTTTTTTTTAATTTCTATGTACAAGTATTGAAGCCTAATGTACAAATCAGAAACAAAGGGGGCCCACCAACTTGGACCGTCTTGAACGTCCGCAACTCGACGTCCTCGACGGTGACGGGAGGGGGCGGGGTGACTCGACGCCGGCGACGATCCACGACGGGCTGGGCGACGGTTCCATACCGTCCAGCCTTACAATCAAAGCATCTACAATGGTTGGAAGACCAATTACCACTACCTCTACCAATGGCAACAAGTGCGTAAAATCATCGGTCAATGTCACAACTTTGGCGTGTTCTTCACCGGTAAAAAAAAAAAAATCAAATGGAAGTCAAATAGTCTAAGTAGGGAACCACAAGAATCATAATAAGCACTTGAATGTAGTGTGGATTAGATGTATCAAACGAGAGGGAAAAAAAGGCAGTTAGATTGTTACATAACTCTCTTATGTACTATATTTAAAGCAATATCTACAAATGGTTATGTGGATCTCACAGGTTAAATTAGTTTTGTATTAAACGTTCTCATAAACTATTTCTTCATTTATCATAGAGTTAAATGCTTGGTTGGTCCATGTGGTTTGCAAAAATTGCAGACTTGGTCCCAGTGGTTTACTAATTACACGCGTGGTCCCAAAAATTGTCAAAAATGCACTCGGTTGGTCCCCAGCCCTAACATCAGTTAAAATTTTCAGTTAAGTCCATGTTAAATGACCAAAATACCCTTGCTTATTAACAAAACCCAGCCTCAGCATCATCTTCATCACCGTCATCATCTTCATCACCCACAGAAGCTTAAGGTCCTGCTCAGTGCTCTCTCTCTCCAAAAATCTGGTCACCGCTCTCTCTCTCTCTCTCTCTCTAAAAATTAAGCCACACACAAGGTCTCTACTCTCTCTCTCAAAATCAGGTCACCGGATTATTTCTCCGGCGACCTGTCGGTCGTCCGGTTTCTCCGACGAATCAACCAATCCACCACTCGGTCTAAAAATCCAGGATTTGTTGAATCAGTGTGGGTTGGTGATGAAGATGATAAAGAAAAGTAGCATCCCGTAATTGACAATTTGGGCAACAACCAACCAAATCCTTGTGAATAACCAAGTTCTTCTTCCTGTGTTAGATATATCAGAAGAAGCAAGCAGCCATTAACGATTGAATGGTTCTTATTTGAATTCGTCAATTGTGTTATCGAAGCTGAAACAGCCGGCTTCCCACCTTGATTTTCTCAATTCGCAACATCTGTCGTCCTGGTCTCTGATTACTACTGTTAGATGCCGGACACATCATCAGCGGTGTTCTGTGGTAAGTTGTTTAATCTCCCCTTTTGATGGTGATGAAGATGATGTAGTTGTGTAAATCATCCCCTCCCTGGTAACCGATGTTCGTGATTTGACCCAGATCTAGGGTTTGGATGCACAAATCGTTGGTGGTTTAACCCAGATCAGGTGCGTTTTATGATTTTTTGATCAGGAGTGTTGATTTCACGAGTGAGAATGTGAAATTGAGTGGTGGGGGTGGGCTGGGTTGAAGGTGACGGTGGATGTGGAGGTGGTGGTGGTGGTGGTGATGGATTTAAGGTGGAGATGGTGACCTAGTGGATTTTAGAGAGAGGGGGATGAAGATGATGATGGTGATGAAGATGATGGTGATGAAGAACTTGGTCCTGCTGCTGATAAAGATGATGATGGAAGTAAAACTAAACAAAAATTATAGAGTTAATAAGCAAGGGTATTTTGGTCATTTAACATGGATTTAACTGAAAAATTTAACTGATGTTAGGGCTGGGGACCAACCGAGTGCATTTTTGACAAGTTTTGGGACCACGCGTGTAATTAGTAAACCACTGGGACCAAGTCTGCAATTTTTGCAAACCACAAGGACCAACCAAGCATTTAACTCTTTTATCATATTATCTCAACTTCGCTATGTTCATTAATTTAGTAAATGAATATTAACATAAGCAAGAAGATATAAAAAAACAAATCTTTTAAGTTTCTAAAAATAGTGTGTCAAAAGTGTTAAGATATAATTTTTAATTTTAAATCTGTAATCTTGGATGATTGGTTATTATTTGATTGATTAATGGACACAGTTTATTTATTTATTTATTTATTTATTTATTTATTATTATTATTATTATTATTATTATTATTATTAGAGTAAATTACAAGTTTTTTCCTTTATGTTTACACCAAATTGCAGGCGCTGTCCTTTAGCGCAAAAGTTGACAAGTTTTGTCCTTAATAATAATAATAATAATAATAATTATTATTATTATTATTATTATTATTATTATTATTATTATTATTATTATTATTATTATTTTGGTTTTTAAGAATATCCAGAAATGAACAAGAACACAAGTTCTGAACATTAGGGCTTTAATTTTATTCTATTGTAAAACAACAGTCTATTAGCAATCCATATACAACTATACTAAATATGAGAGAACAAGACTATAGAGAATAAGTGAATAGGAATTCTTTTTCATTAAGATGTATACATTATATACAAATGCCACTATATAGGCACACACATTAATACAAAAGAAATCAAAGAGATAGGAGTTATGTATGTGGAGAGTCACTGTTATGATATATTCATAACACTCCCCCTTGACTATCCACAAACCTTTAATACGCTTGGTGATGCTGCCTCGTTAAAAACCTTGCTAGGAAAACCCAATGGGACAAAACCATAGCTAAGGAAAAAGAGTGCAGCGCGTATCGTCTAACCCTGGTACTTATATCACTTAATTTGATTTTCACACGATTTGCGTAAAAGTCACTTTTGTATCCAACATATTTTACAACTTCAGTTGTATGGACTGTTGGTCCAGAAACTTTCCATTTCATTAGAGAACTAAACTCTGCCTTATTTGCGTCTTTCTATTTTGGCCAATCATTTCTTAATATTCATTCATAGGCAGATCTTAAATCTTGATCCTCATCATTTAATCATTTTAAGCGCTACATTATATACAAAAGTATAACGACGTCGATTTTTATTTCGATTCCATACATATCTTAGACATGATACAACTTATCGAGATCTCTTTATTTTCAGGTACCTGAGATTCTTTTGAACCATCATGTCTATTGTCTCTTCAAGAGATCTTATTACTATAACCTCGACTTGACCATCTTAATTACTTGCTCTAATTTTTGAGGAATTTTATTATTGGAATCAACTAGTATACCACGCTTTAGTCGTGCAATAGACTTATTACAAAAATATGTGGTTGTCCTCTTGGGACACAAATATAATTGGAGCATAAGCAGTTGATTATGTGACTTACTTAGTCACTCTATTGAGGTCAGTGAACTTGTCTGGTAATTTGTTCTTTAATATTGGTAAATGAATTATACTTTAAACTTCTAGTTCATAGTTTATAGTCTAAGGATCAAGAAGACATGATAATTCATTTTACTTTTCACTTTCCAACTGCTTGTTATCTCCCCCTAATGTTGGGAACATTCATTCACTAAAGTGAAAACCAATGAGCCATAAACGAATTTCTCACTAATGGCTTTAAGTATTCATTCATAGACGATTATTTATACCCAACATATTCTCAAACTTTTTAGAAGTCCCATCTTTATGCGGTGTGGTGGAGAGTTTCAATATATGTAGCACATCCAAAATCTTTGATGTGACATCTTTGGTTCCTGACCAAAAACAAACTGTATGGGGAGAACTATAACTTATTGGCTTGATGTGAATTGATGGTACTATATATAAAATTACATGTACCTAAATGAACTTTTGCTCCTCTCATAATTATTGGCTTTGTAACCAATAGTAGACGTTTAATGATCATCTCAACAATAACACTTATTCCAATGATTGTTAATAACTTGGGAATCAAATTCACTATTATCAAATAAATATACTAATCCGGATTAATATGCTTGCTATCACATTAGCTAAGCCACAATCACACAAGCTTCAGGTTGTGGATTTGATAACCATTTAGACGATGCATCAATTTAAAACACTAAATGGTATCATGTTGGGATATCCATATCCTTTAATGGCTTCCAAAATATTTAGGTATACACACCCTCATTTATTTTGCAAATATATAATTTCCCTTGAGAGCAAACATTACATGCTAATTATTATCTTGAAGAATCTTCCAGTTCCTTCCAGTTCTTCAATATGTTTCACATCATCAATGACTCGGGATGGCCTGACCGGTCATGCCATTGAATTAAATAATCACGATCCATAAACTTCTAGTTTATGATCGTATATGTTTTAGTTGCAATCGTGTTTGTTCAATACACGATAGGAAGTATGAGAGAATAATGTAATATTATTTCAACATTCATGGTATAACATGTTTCCCATGTTTTATGTTCGTATAATCACTCCCTAGGTGTGCCACTTTTTGTGGTCGATTTCAATATTAACATGGTTGATCTCATTATCAACATGAGGATCATTACAATTTCATTATTTACCATGATCATGACCTTTATAACGATCATTATATCATCACATTCACTTTTAGGGAATGGATTATAACCACACAACTATCATTACAATTGCCTTTGTCATGTACATGATCTCGACCTTTCACTGATCTATCATCGCATTTACCTTAAGGAATGGCTTAGAGCCACACAACCTTCATTCTGGTTGTTTCAAACCTTATATATTCTTTAGTAATATTGCTACTTTATGAGCATATTTGAGGTTTGACAAATGGAAATTGTTTTATTCAACCAATATAAATAATCTTTTCATCACATAACCTCAACTGGAAAAAGTTATATGACCGAGATATTAGGATTTATCGGTCCAAACTCTTAAAAGCTTTGATAAGTTTATAATATGATTTAGGTAATTTGGCACTTCGAGTGTCATACTATAAATGAATCTTGATCACAATTCAGTTCTGTTTATAACTTGTGAGCATACACAACTTTGGTCATTTTGATGTTCTTATCAAAACTGCTAATATATGAAACACAATGTATACATAAAATTACAAATGCATGACTTTGTAACACGTCACCAAAAATATAATAAAAGTTAATTGTATATAAACCATTTGAGACAATGAAGTTATCTTTAGAACCGCTATTAAAATATTATAAAGGTTTATATAAACATGGCTAAATACAATTTAACTCAATTTAAATAGTTGAGCCATTATAGGCTATTACTTTATGAACTAGAAAGGCAACAGAGTGTCACACTTTTATTAGTTTTAAATATCAGAATGAATAATCATAATAATAAAGATGATTGATGCTTAATGTAACCATTCATATATGAAGAGTTATTTTACCTTTAAAACATGTGTTATGATGAAAAACGTAAATGAAAATAATACATAAAAGTGTTGAAAGAATATAATGAAGTGGCAAAGATGTAAAACTTATCTAAATTGCTACAGGACAAACTTTTATTAATTATATAAATTAATAGGGAATGTTAACTACCGCTTTAAATGATTTCTTTATAGCTCTTTATAGCTAATTTAAAAATTGAATTATGTCACAACCCGATTTCCACGTGTCACCGGTGGGCCCGGTGGGGAGTATCGTGACGTGGTTGGCAACATAATAGTCAAACAACACAATATTTAAATGCACAGCGGAAGCAATTGAAAGATATATTTCAACCGAATAAAATATTGTAGTATCGTGTATCACAAACAGTTGAAGGTTTATCCACAGACGGATCGAAATAAATAAATAGGAAACAGTAGTTCAACAGACGATAGGCATCTTAAGCTTGCGAGACTCTTTATTGATGATAAGGAGAGAATCCAGCCTATTACGCTTAGCACCTGCATTTAATCTTTTTGGGAAAATACGTCAGTTTACAATGGTAAATACAATCAACTGACTCATTTTAAAAATGATTAAAAATTGATTTGGATGCACATGGCATAAACATTTTATAACTTGGGATAAGTATTTAAATATATAATCTTGTAAGAGAATTACATGTTCCTTATGCGTTCAGTAGCCCGGATCGTGTCCGGGTTAAAGATCAATAGACACACCACATTATTCTTTTATGCACTAACGGGTGTACGCCTACACCCCGCGCTTAAGTCATGGCCATTTCGTAAAATGATGCCAAGGATATCCGGGACATGGTCATTAACCCCCCAAAGGCTTTAAGTAAACAAAACATATTTAAACGGGCCGATCAAATTATTCAATTAACCACCAAACGATGGAAGATTTGATGCCCGACTAAGCGGTATTTTATATACCGTAACCCAAGCCCGTACAGGGAAAATAAGTTAAAAGTATTTACCTGAGCAAAGTAATAATCACAATAAGCAAATGCAAGTAGCTTTTACGGGTCCTCCTAAACTGGAACGAAGGTTTATAATAACCTATTAGAATCCTAACGGGTCTTTAGTTAAGCTTAAGCTTAGACCGGTTAGTTTCAAAGATACGGTTCGTACGCACGATTAAGCGAAGACCGGATAGAATGTGATTTAGACTCGACATGTTCGGAGACTTGTCTTATATGGGTAATCTAAACACATTCTGGATTTTGAGATAAAACCGATAAGGTTTGACCCGTTTCGGCTAATTTATGTAAACTAGTTACATAAACCGAACCGAACGCGTAATGAGCGTAACGGGTAGTCATGAGAGCCATAACCAGGTTTCCTAAGTTAATATGCTTCAAATATGTTGTGACATCAGGAAGATGTCTTCTATTATGCCCGAAACGAATTTAAACACAAACTATGCCCCGTAGGGGTAGTTTGGTCATTTACAAGGTTATAAAAGAGTTTAAGTATTTAACCTGAGTTATAGGTCTGATGTAATCAGCAAAAATACTTAATTTGATAAGTTATAACAGTAGGGTAAAGTATATATGTGAAATTTATCAATTATAACTAAACCATGCACCGTAGGGGCATTTTGGTAATTTCACATAAGCCGAAAAGCTCAAAACTGAAGTCTGAGTTTAACAAATTTTGCTTACTATTAAAATATTATAATTTACCTAAAATATCAGTAGGTATCAACCCTTGTATGTTTAAAATAGTTCTAGCACATACTATGCGTTAAAAACGCTTAAAAAGGCGATTAGAAGCCATTTCCGGGTTCTATACATAAAGCTGATATTTTTATTATTCCAGAAGGCTTAAAATAATTTATTTATCATATCTAATCAGTAGCAAAAGGTTTGGAGTCCATTAGATATGTAAAACTCATTTTATAGCCCGTAAGGGCAAAACCGACAATTACCGGATTAAGCCTACGACTACAGGTTATGCTCAGCCTAAAATTAATTAAAAATCTTCAAAAATCCCAAAATAATATATTACATCAGTGGGTAATAAGTTTGATATCAAAGAGTAGGCTTAACTAGGCTATACGCTAATTACGCCGTTTAATCGCTAAAGAAACTTTTAATTACGCTAATGAGCATAACTCTCAATCTACACCTCAAACTGATGTCAAAATTTGGGTGCAAGTTTATATATCAGTAACTAAGGTTTCTACTCTTTTACATTTTCAAAAATCACGTTTTAAGGTGAAAAGGGCATAATGGTCAACATATGAGCAATTAACGGAATCATGCATATTAATTGGTTAACTAATGAACCAAGGTGTATAATCACAGAGGGTTATACTAGCATGTAACCTGGTCCAAATGAAGTTCTAAGGTTGTCACACTCCGAATTTCCACGTATTACCGGTGGGCCCGGTAGGGGAGTATCGTGACGTGGTTGATAACATATTAGTCAAACAACACAATATTTAAATGCACAGCGGAAGCAAAGTATAGATTCATTTCAACCGAACAATATTGTAATATTAAGTATCACAAGTAGTTGAATATAAATCCACAGGTAGATCAAAATAAAAGGAAACAATGTTCAACAGTCTATGACATCCAAGCTTGCGAGACTTATTGTGGATGCTAGGAGAAAAGCCAGCCTATTACGCGTAGTACATGCACTTAACCTTTTTGAGAAAATACGTCAGTTTACACTGGTAAATACAATCAACCGACTCATTTTGAAAAGAGTTTAAGAAAATGAATTTAAGGCACAAGGCACAAATAATATTTTATAACTTGGGATAATTATTTGAATATAATACTTGTAAATGATTTACATGTTTCTTATGCGTTCAGTAGCCCGGATCGAGCCGGGTTAAAGATCAATGGACACACCACATTATTATATGAGACACCGACGGGCGTACGCCTACGCCCTGTGCTAGGTCGTGGCCATTTCGTAAAATGATGCCAGGGATATCCGGGACACGGTCATTAACCCCCCAAAGGCTTTAAGCAAACAAAACAATTTAAACGAGACATCACAATACTTTAACCATCATACAATTAAAGATTCAATGCCCGGCCAAACGGTATTTTATATACCGTACCCCAAGCCCGTATAGGGAAAATAAGTTAAAAGTATTCACCTGAGCAAGTATAAATCAAAATCAGCGAGTGCAAGTATCTTTTACCGGGTCTCCTATTCTGGAACGAAGGTTTATAATAACCTATTAGAATCCTAACGGGTCTTTAGTTAAGCTTAAGCTTAGACCGGTTAGTTTTAAAGATACGGTTCGTACGCACGATTAAGCGAAGACCGGATAGAATGTGATTTAGACCCGACAAGTTTGAAGACTTGTTTAATATGGGTATATTATACACATTCTGGATTTTGAGATAAAACCGATAAGGTTTGACCCGTTTCGGCTAATTTATGTAAACTAGTTACATAAACCGAACCGAACGCGCATGAAGCGTAACGGGTAACCATAAGAGTCCTAAACAGGTTTCCTAAGTTAACATGCCTTAAATATGTTGTGATATCAGTAGGATACCTTCCATTATGCCCAAAACAAGTTTAATCTCATATTAAGCCTCGTAGGGGTATTTTGGTCATTTTAAAGATTATAAAAGGGATTAATTTATCTTCTGTGATCCGGGTCTGAATAAATCAGTAAAATAGCTTATTTTAACAGGTTATAACATTTGGTTATAAGTCTTATATGCCAAAATAGTTTTAAACCCAAACTATGCGTTTAATACGCGTATAATGTCGTTTTAAGCGATTTACGGGTTAATATAGGATTCTGATTTTTCTGATCAGTTCAACAGGTTCAAAACACTCCATTTATTATTTGAAATCAGTAGCAATTGGATTGGTGTCAAAAGGATTTGTAAAACTCATTTTATGGCCGAAAAGGGCATATTCGGTATTTACCGAATCAAGGCACTAATCCTAGCTTATGATCAGTTTAAAAATAATTAAAAATCTTCAAAAATCCCAAAATATTATATTAACTCAGTGGGTAAAAGTTTTGGTGTCAAAAATTGGGTTTAGATAGACTTTACGCTAATGACGCCGTTTTATTATTAAGAAGCGTTCTAATTACGTCATTAAGCATATATCCTAATCTAGCCCTCCAATTGATGTGAAAATTTAGGGACATGTTTAATAATCAGTAACAAAGATTATTGTACTTTTACATTTCCAAAATTCTCGTTTTATGGTCATAAGGGCATTATGGTCAATATTTAAGCACTTAACGGAAACGTCGGACAATTAAGGATTTAAGTGGTATAAACGCAGAGGGTTATACAAACATGTAACTAGGTCCTAATGGAACTTTAAGGCATGTCTAAACCTATCTAAACCAGGTCAGAACTGAAGTCAAACCAAAAGTCAAACTTTTGCGTCTTTCGGTTCCGAATCGGTTCAAAACAGAAAGTTATCGAATCAAACAAGCTTAGACAAGTTCTTATGCTTATTATCAGGTTATATGAATGATAAAATAGGTGATACGTCTTTTACATCGTTAATCATGCGTTAAATCAAATATTACATTTCTGTTGACTTTTTTCTAAACATCTTTGACTCGACAAATGACCTAGTTAGGATGGGAATCAGTGGGTGCCCTTTTAAGGGTTTAAAGCCCACATAATTACCAACTTATAACTACCTTAAGTTTGCCTAATCGCTGGACCATTAGCGATTAATCGCTAAGTCAAACCGTAATTACGACGCTTTGACTTCTAGGCTATTAACTAAGCAAGACTTAATTAAGAAGGGTTAAACATACTTACAAGAGTCTAATGAACGATTTATGATGCTTGAAGATGATCCTTGTGCTCCAGAAAAACTCAGATGATGAAGGGAATGGATGAACACAAAGTTGCAACTTTGTGTGACTTTATAAATTGATCAAAACCCATTTGATTGTTGACATGTAAGTCTATAAATGTTCATGGATACTTACAAGTGCCCCCCTATAGCCTCAAAACCAGTTTAGGAAGCCCATGGTATCACACAAAGGCATTTGAAGTCGGTTAAAGGGCTGAACAGGCAACTGCCTGTTGTTTCTGCATCTGGCAGTCGTAGGCGGCCCGCGTAAGATATTGTCAGGTCTTACGCGGCCCGCATGGGCCTTGTGTTCAGGTTACAAACTTTTCAAATATTGCACTTTTAGTCCCCGGTCCTCCTAAACATCGCTTTCTCATTGTTTCTTGTATTTTGAGGCTTTAATATTGACATAAAGGGGCTTCAAAACTTATACCCACTTTGTGAAGTCCTTGGCCACTTTGTGTTTACCCGAAAAGTCATAAATTTCCATGTTGACGCTTCTAATCCCTCGCACACGAATTTTATCATAACTTTCTCATACGGTAACGAAACTTGGTGAAATTTTTATGGTGCATTCTAGTGAGCATAATTAATCGTTACAAAGCTTTGGGTTTGCTAAAAGGTCACTCAGAGGTATATCTTAGCATGTTGACACATTTAACCCCTGTAGTTTGTAATCTCTCACTTTCTTTCAGAATTCGCTTCGTATGATCCATGATCCATTCGTTTAAGGTTATAAACATCATGTAGGGTTATTGTAAAGTATATTTATTCATTGTTGACACTTTGAACCCTTATATTTACATAGTTTCATTGTTTGTCAACTTTAGTCCCTCGAAAGTATTCTTTCACACGTTTAAAGGTTATGACATGTGTCAAGACATTATAGGACGTAAATTTTCGAGGTGTTACATCCTCACCCCCTTAAAAGAAATCTCGACCTCGAGATTTATTGAAACAAATGAGGGTATTTCTCTTTCATAGTGGCCCCTACCTCCCACGTATATTCGGGACCTCTACGGGCATCCCATTTGACCTTTACAATCGGTACATGCTTCCTCCGAAGCTTCTTAACCTGTCGATCCTCGATCGACAATGGTTTTTCCACAAATTTCAAGCTCTCATCTATATGCACATCCGTATGCGGTATGACCAGTGATTCATCAGCGAAACACTTTTTCAGATTGCAGATGTGAAATACATTGTGAATTCCACTGAGCTCTTCTGGTAAGTTTAACTTATAGGCAACTGATCTGACACGTTCGATGACTTCGAACGGTCCTATGTACCTCGGGCTTAACTTGCCTTTCTTACCAAATCGCATCACTCCCTTCCAGGGTGATACTTTAAGCAACACTTGTCACCTACTTCAAAGTGAAAAGATTTACGCTTTGGATCAGCGTAGCTCTTCTGCCTATCTTGGGCAGCCTTGAGATGGTCACGAATCTGGACAATCTTGTCCGTCGTTTCAAAGACTATCTCTGGTCCTGATAATTGGACATCTCCAACTTCTGCCCAACAAAGGGGCGATCTACACTTTCTACCGTATAAGGCCTCGAAAGGCGCAGCCTTAATGCTGGTATGGTAGCTATTGTTGTAGGAGAATTCTATCAATGGTAGGTGGTTATCCCAACTACCACCCAAGTCAATCACACATGCACGAAGCATGTCTTCCAACGTTTGAATAGTACGCTCACTCTGACCGTCTGTCTGAGGATGGTAAGCCGTACTAAAATTCAAACGCGTGCCCAAAGATTGTTGGAAGCTTTTCCAAAAATGTGACATGTATCTAGTATCTCTATCAGAGATAATAGACACTGGTATGCCGTGTAGAGCTACAATCTTATCTACGTACAGTTGGGCTAACATGTCGGAGCTATACGTCTCCTTAATGGGTAGGAAATGTGCTGACGTAGTCAGTCTATCAACGATCACCCATATAGTGTCATTTCCTTTCCTTGTTCTTGGCAACTTGGTGATGAAATCCATCGTCACCATCTCCCACTTCCATGTGGGAAGTTCAGCCTGTTGTAGCAAACCTGACGGTTTTTGATGTTCTGCTTTGACTTGCGCACAAGTCAAGCATTTTGCTACATAGGCAGCTACAAACTTTTTCAAGCCTATCCACCAAAAATTTGCCCTTAGATCCTGGTACATCTTATTAGCTCCAGGATGAACGGAATATTTAGAGCTATGGGCTTCCTGGAGGATAACATCGCGAAGTCCTCCATGAATAGGAACCCATTTTCGTCCATTTAACCTTAGGATTCCGTCCTTGCTAAGAGATAACTGCTCCTCAGTTACCCCTAGCTTTTCATTAGGGTAGTTAGCTTCCAATACAGCTTCCTTCTGTGCAGCTAACAACCTTTCATTCAAACTGTTCTTTATTTCAATGCTCTTGGCATTGATTCGGATGGGTTTCACCCTTTCCTTCCGACTCAAGGCATCGGCGACTACATTCGCCTTGCCGGGATGGTATCATATTTCACAATCGTAATCATTCAGAGTTTCCATCCAACGGCGTTGCCTCATGTTCAAGTCCTTCTGATTGAATAGATGTTGAAGGCTCTTGTGATCAGAATAGATCACACATTTGATTCCATATAAGTAGTGCCTCCAAAGTTTTAGTGCGAATACAACGGCACCCAATTCCAAGTCATGGGTGGTGTAATTCTTTTCGTGCACCTTTAACTGGCGTGAAGCATAGGCAATGACTTTGCCTTTCTGCATAAGCACACATCCCATCCCGGTGTGTGATGCATCACAATAAACTACAAACTCCTCGATTCCATCCGGCAATGTCAGTACTGGAGCATTGCTCAATTTTTGTTTCAGGATATCGAAGGATTCCTGCTGCTTAGGACCCCAGTCAAACTGAATCTTCTTACGCGTCAGCGAAGTCAGGGGTGCAGCAATCCTTGAGAAGTTTTCAATGAATCGCCTATAGTATCCTGCCAAACCTAGGAAGCTACGAATTTCTGTAGGCGTCTTTGGCTCATGCCAATTCATGACAGCTTCAACTTTAGCAGGATCTACTTGGATACCATGCTCACTAACAACATGTCCAAGAAATTGGACTTCTCGAAGCCAGAATTCACACTTCGAGAACTTGGCATAGAGCTTTTCTTTATGAAGTAGTTCCAGAATGCAATGAAGGTGCTTCTCATGATCAGCTTGGCTTTTTGAGTAAATGAGGATGTCGTCAATGAAGAGGATGACAAATTTGTCCAAGTAAGGCTTGCAGACGCGATTCATGAGATCCATGAATGCGGCAGGTGCATTAGTGAGCCCAAAAGGCATCACTAGGAACTCGTAATGACCATAACGAGTCCTAAATGCAGTCTTGTGTACCTCTTCATCTCTAACCTTCAGTTGGTGATAGCCTGACCTTAAGTCAATCTTAGAGAAGAAACTTGCCCCTTGAAGTTGATTGAACAGATCGTCGATTCTGGGCAAATGATACCTATTCTTGATAGTTACCTTATTAAGCTCACGGTAGTCGATGCACAGACGCATCGATCCATCCTTCTTCTTGACAAATAAAACTGGTGCTCCCCAAGGAGACGAACTAGGTTTGATGAAACATTTGGCTAGCAAATCATCTAACTGCGTTCTCAATTCCTTCATCTCTGTTGGTGCCAACCTATAAGGCGCCCTTGCTACCGGTGCTGATCCAGGAATAATGTCAATTCTGAATTCTACTTGCCTATCTGGTGGCAAACCAGGTAGTTGTAAGTCCCGTAAACCGGATCTTTCAATGATATCAAACAACCTATTGATTGTGCGGAATCCAATCAATAGGTGATTCAAGAAATAAGATGAAAAAGAACAAGAACACCAAAATAACTTTTAACTCACACATGTTTCGATTACTTGAACAAGCAAAAACGTCTGGTATGAGTACACCACTACAAATCGCCTCCCCTTCTCTGGTTCTCTAGAATTTGTGTCACTAGAAGGTTCAAACCTAAAAACAAGTTAGAAACTTGTTTTTATACTTACTCAAGCCCAATTCCCTACATGGGCTCCCCTTGGGCCTGCTTGGCCCACATGGCCTAAAGCTTGGCCCAAGTGACCTGTAAAGGTCCACATCCTAATATAAACTAACCCGGTAAAGCCCAGTTTGAAACCATAACCCGTTGTGTTAATTTGATGCGTCAGTCTCACACTTTAGGGCCTAACAATCTCCCCCTAGACTGATGCCATCAAATTGTCTTCATAGCATGAATTCAGCAACGTCTTCAACGATGTCTATGGTTGTCGCTTTGCTGCAGATGTTGTGGAAGTTCTTGACTTCTGAACTCTCAGCACTCGGTCTATTTTCTTCAGCTCTTGTGGTTAGCTTCATATCAGGATCTCGATCAGCTTTGCTTGAAAATCTTGTTAAAAAGAATGTGAGAGGAGGATTCTCAGCAGCTCTTTTATTCTGCAATCTTTGTCTTTCAAGCAGGTTCACGGTACTTCTTCAAATGCACTTTCATTGTCAGACGGCGTTTCGTATCCGGTTCTTCTTACTCAGGTACATCTTGTTGTGGTGCTGCTTCAGGCTTCTTCAGCAACTAACAGCATCTCAGTCTTCATCAACCCCTATTCTTGATTGAAATCAAGTTCTGCACATGCTCACAAACTCATAAGCAAACATTTCTTATGCAACAGGCAGAGTACCATATGAACACTAGGTACATCCAAGTACTTATACTCAGATTTCACAATTTAAACTCTTTCAACTTTTGATGATCAGTCAAATCTTCAAGAACGGTTACATTTTTAATTTAATAAAAACAAAAAACACTCTATTTTTGGATTTTTGGTTTTATAGAAAAACAAGACAATATTTTTGTATTTTTGAATTTTTTTTAATTTTTTTTAATATTAAGAACTAGAAACAAATAAAAACTCAAAATATAAACAACTACCATAATATACAATTACAATTGCAATGGGATCAAAATTCGTTCTCAGGCAGACTAAGGAACACTTTTCAGTATGAGCCTAATCAAACAGGTCTATGCGATTGCCAATATGTTTGTCCACTTAAACTTTAACGCTCAACTTTCAATTTTTCAACTTCGTGATATGCTTAAGATAATATTATACTATTATACCCGTGTGTCCCATTCCAAGGCATACCCCCGCGATCAAGGTAAGCACAACGATTCATCGTAGCAGGTGAGTATACTGATGTCATCCTTTAAGATATCCTGACTGTGTCTAGGTCTGCATATAATCTGTTTTATCATGTTTTGATTTCTTAACAATGAACACCCAAATAAATACTAATCAAATCCTGGAAATATAAACAGCACACTCTATCATGCAAGTATCTTCCCTACCACATATTTCACAAGTCCAATCCAGATTTCTGAAATCTTAACTGGGAATAGGTTGTGAAGAGAAGAGAACAGAATAGATCTTTTGCAGAGATGGTATAATATACAGATCAAATGAGTTTTTCTCAGTTTGATATAGGTTTCTTGGGTTTCTTTTGGGCACTAGAGGGCCTCTTTCGGGTGTATTAGATCTATAGCGCGACAACGTACAGCTAGGTCAGCATGTATCTGGATGCAGCAGAAGCTGTCGTTGCCTAGCACCTCCAGGTCAGCATATATCTGGATGCAGCAGAGGAGGTACACGACTTTTTTTCAGAGAAGATTTCAGAATCAGATCAAAATTGTGTGTATCGGGACAACATACAGACATTCAAATAGAAATGAGCTAATTCCAAGTGACTTTCTTTCCTGGGTTCATGTACAATTTTAGTTCTGAACAGAAGAACAGCCAAGATATCCCCGGATGATTCAACAATATAAAGACCCGAAACCTCAGATGTTGGGTATCTATCAACACAAGATTTAAGACCAAAAAATCATACGCCGTTGGTATGTTACCCACATGGTACATAGTTCGTTATGTTTATATCACTTAGTATCTTTTATCATGTTGAGCGTCAAGCCTATCGACATATCGCAGTAGATCCTAGTCTTTTCAGCTATGGCACCTTATATGTGTTAGTCAAACCCTTTAACACGAACATTTATTTCACTTCCCATATCATGCAATTTCTCTTTTTGGCTTTTTCATTTTTCAAATGTTTTTGTATTTTTCTCATTTTCTCCCCCTAAAACAATACATATTTACAGCAAACTCTTTTTGTATTTTCTGAGTTTTCTCCTCCTAAACTCTATATCTATCTATATGTCTTAAACTCTATATCTATCTATATGTTCCTCTCCCCCCCTAAATTTGTGCATAAATCTTGTATTTTTGCGCAAATTTACCATTTACTAGAGAAAGGACAATTTATATACAAAGTATAAACTAAGAAAAAGAGAGAAAAATATTTTTGCTTAACCGTTCTGTCATCAGATTGAAGACTAATCAAAATTCAAATCAAAGTACTGAATTTAAACTGTACCTTTTGCTGATCATTTTTTACTTCTTTTTTCTCCTCCAAAGGAAACATATCATCTGTAAAAAAAAAAAAATTGAACTTTTTGCAACAGTGAAATGTTACCCGTTCTATCTCTGGAACAACCGCTATCAACACTCCAGAGATTGTCAACAGCTCCTCCTTGGTTGTTCCTGAAAAGTAAGGAGGTTAGTAAGACATGGGTACCCAGGCCATCGTGGTCCTGGGATTTCCTGAAGCATCAAAATAAGACACTTCTTTTAAACACAAGTCCCCTTTCGTTTCAAGGATTGGAGACGTTGCTGCCTTGGATTTGGGTTTCCAAATCTGTTTCGGTTTAACAAACGTGTTTGTTGCCGTCGGTTGAGCAACTTTAGCTGTTTCAGATTTGTTAGTTTTAGAAGCACATTTTTGTTCCTGAAAAGCTTTGCGTTTGTTTTTGGCAGCGTTCCAATCCCCATCAGAAGGTTTAACCTTGGGATTCACATTCTTCATTGCCTTAGGTGATGATACCTTCATAGGCTTAGAATGATCGTTATCCTTTGGTGTAACCCTCTGATTTTGCATATAGTAGGGTACATAGGGACGATGTGTGCAATTTCGAGCAATGTGACCAGCAATGCCGCAATTAAAGCATGTCTATCTCTTCATGTAGAAAGCATTCTGATCAGTTGGATTTGCTCTTGCAGGCCCTGAAGGACGAACCGGTCCTCTCTGCGCTTGTTTGTGTTGCACATTTCCTGCAGACGAAGATGAATTTGGGTGCCTGTACTTGTCGTTTGCAGGGGCCTTCTGTGGTGGAGATTTCCTATGATTCTTCTTGGTTTCCTTAGACTGCAAGTCTTGTTCAGAAATCTCACCAGTCTTTCTGAAACCTTTGTTAGCACAGTCAAATGCATATTTCTCACATTTGCCATTACAGACTGGCTTAACAAAGACATTTTTCACATCACGGGCCTTTTGAGGACTATTACTGCCCGTTGAGGACTGTGGAGAGCCTGCTTGTCTTTGATGTTTAGGCCTCTTCTTTCCACGTCCTTTACTTGCTTGCTTCGGCTCTTATTGCTTGATCTGAACCTTTTCATCACTAACAGAAGGCTCAGATTGTTCAGCTTGCGTACTTGGAGCCTTGTTCACATCAGTTTTCACTTCATCGGCTTTGGTAGGATCCGAGACTTCTGGTTTATCAGATGAAACACCAGAAACTTCAGCAAAAACTTCAGCTGAAACATTAGACAAATTTTCAGCACAAAACGGTTCTGCACATGACGCCTTTGAGCTGAATCCACTAGAATCAACTGATTCCAATTTCTCAGAATCAGTTGCTTCAGATGATTCACATTTGGAATCAGATGGTTCAACTGGCTCATTCGTTTCATTTGTCGTTTCAGTCTTTGTTTCACAAGCATCAACGTTTTCGCCCAAACCGTCAGGCCTGAAATTAATCACAGAGCGAAAAACCGAGTTAAAAATATCACATGACGAAATAGAGTCTTGATTAAGTTCATTTATTAAATTTTCATAAGAACCAGACTCTGATGCTTGTTCATCCCTAACTACATTTTCAACTGTTACTTCATCTGCAAAAGAAGACGAAGCATTAGTATCATTTGCACAATTAGCAATAAACGTAATCGACTGTGTTGCACGACTCTCAACATGTTCACTGTTGATTGATGACTTATCAGTTTTTGGGCCATAAGTCATCTTGTCCTCATTCATCAATTCCTCCTCAGTCATGGGTAAATATGTGTAATTGTCATTATAAGGAGGAGGAGCCTTATTAAAACCCAAACCACACCCTTTCTTTTCCTTGTATGCGAGCTGTTGATCACACAAATTTTTGACTAATTTACTGGAAGAATCAAATTTCTTAATATTAAGCTCATTTATTTTATATCTATCTCTGATATCTTCCAGTTCCTTAGTCAAAATGCATACTTTCTCCTGAGCTTCTAAGAAATGAGCTGTTTTTACACTTACATCATCTTTGAGTTTGATGATGTCTTTTCGCTGAGCCTCAATTTTTTCTTTATAAAGCTTTTCATTTTTTGATAAAGTAAAATTTTTATTTTTTATGTCTTGATAATCTTGTATTAGCTCAGCGTTGTGTATTCTATAAGCTTCAACCCTTTCTCTACACTCAGCAGTGCAGAAAACAGAAAGTACATCTTCAACAGTCATTTCTTGAACCACGGGTTTGTGAAATATGAATGCCATAATTTCAGCGGGAGGTTGATACTTTTGTTCTTCTCCTCAAAAACCCGTGATATCACTCTACGGTTCGATCGAATGCGGAAAGTAAGATCAAACCGTATGAACAAAAAGAGATTTTTCATTACGAATCTTAGTGTCGCTGATTAGATCGCACACGGTTTCAACGAACCGTCTGGTACGATCTCCGAGAACCTTGCACACAATCCCTAGGATTGTCGGGTACAAGGTTCTCTATTGGGGCTACATGATTAGAAATGTGGGAGAGCTCTACTACAATAACCTAGATAAGAATATTTATAGGAGCCTCTACCCTATTGGCCAACATGGCCTAAGCCCAAGCCCAAGACCTAATCTAAACCAAATAAACAAAATTAAATACAATAAAGATAAGCGTAAAACTCTGGACCTAACAATCTCCCCCTAGTTTTATGCTCTCTTTATTGCGGTTTAGATGATCTCCAATGATAAAAATTGAATAATTTGCTTCATCGTGAGCATCTTCGATTTTGTCATATATAAGGCTCCCGATCACTGATAAAGTTGCCAGACTTTAATAAAAAATACCATAAATTTGTGGGCCCAAAAATAGATCATATAGAAGCCGGCCCAAAATTCAAACTCAAACTAAAATGTACCATGCGCCACATTAATTCAGCCCCAAAATTTACCATATTGGCTCATAAAACCGTCCAAGCATCTTCCGTGAACAAGTAAACTGAACCATGGCCCAATTAAAATCCTCGGCTTCTGATGTAAATTAGCACGCCAAGAAAAAGAAATTCATATCTGGCCATCTTGATACATATGATGGGCCCCAAGAAATATTGGAATTCTAATCAATTAGTGGCCCAGAAAAAGAAATCAAATCTTATCATTGGCCCATAATGACTAATCCCATGTGAATCTAATTTTCTTAAGAAAGTGAAATCACAGCTCCAAAAAAATACGGTGTCTTCGTGTGGGTCCCGCCCCCATTTCAATTAGAAACACAAAAAGAAACATACCTTGTATTTCTGCAAAACAACCGTCAAGTGGGCCACTAGAACATTCCAACATTCTTGACATAATAATGTAATCATTGGGCTCATATCCTAGCCCATGCAATGTCAAAACCCTAGCCGCAAAACATCTGATCCAATATTTTCATGCGCCACCTGCCGACTTCAACGGAAAACAAATTCCGATTCCGACATCATTATTACCGCAGCCGACACAGTTGCCACGTCACCCCTTCTCCTCATTTTCCGGTGTAATCACAGAAGATGATTATTCCATCTAAACCCCCGATCCATTTTAAACAAACAAACAAACAAACAAAGACCATCGAAATACTGAAACTCGAACCAAGAATAGAACCTGATTTAAATAACATAAACCAAACTGACACTAATCTCGTACCATCGTTATCGAACACCCGACAACCTCCGCCACCATCGTTCATCTTCTACACCACCTCCGAATCTCTTCGTCATCTTCTATCGGAGCACCGCCACCGACTTCAGCCGCCATCATAACAATAACCTCACCAGATCTTATATTTTCAGATCTGTTGATGAACACCGGATTCATGAACCGAGACCTCTATTTACGAACACACACCCCCGACACTATGCAAAGCTTCTTCTTGTTCTTCGAGCGATATCAAAAACCGAGCCTTTGAAAGACTTCAATGGCTCTGATACCACTTGTAAGTCCCGTAAACCGGATCTTTCAATGATATCAAACAACCTATTGATTGTGCGGAATCCAATCAATAGGTGATTCAAGAAATAAGATGAAAAAGAACAAGAACACCAAAATAACTTTTAACTCACACACGTTTCGATTACTTGAACAAGCAAAAACGTCTGGTATGAGTACACCACTACAAATCGCCTCCCCTTCTCTGGTTCTCTAGAATTTGTGTCACTAGAAGGTTCAAACCTAAAAACAAGTTAGAAACTTGTTTTTATACTTACTCAAGCCCAATTCCCTACATGGGCTCCCCTTGGGCCTGCTTGGCCCACATGGCCTAAAGCTTGGCCCAAGTGACCTGTAAAGGTCCACATCCTAATATAAACTAACCCGGTAAAGCCCAGGTCGAAACCATAACCCGTTGTGTTAATTTGATGCGTCAGTCTCACACTTTAGGGCCTAACAGTAGTTCTTCAGGAAAAACTTCTGGGTATTCAGAAATGACGGGGATATCCCCAATCTTGGGCTTCGACTCATTAATAATCACTTGTGCCATGTAGATGACACAACCCTTTTTCAAACACTTAGAGTCCTTGAGCATAGACATTTGCTCAGGCAGCCCATACTGGGTGTCTCCCTGGATAGTAAGTGATTCACCAGACAGAGTCTTGATCACCACTTGCTTCTTATTGCAAACAAAGTGGGCCTGGTTATGAGATAACCAGTCCATACCCAAAACTATGTCGAAACCGGCTAGTTTCAAAGGAAGTAGGGATAAAGGAAAAGAGTGGTTCTTAATGGATATGAAACATCCATCTAATATGGCTGAGGCGGTTTCTAAAGTGCCATCTGCTAGTTCCACCTCATACTTCACACTTAAAGTTCTAACAGGTAGTTTCAACAATTCACAGAACTTATTATCTACGAACGACTTATCAGCGCCTGAATTAAATAACACTCTCGCATAAACATCATTTACGAGAAAGGTACCTGTTATCACATTGTCGTCCTGGACGGCTTCCTTAGCATCCATCCTGAAGACCCTAGCATTGGTCTGCTTAGCCTCTTCAGGCTTCTTGGCGTATTTTGGGCAATTGGTCTTGATGTGCCCCTTTTCATTGCAACCGTAGCAGGTCGCATCCTTCATCTTTTTGCAATCCAAGGTCTTGTGTTCCTTGGACTTGCATAACCCACATGCAAAAGTTTTCGATTGTGAAGACGTATTCGATTCATACCTGCCCTTTCCAAAGTGCTGTCTTTTGCAGATTTTACATCTGGGTTTTTCACCCGACTGCTGACCATCCTTCCTAAATCCTGACCCCTTCTTGTGGTCATTGTTTCCCTTATGCTTCTTGTCTGAACGTCGTGAGTTGTCATCCTCATGCTTCCTCTTTTCGGTATCGGTGTTCCTCTGCGATCTCAGCCTGACCGCATCCAAGGTAAGAGACAATGATATGTCTGCTGCGGACCGAAAAGTAGCTGGTCTGGAGGCCTTCACACTTGCCTTGATCTCCGGGGCCAATCCCCCGATGAATCGAGCTATACGTTTGGGTTCCGGGGTTACCAAATATGGAACCAACCTTGACAAGGTGTTGAAACTGGTAAGGTAGGCCTGACAGTCTAGGTTTCTCATGACCAGCGACAAGAAGTCAGCTTTAATTTTCTCAACCTCATGCTGAGGGCAGTAGTTTTCCTTTATCAGTGCCATGAACTGTTCCCAGGTCATGTTGTACAACGGGATTTTCCCCGTAGCTTGGATCAAAGATCTCCACCAAGCTAATGCTTCTCCCGTAAAAGACTGAGACACGAATTTCACAATATCCCTATTATCACAACCACTGATATCCACAACCGTATCCATCTCGTCCAACCAAGTCATGCAGTCTACTGCTCCTTTTTCCCCAGTGAAATCCCTGGGTTTGCACGAAACGAAGTACTTATAGGAGCAACCCTTATTACGGGGTTCCTGATTCGGTATGACTCTTTGGGATGGAGCACTCCTCTGGTTTGATGAGTGGTGAGAATTACTGTTGTGGGCAGTGTAGGTCCTGGAGGGTGTTCTAGAGTGTGGTGCAGATTGGGTCCTTGCACGGGTACCACTGGATTCATGGAGCTGTCTATCCATAGCTCGATTAACGGCATTATCTATCATTGCCTGTAATTCTGCACCCGCTACATTTACTCGGGCATTATCATGCTCTCTCCTTGGGTGACTGTTGATCTCGTTTGTGTCGGCCATGTAGCTTGAACTGTTACATATTGACAATAATTTATTGGTGAGTTTATTATAGAATTGTCTTTTATGGCAATTTATTAACCGTGGTAAATGTTAGGGGTCATTTTCTTAACATACGTATCCTGACCAATATCCTGCCTTTGTTTGTTTATTTGTGATCAGAATGCTGGAAGAGGATATTGCTAACATCTTGGGCGATATCCTGAGGCTTATTGAATTAACCACGTGCAGGTTAAGGGCTGAGGCTTGCTAACGGTCAAGAGGACTTCTTCTCCTCAAGACTCGGACGAATTTGTTGAGAAAGAGACGTTTAGCCCGAAAGACCAGGTCTACAACGTTCCAAGAAGGAATATTCGGTGGATCCCGCAAGTTTAGGGTAGTTAGTTATTTTATCTTTACTATAAATAGATGAGGTCGGATCAGCTTAGAACACAACAATTCACACTTACACTCTCGAACACTTTCACTCTCTAGCTAATTGCAAACACCGCACTTGTATTTCATTTTCATTGTAACACTTAGTCGATCCGTACCACATCCCGCACTGTATCCTGATTTTTTAAGCAATTGAAGAACAAGGCAGCTGCGATTGTCAGCTCCCGAGGTTTTATGCCGGCGATCTAGATTGATCAAGGGCTTTCCTCGTACATCTCGTGTCGTTTACTTTATTTTCGCTCATTGTTTGATCATAGATACAGCTCAGTATCCTGAGCCGTATCCTGAGTACTGTTTTTCCAAATAACTTAACAAGTATATTTTCAACACACTTTCTAGCACACTACCTCACTTAACTAATTTGATCACTTAATTACTTCGGTAATTTTTGACCAAAACAATTTGGCGCCCACCGTGGGGCAAGTGGTGCTCTCTTTACTAAATTTTTTTTTCAAATCGCTAATCGGTTTTCTATTTTCAAAACTTTTTGCCACATTGTCCATAATGGCCTCAAGATCAAACATGAGTTCCTCTACTGTGTCTGCTATGACTTCTGCTACTACCGGTTCGGTGCTTCCACCACCTCCTCCAAGGATGCCAGCCTCTACACAATCTCAAGATGTTATCCCAACTCGGAGTGTCCAGGGATCTGCTCCCGTTTTAGCTTCTAATGATGAAATTTTAACCTTATTTGGAAGTGTGCAGGAACAAATGAGGCAGCAACAGGAAACAAACCAAATGCTTTTGAGGGAAATACAACTCCTGAAGGCTGGCTCGAGCAGATCTGCGGAGGACAATGTCACTCCGTTACACCCCAGAGCGTTGAACTTTAGTTCAGCTGTATATACCGAGGATAATAGGGGGAATATCGTGCCCAGTCTTCCTCAGAATCATACTCCTGAAATACCCTCCTTGGTCAGGATGTCAACCATAAGGAGCTCAGGATATGCTTCAGGATATTGGCAGAATCCTCCAACTGGTAACGTGTCTAATAATAATAATACTCATGCTGCTAACAGTGGTGGATCTTTGCAGGATACAGGTGTGACATCAGCGCTTACCAGGGAACTTCAGAAGTTAAAGGACATGATATCTAGTGTACCTGGGGTGGTCCAACCGATCCCGGAAGTGTCTCAAGACAGCCACAAGATATCTCGTTTCGCGTATCCTATCTGTGATGCTGAGATCCCAAAGAGATTCCAAACCCCCAACATGAAGCTTTATGATGGGACTACGGATCCTGAGGAGCATATTGCCCAATATAGGGAAAGAATGGAGATTAACCCTATCCCTCCGGAGCTCAAGGAAGCGTGCTTGTGCAAGGGATTTGGTTCTACTCTAACAGGATCAGCCTTAAAATGGCTGTTAAACGTTCCTCCTCACTCAATTACTTCATTTGCTCATTTGGTTAATTTATTTAACAATCAATTTTCTTGTAGTCGGAGTTTTGAGAAACTAACCAGTGATCTTTACAGGATAACTCAAGGGCCTTAGGAATCCTTGAGGGATTATGTGAACAAATTTAGTCGAGAATCCTTGGATATCCCACATCTTGATGTTGCAACAGCTGTGCAAGCTTTTAAGATGGGATTACAAAAGGATTCTCAGTTTTATCAGGATCTTGTAATGAATCCCTGCAGGAATCTCGATGAAGCTCGTAACAGGGCTTTGAGATATATCCGTCTGGAAGATGACAAGAAGATGCAAGAAAGGATGAACTCATCCAACACTTATGAATCGACTAATAGGAAGTCAGAATCCTCATTTAAGTCATATCGGCCTAAGCCATATGGTAGAAATGAAAACAAGAGAGTGAATGTTGTCGAAGATGAGGATCCTGAGTTGTCTGAATATTGCTTTTCTGTTAATATTCCTGAATTGATGTATGCTATGCAGGGTCTAGGAGACAAGGCTAGATGGCCTCGAAAGAATCAACAAAAGGCTGACTGGAAAGATAAGTCAAAATGGTGTGCTTTCCACGAAGATTTCGGACATATGACTGAGGATTGCATTGCTTTAAGGAAAGAAATAAGCTATCTTCTAAGCAAGGGATATCTGAAAGATCTCTTAGGAAAAAAGAAGAATAAGGGTCAGGATACTGACAAGGATCCTGAACGAGCAGCATCACCTCCCTCGGATGCCAAGATAATCAACTTCATTTCGGGAGGATCCGACATTTGTGGGACCTCGTATTCGGCAGCAAAGAGACATGCAAAGGAAGCTAAGGCCGAAAGGGGAGACAGACCTGTCAGGATGACTACCCTCACGACTGACAAAGTGATCACTTTTGATGCAGATGACAGGGATACTGTCCAGGATCCTCACCATGATGCTCTGGTAATAACGTTATATGTGGCTAACCATTTTGTACGCAGGATATTGGTTGATAATGGCAGCTCCGTCAACATAATCCAACTAGAAACTCTGAAGAGAATGAATGTATCTCCAATGGATATCACTTCAAAGTCTACCGTGCTTGTTGGATTCAGTGGAGAGGCTAGAAACACAGTGGGAGAGATAAAGTTGCCAGTATACGTTGAAGGAGTCAATTCGATACAACGTTTCTGTGTGATGGATTCTCTATCCTGCTATAACATCATATTGGGAAGACCGTGGATTCACGATATGAAGGCCGTGCCATCAACATATCACCAATGCATCAAGATACCTACCCCTTGGGGAGTGGTCAAAGTTGATAGTGATCAGCAGGAGGCGAAAGAGTGCTACTCATCCTCGATGAAATCCTCAGCCAAACCTAGTGCAGCATAGCAATTAAAGATGCGGGCCCAGGATATTGTGGAGGATCCGGAGCAGGATGTGAAGAAAGTTATCCTGGACCAGGATAACCCCGATATTTCGGTGCTCGTAGGGACCAATATCCCTCAGGATATTGAAGAGCAGTTTATTAACTTTTTAAAATGCAGGATGTCAACATTTGCATGGAAGCATGAGGATATGACAGGCATATCCAAAGATATTATCACTCACAAGCTTGGAATTGATAAGTCATTCAAGCCTGTGCAACAAAAAAGAAGGAAGTTTGCTCCTGAGCGGAACACGATTATCCAGGAGGAAGTTGAAAGATTATTAAAGTCAAGAATGATCAGAGAGGTTAAGTTCCCAATGTGGCTAGCAAACGTGGTTGTAATACAGAAGAAGAATGGGAAATGGAGAGTTTGTGTAGACTACACAGACTTGAACAAAGCTTGTCCTAAAGACCCATTTCCTCTTCCCCATATTGATGCAATGGTAGATGCCACTGCCGGGCATGAAATGCTGACCTTCATGGACGCATCCTCAGGATTTCAACAGATCCAAATGGAGCCTTCTGACCAGGAGGATACCGCCTTCATGACGCCAACAGGTATTTATTGTTATACAGCTATGCCTTTTGGTTTGAAAAATGCAGGTGCAACATACCAAAGATTGGTGAACATGATGTTCAAAGACAAACTGGGGGACACCATGGAGGTATATATCGATGACATGGTGGTGAAATCTAAAAAGTCTGAGGATCACCTCCAAGATATCAAGGGAGCATTTGATATCCTGGATCACTACAACATGAAGCTAAATCCTGCTAAATGCCATTTCGGAGTGGGGGCAGGGAAGTTTCTTGGATATATGGTGACAAAAAGGGGGATAGAAGCAAGCCCAGAGCAGATCAAAGCTATCCTAGACATAAAATCACCCTCAAATATGAAGGACGTACAAAGATTAACAGGCCGGGTAGCAGCTCTAAACAGATTTATCTCAAGATCCTCAGAAAAATGCAAAGACTTCTATGATATCCTAAAGAAGAACAAAAGATTCGAATGGGGGGAAAAGCATGAAGCAGCCCTGCAGGATTTGAAACGGTATCTTTCAACCGCACCTCTATTGATGAAGCCCGAAAATGGTGAACCACTATCCCTGTACCTTGCTGTGTCAGGGAATGCTGTAAGTGCCGTTCTTATAAAAGACCATGAAGGTCAGCAGTATCCTGTTTATTATGTTAGTAAAAGTTTGTTAGATGCTGAAACTAGGTATTCTCATTTAGAAAAATTGATATTAGCTCTAGTCATGGCATCAACGAAACTTAGGCATTATTTCGAGACACATAGGATACATGTTAAAACAAATTATCCTGTCAAAAATGTGCTTAGGAAACCAGAGATGTCAGGCAGGATGGCCAAGTGGTCAG
Organism: Helianthus tuberosus; assembly: GCA_030545235.1. Taxonomy (NCBI): domain Eukaryota; kingdom Viridiplantae; phylum Streptophyta; class Magnoliopsida; order Asterales; family Asteraceae; genus Helianthus; species Helianthus tuberosus. The sequence continues at coordinate 127,782,124 of CM060416.1, forward strand.
TAAAGTTGAGTGCTTATGATTTAGTATATGAACCTAGAAGTGCCATAAAATCTCAGGCTTTAGCTGACTTTGTGGCTGACTTTAGTAGTGACATTCAGGACGAGGTAGACCTAGAAGTTCAACAGTTAGGAGAATCCTCAGGATCCTGGACATTATATACTGATGGTGCATCTAATGTAAGAGGAATAGGATTAGGAATACTACTAAAATCGCCACAGGGGGACATATTACCCCAGGCTATTAGGTGTGAATTTCCTGCTACTAATAATGAAGCAGAGTATGAGGCTTTAATTGCAGGATTAGAGTTGGCTAAGAGCATGAGTATCAAAAATTTGCAAGTGTATGTTGACTCTTTGTTAATTACTAACCATTTTAATGGATCCTATGCAGTTAAGGGTGAGAAATTAATCTAATATCTCGATATTCTCAAAAAATTAGCAGGATATTTCGATGTTTTTATACTTGAACAGGTACCAAGGGAGGATAATGCTGAAGCGGATGCCCTAGCAAATTTGGGATCATCGATCAGGATACCTGAAGGGACGCAAATACCAATATTACATGTCTTATATCCTGCAACGAATCCTCAGGATAAAGAAGTAGCTAGTATACAGAATCCTGGAGCAGAACATCCTGAGGAGGATCCTAAATCCTGGACGGCTCCAATCATGAGATATCTCAAAGAAGGACACATCCCTGGAAACGAAAATCCTAAGGCATTTAGGATGAAGGTATCACGATTCACTATTATAAATAATATTTTATACAAGAAATCTCTTGCAGGACCGTATTTGAGATGCTTGGAGGATCCTGAAGCCAAAGAAGTACTTCAGGATATACATGAAGGGGATTGTGGTAACCATGCTGGGGGCAGATCGTTATTCTCAAAAGTATTAAGGACAGGATATTATTGGCCAACAATGAGGAAGGATGCAGCAGAACATGCTCGAAGATGTGACGCATGTCAAAGACATAGTAACATACTGCATCAACCGGCTGAACCATTATATCCTATTGTTTCCCCTTGGCCATTTATGAAGTGGGGTATGGATATAGTGGGAAAGCTACCAAAAGCTCCGGGAGGAAAAGTCTTTATGCTAGCAATGACGGATTATTTCTCTAAATGGGTTGAAGCAGAAGCATTCGTTCAAGTAAGAGACCAAGAAGTAGTATCCTTCATCAAGAGAAATATCCTGACCAGATTCGGAGTACCAGCCGAGATAATTTGCGACAATGGTTCTCAGTTCATAAGTAAGAGGACTACAGACTTTTGCAAGAGTTGGGGAATCAAAATGATTACGTCTACTCCGGTACATCCTCAAGCAAATGGACAAGCAGAATCCTCAAACAAAATAATTGTCAATAACTTAAAGAAAAGGCTTGGAGCCAAAAAAGGAAGATGGGCAGAAGAATTACCCTTTGTTTTATGGGCTGATAGGACAACGGTAAAGAATGCAACAGGTCAAACCCCATTTTCGTTGGTGTTTGGAGCAGAAGCAGTGATTCCAACGGAGATGACAATACCTACTGCAAGATCTATCTTAAGTGATCCTGAGCAGAATCCCGAAGCCTTAGGTCAGGATTTAGACACTATAGATGCAAAGAGAGATGCGGCAAGGCTAAGGATGGCAGCATATCAACAGAGAATATCCAGGGCATATAACAAGAATATTAGAACCAGAAGATTTAAGATTGGAGATTGGGTGTTGAGAATGGCTTTTCAGAATACTACTAATCCTGCCGATGGCAAGTTAGCCCCAAAATGGGAAGGACCATATGAAGTTGAATCCGAAGCAGGGAAAGGAGCATATAGACTCAAGAACATGGAGGGGGATATGCTACCGAGATCTTGGAATGCTATACACCTTAAGCTCTATTTCAAGTAAGTTAGAATTTAATTTCTAACTCAGGATGGTATGAATTCTATTTTTTTTAAATATGTTTGGTTTAATTTGTTCTTTGTAACCCAATACTGACTTAATCATCGGAGGGGTGTTAGCTAAGCTAACACCCACCTTAGTTTACAATTGTTTTGCAAGATATGTTTCAGGATATAGCTCCAGGATATGTGCTCAGGATAACTCGAAAGACTAGAGGATTGGCCCCCTCTCTCACATTTAAGGGATACTGATCCCTTCACAGGTTTAAAGGTATTCACCTTTCTTCCGAATTGGGTTTAAACACCCCGCCTGGAGCGCAAGTTATTCAGGGATAGTTCAAGGTGGCGGGACCAGTCCATGTAAAAGTGGCTGACAATTTCGTCACTATTGGCTATATCCTGAATCCTAACGGTATATGAGGATTGATCACCCTCTCTCACGAAAGGGTATTTTCATAGTTTCTAAGGTTTAAAGGTTTTCACCTTTCTAAGTCTTGGAGTTTATACACTCCCGCCTGTAGCGCATGAAAAATTGGGATTTTCCCCAGGATACAAAGGATTTATCTCCAGTACATCCTTGGGTTATACCCTCGGGACGTGAAAAATTGCTTATGCCATGGAAACTGACATTAAGTAGATTTCTAAGATACTTGAAGACATTGTACACAGGGGACATCCCTGCCAAGATGGTGGTGTAAAGCTAAAAGAATGAAGTTTGCGACTAATGCACTAAGTACCTTGCACTGGGGACATCTTCATTGGAAGAGTTGCAAAGGGATTGAAGTTCGGTAATAGGTTTATATCCTATGTCTGGTATGATCTTTCCTTTGTAAGCCTCATTTAAGTTTTTAGTAACATTATGTTAAGTATCCTGACATATATCCTCAAAGTCCTTTTAAGGATATTTGATTAGGATGTTTGAAACTAGTATTGGCCTGGAACTTTGATCATCATCAAAACTTGGTTTTGAAGAGATAAACTATTTTTTACTTTCTAAAGAAATTTTTATAAAGTTAAAGGAACGTCTGGAAGATCTATTTAATAAAAGGCTTCTGCAGTATGTTTCTGAGCATACTGGTCAGGATATTTTGTAAAATAACAGTATGAAATTTTTACAAAGCCAAGACTTACACTAAACAATGCAAGGTAACAGAAAATAAGTCAAAAGATAGTTATAACAAGTCAAAAGTTGTGCTTTTGGTTTCACCTTAAACTAAGGCCCATCCGCCAAAAACACAATTAGTTTTTACCATATTTGTGTAACGGTTGCAGGATCTGTCTCAAAACAGGACCCGTCCACCTACAACCGTTACTATGTTCAAAACAAGTTATACTAATCGATGACCAAGGGCTTCATCCTAAAACCTAGGACCCATCCACCTTTGGTCATCACATTGTTCTAGTGCAGGAAATGTAAATTGTTCAAAGACAGGAAGAGTAAATTGTTTATGCAACCACAACCATGAAATTAAAAAGTGGGCTCCGGCCTTGGCACGTATATCCATCATCGCCCACTCTGCTGCCTAAGGGGCAGCACCCTCTTGAACAACAACCTCCTTGCCAGCATTCGCCCCAGCATCACCTTCGGGATTCTTCTCAGCACCATCACCGGCATTGGCAACCTCCTCTGCCACCTTAGAAGGCTCTTCACCAGTATGTTTTGCAGGATGAGCAACGGGATGACCTCCGAGGCCCTGTAGTTTCTCCTCCCAAGCCTTTACATTCCAAGAAGGGCATTCAAAACCCAGATCCATGGCCTCATAAGCCATCCTTATCATGGCTTGGAGAAGAGAGACGACCACCGAAGCTTTTAGGCTATCCCGGTATGAGCTCATATTCTGCTGATATTGGAGAAGAGCGGCATCTAGCTTGGCTTGAGCATCCTCATTAGCTTTGTGGAGGGCGGCTTGATGTTCCTGAGTCATTGCCTTGTATTTGTCTTCATAGTGCTGGGATTTGGCAGCCGCAATGGTTCCTTGGTCAGCTATGGTGGCTTGAGCTTTCTCCAGCTGGATCTGCAACATCTTGTTAAGTCCACAAGCGTCTTCGTATAAGTGCATAAGACGATCCAGACCCTGTCGATAAAGACACAGGTATTAATGTGAAAAATAAGCAGGATAAAGACTAACATACTTGTACAGGATATCGGAAAGAAAATTCTACCTGTTTGAGGAATGAGGTGGCTTCGTTAAACCCATGATTCTCAAGAGAGAATGTTTCAGAAACAGCTGGGGAGTCAGTCTCCTTTCTCTTCCGAGAGCTGGATGCCCTGGTCCTGGATGCCGGAGGACCTTTGGGGGCTGAAACAGTCTTTGAGGAAGTAGGCTTTGGTGTAGCAGATGGCTTTGTCTTGGATTCTTGTTTGATGGGTTCAAGGCTGGAGTAGCAATCTAACTCATCAAGTTCGAAACCTTCAAGGTTGACGACTGGTACTACATAAGGGAAGATATTCTTAAAACTCTTCATATTTTTGAAAAATAATTAACATATGAAGATGTGCTTACCAGACATTTCTGAGCTTGATTTTTTATGAGAATCTGTGAGAGACAGGGAAAAAGTTCTTTCACTGGCAGGAAGACGGTAGATTTCCTTGATCTTGGATTCGGATTCTGCGCTAGGAGGCACTAAATCTCTGAAATTCGCTGCATAAAAACATCAGAATATAAGTCCGGGATACAGTTTGAAGATATGATTGGGGATATTCCTAAAACCCTAAATCCTACCCTTGGTTAACCATTTAACCGGTAGATCGAAACCCTTATCAATGGAGTCTCTTTTGATGAAAAAGAATTTTCGTCGCCATCGATCCTCATTCTTGGTGGCTTTAAGGACCAAAGGGTTCTTGATGGAGAACAGAAGATAACGGTGATTGCCATGAGATCTCAACCGGTATGCTACGGGAAGGTCCTCAACAAGTAGGTTAGGAAAATGACGAGATTTGATTTGATCCAACACTATCAAGATTCGCCAGACCATTGGCATAACTTGGGCTTAACTAAGGCCGGTGAGGTCGAAAAAGCTGGAGATAAAGGGTGGAAATGGATACCGGAGTCCAAGAGAGAAAGGATAAGCGAAAAAACAAACCCACTCGTCGGATGATGCATCTGATCGGGCTTCCTTGTCAAAGGGGCGAAAGACCGTTCCGGTGGGAAAGGCACCGGAGTCTTTGAGAGCAGCAATATCAGCATTATTGAAGCAGCAAATTTCCTTTGCTGGATCGGTGATAAAGTTTTGACTTATGAGGGTTGAGGCTGACCGGTCTGAGCGGGATTTCGTTTGTGGTGCCATTGAGTAAATTAAGAAAAATTAAAGAAAGGAGATTAGAAAAGAAGATACCTGATGCTTGCTCGCGGATAAGGATAACCGAGACAAGGAGTCCCTCGGTTAATATAGGATGAATATAGGGGGTAAAAAGTAAATAATGCCTTGGAAGTTGCACCGCTGTCATTTCAAGAGTCTAGTCATATTAATTACCTTAAGTTATGAGGTAAAGTTTTGAAATATATCCGTTGGATTGGTATCCCAACTGATATATTTGGGGACAATTGTTAGGGGTCATTTTCTTAACATACGTATCCTGACCAATATCCTGCCTTTGTTTGTTTATTTGTGATCAGAATGCTGGAAGAGGATATTGCTAACATCTTGGGCGATATCCTGAGGCTTATTGAATTAACCACGTGCAGGTTAAGGGCTGAGGCTTGCTAACGGTCAAGAGGACTTCTTCTCCTCAAGACTCGGACGAATTTGTTGAGAAAGAGACGTTGAGCCCGAAAGACCAGGTCTACAACGTTCCAAGAAGGAATATTCGGTGGATCCCGCAAGTTTAGGGTAGTTAGTTATTTTATCTTTACTATAAATAGATGAGGTCGGATCAGCTTAGAACACAACAATTCACACTTACACTCTCGAACACTTTCACTCTCTAGCTAATTGCAAACACCGCACTTGTATTTCATTTTCATTGTAACACTTAGTCGATCCGTACCACATCCCGCACTGTATCCTGATTTTTTAAGCAATTGAAGAACAAGGCAGCTGCGATTGTCAGCTCCCGAGGTTTTATGCCGGCGATCTAGATTGATCAAGGGCTTTCCTCGTACATCTCGTGTCGTTTACTTTATTTTCGCTCATTGTTTGATCATAGATACAGCTCAGTATCCTGAGCGGTATCCTGAGTACTGTTTTTCCAAATAACTTAACAAGTATATTTTCAACACACTTTCTAGCACACTACCTCACTTAACTAATTTGATCACTTAATTACTTCGGTAATTTTTGACCAAAACAGTAAACGTAGGCCATATATGGTTAATTTATTACTCACATTTATTTAGGATTTCTATTATAATTTATCCTAATTATAAAACAATAACAGTTTTATTAGCACATAAGGCCTAGTCACAGGGACAATTTTAAGTTATAAGCCATGATTTCAGAGAATCAAGGCATGAAGGTTTGAACAAAGTTCATTACCTTTATCAGACAGGGTCACAGACTATTACTGTCTTTTGTCTCATATTAAAATGAGAAGGGCCCGTAGGCATTCTATTACCAATGGATGGTAAAAAGAACTGATCATATTTATTGATGATTTAACCCATGATTCAGAGATCATATAGTTGGGTTAGGAATCCTTGAAAAGATCCTTATATAATAATAACACGTGTGATTTTAATGAATCATGTCTGCCATGAGTGTTAACATGTTTTCAGATGTTAACAGGGATTTGAATCTTTTTAACGGGTTTTACCATCTTAGCCAGGTCTTAAAATGACATGCAGGCTAGGTTATACCTTTAAGATCCTTAATTAAAAATTAAAATAGGCAGATAGATTTTTAAAAGGAATGATTCCGATTTATTTATTTCATATATAATTTAATTATGCATAACATAGCAAAGATGAAATTTATAAACTTACATTCCATTAAAACCTAAAAGTAGTACACTTTGCCCTAAACGGGACTTTTCACAGAAACACTTGCCCTCGCAGGAGCTATACTGGCAATACAAGTCCTCGCAGGGACTGTTTGCAAAAATAAATGTCCACGCAGGGACTAATAAAGACAAGTCCTCGTAGGGACTAAGTACAAAGATAGATGTCCACGCAGGGACTACATACATACATAAATAAATGTCCACGTAGGGACTTGATTTAAACAAGGAAATATAATAATACATATTGGGATTTAACGATCCCTTTTCTTCTTTCCTTTTAGCAAACTTGCTAAGCCACTCATGAATCCCTGATTCTTCCTACGTTCTCTCTGGAAGTCTCGCTCAACCCTTTCCAGCCTTTGACGGAGATCCTCCTGTTCTGGTGGAGAAAACCGTGGTGGCTGATGCTGTAGTGGTGGCTGAGCCGGTACTTGATATCCACGAGCTGGATGTCCCATTCCCCAAGTGGTTCCATATGGTCCCTCAGGATTATGGGCAAGGTAATTTGATGCCACTTGGTAAGGATCCTCAGCGTAGTTATAGGTATGGTATGCTGGCGGTCCGTATGGGTTGTAAGCTGCTGGAGCAGTATAAGCAGGGATAGGGTTGCCAAAACCCGGTGATGGCGGTGCAATAGGTGCCGAATTCACCTCCGATACTGGAACTGAAGGTCCACCCATTTGTGGGTCTTCATATAGTGGCGGGTAGTGGCTGCCACTAGAGTGTTGAGGGGTGCTGAAATGAAAATCCCCTCCTCGTGCTGACATCCGTGCGCCAGTCCTCCTACGTCTTGGTGGTTCTGGAGGCGCTAGATTAACTGGCGAAGGTGGAGGTGGTGGCGTGACTGCCACAAAACGTGGATCCCCAGAGGGATCTTGCTGCAGCTGTTGCTACTGCTGGTGAGGCGATGAATGGTGAGATGGTGTAAAGTACCACTCACACCAGTCGAACCGTGCCTGATGACTATCCGGACCTTGGTATGGTGATCCGTGAAAAGACGAACCATCAGAGATCTCAACAGGATGGTTCGGGGTTCCAGTTGCAGGCTCGACGGGATCTGTGTCCTCGTCCATGTCCATCGCTTGATCACCGGAAAAGTGATCCTCGGTCCTAGTGGGTTAAAGCCCACTTGTTCTGGTAGGTATTCCGCCGGGTTAAACTGGCCCCGAAAGACAGGAGTAGGGTCGCCGAAGGAATTGTGCGATAAGGATCGCTGTAAAGGTATGTATGAAGGTTGCGGGTTGTTGGGCTCATTCTCGGACTGAGGCCCAAAGGAGTGATGATATGGAGGTGTTGAGCTATGCGACGTAGATTGTCTGGCAGGCTCCTCATAAATCCTCCAAGGTTCTCGCGGATCTATACTCCTTGTAGAAGAAGGAGTTCGCCGGCGCGAAGGCCCGGCCTCGTGGTCGTTAGGAGCGCTGATCGGCTCCTTTCCTCGTCCTCCTCGCCTGAATCTTGGCGGCATTGTTAAACCTGTCAATATAAACAAAGTTAACAACAAGGAAAAATAAAGGACAATGCTAAAATAAAAACATTTTGGATTATTCCTAAGTTCTTTGTCTAGACTCGAAGATTTAGGAATGTGCAATTGTTTTATTGAGATTAAACACAAAAGACTAGTGTTTAATTCACTCAATGTTGGCTCTGATACCAACCTGTCACACCCCGAATTTCCACGTATTACCGGTGGGCCCGGTAGGGGAGTATCGTGACGTGGTTGATAACATATTAGTCAAACAACACAATATTTAAATGCACAGCGGAAGCAAAGTATAGATTCATTTCAACCGAACAATATTGTAATATTAAGTATCACAAGTAGTTGAATATAAATCTACAGGTAGATCAAAATAAAAGGAAACAATGTTCAACAGTCTATGACATCCAAGCTTGCGAGACTTATTGTGGATGCTAGGAGAAAAGCCAGCCTATTACGCGTAGTACCTGCACTTAACCTTTTTGAGAAAATACGTCAGTTTACACTGGTAAATACAATCAACCGACTCATTTTGAAAAGAGTTTAAGAAAATGAATTTAAGGCACAAGGCACAAATAATATTTTATAACTTGGGATAATTATTTGAATATAATACTTGTAAAGGATTTACGTATTTCTTATTCGTTCAGTAGCCCGGATCGAGCCGGGTTAAAGATCAATGGACACACCACATTATTATATGAGACACCGACGGGCGTACGCCTACGCCCCATGCTAGGTCGTGGCCATTTCGTAAAATGATGCCAGGGATATCCGGGACACGGTCATTAACCCCCCAAAGGCTTTAAGCAAACAAATCAATTTCAATGAGACATCTCAATACTTTAACCATCATACAATTAAAGATTCAATGCCCGACCAAACGGTATTTTATATACCGTACCCCAAGCCCGTATAGGGAAAATAAGTTAAAAGTATTTACCTGAGCAAGTATAAATCAAAATCAGCGAGTGCAAGTATCTTTTACCGGGTCTCCTATTCTGGAACGAAGGTTTATAATAACCTATTAGAATCCTAACGGGTCTTTAGTTAAGCTTAAGCTTAGACCGGTTAGTTTTAAAGATACGATTCGTACGCACGATTAAGCGAAGACCGGATAGAATGTGATTTAGACCCGACAAGTTTGTAGACTTGTTTAATATGGGTATATTATACACATTCTGGATTTTGAGATAAAACCGATAAGGTTTGACCCGTTTCGGCTAATTTATGTAAACTAGTTACATAAACCGAACCGAACGCGCATGAAGCGTAACGGGTAACCATAAGAGTCCTAAACAGGTTTCCTAAGTTAACATGCCTTAAATATGTTGTGATATCAGTAGGATACCTTCCATTATGCCCAAAACGAGTTTAATCTCATATTAAGCCTCGTAGGGGTATTTTGGTCATTTTAAAGATTATAAAAGGGATTAATTTATCTTCTGTGATCCGGGTCTGAATAAATCAGTAAAATAGCTTATTTTAACAGGTTATAATATTTGGTTATAAGTCTTATATGCCAAAATAGTTTTAAACCCAAACTATGCGTTTAATACGCGTATAATGTCGTTTTAAGCGATTTACGGGTTAATATAGGATTCTGATTTTTCTGATCAGTTCAACAGGTTCAAAACACTCCATTTATTATTTGAAATCAGTAGCAATTGGATTGGTGTCAAAAGGATTTGTAAAACTCATTTTATGGCCGAAAAGGGCATATTCGGTATTTACCGAATCAAGGCACTAATCCTAGCTTATGATCAGTTTAAAAATAATTAAAAATCATCAAAAATCCCAAAATATTATATTACCTCAGTGGGTAAAAGGTTTGGTGTCAAAAATTGGGTTTAGATAGGCTTTACGCTAATGACGCCGTTTTATTATTAAGAAGCGTTCTAATTACGCCATTAAGCATATATCCTAATCTAGCCCTCCAATTGATGTGAAAATTTAGGGACATGTTTAATAATCAGTAACAAAGATTAATTTACTTTTACATTTCCAAAATTCTCGTTTTATGGTCATAAGGGCATTATGGTCAATATTTAAGCACTTAACGGAAACGTCAGAAAATTAAGGATTTAAGTGGTATAAACGCAGAGGGTTATACAAACATGTAACTTGGTCCTAATGGAACTTTAAGGCATGTCTAAACCTATCTAAACTAGGTCAGAACTGAAGTCAAAGAAAAAGTCAAACTTTTGCGTCTTTCGGTTCCGAATCGGTTCAAAACAGAAAGTTGTCGAATCAAACAAGCTTAGACAAGTTCTTATGCTTATTATCAGGTTATATGAATGATAAAATAGGTGATACGCCTTTTACATCGTTAATCATGCGTTAAATCGAATATTACATTTCAGTTGACTTTTTCTAAACATCTTTGACTCGACAAATGACCTAGTTAGGATGGGAATCAGTGGGTGCCCTTTTAAGAGTTTAAAGCCCACATAATTACCAACTTATAACTACCTTAAGTTTGCCTAATCGCTGGACCATTAGCGATTAATCGCTAAGTCAAACCCTAATTACGACGGTTTGACTTCTAGGCTATTAACTAAGCAAGACTTAATTAAGAAGGGTTAAACATACTTACAAGAGTCCAATGAACGATTTATGATGCTTGAAGATGATCCTTGTGCTCCAGAAAAACTCAGATGATGAAGGGAATGGATGAACACAAAGTTGCAACTTTGTGTGACTTTATAAATTGATCAAAACCCATTTGATTGTTGACATGTAAGTCTATAAATGTTCATGGATACTTACAAGTGCCCCCTATAGCCTCAAAACCAGTTTAGGAAGCCCATGGTATCACACAAAGGCATTTGAAGTCGGTTAAAGGGCTGAACAGGCAGCTGCCTGTTGTTTCTGCATCTGGCAGTCGTAGGCGGCCCGCGTAAGATATTGTCAAGTCTTACGCGGCCCGCATGGGCCTTGTGTTCAGGTTACAAACTTTTCAAATATTGCACTTTTAGTCCCCGGTCCTCCTAAACATCGCTTTCTCATTGTTTCTTGCATTTTGAGGCTTTAATATTGACATAAAGGGGCTTCAAAACTTATACCCACTTTGTGAAGTCCTTGGCCACTTTGTGTTTACCCGAAAAGTCATAAATTTCCATGTTGACGCTTCTAACCCCTCGCACACGAATTTTATCATAACTTTCTCATACGGTAACGAAACTTGGTGAAATTTTTATGGTGCATTCTAGTGAGCATAATTAATCGTTACAAAGCTTTGGGTTTGCTAAAAGGTCACTCAGAGGTATATCTCCACTTTCTTTCACAATTCGCTTCGTATGATCCATGATCCATTCGTTTAAGGTTATAAACATCATGTAGGGTTATTGTAAAGTATATTTATTCATTGTTGACACTTTGAACCCTTATATTTACATAGTTTCATTGTTTGTCAACTTGAGTCCCTCGAAAGTATTCTTTCACACGTTTAAAGGTTATGACACGTGTCAAGACATTATAGGACGTAAATTTTTGAGGTGTTACAAAGGTATTTCTAAAACATACTTAAACGGGTCAGAACTGAAGTCAAAGCAAAAGTCAAAGCTTTGCGACTTTCGGTTCCGAACCGGGTCTAAACAGTAAATTGTCGGGTTGAACATATTTAGACATGTTCCTACACTAATTACCAAGTTATATTACTGATCAAACAGGTTGTAAGTGTTCTACATTGCTAATTATGCATAAATTAGAAATTAAGCATTCTGTTGACTTTTTATTAACAAGTTTGACCCGACATTTGACCTAGTTAGAGTGGGAATCAGGGGGAACCCTTTTAAGGGTTTATTACCCACATAATTACCAACTTATAACTACTTTCAATTCGACTAATCACTGGACCATTAGTGATTAATCGTTAAGTCAACCGTTAATTACGACGGTTTGACTTTTAAGCTAAAACTAAGCAAAAACTTAACTAAGGAAGGTCAGACATACTTACAAGAGTCCTATGAACGACCAGAGATGATTTGGAATTGCACTTGAGCTCCAGAAATGATCAGGAATGCAAATGGGAATGAATGATCAATGTTGCCAACATGTGGGACTTTATATAGTGATTCAAACCCACTAGATTGTTGACATGCAAGTCTACAACTGACCATAACTCATCCACAAGTGTCCCTAGTGTCTAGGAGTCATTTAGGGGTCATCCAAATATGAGGAAATTCGAATATATGTCAGTTATTGCGTTTAAACAGCAAACGACCCCGTTTTCAGTTGCTGGCAACACCTTGCGCACCGTAAGGGTTGTGCTTGCGGTGCGCAAGCCCTTTGCAGAAAACAAAAATGTTTGTTCTTTCAGGTTTTGAAGGGGCAACTCGTGGGCTTCGAATTTGGGACATGTTTTTCAGTAAGGGGCCTCTAAAATGTGCCTTGAACAGTTACATACCCTACCACTTTGATATGTTTGCTTGGATTCTTTTAAAAGTAGCGAAAATGAAGGTTTACCGTAGAAATTTCCATAGGATCCTATCTTTTGAAATGAATTCAATTATTGTCAGCAATTACCGGATTGAAGGTATATTAGATGTTTTAAGATATATATTAGGGTCTTGGGATTTATAAATGAGGTCGTTCAGAGGTAAAAATTAACATGACGACACTTTTAAATCCTGCCAAACATCTTTATTAAATCCGGGTTTATAACGCTTTTTGTCTTACATGACACGTGTCGTTATTTCATTGAACACAAATTTTCGAGGTGTTACAAATTATAGCAATTAGTTACCATCCCGTTTCTTCTTAACCCCCCCCCCCCTTCAATTTCTTTGGTGGTTTCAGAAAGCAATCGGCCAAACACAAAAGCATAATTCTAGATCATGTATATCAAATTATCAATTCCAACGAAATTTCAACCGGTAAAGTATATGGCCAATTAAATACATAGAAAATCAGGTTTCTTCGGCAAATATTAATGAGATATATACAAATTAACTTGTTTTCAAGCAAAGTTTATTAGGCTCATCATCTTAAATACAATTTCTTAGTTGAAATCAAAATGTCAAAATAATTTTTAATACAAACAAAAAATTTATGTGTGTGTTGATGATCATATTGATCAGTTACTAGCAAATGTACATACTATATATAACATTTAAACTTTCATTGATTCATAATGGATGACTAATGGATTATGGCTACTTAACCTAGGCAAACAAATTTTAGATATACATACATACATATAGGTCAATAGAAGAGTAGATGAACAATAAACATTGTTGCCAAAAACTATGTACCGGCCAAATTGCATAAGCCATAAAGTAATCTTAAGTACTTGTTTTCAAAATAAAACAATGAATATAAATAACGATAAAAATTGAACCATACAGGAGCCATAACTTTGCAAGTAATGAAATCAAAATATTCATCTACAATGCACACATTTTGCATTAATGAGATTTAAAATAATTTTTGTAAACAAATTCGTAATAAATGAATTCTATCAAAATATCTATAAGTATTTCTTTTCAAAATTAAAAAATGAATATAAACTATATGTATGCCAAAACAGTAACTTAATAAAATATCTCAAAAGATCACATTAATCGTATTAATTAATAGCATAACAAAATCACTATGCATAAAACACGTGAATAAAATAATTAAATCTATACCATTTTATGATTGGACACTTATTTGCGTAACCAAATCAAATACTATTAAAGTTTCATGTTATGTAATGAATAGAGATAACTAGTTTAAATCCCAAAACACAGACAATTAAAACAAACAACATCATTTGTTTATAATATAAAAATTAGGGCAGAAACACTTTAACCATCCCCGTCCTTTTCAAGTTAAATACCCAGGTTGCCTAAATGGATGCTCTAAGAAGTCAGTCAGTTATATTTTTTTTTTTAAACAAGTCAAATATAATTTATTTTTCCGTCATTTTCTCCTCAGTTACTTTCATGCCATTAAAATATTCACAAAACTAGATCCAAAATTTCTAGTTATGATTATATACAAAAACAATAAAATGAGGACAAAACATGGAGCCATGAAGTCCAAGGTGAAAGGGTACAGGGCAATTGTTTCTACTTTTAATTTCACTTTTCATGGATACGATAAATCATTACGACTAACTCTACAAATTCATATTTATTTATTTTTATTTTTTTAAATTGTGTCCACTGATCACAACAAAACTTCATAACCTTATTCAAGATGTATAAAATAATAAAGCAAGTACTAAGTAGAAATATGAGCTTTTTGTATTGTAACCTGAATGGATGAAGGAAAACCAAATCATGGATATAAAGATTCAAATCATGGATATGAAGATCTTGCAGCAACTCGTGCTGATAACGTGTTGTAAAACAACGGTCTATTAGCAATCCATATACAACTATACTAAATATGAGAGAACAAGACTATAGAGAATAAGCGAATAAGAATTCTTGTTCATTAAGATGTATACACCATATACAAATGTCACTATATAGGCACATACATTAATATAAAAGAAATCAAAGAGATAAGAGTTATGTATGTGGAGAGTGACCATTATGATACATTCATAACATATTCAAAAGGATAGTATTTTATTCATTGAAACCTGTTGTTTGGAAGCTGAGCTTATTACCTAATTTTGCTGCATTTTTATTTGCTGTTTTTTGTTTTCACTTTTCAGAACTCAAATTTGAAATTATTTTGTCCTGATTCTAATTTCATGAGCTGATGGTGGTTAGTTGGTTACTAAGATAGTAAGATACATAATTATCTCAAGTTTAGTTATATATGTTGGGCTCGGGCTCGGGCTCAAAGTTAAACAAGCAGTTTCGGCTTGTAAAATGTTTCAGCCAACTCTGCCTTGTCAACCCAGCTTGTGAGTTTTTTTTTTTTTGTTTAACTTTTATAGACATGTTGATATATAAAAGGGGAATAAATAATTTGTTAACATACATATATTTTTTTAAGATCAAAAGTCAGATTCAAAATATTATATGTATTATTTTTGTTTTAGCTTTTAAGATCAAAAAGCAGATTTAAAATATTATATGTATTATTATTTTTTTCAGTATTTTCATATGTTATTGCAAATTAAAATTTAAACGAGCCAACAAGCCAGTTATTGAGAAAGCTATGAGTCGAGCCAACCCTGGCTCGGGCTCGGCTTGTTTACAAACGAGCTTTTTTGAGCAAGTTACAAGTTTATTGAACCGCCATTGCTTGAATGCTAAATGATGACAGTTAAATTAACATTTGTTATATTTAAAAAATATAAAATAAAATTCAGGATTAGCAGTGCGCCTTAATCTTAAAATGCCACCAAAATTTTGTTGATATCTCAACTCAAGTATCCCTGATTTGAAGGTCTGCTCGCTAGGTACATTTCAACATTTCGTGTTATGAACTTATGGTTTCTTATTCTCTATTGTTGCTATATTTTCTCAAGTTTTAGTATTATGTAACAAAAGAGACCAGGTAGAAAATGGGTAGCCAAGAAAATTGTTATCGTGCGTGTAAAAGGGTCTAAGTAGTGTTTCTTCGGTCAAATGAGTTGACTTTCAAGTTTCAACTAGAGTTTGATACAAGTTATATTAATTTCAAAGAATAACATGATAACGATAAACAACTTCATAAGAGTGATCTAAGTAAAGCTCAAGTAGAACACACTATATCTTGTTACATGGAATTTGAAGTCTGACATATTGTAGCTTTGACCTTAAAAGTCAAAACTCTTTTTCTAGGAGGATAGTGTTGGGATCAAGAAGCACCCACAAAAGCATATGAAAAATAAGTTTATTACAAGAATAAAAAAAGGCTACAAAATGGTTTAAAGAATTTAGTTAAAAGGGTTGGTTTTACGACCCATTTGTTTAACAATTGGCGGATTTGGGGGGTTTATCTCAACGGGTCGAATATGTCACACCCTGACTTTTGCGGAAGCGTGTTACGTGTGACTTGCTTAATATCATTGCATTCGATTATACCAAACAACTAAATGATTAAAACCACGATGTTCATCCATAAATATGATTCGAAATATTACAAACTACATTGTTCAACACCAACCAAGACTTCGAGGTTTAACGCAAATGAGCTCGATGCTAGGGCAAGATATGAAGTACTTAAAACAAGATCGGGAGAATACCCGAGACAAGTATGCACGGATCTGAGCCAACTTGACCGGTTTAACAACCTCGTTACCGGCCCGCTAAGAGTAGCCTTAACCACTCGACTCGACTTCGTTCCGTCCACGAGTGCACTATGGAGTTCTACAGCACCTTCACGTTCAATTCAAGGTGCGACCCTTTCGGCAATGATGGGGTGGTATTCCGATGTGGTGGAACTAGTTACTCGATTTCGATGGCACAATTTGGGTCGATAGTTGGGCTATATTCGGAAGAAGATGCGGGTAACGAAGAAAATACCGGAGGGATGCGAGAGATAGATGAGAACGATCGCCAAGCCGCGTGGACTCAGATTGGTGAAGGGCACTACAATCCGAGCAGCACTAAGAGCACTAAGTTGAGGGACCCGCTCTACCGATACATCCATAGGCTCCTCGGCTACTCTCTTAGCCAAAGGCATGATAGCGGTGGCATTGTTGGGTTGAGAGATTTGGTTGTCCTCCACTGCATCCATAACCGCAGGCACCTCGATGTTCCGTTCATCCTGCTCCGAAACATGCATTTGAACAAGCTTGCTACTTCACCAACCCCTATCTTCTTTGGAGGGTGGGTATACCGTCTCTTCAAGCACTTCACCAACATACCTAGGTCATTCGAAAGGGGCCCATGGTCGGGAAGAGTGGACATACTCATTTTACTTGTCTAGGTTTAACTCGGGAAATTCAAGTTCTAAAAAAGGTTATATTTTTACAAATTTACAACAGATAGCGTCGTGATAAAAAGAACCAACATAAGAAAATTATGAAACGGCATGACAAGCTTAGTTAAAATTTGATTATAAATACTTGATCACATAAAAACCCATTCCCACAAAAGTGAGTTTTGAGCCTTTATTGAGCATACAAATATATATATCTTTAAACTAAATGCTCATTTTTCGTTTCTTGTGTGAATAGCCGCTTGGTTCTTACGACTCTAGAACTTGCCACAACAATGCATTCCCGGTCCTTACCAACTCAAACCCGAGTAAGTAAATGATGGAGGCATTAGGACTAACCTTTTTTATTTCTACACCATTATTTTTCTTTTTTTTACCACCTACCCAAAATCCCCCTAGTTAGCCCCTTTGAGCCTAAACCTTTTCATTTCATAACCCAAACCAAACACCCTTTCACCCACCAAAACCTTTTTTTTTACTTTTAACCCTTGGTTTTAGTAACAAGCTCGGTTTTCCGTATGACTTTTCAAAAAAAAAATTGTTGATGATGAAGCAAAAGAGAAATAAACAAACAAGTTTATAAAAAATAACTTTGTTTAAATAAAAGCTTCATCAAAATAAAAGTTGCAAAAAAAAAAGTCTTACGAAAACCAACGCTTGTTACGACTTTCGCCCTTACTAACCACTAACCCAACCACCTACCTTTAACCCAAGCCTAACCCTTCACCCAAAAAGTCCTCTTGATATTTACAAAGGTGTATAGTTAAAAAGAAGGAGGATTGATTGCTTGGCAAGCCTATGGTAGGAGTAAGTTACATGCCGCTCTCGAGTGATTCACTAAAATACATCTTCGGCCGAGTGTTGAGTGATCCCCGTGAGGTATGTGAACTTGTATATAAGTGGAATTTTAAAGAGGCATGTTATGCCCTAATAAGTAATTTATCTTATGAAAAGTTTTAAATAAATCATGACGAATAGGACTGTAAATAAATAAAAATAAAACTTAATAAAGAATCTTGGAAATCCCGACACTCTATGACAAGCCCAAAAACCTTCTCTTCTACCCATTCCGTTTGGGCGTGTAAAGCCACATTATAAAGAGTTTTGCTTGAGTACAAGCAAAGATTCAAGTGTGGGGGTATTTGATGTGTGCAAAATGCAACATATAAATTACATCAATTGTGACATAAAACTAACCCCTTTTTAGTACTAATGTTGGAAAAAGTGTGCTTTTGTCTTCCTTTTGTATTTTCAGGATTAAATGAGCACAAATTAACAAAAGAAGCAAAAAGGAAGCTAAATCTAGCATAAATACAAGAAAAGGAACAAACGTGGCATGCCCGACCCCCCCGACAACATCTTCCCAAGCAAAATCAAGAAAACAAAAGGCTGAACACGCCCTGTGCTCAGTGAACACGGGGGCGTGCCCAAGTGCCAGCAGAAAAGACAAAGCTGTAGAAGCTTCTATCGCCCACCACGGGGGCGTGCTCAGCGGACACGGGGCCGTGGTCAACTTTAAGTGATGTGTGTAAAATGCAACATATAAATTACATCAAATAAGGCATAAAACTAACCCTTTTTAGTACTAATGTTGGAAAAAGTATGTTTTTGTCTTCCTTTTGAATTTACAGGGTCAAATGAGCTTAAACGAACAAAAGGAACAAAAATACAGCCAAAACCAACATAAATACAAAGAAAAGCAAGAAACGTGGCATGCCCGACCCCTCGACAACAACTCCCAAAGCAAAAACAAGAAGAAAGCTGAGCATGGGGCTGTGCCCAGCCCGACACGGGGCGTGCCCAGCCCGACACGGGGCGTGTCCAGCTCAACACGGGGTCGTGCTCAGCGAACACGGGGCCGTGTCCAGAATGGTCAGCCCTGGCACAAAAGACAAACCTGTAGAAGCTTCTATTGCCCACCACGGGGCCGTGCCTAGCGGACACGGGGGCGTGGCGAAAGTACAGCAGGCGCATTAATTGTAATTGCGAATTACAATTAATGAAGAGAGAGAGTGTCAGACGGACACGGGGCCGTGCCCAGCGGCCACGGGGGCGTGTAGACCAAATAAAGACAAACTGAATTAATGAAGAAAGAGAAAAGGGTGGACACGGGGCCGTGTCCAGCGGACACGGGGCCGTGTCCAGGCTTCTGTACAGGCTATAAATAGAAGTGCTTAGCTCAAGCTCAAACTATCCCTTGGCACACCACCTCTCTCACACTTCATCCACCACCCACCACCATCACAACACCATCATCCACCACCATCATCCATTGTCCATCATAGAGTGTGTGAGTCGTCTCGGGATCCAAGATTGATCGTAAGAGTTCTTGACAATCAAGGCCATGTTTGCCTAAGTCTCTTACATCACTTGGTGAAGACAAAGTGTCTAGTATAATACTTTTTATTTCTAATCTTTTGCACTTTTTATTTGGTTTTGTATTAATGACTTTAATAACTAGTTACTTATGTTGAAGGTGATCTTTCCTTATCGTTTGTCCGTGGTGTCTTGGCATTATTTTACTGTCTATATAAAATAAAGGATTTTCACCATTCATATCTCCACGGTCTATATGGAGGTATGTTGGCTACCTGGTAGGGGGTTAAGGGAACGGTTTGGTAAAGGTCTTGCCATTGTTCAGCGTTTAGAGGTCCTGCAATGGACCTGGGTCAAATTTAGTAGGACCTCCTTCAATACTTCACGGTATTGGATGGCGGGGGTCCAAACTCTTTGATCCCCTCATAAGTTAACTACTATTAATACTATAACCCGGCTATTTAGGACTGTATCCCTGCTGACTCAGACTACTTAGCCGAGGGTAACGTCACCGCCAAAAGCGGGGCCTACCACAATACTGCATTAATAACTTAATTCATTATCTTCCAATAATCCACCCCTTTAGGATTGTATCCCTGCTGACTCAAACTACTGGGGTGAGGGTAACGTCACCTTCAAAAGAGGGGCCTACTACAATAACTAAGATAATCTCTTAATTATGTGCAAAAGTGCGGAAGTAATCAAAGGTTATACTAGATACGAGTCGGAACCAAGTGATTCATCTTGTCTATCTGTTTTTATTTTATTTTTATTTTCAGCATTTTAGTTAGTTTTTATTTTTCTTAGTTTAAAACATTTTTCTAAACTTTTATTTTGGTTAGACGTTGAGGATAAACCGGTATTAAAAGCTCTTGTGTCCTTGGACGACCTCGGTATCTTACCAACGCTATACTACGCTCAACGATGGGTGCACTTGCCCATATGTGTGTTTAGTGTTAGTGAAATATCGTGTTTTATAAATTTAAAACTTGGCTAAAATAAGTGTTAAAAAGGACTTAAAATATACACCTAAAATATACGACACTTTCACGCATACCAAGTTTTTGGCGCCGTTGCCGGGGACACAAGGATTTTAGGAAAGCTTAAAATCGACGGCCTAATCAGTTTTTCAAAACCTTTTCAAAACGGGCCCACATTTTTCTGCATTTTAGTTTAGTTTTGCATTTACAGTAGGTTGAACACGGGCCGTGCTCACTGAACACGCCCCGTGCTCAACTAGATCAGTAAATTTAATTAAAACGCCCAGATACAGATCCTGAACACGGGGCCGTGTCCACTGAACACGGGGCCGTGTCCAGCCTCTGTTTCTGTTTTTATTTTTGTTTTCTGATCTCGAGACTCAGTTGTGGTCTGCTGAGTGATTCTTATGGATCAATACTCAGGAGGTTACAACTACACCTATGAGGAGGATGATTATAGGGGTAATTATTGCACTAATTGTCGTAACGCACGATCGGTTCAAAATAATCACTCATATCAACCATCCAATTCATACACCTACTATGAGGAGCCCAGGTACGAGCCATCAACTTCATACACATCCTATGAAGACCAAAGGTATGAACCTCCTTCCTCATACTCATATTTTGATGAACCAAGGTATGAGCCTTCATACTCATACTTTGAGGAACCAAGATATGAGCCACCACCTTCGTATACTTACTATGAGGAACCATGGCGTGAACAACCCACCCCATATGAGTATTATGAAGAACAAAACTACGAACCTTATCCATCATATGCTTACAATGAAGAACAATGGTGCGAACCATCTACTTCATATGGGTATTATGAGGAACAAAGGGTCGAACAACCGGATTCAAGCTTAGAAAATACCGATTCTTTTTCTATAACCGAAGTGACCGATAGGATATTAGAACACATTAGAGTTATCGATCGATGTATAAAAGAAGCTCGCGCAAGGGAAGAGGAGTCCCGCGCAAGAGAAGAATTAAAAAAGGAAGAGATAACTAAAAGTGTTAAAATGGAAGAACAAATAAGTGAAAAACCGACACATGAGTTAAACAACGAAAAAGGTGAGTCCGACAACGTTAAAATTCAAGAAGAGTCTAATTTTGAAGAAATTAATCTCTTGTCACCTTCTTTCGAAAATCATTGTTTAGTACCCACTCATGCTAAGTTTTTAAAAGAGTTAAACACTAACACTAAAATTGACGAAACGGTAAGTGTTAAGTTAACTAATGATCAAACGTCACTAATAAAAGAAGACCCATTTGAAATTAAAATTACACCGGTTCCATGTTTCTTTCAAAATTCGTTTATTAGTAATGTCACAATCGATAAAGATCTTTGTGTTAACATAATGCCTAACTACATTTTCGAAAAATTAAGTATTAGTGATTTTTCTCCACTTCAAATACCCATTTTTCTATCTAATCGGAAAGTAATAAAATCAATCGGTATAGTTGAAGATGTCTTGGTTCAAACAAATCAAATGGTAATCCCGACCGATTTTGTCATCCTCGATGACGCTCCTCTAGTGTTGGGACGACCATTTGTAAAAACTCACGAAGCTTTGAAAAACCGAAAGTTCAACAATCTACCTCTTCAATTAGGGGCATTTAAAAGAAGTGTCGGTCTTGAGCGATCAATGAAATATCCATTCGGCAATGACGACCCCCTAATTGAAGATGAGCCAGAACCACCCGATAAGGTGGGTCTAGCCAAGGACCCTTATAAACGTGGCGCACCACGGAGGCATTCCGCGGAACTATCCGTAGTTTAGTTTAGATTAACCTTTATGTTTTCTAGTTTAGTTTTTAATTTTCAGGAATAAAACACACTCTGGATGGTGAAGGATGATAAGGGAAGCTTGAACCAACACCCCATACACAAAAACAGAGCCTCCCGATGATTTTTCTTCATTACAGCAAGTTCAGCACGGGGCCGTGCTCACCCCAACACGCCCCGTGCCCAAGGTTATATAGAAAATGCCCAGTTCAGGTACCTGGACACGGGGCCGTGCTCACTGGACACGCCCCCGTGCCCAGCCTTCTGTTTACTTTTGGTACTGGCAGTCTGGACACTGGGCCGTGCTCAGCCAACACCACCCCGTGTTCAGCTACCCAGTACCATAAAATCTTGTTTTTAACCCATTTTTACACATTTAATCAGCCTAAAAACTTATTTTTGGGACACATTGAGGGCAATGTGTAATTTAAGTGTGGGGGGATGCTAAAACCTTGAATCTTGCAAGTCCTAAATACAAGACTTACACAAAACTCTATTGGAACCGCTAATCACCCCAAATTTTTTCAAAAATTTTCAATTTTTTTTTTTTTACTTGTCTAGGTTTAATTTGGGAATTTCAAAATTCTAAAAAGGTTATATTTTTACAAATTTACAACCGATAGCGTCGTGATAAAAAGAACCAACATAAGAAATTTATGAAAAGGCATGACAAGCTTAGTTAAAATTTAATTATATATACTTGATCACATAAAAACCCATTCCCACAAAAGTGAGTTTTGAGCCTTTATTGAGCATACAAATATATACCTTTAAATTAAATGCTCATCTTTCGTTTCTTGTGTGAATAGCCGCTTGGTTCTTAGAACTCTAGAACTTGCCATGACGATACATTCCCGGTCCTTACCAACTTAAACCCGAGTAAGTAAATGATGGAGGCATTAGGACTAACCCTTTTTATTTCTACACCATTATTTTTTATTTCTTACCACCTACCCAAAATCCCCCTAGTTAACCCCTTTGAGCCTAAACCTTTTCATTTCATAACCCAAAACAAAAACCCTTTCACCCACCAAAACCTTTTTATTTCTAACCCTTTGTTTTAGTAACAAGCTCGGTTTTTCTTATGACTTTCAAAAAAAAAAAAAAAAAAAAAGATGATGATGATGATGAAGCAAAAGAGAAATAAACAAACAAGTTTATCAAAAATAACTTTGTTTGAATAGTGGCTTCATCAAAAAAAAAAAAAAAAAAAAAAAAGAGGTCTTACGAAAACCGATGCTTTTTACGCCTTTCGCCCTTTTACTAACCACTAACCCAACCACCTACCTTTAAACCAAGCCTAACCCTTAACCCACAAAGTCCTCTTGATATTTACAAAGGTATATAAGTTAAAAAGGAGGAGGATTGATTGCTTGGCAAGCCTATGGTAGGAGTAAGTTCCATGCCGCTCTCGAGTGTTTCACAAAAATACATCTTCGGCCGAGTGTTGAGTGATTCCCCGTGAGGTATGTGAACTTGTATATAAATAAAATTTTAAAGAGGCATGTTATGCCCAAATAAGTAATCTCTCTTATGAAAAGTTCAAAATAAATCATAACGAATAGGATTGTAAATAACATAAAAATAAAGCCTAATAAAGAATCTTGGATTCCCGGCACTCTATGACAAGCCCAAAAACCTTCTCTTCTACCAATTCCATTTGGGAGTGTAAAGCCACATTATAAAGAGTTTTGCTTGAGGACAAGCAAAGATTCAAGTGTGGGGGTATTTGATGTGTGTAAAATGCAACATATAAATTACATCAAATAAGGCATAAAACTAACCCTTTTTAGTACTAATGTTGGAAAAAGTATGTTTTTGTCTTCCTTTTGAATTTACAGGGTCAAATGAGCTTAAACGAACAAAAGGAACAAAAATACAGCCAAAACCAACATAAATACAAAGAAAAGGAAGAAACGTGGCATGCCCGACCCCTCGACAACAACTCCCAAAGCAAAAACAAGAAGAAAGCTGAGCATGGGGCTGTGCCCAGCCCGACACGGGGCGTGCCCAGCCCGACACGGGGCGTGTCCAGCTCAACACGGGGTCGTGCTCAGCGAACACGGGGCCGTGTCCAGAATGGTCAGCCCTGGCACAAAAGACAAACCTGTAGAAGCTTCTATTGCCCACCACGGGGCCGTGCCCAGCGGACACGGGGGCGTGGCGAAAGTACAGCAGGCGCATTAATTGTAATTGCGAATTACAATTAATGAAGAGAGAGAGTGTCAGACGGACACGGGGCCGTGCCCAGCGGACACGGGGGCGTGTGGAGCAAATAAAGACAAACTGTATTAATGAAGAAAGAGAAAAGGGTGGACACGGGGCCGTGTCCAGCGGACCGTGTCCAGCGGACACGGGGCCGTGTCCAGGCTTCTGTACAGGCTATAAATAGGAGTGCTTGGCTCAAGCTCAAACTATCCCTTGGCACACCACCTCTCTCACACTTCATCCACCACCCACCACCATCACAACACCATCATCCACCACCATCATCCATTGTCCATCATAGAGTGTGTGAGTCGTCTCGGGATCCAAGATTGATCGTAAGAGTTCTTGACAATCAAGGCCATGTTTTCCTAAGTCTCTTACATCACTTGGTGAAGACAAAGTGTCTAGTATAATACTTTTTAGAGTTAAATGTCATTTTAGTCCCTGTGGTTTGGGCCATTTTGCCAGTTTAGTCCAAAGGTTTCATTTTTAACATGTGGGTCCAAAAAGGTTTCACAGTTGCCATTTTAGTCCACTGGGTTAACTTCAACCGTTTTTTCTGTTAACGAGAAGGCCAATTCGGTCATTTTATATGGCTGAATTGCCCTTTTAGTTAATAGAATTACATACAAAATGACCAAATTGGCCTTCTCGTTAACAGAAAAAATGGATGAAGTTAACCCAGTGGACTAAAATGGCAACTGTGAAACCTTTTTGGACCCACAGGTTAAAAATGAAACCTTTGGACTAAACTGGCAAAATTGCCCAAACCACAGGGACTAAAATGGCATTTAACTCTACTTTTTATTTCTAATCTTTTGCACTTTTTATTTGGTTTTGTATTAATGACTTTAATAACTAGTTACTTATGTTGAAGGTGATCTTTCCTTATCGTTTGTCCGTGGTGTCTTGGCATTATTTTACTGTCTATATAAAATAAAGGATTTTCACCATTCATATCTCCACGGTCTATATGGAGGTATGTTGGCTACCTGGTAGGGGGTTAAGGGAACGGTTTGGTAAAGGTCTTGCCATTGTTCAGCGTTTAGAGGTCCTGCAATGGACCTGGGTCAAATTTAGTAGGACCTCCTTCAATACTTCACGGTATTGGATGGCGGGGGTCCAAACTCTTTGATCCCCTCATAAGTTAACTACTATTAATACTATAACCCGGCTATTTAGGACTGTATCCCTGCTGACTCAGACTACTTAGCCGAGGGTAACGTCACCGCCAAAAGCGGGGCCTACCACAATACTGCATTAATAACTTAATTCATTATCTTCCAATAATCCACCCCTTTAGGATTGTATCCCTGCTGACTCAGACTACTGGGGTGAGGGTAACGTCACCTTCAAAAGAGGGGCCTACTACAATAACTAAGATAATCTCTTAATTATGTGCAAAAGTGCGGAAGTAATCAAAGGTTATACTAGATACGAGTCGGAACCAAGTGATTCATCTTGTCTATCTGTTTTTATTTTATTTTTATTTTCAGCATTTTAGTTAGTTTTTATTTTTCTTAGTTTAAAACATTTTTCTAAACTTTTATTTTGGTTAGACGTTGAGGATAAACCGGTATTAAAAGCTCTTGTGTCCTTGGACGACCTCGGTATCTTACCAACGCTATACTACGCTCAACGATGGGTGCACTTGCCCATATGTGTGTTTAGTGTTAGTGAAATATCGTGTTTTATAAATTTAAAACTTGGCTAAAATTAGTGTTAAAAAGGGCTTAAAATATACACCTAAAATATACGACACTTTACCGCACATCATTAAGATTCGCAGGATCTGGGGAAATCTTGATAGTACAGATTTGCTTCTGCACACGGGGGCGTGGTCAACTAATGCAGACAAACTGCAATTAATGAAGAAAGAGATGAAGGATGAACACGGGGCCATGCCCAATGGACACGGGGCCGTGCCCGAGCTTCTGTTCAGCCTATAAATAGGAGTGCTTGGCTCAATTGCAAACCATCCCTTGGCACACCACCTCTCTCACACTTCACCCACCACCCACCACCATCATCCACCACCATCATCCATTGTCCATCATAGAGTGTGTGAGTCGTCTTGGGATCCAAGATTGATCGTAAGAGTTCTTGACAATCAAGGCCATGTTTGCCTAAGTCTCTTACATCACTTGGTGAAGATAAAGTGTCTAGTGTAATACTTTTATTTTTAATCTTTTCGCACTTTTTACTTGGTTATGTATTAATGACTTTAATAACTAGTTTCTTATGTTGAAGGTGATTTTTCCTTATCGTTTGTCTGTGGTGTCTTGGCATTATTTTACTGTCTATATAAAATAAAAGATTTTCACCATTCATATCTCAACGATCTATATGGAGGTATGTTGGCTACCTGGTCGGGGGTTAAAGGAACGGTTTGGTAAGAGTCTTGCCTTGTTCAGTGTATAGATCCAGCAATGACCTGGGTTAAATTTAGTAGGACCTCCTTCAATACTTAACGATATTGGATGGCGGGGGTCCAAACTCTTTGACCCCCTCATATGTAAGCTACTATTAATACTTTAACCCGACAACCTAGGACTGTATCCCTGCTGACTTAGACTACTTAGCCGAGGGACCTACCATAATATGCATTAATAACGTAATTAATTATCTTTCAATAATCCGACCCTTTAGGATTGTATACTTGCTGACTCAAACTACTAGGTTGAGGGTAACGTCACCTTCAAAAGAGGGACCTACAACAATAACTAAGATAATCTCTTAAAAAGTGCAAAAGTGCGGAAATAATCAAAGGTTACACTATACACGAGTCGGAGGCAAGTGATTCATCTTGTCTATCTGTTTTTATTTTTATTTTATTTTCAGCATTTTAGTTAGTTTTTATTTTCTTAGTTTAAAACATTTTTCTAACTTTTTGATTTGATTAGACGTTGAGGATAAACCGGTACTAAAAGCTCTTGTGTCCTTGGACGACCTCGGTATCTTACCAACACTATACTACGCTCACGATGGGTGCACTTGCCCATATGTGTGTTTAGTGTTGGTAAATATCGTGTTTTATAAATTTAAAACTTGGCTAAAAAAGTGTAAAAGGGCTTAAAATAAACATTAAAACCATAACACACTTCACGCACATCAAGTTTTTGGCACCGTTGCCGGGGACACAAGGATTTTAAGAAAGCTTAAAATCGACGGCCTAATCAGTTTTTCAAAACCTTTTCAAAACGCGTGCACATTTTTCTGCATTTTAGTTTAGTTTTGCATTTACAGTAGGTTAAACACGGGCCGTGCTCACTGAACAAGGGGCCGTGCTGCATATTTTTCATAAAACACCCAGATACAGTAGCTTGAACCCGGGCCGTGCTCACTGAACACGCCCCATGCTCAACGAAACCAGTAACTTTAATTAAAATGCCCAGATACAGATTCTGTACACGGGACCGTGTTAACTGAACACGGGGCCGTGTCCATCCTCTGTTTCCGTTTTTATTTTTGTTTTCTGATCTCGAGACTTTGTTGTGGTCTGCTGAGTGATTCTTATGGATCAATACTCAGGAGGTTACAACTACACCTATGAGGAGGATGATTATAGGAATAACTATTGCACTAATTGTGGTGACCCGCACTCGGTTCAATATTGTAACTTATATCAACCATCCAATTCATACACTTACTATGAGGAACCCCGGTACGAGCCATCAACTTCATACACATCCTATGAAGACCAAAGGTATGAACCTCCTCCCTCATACTCATATTTTGATGAACCAAGGTATGAGCCTTCTTACTCATACTTTGAGGAACCAAGATATGAGCCACCACCTTGATATGCTTATTATGAGGAACCATGGCGTGAACAACCCACCTCGTATGAGTACTATGAAGAACAAAATTACGACCCTTATCCATCATATGCTTACAATGAAGAACAATGGTGTGAACCATCTACTTCATATGGGTATTATGAGGAACAAAGGATCGAACAACCGGATTCAAGCTTTGAAAATCCCGATCCTTTTTCTATAACTGTCACACCCCAACCGATGGCGGAAACATCGGGGCATGGCACTGAGCGAAACAGATTGTCCAGAAGTTTCCATAACAATTATCATTACTATTCAATTTAAAATAACATGTCCCATACCATGTCTCAAACAGTAAACAAATTATTACAGACAAATCCAGGCAATTAATTCTATTCTGACAACTCAGATTTCAAAATAGAGCAATTATTTATCTGCTTCTAGAGACCCTTGATTCAATTACTACAGACAACTATCTGTTAGGCTCTAAAGCTTTATTCTAGCTTCGGTTTCCTACCAGATGTGCATCCTAAGCACCTGTCACATACGTTAAAATAAAGTCAATACATAAAATGTAAAGGTGAGCATACAAGTTTGATAATAGCATATAAAGTTCAAATTCGTTTATGCGTAACCAACACGTACACATAGTGAAATGAAGCACGTTAGTTATCGACATAGATCCATCGATACCAATGACTGCGGGTTGACTGCCAGATGCAGTTCGCAATACATGATTACCACCGTAATCAATGAAAGTAATTGTCCTTAACAACCCCCGTGAACGGGTGCTGAGTCCAAACTATAGTACTATCGTTGCTAAGGCAGGTAGACAACATTCCATGTGTAAACATAACAAACAAGCATTCATAAGCCACGTATAAAATGCATTGACAGTTAGCGTTCAAATAGTATTGAGTAGTGTGTTTGATGTGATTTGAATAGTTGTAACGTATGTAACACCCAAAAGTGCATAAAGCAAAAAGGGATTGAGTATACTCACAGCGGTTGAGGGATTGAAGGGAGCGCTTAGCGAGTAGGATTAGCCTGAATAGTTTGATAGCATAATAATAAGTGACGCGTAAAACGGAAAACAAGTGTTGGAGAGTCGGACAGCTGGTCGATCAGACGGTAGTTCGATCGGACGGCTGACCGTTCGGTTGACAATCCGTTCGGACCGCTGTCCGGTCGGTCGGTAGGCCGATCGGATGGCTGTTCGAGTGGATTGTTTCTTCCTTTGAGAAGGATGTGTTTGTGTATGATGGTTTGACTTTTGAAGTTTTCGTTGTAGCATTTGAAAACATTGAAGTATCTTTACCCTTCAGGTCGGTCGATCGGACGGCAACCCGATCGGTTAGGTATTTTTAGCAAGACAAGTTCTCAGCAGGGTGTCACCTGATCGGACGGATGTTCGATCGGGTGGCACTCCTAGTGCATCGAACATGTTGAAAAATCGATTAAGTGTTGAAGTATAGTATCTCATGATCCGAAGAGTAATCCGATCGGACAGTAGTCTGATCGAACAGCAGTTCATTCAATACTAGTCTTCAAAATAAATTGATTAAGTGTGGGACCATGTGTTAACCGATCGGCTGGCCAGTCGATCGACTGACTGTCCAATCGGCTGGCTGTCCATTCGGACAGTAGTCCGATCAGTCAGCATCCTGACCTGATCAGCCTATTCATCTAACACTTGGTTGTTCTGATTGTTTGTCGTTTTAATGAGGTATTTTGACAACGAGTCGAACCATAGATCCCTCGTCCTTACTTGGTTCCCCTGGTCGGACAGGAATCACCCAAATCCGGCCGGTGAACTGTTCGGAATAGAGTTTAACGTTTAACCCAAAATCGGTTAACCTCGTGGATAGGATCCGGATCTTGAGCCATACAACCACCGGAGTGATTTGTAAGCCGGCACAGGCTTCGTTTCTATCGGTTTGAAGGCACTGAGTGAAGAAGAGTTGAAAGAAAGTTGGAAAATCCATCTTTCAATCCTTTTCACCGTGTATAGGTTTAGATCTATGAAAGATCTTTGTTTGTTTATGTGGAAATCGGCTAGATCCAAGTTATTCTTGGTGGATTGAGGCCAAAACATGAAGTTCTTCAAGAACCCATGATGACATCATCCTAGCACACTTGAATCTTGATGATTTCACGGTTAAAAGTTAAGATTTGAAAGATAGAAAGGTGTAGGAGTGCGTGTAGATCAAGAAAGTACAAGATTTAGGACGAAATCTTACCGGAATCGAGAGGAATCTGAGAAAAGGATGATCTAAGTGTGCTGGTCGGACAGAGGTTTCCAAAAGTGGAAAGGATGACAATGACAGTGGTATTTATAGGATGCCAATTGAGGAAAGTGCTGGCCAATCGGCCAGGCAGCTTGATCGGACAGCCTGTCCGACCGGACAGCAGTCCGATCGGCTGGCTGTTCGATCGGCTGGTAGCCTGATCGATCAGCTGTACGTTTCGAGTGTTCGGTGCGACGATTTTTGATATTTCGATTTCGGTTGCGAGCGGTTCGATACGATAGGGTTTCCTAGTTAAATTACTTTTAATCCCAACCACTCATATCTCGCACTATCCCTTCTCCACTAATTATTATAGTTCGATTGTGATTCGAGTTCGATGTCGATTGAGTTCGATTGCATTTCGAGTTTCGATTGATTTCCACAACATACAAAATTTAAACATGCGCAGGTAACACGTAAGGCACATACACACGTATAACAATATTCTAAATGCGTATTTCGAGTTGAGATTTGATTCGATGTTGATTGGATTAGTTAGCTTTATCGCATTGTTACTTCCTATAATTCACAGTCGTAGGTCGATTGAATAGCGATTAACATACGTCGATTCATTGTAATTATAGACACTTACTCCACATAATAGCTAAAATAAAAGAAATCGATTATTAGTCGGTTGCGCGAAATCGGTCGTTGACTTTGACCTTGACCTTGACTTTGACTTTGACTTTGACTCCTTGAAAACACGGGGTGTTACAATAACCGAAGTGACCGATAGGATATTAGAACACCTTAGAGTTATCGATCGCTATATAAAAGAATCTCGCGCAAGGGAAGAGGAGTCCCGAGCAAGAGAAGAATTAAATAAAGAAGAGATAACTGAAAGTGTAAAAATGGAAGAACAAATAAGTGAAAAACCGACACATGAGTTAAACAACGAAAAAGGTGAGTCCGACAACGTTAAATTTCAAGAAGAGTCTAATTTTGAAGAAATTAATCTCTTGTCACCTTCTTTTGATAATCATTGTTTAGTTCCCACTCATGCTAAGTTTTTAAAAGAGTTAAACACTAACACTAAAATTGACGAAACGGTAAGTGTTAAGTTAACTAATGATCAAACCTCGCTAATAAAAGAAGACCCATTTCAAATTAACATTACACCGGTTCCATGTTTCTTTCAAAATTCATTTATTAGTAATGTCACTATTGATAAAGATCTATGCGTTAACATAATGCCTAACTACATTTTCGAAAAATTAAGTATTGGTGATTTTTCTCCACTTCAAATACCCATTTTTCTATCTAATCGGAAAGTAATAAAATCAATCGGTATAGTTGAGGATGTCTTGGTTCAAACAAATCAAATGGTAGTCCCAACCGACTTTGTCATCCTCGATGACGCTCCTCTAGTGTTGGGACGACCATTTGTAAAAACTCATGAAGCTTTCAAAAACCAGAAGTACAACAATCTACCTCTTCAATTAGGGGCATTTAAAAAGAGTGTTGATCTCGAGCGGTCAATGAAATATCCATTTGGCAATAATCACCCCCTAATTGAAGATGAAGATGAACCACCTGATACAAATGAAAAGATTGACCACTTTGTTGAAGAAGAGGTCGCCATAGAACAAACTTTTAAAGTTCTTGATCAAAATGAGCAACCAAATAAGGAGTCTCCTAAAGACCCACCCCTTGAGCTCAAAGAACTTCCAAAAGGTTTGGAATATGCTTTTCTAGACAAAGATGGTAAATTACCTGTAATTATTTCGTCTAAATTAGATAGTTTAGAAAAAGAAAAATTAATTAGTCTTTTGAAAAAACACAAAAATGCGATCGCTTGGAAGCTTGTAGATATTAAAGGAATAAGTCCTTCCATGTGCATGCACAAAATTTTAATTAATGATGACTACAAATCGGTAATACAACCACAACGTCGAGTAAATCCAAATGTTCAAGAAGTGGCTAAAAACGAAGTCATCAAATTACTTGACGCCAGACTTATCTATCCTATTTCCGATAGTCCTTGGGTAAGTCCCGTCCAAGTAGTTCCAAAGAAAGGAGGAATGATTGTAATAACTAACGAAAAGAATGAATTAATACCAATAAGAACCGTCACAGGATGGAGAGTATGTATAGATTATAGACGATTAAATGAAGCAACAAGGAAAGATCACTTTCCTTTGCCCTTCATTGATCAAATGTTAGAAAGATTATCCGGTCATAAATTTTACTGTTTCTTGGATGGTTTTTCAGGTTACTTTCAAATTCCGATAGCACCCGAAGACCAAGAAAAGACAACCTTCACATGCCCCTATGGGGCTTTTGCTTATCGACGCATGCCGTTTGGTCTATGTAATGCCCCTGCAACATTCCAACGTTGCATGGTAGCCATCTTCCATGACATGATAGAAAAGACAATGGAAGTCTTCATGGACGACTTTTCTATCTTTGGGGATTCATACGACCAATGCCTCGATAACCTTGAACGAATGCTATCTCGATGTGAGGAAACTAACCTCGCCCTTAACTGGGAAAAATTCCATTTCATGGTAACAGAGGGAATAGTACTCGGTCACAAAATCTCAAGCGAAGGAATGGAGGTGGATCGAGCCAAAATAGACACCATTTCTCGACTACCACCCCCCTCCTCCGTTAGAGTTATCAGAAGTTTCCTAGGACATGCCGGATTTTATAGGCGGTTTATCAAAGACTTTTCTAAAATTTCAAGGCCTCTAACAAAATTACTTGAAAAGGATGCCTCTTTCATCTTTGACAAGGATTGCAATCAAGCATTTCTAACCCTAAAGGAAATGTTAGTCAATGCACCTATCATGATAGCACCTGATTGGAAATTTCCTTTCGAAATCATGTGTGATGCAAGTGACTTTGCAGTTGGAGCTGTCTTGGGACAAAGAAAAGAAAAGCATTTCCATCCAATTTATTATGCTAGTAAAACACTTAACGATGCACAAGAAAATTACACAACAACTGAAAAAGAATTGCAAGCTGTGGTATTTGCTTTTGATAAATTTCGTTCTTATCTTGTTCTTTCTAAAACTATAGTCTATACAGATCATGCAGCCATTCGATATCTCTTCAAAAAGCAGGACGCAAAACCATGTTTGATTCGGTGGATTCTACTCCTCCAAGAATTAAATATTGAAATCAAAGACAAAAGAGGAGCAGAAAATATCGCGACAGATCATCTTTCTCGCTTGGAAGACCCAGCTTTGGAGGCAACCAGGGACGAGCAAATCAACAAAAAATTCCCAACGGAGTCCCTAGAAATGGTGGAATACAAGGAAGAACCATGGTACGCTGACTATGCTAACTACCTAGCTAGCGGTATAGTTGCAAAAGGTTGACCATATCATCAAAGAAAAAAATTCTTTGCTAATGTGAAACATTATTTTTGGGAAGATCCATATCTTTTCAAAATGTGTGCCGACCAACTCATCCGACGATGCGTACATGGTAGCGAAGCACGAAGAATTCTCCGCCATTGTCATGAAGTTCCATACGGAGGACATCATGGTGCCGCTAGTACCGCACGAAAGGTATTTGATTCAGGATTTTATTGGCCGACCATTTACAAAGACGCCCAAAGTCTTGTCAAGACATGTGATGCTTGCCAAAGAACATGTAATATTTCTTCCAAAAACGAAATGCCACAAAATGGCATTCTTGTTTGTGAAATTTTTGATGTGTGGGGACTCGACTTTATGGGACCTTTCCCACCGTCAAAAGGAAACAAATATATACTTGTGGCAGTAGATTACTTGTCTAAATGGGTCGAGGCCGAGGCACTTCCAACAAATGATGGAAGAGTCATGGTAAGATTTCTGAAAAACTATTCTCTCGTTTTGTAACACCTAAAGCATTAATAAGTGATAGAGGTACCCATTTTTTAAATCATCAACTTGAAAAAATATTAACAAGATATGGGGTCTATCACCGGGTCTCAACAGCATATCACCCTCAAACAAACGGACAAGCCGAAGTGACTGATGTATGTAAAATGCAACATATAAATTACATCAAATGAGGCATAAAACTAACCCTTTTTAAGTACTAATATTGGAAAAAGAGTGTTTTTGTCTTCCTTTTGTATTTTTAGGATTAAATGAGCTCAAAAACGCAAAAGAAGCAAAAAGACAGCTAAATCCAACATAAATACAAGAAAAGGAATATTAGTGGACTGCCCGACCCCTCAACGGCACCTTCCAAAGCAAAATAGAGAAATCAGAAGACTGAACACGCCCCGTGCTCAGCCAGCACGGGGCCGTGCCCAAGAAGCAGCAGAAAAGACAAACCTATAGAAGCTTCTATTGCCCACCACGGGCCGTGCTCAGCGGACACGGGGGCGTGTCGAAAGTACAGCAGGCGCATTTATTGTAATTGCGAATTACAATTAATGAGGAGAGAGATTGTCAGACAGACACGGGGCCGTGTCCAGCTCTCTGTTCAGCCTATAAATAGGAGGGCTTGGATTCATTTCATCTCATCCCTTGGCACACCACCTCTCTCACACTTCATCCACCACCCACCACCATCACAACACCATCATCCACCACCATCATCCATTGTCCATCGTAGAGTGTGTGAGTCGTCTCGGGATCCAAGATTGATCGTAAGAGTTCTTGACAATCAAGGCCATGTTTGCCTAAGTCTCTTACATCACTTGGTGAAGACAAAGTGTCTAGTATAATACTTTTTATTTCTAATCTTTTGCACTTTTTATTTGGTTTTGTATTAATGACTTTAATAACTAGTTACTTATGTTGAAGGTGATCTTTCCTTATCGTTTGTCCGTGGTGTCTTGGCATTATTTTACTGTCTATATAAAATAAAGGATTTTCACCATTCATATCTCCACGGTCTATATGGAGATATGTTGGCTACCTGGTCGGGGGTTAAGGGAACGGTTTGGTAAAGGTCTTGCCATTGTTCAGCGTTTAGAGGTCCTGCAATGGACCTGGGTCAAATTTAGTAGGACCTCCTTCAATACTTCACGGTATTGGATGGCGGGGCTCCAAACTCTTTGATCCCCTCATAAGTTAACTACTATTAATACTATAACCCGGCTATTTAGGACTGTATCCCTGCTGACTCAGACTACTTAGCCGAGGGTAACGTCACCGCCAAAAGCGGGGCCTACCACAATACTGCATTAATAACTTAATTCATTATCTTCCAATAATCCACCCTTTTAGGATTGTATCCCTGCTGACTCAAACTACTGGGGTGAGGGTAACGTCACCTTCAAAAGAGGGGCCTACTACAATAACTAAGATAATCTCTTAATTATGTGCAAAAGTGCGGAAATAATCAAAGGTTATACTAGATACGAGTCGGAACCAAGTGATTCATCTTGTCTATCTGTTTTTTCTTTTATTTTTATTTTCAGCATTTTAGTTAGTTTTTAATTTTCTTAGTTTAAAACATTTTTCTAAACTTTTATTTTGGTTAGACGTTGAGGATAAACCGGTACTAAAAGCTCTTGTGTCCTTGGACGACCTCGGTATCTTAGCAACGCTATACTACACTCAACGATGGGTGCACTTGCCCATATGTGTGTTTAGTGTTAGTGAAATATCGTGTTTTATAAATTTAAAACTTGGCTAAAATAAGTGTTAAAAAGGGCTTAAAATATACACCTAAAATAAGTAACACTTTACCGCACATCATGACTAATAGAGGTTTAAAACGAATACTCGAAAAACCGTAGGGTTAAATAAAAAGGAATGGGCAGTTAAATTAGATGATGCTTTATGGGCTTTTCGAACTGCTTATAAAACAACAATAGGTACAACCCCATATAAGCTCGTCTATGGGAAAAGTTGTCACTTGCCAGTAGAAATTGCACACAAAGCCTACTGGGCAGTTAAAAATGTAAACCTAGATTTAGAATTTGCTGGTAAAAATCGATTTTGTCAATTAAATGAATTAGACGAACTTAGGAATTATGCATACTCAAACTCCGAAATTTACAAGGAAAGAATGAAAAACTTGCACGACAAACATATTAAACCTAATGAATTTCGAGTAGGAGATCAAGTTCTTTTGTTTAATTCGCGACTTTGATTATTTCCTGGTAAATTAAAGTCTAGGTGGTCAGGACCTTTTTCCGTCACCCATATTTTCCCACACGGTGCAGTAGAAATTAAATCTCGAAATGGAATTCCATTCAAAGTTAATAGCCAACGGCTGAAACTCTATCAAGGATTCATTGAGGATGAAGAGGAGGAGATCTCACTTCAAACGGTCGAAGAGTAAAAACAACAACATCATACCTGGTAAGTTACGAACAAACGGGATGACATCTAAATCGGTAAGTCTACTAACCAAGTTTCTGGGAAAACAAGGGCACTCACACGAGCACTAAAAAAAATTTCAAAACTTTGCTCGGCACGAGGCCGTGTCCGCGCAACTGTCGGGATAAATCCCC
This sequence comes from Helianthus tuberosus, assembly GCA_030545235.1. NCBI lineage: Eukaryota > Viridiplantae > Streptophyta > Magnoliopsida > Asterales > Asteraceae > Helianthus > Helianthus tuberosus. Next base: position 127,819,005 of record CM060416.1, read on the forward strand.
TTTTTCATAACAGTTGCACCATTCCACACGCCCCGTTTCCCCAAAAACGCTCTGGTTCAAAGCGATTTTCCGTAGATTTTCGACGTCTCCTCTATTCCTAACAACATCAAGGTATGATTCTATCACTTTTAGTAGTTAGATTAGGCATTTGCATTTAGTTAAAACATCATGAATTTGGGGAAAAATCTAGGTTTCATGAACTCCATCCAGATTGAACTTAAAATTTTTGCCTAAATCTGTTAGCATTTAGTTAGATAAGTGTTATAGGAAGTAAATCCACTTGTATTGTTCAAGGATTCGCCCGATTTCTCACAAAACCCCAAAACCCTTGTTTTTGAACCGAAAAAGTTAAAATTGAATGGGTAAACGGGTTGTTTTGGGAAAAACGGCACTTGGGGTTTCATTTTCGGGGGAAACCGCACCTATTGGACCAAATATTTTCAAGTTTTCGAAATCGGGTCGAAAAATGATGTTTTTGAGTAACAGACGCCTGGACACGGGGCCGTGTCCGCTGAACACGGGGTCATGTCCAGCTCGCTGTTTGCAGTTTTGTCCGAAAATTCTACTGTTTCGTGCTAAATTTTGGTGTATTCTTTCAGATGTCGAGGAAATTCACGAGGTTTAACGCAAATGAGCTCGATGCTAGGGCAAGATATGAAGTACTTCAAACAAGACCGGAAGAATACCCGAGACAAGTATGCACGGATCTGTTAGCCATGGTGAACCAACTTGGCCGGTTTAACAACCTCGTTACCGGCCCGCTAAGAGTAGCCTTAACCACTCGACTCAACTTCGTTCCATCCACGAGTGCACTATGGAGTTCTACAGCACCTTCACGTTCAATTCAAGGTGCGACCCTTTCGACAGTGATGGGGTGGTATTCCGATGTGGTGGAACTAGGTACTCGATTTCGATGGCACAATTTTGGTCGATAGTTGGGCTATATTCGGAAGAAGATGCGGGTAACGAAGAAAATACCGGAGGGATGCAAGAGATAGATGAGAACGATCGCCAAGCCGCGTGGGCTCAGATTGGTGAAGGGCACTACAATCCGAGCAGCACTAAGAGCACTAAGTTGAGGGACCCGCTCTACCGATACATCCATAGGCTCCTCGGCTACTCTCTTAGCCAAAGGTATGATAGCGGTTGCATTGTTGGGTTGAGAGATTTGGTTGTCCTCCACTGCATCCATAACCGCAGACACCTCGATGTTCCGTTCATCCTGCTCCGAAACATGCATTTGAACAAGCTTGCTACTTCACCAACCCCTATCTTCTTTGGAGGGTGGGTATATCGTCTCTTCATGCACTTCACCAACATACCTAGGTCATTCGAAAGGAGCGTATGGTCGGGAAGAGTGGACATACACATTTGCCGCTCCATGAACCTAATTTATGAGGCTGAAGACGGGACGGTTAGCTTCCAGAGGATGCAGGGGTATGCATGGAACCCGCAAGCGGCACTTGTCCTTCACGCTCCACAGTTTCAACACCCTCCACAGTACCAGTACCAGCCCCACGGTGATCCGGGCCAGTCCTCCTCACAAGGAGGTGGCTTTCCTAACTTCCAAAGTTTACATGATTTATTGCAGGAAAACCTCATGTGCAGCAGGAACACCTACAACATTGCAAGCAACACGTACTCCCAGGTCGGAGCCATTGAAAGGAACATATCCGACATCCAGGATGACATAGGGAGCATCCGGGAATACATGGCGGGGCATGGTGGAGGATATGATGACGATAAGGACGAGGACATGGACTAGGAGGAGTGGAGGAAGGAACATTTGGTTGGAGATCCCACAGGTTAACCCCCTTTTTTATCTTGAACAATTTCCGGCCTGCGTGTCGTGTGTTGAACAATTTACTTTCCTTTAACTCTTTTTACTTTCTGCATTTGTTTTTCTTTTTAACTTTGTGATGTGGATGTTGAACTTGGTAATTTAGGATGTTTGCTATAGTTTTGTGTAGTGGTTATTGATAAAACAGGTACATACGACGCTTAGAGCACTAAACATTAGTGCTACTAAAGCCGAGACAAGAAAACCGGAGCCAGGAACCTGTTTTTCAACCTTGCAGATTGTCTACACGGGGTCGTGTCCAGCCGACACGCCCTCGTGCCCACTCCCCCAGACCTGCTGTTTGTCCTACGAAAACCAACACTTGTTACGACTTTCGCCCTTTACTAACCACTAACCCAACCACCTACCTTTAACCCAAGCCTAACCCTTTACCCAAAAAGCCCTCTTGATATTTAAAAAGGTGTATAGTTAAAAAGGAGGAGGATTGATTGCTTGGCAAGCCTATGGTAGGAGTAAGTTCCATGCCGCTCTCGAGTGATTCACTAAAATACATCTTCGGCCGAGTGTTGAGTGATCCCCGTGAGGTATGTGAACTTGTGTATAAGTGGAATTTTAAATGGGCATATTATGCCCTAATAAGTAATTTATCTTATGAAAAGTTTTAAATAAATCATAACGAATAGGACTGTAAATAAATAAAAATAAAACTTAATAAAGAATCTTGGAAATCCCGACACTCTATGACAAGCCCAAAAACCTTCTCTTCTACCCATTCCGTTTGGGAATGTAAAGCCACATTATAAAGAGTTTTGCTTGAGGACAAGCAAAGATTCAAGTGTGGGCGTATCTGATGTGTACAAAATGCAACATATAAATTACATCAATTGTGGCATAAAACTAACCCTTTTTTAGTACTAATGTTGGAAAAAGTGTGCTTTTGTCTTCCTTTTGTATTTTCAGGATTAAATGAGCTCAAATTAACAAAAGAAGCAAAAAGGCAGCTAAATCTAGCATAAATACAAGAAAAGGAACAAACGTGGCATGCCCGACCCCCCCGACAGCATCTTCCCAAGCAAAATCAAGAAAACAGAAGGTTGAACACGGGGGCGTGCCCAAGTGCCAGCAGAAAAGACAAAGCTTAGAAGCTTCTATCGCCCACCACGGGGTCGTGCTCAGCTGACACGGGGCCGTGGTCAACTCTAAGATTCGCAGGATCTGGGGAAATCTTGATAGTACAGATTTGCTTCTGCACACGGGGGCGTGCCCAGTGGACACGGGGGTGTGGTCAACTAATGCAGACAAACTTCAATTAATGAAGAAAGAGATGAAGGATGAACACGGGGTCGTGCCCAATGGACACGGGGCCGTGCCCGAGCTTCTGTTTAGCCTATAAATAGGAGTGCTTGGCTCAATTGCAAACCATCCCTTGGCACACCACCTCTCTCACACTTCACCCACCACCCACCACCATCATAACACCATCATCCACCACCATCATCCATTGTCCATCATAGAGTGTGTGAGTCGTCTCGGGATCCAAGATTGATCGTAAGAGTTCTTGACAATCAAGGCCATGCTTGCCTAAGTCTCTTACATCACTTGGTGAAGACAAAGTGTCTAGTGTAATACTTTTTTATTTTTAATCTTTTCGCACTTTTTACTTGGTTATGTATTAATGACTTTAATAACTAGTTTCTTATGTTGAAGGTGATTTTTCCTTATCGTTTGTCTGTGGTGTCTTGGCATTATTTTACTGTCTATATAAAATAAAAGATTTTCACCATTCATATCTCCACGGTCTATATAGAGGTATGTTGGCTACCTGGTCGGGGGTTAAGGGAACGGTTTGGTAAGAGTCTTGCCTTGTTCAGTGTATAGATCCTGCAAGGACCTGGGTCAAATTTAGTAGGATCTCCTTCAATACTTAACGGTATTAGATGGCGGGGGTCCAAACTCTTTGACCCCCTCATATGTAAGCTACTATTAATACTTTAACCCGGCTACTTAGGACTGTGTCCCTGCTGACTCAGATACTTAGCCGAGGGTAACGTCACCTTCAAAAGATGGGCCTACCATAATATGCATTATAACTTAATTAATTATCTTTCAATAATCCTACCCTTTAGGATTGTATCCTTGCTGACTCAAACTACTGAGTTGAGGGTAACGTCACCTTCAAAAGAGGGGCCTACTACAATAACTAAGATAATCTCTTAAAAAGTGCAAAAGTGCGGAAATAATCAAAGGTTACACTATACACGAGTCGGAGCCAAGTGATTCATCTTGTCTATCTGTTTTTATTTTTATTTTATTTTCAGCATTTTAGTTAGTTTTTATTTTCTTAGTTTAAAACCTTTTTCTAACTTTTTGATTTGATTAGACGTTGAGGATAAACCGGTACTAAAAGCTCTTGTGTCCTTGGACGACCTCGGTATCTTACCAACACTATACTACGCTCACGATGGGTGCACTTGCCCATATGTGTGTTTAGTGTTAGTAAATATCGTGTTTTATAAATTTAAAACTTGGCTAAAAAAATGTAAAGGGGCTTAAAATAAACATTAAAACCATAACACACTTCACGCACATCATATGTCTTATCCAAGATAAAACATCCAAGTCAAACCCTACAAAAGCACGGATGACATCGTTTATTGTAGACACAACTTGAAAACCTTGAACGCCCGCCAGGTCCATTTTCAATTCCCTGAAATACATGTAGTTTAAAAACATCAACAAAAGTTGAGCGAGTTCAGGTGTTTATATGTGTGCACGAATAACCTTGTAAACATTTGTAAGTATGCATTTGTAAACCGGTATGAAAGCGTCTATGAACAGATCAATTAATAATTTGCAAGGTCATTAATAAGTGTGACAATGGTGCAGGAAGACTCAAACCTAGCAGATTTTGTACCGGGCTTCCGGCTGGAAGACATAGTCACCACCTTCGGCCACTTCCGGCCCAGGGGTGGGGCTCGCAACACCCAAATAGATCTATCGCTCATGTCCCTCGGTCCTACTATGAGGATTAATGGTCTTAAGCGTTGTACCCACCACTCACATGATCTAACAGTTCATTCCATAGCGAACCATACCATTTGTAATCATTTGTAAACAATTGTAACACGCATTTCACCCCAAAGTTATAAACCGAAAACAGTTAAAAGAAAAGGGGGACATGAACTCACAATCTTGCGTCCTGCAAACTGGTGTAACTCAAAGCTTTTCCTCGGTCGCACGACTACCTACACAGGGCTATGGTTTATTAGACGGATGGGTCGTGCCTCGGCTTTTAGTCTTATTTTTTATGACTTAGCATCTTTGAGTTACATTTTGATGTAATAAATATTATTCCAAAGTATATAATTATTTGTTAAAATAATACTATTTTAACTTAAATTTATTTATTAATTATTGGAATATTTGTTAAAATAATATATTTTAACTTTATGGACTTGTAATCCATCCATGAATAATTTCCTCAAGAATGGGTATACTTTACTTGTATTTTTAGACTTGTGTATTTTGCCAAGTATTGGTGGTGTATTCCAGTGTATTTATACGTACGAGAATATGTATTTTTATTGTATTTATTAAGTATTCTTATACTTAATTTTTGTATTTAATTTACGGAATATTATTTTTAACCAATAAAAATCACCAACATATATATTCTTAATATATATATATTAAGAAAACTATTATAGAAAATTATCTATAATTCTTCCTTGGCAAAAATAATTATATTTTCATAAAAACCTCAAAAATAATATATTTTCAAGATTATCTTAGAAAATATTTATAAATCCATTTTTCCAAACAAAAATAATATATTCTAAATTTGCTTAAGAAAATATATATTTTCTCCAAAAATATTATATTTTCTAATTGTTCAAGAAAACATATATATTTTCTTCACTCAAAAGTAATATATTTTCTTCTTGAAAAAAATATGATATATTTTTGTAACACTTGTAAAAATCATAAATTTTCGTTTCTTTGGTTTCCAAAATACCGTTTAATTTATTTGTCAAAATATATATATGAACCTAATTCCAGAATATATATACGTAATCCATATTCCTAGTTTGGTTTGTCCAATTTTTGGGTATAAATTATATATTTGTTTTCTTGGAATTTTGGTATTATTTTGTGTTATAATTCTTGGTATTTTGGGAAGTTATATTATTTTCAAGTTCTAAAATAATATAACTAATACACATAATATACAAGCAATCCCACAAATTGTGACATCTAAATATATATTTTCCTAAATATATACTTAATCATTTTTATTTATTAAAAACAACCTCCAATATTTGTAATTTTTGTAACAAAAATTATGGCAAATTTTATATGAAAAATCATGGTTAAAATTTACTTATAAACACTTGTTTAAAAATATTTTTCTAAGTGTTTAAATTCTAGAAAAAATTTGCCATAGTTTCCCCTTAAAAATAGAGGTTTTCATGCTTTCAAATCATATCATTTTCTTTTAAAATCATCACCAATCAACAACAAATTAAACAACACTTACCATGTGCCAAAATCATGCCATTTACACTACTTCATGAACTTGAAATTTTGTAAAAACTTGTAGTAACTTACCATGTTAATTAGTAGACTTAGTTACCTTTTAAAACATGGTTATTTTTTTGTAAATCATATTCTTGAAGAATTTAGTCTTTCACAACTTATAAAATGATTTTTCAAAAATATTTCTTCTTGAATTTTTCTTGTTAATAACATGTTTCTATACTTGATTTAACACTAAAACATGGTTAGTTTCTTTAAAAATCAAGACTATGTAAATCTTATAAATAAACTTGGTTTCTTGAGAAAACTATCTTTAAAATCATTCTTCTACAAGACTTATGTCATGTTTCAATCATCACCATTCATAAAAACATCTCCATATTCAAGTTCATGTGAACACATAAAGGATGATCATCTTGATTTTTCACAAGATCATCCTCTCACTTGCTAGATCATGTGTTTAATCACAATCTAGCAAGCTTCATATGATGTTTAACATCATAAATACAAGTAAGCAACAACCAAGATTCACACATACACTTAAACAACAAGTTTAGCTCCTAGCACCTTTGTAACACTTGAGATTGGTTGAACAAGACTTGAAAATGATGGTGGTTAGGTGGTGTTTTCGGCCGAGACCAAGAAGAAGAGAGGGAGAGAGATGAAGTGTTTAAGTGTTTGTGAAAATGAGAGTATGAAGTCACTTGAGGGTATTATAAACTTGTTTCCAACATGCACTTAACCAATGTGTATTATGTCTCAAAAGATCAAGCATGATCTATTAAACAATGCAAAGAAAATCAAGGGTGGGGCCACCCTTGTAACCGTCGCCAATGGGGGGGGGGGTCATGGTTAACATGTAATGGATAATTAGATGTTTAGTTAGATTTCAAGTGTTAAGTTGGTGTTTTTAGTTGTTATATAGTTATAAGGTGTGTTATGATGTTCGGTGACCATAACTAGCTCGGAAATGATAAAACAATGCTTCTAGTGAAAATTTAGTATTTCGGGTAGTGTCCGGTTGTTCGGTTGGTTACCGGTTCGTTAAGGTGCTAAATTACGCAGTTTAGTGTGCTTTATGTTCCCTTTTGTGACAGTTTTGATTCCCGACACCTAGGAAGGTATTCTGGACCATTAAACCATAATTCTGCATAATATTATGTTGTTAAAATGCTGAAATTTGCTGAATTCTGCAGTTTGTATGAGTTTTAGACACTTTCCGGCACTTAAACTATTACTAGGAAGACAGTTTTATGATCCTTACTTTCCTACACACTATACTAGTGTAACTCTTGGTTTCTGGCTCATTCTGTGTCTTAACATCATGTCTGTCTGAGTACTGAACTCCTGTCAATACTTCTAGTTTGTCTGATAACTGTGTCATCTTTGTTTCGCGCATCATTTGGATCATAAAGTGTTGCATGCAATAATGATATAACATCATGCAGTATGTGATGCACTTGTATGTATATGAGAATAATCAGAAAGCATTCATGTCATTAATTTAAATCAGCACAGTCATTAAGCTACAAATTACTGTTTAATCTTTGTACGGATACATGGAAATTTGACAGTTGTCAAAGAATAAAAACGTTCAGCTAGAAGGGTAGGGCCCAAATGGGCCGGGGATGGGTTTAAATAAGTCTACTTGTAATACATATAACCTCTGAAATTTTTTATTTAATTTTTTTTTATTATTTTTGTAATAATAATTATAATTATGTTTTGTAATCATCGCTAACCCGTTAATTATTTGTTAAAAAATCGAAGAAAATTGTTTGTGGGTCAAACAGACCAGGCCAGGTTTGTTCAACCTTATACTAGAATATGACTACTAAATTGTACCGAACCTTCTTAGCATGTGACCCGACCCGCCAATCTTGTCCCGGTCTCATCATTGAGTATCCTGTTTGACAGGGCCGACCCTGAGAATTCATATACCCTGTTCGAGCTCAAAAAAATGTGCTCTTAGGCGTTAACGAAATTGGGTATTTGGCTCACTAAAGGTCTAAACCTAATGCCAATGGGCTAATAACTAATCTAAACTATAAAAATATTTTTGTAAGTGGGCTTTTGTTGGTGTTTGTACGGGTATATCTTATTAATTTATTTATTTTTACATATACATATCGGAGTTTTTTTTAAAAATAATGTGCCCTTCGAAATATCGGGCCATGGCCGGTGGTCCTCCCCGCCCACCTTCAGGGCCATGCTGTTTGACCATGTTTGACCGTTGGGCAAGTGCAAGAATCGTGATAAGTCATCCAAAAGGAAGAGAAATGATTGAACAGCAGAAATCAGAGTACCCGGATGCTATAGTCTCGGACTTGCCTGATTAACCGACGTTAGAGAGTGTTGTGTCTCACCTATCGTTTACAATAGTTGACTTTGTTGACCAACCAGGTTTTTACCTTGCTGTAGAGCATACAAAGTACTAATACATTTTGTGACCAAAATCTTAGTTCAATATAAAATGAAAGTATTACAATATTCAATGGGTGGTGTGGAATTATCTTTGATTCTATCATATATGTACATATTGAAGTTGTCATGTATCAACTATCAAGGTTTCAAAATCGCAACGTTTCGTTTTTATTAAAAGAGTAACAATATATGATATGGACAAAAAAAAATTGGTTTGACTTAGCAAATTACACATATGACGTTGGTATTAACGTTCTTTTTGACAATACTCTTGGTTCTTTGTTTCTACATCGAACCCTCTACCACAAATTTTGATGTCGAAAAACAAGGGGGTGAAAGCAATGAGGTTCAACCAAGAAAGTTATAGGGGCGATGTAAAAACAAAGAGGGAAGGGGTCATCGACGGGTAGGTGGTAGCATGGAGAGAGGTGACTGGTGAGGGGATCCTCGAGGTTTGGAGTTAGTTTGACGAATATGGTAAACCTGTCATCGCACCCAACTGAAAATCTACTTTTAATATCAAAACCCTTACAATATAACGAGCAATTCAGACTAAAGGTGTAATTTAAGATAGATAGGGACGAAATTCTAAACTTTGGCATACCATAAGGACTATCCGTGTAACTAAGTTGATAAGTATAATTAGGTTGTAACTTGTAACACTAAACATTTTCATGGCATATTTGGATGTAAAACTTTTAGAATTTCCCTCTATTGATATTACAATCTATTATTATTTACAAACTTCTAAAACTTCTAGAATTTACCTCTGTTGATATCACAACTACACATTCATTCGATACTGTTAGAATTGGATACCAAAGAACGTATTGAATCAAAACTCGTTTATTGATAATTTGGTACAATTAGGGTTACAAATAAATCCTTCTATTTATAAGCCTAATAACTTGTTAAACAAGTAAACCTATTTGACTCAAACTAGGATTAAAAAAAACTATCTCAAAAAAAACCCCAGTTTATAACCCGGTCACTTTTTACCCGAACTTACACATAATATGCAAGATTAGTCTAATCTTGCAAGACCGAGAAGATATCTCATCTCGATAATCTTCAGTCGTGGCATGGCTTTTGTGAGGATGGCAGTCCGTTGCAAATCCCCGCTAATACGTTCCACTTTAACTTGCTCTTGCATTAAGTTCTCGACTTTCAAACTTATCTCTTCATTTGATAAACCGAGCATCCGGTTAAGTATTGAAATGCTGAAAAACTGATCTGTCGCAGACTCGTCGCTAAAAGCTGTCACTGGCTGATCAGATTCTGTCGCTGACTGGTCAGATTCTGTCGCTAACTGGTCAGTCTGGTCGCTATATGTCCGCTGTGTCGCTGACTGCCCAGATTGGTCGCTAATTCCTGTTGCTGACTGATCTGTTTGGTTGCTAACTTCTATCACAATAGAGACTGGTTGGTCGCTATTTTCAGCCTTGTCATCTTTAGTCTGTATGCAAACTGGAGATACAACCTCAAGATTAATCTTGTAAATGCGATTAGGTGAACGAGGTACCTTCATTAGCAAAGTTCCGTCTTGCTCAAACATCCAAAGTATACCGTCTTGGATTGCGATCTTGAACCCTCTCTCGTCCAACTGACCAATGCTTATTATATTACTTTCAAGTGCTGGAATATAGTAAACATCATGCAACACCCTTTGTTCCCCAGATTTTCCTTCCAAGACGACCATCCCTTGTCCTTTAATCTCTACGCATGACCCATCTCCAAACTTCACTTTTCCCTTGATGTTGTGATCGAGGTTAGTGAACCACCCCTTTTTACCCGTCATGTGGTTACTCGCCCCGTTGTCAAGAAACCATGTATTGAGTTCACTTGGGCTCGAAGCATACATCCTTGGAATAATCCTTTCTTCGTCTAGAAACACATCATTAGCCTCTTCAACGTGTGTTTGCAAGTAAAGAACCGGTTCAACCCTTTGAATAAGATTGTTTTCCTCGTCCTCGTCCTTTATCTGAAGAAAATGCCCTAATTCATCACATCGAAAACACCTTATCTTAGAACGGTCCTTCTTTGGTTTTTGATCCGGTTCCTTGTCTTTATCTTGACCCCCGGTTTTTCCTCGACCGCGACCCCGACCTCTTTGACTAGACTCGGCCGTTCCTTTGCCCCGATCGTACCCTTCCTTTTTTCTAGCTTCCCACTCCTCATACGTCAGCAGTAACTGATCACTTCTAACAGGTTGCTCCTTATCTTCATGGTTGACGCGTTCTTCATAGGCTATAAGACGACCTACGACATCATCAAATCCAACTGTCTTAAGGTCAATGGATTGCTCAAGAGACGCAACCATGTGAATAAACCTTTTCGGCAAACCATGTAGAAACCTTTTAACTAGTTTCTCTTCTTTAATCACTGTTCCAAGAGAAGCGGATCTAGAAGCAATCCCTGAAATCTTTCCTGCGAACTCAACGATTGTACTAGGTTCCTTCATCTTCAAACCCTCAAATTCCGACATCAAGGTTTGAAGTCTTGCTTCTTTCACACGTTCAGCACCTTGATTGCGAGATTTCACCGCTTCCCACATCTCTTTTGCTGAATCATTGTTCCCAATCTGCAACACTTGCTCTTCGGGTAACCCTTGGAATAGCAAAGCGATTGCTATAGAATCTTTGTGAGTATCGATGGTCGTTCCTGGATCAATCACATCCCATACCTTGTAAACCTTGAAGATTACCTTCATCTTCATAGCCCAAACGGTGTAGTTTGTATCCGTAAGCATTGGACATGGAAGACTAGGCATCGGTTCCTTCGTTGGAGGTACCCGGTTCGCGTTATCACCCATCCTTTGGTTTCTTCTACTGTATGTTAACGGAGTGCTCGGACTTGAATCAGGGGCGGACTTAGAGAGTAATTAGCCGTAGCACGGGCTACGGCTCAACTTTGTACCGGTAGTGTAAATTTTTTTTTTCCGATTTTTATACAAAGGACACCCTAAACAACTACGAGGACACCCCTAAAAAATTGTAAGCCCAAATTGCAGTTGTAAATAATAAGCCTAAATCAGTTTATTAAAGCCCAGTTATGTAGAGTAAGCATTCAATAATGAAGATTGTATATAATAAGCCCAACCAATTGTTATTAAAGCCCAGTTATAATGTCATATGTTAGCCCAAACCAGTTATAATGTTATATGTTAGCCCAGTTATAATGTTATATGTCGCAGGGATACCAAACGTCGACTCAGAGGGCTGTGATTGTGAAACGGGAACGCATAGTTCCTTTCCTTCAGTTTATCGGATACTGAAGCTAGCTTTGCTTTTACCGGTTGCAACCGCAACCGTTGAAAGATGTTTTACTTTATTTATTGTCGTGTTTTAGGTATTTGTTTTATTTTATTTATTTATTGTCGTTTTTTTAGTTATTGTATGATTGCACGGTGAATTTTTTTTTTGCGATACCCCTGAGTTAATGTTCTAGTTCCGCCACTGACTTGAATCAATTTTCTAACCTTAAATTGATTCCTTCGAACAAAACAACCTCCTGCTCTATCCTTTTTTTTAATCACAAGTTAAAAGAAAACAAATCCTTTTGTACTTTTCTTTAATTTTGCAACTAAAAAAAATTTATTAATTGCTCCGTTCGAAAAAAAAAAACAATCTGCCTTTATCCTTTGAATTGATGACCTCCTCCTGTTGACTTTTCTAATCCTTGTTCAAGGCTTCAACAAGAGGTAAGACCAATAAACAAGCCGCCACAACAAAAAAACTCCTTCTGCTTTGTGTTTGTATTTTTTTAATTGGTAGCTCAGAAACAAAACCCCCTTTTTTGTTTTTGTTTAATTGTAGGTCCAAAAGAAGACGCCAATTGTTGGCACAAAAGAAGACACCCGCTTCTCTCGATAATGTTAAAATAAAAACACACCTGCTCCTCCTTTAAAAGCAATCTGAAAAACGAACCAATCTAAAGAAACCGATTCTGACCTTATCGATTTCTTCACAAACTTGCGCGCCAAGTCTCGTCTGCCGCCGCCTTCTGTGATCGTTGGAACCCGTCGCAAGATACTTCAATCGCTGACCTTCGCTGATTGATCTCTTCTTGCCGGACTCGTCTCCCTCTGGATCGTTCTTCCAAGAAGCTCTGATACCAATTTGTTAGAATTGGATACCAAAGAACGTATTGAATCAAAACTCATTTATTGATAATTTGGTACAATTAGGGTTACAAATAAATCCTTCTATTTATAAGCCTAATAACTTGTTAAACAAGTAAACCTAATTGACTCAAACTAGGATTAAAAAAACTATCTCAAAAAAAACCCCAAGTTTATAACCCGGTCACTTTTTACCCGAACTTTGTAAGTCGGTCACTTTTAACCCGAACTTACACATAATATGCAAGATTAGTCTAACAGATACAACATATGGCCCTCATTGACACTAGTTGTAAAATAATGAAAAAACACTTAACAAAATTTACATAAAAAGCATGATATGGCACAAGCTAGCATCTGGGACTCGCAGTTCAATAACCCAATACATTTAGGTAAATATTAGGGCTCACGTTAAAAAGGCATGGCCGGAATCACCGACTATGCCTTCTAAGATATACCAGTTATTTAACCTGCGTGTTGTGGCGAGGGACTCTGCCATTGGTCCAATTTGTTACGGGACTTGTAAGGTACCGGTACGGTACCTCGTGATTGCAACCGGAAATAATCCCACAATATAAAATCGTAATATAAAAAATTATATCGACACATGTTATGTTCGTTGGTTTTTTATTAGTTAATTTAAAAATATATGTTTTTCGTATTTTATTTGGCTATATAATTAACAAAAAAAACATTAATGACGTGGTGGTCTAGTGATATAGTATTTCGCTCACCATAAAAGTAGTGTGAATTCAAATACTTGTAAGTGTAAATTTAGATGGAAGTTCGGTGTAAAAAAAATTGTTGTTAAAAAACAAAAGCACTAGTGAAAGTTAAAGAAAATTATAAAACCATAAGTGAATAATAAGAAAAAAATAAAATAAAAATTCAAGTTAAATAATAGTTGAAACTAGTATCAAAGACCCGCGGTTTGTGGCGGGACCGTTAAGCCGAACAAATTGTAAACGTCAAAATGATGAATCACGCACACATGTTATGCCGTGTTAACTCGCAAAAAATAGACCGAAAAGGTAAAAACATAAAAGAATGACTAAGTCGGCTTAGACCTACGAGTTTCAACGGAGCTATTAAACCGTAAAAAATAGACGTAAAAACGTTGAACCACATGCGCGCGTTGCAGCGTGTTAACTCGCAAAATTTAGAATGAATAGTAAAATGATAAATTTGTTAAAGATGTAAACTATGGACCAAAGTTGAAAGTGGAAGAATATTGGGGTTATAAATAGAAAATGGTTGTGACAAATATGTAAAAGATTAAAACTATGGGGTTAAAAGTGTAAAAGATGAAAACTATTGGGGTTAAAAGTGTTAAGGATAAAAAAAGAGGGGTTAAAAGTAAATAAAAATTAAACAGTAAAAAAGTCAAGGGTAAATTACAATTTTCTTCCTTTATGTTTGTACCGGATTGCAATGAATAACCTTTAACTTCAATAATTACAGCCACAGTTCTTTATTTGGAAAACCTATTACACTCTAGGTCCTTTAGCAGAAAACTAGATTAAAATTTTCAGTTAAGTATGACATGTGCTCTGCACATGAGGGTATTTTAGTCATTTTACCTTATCCTTTTATTTAATTACACTTTTCGTCCTTTATGTTTGTACCAGATTGCAACAGATAACCGGTTACAATCGCAATCCTTTAGAGTTAAATGCCCGGATAGTCCCTGTGGTTTGGCCTTTTTTCACCTTTAGTCCCTAACTTTCTAAAATTACCTCTATAGTCCCCAACTTTTCAATTTTCGTTCCCGGATAGTCCCTGTGTCTAACATCAGTGAGTATTCTCAGTGTGAAATGACTAGATTGCCCCTGAACAATAAAAAATAAAAATAAAGATGCCCACCCTTATCTTCTTCCTCCTCCTCTCTCTCTCTCTATAAAGCCCACCACCATCATTGACACCAAACTTTTGGCTGCACCAGGGAACGAATTTGGATACTTAAACCTTGCACCCGCAATCTTTCTGTACATCTCTATCAAATTCGAATCATGAGAAAACCTGCCAAAAGCACAAACAACACCACCCCACATGACCATATATCCGTCGAAGAGAGCGATAGCTAGAGAGAGAAGAGACGGTGGTTGTTGCCGGAATCAAAGTTGCAGGTTTTTCAGACGACGACCGTGGGTCGCCGGACATCAAACCCACTTCCGAAATCTAAGTTGAATCTCTGTTTGTTGTGTTTCTTTTGCCCTAATTTTTCAGCTATGAAGGTTAAAGCCTGTGCGAAGAAACAAAAGGAGGTGGCAGATTTAAGAACACTTTTGAGCCTATATGCACAATTGGCTTCCCTTTTACTAAAATCTCCCATTTTGTTTCAAACAAGACTATTATGTATGTTGCACAGAACAAAACTAAACTGCACATCATAGATTTTTGAATTCTTCACGGTTTCCAGTGGCCCTACCTTATACAATAACTTTCAACTAGGCCCAATGGGCCACCCGTGCTTCGAATAACAGGGATTGACTTCCCATGTCCTGGTTTTCGACCGACCCAAAAGGTTGAAGAGACAGGGCGTCGGTTACCAAACTATGCTGAAACATTCGGTGTTGGGTTTAAATTCAAAGCGATAGCACAAAAATGGGAAACAATCACAATCGAGGATCTTGAGCTTGACAATGATAAAACACTTGTTGTAAATTGTGGTTACAGGTTTAGAAACTTGCTTGATGAATCAGTCATGGTGGATAGTCCAAGGAATAAAGTTTTAGATCTTATAAGGAAAATGAACCCAAAAATCTTTATACATGGTGGTGGTGGCGGCGGCTGAGAGGGGATGGCGGCTGTAGAGGTGGAGGTGATGGTGGTTGTGGTGATGGTTTTTCTAAGGAGAGAGGGAGAGAGAGAGAGAGTAGAGAGAGAGGAGAGAGAGATATGTGTATGGTATTATATATAATATTTAATTAATTCATTTTGTTTTACTTAAGGGCATTATAGTCATTTTACAGCAACTTAACTGATAAAACTAACCTCCATCCACGCCAGGGACTATCCGGGAACGAATATTGAAAAGTTGGGGAGTATAGAGGTAATTTTATAAAGTTAGGGACTAAAGGTGAAAAAAGGCTAAACCACAGGGACTATCCGGGCATTTAACTCCAATCCTTTATTTGCGAAACCCATTACATTGTACGTCCTTTACCACTAACCAGATTAAAAATTTCAGTTATGTTTATTCAGTTAAGGGTATTCTGGTCAATTCATGGTTTTATTTAAATGTTTAATAAATAAAACAAAAAAAATTGCATATACACATTATCTTCCCCAATTTTCCTAACCCTAAAACCCTAACCACTATAACTTGCCACCACCAGCTTATCCGGCCGCCACCACCTAATTTATCAAAATTGGGGATTATTAACCACAAAAAACTTACGAAACAGTCGTCATCAGTGATGAAGATATACTTCTTCTTGGAAACAAGAAACCAGAAGCATCGACAAGCAGAATCTTTGAACGAGATATATCCTTTATTTGTGTATAGTTTGTATATATTTCGTTTAGTTAATTCAGTTTTTAGTTAGAATTCGTTACTTCGGTTACTTTTTGTGTTTCTAGGTCATTTGTGCTGAAAGTGAAGAAAATCGGTGAATAATCTACTGATTATGAAGCTGAAGCGAGAATCGAATCGTCACGTAGCTGAACCGGAACGGAAATCAAAGAATTCTGATGAAAATGGGCCTTGGCGCTACGCGACGAGGATCTTACTTCACCGTGGCATAGCGCAACAATAAGATAATGATTTCTGGAATTTTATGTCGTCGTGTCGCACAACCATGTTTAGGTTTACCCGTCGCGTAGCGCGATGGGGTTGAAAGTCGGCAATGAGTCGCTGTGTGATCAGGGTTTAACTATTTAATCATCATTAACTTCAAACGCCAACAACTTACGAACCAGCAATCCTTTGGACGAATTTTGGGTATTCTTGCAAACGTTTTTGAGATCTCGAAGCTGGCGGTTGAAGCTTTGAAGCCTAGGAAGTCATCCTTGTCGTGATTCTACAATTCGGGTGTCTTTTATCTTCGTTTCTACTACTTTATCTATGTTTCATTTGATTGAAAATACTTTGTTCTTGATGTATTCAATGACTTTGATTGGCTAAATATTTAAAACTACCTAGACTTGGATCAATGGTTTTGCTAAAGTTTTGATTTTTATAAAGGATGATTAATATTTATGGTTTGTTTATGAAAGTAGTCGACTTGATTATTGATTAGATGTATATGCATGCTTAAATTGTTTGAAAGTTGTTTATTGCTTCGTATGATTCTTGGTGATAGTCTTTATCACATAATAGAGTCATGCTAGGCTATAGATTTTGGTGAGTGTCTATATCACGTAATAAATTTATAATCTTTATGGTTAAATTGGCCAATAAACCTTAGAAGTAATATTCGATAATCAAATAAATTAAGTGTTCTACTAATTCTCAATAGTTGTGAGGTGCAAGATTATTCATCTCCTAACTACTCTCAATCAACAACAGAATGTAGATCTATAAGCAAGATAAGTGGTAACTAACATCAAGGTCTTACAAATCTGTTACTCACAACCGCTCATTAAAGGTGTGAACATCGATAACCCCTTCATGGCAGAACTCGTTTAAACTGCAAAATCCGACCTTCTTGCATATTCGACTGTAGAAATCATTTAAACAGAATAAGCAAACACCGTGGTGTGAGGTGTGGTGCGAAGGGCAGTGATGAGAACAATAGAGGTGGAAATGGTAGTTCAAATGGTGATGATAGTTGTATTTAATAATTAATAATTAACTAGTATTTAACCCGCGCTTCGCGGTGGTGTCACAAATGACTGTTAATATACATCGAATCAAATCGAAAATCATAATTTCTCCACAATTGTATAAGAGTATTTAACATGAGCTTCGCGGCAGTGTCATAATTCACATTTAATATACATCTAATCAAAGCGAAAATTGTAATTCCTTAACAGCTGCATACTTGCATACCGTGTCAGCAAAATTCAACTTCAATAATGCAATCAAATAACACTTCCTACACGTAAATGCCCCTTCGGTAAATGTGTTCTATACATGAATCACAACCTGTTGTGCTCATTTTCCAGCAGTTTCTGTCCACGTACCTTCTCTATTTCTATTTTCCATTCACAACACCTAGAGTATTTGCAATCAGCATAAATAAAAAGTAACTTACAAAGATACATACAGGTATCTTAATACATAATCTAGACAATACAAAACCTAAACCCATTAACTGTTATCTACAAAGTTAAGAAACTAAACTTCTAAAATTAGGTACTCAAATTCTGCATAAATCCCCAAAAATATTGTTGATACTCAATCCATATAACCCAACCCTACATCCACAGTTCAAAAAGAAAACCCATAATTTAAACAAAACTAAAGATTCCTATGAGATAACAAAAACCCATGAACCAATGGTAGAAGCATATATATCTAACCTACTTAATCGCAGGCTTCTTTGCCGGTTGCGCTTTTTTCCTAGCCAAATTGATTGTGAACCCACCAGCAGAAGAGGCGGGTACGACATCATTTTCAGGCTGGATATCTTTAATTTTCTTCTTGCACACCCGAATATTATCAAATTGATGTGATTAGAACCCGTTTTTATTATCCAGAGAGAGCAAGAGAAGTGAGGCCCTGTCACTGTAGTTCCCTTTTCCGTCCAATAAGCTTGCCGCCGTCTATCGTCCTGACAGAACCATGACCGATGCACGATCGGACAATCGAGATCACCGCCATAAATCTAAGTCTTAGATTGGTACCACTCACGCTCACCGGATCCTTGCCGGATGCCCTTCCTTCTCTCGTCGGCTCTCTTTGTTACTGAGGTGTGGATGTGTGTGTGGGACTTAAAAAGAAGCTATACTCTTGTTCTAGTAAACTCACAAGCTTCATCAGACGTAAGTCTTGCTCTGTCTCTCTGCTCCTAAATTTGGGAGTTGTTATCAAGTGTCCCAAAAGCAAAAGAAAAAACTAATGTGGTAAAAGACAAAACCCCAAAAAGTATCCTGGCGCAATTTGATGTTGTCAATTGATATATATAATAATGTGTGGCCTAATTGATATTTTAAGGATTAATTAGTTTTTTTATATTTTAATAAAGTAAAGGGTAATTTTGTCATTTTACATAGATTTAACGGAGAAAAACTAACGGACATCCACTTTAGGGACTATCCTAGTAACAAACTGTCAAACCATAAGGAGCACCGATGTAATTTCCACAAGTTGGGGACTATATGTGTTATTTTACAAAACCACAGGGACTATTCGTACATTTTACTCTTAAAAAAATAATTTATCACCGATATTTTCGAATCCCATAAATTTCACCCTGTTATACATATCGCGAGAGCCTCTACCCGGGTTGTAGGGTAATAAACCAAATTGCCCTCATGTAAGAGGAAAGGCACATGGTCAAACTTAAAATTAAAATTTCATCTGGTTAGGATTAAAGCACCGTCCGATGATGAGAAATGGTAACATAAAAGACATGCAGTGTAATTCTGTCTGCAACTTGGTTCAAACTTAAAGGACGTAAAATGCAATTTAGTTTTTGCAATATAAATATATATATATATTTATATATTTATGGTTCTGAAATAATCCTTACCCTATATATATATATATAGGATTAGGTTCAAGAGTGAACACTAGTGTAGTTTGCGAACTGAGTGAACTAATCCTGGCCATACATGTGTGTAGATAAATGGTCAGGATTTGATGATGAAATACACTAGTGTATTTTACGGTTTGATGATGAAATCCTAGCTA
This sequence comes from Helianthus tuberosus, assembly GCA_030545235.1. Lineage (NCBI taxonomy): Eukaryota > Viridiplantae > Streptophyta > Magnoliopsida > Asterales > Asteraceae > Helianthus > Helianthus tuberosus. The sequence continues at coordinate 127,838,685 of CM060416.1, forward strand.
TCCACGTGTGTAAATCAATGGCCAAGATTTGTTCACTCAGTTCGCAAATACATTAGTGTTCACTCTAGAACCTCACCCTATAATATATATATATATATATATATAGAGAGAGAGAGAGAGAGTAAGGTTAACATACAAAAAGCCTTATCATACATCACGTAGGAGACAATGGTAACCGTTGGATCAGGGGTATAATCACGCATGGGACCACATAATCACGCATGGGACCACATAATCACACATGGGACCACATAATCACGCATGAGACTATAATCACGCACGTTTTATGATAATAACGCACGTTATATTTTTTGTCATGTATGTTAATGTAGGTTAAGCCCTGAAGTACATTATACTTTCTATATATATATATATATATATATATATATATATATATATATATATATATATATCTACACTATATATAGAAAGTATACTAGTAGGAAATCCACGCGATGCCATAACGACAACAATTTAAGATACTCAAACATTTTATTTATAATAAGTAATCACACCAAAATAAACTTATTAATAATAATATTACATGAAAAAACTCATTTAAAGGCATGATTATAGTCATGAAAATGGAAGATTTTGTAAATGAAATGTGACAACCATTTTGATCCCATAAAGCACAAAACTGAAGCAGCTGCGAGTGTATTTCTTCCGGCAATTGATATCATCCCCGATTTGGTTGCAGCCATAATAGCCAATGAAGCAATTGAAAACACTTGAAGAGAGAACTTGAATATATTTAAACATTTATATACACCATTGCAGCTACTACAATGCACCACATGGCTCCAGTACCTAATAAACAAATCAGTTAGAGACCAAAAAAAAAACCATTGGTTGTTGAAGTTTATGCCAATAAATAAATAAACCTGTCCATGAGTTGTTCTCTAGGAAGGGTGGGTAGAAGAGATCCATTAAATTTGGTACCCCAATTGATTTGACCATTTGCATATTTCTTTAGCCATTTTCTAAATGCCACCACATTAGTATCTGCCTTTGCTGGCACAAAGCAGGCTTTTTGCCAATTTGAAGGACCTACCTCCATCAACTTCTCCTCCTACAAGTTACATAATAATCTTTCAAAAATTCGAATACAACAATTTAAATAAAAATCAGGAATAAATTGTCATTTTAGTCCATGAGATTTAATTAAAATTGCCACTTTAGTTTAAACAGTTTTTTTTTTTTTTGCCATTTTAGTCCAAATAGTTTTGGTTTCACCTATTTTAGTCCCTGACTTTTATCATTTTTTGCCATTTTCATCGACCATCACCTCCCAGCACCCACCCCATCACAACCTTCTATCATCGCCACCACCTGCCTGCACCATCACCACCCACCTACCCACCCCACCACCATCACCACCCACCATTTCCACCAACACCGGCCACTTTTTCGCCACCCATGGCATCAACCCATGGCAAAAAATGACAAAAGTCAGGGACTAAAATAGCAAAAAACAAAACTATTTGGACTAAAATGGCAAGAAAAAAATTATTTGGACTAAAGTGGCAATTTTAGCCAAACCTCAGGGACTAAAATGACAATTTATTCCAAAATCAGGGTTGGGATAGTTATACCTGAACCCGTAAAAGACACATATCCGAATCAACAATCAAATTTATCATAACATGGTTCATCCATCTTGAAAGAAATGGATCAATCCAAAGACTATAGTTTCTTGGGCCAACAACTATTACTCTACTTTTACCCGGACTCACTGGAGTACAAAAAAAGATAAGTAGATGCTTTCGAGGTGGCTTTTGTACTAATTTTCCCTGAAACATTCAAATTAAATGAATAAACCACCGATTATGAAATGAAATTTTGACACAAAAATATGAAACGAAATTTAACTCCAAACGAGTCTTGCTCGTGCTAATCCTATTAAATCTTGTGTCATTTTGGGTTTGTGTGTCAAACACTATTTTTCGGCAGCAGGGTTGTCCCCGAAAATCCGAGGGTCTTTTAAGACCATGTGCGAGTAGAAAAAATAGACCCTTAAGTATAAACTTATATATAAAAAATCAATAAGATAACAATATATATGGCTCCCTAAATGAGCCAAAACTAAACATATTTCGGATCTTAGCACTTAACTTAATTTATATTAACTTAGGGCATGTTTGGCTAAGCTTTTTGAAAACAACTTATTGACTTATTGGTTTTTTGGAAAAGTTAGTATGGAGTGACTTTTTGGAAAAGTCAATTTTCCCCTCACATACAACTTGGTTGCCAAACATCATTATGAAACTTATGACTTTTCAAAAAACTTAGCCAAACATGCCCTTAAAGTATATTACAGATATAATTATATAAAACATTTAAAAAGAACATTTACATAATTAACTAAAAATAGAAAAGAAAGGTCCTAGTAAATACAAAAAGGGAATTAAAACCTATAAAAATGGGATGGTCAAAGGCTCAAAGCTCAAAAATTGGTAGAAAAGGTGTTAAGCAAAAAACCTAAAGAAAAGAGTCGAGAACAAGTCTCAAACTCTGGTGTCTTCTATGGAAGTAGAGGCGTCTAGGCTAGCAGACAATATATTTTTTTGTATTACAACTATAATTCAAAAACTATATGTACACAAAACATATATATAAAAAATAAAATTTTGGGCCCTTTGGGAGGTTAGGCCCAGTGCGGTGGCCCACCTTGCACCAGGCCCAAGACGGCCCTCTTCGGCGGGTATCGGATTGGACTTTCCAACCCCTACATGACCCATTCAAGACCGCAAATTAAAAATTTATGTTTATACCTTTTTGTTATTTGGACTTTCCTTGATTGTAAGACTACCTTTAACCAGACAAGGAGATACAAAGCTCCATTCACGACCTTGATGCTCGGTTGTAGTAAAACCATTTTTGTCTATTTTTTGCATGCTCATATCAATAGGTGCACCCCCTTCTTGATCAAGCTTAACAGTGCAGGAAACTTATGTTAGGCGAGTGATTATCAATACATGAAAAAATGACACGAAATTCCCTAAAGTAGGAACGTTGACCCAAAATATTAACAAAAATCGATACTATAATCTATAAAAAGTACAATATGTCTATAAAACAACCAATCTAATAATTAAATTTGTTAATTGATGGCTCTATCTTAACCTGCGACTAAAGGTCGCAACCAAGATTTAGCTGCTTCATTTTATAGTGTCGGCTAACATGGAGCTGTCACCTTTTATACCGGATCAGATATGCTCATTGTTTTCTTTTCTTTTTTATCGGCTAATATAGAGCCGACCCCTTTACCAGCCGACGCTATACATCTATAAAATTAAGGATATGAGAACTATTTGATTGCTAAATACTTATCTGGGTGGTGGTGAGTAAGTCATTATCCCCTTGTGTGAATATGCAACATGAGAAGGGTCCACAAGATTTTCAACCAAGACTTCATACCTATATCAGTTATCATTCTCTTGATCAACACAACTCATGATTTTTACAAGAAACAAAGTGCTTGCATTGAAGCAATATGTTGGTATACGTTTGTAACTATATAATTCTTACCCGTATGGTATATCTCTGACGAACATGCTGGTTCCGATAAACGAAGGATCATCAAGTTCAGGGACGTATGGTGGTTTCTTCTTGGTGAGGATATCTTTGTATTTTGGATTTGTGTTGGGCCAAAACCAAACAATTCCGTTTTGCATGGTGCTTGGATAAACACCAACACACGCTTTAGGGGAAGAATGAACCTACGCGTATTTTATCGAAAAAATTAGGGGTGTGAATTTCTAATACGACACGAACCTAACACGAAATTCGCAGGTTTAGGTTTTGTATAAACGGGTTCGGGTTAGTTTCAGGTCAAACGTGCAAACCCGTTTAGCTAAATGGGTCAGGTCCGACCGGGTTGACCCGGTTAACGTAGTTATATTATATTATATTTTTTACAATATGTTTTATGTAATAAATCAAATTGAATGTGTATTTTTTTGTCATAATTATAACTTAAAAAGAGAAAATGAAATAAAATTTTAACATTTAAATGTAATTGTATTATATGCATTTGTAATTTCTTCGTAAATTTTAATTTTATTATGGAAAATTTACTTTTTGAGTCCCTGTGTTTTAGTAGTATTAACCCCTTGAGTCCAAAATCAAAATGTTTAACGCCCTGTGTGGGCGATTTAAAATCTGTGTGGGAGATTTTGAGTTCAGTTGTAACTATATGTTTTCATCTGGTAGTGTGTGCTTGTGGTTTGATCAGTTGTGTAAGTTGGATGAACTGCTTTTAAAATAAGTAGATTTGTGAGTGATGATTTGTGAGGGGTGTTTGATCACGGGGAACTTGAATGTGGGTTTGAGGTTTTGGTGATTTGTGACTGTTTACGATGGTGGTGGTGTAGTGGTGGTGAAGGTGCGGTGGTGGAGTGGTGATGGTTAGGTGTAGATATGGACTGGTGACGGTGAGGTGTAAATTATTAATACTAGGAAGGTTCCCCCGTGCTTCGCGACGGGTGCCACTATCGTACTAAACACAATTGAAGCTGACTGAACAACATATCGGTACGATACTGGCACTCATTATAGCAATCGAAAGGCAAAACCCAAAAATAAAATCATTATATGCCCAAAAGGATATCGACGCATATTTTACATAAATTAAAAAGCATAAAAACGAATATCAGTAATATATTCCGAAATGAATATCAGTATTCATTTCATTCAATTCAGATGGTACCGATACCGATACTGACATTGTTAGGTTGGAATTGACGTGGTACCAATACTCGCTATAGTTTATGATAATTAAAAAAAAACTCTATACTACCATCGAAGTTCTTTGCACGGTATCAGTTCAATTCGTCATGGTAAAGAACAGACGGTATAAGTTTGGTTCGTCAAGATACCAGTATGGTATTCATACTCGCTATAGTTTATAATATAAAAAGATATTGAATACCGCTATTAAAGTTTCGCATGGTATTTGTTCGGTTGATCACAGTAAAAAACAAATAACGATCAATTATATTGATCTGTTTGATTTTGAACAAAACTTTTAGCGGAAAGAAGACAAAAATAAACATGTCGCATATGTTCAGAACTTTATAAAGTATTGCACTATATTATTAGAATAATGAAAAAAGTAATGTCAATTTATATATAAAAAACTAAATGTGTGTTAGGTTTGATAACATGTACGTTTGTGCTTTGATTACTTAAGCTTTACCACTCGCAACTCAATTTCGGGAAAAAATATATAAATACAGAGAAAAATTTAGACACGTCGAAACAATATACTCAAAATTATATAAAATATCGTATCTTAATAGTCATAAAAGAAAAAAAATACAAAATCAATTAAATTAAAAATATATTAATAAAATAATTAAATATTAAAAACAAACAATATTAAAAACAAACAATATTAAAATAATTTTAAAACATTATTTATGGTGACTTTATATTAAATATATATATATATATATATATATATATATATATATATTAATAAAATAATTAAATATTAAAAACAAACAATATTAAAATAATTTTAAAACACTATTCATGAAGACTTTCTATTAATATATATAATATAATATAATATTAAAACTTTATGCATTAAAAAGTTCTTCCTTATACTGTTATAAATTAAACAATGAGTAAATTATAAAAAAAAACGTTCTTTATGTTAACACCATATTGCAAAGGGTGTCTTTTGTCTTTAAAAAGTACAAAAAACATACTCAATGTTTACAAACCGATGCATGTTATATCCTTTACCCCTAACTCAGTTAATTTTAATTGTTAGATCTGACCTAGTGGAGCCCGTATGAGGGCAAATTGGTCTTTTTACCCACTTTTTTAAAATAAAATTAAAAATAAAAAAAATAAATCAGATCCCCTCTCTCTCAACTCTCATTCTTTTTCTCTCTCTTAACTATCTCTCTCTAACTTCCTGTTACCACCACCATACTAGCATCACTGCATCACCTACCACCACTCGAAAACCACCCACCACCATAAACATGTAAAATTGTTAAAAATGAAACTGGTATTTTAATTTTCTAGAATCATCCTCCACAACCGGAGATGCATAAACAAAGCAATACTCTATTTCACCTTGGACTTCATCTGGGATTTTTTATAACCTCTTTATGAGTTTATTCATCATAACCCAATTACTGCAAAAGATATAACAACCACATAATTCGTTGTTACAATCAGCAAATAATAAGACCACCCGTAGTGGTAAACAAGAATAATGCCCCCAACATGGGGCATTATACGACACGTGGCATCCTAGTCACACATGGGGCATTATAGCAAAAGAGGCGTAGTGGGGCATTATGCCAATAACCCCCATTCAATCATTTCACAATTTTTTTTTTTAAATTAAAACATAAAAAACTTCATTAAATAAACAGAAAACTAAAAAACAGAAATTAAACAGAAAAAAAAACTAATAATATTACACTACTTGAAAAAAAAAACAGAAAAAAAAACCGAAAATAAACAAACAGAAAAAAAAAAAAAAGAACATGATCTAAACTACAGGGACCAAAGTTGTCAAAACCAAACCTTTTAAAACCCATCTTCTTCTTCACGGTTGTAAATGTTGCAGGTTTTCCGGCAACATTTTCCGGCTAACCACACAGCCATTTCCGGCACAATCTTCTCCTTCCGGCACAAGTTCCAGGTGTCTCCATCTGATTGGTTGTTCAAAACATGTCCAAGCGTTTTAAAAAACACGCCGGACTCAATTTTTTTCAAAAAAAACGCCCGGAAACGCCGGGTGTAGTGGAGGCCGGGGCGTTTTCCGGCGTTTTTTTTGAATTTTTTTTAAAAAAAACGCCCCACTACGGGCAGTCTAATTAAACAAGATTAAGAAAAAAATGTTTATATAGGTCATAATCTTGAGGCTCTTGTTAAAATCTCGCCACCCGACCATCACCACCGCCGGCACCCTGCCCATGCCACGCATCTTCTCCATTCTCAGATCTGTAACACCTCCACCTTAAAACACCTCCGCCACCGCCTCCCTTTTAACACCTCTGCCTTATGCCTCCCTTTAAACAACTCAGATCTGTAACACCTTATGCCTCCCTTTACACACCTCAGGATTCGCACCACCGCCACCCGACCACTTCCACTCACGATCTGTTTCTTCTAGCCGGCCCTAGGGGTGTGCGGGGAGGACCACCGGTCAGGGACCGTGTTTTTCGGGGCACATTTTTTTTTAAAGTCCGATATATATTATGTATATTATATATTATTAAATATAAAAATGACAACCATCTAAAATGTGTATCCGAGTGGTTGTATGTGTTTGTTTGTGGATTCAAGGTATCTAGTTCGATACCCAGTACAAGCATCCTTTTATTTTTTAACTCTTCCCTATTTTGTTATCTCTTTTTTTTTTTTTCCTTAAGAGATTTGAAAACAGAGCTATATGGAACTCATCAACTACACATCATGTAGTGTATAAATTTAGCTTTACATACCTCATCAGCTTATTTGAGTACTTATTAGTTTGTTTATTTATTTAAAATACGCTTTGACGTAAATTTAGTTCGGAAACAAGCCGGGTCGATTGTAGGAGAGCTTCACGAATCATTGGTTGGCTATTAGTTTATTACGATATGTTATTTACTCATTCAAATACTATGATTTTGTCATTTTTGGCAATTGCATTGTTTATTGCTATAACTTTAATCGTTGTTTTAAAAAATTAGTTTACGTCGTATATTTATATATTTCATTAGCACCTGAGGGGCACATTTTTCTGGGCTCGGACAGGGCACCTGAATTCTTATGGCCGGCCAGTTCTACAATTCAAGATCATCAAAAGTTCATCTTTTTCCTCCACAACGATCTCTTCAGTAATCATCTCCTAGGTTTCTTCAACAACAACAAAGGGTGTGTGCTTGATTGTGGATCTTTTTAGCGGGTTGAGTTCTAGGGTTTGTAAAATTGGGGTTTTGGGTTGGAGGGTGGGACCACACCGACGTGGATGTCCCCGACGGCGAGGGTTGGAGGGGCGATGTTGGCCGGTTGTCAGAGGTGGTATGTAGGTGGTGATAGTGGTGGTGGGTGGTGTGTTTATGAGAGAGAGGTGGGAGAGGAAGATCTGAATATGTTAGAAAGAAAGGAGGTTTAAATTTATTTATTTTTTATAAAATTGTTTTATATAAATAAATGCTAAAAGTCTAATTTGCCCTCAAATGAGGTCCACTTGTTGAGATTTAACCACTAAAATAAATTGGGTTTAGGCTAAAGGACGAACTGTGCAAGGGCTTGTAAACATCGAGTATGTTTTTTTGTACTTTTTGAAGACAAATGACACACTTTGCAATCTGATGTAAACATAAATGACGTTTTTTGTAATTTACTCTTAAAGAATTGCACCTTATGTGTAAATTACTAAAATGTCCTTGTAGTTAATAGACTTGGTGGATGGTGTTAAAAATTTGGACTCAAATGGCTAAGAAAAGTGGTTGTAGAGACTCAGTCCGTTAAACATTTTGATTTTGGAATTAAGTTGTTAAAACTCTTAAAACACAGACTCAAAAAGTAATTTCCCTTTTATTATATTAACTTGTAGAAAAAAATTAAAAAAGAAAATAAATTCGGGTTGAACGAGTCGTGTTCGGGTCAACCAACGAATATTCGGGTCGTGTTCGGGTTCATATGTATGACATGATTTTCGGGTTCGGGTCATGTTCAGGTTTGTCTAAAATTTCAGGTTCAGGTAGGGTTGAACCCGCCAACCCACAAACACAACCCGGGTTCATATGTATATTTGGGTCAACCAACGAATATTCGGGTCGTGTTCGGGTTCATATGTATAAAGTTGTTGGAAAAGAAGACAACAAGTGATCTAAATTACCGCAGGACCATCACGAGGAGCTTGAGGAATTAACTTGCAGTCACCGGAGCCACCAAAGCACCAGCCATGGTACACACACTGCAACCTACCCCATTGATCAATCCTTCCTTGAGAAAGTGGAGCCAATCTGTGTGGACAACGATCATCAAACACCTTCCATGCATTCTCATGCATATCCCACCACACCACAACATCAAGACCCAACACCTTCATCCCATAGGGAGCTCTCTTGTCCAAATCACACACAGGCATAAGTGCATACCAGTGAGAAAACCAGTCAAAATTCTCATCTTGATGATCAAGGTTTCCGGTTTCGGTTTCCGCTTCAGGTTGGGTTGAAACAGAAGGAGAAATGGCATTGAAGTTAGTAAGTTTGGATTTTGGAATTCGGGTTAAGTTGGATGTTTTCTTAGTAAATGAAAGATTGCATATGGGTTTGGACAAGTGGGCTCTGATTGATGGTGGAGCAACTACGAATACACTTCTTAGAGCTTCCATGGGGGATGATTCTTCTCATGTGAATTGAATTTGTAGGGATTTGCATAAATGCATATATATAACTATAAATATAAATATAATCATGGGAGTGGTTGCATCTACTTGTGAATCCAATAATATTGGTATGACACTTTAAATATTATATGAGACAGAAAACTCATAGCGGCCGGAGGGTGTGGGGGCGTCACCCAGGCCAGATCAGCATCTATAGCGCCCCTAGGCGCTATACACCCATACCGAGCAAGTGAAGAGGGGGCGTCATAGGAGGGGGATCCATCATGTTAACGAGCTTTTGTGGCGAAGAACGAGGAGGGATTGGTCAAGATAAGGGGCGCTATAGGCATTAGGGGGATTTATCTCACACCCTTCAAGTTAAAGGAGGGGGCTTTAAAGCCCTTGTGTGAGGTGGCGGTGATAAAGCCCCTACCACACTCTCCAGCCTAAATATTGCATTTCATAAAGTTATTACTAATTAAATGTTTCTCACTACTATTTGTTCTATGATTGCTAAATTAAATAATAAAACCCTTGTCTTCAAATTTTGACAATAATAGAGCTTTCAGGGGGATTATTATTATTATTATTATTATTATTATTACTATTATTACTATTATTACTATTACTGTTACTGTATGAAGTGATGGCATGTTTTTTTTTTTTTTTTGAAAAATATGTGAGTTGAGAATATCATTTTGGTTTATGGTGTATCTTGAAAGTTTTTATTTATTTATTTTTTGTGTGTGTTAATGGGCATTCCGCTTGTAGCACCAACTGTATTAGACTAAGCGGTATGGGGGCCGGCTTAGGCCCGGCGTGGCCCGGCGCCGGTCCCCCACACCGCCCCCTGCTTCCGTCCCGGCGTATCCGGCTCCCCACACAGACGAAGTCGAGAGGCCCAATTTCAAAATAATAGCCGATTGTAACGGCTAGATTTAATAATAAAAAAAATTACTTTTTCACTTTAAATATATATCAATTTCATCCATTTTTTATACCATTCTCATCCATTTCTCCCATTCTTATACCATTCTCATCAATTTTTATAAAAAACACTCCCATTTTTTATACAATTATGAATCCATTCAACCCAAACAACCCCAACCCGAACAATCCCAACCCGAACCAACCTAACTTTTTTTCGAGTCCCGCTTACACTCCGACTATGGATCCTTCGTGGGGCTCTCCACAATTTACGTTTTCGGGTTTCCAACAATCACCTAACGCCTTCTCCCAAATGTCCCAAGTTCAACAAATGCAACAATACCAAGCACTCCAACAATTCATGCAACGCAACTCGGTTCAACTTGATCAATTCCAATCGCAACCGCCAACTTCCCAACCGCAACCCTCGGTTCAACTTGACGATGATGATGAAGTCGTCCTCGAATCGCCACCTAAAGAACTCAAGCGCAAAAAAAACACGGGGAAGGGGAAGGCGGTTGACTATGCTCGAGCGGAGATTTTAGGATAATGAGGTTGGATCTCGACTCGGTTCCGGAGGATGAACGAGAGGTGTATCGGAGGATGAAGGAAGAGGTGAAGAAAAAATGGACGTCGTAGGTTTTTTTTTTGGAAATGTTTTTTATTTTTAGGAAATGTAATTTTTTTTATGTTATGAAATGAATTTATTTATGTTGTTTTATGTTGTATTTTTTAATTTTTATAAAATTTTTATTAAGTTAATAAAAAAAACTTAGAAAATTATAAAATATTTAGGTGGGGTAGCCCCATCCTCCACCCCCCTCAAAAGTGAAGGAGGCCCATCCTCCATGGGATGGTGATGTGACGCCTATATGGCGGCCCATCCTCATGGGGATGGAGCTCTCCATACCCTCTAGTCTTATAAGATTCCTGGATTAAATACGCTGGTGTGGCAAGCGGAATGGACCAAAATTGTCGGCGTTTGGTCTTTTTTTAAACGGCAAATGTTATTCATTTAATTATTTCTTTTTGCTCGGGTTTGAACCTGAGACCCCTTGGTCTGACTTGCAGATTTTGCCGAAGATGACTGGAGTTTGATCAGAGTTGTAGAGGTGGCTGGAAAAACGGAGTTAACGGAACTCCATTACGCTAGTGAATTCAAAAAGTACTTGTACTTCCGTTACCGACACCTTGATGGTTTCTGCTTGTTCCTGTTCTCTTCAAAATACAGTTGTCAAACAACCAGAAATAATTTTATTCACAATAACTCCAAAAAAACACAATTTCAATGTTTGCTGAATAGTCACATGACATGGAGTCTTTATTTTGGACATAAAGAATGATTTGTTTGAGTGTCACATGGAGTCTTTATATATATATTTTATTTATATTAAAGTTAATTACACAGATGGAACCTGTGGTTTATAGCCAGTTTTACCTTTGGGTACTAACTTTTTTTAATAGGTTTAGATTTTATGCTTTCAATTTTGTAACACCTTCGGGTACTAACACCAAAATTATTAATAGAATAACTAAAATACCCTTCCATTTTTTTTATTTTATCAATGTAACACATTTGGGTACTAACACCTAATTTTATTTAAGTTTAAATCAATTTTACAAAATCTATTTTTTTATTTTCAGCTTTTTATTATATCTCTTAATTAACATAAAATTTATTTATTTTTTTATAAGTAAATATTTAACTATAATTTTTTAAGAAATGATAAATAATTTAGCACGATAGAAGTTGCTCAAAATCTTAAATAATTAAAAATTCAATAGGTATAATAATAGTTGGTAATGTGCAAATAAATTGTTATTAAGATATTAGGTTAAAACTCCGTGTATTACACGTGTTCAATGTATAAAACTTAGTTTTAATTTTTGTAATTTTAAATATATAGGATTAAATAATATGAAACCAATAATAATAATAATAAAAGACTGTATCTAGGGTTGTAAACGAACCGAACGAACACGAACAAGGCCATGCTCATGTTCGTTCGTTAAGGAAATTAACATGTTCGCGAACTGTTCACGAACACATACCGAACATAAGTTTATGTTCGTGTTCATTCGTTAAGGAAATTTAGTTGTTTACGAACAGTTTGTGAACACTCGTCTCGAACACAAACAAACGCAAACGAACATTTAACTTGAAAATAAAAAAATAAAAAAATAAAAACATCGTTATCCTTAAACATTGGATATAAGTAGTTAAATACCACCATCAAATGATAAATCAAAATACAAAAAGTTTACTAGACCACCAAACGGTGAATCAAGTTTAACTAATTTAGAGATAATTATCCCCAAAAATGTCTTAGAATGTTCAAATTTTAGCTAACTTGGGAAAAAATAGGATTTCAAGTTTTCAATATGTTTTGATAAAAGGTTTATTATTTATTAATTTTTTGATATAATCAAACGAACACGAACGAACATAAAGGAACATATTACCGAACGTAATCGAACGAACGAGACATGTGTTCGTGTTCGTTCGCTAAGCTAACCGAAAGAAAAAAAAATTTGTGTTCGTTCGTTAAGCTAATCGAACGAACATAAACGAACTTCCCTCTGAACGGTTCACGAATTGTTCGCTGAACGATCGGTTCGTTTATAGCCCTATGTATCTCATCGGAACTAAAGTGTTTCCTAAGCACATAGATACACAAATAAAATAGTAACAAACAAATCAGATTAGATTATACATTTCTACGATTTTACTACAAAATATATTAAATTAGTTGTAGTTATTTTTAAATAGTTTTTCTCGATTATGCTACATATGTTGATATAATAATTTAACTAATTTTCAGATATTATATTCGTGTGTTTTCAAGATTGCTATGGATTTTAATAGATACTTATTATATCATTTGTTTCATTATTTATGTAACGCCCGGCTCTTTTGTACTTTCCATTTATAGAAAGTTTTGTTCGTATTTCTATTTTTGGAAACCTTGTATTCTTGTAATCGTTCTTTCTTTGTAATCATTGTAAAACCGAGACTTGGATCATTAATGAAACTCGTATTTTGTTACGAATATGTCATACACACTCTATATATGCTCGTATGTTCGATTTTGTGAATCAATTGATACTTAAACGATATTCTCGGAAACTATGTGCTAAACTTGTAATTAAACTAAACTTTAGCATGAAACGTGTTTTGAACGAAAACGACACTTGATTATGACACTTATACGCTCGAATATACTTTGACTATGATCGCCATGCTTGATTATGCCTTATACTATGCTTTTATGTCCAAACAAGTCCCTAAACTATCAAAAATGCACCTAAAGGTATCAAACATAAACTTCAGGGACTAAAGTGCAACAAAAACGAAACTTACCAAAAGTGAGGCGCCGCGTGACGCCAAGCCTCCTCGCGTCACGCCAAGCCCTTGTTTCGGCAGACTTGTGTTTCTTCAGCTATTATGCACAAAATCCCAAGTTCTAATCTCACCCAATCACCTTTAATCCACCTCTAATCACCTCCAATCACCTCTAATCTCTTCCACTATAAATACACACCTTCTACAACCCATTTTACACTTTCACAACTCATTACACTTCACAAATCCACTCTCAATCTGTTGCAAATCAGAGTTCTTGGACAGATTCATACATCTTAACAAAAGTGAGTGTAACTTGCTTGTTTTCACCCCAAATCACTTGATTCTTTCTTCTATTGCTTTGTTATTTCCTTGGGTTTGATTCCTTGGTTTTTCCCTGGAGAAATCATGTTTGGAATTGCCCTAAAAAGGACCTAAACTTTCTGTTTTGTTTGATGTTATTCAAAAACTTATCATTCTTGTGTCGAACACACCTCAAACTTATGTAACAATGCCTACAACCCTTCCTATGGTTATTTAGGTGTAATAACATGATTGAGACATGTAAAATCAGAGGATAAACCTCAAAAACTTCCTGTTTTATTTAGGGTATTTCACCCACAAGTCATGTTCAAGCTTAGGTCTTGATGTAGAGTGATTATGGAACAACTTAGGTTGTCCAAACATACAATCCTCACATGATTTGATGATTTCTCTTTAGTTAGGTTGTTTACATTATTGTACAAATCCTAGTTCGTGACCCTCCTTGGTTGTTTTTACATCAAGTGAAGTGGTGAACATTCAAGGGGTTCCTAAATGGAAGCTTGTTTCTTCCTACCCCATACATGACATCCATGATAACTCGAGGTGCCTAAATGAAGATCCTAATCTTCTACCTCCTACATGAATTATCGGACTAAATAATATGTAACCTAGATATATACACATATACTCATTCGAACCTTTAATGTTGAACTTGTGTTTATATGTTAAAGTATCTAAGACTTAAAACCTTGATATGATTCTAATGGGTGTACTACCCATGAAATACAATATAGCCCTAGTGGTTACATAGTGTCATATAAGAGTTATAAGTTAAAGATGATTATTTTTATATTGTACTTTATGCTATGTTAAATCCGAATCCATAATCTTCCGTTAAACGCCAAACTCACACACCTATGTTTCCTCGTGTAGAAGGACTAGGTGCTCCAAACTAATCCATCCACCAACTCACTCGCGGGATTTCAAGTAGGAAAGCTTGCAACCACCGTGAGTATACTCGATCCCTTTTTCCCCTTTTTCACTTTGGGATGCAACATGTATAATTATGCAACAACTTTTAAACTAAACATACTCAATCCTTGATCAAGCATGAAACTAATGTGACTTACTTGTTATTCTTGTATGCTATGTGAACGATTTGGAACGTTATATGCTCATTAACTTTGCTCGCCCACCTTAACAATTATAGCGCTATAGGATTAACGCCCCGCCCGCTATTCTATTGGGTATTGTTAAGTTAAACATTACCACCCCGCTAAACTATTGGGATTAGGCTATTTTATGCGTTGTATTCTAGGGTTTGATCATATTGTACGCCAAAATTGCATACTAGTAATCACATATTATGAATCATGTTGGATTTGAGTTTTTATTCTATTATGCTATGTAAACAAACTTGTATACTCGCCATTGCTTTTGCATTGAAACTCTATTTTAATACATGTTGCAAGTTGATTATTGAAGTATGGATGAATGATGAAACAAGTTTAGGGTGGACTAGATACACACCTTTAATCTATTTATCTTTTGATGTTATGTTGAAATTTGAACAATGTTGTTATTTCTATTTCAAATGTTGTATGACAATTTAGCACTTGCAATGAAATTTGAATTTAATTAAATATTGTCACATAGTGTTATGAAGTCTATTGCAATCTATACACACTTCGTCTCATCCCGATGTTTCCGCCATCGGTTGGGGTGTGACAATTTAATTTATATTTTAAATAGTTTTTATATATTCATAATATTAGTTACATATTTATCTAGTATTATTTAGTAATATTATTAATAAATAAAAAATGGAGCGGACGTTTTCTGACTTTTCTAATTTATATTTATAAATAAAAAAATAAATAGATTTTATGTTAATTATGAGATATAATAAAAAGATGAAAATAAAATAATAGATTTTGTAAAACTGATTTAAACTTAAATAAAATTAGGTGTTAGTATCCAAAGGTGTTACAAAATTGAAACCATAAAACCTAAGCCTGTTAAAAAAAAATTAGTACCTAAAGGTGAAACTAGCTATAAATCAAAGGGTCTATCTGTGTAATTAACTCTTTATATTAAAAAAACATGGAGTCTTTCATTTTGGATAAAATGATAATAAAGAATATTAAATAAATTGGACATAAAGTTGGTGAATATTAATTAAATGGGGTTACTAGATGTCATGTTTTATACAAACCTAGGGTAAATTACACTTTTCGTCCTTTATGTTTGTACCGGATTGCAACGGATAGCCTTTAGCTTCAATAATTACAGTCACAATCTTTTATTTGTAAAACCCATTACACTCTACGTCCTTTAGTACTAACCAGATTAAAATTTTCAGTTAAGTTTATTCACTTAAGGGTATGATGATCAATTCATAATTTTATTTAAATATCTAAGGGGAGGGGGGTGGTTACTAGTGATAGGATTCTATCACTCCCACTATCCAATCAAATCATGCCATGTCAGCACCCAACATTCTATCACTAGTGATAGAAATGTAGTGGGGGTGGTATCACTAGTGATGGGATTCCAATGTACAAGTATTAATGCACAATGTACAAGATACTCATTCATCACCCAATATGTAACACCTCGTAAAAATCATACCCAATGGAATAAAGACACGTGGCATGTAAGAGGAACGTGTCAGGAACCCGGGTCAAATTAAAAGATGTATGGTAGGATTTAAAAAGGGCGACATGTTATTAAACACCTCTGAGCGACCAAATTATAAATCCCAAGACCATAAATTATAATAAACATCTGATGTACTAAACCGGTTATTCCTATAATAAATAAATTCAGATTATAAAAGAATTTGGATATTTAAACAATGTTACAACAAAGTTCATACAAAATTCTTGATTAAGAAGGATTCAAATTTGAAACGCATGGCAAGACTCTTGCACAAGATCCAAAATGTGTAAGTGCATGCAAAGCATGCAAAGTCTGAGCACTTGGTCCCTCTACTGAAAAGGAAGGCATGAGATTCGGAATTTCAAAGTTGCATGGTCAAAACTTCAAAATTTACAATTTTTTAGCTTCTGATGAAGGCTTACGGACCGCAAGGATAGACCCTTACGGTCCGTAAGATAGCAGCGCTGGGCGATGGTTTCTGAAGGTCGGTTACGGACCGTAAAGCCTAAGGCTTACGGTCCGTAAGGCGCGTATCTGGGCAGAATTTTGGACAGATGCCTGTTAAACAAGTTACACCGCCTTATAAGAGTGGTATTCGAAAATCAGGGGCCCTATAACTGGTTTTTAGCATCATAGGGACGCCTGGGAACATCTTACAACCTTTGTAGACTGATTTGGAGTGATCTTGATGCATCAAAGTTGCTATATAAGGAGAACAAGTTGCAACATTTTTGTCACTCATTGCAACTCACTTCAAGGACTTCTCTGGAGCTCCTCTGATCAGCAACAAGTTTCCTTAGGCTACCTAATAGTGCTCAGGACCTTTGTAAGTGTCCTTAATCCTTTTTAATTCAGTTTAGCTTAGCTAATTAGCTAAAAGTCAAACTGTTGTATTTAAAGTTTGACTTCGAGATTAATCAATAATGGTTCAGTCAAATCTCGAATTAAAAGTACCTATAAGTAGGTAATTATGTGGGTAATAAACCCTTAAAAGGGTACTCTCTGATTCCCACCATAACTAGGTCAATTGTCGGGTCAAACTAAATCATAAAAAGTCAACAGAATGCCTAATTTCAAATAAATGCATAATTAGCAATGTAGAAGCTATGCAACCTGTTTTATCATTAATATAACTTGGTAATTAATGTAAGAACATGTCTAAACATGTTCAACCCGACAATTTTCAGTTTAGGCTCGGTTCGGAACCGAAAGTCGCATAATTTGACTTTTGCTTTGACTTTCGATTCTGACCCATTGTAGCATGTTTTAGAAATGCCTTAGAGCCCTATTAGGACCAGGTTTCATGTTAGTATAACCCTCTGTGATTATACACCCTGGTTCAATAGTTATCCGATTCACATGCATGTTTCCGTTAATTGCTTATATGTTGACTATTATGCCCATATGACCTTAAAACGTGATTTTTGAAAATGTAAAAGAGTAGATACCTTGGTTACTGGTCTAAAATCTTGTACCTAAAATTTGACATCAGTTTGAGGTCTAGATTAAGAGTTATGCTCATTAGCGTAATTAGAAAGCTTTTTAGTAATTAAGCGGTGTAATTAGCGTATAGCCTATCTAAACCCGATTTTTGATACCAAACCTTTACCCACTGATATAAAATAATATTTTGGGATTTTTGGAGATTTTTATTTATTTTTAGACTAAGCATAACATAGAGTTCTAAGCATAATCCGGTTAATTGTCGGTTTTGCCATTTTAAGCTATAAAATGAGTTTTACAAATCCGTTTGATCACAAACCTTTTGCTACTGATTCTAAATGATTAATAAAGTATTTTAAGCCTTCTGGAATAGTAAAAATATCAGCTTTCTATATAGAACCCGGAAAATGGCTCCAAATCGCCTTTTAAGCATATTTAACGCATAGTAAATATACAAAATTATTTTGAACATATAAGGTTGATACCTACTGATATTTTAAGTATATTTTTATACTTTAACAGTAAGCGAAAGATTTAAACCCAGGTTTCCAGTTTTGACCGTTTAGGCTTAAGTGAAATTACCAAAATGCCCTTTCGGTGCATAGTATGGTTAGAAATGATAAATTTCACATATAGGTAATACCCTACTGATATAACTTAGTAAATTAAGTGTCTTTACTGATTACATCAGACCCGAAACTCAGATTTATATTTAAACTCTTTTATAACCTTTAAAATGACCAAAATACCCCTACGGGGCGTAATTTGAGTTTAAATTCATTTGGGGCATAATAGAAGATATCTTACTGATGTCACAACATATTTAAGGCATATTAACTTAGTAAACTTGTATATGACTCATATGGTTACCCGTTACGCACTTATCGCGTTCGGATCGACTTATGTAACTAGTTGCATAATTTAGCCGAAACGGGTCAAACCATATAGTTTTTGTCTCAAAATCCAGAATGTGTTTAAGTTACCCATATTAAACAAGCATACAAGCTTGTCGGGTCAAAACCACATTCTAAACCGGTCTTCGCCTTATCATGCGTTTGGACCGTGTAAATACTTTTAACTTATTTTCCTATACGGGCTTGGGATACGGTATTATTACAATACCGCTTGGTCGGGTATGTAGTCATTTAAATCGGATTGTGATTAATGTATTTACATAACTCGTTTTTATTCTGTATTATTTGGTGTATGGCCTTTGGGGGTTAAATGACCATGTCCCGGATATCCTTGGCATCATTCAAAGAAATGGCCACGACCTAAGCACGGGGTGTAGGTGTACACCTGACAGATGCATATGTAAAACTGGTAGCCCACTTAAAGGAAATAACCTTGTGGGTATTATACCTGTGGCGTGTCAGTTAATCTAAACCGGCCCTACAAACCGGCCCTGATGGACGACAAATAAGTAAAACTGTATACAAGATTATTTTTAAATAATTGTCCCAAGTTATAAAATATTTTTGCCTAAGTGCATTCAAATCAATTTTCAAACTCTTTTTAAAATGAGTCAGTTAAGTTGTATTTACCAGTGTAAACTGACGTATTTTCCAAAAAGGTTAAGTGCAGGTACTATACGTAATAGGCTGGCTACTCCAGGCATCAATAATCAAGTTTCGCAAGCTCTAGATGTCAAAGTCTGCTGAACAGTTTCCCTTTTTATTTGATCCGCCTGTGGATCTGTTTCAACTGTTTTGTGATACTTAATATTACAATTTTATTCGGTTGAAATAAATCTATCTTTTGCTTCCGCTGTGCATTTATATATTGTGTTGTTTGACCATGATGATATCAACTACGTCACGATACTCCCCACCGGGCCCACCGGTAATACGTGGAAATATCGGGGTGTGACAGGTTGGTATCAGAGCCAACACTGAGTGAATTAAACACTAGCCTTTTGTGTTTAATCTCAGTTACACAAATGCACATTCCTCAAATTTTCGAGTCTAGACAAAGAACATAGGAAAAATCATGATTTTGTTTTATTTTTGCCTTTTATATATTTTCTTGTTGTTATCTTTGCTTATGTTAACAGGTTTTAAACATGCCGCCAAGATTCTTTAGAGGAAAAGGAAAGGGACCGGTAGCAGGCCACGACCATGAGGTCGGGCCGTCTCAAAGACGAACCTCACCCGTCAACATGCGTTCAAGTCCCCAGGGGGACTGGAGGACACATCTGCAGCCAGCGAGGCGGTCAGTCTCGTTAAGCTCGTCACCATCTTACCTTCACTCTTTTGGACCCCATTCAGAAAATGAGCCTGAAAACCCACAGCCTTCATTTATCCCTTTTCAGAGGTCCAACTCTCGTCACTCCTTTGATAACCCATCACATATCTTCCGAAGCCGGTTCAACCCGGCAAATTACCTCGAAGAACCAGTGGGTGTTAACCCATTGGGACCTGAAGATCACTTTTCTGAAGGTCACGCCATGGATATGGATGAGGACACTGACCCTATCGAACCACCGACCGGTACCCCCACACATCCCATAGAAATTTCTAATGGGTCATCTTTTCATGGATCACCCTATCGTGGTCCTGACAGTTACCAAGCAAGGTTCAACCAGTATGAATGGTATTTTACACCCTCTTACCATTCATCGCCTTATCAGCAGCAACAGCAGCAGCAGCGGGATCCTTCTAAAGATTCGCGCTTTGTGGCCGTTACCCCGCCACCACCACCACCTCAACAACAGCCTCCTGAGCCACCGAGGTGAAGGAGATCGAACGCACGAATGTTCGTGCGGGAAGGAGTGCGTATCAGCACCCCTCAACCATCGAGTGGCAGCCACTACCCGCCACTCCAAGAAGACCAGCAGATGGGGGGACCTTCAAACCCCATCCCGGAAATGAACCCTGCACCTGTCATGCAACCACCGTTGGGCTTTGACAACCCAATTCCCACGTACGCTGGCTCTGTAGCATATAACCCCTTTGAGCAGCCGGCTCACACCAGCTTCAATTATGCTGAGGTTGACCCATATCTGGCAGCCTGGAACTACAATGCTCTCAACCCCGAGGGGCCTTACGGAGCTCCCTAGGGAGTTGGATACCCAGCTTATGGATACCAACAGCAGCCGCCTCTTCGACCTCCACATCAGCCGCAGCCGCAGATACCACAATTTTCCCCGCCAGAACGTGAGGAAATACTCCAAAGATTGACCCAAGTGGAAAGGGTAGTCCGTGAGGACCAAAGAAACAACCGGGGATTCTTTAAAGGATTGGCGAGTTTAATAAAAGGAAAGAGCAAGAAGGACCATTGAATCCTTTAAATTGTTGGTCGTATTTCCTTATTTTCAATCCAGCCCCTGCGTGGGCATGCCTTTTTGTTTAACCCCTGCGAGGGTGTGTCTTTTTGTATTCTGCCCCTGCGTGGGCATGTTTTTCTATTAAGCCCATGCGTGGGCATGTTATTTTAGTAGAAGTCCCGTTTAGGGCAAAATTGTACTTGTTAAATTTTATGGAATGGTTAATTTTAATTTTCATTTTTATAATTATGTGCATAAACATAGATTGTGAAATAAATAAAATAACATTCCCACTAAAAGATCTACCATTAAGATAAAATGGCAAAATCTAAAAAGGACAGACCTAGTCATATGTCACCTAAAGACAGGGCCAAGATGGCAGTTCCTCAATTAGATTCAGATCCTCATTAACCTCTCAATTTAGGGTTGTTTTGTGTTAAATATTAAAAAGAATCTTAAAGGTAAAACCTAGCCTAAATGTCGTTGCAGACATGGCCAAGATGGTAAAACCTATCCAAAAGATTCAAAACCTTAACTTCTGAAAGCATATTAACATGCTTGACAAATGGGATTCGATAAAATCACCTAAGTCATTCTTAAATTGGGTTATTCTAAATTCCCTTATTTATATAATCATCCCTTAAGGATGAAGTGCCCACGGGCTATAATTAACGTCCTCTGAGACTAAAGATAGTGGTAGCCTACAACTCCCTTTCAAGAAAAGGGTAGCGAACTTTGATTCAAACCTTAATACCTCGATTCTGTAAAATCCTGGTTTATAAACTAAACTTGTCTACGTGACTAGGCCTTTTGTGTCATTATTAACTTATAATTTAGGATTATGATAAAGATCCTGAATAATTATATATTTAACAAATTAACTAAAATGGCTATTAAAGACCACGGTTAATAAATCATCAAGAACGATAGTACTGTATAGGCTTCTAAATAAACCTTGTCATTAATTTTCTTTTATGTAGCAATTAAAGCTACATGACTAGGTCAGAAGAGGTAAACAGTCATCCGGTGGAAAACCATGAAAATACTAAGATACATGTGACCGGTGCGGTGTTGCAAGCATTAGTAGATAATGTTGTTACAAAAGCTATAGAGCGGCAGTATAATGAATCTAGCGGGACTCGAAGTAGGACCCTATCCACACCACACTCCAAGCTTAAGACTCATTCGGAGGCTCATAGCAAGCCACCCTCTAAGAAAGATGAGCCAAAGAAAGATGATGATCAACAGTCATCTAATCAAAACAGTGTTCCATCTAAAAGGATAGTGTTTGATGATAAACCACGTACCAAGTCCTGTACCTATAAGTACTTTGTTTCCTGCAAACCCTGGGATTTCACTGGGGAGAAAGGGGCAATTGATTGTATGACCTGGTTGGATGAGATGGACACTGTAGTTGACATCAGCGGTTGTGCTGAAAGGGATGTAGTGAAGTATGTATCCCAGTCATTCAAGGGAGAGGCACTGGCATGGTGGAAGTCTCTCATTCAAGCTGCTGGAAAGATCCCGCTCTACAATTTGTCATGGGATCAGTTCGTTGCTCTCATTAAGGAGAATTATTGCCCGCAGCATGAGGTTGAAAGAATTGAATCAGATTTCTTATCGTTGGTGATGAAGAATTTAGATTGTCAAGCTTACCTCACCAGTTTCAATACCCTGTCTAGGCTGGTAACCCCGGAACCCAAAAGGATTGCTCGCTTCATTGGGGGTTTAGCCCCAGAAATCAAAGCCAGTGTTAAGGCGTCCAGACCTGCTACTTTCAGATCAGCAGCTGATCTATCTCTATCTCTGTCTCTTACCTTGGACGCAGTCAGGCTAAGATCACTGAGAAATTCGGAAGACGGCAAGAGAAAGCGTGAGGATGATAACTCACGAAGATCTGAAAAGAAGCATAAAGATAGCACTGACTTCAGGAAGAAGTCTGGATCCAACAAGGGTAGCCAACAAGCTGAGGAAAAGCCAAAGTGCAAAACTTTCCAAAAACGCCACTTTGGAAAATGCAGACTTGAGTCCAAGTGTCAGTCAGGACCAGCTGCATGTGGGTTATGCAAGTCTAAAGAGCACAAGACTGTTGATTGCAGGAAGATTAAAGATGCCACATGCTACAACTGCAATGAGAAGGGGCACATTAAAACCAATTGCCCTAAATACGCCAAGAAGCCTGAAGAGGTCAAGAAGACCAATGCAAGGGTCTTCCGAATGGATGCAAAGGAAGCTGTTCAGGACGACAATGTGATCACAGGTACCTTCCTCATAAATGATGTCTATGCAAGGGTATTATTTGATTCAGGAGCTGATAAGTCATTTGTAGATAATAAGTTTTGTAAATTACTGAATTTACCTGTTAAAACCCTAAGTGTGAAATATGAGGTGGAATTAGCTGATGGTACCTTAGAGACCGCGTCAACCGTGTCAGATGGATGTTTTATATCCATTAGGAACCATTCTTTTCCATTGTCCCTACTTCCTTTGAAGTTAGCCGGTTTTGACATAGTTATAGGCATGGATTGGTTATCACGTAACCAAGCCCAGATAGTGTGCAATAAGAAGCAAGTGGTGATCAAGACTCTGTCTGGTGAGCCAATTACCATTCAGGGAGATACCTAGTATGGACCGCCTGAGCAAGTGTCTATACTTAAGGCATTTAGATGTTTGAAGAAGGGTTGTGTCATTTATATGGCACAGGTAACTATCGATGAGCAGAAACCCAAGATTGAAGATATTCCAGTCATTTCTGAGTACCCTGAAGTTTTTCCTGAAGAACTACCGGGTTTACCCCCAGATAGTCAAGTAGAATTCAGAATGACATCATCCCAGGAGCAGCACCTGTTGCGAGAGCACCATATAGGTTGGCACCAACCGAGATGAAGGAATTAAGGACACAACTAGATGAATTGCTAGCCAAAGGTTTCATTAGACCTAGCTCCTCTCCATGGGGAGCACCAATCCTGTTTGTGAAAAAGAAGGATGGGTCGATGCGTCTATGCATCGATTATCGCGAGCTCAATAAGGTTACTATCAAGAATAGATATCCATTGCCCAGGATCGACGATCTGTTCGATCAATTGCAAGGGGCAAGTTACTTTTCTAAGATCGATTTGAGGTCAGGCTATCATCAACTGAAGGTTAAAGATGAAGATGTACACAAGACTGCATTTAGGACTCGTTATGGTCATTACGAGTTCCTAGTGATGCCTTTTGGGCTCACTAATGCACCTGCCGCATTAATGGATCTCATGAATCGCGTCTGCAAGCCTTACTTGGATAAATTCGTCATCGTTTTCATCGATGACATACTCATTTACTCAAAGAGCCAAGCTGACCACGAGAAGCATCTTCGATGCATTCTGAAACTGCTTCATCAAGAAAAGCTCTATGCCAAGTTTTCGAAGTGTGAATTCTGGCTTCGTGAAGTCCAATTCCTTGGACATGTTGTTAGTGAGCGTGGTATCCAAGTAGATCCCGCCAAAGTTGAAGCTGTCATGAATTGGCAAGAGCCAAAGACGCCTACAGAGATTCGTAGCTTTCTAGGTTTAGCAGGATACTATAGACGATTTATCGAAAACTTCTCAAGGATTGCTGCGCCCCTAACTTCGTTGACGCGTAAGAATATTAAGTTTGATTGGGGCCCTAAGCAACAGGAATCCTTTGACATTCTTAAGCAAAAGTTGAGCAATGCACCAGTGTTAACATTGCCTGATGGAATAGAAGAATTCGTGGTATATTGTGATGCATCGCACACAGGTATGGGATGTGTGCTTATGCAGAAAGGCAAAGTTATTGCCTATGCTTCACGGCAATTAAAAGTGCATGAGAAGAATTACACCACCCATGACTTGGAGTTGGGTGCTGTTGTATTTGCACTGAAACTGTGGAGGCATTACTTGTATGGAACCAAGTGTGTGATCTTTTCAGATCACAAAAGTCTTCAACATCTGTTCAACCAGAAGGATTTGAACATGAGGAAGCGACGTTGGATGGAAACCTTGAATGATTATGACTGTGAGATCAGATACCATCCAGGCAAGGCAAATGTGGTTGCCGATGCCTTAAGCAGGAAGGAAAGAATGAAGCCTATAAGAATCAATGCCAAGAGCATTGAGATAAAGAATAGTTTGAACGAAAGATTGTTAGCTGCACAGAAGGAAGCTGTGTTGGAAGCTAACTATCCTGATGAAAAGCTAGGAGTAACTGAAGAGCAGTTATCCTATGGCAAGGACGGAATCCTAAGGTTAAATGGACGAATATGGGTTCCAGTTTATGGAGGACTTCGGGATGTTATCCTCCAGGAAGCCCACAGTTCTAAATATTCTGTTCACCCTGGAGTTGATAATATGTACCAGGATTTGAAGGCAAACTATTGGTGGATAGGCTTGAAGAAGTCTATAGCCGCCTATGTAGCTAAATGCTTGACGTGTGCGCAAGTCAAAGCTGAGCACCAAAAGCCGTCAGGATTGCTATAACAGCCTGAACTTCCCACGTGGAAGTGGGAAATGGTGACAATGGATTTCATTACCAAGTTTCCAAAGACAAAGAAAGGAAATGATACTATATGGGTAATAATAGATAGACTGACTAAGTCGGCACATTTCCTACCCATTAAGGAGACTTATAGCTCCGATATGTTAGCCCAATTGTACGTAGATAAGACTGTATCTCTGCATGGTGTACCGGTGTCAATAATCTCAGACAGAGATACCCGATACATATCTCATTTTTGGAAAAGTTTCCAACAATCTTTGGGCACGCGCTTAAATTTTAGTACAGCTTACCATCCTCAGACGGATGGGCAAAGTGAGCGTACAATCCAAACTTTGGAAGACATGCTTCGTGCATGTGTGATTGATTTAGGTGGTAGTTGGGATAGCCACCTGCCATTGATCGAGTTCTCCTATAACAATAGCTACCATACAAGCATTAAGGCTGCGCCTTTTGAGGCATTATATGGTAGGAAATGCAGAACGCCTATTTGTTGGGCAGAAGTAGGGGAAACTCAATTATCAGGACCTGACATAGTCTTTGAAACGATGGACAAGATTGTCTAGATTCGCGACCGCCTGAAAGCTGCCAGGGATAAGCAGAAAAGTTATGCTAATAAAAGGCAGAAACCTCTAAAGTTTGAGGTTGGTGATAAGGTTCTGCTAAAAGTATCACCCTGGAAGGGAGTGATGCGGTTTGGTAAGAAGGGTAAGTTAAGCCCGAGGTATATAGGACCATTCGAAATTATCGAATGTGTTGGGTCAGTAGCTTATAAGTTGAACTTGCCTGAACAGCTCAGTGGTATTCACAATGTATTTCACATCTGCAATCTGAAGAAATGTCTAGCTGATGAATCACTAGTCATACCACATATGGATGTGCATATAGATGAAAGCTTGAAATTTGTGGAAAAACCTTTGTCGATCGAGGATCGACAGGTTAAGAAGCTTCGAAGGAAGCATGTGCCAATTGTGAAAGTTAAATGGGATGCCCGTAGAGGTCCCGAGTATACATGGGAGGTAGAGTCCACCATGAAAGAAAAATACCCTCATTTGTTTCAGTAAATCTCGAGGTCGAGATTTCTTTTAAGGGGGTGAGGATGTAACACCTCGTAAAAATCATACCCAATGGAATAAAGACACGTGGCATGTAAGAGGAACGTGTCAGGAACCCGGGTCAAATTAAAAGATGTATGGTAGGATTTAAAAAGGGCGACATGTTATTAAACACCTCTGAGCGACCAAATTATAAATCCCAAGACCATAAATTATAATAAACATCTGATGTACTAAACCGGTTATTCCTATAATAAATAAATTCAGATTATAAAAGAATTTGGATATTTAAACAATGTTACAACAAAGTTCATACAAAATTCTTGATTAAGAAGGATTCAAATTTGAAACGTATGGCAAGACTCTTCCACAAGATCCAAAATGTGTAAGTGCATGCAAAGCATGCAAAGTCTGAGCACTTGGTCCCTCTACTGAAAAGGAAGGCATGAGATTCGGAATTTCAAAGTTGCATGGTCAAAACTTCAAAATTTACAAATTTTTGGCTTCTGATGAAGGCTTACGGACCGCAAGGATAGACCCTTACGGTCCGTAAGATAGCAGCGCTGGGCGATGGTTTCTGAAGGTCGGTTACGGACCGTAAAGCCTAAGGCTTACGGTCCGTAAGGCGCGTATCTGGGCAGAATTTTGGACAGATGCCTGTTAAACAAGTTACACCGCCTTATAAGAGTGGTATTCGAAAATCAGGGGCCCTATAACTGGTTTTTAGCATCATAGGGACACCTGGGAACATCTTACAACCTTTGTAGACTGATTTGGAGTGATCTTGATGCATCAAAGTTGCTATATAAGGAGAACAAGTTGCAACATTTTTGTCACTCATTGCAACTCACTTCAAGGACTTCTCTGGAGCTCCTCTGATCAGCAACAAGTTTCCTTAGGCTACCTAATAGTGCTCAGGACCTTTGTAAGTGTCCTTAATCCTTTTTAATTCAGTTTAGCTTAGCTAATTAGCTAAAAGTCAAACCGTCGTAATTAAAGTTTGACTTCGAGATTAATCAATAATGGTTCAGTCAAATATCGAATTAAAAGTACCTATAAGTAGGTAATTATGTGGGTAATAAACCCTTAAAAGGGTACTCTCTGATTCCCACCATAACTAGGTCAATTGTCGGGTCAAACTAAATCATAAAAAGTCAACAGAATGCCTAATTTCGAATAAATGCTTAATTAGCAATGTAGAAGCTATGAAACCTGTTTTATCATTAATATAACTTGGTAATTAATGTAAGAACATGTCTAAACATGTTCAACCCGACAATTTTCAGTTTAGGCTCGGTTCGGAACCGAAAGTCGCATAATTTGACTTTTGCTTTGACTTTCGATTCTGACCCATTGTAGCATGTTTTAGAAATGCCTTAGAGCCCTATTTGGACCAGGTTTCATGTTAGTATAACCCTCTGTGATTATACACCCTGGTTCAATAGTTATCCGATTCACATGCATGTTTCCGTTAATTGCTTATATGTTGACTATTATGCCCATATGACCTTAAAACATGATTTTCGAAAATGTAAAAGAGTAGATACCTTGGTTACTGGTCTAAAAGCTTGTACCTAAAATTTGACATCAGTTTGAGGTCTAGATTAAGAGTTATGCTCATTAGCGTAATTAGAAAGCTTTTTGTAATTAAGCGGTGTAATTAGCGTATAGCCTATCTAAACCCGATCTTTGATACCAAACCTTTACCCACTGATATAAAATAATATTTTGGGATTTTTGGAGATTTTTATTTATTTTTAGACTAAGCATAACATAGAGTTCTAAGCTTGATCCGGTAAATTGTCGGTTTTGCCCTTTTAAGCTATAAAATGAGTTTTACAAATCCGTTTGATCCCAAACCTTTTGCTACTGATTCTAAATGATTAATAAAGTATTTTAAGCCTTCTGGAATAGTAAAAATATCAGCTTTCTATATAGAACCCGGAAAATGGCTCCAAATCGCCTTTTAAGCATATTTAACGCATAGTAAGTATACAAAATTATTTTGAACATATAAGGTTGATACCTACTGATATTTTAAGTATATTTTTATACTTTAACAGTAAGCGAAAGATTTAAACCCAGGTTTCCAGTTTTGACCGTTTAGGCTTAAGTGAAATTACCAAAATGCCCTTTCGGTGCATAGTATGGTTAGAAATGATAAATTTCACATATAGGTAATACCCTACTGATATAACTTAGTAAATTAAGTGTCTTTACTGATTACATCAGACCCGAAACTCTGATTTATATTTAAACTCTTTTATAACCTTTAAAATGACCAAAATACCCCTACGGGGCGTAATTTGAGTTTAAATTCATTTGGGGCATAATAGAAGATATCTTACTGATGTCACAACATATTTAAGGCATATTAACTTAGGAAACTTGTATATGACTCATATGGTTACCCGTTACGCACTTATCGCGTTCGGATCGGCTTATGTAACAAGTTGCATAATTTAGCCGAAACGGGTCAAACCATATAGTTTTTGTCTCAAAATCCAGAATGTGTTTAAGTTACCCATATTAAACAAGCATACAAGCTTGTCGGGTCAAAACCACATTCTAAACCGGTCTTCGCCTTATCATGCGTTTGGACCGTGTCTTCCTTTTTAAAACTAACCGGTCTAAGCCTAAGCTTACTTAAAGACCCGTTAGGATTCTAATAGGTTATTAAAAACCTTCGTTCCAGATTTAGGAGCCCAGTAAAAGCTATCTGTACTTGCTGAATTGATATACGGCTGGGATTGAATTTATATTTAGCTCAGGTAAATACTCTTAACTTATTTTCCTATACGGGCTTGGGATACGGTATTATAACAATACCGCTTGGTCGGGTATGTAGTCATTTAAATCGGATTATGATTAATGTATTTACATAACTCGTTTTTATTCTGTATTATTTGGTGTATGGCCTTTGGGGGTTAAATGACCATGTCCCGGATATCCTTGGCATCATTCAAAGAAATGGCCACGGCCTAAGAACGGGGTGTAGGCGTACACCTGACAGATGCATATGTAAAACTGGTAGCCCACTTAAGGGAAATAACCTTGTGGGTATTATACCTGTGGCGTGTCAGTTAATCTAGACCGGCCCTACAAACCGGCTCTGATGGACGACAAATAAGTAAAACTGTATACAAGATTATTTTTAAATAATTGTCCCAAGTTATAAAATATTTTTGCCTAAGTGCATTCAAATCAATTTTCAAACTCTTTTTAAAATGAGTCAGTTAAGTTGTATTTACCAGTGTAAACTGACGTATTTTCCAAAAAGGCTAAGTGCAGGTACTATACGTAATAGGGTGGCTACTCCAGGCATCAATAATCAAGTTTCGCAAGCTCTAGATGTCAAAGTCTGCTGAACAGTTTCCCTTTTTATTTGATCCGCCTGTGGATCTGTTTCAACTGTTTTGTGATACTTAATATTACAATTTTATTCGGTTGAAATAAATCTATCTTTTGCTTCCGCTGTGCATTTATATATTGTGTTGTTTGACCATGATGATATCAACTACGTCACGATACTCCCCACCGGGCCCACCGGTAATACGTGGAAATATCGGGGTGTGACACAATATCTTCAACGCGTTATATATATAACGAGTTATACTCTATCACTCGTTATGGAAGTGGAGGCGGCGGTGTTCCACGCGTGATACTATTGTATCACGGTAAATAACGTATCCACCCCGTGTGGCCTAATAAATAAAACAAAAAAGATGCATCTTCCCCAATTTTGTCCCTGTTGAATCACACAACTTTGTCATCCATATTCAGGTATTTCTCTAATTTCCACCATTAATGGCGTCAATCATCATCATCTACTTCACATTCATCATCATCTTCTCTCTAATTTCAGGCAACTTATCTCAAAGTAAGCATAGTATTTCTCTACATTCACCTCATTTCTGTAAAATTCTTCATGATTTCTTCTCATTTCAAGCTGTTATACTACCAGATCCGTACGCAACGGAGCTTCCGCCGGAGGACTCATTTGACTACATCATCGTCGGCGGCGATACTATGCGACGGTGAGAAACGGCGGAGAAGTTATTATCTCCGCCGGTGCGATTGGAAGTCCACATTTGCTGTTGTTGAGTGGAATCGGTCAACGGTCGTACCTTTCGGATTGGGGGATTCCGGTGGTGGTACATTCTCCGTTTGTAGGGCATTTTTTGTATGATAATCCGCGTAACGGAATATCGTTTCTATCACCGATGTTACTGCATCATTCTCTCATACAGGTGGTTGGGATAACTGATTCCGGTGTTTATCTGGAAGAGTCGTCTAGCCTGCGGCGTTATCATTCGCCTGTTCACAGGAGTCAACTGTTTTAGTGGATCTGCATTTGTGTGAAGAAAATGCAACTGATTGCTCTTTTCTCGAATATGTTTAAGCAGACTAGCCCCATCTCAAATCTGTTTTAGCAGATCTGCAACTAGCAGGAAAGAGATGGCGGTGGCTGGTGACAATGGTGTGGTGGTCAAAGTGGTTAGTTTGTGATGGTACTGGTGGGTTTTTGCAGTGGTGTTGGTATGGTCCTGGTAGGCCATGGCAATAGTGTTGGGATAAGAGGGATAGATGGTGGGGTGGTGGTGTTGACAGTTGTGTGGTGGTGGTGGGTGTTATAAATGAGGGAATGGTTTTTTATAATATATTTTTTAATGCGTAAAATGACTAAATTGTCCTCATGTGCAAGGCACATGTCATACTTAACTGAAAATTTTAACTTAGTTAGGGGCAAAGGACGTAGAGTGTAATGAGTTTTGTAAATAAAGGATTGTGACTATAATTATTGAAGTTAAAGGTTATCCGTTGCAATCCGATATAAACATAAAGGACGAAAATTGTAATTTACCCTAAATACTAAACACGTTCATTGGGCTCACGGGCGAAGGTTTGTTGGTGCCCGGGGGTGCACCCGCCCACCCCAATATTTCGGTTAAAAGTGTATAGGTTCCGATTTTTCGTCCGAAAATTTTAAAAATTATATAGGATCGCCTCCCTCCAATTATTTTTCCTAAATATTTATACAATATATAAATTAAAATAGAGTTTGTTACCACTTTGTATATAAGTGATAGGTAGTTTTGTAAATATATTTTAGAGTTAAATGCTTGGTTGGTCCCTGTGGTTTTCAAAAATTTCACACTTGGTCCTAGTGGTTTACTAATTACACTCGTGGTCCCAAAACTTGTCAAAAGTGCACTCTCTTGGTCCCCAGCCCTAACTTCAGTTAACTTTCTCTGTTAAGTCCATGTTAAATGACCTGAATACCCTTGATTATTAATCCCTACCATCTCACCCACCCCTGATTCCCTCTGCTCTTCTTCGATGACAGCCACACACCCATCTTCAGGTCTCTCTCTTCTCAAACAAGAAGCACAGCCGCCACCATCTCACCTCC
Source organism: Helianthus tuberosus (assembly GCA_030545235.1). NCBI lineage: Eukaryota > Viridiplantae > Streptophyta > Magnoliopsida > Asterales > Asteraceae > Helianthus > Helianthus tuberosus. The sequence continues at coordinate 127,870,905 of CM060416.1, forward strand.
ACCACCATCTCACCCACCACCACCATCTCACCTTCGCCACTTCTCACCTCCATCCCCACATTGTCAGACTCTGCACCGGAAAAACGCACAAACACACACACACTGCGTGACTGGAGGCTGACAATGGCGGTACCTAACAAACTGTTCGCACTAACTTGATTTCTGCTTCTCATGCTGCCGCTTGCGACGGTTGTCGCCGTCGCCGCCGTGCACAAAAATGACGCCTCAAAGCCTAGGTATCGGTTTTTCTGTTTATGAATAGTCAGCGTTTCTTTGTTTTTGTTGAATTTACGGTTCGGAATTGCTACTTTTTGGTCGATTTATGTGAGTTTTTATGAAAAATGTTGCAAATGAACGCGTATATAGTGAAATGTGACGTTTCTGAGCTAATTTCAGCTCGATTTTGTGATTTCGCAACGTATGTTTTCGATTTTTATGAGAAATGTTGCAAAACGAACGCATAACTGGTGAAATTTGACGTTTCTGAGCTGGATTTAGATCGAAGTTGCAGATTGTTGCTTTTTGTTAGATCTTAATTGCTAATTTCAGCTCGATTTTGTGTATTTGCGTATATTTTCTGTATTTATGAAAAATGTTACAAAAATGAGCTCAAATCTGGTGAAATTGGACATTTCAGAGCTGAGATGGTGGTGGTGGGTGAGATGGTGGCGGCTGTGCTTCTGTTTTTGATGGTGGTAGTGGGGATTGATGGTGGTGGTGGTGGATGAGGGCAATTTGGTCATTTAACATGGACTTAACAGAGAAAGTTAACTGAAGTTAGGGCTGGGGACCAAGAGAGTGCACTTTTGACAAGTTTTGGGACCACGAGTGTAATTAGTAAACCACTAGGACCAAGTGTGAAATTTTTTAAAACCACAGGGACCAACCAAGCATTTAACTCTATATTTTAACTCTTATTTGTTTAACCCTAGGTTACCCACCACACAATATACTTAATCACAATTTTTTATGTCTAAGAACGGGTCCTTTGAATAAATGAATTTTTTTAGCTTTATTTGGAACTATTATTATTTGACTTGACCCGAATTGATAGCCGACCCGAACCGAAACATAACGAAAATTTTTTTTTAGGTCCCAACACTTTACGCCCCCTCAAAACTTTTGGTCAAGCTCCGCCATTGATTGGGCTTAGGCCTTGAACGATTAGTTCAATCCCCAAGTTCGTTCCGTAAATCCTCTAAGCCACTAAGTTCTCTCAAACACAAAACAAACTATAATATAATAATGATACATTTTTAAACAAAACAACATATCTAAAAGTGTAATGTTCACCAAAGCTCAGCAAGCATCTTGATTTTCGTTCTCATGTGACAAACTCGCAATGCTAATTAGTGCTGCATTGTGAGTTTGAGGGGATATTAGCTTAATAAATAAGTTTAGTTTATTGTGAATTTTGACCAGTTAGCTAGTAAGCTTGCAAACCGGCTATATAAGGTGTATTTCTCTTTCATCCGTACATACTGTTTTTCTATTATAATAAAACCCTAGCCATTTTTACTATGTACATGTTTATCGACTAACAATGAAAATGAGTAAAATGAAGACTCATGCGGGGATTGTGCATAATTTTAAGATTTTTTTAACAACAATTTTTTACACCAATTCTTCTTCGACGGGACTCGAACCCTTGACCTCAAGGAGAGTAGCACTTTAACTTGGCTTTGTCATTTGGGCCCAACCTCCACCATTTTTTTTATTATTCTTTAATTTATAAGTAAGATTATTTGGCTTTTTTTAATACAAATAAGTATCAGATGGAAATTACATCGAGATATTTTATCATGTTTTTGAAAATTGTAAGAACCGTTCGCGTAATTAAAATAAAAATAAACAAATTTTATTATTTTGATTACAATACAGAAATAAGAAAGCTAGAAAAACTATTATAATTACAAATGAAATACAAGAAATTAGATGAAGAAGAAAGGCTGAGTCACGTGTACACACGCTTCCCTTAAAACAAATTCCGAGTCTCCCAGGAGTACTCGTTTTGTTTCCCAGTGTACAACAGCCGGAGCAGAAGTCCTGCCGGAATTGGCCTACAACCTGAAGGCTACCTTGAAAAATGCTGGAGAAGATCAGAAGTATGTAGGAGATTGTTTGCATATGTCGTCGTTGTTCGTGGTGATCTTCTGCAGTGACTAAGAGGCTGTATTTATACAGCCTCTGATTCGAAACAACCAAAACAAATTAAATGAGAGAAATAAATTGCATTAAACGTCTTCAATGCAATTTAATTCGTCATTTAATTCTCAGTCAAAACCGTTTGACTTGGCAGTTTCAAAGCTGAACTGTAACTACACTGTTATTCAATGTTGGAAGCTTCTGAGCGCGCGCGCGCAGGGCTGCACGCTCACGCGCGCATGCGCTATTTTGGCTCACTGCCATGCGCGCATGCGCCACACTGACTCAAGTCCATGCGCACCTGCGTGCGTGCACCACGTCACCTGTGAGCCTATACGAGCACGCCACACAGTCGCGCCATTTTGGCTCACTCTGGTGCGTCGCGCACGTCACATCAGGGCCCATGCACCATGCGCGCAACGGCGCGCCTTCGTGCCACGTGTACTCGCTCGCGGACTGCCACGTCACGAGCCTCGAACCAGCACGTCACTTCAACCACTTGGTCCTTGCAGCCCCTGTGATCCACCACACGCACATGGTCAAAAATACAAAAGCGGCTCGCGGCGATGCGCAAAGGGCAAAGTGCGCCATCAAAGCGCCACATTGCGCCTTATCGCTTACGCCACGCGCGCGCGAGTGTGCGAGTTAGGGTGCGAGTACACTTAGTGTGTGCTTCCATGAAACAATAAGGATGGAGAGTTCCCACTTAAATACCCATTTAAGTTCCATCTCTCCTCTTATGTGGGACAAGGTGCAACTTTCCCTTTTGTTTCAGCATTCAATGTTTCAATCACCCAACTTTGAGCATTGATATCTCAATCATCTTAGCTCCGTTTTGGACGTGGTTTAGTTCGTTGCAAAGCTCTTCCAACATAGAACACAAACCCACAAATAAATATATAAAACCCGCTCATTTTATATTTATTTCTAGTCAAAAATAGAAAAAAATCATTTTCCTATATTTGTGAAAAATGCTATTTTCATCAATTTTCCAACAAAAATCATAATTTATAAGTTAGTTATATCTTTTATCATGTCTTTGTATACTGTCCGAAGTATATGATTACTAAACGTGTAAGTCTAATGATTCAACAACCCTCCTGGTTTCGAAAACATTGATCACGACACATATTAAAAATCGTTATCTTTATGATTTCAGTCTCATAAATAAGAGGTCTTGTCTTGTTATGTAGAGTTGATGAAGAGAACGTGTGTACGAACAATATGAGCTCATTCCACAGTAAGTAGGACCACAAACCTCCTGTCGGCTCATAGGAAGCCATGAACCATATATCTTTGCTCCCTTAAGTTCCTTCATCAAAATAATAATAATAATAATAATAATAATAATAATAATAATAATAATAATAATAATAATAATAATAATAATAATAATAATAATAATAATAATAATAAGAGTTAATTGCTGGGATGGTCCCTGTGGTTTCACGTTTTTTCACGTTTAGTCTCCACCTATTGAAAATAGCAGGTATGCTCTCCATGGTTTGTTATTTTGTTACTCGGATAATCCCCTAAGTAGATGTCAGTTAGTTTGGAAATAACAGGTATGCTCCCTATGGTTTGTCATTTTGTTACTCGGGTAGTCCTCTGAGTAAATGTCAGGGGACTATCCGAGTAACAAAATGACAAACCATAGGAAGCATATCTGTTATTTCTAAAAGGTGGGGACTAAACGTGAAAAAACGTGAAACCACAGGGACCATCCGAGCAATTAACAACAACAACAACAATAATAATAATAATTGGAAATAGTACTCGTTATCTCAAATTATTTGAAAAGTATAAAATTCCATGAAATTTTTGTATTTTTAAAAAGTAAAATAATAATCATTTCCAAGCAATAGGCATATCTTTAAACACATTTAAATACCCCCAAAATCCAAGAAATTTGGATTACAATTGTTTCTCTATTATAATTTATGCATATGTTATTATACAGACAAGATGACTGTTTATTGAATTTATCTAGACAAGATGACTGTTTAAAATTCTAACTGTTATTTTTTAATCGATAGCTTGTACCATATATTAGCGCTTTCCAAATAAAATAAGCATTTGGTTACTTTATTTATTTATCATCTATAAAAACGATCAAATAGTTTTAAATTAAAATAAAAGTCTATAGTGGCTAAATTTATCATCTATAAAAACGATCAAATAGTTTTAAATTAAAATAAAAGTCTATAGTGGCTAAAAAAATATACAATTAATCAACTACTAATTTTAAATTAAAATAAAAGTCTATAGTGGCTAAAAAAATATACAATTAATCAACTACTAATAGTAATGATATGACGGCAGGCAGGGGCTTTGAGAATGGATTGACAATAACTATTTCTATACCCCCACTGTGTGGGATGGCCTTGGAGATGTGAAAGGTAAAGTCGTATAAAACCACGGTAACTATTAGGGGTAAGCAAATCTTAACCATAACCGACTATTAACCAATAATCAAATCACAGCCTCACCGACTTTAACGGAAAACCGTTATAACTGATGGATATGATTAAGAGTATCCCATAATCGAACCATGGCCAACCCAACTATATATTTCAACTTGTTTATATTCAATTTTGTGTGTTAGTCCCTCGATCCTTTTATGTGTGACAACTTCAAACCATTCAACAATAGTAGCTTCAAGCCGTTCAACAATGGAAGCTTCAAACATATTCAAAATGACAACTTCGAACAAAAAAAATATTATTCAAAGTGACAACATATTCAAATTTTTATGATTATGGTTAAGGATAAAAACCAAATCGAACCACCATTTGCACAACCCCTATTAACGATTTTATCTAATTTACTATAGTATTTAATTAGTAACATCAAATGGCATGTATGAAAGTGGTAAGATTTTAAGTGGGTCAAATGATGTAATTTTTTTTTCTTTTTATATTGATTTGGATTATAAAATAAACTAGTAATATTCCCTCGCGCTTTGCGGCGGGAATTTGATTGGTATCAGTTTGGCTCATTACGATACCGATACTCGCTATTGTAATTGAAAAAGAAAACCTTACATCGATAAAAAACAATTAGAAACGAATATCGATACAGATACTGATGTCAAATTGACATCAGTTCGATTCGATTCGTTTGCGTTCTATAAATTGACACCTAAGTATAACAACGCTTTTGATACCGATATTTATTTTATTGTGTTCTCTTTCAAGAAGCTGACAATATATCACTATATCATGGTATCTATATTCATTTTTATGGTTTCCGATTTCTTTTTTTTTTTTCATTTTATCCACTCTGTCTGCGACGATAAATGAATATCGGTACAACTACCGTGACTCTCAACCGATTGATACCATTTGAAAAACATCGGTCCTGGTACCAGTGTTCGTTGTTATCATTTTTTATCGATGTAAAACATATGTTAATTTCTATACCGAGTGCGTATATTGTACGGTACTGTAATAAACCGAATCGATATCTATCCAATAAAAATCAATTAAGTAATAAAACAATCAAAATTATAAAAGTTTTATGAAAATCTTTGATTTGCTTTTAGTATGTATAATAGTAAGAATATTATAATAATTTTTGGTTACTATTCATGATGAGTTGCTTTTAATATGTATAATAATATAATGTATAATAATAATAATTGCTTTTAATATGTATAATATAATATAATACATACCATTTTATACATACCACCGTTCTCTTCTATATATAAAACTTATTTGACGTAGAAGAAAACAAAATGTTAGCCTAATGTGTTGGTGGTGTCTAAACTTAAACAAGAGACCAAGGGTTTGTGTCAACAGAACATAGATCCATAACCAGAACACTTGTATTCACTAATAAAACTCAACAGATTCGAACAAAATTATACACAACAAGAACCTCTCAAAATCTCACCAGCAGATCATCAACACGATGATCTACACACTCTCTTAATAGATCTAAATGAACACTAGATCTCAACAAAAGATCTACAAGAACTATCAAACCCTATGAGAGAGAAACCAACTGAGACAACAATGAATAGAGAGAAAATATTGGTGTTATGAATGAACGAATGAATCTGATAACTCTGATCTGAGAGTTATATAGCTCTTCTCTATCATGTCTAGCGTATGCCTCCAGCCCAATCATGTCCAGCAGCCCAGTCAGGGCCGGGAGAGGCGCCCGACCCCCCGAACTTTTCGGCCAGTAGTGTTGTATATGTAGTTTTCGTATAGAAATTTTTGGGTATATATGTTTTCGACCCCCCGGTTCTATAGAAATTTTTGGGTATATACGTTTTCGAACCCCCGTAAAAAATTTCAAGCTACGCCACTGAGCCCAGTTATGTTCAACAACCCACATCTCCACATGTATATAACAATAAAAGAAGAGTTAATACTGGTATTTATTTATAAAAATGAAATGATCATTTTGCCCATGAGGAAAAGGACAAAATAGCAGGGTTTTATAAGTCAAACAAGACCTGATTGTATTTTTGGACCAAAATGACAATAAAACTGAAACCACAGGGAACCAGATGCAAAAAAATTTGAGTTTTGGACTAAAGTGACAAAAATGACCAAACCTGGGGGACCAAAATGACAGTTTACTCTAAAGAATATTACATAATAACGGCAACTCGGCAAGTAAACGAACACACCCTGGCTAAGGACCTATGGCCAATTTATTTCATCCTCTAAATTATCGAATTATCACACGTTACATGCTTTACGTTCAACAACACATGCCCTCATTAACACTAGGTGTGAAATGGTAATATAAAAAAAACTAACAAAATTTACATAAAAAGCTTGCTAGCATATGGAACTCACTAGTTCATTATTTTTTTTTCTTAGTTAAGTTCAGTATATACTAACAATCTTGTAAGCATATAGCCACCACATTATTAAGTGTAGTCTTATTGGCACATAGTGGAGGTGTTTGAACAAATTAGCAAATACTTGCATAAAACACATTTTCATGTATATCGTGTTCATTAAACTCTATGCACTCACTCCGACCATAATTTAACATGAATAATTTTATAAATATCGAATAACTATTGCATAGTTGCATAATATAGGCCTTATGGCCGAATCCTCCATGAAGAGGTATGACCCGAAATCAGAATAACATGGATTGACTTACGCACAATTATGTTCTGCCTACATGGCAAAGAAGGTACAATCATGACAAAAGGAATGTTAATTCCTTATAAATAGAATTTGAGATGTCACTATTAAATTGTTATGCTCAACAATAGGGACCACCCCAAGTGATAAAGACATCAACCCTAATCACATCCTATAAATAGCCAGACTCAAGGTAACATTCATTTATTCACTCTCTGGCTCTCATGCTTACACTTGCATTTTTTGTACTTATTTTGACTCCGGTCAAGTACTTATTTGGCCATAGCCATAGGGGAAACTCATGTTTCTCTGGCGAGACTTAGAGTGTTTTGTTTTGCAGAAATCTAATCGGAGTAGGAAGTTAGAAAGATATAATCTAATCAAAAGGTCGTTGACAAAAGCTACCTCGAAGTCAATATACCCCTGCTTCAACACAACAAAAAATCTATTCAAAGTTTTTGGTTTCAACTATGCACACCCTCTAGATCATATAATTGCACATTGGGTTTTCACCGTAACTTCACAATTTTGCTAAAGTTCCAACCCAACACTAAAACATGCAAATTGAGTTTTATGGTATTCCACACCATTTGTGGAGATGTTATAAAACTTCCAACCCAACAAACACTAGATGTGATTAGTTGATAAAAACGTTAATATATAACACTGAAGGGGAGGGTTCATTGGGGAACACTAAAAAAGTGGGGAACAGGGGAACACTTTTAAAAATTATACTTAACATGTTAAAAAAAATATTTTTCTAATTTTTTTTCGGCGCCTTTTTCTTATAAATACAAGTAGAAACATTTTTGATAAAAAAAATCAAAAACTAAAAATATAAAAAAAACAGTTATATCTTATAGAATTAACTTAACATGTTAAAAATAATTTTTTTTAAAAAGTTTTTCAGCGCTTTTCTTTATAAAAAGGAGGAGAATCTAGTCGAGTAAAAAAAAAATTTTCGAAAAATTTTTTTTTTTAGCCTTTTAAATTTTTTTTTTAATATTTTTTGTTTTTGATTTTTTTTATTAAAAATGCTTCTACAAGTATATATAAGGAGAAGCGCAGAAAAAGATATTTAAAAAATTAATTTTTAACATGTTAAGTTAAATTTTTAAGAGTGTTCCCCGGTTCCCCACTTTTTTAGTGTTCCCCAATGAACCTCACACTAACACTGAATTTCACATCCTAGGGAAAAACTGCAGATAGAACTACAAGAATGGGTTGAAGATAACTTATAATGAGAACACTCCTAACACTTGCGACTTGCCATACGCTTATCGCAATAATAAACGAATTGAACGACTTAAGAAACTGTATTAGTAGTTTCAAGCCGCTTTGGCTTATTCGATAAACATTTTAAATTGACCTGTTTGAGATAAAACATAACATAAACAAAACAAAAAAAACAACAAAGAATAATAATAATAATAATGTAAAGTAAGACATGGACAGAAATTACCAAAACAAAAAACATGCTGGATGAATATGTATCACAAGATTATTGCATTTGCATGTCAAATAAAAATTTGAATTACCTCAACTCAACTCAAACTCAGACTCAAACTCAAATATTCAAAATCTCAAAAACTGTATTTTAAAAGATGGAAAATTGTATCCCATTGCTTGCTGCAAATAAGTTATATTCCTCCACATCCTTCACAACACTCCTATCAACATCCACATCCTCTTCTTTCACACAATCCGCAGCATCAGCGTCGGGATTAAACCCGTTTGAAACATCAACGGGCCCACCAAAGTGAAACAGAGAAAACCCCGTATTACCCTTTTGCGTTTTCTCAGAATTATCATTTTGCCCGTTCTGCGACTTTTCAGAATTCACATGTTCATTTTTTATGGGGATAACCTTGGTGTGGTGGTCTTTAACACCATTGACCGGTGGAGCCGATGGGTACATAGGGAGTTGACCATGGTTAAGTAGTGGCGGCTGGAGCCCACCAACGCTATACGGAACGTAAGGTAAATTCCCGTACCCAAACGGACTAGCAAACAGATAGTGGTTCGGATGGGGTAATGGGCCTAACGGCATGAGCCCACTGGCTGGGCGCGAGGCCCATGGAACCGGACCCTGGTGGTAATAGCCCATGGAAGGAGCTTGAAACACCGGAAAGTGTATGCTTTTAGCTTGCAATGGTGGTGGAACAACATTATTTCCCGTAACACTTTCACTCGTTATTGACAACATTTCACCCGCATTCTCACGACAGGGTGACGTTTCTTTAATCACTTCGGAACAATGATTCGCGCACTCGGAATCTGACGTAGACGACGACTCGGTATTTTGCGGGGTTGATGACAACGAAGCGTTTCCGTCTCCTTCGCTAAGACACGATGAGCAACTATCGGAATTCGAGTTCGTACTGCTAGTACACAAATCGGTTGTCCCGCTTTCAGGTTCGGGTTCTACGTGAACACTACTTTTTGATTCCTTCGAATCGTTATCCTTGATTACGTTTGGTGAATTAACAACCTTGACGGGGCTGATGACATCAGCTGACCGATCAGTGACATCATCGGAATCTATATTGCTTCTAGGCTCCCATACCTTCTTTACATAACCTAAACCATTGTTTCCCGAAATCGTTTTGGTCTTAGGTCGTTCGCGAACAGATTCGGTTTGATTACTATTGTTATACTTGTTTCTGCGAAAATACGGTTTTGACGCATCGATATCAGGTTCGGGTATACCTAATTTGGGTCGGTAATAAGTGTGTTGGCAACAATGTGATCTATCAGTGTACCTTGACCCGTTTGACCTGCTAACAGACTTATTTACTCCATTTACGGTTCCGTTCCTCGATGCAGTTTCATACCCGTCACTGTGATATCGCGGGACCGGTTTGTTGACCATTGACCCGTATTCAAAACGCCGTCTATCAGACCATTTCGAGGGTTGATCATGTTGATAATCTTTCCACGGTTTCAGTCTCCTACGAGTGTGTTTCGACTGATCGTTACCAAACAACTGATTCCCGTCTTTTCGGTAATCGAACTCCGCGTTTTCGTTTTCATTTTCATCATAGTCTAATATCTGATCTTCTATATAATCGTCTGATGCAGGCATGGATGACGGAGTGTGTTCTAGTTCTTCACAGTAGTTGTTGTCCTTGATGTCGGGCTCGTTATTAACGGTTGTTAATTCCTCTTTATTTGTATCAGGAATGGAAGTTTGACTTAACTGACCACATTTTTTCTCTTTTTCTTGTTCCTTGATCCTTAGTCTCTCTTTCCTACGAAGTTTTTTTTCTTTTTCTTTTGCCCTTCGGCGTTCTTTTCGTTCTTCTTCGTCTCTTTTCTCCTTCTCTTCTTCTTCAAGAAGTTTAAACTGAGGAAGAATAAAGTTTCAAAATATTGTGCGAGTCAGATAACATGTGGGGGTCGGGTGGTGTTGACCAACAAAGACTTTTCTTATATTTTGTTTCTAAATACTTAATGTTAATTATGATTACACAACTTTCGACCATTCCTCTTCTTTAAATTTTTTAATATGACCCGTTCAAGATAAAAACACGACCCAATTTGATTAATTTATAAATAAACGGACCACATACCTGTTTTTCTAAAGTAATGATGTCCTTGCACGCGACTATTACACGTTGTTCCAATAATTTTAACGCAAGAGATACAAACATGCTATGTGCATTTTGACGTGCAGTCCCTTCTCTAAAAGCCTTTTCAACCTATAATAAAACAATAGATATGATAAGTGTTATAAAGAAAACTTAAAGATATGCTTTATGGTACAGTATAACCTCAATAAATGAACGTTTAAATGAATGATCTCGCCAAATGAGTAATATTATTTGATCCGGACATGTCAGTGTTATTACTAAAATAATCGACAAATATATAACATTATAACCTCGCTAAACGAAATTTTTTTCTGGTTCTAAGGGAATTCATTTATTGAGGTTTTATAGTATTAGATTATTGCCATATTGGTCTTAAAGTATTTTTTTTCCTTTTACGCATGATTGACGGTTTACTTGCAGCAAAAAAAGCAAGTAGAATGGTTAAAGAAGCAAATCACTAAATGATAAGAGCTAAAAGAAAACATATAATTTACTTCATCATATATTATAATTATAATATACCTGTTCTTTGAATATAACTGTGGCAGCATCTAAAAGAAACTCGCGAGCAAGTTCCGGACTCTTCGCATGTTTTTGTGGACGAGAACATTCTCCATCTAATTCATTCCCATCCTTATCCACGGAATCATCATCCTGAAATCATTTTACATATTTAAAATTCATGTAGATTAAAAAATGAAGTAAAATGTCATTTTCGTCCAAAAGTTTATTTTTCCGCATCTAGATCTTTGCCATTTTCATCCGACTCGTTAACTCCATCCATTTTTCTCCGTTAAGTCGGGAGTATTTCCGTCTTTTTGTTAACTTAAAGGGCAATTCGGTCCTTTTTAGGGGTATTCGGTCTTTTTACATAAAGTGAAAAGACCGAATTGCCCTTTAAGTTGGCAGGAAGACGAAATACCCCTGACTTAACGGAGAAAACGGATAGAGTTAACAAGCCGGATGAAAATGGCAAAGATCCAGATGCGGAAAAACAAACCTTTGGACAAAAGTCGCAAAACTGACCAAACCTCAGGAACGAAAATGGCATTTTACTCTAAAAAATGACTTGAAATAAAATGAAAAAATAAACCACCTCTTCTTCCTCAGCCTCTTCTGCATGCTCAAAGAACCGTCTAATGCTTTCACCTCTTGTTATCGTAACAAAACCGTCACCAACTACAAGTCTACCATGAACACAATGTTGACCTTTCAAAGCATGAGCTTTGACGGAAACTTCATTACAACGTCCATCGGTTCTCCATGCGCGTAGAGTGATGTAACATGAGTTTAAACCAGTGAGATCTAGACCATTCGCTTTAACCCTTGAATTTGAGCCCACGTTTTCAAAATCTAATATATCAGATTTGCCTTCACCAGTTCCCACAGCCCATTCGTAATGCTCATATATTCCTTTAGAGTCCGCATAAGTTTGATGCCACTCAGCATGAATTGTGTCATGAGTCACCTGCAAGAATAGCAATATAATTATAACATTGCATCACTCAGTTCACAAAAACTGGTGATCATATAATTCATATAAGAAATTCTGAAACCCTAATATATTACAAGGGTTTCTTTTAAAAAGGAATGGACGAAAATGCCCATGCACGTGCCAAGCACGTGGTCTGACTAACGGGTTAAATGGATGCTGTTAAGTGAGGTGGACTGTAATTGTTATTGTTACAAAAGTGAAAGTACTGGTACTATTTTCGCAATTTTTAAAATAATGACCTGTAATGATTATTTTCAACATACACAGGGACAAAAAACGTAATTAACTCTAATCTATGTTATTGAATAAAATAAGTTTGGATGTTTTATGCATTTTAAACACATTTTCACAACTTTTAACCTATTCAACTTAATTAATAGTTTTCCTATTAAGCTAATTTCTATACGTATTTGCCCCTTCAGAGATAAAATATAACCTGAACCAACCAGTTCAAATGAGATCAAATGACATACCTCGTATTGGAAGCTTGTATCAGCCACACAAAACCAGCTCGTGCAACGGGTTTCTCTTTTCATGCGCTTGAGTTCTTTTAGCTCCTTGAACTCGCGTATTACATTTTTTCTGCAATCTCTACAAAACCTCTTGCTGTCAAACCTGTACAATATATAAGGAATCAAACGTTACGATATCTAAAACAGTATCCAAATACATGGAAATATTATCCAACCCTTGATGAAGTGATGCTACAGTTCACGATATAAATATCTCATTAAACTACTTGCGAATTTTATAAACAAAAAACCTACCTATACATTAGCCGTTCCATAAAATCTTCTTCCTTCATCCTTAAAAGAGAATAACGCGTCTCTTCTCCAAGTGCTGACCAAAAGTCAACCAAAGTGTCAACGGAAAGTCTAGCAGTATGCAAAGCGCAGGTCTCTCGTGTTCCGTGACCTCTACCGTACCCCACCATCCCTTGACTAATCCACCCGCGACCTCCTCCGCCACACGCGTCGGGATATAATAATTCACGTTCACGCTCCCGTGCTCTAGCACTGTCAAATACCTGATTCGATCATAACATGAGATAGAATAAAAGTATAAAACAACAATCAGCGATACGGCAATTATTCAGACGTCAGGAATGTACATTTTGTAGTCCCTTCAAATATTTCGAACATATATAGCAATCTAGAAGAGTGAGTGTTCCGTCTCGAGTAGTAGTTAAACCGCCCCACGGGTGGACGGATGGATCTTGAATAACGTCATCGTTGCCCCCGATTGTCATACAACCGTTCTCAACGGTTTGAGATTTTGAGGTTACGAGTTTATTCGCGGAACCGTGATTAAATATCCCTTCCTGCTGCAATGACTTTCCATACATGACGATCTGCGTTAAACCTTCTAGAAGTAGCCCGTTGCATCGCGAGCAGTACATGTTCTTACGCGCTTGTTCGAATAAAGTTTGTTTGTCGATCCTTAAGAGTTCTTGCCTTGCTTGTAGTGATAACTCGCTCCAGAACTACAATAAACACATAAAATCAATAGTCAATACTTATGACTTGATTTATGACTAGTGTCAATCAACAATACGAACGCAATGCTTTCAACATTGCATTACCAGCTTAAAGAGTTAAAGTAACACATAAGACGGAACCGTTTGCTTCTAGCATTGCATTTCCACACACGAATAAACAAATTCAACTCAAAGATGTAACCGCACGCTTTAACAAATAATGTATTACAGTTCTGATACGCAACACGACCATTACAACTTAAAACCACCGATACACCTTTGCCAGTAATGTTGACATTGTTTAATGATATTTCCTTACTTGCACATCTTAAATTGAATCTACTTTCACCAACAGTTAACATTCAACCAATGTGTAGTCCAATTAATCATGAAAAACACACAACTACACACCTAGCTTTGTAATTTCTATAACGTAGGCACACGTAGGTCTCACGCAAATAAACGAACACAACTCAAAGATAACGTAACCGTTATACTTCTGCCAGTAGTATTGACATTGTTCAATGATTCTTCTTCAGTTATTTATCTTAAACTGAATCTAATTTCATCAACAGTCACATTCAACCGATATACACTCCAATCAATCACAAAAAACACACAATTACAAACCCTAACATCATAAAACCATCAACTAAACAATCAAACAACTAAAACACAAAAAAAAAAACACATCTAATCAAACTACCTTCTGAAGCTGATTATAACTAACATCACCACAATGCTTCGACCAAAATCCACTCGAAGAAACTGCTCCATACGACGTCGTTCGACAATCAACCGCTAATTCCGGCATCGTTTTCCTCAATCTCTCATCGATTTCTCCATGAATCAATCCCGATTCCAATCCAAACACAATTCCTCAATCGTAATCTCACAAAAACCTAATAATCTTATTAAATCTGATCAAAAAAGCAAAAAAAAAAACGAAACGATACAGAATTAGGTTTAGATCGTCGTTACAGATGATCGATTGAGTTGAGATGATAAGATTAACGAATCGGAGATGGTGAATTGTGTATGTATACCTGTTGATCTTTGAGGATTTAGAGAGCGATAGAGTCGAAGAAGAAGAACATATAAGGGTTTTCGATGAGATTTGGTTGTGTGCGTGTATTTATATTATTGTGTTGTATTGTATGTATAGGTTTTCATCATTTGTGTATTTGTTATGGTTATTATTTGGTTATTACTATTTTTATGTGTGTGTGTTTTTTTTTTTACTATTGGTTACTATATAAGTTGTAACCCTATTGGTGAAAATAATAATAATAAATGATTGAATAAGTGAAAAGGTGAATTCCTTTTTTTGGGAAATTGTTTCTTGTTTGGGTTGGTGTGAATTCATGGATTGTAAGGATGAATAAGTCATGTGTTAGTCTATTAGTCTATATTTAGTCTATATGATTGTTAAAGTTTGATCGAAACGAGATGAAGATGTTATGAAGAATGACGGTTTGTGATTCGGAATGTATGGTGTATTTGTATTTAGACTAAACCTAATTTAAGCTTTGAGTTAGTGATGAGGATTTAGATTTTAAGATGTTGAAGTAATAGACGTTATTTTACTATAAATGAAAGCGGAATATCGATGTCACTTCATTAAATTTTACGAATATTCTATATCTCTGGGTTTGTAGGAATGGGTGAGGTGAGTGGATAGACACATTCGTTATTGATACCGCTTGTGAATCGTGTAAAAAACACGTGTTGTTTTTTAGGGTTTTTATAGTATTTTTGGTATCAAGTTTTTTCTATAATAGGAGGATAGCAATTATGTTTTGAAGTTATATTTTTTAAGTATGATACATACTTCTAAATTCACAAAAATTTCACTCTTTGGCATCAAGGGGATACCTCCAACAAGACTAAATAAGTTGTTATTAATCATAGTTTTGAAACTTATATTTCTTTCCCTTTGACCATATAATAGTGGGTTGGTTTTCAAGGTTTGTGGGCCTCGGTTGGGTAGGTAGTCATGTTTTTTTTTTTTTTTTTTTGAACGGCAAGGTGTCACAATTTTTTGGGTGCGAGACACCCCACACCCCCCCTCATTGGGGAGGCCCGTCGCCCCACTCCGGCCAGACGTGAGTGTCTTAACCGTGCCCCAGCTGGCATCAGAGTGTGACCGGCGTCCAAAGGAAAAACCCCACAGGTGCCTCGCCCATCGTAGGGCTTGACGAGTTGAGAGCCGCCACAGAGGGGAATAAACCGCCTCAAGTGGGGATCGAACCCGGGCATCATGGGTAAAACCCTGGTGCCTCACATATGATGGAAACGGGGATCGAACCGGCGCCTCTTGCGAGGCAAACCAGCCTACCCACCGCTCCACCACATGATCATTGGTAGTCATGTTGATTGGGTATTATCTCAACAATATATAAATTATTGTTTTGTTTATATGTTTTACTGGTTTTTTATTCTAATCAAATAGTTTATATATTATAACAATTTATGTTTATTTGATATACATATATATATTCGTAGACATAACTTTTCTGTATTTGTATTAGTTTTCGTATTAGCCGAGCTTTTATCTAAACCTGAAACCTAATCCGAATTCAAAAGCATCCGGACCCAAATTAGAGAACACTCAAAAAACCGGAACCCGACCAACCCGAAATTTAAATAGGTCAGTTATTGGGTCACTTTTTCCCGGCCAATAATCCAAATAACCCAAGCCAATACCCTGAATAATAAACATGAACATTTTATTGTCTTTTTTATATATGTGTTTTGGTTTAGAATCTCTAAAATATATGAAACTGAAACATTAAGATTTGAGACTTTTGAACATTATAATATCCTATCATTAAATGATGTTTGAATTTTGAAGATATATTTTATAGTAACAATAAGAATTATGATGATATTTTGTACAAAAAGAACATTTATTTTAATTTTACATCTAAATTTGAAACCAACCCAAACTAACCCGAATAACATGAACTTTAAATGGGTAGGTTGTTAAAATGGATGATTAAAGGTTGTTAAAATCGATTGGTTTCAATTATGGGGTTAGGAATTAAGATCAAATACATAGTCTCTTATAAATAGGAAGTCGTAGGAAGTTTATCAAACGGATTTCGATTGACCTCATTCAAGCGGCATTGGAATCGTCTTATCGTACTCTACGATATGAGATTTTAGGTTTTTGCTTTAAATTTTAAATTTTTTGTTTAAATCACAGTTTCTTTTTATTTAGCATTATGACTTTTCTATAATTGTGTTATTGTATCTTTTTTGCGACTCATTGTGTCTCTTTTACTTGACATCATGTTATATTTCTTGACATTGTGTTATATTTTATTCGACGCTATGTTATCTTTTGCGATCTATTGTGTCTTTGAACCATTCTCATTTTTAAGAGACTTTATAGAATAACTTTACCATTCAATTCCGATACAAAATCAAAAGATTAGTCGTTTGAGATCTTGTTGGGTTTTGAAATCTATATTCTAATTCGTAGTAACTAAGGTGTCTATGTGTCCACACACATATGATGCTTGTAAGTTATAACTTGTTGGAAGAGTAAACTGCCATTTTGGTCCCTGAGGTTTGGTCATTTTTGCTACTTTAGTCCAAAACTCAAATCTTTTGAACCTAAGTCCCTGTGGTTTCACTTTTATTGTCATTTTGGTCCAAAAATAAAATCACCTTATATTTGGCTAAAAAAATCCTGTTATTTTGTTCTTTTCCTCAGGGGAAAAATGACCAATATAAATTTATTATAATACATTATTAATTAAATTAAAATTAACTCACTTTAAATTACTCACTTTCTCCTCGTCTCTCTCTCTCTCTCTTCTCTTCAATAACCCTAATTTCCAATACCCTGAAAAATAAACATGAACATTTATTGTCTTTTTTATAAATGTGTTTTGGTTTGGAGTCTCTAAAATATCTGAAACTGAAACATTAAGTTTTGAGACTTTTGAACATTATAATATCATGTCGTTAAATGATGTTTGAGTTTTGATGCTATATTTTATAGTAATAATAAGAATTATGATGATATTTTGTAAAAAAAAAAACATTTATTTTAATTTTACATCTAAAGTTGAAAACCAACCCAAACTAACCCGAATAACCTGAACTTTAAATGGGTAGGTTGTTAAAATGGATGATTAAAGGTTGTTAAAATCGATTGGTTTCAATTATGGGGTTAGGAATTAAGATCAAATACATAGTCTCCTATAAATACGAAGTCGTATGAAGTTTATCAAACGTACTTCGATTGACCTCATTCAAGCGGTATTGGAATCGTCTTATCAAACTCTACGATATGAGATTTTAGGTTTTTGCTTTTAAATTTAAAATTTTTTGTTTAAATCATTGTGTCTTTTTATTTAGCATTATGACTTTTCTATATTTGCGTTATTGGATCTTTTTTGTGACTCATTGTATCTTTTTTACTTGACATTATGTTATATTTCTCGACATTGTGTGTAAGGACCTTCAAAATTGTTCATAAACGACCCTTAAGTGAAAACCCGGACCCTTGAAACCCTAATGTGCATGAAAAACCAATAAAACAAGAAAATTGGGTTACACGCGGGCCGCGTAAAAGTTAAGCTCCGACTTACGCGAGCCGCGTCAACTTAAAGTTGACCGGATAAGCATTCCGGGCCACGTGTCACACGCGTGGCAACCCTACTCGTGACACCCCATCCCTACACGTAGACTTGGGGCCCTCGCGGGCCGCGTAAGATGCAAGTGAAGGTTTACGCGGGCCGCGTAAAACCTTAAATTTTGCCTGTGCATGGCCCGATCGTCTGTGCTCGAGAAAACTTTCAAAATCACACTTATTCTGCTCGAAATTCACATTTACGATAGCAAACGCTGCTACGATCAAGGGTAATAACTCGATCACTGCTACAATATAATGTCCGATCGATTGAAACCAATCCGGTGGATGTTTAAGTGCTGCCCAAATCAGGGCTATACTTTGTCATTCGTCGTGAGGGTTTTGATTTCGTGAGCTTATCGTAAATGTTGTATTAAGTTATTGACCTAGTTTCGTATGTATTGCTGTTTAAATTAGGTTACAAGGCTAAATCAGTAGGCTAAACTCTGCCTGACTAAACTTGCAAAGTGAGTCATTCTCTTTTTATCAAAAGTGTTTTACAATACCCAAATGTTTCCAGTTATAATTACAGGGATTAAGTCTTGGTTATCTTGAATCACTGGCAAGTGGGGTATTGTGCACATTATTAATTTCTCACGGTTAGGTTCACCAACCTAACAGTGATAATCATCACTACTTGGGTGAAAGGACCCAATAGTGGTATGACCATCGTCACCAGGGTGTGACACGGCGCCAGATAAAAATAAGATAGTAGCCATTGTAATCGCTCTTATGCTGTAATTTATAACTAATGTGTCATTTTGTTTAACCTGAATGACTCGCCAGTATTTCCCCGCTGATAAAATATTTTTAAAACATGTTTCAGGTGACCTACTATGAATCAAGGAAAACGTGCTACGGAGCACTAACAAGCTTGAAGTGGTGGCTCAGTAAAATAAATAAACATGTTTTGTAAAACAGGGAATTTCCTCGTGAAATTCCTCTATTGTAAATTACGGGGTTTGTACCAAATTATGAAATAAAATAATTGGGCATTTTTTTAAATTTTAAAAGATCCTGTTAAACTTCCGCTGCCAACTCAATTAATAAATACCATGGGTTTCTGTCCCGGGGCTCCTGGACCGGGTAACACCGGGACGGGGGTCGTGACAGAAAAAAGTGGTATCAGAGCCACTGATTTAAGCCAATTAAGTATTTAGAAATACTTAATTTTCTGATTGCCATTCTATGAATTTAATTTTAACTTAGAACTATGTTTCTTCATGTGTGCTAACAGCATGAATGAGTTGTCTGAAGCTCTTCAGAATCTCACTATCTATCCTACTGACATGGAAGTTTCTGGGGGTTTTTTCGATTATCTGGCTGATACTGAAGAACCTATGGAATTCCAGGCTCAAGCCCAGGAGAAACCCAAATCAAAGAAGAGAATGAGACTCGTAGGCTGGAGACGCTCACGGAGGAAGAAGCCAGCCGCATAGAGGGTTAAAAGAACTGAGAACCCAAATGATAAAGGGAAAGGAAAAGAGATTGGGGAAAGTTCAGAGCAAGCCCAGAAAATGCCACCCTGGGAGGAGCTTGACCGCAAACTGCCAAATTGTGACCTCATTGGACCTGCCAATGAAGACCTCTTCAATTACCCCGCTGAATCACAATTTCCAGTTAACTTAGAACCTGCTATCCCAGATCCCATTGTCAACCACCAACTTCTACCCGGAGAGCTGGAGGAATGGTGGACAAGTGATTGGCAATTTCATAATCTTTTGAATAACCCTAACACCTTTTTCCCCCAGTTTGACCCAGAGCCTGCACCAAACCCACCTATGAGCACCGAGAATTTGGCTGAACTCCGCCACTATGGCGAGGAGCTGGTGGATGCAGGAAATAGAATCAGGGAAGTGGGGGAGAGGATATCATGGAAATACGACGAGAGGGAACGTCGTTTCTGAAGTGCCAACTGACGGGGATCGTATGTGGTTGTGTGGCTATGTGTTTAATAATAATAAATATTAATAAAAAAAATATAATCATGTAAAATAACTTAAAATAAAACTTTTGTAATATAACTGGTGTGTACGGATGCCTACTAATATATAAAATATCAACGTCGCAAAGTCGACAATTTTGGCTATACGTGTTGACATGATTATGTGTGATTATTTTATTGTGACTAGTTATTATTTAGTTTATTTTGTGCAAATAATTTATATATTGATAATTATCAGATGGAACACACCGTTAATGAGCCAGTTAACGAAGTTAATCAATCCGAACAAAACAATGGAGATCAATTTCTTAATAGGCAAGATATAGAAAACATTGTTGCCCAGGGAATACCAAATGTTATTCCAGCAATCCTTGCTGTTGCCCGAAATCCAGTTGAACCTAAACCAACCACTCCTAGCAAACGTACTCACGGCGACAATTTCAGTAATAGTGTGAATGGAGGCGGCAACATTAATAATAATGATAATGATGTGATACAAGCCCCATTTCTTAAGAAAATGAAAGCTGCAACGCACGCCTGGTTGCACTTACAAGGAATTTCTTGTCTGTAAACCAATCGAATTTGCAGGCAATGAAGGGGCAACTGCTGCACTGTGTTGGTTAGAGAAAACCGAAGCAGTAATTAAAATAAGTAAATGTGCCGAGGAAGACAATGTCATGTACGCGTCGCATCTTTTTAAAGAATGGGCACTAGAATGGTGGAATACGGTACTACAAGCCAAGGGAAGCGATGTGGCTTATGCCATGAATTGGGAAGAATTTAAGAGACTAGTAGAAAGAAAATTTTGTCCCGAATATGAAAAGGAACAAATGGCAAATAAGTTCCTGAACCACCGAATGGTGGATGTTGATTGTCAAGGGTATACTTCGACATTCTTCAAGTATGCTAGAATTGTACCTACCCTGGCTTCGCCAGAACCGGTACTTATTTCTCGCTATATTTGGGGTTTAATTAGCGAGATTCGCGATATCGTCAAAGCTGCGAGACCCCGCACAATTGACGATGCAGTGGAATTAGCCAACACCTTGACCGACGGACTGGTACGCACAAGAGAAGAAAATCGAAAAAAGGAAGTGGCCCAAAAGATTACCCAAGGATTCCGTATGGGTAATAGTAGTAATTTCAAGAAAAAGGGAACAGGGCAATCTTCCACTGCTCCAGTCTGCGGTACCTGTAAAAGAAAGCATTTTGGAAGATGCAAAGGGTATTGCAATTTCTGCAAAATTCTGGGGCATCAAGAGGAAGATTGCAGGAGGAAGAAATCAACAATCTACTTCAACTGTGGAGAAGCTGGACATTTTAGACCAGACTGCCCCAAATTGATCAAATCAGCTGACACCAAAGCCAAACCTGCAGAAGGAACTACCAAAAAGAATGCAAGAGCATTCCAGTTGACTACCCAGGAAGCAGAACTCATCCCAGATGTAATAGCTGGTACGTTCCTAGTTCACGACGTTTATTCAAAAGTATTATTTGACTCTGGTGCAAAACAAAGTTTTATAAATACTTCCTTCTGCCAAGCTCTTAAATTACCCTTAACCAAACTTAGACAAGTTTTCACTGTAGAAACGTCAGATGGGAATTCTGTTAACATAGATAAGGTTTTGCAAGAAGAAAAGATAGAACTCTTAGGCCATAAATTTTCTGCAAACCTGTTACCTATGAATTTAGCTGGATTCGATGTGGTGTTAAGAATGGATTGGTTAGTAGCCAACCATGCTTGGATCCTTTGTGATCAGAATTCCATAGAAATTCATACACCATCAGGAGAAATAATCATGGTTACGGGAGATAAGCCACATAAGCCAATGAAATTCATTTCTGTAATGAAAGTTGCTAGTTATGAACGAAAACAAGGAATGGTGTATATGATTTCAGTAATAATTAACACTAAGGGTAAGGAATTTAAGGAAATTCCGGTAGTATCAGAATACCCAGATGTATTCCCTGAAGAATTACCTGGATTACCACCCGATAGGGAAGTAGAATTTAGAATTCATCTAATTCCTGGAACTACACCGATAGCTAAGGCACCTTATCGGTTAGCACCCACAGAAATGTTAGAATTGAAAAAAGCAATTAGATGAATTGCTCAGCAAAGGATTTATACAACCTAGTTCATCCCCTTGGGGAGCACCAGTGTTGTTCGTAAAGAAGAAAGATGGTTCGATGCGAATGTGTATCGATTACAGGGAATTGAACAAGGTTACAATTAAGAATCGATACCCATTACCTAGGATTGATGACCTTTTTGATCAACTTCAGGGAGCTAGATATTTTTCTAAGATAGATTTACGCTCCGGATATCATCAATTAAAGGTACAAGAAGAAGACATACCTAAAACTGCCTTCAGAACTAGGTATGGTCATTACGAGTTTACAGTCATGCCCTTTGGATTAACAAATGCTCCTGCAGCATTCATGGACATGATGAATAGGATCTGTAAACCGTACTTGGATAAATTTGTAATTGTCTTTATCGACGATATACTCATTTATTCCAAAAGCCAGGACGAGCATTGTGAGCACCTACGTGCACTATTAACTTTGTTAAGAAAAGAAAAGTTTTATGCCAAATTCTCTAAGTGTGAATTTTAGCTACAAGAGGTACATTTTTTAGGACACATGGTGAATCACGAAGGCATTCACGTAGATCCCTCCAAAATAGAAGCAATCACCAAATGGAAGGTCTCGCAATCAGCCATGGAAGTTAGAAGTTTTCTAGGGTTAGCCGGATACTATAGACGGTTTATTTAGGATTTCTCCAAAATAGTTGTACCATTAACTAAGCTAACCTGTAAGGCAGTGAAGTTTGAATGGGGATCTAAACAAGAAGAGGCTTTTAAGATTTTAAAGCAAAGGTTAACAAACGCCCCAATTCTTGCCTTACCAGAAGGGACAGAAGATTTTGAAATTTATTGTGATGCCTCTAAGTTGGGATTAGGATGTGTGCTGATGCAACGCAAAAAGGTAATTGCGTATGCCTCAAGGCAATTGAAAAAGCACGAAGAAAACTATACGACACATGACTTAGAATTAGGATCGATAATTTTTGCCCTTAAGATTTGGAGACACTATCTGTATGGCAGTAAGTTTACAGTCTATACAGATCATAAGAGTTTAAGATACATATTTGGGCAAAAGGAATTAAATATGAGGCAAAGAAGATGGATGGAAATTCTAAGTGATTACGACTGTGATATTCAATATCACGAAGGAAAGGCAAATGTAGTAGCAGATGCCCTAAGTCGTAAATGTCATGAAAAGCAAAAACGAGTTCGTGCTCTTAGATTAAGTATACAATTAGATTTAATGAAACAACTGAAGAATGTCCAGGAAACAGCCATCAAGGACGATGCTGAAGGAATGAAAGGACGAATAAAAGAATTAGAACAAGGAAATGATGGAATTTGGAGATTCCATAAGAAAAGGATTTGGGTACCTAAACAGGGAGAGTTAAGAAATAAGATTTTAGAAGAAGCCCATAAATCTAGGTATACCATGCATCCTAGTAATAATAAGATGTACCAAGATTTAAGGAATAACTTCTGGTGGATAGGAATGAAAAAGGATATAGCTAGATATGTATCTAAGTGTCTAACTTGTTCACAAGTTAAGGCAGAACACCAGAAACCTTCAGGATTACTCCAACAATTAGAAATGCCTGTATGGAAATGGGAACTAATAACCATGGACTTTGTTACTAAGTTACCCAAAACCAGAAAGGGTAATGACGCGATTTGGGTCATTGTGGATCGATTAACCAAATCAGCTCATTTTCTACCCATGAAAGAAACAAGCATGGAAAGATTAGCCAAGTTGTATGTAGACGAGGTAGTATCCCTACATGGAGTCCCACTCTCCATTGTATCGGATAGGGATAGTCGTTTCACTTCACATTTCTGGACAAGTTTCCAAGAAGCAATGGGGACCCGACTAAATTGAAGTACAGCCTACCATCCCCAAACAGACGGACAAAGTGAAAGGACGATCCAAACCCTGGAAGACATGCTCAGGGCATGTGTGATAGATTTTGGAGGAAACTAGGACAACCATTTACCTTTAATTGAATTCTCCTATAACAATAGTTATCATTCAAGCATCGAAGCTACCCCGTTTGAAGCACTGTATGGACGCAAGTGTAGAACTCCAGTTTGCTGGGCAGAAATAGGAGAGCCAATTATCAGGTCCTCAAATCGTACAAGAAACCACCGACAAGATCACTCAAATCAAAGAAACACTAAAAACAGCTTGAGATCGCCAGAAGAGTTATGCAGACAATCGACGCAAGCCACTAGAATTTCAAGTTGGAGATAAGGTACTCTTGAAAGTTTCTCCTTGGAAAGGAGTAGTTCGGTTCGGTAAGAGAGGAAAGTTAAGTCCAAGGTACATAGGACCATTCCCAGTAATCCAGAGAATAGGACCGGTTGCCTATCGCTTACAACTACTAGAAGAGTTAGCTGGAGTACATGACGTATTTCATGTATCTAACCTCAAGAAATGTCTATCGGACGAATCACTAGTAATCCTTCTTCAAGACATACAGGTGAATGAAAAGATGAAGTTCGTGGAGAAACCGCTCCAAATAGAAGACAGAAAGGTCAAGTTTCTCAATCACAAAAGATTGGTACTTGTCAAAGTCAAGTGGGATTCGAAAAGAGGGCCCGAATACACCTAGGAGTTAGAATCAGAAATGAAGCGAAAGTATCCTCACTTATTCCAGTAAATCTCGAGGACGAGATTTTAATTAAGGTGGGGAGGATGTAAGGACCTTCAAAATTGTCCATAAACAACCCGTAAGTGAAAACCCGGACCCTTGAAACCCTAATGTGCATGAAAAACAAAGAAAACAAGAAAATTGGGTTTCACGCGGGCAGCGTAAAAGTTAAGCTCCGGCTTACGCGGGCCGCGTCAACTTAAAGTTGACCGGATAAGCATTCCGGGCCATGTGTCACACGCGTGGCAACCCTACTCGTGACACCCCAGCCCTACACGTAGACTAGGGGCCCTTGCGGGCCGCGTAAGATGCAAGTGAAGGTTTTCGCGGGCTATGTAAATCCTTAAATTTTGCTATAAATTTCCTGGGCATGGCCTGATCGTCTGTGCTCGAGAAAACTTTCAAAATCACACTTATTCTGCTCGAAATTCACATTTACGATAGCAAAACGCTGCTACGATCAAAGGTAATAACTCGATCACTGCTACGATATAATGTCCGATCGATTGAAACCAATCATATGGATGTTTAAGTGCTGCCCAAATCAGGGCTATACTTTGTCATTCGTCGTGAGGGTTTTGATTTCGTGAGCTTATCGTAAATGTTGTATTAAGTTACTGACCTAGTTTCGTATGCATTGTTGTTTAAATTAGGTTAAAAGGCTAAATCAGTAGGCTAAACTCTGCCTGACTAAACTTGCAAAGTGAGTCATTCTCTTTTTATCAAAAGTGTTTTACAATACCCAAATGTTTCCAGTTATAATTACAGGGATTAAGTATTGGTTATCTTGAATCACTGGCAAGTGGGGTATTGTGCACATTACTAATTTCTCACGGTTAGGTTCACCAACCTAACAGTGATAATCATCACTACTTGGGTGAAAGGACCCAATAGTGGTATGACCATCGTCACCAGGGTGTGACACGACGCCAGATAAAAATAAGATAGTAGCCATTGTAATCGCTCTTATGTTGTAATTTATAACTACTGTGTCGTTTTGTTTAACCTGAATGACTCGCCAGTATTTCCCCGCTGATAAAATATTTTTAAAACATGTTTCAGGTGACCTACTATGGCTCAGTAAAATAAATAAACATGTTTTGTAAAACAGGGAATTTCCTCGTGAAATTCCTCTATTGTAAATTACGGGGTTTGTACCAAATTATGAAATAAAATAATTGGGCATTTTTTAAATTTTAAAAGATCCTGTTAAACTTCCGCTGTCAACTCAATTAATAAATACCACGGGTTTCTGTCCCGCGGCTCCTGGACCGGGTAACACCGGGACGGGGGTCGTGACATTGTGTTATATTTTGTTCGACACTTGTTATCTTTTACGATCTATTGTGTCTTTGAACCATTCTTATTTTTAAGAGACTTTATAGAATAACTTTACCATTCAATTCCGATACAAAATCAAAAGATTAACCGTTTGAGATCTTGTTAGATTTTGAAATCTCTATTCTAATTCGTAGTAATTAAGGTGTCCATGTGTGTGGAAACATCATATATGATGCTTGTAAGTTATAACTTGTTGGGATTAATTGTCTTGGAATATAACAGTCTAACTGAAGATGTGCCTATATGTTAATTTTGATTAATTTTGTCCAAATTTAAGCTAACTTGAGATTTTGAGTAAAAATATAACAACTCTTGAAAAACGCACTAAATACACCCCGTATACGAGAAAATGGACCCGTATAACCTTAATTTTTAATAAAATCAAATAAAATATAAATTTTTGCCTTGTCGCGGGCCGCGACAGGTCTTAGTGGGGTTGGTCGCGGAGTGCGACACCCCTATGGTTACCGGATTCTCCTTGTGCCACGTGTCCTTGTGTGTTGCAAGTCTAGGTTGTGAGAAGGCAACCCTAGCCGTAGCTAGGGTCCCCTTGCGGGCAGCGAAAGGAAAGGGGAGAGGGTGTCGCGGGCGCGAGAGAGGCACGAATCAGCTATAAAAGGAGTCTCAGTCTGCCTTTCATTCTCGTCCAATTCTCTTTCTCTCTCAGCCTCTATTATAGCAAAATAATAGCTTGGTATTATATCCCTAAAACACGAAGCTCTGCCTCGTTGTAAGTATTTTAACTCCCGATCACTAATTCGTTACCCTACCTGATTGATTTAGGACCCATCGACGCATGTCGAGGCTCTGCCTGACTAAGTTCGTTGGGGTTCTGTCTCGTGTTGTATGGCTAAAATGACTTGGGTTAATTTACTAACACGTGTGTATTGTATGTTTTTAATAGAAACTAATCAGGAAAAATGAACAGTAAGCTATAGAAATACATAAGTCTACAATGTGAGTCATTCTCTTTTTCTCACAGTTTGTGAGCCATTATTTCAAATATTTTACAAAACCTTATCAGTTATACTTACAGTGATTGAGTCTTTGTATTCTACAATTGCTGCCGGTATGTGGGGTTTTGTATACACTACTAGTCAAACGTTACTATTTGACAAAGAGTTAGCCAATAGTAATATGACCACGGTCATGGAACTGCCAACATGGCAAGTACTGAATGAGTAATTGGGTAGATATAAACATTGTAATCGCTCTCAATACTGTAAAGTTATAAAAGCTTGTTTTTAAACTGTAATGTACTCGCCAGTATTTCTTGTTGATAAAATCTTTTTAAAAACGCGTTCTAGGTAACTTAATGTGAAGCTATAAGAAGCCAGCTATGGAGCACTAAAGGCTTAAAGAAAGTGGCTATAAAAGTTACTTAAATAAAAGTTTATGTTTTCAGCAACTAGGGTTTATCCCTATAAATGATTATTGTAAGACCCTAATACGTATTTAACAAAAAGTCGCAGCGGAAATTCATGCCATAAAAATTCTTTCATTACAACATCTTGACTTAATTGAAAGTTCGTTTTAATATGTATCTTTTACAAAAATAAGGTGCAAGTCCTGTTTGCTAAAACACATACTCAATTATTCCCGTACAATCTATCTTGTGACTCGGTCTTCGATCTCTAATCTTTGTAATAACCGCCCGTGATTCGTACAACCTGCACTCACCACATACATTCATAACATTAGTGCACAATACATAAACAAGATTCAATCACGTACACCTCCCATTCCAATTATATGTCTATCTTTAAGCATTACATCCACATATCAATTCCCTGGTGAGTCTTCGATAAAGTATCTGCATTAATGTTCATTCTCCAGGCACACTATTAATAACGTAAATCCTCAACGTATCGAAATCATGCATACATACACACTTACATTCATACATACACATCTACATACTTACATGCATTCATACATCTCTACATACACGCATACATACATACTTACATTCTTACATCTCTACATACACGCATACATACATACTTACATTCTTACATCTCTACATACACGCATACATACATACATACATACATACGGATCTTCATATATACGTAAACACACATCTACATACGTACATACGTCCCTACGTTTCTACATACATGCATACTCACTTTTACACATTCAAGATCTTACCGAACACTTATATACTCATACATACCTTTATGCTTACATACGTAGACATCCACATCCATACATACCTTCCCATATCTTCACGTGCATACATACACTCAGACGTACCTTCACACATACATATATATACACATCTACAGATGTACATACCCATATATACACATACAAGCTCTCACATACTTCTTACATAATCATACATTAATTACATGGGACTTAGACTTAGATTTATAGCCCATAAACATCTAAGGAACCATCAAAATCATGTTTGGAAAGTCCGCCGTAGACCACGGATAACAAACCGAAGCCTACGATACATAAATCAACTTATATAACAAATTTTTAGGTTTTTGAACTTGGGGAGGGCGTCGGCGACGGCCCTAAGGTCGTCGGCGACGGCCCTTGCAATTACCCGTAGCCAAAAACCCCCGTAGACAGTCAAATAACCCGTCAGCAAAAAAACTCACTTTCTGGAGCCCGTCGGCGACGCCCCTAAGCCCGTCGGCGACCCCCTCTAGAAATTGCATTTTTCTGCAGGTTCGTTTCGTCGTCCGAACACACTAAAACGCGCATAACTTTTGAACCGTTTACCCGTTTAACCTCCCATTTCTTCCTACATGATCATAATTTGACCCTCTATCAAATGGACTTGGAATCCCATATCCGACTTAAGAAAATTCCTACCTTACGCGCATTCGGCTTATTATTATTTTCTAATTATTTGACCCGTTATGGGTATTTGCACATTAAATGGTCTATGACATGCAAAACCATACTCTTCGCTTTCACACATGACCAAAACATTACTCTAATCGATTCGCTTGTTTCCAATAGACATTTAAGGTCGTTTGCCCGATATACCTATCAAGGGCGTTTTTGTCAATTTCGCTCTATCCTTAACAACAAAGGAATTCCTTGCATAAGTAACCAATCCTACTACTTAGCTACAATTCTTAATCACACATACCTTGCTCGGATCAAAACTAAGATCCGTTTAATACTTCA
Source organism: Helianthus tuberosus (assembly GCA_030545235.1). Classification (NCBI taxonomy): domain Eukaryota; kingdom Viridiplantae; phylum Streptophyta; class Magnoliopsida; order Asterales; family Asteraceae; genus Helianthus; species Helianthus tuberosus. The sequence goes on from CM060416.1 coordinate 127,900,554, forward strand.
TCGACATCATACAATTCATTCCTATTTGACCTCAATTATCATATTTAATTAAGTTGCATATAACTTTACATAAGCAACTAAGAAGTGATTACGAAATCACTTACCTTATGCGTCCGTGCTCGTATCCGATCTCTTGCCTCCTCTTGGCCCGTTAACACCTCATGCTTGAGCTCGTCTCGACGTGATTCCTATGCTTCCATTTCATCAAAATCACGCTCTTATTAGCATACTCATTTGTATATGTTAACGGTCATATCATTAGTCATTTCTAACAAACGTAACTCATATAGCCATACCCATATCCGTTTGCACTCATGTAATTCATCATGTCATCGCATTAAACACACATAAGTCTAACACGCACCGTATAACTTACTCTAATCTTACAATTATGACAACAGGTCTAACCATTCTTCTTATACCCAGTTGACTTTTAGAAGTCAACGGTTCATTTAATTTAACTTTCGACTTATCATTATATACCCGTAACATCATAATCGACTATACGGACGACAATATATACATTTTATCATACGATTGGTGTGCGTACCACCTTTTAAGCATAACGTACAACTAGTTCATGCGTATCCTTCTAATCTCATACATAATTCATCAATTTCTTCCTTCTAATCAACATGAATCATACATGCATAAACATCAAACATACTAGTATCACATTTCTTTCAATTCCTCTAACAAGAATCCATCATACAAATCAAAATACATCAATATTAAGCAAGAATTTAGACATAGATGATTTACCCATGTCATCATCTTCACCATAACAAACGGGTTTCACCCTTAAACATCAAATTAACCTAAACCATGCATAATCCATGTTCTATATGATGATTCTAACACACACCCATTCTCAATTTCATACAAATTCACGGTTTACATCAAAACCCACTTCGTGCATAATCACCAATCTAACTTTTAAGACATACCTTGCGATCCCCTTGTGAAGGTGATCATTAATCCATGTTTCTTCTTGAATTTGAGCTACCATTAACCCTTCAATTTGGTAATCTTCATGGTTAGGGTTTGTGAGCTTCATGGAGCTCCTGGCTCCTTTTCGAACACACCATCGTGTGTGTATGTGTATATATATATTTTTTTTATAAATACAACTTTCATTTACCCCACTTTAGTCCCTCAAGTTTGCCACTAAATAATATTGGCAAAACTCTTGTCTTTTAATACTTCTAACCACACACTTAACTAGGTTAAATAGCCTGGTCATTTATTTCATGCTAATTCATATAGGACATACGATAATTATAAACATTCGGGTTTTGGGGTGTTACAAGTCTACCCCCCTTAAACAAGGTTTCGTCCCCGAAACCTTTCTCACTTCCGTTTACACATACACATATCTATGTTTGACTTCACGGTCACATCATAATTATAAGCAATCATCCTATCTTAATTCATAAGTATTTATACAATTGACTTCTTCTTAACAAATCTATACTTTCCATGCCATACTTCCACGTAACCTTCTCATTTCCTTGACCAGTTAGTAACAGTTCATCGTACATATATATTCAAACCTATAATAATGCTTAGTTTCATATGATCCGTTTATAACCGGTCTAATACCTTCATTTCATCTTTTAAGATCACATTCTATACATATATCACATAATATTTAATTTTGTTTCGTTATCGCAATAAAGGTACTATTTCATAGTCGTGCGTTCGTGCTTAATTCCAAAGTTAACATCGTTATACGTTCTCTATAGTTATTTGTACTGTGCGTACTTTTACGTTACCTTTGAATCATTTCATTCATTTCACATTTCTATCGCTTTCACTCCATGCATTTCTAAATTTACATAAGTAAATGTGTTGTACTAGTTCATCGCACGAGAGTTTAATCAATATGCAAAACTTCCACTCAAAACTATTATTATTATTATTTTTTTCATGACATAATTTTCTTCTTATGTTGACTATTAGAAATCAAACATTCCATACTATACCGTACATATCCTATCAGTCATTTCGTAGGTTTTTCTCAACCTACCAATTCATACCTATCCAACATGAATTACACATTTTACTAACCTCGAATTCCTTCCATACTTTAGTGATCCGTAAATCAGATCTGTCCACATTCTTCACGAGTGCTAGCCATACCAGGCTAGATTTCATTTACCCGTGTAACGTGCCTTCACTCGTACGCATCCTTCCACCAATTCGATTGGTTTCATCACATCAAGGCTTCTATAATTCTTATCAGCAAGTTTAGCAATTAGCATTTTTCATTCAAACATTCATTCTACAATTTCTTACGTACACGCTATAACGTGTCACACATTTCATTTCTCACATGCAATTCTTTCATTCTAGTCACTTATTTCGCCTACCTTCGCAAGTTGACCTTTCAAGGCCAAACTAACGTTTCTTAATTATCGTATATGTATTGAGGTACACGCTCGTACCTCTTCTCATTAATGCTTACTTATAAAGGCATTCATTACATCCTTTTTATGTTTTAAATCCGTCCCACGGATTTAAACGTAACATCCATAACCTTCATTCCTTCTATGTTTGAATCCATCTAGCGGTTTCAAACATATCATTCGTACCTTTTCTTCCTTACATGTGGTGAATCCGCCTCGCGAATTCAAACAGGTAATTCATACTTTATTCCTTTCATGCTTCGAATCCATCTCGCGGATTCTAACACATCATTCATACTTTAACTTCTTTCATGTTTCGAATCCGTCTCGCGGATTCTAACATAGCATTCATATTTTAACTTCTTTCATGTTTCGAATCCGTCTTGCGGATTCTAACATAGCATTCATACTTTAACTTCTTTCATGTTTCGAATCCGTCTCGCGGATTCTAACATAGCATTCATACTTTCATTCCTGAGAGTCTTACATTTCTCTTCACCCTCACGTCCACCTACTACTTAATTCTAACGGACATACCTGTAACAATTATCACGGTCTCACGAACGTAATACGTTTCTTGTGTACTGGCCAGGTACACAATCCACATACTAGTTTCGTGCCTTCGTGTAATCGCCACCTTATGTCCGAAGAATTAAGTTTCGGCACGTGTAACATTTTCAAAACTTCATTGCCATGTCACTATTATATTTCATTTATAATTTTCTTTCGCTTGCTTAATTATACCACTTCATACGCCCACACGTTGAATTTACGTACCTGGGGTTCATTTGTCTTATCACTTGCCTTGATGCCGGTCTATACCGCATTCACGGATCATCCTTTCCAAGCAGTTATGCTTACCTTACAAATAATATAACCGTTAGTTTCTTCATATGAATGCATACATGCACGTTTTCATTCCATTTCTACCTTTAGATCTTGATCGAGTCATGGATTGTACGGGTTTCTTATCACAAGAGCACATAGGTTTGAGTTCAAGTACCTATCCTCTCATACTTAATTCTCTCAAACCAAGGCTCTGATACCAACTTGTAAGACCCTAATACGTATTTAACAAAAAGTCGCAGCGGAAATTCGTGCCATAAAAATTCTTTCATTACAACATCTTGACTTAATTGAAAGTTCGTTTTAATATGTATCTTTTACAAAAATAAGGTGCAAGTCCTGTTCGCTAAAACACATACTCAATTATTCCCGTACAATCTATCTTGTGACTCGGTCTTCGATCTCTAATCTTTGTAATAACCGCCCGTGATTCGTACAACCTGCACTCACCACATACATTCATAACATTAGTGCACAATACATAAACAAGATTCAATCACGTACACCTCCCATTCCAATTATATGTCTATCTTTAAGCATTACATCCACATATCAATTCCCTGGTGAGTCTTCGATAAAGTATCTGCATTAATGTTCATTCTCCAGGCACACTATTAATAACGTAAATCCTCAACGTATCGAAATCATGCATACATACACACTTACATTCATACATACACATCTACATACTTACATGCATTCATACATCTCTACATACACGCATACATACATACTTACATTCATACATCTCTACATACACGCATACATACATACGGATCTTCATATATACGTAAACACACATCTACATACGTACATACGTCCCTACGTTTCTACATACATGCATACTCACTTTTACACATTCAAGATCTTACCGAACACTTATATACTCATACATACCTTTATGCTTACATACGTAGACATCCACATGCATACATACCTTCCCATATCTCCACGTGCATACATACACTCAGACGTACCTTCACACATACATATATATACACATCTACAGATGTACATACCCATATATACACATACAAGCTCTCACATACTTCTTACATAATCATACATTAATTACATGGGACTTAGACTTAGATTTATAGCCCATAAACATCTAAGGAACCATCAAAATCATGTTTGGAAAGTCCGCCGTAGTCCACGGATAACAAACCGAAGCCTACGATACATAAATCAACTTATATAACAAATTTTTAGGTTTTTGAACTTGGGGAGGGCGTCGGCGACGGCCCTTGCAATTACCCGTAGCCAAAAACCCCCGTAGACAGTCAAATAACCCGTCAGTAAAAAAACTCACTTTCTGGAGCCCGTCGGCGACCCCCTCTAGAAATTGCATTTTTCTGCAGGTTCGTTTCGTCGTCCGAACGCACTAAAACGCGCATAACTTTTGAACCGTTTACCCGTTTAACCTCCCGTTTCTTCCTACATGATCATAATTTGACCCTCTATCAAATGGACTTGGAATCCCATATCCGACTTAAGAAAATTCCTACCTTACGCGCATTCGGCTTATTATCATTTTCTAATTATTTGACCCGTTATGGGTATTTGCGCATTAAATGGTCTATGACATGCAAAACCATATTCTTCGCTTTCACACATGACCAAAACATTACTCTAATCGATTCGCTTATTTCCAATAGACATTTAAGGTCGTTTGCGCGATATACCTATCAAGGGCGTTTTTGTCAATTTCGCTCTATCCTTAACAACAAGGAATTCCTTGCATAAGTAACCAATCCTACTACTTAGCTACAATTCTTAATCACACATACCTTGCTCGGATCAAAACTAAGATCCGTTTAATACTTCATCGACATCATACAATTCATTCCTATTTGACCTCAATTATCATATTTAATTAAGTTGCATATAACTTTACATAAGCAACTAAGAAGTGATTACGAAATCACTTACCTTATGCGTCCGTGCTCGTATCCGATCTCTTGCCTCCTCTTGGCCCGTTAACACCTCGTGCTTGAGCTCGTCTCGACGTGATTCCTATGTTTCCATTTCATCAAAATCACGCTCTTATTAGCATACTCATTTGTACATGTTAACGGTCATATCATTAGTCATTTCTAACAAACGTAACTCATATAGCCATACCCATATCCGTTTGCACTCATGTAATTCATCATGTCATCGCATTAAACACACATAAGTCTAACACGCACCGTATAACTTACTCTAATCTTACAATTATGACAACAGGTCTAACCATTCTTCTTATACCCAGTTGACTTTTAGAAGTCAACGGTTCATTTAATTTAACTTTCGACTTATCATTATATACCCGTAACATCATAATCGACTATACGGACGACAATATATACATTTTATCATACGATTGGTGTGCGTACCACCTTTTAAGCATAACGTACAACTAGTTCATGCATATCCTTCTAATCTCATACATAATTCATCAATTTCTTCCTTCTAATCAACATGAATCATACATGCATAAACATCAAACATACTAGTATCACATTTCTTTCAATTCCTCTAACAAGAATCCATCATACAAATCAAAATACATCAATATTAAGCAAGAATTTAGACATAGATGATTTACCCATGTCATCATCTTCACCATAACAAACTGGTTTCACCCTTAAACATCAAATTAACCTAAACCATGCATAATCCATGTTCTATATGATGATTCTAACACACACCCATTCTCAATTTCATACAAATTCACGGTTTACATCAAAACCCACTTCGTGCATAATCACCAATCTAACTTTTAAGACATACCTTGCGATCCCCTTGTGAAGGTGATCATTAATCCATGTTTCTTCTTGAATTTGAGCTACCATTAACCCTTCAATTTAGTGATCTTCATGGTTAGGGTTTGTGAGCTTCATGGAGCTCCTGGCTCCTTCTCGAACACACCATCGTGTGTGTATGTGTATATATATATATATTTTTTTTATAAATACAACTTTCATTTACCCCACTTTAGTCCCTCAAGTTTGCCACTAAATAATATTGGCAAAACTCTTGTCTTTTAATACTTCTAACCACACACTTAACTAGGTTAAATAGCCTAGTCATTTATTTCATGCTAAGTCATATAGGACATACGATAATTATAAACATTCGGGTTTTGGGGTGTTACAATTATGAATGAAACGTGGGTTTTATCCCAGTTGTTTATTATAAAAGTTTGGTGTTTTGAAACTCTGAAATTCATTTCCTAACTACGATCCTGATGTTCTTATTTCCGCTACCAAATTAATAAACACCGACACCACTTTATTGGCTCGCGGCTCCCGGGGTAGGGGTCGGAGGTTGGGACAGAGGGTGATATCAGAGCCAAGCCACCGGTTTAAGCCATTTAGGTGTTCTTTTAAATACCTAAATTTTAACCAATTGTGTTAGAAAATAACTTATGTGTTATTATGTGTAAATATACTTGTTATTATTTTATTATTATTTTGACAATTTTCTAGTTTACAGTATGAGTGATCAGGATACATCTGACGCCTACCGTCAATTACCTCATTTGCCAATGAATGAAGGAACTTCCCAGCCAACCCCAGGATACACCGCTGATTCTAAGGATGTCTTAGTTTTCAAAGCAAAATCCGAAGAACATTTTCCCCCTAAAAAGAGAGGTTGGTTTAGTAGAGCCAAATCAGAGAGGAGAAAAAGAATGAGAAATCTTCAACAACAAAGGATAGTGAATAGAGAGAGAAATACCCAGAACCAGGAGACTAGACCTTTATGGGAGGAAGAATTGGATAGGCAACTAGCTGACTTTCACATGTTTGGAAATGTAGAGTTTGGAAATGTAGAAGGAAATATTAATCTCAACCAAGTAGCAGACCCACAACTTCTATAATTATTTCCTAGCCAACCCATGGAATTAGAACAAAACCAGGAAAACCAGCTCCCAATCCAAACATATGACCCAAATGAGATACCTAGAATTCTAGCACCAAACCCTTTAGATTATGATCCGTGGTGGGACGACAACCGGTCAATTATGGAAATATTGAACAACCCAAATCCTTACGGAGAACCAATACCACGTTATCGTGAACCAGTGCCAGCCCCAATACCACCAATGAGTCAAGAGAATGTGGAAGAACTTCGCCAGTATGATGAAGAGTTAGTTGAGGAAGGAAATCGGATTCGCCAAATAGGAATAAAACTCGTCTAGAAATATGACGAGCGTGAAATGCAGTACTAGAAAAGCCCGACACCTAATATATATAGAGTAGGAGTTAGGTGGAAAGTCTATTTTTCCTAGAAAGTCTAGGAAGCAATGAGAATTGGACATGTGGCATTGAGTTATTTTAACTAAAAGGGCAACTATGTAATTTCACATTTTAATTTTATTTTTGGAATTTATTTTTCATTAACTAACATTCCATGATTTTCGGAATTTTTGTTGTTTTCGAATTCAAATCTGGAGGTCAATGTGTTTATCTGGAAAACTATCAGCAGGTCTTGGTGATGTGTTTTACCAGTCAGAGAGGTTGAAGTCAGTGTGTTTTAACACTCTGAAGTCAATATATAATTAGGATGTGTTTTAACAGTTCTTTTGCATTTTTAACACTCTGAATGTGTTTTATGTTGTTGTCTATGTCACATTACATCACATTGTGTTTTTTGATGATTAAATTACATCATAATGTGTTTTACAACATGTTGTTTTATACTGAAGTTTAACAAATCTGATTGTGTTTTAAGTCAGCAGATTTGCTAGAGGATTCTTGATATTGTGTTTTAAAAGCAAGCAGATTTCTTGACATTATGTTTTAACAGCAAGCAGATTTCTTGACGCTGTGTTTTAACAACAAGCAGATTGCTGGCCATTGTGTTTTAACATAAAGCAAATTTCTTGACGCTGTGTTTTAACAGCAAGCAGATTGCTGGAGGATTCTTGACATTGTGTTTTAACAGCAAGCAGATTTATTGACATTGTGTTTTAACAGCAAGCAGATTTCCTTGACGTGTTTTAACAACAAGCAGATTGTTGGACATTGTGTTTTAACAGCAAGCAGATTTCTTGACGCTGTGTTTTAACAGCAAGCAGATTTCTTGACGCCGTGTTTTACCATCCATGCTGGTAATCCTTCCATTTATCAAGAACGACTCAGAAACCACGGTACAAGCCTCTCTACAATCATCAATTAAAACAGCAAAAACGTAGCCAAGTTACAAGCAGATTACGACCGAAAACGTATATGCACTTCAAGAACTTTAATCACAACACAAGATATGAATACCTAGTGAAGAAAAGGGGTATGAACAAGCTTTGGAACCGAAATCTGAATGCTTTTTGGGGTCCTGTTTTGCGTCGCCAGCAGCAAGGGGAAAGAGATCGGTTTAGAGAGGGAGAGAGAGAGAGAGAGAAAGAAGGGGAAATCGCATGATTTTAGGGATTTGGTTATTGATATGGCAGTTTCTTGACTTATTTAAAACACTTCCAATTACCAAAATACCCTCACTATATTAAAAGTCTATAATTATATAACTCAGATATTACGAAAATGCCATCCATTTGATCTAAGCCATTAAACACACCAATCGGATGGCCCAGATCGCTTCCTAGACTTTCTAGGAAAAACACACTTTCCGTAGGAACCCTACTCTATATATATATATATATGATATATATTAGTTTATCTATTTTAGTTGATTTTTTTCATCAGAGTAACAAAATACACACACACACACACATACACACACACACACACACACACACACATATATATATAGTAGGGTTCCTGCGGAAAGTGTGTTTTTCCTAGAAAGTCTAGGAAGCGATCTGGGCCATCCGATTGGTGTGTTTAATGGCTTAGATCAAATGGATGGCATTTTTGTAATATCTGAGTTATATAATTATAGACTTTTAATATAGTGAGGGTATTTTGGTAATTGGAAGTGTTTTAAATAAGTCAAGAAACTGTCATATCAATAACCAAATCCCTAAAATCATGCGATTTCCCCTTCTTTCTCTCTCTCTCTCTCCCTCTCTAAACCGATCTCTTTCCCCTTGCTGCCGGCGACGCAAAACAGGACCCCAAAAAGCATTCAGATTTCGGTTCCAAAGCTTGTTCATACCCCTTTTCTTCACTAGGTATTCATATCTTGTGTTGTGATTAAAGTTCTTGAAGTGCATATACGTTTTCGGTCGTAATCTGCTTGTAACTTGGCTGCGTTTTTGCTGTTTTAATTGATGATTGTAGAGAGGCTTGTACCGTGGTTTCTGAGTCGTTCTTGATAAATGGAAGGATTACCAGCATGGATGGTAAAACACGGCGTCAAGAAATCTGCTTGCTGTTAAAACACAGCGTCAAGAAATCTACTTGCTGTTAAAACACAATGTCCAACAATCTGCTTGTTGTTAAAACACAGCGTCAAGACCTGCTGATAGTTTTCCAGATAAACACATTGACCTCCAGATTTGAATTCGAAAACAACAAAAATTCCGAAAATCATGGAATGTTAGTTAATGAAAAATAAATTCCAAAAATAAAATTAAAATGTGAAATTACATAGTTGCCCTTTTAGTTAAAATAACTCAATGCCACATGTCCAATTCTCATTGCTTCCTAGACTTTCTAGGAAAAATAGACTTTCCACCCAACTCCTACTATATATATATATATATATAGAGAGAGAGAGAGAGAGAGAGAGAAAGTATAATGTACTTCACGCCTTAACCTACATTAACGTACGCGACCAGATACATAACGTGCGTGATTATTTTTTTTGACCATCTCAACGTGCGTGATTATACTTTCCATGCGTGATTATCACTTCTCATGCGTGATTATCACCAAAAAACTGATCCCATGCGTTATTTTGTGTCCCATGCGTGATTATTGCTTGATCCGACGGTTTCCAGCGTCGCGTACGTGAAGTACGATAACGCGTAATGTATGTTAACCGCACTCTATATATATATATATATATATCGATGCCTAGTTACTAGTGTTTAAATTTCAGTCGCAGTTTGTAATAGATGCATATATAAATGTGAAAAAAGTAAGTCGCAATGATCGACGTTTTTAGTTCAAACTACTTGAATGTTTGTATTTTATTCTGTGATATTAATACCTGATAAATGTTTACAATTCAGATGTCAAACAAAGTAAATCAGGAAATCCAGAATAACAATAATAACGGGAACCAAGTGGATAAAAATGCCATTGAACACATAGTAGCCCAAGGAATCATAGATGTCATGCCATATATTATCAAGACTATTAAAGAGGCAGAAAATAATAATTCTGTACTCGGAAGTAAACGTGCACCAACTGAACAAGCCACAGCGTGAATGGAAATCACAGACCACTTATCCAAGAACCAATCCCAAAAAGAAGAAGAACCGTCTCATATGGTTGTTCTTATAAAGAATTATTGGCTTGTAAACCAATAGAATTCTCAGGCAATGAAGGAGCCATTTCAGCCTTGCACTGGATAGAAAAGACAGAAGCAGTCTTAAAAATAAGTAAATGTGCAGATGAAGATAAGATCATGTTTGCTTCTAATCTTTTTAAGAATGCAGCATTAGAGTGGTGGATACCATTCTCCAGTCTAGAGGAAGTGACAGGGTTTATAACATGGAATGGAACAAATTTAAGGAGATAGTTGAAAGGAAGTTTTGTCCTACTCATGAAAAGGAAGAGATTGACAATAAGTTCCTAAATCATAGAATGATTGAGATAGATTGCAGGGAATATACTACCATATTCTTTGAATATGCTAGGATAGTACCAACATTAGCCTTACCAGAACCAGTATTAATCTCTCGTTACATCTGGGGATTAATCAGCGAGATCAGACATGTAGTCAAGGTAGATAGACCACAAACCATAGAAGAAGCAGTAGAACTTGTTAACACTCTGACCGATGAATTGGTACATCCACAAGAGGAAAACCAGAAAAAGAACCTAGCTCAAAAGCTTACCCAAGAATTTCGTTATGGTAATTCCTATCGCGGGAAAGGACCTGGTTCTTCCTCTTCACCCGACTGCAAGTATTGCAAAAGGAAGCACTCAGGATAATGCTCGATATACTGCAACTTTTGCAAAATATCCGGACATAAAGAAGAAGACTGTAGGAAGAAAGCTAGCAATAGAATATGCTAAAATTGTGGAGAAGTCGGTCATATTAAACCGAACTGTCCGAAACTAGCTCTAGCAGCAAACAACAAAGCTAAGGCAACCGAAGGACTCAAGAGGAATGTCAGAGCATTCGTTCTGACAACTGAAGAAGCTAAGATGATCCCGGATGTGATTACCGGTATGTTTTTAGTTAATGATGTTTATGCCAAGGTATTATTTGACTCTGGTACAAACCAAAGTTTTATCAATACTTCTTTCTGCAAACTTCTTAATCAACCATTAACTCAACTTCAACAAGACTGTCTGGTGGAGACAGCAAATGGAGATTCTATCATGATAAGTGAAGTCCTGCGGGAAGCAAGGATAGTAATTTTAAACCATAACTTTACTGCTAATCTTTTTCCAATGAATCTAGCCGGATTCAATGTCGTGTTAGGAATGGATTGGTAGCCAATCATGCCAGTATTTTATGTGATCAAAAGTCTGTACAAGTAAGTACGCCAACCGGTGAAAAGATCACAGTTAAAGGAGACAAGCCACCCAGGTCAACAAAATTCATCTCTGTGATGAAAGCTGCAAGTTATGCAAGGAAAAGAGGAATGGTGTATATGATTTCAGTAATCATTAACACTAAAGGAAAAGAGTTAAAAGATATTCCCGTAGTATCTAAATTCTCAGATGTCTTTCCAGAAGAGTTACCTGGATTACCGCTAGATCGAGAGGTTGAATTTAGAATTCACCTAATACCAGGAAAGACACCGATTGTCAAAGCACCATATTGACAAGCACCGACGGAAATGCAGGAACTGAAGAAACAGTTGGACAAACTACTTTAAAAAGGTTTTATACAGCCCAACTCATCGCCATGTGGAGCACCGGTTTTATTTGTCAAGAAGAAGGATGGATCGATGCGTATGTGCATAAATTACCGGGAATTGAATAAGGTGACGATTAAAAATCAGTACCCACTACCGAGAATCGATGACCTGTTCGATCAACTTCAAGGAGCTCGATTCTTTTCTAAGTTCGATTTACGCTCAGGATATAATCAATTGAAAGTACAGGAAGAGGACATTCCTAAAACTGCTTTCAGAACAAGGTACGGTCATTATGAATTTACAGTCATGCCATTTGGTTTAACCAATGCCCCAGCCGCATTTATAGACATGATGAACAGGATATGTAAACCATACCTGGATAAATTCATAATTGTCTTTATAGATGATATTCTAATTTACTCTAAGAGTAAGGAAGATAATGCGGAGCATTTGCATATACTTCTGACATTGTTGAGAAAAGAAAAGCTTTATGCTAAATTCTCAAAATGCGAATTCTGGTTGCAAGAAGTGCAATTCCTTGGGCATCTGGTTAATCAGGAAGGAATTTTAGTGGATCCCACAAAGATCGAGGCTATTACTAAATGGAAAGTCCCCGAGTCACCAACAGAAGTAAGGAGATTTCTTGGACTGATAGGATATTATAGACGTTTTATTCAATATTTCTCTAGAATAGCCATTCCATTAACTAAACTAACTTGCAAATCAGTTAAGTTTGAATGGGGACCAAAACAAGAGGAAGCATTTAGGATTTTGAAGCAAAGGTTAACCCACGCACCCATACTCGCTTTGCCTGAAGGAACGGAAGACTTTGTAGTCTATTGTGACGCATCTAAGTTAGGATACGGATGTGTGCTAATGCACGTCAAAAGATTATTGCTTATGCTTCTAAACAGCTTAAGAAACATGAAGAGAATTATACAACTAATGATTTAGAGTTAGGGGCGATAATTTTTGCCCTTAAAATTTGGAGACACTATCTTTATAGTAGTAAGTTCGTTGTATTTACAGATCATAAGAGTTTAATATATGTTTTTGGGCAAAAGGAATTAAACATGAGATAGAGACATTGGATGGAAATCCTTAGTGATTATGATTGTGATATCCAGTATCATGCAGGAAAAGCTAATGTAGTAGCTGATGCTTTAAGTCGAAAGTATCATGAAAAGCCAAAACGAGTACGCTCTCTCATACTAAATCTGCAGATAGCTTTAAATGAGAAAATTAGAAAGATACATGAAATAGCAATCAAGGACAATGCTGAAAGTTTAAAAGGAATGATTAAGGAATTAGAAAAAGGAGCAGATGGAATTTGGAGATTCCATAAGAAAAGGATTTGGATACCTATTCAAGGGAACCTACGAAACCAAATTTTAGAAGAAGCCCATAAGTCTAAATATACAATACATCCTGGTAGTGATAAGATGTATCAAGAATTAAGAAAGTTTTTTTTGTGGGTAGGAATGAAAACGGATATAGCAAGATACGTTGCTAAATGTTTAACCTGCTCACAGGTTAAAGCTGAACATCAGAAACCTTCAGGATTATTGCAACAATTGGAAATGCCAATATGGAAATGGGAATTGATAACAATGGACTTTGTTACTAAATTACCGAAGACACGAAAAGGTAATGATACAATCTGGGTGATTGTAGACAAATTAACCAAATCTGCACATTTCTTACCAATGAAGGAAACTTTCAGTATGACACAGTTAGCCAAGTTATATGTAAATGAAATAGTTTCATTACATGAAATTCCTTTATCCATTGTGTCCGACAGAGATAGCCGTTTTACTTCTCATTTTTGGACCAGTTTCCAAAAAGCAATGGGAACCAGATTAAATCTAAGCACATCTTATCATCCTCAAACGGACGGACAGAGCGAAAGGACAATTCAGACAATGGAAGACATGCTTAGAGCCTGTGTAATTGACTTCAGAGGAAATTGGGACGATCATTTACCATTAATAGAATTTTCCTACAACAACAGCTATCATACCAACATTAATGCTGCACCATTTGAAGCCCTTTTATGGACGAAAATGCCGAACTCTAGTCTGTTGGGCAGATATTGGAGAAAAGCAACTCTCTGGACCAAAGATTGTGCAAGAGACAACTGACAAAATAATTCAAGACAAGGAAATGCTAAAAGCAGCACGAGATCGTCAAAAGAGTTATGTTGATAACAGACGAAAACCATTAGAATTTCAAGTTGGAGATAAGGTATTGTTAAAAGTTTCTCCATGGAAAGGAGTTGTCAGATTCATTAAAAGATGAAAGCTAAGCCCAAGGTATGTTGGACCTTTTAAGATTATCAAAAGAATAGAACCAATAGCTTATCAGTTACAGTTTCCAGAGGAAATGGCAAGAATACATGACGTATTTCATGTATGTAACCTCAAGAAATGCTTAGCAGATGAATCATTAGTACTACCTCTTCAGGACATAGCGATAAACGAGAAACTTAAGTCTGTAGAGAAGCCCATTCAGATTGAAGATAGAAAGATCAAGAACCTCAAACACAAAAGATTAGTTCTGGTCAAAGTTAAATGGGATTCAAAAAGAGGACCAGAATACACATGAGAACTCGAGTCAGAAATGCAAAGGAAATACCACACCTATTCCAGTGAATCTCGGGGACGAGATTTAAAACAAGATGGGGAAGATATAACAACCCTCGAAAAATGACCTAAATACACCCCGTATACGAGAAACCGGACCCGTATAACTTTCATTTTTATAAAAATCAAATAAAATATTACGTTTTGCCTTGTCACGGGCCGCGATAGGTCTTAGTGGGGTTGGTCACGGGGCGCGACACTCTTATGGTTGCCGGATTCTCTTTATGCCACGTGTCCCTGTGTGTGGCAAGTCTAGGTTGTGAGAAGGCAACCCTAGCCGTAGCTAGGGTGCCTTCGTGGGCCGCGAAAGAAAAGGGGAGGGGGTGTCGCGGGGCGCGAGAGAGGCACGAATCAGCTATAAAAGGAGCCTCAGTCTGCCTTTCATTCTCGTTCAATTCTCTTTCTCTCTCAGCCTCTATTATAGCAAAATAATAGCTCGGTATTATACCCCTAAAACATGAAGCTCTGCCTCGTTATAAGTATTTTAACCCCCGATCACTAATTCGTTACCCTACCCGATTGATTTAGGACCCACCGACGCATGTCGAGGCTCTGCCTGACTAAGTTCGTTGGGGTTCTATCTCGTGTTGTATGGCTAAAGTGACTTGGGTTAATTTACTAACACGTGTGTATTGTATGTTTTTAATAGAAACTAATCAGGAAAAATTAACAGGAAGCTATAGAAATACATAAGTCTACAATGTGAGTCATTCTCTTTTTCTCAAAGTTTGTGAGCCATTATTTCAAATATTTTACAAAACCTTATCAATTATACTTACAGTGATTGAGTCTTTGTATTCTACAATTGCTGCCGGTACGTGGGGTTTTGTATACACTACTAGTCAAACGTTACTATTGGACAAAGAGTTAGCCAATAGTAATATGACCATGGTCATGGAACTGCCAACATGACAAGTACTGAATGAGTAATTGGGTAGATATAAACATTGTAATCGCTTTCAATACTGTAAAGTTATAAAAAGCTTGTTTTTAAACTGTAATGTACTCGCCAGTATTTCTTGCTGATAAAATCTTTTTAAAAACGCGTTTCAGATAACTTAATGTGAAGCTATAAGAAGCCAGCTATGGAGCACTGAATGCTTAAAGATAGTGGCTATAAAAGTTACCTAAATAAAAAGTTTATGTTTTCAGCAACTAGGGTTTATCCCTATAAATGTATTATGAATGAAACGTGGGTTTTATCCCATTTGTTTATTATAAAAGTTTGGTGTTTTGAAACTCTGAAATTCATTTCCTAACTACGATCCTGATGTTCCTATTTCCGCTGCCAATTTAATAAACACCGATACCACTTGACTGGCTCGCGGCTCCCGCTCCCGGGGTAGGGGTCGGGGGTTGCGACAAAAAGGTATTTAATCATCACTATTGACGAGATTAATAAAATAACCACTTACTAATTGACGAGATTAAATAAAATCACTACTTAGACCACCAGGAATATTGGATTTTAATAATTTCAATTTTTATTCGTTGGTCTCCAATAGTCCTAACTCCTAACTTCAAAAATAACCACTGACAATCCCAACTATTAACATATTGGGGAAACATTGAAACACTAAGTAGTTTTTTAAAAGTTTTCAAAACCTCAACAACTAACATTTCTGGTGTTTATTATCCTACTAGTTCTATAGTTCTTTTGGAATTGTATATGATTACTACCAATTTTAAAAACTTTGAAAATTAAAGTGACATGTTGAGGAACATGATGAAACCAATGATTGAAAATAAAAAAAAAATATTTTTTGATTTACCTCCCGTTTTTCTATGTGTCGCCGCTTTAAATCCAATTTTAAATGTCACGGGTGTTGAAGCTTTAATTGAAGAAATATATGACAAGTTGGATATGCATGAGGAGGATCCAAGATTAAAAGATAAAATAAAAAAAAAATCAACACTTGTTTATCTAAAGTTTATGATCATTATTTAAACAAATATGGGGAAAAATACTACTAATTTGTTTGAGTCTCGATCGACAGCCTCTAGTTGTACGTCTACGATTAGAGACCCACTCATAACAATGTTGAATGTCGTTAGAGATGAAACGGCTAAACAACAAAGGGGTAACGCCCCATCAAGTGAACTCGGTAGATATAAAGAAACAAATTATCCGCGTGCTATGACCGCCGAGGAATATAAAAAGTTTGATATTTTGTCATGGTGGAAATCAAAAGAAACGGAATTCCCGATTCTGGCCACCATGGCTCGTGATATACTATTGGTCCAAGCTTCCATCGAGCTTCGGAAAGTGTGTTTTCTCTTAGTGGCAGGGTATTGTCCATACGAAGAACAAGACTAACACCGGAATCAATATAGATGACAATTTGCCTAAAGGATCATTTGGATGCCGTAGACCGTATTCAAGATAAGACAAGTCTAGAAGACGAAGTGGAATTAGAGAACAAGATTGTTGATGAAGAGGAGGAAGACGAAGTAGAGACTAATGATTCCGAAGACGATTGTACCAAAGTGGCCCAACCAAAGCGAGCCGCAAGTCAAATGACCGCACCCACGACAAGTAAACGGTCAAAGAAATAAACCGGTTACAATGCAATATGTTTGTATCTTTTTAATATATAAATTTTTATTCAAAGTATTAGTGATTGTCTTTTTTATGATATTAAGTTTTTATCAATTTAAGGTATTTTTTAAGAACCGATTCCTACAGTAACTTTGCAGCGTTTTTATTGACTTACCCGATGGAACCGATTCTTCAGAGGAGCTGGTTACAACCCTACCCGGAATCGGTTACTATCGGTTCCAATGTTAATGGTCTAAAACCGGATCGAAACTAGAACCGGTTCCTACAAGAACCGTTTCCACCCACACTCATACAAAAACCGGGTCCGGTTAGGAACCGATTCCGGGTATAAAAAAAATGATATGCTCATCTCTACTCATATGCCTGTCATAGGCCCAAAGAGAGCTAGGAGTTATCGCGGGTGTGATTTTAGATACATCTTGTTAGAGGGTTTTATATGGTGTTTACTTATATATAGTATGGGCTCACTTAGAAATAGCTAATGATGTTTAAGCGAATGTTTTCAGGTAAATAACCACAAAGAAAGTATGAGGCTATAGGGTGTGGTTATAACCTTTATGATCACCATGACCCGCCATATCAGCGTCATGTCATCCACCTCTAAATCACCATCTAAAACCACTACACTAAGGGTGTGATCATGACCCGCCCAAACCACCACCCTAAATTAATGCATATATGGTTGCCGTGGTTTAATCCACGCTAACTATGGTGGATGTTTGAGGGGGGTGGTATAGCATTTGATTAATGGTCTTAGGTGTCAATTGATGACCCAACCCATACTCCCATACCCTTCAACCTGGGTGTTAAATAGTTTATAAATTGATGTTAAATGAGGAATAATGTGGTGATGGGAAGAAGCCAAAGTTATGATCTTAGAGTCGTATAGGTGTTAAACACCTTGCTAAATTAATTTATTGATTGATGACTTTTGTTTTAACAAAGTAAACATGTGATTTTGGACCGCTAATTCACGTGCATTCACATAATTGTATTTCAAAGTGATGTGACTTTTCTTTTACTTCCTTTGTCATTTGGTTATGTGGAAAAAGTAGTTTCAAGTTTTGTAGAATATTATTATATATTGTTAGGAAGGTAAGTGTGGTCATTTTCATTATAAAAAAATTAATGGTTATTATATAATCACTAATTACTAATCAGTCCATATTGTTCATATAAAGTTAAGGTGGTGTGTTGTCTCCCAACCCTCCACAACATCATGAGATTCACACAACACATTGTTATTGTACAACTTTATACTTACGAGCATACACCGGTAATCATCAATACCACTAGACCACAATGCCTTGGGCAACCTTTCGGTCACTTGACCGCCAATGCGAAACAATATACACAGGCGGAAAACACATATCAATGGAAACATGTAAGCCGGTTCCATTAACAATTATCCTAAATGAAACGTGAACCTAAACTAATCCAACCCAGCCTATTTGTGACTTGTTTAATTTGCTAGTGTACATTGTACATGGCCGGTTGCAATCTGCTCACAACCATGGATCATTCGCGAAACAATTATTTTTTTAATTTGCGACTGCCTTTTTGGTTGAGTTGAGACCAAAAAGGTTGTTGCAAATGCCCAGTTTTCTAGTAGTGTGTTCTAGGTGTAGTGAAGGTGTTTACAAGCGCACAGAGGTGTTCGTAGGCAGTGGCGGATGCAAGATTTTATTCTAATGGGTTCCTTTTGGTAAATTCCCTTTAATTCTCACCAATTATTTCTAAATTCTACAAAGTTCTCACTAATTTTTTCCCTTTTTTTCCAAACACACTGGGTTCCTGGGAACCCACAAATGTGGGCTGGATCCGCCCCTGTTCGTAGGCAGCGGTCATGGTCGTGTTTATAAACGATGGTGAAGCTTGATGGCGGTGGCATGAGGTTGAGAAGAATTTGGTGTAGGAGTAATGAGAAAGGTGGTGTGTTGCTTTGAGACTTTTGAGTCATAGGCAAGGGGTGGGGAGACGTTGAAATTGAGACAGATAAAGCTATGGCAATGACGAGTTTTATTGAAACTGTTTGTAACGTTTTTTTTTTTCCTTTTCAAAAGCTACTACTCCCTGCAAACTTAAAAAATTGAATTTCTTTTTTCGTTTATTCAACTTTATTTATCATATAGTTTACTTTTTCTCCAAAAAAATTATAATATCTAATATAAGTTATCAATATAGTTTAGCCTTTTTCTACATTTAAATATGAATTGTCGTAAAAGTTAAGTCTAACTTGCAGTACTTTTAGTGCAGTTTCAACTTTCCAACATGACACCCGTACAATATGAAAATAATCTAAGATGGTGTTTGTTTTTTTTAAAGATCTGCCCAGGCAGTTCTGTCTGCCACGTGCAGACATTGCCATCTACAGACTATTTATTTTTCCGAAGACTTTCATTAAAAAACGTCTACGCGATCTCTTCTTGGTGCTGACTTGGCCCAGCCACTTCTAAGATCTTCTAAGGTCTGCAGAGGGTTAAACACCACCACCACCGTACACGTCCACCACCCACCACCACCGTCCATACACCTCCATCAAATTATTTTAGAAGTCTACATACGTTAAAAAACATCTAAGAAAAGAGTAAACAGTTATTTTATTAATCTATCTAACAATAACATTAAAAAAAAAGCCGATCAACAAATGATCCTCTTACATTCCCCCCAAAATCTCGACTAACCACCCGTCAAAGATATATTTGTTCATTCATTCCTTTTAATATTTGAACTAACTTACACACATGACTAAAGGCCTGTTGGTGACCTGCACGATATGAGGTCCCAACCATCAACTCTTTGGCTCTCTCTACTCGACTCAGATGGCTCGCTTTCCTCTCCTTGTGGTCTCTTAAGCTTAGCCACCATCACCCACATGTTCGCAAGCTCGTTTTCGAGATACGCTTCTCTCTGTTTCGATTCGTCTAACCGTTGTTGTAATTCGGTTTCCTTTTTATCCTTTTTGGATATCATTGCTTCATAAGACATCTCCCTTTCTCTACTCAATGCAAGTTCTCTTTTTAATTCCATTTGAGTCGGACTTTGCTCTTTCGGTCTCGTGTTTCGTCCATTTTTGGTGGGACCCGTGGGTGTTTTACGTTGGGTTGGCGAGTGTTTGGGTGTGGCAGCGGCGGCTAACTCGGCCGTGAGTCTCTCGTTTTGGTTCATTAGTTTTGCAAGTTCTTCGGCTAGAGCTGTGAGTTCAACTGCAGCAGCTGATGCTAATCCTTTAGCATATGAGCTGTCGTTGGCTAGTTTTTGGTTTCGTGCTTCTAACTGGTCTCTTGATTCGGTCAGCTCGGTTACTTTTTGTTTGAGTTCTTCTATCTCGTATGCCTGGTTTTAGGGAAGGGTTATTAGCTTAAACTACTATCGAGCCGGGGGTATCACTGGAAGCAGCCTCTCTATTCCTACGGGGTAGAGGTAAGGCTGTCTACATCTTACCCTACTCGGACCCTACCTTAGCTTTGCTATTGGTGGGATTTACTGAGTATGATGATGCTTCTTTTATGGCATTTCTCACCTTTTTTGGGGGACAATTTCATATATACCCCTAAGTTGAAATATCATATATACCCAATTCATTAAAAACAATTTAATAAATGACAATTTTACCCTGATTTTTCTAAAACTTTGAAATCTCATATATGACATTTAACTTCAAATATTATATTTACTCATTTCTAGCTTAATTTATTTAGTTTAAATATTATGTATGGAGAATACTATTGTTTATGGGAAAAAATAAAAATGGATAAAAATAAATTTATGCTTAAAATGTGTTATATAAAAAATATGAAGTTAAAAGATGAGCATATATGAAAACTTGAAGTTAAAAAAATAAGGGTAAAATGATTACTTATTAAATTGTTTTCAATATAAATTTATGCTTAAAATGTGTTATATAAAAAATATGAAGTTAAAAGATGAGCATATATGAAAACTTGAAGTTAAAAAAATAAGGGTAAAATGATTACTTATTAAATTGTTTTCAATAAATTGGGTATATTTGATATTTTAACTATTTTGTAAGGGCATTATGATACTTTTTGTTTTGGTTGGGTATATATGAAAATTTTCAAGTTTGTAAGGTTATATATGAAATTAATCCTTTTTTTGTTCAGAAATTCACCCCCGACGTGTTTTGTTCAAAAATTCAGTTAATTGTAATAAGATGTTTTTTGTTATCTTATTATATGCATCAACAACTTAAAAAAAAAAAAAACATAAAGACAATGGAACCTCTACAAGAAATGATCACATGTGAAAGATTAACGAACCTGAGCTTGCCGAAGCAAAACGTCATCCGTTTCTTCTGCTTTTGCAACCTCGTTTTCCGTGTGAGGTTTATGCTGTGCATCTGATAGAAGTTGTTTCAAGGATGCGATGGTTTCTTGTAGTCCTTCACATTCATTTATCTGGTAGAAAATTTAAAATATTATTAGATCAGAACACAAAGAAAATCAAGAAGCACAGTTATACCTTTTGGTTGAGCTGTTCTTGTATTACTCGATTCTCCGTGGTTTTCACCTGTTAATAAAAATGATATAACATCTATGCAATAACAATAGTAGTAATAAACAATTAAATATTGCAAGATGAGGTACCTCAAGTTCAAAGGATTTCTCGTTTAGTTGTGCTTCTAGCTCGCTAACAGACTGCATATGACATTAAGTTTAGTTTAGAGAAAACATAGTAAATAAGGAAATACTATCGGTAGTATACCAACAGCGATTAATGGTTACTAAATATTTAAATTATTACGCTCGGGAATTTGTTGTTGGTGTCTCGTGTAGTTTTGTCTGATAACCGTTTTACAGTACTTAAATGGATTGCCACCTCACCAGACAAAACATTTTCTTGCTCCCTTAAGGAATCAATTTGGTCAATCGTCTTCATGCTACCCTATAACAACAATAATAATTGTAGTGATAATAATAATCTATATCTATATCTACTTAATTATGGATATTATTTTTTTAATTAAAAATAGTTATTATATCATTAACCAAATGAACTTAATATGAAGTTAATTATTATTTTTTTAAATAAACTTATATTTTTCTACTTAAAACCTTCACCAAGTACAAAATTATGTTGGTTAAAATATTAAAAAAAAAAAAAGAATAATGATCATAGTTGTTTTTACAACGATGTTCTAAAAAATTTCGAATATATAATGAGGTTGCATGGTAAGAATGATAACATAAAATATGTTAAATAATAAAAAAAAATAGGTGGTATTAAAAAAATCAAAGTTAATACACAGTTGAAATAAATAATTTTAAAAATTAACTTAACAAAATTTATAATTGTCACGTCAATGTTCATTTTTTTAAATACATATCTTGACGATTGTATATGTTAATAAATTACATTATATTTTATTCTATTAGTATAATACACGGATTTATTCAATTGTGCAATGCATATGTTTTTTAAAAACATAACTTTTTATTACTACTTATATAACATTATATTTATCAACCCGTGTAATACACGGGATTGTAACCTAGTAATAACAACAACAATAATAAACAGATAAATATTGCAAGATAAAATACCTCAAGTTCAAAGGCTTTCTCATTTAATTGTGCTTCTTGCTCGTTAACAGACTGCATACGACATTAACTTAAGTTTAGAGTAAACATTTAGATAGGTATGGGTTTGATAACAGGAAGGAATGGGAATGAGGATGAGTATGAATTTATAAACACAAACCTATAACACCAAAACCAAACCCTCAAACCAAACATCCCCAACAATCATAAAAACATTCCATTACGTATATAAAAGGGCATACCGGAGGAGTCTCATGTGACAAACTATTATCATCATCAGTCTGTTGATCTAGTTTGGGCTCCAATAAGAACTCAGCAGAGTGTGAATGTATGGATTCGATAGGAGGATTATGGTTACCCGGAGGAGGAGTTGAAAGTGGACTAATAGATTTGACTCCGCTTGATTTATCACTTGTACTGGTCAAAGCCCTAGAGAGATTATCTCGTTTCTAGTCAAAGAAGTTCAAAGTTATAAGCTATCCAAATTGACCCATTCATATGCAAATGGGCCAAAATTGCAACCTCAAACTCAACGCAAAAAAAAAATGAACTGCAATAGGAGACTAACCCGCAGTTTTAACCAGTTAAGCAATCCAGGCTTCTTGATCTTTTTCTCATCCTTGAGTACATCATTGTTAGTTTCCACATTTCCATCAACAGAAACATATAACTCGATGTTTTCCTCATCCAAACTTGAGTCACGCCTTTTGTGAGGGAGATACGCAAGCTGCCCATTTAAAGAGATCATTTCTGTTGCATTAGTATGTTTCAGATATATGCTTGCAAGTTGCATGTTCAAATAAATGGAATCTTCTGACTCGAAGAACTATTTCGGCTATGTTTTGTGAGGATAAAATAAGTAGAGGTAACAGATTTGACGGTTATTTATGCATGGGTTGTGTTTTATCTCAAATTGGTCAAAAGAAAATAATTAACTAAAAAGAATTTGAACTGGTTGAAAGTTGCCCAACTGTTGTGCCTTAGCTAAAAGGACAAAAACGCCCCTCACCTTAACGGAAAAAATAAACAACGTTAGTGAATTGGATAGAAATGGCAATAAAACGCAAACCTCAGGGACCCAGATGCAAAAAAAAAAGTAATTTTGGATGGAACAAGCAAATATGACCAAACCACAGGACGATTTTGGCATTTTACTCTTATTTTTATATGAATATTTATAAAAGGAATTAGAAAAAATAGACAAAACAGTGTTTATGGGTCAGCCCAACCTGACACTACCCTTTTGACCCATACTAAAAATTGACCGGTTTCAACTACACCTGTATAATTTAAAAAAAAAAAGAAAAAAACATAACGGTTGATGCAATCTGACCTCTTCTTCCCCAAAGGAATGTCCTCTCCTAAGAGGGCGATGAGAAAATCTAGATGCATGTGACGATTTGTTGGAAACTAGAATTAATTTTGTCAGTCTTTGTATTCGGCTTAACAAAGCTTCTTTAGCTTCTTCTTCTTCTTGCTCCAGTCTAGATTGCAACTCAACTTCACCGTCTTCTAGCTTTACACATCACATGAATGCAAAAAAATCAGATGAATAATTATAAACCTCTGTATAAACAGAAAGAAGGGAAAATAATAACTGTCAAGGAATTTTATGGTCATATGATGGTGGTGATATAATTTTTGGTATAATTAACAAAGTAGATTAATAGGTGGGTCAGAAAATGGGTCAAAACAGGTCAATATTTGCATGGGTTGAAATGCTGTCTGAGTCAGGTTGGGTTGACCCACAAATACCTTTTTTCCATTTTTTATACATAATTGCTATGTTAAATATGATTAGAAACAACATTATCTGATTTATTGAATAAAACAATTCAGGAGATTGTATATGTGTATGCATTAAAAACAGACTTTGAGCAACTTTCAAGAGTAAAGTATACGGATAGTCCTTGTGGTTAACCAAAATTTTGGATTTGGTCCCTAGCTTTTCAAAAGTACATGGATGGTAATGCATTTAGTCCCCGGTTAACAAATCAAAAGGTTTTAGCAGGTCCAAGTTAGGGGCTAAACGTGTTACAAAGTGCAAACCACAGGGACCATCCATGTACAAATGGCAAAAAGTTAGGGACTAAATGCGTTACAAAATGCAAACCACAGGGACCATCCATGTACTTTTGGAAAGCTAGGGACCAAAAAAATTTTGTTCAACCACAGGGACCATCTGTGTACTTTACTCAACTTTTCACTTGTTTAACATGTTCCCTGTATAGCTGATTTTTTTAAGTTGACATTTATGAAAAACAATCCAAATTGACCCCTTTGTAAGTAAACGGGTCAAATTTTCCACCTTGACCTAATCGAACTGATGAGGGTACCTTTTGTTTTGCAAGATCATCTCCTCCACTATGCTTCAGTTGAGGAACTGTTATAACACCCCCCTTTAATTGTTCCAACTCTTCCTTTAAAGATCGAATTTCATTTTGATATTTCTTGATAAGGGACTTCTCGTCAATTATCTGCAAAATTTAAAGGGTATTTCCAGCAACTGTTTCGAAATACTTATTTTTAAGTGCAGAGAAATTAAATGAAAAATAAAATACCTTGTTTTGAGCAGCCTGGATTTCAATGTATTTTGCACGGTGGGCAAATTTTAGTGTGTTATGTGTTTCTTCTGAATTGCTTGATGAAGGAGTAACAGTGCAAATGAGCTGGGGAGAGAAACAAATAGTCATCCATAAGCAATTAGTAATATGGTTGTAAGGTTGGGTTCAATAGGAAACACTAAAAAAAGTGGGGAACCAACTCAAACGAACTCCGATTGGACTCAATCCAGCGGCATTGGAAATGGCTCGTCAAAACCCTAACTAGAAACTCTAAACCCTAAAGCTAAACCATAAGACTAAAACCTAAGCTAAACCATATAAACCCTAAAAGCTAAATCCTAAAGGCTAAATCCAAAAGCTAAACCCTAAATCTTAATGATAAACACTAAAGCTAAATCCTAAAGCAAAACCCTAAACCTAAAAGCTAAAGCCTAAATATATATAGTATAGGGTTCGACGAGCCGGTTCCAATGCTGCTGGAATGAGTCCAATAAAAGTTCGTTTGAGTCGGTTCCCCACTTTTTTAGTGTTCCCCATTGAACCTCCCACTATGGTTGTATGTATATTTTTACATAAACTGACTTACTGATACTCTTCCATGACCGCTTAATGAAGATTGAAGAAGCCTAGTCAACTTTGAGTCCCTGTATGGTATGTGGGAAGATTTCCCGTCTGTTAATTTTGATATGACCTGTGATAGTTCCAAAAGTTGGTTACCAAACAATTTAATAGAGCAAAAAAAAATATAAAAATGATTTTAAGGGCCACCTACAACTATAATTCTTAAATTCTACATGTCAGCATTTATAGAGCAACTAGGGAGTTATCACCCGCGCTTCGCAGCGGGTTCGAAATGTAGAAAAAATAAGCAAATCGCGAATGTAACGATAAAAAAATCATGTTCATATCTGAAGGTCATGGAAAAGTTACGTCTTGTATACGAAAGCCAAGTTATTTGAACAAAATTTACAACAAAACGTATATAAAGATAAACACGACGACCATGCATTACAGCGAGTCGGTTTAAACATAGATAAAAAAACACGTCGTAATGGTGTATTTAGAGATGAGCGTCGGGCAGTTTATTAGGCATCTCTAAATGATTGCCTCCAATCTCTCTTGCAATCAGCATCTCTAAATGATTGCCTCAAATCTCTCCTGCAATCATTCTCTTTAATTGTATAGATTTTCTATTTTTGTTATAGGAGGATTTTACTCCTTATTCTTTGTTCAATTCTTTGTATTTATACCCTTGTAATTTTCTATGTAAGATGATCAAAAGTTGTTACTATCTCATGGTATCAGCCTTGATCCTATCCCCTTGATTGTATTCTGCCCCAATCCTTCTTCTTCCCTCATCATAATCTGCCCTAAACCTTCTTCTGCCATCGCCCACCCAGATCATGACTACCTCAGCCGATCTTTCCACAATTCCTTTGCATTCTCTTAGCCACCTCATCAACATCAAACTCGAGTCCACAAATTATCTCCCATGGGAGAAACAAATCACCCCGGTTCTCTCGTACATTGGTCTTGTCGGCCATGTAGATGGTTCAAAATCATGCCCACCCGAAACCATCTCCTCCAACAATGAAACAACTCCCAATCCAGCCTTCGCAGCCTGGAAATCCGCTGATCAAAAGGTGCTCCTGCTTATAAACTCCACCCTCACTGAAGAAGCTATGTCCGAAACCATTGGCCATTCCACCGCCATGTCCGTTTGGAACGCATTAGCCACTGCGTACAGCCACTGCTCAATTGAGCGTATACACAATTTAAAGGACAGCCTCAGAAATCTTCAAAAGGGAACAGGTTCTGTTGCAGAATATGGCAGAAAATTTAAAGCCCTTTTAGATCAGCTCGCCTCCATTGGTCATCCCATAAGTGATGAAGATAAGCGCCACTGGTTTCTCTGTGGTTTGGGCGCCTCTTTTGAAAGTTTTTCCACCTCCCAACGAACCATCCGCCCCGCTCCTGCCTTTCAAGACCTTCTTGCCAATGCTGAAAACCAGGAACTTTTTGTTCAAAAACTCCATGGACCAACCACCACTGAAGCTGCCTTCTATTCCAACTCCTCAAATCCAAATCGATCTTCCTCTTCCAGAGGCAGAGGACGCTATCAATCCTCCAATGGACGTGGTAATAACTACAAAAAACGTCTTCCTCATTGTCAACTTTGTCGCAAAGGTCACTACGCTAGTGCTTGTCCTACTCTATCTTCTTATGCACAAAAAGCCACTCTAGATGCCAACCTCGCTCATGCATTCAATGCTCAATGCAGCCTTGCATCCGAAACTCCGGATTGGACAGCCGACTCAGGTGCGACAACCCATATGCTTACTAATAATCATGGTTTAAAAGATTCTAAACCTCACACGGGTAACATGAGTGTTATATTTGGCAATGGCCAAACATTACCCGTCACTCACATTGGGAACACAACTCTAAATAACTCATTGTCTTTAAAAAATGTTATTGTTGTTCCTAATCTCACAAAGAATCTACTATCAATTAGTAGACTCACAAATGATTCTCCCGTAGATGTTTTATTCTCTAATGATCATTTTCATATTCAAGACCGAAAAACGGGGGAGGTTCTTGCTAGAGGCACTTGCGAGAATGGTTTCTATGTTCTCACCCAAAGTCACAAGTCTCTTGTTGCCGCGCTTTCGGCTTCTCATCTTCGTGCTTCGTTCAATAAATGGCATAGTCGCCTAGGACATGTTTCTTTTGATACTATAACGAATTTAAATAAACTTGGTCATCTCTTTGTAACATCTTTATTACCAAAACCAGGTTTATGTAATTCTTGTGAGTTATCTAAAGCTAAACACCTACCCTTTGTTGAAAATAACAAACGCGCACAACAAGTCTTAGACTTGATTCATTGTGATCTTTGGGGACCCGCACCAATTGCCTCTACCGATGGCTACTTATATTATGCAATATTTGTAGACGACTACTCCCGGTTCACATGGTTTTATCCTCTAAAGGCTAAATCCGATTTTTTCAACATTCTCACCATTTTTCTAAACTTTGTCCAAAACCAATTTTCCAAAAGTGTCAAAGTTTTTCAAAGCGATGGTGGAACCGAATTCATAAACAATCGAGTTCAAAATTGTTTTCAAGAGCATGGCATACATCATCGCTTGTTGTGCCCTTCCCTTACACACCGGAACAAAATGGTCGGGCCGAACGCAAGCATCGACATATCACCGAAACCGGTTTAGCAATGATGTTTAATGCTCATGCTCCCTCAACGTTGTGGTTTGATGCTTTCACTTCTGCCACTTACATCATAAACCGTCTCCCAACAAAACTTCTTGAAAACAAATCCCCTTTTGAACTACTTTTTAACCAAACTCCATCATACTCCAATCTTCGCATTTTTGGGTGTCTAGTCTACCCCTATCTTCGTGACTATACCAAAAACAAATTATTACCACGAAGTGCTCCTTGCATCTTTATTGGATATAGTCCGCGATACAAAGGTTTTCGTTGTCTAGATCCCACAACCGGTCGAATTTACACCACTCGACATGCCAAATTTGACGAAGATGTTTTCCCATTTCACACTCCTTCCAAACACTCCGACTCCTCAAACCTTCCTTTCACAAATTTTGAAGAATTTTTACCTTCCCCAACATCTCAAAAACAACCAACCACACCTACACCTTCACCCACCTCAAACAAAACATGTACCCAATGCCCCTATACCGAGCCTAACATCACTCAATCACCAACCACCAGCCCAGAACCGTCTTCTCCCAGCAGCCCACCAACCGACAGCAGCCCATTATCCGAGTCTGAGTTTCTCTCATCTCCTAGCCCAATACCAAATCCTCTTCCCTATTCGGCCCAACCTATTACCCCTCCATCCGAAAATCTCAATCCTTACTCAGCACAATCCTCTCCAATTCAGCAGACTGCTTCAACCCAACAATCTACCACATCTTCCACCCAGCAATCCCATTCGGATCCTCTGGCCCAATAGTACACTTCAGCCCCAAACCAACCCATTAACACCAATACTCACCCCATGACCACTCGGTCAAAAAGTGGTATTTTTACCACCAAACATTGTGCTAACTTATCTCACTTCTACAATCATTCTCTTCATCATTCTCTTCTCTCCTCACACGTCCCCAAAGAAATTAAAACCGCGCTGAAGGATTCCAACTGGGTTCGTGCCATGAATGATGAACTTCAAGCCTTACATTCCAATCACACTTGGCATCTTGTTCCTCGTCCCACTTCAACCAACATCATTGGTTCAAAATGGATTTATCGGATCAAATACAAATCCGATGGCTCCATTGATCGCTACAAAGCTCGACTTGTAGCTCAAGGTTTCAACCAAGTTCCGGGTCTAGATTTTTCTCACACATTTAGCCCCGTTGTCAAATCATCCACAATTCGAGTTGTCCTAAGCCTTGCCACCATCAACAAATGGAAGTTACGACAACTCGACGTCAACAATGCCTTTTTAAATGGCAATCTTACGGAGACCGTCTTTATGGAACAACCACCGGGTTTTCAAGATCAAACTCGTCCGAATCATGTGTGCAAACTAAATCGTGCCATTTATGGACTAAAACAAGCTCCACGAGCTTGGTTCAAACGATTAAGTTCCTTTCTCATCACACTTGGTTTCCAATGTAGTCGAGCCGATCCATCCTTGTTTATCTTCAAAAACAATGGCACTTTAATTTACATCCTTGTATATGTTGACGACATAATCATCACGGGTAACAATGAAACCTTCATTACCACATTCACTAGTCGTCTTCACAAGGAATTCAAAATTAAAGATCTCGGCAATCTAAGCTTTTTTCTTGGTTTGGAAGTCACCCATACCAAAACCGGGTTGTTTCTCAATCAATCCAAGTATGCTTATGACATACTTTCGCGAGCCGGCCTGCTTGATTCCAAACCCGTTTCCACTCCTCTCACTCCAAAAGACCTTTTCCACTCTACCGGTGACCCATTTCATGATCCAACTCTTTATCGGTCTCTAGTCGGTGCCCTTCAATATTTAACCATCACTCGACCGGACCTATCCTATGCCGTAAATCAAGCTAGTCAATTCCTTCAAAATCCTACCACTACTCATTTTCAGCTTGTTAAACGCATTCTTCGATACGTCAAGGGGACTTTATCACACGGCTTAACCTTTGATAGACCGCCTAACACTGTTTTACTAGGTTTTTCTGATGCAGATTGGGCTCGTTGCATTGACACTCGAAGATCCACCTATGGTTATTGTATTTATTTGGGTGGAAACTTGGTATCTTGGAGCGCGAAAAAGCAACCAACGGTAGCACGCTCAAGTTGTGAGTCGGAATATAGGGCCATGGCTAACATCGCTTCGGAGCTTATTTGGATCACTCATCTTCTACGTGAACTGCATGCCTTACCACCAGGACCGCCAACTCTTTTATGTGACAACAAGAGTGCTCTTTTCCTAAGTCAAAATCCCATCTCCCACAAGAGAGTTAAGCATATCGATCTTGACTACCATTTCATTCGAGAGTTAGTAGCCGCTGGTCATCTCCACACAAAGTTTATTTCCACGGATCAACAAGTTGCCGACATCTTCACCAAAAGTTTACCCAAACCTTTATTTGAAAAGTTTCGAGCAATGCTTCGTCTACAACCACCTCCATCTCGCATTGACCGCGGGGGGGGGAGTATTAGGCATCTCTAAATGATTGCCTCCAATCTCTCTTGCAATCAGCATCTCTAAATGATTGCCTCAAATCTCTCCTGCAATCATTCTCTTTAATTGTATAGATTTTCTATTTTTGTTATAGGAGGATTTTACTCCTTATTCTTTGTTCAATTCTTTGTATTTATACCCTTGTAATTTTCTATGTAAGATGATCAAAAGTTGTTACTATCTCACAGTTTAAAAAACAAAACGGTTCAAAAAACGGTTGGTTTAAAAACAACGTTTGGAAAATTCAGAAAAAAAAACACGTCGCAATGGTGTATTTAGAGATGAGCGTCAAGCGGCTTAAAAAACCGAACGATTTCAAAAATAAGTTTAAAACAACCGGTGGGTTTAGAAACAGCATTACGGAAATTCATGTCGAAAGGTAGATATAAATAACTCACGTGGAGTGTTGATAAAAAAAAAACGAAATCCATAAAAAATCACTGTTAAATTCGTTAAAAACTCAAAATGACAACTTTATTAAAGTTCAGGGGTTGTACTTGAAATCGGTTAAAGAAAAAAAGGAAAATAAAACTTTATTAAAGTTGAGGGGCCACTTCTGTTAACAACAACAACAACAACAACAACATAATAATAATAATAATAATAATAATAATAATAACAATAACAATAATAATAACAATAATAATAATATGATATTGCACTGATAAAATATTTTCAATTATTGAGATCTTACGGTTCCAAGAGATAGCAGGCTTTTGTTAATATAAGATCCTTCTTTTCTGTGGACACCAGTGGTTTCTGCTTTGGAGCTCTCAGAACCTGCCAGATCTACAAGGTTCTGCATTTCAAAGTGAAATAATTACAGGTGGTTAAACTAAATCAATAAAAGTTACCATTTACGCTGGTAAAAAAAACTAAAAGATACTAAAAACTAATTTAAGTTGAAGCAAGTTTGAGTCAGTTAAGTCTAAGACGAGGTTCAAACACATACCAGCTGTGAAAAGCTAACAGTGCCATCTCCACCATTTTCACCACATGGACTGCTCTCTATTGTCTGTTAAAAGGTAAAAAAACATATGGTGAACCGAATACACGTAAAACATTTACAAAAGAAGAAAGAGAATTTTCACTTTCTAAAGATTTTCAGGCTTTATATTGAAGAAGAAAAAGAATAAAATAAGATTTATAACTACTCATAAGCAGAGACATGTCTCTCAGAAATTCTGTGACATTTGAAATAGCTAATTTGTTTTGCAGTAGACAAACTGTTACCAGAGTAAATATTGTGTGACTTCTGCTGCTGAGCAAATTATAATTTGTTGAACCAACATGTCTGTGCTCTGGAATAACAAAGGACGAAATACCAAAGGGTCAATACCATTCCCACAAATGTAAGCATAATAGTAGCAAATAAACATAATACTACACATGAACTGGTTGAAAGTTGTGATATTGGACAAGGTGCAAAGGGGATATGAGAGTAATATATGTGTTTTATTGTAACTGTAAAAATTCCAAAATTACGTGTATACATGCTCATTCAGTGAAAAACATTAAGAACTTAGCTAAGGCCCAAAAAAGAATACCTTCTCCAGCTGCAATAAGAGAGAGAACATGGGCAGGAGATAACACAACTTCCTCAGTTATTCCTTCAACAAAGGCTCCCTGCAAGCAACAATTATTCCACAAACGAATTAGATTGAAAATTATTATGACATCGTTATAGTAGAACTATACTGCATATGCCAGAGCCTAGTGCACTGGGTTTGCCCTTTTATAGTAGAATTATACTGCAGGGTTAAAAAAACAGTTTTTTCATCTAACAAAATGAGGTGCGGAATAGTACGAAATTTAGATGCTTAACAGTTAACCCTCCTTTGTTTGACTCAATTTAGTTTGATTATCAAATTATTCCATATTTCTATAACTTGCCACCACTTCTAATAGCTGTAAGTGATTAACAAAAATTATGTAATTCTTTCTTTATCAGTAATTATAATTCAACCTAAAATGCAAACAAGGATTCAAGCATTCCATGTTTTGCATCAAAATGTTGTATGGAGATTCTTTAATGGGTGAACCAAATTAGACCACCAAAGACGTAATCGAGATAATTCAGGAAGTTTC
The DNA here is from genome assembly GCA_030545235.1 of Helianthus tuberosus. Lineage (NCBI taxonomy): Eukaryota > Viridiplantae > Streptophyta > Magnoliopsida > Asterales > Asteraceae > Helianthus > Helianthus tuberosus. Next base: position 127,933,865 of record CM060416.1, read on the forward strand.
TATCCTTCAAGTGAATACTAATTCATACAGAAACTACAAAAGAAACGGTCAAACTAATAGAGCACTCAAAGAAAACTCAGATCCTCTAAAATTATGAGGTTGAAGAACTTAAATAGCTAGTGACTTACACGACCCGAAAACATGACACGAACCTAACACAAAATTCGCAGGTTTGGGTTTTGTATAAACAGGTGCGGGTCAGTTTCAGGTTAAACCCGCGAACCCGTTTAGCTACGGGTCGGGTTGGTGGGTCGACCCGTTTAACCCATTTATATTATATGTTATTATTTTACAATATGTTTTATGTCATAAATTGAATTGGGTGAGTATTTTATTTCACAATATAATAACTTAAAAAGAGAAATTAACATAAGATTTTATAAATAAAATGTAATTGTTTATGTATACATTTGCGTTTTTATAGTAAAATTTTAATTTTAATATATTAATTTGCGAAAAGAAATTAAAAAATATAATAATTTGGGTTGAATGGGTCACGTTCGGGTCAACCGGAGAATATTTGAGTCGTGTTCGAGTTCATATGTATGACACGATTTTCGGGTTCGGGTCAGGTTGGACCCGCCAACATGACCCGTTTAGCCCCCCAGTAGTAAGTGTTGGTCAGGAGTACAGTTTGATTGATCCACTATCCAAAGAAACAAACACCCATACACACAATGCAGGTACTAAAAATGTTGGAAGTGATATGTCATACGTATCGAGATAGCATACGAAAGCAAGAGTCAGAAGATGATTTACATGTATTACCTGACTCTCCTCTCGTACTCTTAGATTCTGTCCTGCTGGATTTAACAAGTCATTAACAACCTGAGAAAATACACATTTAAAACAGGAAGAAAAAAAACAGAAAATGTCTACGAATAGAGAAGAGATTTCTCACCTCATTGTAAATTTCCAAATACGAGACACGAAGAAGAAATTCACGATTTGGAGTCTACAAAAATAGAGAATAATGGTCTCATCTTCCTCCTTAAACAAGATTTAACTTATTAGGTGATATCAGAACTCACAACAAAGCATACCTCTTGAATAATACTAAAAGCATCTTTTACAGCGAAGGGAATAATTCCTGGGGACCTCTGATTACCCTGTCTTGTGTGTATGATCAAAATACCAAAATAAATACACTGAAGAATCTTAATATGATGTAAAACTTATAAAGAAAGGAGAGCTAACATATGCAAAATCGAAGGGGTTGTCAAATGTCAAGAATAGTGTTTGGATGTGATTTTTTTACTTGTAACAATCAGATATTAAAGTGTTTGTAAATTATAACTTTTTTAAGGAACAACAGAATAAAATGACCAAAAAAGCCATTTCAAATATATACAAAAACACAACTTGTGTGCTATTGTAACTTTTTGTCTTTTTCAATTTCTTTTATTTATTTATTTCTTTTACTTTTTCAGGTTTCAAATTCACCCCTTGCACTATATATAATACACTCCTTTAACCCAATAGTTTTATTTTCTCTTATAACTTGCGTTCGTTAGTTTTTTTTTTTTTTACAAAAACTAAATACGTGATATAAATTTTATTGAAAACGGATCGGGCCGGTACCCACCGAAAAACATCGGTACCGGTATTGATACTGTTAGAACAGTTACTAGCATTCGTTTATTATGGTTTTCAATCATGAAAAAGTGTAAAACATGTGTCGACGTCCTTTTAGACTTATCACTACTTTGTTTTTTGAACTTTCCTCTTTCGGTTGCTATATCTGGTGCTGGTACCGTATGGATACCTTAATGAACCGAACAAATATCAACCGAATTCCTGCCATTAACGTTATTTTTACCATTGCTTCTACATTTCCATTTAAAAATTATTAAAAATCGGATCGTCTCCGCCGTAGAGCGCGGGTGTAACCACTGGTTGTTATGATAATAGTAGATGCATCTGGTGATATCAGGTTATAGAAGGAATAAATACGTAATTTTATTTTACTCTTCGATAATCAGTTTTGTTGTATGTAACGGATTATTTGGTCCAACATCAAAAACTGATACTACAGCTTCAAGCAGCAAAAATCAGATAATTAGTTCGAAAACACGCATCCAAACACCCCTTACTACGTTTACTAGTTCCATGTACTACATACTAATAGCTAGCTGAAACAGATATCTACTACACATAACAGCATAAAATACTAAAGGAATAAATTGACAGAAAAAAGGTGAAATACTTACATGCATGGTGTGAGTCTTTCCACTACTTGTCACACCATAGGCAAAAATAGTTCCTGTAATTGAAACAGATCATGCAACATTTATATGCAAATTTGCAAACAATGTCATATGATAATAACAATGTCATATGATGATAACACACAGGAATAGTCATATCATGATGACTTAGCCAAGTTATAAAAATCAAAGCATGTGTGGGATGTAGTTTATGAGAATTAACAGTATTTAGATACATGGCTTATTAACTTATGAAGTAATTGTGATCATCATTTAAAACGATCTTTTTTGGCTCTGTAAGAATTTAACATAAAGATTCATATCTTTAAATGCAATGTTGTCCAAACGCTTACATTCAAGGACGAACATTATCTCACATGCCATAACCATCTCCATTGCCACAAGATCTTGATTATCAAGTAGAAAAAAGAATAACAAGAACATTTTAACACAGCTACAGAAACTATTATGTTTAACTAAGAAATGAAATATGTGATTAATGCAGATTCCATGCTACAATTTGAAAATTTTATACAAATACAGAACAAAGAGAAGGCTACATAAAAGGCAGAGAAATATTACCATTAACACCTTCCATTGCACTGCTAACAACATGTTGGGCTGCAATATCATATACGTGGCGTGTTGTGGTTGTAGGCCCAAATACCCGATCTAGATACATATTATGATAGGAGGAAAAGAAAATAAAATAAAATGAGACTTACAAGGCCAGACAATATACATGAACCTCAATCAATCTAATAAAGATCCTTAATAATGTTAAAACTATAGAATCACACACCCAATCTAAATACAAATTATGATAAGATAATATAAACAAAATAGGGATAATATAAACTCAACTATACTTTGCAGTATCTCTGTCTCCCTACACTAACGTAATTTCCCCTGATTAAGACTATTAAATTAGGCAATTGTTATCCAATATCACTCGTTTGTGCAAATGTGGTAGTTGTTTGAAACAAAAGCATTTTATGTTATAAGACCTCAATAAATCATTTCTCAGTGATCAATTGTGCATCTAGTTGTCTCCAGTACGGTATACTCTAATAATATCAAACAACACTAGCACTTCAGCAATACAGAATGTCAGAATTCAATGTCTAGAATGTTAATATGAGTGATAATCAACAAAACTAATTCTTAAATATTAAAAGATACCATAACAAAATGTAAGTGTGGCAGTAGTTTGAACCAAAAGCATAAGGCCTCAATAAATCATTTATCAGTGAACAATCGTGTAACTAGTTGTCTAAACACCCGTATACAATAACATCAAATAACACTAGCACTTCGGCAATACAGAATCCGCACATATCATAAACAAAAGCATGTTATAAGACTTTAATAAATCATCTCTCAGTAATCAACTGTCTAACTAGTTGTCTAAACACCTATATACAATAACATCAAATAACACTAGCACTTTAACAATACAAAAATCCACAAATATCATAAACAAAACCTAATCATACCATATGCATAAGCAATCGACGGAGTCTCCTCATTGCGTAAAATCGTTTCTCCATCCGCATACCACGCAATCTCCTCTCCTCTTCGTATCTCCCTAGGACTATTCCTCAAAAAACTTATTATCACTTTTCACATCAAAATTCAACCGCAATACGTATAAAACCAGAATTTTGTACCGAATTTGATCACCTGAGAGGCCGAAACCGAACAGTAACCGTCACATTCTCCTTCGATCTCTCAACACTTAACGGAATACTCGATGAAGCCGGAGAGCTGAGGTTATCAACGGAAGCTTCTGGAAACTGTTTGGATGAAGAAGTTGTTGAAGAAGAAGGTGAATTCGCGTATTTCGAAGTCGATTTTCGTGCTTGCGTCATCTCCATTGGTGAATTTAGGTTTGGATGATGGCGATTGAATCAGTAATCACGTGAATGTGAACGTAATCTCGTTTTGTTCAAGTTTTTTGTGGTGAATCTGAGTTAGGAATTGATTAGATCTGAAGAAGATGATGAATTGAGAGTGATGAAATGGAGAATTTGGAAGTGGTTAGCTTGTTTTGTTTGTTCCATGAAAGCAGATGAGAGTGAGAAAGTTAAAAGGGAAAAAGGTATTTGACTGTTCAGAGTAGATACTCTAAAAACTCCACTAGATCGTTTTGGGGGTATGTGATGATTAGTTTTAGCAGATGCTTTGAAAGGTTAAAAATAAAATAAAAAAGATTAGAAAAAAAAATGACAATTATGGTTAGTTAGTTAGTTAGTTAAGTGTTGTGCGATACAACCGAATGTGGTTAAGACCAAAGGGTATGGTGAGGACAGTGGCGGATCCAGGATTTTTCGTTAGGGGTGCACAAATTAACTAGGTTAAATAGTGTCAGGTCATAACGGGTCAACAGGTCGGGCCATAACGGGTCGACAAGTCGGGTTACCGAGTAGGGCAACCTAAAAGATTGCAGAACTAATTAAAAAAGAAAAAAAAATGGGAAAAGGGACCTTACAAAAGTCGAACTCGGGACCTCAGGTTTAAGAAAAGAGAGCTGAACCAGTTTGCTGCTCAACACATTTGGTTATGAGGTTCCCCTGTAAAATATTAAAGGGTTCCTTTCGAATTTTATATATAAATTAACACTCTCGATTACGAATCGAACGGGTTCCCGGGAACCCCCTAATTATATCTAAATCCGCCCCTGGGTGAGGATAGTCCCTAAAGGGACTATCCGCCACATAGGCGCCAATTAAGCATAGGTGGAGGAGCATCCCCTTGGGGACTACCCAAGGGTGTGGTTGATGCTCCTCCCCCATTTTTTTATTATTATCTATTTGATTTAATTAATTAATGAAAACAAAGTAAATAAAAATAAAAAAGTTACATTTAAATAAAACCTAAAAAAACAACCTAAAGTTATATTTAAATAAAAACTAAAAAAAACACACTTAAAAAAAACCTAAAGTTACATTTAAAAAAAATTACACTCCCCCACTCCACTTTTTTCCTAATTTTTTCCTTCATCATTTGTAAAATGGGATGGTATTCCGGTGGATATTCGCTAAGGTCGGTGGTCATTATTTTTCATTCCTCCAACTGTTGTGCTTCTTCTTGCTTCCTTTGCTTCTTCTCGGCTAGTTTTTTTTCACCTTTACCTTCTCGGTTTGCGTCTCGGTAAAGGTTTGGTTGAATGCTTTCAACTCGGCCATAATACCTTCCAACTTCGAACCACCACCACTTCCTGATGCGGCTTGTTTCTTTTTTTCAGCCGCTATCTTTTTACTTTTGTCCCTTCCTGGGGAACGTTTCTGGCACAACCTCTCCGTCATCATCTTGTTCCTCGATTTGTGTTGGACGTGCTTGTGGCGGTGGTTGATATGGCATATTTAGCGGGTTTTGCATTAGTTGCTGCATTTGATATAGCATTTGGTTGAACGGCATGTTGGGTTGTTGCATTTGCATTAGGTTGAACGGGTATTGGTTTCGTTGGTTGAAAGCGTTGGGCATTTGTTGGTAACCCGCAAAAGAGTTGTCCATTATGGGTGTGTAGCCGGGTGACGAAAACGGGTGTGAACTTGAGTTGGGATTATTTGGGTTGTAGGGATCCATAATTTTTTTTAAGGTTGGGAGAGGATTTTTATAAAATTGGGGGAAAAGTGGAAGTATTAGGTAAAAAAATAGGTGAAAAGTGGTTTAATTTATAGTGGTGGGGTGATTTTTTTTTTTTAATATCAAAAGTTACAGTTAGGGGGCCCACCATTTCAAAAACTTCGCTCCGTCTCTAACATCTCTTTGCCGACGGTGGCGCCGAGACGGGCCCCAAGGGGGCGGTGTGCGACGGCCCAAAACGGGGGGACGGCCCGGGGACGAGCCCCATACCCCTTGGTCTAAGAAAAAATCAGTCGATTTGGTTGTGTAGATGGTTCCTGGTATGATAGGCTGGTTGGGGGTTTTCAAGTTGATATTTCAGGTTTTATTGTTATCCTTAAGGATTTTGGTTTTTATAATTTTCTTTGCATATTATTGAATGTATTTAAGCTAATTTATACTTTAAAATTGACGGTTTAGGTCATGATTTACAAGAAAGATAAGACTATTACTAGTGAGGGCCATGGGCACTTCTTGTTTTCTTAACGTTAGCTTGTTACCCGCCCTACCCAGCCCCCTCTCTCCCTCGTTTTCCATTGTTCTGTATGGGTTCCTTCCCATCTTCCCTCCTTCCTCCCTTCCCCCTCTCCTCCTCCTTCTCACACACCTCGCTCGTGAAGGTCATTCCCACATATTCCTCTCCACCTTCATTCCTCCATATCGGCCATCACGACCCTCTTATCCTCCCTATCTCCTTCATGCAGGCTCACGGCAAGGCCGGCTCAACAGTTTTAGAGGCCCAAAGCGAACTAATTATACAGGGCCCTACTCCATTTCCAAAGGTCACATATTTCAAGAGTTTGTAACTATTAGAAACTAGAACACTCCCATTTAACAAATTTCTTGATAAACCAATAACAATGAGGTTCTTGTTTGATGAAATTATAGACGAGGGATTTTGGCATTAATGAAATTATATAATGTATGCATCTGCAATGTCGAAAAACATAAAAATATACAAGGGTTTGCAGTTTGGTCGGCTTTTACCAAAGGATTTCAAAGCTTTGTACATAAACGAATAAAAACAAGAAAATACTTTAGCAAATGTTTCGAACTCTTGACCTTTAGAAACCTTAACAGGTGGGTTTGCCAGTGTGCCAACAGTTCATTTTGTTTATACTTTGCCCCGTAATTTCTCCTTTTTTTAATTGGAGGCCTTAATCAAGTGGAGGCCCAAAGCCTTTGCTTAGGTAAGATGACCCTTGGGCCGGCCCTGGCTCACGGGTGCCCTCAACGCACGGCCAATAGATATGCTCTAAGTATATTTTCATAAAAAGAATAACTAATTTAAAAGGCTCACTTTTTATAATAATGAGCATATATTGAAATAGTTAGCTTTATTTTAATAAAAAGAATAACTAATTTAAAAGGCTCACTTTTTATAATAATGAGCATATATTGAAATAGTTAGCTTTATTTTAATAAAAACAATTAATTGACACGTTTTGATCAAATAACAAGAAAAGCATTTAGAATTTCCTAAGTGTAGTCAAGTTTTAGAAATCACTTAAAAAGTGATCTTTATATGAGGTTGCTTGGTAAAATATCATGTTCTCAATTTTTTTTAAACAATTTAGTGTTTTATAGATAATAGATAAGTCTGAACTCTGTATGTAATGAATGGATTTGTTATATGTTATACTTAGTGGTCCATATCGTGTCGTCTTGTTTTGCCTTGGAGGTTTCAAACTTGTTTGGTTAATGTTACACACTTGTTGTAGACCAACTTCTGTAAGATGTTTGTTTACATTAGCATGAAATTTGTTTTATCTTTTGTTTGCATAAGTATAGAAGAAAGTGATTTAGTTTTTAATGTTTGTATAAAATTTGTTTTATCTTTTGTTTTATATTTTTTTTGTCTGCAGTGATCCCATGTGTTTTCTCTATGAACACAATATGATGTCTTGAAAGTATGGAAAGAGATATTGGAAGATTATATTGTTTGGTACGGGAGGAATGAGAGGTGTAATGGACTATTGTGAGGGAATGAGAAAAAAAAAGTGTAAACGGTATGTCAAGGTAATGAAATCACCCATTTCAAAAAGCATTTTATTCTCTCAAATTCATTCCATCCGCCTCACTTTTTTCCTTTCCATTCCCACTCTCACCCTTTATCACCAACACCGCCCACCACCACCCCCCCCCCCCCCCCCCCGCCGCCACCCACCGATGCGCCACTATCTGCCACCACCACCACCCACCGATGCGCCACCACCCGCAGTCGCCGCCCACCGCCACCCTCTGCCATCGACCACCGATGCCACCACTGACACCCGCCACTACTATCACCACCATCGACCACCAGCACCACCGCCACCCACAGTCACCGCCACCCATCGTCGATTTTATTACTTCGCCTTTTCCTACCTACCCAAACAACACAATGTAATAAGTCATTCCATTCTCACATGGTAACCAAAGAAGACCATGGAATAATAATGATCCATTTCATTCTTTTGTCTATTCTATTACCTCGTCCATTTCATTCTTTCGTTCATTCCATTAAATGAATTGTAAAAGTTGTATACGTCACACCAGTTTTTGATTTCCTATTATTTGTAAAACTCGCTTTAAAAACTTACATAAAAAATGGCCAACTATTGTAAGACCCTTACTTGATTTATACGATTTACATATAATTATCGACTATTAATGTGTATTTACGATTACACATACACCTAAAAATATAGATTTCTTAAAACATTTTAAGAAATAAATGTTTCAACATAATTTCTATATATTCGTCGTTTAAAAACATAACGACAAAATGTATCGCAAAAGCTTGAATCTTGATCGTGTTCGGTTCCTTTGTTGAGCTTGATCGTCGTCCGGCACTTCCTATAAATTACCTATAACAAACATCACCAAAATGTTAGTTATGAGAGTGTAAAATATGTTTCTATGAGTTCGTATGCCCCAAACAATTAAACAACTACAATTTTCCAGAATCATAAGTCGGCGCGTGTCGCTAGGGGTGTTCAGAAAAAACTGTAACCAAATAAAAACCGTAAACCGAACCGTAACCGTAACCAAATAAACCGATCCGAATAACGAATTCGGTTTTTGGTTTGGTTTCTAACCGAAATCGAATTGTGAATATGGTTTTTGGTTCGGTTTATGGAACCATATTTTATGTTATTTGGTTTATTCGGTTTATTTGGATAACCGAATAAACCATTTAACTTAATTAATTATTAAATAAAAATAATAATATTTTATAAATCATATACAATTTATTAGCCCAAAATAGTTATTTTTTTATGCAGCCCAAAATACCAAATGTAAATCTAAAAGCCCAACTCAAATCCACTTATTTCTAAAATAATAGAACTTCAGACCTATAGAAACTAGGGTTTAGGATTTCTACATTTTCTTGGAGAAAGACTCATGTTTGAAGATTATTTATATTTTGTGCCATTAAAATTGTTAACTGTTTATAGTTTCTATGATCTATGTTTTGAATCTTTAACTTTGTGGTTGTGTCTACGACTACTTTATGGATGTGTTTGTTTTATTTCGCAATGAAACTTTCTTGTATTCGTACATTGTTAGGTGTAACTTAGTTGTGATGTTCGAAAGTTGGAACACAAACACAAATATAAATTAGGAAAAAAAAGTACTTAGGTACAATTTGGTTAGATTTGGTTTGGTTTGGATCGGTTTGCATATTCCTTATTTGGTTTGGTTTGGTTTTTGGTTTGGGGTACAAAATTTTGAAAACCGAATAAACAAAACAAACCATAAACCGAACCGATGAATACCCCTACGTGTCGCGCCGGCGTTCACAAAACCTGTCGCGTGTCGCGCCACTTGAGGTCTCCTCCGTCGCGTGGCGCGAGGAGTACACTTTTACAGCAAGTTTTGTTTTGAAACCTGCATTTTTCCAGCAATTCTTACTTTTACGAAAACTGACATAACTTGTTCAGTTTTTATCCATTTTACGATCCGTTTTCTTCCTACGTGATCGTAAATTGATTCTCCATCACATGGAGTTAAAATCCGACATCCGGATTAATAATTTTTTTTAGATTTTAAGCCCTCGGCTTAAAATTTAATTATTAAGTTTTGATCCGTTCATGATTTTATCAAACCATCTTGTTTCACAAAGGTCATAAAGCCTATACCAACATATTTCATTCAAATTTTTTTAACTCGGGCTCAATCTTTTATGAATTTCACAGCAATTAACCAAGTAATGCGCATATTTCATTTTGACCCGTTCAGAGGATTTAAACATTTAAGCTTAAATCTCGCTCTTTCTTTTATTCACATCTTAATTCCACATTTAATTATTAACTTGTCTTCCACCACATCTATATTTGTGGTGGATTTATTGTGATAAACTTTACATGCCGAGTTATACCCCTTGGTTTATCATTTTTCCGTAAAAGAGTTGTTTCGAGGCATTTGACCCAAAAGGTTCATGCCTTAACTTTTTCTCTTATCCAAATTACGTATTAAATCATAAAAATCATGTTCAAACAAGCTTTAAGGGTTGTTTGCCCGGTTTATCATTTAAGGGCGTTTTTGTCAACTTTAACCCTTCTTTTACGACGAAGGATTTTAAGAGACATGTTTGACCAAAAATCCCACTTTTTAACCATGATCTTGTTTAAAAGTCATTATGTTTCTAAATCACGACTATAATTTAAATTATTAGGTTTACCTATTAAGGTAACCCAATGTCCAATTTCGACTTTGTCTAACTCTCATCGAACCTTAAATTCTAAATGAGAAGTTAACCTATTACACATACCTGGCTCGGATCAACATATTGACCCGTTTTAGTATCTCATCAATTAAGTTGCTAGTTAATAGCAACGCATATTCCACACGCTATTCATTCCTATGATCATTATACTCAACAAACAATGATTAGTCATTATCGTCAAATGGTGACATTTTCACCGTTTGACCTGTTTGGTCTAAATGACCATTTTATCTTTACGAGATGATATTTATTTACCATCTCATCCACATAACTAGTTCCGGTTTACACCGTATGCTCATATTACTTACAAATTATTTCTTAATTCCCTTTTTGACCCATCATGGCTTATGCCATAAAGTATCTTTCAAAAAAGTAACGTTTATCGTCAACGCGTGACCGAGTTAACGTTTTACCCTTATTATTTATTTTGACTTACCCTATAAGGTAACCATTTAAACTCATTATCTATTCGTCATTGCATGACCGAATAATCTTATTATTCCCTTTTTAACCATTAAACATGGTTTCTTATTATTTCATTTATTTCGTTCTGTACGACTACACGTCGGAACATCACTTTTTAAATACTAAATTATCTTTTTCGTAATCAATACGATAAAGGAATATTTTACAAATTCAAAAGGGGTGTAAGCTTTACTTACTTTGCATCCAAATTATGCTTTTCCTTCATACTCGATTTGTTTGACCTGTTTCCTTCCCAAGCTTCCACCTAGCTTGTCAAGCGTCAAACTATAATTGTAATTTGTAAGATGGTTAGATTAGTCATAATCAATCACGACTATTCCATCTTACGGTTTTATGTCGAAATTATCATTCGATCGTATTATTGGTCAATTTGACCTTTTAAAGTCAACTGCCTATTAACGTAAGTAATTACACGATGTAGCTCAACTACTCGTTTAATTACTTGGTCAATTATCCAGTAAGCATCATTCTTATGCTACCGTTTTATCCACTTTATTAACCAAGTTTTTGTAACCATAATTCATTGAATTAACACAACATTAATCATTCTTAACACATGATGATATCAAACATCATTTTAACATGAATATGTCATCATTTTCATCTTATTATACAAAACTAATTTCATGGCAAGTATGATTTATGTACTCAAACACGTAAATTGTTCAAGTATCTTCTTATTAATATTATGTATGATGATTCTAATCATAATTATATCATCAATTTATCATATGATTAAAACCCATTTATACTTAGTCTTAGAAATCACTTAAAAGGTGATCTTTATATGAGGTTGCTTGGTAAAATATTATGTTCTCAATTTTATACACAATTTAGTGTTTTTATAGATGATAAATAAGTCTGGACTCTGTATGTAATGAGTGGATTTGTTTTATATTATATTATATTTAGTGGTCCATATCGTGTCGTCTTGTTGTGCCTTTGAGGTTTTTCAAACTTGTTTGGTTGTTGTTACACACTTGTTGTAGACCAACTTCGGTAAGATGTTTGTTTACATGAGCATGAAATTTGTTTTATCTTTTGTTTGCATAGGTTTAGAAGAAAGTGATTTAGTTTTAATGTTTGTATAAAATTTGTTTTATCTTTTGTTTTATATTTTTTTTGTTTGAAGTGATTCCATTGTGTTTTCTCTATGAACACAATATGATGTCTTGAAAGTATAGAATGAGAGGTGAAATGGACTATTGCAAAGGAACGAAAAAAAATATATAAGGGTCTGTTTGGTATGGGGTAATGAAATGGACGAGGGAATGGAATAGACGAGATAATGGAATGGATCATTACCATTCCATGTCTAAATGGTATTTCAAGGTAATAGAATCACTCATTTCAAAAAGCATTTCATTCTCTCAAATTCATTTCATCCACATCTCTTGTTTTTTTTTTCCATTCCATTCCCACTCTCACCCTTTATCACCAACACCGCCCACCACCACCCCCACCTGCCACCACCGCCACCCACTGATGCGCCACTATCTACAACCACCGCCACCCACCGATGCGCCACCACTGGCCGTCGCCGCCCACCGCCACCCCTGACCACTGCCACCCTCCGCCATCGACCACCGATGCCACCACTGACACCTACCAATACCGTCACCACCCTCGACCACCAGCACCATAACCACCCACCATCGCCACCGCCACTCACTGACGCCACCGCCGACCACCGCTACCCGCCACCGCCACCCATAGTCGCCGCCACCCACAGTCGCCGCCACCCATCGTCGATTTGATTACTTCGTCTTTTCCTACCTACCTACCCAAACAACACAATGTAATAATTCATTTCATTCTCATATGGTAACCAAAGAAGACCATTGAATGGTAATGATCTAGTTTATTCTTTTGTCTATTTCATTAACTCGTCCATTTCATTATCTCGTTCATTTCATCCTCTCGTTCATTCCATTAAATGAATTGTAAAAGTTGTATACTACACCACTTTTTGATTTCCTATAATTTGTAAAACTCGATTTAAAAACTTACATAAAAATGGCCAACTATTTTGAAATTGCAAAATATCTAAGACCGTGGGGTATGGTGGGGCGGGGGTTTGGGGCATGGGTTGACACGTGGATTAGGGGGCACTCAATATACAAACCCAATTTGTAGGGGGTATGGTGGGCGTGGCTGGGCTGGCGTGGCCAAGCCACATCAATTATTTTTTTAATATATATATATATATATATTTCTAACCATTAAAAACTACATAAACATACATAATAATTATCAAAATAAAAAACAATAATTCTTCGTCGTCTTCGAACCCAGGAATCGTTGAAACATGATCCACCAAATCAGATAGAAGGTTGTGATGTATATCCCTTGACTTGATCAAAAATTGATTTGACGCTTTATCTTCGTCTGTAACTGTTACGTTACCTGGTTGGGTGTGGCAACTGTCAAATTTGCAGGTATCCGTACAATTAATTAATATTTAATTTGTGCTTAATGACTGTGCTTGATTACCACTGCTGAGTTAACTGCTTTCTGATTTCTGTTATATACATACATATGCATCACATTCATACTGTCACTCCATTTATTTCACACAAACTTTAGTGACAAACTTGATGCACAAAAGCACAGTTAGCACAGTGAGCGGATAACTCAGAAAACATGCTGACAATGCCAGCACAAAGATATACAGTATTTTGAGGCCCAGTATGAGTCATAAATAAAGTATCACACTAGGGTAGTGTGTAGGGAAGTGAGGACCATAAAACTGCGTCACTAGGTGATAGTTATAGCGCCGGGAAGTGCCTAAAACATATTTTGACTGCAAAATTATGCACTTTTAAATAAAATTCAGCATTTAAATATGCTAGTAATGTGCAAAAACTTGACAAAATGATCCTGTATACCTTCTAAAGTGTCAGGAATTAATTGTGACACAAAAAGCACTATAAAGGACACTTTACGGAACAATTAAGCACTTTAACGGAACGATACCCAACCGAACAACCGGACATTACTCGGAACATAAAAATATTGTCAAACACATTGTTTTTATTTTTCTAAGCTAGTTAGGGTCCCCGAACACCCTAACACACTATATAAATAATAACACACTTAAGACACTAACTTAACACTTGGTTTCTCTAACTAAATTGTAACTAAACCATTACAACCCAACCCTATACCCCCCCCCCCCCCATCGAAACCGGTTACAAGGGTGGGGATTCACCCTTGATTTTCCCTTAATTGTTTAATATATATGCATGGTATCTAGGGAACATTAAATCCAAGGGTTTATGCAATGTTGGAGGACTTGTAGTATATATCCATTAGACCACTCATTCTCATCATTCACTAAACTCAAACACACAAAACTCTCTCCTCTCCTCTTTGTTCGGCCGACCCCATACCACCACCATCATCAACATTTTTCAATCATCTCCTACCATTTAAAGGGTGTACAAGGGTGTTAGAGTTCATACAAGGAAGCTCGGTGTGCTCGGAAGTTCAAGGACCGCTCTCATTTTCTTTTAACCACCACTTTTATACTCTTGAACCCTCCTAGCTTTGAGCTAGTGGTAAGTCTCTTAGATCTACTCATTTTACATCCTATGAAGGTGGTTAAAGTATGAATCATAATGGTAAATGTGAAGAACATCAAGAACATTAAAGAACATAAACTAGTCTAGTGATGAAGTATTGTTAAAATGATGAAGTAATCATGATAAATCTGAGTAACACAAACAATAATCTGCTGTAAATAACTTATGTTATGAGATAAATCGTTATTAGAATAAATGGTAATCGTATGTGTACATATTAGTGACACTTATATTATAAAAAGCATGCTGATTTGCATTTTCAGCCAGCTTCAACTGGCTGTAACCAAATCATAACTTAACAAAAAACTGATTTTCTTGAGTCTATAACATGTTATTATAAAATACGGTTCTAATGGCACTAGAATCATAATTTTTGGACTTCGTTTGCTATTTTTAAAGGGACGTTTTCTAACAGCAACTAAAGCTGCATTTTTACTGCTGAAAATAGGTGTTATGTTTTCGTCATAACTTGAAATCTGTGTATGATTAGGTCATGAAATTTGTACTGTAGATGACCACTGATGTATTTGTAATTCTCCCACTGGAATTTCATAAATCGGACGTACGATGAATTTTAAATAAATTATTCCGCGGACTGCAGTCAGAAAAGTATAAATCTGATTCCAGTCCGGAAAATGATTTTCTATAAAATATTGGTGATGATATGGACCCCGATATTTTTACATAATAATATCTGGATCGTTTAAGACATTCTGTAAAAATTTGGGAATTTTTGGAATAAGATAACTATTTTATTAAAATGCCCAAAAACAACCCAGTTTTGTATATTAAAACTGAAATGATATAAGTAGTATTTTGCATGTCTAAATGTCGGGTTGGTTATTTGAAAGCAATCTAACGTGTTATATGTTAAAGAAAATGATATGCTATTTAGCATGGACACCTCCATTTACAAAGGAGACTATGGCGAAATTTTCTGAAAATCCTAGCACTTAGAAAATATTTTCTATATAAGGGTTTACAAGTGTATTTAGACTATGCTTTTCAAATACAAACCTCGCCATAATTTTTGTAACAAAATACAAAGTGTCGGAGGTGGGTTTTCGTAAACAAAAGCGGATAAATATATATTTAGAATATATATTTATTACTAAAACGCTTGTGTGAATGTTTGTTGATTTGTGAACTAGTTATGTTATTTAGGGTAAGATATACCAATAAAAGAATACGAATCCACAAGTATGAGATACTCCCATCCTTGGGAAGGAAATACGAATACGAATACTTGAGAAGTATTAATACAGAAATATTGTATAAACAATTATTCCAAAACTAAATATAATTATCATAACTTGGAATAATACCAGAAATGTAACTCAAAGACATACATACTAAGACAAGGCACGACCCGTTCGTCTAATAGACATTAGACCATTGTAGGTAGTCGTGTTTGCCGCGGAGATTTGGGTTACGAGTATGAAGACGCAATACAGTGAGTTCATGTCCCCCTTTTCTCTTAACTGTTTTCAGTTTTTATACTTCAGGGGTGGAATACATGTTACAGTAATTACAGACACTTTTATACATGGTATGGTTAGCTTAAGGAGGGTATACTACTTAGATCATGTGAGTGGGTAGGTGGTACTTGAGGCCATTAATCCTCGTTGTAAGACTGAGGGACATGAGAGATAGATCTATTTGGGTGTAGCAAGCCCCATCCATGAGTCCGCAGAATGGGCCATGTGGTGACTATGTGCCCGACGCACAAATTTGCTAGGTTTGAGTGTTCCTGCATCACTTCACACATATCATTGGCTTTGCAACCCAATGGTGATCTCTTTTTCCTTAATTGCTACATACCAGGGATTTTCATACATACAGACACATTACAAAGGTTTATACATACTCACTTTTACATGAACTCGCTCAACTTTATGTTGATTTTTCAAACTACAAGTATTTCAGGAAATTAGTAAATGGATCTGGCGGGCGTTGGAGTTTTTAAGCTGCGTTGTGAATAAAGATGTCATCCAACTCATTAGGGCTTAGGGGACGTATCTTAATCCTGGACGAGATACGTGGTCCTAAACTCGGGTTTGTTTTAAAATCTTTTGTTGAGTCTTTTTGAACTCCTTAAAATATGTTATGGTTTGTAACTTGAATTTGGAATCGACATTTCAGGAAATTATGTTGTACTACTTTTAAACTTAAATTAATGGATGTACATCTACTGGTTTTATCATATAGTGTTGTTATGATCGTATGCAATGGTATTAAGAAGTCACACTAATAATCACGCTTCCGCAAAAGTCAGGGTGTGACAGCTTGGTATCAGAGCTTCGGTCGTAGCGAACTAGGATTCTTTCTTGAGTCTAGACTACGATCATTAGGGCTCTCACGAAAATGTTTTCACAACATGTTTTCATTGCATACACAAAACGTCCAGATCCAGGGAACAAACATTTTTACAAAAAAAAGGCACAAATACACATTTCAAAATTTATGTTTATAATTCAGTCTTAGAGACTGAGGGAGGATCAGTCTTAGAGACTGAGGGAGGATCAGTTTTAGAGACTGAGGGAGGATTGGTCTTAGAGACCAGGGAATTGGACTTAGAGACTGGGAAAAATTGAGTCTGAGAGACTAGGGAAATTGAGTCTGTGAGACTAGGGAAATTGAGTCTGGGAGACTAGGAAGGATAGTAGGTTTCATGAAGAATAATGTGAATACATGACTACATCACAAATTATCTTGTTCGCATACACTAATTGTTAGTACTTACTATGGATATACATGCTATGACTATTATGTATCGGCACACATGTCACTCTATTTAGGAAGCGAGTTATCAGACACTGATAACCCTACGGCCACCGCCACGGATAAGGAGACTGCATCTGCGCCAGAGATATTTACGGCAGACACTGAGAGTGATCCTGATATGCTGACCAAGGACGAGGATGACTTCCAACAGTTCGCACTACCAGATTCTGGTGATACTTTACCCTTGCTGATGGCTTCTCTGACAAGAATCCTTCTGTCACTCTTGTTTCGGTCCATGACCACTTCATCACTGGTCATCCCGATGGTGAGCACACTATGGCTCCGATCCTCGATGATGCGCTTCCTGTGGACACTCCTTCCGAAGGTTGGCTACTCGACGAGCAATTGATGATAACGTAGACATGTTTATTGATGGTCCTCCTGCTGACACCCATGATGATGGAAAGTTAGACGAGAACGCGTTACTAATTTCATTTCTTGAGACCCCTGTTATCAAGTTATCCTCTGATTTCGGTATACGCTCGATTTCAGATTCCTTTGAGTCTACGACATCTGCAGCCTTACAGACGGCCGGATTACATCTTTCTACTACTGACACAGACAACTTGTAACACCCGTCTAATTACTACTCAAATTTAACAATAATTCATAAGATTTATATAAGAGATGACCCATTTAAAACATAAGTTCCAAAAGTAAAGTTTTAAAGTAACAAAACATTAGTCAACTACCGACTAATTCAAACATTCATAAGTTGTTTTGCAAACTAGTTACATTATAAACATTGTCTAAACAAAGTAAATCAATGCGGAAGCTTCAAAAGTTTGTGTTCGGTTCTTCAAAAGCTTGCTTGACCGTCATCCGTAACCCTTCAATACCTAGAAACTGAAATGTTTACATTAAACATTAATAATGGAGTTCTTAAAAATATTACACAATCGAAACTACGATCGAAACTGATTTGATTAGTTGTAAAATGCAAAAATTTACAAAGCTTTCCAGACTCTACCGTAACTTACGGTGTCTACCGTAAGTTACGGTAGTTATTTGATAATTCTGGTCCACCGTAAGTCAGGAGCATACCACCGTAACTCATTTTGCCTCTACCGTAAGTTACGGTACTACCGTAACTTACGGTAGACTCTGGAAGTCTATTATTTGACTGATTTTGATTATTTTGCCAAAACTAAATACTTGGATTTCCCATTCTAACAACCAACATGTTAGATTCTCGTACTTCTGATATATCAACCATTTAACCAATAACAAGGATCAATCCATTATATTACGGAACATTATCCATGTCTTAATTGATTATTCGACCCGTTTGGCTCATCTAAGGAATCCTCCCTTATGATGACTACCAACGAGTTCTAACCAATTTTTGACCTATTATTCAATATAGCAACATCACCGCTTTAATTCAAAACAACCCTTATTCTAAAATTCAACTACTCATATGATAATTATCAAAATTTACTTAATGTAACGGGTCAAGTTACATACCTTTAAAGCAAGCCCTTCAAACGTGCGTCCACACCGGTTTGCCCGCTCGATGCCCCGGCTTCCTTTCCTATAGAGTTCAATCACTTTATGTTTAGAACTCTTTGTTTCACATATATAACGCACATTTTGCCATACATCATAATTATGCGTTTTTAACTTAAACATTTCAGTTTCAAGCCTTCTTTGAGGCATTTCAACAAACATTTCAAGGGCAGATTTTACATGATTACATAACCAATCCCTAACTTATCATTTAGCCCAAATTTTATCAATCAAGCTTTCATATATAAGGTTTAACATTCAGATTTCAGAAATCTCTTCCTAAGGACCACATTACCCTAGGAAATTGCTCAAAACCCCAGTGTTCATCAACTTCACACAAAACCCATGAATGACCTTCAATGTATTCATGAAATTTCCAGAATTTAGGCATGTTTTCACATGTTTTTGTCTAGGTTTTGATCCTAGACACTACATCATTCCTATTCAATCCAAATAACACACATGCAACATCTAATTTCAGATTTTCCAAATTCATGAGAATTTCAAGTTGAGAGATTTCTTAAAATTTTGCATACCTTGTAATTCTCTTGTGGTGAGGATCAGTAATCTATGTTTAGATTTTGATTTGGGAAAGAATTTAGCCTTCAATTGATTGATTTTGTGGATGTTAGGGTTTGAGAGTGGGGGTGTCGCCCCCTGCTTGTTCTTGATCGACCAGACCCCCAAATGGGGTGTTTGGTTTTTGTTTTTATTAAAATTAGTAACATAAGTTTAAATTTTAACATCATTGGCCCCTCCACTTTTGTTTAACATATAGTTTTGGTTATTTAACCCTATTTCAAGTTATTTCTAGACTTGTAGTTAACTAGGTTATAATTTTCCTAGTTAGTAAATTTTTGTTTATTTATACTTTATAATTCTAATATAAAGTTTTATATTTTCGGGGTGTTACACGACGACGTCGTTATGACTGCTGCACTAACACCTGCTCAAGGCACCACACCGTTACACGACCCAGAGCCTGCTCCTGAGCTAGTTTCTGCACCTTGTGGGGCAGCTTGATGTCGCACCTGCTGAACCTACACCCTTGCTTGATCATGACCCTGTTTCCTTAGATTACCAGACATTGCGCCCTTTATACCCTACCCAGTACCTGCACCTAATGATCTTCCTATCAGTTGAGACGTTTGTTCCTGCACCTTCACCCGCTGATGTTGCTCTTGTGAAGACCGACGTCCATTGCGCCAACATGCCTATCGCCTTCTTTCAAGACATACCCACACCCCGGGAATGTACTCCAGGTCAGCACCCGCGTAACGACCCTTTTGCTACAACAACATTTTCTACGGCCTTACAGGCCGCACCATTTACTACTTTCACCTCTACATCGCTGGACGAGCCGATTTGATGGTTCCTATATTACACTATGCTAATTTTAGACCCTTACCATCCCTCACATTATGGAGGCCACACCCGAGATGAGTTGCTCCTGTAACATCAACTACAGTTTGAGGATATGAGTCGCAGAATGTTGGAGCTTGAGCTGACACCACAATTGGCAACTTCAAATGCAAAACATTACATAACCGAGAACATGATTTAAGTGTCTACATCACAAGACAGCATATTGTCTGAAAATTTTATGTAAGACACCACGTCCTCCGCCCTGTCTGTTACTAGTATACCTTGATCCTCCACATACATCAAGGTCCCTTTTGCGCTCTTGACCGTTGCTATTACACCGTTCCCAGGATTCTGATGCTCATATCGTTACCATCGAGCGGCAGAACAAATAATTACTTCGACGTGTACACAAGCCCAAGGAGGAAGTCCACGCATGTTAATAATTTACTCCATAGTGCTTTTTAGATTATGCGGATCGCATTACATTTGGGTAAGGACACCAATGATAAGCCAAGATTGTGGGGACTTTTGAAGACCACGTCTGACTATGTAACTTTGACACACTGATATACTTATTGGACAAGGGTAGGGTGACCCTGTGTCCCTTTTTATGTGATACATTCTGTAGGACAATGCAATTGCGGTCGGAGGATGATGAGAGCCCAATCATCATTAAAAATGCGACAATGCTTTGTGGCCAATAACCAATGAAAGCTCAGTCGCTACGTTTTCGTTAAGCACGCTGTGATCTATAAGTATGTGCTATGATTTTAATGCTACGTGTTCGCTTGCTATGCTCTCATTAAACGTAATTCCCAAATTACTTGTTTATGCTATGATCGGGATATTGTGTGCTTACCTGCTTAATGAAAGCTTAATCGTAAAATCCTCGTTAAACGTATTACTAATATGCAGGAAAGTGCTATGATTGTAATGTATGTGCTTGTTTGTTATCCCCCCATTTAACATAATTCCACTTACTTGCTTATACTATGAGTATGCTTATTGCTTGACGTGTCGATATGATGATTTATTACGTGCAAATACATATGATCTCTAAACAACTATTTACATTCCCTGAACGACAAGACCTGACTAACCTGAACTTCTTTCTAGAAGATGTATCATCAAAAGATCATTCAGCTGCCCATGACCGAGGCAGGGCTACAAGAACTGATTTCACAAACGATATCACAGCACGAGACCCTGCGCTTCGAACCTAGCAGGGGTACCTCAGAAAACAACCTACCTCGTGACTGTACCTACTGCCAGTTTCTCGACTGCGAGCCTCCGAATTTCGACGGCACTGGGGGTGCCATAGCCTTTGTGAAATGGACCGAAAATATAGATTTTGTTTTGAGAATGAGCGGATGTACGCCAGAACAACAAGTCCCATATGCGATAGGATCGTTTCGAGATGGGGCCTGGTTATGGTGGGACTCACAGGTTCAATTAATGGGCAGAGCTGCTACAAATGCTTTAACATGGGATGATCTGAAGGAAATGATACATAGGGAGTATTGTTCTCAGGTGGCGATCCAGAAGCTGGAATTCGAATTCTGGAAGCTAAAGATGGAAGGTCCAAATGTGGCAGCGTACGTGCAAAGACTTCACGATCTGTCGCGAGTTGTTCCGCACCTCGTGGAACCCGAGTTAAAAAGGATGGAGCCATTCATCTGGGGACTGGTGCCTCAGATCCTGCGCTTAATGACGATATCAGCTCCGCCAACAACCATCGATGCAATCAAGTTAAGTGCGGCACTCAGTAAAGAAGCAATTAGACTAAAAGAGCTTCCAAACCCTGACCAGAAGAGGGAAACTCAAGTAGAGTCATCCGGAAAGAACAAAAGGAAGCTCACCGAAGATACCCGCACGAATAACGAGAACAACGCCAAAAAGAAAAAGGAATACATGGGCATCCTACCTAAGTGCAACGACTATCAGAGTAGGACCAATGATGAACAAAAACCCGTTCGAGGTTGTTTTGACTGTGGGGACAAAGGGCATTTCAAGAAAGATTGCCCTAACAACAAACAAGCCGAAGATAAGATTTACTCAGAGACTGAGCCGAGACGTGATGGGTGCAAGTATCACCACGAATGTGGATGTCGGAAGCCTAAGTGCGGTAGGTGCGGGAAGAAAGGGCACAACAAGGATGCCTGTGGGGCGAAGAGCCCCATACAAGGAGGGAATGATGACAATAACCAAGGTGGAAATAATAATAATAAATTTCCAGGCTGCTACCGATGAGGGAACGTGGGGCACTTTAGGAAAAATTTCCCAAGGAGGATTAACCAAGACCATGAAGGGCCATCCAACATCGGAGCTCGTGAAGCATGCCAGGATCCAGATGCGGTTACTGGTAAGTTCTCTATCAACCAAAACTTTCCATCTATGTTATTTAATACCAGTGCCAGCCATAGCTTCGTATCTCGTGAATTTAAGAATATATTTGGTCTAGTAGGGGGATAAGTTAGATAGCCCGCACTCGATAGAACTAGTTAGTGGGAAGCCTCGACGTGGTAACCAGAAGGGACCCGTTGTCAAGCAATCGAGCGGAGATTGATATCCGCATCCCGATGGCGAATGAAGGAATGATCGCGACTCATGAAGCAGGATACGCCTCTACAGTTTACTAACTACCTGAAGGCACAAAAATTGTTGCGTAAAGGATGTGTTGTCTTCTTGGCTCATGTCGGGGACGAGGGAGCCGAAGAACCAAAACTCTAAGATACCCCTATGATAAGGGAATATCCCGAAGTCTTCCCCGAAGACTTGCCAGAATTATCTCCTCAACGACAAATCGAATTTCGCATTGATTTGATCCCAGGCGTTGTGCCTGCAGTCAATACACCTTAGCGACTTACACCTTCTGAAAGGCAAGGATTAACAGTGTAGCTTCAGTAGATGATAGAGAAGGAAGATAACAGACCAAGATTCCCGTTTTGGGTAACCCCAGTTCTACTCATTAAGAAGAAGGACGCGATTTTCAAATGATGCATCGACTACCAGGAGCCGAACGAGCTAACCAACAAGAGTCGATAACTCTTGCTGAGGATTAACGAACTTCGTACTTAACCAACTGCGAGGATCCAACTACTATTACACGACTGATCGATGATCGAGTGTCTTTAGCTGTGAATTCAGGAAGGAAGCATACCGAGGAAAAATTGTGGGACAATAACTTGTTTTAAACATACACAAGAATGGCGTTTCCTACAACGATGCACATAACGATTCTACACCGAATACGGAACTCTGAGAATCTAGGAAACATGTACTTAGGACCATCGGGAACCAGGTCCAAATTTACCAAGGGTTGTTACTTAGGAACCACATCCGTTAACTCAAGCAGACACCATTAACCTGGCATATATGCCAGTTCTGTTGACCAAACAGAGAGTACTTGAATTTCTTTTACTTCTAGCGAGTAGATGTTTGCATCTCTACTCCCCTTAATGGTAGTTGCATCACAATAATCTTCTTCGCTGAGAGCGAACACACATTTGCTGTCACACCCTGGCTTTTGCGGAAGCGTGGGTTTATTTGGTGTGACTTCTTAATACCATAGCTTAATCATAACAAAGCTATATGAAAATAAAACCATGCAGATCATCCATTGATTTAAGTCTGAAATGTAAAATACCACAACATTGTCTTAAGGCGTTGACACATGCAACGGAAATTTCAACCTAATAACATAAAAACATAGTTTGAAAGACACAACCACAAACTTTAAAATGGACGTAGTTTAAGAACTGTGACTCGTCCAGGTAAAAGCCACAACCCCTAAACTTTGATGATCCCATAACTCTAACGCAGCGTGGAAACGTAGCATACCGTGCCAGATCCTTAGTTCCCTGAAATACATGTAAGTTGGAAAAATCAACAATAATGTTGAGCGAGTTCATGTGTAAGTGAGTAAGTAAAACCTTTGTAAATATAAAATCCTGGTATGTAGCAAGTAAGGAAAAAGAGATCGATTAATGTGTAGCTAATACATTAATAAGTGACATGGACTAGGAAGCACTCAAACCTGTAACGCGTATTTCATACCGGTCCTTCCGGCGGAACGACATAGTCACCACATGCAGCTGCACGCTGGCCCATGTGTGGGGCTCGCAACACCCGATAGATCTATCACTCATGCCTCTCGGTCCTTATATAAGGATTAATGGTCTTACGATAATAGCCTATCCAGTCACGTGATCTAGCAGCAGGTTCCTTAGCTAATCATACCGTGTATAAAACGTTTGTAGTAAATGTAACATGTATTTCACCCCCGCAGTTTAAAAACTGAAAACAGTTAAGAGAAAAGGGGGAGCATGAACTCACCGAAGTGCGTCTCTAAAAAGTATCTCCCAGAAAATCTGCTGTGCGACGACCTACACGTACTAACTTCTATTAGACGGACGGCCGTGCCTTAGTTTAAGGTTTAATGTCTTTGGGAAATAGTTAGGCAACTATTTCGTAATTACACTTCGTAATTATTTTGTAAATATATTCCTTCCCAAGGATGGGGGTTTGGATACATGTGCGTTCGTATAACTTCGAAATATATTATTAAGTCTCACTTAATGTAATATATTTTATTTCATTTGTTCAAAAATACTTTACTTCCAAAATATAAATATTCTTCCCAAAAATATTATATTTTATTCCAAATAATTTTTCCAAAATAATATCCTTGTCAAAATACACCCTTATGAGTATTTTCTGAAAATACGTAAGTTACGGATAAAGATCGGGCGGTAATAGTAATACCGTTGTAACTTAATATTTATTGTGAAGGCGTTAGAATTATTTTGGAATCGTTAATATTTGGTAATATTATTTTTACCCTAAAAATAATATTTACGTAGTTCACAAAATAATCACAAAAATTTACACAAGTGTTGTTATGAAAATATATATTCTAAATATATATTTTAGCAAGTTTTATTTTGTGAAAATCTCACCTCCAACACTTGCTTAATTTGTAATAAAAAAATCGTGACGAAATTTGTTTGGAAAAATAAGTTAAAAAAATATATCCATAACACTTGTGATAAAAATATTTACAAGTGTTAGATTTTTGGAAAAATTTCGCCAGAGTTTCCTCTGTAACTGGAGGTGGCCACGCTTTCAAGCGTATCATTTTCTTTTATAATTCAAATCAACAATGTTCCCAACATCAATAACAAACAATATTCCAACATCATACTAGTTCAAAAATATCACAAACATATGAACTTGTGGGTTGTGTAAAAGTGTGTAGTAACTTCCCATTATTTTTAATAGATCTTTCTACTTTTATAAATGGAATCGGTTTCTCGAAAATCTTATTTTTATAGAAAATGCATTTGTACATTTTCTAGTCAAAATATCAAAAGTAATTCTTTTGTTAAAACTTTTTGTCACACAAGTGTCTACACACTTGTGTGTTTACAAAAATCACTTTTGTTTAGGAAAGATCCAGCTTTAAAAATATGATTTCTTTTGACACTTGGTCCTTTGAAAATACCACTTGTAGATCCGTAGATCTACTAGTTTAGAACTCCATTTTGTAAGAAAAATTGTTTTTACACAAGTTCATGGTTATAAGTAGTAGTGTTCTTCATCTAACCACTTTTCACACTATAACATACACTAGGTCATGTTCCAAGAACATGACTTAGTCGGGTTAGATGACGATCCGAACTAACACTAGCATAAAACAACACTAAATAATCATAACAAAACAAGTCTTATAAGTTTTACACCAATATTCATCTATTAACCACTTTGTTTATATTATTTTAGTAGGCTTTAAATTTTGTTCTTACATGTTCATAAATTTCAACCGTCAAAATTCTTATTAACCACTTTAGAATAGATCAAAAAGGCGTTTAGAGTCACTTACTACTAGCTCGAGGCTAGGGAAGAAACTAGTCGAAAAACAGGCGGTTAATAGCAACGTAGAGAGGTCCTTAGCAATCTGCAAGCACCGGGCTTCCTCGTATGTGACCCTTCACACTTGTATGTATGTAAAATGATGGAATAAGATCAAATAATAGTGGTGGTGGAGCTTCTTGGTCTCGGCCGAGAGTTATCAAAGAAAGAAAGAGAATGAAAAAAAAAATTGTGTTAACTTTGAAGTGGATGAAATGCTTATCCATTAATCCTTATTATAATCCATCACCCACTAAACCCATTGGGTTTTATGTCATGTAGATATTGGGCACATGGATTAAACTAGTCAAAAGAAATGTGGTGGTTGTTCCCTAGGGGGAAAACCGATCGGGTGGGGGTGGGGTAATATGATTAGATTTGAACTAAATAGTTAGTGGTTAAATTAGTTTAGTTGGAGATCTAATTAGTGTATTATGTGGTGTGTAATTTATAACGGGTGTTAGGGTATTCGGGGACCCTAACTGGCTCAGAAAAAAGAAAATAGTGTCATTGACAATATTTTTATGTCCCGGGTTAAGTCCGGTTGATTGGTTGGATACTACTCCGTTAAAGTGTTTAATAAATAATTAAAGTGTCGTTAATATTTCTTTTAGTGACACAATTTATTCCCGACACTATGGAAAGTGTCTAGTAATATTTTTCCAACTTTTTGCACTTTACTAGTTTAGATAAATGCTGAATTTTTATATTAAAGTGCATAATTTTGTACTCAAAGTAGGTTTTAGGCACATCCGGTCACTATGACTAACACCTAGTGACGCGGTTCTACAACCCTCATTTCCCCACACTCTCTACCGGTGTAGTAAACTATCTCTGGCTCATACAAGCCTTAGAGGCAGTGTCTGCCTGATGCTGGTTATATCAGCATGTTTAATGGGTATCCCGTATAGTGTGCTCACTGTGCTTTTTGTGCATCAAGGTTGTCACTGATGTTTGTGTAAAAATAATAGAGCGACAGTATAAAATGTGATGCATGAGTATGTACGTATCAGAAATCAGTAAGCAGTTCAATCACAGTTGTAAGCAAGCACAATAATTAAGCAGTAATTAAATATTAATTAAGTCGTACGGATACCTGGTTTGGTGAGGGTTGTCACATTTGCTTCGATATCTGGTTATATCTTTATTTTAGTAGATACTCATTATTCCTTTTCTTGGAAACTTATCTGACATACATGCACCATTTGCTACGCATGCGGTTTCATTTCGAATAAACGCCTCATTGAAGTTCAAATATTATGTTGCGAAATCTAATTATTGACTTGGGATTCAAATGACCTACGTTATTGTAATTATTGGCTCCTTTGCTATCAGGTCAACACACTTTCTTAAAAACTTCTTTTATTTCAAGTTGCATTCATGGCTTATCTTTGTGGCCATGCCGAGATTTCCTTTGTTGGTACATACATTTATTATCGGATTACGCCAGAACCAAGTTCAATTGCTTGAACTTATTCATTTCGCATACTCAGTTTAAGACGTCATATGATGTATTGAGAGCATCATATTCAAATCATTGGCAAAGATTCTTTTGTTTTGAGTCGTAGTAGACCTGTTTGGTCTACGACATCACTAAATCATTTGTTGGATACGACACCTTGTGGGGATAATTTCACAAAATTGAAGCTTGCGCTTATTTGGTTACTCACTTCATACACGAATATAATTGAATATTTGATAACTTGCTCAAAAATCCATTATGTTTATCATGATTAAATCGGTCTCAACACAGTTGTGTGTTAAGGCAAAGGTACATAGATTCAATTCATAGCACAATGTACCTCCTAACGATTCTTTCGTTACAAATTGAATACTTTGCAGTGTTTATTGCTCTCCATCCTCAATCAGAAACAATAGTTCTTTGATGTTCTGTATTCAACTAAAAACTTTATGACATTGTGTAAACCAAATCTTTAGATTGTCTCAGTACACTTTCATTTGCTTTCAAACACGGTGAACTTGTTCAGTCACCACTATTATTGAATCTCGTCATTACGACACCTTGCGGTGTCATTAGCTAGTGCTAATCATGGTCAACTGTTTTGCACGAGACTACACATACTTTTGTTTGACCTGCCATTTAAACTTGCCTGATGCAACTACAACAATACACCAGTTTCGCTTGAAATTCATTCGACGTATTTTCGCAACTCAAGAATGTCAACACACCAAACCTTACCAGCCATTTATTCAGGAGTTTACAGATCATTTTACTATTACATTTGAGTTGTCGATTTTGAATTCATATAGCGGATGCTATGGTTTGGGAAAAACTCGTCTGCATATTGCAATCGATCGTTTGAGGATCTTATTAATCAAAACTCCTCTTTTGTGGAACCCCCCTGCTAGCTGGATTACACTAGACTATACGTCTTGTACCTTTGACATCAAAGGCTAAAAGCACATACCTTTTAACCATAGGATTCGGGTTGTTATATATTCTTGGACTCACCTGATGTGAGTAAGTTTTGATTCGGTTTGATGATTATCTACCTCAATATTAGTCATATACATACTCGTGTGACGTAACCATAAGGAGTTAAGGTAGTACAAATTTCGAGGACGAAATTTTCTTAACGGGGGGAGAATATGACAACTGTCAAATTTGCAGGTATCCGTACAATTAATTAATATTTAATTTGTGCTTAATGACTGTGCTTGATTACCACTGCTGAGTTAACTGCTTTCTGTTATATACATACATATGCATCACATTCATACTGTCACTCCATTTATTTCACACAAACTTTAGTGACAAACTTGATGCACAAAAGCACAGTTAGCACAGTGAGCGGATAACCCAGAAAACATGCTGACAATGCCAGCACAAAGATATACAGTATTTTGAGGCCCAGTATGAGTCAGAAATAAAGTATCACACTAGGGTAGTGTGTAGGGAAGTGAGGACCATAAAACTGCGTCACTAGGTGATAGTTATAGCGCCGAGAAGTGCCTAAAACATATTTTGACTGCAAAATTCTGCACTTTTAAATAAAATTCAGCATTTAAATACGCTAGTAATGTGCAAAAACTTGACAAAATGATCCTGTATACCTTCTAAAGTGTCGGGAATTAATTGTGACACAAAAAGCATTATAAAGGACACTTTACGGAACAATTAAGCACTTTAACGGAACGATACCCAACCGAACAACCGGACATTACCCGGAACATAAAAATATTGTCAAACACATTGTTTTTATTTTTCTAAGCTAGTTAGGGTCCCCGAACACCCTAACACACTATATAAATAATAACACACTTAAGACACTAACTTAACACTTGGTTTCTCTAACTAGATTGTAACTAAATCATTACAACCCAACCCTATACCCCCCCCCCCCATCGAAACCGGTTACAAGGGTGGGGATTCACCCTTGATTTTCCCCCAATTGTTTAATATATGTGCATGGTATCTAGGGAACATTAAATCCAAGGGTTTATGCAATGTTGGAGGACTTGTAGTATATATCCATTAGACCACTCATTCTCATCATTCACTAAACTCAAACACACAAAACTCTTTCCTCTCCTCTTTGTTTGGCCGACCCCATACCACCACCATCATCAACATTTTTCAATCATCTCCTACCATTTCAAGGGTGTACAAGGGTGTTAGAGTTCATACAAGGAAGCTCGGTGTGCTCGGAAGTTTAAGGATCGCTCTCATTTTCTTTTAACCACCACTTTTATACTCTTGAACCCTCCTAGCTTTGAGCTAGTGGTAAGTCTCTTAGATCTACTCATTTTACATCCTATGAAGGTGGTTAAAGTATGAATCATAATGGTAAATGTGAAGAACATCAAGAACATTAAAGAACATAAACAAGTCTTGAACATAAACTAGTCTAGTGATGGAGTATTGTTAAAATGATGAAGTAATCATGATAAATCTGAGTAAGACAAACAATAATCTACTGTAAGTAACTTATGTTATGAGATAAATCGTTATTAGAATAAATGGTAATCGTATGTGTACATTTTAGTGACACTTATATTATAAAAAGCATGCTGATTTGCATTTTCAGCCAACTTCAACTGGCTGTAACCAGATCATAACTTAACGAAAAACTGATTTTCTTGAGTCTATAACATATTATTATGAAATACGGTTGTAATGGCACTGGAATCATAATTTTTGGACCTCGATTGCTATTTTTAAAGGGACGTTTTCTAACAGCAACTAAAGCTGCATTTTTACTGTTGAAAATATGTGTTATGTTTTCGTCATAACTTGAAATCTGTGTAGGATTAGGTCATGAAATTTGTACTGTAGATGACCACTGATGTATTTGTAATTCTCCCACTAGAATTTCGTAAATCAGACGTACGATGAATTTTAAATAAATTATTCTGCGGACTCCAGTCAGAAAAAGATAAATCTGATTCCAGTCCGGGAAATGATTTTCTATAAAATATTGGTGATGATTTGGACCCCGATATTTTTACAAAATAATATTTGGATCGTTTAAGACATTCTGTAAAAATTTGGGAATTTTTGGAATAAGATAACTATTTTATTAAAATGCCCAAAAACTACCCAGTTTTGTATATTAAAACTGAAATGATATAAGTAGTATTTTGCATGTCTAAATGTCGGGTTGGTTATTTGAAAGCAATCTAACGTGTTATATGTTAAAGAAAATGATATGCTATTTAGCATGGACACCTCCATTTACAAAGGAGACTATGGCGAAATTTTCTGAAAATCCTAGCACTTAGAAAATATTTTCTATATAAGGGTTTACAAGTGTATTTAGACTATGCTTTTCAAATACAAACCTCGCCATAATTTTTGTAACAAAATACAAAGTGTCGGAGGTGGGTTTTCGTAAACAAAAGCGGATAAATATATATTTAGAATATATATTTATTACTAAAACGCTTGTGTGAATGTTTGTTGATTTGTGAACTAGTTATGTTATTTAGGGCAAGACATACCAATACAAGAATACGAATCCACAAGTATGAGATACTCCCATCCTTGGGAAGGAAATACGAATACGAATACTTGAGAAGTATTAATATAGAAATATTGTATAAACAATTATTCCAAAACTAAATATAATTATCATAACTTGGAATAATACCAGAAACGTAACTCAAAGACATACATACTAAGACAAGGCACGACCCGTTCGTCTAATAGACATTAGACCATTGTAGGTAGTCGTGTTTGCCGCGAAGATTTGGGTTACGAGTACGAAGACGCAATACAGTGAGTTCATGTCCCCCTTTTCTCTTAACTGTTTTCAGTTTTTATACTTCGGGGGTGGAATACATGTTACAGTAATTACAGACACTTTTATACATGGTATGGTTAGCTTAAGGAGGGTATACTACTTATATCATGTGAGTGGGTAGGTGGTACTTGAGGCCATTAATCCTCGTTGTAGGACCGAGGGACATGAGTGATAGATCTATTTGGGTGTAGCGAGCCCCATCCATGAGTCCGCAGAATGGGCCATGTGGTGACTATGTGCCCGACACACAAATTTGCTAGGTTTGAGTCTTCCTGCATCACTTCACACATATCATTAGCTTTGCAACCCAATGGTGATCTCTTTTTCCTTAATTGCTACATACCAGGGATTTTCATACATACAGACACATTACAAAGGTTTATACATACTCACTTTTACATGAACTCGCTCAACTTTATGTTGATTTTTCAAACTACATGTATTTCAGGAAATTAGTAAAATGGATCTGGCGGGCGTTGGAGTTTTTAAGCTGCGTTGTGAATAAAGATGTCATCCAAGTCATTAGGGCTTAGAAGACGTATCTTAATCCTGGACGAGGCATACCAAAGAACGCATGCCATATCCAAAGATAATCGACGTGATGTTCCTTTGGGTCCTATACCATTTACCCGATCATTGAAAAGGGGCAAGTGGTTTATGATGGTAATATCATTATGTGAACCAGGCATACCAAAGAACGCATGCCATATCCAAATATCTTGGGACGCAACCGCTTCAAGCATGATGGCTGGCATCCAATGAAATCCACTCGTGTGAGCGCCTTGCCATGCGGTTGGACAAAGTTCCCAAGGCTATTTCATACAATCTAAACTACCTAGCATCCCGGGTTGCCCATGATAATCGACGTGATGTTCCAATATTTGTTGCATGTCACTGAAAGAGGGCTTCCTCAAATATCTTTTTCTATAAAGTTCTAAAATACACGAACAAAAGTTGTGAAGACTTTCTCTAGCTACACGTGCAGGCATTTTTAAATAGTCATCCATAATGTCCGAACTATTTCCGTACGCTAACTGTCTAAGTGCGGCCGTGACCTTTTGCCACGAACTAAATCCTAATTGCCCGGTTACATCCGGTTTTTGTTGGAAATAAACATACTTCTCCTCAAGATCTCTAGATATCCATAAAAATAAGTTTCTACTCATACGAAAACGACGCCTAAACATTTTTTCATCATACTGAGGTTCCGTTGAGAAGTAATCGCTTACCAACAAATTGTTAGCGGTGTGCCGTTCACGAGAGATGTGCCTCCTCCTTTTAGATTGCAGAGTCTCTTCCTCATTGTCACGACCCCTGACCCGGTCTTGCCCGTTTCAGGAGCCGCGGGACAGAAACCCGTGGTATTGGTATTTAATTAAGCAGCGAAAATTTTAATAGGATCTTTAAAACTGAAACATCCATTTATTTTATTTCAAATTTCGGGATCAACCCCGTAATTTACAATAAAGGAATTTCACTGGGAAATCCCCTGTTTACAAAAACATGTTTATTTATTTACTGAGCCACTTTCTTCAAGCTGGTAGTGCTATGCGGCACTTTTTCCTGGTTCACAGTAAATCACCTTAAACATGTTTAAAAAGATTTTATCAGCGGGGAAATACTGGCCAGACATTCAATTTGCACAAAACGACATTTGGTTATAAATTACAGTATTAAGGGCGATTACAATGTTTATATCAACCAATTACCCAACGGTATTTGTCACTCGACCCGATTCTGTGACTATGGTCATATCGCCCGTTGGCTAACCCGTTGTCCAATGGTGACGATTATCAAGTAGTGTATACATAACCCCACATACCGGCTGTAATTGAAGACTACAAAGACTTAATCCATGTAATTATAACTTTGAGAATAAATAGGGTTTTGGAAATAATTTAGTAAAAAGAGAATGACTCACATTGCAAATTTAGTTGGACAGAGTTTTGCCTATGAATTAAGCTTGATAACCTAGTTAAATAACAATGCACACGAAACTAGGTTAGTAACTTAATACAACATTTACGATAAACTCACGAAATCAAAACCCTCACGACGAATGACAAAGTATAGCCCGACTTCGGGCAGCACTTAAACATTCATTGGATAGGTTTCAATCGATCGGACATTGTATCGTAGCAGTGATCGAGTTATTACCCTGTTGTCGTAGCAGAGGTTCGGAATTTAAGTGTTTTGAACGAAACAGTGTGTAAGTAAGTGTATGTAGTGAGTTTTTGCGTCGAAACAGTCAAGCCATGCAAGTGCCAAACCCCTGCCTTATATACTGAAAATTGGCCTCCCCCGCGTGTCGCGCCAGGTTCCCTAGCCCCTGGCGCGTGTCGCGACAGCGACAAGTTTAGGCTAGGGTAGCCTCGTGTCTAGCATAGCCCAGGTGAGTCAGCTTGAACGATTTTTCGTGATTTAACTTCGTTTTGTGAAGATAATTATCAATTAGGGGATATCCCCCTTGAGTTTTCGGGGGCCCTGATCCTAGTTGTGACCGTTTTAAAAATTATGGGTCGTGCCATACTACTTGGGGGTCTCAATTAGGGTTTCCTAATGTGCATTATTAAAATAAGAAATAATAATTTTGGCAAAGGTTGTTGCACTCATCGTCTTCCACGATAGCTTTCACCGCCGTCGCGATCGTTTGTAGAAATATTTTCGCACCATCGTCAGATGATGATGACGATTCACTTGAACTTGAAGAACTCATGGCAAGATTGGGTTTTATGTGTTTGATATTGTGTGAGAAAAATGTTAAATATGGTAAGGTATTTATAAAGGAAAAAAAGTTTTTTTTTTTAAATAGCCCAACGGCTAGCCCAAACGGTTAGTTTTGTTGGCCAATCACATCCCGCCAAGTCAGTCTCGTAGCCCCGCCCCACGCCCGGCTTTATACTCCCGCCCCTTGGGCCACGCCCAAACCCAAGCCCACCTGGGGTGGTGGATTAGGCGTTTTCAGCCAACCCCCGCCCCAACCTCTGCCCCATACCCCACAGTCTAAGGTGATAAATAGTAGGTGGGTGATTTTCATAGAAGGTAAAAGGGCGTGCGAAGTTCCTGTAAACCGTAGATCTCACTGAAATTTTACATCTCACTGAAATTTTACATCTCACTTAATCCAAAGGGTGGAAAAAATGAGGTGCCAATTTCGTAAATAGTGTGAAAAGAGGCTAACTACTGGACTAAAGGATAATTCTATCAAAACCAACATTAGGTCTAATATAATGACATCTAGGTAGCAAGTTTAAACACCAATATTTTCGTTTTCCCCAAAATCCATGTTTACCTTATTTGATTTTAGTGATGTTTCGAACCCCCTTAATATCATTTTTACTATATATTTTGAGAAAAATATACAATGGTTCATGAAAAGGTTTATGGTAAATCCATCAAAATCTGTACAACTAGGATATTGATGAAACACTGGTTAGCACTACGGTTAATCAGTGGGGTTACTTCTTCTGTGGGTTCAGTCTCCTTTCCTACTCGCCGGAACGACCTGGATCCTGCAAAACAGTAACGCCGTCAGTCTCGTTAAGAGGGGGAGATGGGGGTTTTCCCTCTTAACCAGGCTCCGGCGTGAGAATAAGTACTGTTCTGAGAGAATAATCGGTGTCTGTTAAGTGTGAGAAGAGTGAGAGCAAGATGATCAACCTGGATGGTGAAGGGTCCTATTTATAGCCGGAGGGTTAAGGAAGGAAGGAGCAGCGATGCCAGCTGTAAGCGCGCGCCAGCTGTCCGACCAAGGGGAATATCCCTTTGGTCTCCTCTGCTGTGGTCAGTGTAGTGGTACACGTGGCGCGCCCGCATTTGCCCAATTTGGAAACATCGTACTGACGTTGTCTGGCTGCTCCCTGGCCTGCTGTAAGTCCAGATGGCGCTTGATGGCTGGTGACACGTGTTGTCCTTTATGTTGGAAGGAGCATCTTTGGTGTCACCTGGCTGCTTTCCAGAAGCTTCTGGAAGCTTCTGGATGATACGGCTGATGTCACTCGCCATGTAGGATGGAGAGTGGTATGGTCCTTGCCATGTTGGCAAGGAATTGGGACCATACCTCTTCAAGTCCCCCCAGTCCAGTGTGCCTTCTAGGTGAGTTGATCGTCTAGGAGGGATTCTGGACTTATGAAGGTAGTGTTTGTCATGATGTGAGGTTTTTGACTTCTTGCAGGAATGAGCCAATTGGACGCATGACGCATGGCGCATGGGTTTTGACTCCTTGCGGTAGTGAGCCAAATGGACGCATGCCGCATGGGTTTTGACTCCTTGCGGAAGTGAGCAAAATGGACGCATGCCGCATGCCGCATGGGTTTTGACTCCTTGCGGAAGTGAGCAAAATGGACGCATGCCGCATGCCGCATGGGTTTTGACTCCTTGCGGAAGTGAGCCAAATGGACGCATGGCCGCATGCCGCATGGGTTTTGACTCCTTGCGGAAGTGAGCCAAATGGACGCATGCCGCATGCCGCATGGGTTTTGACTCCTTGCGGAAGTGAGCCAAATGGACGCATGCCGCATGCCGCATGGGTTTTGACTCCTTGCGGAAGTGAGCCAAATGGACGCATGGCCGCATGCCGCATGGGTTTTGACTCCTTGCGGAAGTGAGCCAAATGGACGCATGCCGCATGCCGCATGGGTTTTGACTCCTTGCGGAAGTGAGCAAAATGGACGCATGCCGTATGCCACATGGGTTTGGCGCTTTTATGAGTGTTGTCTTCAGGGAGAAGCTTTGTTGTCTTCGGGAGGAGTGACTGACGTGACAGCCTGGTGTCAGTTGAACAGGCGCCTTTTCAGTCACGTCAGTTACTCTACGTCATAATTGCAGGCGGTTGTTGCACATTTTTCCGAAAAAAGATGATGGCGTTTTCTCTCTCCTCTGACGTGTCCCGCCTTAATTGGATCTTTCCCTGTATCTCTGGCGGTTCGCTGCCCATCGCATTAAATGCGATGGGTATAAATTCCAAGGCGGTCTCCTCCATCCTTCACTTTTCAAAATTTGAAAACCAGATTTCTCTCATCTTCCTTTGTTTTCTTCCTTTATCTCCGGAGTTCATCTGTGTTTTTGCTCCGTTTGCACGATGTCTACTTCGAATCCTTCGTTGAAGAAGAAGAGGAACAAGGGTAAGATTCCTCCTGGCCCAGATCAGGCGGTTATTGGTTGGAAAGAGGAGGAGTTTCAGAATCTAGTAAGGGAGATGGGTTTCCTCCCTGAATGGGGTGCTGAATTTCCTGTTGCTGGTTCCACCGCCATGGATGCTCCTCCTGGGTACATGACTTTGTACGCTGCTTTCTTCCGGGAGGGTAACTTTAGACTTCCGATGACTCGGTTTACTGCCGACGTTTTGAGGGGCTATGGTCTTCACATCTCTCAACTAAATGCCATCGGACTCCCTCGGCTTACTCACTTCGAGTTTATTTGTATGGCGAACCGTTTCGATCCGACGTTTGAAATGTTCAACGTCTTTTACACTGTGACGTATACGAGTGGGTTCTATTCCTTCAGTGCTCGGACCGGAGTGTCGCCAGTTTGTTCCGTGCCGTTGAAGGGTATACATGATTGGAAGCAGAAGTTTTTCTATATTCGTCGAGGCGTTGTGCCTGTGGATATGCATTATAGATCTGTGGACGAGGGTATCCCGAAGGTGGATGTGGTTGCAAACTTTGCTGACCAAAACTGGTACAAGAGGTTGACTCGGAAGGCCACCCCGATTACCCAGCTGGAGGAAATGGCGTTGGTTGGTGCTGGGATGAGCATGAAGTGGATCCCAAAGAATCCATTGGGGGTCCCGGTTTATGGTCATGAAGGCAAATGTACTTGTTACTTTCCTTCTCATTTCTTTCTTCTTTTCTTTTTTTTTTTTTGTGTGTTGTACTCCTTGTTGAGTTGTTCTTTAACCGCATCGTTTTGTGTAGTAGGGTTCACGCTGTTGAACGTTTTGGATCGCGAGGCACCTGGTGCGATGGTTGAGGCAATACAAAAACCTGACAAACAGCCTTGGTTAGATCAGATTCGTGGCCGGTTTCTGCATCCGAGCAACGAGAGTTTTGTCGCTTATGCGAACACTGTCTTAGGTGAAGATAGTGAGGATGATGATGATGCGTTTGATTCATTTCGAGAGGAAGTTATCGTTCTCTCGAGTGATGGGTCTGGCGGATCCTCTGAAGATCTAACTTCTCCTTCCGCGCGTGCAGGTGCAGTGAGGGGGGCTGTGCAAGAACCGGTGCATGAGCCGGTGAATGAGCCCGTGGAGGAAAATGTGGAGATTCCGGTCGAGGTTGTGAATCCGTTAGAGACGAAGAGGAAATCGAAAGCTGACAAGGCTGCGGGAGGAGGGAAAAAGGCTGAAGGAACTTCCTCTAAGTCTCCTCGTAAGCGACTTCACACTGCTCGTACTCTTGATTATGTTGTCGTGTCTGACACGTTACCTGGTTTAGGGGTTGGAGAGAAACGGCCTGAGTCGGACCCTGAGGACCGCGCAACTTTAACCGAGATTATGCAGAAAAAACTGTTTGATGATAGGAAACGAAAACTTGACGAGCAGGCTGCTGCTGCGCTTGCCGCGAAGAAGATTAAACTTCAGAAAGAGAATCCCCCCGCCCCGTCTGAGTCAGAGATTGACATGGGTATTTTTGCTGAAAAACCATCTGATTTGCTGGAGAAGATTTTTGAAGCTTCTGGTACTCGTTTTTACAGTTTCCAGCATCTCTCTTGAGTTTTATTCGTCTTGTTTGTGTATTTTATTCCTTATTATCTGAATGTACTGCTCATTTTGGGGCAGGTGTTAAAACAGCCCAAAGTGGGCACAAGATCGATATTTCCAAGATTACCCCTCCTGAGTCGCCGCCGTCGCGGACATTCGGGTTGTCTCCCCCTCATGATACTCCTGATGGGCAGAGGAAAACTGCGGATGTTGAACAGGTTGCGGAAGGTGGTGGTGATGAAGGTGGTGCTGCGGGCGGTGTTGCTGGTGGTAATCGCGGTAAAAATGTGGAGGTTGAAGTAGAGGTGAGTGATACTACTCCTCATCACACGGTGTACACCAAACGCCCCCCAGGTGATGGTGGTGGTGCAACTTCCGGTGTCGTCCGCAGCCCTCAAGTTGAAAATTTTCATGCTGATTCCTTCGATACCACGAATCCTGCCTGTGACGATCTCCCGTACATCCCTCGTTGGAACTTGAACCAAGGTTCTAGGATGGACAACCTTGAAAATTGTCATGAATTCTACTCGATGTCTCTCCCCCCTGCTGAGAGGATGTTTCAGAGGAAACGCCGCCGGTTTGCACTGTTGGATGATCATGTGCAGGCCGGGGTTAATTTTTTCTCTACCACTCAGGAGATTGTCCGTGAGTGGAAGCAGCTGGGGGAGGACGTAATGGAGTTTGAGAATGATAAAAGACTGTTTGCGGAGGAGAAGGAGAGATTCAATGCTGAGAAAAAGGGTTTGGAGTGGAGGGTTGCTGATGCAGAAGCTAAACTTGCTCGAGAGAAGCAGGCTAATGCTGATAAGCAGAAAGATTGGGAAGGCGCGTGTGCGCGCACAAATGTCGAGCTCAAGACTCAACGTGACACGATCACTCGTTTGTCCGGCGAGAAGAAGGAAATTGCGGATGAGGCTAATAAGGCGCGCATGATGTTTGAGAAGAAGGAGACGGAGTATGTTGAACGCATTGCTAAGCTGGACGTTCTTGCTAGGCAATGTGAGACTTCTGAACGTCTTCTTCAAGAAAAAACTGCCGAATGCCGAGGCGCTGAACTCCTTGCTGAGGAGGCGTCTGCTGATTGCAAATGGTTGCTCTCACGTGCGGTGCCTCTGGTAATTTCTTGTATTGTTGGTTTTTGTGATTGTTGTGAATTATCCCTTACTTGTGTTGTTTGTTGTAGATTGCTGACCGCATTGTTAAGTCGCACGAGCTTGCCCACTATATGTATGAGTTGGGGCAAGCTGGTTACAGCAGTGGTCGTAAGGACGGATACAACGAGGGCAGGGCTGCAGCCCTTAATAAGGAGAAAGAACACCATTTCGAGCTGTGGAAGGAAGATTGTACTGGTGCTTACACCGCGAAGAGGCAAGAGTTTTCGTCCTTGGAGTTTGCGGTGGTTAAAGCTGCGAAGAAGCTGGCTCGGAGGCCAGATGGTGTTGCTAAGTTGAAGAGCGCTTTGGGCGATGAAGGTGGTGCAACTGGGGGTGTTGGGCCCAGTCACCCGGAATGAAACCATCCGGCCTGCGCGCCGCGTGTGGCCTTATGTGGTCTTGTATTTGACGGTTTGATAAACAATTTTAACTTCCTTGTTATCGTTATAGATATATGGCTTTGTTTGACATGTGTGGTGCTAACAGTTGTCTGTTTTTACGCGAATTTGTTATCGTCATAATATGTGCATGTGTGATTGCTTTGATTCAGGTATCACGAATGAATAATGGCGCTGACAGGTTGTGTTGTGTTTGTTACAACGTTTTGTTCTGTCGTATTTGTGCGCAGGTGGGTCATGAATACGAAGTGATCGAGTGACAGGCTATTGTGTGTACCCGGCTGTTCTCAGCCTCGGGGGTGTTTACAATGTTTTGTTTGTCCTGTGTTCGATGTTTTCGTGTTTATGTGGGCACGAAGTATTTGATTGGCGTTTGTTAGGCTTTAGTTGTGTGTCTGACCCGGCTGTGCACTTGTTTGTGACAAGCCTTGGAGGTCTACAACGTTTCCTAATGGTCGAGCCATTGATGTTTTCGTGTATGCCCAAAGTGATACATGCAGTTGTGACAAAGAAATTTGCATAATGAAAAGATAGCCGAACACTTGTTGTATTATAAATGTGTTGGCAACTAGGCCATTGCGATTACAGAGATTTCGTTCATAAGTAACACCTTCTCAGCTGTTGAGCGTTCCATGTGCGAGGAACCTCTTTGTTATCGATGGTGCGCAGTTTGTAGGCCCCCTTTCCGAGCACGGCGTCGATGACGTACGGACCCTCCCATTTGGGAGCCAACTTCCCGGGTCTTTCTGCATTTGAGGCTTCATTGTCTCTGAGGACATAATCTCCCGGGTTGAAGGCGCAGACTCGGACTTTGGAGTTGTAATATTTTTCCAGCTTCGATTTATACTTGGCTTCGTTAATTGCTGCCATTTCCCTTCTCTCTTCTAGGAGGTCGAGGTCGATCCTCCTTTCTTCTTCGTTGTTGATCGTGTTCATTGAGAGCATTCGAGGTGATGGCAGTCCTATCTCCGCTGGTATTACTGCCTCTGACCCGTAAACCAAGCTAAACGGTGTTTCTCCGTTGCTTGTTTTGGGCATCGTCCTGTGTGCCCACAAAATGCTGGGCAGTTCGTCCACCCAACCTCTTCTCTTTTCTCCTAACCTTGCCTTGATTCCGTCGACGATACTTTTGTTGACGGCTTCAACTTGACCATTCCCCTGCGGGTGTGCGACCGAGGAGAAGGTATGCTCGATGTGTAGTTCTTTAAACCACTTTTGAAGGTTGTCTTCGGCAAAGTTGGTTCCATTGTCTGTGACGATCTTGAGGGGCAGCCCAAAACGACATATGATTTGCTCCCAAATGAATTTTTTGACAACGGTGGCTGTGGTCGACGCGAGGGCTTTTGCCTCCACCCATTTAGTGAAATAGTCGACTGCGACTATTATAAACTTGACAGCTCCTGGGGCTTCGGGAAATGGTCCGACCATGTCTATTCCCCATTGTTGAAAAGGCCATGCGGTGGTGACCGGTACCAACTCGTTCTTGGGGCGCATTGTTTTGGGCGCATGTCGTTGGCATCCCCCGCATTTCCTCAACTCTTTGACCGCGTCCAAATGCATTCCGGGCCAATAGTATCCCGCATTCATGACTTTCGCTACCACCATTCTTGGACCGGCGTGTATACCACAGATTCCCTCATGCACTTCTCTGATCAAATACCGTGCGTCTTCGGGGTCAACACATCTTAACAAAGGCCCAAGGTAGGATTTTCTGTACAAGATCCCATCAGCCATCTGGTAATGTTCGGATTTGTACTGTACTTTCCTTGCTTCTGCCTTGTTCTCCGGGAGTACTCCAGTTTGGAGGTATGTGATTATCGGAGTCATCCAAGACGTTGTCCCTAGTTGGACGACGCTTACTTCTCGAAGTGGTACAGATGGATTGCTCAAGACTTCTATTCGTACATCCTTTGCCAAATGCTGAAAGCTTGTAGAGGCGAGTTTACTCAGCGCGTCTGCTGGCTTGTTCTCGCTTCTATTAATGTGATGTACTTTGTAAGAATAGAAGGTCTGCAGCAGCGTCTTTGCCTGGCTCAGGTAAAGTGCCATTGTATCTCCCCTGGCTTCATATTCTCCGTTGATTTGTCCTGCCACCAACATGGAGTCTACGTGTGCTTCGATGTGCCGTACGCCCATTTTGATTGCCAATCTTAGCCCAGCAAGGAAGGCTTCGTATTCGGCTTCGTTGTTTGTGCTTTTAAAATCCAGGCGTATAGCGTAGGTGAACTCGTGTTTGTCGGGGCTCACCAGCCGGAGGCCAGCACCTGCGCCATCCTCGTTGGACGCACCATCTGTGTATAACAGCCACGGTTCTTCCACTTGTTGTTTCTCGGCCTTTTCCATTGCCTTGCATTCTCGATCTTTGTCGTCTGGTACCTCTGTCATGAAATCTGCGAGCACTTGGCCCTTGATCGCCGGTCTCGGTCTGAACACAACGTTATGACCCCCGAGCTCTATCGCCCATTTTGCCAGTCTCCCTGAAATCTCCGGTCTTGCGAGTATGTTGCCAATGTTGTAGTTAGTTAACACGTGAATGACGTGATTGGCAAAGTACCTACGCAGCCGTCTTGATGCGTGAATTAGTGCGAGCGCTAGTTTCTCCATGATTGCGTAACGGGTTTCTGGATCGGTTAGAGTTCGTGACACATAATAGACCGGCGTCTGGACGCCCTGTCGATCGACAAGCAACACTGCTCCCACTGCCCTGTCGGAGGCCGACAAATATAGTACCAGGGGTTCGCCCTTGACCGGTGCGGTTAAGGTTGGCAGCTTGATGAGGCAGTCTTTCATCTCGCGGAAAGCGTTTTCAGCTTCCGGAGTCCACTGAAATTGGCTCTTCTTCATGCAATTTCGGAGAGTTTTTATAAACGGGAAAGATTTCGCCGCGTGATTGGCTAGGAAGCGGTTGAGTGCTGCCAACCGTCCTGCCAATTTTTGCATCTCCTTGATCGTTGACGGTGACGGCATGCGTTCTATTGCTTGTATCTTGTCGGGGTTCACCTTGAAACCATCTTTCGTGACAATGAAACCCAGGAATTTCCCCTCCTCCATGCCGAAGGAGCACTTCGCCGGGTTTAACTTGATGTTGACTCCGCGCAGAGTGTCGAATGTCTTTTGGATGTTCAGCAACATTGTGCTTTCCTCCTTGCTCATGATAACCAGATCGTCCATATACACCTCTATGTA
Source organism: Helianthus tuberosus (assembly GCA_030545235.1). NCBI lineage: Eukaryota > Viridiplantae > Streptophyta > Magnoliopsida > Asterales > Asteraceae > Helianthus > Helianthus tuberosus. The sequence continues at coordinate 127,976,753 of CM060416.1, forward strand.
CTTGCCGATGGCGTCGTGGAAGGTTTCGTTCATGAGCCTCTGATAAGTTGCTCCCGCATTTTTTAAACCAAAGGGCATTTTGGTATAGCAGTATAGCCCTGTTGGTGTGCGGAACGCGGTTTTATCTTCATCCTGCACGGCCATTTGTACCTGGTGGTACCCTTTGTAGCAATCGAGGAAACATTTCCATCGGAATGTGGCAAGTGAATCGATCTTCTCGTCGATATCTGGTAAGGCGTAACAGTCGCGCGGACATGCCTTATTCAGATCCTTGTAGTCTACGCACATCCTCCAGCTACCATTGTTTTTCTGAACCATCACTGGGCTTGCCACCCATGTTTGGTACCTGACCTCTCTGATGATCCCCGCGTTTAACAGCTCTATCACTTGTTCTTTCATGGCGTCGTGCTTTATATCTCCCAAATGGCGCTTGGTATGTACCACCGGCTTGGCCTCTTCCGATACGTTTAAGCGGTGTTCAGCTATGTGCCGTGGAACACCCACCATGTCTGCTGGCGTCCAGGCAAAGACATCCATATTTTGGAACAGCAGTTTCTTTAGCGCCGCGCGCGTTAGGTCGGACATTGCGGGTCCCAAGGTTACCGTCTGTTCCGGATATGCGCTGTTGAGCACCCATTTTTCTGCTTCTTGGCGTGCTTCAGGTTTCCTCGTCTTTGCAGGTCTTAGCTCATCTGTCGCTAATACTTCCTTGCTTGCGTAGATGATGGCTACTCCTGTTTCCGTTGGAAATCCCACTGCGGAGTGTGGGCCAGAGCAAATCATGCTGAAGTCACCTTGGGATTCTCTTCCCAGCAAAATATCGTGTCTTGAATGTGCTGGCAGCACCATGAATGTGACTTCCTCTGTTCTTGAATTTCTTCCGTCCGAGAGCAGTACTGGGAAAGATATTTGTCCTAGAGGAAAAACGGCCTCGTTGCAGAATCCAGTGAGCGGGTAATCAACTGGTTCTAGGCGCGCTTTGTCCTCCTGATCGAACTGATTAAAACACTGTTCATATATGATATCCGCAGTGTCCCTGGGTCGATGAAGATGTAATCCGTTTGGTAATGCCCTATGACGCCTGAGATGACTATGGGCCTTCTTTCTCGTGGGCCTCCTCTTACAACTGGGAAAACGACTTGTTTCTCGCGCCATGAGTCATCCTGCGCGCGCTTGTTGTAATTTTTCCTTGGCCTTCGTGGACCCCCTTGAACCATGTGGGTTTCTAACTTCCGGAGTTTCTTGTTGTCCGGCCCTTCCTCTCTTCGTTGGATTTGACGGTAATCACGCCTGCCACCTTTGACCAGATGAGTTAACTTTCCGTCTCTTAGAGCCCTTTCGATCTCTTGTTTAAGGCTGAAGCAATCGTCGGTTAAATGGCCGGTGTCTTTGTGGAAGTCACAGAAGAGATTCGGGTCTTGACCCCTCTTGTTGCGCATTTGCAGTGGTGGCTTGAACTGGTGGTTCTCGGTTGCCAAGACTTCTGAATGGGTTTTTGTTAGGGGTGTCCACTGCTTCTCTCTGTTCTCTTTTTTCGCCTCTTTCCGGTGTGCGATTTGGTTGATCGTGTGGCGCGCGTCCTCTCTTGCCGGGCTTCTTTCTCTTTGACCGGATGGTCTCCAAGATTGGTTTCTGCCTTTCTTGCTGTGCCGGTCGGCATGATTGTAACTGCGCTGACGGTGATCGTCACCGGTCAGCTGCCTATCCGACTGCGCGATGGTTTTGGCTGCCTCAATGAAGGTATCCCAATCTTTGGGTCCCCCATCTCTACCTTTTATACGTTTGATTAAATCATCACACTTCACTGCCCGCATGAAGTGTGCGCGCATCATCTTCTCGCCGCAGTCGCCAATCTCTAAACATTCCTTGTTGTATCGAGTAATGAAATCTTCTACGCTTTCGTGGTCTCTGAGCCATATGTTCAAGCAGTCGGCTGGGTCCCTGGTGTGTCTTCGTTGTTGTGAGAAGTGTGCTAGGAACTTCTCTCGGAAATCGATCCATGATTTGATTTTCCCCGCTGGTAAACTGTCAAACCAGATGCGCGCCGCACCTACGAAGGTTTGAGCAAAGAGATGACACCAGGTTGGCAGGTTCCATCCACCCGTTGTTCCCGCACCGTTAAAAACTTGGAGATGATCGTCTGGGTCTGTCAGCCCGTTGTATTTGCCCACGTTATGTGGCAGTTTCGTCTTGTCAATGGCAGCTGTGGCGATCTCTCTGATGAACTTTGAATTCTCGGCTATGTCGTCTGGACGATAGCTTAGGGAGAAATCGTGCTCTGCTTTTGGATCGTAACCTGCACGCTTGCGAGGTTTGTATGCTTCATGTTCTGGTGGAAGCCTGCTGAACACCGTGCGCGTCTCCTCATCGTTTTCAAATTCGTCGTTTATGTTGCGCGGACCCAAACGACTTTGTATTGGCTTCTTCGCTTGGTTAGAGTACTGCACGTAGTTGCTCTCTGTCTCTCCGTATGTGTCGCGCGTGTCGTGCGCGCTTGGTCTTCTCACATGTGGTGGAGGTACTGACTCAGGACGCAGATTGAATGCATTGGCCTGTTAAGGCATGGGTGCGCTCAGAGGCCTCTGCGGTGGAGTGACAAATGCTGACTGGAGAGCTTGTGCCTGAAGCAGGGCTTGCTGCGCACTGAGTTGTTTGTAAACAAGGTTTATGGACGCCACTTGTTCAGCATACCAGGAAGCCAGAGTTTTTCCTTCGGGTAGCCCTAGCAGTGCGGAGAAGTTCAGTTGTGCTTGGTCCGATGGAGCTGAGGGGCCAGCTCCATGGCTTTGAGTTTGCACTGCCGGTGTCGGTTGGACTACCTCTGATGGAGGCTGAAACGTAGCTCCATCTGTGGTCTGAGTGATGATTCTGGATGGAGTTTGGAAAGTAGCTCCAGGTGCGTTTTGAACGGCAATCCTGGATGTACTCCCGAAGATGCTGGGAAACTCCATGTTTGGTGGCCCTTCTTGGATAGCTTCGTTCCTTGGACCTCGTTGGACGTGTATGTTGTCCGAAACGAGTTCGAAGGAAGAAACGTCTCCATCGATTTGGTGGGAAAGGTTGTTTTCAGCCATTTTGACGAGTTTTTCGAAAAGAAAAGGAGATGAGTGTGGTTTAGCTAAAAGCGGATGGCGCCAATGATGAAACACTGGTTAGCACTACGGTTAATCAGTGGGGTTACTTCTTCTGTGGGTTCAGTCTCCTTTCCTACTCGCCGGAACGACCTGGATCCTGCAAAACAGTAACGCCGTCAGTCTCGTTAAGAGGGGGAGATGGGGGTTTTCCCTCTTAACCAGGCTCCGGCGTGAGAATAAGTACTGTTCTGAGAGAATAATCGGTGTCTGTTAAGTGTGAGAAGAGTGAGAGCAAGATGATCAACCTGGATGGTGAAGGGTCCTATTTATAGCCGGAGGGTTAAGGAAGGAAGGAGCAGCGATGCCAGCTGTAAGCGCGCGCCAGCTGTCCGACCAAGGGGAATATCCCTTTGGTCTCCTCTGCTGTGGTCAGTGTAGTGGTACACGTGGCGCGCCCGCATTTGCCCAATTTGGAAACATCGTACTGACGTTGTCTGGCTGCTCCCTGGCCTGCTGTAAGTCCAGATGGCGCTTGATGGCTGGTGACACGTGTTGTCCTTTATGTTGGAAGGAGCATCTTTGGTGTCACCTGGCTGCTTTCCAGAAGCTTCTGGAAGCTTCTGGATGATACGGCTGATGTCACTCGCCATGTAGGATGGAGAGTGGTATGGTCCTTGCCATGTTGGCAAGGAATTGGGACCATACCTCTTCAGATATTAAACTTGTAAAACACATATATGAGGTTTTCTTCGCATGGCAGTTATTTGTTGTTCTAATACTTGATTTAAATCTTCAATTTTGTTTGAAGAAAAAAGTTATTCTCTCTACTCTTCGCTTCTTGTCGTTCACCATAACACATACATTTCTTTTTGACACTCATACCGACATGTGTATTTCCAAACATTTACCGGGCAGCTTGTGGTTTGTCAAAATTTCACATTTAGTTCTCAGCTTGCTAAAATTGCATTCTTCTTCCTTAATACTTGGATAGTCCCTTCAGTGGATAGACATTAAGGTGCACGGGGCACCTTCGGTGACCCCATGCGGGGAGTGTGCGCACCGTGCGGGTACACCGCCACCAACAACATTTTACCGCGCGGTTTGTGTTTAGCTCGGTGTGTGCTCACCGATTGAGAGAGAGGACAGAGAGAGGGGGTGATTGGTTGTTAATGTGGGTCCACCCTTTTTCCACCAATCATATTTTCTTCTTCTTTTTTTATAAAAAAATAATTGTGTGAGTGGAGTGATGCCAACGTTTGAGTGCAAAATTAGGACTTAAGAGGGGAGTTGACATAGAATAACCTGATTGGTTGTGGCTAAGTGGGAAATACTCCCCACGTGGGGAGCACCCCGTTCACCCTTAGTTTTATTAGTTAAGTGGTCTAAAATCACAAAATTAGGGGCTGTTTGGCTAAGCTTTTCAAAACTACTTATTTGCTTATTTGCTTTTCTGAAAAGCAAATAAGTCAATAAGCTGTTTTGAAAAGCTTTAAAATGGAGCTTTTCAAAATGACTTATTTGCTTATTTGCTTTTCAGAAAGCAAATAAGCAAATAAGTCATTTTGAAAAGCTTAGCCAAACAGCCCCTTACTCTTACTATAAATAAAAATAATTAAAACAATAAACCAATTATAAATTCAAATGGGCCACACCCAACATCCTTACCCAATCAGCCCCTTTTCCAACCATCTTTGTGGGACTCACCAGCAACCACCACCATCTTCAACCTACTCCACCTTCCAACGTCACCAGCTAATAACTCTGATCACCATCGTCAGCCACCACATCCATCAATTTGGGGAAAATCATGTCCATTTCTACCACATAAGCTCAATCAAATCAATAGATCCAAAGGAAGCCTTAAACTTCCATTCAGAGATAGAGAGATGAGAGAGAGACCATTGCCGGTGTTCGATGGTGGCGACAACTACTGTACCGATGCAAGTCATGACCTTGAGTTCATATCTGATTAGCGGTGAGTTACGATTTCCCATCAGCGTATACAATGACAAAGAGCATAAAATGACAAAGGCGACTGTGATTGTTTTAAGGCTCGGCGCGATGGTGCTTCACATTGATTTCAAAGACTTGCGAGCACAGGCAACGATAGAAAGCAGATGTGAGGAGCTGAACAATTTTTGGTAACAGATATGTCTCTGTGGTGGTTGATGATGTTACTGGTGACTAGGGGTGCAAATGAGCCGAGCGGCTCGCGAGCTACTCGAGATCGGCTAGAGAAAAAGCTCAAAACGAGCCAAGCCTTATCGAGCCCAAGCCGAGCTTGAGCTTAAAATAAAGCTCGTTTGTTTATCGAGCCCGAGCTCGAGGCTCGCATGTGAAGCTCGTTAGGCTCATCGAGCCTTATCGAGCCGAGCTTATTTTAACTTGTTTACAAGCAGACCTCGAACCTAAAAATAAGCTTATTGAGTAAACGAGCCCGAGATTTGATGGAGTGTGTGAAAACCGGGTGCTAAAGTGTATTATAACAGGTGTTTTATTGTTGTGATCTCGAATCCGTATCGGCCAAGTGGCGGAAAATGAACAAGTTGATTAATGATTTTATCGGGATTTATAACCCACTTTACATCAATCGTCCTAGTGGGAGTAGCGACGAGGACGTTCTTAACCTTGCGACGTCTAAGTGGGAAGCAAAATATCCGCCTTTCCCGCACATCAAAGCATGTAACATTTTAAAGAAAGACCCTAAATGGGCACCGATTCCAAATGAGGTCGCAACCGCCAAACGGACTAAAACTTCCGAGTCCGGAAGTTATAGTGCGGGAGGCTCCACCGCTCGTTGTCAAATCGACATAAACGACGAACCGGAATATGAGGAACCGGAATATCACGAGATCGAACGTCCTGGCGGAAGGGACAAAGCAAAAAAAGAGGCGGCCGCAAAGCGCAAAGGGGCCGGCTCGAGTGGAGGGGGCGGCTCGGGTGGAGGTGGCGGCTCGAAGGCGTCTTCGAAAATGGACGACTTAATTTCCGAATTCCGTTCGTTTAAAGACTTTGCAGCCGAAAAATATAGTCACAAGAAAAACGTGTCGGCCGACTATGCTCGAGCGGAGGATTTTAGGATAATGAGGTTGGATCTCGACTCGGTTCCGGAGGAGGAACGAGAGGTGTATCGGAGGATGAAGGAAGAGGTGAAGAAAAAGTGGACGTCGTAGGTTTTTTTTATTTTTAGGAAATGTAATTTTTTTTTTTAGGAAATGTAATTTTTTTTTATGTTATGAAATGACTTTATTTATGTTGTATTTTTTAACTTTTATAAAATTTTTTATTAAGTTAATAAAAAACACTTAGAAAATTATAAAATAATGAGGTGGGGTAGCCCCATCCTTCATCCCTCTCAAATGTGAAGGAGGCCCATCCCCCACGAGCCGGTGATGTGGCGCCTACGTGGCGGCCCATCCTCGTGGGGATGGGCCTCACCATACCCTTTAGTCTTAGGGGCCAACATGAGGGGGAGTAATTAATTATCGTACATATACATTTACCAAGTTAGGGGAATAGTGCCAGACAAGTTAGGGGAATAATGTCAGGCAGCTGCCTAGCACTCCCCATTGGACCAACACATTTATTGTTTTATATATCCATTTTAAAATTACGGTTTAGCCCCCAACTCAAAATAAAATTACGCTTTTTGTCCCCATCTCAAAATTACGATCTTGCACTCAATTCAAAATTACGACTTTGCCTGGCACTCTCCCATTGGACCAACCAGTTTATTATTTTATATCCATTCTAAAATCACGTTTTTGTCCCTCTTTAAAATTACGGTTTTGTCCCCAACTCAAAATAAAATTACGTTTTTGTCCCAGCTCAAAATTATGATTTTTCCCTCTATTCAAAATAAAATTGTGGTTTTTCCCTCAGCTCAGAATTACCTTTTCACCCCCAGTTCATAATAAAATTTTGTTTTCGCCCACAGCTAAAAATTACGATTTTGCCCTCTATTCAAAAATATGAATTTTCCCCGTTTAAAAAATTGTGATTTCGCCCTCATTTCAAAATTACGTTTTTCCCCAATTCAAAATAAAATTATCTTTTCGCCCCCAACTCAAAATTACAATTTTGCCCTCGGTTCAAAATAAAATTGTGCTTTTGGCTCCAGCTTAAAATTACGTCTGCGCCCTTAGTTTAAATTTATATTACATTGTTACCCCCAAGTTCAAAATTACGAATTTGCCCCTGTGAAAATTTACAATTTTACCCCCGGTTCAAATTTACAGTACTGCCACTGCTTTAGCTTTTGGCAAATTACGATTTTTCCCCAGTCAAAAAATACAACTTTCCATCAGTTAAAAATTACAATATTGCCATTGTTTTACTTTTTTTTTCTCAAAACTATAAAAGTGTTTTGTTTTAATTGGTTGACTCGATTTAATTGTTTTTCGTGTCAATAAGCTGCCTAATACTCGCTCATTATTCTGCCATTGCCCCGCAACACGGACGAGTCATCATCTATCTAGTTACTTTTCAAAGAACAAAAGAATCATCATCTCTTCACATCGGCCTCATCATCATTTGAAGGCAGCCGTCATATATATTCACCAACTTTGAGGCAATAGTAAATAATCTCATCAACAACAAGCAACATCACAAAAATATCATTTGTTTTTGTTGGGGGGTTTTCGAGAGGCACATGTAGACAACTTTTGGAGGGTTTCTCAACAACAACATCATCATAAATAGATCATTAAAGTTTGGCAGCCATAATCACGTGAGTTTGGAGGATCTTTCATGATCACAATAGTCAACAACTTCAATCATCACACTTTTTTGGACTTTGTGGGATACATTTTTTTTAAGGTGACTTTCTATATACTAATCATAGGTCACCGAGAGCTTGTCAAAGACAATCTTCCGTCAGCCCCGCCCCTGAGAACATGATGTTCGATCGGGCCCCGGCCCCCGCGCAAGCTGACCTCCGCCCGGAAACCATACTGCCCCCACACGAGAGACTCGTTGGGGTAACAGCTGCGTAAAACCGGGTTGCCCTCCAGCCTGAACCATGCCTCGGTAGGAAACGAGCCATCATTGGGATGTCCCCCCTAATGCCACAGGTGAGAGTCGAACCGGTGACCTCCAAGGAGGAGCCGGCCCAACTTAAGCACATGGGGATACCCACTGCGCCACGAGGAGGGATGACTTTGTGGGATACATAGATTGGGCGGCTGACTTCTTCATCATCAATACGTAAACTTGAGGGGGGTATTATGATTTTCATCATCATAATTAATTCACATATTCACTTGGACTTGTATTTGGGCCGATTGGAGCAGACTTTTCGATTTTGTTTTTCGGTTTGGGCCAACACATCACCAATTGAAGATTGGAGCAACAACACATGAATTTTATCATCATCTTTTGACGGCAGGAAGCAGGAAAAAAAAAAGAGACGTCGGCTACATCACATGGGGGCAACCGTCTATCAAGCCGGCGAAGATCAACCAACCACCATGAGCGGCTAGTTTTTTTGTGGTTTCCTCCGGATGAAGGGTTTTTGTAAGTTAGGCGAAACTATGTGTTTGTGATAATCGTTTTAATTAGGTGATCTAAGCATTCGATGATTTTCACCTTTGATTTGATTTATTGGTTGTAAACAGTTACATTTATTTAAACCTTAATTTCTAAGCATTCAGTTCCCGAGAGTTCTAGTAATTGGGATATATTTGACATGGGGTTAGGGTTTGTAAATTGTAATTGATAATTATTCGATAACCTCCCGTTATGTATTGACCGGAGTACTTAGTCGTTGGTTATCACAATTAGTTAATCAGGTTTAACACCTATGTCTATGTAGGTAACGATTAAACACATAGTTGAAGTTAACTGTAAAACCTGAAATCTGAAGGAACCATCTTTTCTCTTCACATCACATCCTCATCATCATTTGAAGGCAGCCGTCATATATTCACCAACTTTGAGGCAATAGTAAATAATCTCATCAACAATAAGCAACATCACAAAAATATCATTTGTTGTGTGTGTGTGTGTGGGGGGGGGGGGGGGGGGGGGGGGGTTCGAGAGGCACATGTAGACAACTTTTGGAGGGTTTCTCAACAACAACATAGATCATTAAAGTTGGCAGCCATAATCACGTGAGTTTGGAGGATCTTTCATGATCACAATAGTCAACAACGTCAATCATCACACTTTTTTGGACTTTGTGGGATACATAGATTGGGCGGCTGACTTCTTCATCATCAATACGTAAACTTGAGGGGGGTATTATGATATTCATCATCATAATTAATTCACATATTCGCTTGGACTTATATTTGGGCCGATTGGAGCAGACTTTTCGATTTTGTTTTTCGGATTGGGCCAACACATCATCACGTGAAGATTGGAGTAGAGATGGGCATAATAACTGGTTCCAAACCCGACCCGTTAGAACCTACCCGTAACCGGTTCCAGTCCCAACCCGGTATAAAGCATACCCGGTTCCGGGTTTAAAAAACCCGACGGTTCCTACCGGGTTCCATATTAAAAAAAAATAAGTTCCATACCCGGTTCCTACCCGTACCCGGTTACTACCCGTACCCGGTTTGCATGCGTACCCGGTGCCACTTAAATTTTTAAAGTTTAATAAAAGCTGGGCTTGATTGTTTCAAGTTTACAAACAGAGCCCAATGCCTATGACCCATCAAGCAAAGCCCACAAGAACAACAGACTATCACTGAATTTCAGCCTATAGTCTCGTACCTAGTTCTTAGTAAATCTGACCGTTGGAATCGATTCTAACGGTCATAATCAACATTTAATACAAATTTTGGAACCAATTTCTGACCGTTGGAACCGGTTCCGCCTATAAAAAGTTTGCAATTTTTTCTAGATTATCACACATCAATTCTCCCTAATCTTCTTCTACTAGCTTATTCTTCTATAATGGCTACCAAAAATTCCAAAGTTACAAACTCCAAATCCGTCAACAATGGTGATCAATCCGCTCTCTTTGTCGTTGGAACATTATCCCACAATCGCAATATTGAGGTGTGGTGTAATTGGGACTTGGTCGAGTTGAGTGATGGTTCGCAAAAGACCCAATGCAAACATTGTGGCTCCTTGTTAAGCAAGGACTCTAACTCAACGTTAACCAAGCATGTTAAGAAGTATTGTAAGGCACTAAAGGAGGCGACACCCGGTCAAGTGCAACTCTCAAAAGACGGTACGATATTCCGTTATGAACATAACGTAACTCGCGATAGGATGGCCAAGTTGGTGATTAAAAAAGCGTTGCCTTTTGGACACTTCGACGACACCGATCTTACCAATCTTATTAGAGAGACGCTTCAACCACGCTACACCACATGAATTTTATCATCATTGAGGGGAACCGGGTCCGGGTATTAAAAATACCCGATTATGCCCATATCTAGATTGGAGCAACAACACATGAATTTTATCATCATCTTTTGACGGCAGGAAGCAGGAAAAAAAAGAGAGGTCGGCTACATCACATGGGGGCAACCATCTATCAAGCCGGCGAAGATCAACCAACCACCATGAGCGGCTAGTCTTTTTGTGGTTTCCTCCGGATGAAGGGTTTTTGTAAGCTAGGCGAAACTATGTGTTTGTGATAATCGTTTTGATTAGGTGATCTAAGCATTCGATGCTTTTCACCTAATGATTTGATTTATTGGTTGTAAACAGTTACATTTATTTAAACCTTAATTTCTAAGCATTCAGTTCCCGAGAGTTCTAGTAATTGGGATATATTTGACATGGGGTTAGGGTTTGTAAATTGTAATTGATAATCATTCGATAACCTCCCATTATGTATTGACCGGAGTACTTAGTCGTTGGTTATCACAATTAGTTAATCAGGTTTAACACCTATGTCTATGTAGGTAACGATTAAACACATAGTTGAAGTTAACTGTAAAACCTGAAATCTGGAGGAACCATCTTTTCTCCTATTGATTTAAATCTTAATTTTTGTTCGTTAATTTAGATAATTCTCATAATCAAACAAACCGATTTTTCAATTCAGTAGTATTTAATTAATACTTTTCATTACGACACTTTCCACAATCCTCCTCTGGTTTGATATCCGACTTACTCTAGCTACTAGTTTATTTCGGTTTTTGCATGTCACTAACGACAGACATCAAGCTTCACTTATCGAGCTTGCGAGTCTAAAAATTCTATTATTTATATTATTTTTATTTAATATATTTATTAATAGATAATAAACGAGCCGAGCTCGAGCTTGAGAAAATACCAACGAGCCGAGCTCGAGCTTTCAAATCGAGTCGAGCTCGAGCCCGAGCTCTTATAAGTTAATCGAGCTCGAGCTCAAGCCTAGTCGAGCTTGGGCTCGGCTCGGCTCGTTTGCACCCTTACTGGTGACAATGACAGAAGGGATTGTGGTTGACTGGGATGATGACGGGGGTGGGTTTGAGTCCATAAATAATGGTAATAGGGTAATGATGATGTTGATCAGTAGTGCTTTCATGGCCATTGGAGGTGGTTTCATTATGACGACGATAAATAGGACATGATAGTGAATCTGGTCTAGTTGTGGTGATTATTTGATGGTTAATGGTAGTAGATGGTGATGATAGTAGTAATGATGTGGTGGGCAATGGTGTCCAATTCTCTAGCTAATCCCTTCTACTTGGAGGGAGAAACCTCCGACTAATTCCGACTATATGGAAGGAGGAAGGACGTACGTTGAAACGTTAACCGAAATGTATCTTTGAATCTCCAACTAATCCCGAATCTGGGAAGGAGAAATGAAATTTTATTGTGCGTTAGCTAAAATGCGTCCCGAATCTCCGATTAATCCCAATTACGAGGGGGGGGGGGGGACTAAAAGTGCCAAATGGTCAAAGGTGAAAAGTCCAAGGACTAAACTTACAAAAATCTCAAAATTCATACTCTGGCCGTTGCATACGGACCGCAAAGCCTAAAGGCGTACGGTCCGTAAGCCACTTGATCATCTGCGCACCTTAGGTCCTTACGGACCGCAAGGCCTCAACCCTTACGGTCCGTAAGGGACCGCCAGAGATAGAAATTTGCTTGGGGACCAATGATTTCTCTCTAGATGACACCTATTCGAAATTGTGCCACTCCTACTCAGAATATGCCACCTCAATAACACCTGGGAACATCTTGGAAGGATCATGGACACTTGGAATGATCTCCTTGATCATCCTCAACTATAAAAGGCCATGAAACTTCATTCACAAATTGCTCATTTCTCATTCTTTCCTTCTACAACTTCTTAGAGCTTCCCTCTGCATAAGAGGACTCCTTTCTAATGTTCTTTTGCTGCCAAACACTTCCAAGTAAGTGTTACTTTAGTGCAAGTCCTTTTATTTTAGTTATTTTTTAGTCTAAAGTCAAATAGTTGACTTTCTGTATGACTTTAGCTTCTGACCATTTCGGTCAAAGTACCGAACTTTACTACGTGATCGTAATAAAGTTGGTATGATCCCTCTGCGATCATATCTTCAAACAATCACGTTTACTAGTCGAATTGTAAGTTGAGCATTTTTCCGTAAAACTTGAATTTTCGACTAAAATGCATAAATGAGTTCTATAACTTAAAACTCAGTTATTGTATCACTTATACAAGTTTTATAACTAATATTAACTAATTATAACATGCTCAACTTGTCCAATTCAGTTTAAGGTCTTATTCTATGTCGAAAGTCAAGCAGTTTGACTTTTGCTTGACTTTTTATTCTGACCCGTTTGGTCAACGTTTAGGCCTGTTTTAAACTTGTATTAGGACCATGTTATTATTAAGTATAACTCAATGAAGTTATGCTACATGGTCAGTCCGTTTGATAGGTTTATTGACAAGTCTTGAAATTATATTCATAAATGACCACAATGCCCTTATGTGGTCAAATAAGCTAATCAAATGATTTCAAATCAAACTAAGCTATAATCTGACTTTATATCAGTAGATACTTCAACTTAAAATGTGTTTTGATACTAAGACTTGTCATAAGCCTATCCGACCTTCCGAACCCGTTTTTATGCGCATAACTAGTTATGGGAACCTAGTTCGCATAAATTAGGCGTAACGGGTCAAAACCATTTTTAATCATTCCAAATCAGAATGTTGGTCTAAAATACCTTTATCCAATGAGTCCTTACACTCGGTTAGGTATAAACTGTTGGAAATTTTAGTAAAAATGAGTTTTTCACTAAATATTTTGGACATCAATAATATTTATATATGTGTTGTATAAATAATTATTTATGGTTTGTGTTCAAACTATGTCCAAATAGAGCTAAGATGAATGAGATATCGAAGCTTGAAGTTGTATGTTTGGAACAAACAAAGATGAATAAAATGGATTAGTTTTGTCAACTTGTCCCACATAGGTGGGATGACAAAACTTAAAGTGGTTTATAAGGAGGAGCACTCCTTGTATATTGTTTCCTTAAAGGCAAACACTAGTGGGGACCCAAAGGGTGCATCGCACCTGCACATATGCGCGCGTGACGTGGGCTATAGGCCCTATGTCGCTTTGAACTTCGCACACCACCTTTGTATTTTTGCCCATGAGCGCGTGGTCAAATACATGGCGGGTCCGCTTATGGCGCACCCTTGGGTGGCGTAGGCGGATGCCATGGCATGGCACATGTCGATGTGGCGCGCGACTACGCAAGGCCATGTGTATGCGCGAGTTCTAGTGCGGTGCGCGGTGGCGCACGAGTATGGATGGCGCATGACCAGGTGGCGTCCTGCTATGCGTAGTAGCATCCGTGTGGCGCGCGACTCAGTTAAGTCAGTCAACCCGGTCTTCACTAGTTACTAGAATGTCATGAATTGATATGACGGTTTCATTTGACCACATTAATTCCATTTTATTGCACATCAATATTGTTTATTACAAATTAATATTGTTTATTACTAGATTGATGATCTTGTTAATTACAATATTAATGGTTAATATGTTTCATCTTTTGTAAGTATATATATATATATATATATATATATATATATATATATGAACGTTGGGTTCATATGGCATGAGATATACTAGAGAATCTCAATAACTCAAAAGTGTTAGAAACGAGTTTCTGTCACATTGAGAGGAGAACTCTCAAACTAAACAACTTCATTTTTTTCTACTAAATTAGAACACCATTATACCCGGTGGAATCTCGGGCGTGAGTGCCATCTCCGGCAGTACACATACTGTTCCGGTTGTTGTACCCTGGGAAACAGACCGTCTGAGAGGAGGCGCGGAATATGTTTTAAGGGAAGCGTGTTGAACACGTGCCTCAACCAAAACCGTCAACAATTTTGCTTGTCTTGCAGCGGAGTTTCGATCTCGTAGATGCGGTTGAAGTTTTAAAAGACATTGGCTTTGAATCAAGATTGGTATAATTTAGTTGTATTTTATATTCGTTTAGTTAGTTTTTGTAACCGGTATTGTACTAATCAAATTTCCCACAAATAACGAGAGTCTCGTTATTATTTTATTTATTTTGTAATATATTTTAATAAAAAGTGAACCTAGTTCCTACATAAACCACGTTCTAATCGGTTTACGCTTAATCTAGGGATATATCTTATTCTTACGTAACGGGTTGTGTCAAAGAAACTAACCTATGACCCGTATACATTCTAACAGATAGATAGATCTATTCATTCCAGACTATAGAACCCCCCAGATAATCGGACTTGAGTTTAATTCTTAGTCTATACGGCTTTTACTATATTTGAAAACCGGTAACGGTTGGAAGCTAGCTAAAAGAAAAATACTCTTAACTTATTTTGTTTTTAAACTTGGGGTATGGCGAATAAGCCACTTGGAGCGGGTATTACATAAATGGGTCACCTATGATAACCCATAAATGTAATAACTCAGTTTAATCCATTATATTTGATAACTGAAATGATTGGGGGTTATTGGTACTGTAACACCCCGAAAATGGGTTTGGTAATTAAACCCCGTTAATACTAAAGAGCGGGTAGAATACCGTTAGCAGAAAAGATTAACCCGGAAATTATTAGGAATTCAAATAAATAAGCCTAATAATAAAAAAAAAGAGAGCAAACGACTTGAGAAGACAAAAGTTCATAAGGAGCCAGAGTTAACGGGATTTAAAATAAAACGGGTTTTTAACTTACCGAACCTACTAAGTTGACTAGGAATAATTGTAACCTAGTTAGATAGTGACTTATGAGTGGGGTTAAAACACTTAAATTATGAACTAAGGAAAATGGAGGGGCCAAACTTGTTAAACTTGAAACTTGATTTATTAAAAACAAATTAAAACACACCAAACACACACAAGAGTGTGTGTCTGGTCGTTCAAACACAGGGGCGACACAAGGGATCCCACAAACACTAGTTCTTCCCAAAATCCACCAAATTGAGAGCTCAAATTCATTCTAAATCAAGTCTCAAACACAAATTCGTGATCTCCATTGAAAGGGGAGTCATAAGGTATGTAAATTTTATGAAAAATCTCTAGTTGGATTTCTAGGTAAACTTAGAAATCTGAAATTTGATGGTTGCATGTTCGTTATATGATGAAATTAGGAATGATTTTATGTCTAGGAGTAAACCCTAGTCATTTACTTGTTGAATTGATGTTCCTAATTGTGAATTCATGATCACCCGATTATGTGCTAAATGGGTTTTGTAGAAACATGATGAACACTAGAATCATAATGATTAAATTGTGTTAATAGAACTCCCTGAAGTTAGATTTGAAGTTTGATGTTAGTACTTGTTAATTTTGCTAGAATTTAAGGGTTTAGAACACTTAAATGGGCGAGAGAAATTTGATGTTTCGTGTTGCACACAAGGTGCTTGATAAAATGCTTGAACAAGAAAATATAACAAAGTTGATTGGAATAAAAAAATTATTGGGCTGCAGTTTTTAAAAAATCATATAAAATCACTGGAACGGCCTGTGAGGTTGAGCCTTATATGCTCAGAAAGCTATTAAAACATACTACGTTTTATGTTTGAACGTGTTTGTTAAATTCTGATGTTAAACGGGTCAAAACAGTGTCCGAAGTCGGCTGAACTGTTTTGACAACAAGCTGATTGGAATAAAAAAAAATTATTGGGCTGCAGTTTTTAAAAAAATCATATAAAATCACTGGAACGGCCTGTGAGGTTGAGCCTTATATGCTCAGAAAGCTATTAAAACATACTACGTTTTATGTTTGAACATGTTTGTTAAATTCTGATGTTAAACGGGTCAAAGCAGTGTCCGAAGTCGGCTAAACTGTTTTGACAGCAAGCTGATTGGAAGCATTTTGACTTCTGAGCTGATTTTGCGAAAATCATAATTTATTCTAGGAAGCTCGGATTGAGCTGATTCTTTTTGGGTTGGAAAGATATTTTAGTATTCTACATTTCATCTTTGATCACCAAGGGCTGAATAAAACCGTAAAGTGGTTAAAAGAGTCGATTCCGCAGCTACATTGTAAAGTTGCTACACATTTTATTGATAAACTTAATCTAAGAAAATTGTATACAAGAAAAGGATGAATTGTGAGAAATGTGATAATGATGGCATTCTAATAAATTAACTTGAGGCAATGTGTCTAACGTGGAAATATAATTTGATTGTAAGACTTGGTAAGAGGTATGTCGTAGTAGCTTTTATTCCATACTTGAATGGTGTGGTGTGTACCATGTATTTGCTTCAAACAAATCTTATGAAATTGGGTGTATTAAAGGCATCTAAAATACATACAAATGATTTATGCAAGTAATATGTACGTGTATGCCAAACATGTTCTAAGTTAGTGCTCAGTCACATACACAAGGAAAGTTTGACTTACGAAAGTCAAACTGACCTAAAACTAATGTCTTGATAAATGAGTATGTGTGAATCCATGAGATGTTGTGGTCATTTTATATAATGACTAATCTAACAAATCTTGTGGATATTGTGTAACACCCAGTTTAAAATACTAGATTTAATAACGTAACACCTTGCATTTCATGCCAAATTTGAAATTTACAAAAGACTTACAAGACTTGAAAATTTGGTCTAGACACAACATTTATATATTGATCCTACGAAACCATATTCAAGACAGGAACTACAATTGTTTACATAGTTTTAAAACAAAAGATCAAGTGCGGAAGCGTTAAATTTTTGTGTTCGGTTCGACTTGATAGCTTGATCATCATCCTACTACTTGATATACCTGAAAAACTGAAATGTTTATCACAAACATTAATAATGAAGTTCTTAGAAATAACACATAACCGAAACTACATTCGATGAATTGAAAAATAAAAATTTCAAAACTTTTCTGACTCTACCGTAACTTACGGTTCCACCGTAAGTTACGGTGGGCAATTTTTCAATAAGGATTCCACCGTAAATCAGTAGATCCCCACCGTAAACTTCTGGCATCTACCGTAAATTACGGTACTACCGTAATTTACGGTATTACCTGGAAATTTCATGTTTTGTTTGTTTGATCATTACACCAAAACCCCAACCCTCGGATTTCAGTATTCTATGGTATCAATACATTAAAATTTGGTATTTCTAGTAAGTTATATAATATCCAATATCAACAATCAATCTATAATAATCCGGAGCATTAACCATGCCTAACTTGATTATCCGACCCGTTTGGCTCGTCTACGGAATTTCTTCCTTTTGACGACTACCAACGAGTTCTAACCAATTTTTGCCTAATTATTCAATATAGCGATATTATCGCTTAAATTCATAGCAACCTTATTTCTAAAATTCAACTATGCATATTGTAATGATTTAAATTTACTTAATGTAACGGGTCAAGTTACATACCTTAGCGCACGCCCTTCAACCGCGAATCACCACCGGCTTGTCCACTCGACGTTCCGGTATCTTGTCCTATAGAGTTCAATTCAAGACATGTTTAGAACTCTCTTCAAATCATAATACGCATAATACACCGAACATCATGATTATGCGTTTAAACTCGAAATTTCAGTTTTTAAGCCTTCATAGAGGCATTTCAACAAACACTTCATAAGCAGATTTTTACATGATTAAACATCACATCTTTAGTTTATCATTTAACCCTATTTTCATATAAATCAACCAATTTACATGAATGTTAGCTTCTAATTGCTGAAATCACTTCTAGATTACCAAATTACACTAGATTAACAATCTACTTTCTAGTGTTCATCCAAATACACATGACCCACTAATCACCTACCATGGTGTTTATGGGTTCACCCAAAATTTCTTATGATTTCAACTTCTATTGATCTAGGGTTTGTCCTTAGACACTATAGTTGTTCCTCAATCATCATAACATACACTTGCAACCCTAATTCCAGATTTTTCCCAATTCATGAAAATTTCAAGTTGAGAGTTTTCCTTAAATTTTACATACCTTGTAATCCTATTGTGATGAGGATCACGATTCTATGCTCGGATTTTCGTTTGGACCAGATTTGCACCTCCAATTTGAGATTTCAAGCAGATTTTTGAGACATGGAAGATGGGGGTGTCGCCCCTGGTTCTTCTGATCGACCAGACATCCCCATTATGGGGTGTTTGGTTTGTTTTATTTAATTTTAATTATCTCTAGTTTCAATTCTTACAACTTAAGCCCCTCAACTTTATTGAACATATTGTTTAGTAGCTTTTTAACCCTATCTTAAGTTACTTCTAGTCTTTTAACTAACTAGGTTAAAATTTCTAGTTAGTAAATTCTTGTTTATTTAAACTTTATATTTCTATTATAAAGTTTTATATTTTTCGGGGTGTTACATATTGTGTTAAGTTTGATCTCGTCAAGCTAAGTGGGAGCAGGAAAGGAATGGATCAAACGGGTCAAGTGCGCAAGGAAAGCTCGAACGGACGCAAACTGTAAGTAAAGCTTACACCTATTTTTTTAGCATACGTATTTATTATATAGGTGATAAATACAACAATAGATCATGTTCGAATTATGGGTTCCGACACGAAACGAAATGGGTCGGAACGAATAAAAACGTTTAAAACCATGATTTGTAATAAATATAATTGTTTGGTCGTATAGACCAAATGGGTCAAATGATGGTGATAACATCATATGACCATATCGACTAATGTTGGTTGTTAAGTCATATGTTTACAGGAATGAATAGAAATTTGGATAATTGCGCCATCATAGAATATTGAATTAATAATAGCAATGCATAAATGGGTCTATACGTTGACTCGAGCCAGGTACGCTTATATATAGATTTATAGTTAAAATGTTTAACTTCCCTTCACGGGTCAAAAGGAGTAGATAGGTAAAACGGGTTAAGAATTCATAAGAAACCCGTAATTTGAACCTTGCACATTAGTAAATTGATATAACGTGATATGCATGATATTTTGAAAAGGGTAATAAACAAGTTTGTTTGATAAATCACGAACGGGTCAAAAAGTGTCATAATTGAATTTCAAGCCGAGAGCTTGAAAGTTAAAATTTTGTGAATTTAGATGTTGGATTTTAACTCCATATGATGGAGGATCAAATTACAATCACGTAGGAAGAAACGGTAGACCCTGTAATATATATATATATATATATATATTATTCAGTTTTGCTTCCCAGACTCGTTTAGATACGTTTTAAACCCCGTATGACTAAAGCATTTCATGTTTATGAAATGTAGGTACATTTTGGATGCCGGAAGACGATCAAGCTTTTAAACGACGAATAAGATAAAAGCTTCCGCATGTCGTTTCGTCGTAACTTTTAAACGACGAACTCAATTATGTTATGTTGTATTATTTTAAAATTGTAAAGTTTTAAACAAACCCGTATTTTTACAAAGTATATGTAGTCATAATTACATGTTGTTTGTCGTATACTTTACAAAAACCATTAAATAATGACAAGGGTGTTACAGGTACCGTGTCCGAGCTTCCCGACTCATAGACTATAATGGCCCATATAGAATAACGTACAAGGGTAGGCATACCGATTGTAAGACACGTTTTATTCAACTTTGGTGTGTACCTTAATCATTATAACACTTAAAATGACCGGCTTTGATATCTGGTTCTCATCATATGACAATTATGTAAATCTGGTGACAAGAATAAATCCCAAGAAATATTAAATGATTACCTATGGGTTTTCTCTATGTATAAAATCATTTTCGAAAAACTATTTTCAAAATGAGTCAGCTAATTGTATTTATCAGCAAAAACTAACATATTTTCAAAAGACTAAACCGCAGGTACCGAACGTTGACTGTTAGGCTGGGAATCCGGGTCGGCTATGATAAAAGCAATGGAATTTGCAACTCCTAAGCTTAAGGCCTATGATGCCTAAGCTTCTTTTCGTCTCGATCCGCCTGTGGGCTTTATTTGACAACTTGAACAATCTTTGTACTTTGAATAATTACACTTTGAATGTTAATGAAATGTTTATTTTCACTCCTAATACTCCTACTGCATTGTTATTAAATTAACTGTAATTGTAACCGATATCCAATCGTCATGGCTAAACCCTTCCGGGCCCACTGGAAATCAGGGTGTGACATGGTTTAAAGAGGTAGTGGCAAGTAGCGGTTTTAGGAGGTGGTGGTTTATGGAGGTGGTGGCTAGCGGAGGTTTCGGGAGGTTGGAGGTGGTGGTTTTAAGATGAAGAAGAAGAAGTGGAAGGTGGGTCACACCGTTTTGTCCAAAATTAAATAATTAATGGACACCACAACCTTTTATATTTCTTTTAATGTTTTAATTGTCATTTTTTATTAGTAACGACAATCTTGTCATTTCACACCCACTTAACTGATAAAACTAACCTCCATCCACTTCAGAGATTATCCGAGTAACAACTAGTCAAACCACAGTGAACAAGAATGTAATTTTAAAAATTTGGGGACTAAAAGTGAAATTTGGGCAAACCACATGGATTATTGTAACACCCCCGAATTTAAAAAAAAAGGGTAATTGCACGGTACCCCTGACCGCGAATATGTTTTAAGAAATAATATGTTTATATATATATATTGCTATAATATGTTTTAAGAAATAACTAGGAGGTGAACCTAGTTAGAATGTGAATTAGGATTTTTAATTAAAAGAAACAAGTTTTGGCCATTTAAAAATAAGTATGCAAATATGAGGGGTGGAATGTGTAAATTATGAAAGTTAAATTATTAAATACACAAAAAACACACAACACACACACATATGTGCGTGTCTGGTCGCCAGGAGCAAGAAGGAGAAAGAAACCCTTCTCATCTTCACAAAAATTGAACAATTGAAGCCCTAAACATGGCCATAACTCTTACATGTTAATGAATTATTGATCAACTAGTCCTACTAAAGCATAAGGTAACAAGAATTTTATGTTTTGGTGATCTTGGATATTTGGGGTTTCAAGAAATTCTTGAGTTAATATGAAATTTGTACGATAATGAACTAGGATCACCTATTAGAACATGATGAATGCTTGGATTATATTAAATTTATGTTGGAAGTGAAAACCCCACTTAGAGTAGAATGGTAGTGATATGTAACATGAAATTTTGATGTAAATTAGCATAATGATGTTGTATGATGATGTTCTTATTAAGTTGTTGCTGTGTGAAATCGAATTAGGATGAAGGTTGTATGAGATTTTGATTGAAATTGATGTTCTTGATGTTATTGATATGAACTAGCCATGTTATGCATATAATACTTGTACACTATGCTTGATTAGTGGTACGCACGCCAAGTGTTTGTTAAAATGCTTGAATGAGGTGATCAAATGATTTCCAAAGTTAAATGGTTAGAATTTGGAGTTAGTTGATTGTTAATTTGAAGTTGTTAATTACGGAATGAAAAGAACGACATGAGATTAAAGTATGTGATTTTGGATTGTAGGAATAAAGGAAGAAAGCTCAAGCCAATCCGGGTCACAAACGAAGAACGATAAAGGTAAGTTCATTTGCTTACAAAGTATTAATAGTGTGTAAAATTATGTTATTATCCTAGATTCGAAAATTTATACGTGTAATGAGTTAGTGTAAGTTGAAGACATGTTAAGGACATGAGTCGATTGAGTAGAAAGGATAATAAGCCAAGTTGGGAAATTTATGTTCGGATGAAGGTTTAAAAGGTTTTCTTGTGGTTCGACTAGTAAATTTTGGGTCGTATGAACTTATGATTTAAAATGTCTAATTGGTTGGTTGAATGTAGGTAAATCTTCTTGATGGAAGGCACTTCTTGGAACGGACACACTCATGATGCACGCTTCCGCGATGATACTAGTTATGGGTCTAAACTTTTGTTGAATGATTTTTGTTAAAATGGGCCTTTTGTAAGTAACTAACCCGGAAGTCAATAGATGTTAAAACTTTGTAGTTAAAGATTATGTTAGTAGTTTAAGAAATGTTTGGGTTGTAAACTTTTTATAACTATCTAGTTTAGCTATTATGAAGTTAATGCAGAAATTTTACATGCTGATTATTTGACCCGTTTGGGAAACTTTGTTAATTTAGACACGTTAGTTATTTCAAAATTTTAGACCTTACAATTATCCGGGCATTTTTATCCATCTATCATGTTTCTTAGTTGAATTTTCTTGTTAGCCACATTTAGTCCCTCTAATTTGTTTGATGAACTTGTTTTACCATTTTATAGATCTAACCTAGCTTAGATCTTATGTTTTGTTCCTTTTTGGTCTCGACATTGCCACTAACTAACATGAGTCATACTAACACATCAAAATGAATACTTGTTGTCATATAATGGGACAGTAAATATTCACACACACACATATGCATCAACCATGTAGCACCTGTATGAAAGTAAGTACCATCCCGTTAAGGACATATTTTCTTGTTCATATGTCAAGGGTTGGTAAGGTTTTGCGCGTTGTATCGAATTAAACCACATGCTCCACCGCTTGTGCAAGCCCCCGTCAATTCCTTTGAGTCTCGGTCATGCGACCGTACTCCCCAGGCGGAGTGTTTCACGCGTTAGCTGGGCCCCTGATCCCCGTAGACCAAGGGCGCACACTCATCGTTTACGGCATGGACTACCAAGGTATCTAATCTTGTTCGCTCACCATGCTTTCGCACCCCATTGTCGGTAAGGACCTAGAGAGTTGCCCTCGCTTTTGGCGTTCCTTCGTATATTTATGGATTTCACCCTACACAGAAATTCCACTCTCCTCTGTCTCACTCAAGTGAATTGGTTTCAAGAGCATTCCGCCACTTTTTGGCAACTTTCACTTTCAACCCGATTCATCGCCTACGTGCCCTTTACGCTCAATGATTCCGAAGAACACCCCCCCCCCCCGTCTTACCGCAATATATAAAATCCCCAAAATCAGGATGTTACATAATCAAACCCATGAATCCTAAATCTTGGAATCAAACCACCAAACCCTTAATATGGTAAGCAAACCAATAAAACCTCTAAGGGGACACACAAGATTTCTTCGAAGGTGACAAACAAGGTTACAATCGTGATAAGGATATGGTGGTGTGGGATTGGAAAATGATAGGACAGAAAGAGGAATGAGGGGGTGGAAAGGATACTGGTAAAACGGGAGAGGACTGAGCGCCAATGGACATTGATATAGATGGAAGACAGTAAAGTCGATGATGACAACGACAATGCCATAACATGAAAGGGGTTGTTAATAAAATGATTACAATCAATGTTGTTATGTAACGCCCCAAAACTCGAATTATTAAAATTGTAAGTAAGACCCCATGTCTAATAAAATAGAATGTAATAACTAGGTTATTACACCTAGTCAAATGTTTAGCAAAACAAGCAAAGGTATAAACTTGAGGGACCAAAGATGGACAAGGGGAAAGTTATGTTTTAAATTAATAAAAAACACACACAAACACACACATCTCGTGTGTGTTCTGGAACGATCAGAAGGGGCTCCATAGGAGCCAAGCCCTAATTCTTCAAAAGCTTCAAATCAAGGGATGATTCAAGGCTCAAATTCGTAAATAAACATGGAATAATGATCACCATCACAAGGGGATCGTAAGGTATGTCTTAGAAGTTAGATTGGTGATCTTTCACGAAGTGGGTTTTGATGTAAATCATGAATTTGTATGAAATTGAGAATGGGTGTGTGTTAGAATCATCATATTGGACATGGGTTATGCATGCTTTAGGTTAATTTGATGTTTTTGGATGAAACCCATTTGTTAAGATGAAGATGATGACATGGGTGAATCATCCATGTCCAATTTTGCTTAATATTGATGTATTTTGATTTGCATGATGGGTTCTTGTTAGAAGAATTAAAAGAAATATAATACTAGTATGTTTGATGTTTATGCATGAATGATTCGTGTTAATTAGGAAGTGGAATTTGATGAATTATGTATAAGATTAGAAGAATATGCATAAATTAGTTGTACATTGTGCTAACATAGTGGTACGCACACCAAGCGTTTGATGAAATGTCTAGGTGAGCTTAATAGATGAAATTGTATGTAAGTAAAAAATGATATGTATATAGTGTTGTCCGTATAGGCTATTATGATGTTACGGGTATATAATGATGAGTCGAAAGTTAAACTAAATGAACCGTTGACTTCTAAAAGTCAACCGTGTATAAGAAGGATGGTTAGACGTGTTGTCATAATTGTAAGATTAAGGTAAGTTATATGGAGCGTGTTTGACGAATGTGTGTTTAATGCGATGACATGATGGTTTACATGAGTTTGAAATGATATGAAATTGGTCACATGTATTATGCTTGTTAGAAGTAACTAATGAAAGTCAAATGGGGATTATGCGATCAATATGATCGTTAACATGTACAATTATGTATGCTAATAAGAATGTGATTTCGATGACATGGAAGTATAGGAATCATGTCGAGACGGAATCAAGCACGGAAGGCTATCGGGTCAAGAAGTGCCGAGGAAACGAGTTTGAACATGGACGCATGAGGTAAGTGATTTTCGTAATCACTTCTTAGTTGTTTATGTAAAGTTATGCGCAATTTAATTAAGTATGATGATCGAGGTCAAGTAGGAAAGAATTGTATGAGACCGATGAAGTATTAAACGGATCTTAGCTTTGATCCGAGCAAGGTATGTGTGATTAAGAATTGTAGCTAAGTAGTAGGATTTGTTACTTATGCAAGGGAGTCCTTTGTTGTTAAGGATAAAGCAAAGTTGACAAAAACACCCTTGATGGGTAAAACGAGCAAATGGTCTTAAAAGTTGATTACAAACAAGCTATTTAATTAAATGAATGTTTTGAAAAAGTAAGAAAGCGAGAAGTATGATTTTCATAAGCTAAGGACCTTATATTGCGCAAATACCCTTAACGGATCAAAATAAGCCCTTGAGCGAAAATGGATCAAGAGGATGCAAGACATCCGAGAACTTAATCTTTTATGATAGACAATGTTGACATTATTAGGTTCATAAGAAGTTATGGTCAAACAAACAAGTTATGTGGATGAATGCATGAACGGGTCGAATAAATCATAAATGAATAATAAGACGATAGCGTGTAAGTTAAGAATTTCCTTAATCCGGATGTGGGATTTTAAGTTCATATGATAGAATGTGAATTTACAAGCATGTAGGAAGAAACGGGAGGTTAAACGGGTAAACGGTTCAAAAGTTATGCGCGTTTTAGTGCGTACGGACGACGAAACGGAACTGCAGAAAAGTGCCATTTCTAGAGGGCGTCGCCGACGGGTAAGGGGGTCGTCGCCGACGGGCTCCAGAAAGTTAGTTTTTTTGCTGACGGGTTATTTACCTGTCTACGGGGTTTTTGGCTACGGGAAGAACCACGGGCCGTCGCCGACGGGCCCTAGGGCCGTCGCCGACGCCCTCCCCAAGTCCAAAAACATGAAATTTGTTATTTAAGTTGATTTATGTATCGTAGGCTTCGGTTTGTTATCCGTGGACTACGGCGGGCTTCCTAAACATGATTTTGATCGATCCTTAGATGTTTATGGGCTATAAATCAAAGTCTAAGTCCCATGTAATTAACGTATGAGTATGTAAGAAGTATGCAAGATTTTGTACGTATGTAGATGTGTATGTATGTATGTATGTATAAAGATATGTACGAGTGTATGCATGTATGTAAAGATGTAGGAAATGTATGTACGCATGTAGATGTGTATGTATGTATGTATGTATGTATGTATAAAGATATGTACGAGTGTATGCATGTATGTAAAGATGTAGGAAAGGTATGTACGTAGGTAGATGTGTATGTATGTATGTGTAAAGATATGTACGAGTGTATGCATGTATATAAAGATGTAGGAAAGGTATGTACATACGTAGAAGTGTATGTATGTATGTATAAAGATATGTATGAGTGTATACATGTATGTAAAGATGTATGAAAGGTATGTACGTATGTAGTTGTGTATGTATGTATGTATAAAGTCATGTATGAGTGTATGCACGTATGTAAAGTTGTAGGGAATGTATGTACGTATGTAGATGTGTATGTATGTATGTAAGTACATATGTATGCATGAATTAGACACGTTGAGTGTTAACGTTATTAATGGTGTACCTTGAGAATGAAAAGTAATGCAGGTACGTTATTGAAGCCTCACCAGGAAATGGATACGTTGATGAAATGCTTAAAGTTTGAAAAGTGACGAAATGTGAAGTGTACGTGAATGAATCTTGTTTATATAATGTATGCTAATGTTATGAATGTACGTGGTGAGTGCAGGTTGTACGGATCACGGGCGATTATCACAAGGAATAGAGATCGAAGACCGAGTCACAAGATAGATTGTACGGGAATAATCGAGTATGTACGTTAGTAAACGGGAGTTATGCTTTTGTTTGTAAAAGATATATTTTTTTTAAATAAACTTTCAAGACGTTTGTAATGAAAGAAATTTTATGGCACGAATTTCCGCTGCGACTTTTGTCAAATACGTGTTAGGGTCTTACATGTTACTTATTAGCATGTTGAATTAGGGGTGGTGAGTGGTGATAATCGGAATTATAATTAGCTAGAGATGGTAAGCTCTTGATCAACGGTAGTTACAATAGTAATAATTTTAAATAAACAAGAAGTTTATGCCTCATAAATGTATTTTAAGAAAAATATAAAATAATGATAATCAATAGCATTGAAAAATTGACAACAAAGAATTCACAAGCATCTCCTAGCCTTGTGAAAAAGATGGTCCAAAAGTACGATGCGAACATCCATGTACTGGATAAGCATTCTGGATGCCCTCAATCGAGCAAATGCATCCACTCCTCCATAATGGTCAGAGTTGAATGCATACCCGAGCCATCAAGCCACCGGTTCCGGGGAAAACCCACCTGCTCGAAGGCCCATTGCGGTAAAACACGGTTCGGCTCAATTTTGAACTGGCGACCTCCATAGAGCATAGTTCTAAATTTCATTGTCACCACCAATTTCCTTCAAAGTGATGCTAGTAAGAGTTGAACCTGAGACCTCAAGGAGAGAACCCAAATAACTAACCACTAGACCAACTAGTCAGGACGGTCCATATTCGATATTGCTAGTTCACTTTGTATTCAGCCTAGAATTAAAAGAAATGAAGAAATAACGAGATAAAGTAAACAATAATTTAAACCAATATATGAAAGTAATATTCGGTATTTTAAAATTTGAATGGCGTTATTTTATTTTGTTTTAAGTCTAACTAAAGATTTTTCCCCGCGCATTGCGGCGGGAATTCGGTTAGTATCTGTTCGGTTCGTTAATGTATCGACTTGCTACAGTAAACGAAAAAGAAAACCTTACATCGATCGAAAACAATAAAAACAATTATCAATATCGGCATCGATGTTGTTTAGTTGATATCGGTTCGTTTGGTTTGCGTTCTATTTTTTGTTTCAAAATTGCCATATAAACTTTATTAAAAAAAACTATTGCGTTGCTATTGTACAAATCCGAACAGAACCCGACAGAACAACATTTGTATCTGTACTGGTATTTATTTTTGTTATTTTAGCTTTCGATAAATTAAGATCGTATCGTTACCGTACCGGATTGAACAACTTCGGTAACGATATGTATTATTTTTTTTGGTTTTTTGTTTGATGACAAATATCCTGTCTCTACCATAGTGAACAAAACCAAAACCTCACAAACAACGTAAGTTCAGTATTGGTATTTATTTTTATTGTTTTTTTCTTTCGATAAACTAACATCGAATCGCTAGCGTATTGTTCCAAACAACATCGGTATCGTTGTTACCCGTATCCACATTTATGGTTTCCGGTTTCAAAAAAATTATTATACAACTTTGTCTGTGATGATAATTGAATATCGGTACCAGTACTATCATAATTTGAACCGATCGATACCGTTTGAACAACATCAGTGTCGGTACCGGCTACCGTTTTTATCGTTTCGGTCGATGTAAAACATATTTTAATTTCTATACCGAGTGCATGATCATACAGGTACTGTAACGAATCAAATCGATACCCATCCAATGTCTGTGCTAACATACCATCACAATGCTCGAGCAAATAACTTGGAATTTTAAAAAAATAAATAAACATAAATGCAAATTTAGAATTATTTAAAAAAAAATGTTAACGAACGTAAGTTATAATAACAAAAAAAAAAAAAAAACAAATTAAATGCTAAATATATAATACTACTAATGAAAAATAATGAAACAATTACCTGAGAATTATTAATTACTATTTATTATTGAAAAATCAAATAAATAATAGATAAAATACTATTATAAATAAAAAATGTATAAAAAACTTAAATGCCAAATATAATAAACAAATACCGAAGAATTTTCAAATACTATTTATTACTAAAAAATAAAATAAACAATAGATAAAATATTACTTAAAATAAAAATAAATACTTAAAATTTTTTAATTACTATTCATCACAGCTTTCTATTAATATATATAATATGAGTAGGGATCCTGCGGAAAGTGTGTTTTTCCTAGAACGTGTAGGAAGCGATCTGGGCCATTAGATGAGTGTGTTTAATGGCTTAGATCAAATGGATGGCATTTTCATAATATCTGAGTTATATAATTAGAGATTTTTAATATAGTGAGGGTATTTTGGTAATTGGAAGTGTTTTAAATCAATTAAGAAACTGCCATATCAATAACCAATCCCTAAAATCATGTGATTTCCCCTCTTTCTCTCTCCCCCTCTCTAAACCCACCTCCAAAAATATTGGTTGTTTGGAGCATGGATGCCAGAGATATACATCTTTTTTTTTTATCAATTCCGGCAACTACCGGTTGCGTCTGCTCCGTTCAAACAGGACCTTTCTGATTAGAAGGTGGTTTTCCGGTCATCGGTGAATACGGAAGTCGATCGGATGATGGCCAGATTATGTTTTTCCGGTCGATCAGTCAAGGTTTCCGGCGAGCCTTTTTCGAATCCAGGTCAGTCTCTTTAAGGTTGATGATGACAGTGTGTTTTAAAATGACATCTGAATATGTTGATGATGACAGTGTGTTTTAAGGTTTATGTGTTTTACCATTTTAATGTTGATGATGACAGTGTGTTGAAGACGAAGACACTGGGTTGTGTTGAAGACGAAGACACTGACAGTGTGTCCAGCAATCTGCTTGCTGTTAAAACACAATGTCAAGAAATCTGCTTGCTGTTAAAACACAGCGCCAAGAAATCTGCTTGCTGTTAAAACACAATGTCCAGCAATCTGCTTGTTGTTAAAACACAACGTCAAGGGAAATCTGCTTGCTGTTAAAACACAATGTCAAGAAATCTGCTTGCTGTTAAAACACAATGTCAAGAATCCTCCAGCAATCTGCTTGCTGTTAAAACACAGCGTCAAGAAATCTGCTTGCTTTTAAAACACAACGTCAAGAAATCTGCTTGCTGTTAAAACACAATGTCAAGAAATCTGCTTGTTGTTAAAACACAATATCAAGAATCCTCCAGCAAATCTGCTTGCTGTTAAAACACAACGTCAAGAAATATGCTTGCTGTTAAAACACAATGTCAAGAATCCTCCGGCAATGTTGTAAAATCCTTTTTTACGAATTCCTGTGAAAATGTTGTATGGATTGTATGATTTAAATTGAAACTGTCAATTTGAATTAAATGGAATATTTAGTTTCCATAATTTTCTGGTTAGTTAGTTATCCTAATAAAATAATCCATAATTAAAATAATATTCAAATTACACAATTGCCCTTTTAGTTAAAATTCTTCAATGCCACATGTCGCGTTCTTATTGCTTCCTAGACTTTCTAGGAAAAACACACTTTCCACCCAACTCTTACTCTATATAATATATATAATAATAAGTACTACCAAAGCCCATATCTTAATTTAAATCAATTTATAAATTACTATAGCCACATTTAAAATAGAAATTTATAGATATTTTCTATTATTATCATTATATCACTACTATTTAAAATACATCATCTTAATTGTAAGTCGTTGAATCACATCGAACCAGAAACAATAATAACTACCATTGTTACTACAATTGGCACCAATACTATGGCCTTCATTGCCAACACTGTTGTCTTACGGTCTTACCATCACAATAACACACTACAATTGCCATAAACGACACCATCAAACATCAACACCTCCAAATCAATGATGATGAGATGTTAAAAAAGCTTGAAGTTGATGAACACTAACCCAATTCTAATATGACAATGTAGTTTCACCCCTAAACGCAACAACAAAAATTTAAACTCATAATCAAATACAAAACATAAAATGAAACCGTAACCAAACCATATCTAAATAGATTTGAAAATTATATAAAAAAATCTGAATACAAATACAAACTCTAAGCATTTACAATCAAATCTTTAAAATGCACTTATAGACCAATCATTCCCTATCATATTGCCATTGCAATGCATGCGGATGTGGGGTGGTACCATCGTAGGCAAGTGCTTGTTGAAAATATTTATCCCGTTATAATTGTTCTAGACAAGCATGTTGCAAGTGTCCATGTGTCGAACCGCGAGACTTCGTTAGTTAGCCTTTGGCCAACTGTATTTTATGTTAATAGGGGTATCTAATGTTCTCATTTTTTATAATCCGACTCTCAAAGTTATACCCGTTTCAACTTCTCTACCGGTTCACTACAAGGGATTAAAACTTTTAAAATGGTAATAACTCTTCTAGGCCCACACTATCTTTTTCACACATTTTTAGTCATGTCACTTATTACCTTGTTTGTAATGGTCCCTGATCAATCAAAGTTACACCCGTTTCAACTTCTCTACCGGTTCACTACAAGGGATTAAAACTTTTAAAATGGTAATAACTCTTCTAGGCCCACACTATCTTTTTCACACATTTTTAGTCATGTCACTTATTACCTTGTTTGTAATGGTCCATGATCAATCATTGTCTACATGTTGGGAATATAGAGTGAACACTAGTGTATTTATGAATTAAGTGAACAAATTATGGTCATTGATTTACATCATTAAATCATAAAATACACTAGTGTATTTTAATCATCAAATCTTGGCCATTTAATTTACACTTATGTATTGATAATTAAAGGCTAGGATTAGTTCATTAGTGTTCACTATCAAAAGGGTTGTTCACTAATGAGCCATTACCTATCCTTAATGAACCATTTTACCATAAAAATATACATAACCTAAAATCATCTCATTCTTATTGCATATCTCATCATCAATCTCTTTATGTGCATGATACCATGCACGTTGTCTTTTCTTACTGCGTGTTGATGTTAAACCGCCATCCTTTGTTACGTCAAACATCCTTCTCCATACGTGTGAAAAACCATGCATTTGTGTGTTCATATGGTAAACAAATTTTATATATGGTAATTAAATACAAGTTTTACTATGCTAACCAAATGTACTATCATTATATATATTAAAAATGTTTTTGGTAACTAGAGACAGGAACAGCAGCAGCATTAGCAACAACAACAACAACAAAAACAACAGTGTTATTATTTAACTTCATAACCATTAGAGAAGTTTGAGGAGTTAAAAATGTCTGGTAAAAATATTGAGTTAGCAGAATACATTACAAATCTAACTACTATAATAAAAGAAACCAACTTTTGCACACGGGTCATTCATTGAATGTATTCTCAAATCTATATTTATCTTATATTAACTAAATAAATAATAAATTAATATTAAATCTTATCATACTTTAATAAAATATTATCCTCAAATCTAAATTGTTAATTTAATATATTTTTAAAACAAATACCTCTCTTATCTACTTATCTTATATTAAATATATAAATAATAAATTAATATTAAATGTTATCCTAATTTATTAATATTATAAGTTTTTTTTTATTATTTAGTATACAAAAGTATATTTATTCAACTCGTGTAAAACGAGGAGTTTTTAAGGATATAATTTTTTTTATTATTTTGTAGATTTTTCAACCCGACTATACATGGGTTTTTTTTAAAGATACGACGTTTTTTGTATTTAATATACAAAATTACATTTATTTAGGATATAATTTTTATTATTATTTGGTAGATTTTTCAACCCGACTATACACGGGTTTTTTAAAGATACGGCGTTTTTAGTATTTAATATACAAAATTACATTTATTTAATCTGTGTAATACACATGGTTTTTAAAGATATAACTGTTTTTTAGATCTATTCAACACGTGTAATATACGGGGTTTTTAAGGATGTAATTTTTTATTATTTGGTAGATTTATTCAACCCGATTATACACGAGTTTTTTTAAAGATACGACGTTTTTAGTATTTAGTTTACAAAATTACATTTATTTAATCAGTGTAATACACATGGTTTTTAAAGATATAACTTTTTTATTTGATATATAAAATTACATTTGTTTAACGCGTACAATATACATGGTTCATAAATATATAACTTTTTATTATTTAATATATAAAATTACATTTATTCCACCTGTGTAATACACAAGGTTCTAACCTAGTCTATACTATATAATAAAAGAAACTATTTTTGGGACATTTGTCATCATATTAGGCAATTTTTATGGATAAGTCTTATTTTAGTTTAATATTTTCTAATTAATTATATATAATCCTCCTACTAAATATTATTTAGTTTTATTTCTTATGGATAATTATTATTTAGTTTAATATTCTTCTCATTTATAATATTATTTATTTAACTAATAGAGTAAATTACGATTTTGGCCCATGTGGTTATATCACTTTTACTCTTTTAGCCTAAAAAGAATTTTTAGCATCTGAACCCCAACGTTTTTTTTTCTAATCTTTTTTGCCTCTAACGTCTTTTTTCTAACCCTTAATATCTAAATGGTAAAAGTGATATAACCTCAGGGGCCAAAATCGTAATTTACTCCAACTAATATTATTTATCATTTATAAATTTATGGAGTTTTAAATAATGGGTTAAATTTATTGAGACTTCGTTAACAAATTTTGCTACAACAAAATAATCTATTTATATCAATCTAAATTTTTATCTATACTATACTATATAATAAAACATTAATGTGTGACACACGTCGTTCATTGTAGGTATTTATTTTATGATTTTCTCGCCTCACTTCCAAACTTATCTTATATTAATTAAATAAATAAATGAATGATGAGCTAATATTAAATTTTATCCTACTTTAAATTTCGAATACCATTCTTCTATTTTTCTAATAAAATATTATCCGAAATTGTAAATTGTTAATTTAAAACATTTTAAATAAAACAAATTATTTATCACGAAAACCAAACTTTGTATTAATATATTAAATATTTTTATTTTCACTATACAAAATTACATTTAATAACTTTTTTATTATTTGGTATATAAAATTACATTTATTTAACTCGTGTAATAAATAAGGTTTTTTAAAGATGTACTATTTTATTATTTGTTAAACAATATTATATTTATTCAACCCGTGTAATACATGTGGTTTTAAAGATATAATTTTTTTATTTGGTATATAAAATTACATTAAATCAACCCGTACAATATGATTCTTATATATATAACTTTTTATTATTTAATATATAAAATTATATTTATTCAACCCGTGCAATAAAGGAAGTTTTTAAAGATATTATGTTTTATTATTTTAGTATATAAATTTATTTACTCAACCCGTGTAACCTAGTGTATACATAAAACATTAAAAAGGGTACAATCACTACGAAACAAATTTACATGTTAAAATATTCAGTTCACAATAGTTTAAAATTAAACATGAAAAAAAGCTAAAGGTTAATACTAGAAATTAGAAAATAAAATCATTATTAACCTATTAACTATTCCTATTTTCCCATCTATACAAGTCACACGATCATCACATTGTGTATCTATAGCCTCATCCGTTATACAACCTTAAAACACCATTTTTCAGCCTCATCCGTTATAAAACCTTAAACACCATTTTTCATTTAGGAATTAATGTTTGGTAAACAATTTCATCAACTTCATAGCATATCAACTATAAGAAAAAGGCAAAATAGAGAGCTTTGAGAAGCAGGATGTTGGGATACACATTTTCATTCATCCTGTTGAAACCACACACCCAACTTCTATTAAAAAAACAAAGTTTTTATATCTGGAGTAGGTCGCCATATTAAGAAATCACACCTAAGTTTGCACCACACAAAACAAAATTAAAGATAGAGAGAGAGAGCCGGAGGTGGTCTATGGTGATCGGCTAACTTCCGTTGGTGACGGTAGGTATCAATTGAGTGAGGTGTAATGGTGACTTCACCAGATTCGAACAAATGTCTTCTCCGGCGGCCGCAATCGGATTTTCTTCTCCAGAGGCTAGAATCGGATTATCTTATCCAGCCATGCAGAGTCTTCTCCAGAGGCTGGAATCGGATTATCTTATCCAGCCGTGCAGAGGGTGGTGTGATGGTACATGAACCTGATCTTAACAGGTCATCTTCTCCGGCGATACCCGGTTAGATCTAACCCTAAACCCGGCCAAAAATCAAAAAGCCGTTTGCAAACCCCAAACCCCACCTTCCTCCCAACTCCCGATTTCTGAAAGAAAGGACGCCCAAGCCCCCTCCTGTGAAACGACGTCATCATCGTCACCGGTTGTAGTAGTATAGTGAAAACAACGGTGTTCGGCTGTTCCAGCGGCGGTGACGAAGACTTGACATCGGTTGTGGCAACGGAGGTGGCTTGGTGGGTGGTCTCATCGGTGTGGCGATGGATGAGAGGAGAGAGGTAAGGCCAGGGGATACTGGAGAGGAAGAGTGGACGTGAAGCTTTTGGTCGACTTTTGTTAAAGCATGCAGACTTGCAGAGGGATCGAAAAAAAACTTGAAGGGCCAAGGTGGAAAAACAGGAGGGACTAAACATAAAATTCACACCGACATTCATCTTTAATATATAGATAATACACAAAATATTAGTATTTCTACTATATTTTCTGAGCGTGATAGAATTTGCATCGATTTTGCAACATGCAAGGTTCTATAACCGGTCGTAAAATGTGCATATTATAAGTTATGAATTAATGATTCCATTATGAAGGGGTATGGTCCCAAAAAACCGCACAAACCAATTAGGTCGCGCGCGAGACCATACTCCTAATACATCAATCTGACAAATCTACAGACCCCGCGCGGACTACATAGGCACAACCTAAGTTGCGCGCAAGACCCAAGCAAGGTTGAAGCTCAGATTCTACACTTGGCATCCTGAATGAAAGCCCTCGATCACTAGACCTTGCGCCGGTTGATTGGATACGCACCAGAGGCCGCGCGAGGGTAGCGGCGCAGGTCCATTCCAGGAAGTACGAAAGGTACGAGTGGCAGTGGAGTAAGCCAATTAGCGTCCAACAGGCTGTATCCTATCGTGCTCCACGATTAACAATCGTGCAGGAGACAAAAAGTACACAAGGACGCCTACGTGGCACCAATCAGGGGGGCGGCGACAACTGGCCAATGATCTCCACTCATCTGCTGATGTCAGAGAGACAACAAGGACGACAACCATGACACGTGTCTCCAATCAAGGTGCGCCAACACCGACGATCTTCTAGAAACACTAACGGTCGTCATAGAAGAGACAAAAAGGATATTCCTTGTTGTCGACTCCAGGTCCATCAGCCCATCTCTTTCTACACTACTCCGGCTATAAATAGGGATCTTCATGTGCAGGTTAAACCATTCTGTTCTTTGCTCTCTCACCCTTAAACACACACTTATTTCCTCAAAACAAATACTTATTCTCACGCCCCCCATATTCCCCTCTTAACGAGCTTAACGGGGTGTTGATTGTTTTGCAGAAAGGATCACAACTTTAGCTCAGGAAGGATTAAGAAAATTAACCTTTGTGGTTAAAACATAAAACGAACTAATAAACCTAAAATTAGTTCCGTGTTTCTTCACATTATGAGTCACTACTAATTATAATATTTGAGTCAGAAATAAGTTTGATCGGTTGAAGTGTAACATCCCTAATATTAAAAATAATATAGTACTTTTAATAAAATTCGTTAAAAGGTTGTAAACATAGACTACATTTATTAAACATAGAGTAAAATGCACGGATAGTCCCTGTGGTTTGGTAAAATTTCACCCTTAGTCCCCAACTTTTGGAAATTACACCCGTGCTCCCTGTGGTTTGACAGTTTGTTACGCGGATAGTCCCTGAAGTGGATAGGGGTTAGTTTTTATGGTTAAGTCTATCTGAAATGACTAAATTACCCTTGGTGATATAATATAAAAAGTTAATAAAATTAAGAAACACATGTGCCACACCTCTTTTCATTAATAAATTAAAATTATATTAAATTAAAAAAAACACCCTCCTCCCAGATCCCTAAAATTCCGGTAGCCCCCTTCCAAATCGTTCATCACCACCACGAATCGTCGCCGGCAAATTCGTCTGGGTACAGAATTGCACAAAACCGATCAAATCAAACACAAATTTAACCTAACATCACCAAACGTAACAATCTTCAGACGATACTGGAGCAAAAAATCATAACAGATTCATCGTTTCCCTAACGTAATTGTGCACAATCGATCAAATCAAACAAAATGTCAAAAATCTAACCTAAAAACACCAAAATTCAATGATCTCTAAACAATATCGGTTCGAAATGGAACCACAACGGCTAAATACAGAGCCAGATCAGAGATCAAATCAGAAATGACGGTGAAACAACCGGATATTTTGCGATTGATAATAAAATGACATACGGTAGGGTGTGTAGAGTGAAAATGTAGATCAGAGAGTGTAGATTTTGCGATTATGATAAAATGAACAACTTATTAAGTTTGCAGATAATGGTGTATGAGCAGAGAGAAGTGATTCGTTGCATTAACTCACTTATTCAACTGCAACAAGCAAGAAATGTAGAGTGTCTATTTGGCAGTGGTGCTCATGGTCGTGGGGGTGGAGAACAGGAGAAGAGGGAGAGAGTGGGTGGGGTGGAGAGCAGGAGAAGAGGGAGAGGGTGGGTGGGGGAGAAGAGAGAGAGAGAAGTGATTCATTGCATTAACTCACTTATTCTAGGAGGCGGAGGTGTGGTGGTGGAAGGGGATGGCTGTGGTGGGGAGTGGTGATGGCGGCAGTGGAGGTGATGGTGGTGGTGGTTTTTAGTGAGAGAGAGAGAGAGTAGAAAGAAAGATATATATGGTTCAGTGTGTATATACGTATATGTTTTATATATTTAATACTTGATTTGTTTATTTTATTTTATATTAAGGGTATTATAGTCATTTCACACCAACTTAACTGAGAAAACTAACCCCCATCCACTCCAGGGACTATCCGCGTAACAAACTGTCAAACCACAAGGAGCAAGGGTGTAATTTCCAAAAGTTTGGGACTAAGGGTGAAATTTTACCAAACCACAGGGACTATCCGTGCATTTTACTCTTAAACATAATACATGATTGAATTTATGATACGATACATAAAATAATATTAACCGGGTCAGTTTCTCATTAAATCCTCGAAATTTAGTCTACATTTAAGATTGTCATTTTTGGTTATTTCTTAGACATAACACGTTATTGAATTTATGACACGATACAAATTTAATATGAACTCTCAGTTTCTTGTTGAATACACGAATACATTGACGTGTCTTATTTGAGTTGACCAAACATATTTACAGGTTGACCCATTTAACTTCACATTTTTTTAAAACAATGTGTTCATCTCATAGATTATTTTAGGATACATTTTAAAATATTGTGTTATACGACATAATTCAAAAATGATTATTTTATATGCATTGGTAGTCAATTTTAAAGTAATAGTTAATATGTAAAAAGGATTTCGATTACAGTAGGTCGTTTGTGTCAATCTATGAAACCTTACATTGTGACTTACTCATGTTTTTGACACAAATTTAGGTTCGTGTCGAGTTCTAGTTCTCTACTCCTTGAATGTGACCCATTTAGCCTCCTAAGTTTTATACCAACTTTCTTAAGTAAATTTATTAAAATTGTATATTAAACATTTAAACTATTGTAAAAATAAAATAAAAATTAAAATGATAGTTTTAGGATTTCAGTCATTTCACATATTACGTTATCATTGAACTATTTTTGTTGAACAAAAGTTAGTGAAAATACTTTAGTTATACATTTATTAACATGTTTTTAGTAATATGTCGGTTAATATTGGCGTGTAAAAATACTGTCATTCACGAACAAATCAAGAAAGCATATAATCAATTCTGGAGAAACACTACTAACATTTGTAACAATAGAAAAAAAATTGCAAAACTATAAAAGTTAAATATTTCAACCTAGATTTCATTTCATTTCATAAAAAAAAAAAAAAAAAAAAAACACATGTTAATAAGTGAGTTAATTATACGCACTCAACACTTTCAACCTAGATTTCATTTCATAAAAAAACATGATAATAAATGAGTTAATTATACGTACTCAACACTAATTAGGTATGTTATGGGGAAGCATCCACTAAAAAGTGAATTTTGCCTAAGTAGCCTAAGAAGGATTGTGATGATGACATGTGACACTTCTAATAAGTAGGAATGAAGGGTATTTTAGTCCTTATAAATAGAAGTGAAAATGACATGTGGCACCCCTTTTGTTTTTTAAAAATACAACAAAATAAATCTAGTACAAAAAAATATAGCACAAAAAATCTAATACAAAAAAATATAGCACAAAAAATGTAGTACAAAAAAATATAGCACGAAAAAATTCAGCAAAAAAATGTAGTACAAAAAAATCCAGCACAAAAAATTGAGAAAAAAAAATTTAAGATAAAAAAATACAGCACAAAAATATAGTACAAAAATCCAGCACAAAAAATGTTATACAACATAGAAATACAACACATTTTAATGGGTTTTTTTAGTCTTCATATTTTCCATAGCAATATGGTACTCAAATTAAAGATAAAAAGACGCTCGATTTTATGGTGAAATTTTTATGAAAAAATAATGTCGTATAAAAAAGTTATGAACGTTTAAAAAATGGGGGTGAAATATGCATGTGCCTTGCATGTGGAGAGAGAAACTCCATAAATAAGATTTTCCCAATATACCCTTGCACTCCTCCTTTCTCCTACACTTTCATCTTAATTATTGATTTGAAAAATGAATGGTTAAGATTATTTCTCATCCTACTTAGGCAAAATCAACTTTTTATTTGATCTTACACCTAACACCTATAGCGATAGCACTTAGTGGTCTAGTTCACAAAAGTGATGTAATTAAATCGTATTTTTTATTCTACCATTGATAGTTGATAATTAAATATGATATTATCACCATCTATATATCCCGCAACCATTAAAATAGTTATCTTCCAACATTTATATAAAAAAATGTTTCATTTGAATAAAGGAACTACTCAGTGTCTCAATCAGTATATGCTGATAGAACATGAGATTAGGTGGAGTTGTATCTCTCTTTTTGGCACGTTCTAACATGGATAGTATGCCTAATCCATACTCCCGGTTTATGTCATTATGTGTGTATATATTTTTTCACTTTAATGTTAATTTCGGTTTATGTCATTATGTGTTTGTATATATTTACACTTTAATTTTAGGAAAAATTACAAGTTTTGTCCTTTATTTTAATACCACATATCAGGCGGTGTCATTTTTAACGAATTTTGACAAGTTTTTGCCCTTTATAAGGAATTTTGTTGCACGTTTTGTCCTTTAGGCTTAACTCAGTTGGATTTTCCTGTTAAATTTTGTCACCCAAGGGTATTTTAGTCTTTTTACCCATTTAGGTAAAAAGACTAAAATACCCTTGGGTGACAAGATTTAACAAGAAAATCTAACTGGGTTAAGCCTAAAGGACAAAACGTGCAACAAAATTCCTTGTAAAGGGCAAAACTTGTCAAAATTCGTTAAAAAGGACACTGTCTGATAAGTGGTATTAAGATAAAGGACAAACTTGTAATTTTTCCTTGTTGTTTTATTAAAAATATAATATATAATATTTAAAAAAGCCCTCTTCGTACACGTTCCATAGCTTGATAGGGCTCTCAAATCACCTTACATCGGAAAACTAAATAGTTTTTTATGCATTAACGTATCTTTAAACATTACGGCTTTAAACCGTCTTTTGAGGTTACGGCTTTAAACCGTCATTTGAGGTGCCTAAGTCTTGTCATGGGCCTTAAAGTAAATCGTAGTAAAAGTATAGTATACGGGATTGGTGTCTCTGGATCCGAAGTAGCCTCTCTAGCGCGGTTGGCTAATTGTGAAGCAGGTTCCCTCCCGTTTATGCACTTGGGCATTCCTATTGGGTTTAATATGAAAAGAGCTAAATATTGGAAACCAATGTTGGATAGGTTCACGACCAAACTCTCAAAATGGAAAGCGAGACATCTCTTTTTTGCGGGTCGTATGATGCTAGCTAAGTCGATTCTTGGCAGCCTCCCTTCCTACTTTCTCTCCCTGCTTGCCGCTCCTAAATGTGTCATTCATAAACTGGAAAATATTAGAAGGGAGTTCGTTTGGGGCAAGACTAATTTGGGTCACAAGTTGAGATGGATTCGGTGGGAGTTAATTATGAAATCAAAAAAAGTGTTTGGAATGGGGCTTGGGGGAATTCAAAGTTTTAACCATGCTATGCTGGCAAAATGGTGGTGGAGATGCAAAATAAATCCGAATCAGTTGTGGGCCGCTGTGGTGGGTGCGATCCATAGGTGTAATGGAGTTTCTAACCCTCCTGCTATCCCTTTGAAAATATAATATATAATATTAACAGAACAGTGGAGCTAATTAAAGAAGATGTTTTCCTTTGGATAAACAATCGCTCTAAAGCTCAACCCGCCCAACTGGGATAACTGGAAGGATTTTGACATTACCTTTTTGATGTAATCTGCTGTTAGTTTTCTGTTTTCGTTTTTGATTTCCTTGTTTTTGTTCTCTCAGCTTTTTGCTGGCTCTTTATATATATATATATATATATATATATAAAGTGTGTTTGCCGTTAAAAAAAACGTATCTTTAAACAATGATAAAACTCTCATTCGATGGCTAGCCTACCAGCATTTTGTTTTGTAGGATCGATCGACCAATCCAAGCCATACGTGTTCAGAATTCAACCCATTTGAACCGAATGATTAAGGAGAAAGAATGAATATTTGGATTCAAAATTAAGACTCACCTCGTAAAAAGTGCGATTGTACATAAGGAAACTTTTTAACACATTGTGTCGCTGTGTGTGATTGTTTAATTTTTTGAACGGCTAATGTTACTGCTTAACACCCATAATTCTAAATTATTCTTCTTTCCCAAGTGAGGCTAAGGGGCTGTTTGGTAGCCTCTGAATGGTCATTAAGAGGCTACCTCTTAAAGGAACCATTAAGAATTTTACCAATGAGAAGGTAGAAGAATGTGACATGTGATGATTTACCATTCAGAGGTTACCTCTTAACCATTCAGACTTGAGGTTACCTCTTATTCATTCAGAGGTTTTAAACCATTAAGAGATAGCATCTGAATGATCATTAAGAGGCTACCAAACAGCCCCTAACCCACTCTGTGTGATTTTTTCGTTACATGAAAATGAGTTGAAAACCATTTGTGCCAATCATTCCAGACAATGTTCTTTCTATTTTATTTTTTTAAGATTATCTCATAATTTTTATATTCGTTAAAAAAAATTACGTCAGCTATATTTAGTGGTGCACAAATCGGGTTTTCTGAATACCCGGTTCCGGGTATGGAACCGGGTTCGGGTACGATCGGGTTCTACAAAATCGGGTATTGACAATACCCGGGTCGGGTCCGGGTCCAGGTTTTATATAAAAAATTTATACCCTATATACCCGGGTTCGGGTCGGGTTTTCTAATACCCGGGTATTATAATACCCTATTTTCGGGTTCGGGTAGGGTCGGGTATGGATCGGGTTGGGTTCGGGTATGCCTCGGGTATTCATTTTTTTGGATAAATCATAGAAATATAAAATGCAAAACCTTTTTATTTCATAAAACATAGAAATACATGACACCTAAATAATCATTGAACCGAATCGAATAAGATGATGAACATAGATAGCTTCGAATAAATTAATCGTCTTCGTTTATTGTTCGTCATCAAAGACCCCTTTTATAGGGTATATAGATACAATGTAAATCAAACAAATGATCATAATACACTTTCTAACGGCTATATAGCCGTACCAAGGTACAAAACTCGAAAAAACACAAAAAAACGAAAAAACCTGAACAGGGTATTGGGAAACCCGGACCGGGTATTGAAAAAACCCGGTTCCGGGTTGAAACCGGGTACTCGTAAAACCCGGGTTGAAAATGGGTATAAAAAACCCGGTTCCGGGTTCGGGTTTTATAACATAAATGCATACCCAACCCCTACCCTATGGGTAGGGTCGGGTTCGGTTCGGGTATAAAAAACCCGGTTTTTATAATACCCGGTTCCGGGTTTTATTTTCGGGTCCAGATTCAGGTTTTTTGTGCACCACTAGCTATATTATTAACTTAAGGACCCAATTGTTCAGTCATAATTGGTAGATTCTATATTGGGCTTCACAAAGAGGCCGTGGCCGTTTTTATAATGGGCCTTCCAGTATATAACGTTGCTTCTCTCTTTTGAACTTAGGCTAATTAAATTGTTATCGGTATAATTTATAGTGGCAGTAACAATTGTCGTTAAAAAAATTGTCATGACGTGTGTTTCTTATTACACAATGAGAGCACCACATACGTTGGTGTATAATTTTATTTTGACAAATTAAAGGGTTAACAAGTCAAATTCTTAGTTATCTTTTTCATAAGTACGTGAAAATGAGAAAAGTGTAAGGATTTTAATATAACAAAATTGGGCTGAGTTTTTTTTACATGCGCATGGACTTTTACATGACAATTATGTTGGGGGACCTTTTGTCACACACCAACCAATGGCGGAATCATTGGAGCGGGACTTGTTCGAGATTGTAAGAGACTTCATAACAGTATTTTGTGACAATATTTAAATAAACCATTTTTCATTTCATAGAATAATTG
The DNA here is from genome assembly GCA_030545235.1 of Helianthus tuberosus. Lineage (NCBI taxonomy): Eukaryota > Viridiplantae > Streptophyta > Magnoliopsida > Asterales > Asteraceae > Helianthus > Helianthus tuberosus. The sequence goes on from CM060416.1 coordinate 128,020,186, forward strand.
TCAAGCATTACATGGAATTTCAAATAACAACAAGTTCAAACATAACAATAACAAAATTTGATACAACATTTCAAACCTAACACATCTAAATGTGTATCTAGGCATCAACGCTATTTCATTTCATAGCAATCGTCATCCTCAACCTGTAACATGTTTAAAATAAAGTTCAATGCAAAAGCAAAGTGTAACACCCCGAAAATGGGTTTGGTAATCAAACCCGTTAATAATAAAAGACGGGTAAAGCACCGTTAGTGGTAAAATTTACCCGGTAAATATTAGGATTTAAATAATTAATCCTAATATTGAATAAAACGTGAATAAAAGCTTTTAAGGAAAACAAGGTATATAGAAGGCCCAAGATAACGGGACTTAAAATAAAACGGGTTATGACTACCCCGAACTCACTAAGTTAAACTAGCAAAGTTTAACCTAGTTAACAAAACAAAGTATTGTTGAAAATAAATAGGTTGTAGCCTACTTATTAGTTAACAAAACTTGAGGGGCCAAAGGTGTAATAATCTAAAAGATTATTTACTAAAATCAAAAACAAAACACACACACATTTAGTGTGTTCGTGAATGACCAGGAGAAAGCTCCAAGGAGAGCCAAAACCCTAACTCCAACAAATCAACAAATTGAAGCTCAAATCAAGACCCAAATCGATGCATGAATGCATATAAATGATCACCTAGTCGTGGGGATCACAAGGTATGTCGAATTTTCAGTTTTGGTGATACTTTGAGATTATGATGAACAATCATAATCGAAATTTTGGAATGAATGTTGAATCTATGAGTGACATTGTGATTATATCTTGGTTTAGGAACAAACCCTAGTAGAAATCTTGATGAATTGTTGTCAAACTAGGGATTTGATAATTACCCTATTATGAGCTAAGTGGGTTTTGGTTGAATTGATGAAATTGATGTTCTAATGGTGTTTATAAACATCACACTAATTCATATGAATGAACTACTTGAACAAATTAGAGATTTTGTTAAGAGTTCATAAGTAACTAGAAGTGGGTTTTGTTAGATATGATGAAATCAAGAAGAACTTGAAGTAATATCACTTGTATGTGATTAACAAGTAAACTAGGAAGTGGGTTTTTATGTAATAGTAAAGATGATGGTAAGTTCATGTTTAAAATCATCATATTTGATAATAGAAACAAGGCACTCAAACAAATTAAGTGATTTGGGAACTTGTTCATACATGATTGAAATGGGTTTGAATGTTATGATGAAATTGGTAGCCATGTTCATGTAACTAAGTGTATAAGATCATGTTAGCTACTAATTGATAGATAGAACTTGAATGTGCATTTATATGCTAAGGGGCGTTTGACTTTTAGTAGTCAAACCGACCATTAATAAGATCGAATGGTAATTATGATAGAAAATAGGTAAGATGGAATAGTCATAATTAATGATGACTAATATAACCGTCTTACGAATTATGATGATAGTTTGACGCTTGACAAGCTAGGTGGAGGCTTGGAAAGGAAGCGGGTCAAACGAAGCAAGAATGGTGGAAAAGCATAATTCGAATGCAAGGTAAGTATAGCTTACACTAGTCTTATATGTTAGAATGTTCTCTTATCGTATTAGTTACGAATAAGATAAATACAAAATTGAGGTTTGATGTTCCGACGTGTAAACATACGGAACAAGGTAGTCGAGCGTGACAAGAAAACCATGTTGATGGTTTAAAAGGAATTAAACGGTAAGTTGGTCATGCGTTGACCATAACTATTTGTTTTGAAAGACACTGTAAGGCGTAAGCCATGATAGGCTAAAAAGCGTTAAGAAAACGATTAATAAGTGAAATGACCACACGGTGTAAACCAAAGCGAGTCATATAGATGAGATGGTAATAAATATCATCCCGCCAACATAATCGTTCACTTAGACCAAATGGGTCAAAAGGTGAAAATATCACCCTTTGACAATAACGACTAATGATTATTGTCGAGCTATATTATTTCAGGTATAAATGTCAATTGGGTATTAGCAATACTATGAACTAGCGGTTATAAAAGCAAGGTATTAAAAACGGGTCAATATATTGATCTGCGCCAGGTATGTGAAATAGGGTAACACTCATTTAGAACATGTGGTTCAAGGGTGTTCAAAGAGGTCAAAATGGACGTTTGGTTACTTGATAAGTAAACCAAATGCTTTAAGTAATGGACATTACGTTTGGAAAGCTTAATGACCTTTCAAACAGAATCATAGGTTAAAAGAGGGATTTTGGGTCAAATATGCTTTAAAAAGTCCTTCATTGTTAATAAGAGACTAAATGGACCAAAATGCCCTTGGAGGCTAAATTGAGCAAACAACCTTTAAGAGATTGTTTTGGAAATGATTTTTACGATTTAATAAATACTTAGGACATGTATAGAAGTTGAAAGATGTATTACGTTAGTCAAACGGCTCTATTTGGGTCCTTGCCGTAAAACAAAGAGTTAAGGGGTAAAATTTGGTTTGCATAGATTACCTTAGTAAAATCACCATAAATATAGTTGTGGTGGAAGTTCATTTGACAAATATTGCGAAGATAGGATGCTAGAAACAAATAATTATGAATTATGCGGAAAAGGGTTTAAATACCCTTAACGGGTCAAAATAAGCATTTTAGTACAAACGGGTTTAAGAGTATACATAAACCCGTGAATTGAACCTAATATGATAGATAACATTGAAATTATAAGATTCATGTGATATAGGAATCAAACAAATACGTTTGTTTGATAAAACCGCGAATGGGTCAAAATTTGGTAAAAAGGGGAAATAAGCCGAAGACTTAAAAGTCTTAAATCTTGTTAAGCCGGACGTCGGATTTTAACTCCATATGATGGAGAATCAAATTACAAACATGTGGGAAGAAACGGTAGGTCAAACGGATAAGCGGTTTGAAAGATACGAAAGATTTCGTATCAAATTACGGCAAAATGGAGAAGCTGAGTGCAGGGTCCACCGTAATTTACGGTACCACCGTAATTTACGGTGGAGCCGATAAAGCTACGGTGGGTTTCTTCTGATTTACGGCAGAAGAGTATTAACCCAGAAGCCACCGTAAATTACGGTCCCACCGTAATTTACGGTGGAGGCCAGATTGATAATCTTGTTTTGGTGATCAATTGTTTCTTGGACTCGTTTAGACACGTTTTAAACCCCCGTAAGACTAATGTATTTCATGTTTATGAAATGTAGGTATATTTTGGATGCCGAAAGACGATCAAGCTCAACGAAGAACCGAACACGATAAATATACACGCTTCCGCACTTTGCCACGTTGTAAATTTTAAACAACGAATTTCGATCTCGTTATGTAGAATAAATTATAAATTGTAAAAGTTTTAATAAACCCGTATTTCCAAATGTTTATGTAATCTTAATTACATGTTTGTTTTACGTAAAATTTACGTTAAACCTTGATTTATAAGAACGGGTGTTACAAGTTGGTATCAGAGCCTTGGTTTAAGAGATTCGAGTATGGTGGGGAGGAACCATGCTTGGACTTAAACCTTATGCTCTTGACAAAGAATAGTGTTCGGTTCGAAGCTTGATCGCAAATCCGGTAAGTACAAGTATGTTAATAGTCTAGCATGCTATAGTGTTGTAAACAACACATAGGGCTATCGTGTGATACACGTTACCCCAATTAAAATGATTGGTATAGTTGACAAAAATACGCGCGTTGACGCATATAATAGAAAAAGCCTTGTATTATAATACGGACGATTATCAAAGTTGACGTTACTAACTTTGTGAATGTTTTAATTGAAGGACACTCGCGTTTGAAGACGACGAGAGTCAAACGAATTGTGGATATGATGATGGAACGGTCCGAAGCATGACGAGAGGAGCATGCTCACCGAAGACTAAATCGCGTAACGACCGCGAACAAGGTTAATGGCAAGGAACGCCCGTTGGGGCAAACATTACCAGGTGCACATTTTAAATAATTGCACAAATAGTAATATGCAACAAATAAGTAGAAATTGAAAGTTGCATATGTAGATTGAAAACTTGGAAAAATCCAAATAGATAAAGTATTCGGGATATTGTTTCCAAGAAAAACAAATAGAGGTGTTACTTACATAGGGCGTGATGTGAAAACTATAAAAAGGTCATGTGTGTCATGTTTTAATCGCTTACTCTGGCCAAGTAAGTAGTGACATATGATACCATGAGTTTCTTATAGCGGACACATTTACATCCGATGTAGTAAGGACGGAGTGAACGGGACTAATTAAAAAGTACCCAAATGAATCAGATAAGCAAAATATTTGATAATAGTGTAAACGCACAACCGAGTGACTGAAGCGTATTACATTAGGATAATGAGCCCGAGTGAAGGGACAAAGAAGCATGTAAAATGATTTAGACAAGTATTGGGAAGGAGTGTACTTACACTCGAACCCAGAAAACGCAAGCATGTAAAATGATTTAGACAAGTATTGGGAAGGAGTGTACTTACACTCGAACCCAGAAAACGCAAGCATGTAAAATGATTTAGACAAGTATTGGGAAGGAGTGTACTTACACTCGAACCCAGAAAACGCAAGCATGTAAAATGATTTAGACAAGTATTGGGAAGGAGTGTACTTACACTCGAACCCAGAAAACGCAAGCATGTAAAATGATTTAGACAAGTATTGGGAAGGAGTGTACTTACACTCGAACCCAGAAAACGCAAGCATGTAAAATGATTTAGACAAGCTTTGGGAGGTAGTGTACTTACACTCGAACCCGGAAAATGCGAATATGTCCCTTAACGGGTCGTTTTTGTAAAACATCAAACGTAAGGACAAAGTCAGAAAATTCCGCCCGGAAATAAACAAATGAAGCCTTAGACTACGGTCAAGGTCAACTAAAGCTCATAAGCGAAAATATACAAATTTAAACATAGCAAGTCATGCTTTGAAGCTATATATGAATATATATATACATTTGAATGTAGATACAAATAAAAGATGATTTACGGGATCATCATAACCTACGGGATTAAACACGGTGTTAAGGTCTACGGGACCAGAATGACTCTTGGGTCACGTAAAGAAAAGGAAATGAACCTTAGTGTTTTCAGTAAAAAGGGGGTGAAGACCTAAGGAAATAGCCTACGAGGCTACGTGAAGGAACCTACGGGTTACTTAACAAAGCGAGAGAACCAGTTGAAAATCCCAGCATAAAACTAAGACTGTAAAAGAATAAATTACAGACTGTCAGTGTCCCGTTACGGATAATTGACGAAAGATAAAGAGAAGATCCTAAACTAAAACCTTGGTTTTAGTAAGAAATAACGTTTTTTTTTTTTACGAATGAGAATCCTGATAGGAAAATTTAATATTAAGCATGAAAGGTTCAAGTCTTGACACCGATAGGCGCAAGACGTTATATTCAAAAAGTGATATTTCGGAAGGGAAATTTTGGATATAAATTAAACATGATGTAACACGATCACGGTCAAGAAAGGTAATGTGAAGTGGAATCACATTATTACCAAGCAAGCGGTAAAAAGTAACTGGACTAATAAGTCTAAGTAGTGAGACCGATCAAGGTCATTTAAATAAATTTGGTTTGCTTGTAAGCGGTAGGTTCGGTATGGCTGAATCGAATAAATAAATTTGAAGACAAAAGGAAATTTGCTGCTAAAAGTGAAAAGATTTCACTAAAGACCTTTAAACGGGTCAAAGTTACGGATTCATAAAGAATTCGATAGTATACGAAAGTGATGAATATCACTAAGTTAATTAAACTAGTGGAAATAACGAGATTGCGTTATTTCAAGTTACATTATGCCGTATATAATACGTAGATGATTATTAACCAAAAAGATATTACCATACTTCTCTGGTAATACTAATAATTGGTTAAAGTATAAGTAATGTTTTAAAGATTCTTGGAACAGATACATTGAGTTAAACTCAACGAATTATGTAAGAAAAGGTTTCGAGGACGAAACCTCTTTAAGGGGGGTAGACTTGTAACACCCCGAAAATGGGTTTGGTAATCAAACCCGTTAATAATAAAAGACGGGTAAAGCACCGTTAGTGGTAAAATTTACCCGGTAAATATTAGGATTTAAATAATTAATCCTAATATTGAATAAAACGTGAATAAAAGCTTTTAAGGAAAACAAGGTATATAGAAGGCCCAAGATAACGGGACTTAAAATAAAACGGGTTATGACTACCCCGAACTCACTAAGTTAAACTAGCAAAGTTTAACCTAGTTAACAAAACAAAGTATTGTTGAAAATAAATAGGTTGTAGCCTACTTATTAGTTAACAAAACTTGAGGGGCCAAAGGTGTAATAATCTAAAAGATTATTTACTAAAATCAAAAACAAAACACACACACATTTAGTGTGTTCGTGAATGACCAGGAGAAAGCTCCAAGGAGAGCCAAAACCCTAACTCCAACAAATCAACAAATTGAAGCTCAAATCAAGACCCAAATCGATGCATGAATGCATATAAATGATCACCTAGTCGTGGGGATCACAAGGTATGTCGAATTTTCAGTTTTGGTGATACTTTGAGATTATGATGAACAATCATAATCGAAATTTTGGAATGAATGTTGAATCTATGAGTGACATTGTGATTATATCTTGGTTTAGGAACAAACCCTAGTAGAAATCTTGATGAATTGTTGTCAAACTAGGGATTTGATAATTACCCTATTATGAGCTAAGTGGGTTTTGGTTGAATTGATGAAATTGATGTTCTAATGGTGTTTATAAACATCACACTAATTCATATGAATGAACTACTTGAACAAATTAGAGATTTTGTTAAGAGTTCATAAGTAACTAGAAGTGGGTTTTGTTAGATATGATGAAATCAAGAAGAACTTGAAGTAATATCACTTGTATGTGATTAACAAGTAAACTAGGAAGTGGGTTTTTATGTAATAGTAAAGATGATGGTAAGTTCATGTTTAAAATCATCATATTTGATAATAGAAACAAGGCACTCAAACAAATTAAGTGATTTGGGAACTTGTTCATACATGATTGAAATGGGTTTGAATGTTATGATGAAATTGGTAGCCATGTTCATGTAACTAAGTGTATAAGATCATGTTAGCTACTAATTGATAGATAGAACTTGAATGTGCATTTATATGCTAAGGGGCGTTTGACTTTTAGTAGTCAAACCGACCATTAATAAGATCGAATGGTAATTATGATAGAAAATAGGTAAGATGGAATAGTCATAATTAATGATGACTAATATAACCGTCTTACGAATTATGATGATAGTTTGACGCTTGACAAGCTAGGTGGAGGCTTGGAAAGGAAGCGGGTCAAACGAAGCAAGAATGGTGGAAAAGCATAATTCGAATGCAAGGTAAGTATAGCTTACACTAGTCTTATATGTTAGAATGTTCTCTTATCGTATTAGTTACGAATAAGATAAATACAAAATTGAGGTTTGATGTTCCGACGTGTAAACATACGGAACAAGGTAGTCGAGCGTGACAAGAAAACCATGTTGATGGTTTAAAAGGAATTAAACGGTAAGTTGGTCATGCGTTGACCATAACTATTTGTTTTGAAAGACACTGTAAGGCGTAAGCCATGATAGGCTAAAAAGCGTTAAGAAAACGATTAATAAGTGAAATGACCACACGGTGTAAACCAAAGCGAGTCATATAGATGAGATGGTAATAAATATCATCCCGCCAACATAATCGTTCACTTAGACCAAATGGGTCAAAAGGTGAAAATATCACCCTTTGACAATAACGACTAATGATTATTGTCGAGCTATATTATTTCAGGTATAAATGTCAATTGGGTATTAGCAATACTATGAACTAGCGGTTATAAAAGCAAGGTATTAAAAACGGGTCAATATATTGATCTGCGCCAGGTATGTGAAATAGGGTAACACTCATTTAGAACATGTGGTTCAAGGGTGTTCAAAGAGGTCAAAATGGACGTTTGGTTACTTGATAAGTAAACCAAATGCTTTAAGTAATGGACATTACGTTTGGAAAGCTTAATGACCTTTCAAACAGAATCATAGGTTAAAAGAGGGATTTTGGGTCAAATATGCTTTAAAAAGTCCTTCATTGTTAATAAGAGACTAAATGGACCAAAATGCCCTTGGAGGCTAAATTGAGCAAACAACCTTTAAGAGATTGTTTTGGAAATGATTTTTACGATTTAATAAATACTTAGGACATGTATAGAAGTTGAAAGATGTATTACGTTAGTCAAACGGCTCTATTTGGGTCCTTGCCGTAAAACAAAGAGTTAAGGGGTAAAATTTGGTTTGCATAGATTACCTTAGTAAAATCACCATAAATATAGTTGTGGTGGAAGTTCATTTGACAAATATTGCGAAGATAGGATGCTAGAAACAAATAATTATGAATTATGCGGAAAAGGGTTTAAATACCCTTAACGGGTCAAAATAAGCATTTTAGTACAAACGGGTTTAAGAGTATACATAAACCCGTGAATTGAACCTAATATGATAGATAACATTGAAATTATAAGATTCATGTGATATAGGAATCAAACAAATACGTTTGTTTGATAAAACCGCGAATGGGTCAAAATTTGGTAAAAAGGGGAAATAAGCCGAAGACTTAAAAGTCTTAAATCTTGTTAAGCCGGACGTCGGATTTTAACTCCATATGATGGAGAATCAAATTACAAACATGTGGGAAGAAACGGTAGGTCAAACGGATAAGCGGTTTGAAAGATACGAAAGATTTCGTATCAAATTACGGCAAAATGGAGAAGCTGAGTGCAGGGTCCACCGTAATTTACGGTGGAGCCGATAAAGCTACGGTGGGTTTCTTCTGATTTACGGCAGAAGAGTATTAACCCAGAAGCCACCGTAAATTACGGTCCCACCGTAATTTACGGTGGAGGCCAGATTGATAATCTTGTTTTGGTGATCAATTGTTTCTTGGACTCGTTTAGACACGTTTTAAACCCCCGTAAGACTAATGTATTTCATGTTTATGAAATGTAGGTATATTTTGGATGCCGAAAGACGATCAAGCTCAACGAAGAACCGAACACGATAAATATACACGCTTCCGCACTTTGCCACGTTGTAAATTTTAAACAACGAATTTCGATCTCGTTATGTAGAATAAATTATAAATTGTAAAAGTTTTAATAAACCCGTATTTCCAAATGTTTATGTAATCTTAATTACATGTTTGTTTTACGTAAAATTTACGTTAAACCTTGATTTATAAGAACGGGTGTTACACAAAGGCGAGTATACAAGTTTGATACGTACATAGCATAAAAAGATGATTAAACAATTCCTCATAGCAAGCATGTGATACAAGATAAACATTAAATTCGGCATGTGTCTAACATATCAAACCAATGATGAAACACAATATGCTCATGACATAATCACAAGTCTACGGGCGGTGCGTTAATCCTATAGTGCTATATATGTCACGGATAGGCTCGTACGAAGTTAATGATAAGTCTAACACAAGATGTAATTAACCCAAGTTTAAAGTATCAAGCAATCACGTATACAAGCATGTTATAGGAATGTTTGTGCATTTAAGTAAAATGTTCATGTGTAAGTTTTGGTAAGTAAACATGTTACACCCCAAAAAGTGGTAAACGTAAAGAGGGGAATTCGAGTATACTCACGGTTTTGCAAGTTGTTCCTACTTGAATCTGAGAGTAAGTTGGTTGCTTAGGATGGAGCACCTTGTCCTTCTACAAGAGGAAAAACATAGGTGTATGAGTTTGGGGAAATCGGAAGATTATAGATTTTGGAATTTAAACAAACATGAAAATAACATCTGAAAATAATCACCTAGTACATATGATACTTGTTCTTGACACTAGGAAACTCTAAGGAGTTTAAACATTTTCATGGAACAAGGTTCCATTAGAATCGTGACAAGTGATCAAAGTCTAGGGTGATATAATCTAGTACCTTGACATATGAACACTAGTTCATCATCAAAGATTCGATTATTCGGATAATATGTTTATGTATTATATAGGTTATATAATATGTATTAATATGTCCAATAGTTCAAGCATGAGGCAGAAGAATAAAATCTTCATTTAGGTACCTCTAAATGTCATAGAAATCATGTAGGAGGTAGGAAGAACAAGTCTTCCATTTAGGCACCTCTAAGTGTTCACCACTACACTTGATGTAAAAACATTCAAGGAGGGTCATGAACTACAAGTAATACAAGAATATTAAACAGTAATCTATAAAAAATCGTCAAGCAATGTGTGGATTTTACGTAGGACAACCCAAGTTAATCCCTAATCACACATACATCAAGTCTCGGATTTAAACATCACTTGTGGGTTAAACCCTTGACAAAACAGAAAGTTTGTGAGGATTAATCCTCTGATTTTGAATGTCTCAACCTTGTTTTTAAGCCTAACTAACCATAGAAGTGGTTATAAGCATAAGGACATAGGTTTGAGATGAGTTTGACTCAAGTTAAACAAGTTTAGTAAAAGTTTAATCAAAACAGAAACAAACAGTGAACTTTGGAGCCTTTTTGGTGACGTTCCAGGGACTGGTTTCCTGTGAAACACCCATGGAATCGAAGCTAAGGCCAATCCAAGCACATAGGAAAAAGAATGAGGTAAAGGACAAGAAACGAGTGAGTTATGCTCACTTTAGTGAAGATGTATGCTTCTGTCCGAACTTGTGTTTGCAGCTGTGATTTGGATGATTTGAGAGTGATTTGGATGAGTTTGTAAAGTGAAATGAGCTTGGGAATGGCTTGGTATTTATAGGGAAGGATTAGGGTGGGTGGTAGTTGAGTATTTAATGTTAAAAACGAGTTTAAACCTTAAACAAACCCAAATCCCGCTCAAATTCGCGAGCTGATTAACACAAACTGACCTGGGACTTTGCTCGCAGCCAGCGAAGGTTCTAAGGGTGGTCTTCGCGGCCAGAAACAAGGGGACAGACTCAAGTTTCATTTAATTACAATTTGGCCCCTCAAGTTTGCTAATTAGGGTTTTGAGGTCATTTAGGGGTTGTTTTCGTCATTTAAGCAAAGTTTAAGGACAAATCAAGTATGAGGAACATAAACCAAATATAATTAAACGTATGAATGTCGTATTTAAAATAGTATGCATACAAAAGATGTATTAATAGCATGTTTCACGTATTTGCAAGTTTGACACATAATTTCCAAGAACTTTGAATATGTATCAATTGCTTCACGAAATTGAATGTATGAGCATGTATAAAGTATGTACAACATGAAATTAAAGGAATACAAGTTTTATTTATGATCCGAGTCTCGGATTTTACAACGATTACAAAGAAAGAACGATTACATGAACACAAGACTTCCAAAAATAGAAATACAAACAAGACTTTCTATTTATGGAAAGTATGAGGAAGCAGGGCGTTACACCTTTTTTAGTAGAAAAATGAGAAAGTGATAGGTGGTTGATAGTCCTTAGTTTCTAATGTGTGCAAAATGCAACATATAAATTACATCAATTGTGGCATAAAACTAACCCCTTTTTAGTACTAATGTTGGAAAAAGTGTGTTTTTGTCTTCCTTTTGTATTTTCAGGATTAAATTAGCTCAAATGAACAAAAGAAGCAAAAAGACAGCTAAATCTAACATAAATACAAGAAAAGGAACAAACGTGGCATGCCCGACCTCCCCGACAACATCTTCCCAAGCAAAGCAAAACAAGAGAACAGAAGGCTGAACACGCCCCGTGCTCAATGAGCACGGGGGCGTGCCCAAGTGTCATTAGAAAAGACAAAGCTGTAGAAGCTTCTATCAACCACCACGGGGTTGTGCTCAGCGGACACGGGGCCGTGGTCAACTCTAAGATTCACAGAATCTGGGGAAATCTTGATAGTACAGATACGCTTCTGCACACGGGGTCGTGTCCAGCGGACACGGGGGCGTGGTCAACTAATGCAGACCAACTGCAATTAATGAAGACAGAGAAGAAGGATGGACACGGGGCCGTTCCCAATGGACACGGGGCCGTGCCCGAGCTGCTATTCAGGCTATAAATAGGGGTGCTTGGCTCATTTGCAAACCATCCCTTGGCACACCACCTCTCTCACACTTCACCCACCACCCACCACCATCACAACACCATCATCCACCACCATTATCCATTGTCCATCGTAGAGTGTGTGAGTCTTCTCGGGATCCAAGATTGATCGTAAGATTTCTTGACAATCAAAGGCCATGTTTGCCTAAGTCTCTTACATCACTTGGTGAAGACAAGTGTCTAGTGTAATACTTTTTATTTTTAATCTTTTCGCACTTTTTACTTGGTTATGTATTAATGACTTTAATAACTAGTTTCTTATGTTGAAGGTGATTCTTCCTTATCGTTTGTCCGTGGTGTCTTGGCATTATTTTACTGTCTATATAAAATAAAAGATTTTCACCATTCATATCTCCACGGTCTATATGGAGATATGTTGGCTACCTGGTCGGGGGTTAAGGGAACGGTTTGGTAAGAGTCTTGCCTTGTTCAGTGTATAGATCCTGCAAGGACCTGGGTCAAATTTAGTAGGACCTCCTTCAATACCCAACGTTATTGGATGGCGGGGGTCCAAACTCTTTGATCCCCTCGTATGTAAGCTACTATTAATACTTTAACCCGGCTATTTAGGACTGTATCCCTGCTGACTCAGACTACTTAGCCGAGGGTAACATCACCTTCAAAAGAGGGGCCTACCATAATATGCATTAATAACTTAATTAATTATCTTTCAATAATCCGACCCTTTAGGATTATATCTGTCACGGCCCCAGCCCCGGTTTGACCCGGTCAGGAGCCGCGGGACAGGAACCCGTGGTATTTATTAAATGATGTGACAGCGGAAGATTTTCACAGGATCTTTTAAAACTTGAAATGCCCGATTATTTTATTTCATAATTCGGGATAAACCCCGTAATTTACAGCAGAGGAATTTCACAAGTAAATTCCCTGATTTATAAAACATGTTTATTCATTTTAACTGAGCCACATTTTCAAGCTTGTTAGTGTTCTGTAGCACGTTTCCTTGATTTATAGCAGGTCGCCTGAAACATGTTTTAAAAATATTTTATCAGTGGGGAAATGCTGGCGAGTTATTCCAATTTGATAAAACGACACATGGTTATAAATTACAGCATAAGAGCGATTACAGTGGCTTTTATCTTATTTTTATCTGGCGCCGTGTCACCTGGTGACGATGGTCATACCACTATTGGGTCTTTCCCCAAGAAGTGACGTTTATCACTGTTAGGATTTATTAGCGTAACCCGTGAGAAATTAGTAATGTGCACAATACCCCACTAGCCAGTGATTCAAGATAACCACAACTTACTCCCTGTAATTATAACTTTTGAAAATGGAGTATTGTAAAATATTTTTTTTGATAAAAGAGAATAACTCACATTGCAGATTTAATCGGACAGAGCTTAGCCTACTGATTAGCCTTGTTAACCTAGTTCAAATAATAATGCACACAAAACTAGGTTAGTAACTAATACATCATTTACGATAACTCACGAGATTAAAACCCTCACAACGAATGACAAAGTGCAATACTTAAACATCCGTCGAATTTACGACTAATGACAAAGTATGGCCCTAATGTGGGCAGCACTTAAACATCCATTGGATAGTTTTCAATCGATCGGACATTGAATCGTAGCAGCGATCGAGTTATTACCCTGTTATTGCGGCAGCGTTTTGTGATTGTGTGTGTTTTGTAGTAAACAGATGATAACTCAACGTACGAAATGAATTTTAACGTCGAACGAACGCAGAATGTCAATTGCCAACCCCCTCTATTTATACCTGAAAAACAGTCCCCTCGCGTGGCGCGAGGAGCTGTCGGGTGGAGCGAGGGGTGCCACCCTAGCATAGGGTAGCCCCGTGTCTGCATAGCTCAGGTGAGTTGGCCGTTCATGCAAATTCAATTTACACGTAAAACTGTTTAGATAATACTAACGGGTAAATACCCCCCCCCCCCCTGAGTTTTAGGGGCCCTGATCCTGATTCCGATTGTTCTGAAAATTTTAGGGTTTATGCAAGATCACTTGGGGGTCTTAATTAGGGTTTCCTATGGGGTAAAATAAGATAAGAAATGGTAATTTTAATGAGAGTTGTTACATCCTCCCCACCTTAATAAAAATCTCGTCCTCGAGATTTACTGGAACAAGTAGGGATACTTTCGCTTCATCTCTGATTCCAACTCCCAAGTGTATTCAGATCCTCTCTTTGAATCCCACTTGACTTTGACTAGCACTAGCCGCTTGTGCTTGAGAAACTTGATCTTTCTATCTTCTATTTGTAATGGCTTCTCAACAAATTTTAACTTTTCATTTACCTCTACATCCTGAAGAGGTACTATCAAAGATTCGTCCGAGAGACATTTCTTAAGATTGGATACATGAAACACATCATGTATTCCAGCTGGCTCCTCTGGTAGCTGTAAGCGATAAGCAACTGGTCCTATTTGTTGGATGATTGGAAATGGTCCTACGTACCTTGGACTCAGTTTTCCCTTCTTTCCAAATCGAACTACTCCTTTCCAAGGAGAAACTTTCAACAGTACCCTGTCTCCAACTTGGAATTCTAACAGCTTGCGTCGATTGTCTGCATAACTTTTCTGGCGATCTTGAGCCGTTTTCAGTCTTTCCTTGATTTGAGTGATCTTGTCAGTAGTTTCTTGTACTATTTCAGGACCTGACAATTGATTTTCTCCTATTTCCGCCCAACAGACTGGAGTTCTGCACTTTCGTCCATATAGTGCTTCAAATGGGGCAGCTTCAATGCTTGAATGATAACTATTGTTATAGGAGAATTCAATTAATGGTAGGTGGTCATCCCAGTTTCCACCAAAATCTATCACACATGCCCTAAGCATGTCTTCCAGAGTTTGGATCGTCGTTTCACTTTGTCCATCTGCCTGTGGATGATATGCAGTGCTCAGCTTTAGTCGGGTTCCCATTGCTTCTTGGAAACTTGTCCAAAAATGCGAAGTGAAACGACTATCTCTATTCGATACAATGGAGAGTGGAACTCCATGTAAGGATACTACTTCATCTACATACAACTTGGCTAACCTTTCCATGCTAAAGGTTTCTTTCATGGGTAGAAAATGAGCTGATTTGGTTAATCGATCTACAATTACCCAAATCGTATCATTACCTTTTCTGGTTTTGGGTAACTTAGTAACAAAATCCATTGATATAAGTTCCCATTTCCATACAGGCATTTCTAATTGTTGTAGTAGATCTGAAGGTTTCTGGTGTTCTGCCTTAACTTGTGAACAAGTAAGACATTTAGAAACATATCTAGCTATGTCTTTTTTCATTCCTATCCACCAGAAATTATTCTTTAAATCTTGGTACATCTTATTGTTTCCAGGATGCATGGTATACCTAGATTTATGGGCTTCTTCTAAAATCTTATTTCTTAATTCTCCCTGCCTAGGTACCCAAATCCTTTTCTTATGGAATCTCCATATTTCATCACTTCCTTGTTCTAATTCCTTTATTCTTCCTTTCATTCCTTCAACATCGTCCTTGATTGCTGTTTCTTGAATGTTCTTCAATTGCTCCATTAAATCTAACTGTAGATTTAATCTGAGAGCACGAACTCGTCTTTGCTTCTCATGGTACGTACGACTTAAGGCATCTGCCACTACATTTGCCTTTCCTTCATGATATTGAATATCACAGTCGTAGTCACTTAGGATTTCCACCCATCTTCTTTGCCTCATGTTCAATTCTTTTTGCCCAAATATATACTTTAAACTCTTATGATTTGTATAGACAGTAAATTTACTTCCATACAGATAATGTCTCCAATTCTTAAGGGGAAAAACTATGGCTCTTAACTCTAAGTCGTGCATTGTATAGTTTTCTTCGTGCTTTTTCAATTGTCTTGAGGCATACGCAATTACCTTTTTGCGTTGCATTAGCACACATCCTAATCCTAGTTTTGAAGCATCGCAGTATACTTCAAAATCCTCTGTTCCTTCTGGCAAGGCTAGAATTGGAGCATTTGTTAACTTATGCTTTAAAATCCTAAAAGCCTCCTCTTGCCTAGGTCCCCATTCAAACTTGGCTGCTTTACAGGTTAACTTAGTTAATGGTACAGCGATTTTGGAAAAATCCTTAATAAATCGTCTATAATAACCAACTAATCCTAGAAAACTTCTAATTTCCATAGCTGATTGTGGAACTTTCCACTTGGTAATTGCTTCTATCTTAGAGGGATCTACGTGAATTCCTTCGTGATTCACCATGTGTCCTAGAAATTGCACTTCTTGTAGCCAAAATTCACACTTCGAGAATTTGGCATAAAGTTTCTCTTCTCTTAACAAAGTTAAGAGTGCATGCAAGTGCTGACAATGTTCTTCCTGACTTTTGGAATAAATAAGTATATCGTCGATAAAGACAATTACAAATTTATCCAAATACGGTTTACAAATTCTATTCATCATGTCCATAAATGCTGCTGGAGCATTTGTTAATCCAAAGGGCATGATTGTAAACTCGTAATGACCATACCTAGTTCTGAAAGCAGTTTTAGGTATGTCTTCTTTGTGTACCTTCAATTGATGATATCCAGAGCGTAAATCTATCTTAGAAAAATATCTAGCTCCTTGAAGTTGATCGAATAGATCATCAATCCTCGGTAATGGATATTGATTTTTAATTGTAACCTTATTTAATTCCCTATAATCGATACACATTCTCATTGATCCATCTTTCTTCTTTACAAACAACACTGGAGCTCCCCACGGGGATGAACTAGGTTGTATGAATCCTTTACTTAATAATTCATCTAATTGCTTTTTCAATTCTAGCATTTCGGTAGGTGCTAACCGATAAGGTGCCTTAGCTATCGGTGTAGTTCCAGGAATTAGATGAATTCTAAATTCAACTTCCCTATCAGGTGGTAATCCAGGTAGTTCCTCTGGGAATACCTCTTGGTATTCTGATACTACTGGAATTTCTTTGAGTTCCTTACCCTTAGTGTTAATGATTATTGAAATCATATACACTACTTCCTTGTTTTCGTTCATAACTAGCAACTTTCATTACTGAAATGAACTTCATGGGTTTTCGTGGCTTATCTCCTGTAACCACGATTACTTCTTTAGTGGGTGCACGAATTTCTATGGAGTTCTTATCACATAGGATTCGAGCATGATTGGCTACCAACCAATCCATTCCTAATACAACGTCGAATCCTGCTAAATTCATAGGTAATAGGTTTGCAGAAAATTTATGGCCTAAAAGTTCTATCTTTATATTTTGCAAAACTTTATCTATGTTAATAGAATTCCCATCTGCCGTTTCGACTGTAAAAATCTGCCTAAGGTTGGTTAAGGGTAAGTTAAGAGCTTGACAGAATGAAGTATTTATAAAACTTTGGTTTGCAACAGAGTCAAATAATACTTTAGCATAGACGTTGTGAACTAAGAACGTACCAGCTATCACGTCCGGAATTAATTCTGCTTCCTGAGTAGTCAACTGGAAGGCTCTTACGTTCTTCTTGGTAGCTCCTTCTGTAGGTTTGGCTTTATTATCAGCTGGTTTGGCCAATTTCGGGCAATCTGGCCTAAAATGTCCAGCTTCTCCGCAGTTGTAGCAGACTGTTGCTTTCTTCTTCCTGCAATCTTCTTCTTGATGCCCCAGAATTTTGCAAAAATTGCAATACCCTTTGCATCTTCCAAAATGCTTTCTTTTGCAAGCATCGCAAAATAGAACAGTGGAAGATTTCCCAGTTCCTCTTCTCTTGAAATTACTTTTATTACTCATACGAAATCCCTGGGTAATCTTTTGGGCTACTTCCCTTTTCCGGTTTTCTTCTCTTGTACGTACCATTCCGTCAGTGAGGGTGTTGGCCAATTCCACAGGATCGTCAATAGTGCGTGGTCTTGCAGCTTTGACGATATCTCGAATTTCGCCAATCAATCCCCAAATGTAGCGGGAAATAAGCACCGGTTCTGGCGAAGCCAGGGTTGGTACTACTCTAGCATACTCAAAGAATGTCGAAGTATACCCTCGACAGTCTACATCCACCATCCGATGGTTTAGAAATTTATTCGCCATTTGTTCCTTTTCATACTCGGGACATAATTTTCTTTCCATCAGTTGCTTAAATTCTTCCCAACTCATGGCATAAGCCACGGTCCTTCCTTTGGCTTGAAGTACTGTATTCCACCATTCTAGCGCCCCTTCTTTGAAAAGATGTGACGCATACATGACTTTGTCGTCCTCGGCACATTTACTTATTGTAATTACTGCCTCTGTTTTCTCTAACCAACGCAGTGCCGCAGTCGCTCCTTCGTTACCTGCAAACTCAGCTGGTTTACAGGCAAGAAACTCCTTGTAAGTGCAACCAGGTGTTGCAACTTTCATTTTCTTAAGGAGAGGAGCTTGCATCCCATCGTTGTTGTTATTAGTATGGTTGCCGCCTCCGTTTACACTATTACTAAAATTATCTCCCTGTTTTCATTTGCTAGGAATAATTTGTTGGGGTTCAATTGGATTTCGAGCAGCAACAAGTATTGCTAGAATAGCATTGGCTATTCCCTGAGCAACAATATTCTCGATATCTTGCCTATTCAGAAATTGATCCTCTTTGTTATGCTCAGGTTGATTAACTTCATTATCAGGTTCATTACCAACGTGTGCCATCTGGTAATTATTTATATAAGTAATTAGTATTAAATAATTAATAACTAAATATAATGAAACAATTGCACATAATTATAAAGCATGTATAGTCAAAGTAGTCAATTTCTCAACTTGCATTTTTATATATTATAGTATGCCTCCGTACACACTTGTTTATCTTACAAAAGTTTTATTCTTAGGTTATTTCACAGGATTATATTTTATTATTATTATTATTAAACACATATTCCTACTACCACATAACCACTGTCCTTCCATCTTCGTCAGCTGTCATCTTAGAAACGACGCTCCCTCTCGTCGTACTTCCAGGAGATCTGTTCTCCTACCTCCCGTATTCTATTTCCTGCATCCATTAACTCCTCGCCAAAATGGCAGAGTTCTGCCAAGTTCTCATTGCTCATTGGTGGGTTCGGTGCAGGTTCTGGGTCGAACTGAGGAAAAAAGCTATAAGGGTTATTGAGAAGGTTTTGGAACTGCCAGTCGTTGGTCCACCATTCTTCCATTTCTCCCAGAGGTCGGGTATTGACAAGGGGATCTGGAATGGCTGGTTCCAAGTTTATTGGAAGCTGGGTTTCAGCAGGATAAGTGAAAATGTTTTCATTGACATGCTTAAAGTTATCACAGCTTGCCAGTATGAAATCTAGCTCTTCCTGCAACGTCATTTCCTTGGTTTGCTTGGAGATTTCTCTAATTTCTTGCTTGGAGCTTTCTTCAACCTCTATTCCTTTTCCTTTATCTATTGGATCAATCGCCTTGGCAACTTTCCGAGTTACTGGTTTCCTCATGCGCACACACCTCCAACCCACAATTCTTCTCCTTTTCTTTGGCTTGGGTTTCTCTGGTGGCTTAGCTTGAAATTCCATAGGTTCTTCCACATCGGCCAAGTAACCAGTAAAGTCTCTGGAGACTTCTATTTTCACAGGGTATAGATTGAGATTTTCAAGGGCTTCAGATAATTCATTCATGCTGTTTAGCATTTATGAAGAAACACAAAATTCTAGGTTAAAATTTTCACATAGTTACAGAAAAGTAATCAGAAAAATCTAAGTAATTAAACAAACCATTTATTGAAATAACTCATTTTTTTATGACAACTAAATTTTGAAATATACTAGTAATTTATTTAATAGATTAAAGTTTCTAGTTTATGGATAATATGAATACTAATACTAGTTCGAGGTATTGACAATTTAGAGTTTAACATTTACTGCTACGGTAGCTAACATGTAGAGATCTGCCCATTTTTCATCTAACTTGTCTTCCCATGGTGGGTTATTGACCATTTTCTGAGTTTCTTTATTACTCATCATTACTTTTTGTTGGGACTTCTTTATTTTCTCTTTACTTTTTCTAATAATCAAACTTCTTTTATTAGGAGAAAGTGGTTTCTCATACTGTGCCTTACGAACAAATATTCCCTCCTCAGTATCTACTGAGTATCTTGAGGAATTTGATTGGGATGAGGATCCCTTATCTTTTGGTACACTATCTAATTGACGATAGATGTCCGAAAGCTTTTGCTTACCCATACTGTAACTAACAATTAGTCAGTTAATAAAACACATAATCACAAAATGGCAATCAGAAAAATTAAGTATTTCATAAATACTTAATAGGCTTAAATCAGTGGCTCAATCAGTAGCTCTGATACCACCTTTTCATGTCACGGCCCCAGCCCCGGTTTGACCCGGTCAGGAGCCGCGGGACAGGAACCCGTGGTATTTATTAAATGATGTGACAGCGGAAGATTTTCACAGGATCTTTTAAAACTTGAAATGCCCGATTATTTTATTTCATAATTTGGGATAAACCCCGTAATTTACAGTAGAGGAATTTCACAAGTAAATTCCCTGATTTATAAAACATGTTTATTCATTTTAATTGAGCCACCTTTTCAAGCTTGTTAGTGCTCCATAGCACGTTTCCTTGATTTACAGCAGGTCGCCTAAAACATGTTTAAAAAATATTTTATCAGCGGGGAAATGCTGGCGAGTTATTCCAGTTTGATAAAACGACACATGGTTATAAATTACAGCATAAGAGCGATTACAATGGCTTTTATCTTATTTTTATCTGGCGCCGTGTTGATGGAGAGTGTGAAACCCGAGTGTTACCGTGCGTATTTTGTGTGAATTATTGTCGTTTAAGTGACAATGAACCTTGAATATGTTAACTACGTGTGTTTGTGATTTTTAGGTAAAACACGTAATTCGGTGAAGTTAGAGTGGCTAGTGATGGAGCGAAACAGTCGCGGATGATTATTAAGGAGATATCATGTTAAACGGAAATTGTTCGGGTCAGAAAATGGCTTGGAAATACAAGAGACATGAAATAATTAAGTCAAGACATTCGATATTTATGTGAAAAAGATGTTGATTATTCTTCACTAATATTAATGATCATCATACATCTCAAGAGTAAAGGCTGCAAGTCATGTGATTAGTTGGACTTTTGAGGTGAGAAGGAGAAAAGTAAAGAGAAGTGGCGGCCAACATGGAGGTTCTCATCAAATTCAGTAAGCATCATCCATCATGTACATGCATACATCATATGTGTAATTGCTCTATTGAACCTACACATGCAATTTTAGCAAACATATGAGACTTGTTGGGCTGACAAATCACGTGAGAGATAGGGACATAAAGTCAATAGCATTGATCATCATCAATACATCATCGAATTTGGTAGCAGACAACACTTTTTGGGCTCCGTTAACATCACAATTATTATCATCGAAAATTGGGCAGCAACTTGATTGACTTCGCCCCGTACAATTCACCGTCGTCCAACATGTCCGTAGACAGAAGAATAAGCCGTCGGACCAAAGTTAAACATGCACGTACCGTCGGCGACGGTTCCCGGATTCATCATACGCGCGATTTTGATCTCTTTGATGGTTTGACGACTTAAAACACCTTTTTCGGCATGGAATAGGGGGGTTACACTTTCTTGGAGAGTTTGAATATCATTTTGGAGCCATTACTCATCAACGATTGATCTCTATTCAATTGCTATCATCACCATCACCCAAAAATCATCATCAAGAATCATCACCATCCAAACCCTAGTTCATCCAATCCATTATTCTTTTCACCATCATCATTCACCAAAACCCTAATCCTCATCCTTCTACCATTTCAAAAGATTCAAGATGATTCAATTGGCACTCCAATCATCCGGTGATCAAGTCTCTTCAACCATGAGCGGCTAATCATCTCGGTTTCACCCCGGCGTAGGTAGTTGTTAATTTAGGGTTTTGAATTGTTTATTGTTTCAACTTTGTGACAACTTGTGTTTGATTTTTGAAACCATTGATAATATTGTTACATTTGTTGCGAATTTGTAAATTGTCGAACGATGTTAAAAGTTATGACTTTACGAAATGGCGATATGTAATTGTGCATTGTCGTGGTTAGGTTTTACTTGTGTTGACTATAAAGTGTATTCTTGTCCGTTCTTCGGGACGTTGATAGTTATTGGCACCTAAGTCACGGTACACTAAATCCGCTAATCATATGCATTTGAGTTGAATCTAAAAACTTGTAGAAACCCTAGGTTAGCAATTACCGAAACTGGGTGTGATTCCTTTTTCTTATTATTGTTCTCGTAATCAATTTTATCGTAATCGTTAATCATTAGTTGTTAATCAATTTAATCAATTCACTTAGTCTAAACTCACATCTCTCAATTAAACAAAAATACAAAAACATTATAGTAAGCTTCATAAATCGTGACACTTCTGATAATTCAATCGAATCCATTCACAAACCACATACTCTTCGTGGTTCGACCCCTTGCTACCACTAACTATTTGTTAAGGGTAAATTGGGCTTATAAATATTATCTTTGACCGGAGCACGACACTCCGATCAAATTTTGGCGCCGTTGCCGGGGAGTGCGTGCGCTTTGTGTTTGGATTATTGTTTGTATTTCGTGATTATCTGTTTAAATTGTTTAGTTTCTTTTTGAAATTTGTCTTTTTCCTTGTTACTCGGGTGTGTTACTTGTGCAGGTTACAGGTAGTGTATGCATACGCGAAACTCCGGGAGGACTTCACTGTTAGTCTACGAACCGGAAATCGAAAGACTTGCAAGGAGAAATCTAGCAAGCCGGTTAGAAGCAACACTTGCTTCTAATCAAACCAACCAAACACCATAACTCACACCGACCATTGAAACCGATTCCATGGCGAACCAAAACTCCAATCACCCAAACCTCAACCAAAATCAATTCCAATCCCGTGGAACCTTTTACCCCGCCCAAAATGTTCAACCTATGCCTCAAGAGCGACCGGGTGGTAATAACAACAATGGACCACCCACACCACCTTTCCGAAACCAAAACCCGAACAATACCCAAAGAACACCCCAACAACAAAACCTTCATTGACACAATTCATTACCCCTCAACCTTGATGACCGGAATGTTAATTCCGACCGTCGAGGTAATCGAGATCGTGGCAATCCCACGAACGAAGACCCATTTTCCAACATAGACGATTTGAGGAACGCCATCCCCGATGACGAACCATATAGTGTTCCCGGTTATCAATCGCCGGAACATGTGAGCGTGCATACGGAAAATTCGGATGATGGAAGATATTGTGATGATCGGGCTAACAATGGCGAAGATTGGGGATATGTGAATCGGGGTAATAATTACAATGCATGAAGATTTGAAGATGAGGAGTTTGGCTATCAAGACGCCAACTATGTAGGGGATGATGATTACGGGTATGGGGATATGAGGAATGATGGTTACGGAAATAACCGCCAACCACAAAATAACAATCAACGGAACCGAAATGATGGGCTTTACAACAACAACAATAACAACAATGGTAACCATAATCGGATTCCTCGTTTTGTGGGAGGAGGTAACCAAAGGGGTAACCAAGGTGGAAATCGAAGAGACGATAGAAGAGGTGATAGGGGCGGTGATCGAAGAGACAACCGAAGCCCGGTCGATCAAGAGGTTAACGGTCCACAACGTCGTCAACAACCTCCATGGGGAGTGAATGACCGTTTTCGACCGGTAGTTACCGACAATGATTCTCCTATAGTGTGCGAAAGGAGAATGTTCGATTGCAAACCCCATTACATCAATATACTTCCCCACTTCAATGGGAGGTCTAATGATGAGCCGTACACGCACTTGGTGGAGTTTTCGTCCATTTGTAACACCATCGGGGGGCACAACTTCGCATTAGAGGAGGTCAAACTTCGCTTGTTCCAATTTTCGTTGAAAGACAAGGCAAAACAATGGTTTCTCACACTTCCGGCGAATAGCATCTGGACATAGGGTGAGATGCAACAAGTCTTTTTAGACGAATACTATTCGATGGCAAAGACCGACGACGCTAGGGATGAAATAAGGTCGTTTCGGCAACTATCGAGTGAACCGTTACATGAAGCATTCACTCGATTCAAAGAATTGATGCGGAGATGCCCACATCACCAAATAGAAAAGTGGGAATTGGTGAAGTGCTTTGTACGTGGTTTGGATGACGCGACATGGAATCGCCTCGAGTCGACGAGCAACGGGTCTCTCTTGAGCAATCATGAAGATGATGATTGGGAGTTTTTGGAGCGGATGAGCAAACGATCAAAAGAGAAGGAATCGGCTGATAGAGCTAAGAAACATCCCATTTCCCGGTCACTTCCCGATCTTGATTCTAAGGATCGAATTTCTACCTTAGAGCGGGAAATGGCTCATATGAAGAAGAAGGAAGTGAACGCGGTATAATTCGCGGTTTGTGAAGAATGTGGAGATATTGGGCATAGAACCGAGCAATGTCCAACGGGGTCGAGTGACTACACCGAGGAGGTAAACCAAGTGTATGGGGATCGAAAGCAATATGACATGAACTCCAACACCTACCATCCGGGTTTGAGAAATCACCATAATTTCTGGTATGGTAATTCTTCGAATCAAATGAATCCGAATTTCCAATCGGGTAATCAAGGTTGTCAAGGTGGGTCATCGTATAACAATCGTCAAGGAGGTAACCAAGGGGGTTACCAAAGGAATTACAATCAAGGGGGTAACCAAGGCTATCAAAATCGTGAAGGTAATTATCAACGTGGTTACAACCAAGGTGGAAATAGGGGGTGGTACATCAAACTCTCAAGGTGACGACTCGTTCAATTCTAAAATGGACGCTCTCATGAATGCTATGACTACCCTTACAACCGAAGTAAGGAAAGAATTTGAAGTGCGGGATAAATCTCATAAGGCATTAGAAAAGCAAGTGGGGCAACTAGCTCAAGAGATGGCTCAAATTCGTGGAAGTGGAGGAGGACTCCCAAGTGACACCACGGTGAACCTGAAGCATCAAAGTTCAAGCACGGGCAATGTGAGGAATGTGCACATTAGCGCGGTAAGTCTTCTTTCAAATAATGAGGTTTGTAGTAGTGTTGAAAGCATTTCGCCACCACAATGTGTTGATGGTGTAGTGGGAAATACAAGAGACGAGTCGGAAAATAAAAATGAACAAGAAACGATTTCACAAGTTAAAATTGAAAAAATGAATAAAAATTCTTTTTGTGAAAATTGTTTAAATCAAATTAAACCGATTAATGCATCACAAGTTGAGGAACGGTACCCACCGAAGGACGAGGGGTGGGAAAACTTTAAACAAGCAAAAATTAATTTACCGTTACTAGATGACATTAAAAAGGTTCCGGCTCATGTTGAATGCTTAAAGGAGTTAAGCTTCGAAAAACGGCACAACAAATTACCCAAACCGGTTGATTTGATATCTCATGTTAGTGCCGTTTTATCGAGTGCCCTTCCATAAAAAGCTCAAGACCCAGGAGATCCTCTTATATCAATTCAAATTGGAACATTTAAAATCGAGAGGGCGCTCCTCGATCTTGGAGCTTGTGTGAGCATTTTACCCGGGAGTTTGTATGACCAATACGATTTTGGTCCATTAAAAAAATTTGATACTCCCGTGGTATTGGCTGATCAGACTCCCACGCATCCGAGGGGGATGGTGGAGGATGTAATTGTTAAAGTGGATGATTTCTACTACCTAGTTGACTTTTTGGTAGTATACTATGTTGGGTGTGTTGAGGACACCCAACCGATAGTTATCTTGGGTAGGCCGTTCCTGGCAATTGCTAATGCTATAATAAATTGTGCAACGGGAATGGTAAGCATGAAGTTTGGGGACCGGGAATTAAATTTAAATGTTTTTCCGAATTTCACTAACCCGCTCGGTGAGGATAAGTGTCCTAAAAAGGACATGAATCCAAACAAAAAGGTGTGTGCTATGGTTGGTAGGTTTGGAGAAACAAAGAAGAAAACAGTCAAGAAGAAAAAGACGAAAAAGTCACCTCTAGAAAATAAGAAGGAAGAGGAGGTGAGGAAGTTTGGACCGTTTGGCAACAAATGGTACGAATCACCGGTGGGTGATTTCGAGGAGCTCGTGGACGGCAAGCACGCCATTCGACCACCATGAGGTGGTAAGTCAATTGTTGTTGTATATTTTATTTCACTTTTCGTTTTAGTTTTCTCTGTAGTCTAGTTAGTATTGTTGTTGTTGTTGTTTAATTTTGTTATTTTATTTTAGTAGTTAAATGAACGTTGTGGGTTTGTTCCCTATATAACCCTCACGAGACCTCTCGTCCTCCCAAGCTATTGGGGGGTTTAAAAGGGCTTGTTGCATAAGCTAAACGCAACCGTGATTCCTATGAAAGTGAGTTAGGTTTGTTATTGTTGTAAATTATTTTCCACAAAAATCAAGGTAGATTAACGCATGATTTGGTAAAACTTTCATAAAAATGGTAGAACTAAGAGCCTAACAAATTTCAATGGTTGTCAGAAGCATGCTTCTACACAAGGGTTTAGATTTGTAGGTACACCATGTTCGCGAGACAACCATTTTTGTGAAGAGAATAAGAAGACAGGAGCAGCTAGTGACAAATATCAGGTGCATGCGTTTCCTTTTTGCCTTGATTTTTAGTTTAGTAATAAGTGGAGTGTAATTGTATATTATTTTTCCGGGGTGAAATTTTAGGGAAGTTAGTCGTGTCACATCCCTTGTGTGCTTTAAAAAAAACTCTAGTTCTTACACATTGAGGACAATGTTTACCTCAAGTGTGGGGATGGGGGAGTAGTAAAAGTTTTCGATTTTGACCCGTTCATTTAAACACTACACATTGAGGACAATGTTTATCTCAAGTGTGGGGATGGGGAAAATTTCAAAATTTTTTCAAAAATGTCTTGTTCAAAAGAGATCTTAAAGCATGAGTAACTAAGTCAGCGAGGGATGTCACAACCCATTTAGTCTTTTGTCATGGTTAAGTTCGAATAAATAGCATGACGTGTATTTAGCGGGTGGTTATTTGGGAATAATCCGCCTAAGAAACTAGCGTTTTATGCATATCACATACCATACCCTTATACGTGAGGTCTTGAGACACTTTACATCATAGATTTACATATACATGTTTCTTTGTTTGAGCGGACCATTAGTCGCGTATTGTAGAACTTGCAACTTTTGATACGTTCGAGACCATAGACCGAATACAAGCACGAGAATGATTAAGGCATTAGGTAAACCTTTTCCATTTTACACCATTTTTATATCCTTACCCAAAAATTATCCCCTAGTAGCTAATTTTGAGCCTAATCCTTTCGTTTGATCACCCTATAGCCCATAACCTTAAACCTTTTCCTTTTAAACCCGTGTGATGGAAATTCGATCATAGGAGTCGTATTTGTAGAGTTGTTTTTGATTGACTAAAAAAAATCAGAAATTGTTATGAAAAAAAAATGAGAAAGCGTTGAGAAAAAAAATACAAAAAGATGTGCTAGTAGTTGTTGGAATAAAAGGCGAAAGTTGTTGCCTCATAGTTGATGTTTATAGTTTAATTTTGTTAGTAGTCGTTTGTAATAAAAATTGAATTTTTCATCACCTTAACCACTTAAAAAAAAGTTCCTATTCCATACCCTTAACCTAGCCCCGTTACAACCCTCCAAAGACCTTATGACTTGTTCTTAGTATTCGTGTTCGGTGGTGGAGAATGATTGAGCTGCAAGCCTATGCGGGTACGTGTTCTAATCGGTTTGAGTGATTATTTCAAAAGCGCTAATGCATCAATTATTAGCCAATTTTAAACCGAGTGGAGAGAACATTGTGAGGGATGTGCATGATTTGTTGGTTTCAAGGGCGGGTTAATCTTGGATAACCATTTTATATGTGATTATTCACTTTTCCGTTAAATATTTCGTAAGTTGTAAAAAAAATTGAACCGGGTATGACATTAGACCTTAACCTTTGTCTCGGTAATGGGAAGTGTGTTTCTCGTTTGACCCACGTGAAAGTGAAAGACAGATTTGCTTGAGGGCAAGCAAACGACAAGTGTGGGGATGTGATGGAGAGTGTGAAACTCGCGTGTTACCGTGCGTATTTTGTGTGAATTATTGTCGTTTAAGTGATAATGAACCTTGAATATGTTAACTACGTGTGTGTGATTTTTAGGTAAAACACGTAATTCGGTGAAGTTAGAGTGGCTAGTGATGGAGCGAAACAGTCGCGGATGATTATTAAGGAGATATCATGTTAAACGGAAATTGTTCGGGTCAGAAAATGGCTTGGAAATACAAGAGACATGAAATAATTAAGTCAAGACATTCGATATTTATGTGAAAAAGATGTTGATTATTCTTCACTAATATTAATGATCATCATACATCTCAAGAGTAAAGGTTGCAAGTCATGTGATTAGTTGGACTTTTGAGGTGAGAAGGAGAAAAGTAAAGAGAAGTGGCGGCCAACATGGAGGTTCTCATCAAATTCAGTAAGCATCATCCATCATGTACATGCATACATCATATGTGTAATTGCTCTATTGAACCTACACATGCAATTTTAGCAAACATATGAGACTTGTTGGGCTGACAAATCACGTGAGAGATAGGGACATAAAGTCAATAGCATTGATCAACATCAATACATCATCGAATTTTGGCAGCAGCAATTAATAACACTTTGGCTCTCATAACAACATCATTGTTTGGTAGCAGACAACACTTTTTGGGCTCCGTTAACATCACAATTATTATCATCGAAAATTGGGCAGCAACTTGATTGACTTCACCCCGTACAATTCACCGTCGTCCAACATGTCCGTAGACAGAAGAATAAGCCGTCGGACCAAAGTTAAACATGCACGTACCGTCGGCGACGGGTCTTTGGACCATTGGCGACGGTTCCCGGATTCATCATACGCGCGATTTTGATCTCTTTGATGGTTTGACGACTTAAAACACCTTTTTCGGCATGGAATAGGGGGGTTACACTTTCTTGGAGAGTTTGAATATCATTTTGGAGCCATTACTCATCAACGATTGATCTCTATTCAATTGCTATCATCACCATCACCCAAAAATCATCATCAAGAATCATCACCATCCAAACCCTAGTTCATCCAATCCATTATTCTTTTCACCATTATCATTCACCAAAACACTAATCCTCATCCTTCTACCATTTCACAAGATTCAAGATGATTCAATTGGCATTCCAATCATCCGGTGATCAAGTCTCTTCAACCATGAGCGGCTAATCATCTCGGTTTCTCCCCGGCGTAGGTAGTTGTTAATTTAGGGTTTTGAATTGTTTATTGTTTCAACTTTGTGACAACTTGTGCTGGATTTTCGAAACCATTGATAATAGTGTTACATTTATTGCGAATTTGTAAATTGTCGAACGATGTTAAAAGTTATGACTTTACGAAATGGTGATATGTAATTGTGCATTATCGTGGTTAGGTTTTAGTTGTGTTGACTATAAAGTGTATTCTTGTCCGTTCTTCGGGACGTTGATAGTTATTGGCACCTAAGTCACGGTACACTAAATCCGCTAATCATATGCATTTGAGTTGAATCTAAAAACTTGTAGAAACCCTAGGTTAGCAATTACCGAAACCGGGTGTGATTCCTTTTTCTTATTATTGTTCTCGTAATCAATTTATCGTAATCGTTAATCATTAGTTGTTAATCAATTTAATCAATTCACTTAGTCTAAACTCACATCTCTCAATTAAACAAAAATACAAAAACATTCTAGTAAGCTTCATAAATCGTGACACTTCTGATAATTCAATCGAATCCATTCACAAACCACATACTCTTCGTGGTTCGACCCCTAGCTACCACTAACTATTTGTTAAGGGTAAATCGGGCTTATAAATATTATATTTGACCGGAGTACGACACTCCGATCACGTGTCACCTGGTGACGATGGTCATACCACTATTGGGTCTTTCCCCAAGTAGTGACGTTTATCACTTTTAGGATTTATTAGCCTAACCCGTGAGAAATTAGTAATGTGCACAATACCCCACTAGCCAGTGATTCAAGATAACCACGACTTACTCCCTGTAATTATAACTTTTGAAAATGGAGTATTGAAAAATAATTTTTTGATAAAAGAGAATAACTTACATTGCAGATTTAATCGGACAGAGCTTAGCCTACTGATTAGCCTTGTTAACCTAGTTCAAATAATAATGCCCACAAAACTAGGTTAGTAACTAATACAACATTTACGATAACTCACGAGATTAAAACCCTCACAACGACTGACAAAGTGCAATACTTAAACATCCGTCGAGTTCACGACTAATGACAAAGTATGGCCCTAATGTAGGCAGCACTTAAACATCCATTGGATAGTTTTCAATCGATCGGACATTGAATCGTAGCAGTGATCGAGTTATTACCCTGTTATTGCGGCAGCGTTTTGTGATTGTGTGTGTTTTGTAGTAAACAGATGATAACTCAACGTACGAAATGAATTTTAACGTCGAACGAACGCAGAATGTCAATTGCCAACCCCCTCTATTTATACCTGAAAAACAGTCCCCTCGCGTGGCGCGAGGGGCTGTCGGGTGGCGCGAGGGGTGCCACCCTAGCATCGGGTAGCCCCGTGTCTGCATAGCTCAGGTGAGTTGGCCGTTCATGAAAATTCAATTTACACGTAAAACTGTTTAGATAATACTAACGGGTAAATACCCCCCTGAGTTTTAGGGGCCCTCATCCTGATTCCGATTGTTCTGAAAATTTTAGGGTTTATGCAGGATCACTTGGGGGTCTTAATTAGGGTTTCCTATGGGGTAAAATAAGATAAGAAATGGTAATTTTAATGAGAGTTGTTACATCCTCCCCACCTTAATAACTAAGATAATCTCTTAAAAAGTGCAAAAGTGCGGAAATAATCAAAGGTTACACTAAACACGAGTCGGAGCCAAGTGATGCATCTTGTCTATCTGTTTTACTTTTATTTTATTTTTCAGCATTTTAGTTAGTTTTATTTTTCTAGTTTAAAAACATTTTTCTAACTTTTGATTTGATTAGACGTTGAGGATAAGCCGGTACTAAAAGCTCTTGTGTCCTTGGACGACCTCGGTATCTTGCCAACACTATACTACGCTCACGATGGGTGCACTTGCCTATTTGTGTGTTTGGTGTTAGTAAAATATCGTGTTTTATAAATTTAAAACTTGACTAACGTGTAAAAAGGGTTTAAAATATACTTACACTTATATATCACACTACACACGCATCAAGTTTTTGGCGCCGTTGCCGGGGACACAAGGATTTTAAGAAAGTTAGGAATCAACGGCCTAATCGTTTTTTTCTAATTTTTCTGTTTTTTTAGGATTTTCTTAGTTTTTCAGCTTCTGCAGAACTCAGCACTGGCCGCGCCCGCTGAACACTCCCCGTGCCCAATCATTGGCACTGGCAATCCTGTTTTAAGTCAGACAGTAAGCTGAACACGGGGCCGTGCCCACTCAACACGCCCCATGCCCAAGATTCAGTTACTGAAAACAGAACCGTAAGATCCCGACGGTTGGTAATTTCTGACACAAACATGAGAGATACTTATATTTTTTACTTTCGGCACTCTTATGGTACGTGGTGTCAAATATGTGGTGCTCTCATAAAGAATTAGAATGTTATTTTCTAAATTATAAGCCCCACTATATAGACCCATTGTTTTCCTGTAGCCTTAAGAGGGGCGAAAGTAAAAATAATCCCTATCTCTCCCTCGAATGCTCTCAACCGGATCTTCTAGGAGAAATGCTTCTTGATGAACTATTTCAAATGGAAGATCTAATTCTTAATTGGTTAAAAGAACTTAGGATAGATTTCAATAATTTATCTCAAGACGATAACCAAGAAGAATTGTTGGGATCGCATTCAAATAAAAACAACTTCGTTGTTCCCGATGTTACCTCTAACTCTAGCGAGGACTTGAGCAATAGTCGTCCCTGTACCGATTGTACCGTGAAGGACTCTCCATTGACTTCGTTCAGTGCATACATAGACCTGAGCGATTCGGCATACACCTTCTTTAACAAGAGCCCAGGAAAGGGTTGGACTTGTCCACCTACATTTAGCATAGGAATCACCCTCACCGACAACCTCTTGTGTTCTCGTCTTAATCTAGAGCAATTAAGGTATCTTAGGCACTTTGGGGTTGTTCCATCCAGTAAGGAACCGCCCGATCCAGATAAGTTCCTTAGAAATAGATTTAACTTCATAGACATCCTCTAGACACGGGGCCGTGTCCAGGTCAACACGCCCCCGTGTCCACCAAAAGATTCCCGTCTGATTTCGTGTTAGATTAATGACAAAATGTGTCAGGATCTTGCCTGCACACGGGGCTGTGTCCAGCCGACACGGGGCCGTGTGCAGCGTGCTGTCATTTTCTATAAATGCAGCCAAGAATCCTGCACATTTGAACCATTCCAGGGACAGAGATTTGAGGAATCTTCTCACATACCATCCTAGGTATTTTCTAAAAGAAGTTTCTCAACAACCTTCTTGTCCTTTCCTCTTTTATCCACTTTCATCTTCTTCAGTTTTTCCTTTGTGCTTCCATTAAAGCTTGAAATCTCCATGATTTCAAGCTTTATTGAGATGTTTGTTAGATTTTTATTCATGGAAGCTTCTTAAAAATAAGTTCTACAACAGTGTTTTAAGTTGTTTATGCTTAAAAACGTTTTAAACATCACGAAAACAAATTAAAACTCCATGATTCCTTGTTCCAAAAATCTGCAGACATCTGAACACGGGGCCGTGTTCATTAAACACGGGGCCGTGTCCGAAGTACTGATCCCATTAAGTTGAACTCTTTTCGGTATGTTTTCTCAGAATGGCGAGCAGAACTAGCGGAACATCTTCATCGCACTCCAGAAACAACCAACAAGGAAGAAGGTCATCAACGGCTGAAGATTCTCTTGTAAACTACGTTTACGCCTTAAGAGAGGCCATTGATGAGATGACAGGGGTGGAGGAAGCATTGGTTGACCGTATTAATCATTTGACGGTGGGATTAGAGGGATGTCTTCGAGAGGTCAACCTTTTGCACCAAAGGTTAAACATTCTCGCCTCTCCTCCTTTGGTACCAATTATCACCCAAAAGGCATGGAATGTGATACCGGAAGTCATTATTCCGGCCGAATGGTACACCATGCATTCGAAACCCCCTCTAGACATACTACAAGGAGTTCCGGTTGGTGTTACTCCCACTCCACATGATGTTGAGGAAAATGAAGCCGCCTTCTTCCTCCCAAGAGAGATAGAAGAATGGCTTTAACAACATCTAGGGAACACCCCTCGGCTCGGAGTTCTACAAAGCTTTTAGACACCGGAAAACTATTTTCGGAATTTTGATTCTTATCGTAGAAGTAGAGCTCCTTAGGATGATTTTATGTATCGCTTGACCTATCTAATTTAGGACCCTAAACTTTTATTTTCTTATTCGTTTTCAATTTTCTAGGACTTTTATGTAATTCTCTCTATGTTTTAATGAATGATGGTTTTAGCTAATTTGGTGTTTGGATGATGTTGTAATGGATAAAACACACTCGGGATGGTGAAGGATAACAAGGGAAACATGAACCAGGACCCCATGCACGAAAACAGGGCCACCCGACAAATTTTTCTTCATTACAGCAAGTTCAGCACGGGCCGTGCCCGCCCAACACGGCCCCATGCTGCACAATCTGCAGGAAATGCCCAGTTCAGGTAACTGGACACGGGGCATGCTCACTGAACACGACCCCGTGCCCAGGCTTCTGTTTCTTTTTGACAATTTCTGTTACTGGCGATCTGAACACGGGGCCGTGTCCAGACGCCCAGTAACAAAAAATTTTGCTTTTTCACACCTTTTTACACATTCAATCAACCTAAAAACTTAT
This sequence comes from Helianthus tuberosus, assembly GCA_030545235.1. Lineage (NCBI taxonomy): Eukaryota > Viridiplantae > Streptophyta > Magnoliopsida > Asterales > Asteraceae > Helianthus > Helianthus tuberosus. The sequence goes on from CM060416.1 coordinate 128,054,091, forward strand.
TTTTGGGACACATTGAGGACAATGTGTGATTTAAGTGGGGGGGGGGGGGGATGCTAAAACCTTGAATCTTGCAAGTCCTAATCACAAGCCTTACACAAAACTCTATTGGAACCGCTAATCACCCCAAATTTTTTTCAAAAAATTTTCATTTTTTACTTGTCTAGGTTTAATTTGGGAATTTCAAGTTCTAAAAAAGTTATATTTTTACAAATTTACAACCGATAGTGTCGTGATAAAAAGAACCAACATAAGAAAATTATGAAACGGCATGACAAGCTTAGTTAAAATTTGATTATATATACTTGATCACATAAAAACCCATTCCCATAAAAAGTGAGTTTTGAGCCTTTATCGAGCATACAAATATATATCTTTAAACTAATTGCTCATTTTTTGTTTCTTGTGTGAATAGCCGCTTGGTTCTTACGACTCTAGAACTTGCCATGACGATACATTCCCGGTCCTTACCAACTTAAACCCGAGTAAGTAAATGACGGAGGCATTAGGACTAACCCTTTTTATTTCTACACCATTATTTTTCTTTTTTTTACCACCTACCCAAAATCCCCCTAGTTAACCCCTTTGAGCCTAAACCTTTTCATTTCATAACCCAAAACAAACACCCTTTCACCCACCAAAACCTTTTTATTTTTAAACCCTTTGTTTTAGTAACAAGCTCGGTTTTTCTTATGACTTAAAAAAAATGATGATGAAGCAAAAGAGAAATAAACAAACAAGTTTATCAAAAATAGCTTTGTTTGAATAATGGCTTCATCAAAATAAAAACTTCAAAAATAAAAAGTCTTACGAAAACCGACGCTTTTTACGCCTTTCGCCCTTTTACTAACCACTAACCCAACCACCTACCTTTAACCCAAGCCTAACCCTTCACCCCAAAAGTCCTCTTGATATTTATAAAGGTGTATAGTTAAAAAGGAGGAGGATTAATTGCTTGGCAAGCTTATGGTAGGAGTAAGTTCCATGCCGCTCTTGAGTGATCCACTAAAATACATCTTCGGCCGAGTGTTGAGTGATCCCCTGTGAGGTATGTGAACTTGTATATAAGTGGAATTTTAAAAAGGCATGTTATGCCCTAATAAGTAATTTATCTTATGTAATGTTTTAAATAAATCATGACGGATATGATTGTAAATAAATACGAATAAAACTTAATAAAGAATCTTGGAAATCCCGACACTCTACGACAAGCCCAAAAACCTTCTCTTCTACCCATTCCATTTGGGAGTGCAAAGCCACATTATAAAGAGTTTTGCTTGAGGACAAGCAAAGATTCAAGTGTGGGGGTATTTGATGTGTGCAAAATGCAACATATAAATTACATCAATTGTGGCATAAAACTAACCCTTTTTTAGTACTAATGTTGGAAAAAAGTGTGTTTTTGTCTTCCTTTTGTATTTTCAGGATTAAGTGAGCTCAAATGAACAAAAGAAGCAAAAATACAGCTAAATCTAACATAAATACAAGAAAAGGAACAAACGTGGCATGCCCGACCTCCCCGACAGCATCTTCCCAAGCAAAGCAAAACAAGAGAACAGAAGGCTGAACACGCCCCGTGCTTAATGAGCACGGGGGCGTGCCCAAGTGTCAGCAGAAAAGACAAAGCTGTAGAAGCTTCTATCAACCACCACGGGGTCGTGCTCAGCGGACACGGGGCCGTGGTCAACTCTAAGATTCATAGAATCTTGGGAAATCTTGATAGTACAGATACGCTTCTGCACACGGGGTCGTGCCCAGCGGACACGGGGGCGTGGTCAACTAATGCAGACAAACTGCAATTAATGAAGATAGAGAATAAGGATGGACACGGGGCCGTGCCCGAGCTGCTATTCAGGCTATAAATAGGGGTGCTTGGCTCATTTGGAAACCATCCCTTGGCACACCACCTCTCTCACACTTCATCCACCACCCACCACCATCATCCATTGTCCATCGTAGAGTGTGTGAGTCGTCTCGGGATCCAAGATTGATCGTAAGAGTTCTTGACAATCAAAGGCCATGTTTGCCTAAGTCTCTTACATCACTTGGTGAAGACAAGTGTCTAGTGTAATACTTTTCGTTTTTAATCTTTTCGCACTTTTTACTTGGTTATGTATTAATGACTTTAATAACTAGTTTCTTATGTTGAAAGGTGATTCTTCCTTATTGTTTGTCCGTGGTGTCTTGGCATTATTTTACTGTCTATATAAAATAAAAGATTTTCACCATTCATATCTCCACGGTCTATATGGAGATATGTTGGCTACCTGGTCGGGGGTTAAGGGAACGGTTTGGTAAGAGTCTTGCCTTGTTCAGTATATAGATCCTGCAAGGACCTGGGTCAAATTTAGTAGGACCTCCTTCAATACCCACCGGTATTGAATGGCGGGGGTCCAAACTCTTTGATCCCCTCATATGTAAGCTACTATTAATACTTTAACCCGGCTATTTAGGACTGTATCCTTGCTGACTCAGACTACTTAGCCGAGGGTAACGTCACCTTCAAAAGAGGGGCCTACCATAATATGCATTAATAACTTAATTAATTATCTTTCAATAATCCGACCCTTTAGGATTGTATCCTTGCTAACTCAAACTACTGGGTTGAGGGTAACGTCACCTTCAAAAGAGTGGCCTACTACAATAACTAAGATAATCTCTTAAGAAGTGCAAAAGTGCCGAAATAATCAAAAGTTACATTAAACACGAGTCGGAGCCAAGTGATTCGTCTTGTCTATCTGTTTTTACTTTTATTTTATTTTTCATCATTTTAGTTAGTTTTATTTTTCTAGTTTAAAAACATTTTTCTAACTTTTGATTTGATTAGACGTTGAGGATAAACCGGTACTAAAAGCTCTTGTGTCCTTGGACGACCTCGGTATCTTGCCAACACTATACTACGCTCATGATGGGTGCACTTGCCCATATGTGTGTTTGGTGTTAGTAAAATATCGTGTTTTATAAATTTAAAACTTGACTAACGTGTAAAAAGGGCTTAAAATATACTTAAACTTATATATCACACCACACACGCATCAGTTTCTCGTGTCTAAATTTGCATTTTTATGTGAATTTGAGTTCTCAAATGCTCTACTTTAACACGATTTGCGTGTTGCAGGCCTTGGTAGGTTTAAGGTGCATTTCGGGAGCTAAACGGGGCTTTGGAATAGAGTTAGGAGGATTGGGATGGAAGAAATGGATGGGTTCGGGGAGACATGACGTCGGCGATGGCTTAGCGTTCGCGTCGACAAGCCGTTAGCAGTAGATTCCCTCGTCGACAACACTAAGGCATCGCCGACGATGGGTCTGGTCGTCTACGATGGCCTATCTACTCCAGATTCAATAAATTCAGTCTTTTAGCAGTTATTTTCATTTTTAATGTCATTGATCGAGGATCTTCGAATTTTGGGAGTTACAAAACACCTATGGAGCCATTCCTAATCATATTCATCATTCTAGACTTTATATGTCGTCATACAACATGGAGAAATCAGGATCGAATGCAAAGTTTCAAGTTGTTTTCTTCCGAATTCCAAGTTCTTCAAACCATGAGCAACTAGTCCTCCAAACTTCACCCCAGTATAAGTTTTGTAAGCTATTAGGGTTCTTATTAAACTAATTGGGTTGTGAATTCATGTTTTCACATTTGAGTATTTGAACAATTATATTAATTGTGTTGTCTTGTTTCGAATTCGTGAATTGTCGATAATTATATTCCTTGCACCGTTAACTTTGCAAAATGAATTCGGCTAATTATGCTTTGATATAATTTAGGGTTTGTTATGTTCTTGAGTAACGAAGCATACTTTTGTCCATTGTTTATGTTGATGATTGTTGATGCCTAAGCCTTGAAACCTAACCCCAATTGTGAAATAGAACCTAAAGTTTATAACTTCGAACCCGGATGTGAACCTTTTTACCAAGCATTGTTTTTAATCAAAATCAAGGTATCATGATATTAGTTATAATCGTTAATCTAGTTTCTATTATTGATCACAAATCGTTGGACATTGTAACACACTTTTCAAACCAACCAAAAATATAAAAATACAATAGCAAGCTTCTTAAATCGTTTTCTAATCAACACAGTTTATAACACGAACCACAGACTCTTCATGGATCCGACACCTTTCTTACCACTTACTATCTAGTTAGAGGTATTCGGAACACATTCACTTTTTACTGATGCTTCTTGTTGTGAAATCCATAGGTCCATGGGGGGGGGGGTATCATTGAGCCATGTTGCTATATTATGGGAGCGATGACTTAAAATGGCTCGAACATCAATCTCCAACCCGTAACATATAACATCTTGTTATTTAGTTTGTTCTACTAAATGATGTCTCTCTCTAGGGCTGCAAACGAACCAAACGTTCAACAAACAGTAGGGGTGTGCATGGGTCGGTTGGGTCGGTTTTGACCAAAAACCATAACCATAACCGCGATGTCGGTTATTGGATAACCATAACCATAATCGATCGGTTATGGTGGTTATGGTTATTCGGTTTTGATGGTTATAGCGGGTCGGTTATGGGTGGTTAACCGTGTATTTAGCTTAGCTAAAAATAGCTTAATTTTTTTAACGTAAAATAAATTGTTATTGCATATTTGTATATATTAGCATATTACATAATATTAAAAATACATATAATCTATAATATTAATACCAATTATTAACGAATATTCAAATAAAGTGATATGATACATTCTATAAATTCATATAAACATTCAACCAAAACCACAAAATGATATGAAAAACCCATAAGTACTAAAAATCTTCAGTCAATAACATCAAATAATAAAAATATAGTGAAAAGTCCTAAATCCTACAAAGATTTATTACATATCGGTTCGGTTCGGTTATGGTGGGTATGAAAAAAAATGATGACCATAACCGACCCGCTACTTTCGGTTTTAAAAAAAAAACCATTAATCGACCCACTGGTTTTTCATTTGGTTCGGTTTTTTCGGTTTGGTTTTGTCGGTTAATTCGGTTGTGGTTTGGTTAATTCAGTTTTTTGCACACCCTAGCGAACAGTTCGTGAACCGTGCGGCGGGAAGTTCGTTTGTGTTCGTTCATTTATTAAACAAATGAACACGAACAAGAAATTTCGTTCGTTTAGTTAAATGAACAAACATGAACAGAGACCGTGTTCGTTCGTTTATGTTCGTGAACGTTCGGTAACGTGTTCGTTTGTGTTTTATAGTTCATTAGTGTTTTTAGTTTTTATATCTATTTAAATACTTCAAAATTCCGACAAATTGTGTCAGTGTATTATATATTCTGTTCATGAAACGATTGTTTGTGTTCGTTTGTTTCCATTTGTGTTCATGAACATTAGTTTGTGCTCATTTGTGTTCGTCAACGTTCGTTTTTGTTCGTTGCATAAAATTAACAAACAAACACAAACGAACACGAACAAGTTCATTTTCTTAACAAACGAACACGAACATAAAATCTCGTTCAATAAGTGTTCGTGAACGGTTTGCGAACAGTTATATTTCTTAACAAACGAACACGAACAAGGTCTTGTTCGTGTTCATTCGGTTCGTTTAAAGCCCTATCTCTCTCCATGAGGTTGACAGTTCTAGTCCTATCGTAGATAAATGTGTAAATTTATAGTAAAATTTAGAGGCTGTACGTTAGATGTTCAAAAATATATATATATTTTAATTTTAATTTTAATTTGTTCTAAATCCTAAAGTTAATAAACTATTTATCCTTCATTATTGTTAGAAAACATATTGATAATATTACCCTTGTATATTAATTCATAACACACGATGAATAGTAATTCTTTTTTCTTTTTGTGAATGTTTTTTTTCCTCATACTAACTTTTGGGTTTTTTTTTTTTATAATTTTCCATAAAAGACCCTTGTATATTAATTCATAACACACCATGAATAGTAATTCTTTTTTTCTTTTTGTGAATGTTTTTTTTCTCATACTAACTTTAGGGTTTTTTTTTTTTATAATTTGTGATATTCGCTAATTTACACATATTTTAGTTCCCCGTTTTACCCCTATTTTATGCGTTTTCGGCCGTAAAACCGTCATTCGGATGCTTAATCATCTACACTTTTGTTTACAGGCCTAAAACAGCATACCAGACAGGATGATAGCGAAAACGAGGACTTTCCGGACAAAACGACGAAGCTGCGAACCTTCTGTTAGAAAACTGACCTGGGCGTGTGGAACGATCGTGCGACCAAATGCACGACCGTGCATTTCCGACAAATGCAAATCAATCCGGAACTGAACGACCAGTGCAACTCGGCGTGCAAGGCACACAAGGTAGCCCGGTGATGCACGGTCGTGCCACAGTCTGCACCCCGTGCGGATCCGATGATCAGCCAGAACCTCGGTGATGAACGATCAGTGCGACTAGGCGTGCAACAAGATCCTGGCATAGAACGACCGTGCCATCTGAAGAACGGTCGTGCGATATCGAATCTGGTCAACGATCTGATGACGTCATGCAGTATGGTGCACCATACTCCAATAATTGCTTAAAGTGCACGGTCGTGCCATCTGAATAACGACCGTGCGACATCAAAAAATTATAAAAACAGAACAGAAACATTCTGTTCGGAACTCTGGACATTTTGGAAGCAATTCAGGCGATTTTCAGGCTCCGGAGGCTTCTGCTTTCACCCGGATTCATGCCACATTGTGCCGATTAGCTTCGTTATCTTCCAGATTCTTAATCTTATGCTTGTTTATGGTTTGGTTTTCTAATCTTTCCATGATTTTGTTAATCTTTCAAGCATTTAGATTAATGTTTATGTATTATTGTAGCCTTTGGGCAAAAACACAACAATCCCTTGCTTGATTATAACCATTAGTGTGTTAATCTTTGTTTGTAATGACATTTGGAAGTATTTTCTATGTTAGTCTTTGATGATTAGTTTGCAACCTTGTTATTGATATTGATTTCTTGATTATAAGTAATTGTGTTGGATGATTAGTATTTGGTTAGTTAAGATAGTTGAAAAATGAAGCTTAATTAATCTTGTATTAGTAAACTTTGAACTTGGTTAACTAGTTTAGCTTGGTTTAAATGTGTGCATCATGATACTAGAAATGGTTAGTGATTTAATAAAATGTAATTATTGTTAATCAAGAGAGCTTGCCGTCACGTAAGGACCTTAACGGGTTAGATGGTGTCGTTATAAATTCTTTCCATGATTTGTTAGCTTAGTTAGTAGTTTAGGCCAAAATTGCTATCTTGGTGAATTATTGTGCAAGATTTGTAAAATGAACTCGGTTGTGAATTAATCTAGTTTATGCTTGTCTCGGTGGTTGCATTGTGTTTATCGGTGTCGCTTTCCTTGATTAAGTGCGGTTAGAAAACTCCTAACGGATGACTAACTCATTTTTAAGAGATTTTCATAGACATTTATCAATTGCACGTTAAAGAACAATTTTAGGTGGTTAAAGTGTGTTTATCGTTTTAACTTTCCGAATGATTGTCATGTTAGGATTCCCGAAAGGGATACTAATTGTCTTAAAATGGAAAATTGACCGAATGCTTCTAGTGCCAAAACGGACTTAGTTGACATGCTTTGGTTGTGTATTAAGCAAGGCTATTTATCTATTATCTACTATGTCTTTATAAGTATTTGTTTATGCTTACTTTAGTTTAATTAAAAATCACAAAACTTATGTTTTTACCGGTAGTTTAGTGACAAAAGTCTAGTATTAATTCTCCGCCCATTTCCTTCGATCGATACTTGGTTCTTACCGATACTTTACTACATATATGACGGGGTACACTTGCCTCTTTCGTGTGTGTTTTGATGTAAAAGTAATAATCACTTTTATAAATTTAAAACCGATTCGTGTGTAATTTCATTGCAAAAATTATGTATATATACGCACACGTCAATTTGCCATAAAAGTTTCAGTGAGTTTAATTTTTATTATTAGTTTTTGTTTTATTTTTTTTATCTAGTCAAATTTTGGTGCTACTTAACAGGTGTTTGGTGGTCACATTTGGTCTCTTTGGTTTTTTACCCTTCGACTTTCTAATATTTGTTGGTAGTAATTCGACTTCGTCTACGTTATACGTCACGTGAGTCACTTGGTGTTAGAAATTCATGTTTTATTTTACGTATTTCCGGTTTTTGTCAGTGTTCGGTTACTACTTAGCATGGTTTACCCCCCTCCCCACTTCTGCAATGCTGGTTGCACGGTTTTAGGCCCCCGTGCTGCAACGCAATAGGCTTAGAACTAGTTAGTATTATTTATTATATATAACATCTTTAGTTGAAGTTATACTGATATTTAACAAAGTAAAATAGTTTGCATAATAATTCATAGGAAAGTAGATGAGTCGAACGTGCATTTCATAAGTCTTTTGTTGGGTTTTTGTTGGAGTTTTGATTTGGGCTCGGTTTTAATGAATACAAGAAAGACTAGTGTTTTGGGCTTGATAGAGATCTCTTTTATTTAGACCCATTAATTTTTTCTTGTTCAACAAGTTTGAAACCCTAATATAATCTCTATATATATACTCATTGTACTTGTAACATTCTCTTCACGGGTGAGGCAGAAAGCAATAATAAAAATATTCTTGGTTGCAGTCTGTGGACGTTGGTCAGCCGACCAAACCGCATAAATTGCCGTGTTCATCTTCAATTTATTTTTCGCTTGCAGTTTGTTTGTGTTTGTGTGTGTGAATCAACCCTCGATCCCTAACATCTTTGTGCATGTAATTTTTTTTGGTTTGTATGTTGCATTTGCTTTGCATTAAGTGTTTTTTTTTTATACATCAAAACCGGATTTTAATAATGAAGGAAATGGACACACACACAAGAAGGCGTTATATTTTTATATCTGAAGAAACACTGACCTGAACGGTAAGCTCCGATTAGGACTTCAACTCTTGCGATCCGAATCACTGACTGCAAAACAGAATACCATTAGGACTCGTTACAGGAATGAGATTATTCATGTAACCACCCTCCGGCGTGAGAATAAGTCTCGGTTTGGGAGTAAGATAATATGTGTATAGAGAGAGAGAGTAAAACCAGAGCAGAATGAATCATACCTTTGATGTTTACCTCTATTTATAGTTTACCATTAGGGTTTCCCCTAACTTAGGATGGGCTCCGATAAGTTAGGGATTTGCATGATCTTCCCAAAAGATTGGGGATTTGGTTACGTGGTTTATCCATGCAGAATAGAAGATTCTAGAATAAACATGTGTAATTATATATTTATAATAAAATAATAGGTAATGACCGGGTCGGGTTAGCCGTTCCGGGTCATAACTCGTCATGCCCCCCCCAGTCCGAAGTTATGAAATAAAGTTCATGAGATCGGACTAAAAAGGGAAAAAAAGTCAAAATTCCCCCTTTGAGTGCAAGCTTCTTGAGTGGGGTACCGTTACTTTTTTGAAAAATGGTGGCGATGTGAAGAAGTGCGACAGGTAAGTCATCATTAGGATGACAGTTGTGCCTGCCCTGTCTTGACACACGTTCCTATCCGTTTGTCTTTTTGAATTCGAAAGGTTGTTATCCTTTTCCTATAAATAGGTGCCCCGTTTAGGGTTTTCCCATTTCAATCTTTGCTCTCACCTTCTTCAACTTCTTCAATTTCTTGATTGTACAAAATGGCTTCCAAAACCGGCGAAACGTCTTCAGCCCAAACAAGTTCCGATGCACTGTACTGCAAATGGGGAACTGTATCATACAACAATCTTATACAAGAGTACGACATCAAGCCAGAATGGAATCCGGTGTTGCCTTTGATGACAGACATGGCGTTCCCATTGAAAAAGGGTAAAATCACTTTGTTCAGTGATTTTTTTCAAATTTTGCAATTTCCGGTTGCCAATCACCAAGTTTTGTAAGTCCGTTCTTGACGAGTATCCCATTCACATCTTTCAATTGCATCATTTGGGGTTAGTTAAACTTCATCATTTCGAATTTGCCTGCATAGCCTTGGGTCATATCCCTGAAATTACGGTGTTTCGGGATTTTTTTCGTTCTTATGTGGAAATCCCCCTTTTTTTACCTTTGACCGGCGAGACATTGGTATGTCTTGCCTGAGGGACATCCCTGCTAGTGCCAGGGATAAGGACTGGAAAAAGAAAATTTTCTATATTGACGCCAGTGTTATCCCCGAGGAGATGCAGTGGAGGGAAATGGGGGCCAAGGACAAATTCAAGGATGACGGTCCCCTGCTAATGCTTACATTGGGAACGCTTTGTTTAAAAGGTTGAGCCAATGCCCCTCCGAGTGCACGGTTGTCCAGGAGGGTGCCCTGGTGATGGCGGGGATGAGTTTGCTATGGCATGATATCCGGTTGTACCCTTCCTTTCAGAAGGTTGATGAAGGTATGTGTCAATTTGCTTTGAATTTAATCTGCAAATTGTATTTGTTTTAATGTGTACAAGTGTCAAATAGGTAAATGGAGTTTGTTTGACTTCCTTGATCCCCCTCGGAACGCTGCTTTGAGGGCCGCGGACCGCGTGATTAGGGAACAAGAGCCCGACGTACTGAAGATCCATCTTGAGCAGTTTTTGCTACCCGCCATGCCGGCGGATCCAACTGCTTATGTATCTCAGCCTCCCCCCAGCGAGGGAAGCAGTGTTACCATTGGAGAAGCGAGGAAACCAACCCAGGTGAAGATAACCGGGAGGAAAGTGGTTACCGGGGGGCTACTACTGCGCCTGTGGCGGTTAGCGTACCTGTGGCCCTGGAAGGTAGTGCTGTTAGTTATGTCCCCACTAGTTTGGTGAGTCCACAACGCGTGCTGAAAAAGCGTATGATGATGCCTCCTTTAACTTCTTTTCAAGCAATCAAGGTTGCTCATGCCCTTCCTTCGAGTAAGCGATTTCATTTGTTAATGTAGGGGTTGAATTCCTGTATTCTTGTCCTGAATATTTGATTTGATGCAGGCTCCTTTGCTGAGGCCCAAGTTGAGGGTGGGTCCTCTATGCCTTTATCTTCTTGTGGAATTGTTCCTTCCGCGGCTAGCGGGCCAAGCCTTTCAGATCTTATATCCCAGGCGAGTGCTGCCGCTGTTAGCTCTTCAATGCTACCGCCTGTTTTTACACCTGTGGTTGTGATACCCAGCCTTGTTACTACACCGCTGTCTTCTAGCGCTGCCCCCATGTCCCTGTTTGACTCTCCTGTTGGTGTTTTCTCTACATCAGAGAAGGAGGTGCCTGCAACTTCTGTTGCTGGTGAGTCAACAAGCGCTAAAGATACCACTGTAAGTGATACTGGGGGATCTAGCGGTGGTTTTGATGATGACGGGTCCCCTTTAGGTGATGATCTTTATCTTCCCACCATTTGCTGGGACTCGCATGCTCAGGACAAACGCTATCAGCCTAAGTGGAAGATAGCAGAGTCTTCCAGGCTGGTCTTCCCCCCAGTGGTGCATCACTGGGTTGAGCGGGCTTACCCCCCAGCTGAATCAGCTTATGTAGAGGGGCTAGATAATGAGGGCTTGATGAACGTCACGATGGTGGATGCTGTCATTCAACCCCAGAGGTTGGAAGAAATCTACCGCCCGTTGATGCACGATAACAATGAGCTTCACCAGGTGCGGGTTACTATTCAGGAGCTGATGAATGAAAAATACCGCCTGGAAAGCCAACTCCAAGCTGCTGGTCTCAGGGAGAGTCGGTTTGTCTTCGAGAAAAACAAGGCAGAGGAGGATCTGAAGCGTGTAACAACCAACCTTGTTGAAGAAAGGGTATTGTGGGCCCGTGATATAGCAGAAAAGGATCGAATCCTTTCTCTCGCCAAGGTTCTTCAGGAGGAGCTGGAGCGTAAAGCCATTGCTGAGGCTCAAAAGGTGAGATCTGAGCTATCTGCTGAGATGGAAAAGTTCCGTATTGACAACGAATTTGTGTCTCAGGTGCAGGAGAGGAATCAAAGTCTCACTGTGGAGTTAGAGGCGTCTAATGCCAGCTCAAGCCAAACAAGTTGAGCTGGAAGAGCGGGAGGAGCAGCTTAGAAAACTGCAGCAGGTGTGTGACTCTTTCGTTTCAGAGAAAAACCAGCTCATTCAATCTTCAACCGCCCACCAGGCGCGCCTTATTGTCACACCCCGGATTTCCACGTATTACCGGTGGGCCCGGTAGGGGGTATCGTGACGTGGTTGGCAACATAATAGTCAAACAACACAATATTTAAATGCACAGCGGAAGCAAAAGGTAAATATATTACAATCCGAATAAAAAGTAATATCCAAGTATTACAACGGAAAGTAAAGGATCCACAGGCGGATCATAAAAATATAAACATTGTTCAACAGACTTTAGACGCCTAGAACTTGCAATATTCCTTATTAATGTCCTGAGCAGCTTCCAGCCTATTACGTACTTGTACCTGTCACTTAGACTTTTGAAAATACGTCAGTTTTCACTGGTAAATACACTCAACTGACTCATTTGAAATGAGTTTAAGAAAATTGATTTAGATGCACCAGGCACAAAATATTTTGACACTTTGATTAAAATGCACAGAGGCAAAATTAATCTTTTATAACTTGGGGCAATTATATTTATAATCTTGTATACAGATTTACATGTTCGTTGTACGTTCAGGGCCCGATGTAGAAACCGAGTAAGATTAACCGACACGCCACAAGTATAGTCCCACAAGAGAGTGAGATACCGTTATTACTTAAACAACTGTCAGGTGTATGCCTACACCCCGTGCTTAAGACGTGGCCATTTTATAATACAATGATGTCAGGGATATCCGGGACATGGTCATTAACCCCTAAAGGCTTTTATTTCAAACAATACAGATTAAACCGGGTTACCTCAATAATTTAATCACAATCCGATTAAATATTCAATACCCGACCAAGCGGTATCATTATACCGTATCCCAAGCCCGTAAAGGGAAAATAAGTTAAGAGTATTTACCTGAGCTAGCTCCCGTCTTAATTAGCAAGAATTAATAACTCAGCCGTATTCACTTAAGTAAGCGTAGGTACAATTTACCGGAAGACTCTAGTCTGGAATGATGGTATAAATAACCAATTAGAATGCTAACGGGTCTTTAATTAAGCCTAAGCTTAGACCGGTTAGTCTTAAGGAAATATACGGTTCCAACGCATGATTAAGCGAAGACCGGAATAGAATGTGTTTTAGACCCGACAAGTTCAGAGACTTTCTTAATATGGGTATATTATACACATTCTGGATTTTGAGATAAAACCGATAAGGTTTGACCCGTTTAGGCTAATTTATGTAAACTAGTTACATAAACCGAACCGAATGCGTAAAAAGCGTAACGGGTATACATATGAGCCATTTATAGGTTTCCTAAGTTAATATGCTTCATATATGTTGTGACATCAGTAGGATGTGTCTTATTATGCCCGCAATGAATTTAAACACAAACTATGCCCCGTAGGGGTAGTTTGGTCATTTAAAAGGTGATAAAAGAGTTTAAGTGTTTAACTGAGTTACAGGTCTGATGTAATCAGCAAACATACTCAATTTGATAAGTTATAACAGTAGGGTAAAGTATATATGTGAAATTTATCAATTATAACCGAACTATGCACCGTAGGGGCATTTCGGTAATTTCACATAGGCCGAGAAGCTCAAAACTGAAGTCTGAGTTTATCAACCTTTGCTTACTGTTAAAATATTATAATTTTCCTAAGATATCAGTAGGTATCAACCCTTGTATGTTTAAAATAGTTCTAGTACATACTTTGCGTTAAAAACGCTTAAAAAGGCGATTAAAAGCCATTTCCGGGTTCGATACTTAAAGCTGATATTTTTTTACTATTCCAGAAGGCTTGAAATAAATTATTTAACATATGTGATCAGTAGCAAAAGGTTTGGAGTCGTTTAGATATGTAAAACTCATTTTATGGCCCGTAAGGGCAAAACCGACAATTACCGGATTAAGCCTACGACTATGAGTTATGCTCAGCCTAAAATCAATTAAAAATCTTTAAAAATCCCTAAATAATATATTACATCAGTGAGTAATAAGTTTGGTATCAAAAAGTAGGCTTAACTAGGCTATATGCTAATTACGCCGTTTTATTAACATAAAGCTTTCATTTTACGCTAATGAGCATAACTCTTAATCTACACCTCAAACTGATGTCAAATTTTGCATACAAGTTTATATATCAGTATGTAAGGTTTCTACTCTTTTACATTTCCAAAAATCACGTTTTAAGGTAATAAGGGCATAATGGTCAACATATGAGCAATTAACGGAATCATGCGTATTAATCGGTTAACTAATGAACCATGGTGTATAATCACAAAGGGTTATACTAGCATGTAACCTGGTCCAAATGAAGCTCCAAGGTATTTCTAAAGCATACCTAAACGGGTCAGAACTGAAGTCAAAGCAAAAGTCAAAGCTTTGCGTCTTTCGGTTCCGAACCGGGTCTAAACAGTAAATTGTCGGGTTGAACATGTTTAGACATGTTCTTACACTAATTACCAAGTTATATTAATGATCAAACAGGTTGTATGTGTTCTACATTGCTAATCATGCATAAATTAGAACTTAACCATTCTGTTGACTTTTTAAATACAAGTTTGACCCGACATTTGACCTAGATAGAGTGGGAATAAGGGGGAACCCTTTTGAGGGTTTATTACCCACATAATTACCAACTTATAACTACTTTTGATTCGACTAATCACTGGACCATTAGTGATTAATCTTAAAGTCAACCGTTAATTACGACGGTTTGACTTTTAAGCTATAACTAAGCTAAAACTTAACTAAGGAAGGTTTAGCAGACTTACCAAGGTCCTATGCACGAAATGTGATCACTTGGGAGAAGTCCTTGGCTCCAGAAGTGATCCAAAAATGCAGATGAAGGTGTGATTGCAAAGTTGCAACTCATGGCCTTTATATAGTGTTTCAAACACCACAAAATGTTGACACATAGGTCTACAACTGACCACAAATCATTAACAAGTGTCCCTAGATGTTTAGGGGGTGTTTAGGGGACAAGGAAGATGAGGAGAATCGAATTTAAGTCGGTTTGAAGGCTTAATAGGCTGCTGCCTGTTTTTTCTGCAACTGGGCATCTGACGCGGCCCGCCTAAGATCAGGTTAAACTTGACGCGGCCCGCGTCAGTCTTGTTTTCAGGTTAAAAGGTTTCAAGTTGTTGCAACTTGTCCCTTGGCCCTTCGAAAGGCCAACTAAGCTTATTCCTTGCAATTTGACCCCTTCATATCTACATACAAGGGCTTCAAGACTTATACCCACTTTGCCAAGTCCCTGGACACTTCTGGTTAACCCGAAAAGTCATAACTTTCAACGTTAACGCTTTAACCCCTCGTTTACGAATTTGATCATAACTTTCTCATACGATAACGAAACTTTATGAAATTTATATCGTGCATTCTAGTGAGCATACTTAACAGTTACAAAGCTTCGGGTTTGTCAAAAAGTCACTCAGAGGTATAACTTAAACATGTTGACACATTTAACCCCTGTAGTTTGTAATCTCTCACTTTTAGCTTCGTATGATCCATGATTTATTCGTTTGATGGTATAAACATTATGTAGGGTTAATGTACAATATATTTATTCACTGTTGACATTTAGAACTTGTATTTTCATATACTTTTCAAGTTTGTCAACTTTAGTCCTTTCAGAACATTCTTTCACACGTTCAAACTTATGACACTGTCGATACATTATAGGACGTGAATTTTCGAGGTGTTACATCCTCACCCCCTTAAAAGAAATCTCGACCTCGAGATTTGTTAAGGTAAGGGAAGTATTTTCTACCTTATATTGGGCTTAATCTTCCCCAGTACCTTTGAGCCTCTAAGGCACTCCAATTGACCTTTATAATAGGCACATGTATCTTTTTGGAGCTTCTAATCCTGTCGATCCTCAATCGACACAGGTTGCTCCTACTATCATAGTTTTGCATATTATTAAGTGATAGTGCTTTTCGACTTATTGGTGACACGTCGCTAAATCATTAGTGTGGGTCACATTGCGCGCTCCACCAAGCCCCTTAATTAGGTCTTAGTTCGTAAGCTATTTGATCTTGATACATTCGATTTCCTTCGAATGATTCTATATACTCGGAGCTTAACTAGCCCGATAATTTAACAAATTTAGCACACCCTTCCAGGGTGATATCTATTGTTGAACCTTATTTCTTAACAAGAATTTAGGAGGTTTGCTATTTTCATTAATCCTTGATTTTCTGCCGAATACTGGCATCTTACAAATGATTATGAATTTACGTGATCTTATTGGTCGTTTCTAACGCAACTTTCAGATCCTAATGATTGGACTTACCAATCTATTGTCCTATCAACGGACGTTTAACATTCCATCTATACAAGGTCTTCAAAGGAGCAGCCTTGATGCCTATATATTATCTATTATAGAAAGTTTATCTTAAGGTGAGATGGTTATCCCAACCGTTTCTTAAAACTATTATTAAGGAATAGCAAATCCTTACAGCTAGTTGAATAATTCGACGATCCTGAGTAGCTGATGGAAATTCTTAATCATTGCCTAATTAGGGTTGCGGTAATAATGCATAAGCAAAATGAACCGTCTTTCATAATTAACTATACCGAATTCTGTGGATATTGAGTTAGGCTATATGAACCCTTTATTTTAAACTTAGTTAATCAGGGTTTCGATTCTTCCAATGAGGATACTAGTCGTCTTGGAGATTTCATAGTAATACAGCCTTAATGGGATATAAATCTTAATTCTACCTGCCTTCCAGGAGTAAACACGGTAATCTTTAGGAGAAGATAATCAGGGTACAAGGAGGTTACAGAGATTTCCATATCTCAGGCTCCAGTTCACCCATCATTGCTTGTGTCAAATAAGTGACACATTTATGTTACTAGTCCACGAATTCCTTAATTGAAAACAATTTCTTGGACAATGCCAAGCTGGATATCTCCTGTGAATACCATTGGTTGACTTTAGTCCCATATGACCATCGGAATATCTTTGTGGTCCCATGCATTAAACCTCCATACTGATCAGGCATGGAAGCAATCTATGGAATATTTTAAGATATACCAATCCTCATATGGCGCTTTTCATCATACTGTTTGGTATTCGCAATCAATAAGGATTAAGGAGATGTCAATTATATGCGAATGTCCTTTATAGAGAGGGTACATTATAATCTATGACTCAAAGATTTCTGACAGGAACAGAAGAAATGGTTCTTATTACTATATGAATCAATTTCTTCGTTGCGATCCGACCACTGCTATTCCTTATCCTCATGGCCTTATATACTAACCATGGTTTCATTAAACCATACAGGTCAGTATAGCATTAACATTCTTAATGAACGTTATTTAATATATATCAATTATACTTAGCCTAGGTCACAAAAGACCATTAATGGCATTTAAAGTTTGGTCTTAATCCATCATCTTTTTGATGGGGGATCAAAATGTCTCATCTGTCTTTATTATAGAGATGAATTTGGATAGCTTGAAAGCTTGCCATAAGGATATCAGAAAAGAGTGATTCCTAATAGATATAAAATATCAATCTAAGATTTGTTGGAGCATTTTTTATAGTGTCATCGGCCAATTTCTATCTCGCGTTAAATGACCGGAGTCCAAATCAACAGGGACAACAGTTCCCAATATTTATCGTTTCTTATAGAATCACATTTGTCAGTATTAAATAAATTTTTTGTATAAATTGCTTGATAAGGAAAAGTACCTGCTATATAGTCATCATTCTGCACCATCTCCTGGGTGTTCATCTGGAAAAACTCATGCGTTTGTTCTCTTGGCCTCTTCGGGCTTCTTCTGATTCCTAGGGCAGTTGGTCTTGATATGCCCCTTCTCGTTGCAACCATAACAGGTTGCATCTTTTAGCTTCTTGCAATCCAGGGTTTTATGTTCCTGAGACTTGCAAATTCCACACGGTAGAGGCTGAGATTCAAATCTGCATTTCCCGAGGTGGTATTTCCTACAGGTTTAGCACCTGGTCTTCTCACCCGACTGCTGGCTGTCTCTTTTAAACCCGGAACTCTTCTTATCGGAGCGATAAGAATTGTCATCCTCCCTTTTTCGCTTTCCATCTTCATAGGCTTTGGCAGCCTTGTTTCTAACCACATCGAGTGTGAGAGATAGCGACAGATCTGCCGCTGACCTGAATGTAGTAGGTGTTGAAGCCTTAACACTGGCTTTGATTTCTGGGGCTAAACCCCCAATGAAGCGAGCAATTCTCTTGGGTTCTGGTGTTACTAGGTAAGGAACCAGTCTGGACAGGGTATTGAAACTGGT
Source organism: Helianthus tuberosus (assembly GCA_030545235.1). Classification (NCBI taxonomy): domain Eukaryota; kingdom Viridiplantae; phylum Streptophyta; class Magnoliopsida; order Asterales; family Asteraceae; genus Helianthus; species Helianthus tuberosus. Next base: position 128,072,347 of record CM060416.1, read on the forward strand.
GAGGTAAGCTTGACAATCTAAGTTTGTCATAACCAATGATAAGAAATCTGATTCAATTCTTTCGACCTCGTGTTGAGGGCAGTAGTTCTCCATAATGAGAGCAACAAACTGTTCCCATGACATGTTGTAAAGGGGGATCTTCCCAGCAGCTTGAATGAGAGCCTTCCACCATGCTAGTGCCTCTCCCTTAAACGATTGGGATACATACTTTACTACATCCCTTTCAGCACAACCGCTGATGTCAACCACCGTGTCCATTTCATCCAACCAGGTCATACAATCTACTGCTCCTTTCTCCCCAGTGAAATCTCGGGGTTTACAGGAAACAAAGTACTTATAGGTACAAGACTTGGTACGTGGTTCATTATCGAACACTACCTTCTTGGATGGAACACTGTGTTCATTGGATGAATGTCGATCATCATCCTTCTTTGGCTCCTCTTTCTTAGAGGGAGGCTTGTTATGAGGCTCTGAATGAGTTTTAGGGACCGACTTAGAGTGGGGTACAGATGAGGCTCGACTATGCGTCCCACTATACTCCTTAAATTGTTCTTCTACAGCTTTAGATACAGCTGTGTCAATTAGTGAGCGAAGCTCTCCTTTGGTTATATTAATCATATCATTATCATCGCGGTTTTCCAAAGGATGACTGTTTATCTCGTCAGAGTCAGCCATGTAGTCTTAATTGCTACAAAAAGAAAGTAAGGGCAAGGTTTATTTAGAAGCCCATATAGTACTATCGTTCTTGATGATTTTTTTTAACCATGGTAAACAGAGACCATATTTGGTTAATTTATTAATCATATATATTTAGGATTTCTATTATAATTTATCCTAATTATAAAACATGAATAGTTTTATTAGTGGCACCCAATGGCCTGGTCACATGGACATTTATAAATTATAAGCTTACGATTTCAGAGAATCAAAGCAACAATAACAGTTTTATTTAATAGCACAAAAGGCCTAGTCATAAGGACAATTTTAAATCTTAAGCCATGATTTCAGAGAATCAAGGCCTTTAAATATATTAGCACAATAGGCTTAGTCACAAGGACATATATAAATTATATGCTATGATTTCAGAGAATCAAAGCATTTGAGGTTTGAACCTAGTTCATTACCTTTTTCTGACAGGGAGTCATAGCTACCACTGTATTTTGGCTCATGTAGAAATGAGCAAGGCCCGTAGGCATTATATTACCACGTATGGTCAAAATATGATCATCCTAATTGATGATTCAAACCCCTGATTCTGAGATCATTAAATTGGGTTAGGAATCTTTTGAAGAATCATATATAAAAATGACGTGTGTGATTTTTAATGAATCACGTCCGCCAGGAGCGTTAACACGTTTTCAGATGTTAACAGGGATTCGAATCTTTTAAACAGGTCTTAGCATCTTGGCCAGGTCTTTATAATGACACTCAGGCTAGGTTTCACTCTTAAGATTCTTTTAACATTTCACGCAGAGCAATCCTAAATTGAAATGTTAATAAGGATCTGAACCTAAATTGAGGAACTGCCATCTTGGCCGCGTCTTAATAATGACACCAGGCTAGGTCTTGTCCCTTTTTAGATTTTGCCATTTTATTATAATGGTAGATCTTATAATATAGGAATGATATTTTAAACATAATCGTTCCTTTAAAACTTAAGCAAGTATATAGTTGCCCTAACGGGACTTCTAATAAAAATGACTTGCCCATGCAAAGGCTAATCAGAAAATAATCAAGGAAGTAATTAAAAGACAATGAAACAAATTGGAATTTGTCCTATGTTCTTGCCTAGACTCAAGAATGTGCAACTGTGTAACTGAGATTAAACACAAAAGGCTAGCATTTAATTCACTCGGTGTTGGCTCTGATACCAACCTGTCACACCCCGGATTTCCACGTATTACCGGTGGGCCCGGTAGGGGGTATCGTGACGTGGTTGGCAACATAATAGTCAAACAACACAATATTTAAATGCACAGCGGAAGCAAAAGGTAAATATATTACAATCCGAATGAAAAGTAATATCCAAGTATTACAACGGAAAGTAAAGGATCCACAGGCGGATCATAAAAATATAAACATTGTTCAACAGACTTTAGACGCCTAGAACTTGCAATATTCCTTATTAATGTCCTGAGCAGCTTCCAGCCTATTACGTACTTGTACCTGTCACTTAGACTTTTGAAAATACGTCAGTTTTCACTGGTAAATACACTCAACTGACTCATTTGAAAAGAGTTTAAGAAAATTGATTTAGATGCACCAGGCACAAAATATTTTGACACTTTGATTAAAATGCACAGAGGCAAAATTAATCTTTTATAACTTGGGGCAATTATATTTATAATCTTGTATACAGATTTACATGTTCGTTGTACGTTCAGGGCCCGATGTAGAAACCGAGTAAGATTAACCGACACGCCACAAGTATAGGCCCACAAGAGAGTGAGATACCGTTATTACTTAAACAACTGTCAGGTGTATGCCTACACCCCGTGCTTAAGACGTGGCCATTTTATAATACAATGATGTCAGGGATATCCGGGACATGGTCATTAACCCCTAAAGGCTTTTATTTCAAACAATACAGATTAAACCGGGTTACCTCAATAATTTAATCACAATCCGATTAAATATTCAATACCTGACCAAGCGGTATCATTATACCGTATCCCAAGCCCGTAAAGGGAAAATAAGTTAAGAGTATTTACCTGAGCTAGCTCCCGTCTTAATTAGCAAGAATTAATAACTCAGCCGTATTCACTTAAGTAAGCATAGGTACAATTTACCGGAAGGCTCTAGTCTGGAATGATGGTATAAATAACCAATTAGAATGCTAACGGGTCTTTAATTAAGCCTAAGCTTAGACCGGTTAGTCTTAAGGAAATATACGGTTCCAACGCATGATTAAGCGAAGACCGGAATAGAATGTGTTTTAGACCCGACAAGTTCAGAGACTTGCTTAATATGGGTATATTATACACATTCTGGATTTTGAGATAAAACCGATAAGGTTTGACCCGTTTAGGCTAATTTATGTAAACTAGTTACATAAACCGAACCGAACGCGTAAAAAGCGTAACGGGTATACATATGAGCCATTTACAGGTTTCCTAAGTTAATATGCTTCATATATGTTGTGACATCAGTAGGATGTGTCTTATTATGCCCGAAATGAATTTAAACACAAACTATGCCCCGTAGGGGTAGTTTGGTCATTTAAAAGGTGATAAAAGAGTTTAAGTGTTTAACTGAGTTACAGGTCTGATGTAATCAGCAAACATACTCAATTTGATAAGTTATAACAGTAGGGTAAAGTATATATGTGAAATTTATCAATTATAACCGAACTATGCACCGTAGGGGCATTTCGGTAATTTCACATAGGCCGAGAAGCTCAAAACTGAAGTCTGAGTTTATCAACCTTTGCTTACTGTTAAAATATTATAATTTGCCTAAGATATCAGTAGGTATCAACCCTTGTATGTTTAAAATAGTTCTAGTACATACTTTGCGTTAAAAACGCTTAAAAAGGCGATTAAAAGCCATTTCCGGGTTCGATACTTAAAGCTGGTATTTTTTTACTATTCTAGAAGGCTTGAAATAATTTATTTAACATATGTGATCAGTAGCAAAAGGTTTGGAGTCGTTTAGATATGTAAAACTCATTTTATGGCCCGTAAGGGCAAAACCGACAATTACCGGATTAAGCCTACGACTATGAGTTATGCTCAGCCTAAAATCAATTAAAAATCTTTAAAAATCCCTAAATAATATATTACATCAGTGAGTAATAAGTTTGGTATCAAAAAGTAGGCTTAACTAGGCTATATGCTAATTACGCCGTTTTATTAACATAAAGCTTTCATTTTACGCTAATGAGCATAACTCTTAATCTACACCTCAAACTGATGTCAAATTTTGCATACAAGTTTATATATCAGTATGTAAGGTTTCTACTCTTTTACATTTCCAAAAATCACGTTTTAAGGTAATAAGGGCATAATGGTCAACATATGAGCAATTAACGGAATCATGCGTATTAATCGGTTAACTAATGAACCATGGTGTATAATCACAGAGGGTTATACTAGCATGTAACCTGGTCCAAATGAAGCTCCAAGGTATTTCTAAAGCATACCTAAACGGGTCAGAACTGAAGTCAAAGCAAAAGTCAAAGCTTTGCGTCTTTCGGTTCCGAACCGGGTCTAAACAGTAAATTGTCGGGTTGAACATGTTTAGACATGTTCTTACACTAATTACCAAGTTATATTAATGATCAAACAGGTTGTATGTGTTCTACATTGCTAATCATGCATAAATTAGAACTTAACCATTCAGTTGACTTTTTAAATACAAGTTTGACCCGACATTTGACCTAGATAGAGTGGGAATAAGGGGGAACCCTTTTGAGGGTTTATTACCCACATAATTACCAACTTATAACTACTTTTGATTCGACTAATCACTGGACCATTAGTGATTAATCTTAAAGTCAACCGTTAATTACGACGGTTTGACTTTTAAGCTATAACTAAGCTAAAACTTAACTAAGGAAGGTTTAGCAGACTTACCAAGGTCCTATGCACGAAATGTGATCACTTGGGAGAAGTCCTTGGCTCCAGAAGTGATCCAAAAATGCAGATGAAGGTGTGATTGCAAAGTTGCAACTCATGGCCTTTATATAGTGTTTCAAACACCACAAAATGTTGACACATAGGTCTACAACTGACCACAAATCATTAACAAGTGTCCCTAGATGTTTAGGGGGTGTTTAGGGGACAAGGAAGATGAGGAGAATCGAATTTAAGTCGGTTTGAAGGCTTAACAGGCTGCTACCTGTTTTTTCTGCAACTGGGCGTCTGACGCGGCCCGCCTAAGATCAGGTTAAACTTGACGCGGCCCGCGTCAGTCTTGTTTTCAGGTTAAAAGGTTTCAAGTTGTTGCAACTTGTCCCTTGGCCCTTCGAAAGGCCAACTAAGCTTATTTCTTGCAATTTGACCCCTTCATATCTACATACAAGGGCTTCAAGACTTATACCCACTTTGCCAAGTCCCTGGACACTTCTGGTTAACCCGAAAGGTCATAACTTTCAACGTTAACGCTTTAACCCCTCGCTTACGAATTTGATCATAACTTTCTCATACGATAACGAAACTTTATGAAATTTATATCGTGCATTCTAGTGAGCATACTTAACAGTTACAAAGCTTCGGGTTTGTTAAAAGGTCACTCAGAGGTATAACTTAAACATGTTGACACATTTAACCCCTGTAGTTTGTAATCTCTCACTTTTAGCTTCGTATGATCCATGATTTATTCGTTTGATGGTATAAACATTATGTAGGGTTAATGTATAATATATTTATTCACTGTTGACAATTAGAACTCGTATTTTCATTTACTTTTCAAGTTTGTCAACTTTAGTCCTTTCAGAACATTCTTTCACACGTTCAAACTTATGACACGTGTCGATACATTATAGGACGTGAATTTTCGAGGTGTTACACTTATAGAGGCAGAGAGTGAACTGGACCAGTAAAAGGCCGAAGTGGATAGCCTGACTAGCAGCCTGGCTGGTTTACAGGATGATAGGAACTGGTTGATAACCAATGGCTTGGTTGGGGCTTTTGAGTATCTCCACTAGTCAAAGTCCTTGATACTCTTTTGGACCGCCTATCTACTGCTGCTTATCAGTCAGGGCATCATGATGGCCTCTACGAGGGTTATTTTAGATGCCAACAAACGGATAGGATCACTCCCGCATTCCAGGAGAACTGAGGCAAATTGACAGCGGAGATGGCGGATGCTCTTGAGTCAGCTTGTAATGACCAGCCGCCCGCGTATGCAGAGCTGGTTGACAAGGTGGCCGAAGACGGGGTGGACTCCTTACGCCAGATGCTGGATGTGGCGGAGGAATCTGGAGAGGAATGAGTGTTTTTTATTTGTTATTTCCTTAGATATTTTGTAAAAACACTATTTGGTTTTGTTTAGGGTGCGTGTAAGCACTCAATTTTTGTCAGACAATTAATGTAAATGTCATCATGATGGCGCCGCCGTTTTACTTAAGTGTGGCGATTTGACATGTAATGATGCCTTGTTATTAATTTTGCTGTCATCACGATTGTCAGATGTAACAACTCTCATCAAAAGTCCTAATTATTATTTTATTTGGTCCAATAGGAAACCCTAATTAAGATCCCCAAGTGATTCTGCATAAACCCTAAAATTTTCAGAACAATCGGAATCATGATCAGGGCCCCTAAAACTCGGGGGGGGGGGGGGGGGTAAACCCTAGTTGATAATATCTAAACAGTTTAACGTGTAAATTGAAATTTCATGCGAGACCAACTCACCTGAGCTACCAGGACACGAAGCTACCCTATGGTAGTAGGGTGTCCCTCGCGCCACGCGAAGATCCCTCGCGCCACGCGAGGGCGCCATTTTTCAGGTATAAATATAGGGGTCTGTTACTTGCAATTGTGCGTTAGTTCGACGTTCAAAGTCATTTCGTACATTGAGATATGGTAGAAACAGTCCAAAAACACACACAATTCACGAAGTGCTACCGCTATAACAGGGTAATAACTCGATCGCTGCTATGATTCAATGTCCGATCGATTAAAACTATCCAATGGATGTTTAAGTGCTGCCCACATTAGGGTTATGCTTTGTCATTCATCGTGAATTCGATGGATGTTTAAGTATCGCACTTTGTCATTCGTTGTGAGGGTTTAATCTCGTGAGTTATCGTAAATGTTGTATTAGTTACTAACCTAGTTTTTTGTGCATTGTTATTTAAATTAGGTTAACAAGGCTAATCAATAGACTAGACTCTGCTCGTGTTAAATCTGCAATGTGAGTCATTCTATTTTTATCAAAGTGCTTTATAAATTCTTAAATATTTTCAAAGTTATAATTACAGGGATTAAGTCTTTGTAATCACCAAATTACAGCCGGTATGTGGGGTTTTGTATACATTACTTGATAACCTTCACCATTGGACAACGGGGTAGCCAAGGGGTGATATGACCATAGTCACAGACACCATTGGACAATGAGGCTACCAATGGATGGTCGAGTGACAAATACTGTGGGTAGTTGGTTGATATATGGAAACAGTGTAATCGCTCTTAATACTGTAAATTATAACAACGTGTCGTTTTAGTAAAAAGAATGATTCACCAGTATTTCCCTGCTGACAAAACCTTTTTCAAACATGTTTCAGGTGATCTGTTATGATTCAGGAAAAGTGCCGTGAAGCACTACAAGCTTAAGGAAGTGGCTCAATATAAATAAAGAAACATGTTTTGTAAAATAAAGATTTCCCAGTGAAATAATTTTATTGTAAATTATCGTGGGATTTATCCCAATTTATGAAATAAAAATTTTCAGCTTTTAAAAGATCCTGTTAAAATCTTCCGCTGTAAACTCAATTAAATAATTACCACGGGATTTTCTGTCCCGCGGCTCCTAAACCGAGTCAAACCGGGGCGGGGGCCGTGACAGAAAAAGGTGGTATCAGAGCCACTGAGTTAAGCTAACTAAGTATTTAGAAATACTTAATTTTCCTGATTGCCATTTGTGATTATATGTTTTATTAACTGACTATTTGTTAGTTACAGTATGGGTAAGCAAAAGCTTTCGAATATCTATCTTAAATTAGATAGTTCGCAAAAAGAGAAGGGAAGTTCATCCCAATCAAAATCCTCAAGATACTCAGTAGATACTGAGGAGGGAATATTTGTTCGTAAAGCTCATTATGAGGAACCACTTTCTCCTAATAAAAGAAGTTTGATTATTAGGAAAAGTCAAGAGAAAATAAAGAAATCTCAATCAAAAGAAATGAAAGTTAATCAGGAAATTCAGAAACTCGGTAGTAACCCACCATGGGAAGACATGTTAGATGAAAAATGGGCAGATCTCTATATGCTAGCCACTGTAGCAGTAAATGCAAATCTTTAAAATACTCTGACTCAGTATTAGCACCCTTACCAGATATAAGCCATAAACTTTACCCAGTAAATAAATAAATTACAATAAACCCTAGTGTGTTCTACTTGTCAGTTGTCTTTTGTATTAAATTAGTCACACGGTATGCAATAATATTTGAAAATTATCTGTGAAAATTTTGTTATAAAATTTTAACTTAGTATTTTTGCATATATGCTAAACAGCATGAATGAGTTATCTGGAGCCCTAGAGAATCTCAACCTCTACCCTGTAAACATAGAAGTTTCTAAAGATTTTACTGGTTACTTTGCTGATGTGGAACAACCTATGGAATTTTGTGCTCCACCTCTAGAGAAACCAAAGCCTAAGAAAAGGAGAATACTTGTAGGCTGGAGACGTGTACGCAGGAGGAAACCAGCAACTAGGAGAGTTCCCAAAATAGAAAATCCCATGGATAAAGGAAAAGGGATCGAGGTTGAGGAAAATACTAAGCAAGTAGAAAGGGAAATTGGGGAAAGTTCGAGGCAAATCGAGGAGTTGCCATTACAAGAAGAGTTGGATCAGATATTGGCGAGCTGTGATATCGTTAGACCTATTAATACTAACCTTTACCCTTATCCTGCCGAAACTCAAATTCCAATAAATTTGGAACCAGTCATCCCAGAACCTTTAATCCATACCCAACCTTTAGGAATGGACGAGTGGTGGACTAACGATTGGCAATTTCAAAACCTACTTAATAACCCTTATACGTTTTTCCCTCAGTTTGACCCAGAACCTATACCAAATCCACCGATGAGTAATGAGAATATGGCTGAACTCCGCCATTTTGGCGAAGAGCTGATGGATGCTGGGAATAGGATCCGGGAAATAGGAGGACAAATCTCCTGGAAATACGATGAGAGGGAACATCGCTTTTGAAATGCCAAAAGATTAGGGATAATGTGGTTATGAAGTTATGATTGTATAATACTATAATAATCAAAATAAAACGTGTAAAATAAACAATAAAACTTGTGTAAAATAACGGTGTGTAATGATGCATAATATATATAAAATGGGAATCGAGAAATCGATAATTTTGGATATATATTTGTTGTGAAATGTGGATGATTGTTTTTGTGTATAATTGTTATTTATTTATACTAATAAATTATATATATTAATTATCAGATGGAAAACGCTAATAATGAACCAGTTAACGAGGTTAACCAGTCTGAGCATCACCAGGAAGAACAATTTATGACTAGACAAGATATAGAAAATATCGTTACTCATGGGATAGCCAATGCTATTCCAGCAATAATTGCTGCTGCCCAGAAACCTGTTGAACCTCAACAAATCGTTCCTAGCAAACGTACTTCTGAAGATAACTTCAGTAACAGCGTAAACGGAGGCGGTAATCATACTAATAACAATAACAATCGACGGCAGGCCCCGCTCCCTAAGAAAATGAAAGCTGCAACACCTGGTTGCACTTACAAAGAATTTCTTGCCTGTAAACCGGTTGAGTTTGCAGGAAACGAGGGAGCAACTGCGGCACTGCGTTGGTTAGAGAAAACTGAGGCAGTGATTATAATAAGTAAATGTGCTGAAGATGACAAAGTCATGTACGCGTTGAATCTTTTCAAAGAGGGGGCGCTAGAATGGTGGAATACAGTACTTCAAACTAAAGGAAGAAATATGGCTTATGCCATGAGTTGGGAGGAATTTAAGCAGTTAATAGAAAGAAAATTATGTCCCGAGTATGAAAAGGAACAAATGGCGAATAAGTTTCTGAACCATCGGATGATGGGTGTAGACTGTCGAGGATATACTTCGACATTCTTTGAATATGCTAAAGTGGTACCAACACTGGCTTCGCTAGAACCGGTGCTCATTTCTCGCTATATTTGGGGATTGATTAGCGAAATCCGTAATATTGTTAAAGTTGCGAGACCTCGCACTATTGACGATGCTGTAGAATTAGCTAACACCCTAACTGACGAGCTGGTACGCACAAGAGATGAAAATAGGAAAAAGGAACTGGCTCAAAAAAATTACCCAAGGAGTTCGTATGGGTAATAGTAGAAACTTCAAGAAAAGAGGAACAGGGCAATCCTTAATTCCGCCGTTCTGCAGGAATTATAAAAAGAAACATTATGGAAGATGTAATATAACCTGCAACTTTTGCAAAATGGTAGGACATCGTGAAGAAGACTGCAGAAAGAAAACAAGAATCTGATTTAACTGTGGCGAAGCAGGACATTTCAAAACAGAATGTCCTAAATTGGTCAAACCAGCAGACAACAGAGCCAAGACGGCTGAAGGAGCTACTAAAAAGAATGTCAGAGCATTCCAGCTGACCACTCAAGAAGCAGAACTCATCCCAGATGTGATAGCTGGTAAGTTCTTAGTTCACAACGTGTATGCAAAAGTATTATTTGACTCTGGTGCAAACCAAAGTTTTATAAATACTTCATTCTGTCGAGCTCTTAATTTACCTTTGACCAACCTTAGGCAAATTTTTACAGTCGAAACGGCAGATGGAAATTCAGTTAGCATAGATAAGGTTTTGCAAAAAGAAAATATAAAACTTTCAGGTCATAAATTCTCTGCAAACCTACTACCTATGAAATTAGCCGAATTCGATGTTGTGTTAGGAATGGATTGGTTAGTAGCCAACCATGCTAGAATCCTTTGTGATAAGAATTCCATAGAAATTCGTGCACCCACCGGAGAAGTAATCATGATTACAGGAGATAAACCACGAAAACCCATGAAGTTCATTTCAGTAATGAAAGTTGCTAGTTATGAACGAAAGCAAGGAATAGTATATATGATTTCAGTAATCATTAGTACTAAGGATAAAGAACTTAAGGAAATTTCTGTAGTCTCAGAATACCCAGATGTATTTCCGGAAGAACTCCTGGGATTACCACCTGACAGGGAAGTAGAATTTAGGATTCATCTAATTCCTGGAATTACACCGATAGCCAAGGCACCTTATCGGTTAGCACCCACCGAAATGTTAGAATTGAAAAAGCAATTAGATGAATTACTAAGTAAAGGATTTATACAACCTAGTTCATCCCCTTGGGGAGCACCAGTATTGTTCGTAAAGAAGAAGGATGGTTCGATGAGAATGTGTATTGATTATAGAGAATTGAACCAGGTTACAATTAAGAATCGATACCCATTACCTAGGATTGATGATCTATTCGATCAACTTCAAGGAGCTAGATATTTTTCTAAGATAGATTTACGCTCCGGATATCATCAATTGAAGGTACAAGAAGAAGACATACCTAAAACTGCTTTCAGGACTAGGTATGGTCATTACGAGTTTACAGTCATGCCCTTCGGATTAACGAATGCACCTGCAGCATTCATGGACATGATGAATAGAATCTGTAAACTGTACTTGGATAAATTTGTAATTGTCTTCATCGACGATATACTTATTTATTCCAAAAGTCAGGAAGAACATTGTCAGCACTTGCATGCACTCTTAACTTTATTAAGAAAAGAAAAGCTTTACGCCAAATTTTCAAAGTGTGAATTTTGGCTACAAGAAGTGCAATTCTTAGGACACATGGTGAATCACGAGGGTATTCACGTAAATCCTGCTAAGATAGAAGCAATTGTCAAATGGAAGGTTCCACAAACAGCTATGGAAATTAAAAGTTTTCTAGGGTTAGCCGGATATTATAGACGATTTATTAAGGATTTTTCCAAGATTGTTGTACCCTTAACTAAACTAACCTGCAAAGCGGTTAAGTTTGAATGGGGACCTAGGCAAGAAGAAGCTTTTAGGATTTTAAAGCAAAAGTTAACCAAAGCTCCAATTCTAGCTTTACCAGAAGGAACTGAAGATTTTGAAGTATATTGTGATGCTTCTAAGCTAGGATTAGGATGTGTGCTAATGCAACGCAAGAAGGTAATTGTGTATGCTTCAAGGCAATTGAAAAAGAACGAGGAAAATTATACGACTCATGATTTAGAATTAGGAGCCATAATTTTTGCCCTTAAAATTTGGAGACATTATCTGTATGGAAGTAAGTTTATACTGTCTATACGGATCATAAAAGTTTAAGGTACATATTTGGGCAAAAAGAGTTAAACATGAGACAAAGGAGATGGATGGAAATTCTAAGCGACTAAGACTGTGATATCCAGTATCACGAAGGAAAGGCAAATGTAGTTGCAGATGCCTTAAGTCGTAAGTATCATGAGAAACAACGACGGGTTCGTGCTCTTAGATTAAATCTACAGTTAGATTTAATGGAACAACTAAAGAATATTAAAGAAACAGCAATCAAGGATGATGCTGAAGGAATGAAGGGACGAATAAAGGAATTAAAGCAAGGAGGTGATGGAATTTGGAGATTCCATGAAAAAGGACATAGCTAGATATGTTTCTAAGTGCCTTACTTGTTCACAAGTTAAGGCAGAACACCAGAAACCTTCAGGGTTACTTCAACAACTAGAAATGCCTATATGGAAATGGGAACTTATAACAATGGACTTTGTTACTAAGTTACCCAAAACCAGAAAGGGTAGTGATGCGATTTGGGTAATTGTGGATCGATTAACCAAGTCAGCTCATTTTCTACCTATGAAAGAAACCTTTAGCATGGAAAGGTTAGCCAAGTTGTATGTAGATGAAGTAGTATCCTTACATGGAGTTCCACTCTCCATTGTATCGGATCGAGATAGTCGTTTCACTTCCCATTTCTGGACTAGTTTCCAGGAAGCAATGGGAACTCGACTAAATTTGAGTACTGCGTATCATCCACAAACAGACGGGCAAAGTGAAAGGACGATACAAACTTTAGAAGACATGCTCCGAGCATGTGTAATAGATTTTGGTGGAAATTGGGACGACCACTTACCTTTAATTGAATTCTCCTATAACAATAGTTATCACTCAAGCATTGAAGTTGCCCCATTTGAAGCACTGTATGGATGCAAATGCAGAACTCCAGTTTGTTGGGCATAAATAGGAGAAAGTCAATTATCAGGTCCTGAAATAGTGCAAGAAACCACTGATAAGATTACTCAAATCAAGGAAAGATTAAAGACGTCTCGAGATCGTCAGAAAAGCTATGCCGACAATCGACGCAAGCCACTGGAGTTTCAAGTTGGAGATAAGGTACTGTTAAAAGTTTCTCCTTGGAAAGGAGTAGTTGGGTTCGGTAAGAAAGGAAAATTAAGTCCACGATACGTAGGACCATTTCCAGTAATCCAGCGTATAGGACCAGTTGCTTATCGTTTACAACTACCAGAAGAGCTAGCCGGAGTACATAACGTATTTCATGTATCCAACCTCAAGAAATGCCTATCAGATGAATCTTTGGTAGTACCTCTCCAAGATATAGAGGTAAATGAGAAATTGAAATTTGTTGAGAAACCTCTTCAAATCGAAGATCGAAAGATCAAATTTCTCAAACACAAAAGATTGGTGCTGGTTAAAGTCAAGTGGGATTCAAAGAGAGGACCCGAATACACTTGGGAACTGGAAACAGAAATGAAGCGAAAGTATCCTCACTTGTTCTAGTAAATCTCGAGGACGAGATTATTATTAAGGTGGGGAGGATGTAACAACTCTCATCAAAAGTCCTAATTATTATTTTATTTGGTCCAATAGGAAACCCTAATTAAGATCCCCAAGTGATTCTTCATAAACCCTAAAATTTTCAGAATAATCGGAATCAGGATCAGGGCCCCTAAAACTCAGGGGGGGGGGGTAAACCCTAGTTGATAATATCTAAACAGTTTAACGTGTAAATTGAAATTTCATGCGAGACCAACTCACCTTAGCTACCTGGACACGAAGCTACCCTATGGTAGTAGGGTGTCCCTCGCGCCACGCGAGGGCGCCATTTTTCAGGTATAAATATAGGGGTCTGTTACTTGCAATTGTGCGTTAGTTCGACGTTCAAAGTAATTTCGTACACTGAGATATAGTAGAAACAGTCCAAAAACACACACAATTCACGAAGTGCTACCGCTATAACAGGGTAATAACTCGATCGCTGCTATGATTCAATGTCCGATCGATTAAAACTATCCAATGGATGTTTAAGTGCTGCCCACATTAGGGTTATGCTTTATCATTCATCGTGAATTCGATGGATGTTTAAGTATCGCACTTTGTCATTTGTTGTGAGGGTTTAATCTCGTGAGTTATCGTAAATGTTGTATTAGTTACTAACCTAGTTTTGTGTGCATTGTTATTTAAATTAGGTTAACAAGGCTAATCAATAGACTAGACTCTGCTCGTGTTAAATCTGCAATGTGAGTGATTCTATTTTTATCAAAGTGCTTTATAAATTCTTAAATATTTTCAAAGTTATAATTACAGGGATTAAGTCTTTGTAATCACCAAATTACAGCCGGTATGTGGGGTTTTGTATACATTACTTGATAACCTTCACCATTGGACAACGGGGTAGCCAAGGGGTAATATGACCATAGTCACAGACACCATTGGACAATGAGGTTACCAATGGATGGTCGAGTGACAAATACTGTGGGTAGTTGGTTGATATATGGAAACATTGTAATCGCTCTTAATACTGTAAATTATAACAACGTGTCGTTTTAGTAAAAAGAATGATTCGCCAGTATTTCCCTACTGACAAAACCTTTTTCAAACATGTTTCAGGTGATCTGTTATGATTCAGGAAAAGTGTCGTGAAGCACTACAAGCTTAAGGAAGTGGCTCAATATAAATAAAGAAACATGTTTTGTAAAATAAAGATTTCCCAGTGAAATAATCTTATTGTAAATTATCGTGGGATTTATCCCAATTTATGAAATAAAAATTTTCAGCTTTTAAAAGATCCTGTTAAAATCTTCCGCTGTTAACTCAATTAAATAATTACCACGGGATTTTCTGTCCCGCGGCTCCTAAACCGGGTCTAACCGGGGCGGGGGCCGTGACATTAGCCTTCTTAATCTTCTATAAATTATGTCATGCTTTTTCCAAATTTGGTAAATGAAAAAAATGGATCGACAATGCTGTAATCGGAAAATTTCCGACATACTTCGAAACCTGGATGCAGCGGAGGCTCTGGTCCGTCTCCAGGATCCGGTGACGAAGAAGATGATCAGGGGTAAAAAGGCTATTTCCGGTGATGCCATTCCTTATATAAGCAGGTCTTGCAAAAGTATCGGAGACGAGGGTCCTTTCGGTGTTCAAGCTAAGGTCGAAGCAGGTGTGGTGCTCTTATCGGCCGACGCCTTGACGCAAGCATTCCCTTCCGAGTATGTCCAACGCTGTAGAGCGGTATATGAACAACGCCGGAGTGGCCGTCGGTGTGAAGGCTTAGTTGGTGATCGGAGGATGTCAGCTTCTCCGGTTGACGGGGTGAATATTGATGTCCTGATCGTCGATCCTCATCCATTGGAGTATTATGTTGAGGCATTGCATACCCCTGCAGAGGTGTTAGCAATGTTCCCCGATATGTAGATAAGTAGAACATGTTCGTCTTTTGATATTCCCATATGTTGATGTTTAACAACAGGGACAAGTACTTGGTTTTGTAAGATAGTTGTATGTATTTATTACCAAAATACCTATATTTTGTAGTGGTTGATGTATCTATTACCAAGATACCCACTCTTAGCGCTGTATATTTTTTTATCATCTGACTTATATATGAAAAATATTTCGTGTCAGAGACGTTTTTTACCGTGATATGCAGTTTGAAAGCAATGGTAATTTTTGTACCGTAATGTGCAGTATAAATGCAGTGGTAATTGTTATTGTACATGTAGGTAATGAAAAAGAATAAAAGTAATTTTTATTAACTAACTAGAAAGAAAAAGAGACATCGTTCCTGATGGATTACACTTGTTTCAAAAAAGAAAATAGTCAAACCCGCCGTTAGGGGCGGGAGTCTACATGTAACATTTTTTCAACTGAGCAGCGTTCCAGCTACGTGGAACCGCTGTGCCATCGAGCCTGGATAGGTGGTAAGCCCCTTTGCCCAAGTCTTCTTGGATTTTGTAGGGGCCTTCCCAGTTGGGTCCCAGCTTGCCTGTGGGTTCCGCGCTACTGGCCTCGTTATCCCGCATGACATACCCGCCTTCCTTAAAAGTTTGCTGAGCCACGCGTTGGTTATAGTACTTCTCTAAGGTTTTCTTGTATTTTTCCTCGCTGATGGCGGCTGCTTCACGCCGTTCTTCCAGGAGGTCCAGGCCTTCCCGTAGGAGCCTGTCATTGTCGTCATCAGTTGTTAGGCTCCTTAGCGAAGGTAGCCCCACTTTCGTGGGTATCATCGCTTCTGCGCAATAGGTTAGGCTGAAAGGGGTCTCATTGTTGCTTGTCTTGGGCATGGTTCGATATGCCCAGAGGACATTTGGCAATTCTTCTACCCAAGAACTTCCCTCGTAGCCTAACCTTCTCTTGATTCCATCCATCAGACTTCTATTTGCCCTCTCCACTTGGCCGTTTCCTTGAGGGTGTGCAACCGATGTAAAGATTTGTTGAATTTGAAGCTATGCACACCAATCTTGTAGGACCCTATCTATGAATTGAGTTCCATTGTCACTTACAAGATATAGCGGAAATCCAAATCGACAGCCTATATGTTCCCATAGGAATTTCTTGGTATTTTCAGCAGTTATTTTGGCCAAAGGCTTTGATTCGACCCACTTGGTGAAATAATTGATCGCCACGATTAAGTACTTTAGCTTTCCTAGGGCCAGCGGGAATGGCCCTATGATATCAACTGCCCATTTTTGAAATGGCCAGGCCGCCGTAACGGGAATCAAGTTGTTTTTAGGGCGGAGTGTATGTGGGGCATACTTCTGAGAGCTGCTGCATTTTTCGAATTCGCATACCGCGTCTTCATGCATTCCGGGCCAATAATACCCAGCGTTTTGGATCTTGGCAACGACTGCCCGGGGCCCAGCGTGAATGCCACATATACCGGCGTGTATTTCTTGGATTAGGTACTTAGCTTCTGTTGGGGATACACATCGTAATAGTGGTCCCAGATACGATTTCCTATATAGGACGCCGTTGTTTACCTCATATTGCAACGCCTTTGTTTGTATCTTCTGGGCGTCGCCTCTGGTGGAGGGTAATTCCCCTTTTGTAAGGAATTTTAGGATGGGAGTGTACCAGCAAGGTTCTTCCGCTGTGACGGCGGACACTTCCCGAGACTCTATGGAGGGTGTCTGTAGCGTTTCCACTTTTACTTCCTTTTCCATGCCAGAAGTAGCCAGCTTGTTTAGGGCGTCAGCTATTTGATTTTTTCCTCGATAGACGTGGTTGAGTGTGACGTTGTTAAAAGAAGCTATGAGCTCCTTGGTTTTAGCCAAGTACTTTGCCATCGTCTCATCCTTCGCTTCATAAGTCTCATTCACCTGGTTATTGACAAGTAAAGAGTCAACATAGGCATCGACCCTTGTTGCACACATGGACTGGGCCATTCTCAGGCCCGCTAACAGCGCCTCATACTCTGCTTCGTTGTTGGAGCATTCAAAGTCAAACCTCATGGCGTACATCAATTTTATTTCATCCGGGCTTATTAGCATGAGGCTTGCCCCGGATCCTTTTCCACTTGAAAACCCGTCTGTGTATAATTTCCAGGGTTGCCTGGCTGTGCTAGATTCAGGTATGTCACTAACCATGGGGTATTGTATCACTTCTCCACAGGATTTTCAGCCAAGAAGTCGGTAATTACCTGCCCCTTGATTGTTGTTCGCTTCCGATACTCGATGTCTAGGGCACCCAGCTCAATCGCCCATTTGGCCAACTTTCCTGAGATTTCTGGTTTGTGTAAGATTTGCTGAAAGGGATAGTTTGTTAAGATCTGCACGCGATGTCCTTGGATGTATCTTCGGAGGCGCCGGGTGGCGTGTACCATTGAAAGTACCAATTTCTCTAGTGTTGGGTACCGCGTTTCAGGGCCTGCGAGTACCCGACTAATATAGTATATGGGAGTTTGTTTTCCATCCCTTTCAACCATGAGTACTGCGCTTACAGCGTTATGGGCTGCCGCCTGTTACATCTTCAGGAGCTCCTCTGGGTAGGGCGCCGTCAACATAGGTAACTTTTCAATGAACCGCTTCATGTCTTGCAAGGCTTCTTCTGCTTCACTGTTCCATTTGAAGTTTTTTTTGTTGAGACAATCTTTCAACATTTTTATAAATGGCAAAGACCTCTCAGCGTGTCTTGCCAAGAACCTGTTTATAGCCACTAAACGCCCATTTAGTGCTTGTGCCTCTTTTAAAGTTCTAGGGGAGGGCATTCGCGTTATGGCGGTTATCTTTTCCGGGTTGGATTTAAAGTCGTCCCGAGTGACCACTACCCTTAAGAACTTACCTTCTTCTACCCCGAATGAACACTTCTTGGGGTTGAGTTTAATGTTGTATTCTCCCAGCTATTGGAAAGTTTCCTCGATATCCTCGAGCATTTGCTTTTCTTCCCTGCTTTTAATTACTAGATCGTCGACATATACTTCCAAATTTCTGCCGATTTGCTTTTCGAAGGCTTTGTCCATTAGCCGCTGGTAAGGGGCCCCG
The DNA here is from genome assembly GCA_030545235.1 of Helianthus tuberosus. Lineage (NCBI taxonomy): Eukaryota > Viridiplantae > Streptophyta > Magnoliopsida > Asterales > Asteraceae > Helianthus > Helianthus tuberosus. Next base: position 128,090,821 of record CM060416.1, read on the forward strand.
GCGTTACGTAGACAGAAAGGCATTTTGGTGTAACAAAAAATACCCACATTGGTGTGAAATGCAGTTTTTTCTTCGTCTTCTCTTGACATCTTGATCTGGTGGCATCCCTTGTAAGCGTCTAAGAAGCACTTGTACCTAAATGGGACCAAGGAATCAACTTTGAAATCCATCTCGGGCAGCGGATAGGCGTCTTTTGTGCAGGCCTTGTTCAAGTCTTTCAAGTCAACGCACATCCGCCATGTGCCATCTGTTTTTTTTTACCATAACGGGGTTTGACACCCATGTATGGTATTTTGTTTCCCGGAGGATTCCAGCATCCACCAACTTTCGTACTTCTCTTACTACTGCATCTCTTCGATCAGGGGCCATGCTACGCTTTCCCTGGGCCACTGGTTTGATGCCTGGGAGTGTAGCTAATCTGTGCTCTGCCTTATCCCGGGGTATCCCGGTCATATCAGAATGTTCAAAATCAAAGATATATGCGTTTCTCCTTAGCAACTGTTTCAAGTTGTTTTTTACCTCAGGAGAAGGCTGCCTCCTATTGTAACTGTTTCCTCAGGGTGACGTGTGCTCAAAACCCACCTCTCTGGGCCGATGGCACCCGTGGGTCCTTGCCGATATCTTTTGGTATCCAAAACTTCGCCCAACTTGTCCCGGTAAACTATTGCAATCCCTCGCGGTGTGGGGAACTTCATGAACCCACGTGCCGTGGAGACCACAGTGTCTAGTTTTCCCAGGGTAAACCTTCCAATTATTACATTATGGTAAGATTCAACGCGTACCACAAGAAATGTGAGGAGTATGGTCCTTTCGCGAGGGGCGAGTCTGAATGTTACCGGAAATGTGATTTGGCCAATTGGGCCAACCTTTTCTCCGGTGAATCCCTTAATAGGGGCGTGTACTGACTCAATAAGCTTTTGTCTTCTGGTTGCATTCTATTTAAATAGTGTTCATAAATTATGTCTTCGGAGCTCCCGATGTCTACCAGGATCCTTCTCATGTTGTAGTCGCCAACATCGGCGGATATGATGAGGGGGTCAGTGGTGAGGTGTAAATCCTCAGCGCGTGGCTCAACCGTCATGGTTGCCAGCATCCAGGGTTCGAGTGTGGAGAAGCTCCATTTTTCTCCATTTCCTTTATCGGCGTATACCATGTTCAGTTCCCGCTGTCTCTTGCTCGCCCCTTTATCCGCATCTTCCTTGCTAGGGAGCGGGCCATTCTTTATGTCTCGTACCAGGTGAGCCAGTTTCCCCGTTTTCACATAATACTCAATCTGCTTCTTCAACTGATAGAATCGTTGGTATCATGGCCATTGCCCTTGTGATATTCACAGTATTTACTAATATCTTTGTTGGGCGTGTCTTTCAATGGCTTGGGGGGTTGAGTTTTAGGTTCTCAGAAGCCAGGATCTCCGCCGACGTCTTACTCAAATTAGGGTATTCTGATCTTGCCCTAGATGACGACTCGTTTCGTGAGTAAGAGCCTCTGGATTTGTCATAACGTGAGTCTGATCGATCGTTTTTCTGGAACCTATCTCCCCTATTTTTGCATTTGGAGTTCTGCTGCTCCCTGTCGTCTTGGCTCTTTTGTGCCTCCTTCTTTCTATTAGCAGCATGGCTGGCTGCCACTGTTTTTTCCTGTGTCACATATACTTTGGCTATTCTCAAGATTTTGTCTATGGTGGAGGGCACGCCATCCCTTCCATATAATGTCCTTAATAGCTCGTCATCGTTTACTCCTTGTAGGAAAGCACCGCAAGCCAGATCATTTGTTATACCTGGGATCGCCAGGCTTTCTTTGTTGAATCTGACGATGAAGCTCTCCACCGTCTCGTTGTCTCGCCGATGGATATGGAGGAGTTCGTTTTGATCCTTTGTGTGTCGCCTTTGTTGACTGAATTACTGGAACTTGGCCACTAAATCTTCAAAACTGTCAATTTCCCCCACGGGCAGACTATCCCACCATACTCGTGCCACACATACTAGCGTTTGAACGAACATTTTGCACCAGAGAGGCATGCGCCAACAGGCTACCTCCCCAGCACTTTTAAACAGATTGAGGTGGTTATCAAGATCGCTTAGACCATCGTATTTGCCCACTGTCTGGGGCATCTTAGGTTTCTCCTTGATTGGGGCTTCAGCAATTCTTCTTGTAAATTTGGACCTGAAAGTAGCGTCTGCAGGCTTGTATGGCCTGGTGAGATCGTCATCTTCCACATTGATTGGCTGCACGTGTGGAGTAGCCCCTCCCTGGCTTATTACCTGGGTAACCGGGGGTTGGGCTGTGGTGATATTGAGCGTGGAGCTAGGACCCCCATTTGGAGAAAAACGAGGTCGTGATGTGTTTCCCCTGTCATAAATAGGTTCAGCCGTAGGCGGGGTTTGACCATAAGTTGGTTGTGATGTTGGAAAAGACCACCAGGGTGGCATGTAGGCCGAGTATGGCGGCTGCTGAGCATAACTTTGCGCTGTCATCTAAGGTGAGTAAGCCTGGTTGTTGTACGGGGGTAGGTACCCATAAAGAGCTGCATAGTAGTACCCGAGGAAATAAGCTTGATTCCCAGGTGTGACTGGAGCATTCATAATTCCAGCAGGCATGATTACAGGTTGATGGGGTGGCGTAGATAACGCTGCTGTAAGCGCCGCTGAATATAGCAGTGGCATAGCGTATGTGAGGGGCGGTTGGTAGTACTGAGCCATGCTCATTTGCTGTGTGATGTTTCCTGGACCCGCGGGAGTAATGACGGACATGGTGATGCGACGTATAGTCTGTGTACTTGTCATTGATGCTGGGGTAGAAACAATGTTGGTTGCTGTGGTTGGAACCACCGGTCGTAGTTGCCACGAGGTATAGGAAGAGGGTCTACAGCTGTCACCCCAGAAGGAGCAGTTGAGGTCCTCGAAAAACCTGGTGGTGCCTCTGCTTCAAACTCCTGGTCTAAGGAGCTGGTAACGGCGAGAGAGGCTGGCATGGTGGTCACCACAGAGCTTGTCATCAGTAACGGATTGCTAGTTATTACTGCTTGGTTCGGTGTTGTTGCCGTGTTCTGATCGCTTGCCATTGGGTCTAAGTTCACAGATGTTACCGAATGGTCCCATGGATGGCGCCAATGAAGAAACACTAACCTGAACGGTAAGCTCCGATTAGGACTTCAACTCTTGGCGATCCGAATCACTGACTGCAAAACAGAACACCGTTAGAACTCGTTACAGGAATGGGGTTATTCTTGTAACCACCCTCTGGCATGAGAATAAGTCTCGGTTTGGGAGTAAGATAATATGTGTATAGAGAGAGAGAGAGAGAGTAAAACGAGAGCAGAATGAATCATACCTTTGATGTTTACCTCTATTTATAGTTTACCATTAGTGTTTCCCCTAACTTAGGATAGGCTCTGATAAGTTAGGGATTTGCATGATCTTCCCAAAAGATTGGGGATTTGGTTACGTGGTTTATCCATGCAGAATAGAAGATTCTAGAATAAACATGTGTAATTATATATTTATAATAAATAATAAGTAATGACCGGGTCGGGTTAGCCGTTCCGAGTCATACCTCGTCAATATCCATTTATAATATGGTTTAAGACTTATGGCTACATAGAAGTATGTTCTCCCTTATGCCTTTGTTGCCATTTGAAATAGCTATGTAAAGAGGTTATAAAATCAAGATCAAAGAAAATGGAACAAGGAGATCCATGTGTTACAGTGTTAGGCGTTAGAGGACCACAATGACATTAGTTGTATGTCAAAGGGTTTGTTATGGTCCATATAAAAGTGTTGAGTGGTTTGTTATGGTCCACATAAAAGTGTTGAGTGGTCTATAAACTTCTGTTTTTGGGCATTTCTGTGGGGCTCCTTAACCTCCTTTTCATAAAATAAGTCCAAAACGTGAATGTATTCGTCAATTGTTAGTCCATCACACACATTCTTTATAGTTTCCACTCAAAAAATTATATATTTAACTTCCAAAGAGTAAAATGTCATTTGAGGTTTGATATTTTTTAACTTTCAACTCAGAGATGTCATTTTTATATAAAAAGTTTGAAATTTTGCCATTTCTACTCCTGAGGGCTAAATTTCAAGAGATGAAAGTCGCAATAAATTGCCAACATCAAGGATGAAAATGGCAAAAAAAGAAAAGAAAAAAAAAAAGAAACCCAAAGGTGAACGACTAAATTGCACAAAAAAATATTTTGGATGGAACAAACAAATATACCCAAATCTCAGGGATGATTTTAGCATTTTACTCGTGTTCAAAATCAATAGCTATGATCAATTTTTTTTCATAAATGTGATCAGATGACACTGACCAAAAATTTATTTATTTATTTATTTATTTTTCTGAAAAGTCACTTTAATAGAATGACAAGGAACTAAGATTGAAGAGTAAATTACAAGTTTTGTCCTTTATGTTTGTCCCAAATTTCAGACGTTGTCCTTTACCTTTAAAATTGATGACTTTTGTACTTAATTTTTGAAAATGTTGCACGTTATATCCTTTAGGGCAAACCCAGTTATAATTTTCAGTTAAGTTATGTCATGTGCACTGCACATGAGGGAGTGCACACGAGGGTAGAACGGTCATTTCACCTCCCCACTTGTGTTTCCCCCCTGATAACACCCCCAATTCACCACTTTTGTAAATTAGGGCTCAACATCACCCTCCAATTCATCACTTTCATATGGCGTATGGCACATCAGTTGTGTATGGATAACAGCCCAAAAGAATCGACGAGTTAATATAGTGCAGACTAACAATTTTAAGAGCCGAAATTGCAGAGAAGTAGGGTGCACCGGTGTATTCACGGCAACCACCTAAAACTGCTATCTTTCCTGATTAAACAACAACAACGTATGTCAACAAGTAAAACAGAAACAGGGACAAAACATCAATTCTTCAGTAAATTCGACACAAAAGATACAAAATCTTGGGTTTCAATTTTGCAAAGGGGACTCACCAGCTTGACCTTTATGCTTAGATGAATCAAGGGTAGGAGAAATTGACCTCAAAATACTAAGAGCATCAGCTTCTAAAGTGGGATTCATCACAGATTTCATTCTTGTAACTGAAAGAAGGGTGTTGCTTTGGTGATGACCTCCCAAACACCTAATCAGTGTTGTTGTCTCCTTATTATGCCACCATAATACTGCTGCATATGTGTGTTATTCCTTCAACTGCACAAAGAACCCTAAATTAGATATACGAATTGGGTTTAAAAGGGGGAAGTTACAAGAACATGTTAAGTGAAAGAAATTGGTTGAATGTTTTGATTCAAACGTGTCACAAATTGAGCAAACGGGTTACAGCTGTCACAAATTAGATATACGAATTGGGTTTGAATGTGGATGATAAAAGCACCATGGCTAAAGGACCCTAATTTGGTGGGTGATGTTGAGCCGTAATTTACAAAAGTGATGAATTGGGGGTGTTATCAGGGTATTAAAAGGGGAAACACAAGTGGAGAGGTGAAATGACTGTTCTACACTCATGTGTAGTGCACATGACATAACTTAACTGAAAATTATAACTGAGTTTACCCCAAAGGACATAACGTGCAACATTTTCAAACATTAAGTACAAAAGTCATCAATTTTAAAGGTAAAGGTCATCGTTTGGTGCTAGTTAACAGGTGTTTGGTGGTCATATTTGGTCCCCCGGTTTTTTCTACTCATCGCCTTTCTAATATTTGTTGGTAGTAATTCGACTTCGTCTACGTTTTACGTCACGTGAGTCACTTGGTGTTAGTTATTTTACGTATTTTCGGTTTTTGTCGGTGCCCCCCCCCCCCAGCTCTACAATGCTAGTTGCACGGTTTTAGGCCCTCGTGCTGCAACGCAAGTGCAACGGGCTTAGAACTAGTTAGTATTAGTTATTATATATAACGTCTTTAGTTGAAGTTATACTGATATTTAACAAAGTAAATTAGTTTGCATAATAATTTATAGGAAAGTAAATGAGTCGAACGTGCATTTCATAAGTCTTTTGTTGGAGTTTTGATTTGGGCTCGGTTTTAATGAAGAGAGGAAAGACTAGTGTTTTGGGCTTGATGGAGATCTCTTTTATTTAGACCCGTTAATTTTTTCTTGTTCAACAAGTTAGAAACCCTAATGTAATCTCTATTTATTCTTATTGTACTTGTAACATTCTCATCACGGGTGAGGCAAAAAGCAATAACAAAAATATTCTTGCTTGCAGGCCGTGGACGTAAGTCAGCCGACCGAACCACATAAATTGCCGTGTTCATCTTCATTTAATTTTTTGCTTGCAGTTTGTTCGTGTTTGTGTGTGTGAATCAACACCCGAATCCCTAACATCTTTGTGCATGTAATTTTTTTGGTTTGTATGTTTCATCCTCGTATTCTGCTTTGCATTAAGTGTATTTTATATCAAAACTGGATTTTAATAATCAAGGAAATGGACAAACACACAAAAGAAGACGTTATATTTTTATATCCATTTATAATATGTTTTAAGACTTAAGGCTTCATAGAAGTATGTTCTCCCTTATGCCTTTGTTGCCATTTGAAATAGTTATGTAAAGAGGTTATGTAGAGAAAAATCAAGATCAAAGAAAATGGAACAAGGAGATGAATGTGTTAGAGGACCACAATGACATTAGTTGGATGTCAAATGGTTTGTTATGGTTCACATAAAAGTGTTGAGTGGTCTATAAACTTCAGTTTTTGGGCTTTTCTGTGGGGCTCCTTAACCTCCTTTTCATAAAATAAGTCCAAAACATGAATGCATTCGTCAATTTGGTCCATCACACGCATTCTTTATAGTTTCCACTCAAAAAATATATATTTAACTATGTTCCAAAGATTAAAATGTCATTTTCGTTCATTAGGTTTGATCATTTTTGTGACTTTCATCTAAGTGCTATTTTTATTCAAAAAGTTTGAAATTTTGCCATTTCCATTCCCGAGGGTTAAATTTCGAGGGACGAACGTCGCAATAAATTGCCAACCTCAATGATGAAAATGACAAAAAAAAAAAAAAAAAAAACCCAAAGGTGAACGACTAAAATGCACAAAAAATTATTTTGGATGGAACAGACAAATATACCCGAATCTCAGGGATGATTTTAGCATTTTACTCGTGTTACAAATCAATAGCTATTATCAATTTTTTTTCATAAGTGTGATAAGATGACGTTGACCACAAATTTATTTATTTATTTATTTTTCTGAAAGATCACTTTAATAGAATGACAAAGAACTAAGATTGAATGTATGCAATACTTCTCTTGGTAAAAACAATACACTAGTAGATTTGAATTGAAGGTGTTCAGATTAATGATCACTATTTTTTTTCTAAATCTTTGTGTTTTTTTTTTTTCAAAACGCAAGTGACGAGTCTAATTGTCGAAGAGACAACCACTTAATATATTTTTATTTGCGCATTTCAGTTATCTTTAAATTGATTTTGATTTTTTCTTGAATACGTTGTGAACAACTTTGATTCGACTTAAATCTTTGAAATTGTCCTTTGCAAAACCTGCCCAAAAATCGTGCAACCAATCTACAACCGAGTTGTAGGTCGACCGTAGCTTATCAACTTTTGGGATTTTCTCTTCATTGTGTGCATTCAATCTACGATTAAGTCGCCATTTGACCATATATAGTTCTTCATACTCTTGAAACTACAAGAAGGGGACTGGTGTCCATTTGGACTAAGGTCGACTTGCGGTTGAGTACTAATCGAAGGTGATTCTTAAACTTCTTGGAACTTTGAAAGTTGACCATTATTGGAAGCGACTGATTTGTGGTTGAACCCGTTAGCTGATCGTATAAACTTAAAAGCTAATCAACATTAGACAAGGTTGATTTGTCGCCTATTCTTGCATCAACCATTTGACCTTTTTGAATGAGTTTTTCAATAGAGTTTAAAAATTAGTAGACAGTCGATCCTGTCATCAATGTGATTCGTTCGTTAAATGAAACTTGGGAACACAACGTTAGGGATATCCTTAAAGTTTCAGTGTAATTTTTTATCTTAATATTTGATTTTTTATATATCTCACGTGTAAACAGTAATAGAAAAATATAAATCTAGTGACGGTGGAGTGGGTAGGTTATTTTCATGTGGTCAAAAAGTGGCAGGTGATCAACCTTACATCTATTAATGCTTGTGACCGTGATTTATGGTACCGTCATTTTATCATGTTGTATCCTCTTGGAAAAACACGTTAGATATATTCATCACTTTATTGTTAACTTCTTTTTAGTCACATAAGCTTACATTGAAAAAATAACGATTTGTATAATATAAACTTTTTTTTGTAAGTAGTTAAGAATTGGTAATATAATAATTAAGTTGTAAGATACGATTATAGCTTTGGGCCCCTGATTCTCTATGCCCAAATCCAAACAAAAAATTATGTATACACAAATATAATACATTACATTTGTTATCTGCTTTGAGCCACCAACAAATAGTGACCTTTCATGCGATTTATATGATTGAGTTAAATACCATTTTAGTCTCTATGGTTTGGGTTATTTTGTCAGTTTTGTTCAAAGGTTTTATTTTTCACCTATGAGTCCAAAAATGTTTCACCGTTGCCATTTTATTCCATTTAGTTAACTTCATCTATTTTTCTGTTAACAAGAAGGGCAATTCGGTCATTTTATATGTAATTCTGTTAACTAGAAGAGCAATTCGGCTATATAAAATGACCGAATTGCCCTTCTCGTTAACAAAAAAAATGTATGAAATTAATCCAGTGGACTAAAATAGCAATGATGAAACCTTTTTGGACCCACAGACGAAAAATAAAACCTTTGGACTAAACTTTTAAAATACCAAAACCATATAGACTAAAATAACATTTAACTCTATATGATGTATATAACTAGTGGATGCCCCGCCCGCGTTGCGGGGCGATGGCCGAATAATGAGCGAGTGTTAGGTATCTCATTGACACGAAAAACAATCAAATCGAGTCAACCAATTAAAACAAAACATTTTTATAGTTTTGAAAAAAAAAACTAGAACAATTGCAATATTGTAATTTTTAACTGAGGGAAAGTTGTATTTTTTTAACTGGGGTAAAATCGTAATTTGCCAAAAGTTAAAGTGATAGCAATACTGTAAATTTGAACCAGTGGCAACATTGTAAATTTTCACAGGGGCAAATTCATAAATTCGAACTTAGGGAAACAGCGTAATATAAATTTGAACTAAGGGCAAAATCGTAATTTTAAGCTGGAGGCAAAACCACAATTTTATTTTGAACCGAGGGGAAAATCGTAATTTTGAGTTGGGGGCAAAAGCATAATTTTATTTTGAACTGGGAAAAAAAACGTAATTTTGAACCGATTGTGAAACCATAATTTTTTAAACGGGGACAGAGGGAAAAATCATAATTTTTAGCTAGGGGCAAAAACATAATTTTTTTTGAACTGGGGGGACGAAAAGGTAATTCTGAGTTGAGAGCAAAACTACAATTTTATTTTGAATCGAGGGAAAAATCATAATTTTAAGTCGGGGACAAAAGCGTAATTTTATTTTGAGCTGGGGCAAAAACGTAATTTTAAAATGGATATAAAATAAAAAACTTTTGAACCGGGGAAAAAAACGTAATTTTGAACCGATGGTGAAACCATAATTTTTTAAACGGGGACAGAGGGAAAAATCATAATTTTGAGATGGGGACAAGAGCGTAATTTTATTTTGAGCTGAGAGCAAAACGGTAATTTTAAACAGAAGAAAAAACATAATTTTAAAATGGATATAAAATTATAAACTGATTGGTCTAATGGGGGAGTGCTAGGCAGCTGCCTGTCACTATTTCCCCAAGTTGTAAAATGTATATGTAGTATAATATAATATAATAGTTGTGTACTTGTTAATAGATAAAGATACAATAGTTGTCCACTTGTATAAAACGAATATAATATACAAAAGATGTATAACAAAATAATCTTTGTCCTATATACATGTAAAAAGTTTTACAGAATATTTTATTATTCTTAACTTGGACCACCCTCGGATTCTTGAGTCACTAAGAACCGCAAGTATCTATTCCACAGACATAAACAAAAGTTAAGGCCATTTTATTAGCTTTTGTTTTAAATAAAAAAGAAGCATATATGCTGTTACATATCTAGTCTATAAATGACAATAGTAATAAACAAAATCGCAAAAATATTAAGTAGTAATACAAATTTATTTAATTTGTTTTTTTATAGTTTTGCCCGAAAGTTAAATAAGTTTAGTTTTTTTATTATGTTTTTTTTGGGTTAATGGATTTAAACACCCCCAACTATGGCCATTTGGCCGATGGCACTCTCAACTTTCACTTTGGCTCAGACCACTCCCAACTTAACACTTGGGTTGCTGTGTCACCCCGTCGTTAAATAAACACTAACTGGGTTAGTTTTGTTGTACGTGGCTAATTTTAGATGATGTGGCGTTTTTTAGATGATGTGGTGTTTTTAATCAGTATATATTCACCACTCTCTCTCATTTAACACCAGCACCATCCACCCTACCACCGTAACCCTACGCAGCCATTCACCCACTGCGACCACCTACCCTACGCAGCCATTCACCCACTGCGACCACCTACCCCACACCACCAAACACCGCTTAATCTGGATCTAGAAGCCTGTCTGTGCGAGATGATATCGAAAACAAACGACGATGGGTTTTGATTTTGGGGGAAAACGGGGTTATGATGATAATCAGGTGATGTTGAGGAGGGGAACAATGGTGCCGTCGCAGGGGGTGGTGTGATGTTGAGGATGGGAACAGTGGTGCCGTTGAAATCGCCGGTGAAATCCGCCGTTGATAAGCATTTTCTCACTCGATCGGTTGCGGTTAGGAAACAGAGCACTTGCAGTGTGAAATCGCTGTTGAAGATGACATGTTGTTATGTGCTGATCTGATGATGTTGAGCCCATGATTCAATCAATCCCCCACTTGCAGTGTGAAATCGTTGTTGATTTAATCAGGATCCAAACCATAAAGGTGTGTAGCAAAGTTTGTAGAGCGTTCGATATACAATATAGTATAGATATATCATATATGTGTGTATACAGCTATTTTGATGGTGAAAGATGAAAATGAGAAGGCGATGATGATAATGATTTGTGTACGGATTCATATCCGAGCATCGTAATCAGTCATGGGGTCAACATAGACCCGTATCTTGGCGGGGCAACCCGGATGGTATGTGAGAGCAACAACAAGGGTTTTTCGTTTGCTCTTACGGTGCAACCGTTGTTGCAGCCATGGCGGTGATCATCCCTCTTGTCTGATCTTCATGTTACAAATCTGAGCCACCTTCTCTTTGCTTAAATCATCGATAATTTCTCTTTGCTTAAATCATCTAGGGTTTCATATGGTTTTTTGTTTGGGGGTATTAGGTGTTTTAAAGATGATGAATCAGGTTTGCATTACACGTCAGCTAATGTTTGACACGTATGAATGCCACATCAGATTAAATTGCCACATAGGCTAATTTTAGTAACCTGGTTAGTGAATATTTAACGAAGGGGTGCCATGACAATCGATGTGTTAAGTTGGGAGTGGTCTGAGCCAAAGTGAAAGTTGAGAGTGCCATCGGCCAAATGGCCATAGTTGGAGGTGTTTAAATCCATTAACCCTTTTTTTTTCCGGATTTGGTTGTCTTTTGTTGCTACTTAGCATACTTAGCACAGTTTTTGGTTATACGTGTAGCTATAAATTCAACTTCGTGTACGTTTCATGTCACGTGGGTCACTTGGTTAGATATTCGTATTTTTATTTTACGTTTTCCCGGTTTTGATTGTTGTTCGGTTGCTACTTAGCATCGTTTACCTCCTTCCCCCTCTTCTGCAACGCTGGTAACACGGTTTTACACCACCTCACCGCAACGCAGTGGCTTAAGTCTAGTTTCTCTGATTATTATTGTCCAACAAAAAAATAGAAATGTCCTGAAAACCAAATTAAATGAATTTGTTGTCCCTCTTAATATGTTTTATATCTAACATGTCAAATGATATATTTATACAAAATGCGATATATTGCATGATATTATAAACAAAATCGCAAAAATATTATTCAAGGAAATCACACTACATTAGGTCACATCATAATGCCTTTTTTTACATCATTGTACTCAATCATTCTTATTTAACAAACAAGAAATAAAACAAAAGTTTCATAACTTCATATTCTCAAACACAACAATCAATCAATCAATAATGTAGCACGTATACATTGTACTCAACAACCGCATCACCATTGCTAATATTGAACATACGAGTCTTTGCTAGCGCATAACCACGCGCAAACCGGAAAAGCCCACTTCCACCAACGATCGGCATCTCTCTAACCGGCGAGAACACAGAATTCGTCCCAAGTATACTCAAAGTGCTACCATTATACTTCCCTTCCAAAAACACATAATTCAAAGCCATTAGTAGTCGCGTGTCACTTAAACAAGCCGACGCATATATCCCTTGAGCCCTTCCCACAATCTTGGAGGTCCGTTCTGGGCCCACGGTCAATGGGTCATCGATCATGACCGTGGCTCCAAACCCGGTACGGGAGGTGTTGGTTGTGGGGGCCTCAGCCACACGTATCGCGGTCGGGTGGTCACCGGCTACTATGTCATGGAAGTAGAAGTGGAGGTGACTTAGCTTTTCTTTCTTGAAACCTTGTGATTTTGTTGATAGTTTTCTAGCAAATTGATGGGCTTGTGCTTGAAGGAGATATGAAAATATGAAGATTGTAAATATGATGTGTTTGTGGTTTGGGAGAGTTTGGGCCATGATGGAAATGAAGAGAGGGTTGTGGGATAATGATGGTGTTTGGTCATATAAAGGGGGTAAAAGTGTTGTGTGTGGAAAATTTTTAATTATGTCAATATTTAATAGCCCATACTTTGCTATATTCGGGATACCAACTGCAACGTGTTTATAGTCACTTTATTATAATATGAAATCAATTATTATATTATTATTATTTTTATAATATAAAGCTTGATTGAAATCAGGGGCACGGGCTGGGGGCGACTTCCCGAACTTTTCGCTCAGTAAATGTATGTAGCTTTCGTATAGAAAGTTTTGGGTACATATGTTTTCGACCCCCCGGTTCTAGAAATTTTAGGGTATATACGTTTTCGACTCTATCGGCAGAAATCTCAAGCTTCGTCAGTGATTGAAATCATCTTTTTTTTTTTCAAAACTTATATGTTAAGATCTTGTACAGTAAATCACACAATTCTTATTCCCCTCTATTGACAAATGACGCAATCAGTTATTTGGAATAGATTCAAACCTAGTGATTTTAACTACGAATTTTATATTGATATATTAAGTTGATACAAAATAATAATTTAGTCTTTTATACTTTGAAATGATAAAAACTAAAGTAAATACTAGCCCTACACCTTGCACCGACACCCCTTCCAGTTGTCCCCGCTCAACGTGTTTCAAGAACCTTTAAATTAGCCATGGTGTTTCGGTTGGACTCAGTTTCATATTTTATTGTTGTTTCTAGATTCTAGAAATCAAATCATCAAGAAAAAAAAAGTCAATCAAACAACAATCGTTATCCTTACAAACAAATACATCATTGATTGATAAAGATAAGGATATGTGTAATGGAGCTTGAAGATTAAGCCTTTGTTTAGGTGTTATGTCATACGTGACTTCTGTCAGTAAGGGGGCGTTAAAGGCTTGAAGTTAAAAAGTTGTGCAGTGGTATAATGGCTCATAACCATCCATCTAATCATCAACCAATTATTTATTTTAGAAAAAATTACAAGTTTTGTCCTTAATCTTAATACCATTTATCAGGCGGTGTCATTTTTAACGAATTTTGACAAGTTTTGCCCTTTACAAGGAATTTTGTTGCATGTTTTGTCCGGCACCGTCTCGATCTCGGGCTCGACTATTGGAACCATACGTACCCCCCATGTTGATGTTCATACTTGATGTAAAATAGAGTGGCCCTTGAAAGTATTGTTGGAGCATGTTTAATAGTTACGTGTACCTCATCGTATTCGGATCACAATCTTGGTAATTATAGGTTGATAGTAGTTGGGTGATGTTCGGGCGATACGAATTTGGATTGGTTGGCCGAGACGGAACACAAAAAGAGGGGGGGGGGGGGGATGGATACATAGTATGTTTTTATAAAAAATAAGAATGGGAGCTTGTAGAAATGTGTATAAAAATTGGGTTGAGTGGGGTTTAAATAGGTGAAAAAGGTAAATAACAAAATGAAAAATAAATTTCTTTTTTTATTACCATTGATCAACGGTCAAATTTTGAAAACCCCACCAAACTCCGGCATTTTCACCATAACGCCAAGAACAAAATTCGAAGATCACGCCCTATGGGGCGGTGTTTGCTGCGTGATCGGGCAAGATCACGCCACTTTCACTTTTCCACTACGGGTGATCTAACTACACGCGAAAAAAACCTGAAACCGAGTATTAGAAAACGAGTTCCTCTTTATTCTGTTTCATACCTAACTCTACCCGTCGGCTAATTATTGGTTCCATACCCTATGGCTATGGTTCCTCGATCCCTAACTAAAATATTTTATTGACGATAAAAACACTAACACCACGTATAATATGATGTAAAAATCAAATGAAGCTAGGAAGCAACTTGTTCATATCTCTCATCTCTTTCCAGAGATTGTGCGTCAGCTCAAGTTAGGTTCGAGCAGGGCTAGACGTAATACTAGGGCTTAGGACCCCAAAAATCAATGGCCCGTTTTTGAAAAAAAACAATAATTTATATGTATTATCTTGGTTCATGGATCCAGGAACTTCTTTCAGTGGGTTCGTTTTGGTAGAATCTCACTATTTTTTCCAAATCATATAGAATTCTTACTAATTTTTTTCAAACCGAGTGGGTTCATGTGAACCACAAAACAGGGCTGGATCCGCCACTATCTTAGTTGCCTAAGTGTATCAAAGATGTAAAGGTTTGTTTGGGCTAGACTTCAATCTATGTAAAGGTTTGTTTGGGCTAGACTTCAATCTAGAAAAATAAATTTAATTTAATAATGTTTATACACATAACATATAACTTAAGTTTTTTTTTTTTTAATTTTTTTATTTTTAACTCCGTCTACTATAAACCAAGGCCCGGGTAAATAATTTTTGGACCAAGGCCCGGGTAAAGAATACTATCCATTTAGTTGTTATGGTGATGTACAATTTATGTATTTCAATATTAACTTTTTATCCATTTTAATCATACTACCGCATCATAGTTGCTTTTTTACATAAGTGTATTCCATCTTTGAGTAAACTGCTAAAATCGTCCCTGAGGTTTGACTCAAAATGCTAGATCAGTCCAAAATCAACTTTTGTTGCTAAAACGGTCACTGAGCCCAAGTTCTGTTGCTAGATCAGTCCAATTAGTTAACTGAAGTTAGTTTTTAACTTTTATTTATTACACAAACAGTCCCTGTAGTTATAATTTACTAGTTTTAACTATGAGTTAATAGCCAAAATGGTCCCTGAGGTTTGCACCACCACCACCACCACCACCACACCGCCACCACCACCACCACCGCCACCACAGCACCGCCGCCACCACCACCACCACACCGCCACCACCACCGCCACCACAGCACCGCCGCCGCCACCACCACCACCACCACCACCACAGCACCGCCGCCACCACCACCACCACAGCACCGCCGCCACCACCACCACCGCCGCACCGCCACCACCACCACCATCGCCACAGTGGGTTGCAGGTTTGACCGGAAAACTCGAAACAGTGGGTTGCAGGTTTGACCGGAAAACTCGAAATATTCTCTATCTGTAAAAAAAAAATAGTAAGGCCGCCCGGGGTGGTGCGTTATTTTATCACGAAAACAAAAGATAACGCGTGATATCCACCCCCACAACAAAGTTCCACGCGTGATATAATCTGTTTCGAGTTTTCCGGTCAAACCTGCAACCCACTGTTTCGAGTTTTCCGGTCAAACCTGCAACCCAATGTGGCGATGGTGATGGTGACCAGACGATGGTGGTGGTGGTGGTGGTGGTGGTGGCGGTGCTGTGGCGATGGTGGTGGTGGTGGCGGTGGTGGCGGCGGTGCTGTGGTGGTGGTGGTGGTGGTGGTGGTGGCGGTGTGGTGGTGGTGGTGGCGGCGGCGGTGCGGTGGTGGCGGTGGTGGTGGTGGTGGTGCAAACCTCAGGGACCATTTTGGCTATTAACTCATAGTTAAAACTAGTAAATTATAACTACAGGGATTGTTTGTGTAATAAATAAAAGTTAAAAACTAACTTCAGTTAACTAATTGGACTGATCTAGCAACAGAACTTGGGCTCAGTGACTGTTTTAGCAACAAAAGTTGATTTTGGACTGATCTAGCATTTTGAGTCAAACCTCATGGACGATTTTAGCAGTTTACTCTCCATCTTTTCTTATCTTTAAAACTAGAAAATAAAACAAATATATTTCATAAGATAATTCTTAAACACAACAATGACGTAGACATTGTTGTATTAATATTTAACACGTGTGTTCAAACGTACCCTCCTATATACTAAACATACTCGACATGAGAAGGAAATTATTTTTTAATGGTACACTCCACTGCCAAATTCTTATCGAGTCTTTTTAGAGGTGCACAAACCGGTTAATTTTAATAACCGGTTCGGTTAACCAGTTATACCGGTTACTAACCTACGGTTAAATAACCTATTGAACCGGTTATTTCTAAATCGGTTATTAACCGGTTACGGTTTCGGTTAATAACCGGTTACAGTTAATTAACCGGTTATTTTGTGTACCTCTAAGTCTTTTCAAAGCGGATACGGTCCGTAACCTGTTTTGTCTTCATTCCCTCATACGATTTATTGTGATGTACAATTTCTAATTTTCGATATTTTCTTTCGTTGGATACTATTGGTTTGAGTATTTGATTCCCATGATGGGTTTATTTGGGTGTTGGCCGATTTGAGAAGGCCATATTTTCTTATGTTTTTGGAAGTCCGTTTATTTTTTTACAAGTGCTTCGTCGTTGCTGGTTTTGGTGGATCTCGAGTTTTTTTTGGGCCTCAATGATGTAGAGGCCGAATCAAATTTAGCCTTTTTATTTCGGCCGTGGATATTTTTGTAGGTGTTCTACACTTCTTCTACTAGCCCAAATGGGAATAGCTCATTTAATTTTTGTTTATCTACTTGTGGGCTTGCCTTAGACCTTATGGCCGGTTGTCATGGTTGTAAAAGTTGATAGGAGCAGGTAGAGTACCGACTAGCATTAATCAGGATTAATCAGGTTGGTTTTTTTATATGTAATTTTATGTTTATTTATCGATATACATAAATATTTATAGGTAAATATTTTATGTAGAAAGGTTTTAACCCCTACATGGCTCATTTATTTTAAGTATATAAGGTTAATCACCAGAATATACATGGTTTTGTTAGAAATTAGCCGAAAATTACAGGTTTTCGCCGAAATCGTCGATTTTTGGCCAGCCGACTAGCGCCGATTAGGTTCGACTAGGGTCAACCAGGACCGATTAGAGCCGACTACCGATTAATGGACCGATTAACGAAAACTTACTCAATGCTTGACCGACTAGTGATTAATCGCCGACTAGTCCCGATTTTTACAACACTGCCGATTATTGTAAATTTGTAATAGTACGTTTTAGGTTGTCGTGATGTACTTGATTCTCTTATTCTTTAATATTTGAGTAAAATTCAAGTTTTGTCCTTTATGTTTACAGCAAATTGCAGACGTTTTCCTTTTTTCTAAAAGTTTATAGTTGGTGTCCTTAACATTCCAAAATCTTGCACGTTATGTTCTTTAGGCTAAACCCAGTTAGAATTTTTGGTTAAATCTGGTCATGTGCCTTGTACATGAGGGCATTGTTGTCCTTTCATCTCTTTAGGGACTATTGTGTAAAAAAACTTATGTTTAAGGACTAGTTTGTAATAAATTTAAAAATAAAGAAATATATTATCTCTCTATATCTCTCACAACTGAAAGTCCTTCTCTCTCTCTCTCTCTCTCTCTAACATAGCCTGTCACCACTCTCCACCACCGTTAACACATCACCGCCACCATAAGCATCCATCTACAACAACCACCATCGTTCATAAACAAAACCCCCCAAATCACCAACCACCACTGCACCGACACACCACCGCCATAGTGGGTGATCTTTTCTGATCATTAATGGTGTGACTGCAGATTATCAAACTTGAAGGGTTTTTAATAATTCATATAAGTTAACTAACTAATGGTTGAGGTATTTTCAGACAGACCCATCATCAACCAAACCCTCTCTGTTCTGTTAATCAAATTTGAATATTTTCAATCATCAACTTAGGGTATGGCTGTGCAGAGCAAACAACCAGGTGTGTAGTTAGCCTCAATCGATGAGGAAAAGCCCGTAGACCAGCCGTAGAAGGACCAAATCATCGTTCCGGTTACTGCACCCCAAAGACCTCCACAACCGATTCTACCTCTTCGAACTCTACTTGACGGTAATCTTTTGAGCTGTGAAATGGATCTGGGTGGCTGAAGTTTAGTATAAGTTAAAAGATGGTTTATGGTTCACAAAAGATTTTAACAGTGGCTTCTCTTTTCTGCATCCTACCAATAGTGGGTAATTTTTTTACATGGGAGAAGGGATTATGAAGGTGTACAATTGGATTGGGAGATTGAAAAGATGAGAATGGAGATGCAGATTTTTTTGATTCTTGAAGGAGAGAGAGAGAGAGAGAGAGAGAGAGAGAGAGAGAGAAAGAGTGTTAGGGAGAGAGAAAGTTGTTAGGGGAGGATTTTCTAACAATTAGTGATCCTTACTTGTTATCCTAATTAATGATCCTTACTTCTGTGACAGATAGTGATCCTCAGAAGAGCTTCAGGATCAGGATCATGGATCACCTTAAGGATCCTCATACTAACGATTGTTTGTTTGTGTTTCGTATTATTTTGCAGGAGTAACAAGCTTGACTTGGTCTTGGCAACGTTACTATGGAATATTCCACGGGTATTTCGCACACGTTTGACTGGAAATGGACGTTGTGGAGAACGTGGGAGCATGGCACAAAAGTCGGATAGTTTGTTAGCGTAGTTAACTTCTATTTTTAAAGGGGTGACGAGCTAGTAATTAGAACACTTAGCCATTTTCAGCTACACACACTCTCGTACAATTGCACTCTTGAAGCTTTCGGCAAACACTTAACAGTTTTCGCTCACTTTTACACATTTCACCATAGTGATCCTTGTACCTAGCTCGTTGCTATCCGAAGTTGTAAACATTTATTGATTTATTTGAGCTTGGTGATCGGTAGTTTCCATCACCCGGGGTTTTTTGTGCCGGAGATCAACTCTTGATCAAGGGCTTTTTCCCCGTATAAACCTTGTGTCACTTGTTATTTATTTTTCATAGTGATCCATATTGCTACAAAGTAATTCAAGCATCATACCCCGTAACAGAGAGTTTGGTTGCATTATCCTCATCAGATTTTTTGACCAAAACAGTTTGGCGCCCACCGTGGGGCAATTGGTGCTTCATTCCTAAGAAGTTTTTCTGTTGGTGATCATTCCGGTTCATTGCATACAAATACATGGCTTCATCATTGAAGAATACCTCTACTGCAATGTTTGCGGTCAATTCATCTCAGGGCATTCCACCTTTGCCTCCACCACCTGCTGGATCTCAGAAAAATGTTGAGAAGAAACCAACTCCCATTTTCTCCAAACCTCCAACTTCTTACACTCCCACTACTAGTGACATGTTTACTTTGATTTTGCAGATGAAGGATCATATACAGCAACAGGATAAGACCAATGAAAGGATTCTCAAGGAAATCGGAGATCTCAAGAAACAAAAGAAAACGACAGAGGATCATTCCCCACTGGTGCCCAGATCTTTGAATTTTGATACTCCGGTGATTACTTCTCAGCCATCAGTGGTTCCAGATGTTCAATATGTGGGTGGACCAAAAGGAGTGCACTACGGAGCAACAACAGTGACCCAGGCATCAGGTTCATATTTCCAGCCAGCAGGATCCTATCCTCAGCAGATTCAAGGATCCTCCTTTGTTCCAGGATCATCCCAGGTTCAAGGATCCTCCTTTGTTCCAGGATCATCCCAGGTTCAAGGATCCTCCTTTGTTCCAGGATCATCCCAGTTTCAAGGATCCTCCTTTGTTCCAGGATCATCCCAGGTTTAAGGATCCTCCTTTGTTCCAGGATCATCCCAGGTTCAAGGATCCTCCTTTGTTCCAGGATCGTCCCAGTTTCAGGGATCCTTCCAGATGCTAGGATCTTTGAGGAGTTTGCAAACAGGAAGTTCAGATGTCCATCAGGGAGATTTTATTCCGATGCAGACCATTGCTTCTACTGGTCCTTCGATCATTCCAGAGCCCCAACAATATGGATTAACATCCATTCTTCCTAATTTGAATCCAATGGGAGGTAACACTTTTAATAATTCTTATACTACTAACCATGGCCTTATGCAGGATCCAGGTATCAACCACGCCATGGCCAGAGAGTTGCAAAAGTTGAAGGATATGATATCAAGTGTTCCAGGAGTGGTCAAACCTATCCCAGAGATTGCAGATGGGAGCCACAAGATATCTCGTTTTGCACCACCAATCTGTGATGCTGAGATACCCAAGAGGTTCCATGTGCCAACCATGAAGCTGTATGATGGTTCGACGGATCCTGAAGAACACATAGCACAATACAGGGAGAGGATGGAGATCAATCCAATCCCAGAAAGGTTAAAGGAAGCATGCCTGTGCAAGGGATTCGGATCCATTCTTACTGGATCAGCTCTCAAATGGCTGCTAAGTCTTCCCCCCTACTCTATTACCTCATTTGCTAATCTAGTTAACCTATTTAATAATCAGTTTTCTTGTAGTAGAAAATTTGAACGATTAACTAGTGATCTATATAGGATAACCCAGGGTCATAATGAATCATTAAGGGATTACATTACCAAATTCAGTAAAGAATCCTTAGACATTCCCAACTTGGATATAGCCACGGCTGTTGAGGCCTTCAAAATGGGATTACTTAGGGATTCATTGTTCTATGATGATCTTGTTATGACACCATGCAGGAACCTAGATGAGGTAAGAACCCGGGCACTCAGGTTCATCCGGCTAGAGGACGATAAGAGGATCCAGGAAAGATTAGCAGGATCCTCAAAACAAGAGAAGCAAGGATCCTCGTTCAAGAACAACAAGTTCAGATCCTATAACAGATCTGATAACCAGAACGTGCATGCTGTTGATCAGGAAGAGGATGATGAGGATTATCCTCCAATCTCTGAATATTGTTTTTTCTGTTGATAACAATGAACTAATCCTAGCGATGCAGAATCTAGGTGATAAAGCCAGATGGCCCAGAAAAAATGACAGACCAGCTGCAACCAAAGATAAATCAAAGTGGTGTGCATACCATGAAGATTTTGGGCATCTCACAGAAGAATGCATTGCACTAAGAAAAGAAATTGGATACTTGTTGAGCAAGGGGCATCTAAAAGAATTGTTGGGTAGAAAAAAGTCAAGGACTCAGGATCCTGAAAGGATCCCTGAGAAAGCTCCGGCCCCTCCAGCAGATGCACAAGTAATAAACTTTATTTCTGGAGGATCAGACATTTGTGGCACATCCTTCTCAGCAGCTAAAAGGCATGCAAAGGAAACTAAAATGGATAATGGAGAAAGACCTGTTCGAACATCAAGTGTCTCCGAAGGAAAAGTCACAACCTTTGATGAGGATGATCGTGTTGATATCCAGGATCCTCATCACGATGGCTTAGTTATTACCCTTTTCATTTCTAACCATTTTGTCCGCAGGATCCTTATAGACGGAGGGAGCTCAGTAAACATTATCCAGCTTGATGTCCTAAAGAAGATGGGTATCCCTGAATCAGATATCATACCAAGATCCTCCGTGCTCGTGGGATTTAGTGGCGAAACTAAGAATACCCTGGGGGACATTAAGCTCCCAATATACATCGAAGGCCTACACTCTTATCAAAAATTTTGTGTTATTGACTGTTTATCTTGTTGTAATGTTATCCTTGGCAGGCCCTGGATACACGATATGAAGGCAGTCCCATCTACTTACCATCAATGTGTGAAGCTCCCTAGTCCTTGGGGAATAGTCAAGATAGATAGTGATCAGCAGAAGGCTAAGAATTGCTATACTTCATCGATGAAACCAACCTCGAAGTCAAGGGAGCAATAGCAATCAAAGTATCCTCCAAGGGATGTCTTGGAGGCAAGAGAACAGGATGTGGTAGAAATCCTCATGATCCTGAATCCAAAATCTATATCGGATCAGGGATCCTTGGCAAAATGAAAGAAGACCTCGTATCCTTCCTCAAAAGGAGAAAGACTACCTTTGCATGGAAACACGAAGACATGACAGGTATATCTAAAGATGTAATCACTCACAAACTTGGAATTGATAGGTCCTTCAAACCAATCCATCAAAGGAGAAGAAAGTTTGCACCGGAAAGAAATGCCATTATCCAGGAAGAGGTAGAGAAATTGCTCCGGGCAGGTATGATTAGAGAGGTCAAGTATCCAAGATGGTTGGCCAATGTGGTTGTTGTTCAAAAGAAAAATGGAAAGTGGAGGGTATGTGTCGATTTCACAGATTTAAATAAGGCATGTCCCAAGGATCCTTTCCCATTACCCCACATTGACTCCATGGTGGATGCAACTGCGGGTCATGAACTGTTAACTTTTATGGATGCTTCATCTGGATTTCAACAAATCCAAATGGAACCATCCGATCAAGAGGATACAGCCTTCATGACTCCAACTGGTACATACTGCTATATTGCTATGCCGTTCGGACTAAGAAATGCAGGTGCAACTTATCAAAGGCTAGTGAATATGATGTTCAAGGATCAGATTGACGATATGGTGGTAAAATCAATAAAGGCTGAGGATCACCTAAGAGACTTGGAGGAAGCATTCAATATCCTTGATAAATATAATATGAAGCTTAATCCTTCAAAATGTCACTTTGGTGTTAAAGCAGGTAAATTCTTAGGATATATGGTGACAAAGAGAGGCATTGAAGCCAGTCCAGAACAAATCAAAGCAATAGTGAATATCAAATCTCCGGCCAATGCTAAGGATGTCCAAAGGCTAACAGGTAGGATAACAGCTTTGAACAGATTTATATCCAAATCCTCAGAGAAGTGCGAAGAATTCTATGATATCCTAAGGAAGAACAAGAAATTTGAGTGGACTGAGAAGCATGAAAATGCCTTAAGAGCTCTCAAAGATTACCTATCCTCAGCCCCAGCCTTGATGAAACCAGAAAAAGGCGATGTGCTATCCTTGTATCTTGTAGTATCCTCAAAAGCAGTAAGTGCGGTCCTTGTTAAGGATCATGAAGGTACACAACATCCTGTCTATTATGTAAGTAAAAGTTTACTTGATGCCGAATCCAAGTATTCACACCTTGAAAAGCTTATTCTTGCATTAATTATGGCATCTACTAAGTTGAGACATTATTTTGAAACTCATGTTATTGTTGTTAAAACTAAATTTTCAATTAATAATGTCCTCAGGAAACCAGAGATGTCAGGAAGGATGGCTAAGTGGGCAGTGAAGCTTAGTGCCTATGATATAAGATATGAGCCTAGGACAGCCATCAAATCCCAAGCATTAGCTGACTTTGTGGCTGATTTCAGTAGTGATTTACAAAAAGAAGCTGAGTTAGAAGTCCAGCAGCTAGAGGAGACCAAGGATCCTTGGATACTCTATACTGATGGATCCTCAAATGTCAAAGGCACAGGGCTTGGAATACTACTAAAATCGCCACAAGGGGACATAATACCCCATTCTATAGCTTGTGAGTTCCAAACCACTAACAATGAGGCTGAATATGAAGCCTTAATTGCTGGTTTGCAAATTGCTAAGCATATGGGGATCAGGTATCTTGAGGTACATGTAGATTCATTGTTAATTACAAACCACTTTAATGGATCCTATGCTGTTAAAGGTGAAAAGCTAACCAAATATTTAGAGATAGTCAAAGAATTGGCACTCTCCTTTATTTCCTTTAGTTTGACACAGGTACCAAGGGAAGAAAATACAGAAGCTGATGCATTGGCTAACTTAGGATCATCTTTGAAGATCCCGGAGGATATCAAGATCCCTATTATCCATATCCTGACCCCGGCTATCGAGGATCATGTGGCTATGGAGATAGGAAAAAATTCTGCAATTATCCCTAGTGAGGATACTCAATCCCATTCAGGATCAGGATCATGGATCTCACCAATCATGAGATACTTACAACATGGAGAGATTCCTACAGGAGAAAACCCTAGGGCTTTCAAAATTAAGGTATCTCAATTTACAATTTTAAATAATATGTTGTATAGACGATCTCTTGCTGGACCATACTTAAGATGCATTGAGGATCCTGAAATCCAAGAAGTTTTAAAAGACTTCCATGAAGGAAATTGTGGAAACCACACTGGGGGCAGGGCATTATTCTCAAGGATCCTGAGGACAGGATACTACTGGCCAACTATGAAAAGAGATGCTGTGGAATATGCTAGAAAGTGTGATCCTTGTCAGAGACACAGCAATATCCTTCATCAGCCGGCGGAATTTTTACACCCTATATCCTCCTCTTGGCCATTTATGAGATGGGGTATGGATATAGTTGGTAAGCTCCCTAAGGCACCTGGTGGAAAAGTATTCATGCTTGCTATGACTGATTACTTCTCCAAGTGGATAGAGGCTGAAGCTTTTGCCCAAGTCAGAGAAAAGGAAGTTATATCCTTCATTAAAAGAAATATTATAACTAGATTCGGTATTCCTTCTGAAATTATATGTGATAATGGTTCCCAATTTATTGGGGGCAGAACTACTAACTTTTGTGACAGCTGGGGGATTAAGATGATAACATCAACACCAGTCCACCCACAAGCTAATGGCCAAGCAGAATCATCCAACAAGATCATCATCAACAATTTGAAGAAGAAGCTAGGATCCAAGAAAGGGAAATGGGTAGAAGAACTACCTTATGTGCTTTGGGCTGATAGGACAACCCCTAAGAATGCTACTAGTCAAACGCCATTCTCTTTGGTATTTGGGGCAGAATCAGTGATCCCCACAGAAATGGTGGTTCCAACTGCTAGAACAAGTACCCGTGATCCTGAGGAAAATGATGAGAACTTGGCTCAAGACCTGGATACTATTGAAGAAATCAGGGATCTGGCTAGGATAAGGATGGCCAGTTATTAACAAAGAATGGCTGGTGCTTACAACAAAAATGTCAGGATCAGGAAGTTTCAAGTTGGAGATATGGTATTAAGGAAAGCATTTCAGAATACCACCAATCCTGCTGATGGAAAATTGGCTCCAAAATGGGAAGGCCCTTATTTGATTGAAGCTGAAGCAGGAAAGGGGGCATATAGATTGCTAACCATGGAAGGTGATTTGCTACCAAGAGCTTGGAATGCTGTCCACTTGAAGAAATATTTCATGTGAGCAGGATCCTCATGGCACAGATGATCCTTACGTTAGGGGTATCCTTGAAGGATCCTTAAAGTATCGGTGATCCTTACTTTGGTATCCTTAGCAAAGTATTGGTTATCTGCAGAAGCAATCCGTTCCTTGGGTTTAACCCTAGTTATTTGGGCTTGACCCCAGTTCCGCCTGTAGCGCATGATGATCCTGGTATAGTTCAAGGCAGTGGGACCAGTACTCGCTTTAGGGGCTGATAATTCCATTGTACTGGCTATACCTAGGATCCTACGTATAATGGTAGACGTACCATACATCCGTTCCTAAGGTTTCTAACGTTTTCACGTTAGCTAAGGTTTTGACATTTTCATGTCACTAAGTTTGGATAGTCGCCAGTTAGGGCCATACTCCAGTTTACATACGATCCTTGGGCTTGTCCCCAGTTATCCTTGGGCTTGTCCCCAGTTGCTAATTCTTATCTTATATTGGCTTAGTCCCAAGTTATGCTCTATTTCAGGTCCTTGAAGATAAGCAACTAGGGATCCTTGATCCTTACTTCTCTCTAAGGTTTATCTTATAGTTATCCTGATTATGGTTAGGATCCTAACTTGGATCCTCAGGTATGATCCTTAACTATTTTTAATTCTATTCATTGTTTATTTGAATAACCCTTAAAATTTGACAACTAAACTTGTGATCCTTAAAATATATTACTTTGTGGGATTCTTTAACTATAGGATATTTGATCATGGATCATGTCCTAAATATTTTCAATCTGACTTATTCAAATTTGCTTATTCAATAAGTGTACATCAAAACAATTGAGAATTAAAGAGACAAAAAGGATAACAATACAAGATAAGCGACAAAAGATTAAGGTTTTATTTATTAACAAAAGATTAACCCTTAAAAGGTTGTCAAAATTACCTACCCCGAGCATCTACCAGCAATACGTGGCCCGTCCGCTGGGGTAGGTAAAGGGTGTCCATGATAATAGGTTCAAAGTAATGCAGGAATATAAAGGCGGCAGGATCACAATGGCTTCATCCCCCAAACAGAGGATCCCTCCACCATTTGCAATCCTACCTATTGTCCAAAGGATCATACATGATCCTTAATCCTAAAAACTATTGTTCAGTACAAACCATCAAATTTTTCAACAAAACAACCATCAAACTAAAAAAAAAAAATTGGGCTCCGGCTATGTCTAGAAATTTCCATCATCGCCCAATCATGCAGCCTAAACCTTCTCTGCATCACCACCTCCGGCTCCACTTGCTTCACCACCTTCACCCTTGCTTCCAGCCTCGATCGCCAAAACCTCCTCAGCCTCTTCATCATCTTCAAGATCAGCCAACCTTGCTTTCCAGCCCTCAACATCCCAGCTGCTTCTGTCGAAGTTAGGATCTTGAGCTTCCTGGGCCATCTTTAGTTTTGTCTGATACATTGTGATGGCGGCAGAGACTTTGGCGTCTTCAGTGATCTCATGGTTCTCGTAGTCAGCATTAACCAGCACCTTGGTCGTCTCCTGTTTGGCATCCTGGAGTTCCTTCTGAAGATCAGCAATTTTGAGGTCCTTTAGCAATGCAACCTGCTGGAGGTCGGCAATCTTCCTATCCTGATCCTCAACGTGGCCAACATAGTCCTCAATCTCAGCGAATTTCTGCAAAGGGGATAAAAGATAAGGTCAGGACCAAGTGATCCTCAAATCAGCAGGATATGTCAGCAGGATATACGAGCAGAGACAGTGATCCTTACATCGTTGAAGTACTCGAGGAATTGGTGGCGGATCAGAGGCAGACCCTGCAGATCCTCAGCCTCGGAGGCCTTTCTCTTCTTGACTCCCTTTCCTTTGAAAGGTGCCTTAGGGACTGAAGCTGTCGGGCTGGTAGGAGCCTTTCTTTTGGAGGATCTGACGGTGGTGAGATCGGTGACATTGAACTTTGAAGCAGACTTGGTGGATTTTCCAGCACCTACACAACCAAAACAAGATAAGTATCTTTACTTCACTTATATTTCACTATTTATTTAGATTTTTAAACAAAGATACTTACTTGACATCGTGACAGAGCCTGAGGATACTGTTAGGGGAGGATTTTCTAACAATTAGTGATCCTTATTCGTTATCCTAATTAATGATCCTTACTTCTGTGACAGATAGTGATCCTCAGAAGAGCTTCAGGATCAGGATCATGGATCACTTTAAGGATCCTCGTACTGACGATTGTTTATTTGTGTTTTGTATTACTTCGCAGGAGTAACAAGCTTGACTTGGTCTTGGCAACGGTACTAAGGAATATTCCACGGGCATTTCGCACACGATTGACCAAAAATGGGCGTTGTGGAGAACGTGGGAGCTTGGCACAAAAGTCGGATAGTTAGTTATTGTAGTTAACTTCTATTTTTAAAGGGGTGACGAGCTAGAATTAGAACACTTAGCCATTTTCAGTTACACACACTCTCATATACTCGCACACTTGAAGCTTTCGACGAACATTCATTAGTTTTCACTCACTTTTACACATTTCACGATAGTGATCCTTGTACCTAGCTCGTTACTATCCGGAGTTGTAAACATTTATTCATTTATTTGAGCTTGGTGATCGGTAGTTTCCATCACCCGGGGTTTTTTGTGCCGGAGATCAACTCTTGATCAAGGGCTTTTTCCCCGTATAAATTCTTGTGTCACTTGTACAATTTACATTGAAGTGATCCTTGTCATTGTTCTACATTATTAGCATCATACCCCGTAACAGAGAGTTTGGTTGCAATATCCTCATTAGATTTTTTGACCAAAATAGTTTGGCGCCCACCGTGGGGCAATTGGTGCTTCATCCTTAGAAAAATTCGCATTTCTGTTCTTATTTCAGTTCACTACAACCAAGCAAATGGCTTCCTCAGCGAAGAATGCTTCAAATTTGATGCCCTCATCCACTTCTTCACAAGGCGTTCCCCCTTTGCCTCCACCACCTTCTGGATCCCAGAAGAATGCTGAGAATGCTGCGAAGAAACCAACTCCCATTTTCTCAAAACCTCCAACTTCTTCTGCTTCTTACACTCCCACTACTAGTGACATGTTTACTTTGATTTTGCAGATGAAGGATCAGATACGGCAACAAGATAAGACCAATGAAAGGATTCTCAAAGAAATTGGAGATCTCAAGAAGCAAAAGAAAACGGCAGAGGATCATTCCCCAGTGGTGCCAAAATCTTTGAATTTTGATACTCCAGTGATTACTTCCCAGCCATCAGTGGTTCCAGATGTTCAATATGTGGGTGGACCAAAAGGGGTGCACTACGGAACAACAACAGTGACCCAGGCATCAGGTTCATATTTCCAGCCAGCGGGATCCTATCCTCAGCATATGGGATCCCTCATGAATTCAGGAGGATATTCAGGAGTGCAGCAGATTCAAGGATCTTCCTTTGTTCCAGGATCATCCCAGGTTCAAGGATCCTCCTTTGTTCCAGGATCATCCCAGGTTCAAGGATCTTCCTTTGTTCCAGGATCATCCCAGGTTCAAGGATCCTCCTTTGTTCCAGGATCATCCCAGGTTCAAGGATCCTCCTTTGTTCCAGGATCATCCCAGGTTCAAGGATCCTCCGTTGTTCCAGGATTATCCCAGGTTCAAGGATCCTCCTTTATTCCAGGATCATCCCAGGTTCAAGGATCCTCCTTTGTTCCAGGATCGTCCCAGTTTCAGGGATCCTTCCAGATGCCAGGATCCTTGAGGAGTTTGCAAACAGGAAGTTCAGATGTCCATCAGGGAGATTTTATTCCAATGCAGACCAATGCTTCTACTGGTCCCTCGATCATTCCAGAGCCCCAACAATATGGATTAACATCCATTCTTCCTAATTTGAATCCGATGGGAGGTAACACTTTTAATAATTCTTATACTGCTAACCATGGTCTTATGCAGGATCCAGGTATCAATCATGCCATGGCCAGAGAATTGCAAAAGCTAAAGGATATGATATCAAGTGTTCTAGGAGTGGTCAAACCTATCCCAGAGATTGCAGATGGGAGCCACAAGATATCTCGTTTTGCACCACCAATCTGTGATGCTGAGATACCCAAGAGGTTCCATGTGCCAACAATGAAGCTGTATGATGGTTCGACGGATCCTGAAGAACACATAGCACAATACAGGGAGAGGATGGAGATCAATCCAATCCCAGAAAGGTTAAAGGAAGCATGCCTGTGCAAGGGATTCGAATCCACTCTTACTAGATCAGCTCTCAAATGGCTGCTAAGTCTTCCCCCCTACTCTATTACCTCATTTGCTAATCTAGTTAACTTGTTTAATAATCAGTTTTCTTGTAGTAGAAAATTTGAATGATTAACTAGTGATCTATATAGGATAACCCAGGGTCATAATGAATCATTAAGGGATTACATTACCAAATTCAGTAAAGAATCCTTAGACATTCCCAACTTAGATATAGCCACGACTGTTGAGGCCTTTAAAATGGGATTGCTTAGGGATTCGTCGTTCTATGATGATCTTGTTATGACACCATGCAGGAACTTAGATGAGGTAAGAACACGAGCACTTAGGTTCATTCAGCTAGAGGACGACAAGAGGATCCAGGAGAGGTTAGCAGGATCCTCAAAGCAGGATAAGCAAGGATCCTCATTCAGGAACAACAAGTTCAGATCCTACAACAGATCTGATAACCAGAACGTGCATTCTGTTGATCAAGAAGAGGATGATGAGGATTATCCTCCAATTTCTGAATATTGTTTTTGTGTTGATAACAATGAACTAATCCTTGCGATGCAGAACCTAGGTGATAAAGCTAGATGGCCCAGAAAAAATGATAGGCCAGCTGCAACTAAGGATAAATCAAAGTGGTGTGCATACCATGAAGATTTTGGGCATCTCACAGAAGAATGCATTGCACTAAGAAAGGAAATTGGATACTTGTTGAGCAAGGGGCATCTAAAAGAATTGTTGGGAAGAAAAAAGTCAAGGACTCAGGATCCTGAAAGGATCCCTGAGAAGGCTCCAGCAGATGCACAAGTAATAAACTTTATTTCTGGAGGATCAGACATTTGTGGCACATCCTTCTCAGCAGCTAAAAGGCATGCAAAGGAAACTAAAATGGATAAGGGAGAAAGACCCGTTCGAACATCAAGTGTCTCCGAAGGAAAAGTCATAACCTTTGATGAGGATGATCGTGTTGATATTCAGGATCCTCATCACGATGGTTTAGTTATTACTCTTTTCATTTCTAACCATTTTGTCCGCAGGATCCTTATAGACGGAGGAAGTTCAGTGAACATTATCCAGCTTGATGTTCTAAAGAAGATGGGTATCCCTGAATCAGATATCATACCAAGATCCTCCGTGCTCGTGGGATTTAGTGGCGAAACTAAGAATACCCTGGGGGACATTAAACTCCCAATATACATTGAAGGCCTACACTCTTATCAAAAATTTTGTGTTATTGACTGTTTATCTTGTTGTAATGTTATCCTTGGCAGGCCTTGGATACACGATATGAAAGCAGTCCCATCTACCTACCATCAATGTGTAAAGCTCCCTAGTCCTTGGGGAATAGTGAAGATTGATAGTGATCAGCAGGAGGCTAAGAATTGCTACACTTCATCGATGAAACCAGCCTCGAAGTCAAGGGAGCAATAGCAATCAAGGTATCCTCCAAGGGATGTCTTGGAGGCAAGAGAGCAGGATGTGGTAGAAATCCTCATGGATCCTGATGATCCTGAATCCAAAATCTATATCGGATCAGGGATCCTTGGCGAAATGAAAGAAGACCTCGTATCCTTCCTCGAAAGGAGAAAGACTACCTTTGCATGGAAACACGAAGACATGACTGGTATATCCAAAGATGTAATCACTCACAAACTCGGCATTGACAGGTCCTTCAAACCAATCCATCAAAGGAGAAGAAAGTTTGCACCGGAAAGGAGTGCCATTATCCAGGAAGAGGTAGAGAAATTGCTCCGGGCAGGTATGATTAGAGAGGTCAAGTATCCAAGATGGTTGGCCAATGTGGTTGTTGTTCAAAAGAAAAACGGAAAGTGGAGGGTATGTGTCGATTTTACCGATTTAAATAAGGCATGTCCCAAGGATCCTTTCCCATTACCCCACATTGACTCCATGGTGGATGCAACTGCGGTTCATGAACTGTTAACTTTTATGGATGCTTCATCTGGATTCCAACAAATCCAAATGGAACCATCCGACCAAGAGGATACAGCCTTCATGACTCCAACTGGTATATACTGCAATATTGCTATGCCGTTCGGACTAAGAAATGTAGGTGCAACATATCAAAGGCTGGTGAATATGATGTTCAAGGATCAGATTGGACAAACTATGGAGGTTTACATAGATGATATGGTGGTAAAATCCATAAAAGCTGAGGATCACCTAAGGGACTTGGAGGAAGCATTCGATATCCTTGACAAATATAACATGAAACTTAATCCTTCAAAATGTCACTTTGGTGTTAAAGCAGGTAAATTCTTAGGATATATGGTGACAAAGAGAGGCATTGAAGCTAGCCCGGAACAAATCAAAGCAATAGTGAACATCAAATCTCCGGCCAATGCTAAGGATGTTCAAAGGCTAACAGGCAGGATAGCAGCTTTGAACAGATTTATATCCAAATCCTCAGAGAAGTGCAAAGAATTCTATGATATCCTAAGGAAGAACAAGAAATTTGAGTGGACTGAGAAGCATGAAAAATGCTTTAAGAGCCCTCAAAGATTACCTATCCTCAGCCCCGGCCTTGATGAAACCAGAAAAAGGCGATGTGCTATCCTTGTATCTTGCAGTATCCTCAAAAGCAGTAAGTGCGGTCCTTGTTAAGGATCATGAAGGTACACAACATCCTGTCTATTATGTAAGTAAAAGTTTACTTGATGCCGAATCCAGGTATTCACACCTTGAAAAGCTTATTCTTGCATTAATTATGGCATCTACTAAGTTAAGACATTATTTTGAAACTCATATTATTGTTGTTAAAACTAATTTTCTAATTAAGAGTGTCCTCAGGAAACCAGAGATGTCAGGAAGGATGGCTAAGTGGGCAGTGAAGCTAAGTGCATATGATATAAGATATGAGCCTAGGACAGCCATCAAATCCCAAGCATTAGCTGACTTTGTGGCTGATTTCAGTAGTGATTTACAAAAAGAAGCTGAGTTAGAAGTCCAGCAGCTAGAAGAGACCAAGGATCCTTGGATACTCTATACTGATGGATCCTCAAATGTCAAAGGCACAGGGCTTGGAATTCTACTAAAATCTCCACAGGGGGACATAATACCCCACTCTATAGCTTGTGAGTTCCAAACCACTAACAATGAGGCTGAATATGAAGCCTTAATTGCTGGTTTGCAAATTGCAAAGCATATGGGGATCAGGTATCTTGAGGTACATGTAGATTCATTGTTAATTACAAACCACTTTAATGGATCCTATGCTGTTAAAGGTGAAAAGCTAACCAAATATTTAGAGATAGTCAAAAGTTTGGCACTCTCTTTTGTTTCCTTTAGTTTGACGCAGGCACCAAGGGAAAAAAATACAGAGGCTGATGCATTGGCTAACTTAGGATCATCCTTGAAGATCCCGGAGGATATCAAGATCCCTATTATCCATATCCTGACCCCGGCTATCGAGGATCATGTGGCTATGGAGATAGGAAATGATTCTGCAATTATCCCTAGTGAGGATACTCGATCCCATTCAGGATCAGGATCATGGATCTCACCAATTATGAGATACTTACAACATGGAGAGATTCCTACAGGAGAAAACCCTAGGGCTTTCAAATCTAAGGTATCTCAATTCATAATTTTAAATAGTATGTTGTATAGACGATCTCTTGCAGGACCATACCTGAGATGGATTGAGGATCCTGAAATCCAAGAAGTTTTAAAAGACTTCCATGAAGGAGATTGTGGAAACCACACTGGGGGCAGGGCATTATTCTCAAGGATCCTGAGGACAGGATACTACTGGCCAACCATGAAGAGAGATGCTGTGGAGTATGCTAAGAGATGTGATCCTTGTCAGAGGCACAGCAATATCCTTCATCAACCAGCTGAATTATTGCATCCTATATCCTCCTCTTGGCCATTTATGAGATGGGGTATGGATATAGTTGGTAAGCTCCCTAAGGCACCTGGTGGAAAAGTATTCATGCTTGCTATGACTGATTACTTCTCCAAGTGGATAGAGGCTGAAGCTTTTGCCCAAGTCAGAGAAAAGGAAGTTATATCCTTCATTAAAAGAAATATTATAACTAGATTTGGAATTCCTTCTGAGATTATATGTGATAATGGTTCCCAATTTATTGGGGGCAGAACCACTAACTTTTGTGACAGCTGGGGGATTAAGATGATAACATCAACACCAGTCCACCCACAAGGTAATGGTCAAGCAGAATCATCCAACAAGATCATCATCAACAATTTGAAGAAGAAGCTTGGATCCAAGAAAGGGAAATGGGCAGAAGAACTACCCTATGTGCTTTGGGCTGATAGGACAACCCCTAAGAATGCTACTGGTCAAACGCTATTCTCTTTGGTATTTGGGGCAGAATCAGTGATTCCAACAGAAATGGTGGTTCCAACTGCTAGAACAAGTACCCGTGATCCTGAGGAGAATGATGAGAACTTGGCTCAAGACCTGGATACTATTGAAGAAATCAGGGATATGGCTAGGATAAGGATGGCCAGTTATCAACAAAGAATGGCTGGTGCTTACAACAAAAATGTCAGGATCAGGAGGTTTCAAGTTGGAGATATGGTATTAAGGAAAACATTTCAGAATACCACCAATCCTGCTGATGGAAAATTGGCTCCAAAATGGGAAGGCCCTTATTTGATTGAAGCTGAAGCAGGAAAGGGGGCATATAGATTGCTAACCATGGAAGGTGATTTGCTACCAAGAGCTTGGAATGCTGTCCACTTGAAGAAATATTTCATGTGAGCAAGATCCTTATGGCACAGATGATCCTCACGATAGGGGTATCCTTAAAGGATCCTTAAAGTATCAGTGATCCTTACTTAGGTAATATCCTAAACTTGAACTATTTCATTTCTTTATTTTCTCATATAAGGATAAGGATCATGTGTCCTTCATCCATCTCTCACGTGAGTTTAAGTTTTGAAAGTTCAGGTATCCTTAGCATAACATTGGTTATCCGCAGAAGCAATCCGTTCCTTGGGTTTAACCCCAGTTATTTGGGCTTGACCCCAGTTCCGCCTGTAGCGCATGATGATCCTGGTATAGTTCAAGGCAGTGGGACCAGTACTCGTTTTAGGGTCTGATAATTCCATTGTACTGGCTATGCCTAGGATCCTACGTATAATGGTAGACGTACCATACATCCGTTCCTAAGGTTTCTAACGTTTTCACGTTAGCTAAGGTTTCTAACGTTTTCACGTTAGCTAAGGTTTTGGCATTTTCATGTCACTAAGTTTGGATAGTCGCCAGTTAGGGCCATACTCCAGTTTACATACGATCCTTGGGCTTGTCCCCAGTTATCCTCGGGCTTGTCCCCAGTTATCCTTGGGCTTGTCCCCAGTTATCCTTGGGCTTGTCCCCAGTTGCTAACTCTTTTCTTATATTGGCTTAGTCCCAAGTTATGCTCTATTTCAGGTTCTTGAAGATAGGCAACTAGGGATCCTTGATCCTTACTTCACTCTAAGGTTTATCTTATAGTTATCCTTATTATGGTTAGGATCCTGACTCGGATCCTCAGGTATGATCCTTAACTATTATTAATTCTATTCATTATTTATTTGAATAACCCTTAAAATTTGACAACTGAACTTGTGATTCTTATACTATATCACTTTTTGGAACTTATCTGTTATGGGATATGTGATCCATGATCATATCCTAAACTTTTTGGATATCTTTTTTAATTTTTCAAGGATTGATAAGTATAAACGGAATGAACATTACAACAGTTGGAAAGTAAGATATTAAAAAGGATAACAACACAAGATAAGCGACAAAAGGTTAAGATTTTATTTATTAACAAAGGATTAACCCTTAAAAGGTTGTCAAAATTACCTACCCCGAGCATCTACCAGCAAAACGTGGCCCGTCCGCTGGGGTAGGTAAAGGGTGTCCATGATAATAAGTTCAAAAGTAGTGCAGGAATATAAAGGCGGCAGGATCACAATGGCTTCATCCCCAAAACAGAGGATCCCTCCACCAATTGCAATCCTGCCTATTGTCCAAAGGATCATACATGATCCTTAATCCTAAAAACTATTGTTCAAGTACAAACCATTAAATTGTTCAACATCACAACCACAAAAGACCTACTACCAAATTTAAAAATTGGGCTCCGGCTGCGTCTAGGAATGTCCATCATCGCCCAATTGTGCAGCCTACACCTTTGCTGCATCCTCTTCCCCTCCAGCTGCGGTATCCTTCATCAGATCCTTTCCACTGCCACTTGCCTCAATCGCCAAAACCTCCTCAGCCTCCTCATCATCCTCAAGATCGGCCAACCTTGCTTTCCAGCCATCAACATCCCAGCTGCTTTTGTCAAAGTTAGGATCTTGAGCTTCCTGGGCCATCTTCAATTTTGTCTGATACATTGTGATGGCAGCAGAGACCTTAGCATTTTCTATGAGATCATGCTTCTCATAGTCAAGGTCAATCAGAAGTTTAGCCATCTTAGTCTTGGCATCTTGGAGTTCCTTCTGAAGATCAGCAATTGCAAGGTCCTTGAGCACTGCAACCTGTTGGAGGTCAGCAATCTTCTTGTCCTGCTCCTCGACATACCCCACATAATCTTCAATCTCAGCAAATTTCTGCAAAGAAAAGGACAAAGCAGTTCAAGATCAGGTGATCCTCATATGAGTAGGATACCTAGACAGAATTGGTGATCCTTACATCATTGAAATATTCAAGGAACTGGTGGCGGATCAGTGGTAGGCCTTGAAGGTCCTCAGTGTCAGAAGTTTTCCTCTTCTTCCTGGATCGAACAACATCAAGGTCAGCCGTGTTGAACTGGGATACAGGCTTGGCAGATTTTCCGGCACCTACACAAACAAAGCAAGATAAGTGTCCTAATCTTATTTCAATTTATTTATTTTGATATTCAAACTGTAAATCTAGCAGGATACTTACTTGACATGGTAATGGAACCTGAGGATACTTCTTGTGAATCTTGGGTGTCTATCTTGAATGTCCTTGTTTCAGGATCAAGCTTCCAAAAAGCAGCAAGCCTATCCTTGGTTGCAGGTGATGTGATGATGTGTGAGACAGAAATAGCTGCATAACACAAGACAAAAAGGGGTCAGTAATCCTTATACAAAAACAAGACTACCTGGTGATCCTTCTCAGGATCCTCTGGCCTACCGTGGGTGGACCAGGTCTTTGGTAGATCCTTTCCGTTTAGAATGGTATCCCTCCTGACAAAGAAGAAGCGACGTTTCCAATTTGTGTCGTTCTTGGTGACTTTAAGAAGGGGGTGTTCTCCGCCGGGTTTTTGTTTGAACAAATAACGATGGGAACCAAAGGTAGTAAGATCATACAATTGTGTCAGCTCTGACATTCCTAAATCAATGCCCTCCTGCTCGATGATCCTCTCCAGGGTATACAAAACCCTCAAAATCATCGGCATGGCTTGGATGTAAGAGATGCCGGTAAGGGAAAAGAAGGATTGTGTAAATTCTAGGAAAGGATAGGTGTATCCTATGGTGAATGGAGTAACTGGAAAGGCAACCCATGTTTCTGAAACATAGTCGCTCAGAATAGTAGGATCAAAGGGTTTGAAAAAGGCACTCGCCGGAAAGCAGTGACGAATCTTGTCTATCTGAGCATCGTTGAAGTAACACCTCTCATTTGCAGAGTCTTTGATGATCTTTTGACTCTTCAAGGGACTATCCTTCTGGTGATCCTTGGCGGGGGAGGACCGAAGCATCATTCTTGAAGAGATGACAGAAAGAAAGAAAAACAGAGCAAGAGAAGGAAGAAGATGAAGAGAGAATACCTGTTTATCTTCGGAATGCAGTTATAAAGGGAGTCTATCTGAAATTTTAAATGCATTTGATCCTATCTCTATCTCCTATTTATAATCATGATCGTGCAGGGTTGTCACTTCTGTGACGTCACGATTGCAACGGATAGTTCAACAATAACGGCTATATTTACGATAGTTAGTTGCGGATAAGATCAAGAAAACATAACTCACTCATTTTGCATATCACTCCTTATATTTTGGGGGCAATTGTTAGGGGAGGATTTTCTAACAATTAGTGATCCTTATTCGTTATCCTAATTAATGATCCTTACTTCTGTGACAGATAGTGATCCTCAGAAGAGCTTCAGGATCAGGATCATGGATCACTTTAAGGATCCTCGTACTGACGATTGTTTATTTGTGTTTTGTATTACTTCGCAGGAGTAACAAGCTTGACTTGGTCTTGGCAACGGTACTAAGGAATATTCCACGGGCATTTCGCACACGATTGACCAAAAATGGACGTTGTGGAGAACGTGGGAGCTTGGCACAAAAGTCGGATAGTTAGTTATTGTAGTTAACTTCTATTTTTAAAGGGGTGACGAGCTAGAATTAGAACACTTAGCCATTTTCAGTTACACACACTCTCATATACTCGCACACTTGAAGCTCTCGACGAACATTCATTAGTTTTCACTCACTTTTATACATTTCACGATAGTGATCCTTGTACCTAGCTCGTTACTATCCGAAGTTGTAAACATTTATTGATTTATTTGAGCTTGGTGATCGGTAGTTTCCATCACCCGGGGTTTTTTGTGCCGGAGATCAACTCTTGATCAAGGGCTTTTTCCCCGTATAAATCCTTGTGTCATTTGTGCAATTTATATTGAAGTGATCCTTGTCATTGTTCTACATTATTAGCATCATACCCCGTT
This sequence comes from Helianthus tuberosus, assembly GCA_030545235.1. Lineage (NCBI taxonomy): Eukaryota > Viridiplantae > Streptophyta > Magnoliopsida > Asterales > Asteraceae > Helianthus > Helianthus tuberosus. The sequence continues at coordinate 128,129,168 of CM060416.1, forward strand.
ACAGGGAGTTTGGTTGCAATATCCTCATCAGATTTTTTGACCAAAACAGATACCTCCTGAGAATCCTGGGTGGTTGTCTTGAAAGTTCTTGTTTCAGGATCAAGTCTCTTGAAAGTGGCGAGTCTCTCTTTGGCAGCATGAGACAGTCTGAGGTGTGAAACGGTGATAGCTGCATAACAAGAAAGCAAAAGTATATAAGTGATCCTTATATCAAAAGAAAGTTCTCTGGTGATCCTTCTCAGGATCCTCCATCCTACCATGGGTAGCCCATTTCCTGGGTAGATCCTTCCCGTCAGAGATAGAATCTCTCTTGACGAAAAAGAAACGCCGCTTCCAGTTAGCATCATTCTTGGTAGCTTTGAAGATCGGGTGTTTCTCACCAGGTTTACGTTTGAACAAATAACGATGAGAACCAAAGGTAGTAAGATCATACAGCTCTCCCAGCTCTGACATTCCTAGGTCTATCCCTTCCTGCTCGATGATCCTTTCAAGGGTATACAAAACCCTCCATATCATCGGCATGGCTTGGATATAAGAGATGCCGGTTAGGGAGAAGAAAGATTGGGTGAAGGCTGGAAAAGGATATGTATAGCCTATGGTGAACGGAGTGACAGGAAAAGCAACCCAGTTGTCGGAAATATGATCACTCAGGGCATTGGGATCAAAAGATTTAAACACGGTGTTCGCCGGGAAACAGTGGCAGATCTTATCAATCTGCGGATCGGTGAAACAGCAGCATTCTTTTATGGAATCTTCGATGATCCCCTGGCTCTTCAGTGGGCTGTTTTTCGGGTGATCCTTAGCTGGGGAGTTCCGGAGTAACATTTTTGACAGAATGATGGAAAGAGACGGAAAACAGAGCAAAAGAAGAAAGAAGATGAAGAGAGAATACCTGTTTATCTTTGGATGCAGTTATAAAGGGAGTATCTCTGAAATTTAAATGCAAACGATCCTATCTATATCTCCTATTTATAATCATGATTGTGCAGGATTGTCACTTCTGTGACGTCATAGTTGCAACGGATAGTTCTACATCAACGGCTATATTTACGATAGTTAGTTGCGGATAAGATCAAGAAAATATAATTCGTTCATTTTACATATCACTCCTTATATTTTGGGGGCAATTGTTAGGGGAGGATTTTCTAACAATTAGTGATCCTTACTTGTTATCCTAATTAATGATCCTTATTTCTGTGACAGATAGTGATCCTCAGAAGAGCTTCAGGATCAGGATCATGGATCATCTTAAGGATCCTCATACTAACGATTGTTTGTTTGTGTTTCGTATTATTTTGCAGGAGTAACAAGCTTGACTTGGTCTTGGCAACGTTACTATGGAATATTCCACGGGTATTTCGCACACGTTTGACTGGAAATGGACGTTGTGGAGAACGTGGGAGCATGGCACAAAAGTCGGATAGTTTGTTAGCGTAGTTAACTTCTATTTTTAAAGGGGTGACGAGCTAGTAATTAGAACACTTAGCCATTTTCAGCTACACACACTCTCGTACAATTGCACTCTTGAAGCTTTCGGCAAACACTTAACAGTTTTCGCTCACTTTTACACATATCACCATAGTGATCCTTGTACCTAGCTCGTTGCTATCCGAAGTTGTAAACATTTATTGATTTATTTGAGCTTGGTGATCGGTAGTTTCCATCACCCGGGGTTTTTTGTGCCGGAGATCAACTCTTGATCAAGGGCTTTTTCCCCGTATAAACCTTGTGTCACTTGTTATTTATTTTTCATAGTGATCCATATTGCTACAAAGTAATTCAAGCATCATACCCCGTAACAGAGAGTTTGGTTGCATTATCCTCATCAGATTTTTTGACCAAAACAAAAGTTATTGGGTTTGTATATGCAATTTTTATTATTTTTTTATTTTTTAAATTAAACATGTGAAATTACAATAGTACCCTCATGTGCAATGTGCATAATTAACAGAAAATTCTAACTGGGTTTGGCCTAAAGGACATAACGTGCAAGATTTTGCAAGGTTAAGGACACCGCCTGTAAACTTTTGAAAAAAAGGACAGCGCCTGCAATTTGGTGTAAACTTAAAGGACAAAACTTGTAATTTACTCTTAATATTTTTTGAGCGAAGCCCTTTTACAAAAAAAGAGCAAAAACCGGTAGATAATTTGTCCTCAAACCCAATAGGTGTCAGTTTATCGTCAAAACTACACTTAAAAAACATTTTGATGAAATGGAGGAAGCGCGGTAATGTATATATGAGATCACATGTTCCAAGTTTATAATTAACAGATACCTTCTACTAGATCAGGAAACAAAACTACATACGCAGTTAATCAAGCAAGAAAATAAAGCACACAATGACTTGTGTTACATAGAAATATTAGGAATCGATTTTTTTTGTTACCCAAGAAAATGTGTAGTGAAAGTCAAATAAAGTAATGAGCATACAACACGGTAACAAAAATACAAGGCATGACGGGCGAATTTTAGGGTTCTTGAGTTTTAGGGCAAAATCGTAAGTCAAGCCTCAAAACTTATTAAGTTTTAGGGAAAATCGTAACTCATACACACAACTTTTCAACCTACGAGCACAAAATATTTGAATACAGTCAAACTATATGGACAAACATTGCAAGTTATGTCCTTTGACCCTAGCCTAGTTAATTTTTCTCGTTAAATCTAGTCACACAGGGGTAGTTTAGTCTTTTTATCTATTTATTATAAAAATATTTTTCTCTCACACTCCTCTCCTTTCCACCATCATAGCCTCACCACAACCGCCCCACATTCCCTTTGGTCCATCTACCATGTCAAAAAAAGCCAACTTTTAATGTGTACAAGTAACAAGAACTTACATCTTCTTTTATTTACATTAGATAGAAACACAAAACACCCAATCAATCTCAAAACCAAACATGAAAACAAACAAGAAACTAATTTTAACAATCAATCTCACACTCAACCAGTTTGTTTGCTTGCTTTATTAATACGACAAAGCCCCTGGTGGAAATCGAGATCAATGGCTACTTAATTTTACAATGCCTATTTGTTATAACAACCGAATTACTTGGATATCGTTCACCAACCCGGGTATCCTATATAAGTCTATACCTGGTATCTGGAAGATTCATTAGCGAAGATATTTCTCAAAGTTTGCTCTCGTTTCTCTCTCTAAACAATTAGGGTTTTCTTCTCTCTGATTCACCTTGAATCTGAGATCTCTGAGTGTAGATCCTTTGTGGTGTTAGTTTAGAGATCATCTCATTGATAATCTTTGTTGTGAGAGTTGTGAGTATATTCTGATTGTGTATCATTTTGTTGTAATCGTTGTATCAAACTTCTGGGTAAATAACATCAAGGTTTGGGTATTTTGAGTTGTTGATCTGTAATACCATAGTTTTAACAATACATATTTAATGCATGTTAAAATTACAATTGCTTAACAATTCTTGTTGTATAAATCTATATATATTCTATTCTATACTATCTAATAAATGAGGATTTTGGGTTGCCACATGGCATCCTTAACAATCCATCATTTTGGAGGAAAAGGTTTCTATAATTTTGGGATTTATTAAAATATATATAATTATAACTAATATATTAACTAAAAACAAATTAAGTTGCAACTTCCGCTATTGCCGTTCCTTTTTCCCCTATTCAATTATAAACCTAAAATGTCAAAATGAATCCCTGATATCATTCGCTTTTCAATATTTTTCCAATCCGCATATGACGTTAAACATGTGATGTATAATTATTAAACTGTTTGAGGAATATGATTAATTTACCATGAACCATATGTGTGCCCCCTTTTCATTGTTAAGAGGCTGGGTTTGAAACTTGCTGATATGGTTGATTTAGTAATAACCTGATGCTGTTAGTTCTTACGTGAATTTTTTTTTTCAAACAACTAAATAAATTCAAAGGAAACATAGGGTAGTCGTATTTATCTTGCTATTAGCATTGTGCGTTTAATCACCATGTATGTATAAATAGAGTGATTGCCTATGGTGAAACAAACGGTTTTCCTGCTCATGAAGATATAATTGTAGAAATTTAAATTTTGTTTAGGTTTACAACGTACTTTTAGAATTTTGTAATGTAGTTTCATATCTCATATTAATTATGTTCTAATGACGTCTCTTGTAATTTATATACTAACTTAAAATATTGTTATAAAATTCTTAAATCATTATTACTAAGTATATAACGTTACATTTATTTAACCCGAAAGAGTTCCAACAATTTTATTCTTATGAGTTTTTCAGTTGCTTCAAAGGAGGGGTTTACACCGAAACTATTATAGCGTGAAGTATTTAGTTTTAAGAAGAATTTATGTTTTGTTTTGTTTCTTTCAAAATACTTTGTTATGCACTCTTTTATTTTTACTACTATTATTGTGGTTCTAGCATTAAACCATCGTTCATCGTGTTGGTTGGTGAAAGTTGTTATTCAAAAGAATTTGTAGGGTAGATGGATGGTGATTTGTTCTTTGAGTGATGTGTTTAAAATTTGACACACATTAAAAAATATATATAAAAAAAGTTTTAAACATTCAAACCTTTATCGCGTTGGTGAAAGTGGTTCTTCAACAGATTTTATAGGGTAGATGGATGGTAGTTTGTTTCTTTTAAGTGATGTGTGTTAAATTTGACACACATTAAAAATATTTAAAAAATAAATTCAAGTTTTAAACATTTAAACCGTGTTACAATTTTATGAATTTTATTGTTCAATCCGTGTAATACACGGGTTAGTAACCATGGTTGCAAAAGTCGCTAGGCGCTCCCTAGTCGGTCGACTGGGGAGTTGAGAGTACTCGGCCTAGGCGGAGAGTACTCGAGGAGTACTCGGACATGTTAAATTACAACGAAATTGGTTTTTGGAAATTAAATATATGTCAAATAACATAAATTTACTACTATCTATAAAAATACGTGAAAATGATATTCATTCTTTAATATGATAGGCATAGAAATTATGTTTTGTTATTTTTTAAGTTAAACTCGGCCCGAGTTAACCTACTAGATATGATTTTGGCGGAAGTTGACCGCGTTTGACCGATTCCGAGTAATTAGGCGGAGTCAGAGAAAGTCGCCTCGGCAACCTACCTTGTAGCGACTACTCAGGGAGTACTCGGCCTTGGAAACCTTGTTTTACAACCATGTTAGTAACCTTGTAAAGCAATAAATGCATATGAACACTTAACTTCAAAAAGGTTATCTAGTAAAGTAATAAATGCATATGAACACTCAACTTCAAAAAGGTTATGTATGTGTAATATTCGGTAGATAATCCAATCTTGACCGAGAGTTAAGGTCTATTAGAGTTTTATATTGGGAGATTAATTAGTTGTTAAGAGTGTTATAGGATGAAATTCAAAGTAGGGGTGTTTCCATACACCCCTAATTATAATTAATGTATTTGGCCAAACCAAACTAGCTTGCTACTTTGTGATAGGATGAATATCGGATTTGTGAAAAAAGTTGACATGACTAGCTTGGGCTCATTGCATGATTTCCCAAACTATAAACTTTAAAGTTCGGGTCGGCCCATATAATTGTTTGGGATTTCTTAAAAAGTAAAAGCCTTGGCCATAAAGTATTGGAAAGAGAAAAAGACCGGATAGTCTACGTGGTTTGCTCCGTTTTCATCTATAGTCCTTACACTTCTAAAATTACAATTATAGTCCTCAATTTTTGCACATTCGTTCTCGGATAGTTCCTGAAGCGGATGGAGGTTAGTTTTTGGTGTTAAGTGTGTAAAATGACCAATTTACCCTTAATGTAAAACAATATAAATTAAGTAAATATATGTGTATTTTTTTAGTTTTATAGTTAGTGGGTCCCGGATAGTCCCTGTTGTTTTCGTTTGCCTTGCTTGCTGACTATTTCTAATTAAAGTCGCCGTTTGAAAAAGAAAACCACAAGATAATTACATGGAAATCACCCTACAATCCTTTTTCAAGATATCAAAATGTCAACCTACACATGGAATAACTAATAATATTAGAACATAACATTTCAACCATTCCACTTTGTTTTTTGCCTTTCCTTATTTATTTTTCTACAAGAAACCGTGTTGTCTGTCTGGGTTGACAATATATCATCTATAATATGATATAATCAAAGCACCACACCAACAACAACAAGGTTCCTGAAAATTATGAAGTTCAACGGTGTTACTTTGTTCTTAGTGGCTCTTTTTACTCTTGTCCTCATGATGATTTCACCTGAAGGAAGAAACCTTCAAAGCTCTCCACAATCTCAGATTAGCACCCCCCCTGGTATGATAGCTAATGAATATTAATGTATATACGTACATGTTTTAGATCATGTGAGAAAACTATATATACTTAATACAAAGTGTGTTGAAAGAATAAAACGTGTCATGAAGCTAGATCACACATCGTGGGTAGGGCTGTAAATGAGCCGAACGAACATGAACAAGGCTTTGTTCGTGTTCATGTTCGTTTGTTAAGGATATAATGTGTTCATGAACGGTTCATGCACATTTATCGAACGCGATTTTCTGTTCTTGTTCGTTCATTAAGGAAAGGAACGTGTTTAAGAATGGTTCATGAACACAATCATTGATAAAATTGGCGAAGACGGCGGTGGCTAGAGGTGGATGGTGAGAGGGAGCTGCTAGAGCTTGAAGCTCTAATCGTTTAATAAAGGTCGATAGTATTTTCCGATGCAAAAAATGAGAAGGAAAGTTGAGTGGTGCATAAACAAGGTGGAGATAGGGTTTTCTATTTTATTTGTTTTGGTAATGAGATAAACATAATAATTAAAGAATATAAAAAGTTTAGATAAAATAAATAAATGCTAAAAGATCTTTAGTGAACAACATAAAGAACTGAACATGAATGAATGTGCACAAACACATTACCGAACGTTCACGAACGTAATCAAACGAACGAGACATCTGTTCGTGTTCGTTCATTGAACAAACCGAACGAAATTTCTTGTACATGTTTGTTCATTAATTAAACAAATGAATGAGTCACGAATTGTTCGTTGAACGTTCGGTTCGTTTACAGCCCTAATCGTGGGAACATTTATTCTCATAAAAACTGAGTATTCTCAAATGAATCCAAGTCCATATATACATACATTCATACATGTGTTTGGAATAATTTGGTTTGTGTTTACTTTCTACAGGACCCATAGATAAATTGAGAGACCAAGTAAACCATAGAGACTGGGGCGGTTGTTGGAAATGCTGGTAATATGAAATATTATGATTCACATTGTAAGTTGTATAATCATGAATTTTAAGTTTTTCAGAAGCAAACTCATTTAAGGCTTGTGACTATATTATGTGTTCATGTAATAATCGGTTGGAAACTTGACTTTTATTCGAAATTGTAATGTTGAACTTTCGTTTATGAGTCTAGTGTGTGTACTTACAAAAAAATGTATGCCAAGATACAATATGTCGGCGGCATTGGTTAGTTCGGTCATTGGCCAAATCGAGCATCTAATGAATGTTTTGGTTCACTAGACAGACCCGGCCCATAGGGTGTGCATGGTGTGCCACCGAACAGGGCCCAAAAAGTTTTGGGCCCAATAGGAAAAAAAATCTTTATGTTTATATTTAATATATATGGTTTCAAATTTGAACAATGATGTTGCTGTAGCTCAATGGTTTCTCGTGCGAATGTTTGTGAAGCGGTCCCTAGTTCGAGACCTTTTCACAACGTTTCCACTCCTAGTTTTGTTTCATTTATTTTTTGGCCCTGAACCCCATTCATATTTTGTTCATTTGTTTTATTTGATGGTTTTTCGTGCACACGTATGTGGATTTGTTAACAAAAATTGAACTGCATTATTATAATTATTATTACACATATTGTTTTATTTATATTAAAATGTTTCTTTAAGTTAATTTTTTTGTTTATATTAAATTGTTTGTTTATGTTAATTCTTAATATTTGCTGTTGAGGTTAATACGTTATTACTTGAAAACACATGGGCTCATTTTTCCTATTCGTAGAGGGCCCTTGACTTCACATTGTTTCGAACCAAAAACGTTAAAGCCCAATTGTCGAAGGCCGAATGCTTTTGCCAATCAAATTCAGAAGCCCAACTGTTTTAGTGTGTAATGAATTAATGACTTGACCTAAATCAATAAACAAACATAATGGATTAATGAATTGGGCCCAAATTTTTTATCTCGCACAGGGCCAAAATTCTTTTTGTGATTTTTGAAGACGGCCCTGTCACTAGATACAGTTCCCTTCTCGGTTACAAATGAAGTACAACGATTAAGGTTAGCCGTAGATTTTGGGCATGCATCAATTCAAGCTCATTTCAGATTATGATTTTGGGCATGCGTCAATTTAAACGTTTTTCTAAAAGAATGCATCAAACGTCTAAGACATAATTATGAAAAATAGTAAATATAATGCATGGTTGCCGTATAGGTTCGGTTATTTTTTATTTCACACACTCTTATTACTATAAACGATTAAAAAAAATTGTTTATAAAACCATAACTAAACCATCAGTTTTGATTACTTCAATATCTTTAGTTATGATTGGTTTTTTGATTTTTATACATACCCGTACAATATGGACGAAATGAGTAAATGAGTTAATAGAAAATGATGGATTCTTAAATACGTTGTCACCAAAGGAATTGAACTTCTACTTCCTCCTACCCTAAACTCTATTTAACTCACCAATATCACTAAACCATTCCCAATTCAATTCCCATGCCCCACTTGCGGTGTGCACATATAATGTATATATGTGTGGGCGCTCGGGGGGCAAAAGTGAAATGGTACTAACTTTAACGTTATTTTACTATTTCGTGAAAATAACGTTAAAAGCGGCGGATGGTTAATCATGCATCATGTGGTGACGTTGATAGCTGAAAGACACGGGGGTACATGCACCAATCAGTCTCTGTCCCGATTGTTTGAGTGTTATGTGTCTTAGGTCCAAGGCTTGATACAAAACTACAATCGAGCCGGGGGTCTCACTGGAAGCAGCCTCTCTATTCCTACAGGGTAGAGGTAAGGCTGTCTACATCTTACCCTCCTCAGACCCTACCTTAGCTTTGCTATTGGTGGGATTTACTGAGTATGATGATGATGATGATGATGATGATTCCCAATTCAATTCCCCCACATATGTATTAGGCCAAAGATAAGCATTATACGTATACAATGCTTAAAAAAACCCTTAGGGGCTGTTTGGTAGCCTCTTAATAACCATTCAGATGCTACCTCTTAATAGTTTAAAACCTCTGAATGAATAAGAGGTAACCTCAAGTCTGAATGGTTAAGAGGTAACCTTTGAATGGTAAATCATCACATGTCACATTCTTCTACTTTCTCATTGGTAAAATTCTTAATGGTTCCATTAAGAGGTAGCCTCTTAATGACCATTCAGAGGCTACCAAACAGCCCCTTAATCCACAATGATAAACTTGATATCGTCTTTAACAAATTAGTCTAGTGGTTAGTCACTTGGTTTCTCTTTTTGAGGTTCTAAGTTCAACTCCCACTAGTATAATTTTGAAGGACATTCATGGTGGCAATGAAATTTAAAAGTAGACCTCTCTGGAGATCACCAGTTCAAAACCGAGCTGAACCGGATTTTATCGCAGTGAGCCTTCGGGTTGGCGGGCTTTCCTCGGAACTGGTGGCTTGATGGCTCGAGTATGCATCCAACTCTGACCGTTATGAAGAGGAGATATATTTGCTTGATGTTTATGGCCCGTTAAAAAAAAGAATTAGGAGATATTCTACCTTATCCTTGATATTAAAGAAGTAAGAATTAGGATGATATTCTACCTGTTTCTTATTGGTTAACGGAGCAACACATAGAATAGTCTCAATCCAGTTCTCCATGACTCCATTACATCACTAGTAGTATGTGTGTTTTTTTGGCGTTTTTTCCTCAAAGAACGCCTGAACACGCCCTAGGACTGCCCTGAGAGGTGTTTTTTTGTTTTGCAAAAATGGGTTGATGCGTCCTATTTTAACGTCGGATCGTGATTTCTTGGCCCAATCAGACCGTTGCCAACGGTCAAATTAAGGATCTATTTGTTTTTTTTTTATTTCACATTTATATATATACCAACCCTCACACCCCATTTTATATAAACCATAAATCAAAACCTACACATACAATCTCAAACTACAAACCATTTTCTATAAAAAAAAATGGATTCCCCCAAGTCCTTGTCGTATGTTGTCAATTTTTATTACAAAGAGCTTTTAGTCGATGAGGGTGAGTCGACCGATGAGTAGATCGAGCAAGAGGCATGTTGATCAGTTCTGTTTAAACATAATGGAAAACATGAAATAACATACCTTTGATTGCATCAGTAGAGAATCCAGTCAGAGACGCAGCCACGGAGTTCGACATAGTTGTCAGTTTGATCTGGTTCCTCCTTAGGGTGTAAAGTGATGATGGTGATGAACCGAAAGTAGGGAGGTTTCGGTTAGGGAGAGAGAGGGACGAATTGTGATGTTATGTTGTTAGGTTGTGTGTCTCACCTTTAACCTCTCTAATAATCTCCTTATATATACACCCAAGAGGAAACCCAATTAGTTAATAAGGGTAATATGGTCCATCAACAATTACCAACTAATTATTAATAGGTTATTAATATATTTTGATCTATATTATATAAATGATAATGATGGCTACTAGATTAAATATAGATAAATAAATATTTAATCTTACATTCTCCCACTTAGCCGAATAATCATTTATCATGAGTATTAGATTAGTCTGATCAGAAGTTAATACTCATTTTAGCCTTAAACAAGTACTATAGCAGAGAAATACAGCCGTTGAATCATTATGCGACTCAGGACCCCCATTAGTCATACTATAGCCTTAATTTAAAACCTAACAGTTATGATCAAAATAAGTAAGCCCTTTAACGTTTGATTTGTATTTATAGTTGTCTATATGTCATTACACCGGCAGAACATATGTAAGAGACATACAAAATCAAACTGATGAGGAAAATTAAAAGTTAATCATTCATAGTACGATATGCAGTTGTACATAGTCATCAATATACCCGTGATTATTATAAGCGCTTACATAACAGTTATGGGTGATAGACTTTTAGTTATAGGATCCTTAAGCATATCACGAATGCATTCGATACAAAGATTTAGTTTCCTCAATTCGTTCATAAACGAATAATTAATTGCGTATCGAAATTTAATGCAGCACCTCTCGAACTGTTACTGTTCAAGGAGACATGGTAGCTGACTTTATCACAACAAGTCTTCAATATATTAATTATATGGAGTTAATAAAGTCATGAGTCCACTGATAAATTTCCAACAACATTTAGTGACTATATTATGTCGTTATAACTTAGGTTGTTGATATCAGTCCATTATGACTCCTCCATGAGATAGGTTTTGTCTGTTGACATAAAGATATACCCGAAATTACATTTTGTCATCTTTGAATATTACAAAGTTAGAGTAATAAATCGGTTTTAATTCTCACTTCTTCTTTAAAATATAGTCTCTCATTTCTTTTAAAGATATTGTAATACTCTATTAAACGCTTCACATTAATCTAGACATATCTAGTGTGTTGCAATGTGAGTAATATCTAAACGAGTATAGACTTAAACTTACATAAGGCTTCTAATTAATGAAGCGTAAGAAATAATCTCATTTATCCTATTATCCTCTAAAGGAGAGCAGTATTGTTTGTTACATATGTAAGGACCAATTTAATGTTAAACTTATGGAACGGAAGTAATGTCCCATTTGGTCTATCTCAACATGTTATGATATCTATTATGTAAGAGATATCTCTGAGATCTATTATATCAAAGTTTGTGTTAACAATGCTTTGACTTATGTAACATCTACTTGTCAAAAGAATATCATCTATATAGACAAGTTTATCTTAGTTGCTCCCACTCATCTTGAGGTAGGTACATTAATCCACTTGATTGTTGATGAAAATAATTTCGTTAAGATTTCATCACATATTGACGTTTGCATTAACCCATACATGGATTTTATTGGCTTATAGACAAACTGTTCTTTAACCTTAAGTTTGGAACTTTCAGGTTGATCTAATGAAAATATGTCAGCCATTTGTTAGGGAAAATTGTTTTAATGTTCATCTAATGTAGCTTTAAACTATATAAGCTACTAGAACAGTAATGATCCTAAAAGAAATCTTTTGTTAGATATGTAAGAAAGATTCTTTAATAATATATCTTTTCCTGAGTATAACCTTTGACAATCAATCATGCTTCTTTGTGTCTTAACGTTTATATCAGGATTTGGTTTAGTTATGAACACTCTTAGGTTATTCAATCAAATCCCAAACGTTATGCGAGCACATAAAATCAGTTTTGCTAGAAAACAGTTTTATTCTATTTAGAAGATTAATTGACACTAATGGCTTAATTAGAAGAGATAGGATCAGTAAACTTTTCCAAAATCCATTTCAACTTCAGTTAGGGAGGTTATGTAATCATCAAAGTTAGTAGGCTTTTAAACCTAGATGACCTCCTGAGTTGATTATTGGGTTTGTTAGAAGTTTCAGTTTTATGGATTAGCTCTTGATTAGGTTGCTATCATTTTCAGGATTCTAAGTTTGTAAGAGTTGGTGCAGTATGGTGTACAAGAGGTGTAATCGGAGTTAAATTTGGAGTGAAATTTAATGACACTCTTCCCCCCGCCTCTTGTATTCCTTGCAAGTCATGATAAGGACTTTGACTGCTCCCACTGACCTTAGAAAACTTTAGGAACTCAGCATGCTTAGGGTCAATATTTAACGACCAAACAAATTCTAAATAGAGAAAACATATTAATGAACATATTAATGACGTTAGTCATTGTAGTTTCTCTTGTTGAGGATTATGTTAGTTTAGATAAAAAATCTAAGTGTGCCCACAATTAAGCAACAATGAAACTTTTGTAAGAGTAGCTTTAGATTTAAGGAGACAAGTTTTGATAGAACAGTGTCATGATGGAGCAGTGTCTTGTACAAGAGGTGTAAATTGAAGTAATATAAAGTTTTCACTCCCCACCTCTTGCAACTATTGCAAGTTATTATTAAGACACTTAATGCTCCCACTGATCTTTAATATCTCTAGAATGCTACAAGAGAAGTTTCAAAGAGGTACGTGACGTGGGAACCTATCATATATATATGTTAGACTTTATTTGATTTCTTTAATGTCCAGATATCATAAGAAACTTTAGGGACATATCTAATAGAAATCTTATTAAGTACATATATGAATAGATTTCTTATAAGACCGTAGGCCATATGCGACAAAATTTAGATACAAGTTGATAGTCTTTTAAATGATAAATGAATTGTGTCTGAATATTCCATTTGAAATAAGTTCCATGAATGTCAATGAATGACTTATGATGGACCCATACTTATTCCTTAAGCCAAGTAATATTTAGGGCTATAACGTCATGATTTAAAATCACTTAGAATGAGATTAGATAAGAAATCATCCTCATTAACCATGTCATGATTTCTCATGAATTTTGGTTATAATGGATGAAATTTGTAAGTCTTATTTTCCTTTTGTCAAATTCTCATTTTCATGATGACAAAAGTTGTGAAAGTGTAAGGTATCATCTAGTTTTATCTTAATAATGTTTCAATCCAGATATTTAGAACAAATAAAATGAGAGTTTAAGGTAAGTGTGACTTTATGTTGACTATGTAAACCTCACAACCTTCATAACATTGCTTAATTATGATACTATATTCTGATTAATACTCAGAATATATGTACGGTATCAAAAAACGTTGTTAGAAGACTGCTTATTATGGTTTTTATAGTCTTAACATTTAATTTTGTCACTAACTTTCATGTTAGTCAAAATGTTAAGTTCTGGTAAGGAAACGTTTAAAAACTAGAGTCAACTAATCATGTGTTAATAGGAATATTATAATTAGTAGACTTAAATATCTTTAATAAGTGACTATCTAATTAATTCATCCAACTGTTCTTTAGAATAATGGATAGTCTCGTTGCTTATGTCTAGTCTAATGACATAATTATGCAGTGAGATTTTCCCTTGAAGAACCTTAGAGGTGGAATTAACACTTGTAATTTGTCTATGGACCTTAGAACAATTCTCTTTTAAAGTTTAAGTGGTTGTAAGGTGAGTAACAATTTATTTTCCAGCTTCAAACATTTATTTCTTTGTACATATGTTGCTTATCAACACACTCATTATACTTTGGTATTTTTTTGAATGTTATAGTTGATTTATAAGGCATCAAATTGTACAAGTGAAAATCTTAATATGTAATGTACTGGAAAATGTACTTATTTCCATGCGTAAGCCCTTAACTTTATGGGTCATGGTATTGTACATTATTATGTATTCACATATACCACTTAACTTTATAGTTTAGAATTTTTAAAAGAAGGCATGCATCTTAGGAGTTCTAGTGATTATTCCATATATAAGAGATTAGCCTTTGGAAAGACTTAATCTGAAATAACTTTAGTGATAGCATTATGTTAGAGAGTTCTTAATTATCATAAGAGACATCATGTTTGATTTGTCCTAATCATCATGCTCTAATTTTCTTCTTTATAATCTTTATCAGAAGAGAGCAATAGGATTATCGTGTCTTAAGAAATAATCAAGGATTTAATTTAAGAGCTAATTCTAATAGAAACTTTAAATAAAGCAAACATTTTAGGTTTAGGAATTAGAGTGGATGAGATATATGTAGAAGTAAATTATAGTGAGTAAAATTATGGGTACTAAGAATAAGACAGACGAAATGATCATAAAATTAATTAAGGATCATTAATATAAGGATCATTATGTGAAGAGATTGTGATATGTCTATTACTAAAGTCAAAATAATAGACTTAGTAAAATTCTACTTAAACAAAGACAAATCAGCTTTGGCCAGAAGTGTAATCATTTAAGTATGTGTGCAAAGTAATCGTGACAAATCAGCTTTGGCCAGAAATGAGACAATCACTTTAGTTATGCACTTGTCAAGCATGCTAAACATAAATGAATTAAATCAGCTTTGGCCAGAATTAAGACATTTCACGTGTGTAATGCATACTCAACATAGCCTTTTATAATACTTGAATAATAAATAGATGTATTAAATCAGCTTTGGCCAGAAATGATACATCAGAAGCTCATTCAAGTTAAGCTAGTTTGGTTTTGTAAAACATTATTTGATCCTTATTAATTAATTAAGTATAAACAAAACCAAGTATTTAATAGCAAACCACCTGTTAGGTCACATTAAACAGCTTAAAAAATAATGAGGTTTCGAGTCTTGTGCGATCGGTAATGCCCAAGTCTTATGCGATCAATAAGGCCTAAGTCTTGTGCGATCAATGAGGCCCAAAACAAATTTGTGCGATCAGTAAGGACTCGTGCGATCAATAATGACTTGTGCGACCAGTGAGGCCCAAATAATTTGTGCGATCAGTAAGGCCCAATAACTTGTGTGATCAGTAATGCCTTGTGCGATCCACAAGTCTTGTGCGATTCACAAATCTTGTGCGATCCACAAATCTTGTGCGATTTCCCTTGTGCGATCAGATCATTTTTTTTTTGAGATCTGATCTTGTGCGAATGTCTTGTGCGATCAGATTATATCTGATCTTGTGCGACTGTTAAGGGACTTGTGCGATTATGATTTCGAAAACCCACTGTTAATAGCTGTTTCTTGTGATAATAACTAAAACTCGAAATTTAAGGGATTGTGGGATAGTGTTTCCTATTTTATTTCTGATCTAAACTTATCAAAAGATTTCGAAAATAATAACTGAAAATCCATTAACAGTTTTCGAAAATTTAATGGATAAAATTAAGATCAAAATCATGAAAAACACCCACTAATCCAAATTATATTCCAAATCTTAGGGAATTTTCGAGTTTTCTTAGAACAGTATGATGAACCCTAAAAAGTTAAAACATAATCTGGGATCCGAAACCTTATATTTTAGACTTTAGTTAACAGATTTCGGAAATTAGGTTTGTCCATTATGATTTTGAGTCAAATATTAAACATAGTTTTCCGAAAACAGTGATTTCGGTGCCATTTGACTCGAAAACAGCCGAGAACCTTTAAGGCTTTAAAATTTTCGTTTTCCAGATTTTTGATCCCAGAATAATGGATACAAAATCAGAACTGATTTATCAACATATGCTCTGATACCACATGTTGATCAGTTCTGTTTAAACATAATGGAAAACATGAAATAACATACCTTTGATTGCATCAGTAGAGAATCCAGTCAGAGACGCAACCACGGAGTTCGACATAGTTGTCAGTTTGATCTGGTTCCTCCTTAGGGTGTAAAGTGATGATGGTGATGAACCGAAAGTAGGGAGGTTTCGGTTATGGAGAGAGATGGACGAATTGTGATGTTATGTTGTTAGGTTGTGTGTCTCACCTTTAACCTCTCTAATAATCTCCTTACATATACACCCAAGAGGAAACCCAATTAGTTAATAAGGGTAATATGATCCATCAACAATTACCAACTAATTATTAATAGGTTATTAATATATTTTGATCTATATTATATAAATGATAATGATGGCTACTAGATTAAATATAGATAAATAAATATTTAATCTTACAAGGCAGTTACGGGCGCGTGCGAACTCGCGGCGCGGTATATAAAGCATTGTAGCCGGCCTTAACGTGAAATTTTCAAACGAGGAAAAGCAATATGCCAAAACTATATACTGGAAGCTGTTCAGGAATACCCCCAAGTAACAATGGAAGACAGAGTGAAGAATGCATGTGAAATGCGATCTAAAGCCGCACATATTTCGTTAGCAGTTGATTTGGTTCAATACGCATGGTCGGTTCGGTATATTCCAAACGAGGGTGAATAAGAAGCAGATGACGAGGAAGACGAAGATGATGAGATTGGCAAAAAACGAAGACGAAAATTAAGACGGGTACTATAATGTGTTTATGCTTTATTATTTAGAGTAAACTGCCATTTTGGTCTCTGAGGTTTGGCCAGATTTGCCACTTTAGTCCAAATCTCAAACCTTTTCCATCTGGGTCCCTGTGGTTTCAGTTTTATTGCCATTTTGGTCCAAAAGTGAAATCAGATCAGATTTCTAAAAGAAAAACCTGTTTTTTGTCCTTTTCCTCAGGGGCATTTTGGTCATTATGAGTTTTATTATATACAGATGATGAAACCACAGCCACCTCCAAGTCTCTAACTCCACCACCGCCACCTCCTCCCCCCTTCTCACCATAGCCGCCACCACCTCCTTCTCACCGCAGCCAAATCCACAACCCTCTATCAACCAAATCCACCTAAAATCAAAACCCTAAATTCAACCCTCTAACAACTGCAACCACCACTGCCTCCAACTAGAACCACCACAGAACAACAACGTCACTGTCACTCTCTCTTCCCATCATCGGTGACGTCAACGTTAGTAGCAGCAGCATCGATACTCTTGCTCTGCCGATGGATTCCGATGACCAAAAGCGTTGTTTGGAGAGAATCAGAGGTGTTTGTTTGGAGTTTTCCATTGGTGGATATTCAACGTGTTCGCCGCAGGAATTTCAAACCTTTTGCTCTTGGTTAATCAACCAATATTGGTGGGTTTTGTGTTGCAGGGGGCGGTGGTTGCATGGGGTTATTGGTTGCGGTGGTGGATGGGTTGCAGGGGGTGGTGGCTGTAAAGGGATTCTGGTTGCAGTGGTGGATTAGTTGCAGGGAGATGTTGGTTGAAAAGGGTTGGAGAAGATGATGGATTAGGGTTTGGGTTTGGGTTTGGGTTTGGGTTTGGGGGAAGATGCTGCTTTTATGTGTTATAATAATTGTATAATAATTCCAAATGACCAAAAGGCCCCCGAGGAAAAGGACAAAAACCAGGTTTTTCTTTTAGAAATCTGACCTGATTTCACTTTTGGACCAAAATGGCAATAAAACTGAAACCACAGGGAACCAGATGCAAAATGTTTGAGATTTGGACTAAAGTGGCAAAACTAGATAAACCTTAGGGACCAAAATGGCAGTTTACTTTATTATTTATGTAATTTTTATTTATTTAATAAAATATCACTAGTTTTAATTAAAAATAAGAGTAAACTGCCATTTTGGTCCCTGAGGTTTGGTCACTTTTGCCACTTTAGTCCAAAACTCAAACATTTTGCATCTGGGTCCCTGTGGTTTCAGTTGTATTGCCATTTTGGTCCAAAAGTGAAATCATGTCATATTTGTCTTATAAAATCATGCTATTTTGTCCTTTTCCTGACCATTTTGCCCCTGAGGAAAATGACAATTTTTCCTAGCCATCCTGTTATCTTATCAAAATGACTATTTTGCCCATGAGAAAAATGACAAAATAGCAGGATTTTATAAGACAAATATGACATTATTTCACATTTGGACCAAAATGACAATAAAACTGAAATCACAGGGACCCAAATGCAAAAAGTTTGAATTTTGGACTAAAGTGACAAAACTGACCAAACCTCAGGGACCAAAATGGCAGTTTACTCTAAAAATAATAATTAGGTAATACTGGATGAGACATTATACCACTACTATCATTTTAAACAAATGTCTCATAATGCATCAATGCTGACTGGACCGTCACGTGATGAATAATACCCAAGAATGAGCCGCATTATCTTCACCCTCATACTACAGATAATTTTAAAGCATTTTTATAAATAAAATCAAGGGGTTCACAACTAAATTTACACTAACGTATTTACAAAATAACTAGTTGTTCAACAATATGCCCAAAAAGGTGTACAACAACCACATTATATTATATATATATTGTTAGTGAACAACCATGAACAGTAACTTTATTTTTCTAATAATATATAGCTTTTTTATTTAATATATTATAATAGTTTATTATTATATTTATTTTTAATAAGATATTTTTAATTTTTTTCGTTTTTTTTAAATCATATATTTCATTTACCATTTTTATTAATAATTCGTTTTTCTTTTTTAACCATGAATAGTAAATTTATTTTAATAATATAATATAGTTTTTTATTTAATATGTTATAATAGTTTATTGTTATATTTAATTTTAATAACATATTTTTAATTTTTTTCCTTTTTTTAAAATCATATATATCTTCTTTATCATTTTTATTGATAATTCTTTTTTTTTCTTTTTTTAAAACATATATCAATTTATCAATTAGTTTGATACTTCTTTAATAGTTTACGTTTATAAATTTTTCTAAAAACCATGAATAGTAACTTTATTTTTATAATAATATATAGCTTTTTCTTTAATATATTATAATAGTTTATTATTATATTTACTTTTAATAACATATTTTTAATTTTTTTCCTTTTTTTAAAATCATATATATCTCCTTTACCATTTTTGTTGATAATTCTTTTTTTTTTTTAAATATATATCAATTTATCAGTTAATTTGAACTTCTTTAATAGTTTACGTTTATAACTTTTTTCTAAAAACTTAAGTACGTAGTTGTGTTTGATTTTTTTACCTTAAGTTTTGTTAAAAACAAAGTTATACTCAAAATAAAGTATTTATTTGTTATCATAAAACAATACGATGATAAATTAAACCGTTCTAATGGTTTGGCTTTCTAAACAACATACTTTATTTTCAAAT
Source organism: Helianthus tuberosus (assembly GCA_030545235.1). Classification (NCBI taxonomy): domain Eukaryota; kingdom Viridiplantae; phylum Streptophyta; class Magnoliopsida; order Asterales; family Asteraceae; genus Helianthus; species Helianthus tuberosus. Next base: position 128,148,775 of record CM060416.1, read on the forward strand.
CACGTTTGTTTTACATTATATTTGCTCGGTTTCGTCGCAACGCACGACGCCGAAAAAACTAGTTTAAATAATTTATAATATATCTACCAGTTACTTATGATTTAAATAAGAGTTAATTGCCCGGATGGTCCCTGTGGTTTCACGTTTTTTCACGTTTAGTCCTCATTTTTTGAAAATAGCAGATATGCTCCCTATGGTTTGTCATTTTGTTACCCGGATAGTCCCCTGAGTATATGTCAGTTAGTTTGGAAATAGCAGGTATGCTCCCTATGGTTTGTCATTTTGTTACTCGGATAGTCCTCAGAGTAAATGTCAGGGGACTATCCGAGTAACAAAATGACAAACCATAGAGAACATACATGCTATTTCCAAAAGGTGGGGACTAAATGTGAAAAAATATGAAACCACAGGGACCATCCGGGCAATTAAATCTTTAAATAATTAATTATGACTAACATTGTATAACATCAATTTCGAGGAATTAAAAAAAAGGTAAAATTGTAAAGGCATTCACAATGAATTTTTTATCCATATCTATATAATTACATTAAAAATCACTATCTTTTTCTCTTTTATATTCAATTAAATAATATCTTTATATATTTGTCAATACATTTTCTCTCCCTTACACTCACAACCACTTTCAAAAATATTAAAAAAATTATAAGTGGTGAACAATATTCCCGTATATTTACAAATAAACAATAACATTTTCTCTGTCCTTTTACTCACAACCACTTACAACAATTTCGTTATAACATAAGTATGTTACTCACATAAATTTAAGAAATCCATTGTGAATACTCTAATACCCTTCAATTCCAAAACCTTTAAGTAATAAATTCACTCTTAGGTATTATTAATAATAGTTAGGCTATCTTCTATCGTTTCACACGCTTTCACTTCACATCACCATTACATCATAAAGTAACTGCCACTTGACACATCACCATCATATTTGATAGTCCCGTAACGATCCGATTTCAGTCTCGGTTCGGTGAAAAATAGTGAGACGGGTGATTCGAGCCATGAACAATCGATAATAAACAATAAAGATAGAAACTTTAAGGATTGGAACATAGAAATAGAAAGTTTCATTGATTGGATAAGAACATACAAGATAATCCACTCGGGTGAGCTCCCCCGGGGTGGCGGCTCACAAATGCACTCCTCACAAGTGAGGTTTACTACTCTATATAAAGCCCCTTGAGCCTTGTCGTCCAAGCAAGCCGCCTTTTGCTTGGAAAACCTACCAAACTCACTAAAACGCTCGACTAAAACAAATAAAAAACGCCATCCTATACAAAATAATAAAGATGCTAAATAACGTCGCATTAATTGATAACATCATTCTCCATTTTAACCCAACAATATTTTTTCTTCACATTCTTTCACTATCATCTAGTATGATTTTACCCCACTTTCACGCCTTATTAAAATAATATCAAATTCTAAAAGAATATGAAAGAAATAAAAAAAGAGCCGATTGGTTGATGGGCATGGCCCACCAACACCCTTCATCTCAATGTCGTTTCCCCTCTCCACGCCTGCCCCCGCCCCCAACTCCGGTTTCCCTGCCCATTAACGTCGTGCCCCTTGCCACATGGCAGGGTCGTCAGGTCGTGGCACGATAGTAACCAGCCTTATGATATAGCAACAAATGTTTCCTCAACCTCCATACAATTATCATTTTTTCTAACCCTCCTTCGTTAGTGCTCTTGGTTTTCGTTGTAGCAGGGAACACATCTGTCTTCTACCTTTATCCCAGTTGTCATTAGTCGACTTTCAAGACGCAGACCACTGTCGTGTTCTCTCGAGTAATCTCCATTATTCTTTTGAGCACCTTAACGAAGCTGTGTAATACACAAAATGATAATTTGATATTTTGATTTGATTAGATGGAAAACATAGAAAAATGACTTTTACATTTCGATCAACAGTTTTAGCTACAATTAGACAAGGTTAAAATAATTTATGAAAAATTGATCATCCAACTACTTATTAATTACATTCAAAACTGTCATTCATACCACGTTTTATCTATTACAAATATGGTCACCATCATGGGTGTCACTAGATTTATGACATTAAGTCTATGCATGGGTCTCGTTAAAAAGATATATGAAAGATTGAAAGTAATAGAAACAAAACCACACATTAAAACATTTTAAAGTTCCCACAATAAAGATCCATGCGCATACTATGGAAAAAAAATAAGAAAACCATAATGTGGGAGGGGCACCAGCAGGTAGCCCGGAGGGTACCACCTACCCGCTCTCAAACACCGTCGCCGGTGGTGCGAGTAGGGGAGGGCGGGTAAGGGTTGGGTTAAGTAGTTGCCGCTGCATTGTGTGTGTGTATGAGAGAGATAGAGAGAGTTGTGTGTATGGAGAGGGGGGGGGGGGGGGGGGGGTTTAAAATGGTGGGTTCCATATTTTAGGGTAATGGCGCCAGTAAATCGGGTAGGAGAAGGTAGTGGATTGTCACGGCCCCCGTCCCGATGTTACCCAGTCCAGGAGCCGCGTGACAGAAACCCGTGGTATTTATTATTTGAGTTGACAGCGGAAGTTTAACAGGATCTTTTAAAATTTGAAAATGCCCGATTATTTTATTTCATCATTTGGAGACAAATTCCCATAATTTATAGTAAAGGGAATTTCACGAGGAAATCCCTTTTTTACAAAACATGTTTATTTATTTCATTGAGCCACCACTTCAAGCTTGTTAGTGCTCCGTAGCACTTTTTCCTTGATTCACAATAAGTCACCTGAAACATGTTTAAAAATATTTTATCAGCGAGGAAATACTGGCGAGTCACTCAGGTTATATAAAACGACACATTAGTTATAAATTACAGCATAAGAGCGATTACAATGACTACTATCTTATTTTTATCTGGCGCCGTGTCACACCCTGGTGACGATGGTCATACCAATATTGGGTCCTTTCACCCAAATAGTGATGATTATCACTGTTAGGTTTGTTGACCTAACCGTGAGAAATTAGTAATGTGCACAATACCCCACTTGCCAGTGATTCAAGATAACCAAGACTTAATCCCTGTAACTATAACTTTTGAATATAATTTGAGTATTGTAAAACATTGTTGATAAAAAGAGAATGACTCACATTGCAAGTTTAGACGGGCAGAGTTTAGCCTACCGATTTAGCCGTGTAACCTAGTTAAAATAACAATGCATGCGAAACTAGGTCAGTAACTTAACACAACTTTTTACGATAAACTCACGAAATCAAAATCCTCACGACGAATGACAAAGTATAGCCCAAATACGGGCAGCACTTAAACATCTATCGGATCGGTTTCAATTGATCGGACATTGTATCGTAGCAGTGATCGAGTTAATACCATGTATTCGTAGCAGCGTCTTGACACCGTAAAACTCGTTTTCAGCAGAATATGGACGTTTCGAGACTGAGATTTCGAACACAGAAGCAAGTCCCATGCACAGACTACTTATAGCAACATTTTAGGTTTTACGCGGCCTGCGTAAACCTTAACATGACTTTTACGCGGCTCGCGAAGACCCCTAGTCTACATGTAGGGCTAGCGTGTCACGAGTAGGGTTGCCACGTGGCCTGGAACGCTTATCCGGTGATCTTTGATTTGACGCGGCCCGCGTAAGCCGAAGCTTACGTTTTACGCGGCCCGCCTGAAATCCAAATATCTTGTTTTCTTGATTTTTCATAAGCACTAGGGTTCCAGGGGTCCGGGTTTTCACTAACGGATCGTGTTTAGACAATTTTGCAGGTCCTTACATCCTCCCTACCTTATTTAAAATCTCGTCCTCGAGATTTACTGAAATAAGTGAGGATACTTTCACTTCATTTCCGATTCCAGCTCCCAGGTATACTCGGGTCCTCTTTTCGAATCCCACTTGACTTTGACAAGTACCAATCTTTTGTGTTTAAGGAATTTAATCTTTCTGTCTTCTATCTGAAGTGGTTTCTCTACGAACTTTAACTTTTCATTTACCTCTATGTCTTGAAGAGGTACTACCAGGGATTCCTCAGATAAACATTTCTTGAGGTTGGATTCGTGAAATACGTCATGTACCCCGGCTAACTCTTCTGGTAATTGTAAGCGATAGGCGACCGGTCCTATTCGCTGGATTACTGGGAATGGTCCTACGTACCTTGGACTTAGCTTCCCTTTCTTACCGAATCGAACTACTCCTTTCCAAGGAGAAACTTTCAAGAGTACCTTGTCTCCAACTTGAAATTCTAGTGGCTTGCGACGATTGTCTGCATAACTCTTCTAGCGATCTCGAGTCGTTTTCAGTCTTTCCTTGATTTGAGTGATCTTGTCGGTGGTTTCTTGTACGATTTCAGGACCTGATAACTGGCTTTCTCCTATTTCTGCCCAGCAAACTGGAGTTCTACACTTTCGTCCATACAGTTCTTCGAACGGGGCAACTTCGATGCTTGAATGATAACTATTGTTATAGGAGAATTCAATTAAAGGTAAATGGTTGTTCCAGTTTCCTCCAAAATCTATTACACATGCCCTGAGCATGTCTTCCAGGGTTTGGATCGTCCTTTCACTTTGTCCATCTGTTTGGGGATGGTATGCAGTGCTTAAGTTCAGTCTAGTCCCCATGGCTTCTTGGAAACTTATCCAAAAATGTGAAGTGAAACGACTATCCCTATTCGATACAATGGAGAGTGGGACTCCATGTAAGGATACTACATCGTCTACGTATAACTTGGCTAATCTTTCCATGCAAAAGGTTTCCTTCATGGGTAGAAAATGAGCTGATTTGGTTAATCGATCCACAATTACCCAAATCGCATTGTTACCTTTTCTGGTTTTGGGTAACTTAGTAACAAAGTCCATTGTTATGAGCTCCCATTTCCATACAGGCATTTCTAATTGTTGGAGTAATCCTGAAGGTTTCTGGTGTTCTGCTTTAACTTGTGAACAAGTTAGACACTTAGATACATATCTAGCTATATCCTTTTTCATTCCTATCCACCAGAAGTTATTTCCTAAATCTTGGTACATTTTATTATTACCAGGATGCATGGTATACCTAGATTTATGGGCTTCCTCTAAAATCTTATTTCTTAACTCTCCCTGCTTAGGTACCCAAATCCTTTTCTTGTGGAATCTCCAAATTCCATCAGCCCCTTGCTCCAAGTCTTTTATCCTTCCTTTCAATCATTCAGCATCATCCTTGATTGCTGTTTCTTGAATGTTTTTCAGTTGTTCTATTAAATCTAACTGTAGATTTAATCTAAGGGCACTGACTAGCTTTTGTTTTTCTTGATATTTACGACTTAGAGCATCTGCGACTACATTTGCTTTTCCTTCGTGATATTGGATATCTCAGTCGTAGTCACTTAGAATTTCCATCCATCTTCTTTGCCTCATGTTTAATTCTTTTTGCCCAAATATATACCTTAAGCTTTTATGATCTGTATAAATGGTAAACTTACTTCCATACAGATAGTGTCTCCAAATCTTAAGGGCAAAAATTATCGATCCTAATTCTAAGTCATGTGTCGTAGAGTTTTCCTCGTGCTTTTTCAATTGTCTTGAGGCATACGTAATTACCTTTTTGCGTTGCATTAGCACACATCCTAATCCTAGCTTAGAAGCATCATAGTAAACTTCAAAATCTTCTGTCCCTTCTGGTAAGGCAAGAATTGGGGCGTTTGTTAATCTTTGCTTTAAAATTTTAAAAGCCTCTTCTTGTCTAGATCCCCATTCAAACTTCTCTGCTTTACAGGCTAGCTTAGTTAATGGCACAACTATTTTGGAAAAATCCTTAATAAACCGTCTATAGTATCCAGCTAATCCTAGAAAACTTCTAACTTCCATAGCTGATTGTGGGACCTTCCATTTGGTAATCGCTTCTATTTTGGAGGGATCTACATGAACACCTTCGTGATTCACCATGTGTCCTAAAAATTGTACCTTCTGTAGCCAAAATTCACATTTTGAGAATTTGGCGTAAAGCTTTTCCTTTCTTAACAGGGTTAAAAGTGCATGTAAATGCTTACAATGCTCGTCCTGAATTTTGGAATAAATAAGTATATCGTCGATGAAGACAATTACGAATTTATCCAAATACGGTTTACAGATCATATTCATCATATCCATAAATGCTGCCGGAGCATTTGTTAGTCCAAAAGGCATAACTGTAAACTCGTAGTGACCATACCTAGTTCTGAAAGCGGTTTTAGGTATGTCTTCTTCTTGTACCTTCAATTGATGATATCCGGAGCGTAAATCTATCTTAGAAAAATATCTAGCCCCTTGAAGTTGATAAAAAAGATCATCAATCCTAGGCAATGGGTATCGATTCTTAATTGTAACCTTATTCAATTCCCTATAATCGATACACATTCGCATCGAACCATCTTTCTTCTTTACAAACAACACTGGTGCTCCCCATGGGGATGAACTAGGTTGTATGAATCCTCTACTTAATAATTCATCTAACTGCTTTTTCAATTCTAGCATTTCGGTGGGTGCTAACCGATAAGGTGCCTTGGCTATCGGCGTAGTTCCAGGAATTAGATGAATTCTAAATTCTACTTCCCTATCGGGTGGTAATCCAGGTAGTTCTTCTGGAAATATATCTGAGTATTCTGATACAACAGGAATTTCCTTAAGTTCCTTACCTTTAGTATTACTAACTATCGAAACCATATATACTATTCCTTGTTTTCTTGAATAACTGGCCATTTTCATTACTGAAATGAACTTCCTTGGCTTACGTGGCTTATCGCCTTTAATCACCACTATTTCGCCTGTGGGTGTATGAATTTCTATAGAATTCTTATCACAGAGGATTCGAGCATGGTTGGCTACCAACCAATCCATTCCTAACACAACATCGAATCCAGCTAAATTCATATGTAACAAGTTTGCAGAAAATTTATGGCCTAAGAGTTCTATCTTTCCTTTTTGCAAAACCTTATCTTTGTGAACAGAATTACCCTCTGCGGTTTCTACCACAAAAATCTGCCAAAGTTTGGTTAAAGGTAGATTAAGAGCTTCGCAGAACGAAGTATTTATAATACTTTGGTTTGCAACAGAGTCAAATAATACTTTCGCATAAACGTTGTGAACTAGGAACGTACCAGCTATCACATCGGGGATTAGCTCTGCTTCTTGGGTAGTCAACTAGAAGGCTCTTGCATTCTTTTTAGTAGTTCCTTCTGTAGGTTTGGCTTTGTTGTCAGCTGGTTTGACCAATTTTGGGCAGTCTGGTCTAAAATGTCCAGCTTCTCCACAATTGAAGCAGATTGTTGATTTCTTCTTCCTTCAATCTTCTTCTTGATGCCCTGGAATGTTGCAGAAATTGCAATACCCTTTGCATCTTCCAAAATGCTTTCTTTTATAGGTACTGCAAAATGGAGCAGTGGAAGATTGCCCGGTTCCCTTTTTCTTGAAATTACTACTATTACCCACACGGAATTCTTGGGTAATCTTTTGGGCCACTTCCTTCTTCCGGTTTTATTCTCTTGTGCGTACCAGCCTGTTGGTCAAGGTGTTGGCTAATTCCACTGCATCGTCAATTGTGCGGGGTCTCGCAGCTTTGACGATATCACGAATCTCGCTAATTAAACCCCAAATATAGCGAGAAATAAGTACCGGTTCTGGCGAGGCTAGAGTTAGCACAATTCGGGCATATTCGAAGAATGTTGAAGTATATCCTCGACAATCAACGTCTACCATTCGGTGATTGAGGAACTTATTTGTCATTTGTTCCTTTTCATATTTGGGACAAAATTTTCTTTCCACCAGACTTTCAAAATTCTTCCCAATTCATGGCATAAGCCACCTCGCTTCCCTTGGCTTGTAGTACCGTATTCCACCATTCTAGTGCCCCTTCTTTAAAAAGATGCGACGCATACATGACCTTGTCTTCCTCAGCACATTTACTTATTTTAATTACTGCTTCAGTTTTCTCTAACCAACGCAGTGCAGCAGTGGCCCCTTCATTGCCTGCAAATTCGATTGGTTTACAGGCAAGAAATTCCTTGTAAGTGCAACCAGGCGTTGCAGCTTTCATTTTCTTAAGAAATGGGACTTGCATCACATCATTATCATTATTATTATTGTTGCTGCCTCCATTTACACTATTACTGAAATTGTTGTCGCGAGTACGTTTGCTGGGAATAGTCGGTTGAGGTTCAACTGGATTTCGGGCAGCAGCAAGGATTGCTGGAATAGCATTGGCTATTCCTTGAGCAACGATATTATCTATATCTTGCCTATTAAGAAAGTGATCTTCATGGTTTTGCTCAGATTGGTTAACTTCGTTAACTGGTTCATTAACAGCAGGTTCCATCTGATAATTTTCAATATACAAATGTATAAATTATTGGTATAAAATAAAATAATTAATAATCAGTCACAATAAAACAATCACACATAATCATGTCAATACGTATAGCCAAAATTGTCGACTTTGCGACGTGGATATTTTTATATATTAGTATGCATCCATACACACCAGTTATATTACAAAAGTTTTATTTTAAGTCATTTTACACGATTATATTTTTATTAATATTTATTATTTTATTATTATTATTATTATTATTAACCACGTAACCACACAACCACATACGTTCCCCGTCGGCTGGCACTTCAGAAACGACGTTCCCTCTCGTCGTATTTCCATGATATCTGATGTGCGTTAGGTGTATATATAGGTTTAAGTATATTTTAAGCCCTTTTACACTTTCTTTAGCCAAGTTTTAAATTTATAAAACACGATATTTACTAACATTAAACACACATATGGGCAAGTGCACCCATCGTGAGCGTAGTATAGTGTTGGTAAGATACCGAGGTCGTCCAAGGACACAAGAGCTTTTAGTACCGGTTTATCCTCAACGTCTAATCAAATAAAAAAGTTTAGAAAAAAGTTTTAATGCAGCTTGTCTTTATTAGTTGACCACGCCCCCGTGTCCGCTGAGCACGACCCCGTGTGCAGAAGAATCTTTGTACTATGAAGATTTGCCTGGATTGTAAATATCAAGAGGACATTTTGGGTGAAGGGTTAGGCTTGGGTTAAAGGTAGGTGGTTGGGTTAGTGGTTAGTAGAAAAAGGGCGAAAAGTGTAACAAGCGTCGGTTTTCGTAAGACTTTTTTTTATTTTTTTTTCAACTTTTTATTTTGATGAAGCTATTTTTCAAACAAAGTTATTTTTGATGAACTTGCTTGTTTATTTGTTTTTTTGCTTCATCATATATATATATATATATATATTGAAAGGTCATACGAAAAACCGAGCTAGTTACTAAAACAAAGGGTTAACAATGAAAAAGGTTTTGGTGGGTGAAAGGGTGTTTGTTTGGGTTATGAAATAAAAAGGTTTAGGCTCAAAGGGGCTAACTAGGGGGATTTTGGGTAGGTGGTAAAAAAATATAATGCTGTAGAAATAAAAAGGGGTTAGTCCTAATGCCTCCATCATTTACTTACTCGGGTTTAAGTTGGTAAGTACCGGGAATGTATCGTCATGGCAAGTTCTAGAGTCGTAAGAACAAAGCTGCTATTCACACAAGAAATGAAAAATGAGCATTTAGTTTAAAGATATATATTTGTATGCTCAATAAAGGCTCAAAACTCACTTTTGTGGGAATGGGTTTTTATGTGATCAAGTATATATAATTAAATTTTAACTAAGCTTGTCATGCCTTTTCATAATTTTCTTATGTTGGTTCTTTTTATCACGACGCTATCGGTTGTAAATTCGTAAAAATATAACCTTTTTAGAACTTGAAATTCCCAAGTTAAACCTAGACAAGTAAAAAAAAATGAAATTTTTTTTGAAAAAAATTTGGGGTGATTAGCGGTTCCAATAGAGTTTTGTGTAAGGCTTGTATTTAGGACTTGCAAGATTCAAGGTTTTAGCATCCCCCCACACTTAAATTACACATTGTCCTCAATGTGTCCCAAAAATAAGTTTTTAGGTTGATTGAATGTGTAAAAAGGGTGAAAAAGCAAAAATTTTATGTTACTGGGCGCTGGACAAGGTCCCGTGTTGTCCGGGCACGGCCCCGTGTTCAAGTGCCAGTAACAAAATTTAAACAAAAGAAACAGAAGCCTGGAAACGGGGGCGTGTTGGGTGAACACGGCTCGTGTCCAGTTGCCTGAACTGGGTCTTTTCTGCAGACTGTGCAGCACGGGGCCGTGTTGGGCGAACACGGCCCGTGCCGAACCTACTGTAAATGAAGAAAATAGTCGAATGACTCTGTTTTTCTGCATGGGGTGCTGGTTCAAGCTTCCCTTGTATCCTTTGCCATCTCAAGTGTATTTTATTCATTTCAACACCATCCAAACACCAAATTAACTAAAACCATCATTTATTGAGTCATAGAGAGAATTACATGATAGTCCTAAAATTAAAATATTAGATAGTTAGGTCAAAGAAACACAAGAAATTTAAACCAAGAAGTTCTAGCCTACTATTTATTCTACTAGCAAAATTTCCGAAAAGATAAATCTTTTGGTTAAAAGTGGCTTGACAAACTTCTTTCTCCGGGTATGGGTTCCTCACACGTCGGCGAGCCATTCTTCGATCTCCCTAGGGAGAAGAAAAGCGGGATCATTAGCATTGGTTTGAGGAGGTGCAACTTCCACCAGGATTTCTTGGAGTTCTTCAAGAGGAGGTTCTGCCGGAATGTCGTCCCAACCGGTAGGATTTTGGATTCCAAGTGCTAGGTTCCAATCCTCTTGAGGGAGGATTGGTTCCATGGGAGGTGTTATAAGAATGTTTAACCTCTGGTGCAAGTGGTTTATTTCTTGAAAACTGTTTTCCAACCCCGCCGAGAGATAATTTATACGGTCTATGAGGACCTCCTCTACCGAAGTCATCTCGTCAAGGGCTTCGCGTAACGCCATTACGTATCTTACGAGAGTTGCTTCAATCGATGGCCTCCTTTCCCTTCGACTGTTCCTGGAGTGCGCAGAAGAGGTTCCACTGTTTTGGCTAGACATTCTACGAAAACAAACCAAAATAGTTCGTTTTAATGAAACAGTACCACGGACATGGCCCCGTGCTCAATGAGCACAGCCCCGTGTTCAACTTTCTGCAGTTTTTTTAGAACAAGGAATCTTGGAGTTTCAAATTATTTTTCCAACTTATGAAGCATTTTTGAACAAAAATAACTTAAAACAATGTTGTGTAACTTATTTTTAACAAGATCCCTTGAACAAAAACTCAACAATCATCACAATGAAGCTTGAAATCAAGCTTCAATGGAGGTGTTGTTGCAAGAAAGGTGAAGAAGAAGGTAATGGATAAAAGAGGAAAGGACAAGATGTTTGTTAGAACCTTCTTTTAGAACATACCTAGGATGGTAAGTTAGAAAATCCTTTCAAATCTCTGTCCCTGGATGGTCCAAATGTGCAGGATTCTTGGCTGCATTTATAGAAAACGACAGCATGCTGGACACGACCCCGTGTCGGATGGACACGGCCCCGTGTGCAGGCAAGATCCTGACACGTTTTGTCCGTATTCTGACAAAAATCAGAAGGGAATCTTTCAGTGGACACGGGGGCGTGTTGACCTGGGCACGACCCTGTGTCGGAAGGCTGTTTTATGAAGTGTGTCTATTTTTAAGGAAATTTTACGGATCGGGCGGTTCCTTACTGGATGGAACAACCCCAAAATGCCTAAGATACCTTAATTGCTCTAGATTAAGACGAGAACACAAGAGGTTGTCGGTGAGGGTGATTCCTATGCTATATGTAGGTGGACAAGTCCATCCCTTTTCCGGACTCTCGTTAAAGAAGGTGTATATCTAATCGCTCAGGTCTATGTATGCATCGAACGAAGTCGATGGGGAGTCCTTCACGGCACAATCGACACAGGGACGACTATCGCTCACGTCCTCACTAGAGTTAGAAGTACCGTCGGAAACAACGCAGTTGTTTGAATGCGGTTCCAACCCTTCTTCTAGGCTATTGTCCTGGAAAAGATTGTTGAAATCTTTCCTAAGTTCTTTTAACCAATTAAGAATTAGATATTCTAGTTGAAATAATTCATCGAGAAGCATTTCTCCTAGAAAATCTGGTTGGGAGCATTCAAGGGAGAGATAGGGATTATTTTTACTTTCGCCCCTCTTAAGGATATAGTGGGGCTTATAATTTAGAAAATAACATTCTAATTCCTTATGGTTACCACCACATAATTGACACCACGTAGTACCATAAGAGTGCCGAAAGTAAAAAGCATCAGTATCACTCATGTTTGTGTCAGAAATTACCAACCGTCGGGATCTTACGGTTCTGTTTTCAGTAGCTGAATCTTGGGCACGGGGGCGTGTTGAGTGGGCACGGCCCCGTGTTCAGCTTACTGTCTGACTTAAAACAGGATTGCCAGTTCCAATGATTGGGCACGGGGCGTGTTCAGCGGGCACGGCCCGTGCTGAGTTCTGCAGAAGCTGAAAAACTAAGAAAAATCCTAAAATGAAAAATAAGAAAAAACGATTAGGCCGTTGATTCCTAACTTTCTTAAAATCCTTGTCTCCCCGGCAACGGCGTCAAAAACTTGATGTGCGTTAGGTGTATATATAGGTTTAAGTATATTTTAAGCACTTTTACACTTTCTTTAGCCAAGTTTTAAATTTATAAAACACGATATTTACTAACACTAAACACACATATGGGCAAGTGCACCCATCGTGAGCGTAGTATAGTGTTGGTAAGATACCGAGGTCGTCCAAGGACACAAGAGCTTTTAGTACCGGTTTATCCTCAACGTCTAATCAAATCAAAAAGTTTAGAAAAAAGTTTTAAGCTAAGAAAAATAAAAACTAATTAAAATGCTGAAAAATAAAAATAAAAATAAAAACAGATAGACAAGATGAATCACTTGGTTCCGACTCGTGTATAGTGTAACCTTTGATTATTTCCGCACTTTTGCACTTATTTAAGAGATTATCTTAGTTATTGTAGTAGGCCCCTCTTTTGAAGGTGACGTTACCCTCAACCCAGTAGTCTGAGTCAGCAAGGATACAATCCTAAAGGGTCGGATTATTGAAAGATAATGAATTAAGTTATTAATGCAAATTATGGTAGGCCCCTCTTTTGAAGGTGACGTTACCCTCGACTAAGTTGTCTGAGTCAGCAGGGATACAGTCCTAAATAGATTGGTTATAGTATTAATAGTAGTTTAACTTATGAGGGGATCAAAGAGTTTGGACCCCCGCCATCCAATACCGTTAAGTATTGAAGGAGGTCCTACTAAATTTGACCCAGGTCCATTGCAGGACCTCTAAACGCTGAACAATGGCAAGACTCTTACCAAACCGTTCCCTTAACCCCCGACCAGGTAGCCAACATACCTCCATATAGACCGTGGAGATATGAATGGTGAAAATCTTTTATTTTACATAGACAGTAAAATAATGCCAAGACACCACAGACAAAAGATAAGGAAGAATCACCTTCAACATAAGAAACTAGTTATTAAAGTCATTAATACAAAACCAAGTAAAAAGTGCGAAAAGATTAGAAATAAAAAGTACTACACTAGACACTTGTCTTCACCAAGTGATGTAAGAGACTTAGGCAAACATGGCCTTGATTGTCAAGAACTCTTACGATCAATCTTGGATCCCGAGATGACTCACACACTCTATGATGGACAATGGATGATGGTGGTGGATGATGGTGTTATGGTGGTGGTGTGTGGTGGGTGAAGTGTGAGAGAGGTGGTGTGCCAAGGGATGGTTTGAGCTTGAGCCAAACACTCCTATTTATAGGCTGAACAGAAGCTCGGGCACGGCCCCGTGTCCAGTGGGCACGACCCCGTGTCCACATCCTCTCTTTCTTCATTTAATGCAGCTTGTCTTTATTAGTTGACCACGCCCCCGTGTCCGCTGAGCACGACCCCGTGTGCAGAAAAATCTTTGTACTATGAAGATTTGCCTGGATTGTGCGAATCTTATAGTTGACCACGGCCCCGTGTCTGCTGAGCACGGCCCCGTGGTGGGCAATAGAAGCTTCTACCACTTTGTCTTTTCTGCTGACGCTTGGGCACGCCCCCGTGCACGCCCCCGTGCTGGCTGAGCACGGGGCGTGTTCAGTCTTCTGTCTTCTTGTTTTGCTTGGGAAGATGCTGTCGTGGGGTCGGGCATGTCACATTTGTTCCTTTTCTTGTATTTATGTTAGATTTTGCTGTCTTTTTGCTTCTTTTTGTTAATTTGAGCTCATTTAATCCTGAAAATACCAAAGGAAGACAAAAGCACACTTTTTCCAACATTAGTACTAAAAAAGGGTTAGTTTTATGCCACAATTGATGTAATTTATATGTTGCTTTTTGCACACATCAATATCCTCTCCCCCACTTCCCGGATTCTATTTCCTGCGTCCACCAGCTCCTCGCCATAGTGGCGGAGTTCAGCCAAGTTCTCAGTACTCATAGGTGGGTTTGGTGCAGGCTCAGGGTCAAACTGGGGGAAAAAGGTGTTAGGGTTATTCAAGAGATTCTGAAATTGCCAGTCAGTTTTCCACCATTCTTCCAGCTCTTCTTGTAGGGGTCGGGGGTTGATAATAGGATCTGGGATAGCAGGTTCCAAATTAACTGGAAGTTGTACTTCAGCTGGGTAATTGAAGAGGTTTTCATCGGCAGGTCCGATGAGGTCGCTATTTGCCAGTTTGCGGTCCAGCTCCTCCCACGATGGCATTTCCTGGGCTTGCCCTGAACTTTCCCCGATCTCCTTTCCTTTGCCTTTATCCTTGGGATCCTCAGTCTTTTTAACCTTCTGTGCAGCTGGCTTCTTCCTCCGTCCGCGTCTCCAGCCTATAATTCTCCTTCTCTTTTTCGACTTGGGTTTCTCCTGAGGTTGGGCTTGAAATTCCATAGGTTTCTCAGTGTCAGCCCAATAACCGGAAAAGCCCCCAGAAACTTCCATGTTAGCAGAATAGATAGTGAGATTTCTCGAAGAGCTTCAGACAACTCATTCATGCTGTTAGCATATATGAAAATCACCCACAAACTTAGGTTAATATTTTATTCATCCCGTTGAATTTTCACAGAATCACAAAATAGCAATTTGAAAAGAAATTAAGTATTTCTAAATACTTAATTAGCTTAAATCAGTGGCTCTGATACCACCTTTTTCTGTCACGGCCCCCGTCCCGGTGTTACCCGGTCCAGGAGCCGCGGGACAGAAACCCGTGGTATTTATTATTTGAGTTGACAGCGGAAGTTTAACAGGATCTTTTAAAATTTGAAAATGCCCGATTATTTTATTTCACCATTTGGAGACAAATTCCCATAATTTATAGTAAAGGGAATTTCACGAGGAAATCCCTTGTTTTACAAAACATGTTTATTTATTTCATTGAGCCACCACTTCAAGCTTGTTAGTGCTCCGTAGCACTTTTTCCTTGATTCACAATAAGTCACCTGAAACATGTTTAAAAATGTTTTATCAGCGGGGAAATACTGGCGAGTCAATCAGGTTATATAAAACGACACATTAGTTATAAATTACAGCATAAGAGCGATTACAATGGCTACTATCTTATTTTTATCTGGCGCCGTGTCACACCCTGGTGACGATGGTCATACCACTATTGGGTCCTTTCACCCAAATAGTGATGATTATCACTGTTAGGTTTGTTGACCTAACAGAGAGAAATTAGTAATGTGCACAATACCCCACTTGCCAGTGATTCAAGATAACCAAGAGTTAATCCCTGTAACTATAACTTTTGAAAATAATTTGAGTATTGTAAAACATTGTTGATAAAAAGAGAATGACTCACATTGCAAGTTTAGACGGGCAGAGTTTAGCCTACTGATTTAGCCGTGTAACCTGGTTAAAATAACAATGCATGCGAAACTAGGTCAGTAACTTAATACAACTCTTTACGATAAACTCACGAAATCAAAACCCTCACGACGAATGACAAAGAATAGCCCAAATACGGGCATCACTTAAACATCCATCAGATCGGTTTTAATTGATCGGACATTGTATCGTAGCAGTGATCGAGTTAATACCCTGTATTCGTAGCAGCGTCTTGACACCGTAAAACTCCTTATCAGCAGAATATGGACGTTTTGAGACTGAGATTTCGAACACAGAAGCAAGTCCCATGCACAGACTACTTATAGCAACATTTTAGGTTTTACGCGGCACGCGTAAACCTTAACATGACTTTTACGCGGCCCGCGAAGACCCCTAGTCTACATGTAGGGCTAGCGTGTCACGAGTAGGGTTGCCACGTGGTTGCCACGTGGCCTGGAAAGTTTATCCGGTGATCTTTGATTTGACGCGGCCCGCGTAAGCCGAAGCTTACGTTTTACGCTGCCCGCCTGAAATCCAAATATCTTGTTTTCTTGATTTTTCATAAGCACTAGGGTTCCAGGGGTCCGGGTTTTCACTCACGGATCATTTTAGACAATTTTGCAGGTCCTTACATGGATGGTAGTGACGTGACGTGACGGGACTGGCGGGAGTTAGGGTAGAGGGGTTAATTAAGTCCCCCTCCCCCATAAGGGATCGAGAAATCTACCTTTTGTCACACCCGAACCGATGGCGGAAAAATCGGGGCGCGACACTGAGCGAAACAGATTGTCCAGAAGAATCCATAATAACTATTAATTATAATATATTAAAGGTTTATGTCCCATACCACAAACATATAAAATAAAACAGTTATTACAGACATTATTCTCAAAGACAAATATCCATTCTGACAACTCAGATTTTTATTTGGTTTGTTTCTAGACTCTCCTACTCGATTCCATGAAAGCAAGCAACATCCTAGCATTCAAACACCTGTTAGATACGTTAAAATAGAGGTCAATACACATAGTGTAAAGGTGAGCATACAAGTTTAATAGTAATAATAGATTGCGAAAGCCTTTACGCATAACCAGCATGTAACATGTAGCATAGTGAAGCTAGTAGGTTATCGACAATGAAATATGCACAGACGTGACTGCGAGTTGTAGAATGTGCAACACATATCCCCACTGGGACACGTGAAGTAAAACCCTTAACAACCCATGTCCATGACAAGTACTGAGTCCAAACTATAGTACTATCACTGCTAGGGTGTCAGGCAAGAATCACTGTGTAAACATAACATACAAGCATTCATCGAGTAACACGTACAACATGCAGTAACGGTTAGCGTATAAAAGTGTTTGCGTTGTGTGATCGATGTGATTTGATATAAGTAACGTATGTAACACCTAAAAGTGCTTAAAGGAAAAAGGGATCGAGTATACTTGCAGATAGTGCTTAATAACTAAACACTCTCTTGGATTGAAGGGAGCACTGAGAGATTAGCCTGAACAATTAACTCTAACATAAGCGAATGAACGACGCATTAAACGGTGAAGAGTGAACTAAGTGACGAATGGTCATCCGATCGGATGACAATCCGAACGGATGGTTATTCGATCGAATGACAATCCGTTCGGATGGCCATTCGATCGGATTGACATTCGTTTAGGATGGATGTGTTTGTGTATGATGGCTTTGAAGTTTTCGTTGTAGCATTTTGAAAACAGAGAAGCATCTCTACCTTTCAGGCCGCCCAGTTGAACGATCGTTCAATCGGATGGCGATCCGTCAGCCAGACATTCCTCAGAGAACAAGTTCATAGCAGGATTATCATTCGATCGGATAGCCTTCCAATCGGATGGCAATCCATTAGAAACTGTTGATGTTTGAAAATTGTTAAAATGTTTAAGTGTTGAAGACAAAAAAATCAATCCGATCGGATGGCAATCCGATCGGACGGCAGTCCGTTTGGGTGACTGGTTCGTTTTGTAATTCGCTAAGTTTGAAAGGTTTTACGGTTTGATCGAGACAGTATGACAACGTGTTAAACAACTGAAACCTTACCAAGTCCAGACTACCTGATCGGATGGGAATCACCCTAGTCCGATCAGTTAACTGTTCGTGACAGTTTGTTCAAGTTCAACCCGGAATCGTTTATCTCTTTGATATGAATCAGATCTCAGACTGACACTTCACTAATAAACGAGTAGACAGCCTGAACGAGCTCCGATTCTATCGATTTTGAAGGCATGAGTGTAAAAGAGTTGAAAGAAAGTTGTGAAACCATCTTTCAATCCTTCCACTCATGAAAATGTTTAGATTTATGCAAAAAATAGTGTTAAAACATGTGGAAATCATGTAGATCTGAGTTGTTCTTGGTGGAATGAGGCCAAACCTTGAAGTTCATAAGAACCCCATGATGATATCATCCTAGAACACCTCAAATCCGCTGATTTCACAGTTAAAAGTGAAGATTCAAAGGTGAAAATGATGAAGAAGTGCGTTTAGATCATAGATGTACAAGATTTGAGTTGAAAACTTACAAGAATCGCGAGAAATCGAAGGAAAAGTTGGCTAGAGATGCTGGTCGAACGAGAGAGCTGTCACATTACTGTTTGTGATGTGACATGGGGTATTTATATGGTTTCCAAAAGAGGAAAGTGCGCATATGTGACGGATCGGACAGCACATCGATCAAATGGCCCATTGATGATGGTCATCCATTCGGATGGCCATTCGATCGAATGGTCATTCGATCGGAGTGGTCCGGCGAGTTAGTTTTTGGTGTTTCATTTTTCGTGTCGAGCGTTGCGATGCGTTTCGAGCGAGCGATATGATAGTATTACCCATTATTTACACAAATAACCCAACTACTATATCTAACATACAATCAACATAAATAACTTGCGTTTAGCATTTGCGATTAGATTGCGTTGCGATAGAGTTGCGATTGCGATGCGATTAATCACCTCAACATAAACATAACACACACACACACACACACACACACATACAAGTAACACATAGTAGCACACACACGTAAAACAATATCCAGAACACATAATTTGAGTTGCGATGCGAGAGCGAAGCGATTAGTGATTAAACCTGCGATTAAACCTCAATTTGTTATAGATACTCCACATAATACAACTAAAACAATCAAATAATATGATTCAATTACAAGTCAAGAAGCACAATCAGTAGTTAAGCAAGGAGTGACGGATCGCAATTAGCGATCTTTTCTTCCCTTGACCTTGACTTTGACTTCAAAAAGTCGAGTTGTTACAGCCTCCCCTACTTTAGGAAATTTCGTCCCGAAATTTAAGAAGCAGGCGTAACAAACAGTTGCGGATACTTCGCCTTCATGTCACTTTCGAGTTCCCAGGTGAACTCAGCGCCGCGTTTGCCTTCCTAGCGAACCTTCACGATGGGAATGAGTGAGCGTCGGAGTACCTTGGTTTCTCGGCCCATGATCTCGACAGGCTTCTCCACGAAGTGTAATGTTTCGTCCACTTGTAAATCCTCGTGGGGGACATGTAATTCCTGGTCAGCTAGACATTTTCTGAGGTTCGAAACGTGGAAAGTCGGGTGGACGTTACTAAGTTCCTCCGGCAGTTCGAGTCTGTAGGCCACTTTACCAATCCTTTCTAGAATTTTAAAGGGTCCAATATATTGAGGCGCGAGCTTTCCTTTCTTGCCGAATCTGATCACCCCATTCCAAGGTGAAACCTTTAGGAGTACGTGATCGCCAACGTCAAATTCAAGGGGCTTGCGGCGTCTATCGGGGTGACTTTTCTGACGACTCCAAGCTTTTAGAGATTGTCTCGAATTTGGAGAATTTTGTCAGTTGTTTCTTGCAACAGCTCAGGACCGGTATTCTGCGCATCCCCGATCTCGTGCCATATAATAGGCGATCGACATTTTCTTCCGTATAATGCCTCAAATGGTGCCATTTGGATGCTAGAGTGATAACTGTTATTGTACGAGAATTCAACTAAAGGTAAGTACGCGTCCCAATTACCACCGAAATCTATGACACACGAGTGAAGCATGTCTTCAAGGGTACGAATCGTTCTTTCAGTCTGACTGTCGGTTTGGGGATGGAAAACGGTACTTAGATTAAGAGTAGTACCGAGAGAAGATTGAAACGTTTCCTAAAGACGCAAGGCAAACCGACCATCGCGGTCAGAGATGATGTCACGAGGCGTCCCGTGTCGACTGATGATTTCGTCGGTGTAGATTCGGGCTATTTTTTCTACCTTAAAGTCTTCTCGTATTGGCAGAAAATGAGCAGATTTAGTAAGACGATCAACGACAACCCAAATGCTGTCGTGACCTGATGGCGTGCGCGGAAGTTTTGTTATAAAATCCATAGCTATACTCTCCCATTTCCACATAGGGATCTCGGGTTGCACGAGTAAGCCAGAGGGGCGCTGATGCTCAGCCTTGACTTTGGAACAAGTCAGGCATTTCGAAACATAGATAACGATATCCTTCTTCATGCCCGGCCACCAGTACTTGTAGCGCATGTCCTGGTACATTTTTTCGGCACCAGGATGAATGGAATTTCGAGATTTGTGGGCTTCGTCGAGCAGAATCTGTCGCAAATTGGTACGCTTGGGAATCCAAATTCGGTCTAGATAATGGAATATACCATTCGATTTATTCACCAGTTGTTCGCCGTTATTGATGATCCTTTCTTTCTTCAAAGTACATTCGGTATAACAAGCATGTTGGGCGTCGCGGATGAGAGCTTCGTGATTGTGCTGGGCTTGAGAGTTACGTACGCTATGCAAATAGCTTCATCGACTGAGAGCATCGGCAACGACGATTGCTTTGCCTGGGTGGTAACGAATCTCACAGTCGTAATCGTTGAGGAGTTCTACCCACCGGCGTTGGCGCATATTCAGTCCTTTCTGGCTAAAGATGTGTTGTAGGCTCATATGGTCGGTGAAGACCGTACACTTTGTACCGTACAGGTAGTGTCGCCAAATCTTTAACGCAAAAATAACTGCATCTAGCTCGAGGTCGTGGGTTGTATAATTCTTCTCGTGGATCTTGAGCTGTCGAGAGGTGTACGTGATAACCTTGTCTCGTTGCATGAGAACACAACCAAGACCAAGGTTAGAGGCATCGCAATAGACTACGAAATTGTCGTTTCCGAGCACGGGAGCGTTGCAAAGCATAGCTTTGAGATTTTGAAAGGCCTCCTCTTGTTCAGTTCCCCAAACAAAAGGTCTGTCCTTATGAGTAAGCGAGGTAAGCGGTACAGCGATTTTCGAGAAGTCAGCGATGAATCGGTGATAGTAACCCGCCAATCCGAGAACATAACTAACTTTGGACGGGTTCCTTGGTGTAACCCAACTCTTAACAGCTTTGATCTTCGCAAGAACGACATGAATTCCTTAACTATTGACGATGTGACCGAGGAATTGAACCTCCTCTAGCCAGAATTCACACTTGGAGAACTTGGCATATAGACGGTTTCCCTGGAGTAGTTCAAGAACCAACATAGATGTTGCGAGTGTTTGGTTTTTGACTTGGAATACATCAGGATATCATCGATGAACACGATGACGAAGCGGTCGAGGAAGGGTTTACACATGCGATTCATTAGATCCATGAAAACTGCGGGAGCGTTAGTCAAACCAAAAGGCATAACAACAAATTCGTAATGACCGTAGCGGGTTCAAAAGGCGGTTTTGGGTATATCTTCTTCCTGAATTCGTAACTGGTGATAGCCTGAGCGTAGATCGATCTTCGAGAAACACGTAGCACCTTGTAGCTGATCAAACAAATCATCGATTCGAGGCAAGGGATAGCGATTCTTGATAGTCAGCTTGTTCAAATCCCTGTAGTCGATGTCCGGAACGATCCATCCTTCTTTTTGACGAAAAGGAAAGGAGTGCCCCAAGGAGAGGTGCTGACTCGAGAGTTCGTGCATTTCAGAAGGAGCGAGACGATAAGGCGCTCTAGCAACAGGATTTGCTCCAGGAATGAGGTCGATTCGGAAATCGAAATCACGAGCGGGAGGTAAACCAGGTAGATCGTCAGGAAAAACGTTGGGAAAATCACAAACAATGGGAACATCTTTCACTCGAGTCCTTCCTTCCTTTTCCTCCGCTACTACGATGTGCGCCAAGCAAGCTTGGTATTCCTTGCGGAGATACTTGCTAGCTTGGACACACGACATGAGTTGTAACTTCTTCGAAGCGACTTCGCCATAAACGTACAATTGATCACCATTCGCGAGAGAGAAATGAATCATTTTATCAAAGCAAACAATTTCAGCATGATTTTCCCGAAGGAAATCCATACCTATTATGAAATCAAAGCTACCGAGTTGCATCGGAATAAGATTAATTGGGAAAACATAACCTTTGAGATCGAGAGTACAGTCACTCAGAATGGAACTAACTGTGACGGTTATTCCAGTGGCAACTTCTACGTCGAATGTCAATAGGAGGGTAACACGTTTACGGTTTAGGAGCCTTTCGAATTTGAACGATACAAAACAGTTATCGGCTCCAGTATCAAACAAACATGAAGCATATATACCATTTACGAGAAACGTACCATTAACAACGTTGTTGTCTGCCTGAGCCTGATGGGCGTTGATGTTGAAGACTCGCCCGCGGGCTGCTTGCTGAGCTGGCTGCTGCTGCTGCTGTTGTGGCTCTTGCTTGACCACTATGTTGGGGCAGACGTTTGCGAAGTGGTTGGGATCACCACACGCAAAGAAAGCTCTTGCGTGAGCAGCGGGTGCAGGATCTGCTTGCTGTCCTTGTGGAGCTGGTAGAGCAGGAGCTTGAGCTTGAACGGGTGCTTGGCATGGACCGGTATGGCAGTTAGTGGTGAAATGGCCGTACATGTTGCAGTGAACACAAAACTGGCATGCGATACTAACTAGGTGATGATAAGTGAAAGTAGGGCAGAGCGGGTGTGGTCCAGTGTATGCACGCTTTCCTGGCGGTGCATTGACCACGGGAGCCGCTACTTGGTGTTGTTGAGGTTGCGGTTGGGCAGGTACAACTTGAAGTGGTGCGGTGGTTACTACACAGTTCTTGTTGCTGGAGCTGTTGTTCTTTCTCTTGCGACGTGAGAGCTTTGAAGATTGCGATGCGGCGGTAGTTTCAGCGGTGGGAGCAGAGGTGACTTGGTGCAGATTCTTGGAGGCTTTATCAAAATAACCAGCCCTGACTCGCTAATCGTTGATCTCAGCGGCGAGCAGGTTGGTTTCCTCGATAGTTGTCGTTTTCGCAGCCTGAACAAAATCTGCAACACAATCCGGCAGAGCGCGGATATACTTCTTGATCGTAATCTCGGGGGTAGTAACTTGACCTGGGCAGATGATACTCAGCTGCTTGAAGGGAGCAGTTAAACCAGCGTTATCTCTGCCATCCTGCTTGATATGTCAGAATTCGTCCTCTAGCTTTTGGAGTTCATGGGGATGGCAGAACTCTTGCATCATGATGTCCTTCAATTCATCCCACGTCAGCCCAAAAGCTGCATCGTTCCCTCGTTTGTTTTTCTCGGCTGTCCACCAATCTAGAGCTCGGGATTGGAAGACGCCGGTGGCATTAACAGTGCAAAGGTCTTCCGGATAGCCACTCTGGCGCAGGGTGACTTCGATTGAATCGAACCATTGGAACATGGCCGTAGGCCTATCTTCCCCGGTAAATTCTTTGGGTCCGCATGCTTTGAACTGCTTGAAGCTAAAAGTTTCCTTGGGAGTATCAGTCCTGGACTCCTCCGAAGACTTGCTAGTATTCTCATTCAGCTCACTGACGATTTGAGGGATAACTTTCTCCATTCGTTTAGCGACGAGAGCAGCGATTCGTTTATCCTCATGATTACGTCGGTCGGAGCGAGCAGTGTGTGATCCAAATGACGACATTGTCTGCAAACAGACATCACCACAGGACTCAAACACAGTTTCGATTAACCCTAGTATAGTCTAGCGAATTCACAAGAGCTACTTTATAAAGCACAGGAACACATCAAGGCACAAAATCACATAGGCACATAGTTCACAGAAGCACAGAATCACATTAGCACATAGAGCACCAAAATCACATAAGGCACATAGAACACAACAATCACTAGAACACACTATATATTGCACATATTCACCTATCCTTCACAGCAGCGATTTCGATTGAGAGTTGCGAGTAGCGAGTACACATCGAGTGTCATGCGATTTGTTAGCGTATTGAGATGTGTGTGCAGTGCGAGTTGTGTGTGTTGATCAAAGCGAACAGCGAAAAGCGGGTAATTACCAAAAAAATCGAAACATATAAACTCAAGAAATCACATAAAACACATAAAATTTCACATAAAAATCGATAAATCACAGAGTTGGCGGCGGCAAAATCCAGAATCAAAACACATAAAATCGAAGAGAGATTGTCTGGGTTTTGTCGAAACATGTCTCACACCCAGAGTGACTTGACTACCCAAAGTGATTCGACTATACTCAAGGACCTTGGGTACACATTTTGGCTTTGTAGACTATGCTTTTGCTTCAATTTGAGCGATCGACACTCATCCATTTGGCCATTACGTGACCCTAGTCGTTGGAACCCATCGAGACTCTGCTGAGATTTTGTAAAAATCAAAATAGACGGGTCATCAAGATTCGGGTTTCACCTCTAACTTAGCGACTCCATTCCTGTTTGTGTGATAGAATCACGAGATAGATAAGGAGAATCGCGTCGAAGTATGGATTTCACTCCTATTTCAACGCAAATTCTCTTGTTTATAGTAAAAATAGCATGTCGAACGAATGATTCGCTCAAGTGTTTGCGGTTTTCACACCTAATCTCAACCAGATCACCCGTTCATGTGTGTGTTCAGCCTTAGGAAAGGCTGATCTCGCGTGGAACTGTAGTACGCGATGTTCGCGCAAGAGTGTAGTGTACAGCGAGTTCGAGCGAGATTATCAGATAAGCTCGTGCAAAACCCACACTGGGTATGCACAAGTCGGTCTGTTGGTTCTTAGACTATAGACTAGGTCGTTTCTAAGACAACGACCCGGACTAGGTCAACTCTTGCCTAATTCCCTATAGTTATGGCTCTGATACATACCAATCTGTCACACCCCAACCGATGGCGGAAACATCGGGGCGCGACACTGAGCGAAACAGATTGTCCAGGAGAATCCATAACAACTATTAATTATAATATATTAAAGGTTCATGTCCCATACCACAAACATATAAAATAAAACAGTTATTACAGACATTATTCTCAAAGACAAATATCCTTTCCGACAACTCAGATTTTTATTTGGTTTGTTTCTAGACTCTCCTACTCGATTCCATGAAAGCAAGCAACATCCAAGCATTCAAATACCTGTCACATACGTTAAAATAGAGGTCAATACACATAGTGTAAAGGTGAGCATACAAGTTTAATAGTAATAATAGATTGCGAAAGCGTTTACGCATAACCAACATGTAACATGTAGCATAGTGAAGCTAGTAGGTTATCGACAATGAAATATGCACAGGCGTGACTGTGAGTTGTAGAATGCGCAACACATATCCCCACTGGGACACATGAAGTAAAGCCCTTAACAACCCCTGTCCATGAATGGTGCTGAGTCCAAACTATAGTACTATCGTTGCTAAGGTGTCAGGCAACAATCACTGTTTAAACATAACATACAAGCATTCATCAAGTAACACGTATAACATGAAGTAACGGTTAGCGTATAAAAGTGTTTGCATTGTGTGATCGATGTGATTTTATATAAGTAACTTATGTAACAACCAAAAGTGCTTAAAGCAAAAAGGGATCGAGTATACTCACAGATAGTGCTTAATAACTAAACACTCTCTTGGATTGATGGGAGCACTGAGAGATTAGCCTGAACAGTTAATGATAGCATAAGCGAATGAACGGCGCGTTAAACGGTGAAGAGTGAACTAAGTGATGAATGTATCCAATCGGATGACAATCCGAACGGATGGTCATTCGATCGAATGACAATCCGTTCGGATGGCCATTCGGTCGGATTGACATTCGTTTGGGATGGATGTGTTTTTGTATGATGGCTTTGAAGTTTTCGTTGTAGCATTTTGAAAACATAGAAGTATCTCTACCTTTCAGGTCGCCCGGTCGAACGGTCGTTCGATCAGATGGTGATCCGTCGGTCAGACATTCCCCAGAGAACAAGTTCATAGCAGGATTGTCATTCGATCGGATAGCCTTCCGATCGGATGGTAATCCGTTAGAAACTGTTGATCTTTGAATATTGTTAAAATGTTTAAGTGTTAAAGACAAAGAAAGCAATCCTATCGGATGGCAGTCCGTTTGGGTGACTGGTTCGTTTTGTAATTCGTTAAGTTTGAAAGGTTTTGTGGTTTAATTGAGACGGTATGACAACGTGTTAAACAACTGAAACCCTACCAAGTCCAGACTACCTGATCGGATGGGAATCACCCCAGTCCGATAAGTTAACTGTTCGTGACGGTTTGTTCATGTTCAACCCGGTATCGTTTGTCTCTTTGATAGGAATCAAATCTTAGA
The DNA here is from genome assembly GCA_030545235.1 of Helianthus tuberosus. NCBI lineage: Eukaryota > Viridiplantae > Streptophyta > Magnoliopsida > Asterales > Asteraceae > Helianthus > Helianthus tuberosus. Next base: position 128,175,103 of record CM060416.1, read on the forward strand.
CCGACACTTCACTAATAAACGAGTAGAAGGTCTGAACGTGCTCTGATTCTATCGGTTTTGAAGGCATTGAGTGTAAAAGAGTTGAAAGAAAGTTGTGAAACCATCTTTCAATCCTTCCACTCATGAAAATGTTTAGATCTATGCGAAAATAGTGTTAAAACATGTGGAAATCATGTATATCTGAGTTGTTCTTGGTGGAATGAGGCCAAACCTTGAAGTTCATAAGAACCCCGTGATGACATCATCCTAGAACACCTCAAATCAGCTGATTTCACGGTTAAAAATGAAGATTCAAATGTGAAAATGATGAAGAATTGCGTTCAGATAATAGATGTACAAGATTTGAGTTGAAAACTTAAAAGAGTCGCGAGAAATCGAAGGAAAAGTGGGCTGGAGATGCAGATCGAACGAGAGAGCTGTCACATCACTGTTTGTGATGTGACAGGGGGTATTTATAGGGTTTCCAAAAGAGGAAAGTGCGCAAATGTGATGGATCGGACAACACATCGATCAGATGGCCATCCGATCGGATGGTCATCCATTCGGATGGCCATTCGATCGAATGGCCATTCGATCGAAGTAGTCCGGCGAGTTAGTTTCCGGCGTTTCATTTTGCGTGTTGAGCGTTGCGATGCGTTTCGAGCGAGCGATGCGATAATATTACCCATTAGTTACACAAATAACCTAACTACTATATCTAACATACAATCAACATAAATAACTTGCGTTTAGCGTTTGCGATTAGATTGCGTTGCGATAGAGTTGCGATGCGATTAATCACCTCAACATAAACATAACACACACACAAGTAACATATAATAGCACACACACGTAAAACAATATCCAGAACACATAATTCGAGTTGCGATGTGATAGCAAAACGATTAGCGATTAAACCCTTATTTGTTATAGATACTCCACATAATACAACTAAAACAATCAAATAATAGGATTCGATTACAAGCCAAGAAGCACAATCAGTAGTTAAGCAAGGAGTGACAGATCGCAATTAGCAATCTTTTCTTCCTTTGACCTTGACTTTGACTTGTACTTTGACTTCAAAAATCAGGTTGTTACATCTTTGTAGTGGTCCGATCGATATACGATTGGAGTCCCCTTAGACAATGTGTTACTGAATAACGCCCCTAGGGCCCACATGGTCGTGAGGGGGCATGACACGCCGCGCCAAGGGGCGTAAGAAGGTTTGAAATCAGAGGGGGCGTTGGCTCTGTAACGGACGTGAGGGAGGAAGATGTTTGTCGGACTACATTTGTTTGAAAATAATAATAATAATTATTATTATTTTATATAATTAAACACCACACACACATATTACACACACAACCCTTTCACTTCTCTCAATATATCCAAAATCTTTCGTTCTTTTTTTTTCTAAAAATGGATCTAAATCTAATTTTTAGTCATCCGATTCTGAACTCGAAGATGAAATCATAATTGCTTCGACTCGTTTGGAGCTACAACTTTTACATGCAAATGCCGAAAGTTCACAACCGGTACAAGAGTAGGGAGAATCCTAAGGGATCATGATACGATAGATTTTCTAAAAATCCAGTTTATACCCCATCTTTGTTTTGCCGTCATTTTTGAATGAGTCGGCAGCTATTCTTACAAATTGTTAATGATCTAGAAGCTAAGTTTAATTTTTTCAACAAAAGGAAGATGCAAGACATTTACTAGATTTCGCCGCCAAACAAAAATGCACGTTGACAATCCGTCAGTTGGCATACGGCTCTACGTTTGATGCTTGGGATGAAATGTCAGAGAATTGTTCACAAGATGGTCTCTATTTTTTTTGTAGGTTGACGACGAGGGTCTCCGCTTGGGCTCCTCGTCTAGGCTTACTGCCTTAGATTGATGACTGGGCTCAAGCCCACTTGAGTTTTTCTCGGTATGTTTAGATTGGTTCGAGTGGGCCATGTCTTGATAAGCCCATTCTTGGGCCAGCCCATTAGGGTTATGGCCTAAGTGTGTTGTTATAAAAGGAAGAGCTCCTCCTCCAAAGAAAGGGCGTACTACATTTTCCCCACAAAAAGAAGGTTACTTATCCTCCTTCTCACATACAACATCTGCTCCCTCTCCCTAGATTATACATTTTACTTGCTCTTATAATTATCATTGCCATACATGATACTGACTTGAGCGTCAGAGTGCCCTCGGGGTGAACCCCCTCGGGCCCTCTAACTAGATCTACCTGTGGCTGCAACACAAAACCCGGTGCCCCGCAAGAGGAACCGCCACCATGACGATAAGATGAGGAACCTGAACCGGAACCCACCGAATCTGAGGTTAGAAACGCCAAGCCGTTTTAACCATGGATTTGACATTGGCGCCATCCGTGGGACCAAGTGCTAGCATGCCTCGGTCTTTGTTTTGGTCAAAAATTACCGATGCAATTTAGTGATCAAATTAGTTAAGTGAGGTAGTGTGCTAAAATTATGTGTGAAAAATATGTTAACCAAGTTAGTTATGAAAACAGTTTCAGGATACGGCTCAGGATATAGAGCTGTATCTATGATCAAACAATGAGCAAAAATGTAAAGGTGGACACGTGATATACGAGGAAAGCCCTTGATCAATCTAGATCGCCGGCATAAAACCTCGGGAGCTGACAATCGCAGCTGCCTTGTTCTTCAATTGCTTCAAATATCAGGATACAGTGCAGGATGTGGTGCGGATCGACTATGTGTTACAATGAAATTTGAATACAAGTGTGGTGTTTGCAATGAGCTAGAGAGTGAAAGTGTTCGAGAGTGTCAGTGTAAATTGTGTGCCTTAAACTGATCCGCCCCCATCTATTTATAGTAAAGATAATGTAACAAACTATCCTAAACTTCCGGGATCCAGCGAATATTCCCACTCAAACGTTGAGGACCAAGTCTTTCGGGTTCAACGGCTTCCTCATAACAAATACGCCCGAGTCTTGAGGAGAAGAAGTCCTGATGACCGTTAGTAACTTACAGCCATTAACCTGCACGTGTTTAATTCACTCAAACTTAGGATATCGCCCAAGATGTTAGCAATATCCCCGTCCAGTATCCTGGTCACAAATGAACAATAAAAAGCGGGATATTAGTCAGGATATGTATACTCAGAAAATGACCCATAACAATTGTCCCCAAATATATCGGTTGGTATACCAATCCAACGGATATATTTCAAAACCTTTTCTCGTCGATCGAGGCTATTAAAATGAAACGATGGTTGAAATGACAGTGTGCCATTTTCAATGCAACATTTACTCTTTACCCCCCTATATTCAGCCTATATTTAGACAAATCATTTCTGCTTCTTTTTATCTTTCTTCAAGCGATCTTCAGGTAATCACTTTTCTCTCTATCCTCTATCCTTTTTTCTTGAATTCCTTTCAGTTTGCCCAACACCTTTCATGGCATCACGAACAAGATCCCAATCGGACAGACCGGCCTCAAGCCTCGTAAGTCAAAATTTCATTGTTGATCCAGCAAAGGAGATCTGCTGCTTCAACAACGCCGACATCGCTGCTCTTAAAGATTCCGGCGCCTTCCCCACCGGAACAGTCTTTCGCCCTTTTGATCGGGAAGCCCGATCAGACGCGTTATTCGATGAGTGGGTTTGTTTCTTCGCCTACCCCTTCTCTCTTGGACTCCGGTACCCATTTCCACCCTTTATCTCTCGCTTTTTCGAACTCACCGGCCTTAGCTATGCCCAGATTATGCCAATGGTTTGGCGAGTTTTAATAGTGCTGGATCAAATCAAATCTCGTCATTTTCCTGACCTACTTGTTGAGGACCTCCCTATAGCATACCGGTTGAGATCCCACGACAATCACCGTTTTCTCCTGTTTTCTACCTCCAAGAACCCTTTGGTTCTTAAAGCCACCAAGAACGAGGATCGATGGCGACGAAAATTCTTTTTCGTAAAAAGAGACTCTATTGATAAGGGTTTCGATCTACCGGTTAAATGGTTAACCAAGGGTAGGATTTAGGGTTTTAGGAATATCCCCAATTATATCTTCAAACTGTATCCCGGACTTATATCCTGATGTTTTTATGCAGCGAATTTCAGAGATTTAGTGCCTCCCAGTGCAGAATTGTTGGTGCATGTTTGTGACAACAGCTTAGATTTGGTCTTTGGATATCTTGTAATTAGATAAACGATAAACAGTTAGCGGGTTTAGCTTTGTAATAGTTAGTTGTAATGTTTAGGCTAACCAAACCCAATGAATTGGGTGTGTGGGGGCGAATTGGGCCTGTCCAATTCGCAGTCCATGATGTTTAACCTTGGCCCAAGTAGCAAACCTTGTGTTATATAAACAAGGTTAGGCTTTAGGGTTTAGGTTAATCAGCCAGAACATTGTGTGAGAGCAATTTCGTGAGAGTTATAGCCTTGGACGAAATTGTTAGTTGGTTAGGGTTTAATTGATTGTAAAACGTTTGTTTGGATAATCAATAGAAACCCGGTTTGAAAGTGTCTTGCTGTTTCTGTTCTTCTACTTGTTTCTGTGATATTCTGATCAAGAGGATTCCGCACTCTTGATTGGAAAGACAATTCTGTGAAAGATCCATACATCAAGGGGACCTACAATTGGTATCAGAGCATTAGGCTCTTGAAGGCTCGGTTCAGAATTGGTTGCTGCAGAAACTGGGAGTTTTTCGAATTTTTGAAAACTAGGGTTTTGAAATTTTCGAAAATTTTCTGTTTGTTTGATAAAAATTTTCGAGATTTATTGGCTGTTTTGATATTCTGCTTTGTTTGTTTGCTGATTTGCAGGTTTTCGGGACGATTTCTGTTGGATTTTGACGAGTATTTGGCTGGAATTCGAAGACTGTTCTTCGTGTTCTTCGTGTTCTTCGTGGTTTTCCATCTGTTCCTGATAATTTTCGACATTATTGTGCTGATTTGCTGTTTTGATTTTGCAGATTGTGTTGGAGAATCTTCAGAATATTTGATCAGATTAACTTTCCAGATTTACAGGATCTGCGAAATTAACAGGCTGCGAAATTAACTGATCAGCTTAATCATCAGCGAAATTAACTGAGACCAGCATATTTACCGGCGACGTTAAATCCAAAGGCGACTTTGGTAACCGTGTGATTGTCCACAGTGAAATTATCACGGTTTCGGCGACGTTAACAGTCGTCGTAATAGCGAATTTAAGCAGCGATTTTGGAGGCGAAATTATCAGTGAAGTTGGTAGCGAAATTGACCTTTAAGCGAACTAAATCAGCGAATTTGGACAAATAAAGTGACCAGCGAAATTACGTGACTTAATCCAGCGAAATTAATATCATATTTAAAGTGGTGGAATTTCAGTTGGCAAGCGTCGATAAAATTTCAGTGTTTTGCAAATAGAAATTGATCCGTAGCTCCTTAGACAGAACCGTTTGGACCGTTGAATTCCTTGGATTTTTAGGGTAAAAAAAAAAAAAAAAAAGACTGGAAAATCCCGATTTCGGTATTCGACATTAGATATCATTGGATTCGTCTTTTCGAGACGATTCTAACGGTGTAATTTGGTAACCACTGTTTTCGGAAAACTTTTGTACGGTTTTATCAGTCTGTTACGTTAAAAATGTCGAACATGTCTAGTTTGAATGAGCTGTTGAGAATGGAGCATGAGGTTGGCACTACCAACAAACCGCCTAAGATGATGAAGGTGGAAAATTACTTGACATGGAAGGATCGTTTCCAATCCTTCATTGAATATCAAGACATGCGAATGTGGATATGTATTGAAGATGGGTACACAAACCCTACTCACGACTTTGTGGGCAGACCTCGTAGAACAGCCTATGTAAACATGGAAGAGAATGATAAAAAGATGTATGAGGCTGAAAAGAGAGCATTGGCTGCTATTAAAATGTCGTTACCTGATAGCATCAAGCATACATTCACAAAGTACACAAATTCTAAAGATACGTGGGATGCATTAGAAAAACGATATGCAGGAAATGCAGATGTTAAGAAAAACAAGATTGATCTACTGAAGAAACAGTTTGCTATTTTCAAGCACATGAAGCATGAGTCACTTGAGGACATCATCACACGTTACTATCATCTGATGTCAGAAATGGAAAACTATAAGATTGATTGCTATACTGATGTAGAGAAGAATGACAAGTTGCTCGATGCCTTACCTACTAAGTGGGATATCTACACTCTTATGATTAAGGGAGAGGCAGATTATGAGACAAAGGAGCTGGAAGAAGTAGTTGGCAAGCTGAGAGCTTATGAGCTCAGTATGAAGAAGAAAGACACTGGATATGATCAGGTTCAAGATCCAACGATTTACAATGGGCTTGCATCTTCTTCATCACACAACGCTTCTAGCGACTCTGCTACTGCTTTTCTTTCGTGTGAGAATGAGCAGGTCACAGTGAATGAAGATGGTGATGTGTGTTTTGTAGCTGCTTCAGGAGGATCAACAGGAGCCAAGAAAACATCAGCTTCTAAGCAGAGTAGCGGTGTTAAGTCAATGCCAATGAGTGTGAAGTCTGCTGAAGAGCATCTTGCTCTACTTGCTTCATTTGTGGCTTCTTATGAGAACTACATTCAGGGGAAGATATCTGATCCTGCCACTTTGGATGAAGATTATGATCAGATTGACCCTGATGATCTTGAAGATATGGATTTGCAGTGGCAAATGGCCATGATTACCAGAAGAGTGAAGAGATTTATGAACATAACAGGCAGGAAGTTTATAGGAAAGACGGTTGGTTTCGACAAGACCAAAGTGAGATGCTTCAACTGTCAAAGTTATGGGCATTTTGCTAGGGAATGTCAAAAACAAAAGGAGGAGACTTCGAGTCAGAGTTCAAACAATAGGAATGCATCAAACAACTCTAACTCAAGAGCGCTGATCTCTACTACTAGAGAAGGTTCATATGACTGGAGTATTCACTTGGAAAAAGATGACAATGTCACACAGACATTCATGGCAGAGATAACTCCAGTTGATGATGGTGAAGCTACTGTGGGAGATGCTGAAGCAAAAGTGGATGCTGAGGCTGAGGTGAAGATAGAGAATAAAGTTGACGAAAAGAAGGCTGATCAGACAAAAGATGCTGAAGAGGATAAGCAAAAGTCTGACCATGAAAAGGAAGCTGAAGAGAAGGAAGCTGAATACAACAGAGTGAAAGCTCAGCTTGCGGCCCTCATGGCCAACCTTGATAAACAAACAGGAGAGGTAAAGTCTAATTCTGTGTGTTTAAAGTGTCGTGAATTACAGGGTGAAGTTGACAGGTTGTCCACACAAAACCAAAGTCTGGTGGGCGAGATGTCTACCATAAAAGAAGCAAATTTTTTTGCTAAAAGAAATGAGTCATCATACTTGAAGAAAATAAAAGGTTATGAAAGTAAAATTGACTCTTTAACCTGCAAATTAAACGAGAAACTTCAAGTAATAGACTTAGCTCATGAAATGATGGCTGAGAAAACAAAAGAGATTTCTGAAAAATGCAAAGAGTTGTCAGATGCACAACTCAAAATTGTTGAACTTGAGAGGAAACTAGGTCAATTCAGGGACTCTACTTTTGTTATGAAACATATGATGGGTGGCTTGAAGAAAAGTAATGACAAAACAAGTGTGGGATTTCATGGTTTCAATGAAGTTCCACCTCCTGTTAGTCATGACTATTCTTTCTTGCCTGATGAAGATGATCTCATGGACTTTGGGTCAACATCACCAAGTAGTTCCACATCAAGTCAAGGAAATGTGTTTGTGAGTGCTGATGCTAAGAAGGATAATAACAGCAAACCTGTTTTGAAAAAGAACACATCACATCCTAAAAATAACAATCCAACTTTTGTTAAAAAGGTTAATTTTGTTCAAGGAAGTGACATGAAAAACGAAACGGCTGTTATTGAAAATGAATCAAATATAGAGTTTGCTAAAAACAAGAACATAGAAAATTCTGAAACTAAGCAAACTGAACCAAATCCTTCTAAGGCATCATCAGAAGAAAAACCCGAATCTAGTTCAAAGGCTTCAGAGAAGAAGTCTTCGAAAAAGAAATCGTGCTTTAAATGTCACACCAAGGGACATGTAGCTAGCTGCTGTCCTAACAAAAAGAGTGAAGCACAAGTGAGTGAGGAGAAGAGAGAGAAGTCACCAGAGAATAGTGGTGATAAACAGGAGAAAGTTGCAAATTCTCCAAAGAAATCTGCTCCTAAGCAACCAGAAAATGTTGCTGTTGGTGAAGATAAGGCTGAAAAAGGAACTCCACAAGTTCCACGTTTTCAAAGAAATCAACCTAGATTTCAGCCTAGATCTCCACCAGGCAGATTTGAGAGACCTAGAAGCAGTTCACCAAGAATGAACAATTATAATGCTAATAATTTCAGAAGTCAAGGTCAATATCAAAATCGATACCAAAATAATGGTGGTCGAACTTTTTATAACAATGGCTTTAGAAATTACAACAGTAATGCTTCTTGGAATCAAAATTCAAGATACCCAAATCAAAATTTCCAAAGGTCAAATAGTCCAAACGCATATAGGAACCCTCAGGACCATAGACCTAGTGGAAACCAAAATCAAATTCCATCAACAGGTCTGAGATCCAAGACTCCAGTTAGGAGTAATGGATATTGGATGGATGTTCCAGTAGTTGGTGAATTTGGACGACCCAAGACCATTAAGGCTTGGGTCCCCCAATCTAACTAATTTCTTGGTTGGTGTGTGCAGGAGCTGCTAAGGAGGATTATCAACTTATGGTATGTTGATAGTGGCTGCTCCAGGCACATGACAGGGGATGCGAGATTGTTGACAGAATTTGAAGATTATGATGGTGGAAATGTGAATTTTGCGGGTGCTAAAGGTGGTAGAATTACAGGACGAGGAAAAGTGACCAATGGGAAGATCACACTGGACAAAGTGAACTATGTGGAGCAGCTTAAACACAATCTGATGAGCGTGTCACAAGTCTGCGACAAGGGTCACTCGGTCCATTTTACCAAGACTGAAGCATTAGTGTTGAAACCAGGTTTGAAGATTCCGGACGATTGGATAGTGATGCGAGCGCCAAGGAGAAATGACACTTATGTCATGGACATGGGTGCTAAGGATCCAAATGCTGTGGTGGCGTGTTTACTATCAAAAGCATCTGAAGCTGAATCGATGTTGTGGCACAGACGCATGGCCCATATTCACTATCGAAAAATGAATTACCTTGTTAAAAATGAGCTAGTGAACGGGGTTCCAATGCAGAGGTTTCACGTGGAAGATAAATGTCTTCCATGTCAAAAGGGAAAACAACATAAGAAACCTCACAAATCTAAAACAGTAAATTCCATCGATGCCCCTTACGAATTACTTCACATGGATTTATTTGGTCCAGTGAACGTGAGGAGCATAGGTGGAAAGTACTATTGTTTAGTTGTCACAGATGATTACTCACGTTATTCATGGGTTTTCTTTTTAGGTACAAAAGATGAGACGGCGGAGATGCTGATAGATCTTTTTACGAAATTGGAAAACATCCATGACGCAAGGATAAAGAGGATAAGGAGTGATAATGGCACGGAGTTCAAGAATCGAGTTCTGAATCTCTACTGTCTTCGAAAAGGAATTGAACATCAATATTCTGCTCCTTATACACCTCAACAAAATGGAGTTGCTGAGAGGAAAAACAGGACGTTGATTGAAACCGCTAGGACGATGCTTTCAGATTCAAAGCTACCAGTTCTTTTCTGGGGAGAAGCTGTGAATACAGCTTGCTATGTCCTAAACAAAGTTTTGACTGTTAAACGTTTTAACAAAACATGTCATGAATTAATGTTTAACAAGAAACCAAACTTAGAAGGCTTTGAACCATTTGGATTACCCTGCACCATTGTGCGAAATAAAGATAAACAAAAATTCGGTGAGGTGGCTGACGAAGGCTACTTTCTAGGTTACGTACCTGGCGCACCGAATAAAAGGGTTTTTAATCTAAAAACTGGTAAAATTGAGGTTGTGTTTAATGTGGAAATTACTTCATACAAACCTCAACAATCAACGAGTGGTCCTGCTATATTATATGATTATGAAAGCACTTTTAAATCATTTAATATTCCTGAGTTTCCAAATGCAGATGATTCTCAGTTGATTCAGACAATGATTGGTGGAGACGATGAAGGCGAGTTCATGCCTAGATCGAATGTTGATATGACAGATGCTGCGGAAACTTCCAAAGGTGCTGCTGATCCTGATTCAAGTGATAGTGACTCTGAACCCATTGAGGGGGAGGATTTCATTAATCCATTTGCAGATCAGAATATTCAGGGGGAGATTGGATCAAACCTGGGTGATAATCTTGAAGTTGATACTGTTGCTACTACACGAGCAAATAGGGATCATCCAGTTGACATGATACTTGGAGATCCTAATGCAGGTGTTCAGACAAGGAGAAGTATAGCAGCGAATTCTGGTTTATTTGTGTCGATTGAGAAGACGGGGATTGTGAACGAGTGCTTGTATAGCTGTTTTATTTCCCAAGAGGAGCCGAAGAACATTCATATGGCTCTTAAAGACAATTCATGGGTTGAGGTTATGCAAGAGGAATTGGCACAGTTTGCAAAGTTGAAGGTTTGGGAGTTGGTTGACCTTCCTAAAGGTGAAAGAGAGATATGCACTAAATGGGTGTTTAAGTGCAAGAAGGATGACAGAGGGATAGTGACGCGAAACAAGGCTCGATTGGTGGTTAAAGGGTTCAATCAGCAAGAAGGGATTGATTACAATGAAGTGTTTGCACCAGTGGCAAGGTTGGAGGCAATTCGGTTGTTTCTAGCTTTCGCAACTTTCAAGGGCTTTAAAGTTTACCAACTAGACGTGAAGAGTGCATTTCTTTATGGGAAAGTCCAAGAAGTGGTGTATGTCTCACAACCAGATGGGTTCGTTGATCCAGATTATCCAGATCGAGTGTACAAACTTGATAAGGCTTTGTATGGGTTACATCAAGCTCCCAGGGCGTGGTACGAGACACTGTCTACACATCTGATCAAGAATGGTTTTGAAAGAGGTCAGATTGACAGTACACTGTTCATCAAGTGGAAGAAGGAAGATTTTCTGCTAGTACAGGTGTACGTGGATGACATCATCTTTGGGTCATCAGATGAGAGCATGTGTAAAGAGTTCGAGCAGGTGATGAAGAGCAAGTTCGAAATGAGTGCTATGGGTGAGCTGTCTTACTTTCTGGGATTACAAGTTGAACAGAAGGAGGATGGGATGTTTATTCATCAAACAAAGTATGTGTATGACATTTTGAGTCGGTTCAAAATGAATGATTGCTCTACTTTCAACACACCCATTTGCGAAAATCACAATCTTGGCCCAGATCACGAAAGTACTGAAGACGTTGATCCAACTCAATACAGGGCAATGATTGGTTCTCTAATGTACTTGACTGCTTCAAGACCTGACATCATGTTTGCCGTATGCTTGTGTGCCAGATATCAGGCTAATCCAAAGGAGTCACACATGAAGGCAGTGAAGCGTATTCTTCGTTACTTGAAGGGGAAACCTAAACTTGGGTTGTGGTATCCAGCTGATAGTGATCTGAATTTTGTCGCTTACACTGACTCAGATTTTGGGGGATGCAAGTCGAACAGAAAGTCTACAACAGGTGGTTGTCAGTTCTTAGGAGGCAGGATCGTGTCTTGGCAATGCAAGAAGCAATCCTGTGTGTCTACATCTACGTGTGAAGCTGAATATATTGCTGCGGGTAGCTGCTGCTCTCAGGTTCTCTGGATACAACAGCAGATGCGCGATTACGGTTTGGATTTCACTCGTACTCCTATTATGATAGACAATAATGCCACAATTTCTATAACTAATAATCCCGTGAAACACAGTCGCACAAAACATATTGACATACGTCATCATTTTATACGGGATTGTGCTGAAAAACGACTAATTGAATTACATCGAGTCGACACAGAAGATAACCTAGCAGATCTTTATACTAAAGCTTTTGACAGGGCTCGCTTTGAACACTTAGTCGAACTCAACGGGATGAGGAATCCTGAATAACTGGTTTTTCATAAGAATTTTTGTAAATAGTTTACTGTTTTTTCTTAAAAATAAAAAATACAAAAACATTGAAAAATTGAAAAACATAAAAAAAAAAAAATAGAAAATTAAAAATGAGTTCACTGTGTGAAAAAGGAGAAATGATAGTACATCAGCAAGTTAGACTGTCACACTGACACTGAAATTAAATTGCTTAAGTGTGATAGCAGCTTCATCATATGATGTACCAGTAGGCAAAAAGCATGAAATAATCAACTTACCAATGTGATATAAACTTAAACGAACTGAATATGAGTGGGGAACACATCAGTGGTGTATGGTTTAATGACCTTAAATCTTGCGTTGATAGATTGCCAAAATCTGAAGTTTGGGTCTTTATACTGTTATTTCATCTGGGGATATCTTGGCTGTCTTTCTGTTCATAACTAAAATTGTACATGACCTCAGGAAAGAAAGTCACTTGGAATTAACACATTTCTATTTGAATGTCTGTATGTTGTCCCGATACACACAATTTTGATCTGATTCTGAAATCTTCTCTGAAAAAAGTCGTGTACCTCCTCTGCTGCATCCAGATATATGCTGACCTGGAGGTGCTAGGCAACGACAGCTTCTGCTGCATCCAGATACATGCTGACCTAGCTGTACGTTGTCGCACTATAGATCTAATACACCCGAAAGAGGCCCTCAAGTGCCCAAAAGAAACCCAATAAACCTATATCAAACTGAGAAAAACTCATTTGATCTGTATATTATACCATCTCTTCTAAAGATCTATTCTGTTCTCTTCTCAACCTATTCCCAGTTAAGATTTCAGAAATCTGGATTGGACTTGTGAAATATGTGGTAGGGAAGATACTTGCATGATAGAGTGTGTTGTTTATATTTCCAGGATTTGATTAGTATTTATTTGGGTGTTCATTGTTAAGCAATCAAAACATGATAAAACAGATTATATGCAGATCTAGACATTGTCAGGATATCTTAAAGGATGACATCAGTATACTCACCTACTACGATGAATCTTTGTGCATACCTTGATCGCGGGGTATATCCTGAAGTGGGACACACTAATATATCAGTAATAAAATTACCTTAACGTATCATATGGTAATGGTACTTGAAATGTTCATGCATTTTGTTTAAGTGGACAAACATACTGGTAATCGTCTTGGACTGCTTTTCACGAAAAAATTTATAAGAATTATCTAATAGTGTGAAAACAGTTTGATTGTGCTGATATGATCTTCTTACCAGTAATTCTCACAAAAATAGAGTGTTTATTGCTTTTAGTATTTATGTGCTTTCAGAAAATATAAAAAATCCAAAAATAGTGTTTTTTTTTCTGTTTAAAATTCTTAACGTACGGAAAACTGTTATTCTTGGAGGAATTGTTACTGATAGGGGGAGACGGTGTTGGAAAGTGAGTTCAAAATTTTAAATCATGCGGGTTATAGGGTGTGATTAAAAAGTTTTGCATGTTGGTAATGAATTGAGAATGCTTAATCTGTGATACAATCTCTTGAATAATAATAATTTGTTTAACTTATGTTGAAAAATTCTTATGGTTTCTCGAGATGTTTGTTTTATAGTAAACAGATTGAAGCAGTATGTTGCTGAGAAGTTAAAGTGATGGGTTGCTGTGAAGATGAGAGTTTGATTGGATGCATGGTAGAACCTCCTTTCTAAATTGCAGACAAGATGAAGAGTTTGAAGATTGCTATTCAAATGCTGAACTGGAGTTTACTCAAACGCTAAAGTTTTTGAAGATTTGGTGATTGGATGCATCAGCTTAGGGGGAGTCTGTTGCTGACAGAAGCTGTTGAAGCTGAAGCTATCCAAAGACCAAAGACAGTGCAAGATTACATGAAGATTGCAAGATGACTGAAGACAAAGTTATTTTATGAAGCTATTGTCAAGGGGGAGTTTGTTGGTGCATGTTTGTGACAACAGCTTAGATTTGGTCTTTGGATATCTTGTAATTAGATAAACGATAAACAGTTAGCGGGTTTAGCTTTGTAATAGTTAGTTGTAATGTTTAGGCTAACCAAACCCAATGAATTGGGTGTGTGGGGGCGAATTGGGCCTGTCCAATTCGCAGTCCATGATGTTTAACCTTGGCCCAAGTAGCAAACCTTGTGTTATATAAACAAGGTTAGGCTTTAGGGTTTAGGTTAATCAGCCAGAACATTGTGTGAGAGCAATTTCGTGAGAGTTATAGCCTTGGACGAAATTGTTAGTTGGTTAGGGTTTAATTGATTGTAAAACGTTTGTTTGGATAATCAATAGAAACCCGGTTTGAAAGTGTCTTGCTGTTTCTGTTCTTCTACTTGTTTCTGTGATATTCTGATCAAGAGGATTCCGCACTCTTGATTGGAAAGACAATTCTGTGAAAGATCCATACATCAAGGGGACCTACAAGAATCCGAATCCAAGATCAAGGAGATCTACCGACTTCCTGCCAGTGAAAGAACTTTCTCCCTGTCTCTTACAGATTCAAGCCAGAAATCAAGCTCAGAAATGTCTGGTAAGCACATTCTCAGCATATATTTTAAATTAATTACTTTTCAAAAGTATGATGAGTTTAAGAATATCTTCCCTTGTGCAGTACCAGTTGTCAACCTTGAAGGTTTCCAACTTGACGAGTTGGATTGCTACTCCAGCCTCGCACCCATCAAACAGGAATCCAAGCCAAAATCGTCTGCTACACCAAAACCTACTTCTTCAAGGACCGTTTCTGCTCCTAAAGCTCCTCCGGCATCTAGGACCCAAGCATCCAGTTCTCGGAAGAGAAAGGAGTCGGATTCTCCAACTGTTTCTGAAACATTCTCTCTCGAGAACCATGGGTTTAACGAAGCCACCTCATTCCTCAAACAGGTAAAATTTTCCTTTCAATATCCTGCACAAGTATGTTAGTCCTTATTCTGCTTATTTCTACATCGATACCTGTGTCTTTATCGATAGGGTTTGGATCGTCTTATGCACTTGTATGAAAACGCCTGCGGGCTTAACAAGATGTTGGAGATCAAGCTGGAGAAAGCTGAAGCCACCATAGCCGACCAAGGAACCATTGCAGCTGCCAAATCCCAGCATTACGAAGACAAATATAAGGCCATGATCCAGGAACACCAAGCTACCCTCCACAAAGCCAATGAGGATGCCCAAGCCAAACTAGATGCGGCCCTTCTCCAGTACCAGCAGAATATGAGTTCCTATCGGGACAGCCTCAAAGCATCCGTGGTCGTCTCTCTTCTCCAAGCCAGGATAAGGATGGCTTACGAAGCCAGGGATTTGGGCTTCGAATGCCCCTCCTGGAACATAAAGACTTGGGAGGCGAAACTAAAGGATCTTGGAGGTCATCCCGTTGCTCATCCAGCAAAGCATGCTGGTGAAGAGCCTTCTGAGGCGACAGAGGAAGTGACCAATGCTGACGATGGTGATGCCGAGAAGAATCCTGAGGCCGATGCTGGTGCAGATGCTGGGAAGGAAGCTGTTGATCAAGAAGGTACCGCTTCTTAAGCGGTGAAGTGGGCGATGATGGATATACGTGCCAAGGCCGGAGCCCACTTTTAAGTTTCATGGTTGTGGTTATGTAAACAATTTACTTTTCCTGTCTTCAAACAATTTATATTCCCTGCATTAGAACAATGTGATGACCAAAGGTGGATGGGTCCTAGGTTTTAGGACGAAGCCCTTGGTCATCAATTAGTATAACTTGTTTTGAATGTGGTAACGGTTGTAGGTGGACAGGTCCTGTTTTGAGATATATCCTGCAACCGTTACACAAGTATGGTAAAAACTAATTGTGCTTTTGGCGGATGGGCCTTGGTTTAAGGTGAAACCAAAAGCACAACTTTTGACTTGTTAATAATATAACTATCTTTTGATTTGTTTGTTATTGCCTTGCATTACTTAATGTAACTCTTAGCTTTGCAAAAAAATTTATCTTGTTATCTTATGAAAATATCCTGATCAGTATTGTTAGGGGAGGATTTTCTAACAATTAGTGATCCTCATTCGTTATCCTAATTAATGATCCTTACTTCTGTGACAGGTGGTGATCCTCAGAAGAGCTTCAGGATCAGGATCATGGATCACCTTAAGGATCCTCATACTGACAATTGTTTACTTAATTTTTGTATTACTTCGCAGGAGTAATAAACGTGACTTGGTCTTGGCAACGGTAACAAGGAATATTCCACGGGCATTTCGCACACGTGCTTGACCAAAAATGGACGTTGTGGAGAACGTGGGAGCTTGGCACGAAAGTCGGATAGTTAGTTTTAGTAGTTAACTTCTATTTTAAAAGGGGTAACGAGCTAGAATTAGAACACTTAGTCACTTTTCAGCTACACACTCTCATATACTCGCACACTTGAAGCTCTCGACGAACATACATTCATTTTCACTCACTTTTACACATTTCACGATAGTGATCCTTGTACCTAGCTCGTTACTATCCGAAGTTGTATACATTTATTCATTTATTTGAGCTTGGTGATCGGTAGTTTCCATCACCCGGGGTTTTTTTGTGCCGGAGATCAACTCTTGATCAAGGGCTTTTTCCCCTTATAAATCCTTGTGTCATTTGTACAATTTACATTGAAGTGATCCTTGTTATTGTCATACATTATTAGCATCATACCCCATTACAGAGAGTTTGGTTGCAATATCCTCAACAGATTTTTTGACCAAAACAGTTTGGCGCCCACCGTGGGGCAATTGGTGCTTCGTCCTTAGAAAAATACGCATTTCTGTGCTTATTTCGGTTCACTACAACCAAGCAAATGGCTTCCTCAGCGAAGAACGCTTCAAATTTGATGCCCTCATTCACTTCTTCACAAGGCGTCCCTCCTTTGCCTCCACCACCTTCTGGATCCCAGAAGAATGCCGAGAATGCTGCGAAGAAACCAACTCCCATTTTCTCAAAACCTCCAACTTCTTCTGCTTCTTACACTCCCACTACTAGTGACATGTTTACTTTGATTTTGCAGATGAAGGATCAGATACGGCAACAGGATAAGACCAATGAGAGGATTCTCAAAGAAATCGGAGATCTCAAGAAACAAAAGACAACGGCAGAGGATCATTCCCCACTGGTGCCGAAATCCTTGAATTTTGATACTCCGGTGATTACTTCTCAGCCATCAGTGGTTCCAGACGCTCAATATATGGGTGGACCAAAAGGAGTGCACTATGGAACAACAACAATGACCCAGGCATCAGGTTCATATTTCCAGCCAGCGGGATCCTATCCTCAGCATATCGGATCCCTCACGAATTCAGGAGGATATTCAGGAATGCAGCAGATTCAAGGATCCTCCTTTGTTCCAGGATCATCCCAAGTTCAAGGATCCTCCTTTGTTCCAGGATCATCACAAGTTCAAGGATCCTCCTTTGTTCCAGGATCATCCCAGGTTCAAGGATCCTCCTTTGTTCCAGGATCATCCCATGTTCAAGGATCCTCCTTTGTTCCAGGATCATCCCAAGTTCAAGGATCCTCCTTCGTTCCAGGATCGTCCCAGTTTCAGGGATCCTTCCAGATGCCAGGATCCTTGAGGAGTTTGCAAACAGGAAGTTCAGATGTCCATCAGGGAGATTTTATTCCAATGCAGACCAATGCTTCTACTGGTCCCTCGATCATTCCAGAGCCTCAACAATATGGATTAACATCCAATCTTCCTAATCTGAATCCAATGGGAGGTAACACTTTTAATAATTCTTATACTACTAACCATGGTCTTATGCAGGATCCAGGTATCAATCATGCCATGGCCAGAGAATTGCAAAAGTTAAAGGATATGATATCAAGTGTTCCAGGAGTGGTCAAACCTATCCCAGAGATTGCAGATGGGAGCCATAAGATATCTCGTTTTGCACCACCAATCTGTGATGCTAAGATACCTAAGAGGTTCCATGTGCCAACAATGAAGCTGTATGATGGTTCGACAGATCCTGAGGAACACATAGCACAATACAGGGAGAGGATGGAGATCAATCCAATTCCAGAAAGGTTAAAGGAAGCGTGCCTGTGCAAGGGATTCGGATCCACTCTTACTGGATCAGCTCTCAAATGGCTGCTAAGTCTTCCTCCCTATTCTATTACCTCATTTGCTAACCTAGTTAACTTGTTTAATAATCAGTTTTCTTGTAGTAGAAAATTTGAACGATTAACTAGTGATCTATATAGGATAACCCAGGGTCATAATGAATCATTAAGGGATTACATAACCAAATTCAGTAAAGAATCCTTAGACATTCCCAACTTAGACATAGCTACGGCTGTTGAGGCCTTCAAAATGGGATTGCTTAGGGATTCGTCTTTCTATGATGATCTTGTTATGACACCATGCAGGAACTTAGATGAGGTAAGAACCCGAGCACTTAGGTTCATTCGGCTGGAGGACGACAAGAGGATCCAGGAGAGGTTAGCAGGATCCTCAAAGCAGGATAAGCAAGGATCCTCATTCAGGAACAACAAGTTCAGATCCTACAACAGATCTGATAACCAGAACGTGCATTCTGTTGATCAGGAAGAGGATGATGAAGATTATCCTCCAATTTCCGAATATTGTTTTTGTGTTGATAACAACGAACTAATCCTTGCGATGCAGAACCTAGGTGATAAAGCTAGATGGCCGAGAAAAAATGATAGGCCGGCTGCAACTAAGGATAAATCAAAGTGGTGTGCATACCATGAAGATTTTGGGCATCTCACAGAAGAATGCATTGCACTGAGAAAGGAAATTGGATACTTGTTGAGCAAGGGGCATCTAAAGGAATTGCTGGGAAGAAAAAAGTCAAGGACTCAGGATCCTGAAAGGATCCCTGAGAAGGCTCCAGCCCCTCCAGCAGATGCACAAGTGATAAACTTTATTTCTGGAGGATCAGGCATTTGTGGCACATCCTTCTCAGCAGCTAAAAGGCATGCGAAGGAAACTAAAATGGATAATGGAGAAAGACCAGTTCGAACATCAAGTGTCTCCGAAGGAAAAGTCATAACCTTTGATGAGGATGATCGTGTTGATATCCAGGATCCTTATCACGATGGCTTAGTTATTACTCTTTTCATTTCTAACCATTTTGTCCACAGGATCCTTATAGACGGAGGAAGTTCAGTGAACATTATCCAGCTTGATGTTCTAAAAAAGATGGGTATCCCTGAATCAGATATCATACCAAGATCCTCCGTGCTCGTGGGATTTATTGGCGAAACTAAGAATACCCTGGGGGACATTAAACTCCCAATATACATTGAAGGCCTACACTCTTATCAAAAATTTTGTGTTATTGACTGTTTATCTTGTTGTAATGTTATCCTTGGCAGGCCCTGGATACACGATATGAAAGCAGTCCCATCTACCTACCATCAATGTGTGAAGCTCCCAAGTCCTTGGGGAATAGTGAAGATTGATAGTGATCAGCAGGAGGCTAAGAATTGCTACACTTCATCGATGAAACCAGCCTCGAAGTCAAGGGAGCAATAGCAATCAAGGTATCCTCCAAGGGATGTCTTGGAGGCAAGAGAGCAGGATGTGGTAGAAATCCTCATGGATCCTGATGATCCTGAATCCAAAATCTATATCGGATCAGGGATCCTTGGCGAAATGAAAGAAGACCTCGTATCCTTCCTCAAAAGGAGAAAGACTACCTTTGCATGGAAACACGAAGACATGACTGGTATATCCAAAGATGTAATCACTCACAAACTCGGCATTGACAGATCCTTCAAACCAATCCATCAAAGGAGAAAAAAGTTTGCACCGGAAAGGAATGCCATTATCCAGGAAGAGGTAGAGAAATTGCTCCGGGCAGGTATGATTAGGGAGGTCAAGTATCCAAAATGGTTGGCCAATGTGGTTGTTGTTCAAAAGAAAAACGGAAAGTGGAGGGTATGTGTCGATTTTACCGATTTAAATAAGGCATGTCCCAAGGATCCTTTCCCATTACCCCACACTGACTCCATGGTGGATGCAACTGCGGGTCATGAACTGTTAACTTTTATGGATGCTTCATCTGGATTCCAACAAATCCAAATGGAACCATCCGACCAGGAGGATACAGCCTTCATGACTCCAACTGGTATATACTGCTATATTGCTATGCCGTTCGGATTAAGAAATGCAGGTGCAACATATCAAAGGCTGGTGAATATGATGTTCAAGGATCAGATTGGACAAACTATGGAGGTTTACATAGATGATATGGTGGTAAAATCCTTAAAAGCTGAGGATCACCTAAGGGACTTGGAGGAAGCATTCAATATCCTTGATAAATATAACATGAAACTTAATCCTTCAAAATGTCACTTTGGTGTTAAAGCAGGTAAATTCTTAGGATATATGGTGACAAAGAGAGGCATTGAAGCTAGCCCGGAACAAATCAAAGCAATAGTGAACATCAAATCTCCGGCCAATGCTAAGGATGTTCAAAGGCTAACAGGCAGGATCGCAGCTTTGAACAGATTTATATCCAAATCCTCCGAGAAGTGCAGAGAATTCTACGATATCCTAAGAAAAAAACAAGAAATTTGAGTGGACTGAGAAGCATGAAAATGCTTTAAGAGCCCTCAAAGATTACCTATCCTCAGCCCCGGCTTTGATGAAACCAGAAAAAGGAGATGTGCTATCCTTGTATCTTGCAGTATCCTCAAAAGCAGTAAGTGCGGTCCTTGTTAAGGATCATGAAGGTACACAACATCCTGTCTATTATGTAAGTAAAAGTGTACTTGATGCTGAATCCAGGTATTCACACCTTGAAAAACTTATTCTTGCATTAATTATGGCATCTACTAAGTTAAGACATTATTTTGAAACTCATGTTATCATTGTTAAAACTAATTTTCCAATTAAGAATGTCCTCAGGAAACCAGAGATGTCAGGAAGGATGGCTAAGTGGGCAGTGAAGCTAAGTGCATATGATATAAGATATGAGCCTAGGACAGCCATCAAATCCCAAGCATTAGCTGACTTTGTGGCTGATTTCAGTAGTGATTTACAAGAAGAAGCTGAGTTAGAAGTCCAGCAGCTAGAAGAGACCAAGGATCCTTGGATACTCCATACTGATGGATCCTCAAATGTCAAAGGCACAGGGCTTGGAATACTACTAAAATCGCCACAGGGGGACATAATACCCCACTCTATAGCTTGTGAGTTCCAAACCACTAACAATGAGGCTGAATATGAAGCCTTAATTGCTGGTTTGCAAATTGCAAAGCATATGGGGATCAGGTATCTTGAGGTACATGTAGATTCATTGTTAATCACAAACCACTTTAATGGATCCTACGCTGTTAAAGGTGAAAAGCTAACCAAATATTTAGAGATAGTCAAAAGTTTGGCACTCTCTTTTGTTTCCTTGAGTTTGACGCAGGTACCAAGGGAAGAAAATACAGAAGCTGATGCATTGGCTAACTTAGGATCATCCTTGAAGATCCCGGAGGATGTCAAGATCCCAATTATCCATATCCTAACCCCGGCTATCGAGGATCACGTGGCTATGGAGATAGGAAATGATTCTGCAGTTATCCCTTGTGAGGATACTCAATCCCATTCAGGATCAGGATCATGGATCTCACCAATTATGAGATACTTACAACATGGAGAGATTCCTACAGGAGAAAACCCTAGGGCTTTCAAATCTAAGGTATCTCAATTCACAATTTTAAATAATATGTTGTATAGACGATCTCTTGCAGGACCATACTTGAGATGTATTGAGGATCCTGAAATCCAAGAAGTTTTAAAAGACTTCCATGAAGGAGATTGTGGAAACCACACTGGGGGCAGGGCATTATTCTCAAGGATCCTGAGGACAGGATACTACTGGCCAACCATGAAGAGAGATGCTGTGGAGTATGCTAAGAGATGTGATCCTTGTCAGAGACACAGCAATATCCTTCATCAACCAGCTGAATTATTGCATCCTATATCCTCCTCTTGGCCATTTATGAGATGGGGTATGGATATAGTTGGTAAGCTCCCTAAGGCACCTGGTGGAAAAGTATTCATGCTAGCTATGACTGATTACTTCTCCAAGTGGATAGAGGCTGAAGCTTTTGCCCAAGTCAGAGAAAAGGAAGTTATATCCTTCATTAAAAGAAATATTATAATTAGATTTGGAATTCCTTCTGAGATTATATGTGATAATGGTTCCCAATTTATTGGGGGCAGAACCACTAACTTTTGTGACAGCTGGGGGATTAAGATGATAACATCAACACCAGTCCACCCACAAGCTAATGGTCAGGCAGAATCATCCAACAAGATCATCATCAACAATTTGAAGAAGAAACTTGGATCCAAGAAAGGGAAATGGGCAGAAGAACTACCCTATGTGCTTTGGGCTGATAGGACAACCCCTAGGAATGCTACTGGTCAAACACCATTCTCTTTGGTATTTGGGGCAGAGTCAGTGATCCCAACAGAAATGGTGGTTCCAACTGCTAGAACAAGTACCCGTGATCCTGAGGAGAATGATGAGAACTTGGTCCAAGACCTGGATACTATTGAAGAAATCAGGGATATGGCTAGGATAAGGATGGCCAGTTATCAACAGAGAATGGCTGGTGCTTACAACAAAAATGTCAGGGTCAGAAGGTTTCAAGTTGGAGATATGGTATTAAGGAAAGCATTTCAGAATACCACCAATCCTGCTGATGGAAAATTGGCTCCAAAATGGGAAGACCCTTATTTGATTGAAGCTGAAGCAGGAAAGGGGGCATATAGATTGCTAACCATGGAAGGTGATTTGCTACCCAGAGCTTGGAATGCTGTCCACTTGAAGAAATATTTCATGTGAGCAGGATCCTCATGGTACAGATGATCCTCACGATAGGGGTATCCTTAAAGGATCCTTAAAGTATCAGTGATCCTTACTTAGGTAATATCCTAAACTTGAACTATTTCATTTCTTTATTTTCCCATATAAGGATAAGGATCATGTATCCTTTATCCATCTCTCACATGAGTTTAAGTTTTGAAAGTTCAGGTATCCTTAGCACAACATTGGTTATCCGCAGAAACGATCCGTTCCTTGGGTTTAACCCCAGTTATTTGGGCTTGACCCCAGTTCCGCCTGTAGCGCATAATGATCCTGGTATATTTCATGGCAGTGGGACCAGTACTCGTTTTAGGGGCTGATAATTCCATTGTACTGGCTATGCCTAGGATCCTACGTATAATGGTAGACGTACCATACATCCGTTCCTAAGGTTTCTAGCGTTTTCACGTTAGCTAAGGTTTCTAACGTTTTCACGTTAGCTAAGGTTTTGGCATTTTCATGTCACTAAGTTTGGATAGTCGCCAGTTAGGGCCATACTCCAGTTTACATACGATCCTTGGGCTTGTCCCCAGTTATCCTTGGGCTTATCCCCAGTTATCCTTGGGCTTGTCCCCAGTTATCCTTGGGCTTGTCCCCAGTTATCCTTGGGCTTGTCCCCAGTTATCCTTGGGCTTGTCCCCAGTTATCCTTGGGCTTGTCCCCAGTTGCTAACTCTTTTCTTATGTTGGCTTAGTCCCAAGTTATGCTCTATTTCAGGTTCTTGAAGATAGGCAACTAGGGATCCTTGATCCTTACTTTATTCTAAGGTTTATCTTATAGTTATCCTTATTATGGTTAGGATCCTAACTTGGACCCTCAGGTATGATCCTTAACTATTTTTAATTCTATTCATTATTTATTTGAATAACCCTTAAAGTTTGACAACTAGACTTGTGATCCTTAAAACATATTGCTTTTTGAGATTTTTTAACTAAAGGATATCTGATCATGGATCATATCCCAAATATTTTCAATCTGACTTATTCAAAATTATTTATTCAATGAATATGCATCAAAACAAAGGAAAATTAAAGAAACACAAGGATAACAACACAAGATAAGCGACAAAAAGTTAAGATTTTATTTATTAACCAAGTAGTAACCCTTAAGAGGTTGTCAAAATTACCTACCCCGAGCATCTACCAGCAAAACGTGGCCCATCCGCTGGGGTAGGTAAAGGGTGTCCATGATAATAAGTTTGAAGATAGTGCAGGAATATAAAGGCGGCAGGATCACAATGGCTTCATCCCCCAAACAGAGGATCCCTCCACCAATTGCAATCCTACCTATTGTCCAAAGGATCATACATGATCCTTAATCTTAAAACCTATTGTTTAAGTACAACCCATCATTGTTCAAACAAAAAATACCATAACCAAAACAAACTATCAAACTTAAAAAATGGGCTCCGGCTACGTCTAGAAATGTCCTTCATCGCCCATCCATGCAGCCTATGCCTTCGCTGCATCCTCTTCCCCTCCAGCTGCGGTATCCTTCATCAGATCCTTTCCACTGCCACTTGCCTCAATCGCCAAGACCTCAGTAGCCTCCTCCTCATCATCTTCAAGATCAGCCAACCTTGCCTTCCAGCCCTCAACATCCCAGCTGCTTTTGTCAAAGTTAGGATCTTGAGCTTCTTGGGCCATCTTCAGTTTTGTCTGATACATTGTGATGGCAGCAGAGACCTTTGCACCTTCTATGAGGTCATGCTTTTCATAGTCAAGGTCGATCAAAAGTTTAGCTGTCTTAGTCTTCTTATCTTGGAGTTCCTTCCGAAGATCAGCAAGTGCAAGGTCCTTGAGAACGGAAACCTGTTGGAGGTCAGCAATCTTCTTGTCCTGCTCCTCAACATTCCCCACGTAATCCTCAATCTCAGCAAATTTCTGCAAAGAAAAGGAGAAAGCAGTTTAAGATCAGGTGATCCTCATACGAGTAGGATACCTAGGCAGAATTAAGGATCCTTACATCATTGAAGTATTCAAGGAACTGGTGGCGGATCAGTGGTAGGCCTTGAAGATCCTCCGTGTCGGAAGTCTTCCTCTTCTTACCACCCTTTCCTTTAGTGGGTGCTTTGGGAATGGAGATGCTAGGACTGGTAGTGGACCTCTTCTTCCTGGATCGAACGAGATCAAGGTCAGCTGTGTTGAATTGGGATACAGGCTTGGCAGATTTTCCGGCACCCACACATTCATAGCAAGATAAGTATCCTTATCCTATTTCAATTTACTTATTTATTTTAATATTCAAACTATGTAAAAGACAGGATACTTACTTGACATGGTAATGGAACCTGAGGATACTTCTTGTGAATCTTGGGTCTCTACCTTGAATGTCCTTGTTTCAGGATCAAGCTTCCAAAAAGCAGCAAGCCTATCCTTGGTTTCAGGTGATGTGATGATGTGTGAGACAGAAATAGCTGCATAACACAAGACAAAAGGGGTCAGTAATCCTTATACAAAAACAAGACTACCTGGTGATCCTTCTCAGGATCCTCCGGCCTACCATGGGTGGACCATGTTCTTGGTAAATGCTTTCCGTCGGGAATGGTATCCCTCCTGACAAAGAAGAAGCGACGTTTCCAATTTGTGTCATTCTTGGTAACTTTAAGAAGAGGGTGTTCTCCGCCGGGTTTTCGTTTGAACAGATAACGATGGGATCCAAAGGTGGTAAGATCATAAAATTGTGTCAGCTCCGACATGCCTAAATCAATGCCCTCCTGCTCGATGATCCTCTCCAGGGTATACAAAACCCTCCAAATCATCGGCATGGCTTGGATGTAAGAGATGCCGGTAAGGGAAAAGAAGGATTGTGTAAATTCTGGGAAAGGATAGGTGTATCCTATGGCAAATGGAGTAACTGGAAAGGCAACCCATGTTTCTGAAACATAGTCGCTCAGGATAGTGGGATCGAAGGGTTTGAAAAAGGCATTCGCCGGAAAATACTGACGGATTTTATCTACTTGTGCGTCGTTAAAGCAACACCTCTCATTTGCTGAGTCTTTGATGATCTTTTGACTCTTCAAAGGGCTATCCTTCTTGTGATCCTTACCCGGTGAGCTTCGGAGCATCATTCTCAAAGTGATGGTGATAAAGAAAGAAAAACAGAGTAAGAGAGGGAGAAGGAGGAAAAAGAGATACCTGATTGATCTTCGACTGAGAATATAAAGGGAGTTTCTTTCGGATTTAAATGCATTTGATCCCATCTCTATCTCCTATTTATAATCATGATCGTGCAGGTTGTCACTTCTGTGACGTAATGGTTGCAACGGCTAGTTCGATATCAACGGCTATATATCCGTTAGTTAGTTGCGGATAAGATCAAGAAAATATAACTCGCTTATTTTACAAATTACTCCTTATATTTTGGGGGCAATTGTTAGGGGAGGATTTTCTAACAATTAGTGATCCTCATTCGTTATCCTAATTAATGATCCTTACTTCTGTGACAGGTGGTGATCCTCAGAAGAGCTTCAGGATCAGGATCATGGATCACCTTAAGGATCCTCATACTGACAATTGTTTACTTAATTTTTGTATTACTTCGCAGGAGTAATAAACGTGACTTGGTCTTGGCAACGGTAACAAGGAATATTCCACGGGCATTTCGCACACGTGCTTGACCAAAAATGGACGTTGTGGAGAACGTGGGAGCTTGGCACGAAAGTCGGATAGTTAGTTTTAGTAGTTAACTTCTATTTTAAAAGGGGTAACGAGCTAGAATTAGAACACTTAGTCACTTTTCAGCTACACACTCTCATATACTCGCACACTTGAAGCTCTCGACGAACATACATTCATTTTCACTCACTTTTACACATTTCACGATAGTGATCCTTGTACCTAGCTCGTTACTATCCGAAGTTGTATACATTTATTCATTTATTTGAGCTTGGTGATCGGTAGTTTCCATCACCCGGGGTTTTTTGTGCCGGAGATCAACTCTTGATCAAGGGCTTTTTCCCCGTATAAATCCTTGTGTCATTTGTACAATTTACATTGAAGTGATCCTTGTTATTGTCATACATTATTAGCATCATACCCCATTACAGAGAGTTTGGTTGCAATATCCTCAACAGATTTTTTGACCAAAACAAGTATACTCAGAAATATATTACAAAAACTTTTTTATTAGATAGGACTCCCAAATGCTCGTTCAACTCCGTAGAAAGCTTTTGAAAAACAATCTATTTTTCCAAAACCAGTTTTCGATAATACTTAAATGATCAAAGTTCCAAACTAATACTAGTCTCAAACACCTTAATCAAATATCCTGAAAAGGACTTTGAGAATATATCAGGACACTTAACCTTTTATAAAACATAGTGTTACTAAAAACTTAAACGATGTTTACAAAGGAAAGATCATACCCGGAGTAGGATATAACCCTATTATCAAACCTCAATCTCCTTGCAACTTTTCCAATGAAGATGTCCCCTGTGTACAATGTCTTCAAATACTTAGAAATCTTCTGAATATCAGTTTCCATTGTATAGGCAATTTTTTAGGTCCCAAGGTTAAAACCCAAGGATGTACTGGAGATAAATCCCTTGTATCCTGGGAAAATCCCAAATTTTCATGCGCTACAGGCGGGTGTGTATAAACTCCAAGACTTAGAAAGGTGAAAACCTTTAAACCTTAGAGAGTATGAAAATACCCTTTCGTGAGAGAGGGTGATCAATCCTCATATACCTTTAGGATTCAGGATATAGCCAACAGTAACGAAATTGTCAGCCACTTTTACATGGACTGGTCCCGCCACCTTGAACTATCCCTGAATAACTTGCGCTCCAGGCGGGGTGTTTAAACCCAATTCGGAAGAAAGGTGAATATCTTTAAACCTGTGAAGGGATCAGGATCCCTTGTACATGAGAGAGGGGGCCAATCCTCTAATCTTCCGAAATATCCTGAGTGAGCATCCCGGAGCTATATCCCGAAGTATATACTGCAAAACATCCTTACACTAAGGTGGGTGTTAGCTTGGCTAACACCCCTCCGATGCTTAAGTCAGTATTGGGTTACAAAGAACAAATTAAACCAAACATATTTAAAAAAGGTAGAATTCATACCATCCTGAGTTAGAAATTAAATTCTAAACTCACTTGAAATAGAGCTGAAGGTGTATAGCATTCCAAGATCTCGGTAGCATATCCCCCTCCATATTCTTGAGTCTGTATGCTCCTTTCCCTGCTTCTGATTCAACTTCGTATGGTCCTTCCCATTTTGGAGCTAACTTACCATCGGCAGGATTAGTAGTATTCTGAAAAGCCTTTCTTAACACCCAATCTCCAACCTTAAATCTTCTGGTCCTAATATTCTTGTTATATGCCCTGGATATTCTCTATTGATATGCTGCCATCCTTAGCCTTGCCGCATCTCTCTTCTCATCTATAGTGTCTAAATCCTGCCTCAAGGCTTCAGGATTCTGCTCAGGATCACTTAGGGTAGATCTTGCAGTAGGTACTGTCATTTCCGTTGGAATCATTGCTTCTGCTCCAAATACCAAGGAAAATGGGGTTTGGCCTGTTGCATTCTTTACCGTTGTCCTATCAGCCCACAAAACAAAGGGTAATTCTTCTGCCCATCTTCCTTTCTTGGCTCCTAGTCTCTTCTTTAAGTTATTGACAATTATCTTGTTTGAGGATTCAGCTTGTCCATTTGCTTGAGTGTTATGGGTGAAATTCTGAACCCCTATATCCTGGAAAATATCTTGGTTTATATCTTGGTTATGTAGTATCTGTTTACATCCGGGATGCTGGTTCAGGATATTGGTAACATCCTGAATGGTATCCTCAGGATTACTAATGGATTATGTGAAGGTACGTGGGTTAGAAGCTGGCAACGTTCATAAGACTTATTCCGCGGAAGACTCGGTCCAAGTCGTTCAAATGAAGACGTTGAAGCCATATTACTCGGTCAATAACGTTCACAATGGAATATTCGGAGTACCCCATATTTGTAGGGATTATTGTTTGTAATTCATTACTATAAATAGGTGGGTATACCAGATCAAATAGATCATCACATTCACACTCGCTACACTCTAACACTTGCTCTCGAGCAACTCTCACTTTCATACAAAGGCATTGTAACACTTAGCGATCTGGTCTATATCCTGGACTGTATCCTGAAGTTTAAGCAATAAGAAGAACAAGACAGCTGCGATTGTCAGCTCCCGAGGTTTTATGCCGGCGATCTAGATTGATCAAGGGCTTTCCTCGTACATCTCGTGTCATTTCCTTTACTTTTTGCTCATTGTTTACTCATTGTTTGATCGTAGATACAGCACAATATCCTGAGCCGTATCCTGAAAACTGTTTTCATAAACAACTTAACTAGCATATTTTCTTCATACTTTCTAGCACACTACCTCACATTACTAATTTGATCACTTAATTGCTTCGGTAATTTTTGACCAAAACAATTTGGCGCCCACCGTGGGGCAAGTGGTGCTCTCTTTACTAAAAATTTTTGTCAAATCGCTAATCGGTTTTCTATTTTCAAAACTTTTTGCCACATTGTCCATAATGGCCTCAAGATCAAACATGAGTTCCTCTACTGTGTCTGCTATGACTTCTGCTACTACCGGTTCGGTGCTTCCACCACCTCCTCCAAGGATGCCAGCCTCTACACAATCTCAAGATGTTATCCCTACTCGGAGTGTCCAGGGATTTGCTCCCGTTTTAGCTTCTAATGATGAAATTTTAACCTTATTTGGAAGTGTGCAGGAACAAATGAGGCAGCAACAGGAAACAAACCAAATGCTTTTAAGGGAAATACAACTCCTGAAGTCTGGCTCGAGCAGATCTGCTGAGGATATTGTCACTCCATTACATCCCAGAACGTTGAACTTCAGTTCAGCTGTGTATACTGAGGATAACAGGGGGAATATTGTGCCCAGCCTTCCTCAGAATCATACTCCTGAAATACCCTCCTCGGTCAGGATATCGACCATAAGGAGCTCAGGATATGCTTCAGGATATGGGCAAAATCCTCCAACGGGTAACGTGTCAAATAATAATAATACTCATGCTACTAACAATAGTGGATCTTTGCAGGATACAGGTGTGACATCAGCGCTTACTAGGGAACTTCAGAAGTTGAAGGACATGATATCTAGTGTACCCGGGGTGGTCCAGCCGATCCCGGAAGTGTCCCAAGACAGCCACAAGATATCTCGTTTTGCATATCCTATCTGTGATGCTGAGATCCCAAAGAGATTCCAAACCCCCAACATGAAGCTTTACGACGGAACAACGGATCCTGAGGAGAATATTGCTCAGTATAGGGAAAGGATGGAGATTAACCCTATCCCTCCGGATCTCAAGGAAGCATGCTTGTGCAAGGGTTTTGGTTCAACCTTGACGGGATCAGCCTTGAAATGGCTCTTGAATGTCCCTCCACATTCAATTACATCTTTTGCTCACCTAGTAAATTTATTTAATAGTCAGTTTTCTTGTAGTAGAAGCTTTGAAAAATTAACAAGTGATCTCTACATGATAACACAGGGGCCTTAAGAATCCCTTAGGGATTATGTGAACAAGTTCAGCCGGGAATCACTAGACATTCCTCATCTTGATGTTGCAACAGCTGTGCAAGCTTTCAAGATGAGGCTGCAAAAAGATTCTCAATTTTATCAAGACCTTGTAATGAACCCATGCAGGAATTTGGATGAAGCTCGGAACAGGGCCCTAAGATATATTCGGTTGGAGGATGACAGAAAGATGCAAGAAAGGATGAACTCATCTAACACTTATGAGTCAACTAACAGGAAGTCAGAATCCTCATTCAAGTCATATCGGCCTAAGCCATATGGTAGAAATGAAAACAAGAGAGTGAATGCTGTCGAAGATGAGGATCCTGAAGAGTATCCTGAATTATCTGAATATTGCTTTTCTGTTAACATTCCTGAATTGATGTATGCCATGCAGGGTCTAGGGGACAAGGCTAGATGGCCTCGAAAGAATCAACAGAAAGCCGATTGGAAAGACAAATCAAAATGGTGTGCTTTCCACGAAGATTTCAGACATATGACTGAGGATTGCATCGCTCTAAGGAAAGAAATAAGCTATCTTCTAAGCAAGGGATATTTGAAAGATCTCTTAGGAAGAAAGAAGAATAAGGGTCAGGATACTGAGAAGGATCCTGAGCGAACAGCATCACCTCCCGCGGATGCCAAGATAATCAACTTCATTTCGGGAGGATCCGACATTTGTGGGACTTCGTATTCGGCAGCAAAGAAACATGCAAAAGAAGCTAAGGCCGAAAGGGGAGATAAACCTGTCAGGATGACTACACTCACAACTGACAAAGTGATCACATTTGATGCTGATGACAGGGATACTGTCCAGGATCCTCACCATGATGCTCTGGTAATAACATTATATCCTGCGTACAAAATGAATGTATCTCCAATTGTACGCAGGATATTGGTCGATAATGGCAGCTCCGTCAACATAATCCAATTAGAGACGCTGAAAAAGAATGAATGTATCTCCAATGGATATCACTTCAAAGTCTACCGTGCTTGTTGGGTTCAGCGGAGAGGCTAGAAACACAGTGGGGGAGATAAAGTTGCCAGTGTACGTTGAAGGAGTCAACTCGATACAACGTTTCTGTGTGATGGATTCTCTATCCTGCTATAACATCATACTGGGAAGACCGTGGATTCACGATATGAAGGCTGTGCCATCAACATATCACCAATGCATCAAGATACCTACCCCTTGGGGAGTTGTCATAGTTGATAGTGATCAGCATGAGGCGAAAGAATGCTACTCATCCTCGATGAAATCCTCAACCAAACCTAGTGCAGCATAGCAATTAAAGACGCGGGCCCAGGATATCATGGAGGATCCGGAGCAGGATGTAAAGAAAATTATCTTGGACCAGGATAATCCTGATATTTCGGTGCTCGTAGGAACCAATATCCCTCAGGATATTGAAGGACAGTTAATTAACGTTTTGAAATGCAGGATGTCAACGTTTGCATGGAAGCATGAGGATATGACAGGCATATCCAAAGACGTCATCACTCACAAGCTTGGAATTGATAAATCATTCAAGCCTGTTCAACAAAAAAGAAGGAAGTTTGCTCCTGAGCGGAATACGATTATTCAAGAGGAAGTTGAGAGATTATTGAAGTCCAGGATGATCAGAGAGGTTAAGTTCCCAAGGTGGCTAGCAAACGTGGTTGTGGTACAGAAGAAAAATGGGAAATGGAGAGTATGTGTAGACTACACAGACTTGAACAAAGCTTGTCCTAAAGACCCATTTCCTCTTCCCCACATTGATGCAATGGTAGATGCCACTGCCGGGCATGAAATGCTGACCTTCATGGACGCATCCTCAGGATTTCAACAGATCCAAATGGAGCCTTCCGACCAGGAAGATACTGCCTTCATGACACCAACAGGTATTTATTGTTATACAGCTATGCCTTTTGGTTTGAAAAATGCAGGTGCAACATACCAAAGATTGGTAAACATGATGTTCAAAGACAAACTGGGGGACACCATGGAGGTGTACATCGACGATATGGTGGTAAAGTCAAAGAAAGCTCAGGATCACCTCTAGGATATTAAAGGAGCGTTTGATATCCTGGATCAGTATAACATGAAGCTGAATCCTGCTAAGTGCCATTTTGGAGTAGGGGCAGGAAAATTCCTAGGATATATGGTGACCAAAAGAGGAATAGAAGCAAGCCCGGAGCAGATTAAAGCCATCTTGGATATTAAATCGCCCTCAAATATGAAGGATGTTCAACGATTAACAGGGCGAGTGGCAGCATTGAATAGATTTATCTCAAGATCTTCAGAAAAATGCAAAGATTTTTATGATATCCTGAAGAAGAACAAAAAATTCGAATGGGGTGAGAAGCATGAAGTAGCCCTACAGGATTTGAAGCGATATCTCTCAACCGCACCTCTATTGATGAAACCTGAAAATGGTGAACCACTATCCCTATACCTTGCTGTATCAGGGAATGTTGTAAGTGCCGTTCTCATAAAAGACCATGAAGGTCAGCAATATCCTGTTTATTATGTTAGTAAAAGTTTGTTAGATGCTGAAACTAGGCACTCTCATTTAGAAAAATTAATACTAGCATTAGTTATGGCATCAACAAAGCTTAGACATTACTTTGAGACGCATAGGATACACGTTAAAACAAATTATCTTGTCAAAAATGTACTTAGGAAACCAGAAATGTCAGGTAGAATGGCTAAGTGGTCGGTAAAGTTAAGTGCTTATGATTTAGTATATGAACCTAGGAATGCCATAAAGTCTCAGGCTTTAGCTGACTTTGTGGCTGATTTTAGTAGTGACATTCAGGATGAGGTAGACCTAGAAGTTCAACAGTTAGGAGAATCCTCAGGATCCTGGACATTATATACTGATGGTGCATCTAATATAAGAGGAGTAGGATTAGGAATACTACTAAAATCGCCACAGGGGGACATATTACCCCAGGCTATTAGGTGTGAATTTCCTGCTACCAATAATGAAGCAGAATATGAGGCTTTAATTGCAGGATTAGAGTTGGCTAAGAACATGAGTATCAAAAATTTACAAGTATATGTTGACTCTCTGTTAATTACTAACCATTTTAATGGATCCTATGCAGTTAAGGGTGAGAAATTGATAGAATATCTTGATATTCTCAAAAAATTAGCAGGATATTTCGATGTTTTTACACTTGAACAGGTACCAAGGGAGGATAATGCTGAAGCGGATGCCTTAGCAAATCTGGGATCATCAATCAGGATACCGGAAGGAACCCAAATACCAGTGTTACATGTCTTATATCCTGCAACGAATCCTCAGGATAAAGAAGTAGCGGGTATTCAGGATCCTGGGGTGGAATATCCTAAAGAGGATCCTAAATCCTGGACGGATCCAATTGTGAAATATCTTAAAGAAGGACACACCCCCGGAAATGAAAATCCTAAGGCATTTAGGATGAAGGTATCACGATTCACTATTATAAATAACGTTTTATACAAGAAATCTCTTGCAGGACCGTATTTAAGATGCTTGGAGGATCCTGAAGCCAAAGAAGTACTTCAGGATATACATGAAGGGGATTGTGGTAATCACACCGGGGGCAGATCACTGTTCTCGAAAGTATTAAGGACAGGATATTATTGGCCAACGATGAGGAAAGATGCTGCAGAATATGCTCGAAGATGTGATGCATGTCAAAGACATAGTAACATACTACATCAACCAGCTGAACCATTATATCCTGTAGTTTCCCTTTGGCCGTTCATGAAGTGGGGGATGGATATAGTAGGGAAGTTACCAAAAGCTCCGGGAGGAAAAGTCTTTATGTTAGCTATGACGGATTATTTCTCCAAGTGGGTTGAGGCTGAAGCATTTGTCCAAGTTAGAGACCAAGAAGTAGTATCCTTCATAAAGAGGAATATCCTGACTAGGTTTGGGGTACCAGCTGAGATCATTTGTGATAATGGGTCTCAGTTTATAAGCAAAAGGACTACTGACTTTTGCAAAAGTTGGGGAATCAAAATGATCACATCTACTCCAGTACATCCTCAAGCGAATGGACAAGCTGAATCTTCAAACAAGATAATAGTCAATAACTTAAAGAAGAGACTTGGAGCCAAAAAAGGAAGATGGGCGGAAGAGTTACCCTTTGTTTTGTGGGCTGATAGGACAACGGTGAAGAATGCAACCGGCCAAACCCCGTTTTGCTTGGTATTTGGAGCAGAGGCGATGATTCCAACAGAAATGACGATACCTACTGCGAGATCTATGCTGCAGGATCCTGAACAGAATCCTGAAGTCTTATGTCAGGATTTGGATACTATAGACGAAAAAAGAGATGCAGCAAGGCTAAGGATGGCAGCATATCAACAAAGAATATCCAGAGCATATAATAAGAATATAAGGACTAGAAGATTTCGAGTTGGTGATTGGGTGTTAAGGAAGGCTTTTCAAAATACCACTAATCCTGCCGATGGCAAGCTAGCTCCGAAATGGGAAGGACCTTATGAAGTCGAGTCAGAAGCAGGGAAAGGAGCATATCGACTCAAAAATATGGAAGGGGATATGCTACCAAGATCCTGGAATGCAATACATTTGAAGCTCTATTTCAAGTAAGAGTAGAATTTATTTTCTATCTCGGAATGGTATGTATTCTATTTTTAAATATATTTGTTTATTGTCTTGAACCCAATACTGACTTAAGCATCGGAGGGGTGTTAGCTAAGCTAACACCCACCTTAGTTTACAATTGTTTTGCATGATATGTTCCAGGATATAGCTCCAGGATATATACTCAGGATAAGTCGAAAGATAAGAGGATTGGCCCCCTCTCTCACGTTTAAGGGATCCTGGTCCCTTCAAAGGTTTAAAGGTATTCACCTTTCTTTCGAATTGGGTTTAAACACCTCGCCTGGAGCGCAAGTTATCTAGGTATAGTTCAAGGTAGCGGGACCAGTTCATGTAAAAGTGGCTGACAATTTCGTTACTGTTGGCTATATCCTGGATCCTAAAGGTATACGAGGATTGATCACCCTCTCTCACGAAAGAGTATTTTCATACTCTCAAAGGTTTAAAGGTTTTCACCTTTCTAAGGATTGGAGTTTATACACTCTCGCCTGTAGCGCATGAAATTTAGGGTTTATCCCCAGATATCAGGGTTTATCCCCAGGATATTAAGGGTTTATCCCAAGTATGCTAAGGATTCATTTCAGGATATTATGGGTTTTGCCCTGGGGTATTCGGAATTCATTCGAGTCAAAAAATAAATGCATTTGTGTTTTTGTCGAACACAGGGGACATACATTATACTGTTCAAAGGATGGATCCAAGTTTATAAGTATGCACTGGGGACAAACTTATAATGGAGGATTGAAGTTGATTCTCTAAGGATCTCTGGTATCATCTCTCCTTTTTATTTGGACAATTTATAGCTTATATTCTAATATCCTTATCAAGATATCTTTCAGGATACCTTCCAGGATACATCTATAATATATATTCCTAAAAATGCACAAGCCAAACAGTTTTCACAAATACGATTTTCATATCAATGACAACAATAATAAAGTCAAAAGAGTAGTTATATTATTAACATGCCAAAAGATGTGCTCTTAGTTTCACCCCAAAACAAGGCCCATCCACTAAGAGCACTAATAGTTCATTACCATATTTACCCAACAGTTGAAGGCTTCATCTCAAACCAAGACCCATCCACCTTCAACTGTTGTATTGTTCAAAAAGCATGCAGGAAATGTAAATTGTTCGGGTGCAGGAAAGTAAAGTGCAGAAAAGTAAATTGTTTATGGGACTACAAACCAACATTCAAATTAAAAAAGGTGGGCTCTGGCCTTGGCACGTATATCCGTCATCGCCCACCTAAATGCCCTCACACAGCGGCATCTCCTCCAACCTTCTCAGACTTCTCCGCACCAGCATCCTGACCAGCATCCTGCGCAGCATCCTGACCTATGTCCATCCCAGCATCTGCTCCAGCATCCTTCTTGTCTCCAGCCTGGACCACCACCTCTGCTGACTTAGAAGACTCACCGGCTTCAGCAGGAAACGACACAGCTTTGCCTCCGAGCTCCTTTAACTTGGCCACCCAGGATTCAACTGGCCAAGATGGACAAACAAGGCCCGTCTCCTTGGCCTCGTAGGCCATCTTGATGCGTGCTTGTAACAGGGAGACGATAGCAGAAGCCTTGATTCCCTCCCGGAAATTGATCAAGGCCTGATCATGATCCATTTGAACGGTGGCAAGTTTGACCTCGGCGTCTTGGGTGACCTTCTTCAGCAGGCTTTCGTAGTGCCGGGTTTTCGCTTCAGCAATGGCACCTTGGTCAGCAACGGTGCTTTCGAGCTGTTTGATCCTGGCTTCATGAAGCGCCACAGTACCACAAGCGTCATTGTACAAGTGGAGCAAATGCTGGAGGCCCTGCACATCAATTACAGGTATAAGGTTAGAATATATGTTGACCAAGATATCCCACCAGGATATCCTGTTAGGATATACGTGCAGGATATATGTGCAGGATATACATGAAGGATATGCATCAGGATATTACCTTGTTAAGGAAGGATGTCATTGGCTCTAAGGAATCAGAGAAGCTGAGTTTGTCATAGGAGAACCCTTCTGAGCCTGGAGCACTGACTTCAAGACCCTTTCTCTTTTTCGCTGTGGAAGCACGGGTTCTTGGATTGGCCTTGGGAGCCGGGAGTGGCTTGGAGCTAGTAGCAGCAGGAGTCTCCTTCTTGACTGTGGCTGGAGTTGGATAGCTGTCGAGTTCGTCAAGGTCTAGATAGACTGGAACTTTGCTGGAATCTGCACACAGGAAGTAAAATTCTAAATCTCTCCTAAGAATATCAAATAAAAATATGTGTGTACAGGATATCTTGCAGGATTCTTACCAGACATGTTTGCGCTTGAAAGAGGGCTTGGAGTTGGTGGAGATGGATTAAAGCTTCTCTCTGTTTCTGAAAGCAGTCTGATGGCGTCTATTCTTTTTTGAGAATCAGCAAGGGGAGGTGCGATCTTCCTGAAATCAGCTGCATACACAAACAGAGAAAATGAAATTCATTAGCTCAGGATATGAGACAGGATAAGAGACAGGATCATTCTTAAACCCTAAGTCCTACCCTTTCTTAACCATCTCATCGGATAATCCGTTCCACCAGGGATTGAATCCCTTTTTACAAAGAAAAACTTGGATTGCCAACCATCCTCGTTCCTGGTGGCACGAAGTATCAATGGGTCACCGGAAGTAGAATAAAATAAGAATCTAGATGAGCCATGGCATCTAAGCTTATAGGCTAAAGGGAGATCATGGACGGAAAGGTCAGGTATATGGTTTCTCTTGATTTGGTCAAGAACAGACAAAACACGCCAAAGCATGGGCATGGTTTGGCTGAAAGAAATTTTGGTGATATTAAAGAACTCGGTGATGAAGTCCGGAAAGGGGAATCGTAACCCTAAGGTAAAGGGGAAGGCATTGAAACATATCCACTCGTTGGAAACCATATCTGACCGGATTTCTCTGTTAAAGGGTCGGAATATGGCTCCTTCCGGAAAGATACCGGAGGATTTCAAGGCTGACAGGTGGGCACTGTCAAAGGTGCATGTCTCATTCTCCGATTCTTGGAGAAGATTCTGTTGGATGAATGTGGGAGCCGAGTCGCCTGAACTGGACCTTGTTTGCCTAGGCATTTGGTCGCCTGAATTTTCGCCGGAGAAAGATAAAAGATGAATATGAAGATGAGGGAGAGAATATTACCTTTTTCTTGTTGATTGTGGTTAAAAAAGGAGATGAGGATGAGAAGATATAGAGCATGATGAGTAAATATAGACCGGGTGGTTGAAAGCTGTCACATCAATAGTCTTATCTCTTAATTACCTCGGCCACCGTGAAAAATGTAACCGTTAGTGCAGGATATCAAACGGTAACATTTTTGGGGACAATTGTTATGGGTGAAATTCTGAACCCCTATATCCTGGAAAATATCTTGGTTTATATCTTGGTTATGTAGTATCTGTTTACATCCGGGATGCTGGTTCAGGATATTGGTAACATCCTGAATGGTATCCTCAGGATTACTAATGGATTTTGTGCAGGTACGTGGGTTAGAAGCTGGCAACGTTCATAAGACTTATTCCGCGGAAGACTCGGTCCAAGTCGTTCAAATGAAGACGTTGAAGCCATATTACTCGGTCAATAACGTTCACAATGGAATATTCGGAGTACCCCATATTTGTAGGGATTATTGTTTGTAATTCATTACTATAAATAGGTGGGTATACCAGATCAAATAGATCATCACATTCACACTCGCTACACTCTAACACTTGCTCTCGAGCAACTCTCACTTTCATACAAAGGCATTGTAACACTTAGCGATCTGGTCTATATCCTGCACTGTATCCTGAAGTTTAAGCAATAAGAAGAACAAGGCAGCTGCGATTGTCAGCTCCCGAGGTTTTATGCTGGCGATCTAGATTGATCAAGGGCTTTCCTCGTACATCTCGTGTCATTTCCTTTACTTTTTGCTCATTATTTACTCATTGTTTGATCGTAGATACAGCACAATATCCTGAGCCGTATCCTGAAAACTGTTTTCATAAACAACTTAACTAGCATATTTTCTACATACTTTCTAGCACACTACCTCACATTACTAATTTGATCACTTAATTGCTTCGGTAATTTTTGACCAAAACATTGAGGATGTACCGGAGCAGATGTGATCATTTTGATTCCCCAACTCTTGCAAAAGTCAGTAGTTCTCTTGCTTATAAACTGAGAACCATTGTCACAGATTATCTCGGCTGGTACTCCGAATCTGGTCAGGATATTCCTCTTTATGAAGGATACTACTTCTTGGTCTCTAACTTGAACAAATGCTTCAGCTTCAACCCACTTAGAGAAATAATCCGTCATTGCTAGAATAAAGACTTTTCCTCCCGGAGCTTTTGGTAGTTTTCCCACTATATCCATACCCCACTTCATAAATGGCCAAGGGGAAACAATAGGATATAATGGTTCAGCAGGTTGATGCAGTATGTTACTATGTCTTTGACATGCGTCACATCTTCGAGCATATTATGCGGCATCTTTTCTCATTGTTGGCCAATAATATCCTGTCCTTAATACTTTTAAGAATAACGACCTGCCCCCAGTATGG
Organism: Helianthus tuberosus; assembly: GCA_030545235.1. NCBI lineage: Eukaryota > Viridiplantae > Streptophyta > Magnoliopsida > Asterales > Asteraceae > Helianthus > Helianthus tuberosus. Next base: position 128,214,610 of record CM060416.1, read on the forward strand.
TTACCACAATCCCCTTCATGTATATCCTGAAGTACTTCTTTGGCTTCAGGATCCTCCAAGCACCTCAAATACGGTCCTGCAAGAGATTTCTTGTATAAAATATTATTTATAATAGTGAATCGTGATACCTTCATCCTAAATGCCTTAGGATTTTCATTTCCAGGGATGTGTCCTTCTTTGAGATATCTCATGATTGGAGCCGTCCAGGATTTAGGATCCTCTTCAGGATGTTCTGCTCCAGGATCCTGAATACCCGCTACTTCTTTATCCCGAGGATTCGTTGCAGGATATAAGACATGTAATATTGGTATTTGGGTTCCTTCTGGTATCCTGATCGATGATCCTAGATTTGCTAAGGCATCTGCTTCAGCATTATCCTCCCTTGGTACCTGTTCAAGTGTAAAAACATCAAAATATCCTGCTAATTTTTTGAGAATATCGAGGTATTCGATTAATTTCTCTCCCTTGACTGCATAGGATCCATTAAAATGGTTAGTAATTAACAAGGAGTCAACATATATTCGCAAATTCTTGATATTCATACTCTTAGCCAATTCTAATCCTGCAATTAAAGCTTCATATTCTGCCTCATTATTGGTAGCAGGAAATTCACACCTAATAGCCTGGGGTAATATGTCCCCCTGTGGCGATTTTAGTAGTATACCTAAACCTACACCTCTTATATTGGATGCACCATCAGTATATAATGTCCAGGATCCTGAAGATTCTTCTAACTGTTGAACTTCTAGGTCTACCTCATCCTGAATATCACTACTGAAATCAACCACAAAGTCAGCTAAAGCCTGAGACTTTATGGCATTTCTAGGTTCATATACTAAATCATAAGCACTTAACTTTACTGACCACTTGGCCATCCTGCCTGACATCTCTGGTTTCCTAAGCACATTTTTGACAGGATAATTCGTTTTAACATGTATCCTATGTGTCTCGAAATATTGTCTAAGCTTTGTCGATGCCATGACTAGAGCTAATATTAATTTTTCTAAATGAGAATACCTAGTTTCAGCATCTAACAAACTTTTACTAACATAATAAACAGGATATTGCTGACCTTCATGGTCTTTTATAAGAACGACACTTACAACATTCCCTGATACAGCAAGGTATAGGGATAGTGGTTCACCATTTTCAGGCTTCATCAATAGAGGTGCGGTTGAGAGATATCGCTTCAAATCCTGCAAGGCTGCTTCATGCTTTGCTCCCCATTCAAATTTCTTATTCTTCTTGAGGATATCATAGAATTCCTTGCATTTTCTGAGGATCTTGAAATAAATCTATTCAAAGCTGCTACTCGGCCTGTCAATCTTTGTATGTCCTTCATATTTGAGGGTGATTTTATATCCAGGATAGCTTTGATCTGCTCTGGGCTTGCTTCTATCCCCCTTTTTGTCACCATATATCCAAGAAACTTTCCTGCCCCCACTCCGAAATGGCATTTAGCAGGATTCAGCTTCATGTTGTATCGATCCAGGATATCAAATGCTCCCTTGATATCCTGGAGGTGATCCTCAGCCTTTTTAGATTTCACCACCATATCATCGATATATACCTCCATGGTGTCCCCCAGCTTATCCTTGAACATCATGTTTACCAATCTCTGGTATGTTGCACCTGCATTTTTCAAACCGAAAGGCATAGCAGTATAGCAATATATACCTGTTGGTGTCATGAAAGCAGTGTCCTCCTGATCCGAAGGCTCCATTTGAATCTGCTGAAATCCCGAGGATGCGTCCATGAACGTTAACATCTCATGTCCAGCAGTAGCATCTACCATTGCATCGATATGAGGCAGAGGAAATGGGTCTTTAGGACAAGCCTTGTTCAAGTCCGTGTAGTCTACACAAACTCTCCATTTCCCGTTTTTCTTCTGTACCACAACTACGTTAGCTAGCCATCTTGGAAACTTGACTTCTCTGATCATCCTGGACTTCAACAACCTTTTAACTTCCTCTTGAATAATCGCATTCCGCTCAGGAGCAAATTTTCTTCTTTTTTGTTGAACAGGCTTGAATGATTTGTCAATTCCAAGCTTGTGAGTGATAATGTCTTTGGATATGCCTGTCATATCCTCATGCTTCCATGCAAATGTTGACATCCTGCATTTCAAAAAGTTAGTTAACTTTTCTTCAATATCCTGAGGGATATTGGTTCCTACGAGCACCGAGATATCAGGCTTATCCTGATCCAGGATGATTTTCTTCACATCCTGCTCCGAATCCTCCACGATATCCTGGACCCGCGTCTTTAATTGCTATGCTGTACTAGGCTTAGTCGAGGATTTCATTGAGGATGAGTAGCATTCCTTCGCTTCCTGCTGATCACTTTCAACCTTGACAACTCCCCAAGGGGTAGGGATTTTGATGCATTGGTGATATGTTGATGGCACAGCCTTCATATCGTGAATCCATGGTCTTCCCAGTATGATGTTATAGCAGGATAAGGAGTCCATCACACAGAAACGTTGTATTGAATTGACCCCTTCAACATATACTGGTAACTTTATCTCCCCTACGGTATTTCTAGCTTCTCCACTGAAACCAACAAGCACAGTGGACTTCGAAGTGATGTCCATCGGAGATACATTCATCCTCTTCAACGTTTCCAGCTGAATTATATTGACAGAACTACCGTTGTCTACCAGTATCCTGCGTACAAAATGGTTAGCCACATATAATGTTATTACTAAAGCATCATGGTGAGGATCCTGGACAGTATCCCTGTCATCACTATCGAAAGTGATCACTTTATCAGTTGTGAGGGTACTCATTCTGACTGGTTTGTCTCCCCTCTCGCTCTTAGCTTCCCTTGCATGTCTCTTAGCCGCCGAATACGAAGTCCCACAAATATCGGATCCTCCTAAAATAAAGTTAATTATCTTGGCATCTGCTGGGGGTGATGCTGCTCGTTCAGGATCCTTCTCGGGATCCTGCCCTTTATTCTTCTTTTTTCCCAGCAAGTCCTTCAAATACCCCTTGCTTAACAGGTAACTTATCTCTTTCCTTAAAGCAATGCAATCCTCGGTCATATGTCCGAAGTCTTCGTGGAAGGCACACCATTTGGATTTATCCTTCCAATAAGCTTTCTGCTGGTTCTTTCGAGGCCACCTAGCTTTGTCCCCTAAGCCCTGCATAGCATACATTAATTCGGGTATATTAACAGAAAAGCAGTATTCAGATAAGTCAGGATATTCTTCAGGATCCTCGTCTTCAACAGCGTTCACTTTCTTGTTATCATTTCTGCCGTATGGCCTGGAGCGATATGGCTTATACGAGGTCTCCGATTTCCTGTTAGTTGATTCATAGGTTGAGGTAGAGTTCATCCTCTCCTGCATCTTCTTGTCATCTTCTAGACGGATATATCTCAAAGCCCTGTTACGAGCTTCGTCGAGATTCCTGCAGGGATTCATTACAAGATCCTGATAAAACTGAGAATCCTTTTGTAATCCCATCTTAAAAGCTTGCACAACTGTTGCAACATCAAGATGTGGGATATCCAAGGATTCTCTACTGAATTTGTTCACATAATCCCTCAAGGATTCCTGAGGCCCTTGAGTTATCCTGTAAAGATCACTGGTTAGTTTCTCAAAACTCTGGCTACAAGAAAATTGACTGTTAAATAAATTAACCAAATGAGCAAACGAAGTAATTGAGTGAGGAGGAACGTTTAACAGCCATTTTAAGGCTGATCCTGTTAGAGTAGAACCAAATCCCTTGCACAAGCATGCTTCCTTGAGCTCCGGAGGGATAGGGTTAATCTCCATTCTTTCCCTATACTGAGTAATATGCTCTTCAGGATCCGTAGTCCCATCATACAGCTTCATGTTGGGAGTCTGAAATCTTTTTGGGATTTCAGCATCACAGATAGGATATGCAAAGCGGGATATCCTGTGGCTGTCTTGGGATACTTCCGGAATTGGCTGGACTACTCCAGGTACACTGGATATCATGTCCTTCAATTTCTGGAGCTCCCTGGTAAATGTTGACGTCATACCTGCATCCTGCAAAGAGCCATTGTTGTTAGTAGCAAGAATATTATTATTCGACACATTACCGTTCTGAGGATTTTGGCCATATCCTGAAGCATATCCTAAACTCCTCACAGTCGACATCCTGACCGAAGAGGGTATCTCAGGGGTATGATTCTGAGAATGGCTTGGGACGATATTCCCCCTATTATCCTCAGTGTAAACCGCAGAACTGAAGTTCAAAGCCCTGGGCTGTATAGGAGTGACAGTTTCTTCAGCGGGTCTACTCGAGCTAGCTTTTAAGAGTTGTATTTCTCTTAATAGCATTTGGTTAGTCTCCTGTTGCTGCCTCATTTGTTCCTGCACACTTCCAAATAAAGTCAAAATTTCATCATTAGAGGCTAAAACAGGAGCAGATCCCTGGACACTCCGAGTAGGGATAACATCTTGAGGTTGTGAAGAAAACGGCATCCTTGGAGGAGGTGGTGGAAGCACCGAACCAGTGGTAGCAGAGGTTGTAGCAGACATAGTGGAAGAGCTCATGTTTGATCTTGAGGCCATTGTAAACAATGTGGCAAAAAGTTTAGAAAATAGGAAACCGATTAATGATTTTGCAAAGATTTTTAGTAAAAGTAGCACCACTTGCCCCACGGTGGGCGCTAAATTGTTTTGGTCAAAAATTACCGAAGCAATTTAGTGATCAAATTAGTTAAGTGAGGTAGTGTGCTAAAATTATGTGTGAAAAATATGTTAACCAAGTTAGTTATGAAAACAGTTTCAGGATACGGCTCAGGATATAGAGCTGTATCTATGATCAAACAATGAGCAAAAATGTAAAGGTGGACACGTGATATACGAGGAAAGCCCTTGATCAATCTAGATCGCCGGCATAAAACCTCGGGAGCTGACAATCGCAGCTGCCTTGTTCTTCAATTGCTTCAAATATCAGGATACAGTGCAGGATGTGGTGCGGATCGACTATGTGTTACAATGAAATTTGAATACAAGTGTGGTGTTTGCAATGAGCAAGAGAGTGAAAGTGTTCGAGAGTGTCAGTGTAAATTGTGTGCCTTAAACTGATCCGCCCCCATCTATTTATAGTAAAGATAATGTAACAAACTATCCTAAACTTCCGGGATCCAGCGAATATTCCCACTCGAACGTTGAGGACCAAGTCTTTCGGGTTCAACGGCTTCCTCATAACAAATACGCCCGAGTCTTGAGGAGAAGAAGTCCTGATGACCGTTAGTAACTTACAGCCATTAACCTGCACGTGTTTAATTCACTCAAACTTAGGATATCGCCCAAGATGTTAGCAATATCCCCGTCCAGTATCCTGGTCACAAATAAACAATAAAAAGCGGGATATTAGTCAGGATATGTATACTCAGAAAATGACCCATAACAGTCTTTTCATGTAAACGGCTGGATCTGTTCTCCCCGCTTAGCTTACGTGATGTTCAGATCTACATTCTTAACCCTGGTTAACAGGTTCTGCCTTCTTATCTCGTATCTCTTATATGAATAGTATATGAAATTACATGAAGATTACGTTTCTATGCTTGAAACTGAGGTATGTGGACAGTGTATGTATAAGCACACTCTTGAGCATGACATATCCTCATAATTTTTAAAGTCAAAGCTAGATTGTAAATCTCGTTGCAAGAAACTGCATATCTAGAGACATTCAAAAACCTTCACATTATATGGTTGAAGAAATAAAAAAAATGAAGCAAAGCTTCGAGAGGAAGCAAAGTCAGTAGATTGTCTCTACCCCCTGAAAAATAGAAAGTGCAAATAATTATGTAGAAAGTGCAACTAAATAATGCATGACTATGGCATGGATACTTTGATAAGGATTGAACATCCCTTACTTTTTAATCCATCGATGGCTGCTTGATAAAATGTTGTTTGTTTGGAAAGTGAAGTTACAAGTTTTAGTATGGAAGGTACAAATGGCTAATGCACGGTTAAACCATTTGCTCATGCTAGAGCCATGATTTTCTTCAAATATTTTATGTGAAACAAAATTAGTCAATTGATAAAAAGTGGTCATGCCAACTTTTACTACACATGATGTCAGAAACACATGGGATGTGTCCTTTCTTTTTTATCTTCTACCCTAAGCAAAAGAGTTGCTTATAATTAAGAAGCATAATAATTAAAAACAAAGTTACAACTCTTTCTACAAATATTACAACACACTATCACTTTTGTCTTATGTGAAAAAGATATTTTTAACAATAATGAAAAGGGACACACACCTTTTTTTACAGTTTGTAGTTACAAAAAAGGTTGTAAGAAAAAATATAGTGCCACTTTTATGCTACATATTGTATAATAGAACACTTTTTGAAAAAGTCAATCCATTGTCTTCCCAAGGTGATGTGACTTTACTTTTTGAAAAAGAAAAAAGTGTAATGATGTGTTACTCTTACCAATGTAAAATAATAATATTTTACTAGTACAAGGCCCTTTCACAAGGTCCTTACTCAGGCTCTTCTACCATGGTCCTTCCCCAGGTCCTTCCTCAGTTCCTTTCACAGGGTCCCTTCCCCTGGCCCCTTCCTCATGTCTTTTCACAGGGTCCTTCCTCAGGCCCTTTCACCAGGTCCTTCCTCAGGTCCTTTCACATGGTCCTTACTCAGGCCCTTCTACCAAGGTCCTTCCCCAAGTCCTTCCTCAGTTCCTTTCACGGGGTCCCTTCCCCTGGCCCCTACCTCAGGTCTTTTCACAGAGTCCTTTCCATAGGCCCTTCCTCGGGACCTTCTACCAGGTCCTTCCCCAGGTCCTTCCTCAGGCCCTTCTACCAAGGTCCTTCCCCAGGTCATTCCTCAGGTCATTTCACAAGGTCCCTTCCCCTGGCCCTTACCTCAGGTCTTTTCACAGAGTCCTTTCCACAAGCCCTTCCTCGGGCCCTGCTACCAGGTCCTTCCCCAGGTCCTTCCTCAGGTCTTTTCATGGGGTCCCTTACTAAGGCCCTTCCGCCAAGTCCTTTTCTTGATCCTAACATAAAACACTCATGCAAGGCCCTCCTTCGAAGTCTTGAGTCGTGCGCAACTTCTAGACACAAATTTATTGTTCCCAGTACAACGCTGTTAAGGTACGTAGGCTACCCCCATTAATGATAAGATGGTCACACGTCTTTACAAATTAAAACATGAGGCACAAGTGCTTGTACACATATCATAACATGTTTAACGCATAAAGAAATTAATCCTTGGTATAATTTACCGTTTGAAAGCGTTTTCGTGGTGAGTATCAATTCATGAACATGAACAACACAAGAGGCTATTAGTCACGATCTACGGGATAGGTCGACAAAGGCTAATATTGGACTGGATGATGTGCACCAGAGAAACAAGGCATGATCTTTGAAAAGGCACTAAAGAATAATGATCACCTTAAACATCCCTGAATAAGGATATAGCTTTGGCTAGGAGGAAAGCAACACTACATTAGTGAAAGCAAGAAAAACTTTTATGCAACATTAAACTGGGGCTGGTACGGTATAACACCATATTACATGACATCTATTGGACATTTATCGACGTCCTCGAATTAAGTGGTTGATCAGAAATATGGGGTCTATATTTCTCGTGGATATTGTTCACCCGAGTTTTTTGCTAACCTATGGTTATTCTCATTCAACAAGAGTCACAAACGATCGTCTAGACTGACGAGCTCAAGGAAAACTTATTTTATAAGTTCAGTACTACCAGCTACGCTTGACAACACCAAACTGGGAAGCTAACATGGTATAACACCATTGGGTTCTACATTGAAGACTTCTACAAAAGAAAGGATCTTTATTTTTATATTGCCTACTCCAGAAGGGATAAAGCCCTCTCCATAAGTTCTCATGTTCCAAGATCTCTACAACAAAAAAAAAAAAAAAAAAGAGGAAGAAGGGGGGCATGGACTGCCTTACTAATTCCTCCTTTGAAGACAGTAAAAAACCTGGGTTGTGTATTTGGCTCATTCCCTGAAGGAAAAAGAATCAGGGGACTACATTATTCATCCTCCACTTGAAGACAAGGGAAAACCTGGGCTGTGTATTTGGCTCCTTCCTTGAAGGAAAAAGAATCAGGGGACTACATTATTCATCCTCCACTCGAAGACAGGGAAAAGCCTGGTTGTGTATTTGGCTCCTTCCCTGAAGAAAAAAGAATCAGTGGACTACGTTATTAATCATTCACTCGAAGAAACGAGAAGCCTGGGCTGCGTATTTGGCTTCTTTTCCTGAAGGCGAAAGAATCGTTAGACTATGTTATTAGTCCTTAGGGAAAAACCAGATGCTCCCTCCTTGAAGACGAAAGACTCCTTGGACTACGCTATTAGTCCTTAAGGAAAGCCTGGACGGTCCTTCCTTGAAGGAGGAAGAGTCCTTGGACTGCATTATTAGTCCCCCTCTTGAAGAAGGAAAGAACCTGAGCATAACAACTAGTTCCTTCCCCAAGGAAAGAAGAACCCCCCCTCTACTAGCCGCTAATTCAGTTTCTTCCATGAAGAAAAAATAATTCACAAGATAAGTTCCCTCCATCAGCTCCCACCTCCAAAGATTCTACAGGGAAACATAAAGAGAGGGAAACCTTAATAAGTACATATTCGCTTTAAGGGGAAAGTGAAGTCCTTCTAAGGTCTTTCGTGCTCAGGACAAGGCTAAAGCATTTCGGAAGTCCCTTCCATCAACAAGAAAATCCCTCCTCTTGTGGATAAGATACCTCAGCAGTTGCTTCCAAGAACATAAGCGTATCCTTTCCATGGAATCAACTCCAGGAAGAGCTCCTTCCATAAAGAGAAGAATAGCCATTCTCCGGGATCAAGCATTTTAGAAGTTCCTTCCGTAGAATAGGAACATACCCCTCCCTCAGGATTCAACCTTGAAGAAACTCCTTCCAAGAATAGGAAGGTATTCCCTCCTACGCAATTAGACATTTCAAAAGTTCTTCCTTAGACAGAAACACATCCCTGCTGAGAAGAGAAGACTATCCCATCCTATGGGAACAAGTACCTCAGAAGTTCCTCCCTTGAACAGGAACATATCCCTAGGAATTAAGTCTTGAAGATGGTTACTTCCGAAAAAATGAAGATATCTCATCCTACGTGATTAGGGTCTCATAAGTCTCTTCAACGAACAGGAACATGTCCCCGCCATTGAACTAAGACCTGAAGAAGTTCCTTCCAAGAATATGGAGATATCTCCTTCCATGAGATTAAGTATTACAAAGTTTCCTTCCACGAACAAGAACAAGTATCTCCCAAGAGAATGAGGGTATCCCCTCTCGTGGGATTAAGTATTTCAGAAGTCTCTCCAGCGAACATAATTGCACCCTACCACTGGATCAAGTATCGGTGAAGTTCCTTTTAAGAATGGGAAAATCCCCGTCCCTGAGATTTGATATTTGAGAAAACTCCTCTTGGGGATCGCGCACCTAAACAACTTATTCAAAAGGGGGGGGGAGCCCCCTTGATAAGGGTCTTCAAATCTGAAGAATCCTTTCCTTGAAAAGAAAAGATCTCCGCCACAGGTCTATGTTTTAGAAAGTATCTCTCCATAGAAGAGGAGCCCCATCTCGGGGTCACATATGTTTGAAGAAGTTTCTCCAAGAGGAGAGAGTTGCACTTTCCATGGGCACCCATTCTTAGAGAATTACAACATCTCTCAAGGTGAGGAAAGAGCCCTTAATAAGGACTCACGTAGGAAGGTTCCTTCTATACAACAAGTGTTTCTAAAGGGCTCACAAAACCTCTCCAAAAGGTGAAGATGCCACCCCTTCTCGAAGAACAAACAAATATAACCTGAACGGTTTAAAGACCCTGCTAATGGGTCAAACACGATCATTTAGGCAGACATGCCGGGCGATCTTACAACAAAATGAACATGTACATAGGCATAAAAAACATGCTGCCTTAGTCTAAACAAGGCAAAGCCCGATCATGGGGCTAGGACTAAGTCGACTACGTCCAAACAAAACGCCGAAACAGGCATATAAAAACCTGAGTGGCCTGGACGCCATTGGGTAAAAGGTCCATCAAAAGCTTTAATAACTTAAACAAGTTTCAAAGCGGGCCTATGCAAAGCCTTCACAACTTGAACGAGCTACAAAGCAAACTTATAGAAAGCTTTAACAACTTAAGCAAGTTTCAAAGCAAACTTATACAAAGCTTCAACAACTTAAACGAGTTACGAAGCAAACTTGTAGAAAGCTTTAACAACTTAAGCAAGTTACGAAGCAAACTTATACAAAGCGTCAACAACTTAAACGAGTTACGAAGCAAACTCGTACAAAGCTTTAAGAACTCAAGCTAGTTACAAAGCAAACTTATACAAAGCTTCAACAACTTAAACGAGTTACGAAGCAAACTTGTAGAAAGCTTTAACAACTTAAGCAAGTTACGAAGCAAACTTATACAAAGCTTCAACAACTTAAACGAGTTACGAAGCAAACTTGTACAAAGCTTTAACAACTCAAGCTAGTTACGAAGCAAACTTATACAAAGCTTTAACAACTTAAACGAGTTACAAAACGGGTCCATACAAAGCTTTAACAACTTAAAAAGTTACAAATCGACCCATAGAAAGCCTTAACGGCTCAAACAGGGTACACAACAAATTCATGAGAAAGTTTTAACAGCTTAAGTAAGACAAAAACCCTCGTCGAAGGAACGCCAAGTGAAGAGTATGACACGGTAAATAAGGCATCCCAGTCGATGCCCTTAGAGAAATTACTCTTGGACGAGTACCTTCATTGAAATGCCTTCTAGAGGGGCATGAAAAAAAAGTCTAAATAGCCTAAACGCTCTCAAGAAAAGTATTCTCGAACGAGAACATTGGGTAAAGTGCCTCCAAGGAGGCATAGATTGAAGTACGATACCGAGCTACCCTACTTGTGGTGTCACCTTGCTGTTTTGAATGCTGAATGCCAGGTCATCCCAAGGACAATAAAGTGGATTGGCTCGGCATAGCGCGCCCTAGACTATATTACCCGACAGGTCAAGATGATATATGAAGGGCGAATAGCGACCCGTCTAGATTTTCAGGGACTTGAATAAGTCCTGCACCCATTCATGAGTGAATAGCCTTGGACTAGGGATGACTTGACGACGAGGGTCTCCGCTTGGGCTCCTCGTCTGGGCTTACCGCCTTAGATTGATGACTGGGCTTGAGCCCACTTGGGTTTTTCTCGGTATGTTTAGATTGGTTCGAGTGGGCCATGTCTTGATAAGCCCACTCTTGGGCCGGCACATTAGGGTTATGGCCCAAGTGTGTTGTTATAAAAGGAAGAGTTCCTCCTCCAAAGAAAGGGCAGACTACAGTTTCCCTACAAAAAGAAGGTTACTTCTCCTCCTTCTTACATACAACATCTGCTCCCTCTCCCTAGATTATACATTTTACTTGTACTTATAATTATCATTGCCATACATGATACTGACTTGAGCGTCGGAGTGCCCTCGGGGTGAACCCCATCGGGCCCTCTAACTAGATCTACCTGTGGCTGCAGCCCAAGACCCGGTGCCCCGCAAGATGAACTGCCACCACCACGACAAGATGACGAACCTGAACCGGAACCCACCGAATCTGAGGTTAGTAACGCCAAGCCGTTTTAACCATGGATTCGACACATGTATTGTTAAATAATATTATCATTATTGTTATTTTTGTTAATATTATGTTATTGTTTATTATAATTATTATTATTCATATTAATAACGTTATTTATATTATTAATTTTGAAAGGCGTGATTGCTCTATATAGCTAAAGATATTTGAGAAAGCTAATGTTAGTGATATCCAACAAATATATGAGGTATTGAAAGTGTATATGGCTTTCCCGACATGGTGGTAGCATTGGTTATATTGGTTGGAAGTGGGTTAATTGTCCAAGTGCATAACGATGTCAACATTATCTTGGTGGTTTTGGTGCTACATTAAGATTTTCCCAAACCATTTCCTCCAAATAAGCACTTGATCCTACAATATACAGCTTTCCAGATTCATATCTCACTTTTTGTGAGGGCCAAATTTATAAGAATATGAAAAACGAGACTGAAGCCTAATGTTAGAGGTAATAAAAACTGGTTTATCCGCTCTATTGCAATTTAAATGATTCTGCTTCACACGTCTTTACAAATTAAAACATGAGGCACAAGTGCTTGTACACATATCATAACATGTTTAACGCATAAAGAAATTAATCCTTGGTATAATTTACCGTTTGAAAGCGTTTTCGTGGTGAGTATCAATTCATGAACATGAACAACACAAGAGGCTATTAGTCACGATCTACGGGATAGGTCGACAAAGGCTAATATTGGACTGGATGATGTGCACCAGAGAAACAAGGCATGATCTTTGAAAAGGCACTAAAGAATAATGATCACCTTAAACATCCCTGAATAAGGATATAGCTTTGGCTAGGAGGAAAGCAACACTACATTAGTGAAAGCAAGAAAAACTTTTATGCAACATTAAACTGGGGCTGGTATGGTATAACACCATATTACATGACATCTATTGGACATTTATCGACGTCCTCGAATTAAGTGGTTGATCAGAAATATGGGGTCTATATTTCTCGTGGATATTGTTCACCCGAGTTTTTTGCTAACCTATGGTTATTCTCATTCAACAAGAGTCACAAACGATCGTCTAGACTGACGAGCTCAAGGAAAACTTATTTTATAAGTTCAGTACTACCAGCTACGCTTGACAACACCAAACTGGGAAGCTAACATGGTATAACACCATTGGGTTCTACATTGAAGACTTCTACAAAAGAAAGGATCTTTATTTTTATATTGCCTACTCCAGAAGGGATAAAGCCCTCTCCATAAGTTCTCATGTTCCAAGATCTCTACAACAAAAAAAAAAAAAAAAAAGAGGAAGAAGGGGGGCATGGACTGCCTTACTAATTCCTCCTTTGAAGACAGTAAAAAACCTGGGTTGTGTATTTGGCTCATTCCCTGAAGGAAAAAGAATCAGGGGACTACATTATTCATCCTCCACTTGAAGACAAGGGAAAACCTGGGCTGTGTATTTGGCTCCTTCCTTGAAGGAAAAAGAATCAGGGGACTACATTATTCATCCTCCACTCGAAGACAGGGAAAAGCCTGGTTGTGTATTTGGCTCCTTCCCTGAAGAAAAAAGAATCAGTGGACTACGTTATTAATCATTCACTCGAAGAAACGAGAAGCCTGGGCTGCGTATTTGGCTTCTTTTCCTGAAGGCGAAAGAATCGTTAGACTATGTTATTAGTCCTTAGGGAAAAACCAGATGCTCCCTCCTTGAAGACGAAAGACTCCTTGGACTACGCTATTAGTCCTTAAGGAAAGCCTGGACGGTCCTTCCTTGAAGGAGGAAGAGTCCTTGGACTGCATTATTAGTCCCCCTCTTGAAGAAGGAAAGAACCTGAGCATAACAACTAGTTCCTTCCCCAAGGAAAGAAGAACCCCCCCTCTACTAGCCGCTAATTCAGTTTCTTCCATGAAGAAAAAATAATTCACAAGATAAGTTCCCTCCATCAGCTCCCACCTCCAAAGATTCTACAGGGAAACATAAAGAGAGGGAAACCTTAATAAGTACATATTCGCTTTAAGGGGAAAGTGAAGTCCTTCTAAGGTCTTTCGTGCTCAGGACAAGGCTAAAGCATTTCGGAAGTCCCTTCCATCAACAAGAAAATCCCTCCTCTTGTGGATAAGATACCTCAGCAGTTGCTTCCAAGAACATAAGCGTATCCTTTCCATGGAATCAACTCCAGGAAGAGCTCCTTCCATAAAGAGAAGAATAGCCATTCTCCGGGATCAAGCATTTTAGAAGTTCCTTCCGTAGAATAGGAACATACCCCTCCCTCAGGATTCAACCTTGAAGAAACTCCTTCCAAGAATAGGAAGGTATTCCCTCCTACGCAATTAGACATTTCAAAAGTTCTTCCTTAGACAGAAACACATCCCTGCTGAGAAGAGAAGACTATCCCATCCTATGGGAACAAGTACCTCAGAAGTTCCTCCCTTGAACAGGAACATATCCCTAGGAATTAAGTCTTGAAGATGGTTACTTCCGAAAAAATGAAGATATCTCATCCTACGTGATTAGGGTCTCATAAGTCTCTTCAACGAACAGGAACATGTCCCCGCCATTGAACTAAGACCTGAAGAAGTTCCTTCCAAGAATATGGAGATATCTCCTTCCATGAGATTAAGTATTACAAAGTTTCCTTCCACGAACAAGAACAAGTATCTCCCAAGAGAATGAGGGTATCCCCTCTCGTGGGATTAAGTATTTCAGAAGTCTCTCCAGCGAACATAATTGCACCCTACCACTGGATCAAGTATCGGTGAAGTTCCTTTTAAGAATGGGAAAATCCCCGTCCCTGAGATTTGATATTTGAGAAAACTCCTCTTGGGGATCGCGCACCTAAACAACTTATTCAAAAGGGGGGGGGGAGCCCCCTTGATAAGGGTCTTCGAATCTGAAGAATCCTTTCCTTGAAAAGAAAAGATCTCCGCCACAGGTCTATGTTTTAGAAAGTATCTCTCCATAGAAGAGGAGCCCCATCTCGGGGTCACATATGTTTGAAGAAGTTTCTCCAAGAGGAGAGAGTTGCACTTTCCATGGGCACCCATTCTTAGAGAATTACAACATCTCTCAAGGTGAGGAAAGAGCCCTTAATAAGGACTCACGTAGGAAGGTTCCTTCTATACAACAAGTGTTTCTAAAGGGCTCACAAAACCTCTCCAAAAGGTGAAGATGCCACCCCTTCTCGAAGAACAAACAAATATAACCTGAACGGTTTAAAGACCCTGCTAATGGGTCAAACACGATCATTTAGGCAGACATGCCGGGCGATCTTACAACAAAATGAACATGTACATAGGCATAAAAAACATGCTGCCTTAGTCTAAACAAGGCAAAGCCCGATCATGGGGCTAGGACTAAGTCGACTACGTCCAAACAAAACGCCGAAACAGGCATATAAAAACCTGAGTGGCCTGGACGCCATTGGGTAAAAGGTCCATCAAAAGCTTTAATAACTTAAACAAGTTTCAAAGCGGGCCTATGCAAAGCCTTCACAACTTGAACGAGCTACAAAGCAAACTTATAGAAAGCTTTAACAACTTAAGCAAGTTTCAAAGCAAACTTATACAAAGCTTCAACAACTTAAACGAGTTACGAAGCAAACTTGTAGAAAGCTTTAACAACTTAAGCAAGTTACGAAGCAAACTTATACAAAGCGTCAACAACTTAAACGAGTTACGAAGCAAACTCGTACAAAGCTTTAAGAACTCAAGCTAGTTACAAAGCAAACTTATACAAAGCTTCAACAACTTAAACGAGTTACGAAGCAAACTTGTAGAAAGCTTTAACAACTTAAGCAAGTTACGAAGCAAACTTATACAAAGCTTCAACAACTTAAACGAGTTACGAAGCAAACTTGTACAAAGCTTTAACAACTCAAGCTAGTTACGAAGCAAACTTATACAAAGCTTTAACAACTTAAACGAGTTACAAAACGGGTCCATACAAAGCTTTAACAACTTAAAAAGTTACAAATCGACCCATAGAAATCCTTAACGGCTCAAACAGGGTACACAACAAATTCATGAGAAAGTTTTAACAGCTTAAGTAAGACAAAAACCCTCGTCGAAGGAACGCCAAGTGAAGAGTATGACACGGTAAATAAGGCATCCCAGTCGATGCCCTTAGAGAAATTACTCTTGGACGAGTACCTTCATTGAAATGCCTTCTAGAGGGGCATGAAAAAAAAGTCTAAATAGCCTAAACGCTCTCAAGAAAAGTATTCTCGAACGAGAACATTGGGTAAAGTGCCTCCAAGGAGGCATAGATTGAAGTACGATACCGAGCTACCCTACTTGTGGTGTCACCTTGCTGTTTTGAATGCTGAATGCCAGGTCATCCCAAGGACAATAAAGTGGATTGGCTCGGCATAGCGCGCCCTAGACTATATTACCCGACAGGTCAAGATGATATATGAAGGGCGAATAGCGACCCGTCTAGATTTTCAGGGACTTGAATAAGTCCTGCACCCATTCATGAGTGAATAGCCTTGGACTAGGGATGACTTGACGACGAGGGTCTCCGCTTGGGCTCCTCGTCTGGGCTTACCGCCTTAGATTGATGACTGGGCTTGAGCCCACTTGGGTTTTTCTCGGTATGTTTAGATTGGTTCGAGTGGGCCATGTCTTGATAAGCCCACTCTTGGGCCGGCACATTAGGGTTATGGCCCAAGTGTGTTGTTATAAAAGGAAGAGTTCCTCCTCCAAAGAAAGGGCAGACTACATTTTCCCTACAAAAAGAAGGTTACTTCTCCTCCTTCTTACATACAACATCTGCTCCCTCTCCCTAGATTATACATTTTACTTGTACTTATAATTATCATTGCCATACATGATACTGACTTGAGCGTCGGAGTGCCCTCGGGGTGAACCCCATCGGGCCCTCTAACTAGATCTACCTGTGGCTGCAGCCCAAGACCCGGTGCCCCGCAAGATGAACTGCCACCACCACGACAAGATGACGAACCTGAACCGGAACCCACCGAATCTGAGGTTAGTAACGCCAAGCCGTTTTAACCATGGATTCGACACATGTATTGTTAAATAATATTATCATTATTGTTATTTTTGTTAATATTATGTTATTGTTTATTATAATTATTATTATTCATATTAATAACGTTATTTATATTATTAATTTTGAAAGGCGTGATTGCTCTATATAGCTAAAGATATTTGAGAAAGCTAATGTTAGTGATATCCAACAAATATATGAGGTATTGAAAGTGTATATGGCTTTCCCGACATGGTGGTAGCATTGGTTATATTGGTTGGAAGTGGGTTAATTGTCCAAGTGCATAACGATGTCAACATTATCTTGGTGGTTTTGGTGCTACATTAAGATTTTCCCAAACCATTTCCTCCAAATAAGCACTTGATCCTACAATATACAGCTTTCCAGATTCATATCTCACTTTTTGTGAGGGCCAAATTTATAAGAATATGAAAAACGAGACTGAAGCCTAATGTTAGAGGTAATAAAAACTGGTTTATCCGCTCTATTGCAATTTAAATGATTCTGCTTCACATTTTGTGAGGGCCAAATTTTTCTGCCGTAGATCTACTAATTGGTTGGCAGAGTACTTTTTTGCCACTTCCGCCAATTCTGGTGTCTCCGACCCATATGTAGCCTACCAATCAATTGCATCCATTGTCAGGACATCAACTTGTGTTGTTTCCGATCCTCGAATAAATACCTTTTTCGTATAAAGCATGGCAACTGTGCCCGCAACATACGTTCTTCCTCTTCATTTTCCGCAATTCTTTTAAACGCTTCCACAACTCCAAGTACAACTTCCTTGTCTTATTTTGGAGTTCTTTTTTCCATGCCACCAGATGCCAACTTTTCCAGATAATGTTTATTGTAAAACATTGGCTTTAAAGCAAACCTCAAACAATGAAGTGGGATTGTTATTTTCTCCCACCTAGCCAAAAAATCTGATTAACTTCAGAGAAATAACCTGAATATGTATTATTCATCATAACATCTTTTATTACTCCTAGCATGTTGTCCATTTTTCCATAGATTTCACCCAATTTGGGACCTTCATCATCACAAAACTTAATTAAAAAAAATAGGCTTTGTAATAGCTAAAATATTCTCCACGGCTTCCCAAAACCTGCCATCTTTAATCTCATTAGTGACATTTACCCCATATGTTTGAGTCTTTTTGTTCCCCATTTTGATCCAACCCTCCCAAGAATCGAGGATGATAGTTGTCACAAGTGTCTCCTTACAATCCAATAACGTTCGCAAAAGTATACAACGTGACGCAAACTATGTTTTTGCAACCTTCAATAACTCCAACTTTGAGTTTTCTCTAAAAATTGATAACGCATGGGTATAGACATATGGTTAAGAAAATACTTAACAATAGCCTTACCTTGTTTATACGTGTCGTGTAGCCAATAAATTTGGTTCACCAAGTCTTTAAAAACAAGATTCACAACAAGGCGACCAAAAAATATGTGTTTATACCTTCTCGATCTCCCACTCGGCCGCTTTGCAATTAGCAACGTTACCTGTAAACCGATTGCTATGGTTATATTTTTGTACTTTCTTGAATTTATATTAATAGAGTGAATAGTAAAATTAGTAAACACTAATGAATAGATATCACTTACTACATCACAGTTGTTCCATGTAACACACACTTTTATTTATTAATAAACAGAAAAAAGCACATACTTCATGAAAAATGATAACTATAATCACACTAAACAACTAAACATACAGTAAATGTAAGCTTCTTAAACCTTCAAGCGCCATTCGATGACAATAATCAATAGTGAAACACGTAAACATTGTACTCAAATGCTCCATCACCCGTGCTAACATTAAAGAACTGAGTATTTGTAAGCGAGTAACCACGCGCAAATCGAAAAATCCCAGTTCCTCCAACGATTGGCAACTCTCTCACTGGCAACAATACTTGATTCCTCCCTAAGATACTTATACTACTACCATTGTATTCATCATCTGTAAAAATGTAATTTAGGACAAATAAAAACCCGAAGTCATTTAAGTCAGCAGACGCAACCATTCCTTGTGCTCTTCCCACAATCTTTGAGGTTAGTTCGGGACCCACTGTCAATGGGCCATCGAGCACCGACACTGACCCAAACCTGGTTTTGGAGGTGTTGGTCGTGGCGGCCTCAGCTACCTGAACGATGTCAGGCGTGGTGCTCCGTATGTCATGATAGTAGAAGTGGAGGTGTGTTAGTTTTTGTTTCTTTAAACCAAGTGATTTTGGGGATAACTGCTTCGAAAACTCATGTGATTGTGCTTGAATGATGAGTGTGAATAAGAGAATGGTAATAATGTTATGCTTTTGTTTTTGGAGAATTAGGGCCATGAGCAATTTGTGTGTATTGAATGATGGTGGTGTTTCCTCTTTATATACTGCATCAAGAAACCACTTAACTATAATATGATAATACTCACCGACAATGGCGAAGCTTAAGATTTCCGACTGGGGGTGCGAAAGTCAGCGGACCTAAAAGTTTCTATAAAACTGGGGGGACGAAAACGTATATACCCAAAAATTTCTATACGAAAATTACATACTCTCCACCAGTAAGCGAAAAGTTCGGAGGGGTTAGCCGCCCCCTCCCGCCCCTTAAAAGCTAAGCGCATGCCCACGGATAAATAAATCAATACCCTAAATATCATAATTCAACTTGTTGTATCTCAAGTTGCATCAATAACAAAATACCATGTGAAAAGTTAATTTCTATAAACAGCTGTCAGAAACATTTGCTTTCATAACAATTCTGATCTAATCGTATTGTATTTGTTGAACACATAAAAATTTAGTTTAATTCCATAGCAATTAAAACAATCTTTGACTTTTTACATATTTTTTTTTACAAAACGCGTGACCATGTTTCCTGGAATAGTTTATAAAAAAAATGAGTAAAATTACATCTCTTCCATCTTTTCGCTTTTGTGTTACCAAAATTTATGAAAGTCAACTTATGAAATTAGTCATCTAACTTAGTTATTATGGATTATCTTTTAATTTACATCGAGATAGATGGTAAACGGACAACAGGGTGCGCCGTTACCCTTTTCTGAATAACAAAATCAAGTTTTTTAAAAACTACGTACATAGATCTCGGGGTCATAACATTACCATGCATGAATTAGTAAGAGTGATTATGTGAAATTGAATTAGTAAAAGCATATAATCATTTGCAATAAAACGAATTGTTGGAAATATTGCTTGTATCTGCATATGCTATTAAATACTTTTTCAAATAACTTGAAATTCCAACCATCAGATAATCGATTTTAAAACAATATCTAACTATTACCAAATGCTACGACAAATAACTTTCTTACCTTGGGTGTAACTGTTGGGTTTTAACATGTTTATCAAAGTCATTTTATGCCTTATAAAATGAAATACGCAGCGGATTATTAGAATTTTAGTACATGTTAGTCTCTTAGTATAAAACTTATTTTATAGAGAAAAACCCAAGGTAGGATCCATATATGAACTTACATGCTTACAAAAAAAAAAAATAGTTGTATGTAACAATTACATGCAACAAGATATAATCAAAAGGGTTACTAGAAACAACCTTTCAAGTAATAGGAAAATTGAAGATGATGCTCTTGAATGACAATCTTCAAGGTAGAAGACCTCAAGCTTGTATACCCCAAGCCTTCCAACAATACACCTTGATTGCTAGGATTTTACTTATGAACACACTTGAAAATTATCCACTCCAAAATTCAGCCACCTATGGCCGAATATCTTCGAGTCATAATATGGTTCTTGCACTTGATTTTTATAAGAAAAAGTGTGTATGAATTATTAGAGAACATGCACTTCAAATAAACAAATCAAGTGTGTTCATTAATAAAGAAAGTTGCATGCTTTTCATTGGTGAAAACCATCTTTAAAAGAAACATAATGAACGGATATGAGTGCTTCCACATTCATCTAATAATATTTAAAATTAGTGGGGAAAAGAAAATGGAAGACAAAATGGCATAAAGTTTGGCCAATCAAACTTTTCCTTTTCCAATTTTAAATCAAACTTTTCCTTTTTCAAATTTTAAATCTTGTATTATATTTATAACTTTTATAAATATAACATCATATATTTATTAGTTTCTCAAGTGCAATTATTTAGAAAACCAATTTCTAAATATTCTAAGTGTTAAAATTTATTTGTATGATCATATCATAAATAAATATTATAGGTGTTTGTCTAGCTTGTTATTGGGTATGACCCGACTTGGATCATTACGTACTAGCCACATCAATTTAATATGTGTCTTGGGCATACCAATTCCAACAATCTCCCACTTGCACAAGATACATAGAAGATTGATGCAAGTAGTAAATACCGCCTAACAACGGTTTACTACCCCTAATACGTATGACGAAGTGCCATTCAATAACATCATCCCCTTCAAGTCCCTTACTTGAACATGATTTAGGTGAATCGATCATTTATCCTTTCGTTGCAGATGTCATGTTGAATCCAGAGACATAGAGTGATCATTCTCTGTTGATTTAACTTTAGCAGGCCTTAGACATCTTACTCTCAACGAATAAGAGGAACAAATCCCGTCTTGACTACATATATCTCTCACAATCACCTTGTACCATACCTGAGCTTAGCCTTATGTACTGTCAAGTTACTAAACAGCGAAGAATTAAGTCAAAGTATAATATTTGGTGAATATCAAGACCCAATATGTATCTCAGGTCAGAGGATACTATGATATTCGCCTTTACTCAAAATTACTTATGATCAATCACAAAGACTCCGTATAGTAATATTTGAGAGCGGGTCATTCCAATATTTGTCTCCACAAATATCTATGAACCTTGGCAGCAACACTTTGCTCTATATTCATACCTAATGAATAACTACCAATCCAAGTTCATAATAGTCTTACCTTCATATTTGTTCCCACAAGTATGATCGACTACGGACATTTAGAATAAGTAACTTATTCACGGATTTAAACATGCTAATATGGAACATAACTCAACATACCATAAAGAGTTATAATAACAATTGTTCCAATATCCAAATACAAAATAGATCAAATCCAATCACTAGAATATCGAAGTCCTAAGGCACAAGTATGACCCTTTCATGCTTTGCCCGTTCAAGGAGCTTCGTGAGTGGATCCGCGATATTTTGATCAGTGTGAACTTTGCGAATACATATTTTTCCCTTTTTCAACTTCATCCCTTATGTAGTTGAAACTCCGCTCAATGTGCCTATTCTTTTTATGTGCACGAGGTTCCTTGATTTGAGCAATCGCACCATCGTTATTATGTCATCACAAAGATCTCTAGGGGTTCTGAATGGTAAGGACTACCCCTAGATCGGCAATAATTCAAGTGGCAGATCCATATGAATTATCTCAATCAATGAAGCGACGATGTATTCTGATTCTGTAGTGGGTATTCTGATTCTGTAGTGGACAATGCTACCCTGTTTGTGATCGAGAACCATCTTGATCAGTTTGGAAACTCGTATCCATGTAACCCTTTACAACGAATTCAGAAACTCGCATCCTTGTAACCCTTTACAACGAGTTTTTCTTTACCAAATCCATATATTAGAAATATATATCCTTAGTCCTTCTAAGGTATTTCAATATACTTTCTAACAGTCATCCAATGACCGTTATTTGGATTTTACTGGTATCTTCTCGTCATGCTTAAAGCGCATAACTTGTCCGGTCTAGTGCATATCATTACGTACATAATGAATCTTATAGCTGACGCATATGGGATTCCTTTCATTCATTCCCTGCTCATCCTTTGAGCTTGGACATTGAGACGCACTCAATATTGTCCCCTCTTTGAATAGGTACCAAACCTTTCATAGAGTTCTCAATCTTGAACCTCTTCAAGACTTTGTCAATGTATGCACCTTGGTTTAAACCTATCAAGCGCCTTGATCTATCCCTATAGATCTTTATTCAAAAATTATAGGCGACTTCACCGTGATCCTTAATGGAAAAACAACTTTCAAGCTTGTCTTTTACACCCTCCAAGGTTGGAATGTTATTTCCAAATAGTGATCGACATATCATACTAAGAAAGTAATGATGCTCCCACTAGCCATCTTATACACACAAGCTTCATCGACGTTCTTGATGAATCCATATTCCCTAATCTCTTCATCAAAACGGTGATTCCAACTTCTAGATGCTTGTTTTAATCTATAGATTGATTTCTTTAACTTGCATACTTTGTCAGGATGTTTTGGATCGACAAAATCTTCAGGCTTAACTATATAGACATCTTCCTCAAGATATCTATTAAGGAAAGTCGTTTTGAGATCCATTTGCCAAATATCATAATCATATTGTGCAAGCATGGCAAATGATATCCTAGTTGACTTTAGCATCGCCACAGGCGATAAGGTCTCATCACAATCAACCTTTGAGTTTGATTGAAACCTTTTGCTACAAGTCTCGCTGTACAAGTATCCAAGTTTCCATGCATATATGTTTTCTTCATGAAAACCCACTTACTTCCAACCATTTTGGAGTTAAGAGGTTGCATAACCAATTCCTATACTTGGTTGTTATACATGGATCGCATCTATACGTTCATGGCTTCAAGCCATTTGTCACAATCTGATTTTGACATTGCATCATGGTATGTGGTAGGTTCACCCGAATCTACCACGTAGCATCCATCTATGAAAAATCCATATCTTTCAGGTGGACTACTAATTCTACCAGATTTGCGAACGCTTTGTGTGTGTTGATCAACCATTTGATCATCTTCAACAACCTCTTGTTGAGTGCTAGTATCAACCAAACGTGTATCGGCTTTTGGTTCCTGATCCTCATCAAGTTCCACTGTTCTACTAGTTCCTTCCATTAGGAACTTATCTTCCAAGAACTTTGCCTTTCGAGCAATAAATACTTTTTGCTCTGTTGGATCGTAGAAATAATATCCTATATCATCTTTAGGATATCCTACGAAGATACACTTAGTGGATCGTACTTCCAACTTGTTTGGGGTGTATTGCTTCACATAAGCTTCACAACCCATACCTTTTAAATATGATAATGATGGAGCCCTTCCATGTCATATTTCAAAAGACGTCGTATCCACTTTCTTGGTTGGGGCCATATGGGCCACGGAGAGCAAAGCGTAACCCCAAAGTGATAGAGATAATGCGCTCCTAGCTATCATAGATCGAACCATATCTAATAGAGTTTGATTCCTCCTCTATCAAAACGAAGAACTTTAAAAGAGTTGATTTTGTACTTCACTTTTTGAAGATTCTGAACGTTTCAAAACTTCTTCTTTGTGTCAAGTACACATAACCATAACTACTATAGTTGTCGGTTAAAGTAATGAAGTATCTTTCACCATTCCTAGTCATTGGCTTAAAAGGATCACATACATTCGAATGTATGATACCTAAGAAATCTATTGCCCTTTCCCACTAAAGGGTTTCTTAGTCATTTTACCTTGTAAACAAGATTCATATGTATCAAATGAACCAATTTCATTTGTTTCCAAAAGATCATTATTTCGAAGTGTTTACATGCGACATCTGTTTATATGACCAAGGCGATAATGCCAAAGATAAGTCTCACTCAAATCCATTTTGAGTTTGTTGGTGATTGCTTGGTACATTGAACTATCAAATGATGTATTATTATGAACCAATTCATAACTACCATTTGAAGGCATAGTTTTAAAGTAAAACATGTCATTCATCGAAATATAAATGTCATTGTTTACAAACTTTAAATCAAAACATATTGTGTCAAAAGGGAAACTTAAATAATGTTCCTAGTCAAACTAGGAGCATTCAAAACATTTTAAAACAATTTCCAAACCATTTGGAAGTTTCAAAACATAGTCTCCTTTCTTGTAATGTTTATTTCTTTTGAACCTTTTGCAACGAATTGCAAACATGAGTTCCACATCCGGTATCTAATACCCATGTGTTAGAAGAGATAACATTAAGGTCAATATGTATTATTAAGATTGTACCTGAGGTTTGCCTAGCATCCCTCTTGTTTTTCAACTCTTTGAGATAGATTGGACAATTCCTATTTAAATGCCTTATCTCTCCATACTCAAAGCATGGATCGTTTATGGCAACCCTTTCCTTCTTCTCTTTTGGTTTCGGTGGTTTCGCTTTAGTCTTTCTAATCATTTCCCTTTGAATTACCCGTTTCCATTTGCAACATTTGCTTTGGTGTCGGGGTGATGCCCTTTCTTGTTGCCACCCTCATTGATCGTTAGAATGGATAAAATCCTTTTATTCATATCGAGCCTTTCGAGGTGATCAATATGGCTTTTCATCTTAAAGACATAAGATGAGTCCGATTGGGTTTCCTCCATTCGACATGCATGAAGCGCTCGAACTGTTTCGAAGTGTTCTACCCTTAGGAACATTTCCTACAATTGGGTAATCATGTCGTATGCTCATGATGTTCAAAAACCTTTTGAATCTCGGAAATCATAATTCCTAACATGAGGCAAGAGGCTTGCAGAGTATTCTTGATATACTTAATCCAATCGATATAGGCATCCTTATCTTCCATAAGATGTTCATCGGGATTAGGATCGTTTTCTAGTGATAGGTTACGAACGGTTTGGGTAATATTGTTAGCGGCCATCTACAAAATTTAACAAGGTTCAATTTTAGTATTTTCAATATTATTATATTTTAATTATTAATACCCTTTTATGTCTCATAGACAATTAATAATTAAAATCTAGAATCCAACGTTACATTTAAATATTGGTTAGGTGACCTTTATCCCTCTATTTAAATTAACAAGGTAGTCAACGTTTGACAATTGCAACTCTTTGCAACTTCTAGCCATATGGGATCGGTTAAACATCTTTATGTTTAGTTGGCATGTTTAATCCCATCAACACCGTTTGTTCGCCATGCTTCGGTGACCCTAAGTTCATGGTTTCCAAATCAAGTCGTCCAACTTACACACACGTGTGAGTTTATACACATAAGTGGTTAGGTGACCTTTATCCCACAAACATGGTAAACCCACCTTGAATATACAAGTTCCCTCAAATATGGTTAGGTGACCTTTATCCCACAAAAGAGTTCCCAAGTGATTCGAGTGTTGTATAAAAGGATGGTGTTTGACTTGTTTTATAAAAGGGATTTTGAGTTTTCAAAATTCTAGTTTAGAAAACTTTATGTACCATTCATTCACACGCATGGTACGCTAGTGAAAATCAAATTTTCAAGGTTCTTTGTAATAAAATCCATTTTTATTATTAAATCATTAATTTTAATAAACTCATTTTATTAATCACTTTTGATGATTTTCTAAGAACCTATTTTTAGCTTGTAGTTGATTACTAGTTTGTTTTGGCATGCATATCTACATATCATCTAAACAATAAAATAAACAACCATTCAAGCACAACATGCACATCAAAGGTCCATAACCATAGCCAACTAATTTTGACAACACTTGTTAGCCGAAACAAGTGTGTCAAAAGGTCTCTCCTAAGGGTGAAAAGGTGACACAAGTGTTGTGTCGGTGAACTCCCACTTGAACCCGCATCCAAATGCCTCAAGTGCTCCTTTTGTGTTGTGATTTCATAACTTCCTTTGGGCCTTCAATATGCTTTCTAGATCAGCCCCAAAACTCCTTTTGGTCTTCCAAAATGGGCTTTGGTTTTTGGGCTAAAATTCCATTTAGAACTATGAAGTCCTTTGAGCCCAAAATTGTGGCCCAAACCAAAACCCATTAGTGTATCTTCTTTTACATAAGAAAAATCCTAATACAATTTTCTAGTAAAAAATACAACTAATTTATTTATTTAAATTACATACCAAATGAAAATTAAATAAATTACATAAGCCCAAAAGAATTAATTATTACAACTTTTGAATAACTAAAGAGTAAATCAACAACACAACCATTTCACACATATAATCACAAGGTCTTTGGCTAGGTTATGAACACAAATGAAAAATATATATCCATATATATATTATGAACAAAATGGTTCTCATTTAACCACTAAATTTTCGGCTAGATAAAAAAACGAAAAATGGGGTTTTGTCCAAATAAAATAAATCATCCAAATGATAATTTTTATTTATTTATTTATTTTATTTTAAGATATCTCTATGCATGTTAGTAAAAATATCTTTAAAAAATATGGGAGAACCATAGCTAAAATTTTCGGCTTAGTGATTTTATTAAACCAAAAACCCGAAATTTTTAGAACCTTTTGAAGCATGTATCCATATAACCGGCTCTAGATGCCATTGTTGGGTTTTAACATGTTTATCAAAGTCATTTTATGCCTTATAAAATGAAATACGCAGCGGATTATTAGAATTTTAGTACATGTTAGTCTCTTAGTATAAAACTTATTTTATAGAGAAAATCCCAAGGTAGGATCCATATATGAACTTACATGCTTACAAAAAAAAATAAATAGTTGTATGTAACAATTACATGCAACAAGATATAATCAAAAGGGTTACTAGAAACAACCTTTCAAGTAATAGGAAAATTGAAGATGATGCTCTTGAATGACAATCTTCAAGGTAGAAGACCTCAAGCTTGTATACCTCAAGCCTTCCAACAATACACCTTGATTGCTAGGATTTTACTTATGAACACACTTGAAAATTATCCACTCCAAAATTCAGCCACCTATGGCCGAATATCTTCGAGTCATAATATGGTTCTTGCACTTGATTTTTATAAGAAAAAGTGTGTATGAATTATTAGAGAACATGCACTTCAAATAAACAAATCAAGTGTGTTCATTAATAAAGAAAGTTGCATGCTTTTCATTGGTGAAAACCATCTTTAAAAGAAACATAATGAACGGATATGAGTGCTTCCACATTCATCTAATAATATTTAAAATTAGTGGGGAAAAGAAAATGGAAGACAAAATGGCATAAAGTTTGGCCAATCAAACTTTTCCTTTTCCAATTTTAAATCAAACTTTTCCTTTTTCAAATTTTAAATCTTGTATTATATTTATAACTTTTATAAATATAACATCATATATTTATTAGTTTCTCAAGTGCAATTATTTAGAAAACCAATTTCTAAATATTCTAAGTGTTAAAATTTATTTGTATGATCATATCATAAATAAATATTATAGGTGTTTGTCTAGCTTGTTATTGGGTATGACCCGACTTGGATCATTACGTACTAGCCACATCAATTTAATATGTGTCTTGGGCATACCAATTCCAACAGTAACATCAATATCGAGATTTGTGGGATCAAATATGAGATTATCATCCACCGAATAAACCAAAACCCCTTTGGTTGTTGCATCAGCCCAACTGTGATCAGTAGGTGCAATTCTTAAACTTTTTTTTCCTAGCTATGGGCCTGCCACGGTTAGGCATTGACCCGGGTAGATCATAAGATGACTTGACAGATTGGGAGATCAGTTGGTCAATAAATGTTGGATTTTTCATAAACAATTGATGATATTAGTTTGTTGGGAATTGAGCACAATAACCTTAATAATCCAGAATATAGCATAACACAAAAATGAACTTTCAGGTCTTACCTTTCTGGTGGACTGCAAAATCCCAACCAAATTGCACAATCAACTTCGTTAATCATATCAATTTCTCTTTTATGTTAAACAATATCACTTGTCAGTTTTAAAATTGCCTTGGCAACTTCATGCGCTATTTATTTTCCTTAAAAAACCAGCAACCCCTTAAGTGGCAGATGATCCACACAAGCTCTATAACTCTAGCATTACACCTCATTGATAAAAAGTTAATGTAACCTAATAACCTACTTGTGTTCAAACCCAATACCATCATCCATCAAACTACACAAAACTAACCAAATTTCACAATAAACACTCATTTACCACAAACACCACCAAAACAATCACCAAGTTTTAAAAAATTAAAACATCACATACCACAACAACATCAGCAGACTCAAATCTCCTCGCACAATCCTCCGCCCCCACCGTCACCATCGCTGGAGGCGGCATAACCAACACCTCCACCGTCTCCGATTTGCCATAAATCAAACTCCGATTATTAAAAATCTCCTCAACCCTAGCCGCTACTTCCTGAAACTCAACCTTCGTTTTCTCGGTAACAACTCCGGCCGAAATCCGAGCTTGAAGTTGAAGTTCGTTATTCCATCTTCCAGCCACATGCGCGGCGAAGGAGAGGCGGATATAGGTGCGTCTTGAGGATTGAGAAGGAAAAGAAAGTCTGCTCAGCACGGCGAGGAGAGAGTGGTGGCTACGATGCTCATCTAGTGGTGGTTGAAGGAGGCGATGCTTTGGGTTGTGGCTATGGTGGGTTAGAGAGAGATAGGAAAGGGGGTGGTGTCCTCAATGC
Source organism: Helianthus tuberosus (assembly GCA_030545235.1). Classification (NCBI taxonomy): domain Eukaryota; kingdom Viridiplantae; phylum Streptophyta; class Magnoliopsida; order Asterales; family Asteraceae; genus Helianthus; species Helianthus tuberosus. Next base: position 128,243,525 of record CM060416.1, read on the forward strand.
ATGGCAGTACAGTAAATAAGATCAAAGTTTTGTCCAATTATTGTATTGTTCCTAACAATCGAAAATAATTGTTATATATAATAGTAGTAGGAGGATCCCGCGTTGCGGGGCGGAAAACTGTAAAAATGTAAATATTGTTAGGTTTTTCACATGTTTATCAAAGTTATTTTATCCGTATAAAATAAAAACGCAGCGGAAAATAATTTAAAACATGTTTACTTACAAGATATAAAACTCATTTTATAGGTAAAACCCAATACCCGGGTCAATATACGAACATGCATGCTATCAAAATTAAAACACAACCATAGGGTGTTTAGAATAGTACCTTCCAAGGAGTAAAGGATATGAAGAAGATGATGCTTCTTGAACGGTTGCCTTCAAGTGTAGAAGACCTCAAGCTTGTATACCCCAAGCCTTCCAACAAACACTTTGATTTTAGCTAGGATTTTGCACTTGCAACACACTTGAAAAATCCCCTCTTGGAACCAACCCCTTGGCCGAAAATAGTAGAGAAGATCATGGAGTTTTATGCACCTTAATATCAAACTTGAAACACCCTCTTGGGACACACTATGTGGACCGATTTTTAGAGAGCATTTTTCAAGTCTTACACTTGAAAAAATGATCATCCATCATGTGAGTGTTTTCAACAATTTTGTCTTATAAAATTGTTATAAAAATTATGAGAGAGAGAGCCACCCACAACAACCAATCACAAGGCCTCTAGATATGACATTTCCATGTAATGTCATTGGACCAACATTTGTCTTGGGAATAGATGGGGGGGGGGGGGGGGCACTTTAATATTTAAAAAATATCAAAATTTTACCTTAAAAATAATTTAAGTCTTGATTAATTTTACAACTTTTATAAAAGAGTAAACTGCCATTTTGGTCCCTGTGGTTTGGCCAGTTTTGCCACTTTAGTCCAAATCTCAAACTTATTACATCTGGGTCCCTGTGGTTTGCATTTTGTTGCCATTTTAGTCCAAAATCCAAAAACCCTATTTTTTGACTGTTGCAACCTTCTATTTTGTCTTTTAGTTCAGGGGCATTTTAGTCATTTTGCTTTTCATTTATAAATCATCATCATCATAACATTTTCATCTTCCCCAAATCATCATCATCTTCCCCAGATCAACTCACTCTCTCTTCTCTCTCTATAGCACCACACCACTGCCACCTCCCCCCTCTCTCTCTCTAGCACCACCACCACTGCCACCTCCTCCCCCTTCTCACCACCATCACAAAACCAGCATCAGCTTCGCCGTTCTCCATCACCAAACACAATCCTATCTCTAGCTGAACCACTGCCGCTCACCTCACTCGTCACCCCTTCACCCACCGTTCGCCACTATCACCATTCGGGAACCACCACACACCACCAACCCTCGCCGCACACCTCTGAAACACTTCACCGCCGTCATTCATCGTCTCCGTCAGGTATTCTTCTCTCGTTCTCTCTGATGGGGTTTTTGAATGATTCAGCAATGGCAGTTTAAATATGGGTTGGAGCAAGAGCAAGCGGTGGTTGTGAGGGTGTACGGTGGTGGAGTGGTGGTGGTGGGGAGACGGTGGTGGAGGGTGTACGGCTGATTGATTGATGCTGATGAAGGAGGTTCGAAGTTTCCCCAATACTGATGAACAGATTTTTGTTAGTTTTTAATCAAATCTGTTTAGGTTGTTGTTACGATTTACAATAAAAATAGGATTCGTAGAAGGATTGATTTGAATCTGAGCTTGAGTTTTAGATCTGTATAATCTTCAAACGTTCAGATTTGTGTCTGAATAGTTGAAGTTGTTGATCTATATTGTTATTCTAAAAAGAAAGATTCAAATCATTAGTGTTTCATGTGAATTCTGATCTGAATCTGACTTGATTGAATCGATTATAGATCTTAATTCTGAGTCCATGTTCAACAGTGGTTAGTAGTTTAGATCTGAATTTGTTGTTGTTGATTGTTCGAAATAACAACCTGCAGTATCAGCTGCAATTCACAAGTGATCGACATTAGACGAATTTCGTTGACATTAATCCTGATTTCGATCATTTTCAAACTGATTTCGGTTGTTTTCGATCAAGTTTCGGTTGTTTTTCGGACTGAATTAGTGATTTTAGATAAAAGTTTTGAGAATTTCGGAAAGATTACATCAAAATTTCAAACTAATTTGGTTGAGTTTCAGTGGAAGTTTCGAACAATTGAATGAGTTTTGGTATGTTGTTGGAGTTTTTGAACTGATTTTTGATACAAGTTTCAATCATTCAGACAATTTACAAAATTTTTGATACACCTGTCACCGAATGCTGAGGAGGTGGCGGTGGTGGTGGTTCTATAGAGAGAGAGGAGAGAGAGGGGGAGGAGGTGGCGGTGGTGGTGGTGCTATAGAGAGAGAGGTCTGATTATGTTAGGGATGATGATGATGGTTTATTTGGGTTTTATTGATTAAAAAAACTAAAGATTTAAAAAATGACCAAAATGCCCCTGCACTAAATGACAAATTAGGCAGCTTTCAACAGTCAAAAAAGGAGGTTTTTGGATTTTGGACTAAAATGGCAACAAAATGCAAACCACAGGGACCCAGATGTAATAAGTTTCAGATTTGGACTAAAGTGGCAAAACTGGCCAAACCACAGGGACCAAAATGGCAGTGTACTCTTTGTAAAATTATAACATCATATGTTATAAGACTTATACAACCTTTTATTATGTTATTTAACCCATTTAAATAACAAAATAAAATAAAATTTTCTCTCAAAATAATTTATCCATATAATTTATTAGTTTGTCAAGTGCAATTATTTAGAAAACCAATTTCTAAATATTATAAGTGTTAATATTTATTTGTATGATCATATCATAAATAAATGAGTAAACTGCTATTTGGTCCCTATGGTTTGGCCGGTTTTGCCACTTTAGTCCAAATCTCAAACTTATTACATCTGGGTCCCTCTGGTTTGCATTTTGTTGCTATTTTAGTCCAAAATTCAAATACCCCATTTTTTTACTGTTACAACCTCCTATTTTGTCCTTTAGTGCAGGGGCATTTTGGTCATTTTTTAAATTTCATTTGTTTTAGTTTTTTTAGCAATAATATATATTGAGGATGATGATGTTGGGGATGATGATGATCATAATCAGTTCTCTCTCTCTCTATCTTCTCTCTCTCTCTCTATAGCACCACAACCGCCACCACCTCCCCCTCTCTCTCTTCTCTCTCTCTATAGCACCACCACTACCGCCACCTCCTCCCCCTTCCCACCACCACCACCTCCTCCCCCTTCTCCCTCTCTCTTCTCTCTCTCTCTTTTCCGGTGACAGCCGACACTCCGTGAACTCCACCACCGCCACCACTGAAACCCTAAAGCGCCACCACCGCTGTCATCATCAAAACCGATACTGAAACCCTAAACCGCCGGAAGTTTAGCAGATCTGGAACCTTCTATGTTCGATCTACGATGGTGTAGCAAAAGTATTGTTGAAAACTAGGTAAATAATCTGCTTTTACAGTGTGGTCAGAGACGGTGGTGGTGGAGGGTGGTGGATGGTGTACGGTGGTGGAGGGGAGACGGATGATGATCTGTGATTTTGTGATGGATGATGATCTGTGATTTTGTTAGTTTTAAGGGGTCGAGATGATGGATGATGATATGTGATTTTGTTAATGTTTTAAGTGGTTGAGGGTGATTTTGTAACAAACAGGATGATCAAAACTTGAACCCAGTCCTTTTATTCACCACGAGGCTGTGATGATTTCACCTAATCCGAGTCAAAATTGGGTCAACATTTGAGATTTTTCGCAGCTGGCGTGGCAGAATCGGAGGAGGGCAAGTGCGCTTGCAACCTCTGTTTGCAGCCATGACGGTTTTGATTTGTTGTTGGAGCCTTGTTTCTTTTTACAAATCAGTTTTTGATTTTCTTGAAGATGATGTTCTTGATTTTCTGGATTTTCTGGGTTTTGATGATGATGTTTGATGATGTTCTTGAAGATACAGATCTGAGCCTCGTTTCTTTTTACAAATCGGTTTTTGATTTTCTTGAAGATGATGTTCTTGATTTTCTGGATTTTCTGGGTTTTGATGATGATGTTCTTGAAGATACAGATCTGAGCCTTGTTTCTTTTTACAAATCGGTTTTTGTTTTGATTTGTTGTTGTCTGTATTTTGATTTTTGTGATGGTTTCTGGTTTTGTTCTGGGTTCTTGATTTTCTTGAAGATGATGTTCTTGATTTTCTGGGTTTTGATGATGAAGTTTGATGATGTTCTTGAAGATGATGTTATTAATTATTGAAATGTTATAATAAATTAACATGGACCAAAATGCCCCTGCACTAAAGGACAAAATAGGAGGTTGTAACAGTAAAAAAAAAGGTTTTTGAATTTTGGACTAAAATGGCAACAAAATGCAAACCACAGGGACTCAGATGTAATAAGTTTGAGATTTGGACTAAAGTGGCAAAACTGGCCAAACCACAGGGACCAAAATGGCAGTTTACTCTAAATAAATATTATAAGTGTTTGTCTAGCTTGTATTTGGGTATGACTCGACTTGGATCATAACGTACTAGCCACATCAATTTAATATGTGTCTTGGGCATACAGAATCCAACAAATATGTCCTTGCGCATTTGTTTTTTAATACGTAACTTAAGGGGACTGGGGGTTGTCCGTGATGGCACCTCCATCACTTGTGATGAACATGGGAACACCGCCGCCACCACAATTTTCCACGCGTGAAGCTTAAAACGCGTGGAAAACTTCACGCGTTGTAAAAAAATCGATTGTATGTGTATGAATTGTACGTTGTGTATTAATACTTGTACGTTGTGACCCCAAAAGAATATAAAACTTTGTTGGCTTCGTCGGTATTTCGCCGGAAAAACCGGTCGAGAAGACGAAGTGGAGATGGGGTGTTATTTTAAAAGTTTGGATGTTTTAACATGAATGGTCCCTGGACTTGCATTATATTTACACAATATATTTCAAACTTTAATTTAATTTGCTTTGGTCATAGAAACAACACAGCCGAAGCCATGGCTGATTTGTTGTTAATTTAATTTAAAAACAAAAAAAAATAGGTTGTGAGTGATGGATAAATTGTTAATTTCTTAAAAAAAGGAAATTAAAAAAAGTAGTGAGTGATGGAATTCCATCACAAGTGATGATCACCGCCACTAAAAATGGTTGTGAGTGATGGAATAATGGTTGATGACATGGCAGAACTTGATTGGATGTTTGTGAGTGATGAAATTTTTGCTAGTGATACCACCCCCACTCCCACTCCCCTAATGTAATCTCGACGTCAAAGTCATTCCTTATTCCTTGTACTAGCTGACATGTCTTACAGTCTTAGGAAAACTTTCACATATTAAACAAATAAACAAAATGGTCATATAACAGAGTTGTTCAAAGGTCTTGTAAGAAGGTTATATTTACATACATAGTATTTGTCTAGCTCTTTTTTTATCATCCTACAATAACAAAATGCAACATGTGCATGGCTGTTAGTTATATACCATCGACTGAAACCATTCAGCAGAGCTTAAAATCCAAAATTGATGCTAAAAATTGTTCAGTCATACTAGTGAGTGACTGAAACCATCCAGCATAGCTTAAAATCCAAAATTAATGCCAAAAATTGTTCTTCAGCCATTTGTTTCGTTGTTTCATTTTACTTTTGAGAATGGCTCTGTAGCTGCTGAAAAAAGTATTAGGATATGATTCATTAACAGCTTAAATTTCGATAGAAGTAGACACCTATTTTACTAAGACCACCCGTAGTGGGGCGTGATTTTAAAAAAAAATTTGAAAAAAAACGCCCCAAAACGCCCACTACGCCCGGCGTTAGCCGGCGTTATTTTTGAAAAGTTTTGTTGGTGGCGTTTTAAATAAAACGCTCAAATTGGTTTGTACCACCTTTTGACCCACCAATCAAATTGCTTTATGCCTCTGACAACTTTTGATATAACCCTACTTTTGCAATAAAAAAATAATATGCACAGTGACCGAAATATGCACAGGGACATGCCCATTTTGTTTGTTTTTTTTTTTTTCTAATTGGAAGGGGCGTTATTGGATAATGCCCCACTACGCCACTTTTGCTATAATGCCCAACGATGACTAGGATGCCACGTGTCGAATAATGCCCCATGGTGGGAGCATTATGTTTGTTCACCACTACACATGGTCTAAGCATATATAGAAAACATATCTGAAGTAGTATGTTATCTTGGTTAACTGCAGGTAGAATGGAAATTACCAACGAAATACTAACTTAGATATTTTTTATTGGAATTTGAAGTTGCATTTAGAGTATTGACTTAATTGCCTAGAGTTAAGTAACATAGCTTTAACAGGGCCGAAGAAATGATGTTAATAATAGGAAAATATGTTATACACTTATACATATAGAGTATATATGCGCCGTAGTTGTAATGTGGGTGACATGCAGGGTTTGATTGTGTAATTATTGTTGGTTCATGGTTTGGAAACGTTGGATAAAACCTTTCTAATTCGATATAGGAATAGGTGCATATATTTTGAAGTCACAATGAAAATCATCAAAAATCTTACAGGAGTATATAACAAATTTGTTAAAAGAAAATCTTTCCCCAGGTAAGCTAACCAAGGTGTTCACTCTCATTAGCTACCATAATTAAATCACAACTAGGGAGGTTCTCCCGCACTTCGCGGCGGGTGCCTCTATTGTACTAAATCGAATTGAAACCGTTTGAACAACATATTTGTACGATACTGACACTCGTTATAACAATTGAAATGCAAAATCCAAAAATAAAGTCGTTATATGCCCAAAAGGATATCGACGCATATTTCACATTAATCGAAAACCATAAAAACGAATATGAGCAATGTCTTCCGAAATGAATATCAGTATTCATTTCGATGGTACCGATACTGGTACTGATGTTCGATTGGAATTGACGTGGTACCAATACTCGCTATAGTTTATGATAATTAAAAAAACTCTATACTACCATCGAAGTTGTTCGCACGGTATCAATTCAATTCGTCATGGTAAAGAACAAATGGTATAAGTTCGGTTCGTCAAGCTACCAGTATGGTATTCATACTCGCTATAGTTTATAATATAAAAAAGATACTATATACCAATATCCAAGTTTCACACGGTATTTGTTCAGTTGATCACGGTAAACAACAAATAAAAATCAATTATATTGATCCGTTTGATTTTGAACAAAACTTTTAGCGGAACGAAGACAAAAATAAACATGTCGCATATGTTTAGAACTTTATAAAGTATTACATTGTATTTTTAGAATAATGAAAAAAGTAATGTCAATTTATATATAAAAAACTAAATGTGAGTTAGGTTTGATAACATGTATGTTTGTGCTTCGATTACTTAAGCTTTAACACTCACAACTCAATTTCGGGAAAAAAATGTATCAATACATAAAAAAATTTAGACACGTCACAACAACATACTTAAAACTATATAAAATATCTTATCTTAATAGTTATAAAATAAAAATAAACATACAAAATCAATTAAAAATATATTAATAAAATAATTAATTATTAAAAACAAAAAATATTAAAATAATTTTAAAACACTATTCATGATCACTTTCTATTAATATATATAATCTGTTGTGTAAATAGTAAATGATTTGAAGTCAAGATATAGAGAACTGGTAGGTTAGCACTTCACAATTATAGAAATTATGATATTCAACCTTATAAATAACAAAAGAGGAGAAAAACTGATAACCTTTTAAGAAAAAAAAAAGAAGAAGAAGAAAACAGATGCATATCAGTTACAACGTAGATCATCTACTCTTTTTTTCGAAAGGTTAGATCATCTACTCTAAATCGTCACCATCAAATCATTACCGCGGTCACATCAGTTGTCACACCCCAACCGATGGCGGAAACATTGGAGTGAGACGAAAACGAGATTGCAAGAGACTTCATAACACTAATGTGACAAGTATTTAATGATAAATTTCATTTCATTGCTAAAAGAATCAAATTACATTGTTTGAAATAGAAATACAACAAGTTGAAACAATTGAATTACAAAACAACAAGTATTAAAATTTAAAATGCGTTTCTAGGCATCCTACTAAGTTCCATGCATCGTCATCATCATAATCCTGCAACATGTTTAAAAGTATAGTTCAATACAAAAAGTATTGACGAGTTTACAAGTTTGAGTACTAGCGTATAAGTATACAAATGAACAATCCACATGGTAAACCTAGTTATCAAGATTAACGTATAAACTGGCATGCGATTTACAAGTCAACCCTCTGATTACCGCAAGTATAAAGAATGAATAAACTTAACATGACCTCACGTTCACGGGCGGTGCGTTACTCCTATAGCGCTATACATGTTAAGTGGAGGCTCGTACGAAGTTAATGGCAAGTTCAACACATAAGAATCACCTAGAAAACACGAATCAAGCATAACATATTGGTAAACATGTATTGGATTGTTTGTATGTATGATTGCATAAAAGTATGTATGTTGAATGTGTTTTTGTATATGTAAACATGTTGCACCCAAAAAGTGTAAAACGGTAAAAAGGGGGTCAAGTATACTCACAAAATTGCAATACCTTCCGATTATCCGCGAATGACGAGTTGTTTATGAATAAGGAAAATATGGTATGATTATATGACGTTTAGGGAGTGGTAAGATTCGGGATTTAGAATTTAAAGTACAAAAAGTATATATTAATAAAAGTATTATCTAGTTCCAAGTACTCGTTTATGACACTATGTTGTGTGTGGTTTCATGGGTCCAAAATTGCCCATTAGAATCAATAACAAGTGACTTAGAATTGTAGATAAGTTAGTCCTAGTTCATGACGAATAGCCATTATCCGATTATCATCACAAACTTGACCAATTTTTTAAATATGTATATACATATATATATATATACACACACACACACACACTTAATTATATTAATATCCTAAACTAAGTTCATCATAGATATCATGTATTATCATGTAAGTCAAGCATGGGGGATTTAACCTCATTATATGATTCACCACTACACGAAACCATCACAAGGATGATTCGGAGTGTCATGAATAACAAGAATTAAAAGAAGCTAACTAATACAAGTTCAAGTGACCAAGTAAGTCTTTAACCCGGGTGAGCCAACACGACATGGAAAGGTAATCCTAAGTGTCGGAGGCTAGACAGGGCTATGTTACTTTGATACTAGTAAGTCACTTGTAATATCAACTAAAAACATCAAGTGAGGTGTGGAATCAAGTTAGGAGTGCCAAAGCATCCAAAGTTCACACTTGCATCTAACATAAGTCTCACCATATGAACTATGACAAACTTATGTGATTTCAACACTTGTGGGTTGTATTGAACCCTTACAAATCAGAAAGTTAGAGGTTGTTTGTACCTCTAAACTTGTAAAAGTCGACTCTAACAAGTTCCACAACCATTGATGGGTTTAGGAGGTTGCTAGGTATAAGATTCAAGCACAAAAGTTAAGTTTTGTAGAAGTTATTCAAGTCTTTTCCAAAACAGAAAGTTTGGACCTCAAAATGGTGTTGTTCCACCTTGGTCTACCATGGTAAACCTGTGGAAACATTCCTAGAGGTGTTCCAAGCCTTGTGGAAGAAGAAATGATCATGAAAAGTTGAAGAAAATAAAGTTACAACAAGTTTGTATAAATCAGAAAACAAATCTGACTTTGGAGCCTTATATAAGTGATGTATCTCGTGATTACACCTTTGTGAATCTTGGATAACATCCTTGAAGGTCATCCAAGTAGATTGAAGCAAGAAACGTAAAGAAAAAGTGCTCAAAACTTCACTGTTTTGAGCAAGTATTGAATCTGCCAAACTTGAGAATTTTGATGAACTGAAAGGATTTAGGAGTGTTTTAAGAGAGTGTAAAGTGTTGGGAGAGTGTGGGGGACATGTATTTATAACGTGAGGATTAGGGTTAGTGTTAGTTGTGCCTTAAATGAAGTTCGGTGGGGGTTTAAACACCAAAACAACCAATAAACGAGCTGAAAGTGAAATTCTGCAGATCGACCGCTCAGGAGGGTTGCGGAAGAAACACGGGAGGCTTCCGAGTGTCGCCTGAGCTGCCTCAGGACAACTTTCAGATTTTGGCACATTTGGTCCCTGTAGTTCGGTCCTTGGCATATTTTAATGTAAAACTTAGTTATTAGGCATATAATAAGGTATCTATCGTATACAAAACACATATTAAGTATCAAATCGAGTATGAAAGTTTAGATTAAGGTTTGTAAGTGTGTAACTAAGTAATTGTATGTAATAATCGTATAAAATCGCGTATTATCAACCGTAGTTCGTAAGATAGGTACACATTTACGAGAATATCGAATACGTATCAAGTGTGTGTATGATTCGAGTGTATAAATGTATGATTTGGATGTGTAAATAAATACGACTAAACAATATATATTTCACGTAAAATGCTCACTTTTTATTACGATCAAAGGCTAGGAATTACAACAATTCGAACGAAGTACGATTACAAGAAGTACAAGTTTCCGAAAATAGAAATATGTGACAACCATTCTAAATACGGAAAGTTTACAAACGCGAGGCGTTACATTAGTGACATTGGCCATGTTTGGCTTAGCTTTTCAAAACAACTTATATGACTTTTTGGAAAAGTTAATAAGTCACAATGCAACGGAGTGACTTATTGACTTTTCCACTCAAATAATAATCTCATGCTAAACACTTTTAACTTTTCAAAAAGTCAATAAGCTAATAAGTCACTAAAATACTAAAATAAGCAATCCCAAACACCCCCATTGTTGTATCTAACTGAAAGCAAAGCAATGAAGCATCAAGCATACCTTTTGTCGGAGTGAAGAACACTGATATTGGAGCCCTAATCTCAGACGAAGACCATCAAGTGTACCTGCGATCTAAGTGAAGAACATTGATATTGGAACCCTAATTTGTTGAAGCGTACCTGTTGAAGCATCAAAATACGGGTGAAGAACACTGAAATTGGATCCCTAATTGCTGAAGCATAGCTGTAATCTCAGACCAATTGCGATAGGAGTGAAGAATATGAACGAACTTCGACCTAATTGCTTAAGCGTAGGAACAGGGATGAATTGCAATCGGAATGAAGAACAGATGGCTCGTCTCCGTCTCACTCTTTTAACCAACAACTATGCATATAAGAAATACCTAAACTGCCCTTTGGTACTGTAGGTAAGAATCGACGTAAATTGTTATTATAAAATAGAATAATAATAATATAATTTATTTTTATATGTTAGAAACACAATTCTTCCAAAACTATAAAAACCTAATTGATTCATAGTCCACCACCAACACCAGTATCCCTTCTTCTCCTCCTCCTTACGTACGAAGAATGTCAGCCGCCGCCACTTTGATTCCGACTGCCACCACCGCCCCCTCCCTCTTGGCCGACAAAACATGCTCCAACACCTACCTTAAAAACCCTCTCTTCAAACCACTACTAACCAAAACCACCACCACCACCACATCCTTCACTCTCACCCACCAAAGTTTTTCACCGGTTTCTGCTAAAAACCCGATCTCCGAATCATACCCAGATGAATATGATGACAAGCCCCGTGAAGAGTGCGGCGTGGTGGGTATCTACAACGACCCGGAGGCCTCACGTATCTGCTACCTAGCTCTCCACGCACTCCAACACCGCGGTCAAGAAGGCGCCGGAATCGTCACCGCCACACCAGACGGCGTCCTCAAATCTGTCACCGGTGTAGGCCTCGTCTCCGAAGTTTTCAACCAATCAAAACTGGACGAACTCACCGGCAACAACGCCATCGGCCACGTCAGATACTCCACTGCCGGCCAGTCCATGCTCAAGAACGTGCAACCCTTCGTCGCCGGCTACCGCTTCGGCCGTGTCGCCGTCGCCCATAATGGCAATTTGGTAAACTATCAAACCCTAAGGGCAGAATTTGAAAAAAATGGGTCTATTTTTACTACTAGTTCGGATACTGAAGTAGTCTTACATTTAATTGCTGTATCACAAGATAGGCCGTTTCTTATAAGAGTTATTGAAGCTTGTAAGAAGCTTAAAGGGGCTTATTCGTTGGTGTTTTTAACTGAAGATAAGTTAGTTGCTGTTAGGGATCCTTTTGGGTTTAGGCCGTTAGTTATGGGTAGACGAAGCAATGGCGCCATAGTGTTCGCGTCCGAGACGTGCGCGCTTGATCTAGTCGAGGCGACTTACGAGCGAGAAGTGGAACCTGGCGAGCTTTTGATTGTAGACAAAGATGGTGTTCAATCTACGTGTTTGGTACCACACCCGGAGCCGAAATCGTGTGTTTTCGAGCACATTTACTTTTCGTTGCCGAATTCGGTTGTTTTTGGGAAGTCTGTGTACGAGTCGAGGCGAAAGTTTGGGGAAATTTTGGCTACCGAGTCTCCGGTGGATTGCGATGTGGTGATCGCCGTCCCGGATTCTGGGGTGGTCGCGGCGATCGGGTATGCGAATAAGGCGGGTGTACCGTTTCAACAAGGTTTGATTAGGTCGCATTATGTCAGGAGGACGTTTATCGAGCCCTCGCAGCAGATTCGGGATTTTGGGGTTAAGTTAAAGTTGTCGCCGGTTCGGGCTGTTTTGGAGGGAAAACGGGTCGTGGTGGTTGACGATTCGATTGTCCGAGGAACAACGAGTTCCAAGATAGTTCGGTTGTTGAAAGAAGCCGGAGCGAAAGAGGTGCATATGAGGATCGCAAGCCCGCCTATCATCGCTTCTTGTTACTATGGGGTTGATACGCCGAGCCCAGAAGAGTTGATATCAAATAGGATGGGTGTTGAGGAGATTCGGGAATTCATTGGGTGTGATTCGCTTGAGTTTTTGAAGATCGATAGCTTAAAGAAGATGTTGGCGGGCGATTCGCCTAACTTTTGCTACGCATGTTTCTCGGGGAACTACCCCGAGTTGGATCGTTAAGCGGGTTGTCGATTTGATTGATGGGGATAGGTTTTAAGGTCAAAAGAACAAAAAGAGAAGGATTTGAGTGTGAATTATGAAGAACAAGATGGTAAAGTGCCAGTTTTGCCGGAAAGATTGACTTTTTTTTGTTGGGTAAGAACTTTGAATTTTCTTAAACTAATTTTTTTATGTTTTCTTAATATGGATTTGGAGTCTTTTTGTTTTTAATTTCTTTCTCATGTTTGTTTTGTATTTTTAAGTAGCTACCAATGAGTTTACCCTGACCAACTTACCAATGGAACCAAACAAACTCTAGAAACAAAGCATATAGGAGGTCCCTATGGACAGATGGAGGATTTAGGTGGCTAACCTGCAGTCGTTGGTCCCATCAGCAATGTATTCATCCTTAAAATATGTCCAGTTTCACCATATCTGTCATCTTTATATACATTCTTGTCTTTCCACTAGGGATGCCGATTCGGTACCATCGAAAACAAGTGAAAGTATAAAATACTTCAAAGTGGTTCAAGTAAGTAGTGGCAACTTCTATAAACATAACACTTTGTACTTCAAATGGGATCTAATGATATAACAAACCAGCCACCTAAGAACACTAAAGTTAGTGATTTAATATATAAAGAATTATGCAAAAAATGATATTTTCTATAGAAAATAAAACAGTATAAAGCTAGCCTAGAGCGCATTTAGTCAAAGTGTGTTTGTTTCAGGTTGAGGTTCCTGCTAGCGGTTCAAAAACCATAGAATGTAGTGTTTGCCAGCATCCTTTCCTTGTGCGTAACCACTGAGCGTTGTTGCCCACTTCTTGTACGTCAAAAGAGGTTACTTTATATACTAAGAACTCCATTGAATAAATTAACCTAGCACATCACCGTAAATTAACTTACCTTGTCCACTAGTAAGACCAACGCTGGCTCAGAGAAAGCATACTCCATTGGCCGGGCCAATGACGGTGCAAAGTCCAAACAGTAACTATTCTACCATCTGGGCCAGGGACAAAGCTTGATTTAGATAGAAAACAAAAGGCATTGAGATATACATTAAGAAACATCTGTGCACTATTCGAAAGAAGAAGACACGTATTTGAATCTGTACTTGCTTTGCTACGCTACATTCCTTAATGACCAACAATCCGGTGCATCATTAGCCTAGACAAATCTTGAATTGGATAGAAAACAAAAGGCATTGAGATTCACATCAATCATAACATGAAACATAAACACCATTCCAAAAGACGCATATCTGAATCTGTACATGCTATAGTAATTCTTAATGACCACCTGGCTTACCAAGTATAAGTAGCACCAATACTTGCTACAATACTCTCCATTAATACTCCATCTCGTATCTGTAACCATAAGAGGCTCCTAAACTCACTAACTATACTTTCTGGTATTTACTCACTCTTAAATTGTTCCTTATGTTCTCATATTACTTTATCCATTACGTGAGGAATTTAAGCAATGTAACATCAATACATAGATGTGTTTGGATAAAAAATAGACTACTCAATTTAAATGGAGGTGACTACTCAATTTAAATCCATTTAAATTGAGGAAAAAGTAACTTTCATGTAGATGCGGGGTATCGATTCCCCGTACCTCTCGCATGCTAAGCGAGCGCTCTACCATCTGAGCTACATCTCCTTTTGTTATATTATATCAAACAAACACATTTCAACTTTTATGAATCTTCAAAGATCGTTTCCTGGTTATGGATAAGAAGACGTGGAACAATACGGAGGAACTGTGAGAGTGAAAGCGTTCGAACAACAAAAATGGTGACTGCTGCTAAGCTCTTACCTGATTCTTCCAATTCCGTTTCTCCTTCATCTCTCCTAAATTCTCTATTCAATCATCCTCATCCTGCTACTTTTTTCACATTCTCGAAGCTTCCAACAGCCTCACCAGACCTTTAACACCACAGAGCTTCTGCACTCAACCGTCGGGACTTCATTGCCGACACCGCCGCAGCCGACGCCGCGCTTTCACTTACTGGATTGGACAGTGGAACCTCTATTGCTAAAGCTGATGATGTGCTGATGTTTTAAGTTCTCCCAAAAAGGTACGCTTTCTTTCGGATGCTCAAATCTCAATTTTTATGCTTTTCAAGTATAAGTGGCAATTTTGACCCATCCATATATGAATGGGTCGATTTGGGTTGTGTTCCTTCTTGAAGTTACGGGAGCTTTTCCATCAGCCAAGCCTCCACTTGGTGTTTTCTTTGCATCTGTTGCCCCACGTTTACAGCCCAGATATTACTCTATTTCTTCCTCCCCAAGGTATGTAAATCGTCTCATTCAAAAAAGGATTGAATCTAAAATTAAGTTCAAGAACGTTTTGATATCGATACACGTCCGTATTACAGGATGGCACCGAATAGGATTCATGTTACTTGTGCATTAGTTTATGAGAAAACACCAGCAGGTCGTATCCACAAAGGAGTATGTTCAACCTGGATGAAGGTATTGTCAGTGCTATGGATTTTAGTTTTTCAACTTCGACTTTGTTTTAATTGAAGTTCTAAAATTACGTTTTTTTTTTCAGAACGCGGTACCTATGACAGAAAGTCAGGATTGCAGTTGGGCCCCGATATATGACAGAACCTTTTTTTTTACTACTAGACACACGGAGTCGTTGACCTGTGATTTTTTCGCCGCAACGCGCGGTGGTGGTATCATACTAGTTGTATTATTGTAAGTTGTAACACTACAAAGTACTATCCAAATATACTTTTTTTGTTATGTACCCATCATCATCATCTGTGATTGGGTCAGTTTGAAGGAAGGAAGAAAACTAAAGGGGTGAACCATAAGTGTATATATATTTTTATTACTTTATATTAGTATGTTTATTAGTTTAAGTATTTTGATTTATTTGCTTTTTTAAATTCCTAGGTATTAGGAGTTTTGAGTCATATTAGGGTTTCTGGGATCATAACTCAGTTTCATTTTTCTCTCAGTTTTTCACCTTCACTGTGTGTATTGCTAGTTGTTTGATCCTGCAAGATCATCTATATTTCTGTTGATTGTTGTTATAAATAGATCTTACAGATTGTAATATCGGGGGTGTTTTTTTTGTTTGGGTAATCAATAAAATTTTGGTCACCTGTTTTGTCGCTATTTCTTGTTTCGTGTGTTAAATAGTACGTTGGATTGATATCTTTTTTACATAACCGAGTATTTGTGTTGACATAACCACGAGCAAATCGGAAAAGCCCAGTCCCTCCATCGATTGGCAACTCTCTAACCGGCAACAACAGTTGATTCCTCGCTAAGAAACTCGAAGTACTACCATTGTATTTCCCATCAGTAAAAGCATATTGTGCTCTACCCACATTCTTTGAGGTTAGTTCTGGGCCCACTGGCAACGAGCCATCGATCACGACCATCCCACCAAAGTCGGTTTTGGAGGTCTTGCTTGTGGCAGCCTCAGCCACCCTGACAATGGTAGGCTCACTTGTGCTCATTATGTCATGATGGTAGAAGTTGAGGTGGGTTAGTTTTTCTTTTAAGCCAGGTGATTTTGGTGAATAACTTTTCTGGAAATTGTTCAGAATATTGTGCTTGAATAATTAGTAGTGGCGATAAATCATGCATCATGTGGTGGTGTTGATAGCTGAAAGGCAAAAGGGTACATGCACTAATCGGTCATTGTCCCGATTGCCGAGTGTTATGTGTCTTATGTCCAAGGCTTGATGCAAAACTATTATCGAGCCGGGGGTCTCACTGGAAGCAACCTCTGTATTCCTACGGGGTAGAGGTAAGGTTGTCTACATCTTACCGTCCTCAGACCCTACCTTAGCTTTGCGATTGGTGAGATTTACCGAGTATGATGATGGTCATGATGGTAGTATAAATATAGGTTAATGTAATCGTTTTAAGTGTGTCGAGTTATATTAATACAAAGTAGGGATGAGCAAAATGGACCCGGTACCGGTACCGAACCGGTACCGGTACCGAATTTACCGAACCGGGTACCTTTTCGGTACCGATTCGGTACCCACTTTTGACATTTTCGGTACCGGTCCGGTACGGTACCGGTTCGGTACCGGTATTTTGCTTGTTTTTACCCTCAAATACCGGTACCGAACCGTACCTAACCGGGTATATTCGGTACCGGTACCCACTTTTGAGGATTTTCGGTACCGGTTCTTTCGGTACCGGTACCGGTTCGGTACCGAACCGGACCGAGCTCATCCCATTACAAAGGGTTTAGACGGGTTAGTCTCTGATATAAGTTATTTGGTTTCGTGTACTTGTTGATCCGGATTCGAGGCTTCATGCTTGACTACAAAGTCAAGAAAATGAGTAAATAATAATTTTTAGTTGTCAACAGTTATGTCATTGGTTATCAAAACGAGCTTATTATTATTTTCTTTCTAAATGTCATTGATCTCATGTTTTCCTATCATGAATATGGTAGCTTGCATGGGTGTCACTAGTTTTATGACATTTAAGTCTATTGGGTCAGTCGGGGTTGGGTTTAATTGGGAAAGCCATTCGAGTTAAGGTATTGCTCCTCTTGAGGTCAAGGGTTCGAGTCCCGCCAAAGACGGGTTTAGTGTGATTTGAGCTGTTAAAAAAAAGTCTACTGGGTCTCAATGAAAGGTTTTATGAAAGCCATAGAAACATGTTTAAAGTTCCCAGAATAAAGATCCATGCGCACACTAAATATGGAAACACATAAGATTAGGGGTGTAAACAAGCCCAGAGGATCGAGAGCTACTGTTATCGGCTCGATTAAAAGCTCGAACGAGCCGAGCTTTAACGAGCCCGAGCTCGAACCTGAAATAGAGCTCCTTTCTTTATCGAGCCTAAAATACAAGGCTCGTTTAGGCTCGCGAGCCTAAACGAGCCCAAACACCATTTTATTTGTTATATATAATATAATAATAATGATAATAACATTGACGAGCTGAGCTTTGGCTCGTTCAAGTGATATTGAAGCGAGATCGAGCCGAACTTTTAGCTCGTTTGAGATTGTTCCCAAAATAGCTCGAGCTCAAATAAGTAGGCTTGAACTGAGCCGAGCTCGAGCTTCATAAAAACATGACGAGCCATAAGGGGTCGAGAAATAGACCTTTGAACTTTGAAGCACTTCAGTTAATATACGATTGAAATCCTCTTGGTGTCGAATGCTATGGTCCAAAGTTGCTCATGACTACAAGTAATCTACACCACAAGTAAGATCTTCAACAACAATGGATAGTATATGTCCCTTTCCATGAGGTTGAGGGTTCTAGGCTCATAGTGAACATAACTTCATAAATGGTAGATTTAGAAGTAAGATTAGTGAGTGTGAGTTAGACGTTCTAAACAAAGGATAGGCTTCCTTAACTTCTTTAGGTCTTCAAGTAATGAAAGCTCGATCTAAGAACCTTTGCCATTTCGATATGGATGAATACAAAAACACTTTCCGCGTCTTCACATATTCACACGCCTTCATCCAGTTTCTCCTTAAATAAATTTCTACAACAATACTGCTGGTTCGAACTCATGTATTGACATGTAGATGGAAACCACACTAGACCTAGAGGGCCATAATGTGACTGTTTGCGTGTGTGAGGGCCTGAGAAGAAATAAATAAGAACGGACAATAGATCTCAAGAACTTAAAGATGAACATTGATGGAGCTTAAACGAAAACTTGGTAGGGGCTGGACTCTTAAAATTCAAATCGGTGGGGGCCGGGGCACTCCCGAGCCTCTATTAACCTCCGCCCCTGATTATGTGAAATCAAATTCACTTGGGTAAAGTGCATAAATACGTATACATAACCATAACTATGAAGTGGGTTAATGGATAGTCGACCATTTCAGAAATGTCAGGGAATGCACTAATTGCCTACAATTTTGTAGGGTGTATATGGGTTGGTTTTGGCCAAAATTCATAGCCATAACCTTGAAGTCGGTTAATGGATAATCATAGCCATAACCAATTGGTTATGACAGTTATGGTTAATCGGTTTTGATTTTGATGGTTATAGCGATCGATTATAGGTCGGTTAACTGTGAATTTACATCCAGCTAAAAATAACTAATTTTTTTTACCATGAAATAAATTGTTATTACACTTCTGTATATATTAATGTAATACATAATACTAAAAATACTATAATCTATAATATTAATAACGATTATTACCAAATATTAAAACAAAACGATATAATATAAACAATAAATTCAAATAAAATGATATGATATAACTCATAAATTCTAACAAACGTTTAACTAAAAACATCAAATATTAAAAATGTTGAAAAGTCCAAAATCCGACAAAGATTTTACTACATGTTGGTTCGGCTCAGTTACGGTGGGTATGGAAACATTGGTAACCATAACCGACCCGCTACTTTCGGTTTTCAAGAAAACAATTAACCGACCCACCGGTTTTTTATTTGGATCGGTTTTTTTGTTTCGGTTTTGTCAGTTAATTCGGTTTTTTGCACACCCCTACAATTTTGTATTGTTTATTAATTCTATCAATAATGTCTTGTAGAGGTACGTCCCTTAATCCAACGTAACGGTTCTATGGATGTTTTTCCATGTTCTTGGTATTCTTTTAGTATTTCGATATATATAGAGTGAATAGTAAAACAAAACATCTTTATAACAAATATCACATACTACATAACTATTCCTTTGTAACACACATATTTATTTTTGCTTGATAAACAAGCAATAACCAAAGAAAGCAAATAACTTCATGATAAACAAGCAATAGATGTAACTTTGTTTAAACCTTCAAACCCCATTCAAAGACGATAATCAATAGTGAAGGACATAAACATTGTACTCAAATGCTCCATCACCACTACTTACATTGAAAAACCGAGTATTTGTAAGCACATAACCACGAGCAAATCGAAAAACCCCAGTCCCTCCAACAATTGGCATCTCTCTCACCGGCAGCAACACTTGATTCCTCCCTAAGACACTCAAAGTGCTACCATTGTATTTACCGTCTGTAAAAATGTAATTTACGACAAATAAAAACCCAAAGTCATTTAAATCAGCGGATGCAGTCATCCCTTGTGCTCTTCCCACAATCTTTGAGGTTAGTTCTGGACCAACCGTCAATGGGCCATCGAGCACTGACACCCCTCCAAACCCGGTTTTGGAGGTGTTGGTTGTAGCGGCCTCAGCCATCTGGACGACGTGAGGAGGACTAGTGGTTCTTATGTCATGGTAGTAGAAGTGTAGGTGTGTTAGTTTTTGTTTCTTTAAACCAAGTGATTTTGGTGATAACTTTTTTGCATATTGATGAGAATATTGTGCTTGAATAACAAGTGTTAATAAGAGAATGGTGATAATGGTATGCTTTTGGTTTTGGAAAACTTGGGCCATGGTGGAGAGAATGAGAGATGTGTCAAAGGTTGATGGTGTTTTCTCTTTATAAAGACAAAAAATTTTAATAATACCAATTTGTGTATATTTAAGACATACGAATTAATTTGGTCACCATGTGATACACGTAACTTTTTATATATTTTATGGTTTCATCACTTTGTGAACCCCTCTTTAATTTTAATTATGGGGTGTGGAGGGACTTGGGTTGGAGCATTACTCGATATATGGTAGGTGTGAGCTTTACAAACTCACAATTAAAAAAGTGGGGTGTGGAAGGGGCATGACCAGGCCGGTATTGGGGTGCCATGTGGCACCTAGCCAAACGGTCATCAACACAGTGGCGGATCTAGAAAATTCTTATAGAGGTAACGTTTCAAAAAAATATGGGTAACGAGATAAAAAAAATGTCAAAATTTTCCAAATTTACATTACTGTCGGATCGTCAAGGGGTACCGGAGGCTACCCCTTAATACAAGGTATGTCCGCCACTACATCAATACCCAACCAACCATTGCCAGACACGTCACCCCAAACCAGCGCCCCACGTCAAGTAATATTGTCACGCCAAGCGGGCAACGCCAACCCGGGGTGGAGCACCGAAGTTAAAGGGCATAGTTTGAATTCAATAACAAGACAAAGATTTGTTTAAATTAGAAGTTTGATTTAAATAGTTTGCTTAAGAATTGAAGCAACGATATGTTTTAGTGAACCCAGTATGTTCAAAGGTTGAAAAATGTACGATGTTTGTAAAATTAAAACCCCAAACGTTTTTTTTTTCTTTGTGGGTTTTCTTTAATCCAACTTTCTAATTTTTTGAGTTTTATTATGCTAGTTTTTTTTTATAATTTTAAATTTAAATTAGTTATCACGTAATCCGGTTTTTAATACCAGTTTTGTTGATCCGACCGGTCCAACCAATAAACTAGTAAATATTGGAAAGTTGGATCGAATATAAAGACACGAGCACCATTTTATGAGACAACCCATCTCTGACTCTTTTTTAATTAACGAATTCAACAAATAAAATAAAATAAAATTTATAACCCTCTATATATATTATGTAATTATGTATACTAAATCTATACTAATTTATCTTTAAACCAATTGACTTTTCTCATGCAATTTTTATTGGGGTAAACACTCTGGTCCACTGCCCACGTTAAATAACATGCACTCCAATATTATTCAATTTTATATTCCAATTTGATTCGATGACTTGTTAAAAAACGTGTTGTCGCTAAAAGGAATTTAAAAAAAAATTAAAAACCGTATTTTTCGCCACTTTCTCTGAATCAGCATCCCCATCTCACTCAAAATTGAATATCCACTAGCAAACTTGAGGTCCTTGTAACCTCAAACTAGTTAAGAAAGATGTGGATTACCTTCTCGTGTAATGGCACCAAAGTTGATATTCGGACGGCAAGTTTCCTCTAGAATAGTGGCGGCCTAGTCATCAGTGATGTTTGCGTTTGCGAACGTGGGTGGCTTTTTGCCATTGGGTTTACCCAGATGGTCAGACTTTGTTGATCGTTCAAAAAAAATTAAGAAAGATGCTAAAAGCGAGAATTTAAACGAATGATATAACTCTATAAGTAAAAATGATGGAGCCCCTAAAAATAAAATTTTATTCACATAAACAAAACTCATTAGTACAATAATAGTTTTTATAGCCTAGGAATAACAAAACAAAATGAGTCTAGCTAGCAAAATGACTTATTTTACATAGTTAAATGAATTGTTAGTCGCTTGTAATATTCTTGAAGTAAAGTTGTTGATTAACTCCTCTCAAGCAACGCTGAAAGGGTCGAAGCACAATCTCATTGTGGAACTAGAACTTTTATATTTAAATATAACCCTCCAAATGAAAAGTTTTAGTTTTATGCTATGCTATGGAGACTATTAGGGTGAACGGAGTGGGATTGGTAAAGTGGTCGGTACCGAATCCCACTCCACCGCCAACGTTTTACCGAGCCAACGTTTACAGTTGCGGATGTAAAAACTTTTTTCACTGTGTTCCTTTTGGTAGATTCTCTCTAATTTTCACTATTTTTTTTTCCAAATCATACGAGATTCTCACTAATTTTTCTCATTTTTTCTAAACCAAATGGGTTCCTGGGAACCCACAAAAGTGGTCTAGATCCGCCCCTGAACGTTTACCGATTGGGGGGGGGGGGGGGGGGGGATTTTCGGTGAAGCTTTACCGATTGGGGGAGAGGGAGGGAAGGGGGAGAGAGATGTGCTCCATTTCTTCTCAACCAATCACACATTTTTTTTAAATAGTTTACCTAAACCAATCACATATTTTTTTCTTTATTTAACCAATCACACATTTTTTCTTCTCAACCAATCACATATTTTTTTTTAAATAGTTTACCTAAACCACATTAGGTAAACCAGTGTCAACGTTTTTGAGTATTAGGTAAACAAATTAGGTGACTTGACACGGCGCTATTTGATTGGGTGAATTGGGAGTTTACCTATTTGGAATAGGTAACCACTCCCCTCACCCTTAAAGTCACCGTCAGGAAAGAGAAGGAGAACCGGCTAGAAAAAAATTTAACGTCTTCCATTTTCATTTTGAGGATCAACTTAAATAGACTGTTGAATACCTCGAATGCTAGCTTCCATTTTCGTTTTGATAGAAGTTAAATCTCATTTTTCACCAAATTCCCATGCTCCCACTTATTAAATCTCAAAATTCCCATACTATGGATAGAAGTTACAAGGTTGATGGCAAAAAAAAAGTTTCGAGTTCCGGTTCTAAGACGAGGGGGTGTGGCTCGCAAAGTAGACGAGGCGAATCGAGTGGTTCAAGTGTGCCATTTCAATCACAGCTCGGTTATTCCCTACACTCTCAACAGGGCCGGTGTTGCAACCCCCGCCCCCTATCTGTCACGAGAACGGGCGGCCGCGAGAATCAGTTTTAGTGGTATATGTGTTTATCAATTTGGCAGCGGAAATTACATCAGGACCATAGTTAGGAAATATTTCATCAGAGTAAAACACCACATTTTATATAAATAAATATATTGGGATAAAACCCAAGTTTTCATTACAAACTGATTTATAGGGGTAAACCCCATTTTTATTGAAATAAAACATCTTCTTTATTTAGGTAACTTTTATAGCCACTTTTCTAAGCCTTCAGTGCAGTCCAGCTGGCTTCTAGTTGTCTTTCACATTTTGTTATCTGAAACGCGTTTAAAAACATTTTGTCAGTGGGAAATACTGGTGAGTGAATCTCAGTTTAATCAAGAAGAGTTTTATCAATTCAGAGTATTGAGAGCGATTACAATGTTTGCATCTACACAATTACTCATTCAATATTGTCAATCCTGACTGGTGGGTCATATTACCCATTGGCTAACTCTTTGTCCAATGGTAACGTGTTCCACATTTTGTATACAAAACCCCAACATACCGGCAGTAATTGAAAAATTACAAAGACTCAATCACTGCTAATTATAATTTAAAATAATTAAGGTTTTGTAAAAACAGTTTACAAAAAGGAGATTGCTCACATTGCTGTCTTAGGGTTTTCCTTAAAGATTTCCTGGTGATTATCTATAATTTACACAAATGCACACGCGTTAGTATAATAACATAAATTTACATTAGCAATACCCTCCTCGAGACGGCATTCCAACGACTACGTCGGGTAGAACCACGACAGCCGTTACGGAACCCTGGATCAATTGGGCAGCGTATCTAATACGTAACCGGGGTTATGATACTTACAACGAGGCAGAACTTCGTTATTTAGGGGGGTATTATGCCCGAGTATAGCTTATACTATAAGAAAATTCGTGAGAGAGAAAAGAGAAATGAACGAGTTGAGACTGAAGCTGAATGCCTCTATATATAGTGCCCCTTCGACTTCCGTCGCGCCCCGCGTAAACCTCCTTCGGAGCCTTCGCGGCCCGCGAGGGTGGCTAGGGTAGGCCCTAGCTGGTCCGACTCACACCTTAGCTTCGACACGACTGGGACACGTGGCGGCCTCGAGGCTTGCCTGGTGTCTAGGTTGTCGCGGCCCGCGGCAGAGGTAGTCAAGGGCTACGCGCCCCGCGACGACCCATAAAATTTGTTTTTATTTAATTTTAATAAAAATAAGAGTATTCGGGGTCCGTTTTCGCATACGGGGTATATTTTAGTACATATTAGAATATTTTAAATATATTAGAGGTGTCAAAAATTATTTTGGAGGGTTGTTATATCCTCCCCACCTTGTTTTAGATCTCGTCCTCGAGATCTACTGGAATAGATGCGGGTACTTCCTTTGCATTTCTGATTCAAGCTCCCATGTGTATTTTGGTCCTCTTTTGGAGTCCCATTTTACTTTGACCAGAACTAGTCTCTTGTGCTTGTGTCACACCCCGATATTTCCACATATTACCGGTGGGCCCGGCGGGGAGTATCGTGACGTAGTTGATATCATCATTGTCAATACACACAATATAATAGCACAGCGGAAGGCTTGGTGAATAAACTATTACAAACCATAATGTCTGAGTGTTCGACGAAAGAATATACAGACTGGATTGTAATAAGATCCACAGGCGGATCATAAATAAAATACAAGAAACGGAAAAATAACAGACTTCGGGCATCTTAGGGATTTGCAAGATCCTTTTTTATGACACCTAATAGCTCTAGTCTATTTATGAGAGGTACCTGTCAATCAATCTTTAGAAGATACGTCAGTTTACACTGGTAAATACAATTAACTGACTCTTTTGAAAAAACATTTATAAAAATTGATTTAAGTGCACATGACACAAATCATTTATAACTTGGGACAATTATTTAATTATAATCTTGTATACAGATTTATATGTTTGTCATACAATTGGAGCCGGTTGGAAGCCGGTCTTAATTAACCGACTCACCACTTATAGAACCCACAAAGGAGTTATCCCCAACATGTGGGTTTATATTTTAGCATTTGCATATGTCAGGTGTATGCATACACCCCGTGCATAGGTCGTGGCCATTTTCCAATGAAATGAGCCGAGGATATCCAGGACACGGTCGAATTAACCCCAAATGTTAATGTTATCAAACAAGACAGATTAAAACGGGTTATGTAATTTTATTAATCACAATCTGATTAAATGATTACATACCCGACCAAGCGGTATTATTATTATACCGTATCCCAAGCCCGTATAAGGGAAAATAAGTTAAAACTATTTACCTGAGCTTAAAAGTGAAGATAACTCAGCCGTAAATCCTAAAGCTTTATGATGGTACCTTCTACCGGATGCTACTTAATCTGTGTAGAAGGTTTAATAACCTATTAGGATGCTAACGGGCCTTTAGTTAAGTCAAGGACTTAGACCGGCTAGCTAGAAAGAAACTTTACGGTTCTAAACGCTAGATTAAGCGGAGACCGGAATAGAATGTGGTTTAGACCCGACAAGTTTGGATACTTGTATAATATGACACATTCTGGAATTTGAGGATTTAATGATAAGGTTAAACCCGTTTCGGCTATTTTACGTAAACTAGTCACATAAACCGATCCGAACGCATAAAATGATCTTTAAACCAATTGACTTTTCTCATGCAATTTTTATTGGGGTAAACACTCTGGTCCACTGACCACGTTAAATAACATGCACTCCAATATTATTCAATTTTATATTCCAATTTGATTCGGTGACTTATTAAAAAAACGTGTTGTCGCTAAAAGGAATTTAAAAAAAAAAATTAAAAACCGTATTTTTCGCCACTTTCTCTGAATCAGCATCCCCATCTCACTCAAAATTGAATATCCACTAGCAAACTTGAGGTCCTTGTAAGCTCAAACTAGTTAAGAAAGATGTGGATTACCTTCTCGTGTGATGGCACCAAAGTTGATCTTCGGACGGCAAGTTTCCTCTAGAATAGTGGCGGCCTAGTCATCAGTGCTGTTTGCGTTTGCGAACGTGGGTGGCTTTTTGCCATTGGGTTTACCCAGATGGTCAGACTTTGTTGATCGTTCAAAAAAAATTAAGAAAGATGCTAAAAGCGAGAATTTAAACGAATGTTATAACTCTATAAGTAAAAATGATGGAGCCCCTAAAAATAAAATTTATTCACATAAACAAAACTCATTAGTACAATAATAGTTGTTATAGCCTAGGAATAACAAAACAAAATGAGTCTAGCTAGCAAAATGACTTATTTTACATAGTTAAATGAATTGTTAGTCTCTTGTAATATTCTTGAAGTAAAGTTGTTTGATTAACTCCTCTCAAGCAACGCTGAAAGGGTCGAAGCACAATCGCATGCAATTTTTATTGGGGTAAACACTCTGGTCCACTGCCCACGTTAAATTACCTTTGCACTATGTGTATTGAAGTTTCCATGCATACCTTTTTCATACTAAGAAATCAATACGATGACATAGGGTTTCAGGCGATTAATTAAAGTTATGCAAGTATTTAAACCCTCTTTTCCAAAAAGTAAGTAGGTCAACAATCACTAGAGATTGCATAAAAGTGGTGAATGTAGAAAGAGAAAGGATAAAAAAGATTTTAAAAAAGGTTGATATGATCTCTCTTACTAGTGATTGTTGGACCACAAATCAAACCATAGGGTATATGTGTTTGACAGCTCACTTTGTTGATTCTGACTAGAAATTGCAAAAAATGCATAATTGGTTTTAATGAGCTTGCACCACCACATAATGGTGAGGTTATATCGGATGATATCTTAGAATGCCTTATTAAATGAGGTATTTAAGATAAAATAGGGACTATAACTTTGGATAACGCATCAAACAATGATAGGGCAACCATGTTTTTGAAGAATAATTTTCAAGGTAAAGGTAAATTATATATTGAGGGATTGTTTTTCCATGTGAGATGTTGTGCTCACATTTTAAAATTGGTGGTACAAGTTGGTTTAGGGACTACTGAAGCATGCCTTTTAAAAATAAGAGAAGGTGCCAAGTATCTAAGGAAGTCTCCTGGTCGTTTGTTGAGGATTGGTGAAATAGCAATTAGTCTTGGTATATCCACCCATAGGTCTTTATGTACCGATGTCAAAACTAGGTGGAACTCAACGCATCGTATGCTTGAATCTGCTATTCAATATAAACGAGCTTTTCAAGGTTATGCATTGAGAGATTCTAACTTTATATGGTCTTCCGCATCTGATGAATGGAATCGAGCTGAAAAAGTTTGTAAGCTACTAGAGCTTTTTTAAAGGCTACTAATTTGTTTTATGGTACATTGTCACACCCTTAAAATCCACAAGCGGAGTATTACCGCGAGGCGTGTGACTGACCAGGATCATACCACCAATCATAATAAACATTAAGTAAATTAAAGTAAAACAATTGCAGCTAAACGTTTTAAAGTTCAGCAAACCAAAGTCCAAAACCAAATTTAAAAAGTCAGCGGAAGCATAAGTTCAAAAACCAAAATATAAGTTAAACGTTTTATAAGTTTATCATGAACACACTGTCACAGCCCCCGATCCCATCCTGGGAGCGGGAGCCATGAACCAGTCAGATGGTATCGGTGTTTATTAATTTGGCAGTGAAAATTTTCATCAGGACCGTAGTTAGGAAATATTTTTATCAGAGTTAAACACCAAAATGCTTAAAATAGATAAATGGGATAAAACATAAGTTTTCTTTACAATACATTTATAGGGATAAACCCTAATTATTGAAAACATGATCTCCTTTTTATTTAGGTAACTTTTATAGCCACTCTTCTAAGCCTTCAATGCTCTCCAGCTGGCTTCTATTAGCTTTATACTAAGTTACCTGAAACGCGTTTTAAAAAGTTTTATCAGCAAGAAATACTGGCGAGTGAATCCCGGTTTAATCAAAACAAGTTTTATCATTTTACAGTATTGAGGGCAATCCAGCAATTACATTTGTTTGTTTCTACTTTAATTACTACCCACGGTATTGCCAATCCTAACTTGTGGTAATGTTACTACTCACAGTGTCGTAACAAATTTTGTATACAAAACCCCAACATACCGACGATAATTGTAGAATACAAATACTCAATCACTGTTAAATATAAATGAAAACAATTGAGGTTTTGTAAAAACAGTTTACGAAAAGAAGGATTACTCACATTGCTGTTTTAGATAATTCCTGGTGACTTCCAGGTTATAATCTATTAAATTAAACAATGCACACGTGTTAGTAAGATAACCCAATTTACATTAGCTATACCCTTCCCCCGAGACAGAATTCCAACGATTGAGTCAGGCAGAGCCTTGACATGCGTTACGAAGCTCTAGATCAATGGGGGAGAGTAACTAATACGTAACCGGGGGTTATAATACTTACAACGAGGCAGAGCTTCGCTTTTTAGGGGTATAATATCCCGAGGGTTTATACTATCAGAGAGTTTGAAAGCAGAAAGGAAAATGAACGACGACTGAATGAGGCCTGAAACCTCTTATATAGGCTGGTCGAGGGGTCCCTCACGCCCCGCGAGGACCACCACTTTCTCCTTCGCGCCTCGCGAGGGCCCTAATGGCGGCTGTAGGCTTGTCGAGTCACATAGTAGCCTTCACACGTAGCCAAACACGTGGCTGACCAGGGTGTCGCCTAGTGTCACTAGGTCGCGGCCTGCGACAGACCCAGAGTAATGGGTCGCGCCCCGCGAGAGAGGGTAATTATTATTTTTATTTGATTTTTGATGATATTAGGGTTAAACGGGTTCAACTAGAGGTCTCCTGGTATAATTTTTTGCATAACTCCTGAGCTCTTAATAAAATATGCACTCGCGTTAAGTATAGTAACCTAATTCAACTTTATCCCTACATCACGAGACAGAACCCCAACGTACTTAGTCGGGCAGAGCCTTGACATGCGTTGGTGGGTCCTAAATCAATCGGACAGGGTATTGATTCAGTGATCAGGGGTTACAATACTTAAAACGGGGCATGGCTTTGAAGTATTATAGGTGAATTACTAACAAAAAATGGGAATATTAAAATAGAGATGGAGAGAGTGAACGAAAGGAGGAAGGAAACATAGGATGAGCAGAGGAAATTGTTGAACATCAAATCCTATTTATATGGAGGTCGAAATCTTGGAGCTCACTTATAAGTGTCCACGTACACTAAATTCATAATTGTCATGCACACACGTCCATTTTTGAGTTAAATGTTAGTTAGATTCTTTTTTATTATATTAATATCACATACGTAAGTTGTTATTATTATTATTTTATTAATTTATATATTATAATTAATTCAGCTGCTTCACTTATTTGGCGTGTATAACTTCTAAAATATGACGTTTTATAAAACAATGAATATGTCATTAGAACGAGAATATTTGTTGTCACACCCCAACCGATGGCGGAAACATCGGGGCGTGGCACTGAGCGAAACAGATTGTCCCGATGTTTTCGCCATCGGTTGGGGTGTGACAACAAATATTCTCGTTCTAATGACAAATCTTGTACTTTCTTGATCACGCACTCCTACACTTTTCTATGTTTTGAATCTTAACTTTTAACCGTGAAATCACTAGATTTGAGGTGTTCTAGGATGATGTCATCATGGTGCTCTTTTGAACTTCGTGTTTTGGCTTCAATCCACCAAGAACGACTTAGATCTGAACGATTTTCACACAAATAAACAAAGATCTTTCATAGATCTGAACATATCCATGGTGAAAAGGATTGAAAGATGGTTTTCCAACTTTCTTTCAACTCTTTTTACTCAATGCACTCAAAACCGGTGTAATCGGAGCTTGTTCTAATCTTCTACTCTTTCTTGTGGATGTGTTGGTTCAAGATCTGGATTCTATCCACGAGGTTACTGATTTCGGGTTAAACATGAAACACCATCTCGAACAGTTAACTGGTCGGACTAGGGTGGTTCCTATCCAATCGGGTCACTAAATCTTGACGAGGTTTCTGTTGTTTAGCACGTTATCAAATAGTCTCGAGAAAACTTCAAAGTGTCAAAACAACCAAGTAAGAAGACGATCAGGTCAACTAGGACGGATTGCCGTCCGATCGGATTGCCACCCGACCAGACTGCCACCCGATCGGACTGCACCTTGGGTCCCACACTTAACTTTTATTTCAACATTTGAGGTTTTGAACATTGAACGGATTGCCGTCCGATCGGATTGCCACCCGATTGGATTACCACCCGACCATGTGATGTTTGACCTCAAACACTTAAACAATTTTCAACGTGTTCAGTACGTACGAATTGCCACCCGATCAGATAGCCATCCGATCGAGTGACCGTCCTGCTGTGAACTTGTTCTCAATCTGAGAAGTCTCGCCAATCGGATTACTACCCGATCGAACAGCTGTTCGATCGACCGACCTGAAAGGTAGAGATACTTCTTTGTTTTCAAAATGCTACAACGAAAACTTCAAAAGACAAGCCATCATACACAAACACATCCATCCCAAACAAGATGACAATCCAATCGAGTGGCCACCCGATCGGATTGCCGTCCGATCCACTGACACCTTGCTTCGTTTTACGTGCCGCTTATTGTTTTACTATCGTTCTGACCAGGCTAATCTTGCTCTCTAGCGCTCCCTTCAATCCATCATCGCTGTGAGTATACTCGAACCCTTTTTGCTTTACGCACTTTTGGGTGTTACATACGTTACTTATTCTAGATCACATCGAACACACTACGCAATACTTTAACGCTAACCGTTACTGCATGTTATACGTGACTTAATGAATGCTTGTTTGTTGTGTTTACACATGGAATGATGTCTACCTGCCTTAGCAACGATAGTACTATAGTTTGGACTCAGCACCTGTTCACTCAGGGGTTGTTAAGGACAATTAATTACATGGCTCACAGTGGTGAGTGTGTATTACGAACTACCTTGGGCGGTCAACCCGTAGTCATTGGTATCGATAGGTTCGTGTCGATAATTAACGTGCTTCATTTTACACTGTGTACGTGCTGGTTATGCGTAAACGATTTCGAACTCTATTATATCTATCAAACTTGTATGCTCACTTTTACACTATGTGTATTGACTTTTACTTTAACGTATGTGGCAGGTGCTTAAGATGCTAGGATGCCTTGTTTGCTGTGTGATGAAATCGAGGCTAGGAAAGGTCTAGAAACAAATAAACGAATTGTCTGTACTTGAAATCTGAGTTGTCGGAACAGAACAATTTGACTAGATCTTGTCTGTAATAATTAGGTTACTTTTTTTTGTCATGGTATGGGACATGATGCTTTAAATAATTGTGTACGTGCTGGTTATGCGTATTTTTTTTACGCATAACCAGAAAATTTTACATCTTAGTATGCATGGAAACTTCAATTCAGGTCAAGTTCGTTCGTTGTACCCAGTCGATGAAACTAGAGGATTACCTGTTTTTGTTGCATCTTAACCAATATCCAGAACCATAATGTAACGACCCTCATTAAAAGTCATATTTATTTTATTATTTTATCTAAAAGGAAACCCTAATTAAGACACCCAAGTGATTCTACACAAACCCTAAAAATATCAGAACAATCAGAATCAGGATCAGGGCCCCTAAAACTCAGGGGGGGTATTCCCTACTTGATGATTATCCTAAATAACTCGTTGTCTAAATTTAAAAATTCGAATTCTGTCAAGTCACCAGGCCTAGTCCCACACGTGGCAAACCTATAGCCATTATGTGTCCCTTACGGACCGTAAGGGTTAATGCTTACGGTCCGTAAGCTAGCCCAAATTTGTGTATAAATAGCAGCGTTTGGCACTTGATTTCTGGTTTCATTACGATGATCAAATTCGATCTGTATATCGAGTTATAGTCGAAACAGTCACAAAATCACTAATTAATAGAGGGGGTGCTGCTACGATACAAGGTATTAACTCGATCGCTGCTACGATTCAATGTCCGATTGATTAAACTATCCAATGGATGTTTAAGTGCCGCTCAAATTGGGTTATACTTTGTTATTCATCGTGATTTCGACTTGAATGTTTGAGTGCTGTTCGAACTCGGACTATACTCTGTCATTCGTTGTGAATCCGCTGAATTGTTAAGTATTGCACTTTGTCATTCGCTGTGAGGGTTTTATCTCGTGAGTTATCGTAAATGCTGTATTAAGTTATCTACCAAGTTCGTGTGCACTAGGTTACAAGACTAATCAATAGGCTAAGTTCTGCCTGTATAAATCTGCAATATATCGAGGCTTATCTGTAATTTTGGCCATATGAATCTGCATGATTATATGTGAGTCATTCTCTTTTTCTCACAGTTTGTGAGTCATTCTCTTTTTATCAAATTACTTTCAAAAGCATGTTTTTATCAAAGTTATAGTTACAGGGATTAAGTCGTTGTTATCTGAAATTACTGCCAGTATGTGGGGGGATGTGCACATAGCTACTAATTATTTATCACTTGGGGTGAAAGGACCCTACAAGTGATATGTCCACAGTCACAGTCCGGTAAAGTGACAACTGGATCAGTTAATTAAAAAGATGAGGCAATTGTAATCGCTCTTAATACTGTACATTATAACAAACAAGATGTTTTAATAAATAGAATGATTCACTCAGTATTTCCCGCTGACAAAACCTTTTTAAAACACTTTTCAGGTAATTACAGTAGATTGGAGTAATAGATGAATCCGGCACTGAAAGGCATCAAGAAGTGGCTTATTTATTAATTAAATCAAAATAAGAAATATTGTTTTATGTAATAAAATTTATCTTTATTAAAGCTACCATTATAAACATGGGTTTATCCCATTTATTAAATAAAATCCGGTGTTTTCTAAACTCTGATATTTTTCCTAACTCACGGTCCTGATAAAATTTCCGCTGCAACGTTTTCAAAAATAATCACCGGTACCGCTGGACTGTTCATGGCACCCGATTCCGTCCAGGGTGGGTCGGGGGTCATGACAGAAGGTGGTATCAGAGCCAACTCAAAGAGCCACTGCTTTAAGCCTTTAGGTGTTGTAATAATAATACCTAAATTTATATAAAAGAGTTAGGAGATTGCTGTTAACTGGTAGCACACATGATAGCAATTAGACTTGAACTTAAGAAAAGATGCCTTAGTATTAGCTTCACGATAAGCTAAGTACTTGTATAAATAAATATGATGGATTTTGGTATGCCATAAGTAATATATTTGATAAAGTAATATCACAGGACAACTAAGTCCAGAGTCACTAGTTGAGAGAATGATCAACAGTGACATGACCGAAAGCACTAGTTGAAAGAATGATCAACAGTGTTATGAATAAAATCACTAGTTGAAAGAATGATCAACAGTGTTATGAATAAAATCACTAGTTGAAAGAATGATCAACAGTAATATGACCTGAGTCACTAGTTGAAAATCAATAGTAAATTGACACTGTCACAGGAATCGTCTAGTGATCAATATAATACTAAAATATGTTATGGAAATACAAATTTCCTTAATTCTGAACAAAAGCCCTAATAAGATAGGCACTTTTTGAAAAGATACTATTTACGGGAAATAGAAAATTTTCTCCGGCAAAGACTGGGTATGATGTAGCAGACTCTCCAGTTTGTCCGGATATACTGAAATTACCTCTCCGGCGAGAACCGGGTAAGAAGGTATATAATATGTCAGCAAGTGACAAGATTTCCCTAAAATAGTATCATGATCTGATATCTGACTGGTTTTTGGAAATATGAAATTGTTAAAAACATTGACCTGATAGATGGAATGTTTATTTCCGCATATGAAATATATGATTATATAGATATACATATCTATAAGGAATTTCAAAAGTTAATTTGGAATAAAACACAAGTATCTGTGTCTAGATTTCTTTACCAGGAATCTCTTTTCCGATATCCAACATTATTTCGTTTGATCATCTGTCTCGTAATTCGTGTGATAAATTAAACAATGGAAAACCTTTAAAACACCATCAAAAGAATTTCTAACGCGTTACCATAAATTATTAATGCAAATAAGAAGCATATAAAGTTGTGATAACAAGAAAACACATGAAAATTTAAAAAAAATTAAACGCCCACAGAAGATGAATTATATCACATACGACTTCCAAGGCAAGACCTTTGGAAAATATAAATTGAGCACGATGACACCAATGTTAATTCCATCAGTAGAAGAACTACTAAAAAAGAAACACTTTGCCACATGATCCTACAAACGACAAGAATATCACTGAGATACGCTAGAACAAGATTTTACAAAAACATCGGTGCACAGTCTAATCAGAGTCATAAGTATTAGCACTGAAAAAGGAGTCATATACTTTTGCAAATTCCCTATTTCATTTTATTTGACATTCCCTGGTAATGTCATTTAATATCGTTTATCACCCGAAATTCCAGATAGAAGTTCTTATATTTCTTCCATTGAAATTCTGACTTCTGTATATAATAAGTTGACTTTCGCATTTCTAATTTTCCTAACTGTCATCATACCAGGAGGATTTATTTCATAGTAGCAGATATTGATTCATTTCATTTCTTGGTAAATCCACACATTACACATGCACCGTTTGTTGTGCATGTGGTTCGTTTAATTTCTGAATTCCACTGGAGGGCTTCATTCTAATTTGTCGTTTTATCCAAACTCAAATATCCTTTAGTTAGAATTGATTTTGGCATGGTGAACCGCATTATGGCTAAACGATGACTCTTAATATCGAGTCAATAAATTTTTGAAAAAAAAAACTCAATTTTCTTTGGCATCCATGGTTTCTGAATTTTCTTATTTAAACTCATTTTGTTTAAACCAAGTTCAATTGTTTGAACTTGCTCACATTACATATTCCATTCAAAGTTCCATATGATGAATTAAAACCATCATATTCAAAATAATCCTAACAAGCATTTTAATTCTCTTGAACTATAACATACTTGTGTGATCCTCGACTTCACTAAATCATTTCTATGATCACAATCACTTTGAGGTAACATTTTCACAAAATCTGAAGATTGCGCTAATCTCGGATTTAATCATTTAAATTATTTATATTAAATCCACTTTGTTGATTTATTCTATACAAAGAATCTTAAAATAATCATGTGCTCAGATAATGATACCCAAATTCATATTTCGGTATATCTCTTAATAGTTATTATAAATATCAATCGAGCCTTTCGTAATCTTTATTGCTCTATCATCGTTGATCGAAAAACATTATATATAAATTTAATTGATTATATATGGAATTACCTAATTTACAAATATAGTATTACTATATTTTAAACCATTGCGGTAAAAAATTATATTTTTATATATGTATAAAAACTATGTTTGAGGTATACTCTTATTTAAAATTATTGTTTAGTTATTTATTATTGATAATTTTATTATTAGTAGTAGTATTAAGATTATTTTTAAATACTAGGGTTATTATCAAAGGTAGGTATTGGATAGCCTAGCCTTAGTTAGGCATGGACTGATCACCTATGCTTAAACAAGGGAGCACTAACCAATATCCACCATGATAATGACTAGTTAATATAAATTAAGTCATCATACTTATTTAGTAAATTTTAATGAAAATATATATACTTTGGAGAAGACATATTTTTATAAAAAAAAGGGACAAATAAAAACATTATAAATAATAGTGATTTCTTTTACAAAATATACTAAAATATTTTGTAAATATAATAACTTCATTACGGAATTTTGTAATATATATTACATAGTAAAAATAAGTTATTTTACATAGTATAGTAAAATACTTAAAAGCAGTAACCATTTACATATAAGTAAAAAATGTGTAACAAATAATATATATTACATAGTATTTGTATTTGATATGTAAGATACGGTTCAGACAGGAACACAAATAATATATATTACATTTGCTTTACAAATATAATATAAATGGTTGGTCATGCCAAAACAACTTGTTCTTATTATATTTCGATATTTAGGACATCGTATGAAAAATATGGTTACTAATAGGATACTATCACATTGTTTCATAATTAAAACAACTTTGGAACTCTAAACAATGATACACTAACTCTATTGTCTTTTCGTGTATCTTTGCAATTCACTCATTTCAACACTTTAATTTTCTCATATCATAATATAATATCTAACAAATCATTTCATTTGGAACCTGTCAATTCTAAATCTTCCTCAGTTACCAATCAAAGTAAGCTTTCTTTTCACAAAGAATTTTTATTTCATTCTAAATATCTATCTTTTAGCTTGAACCTAGTCATCTTGGAAATTATATCCTTTCATCTCATTCATTTGATAATCGATTTCTTGAATTAATTCAGTTAAACCATTGAATCCTACTTAAGATACAACTTGTATTCACAAAATTCGATATTTTAAATTTGTATCATCTACCCTAATATTATTTTTATTAACTAAATGATGACATAATTCCAAAAGAAATATAATAATCCAAATACACTTGGGAGCTGAAATCTAAGATGAAGAAAAAGTATTCCTACTTATTCCAGTAAATCTCGAGGACGAGATTTTATTAAGGTGGGGAGAATGTAACGACCCTCATTAAAAGTCCTATTTATTTTATTTTTTTATCTAAAAGGAAACCCTAATTAAGACACCCAAGTGATTCTACACAAACCCTAAAAATATCAGAACAATCAGAATCAGGATCAGGGCCCCTAAAACTCAGGGGGGGGGTATTCCCTACTTGATGATTATCCTAAATAACTCGTTGTCTAAATTTAAAAATTCGAATTCTGTCAAGTCACCAGGCCTAGTCCCACACGTGGCAAACCTATAGCCATTATGTGTCCCTTACGGACCGTAAGGGTTAATGCTTAAGGTCCGTAAGCTAGCCCAAATTTGTGTATAAATAGCAGCGTTTGGCACTTGATTTCTGGTTTCATTACGACGATCAAATTCGATCTGTATATCGAGTTATAGTCGAAACAGTCACAAAATCACTAATTAATAGAGGGGGTGCTGCTACGATACAAGGTATTAACTCGATCGCTGCTACGATTCAATGTCCGATTGATTAAACTATCCAATGGATGTTTAAGTGCCGCTCAAATTGGGTTATACTTTGTTATTCATCGTGATTTCGACTTGAATGTTTGAGTGCTGTTCGAACTTGGACTATACTCTGTCATTCGTTGTGAATCCGCTGAATTGTTAAGTATTGCACTTTGTCATTCGCTGTGAGGGTTTTATCTCGTGAGTTATCGTAAATGCTGTATTAAGTTATCTACCTAGTTCGTGTGCACTAGGTTACAAGACTAATCAATAGGCTAAGTTCTGCCTGTATAAATCTGCAATATATCGAGGCTTATCTGTAATTTTGGCCATATGAATCTGCATGATTATATGTGAGTCATTCTCTTTTTCTCACAGTTTGTGAGTCATTCTCTTTTTATCAAATTACTTTCAAAAGCATGTTTTTATCAAAGTTATAGTTACAGGGATTAAGTCGTTGTTATCTAAAATTACTGCCAGTATGTGGGGGGATGTGCACATAGCTACTAATTATTTATCACTTGGGGTGAAAGGACCCTACAAGTGATATGTCCACAGTCACAGTCCGGTAAAGTGACAACTGGATCAGTTAATTTAAAAGATGAAGCAATTATAATTGCTCTTAATACTGTACATTATAACAAACAGGATGTTTTAATAAATAGAATGATTCACTCAGTATTTCCCGCTGACAAAACCTTTTTAAAACACTTTTCAGGTAATTACAGTAGATTGGAGTAATAGATGAATCCGGCACTGAAAGGCATCAAGAAGTGGCTTATTTATTAATTAAATCAAAATAAGAAATATTGTTTTATGTAATAAAATTTATCTTTATTAAAGCTACCATTATAAACATGGGTTTATCCCATTTATTAAATAAAATCCGGTGTTTTCTAAACTCTGATATTTTTCCTAACTCACGGTCCTGATAAAATTTCCGCTGCAACGTTTTCAAAAATAATCACCGGTACCGCTGGACTGTTCACGGCACCCGATTCCGTCCAGGGTGGGTCGGGACCAAGTTATTACATGTCATGTAACTCTTACTATAGTTTGAATAATATTAGCAATTAACTCAACTTAAAGGATAACTTTAAGGCTGTTATAGTTTGCTTATCTGTTAAGTTGGAGAAGTTTTAGTATGCATATGGCATTATCTGAATAAGAGCAGGTTGTTATGTAATCCTAGTATATACGAACCAATTAAGCGAACATGTATGGAGTTTGTTCATGTTTGATCTTTTAACTTTACCTGAACAAACGAACAAAAATGAATGTTTAAACATATGAATTTTGTTGTTCATGTTCGTTGGTTAAAAAAATGAACATGTTTGTGTTCGTTGGGGGCACCTCATCCCTTCTTTGCCGAAACAAGTACGTGCACTCTTTTGGAACACCCCATTGAACAAAAAGAATACATTAGCGAAATCCAAAAATCAGTTATGCTGAAAGCTTATACTAGGCGACCGGACAACTCTAGGCACCCAATAAAGAATCTAGAACCAAGGTAGAATGTCAAAAAAAAAAAAGAACCCAAACTTGGTTATCCAGTTCAATTTCATGTGTAGTGGCCAATGTTATTCAGCTCTTTGCATCTTAGAAAAGATGGTTCCGCAGACTAACTTTCATGGAAGGCAAAGATATAGTATGATACTAGACGAACCAGAAATGCCCAGAAGAGAACCAGCAACTTGCGGAAACCTACATTCAGTGTTCAAATTAGAGTGAACGTTTAATAGAAGTAAATTACATAACAAAATTGCATAAGTTTGTTTCATATTTGAATTCTTTTACACTCCTCAATTTCGGCGGGTAAATATAAATCAGGTTCAAGCTCCAACTTAACTCATTACATACTAGGTTAGTTACCCGGGTTGATATATAATATGTTATGTTAATAGATTTTTTGAATAAAACTACATGAAGCATTGATTAAACAAAATACAAAATTACAAGATCAAGTTTCTAAAATTCTTATAGTACAAAAAAAAATCATATGTAATTTTTTGTTGGATCATGATGAATAACTCCACGTCTGCTCGAGCATCACATGTAGGAAGTTGAAGAAGACTATGGCGGGATAGTGCTACAGTGATTCTAGATCTTGGTTTAAAAAAGCGTGAAGCGTACAAAAACGAAAAGGTATAAAATCAAAGCGCGAAGCGCAAATCGAAAAGCGGCGGGCTTTTGGTACGTGAGGCGCAAGGTGCTTATATTTTTTTATATATATTCTATAGGCTTTTAGCACCCCTTACCCAAAATACAGTGATAAATTAGGTTTATATATGATTTAATGTATAAATCACTTAATGTATAACCATTTTAGCTACATGTATAACATTTTAAAGCACAAAAACACCTTCTGTACAAAAAGCACACGTCTCAGTGGGATTCTTTTCCAAAAAAAGCTCACTTTTTTGCGCTTTTTGTACAGAGCTCGCCTTATGTCACACAAGGCGCCGCTCTTTGCGTCTAGGGTCGCTTTGCGCATAAGGCTCTCTTTTTTAAACCAAGTTCTAGATATTGGTGACCCCTTGACTAAAATAATTTAACTAACCCACCCGTTTAACTAAAATAATTTAACTAACCCACCAGACTACTTGTGACTCAAGAATGACATAATGCAATATGCAAATGGGGTTTTCTAATGGCACACCCCTCTCTATCCGCACACTTTTCCAATTCAATACGCATCGTATAGGTCTATACGATGCGTATTGAAACAAAGTAAAAGACATGGCAGACTGACAGGTGCAGGTTATGTCTGGCGGCGGGCTTGATACGCATCGTATAGGCCTATACGATGCGTATCAAGGCACTGATTTTTTGAAGTTAATTTTTTGTTGTGTTGTGACGAATGCGGACCCGAGAAACGAAAGGGATTTCAAGCTCTTGACACGATCATATCCATTTTCAAGTATTAGACTAGATAGTCCAAGATGAATTATATTAAAACCATTCAAGCCCACTAGTCTTCAATGTGTTATGGTGAGATTTTTCAAGTTTGCACAGTGGGAGAAAAGACTAGCACCCCTGTCAATGTTGTCATAATGCAATGAGACATAACTGAGATTTAAGCGGCGTGTTAAAACTGAACATAATCCCAGATTGTCTAAAGAAGCGCTTTTATCATGTGTCATGTGGTAAACAACTACCAAGGGGATATTCAGATCTCTATTCGGTCATCTTTCCGAGCTTTTACACACGAATATGTGGTTCCCAATTTGCGGAACATAATCCCAGATTGTCTAAAGAAGAGCTTTTATCATGTGTCAAATATATAGACAACTACCAATGGGATATTCAGATCTCTATTCGGTCATCTTTCAGAGCTTTTACACACGAATATGTGGTTCTCAATTTTTAAAATATTGTGCCAGTGGGAATGTTTTAAAAATCAGATGCAACTTTATGGCACGCTTACCTTAATCACATCTTCCATGGAGTCACAGATCCAACAATAGGGCCCACGGATCTTCAAGCCCACCTGTCTACAATGTGTTATGGTGAGATTCTTCAAGTTTGCACAGTGGGACAAAAGACCAGCACCCTTGTAGTTCATATTTTCTCCTTTTCTAATTCTCGAAGAATCTCGTAACGTATTCTCTGTTTCTCTAAATCGTCTGTAAAATTATGTTTCTCTAATATGACACATGATAAAAGCGCTTCTCTAGACAATCTGGGATTAAGGATGTCCAAACTGCTCGGCGCTCGAAGATCGTTCGACGATCGTTCGAAAAAGCTCGGAAATTTGCTCGTTCGATTCCTTGCTCGGTTAAAACTGAGCCGAGCAGCTCGGTTCGGTTTAAAAACGAACCGAGCACGAGCATAGGTACGCTCGCTCGTCGCTAGTTCGGTTTCGATCGAATTTATTATTATTATTATTATTATTATTATTATTATTATTATATATATTATATTTGTTAAATATATATATATATATATATATATATATATATTATATTTATTAAATATAATAAACATGTAGCAGCATATCCAGCCCCTAAATCCAAATCCTCACGTCTTCATATCTTCAGTTAAAAAAAACCCTAATCTCTTATCTCTCATCTCTCTCAACTCTCAAGTCCCCAGCCGCCGGCCATCCAGTTCCACCGGCCACATCCCTTGTCCGCCGACCATCAACCGTCCGCCGGTCAATCAAAACGCACAACCTCAAGGTTTGATTTTGTAGAATATTCTTCATCACAGTTTTTGGATGCAAAGTTAATTAGGTTATGTTGTGCTTTGAAAATCTATCAATTAGTTTATATGTTCTGTTTGCTATAGATTTAAATGTGACTTTCTGATTTTTTTTGGGCGATTTTGAAGTTGGTGAATGATTAGTATATCTTTTTGTTTCCTCTTGGAATAGAGGCATTCTTGTATTTGTTTAGAGATATTAAATATATGAAAAAATTAAAATGAAAGTGAAAATTACGGTTTTTATTGGTACTGAAGATGTCTTGCAGATACCATACAGTATGAATGTATTAGATATATAATTTGTTTGAAAAGTTATTTTGACTGAAGAGTCATTAGTTACTACTTACTGTTGAACCTGTAATTCTTCTAGCTTTAACTAATTTCTTAATTTATTAATTTGTAGGATGTCTTCTCATAAGGCATCAAATGTAATGGAGAATAGTGTTGAGTTAAGTGATGGGGATAGTGTTGAGTTGGAAGATGAAATGAAAGACGTGAGAGACCAATCTTCTAAAGATGTTGGTGCAAAGGGGGAACGAAAGAATGCTTCTGATGCTAAAGAACATTTTGGGGATGTTTGGTAACCTCTGAATGGTCATTAAGAGGCTACCTCTTAATGGAACCATTAAGAATTTCACCAATGAGAAGGTAGAAGAATGTGACATGTGATGATTTACCATTCAGAGGTTACCTCTTAACCATTCAGACTTGAGGTTACCTCTTATTCATTCAGAGGTTTTAAACCGTTAAGAGGTAGCATCTGAATGGTCATTAAGAGGCTACCAAACAGCCCCTTTAAAGACAATAACTTTACCAAGATTACTCACATCAACGTGGGATTCAAGAATAGCACACAAACTTAAATTATAATCCTTCACTGCCTGACGAACCTCCGTTTGTTTTATGGGGCGGTTCAACCCCCTTATATTCCAAGATGCGATACTAACCATCGTTAACCATCATAGAAGGAGTGCTTGCCCCTTTTTTGTCATAAAAAACTTCTACCACCTCCTCATCCTCCAAGTCTACTTGCCCAGCACCTGAACCATTACCTCCATCTTCAACATTCATGTGATGTTCATTAAGAACATCAAATGGATTCGAAGACTGAAACCTCGACAAAGTCGCCCCCATGTTCGGCTCACCTTTCTTATTGGATAGAAGTGGCCTATATTCGAACTTGGGTTTAGGCTTATTTACCTGAAATCCAGTTTTTCTAGCTATCTTCCTCCCATGAACCCCTGTATAACCCTCTTCATCGACCATAGGATTCTTGTTAGGACGTTTTCCTTGATTAGCCTGCTTAACAACCTTGTCCGCATACCGTGCATTACCCTGATTCGTTGGTTGATTAGGACAAGAGTCATCTGAATGACCAAAAACACAACACTGGGCACACCGAAGTGGATACCATTCATATTCAACAGACATAGACTCCTTTACAAATCCCTCCCCCTTAGGTTCAGGAATTGCCATGGTGATCTCTTCTCTTAAAATCTTATTAGCCGATACCTCTATTAAGGCTCTAGCATAGCTACTACGCCCCCACATATCCATGCACATCGACGTTGTGTACGAATCTAGTAGTTTTGGTTCACCGATGGTAGTTGC
Source organism: Helianthus tuberosus (assembly GCA_030545235.1). Taxonomy (NCBI): domain Eukaryota; kingdom Viridiplantae; phylum Streptophyta; class Magnoliopsida; order Asterales; family Asteraceae; genus Helianthus; species Helianthus tuberosus. The sequence continues at coordinate 128,286,571 of CM060416.1, forward strand.
AATCATACTAAGCCCATCCTCCGTATACGCGGCAATCGGAACATCATGTATTTAAACCCAAATCTGCACCTTTTTGACCTCCTTTTTTTCCAGCTTAGACGTCGGGTTCTAGACATTAAGGAACAGAGGTTGTGACCGAATAATCCAAGGGCCATCCTGCATAACATTCAACATACCAGCCTCATCCGAGAACTTAAAGAAAAAGAAACCATTAGCGTTCATCATAGACTTCTGGACTCCATATTTCTTCCAATTATTATGAACAAAGTAATCCACGACTGGATAAGCCACTCGATCCCCTAGAAAATAACCAAACAGGGTATTTGCCATCTTATCATGCACTACTCGCACAAATTCCCTCGGGAGGACAACATCACAGCCATCATGCTCAGTTACACTAGCAAGTGATCGAAAATTAACCTTTTTGGATTTGTTTGCTAGAACCGAATCAGCGTATGACATAGACTTCAATGTGCTACCATGATCAGACTTGGCACCCAGAACCCCTTCTTGACCGTCCTGGTTATTCCCCAAACCCTCAATCTCCGATCGTTCCTTGTTATTAACCGAAGTAGTAATCTTGGTAAGTTCATCAATAATGTTAATCTTCTTGGGATCAGAAACTGTACCACGGCGAGGGAGCACCAAATTACCATCAATATTCACCACTCGGCTAGCTATGCCCTTGACTGATAATGGAGGTTTACCACGATCATCCTGGACATTCTCAGCAGATTTCTTACGATCATCCATTCGGGATTAAACAACTCTCTCCTTTAGAAATCAAGACAAACAACCATGCACAAAGAAACCACACCACCAGCGACACAAAAGAAAGAACCGAAAATAGAAGGAAACCCTAATCTAGCAAACCCTATCCCATGGATCTTCCTAAACCATATAGCGAACCTAGTAAGTCAAGGTTTCTGCCCTACCAGAAGGACCGACAGACCAAGAATTCTATACAGTTCGAAAGAATCACACAGAAAAGTCAGGCGACGATTGAGAAAGAAACCAAGAAACCCTAGATTCTAATCGGTCAAGAATGCTAACTAGTTCGTAATAGAAGCTTGAATAATCAAACCTCTAATAACAGACTGTTATACATACAATCACGAAGAAAATCTAAGGAACCATGAAGAACAGAAATCGCCCAGCTAGAGAGAGAGACTTAAGGTTTCTTCTTAGATGGAACCGTTGCGAAGTGGATATCGCGTTATATAATCCCTTCTCTTGCTTCAAGGTTAGTGTTCTTAATTTGGATTGATATTCTTGGTGTGATTTTTGTAGAAACATGGATGTGATTTTTAGTTAACATGCTAGGGTTTTGATGTTAGATGATTTGTTTCGGTTAAGTATGCGATTTGTTGAAGTAATCGATAGTTGTATGCCTAAATGATCATTGGCTGCGTTTTTGTGAAAAATCATGATGTGTTATGGCTAGGGTTTTGTGATTATTGGTGTGGTTAGATGGTAAAGGATGATTAACCTGCTGTTAGATGTTACGAGGAAGGGTCGGGAGTATTTATACGTGTTTTGGTGTTGTTTAAATGTGAAAACTGCATGCTGATTGATGAAAACAGCCAACTTCGAAGTTGGCTGTAAACGGACCGTTATAAATCGAAAAATTAATTTTCTGAAGTCTAAATTATATGCTTTCGAAAAAAAAATCAAATGGCACTGAAATCATATTTTTTCGAGGTCGTTTTCTATTTTTAAAGGTCCGTTTTGTGCAGCAGCAAAAGCTGCGTTTTTTTCTGCAGAAAACGTGTGTTATGTTTTTCATCATAACTTGAAACCTGTATAGAGTTAGGTCATGAAATTTGTACTGTAGATGGCCACGGTCTTTGTAATTCCCCAACAGGAATTTCGTCAATCGGACTTACGATGAATTTTACATGAATTTTTCCGTGGAATGTAGTCAGAAAGTGACGAATCTGATTGCAGCCCGGTAAATGATTTTTATAAAATAATTGGTAAGAATTGGATCCCGAGATTTTTACACAATGATATCTGGATCGTTTAGAACATTCTGTAAAATTTTGGAAATTTTTGGAATAAGTTAACTATTTTATTAAAATACCCGAAAACATACCAGTTTTGGATGTTAAAGCTGAAACAATATAAGTAGTGATTTGCGTGTCTAAATGTCGGTTAGGTTATCTGATAATGATCCAACTTGTTATATGTTAACGAAAGTGTTATGTGAAGTATGGTGTGTTTGCCCTTGAGTAGTTATAGGTGGCATGTGTTTATGGGCGTGAACTATCAAAGTGGGTGCATGTTATGTGGTAGATGCGTGTAGGAACTTTGTGCTCTATTTGAAACCACTAATGGACTAAGTGGTAATTATACTAGGACATGATTGACCAACCCTGATTGTTAGCTATTTTAAGAGTCCAACCGAGCAACTGTAACACCTCGCAAATTTCGGGTTTAATATTAAAACGACACGTGTCATGTCAAACAAAAACGCGTTGAAAACCCGGATTTAATAAAGATGTTTCGGTAGGATTTAAAGGCGTCATGTTAAATCGTTACCTCTGAACGACCTCAATTATAATTCCCAAGACCCGATATAATAATTACTACGCGTCTTTTATGCCCTCAATTATGAGAATTATTGTAAATAAAGGAATTGCAAAAGTATGATGTGATCCCATGATGAAATGAATGATAAACCGTCATTTACGGCTCTTGTATATGCATTCAATTGAAACAAGACATCATGGTAGGGTATGTAACAGTTAAAGATCCTTAATAGAGGCCCCATATTGCCAAAAATAAGTCCACAAGTCGTTTATAACGGCTGCCCTTTTCAAACCTTCAACAAACAACAAAAACTCGGATCAGCAAGGGCGTCGCGTAGCGCGACGGCCCCTCGCGCTACGCGAGGGGTGCCCAGCGACAGAATGACTTGCTGTTGCCTGTTGTGCGCGATTGTTACCCTCTAATCTGGTTTTTCTCACATGTGCATGACCCTAGACACCCCTAAACATTAGGACCAGGTGTTGATCAATTGTGGATGGCTCTAGACTTGGTTGTCACTTTGTTGTGGTGTTTGAAACTTGTATATAAAGACCCACTCATGTCACAACCATTCCACACATCAATTGCAAACAATCTGAGCATTGGAGGAGCTTACAATCTGATTGAAGACCTTCCTAATCATCCATTAATCATCTAGTAAGTTGCTTAACCCTTCTAAATTAATTCTAGCTTAGTAATTAGCTTAAAAGTCAATATATCGTAAATTACGGTTGACTTCATGATTAAGTAACGATAGCTCAGTCGTATGTCAAATTAGAAGTACCGTTAGATAGGTAATTATATGGGTATTAAACCCTTATAAGGGCAAGTACCAATTCCAGACCTAACTAGGTCGTTTGTCGGGTCAAACGTTGACCGAAAAAGTCAACAGAAATACAAAATGCGATTTAATGCACAATCAATGATCCGAAAGGTGTGCAACCTGTTTTAACCTTAATATAACATGATAATAAGCATAAAAACTTGTCTACGCTTGCCCGACTCGACAAATTTCTATTAAAACCCGGTTCGGAACCGAAAGGCGCAAAACCTTGACTTTTGCTTTGACTTCGCTTCTGACCCGTTTTAGTTTGATTCGGAAATGCCTTAGTGCCTCATTAGAGTAGGGTTGCATGATAGTATAAGTCTCTGTACTTGTTTCGTTGATTATCCAATTTATATGCAAGTTTCCGTTAAATGCTCATACTTGGACCGTTATGCCCTTATTGCCTTAAATCATAATTTATGAAAATGTAAAAGTGTAGAATCCTTAATTACTGATATATAGACTGGTATGCAAAATTTGACATTAGTTTGACTTGTAGATTAAGAGTTATCCTCATGTCGCTAAATTAAGGCTTTTTGTTAACAATATGGCGCAATTAGCATAAAGCCTAATTAAACATACTTTTTGGTATCAAACGAATTACCCACTGATATAAAATATTATTTTAAGATTTTTAAAGATTTTTAATTAATTTTAGGTCGAGCATAACTCATAGTCGTAGGCTTAAACCGGTAATTGACGGTTTTGCCCTTACGGGCCATAAAATGAGTTTTACACATCTAAACGATTCCAAAACTTTTTCTACTGATTAGTTATGATAAATAAATTATGTTAAGCCTTCTGGAAATATAAAAATATCAGAATTAAGTATCGAACCCGGTAATGGCCTTTAATCGCCATAATTAGCGTTATTAGCGCATAGTATGTCTTAGAATCATATTGGACATACCCGGGTCGATACCTACTGATATATGAGGCAAATTATGATAATTCAACAGTAAGCAAAGGTTGATAAACTCAGATTTCGTTTTTGAGCTTTTCGGCTTATGTGAAATTACCAAAATACCCCTACGGGGCATAGTTTGGTTAAATATGATAAATTTCACATACATGACTTAGCCTACTGTTATAACACATTAAAATAAGTATGTTTACTGTTTACATCAGACCTGTAACTCAGTTGAACATATAAACGCTTTTACAAACTTTAAAATGACCAAACTACCCCTACGGGGCATAGTTTGTGTTTAAATTAGTTCGGGGCATAACGAAAGACATCCTACTGATGTTATAACATATTTGAAGCATATTAACTTAGGAAACCTGTATATGGCTCTTACGGATACCCGTTACGCATATTTCGCGTTCGGCTCGGTTTATGTAACAAGTTTACATAAATTAGCCGAAACGGGTCAAACCTTATCGGTTTTACCTCAAAATCCAGAATGTGAATAATAAACCCATATTAGACAAGTCTTCAAACTTGTCGGGTCTGAATCACATTCTATCCGGTCTTCGCTTAATCGTGCGTACGAACCGTATCTTCGAAACTAGCCGGTCTAAGCTTAGGCATAATTAAAGACCCGCTAGGATTCTAATAGGTTATATTTAACCTTCGTTCCAGATTAGGAGAAACAGTAAAAGCTACCTGCTATTTGATTATTGTGACTATACTTTGCATCAAGGTAAATACTTTTAACTTATTTTCCCTATACGGGCTTGGGTTACGGTACATAGCGTACCGCTTGATCGAGCATCAAATCTTCCACGCTTAGTGGTTAATTGAATAATTTGATCGGCTCGTTTTAAACAGATGTGTTTACTTTACAGCCTTTGGGGGGTTAATGACCATGTCCCGGATATCCTCGGCATTATCTTACGAGATAGCCACGACCTGAGCACGGGGTGTAGGCGTACTCCCGTGTATAACTCACATAAGTGGTGTGTCTATTGATCTTTAACCCGGAATACGTTCCGGGCTACTGAACGCATAAGTAACATGTAAATCGTTCACAAGATTATAATATTAAATAATTCTCCCAAGTTAATAAAAATGTTTATGCCATGTGCATCCAAACCAATTTTCAATCATTTATAAAATGAGTCAGTTGAATGTATTTACCAGTGTAAACTGACGTATTTTCCCAAAAAGATTAAATGCAGGTACTAGGCGAAATAGGCTGGAATTCTCCTAAGCATCATTAGAAGCCTCGCAAACTTAGAGATGCCAAAGTCTGTTGAACCATAAACAATGTTTTTAATTCGATCCTACTGTGGATAAACACCGGATAATTGTGACCTTGTTTACAATAAATAAATTCGGTTGTATCTTATTTTAAATCTGCTTCCGCTGTGCGTTATTATATTGTGTTGTTTGACTATTACGTTGCCAACCACGTCACGATACTCCCCCACCGGGCCCACCGGTGACACGTGGAAATCGGGGTGTGACAGCAACCAAAGGTGAGTTCACACTTTCGTCAAAGCATGGGATTCCCGGTGGTTTGGGAATGGGTTAAGTAAGGATTCTCGGTGGTTTGGGAATGGGTTAACGAACAACAATCCCCCTTAGGTGGGATGCAACTTGCGTATTCTCCTTGGGTAGAATACGTACCTCGGTCCTCCTTGGGTAGGACAACCTTAAACTTACTAGACAAAACTCTATCTGAAGTCCCTCATTTTTATATCGACTTAATCACAGGGCCATTGGTGAACGGGTCATTAGTTAAATAGCGCTATTAGGTCTGACAAGCCTCACACCGTGCCGCAGAGGACGAGAGTGGACTAATGTACTTGGGCACTAGTCAATGATGATAGACATTGACGCAGGGCACATAAACATGACTTAAGTCAGTAGTCGATATGGTAACGGGTCTAGTGGTTTACAACATGGGGTAGCCCCCACGGTATATGGTTATGGGAACATGGAAATGGGTAACTTTTGGTTTTCGAAACAACTTATAGTTTTAGGAACAACATTAAAACGGACTGTGACAACCCAAGATTTCAAGTTCGTAATTCTGCTTTGACAATTAGTTTTATTTTATGTAATGTGAGATTGTTTGAAAGACTGAAGTCTTGATAGTTAGTGAACTTATTTGTGCAATTGTGCAATGTTATTGATTAGTGAAAGAGTATGAAAACTTAAGAATAAATTCATCACATGCAAATCAAATGCAGTGGCCCAATTATATTTTTCATTTCACTGCAGCCCATGTGTTCACTGATTTAACTTTATCGGCCATTTTCAAAATTGAAAGTTAGTAGTTTGTTCGGTCCAATAAGAATTTTGTTTGAGCATCTCAAGTATTAATGTTGACTGACCATGTGTGTGATCTGAACAACACATTCTGCGGCCCAATCATAGTATAACATTCATATTGTTTTGCATGTGAAAGAATCAAATTGAGGGGCCCAAATCACGTGATTCATTGAAGATTATTATCAGATTGCATTAATGTTTGAAATGTTGGTCCAATAGAATTTGAGAACATGTTTACCTAAGGTTTTCATCCCACACCCAACATGACGAAACATAGGTCTTTCGTCGACTTCATGCTCGACGAAAGATAGGTCTTTCGTCGACCCAGGTTTCTTCGAAGCCCAGTAAGGGCCCAGTACACTTATGCGAGTATATTACGTAGAAATGTTGTTATTCGTCACATAACTGACCAATTGAAAACCCTAGAACTATCTCTTCTGTGCGGCGACAACTTTGAGTTCTCGAAGCTCTCAATACCGATCAAACTTATCGTTCTCGGTATCTTGGTTAGCGCCCATCATTATTATTACGCTTGATTACTATGAATATTTGATGATTGATTAATATGATTGCATGAACGATGACCGTTAACCGAAACCCTATGTGGTGATGAAAAACATATGTCTTAGTATAATTCGATTGGGGTATTTGTGTGTTAACTTTATGTGAAACTAAGGGTTTCGTCTACGACATAGTGCAGTTAAGATGGATGAATGATTTCGATGCTTGTTCATGTTAATTTCAATGGTTAGATCTTGTGGTCAATGAGTGTATATGCTTGATCTTGGGTTCGTAATCAATTGATGTGTTGTTTGATTAAACTGTTATGATCTGTATGAATGATGATTATTCATTAGTAGTATGCGTGATTATCATTTGATCTGTTTGGGTATTGATAAACTAGGTAGTATACGACTGGATGAAAGAAAGTATAACTGTCTGACTAGGGTTATGGCGAAACACAGTAGTCTTTCGCTACACCTCATCTCGACGAAACATATTAGTCTTTCGCCGAGATGGTTCACGACGAAACATGGAAGTCTTTCGCCGGTAAGGTCTTTCGCAGTGAAGGCTGCTGTTATGTGACATAACCTTTAATCAGTAGAGTCTTATGTAGTTGTGACTTGAATGTGATTGAGTAACTGTTAACTGATACATAATGATCTTTGCTATGTGTGCAAACTCTGGATATACGTGACTTGATTGATTGCGAAACTGATTTCATTGGTAACCACGTTAGGGTTGGTTGATTAACTTGGAAACGGGTAACTAAACAAACCGAGCAAACCAAGGTGAGTTCACTACTCTTTCTCCAAGCATGCGTCCCGGGGAGGGACATCTGGTAATCATTCCGAGGAGGAACGTCGGGTTATTGGGATGTTGGTTATTACACTCATTTCTATCATTAAGTCCCCTTACATATACTAATTACCTTAACTACTTGACCAATGTGTGATAGAGCATTGGGGTTTTGGAAAATAAATCTAGAGCCATCTGCGGTAATCGAGTTAATAACCACATCAAATCATTGAATTATATTTATATCTGGTAACTAAAACGTGTTAACAAACTTTGAACTCACCAGCGTCGTCTGACACACTTGTCTGCATGCTTGCATGTCATTAGATTCATGGTTGGAACTTGCTATCTGGGAGGGCTGGAGTGGTCATGGGTCGAGACTCTTGGATACACGTTTCATTGGTTGTGAACACTTGTTTTGAAAAGATGATTAATGATTTACAATATGCTTCCGCTGAACGTTTACTTTGGTTTTAACCTATGTAATGGAATTATATTACGAAATGAATGAAATATTTTACTTAAATATTTATTATAGTTCAATGTGATTGGTGGCTGGATCCTGGTACGTCACTCGTCCTGCGGTGTTTCCGCATGTGGTATTTTAGGGGTGTGACACAGACAACCAACTATGAACCCGCCAACCTTTTTGTTGACACGTTACCACATGCTTTGCAGGTCGTTAGGTTATTTGCTGGAGCTTGCATGGGGAAGGAGTCGTTGTGGGACATGAACCGCTGTGTGTGTAACATTCTCAAAATTTTTATTTATAAAATTTAAAATAAAGTATATAAAAACTTACGTTATTAAACGGATAAGTTATGGGTAAGTTGATTGTTGGAAATATGAAGTACCTAGATGGACCTAGGAACCGTTTAATAATTAAATTATAAAAATACAATATATTTAAACCTACCCCGTTTTTAATGTAATTTGGTTCAAAATGTAGATACAAATATTCTCGTTCTAATGACATTTTCATTGTTTTATAAAACGTCATATTTTAGAAGTTATACACGCCAAATAAGTGAAGCAACTAAATTAATTATATTATATAAATTAATAAAATAATAATAATAATAATAATAATAATAATAATAACTTACGTATGTGATAATAATATAATTAAAAAAAAGAATCTAACTAACATTTAACTCAAAAATGGACGTGAGTGCATGACAATTATTAATTTAGTGTACGTGGACACTTATACGTGAGCTCCAAGATTTCGACCTCCATATAAATAGGAGTTGATGTTCAACAATTTCCTCTGCTCGTCCTATGCTTCCTTCCTCCTTTCGTTGACTCTCTCCATCTCTATTTTAATATTCCTATTTTTTGTTAGTAATTCACCTATAATACTTCAAAGTCATGCCCCGTTTTAAGTATTATAACCCATGATCATTGAATCAATACCCTGTCCGATTGATTTAGGACCCACCAACGCATGTCAAGGCTCTGCCCGACTAAGTACGTTGGGGTTATGTCTCATGTCGTAGGGATAAAGTTGAATTAGGTTACTATACTTAACGCGAGTGCATATTTTATTAAGAGCTCAGGAGTTATGCCAAAAATTATAGGAGTTATGCCAAAAATTATACGAGGAGACCTCTAGTTGGACCCGTTTGACCCTAATATCATCAAAAATCAAATAAAAATAATAATTACCCTCTCTCGCGGGGCGCGACCCATTACTCTGGGTCTGTCGCGGGCCGTGACCTAGTGATACTGGGCGACACCCTGGTCAGCCACGTGTCTGGCTACGTGTGAAGGCTACTATGTGACTTGACAAGCCTACAGCCGCCATTAAGGCCCTCGCGGGGCACGAAGGAGAAAGAGGTGGTCCTCGCAGGGCGTGAGGGACCCCTCGACCAGCCTATATAAGAGGCTTCAGGCCTCATTCAGTCGCCATTCATTTTCCTTTCTGCTTTCAAACTCTCTGATAGTCTAAACCCTTGGGATATTATACCCCTAAAAAGCGAAGCTCTGCCCCGTTGTAAGTATTATAACCCCCGTTTACATATTAGTTACTCTGCCCGATTGATCTAGAGCTCCGTAACGCATGTCAAGGCTCTGCCTGGCTCAGTTGTTGGAATTCTGTCTCAGGGGAAGGGTATAACTAATGTAAATTGGGTTATCTTACTAACGTGTTTGCATTGTTTAATTTAATAGATTATAACCTGGAAGTCACCAGGAATTATCTAAAACAGCAATGTGAGTAATCTTTCTTTTCGTAAACTATTTTTACAAAACCTCAATAGTTTTCATTTATATTTAACAGTGATTGAGTATTTCTATTTTATAATTATCATCGGTATGTTGGGGTTTTGTATACCAAATTTATTACTACACTGTGAGTAATAACATTACCACAAGTCAGGATTGGCAGTACCGTGGGTGGTAATTAAAGTAGAAATAAACAAATGTAATTGCCGGATTGCCCTCAATACTGTAAAATGATAAAACTTGTTTTGATTAAACTTGGATTCACTCGCCAGTATTTCTTGCTGATAAAACTTTTTAAAACGCGTTTCAGGTAACTTAGTATAAAGCTAATAGAAGCCAGCTGGAGAGCACTGAAGGCTTAGAAGAGTGGCTATAAAAGTTACCAGAGATCATGTTTTCAATAATTAGGGTTTATCCCTATAAATGTATTGTAAAGAAAACTTGGGTTTTATCCCATTTATCTATTTTAAGCATTTTGGTGTTTAACTCTGATAAAAATATTTCCTAACTACGGTCCTGATTAAAATTTCCGCTACCAAACTAATAAACACCGATACCATCTGACTGGTTCATGGCTCCCGCTCCTAGGATGGGGTCGGGGGCTGTGACAGAAGGTGGTATCAGATCCACTGGTTTAAGCCATTTAGGTGTTCTTTTAATACCTATAACTTAAACATTATGTTAGGAAATTAATGTAATAATTTATGTGTTATTCTGTGTAGATAAATCTTAAATGATTTTTATGTTTTGAGTTCAGAGTATGAGTAACCGATATAATTAGATGTACCCATAGGCTACCTAGGCAGATGTATTATACTACACTCTTATACAATTAGTAACTTAGGGTACCACCTTGAGTTAGATCCCTTCTTAAATAAATGAATGTACCGTTAAAAAAATCCATTAATAAATATTTTCTTGACACTTCTATATTACTTTAACTGCTATACCTACTAAAATAGAGGGTCAAATGACTCAAAACCCCAAAAATAATCAAGATTTAAAAAAAACCCTCATATTAAGAGGGTTTGGCCGATCGGAGGGTTCGGTGACCCCCGGAGCCTCATGTAGTTCCGTCGATGCTTACAGTTATATTGTGTTTGACATTATATATAACAATTATGTATTGATAATGTTATATTTTATTAATATTAAATTTTATGATATATTATATATCAAATAATCGCTAACATGAAAAGCTCATAACATATAAACAAAGTGACACCCACCCAAAATTTCTATATAGAAAACGTGTTATCATGAGAAGTTAGTCATCATCAAGCTCCTAATAAAATCCAAAATTATATTTATATTTGATATATTTATGTATTCTTATTTTGGTTTAAGTTACTTTTCTATAGCCAATCAAAATTTTGATTTTTAAATTTTGATTTTTTTCTTTCGTTGAAAAATTTGATAGTATTATTATATTTAATAAATAAATATATCTATGATTTAAATGTTTTATAGAGAGCTTGTAGATAGGTGGTGTGTCACAAGGTGGTGTGTCACAAGGTGTCTATGAAATGATATTACGAAAATTAGCTATAAAGAATATGTTGAGTTAAATTGATAAAAGGTGTCAAAATTTATATGAAACTAGTAGAGATACTACGTATATCGCGACAGAAATTTTGTCGGTGTCATCTTACTTATTTAAGGTACCGCACTCATAGTTTTAATTACAAGTTTAATGTTTTATCTACATTATTTAAAACTATTTTATTTAATAAAATGGTTTTGTGTTATCAGTATTGTATATATATAAATTTATTTATATTATATAAACTGATTAATGTAAATAAAGGGTCATTATGAAGTAAATGTTTTAACCTATTGACTAAGTTTATATATTACAGATTTATGTATAACAAGATATTTGGTACATTTATTATTAGTATATTTATTAACTCTAGTTGAAATATAAACCCTAGTACAATATTGATGATTATAATATAACTTATAATAGTAAATATTAATAATATCTTATATCTCATCTAAATACGTGTTATATTGTTTTATTACCTTTTTTGGTCTTATATAATGATGTCGTAACCAAAAATATTATAATAAGTATAGAAGCCTCGGTTGCTCTACTATAGTTGAAAAAAACGAAGGTTGTTCTTAAAATCAGCAAATGTCTCTTTTAAGTACTTTAACCTAAAACACTTTACCTTTACCTTAGAATTTAAAATTTTAAAATATATTGAATAAAATAAACTCTCATAGTGATAATTTAGATTATAATCTTTTAAAATATTAATCTGACTGGTTTTGTAAATGGCATGGTTTAAGTAATCATGAAAAATTAAATTTTATACACTGTATGTACTAATAATTGAAAGTATATATATACATTATAATAATGTTTATATATTTTATATGTTTATACATGTATATAATGTAAACTAAAATTTATTTTACGTAGGATGCATGTAAAATTTTATACATTTAAAACTACAACATACTTTAAAGAAAGTGTATGTTCAAAAGATTTTATATATATTATAAATAATCATGTTTTTATTCTCTATCATTTAGAATATTATATAAAAGTAGTAATTTTTGTATTATATACATATATATATATATATATATATATAGGATTAGGATCAAGAGTGAACAACTTCTTGAGAGTGAACTGAGTGAACTAATCTTGGCCCTTGATTATTTTTTTAGATTAAAAGGGTGAGATTGACATTACCCAAGTATGTTTAATTAAAATCTCTTAATTTTCTCATCTCTTAACTCTCTCTCTCTCTCTCTCTCTCTCTCTTATTTTTAATTATTTCTCCACTATTTTTTTATCCATAGATTTTGTTTTAATTTTATCTTGAATATTGTTTTTCTTTTATTATCCGTATAATAGATATCATAACACATTGTTTTTAACTTTTTATAATTTTCAATAAACATTAAAAAATTTCTCTGAGACTGAAATTGTAATTATTTTTTGGCATTGATTTTTTTTAATATGTGTGATGAAGTTATTTATTTTTGAATACATGTGATATGTTTCATTTTCATTAATTTCATAATTTTTATATGAATCTACTCGTGTGTATGCCTAATATACTATATGTTGTTAATACACATATGTAACCATTTCTGAATATAATACACAGATGTATAAAAGACTGTACATATATGTATAAACTAACAGCTGTGTATCTTGTATAAACTGATAGTTAGCGAGACTGTACACATGTGTATAAACTAACAGCTGTGTTTATTGTATAAACTGATACTAGCGAGACTGTACACATGTGTATACACTAACAACTATGTATCTTGTATATTCGGAAACTAGCGAGATTTTAGGGATTTTGATTATATTGTTTAATAAATGAAATTTACAAAAGACACAAATACCCTTCTGTCATTTATTTTAAAGGGGAGTTACAACATTATAATTACAATCTTGCCATTGTTTAAAAATCTCTAGATGATGTAATCCAATGGCCTAGATTAGTTCACACAGTTCACTCTCAACCTAGTGTTCACTCTAGAACCCTACCCTATATATATATATATATATATATATAAGCAGAAAAAAGATGGGTCTGATGGTTTGTACAATCGGCACATAAAAAAGTAGATAATTAATTTTTAGATGTAAAGATATTACAAAATGAAAACATTTTCTCTTACTCGACTTAATTAATAATTTAGTATTTTATTTATTTATAGTTTTACCTGGCACGTTAAAATTTTCCTAAACGTTCTAATTATTCATTTTTCAAGCTAGAATTAAAATAGAAGCCCCACATAAAAATAGTTGACTCAAATGTGTGTTTAGTACGTTTGTCATTTAAATAGCTTTATTTAAAAATCAAATTACAATTGTAATATTGTAAAATCTTTAAACAAATTACTATTACTATTGCTTGAGATATACATACATATTCTAATACATGTATATTATTTAATTATCTAATATATTTAGAATCAATTTTAGAAACATCAAACTTTGTATTACCTACTACTTCTTTGAATAAATAATATAATATACAATAAATTAAGAGATAAGTTTTACTATTTTAAACCAGTATGGTTCAACCCACTAGTTAAAAATGAAATTGTTCCCATAAATCCAGAAAGTTATATTTGATTAATTTATTTCTTTAAACTTTTATTTATCCATCCTTTAATTCCAAAATATTATATTCAATAAATTTAACAGAAGTTTATTTCAATATACTACTTTTCTAAAAAGGTAAATAAAGTTGTGGAAATAAGCTTGACGATTGGTACCATCGGATATATAATTGTATTTTTATAATTTAAACATATTACAAAATAATTTAGTATTATATATATATATATGTGTGTGTGTGTGTGTGTGTGTATGTATTACATAAGTTTAAATATTAAATTACAGATTTGAAAATTTTGTTTTGTTTCTAAATAATAAATATACACATGTATATACATAATAGAATCTCTTATACATAATAGAATCTCTTGATGGTATAGACAATATAAAAATCAAATATCTTCTGAAGATAAACATAAGAGAAAATAGCACTGGTGATTCTTATAAAAACATGAACTCATATAAAAATAAATCATGAAACGTGTTATGTTTTAAATACCATCCGTCTCAATGAAACATTCCTTACAAAGGAATCTAATGTTGTACAAGCATAAATAGAATTAGCTATAAAACATACTCATCACAACAAACCTAGCTATGGAGTTAATGAAGACAATGATATTTTTGTCAAAACTCCACTTTCCAAAGTAAGCCACAACCATAATAATATATATGCTTACACAAAAGAGTTAGGAGATTGATCTTTACTGGTAACAACCAGAATAGTATTTAGACTTGAACCTAATAACTAGAACAGTGCAAGTAGGATAAATAAGCGATAACACTTGGCCACTATTATTTCTTGTTTATTAGTACTACTCGGTTCTAGAATATGATCCATCATGAGAATACTAATTTCCTTATTTCTTGATGCAAGCCATAATAAATGATGAACTTTTAATCATGATTTGATAAAATCTATTTATGGGAAATACAATGATAATTACCTCTCTGGCAAGACTGGGTATGGTGTGGTAGACTCTCCAGCTTGTCCGGGTAAGATGGGGGTACCTCTCCGGTGAGACCGGGTAAGATGGGGTATATATTATGTTAATGAAATTCCCTAAATAGTACCATGACTTGATGTCTGACCTGTTTTTGGAAATATGAATATGTTAAATACATTGACCTTATGAATGGTGTGTATATTACAGTATGTGAAATATATGATTATATATATATGTATATCTATGAGGAAATCCAAAGACCATAATGATTGACAATTAGGGATAAATCACGAACAGGTGTGTCAATGATAATTTTATAATCAGGAATCTCTCGTATACATCTATAATTCCAATATCAAACATTCTTTCGTTTGATCATCCGTCTCGTAATTCGTGCGACAAGATGAACGACAGGAACTCTTTAAGTTGGGACGCCATCGAAAGTATAAGAATTTCCCTTGCGTTACTTTAGATTATTAACGCATTAAGAAACCTGTAACTAAGAATTATGCTAAGACACAAAATATCTAAAAACTTACGCTAATAAGAGTAATTTTTACCTTCATTGAGAACTCTTGAGAAGATAAGAATCTCAAAATATAGAGAATAGTTCTTGTCAAAATTCAAAGCAAGGACCAGAATATACTTAGGAACTAGGATCAGTAACAAACTAAAGATATTCCTCCACATTTCAGTACATCTCGAGGACGAGATTTAAAACAAGGTAGGGAGGATGTAACATACTCAAAATTTTTATTTATAAAATTTAAAATAAAGTATATAAAAACTTACGTTATTAAACGGATAAATTATGGGTAAGTTGACTGTTGGAAATATGAATTACCTAGACGGACCTAGGAACCGTTTAATAATTAAATTATAAAAATACAATATATTTAAACTTACCCCGTTTTTAATGAAACTTGGTTCAAAATGTAGATACAAATGTCACACCCCAACCGATGGCGGAAACATCGGGGCGTGGCACAGAGCGAAACAGATTGTCCAGAATCAAAACGGTCAAAAAAGTAACATAATTATTACAGACAAGATCTAGTCAAATTGTTCTGTTCCGACAACTCAGATTTCAAGTACAGACAATTCGTTTATTTGTTTCTAGACCTTTCCTAGCCTCGATTTCATCACACAGCAAACAAGGCATCCTAGCATCTTAAGCACCTGCCACATACGTTAAAGTAAAAGTCAATACACATAGTGTAAAGGTGAGCATACAAGTTTGATAGATATAATAGAGTTCGATGTTGTTAGAACACAGAATGAGTTCTGAAACCAAGAGTTACACTAGAAATTATGTAGGAAAGTAGGGACTATAAAAATGTCTTCCGAGTGATGATTTTAGTGCCAGAAAGTGCCCGAAACACACTAAAACAGCATAATTCTACAGAAAAACAGCAAAATTCAGCATTTTAACCTCAAAATATAATGCAGAAATGTGGTTTAAGTGTCCAGAATAACTTGCTAAGTGTCCGGAATCAAAACGGTCAAAAAAGATATCATATTGCACACTAAACTGCGCAATTTAGCACCTTAACGAACTGGTAACCAAACGAACAACCGAACACTACCTGAAACACCAAAATTTAACTAGAAACATTGTTTTAATGTTACAAAGCTAGTTATGATCACTAAACATCATATTACATCTTAAAATCACTAAACATATTAAACACTTGAAATCTAACTAAATTGTGTAACTTGATGCCCCCTTAAGTGGGCGGTCCAACAAGGGCCTCACATAGTTGATTTCTTTTGTTTATTTTATTAGATTTGTTGATTAGATATTGAGCACATTAACCTCCATATAATGAGATGTTGGAAGTAATTTTAATAAAACCACAAGACACTATGTGACAACCCGAGTTTTCAAGGTCTCTACTCGATTTAACCTCGTACTTATTTGCAAGTGTGTTTTATAAATATTTGATGTGTAATACATGTGTTGTGTAAATGATTGTATACATGATATGTGTATGAATGTTATGAACATATTGGTTGGATTATTGGATTTTTTTAATGTAAAAAAATGTTAGAGTTCTTGCCGAAAACACCCTCACCCAGCCGAAAATACTTCCTGATGAAAACACTTATGTGTTTTCGTCCTCTTGTGGCCGATGAAATCAAACTGGGCTTTAGGCCCAGTAGTGAATCACATATATTATCACAACCTTTACGAGAGTTATATTCAGAAAACCCTAGACACCTATCACACTCTCTCTCGTTTATTTTGAAACCTGACGGCATCCCTCTCCTCATTCGAAGCCAGATTCCTTGTTGATTATTCTGAGTCGGTTAGTGACTTTCACAATTAGTTGTTTCAGATCTGATTACATTGTTATGTTGTTGCTTGTGTTCATGAAAGAATTGGATATAATCGATCAGTTATGTAACTGTATGCGAAACATGATAGGATTAAATGATTTGTCGTGTATGATATGAACATGATCAGGTTTGGGATAGCCTGTTAAGTGTTATGTTCTGTGATGAATGTTAGGTATTGATGAATGTTATGTGCTGTGATACTATGATACGAGGATTTGATCACGTAACAGTTTATGATGGTTAGAATGCTTGATAATCACAATGACTTAGTGATGATTGTATGACTGGTTGAAATCGGTTTGTGTAGCTGTAAAACGAATCAGTAGGGTTTTCTTGTTGTTCAACTGTTAATGATGATCGATTTATGATGGAATGCTTGTGTCTTGGTAGTATATAATTATTGCCTTGGGAATTGTAGGCATGTGAATCTGATCAAGCCATGTGATTAATATATTGAATTGTCAGTATGTATTTCATGAATGTTAAATATTGAAATAAATTGTTGTGTGTCAATTAATTGACTTGTCGGCTAACATGATTTATTTTGGTCCAATCAAAATGGTAGAGTCAACTATGACATCATGAGGATTCTTATATCAATTGATTTAGAAATAGTGTCGGATTCATTGTCTCGGTCCAATAGAATGATTATATGAGTAGATGGTTGGTACGATTGGAATCATTATTAGATAACTGTTGTTGTGGTTTAGGGTTGCGGCTGATTGTAACTCATTGATGATGAGGATGCCCGGCGAAAACACAGGGACCAGACGAAATCCTAGGTGATTTCGTCCTACTTTAAGCTCGACGAAAACCCTTTGGGATTTCGTTGCCTGAAGGGTTTTCGCCAAAGTTGTCTTGCAGTTTGTGGTTTTCATTGAAGGGGTTCCAGTTATAAATTATGTTAGCTCAGTTAACCTTGTTAGTTAATTTACTCTGTTGATGTTGATTAACCCTGTTATGTATTTAACATTGTTAAGATAACTATGAAAACTCCATTAAGTCTGTTAGTGTACTAGTATGTTGAATCTGCTGGCTAGTTAACTTGGTTAGTATGTTAACTCTGTTAAAATATGTTACTCTGTTAAGCATGATATATTAGCTAAGGAACTTGCATGTAACTTGGAATCTTGTATGGATTGACTAACTGTTTATGTGTACATGTGGTTAACTGCCAAACACACTCTGTGATATTGATTACATGCGAAACCTTACAATCCTATACTGATTGAACACACGTGTATAAATATAGGACTTGACTGATTACTTGAGAACACACTTTAGCATACCGAGCAAACCAAGGTGAGTTCACACTCTTACCAAGGAATGGGATTCCCGGGGATTGGGAATGGGTTGAATGATGGGATTTAACAATTACTCGTACTTACACGGCTACTAGACTATCTACCATCGTCCTCGGGTTAAGCAGGGCACTTACGTAAAACCTACGTAAACAAGTACTTACCACTGTCCTCAGGTTTCGAGGGACACTTACGTAAAACCTACGTAAACTCACACATGCTACTGTCTTCCGGGGTCAGGAAGGACACTTACGTAAAACCTACGTAAACCCCACGCGTACCACTGTCCTCGGGTAAAGAAGGGCACTTACGTAAAACCTACGTAAACCTTGTACGTACTACTGTTCTCGGGTTAAGAAGAACACTTATGGTTACAAATAGTCTAGTGTAAATACAAACATGGGAAACCCCCACTGATAGAAAATACAAACATGGGAAGCCCCCACTGATAGTACATACAACATGGGAAGCCCCCACCAATTGAATCTACACAACGGCTTAGTTAATAACGCATAGTTATGCAACGAACTTACTTACTGTGAACTCGCTCAACTAGTTGTTGACTTTCTGTTACATGCCTTGCAGGACCATAGGTATTCTTGGAGCTTGCACGGGAAGCGCGGTCGTTGTGGGGATGCTTTTATGAAAACGTTATGGCTCTTTGAACTAAACACTTGTGTTGGATTTTTTATACTATGCTTCCGCTACCTATACTATGTTTTTTATTGGACACCAATTGTATTGTGATGGATTACATTTACTTTTACTTATTACTTATATGTTCAATATGTTTGGTGGCTTGATCCTGGTCATGTCACGCCTCCAAGCGGTGGTACTCCGCGTGTGGATTTTGGGGGTGTGACAGATTGGTATCAGAGCCATTGGTTATAGAGAACTTGGTTTTAATAAAGGAAAACGTTTTTGTTAAAACCAGACTATAACCTGTACAGTGCAAACGACGCTTCACTCCACGTGCTTCACTCCACGTGCAAGGCTCGACATTCTAGGTGATATGGTTTATGTTTTATTGCCTACTTGCTAGATTACGTAGAACTATGCTCATGGTATGCTTAGATAAACGTAGCAACTATAGTTTGAAAACACATGTGTGCTTGCTTCCTTCTGTCACTCCACGCTTATGCACATTCGCGACACGTTTCCTATTTGTGTTTCCTTCGATGTGAAGATCATGAATGGACGTGTGAACCTAACTCAAGCCCAGCTGACGGCTCTTATCAACGAACAAGTTACGGCAGTACTCGCAGCCGCTCAGGCAGGAAGTATAACCTGCTATTCCGAACCTAACCTAGGATGTTAGGTCCTACTCTCATGACCCAATTCTCGCGCTTAACCCTGTTTCTCCTTCCTCGCGCAACAAGGTCAGAACCCTCAGCCTCCTGTACGCACATTTAAGACGTTCATGGACTGTCGTCCTAGTACTTTCGGTGGCACTAAAGGAGCTGTTGGACTCCTCCATTGGTTTGAAAAAAAAAACTCGAGTTTGTCTTAGAGATGTGTGAATGCCCTGAGGCTCACAGGGTGAATTACGCCACTTGTACTCTCGATGGCACTGCGCTAGCTTGGTGGAATGCGCAAGTTCAGATACTGGGGCTGGCGGCTGCTAATGCCACCCCATGGAATGATTCTTAAGGGACTGATCAAACGTGAAAACTGTAGTCGTGATGACATCCACAAGCTGAAAGTGGAGTTCTTTAACCTGAAGATGACGAGGTCAGAGATAGAAGCGTACACGAAACGATCCGACGAACTGGCAGTGTTATGTCCAACTATGGTAGACCCTCCCGTAAAGCGCATTGAGCTGTACCTCAAAGGCTTAGTACCTGAGATTCAACGCCATATGACTACTGCTAACCTTGCTACCATCCAGGATATTACTCGTCTTGCTCATCGTCGCTCAGATCAGGCGGTAATGCTGCAACAACTACGCTCCCAGTGACAACTGACGCAAGTGGGATGGAAACTTGAGCAAAGGTTCCACTTCGGTTCAGTCCCAGTCACAGCAACAGATGAGTACAGGAGCCCCAGTCATCAGTCTTTTGGTAATCGAAAATCAGGGTGGATACGGGGGAAACCACCCTAAGTGCAATCGATGTAATTTGCACCACAGCGGGAAGTGCAACAAAGATCGTTGTCAGAGATGCAACAGGCTTGGTCATGAAGCCAAAGATTGTATAAACTCACGCCCTGCAAACAAGAACCGATAACAGCTGCCACAAGCTCCACAGAATCAGCAGCAACAGTAGGGTAACAAAGGATGTTATCAGTGTGGTGCGGAAGGTCACTTCAAGAGACACTGTCCACAATTGAACCAGAACCAGAATCAGAACCACAACCAAGGAAACGGGAACAATAACGGAGGCAACAGCGGGGGTAATAACGACGACAATGGTGCCAGGGGTCGAGTGTTCGTGATTGGTCAGGGTGATGCTAGGAATGACCCCAACGTATGATGGTTTTGACATCGTTATTGGTATGGACTGGTTATCCCAACACCAAGCACAGATTCTTTGTAACGAAAAGATTGTCCGTATTCCTCGCCCAGGTGATGAACCTCTCATGATTCGTGGCGATAAGAGTGGTGCTGTTGTGAGCATCATCTCTTTCCTTAAGGCTCAGAAGTGCTTAAGAAAGGGCCACACTGCCATTCTGGCTCTCGTTACTGACACCTCGAAGAAAGAGAAGAAGATGGAAGATTTTCCGATCGTACGTGACTATCCTGAGGTATTCCCTGAGGAATTACCTAGCCTTCCGCCTCATAGACAAGTCGAGTTTCAAATCGAGCTAGCTCCTGGAGCAGCACCTATAGCTCGTGCACCTTATCGCCTAGCTCCATCAGAATTGAAAGAACTCTCTACGCAACTACAAGAACTCTTGGATAAGGGTTTTATTCGTCCTAGCTCTTCGCCCTGGGGAGCTGCAGTCCTGTTTGTGAAGAAGAAAGACGGTACTTTCAGAATGTGCATCGACTACCGTGAACTCAACAAGGTGACTGTGAAGAATCGCTATCATCTTCCACGCATTGACGACTTGTTCGACCAGCTGCAAGGGTCGAGCTACTACTCAAAGATTGATTTGAGATCAGGATATCATCAGCTGAGAGTCCAAGAAGAGGACGTCTCCAAAACAGCCTTTAGAACTCGATATGGACACTATGAGTTTTTGGTTATACCTTTTGGGCTGACAAACGCACCTGCGGTTTTCATGGATTTGATGAATAGAGTATGCAAGCCTTACCTGGACAAGTTCGTCATAGTTTTCATCGACGACATTCTGATCTATTCGAAGAGTCAGGAGGAACATGAGCAGCATCTATGACTTATTCTAGAACTCCTTCGAACAGAACAATTGTACGCCAAGTTTTCAAAATGCGACTTCTGGCTTCGTGAAGTCCATTTCTTAGGCCATGTGGTGAACAAGGATGGGATTCACGTTGACCCATCCAAGGTAAACTCAATTAAGAACTGGCCTGCACCTCGTACACCAACAGAGATTCGCCAATTCTTGGGCTTGGCAGGTTACTACAGAAGATTCATCAAGGACTTCTCCAAGATTGCACAGCCTCTCACCTCACTAACTCAGAAAGGCGTTATTTATCGTTGGGGAAATGCACAGGAATCAGCATTTCAGCACTTAAAGGATAGGCTCTGCAGCGCACCTATTCTCTCATTGCCAGAGGGCACATACGACTTTGTGGTTTACTGCGATGCATCAATTCAGGGTCTTGGTTGCATACTGATGCAACGGGATAAGGTTATAGCCTACGCCTCACGCCAACTCAAAGTTCTTGAAAGAAACTACACTACACACGACTTAGAGCTGGGAGCTGTCGTTTTTGCACTAAAGATATGGAGACACTACCTGTACGGTACCAAACGCGCCATCTACACCGATCACAGAAGTCTCGAGCACATCTTCAAACAGAAGGAGTTGAATATGCGACAATGACGGTGGGTCGAGCTACTGAATGACTACAAATGCTCGATCAGGTACCACCCAGGCAAAGCCAATGTTGTGGCTGACGCCCTCAGTCGAAAGGACACTACGCCTAAGCGCATATGAGCTTTACAACTCACTATACAGTCTAGACTTCCTTCCCAGATAAGAGATGCTCAGGTAGAAGCATTGAAACCAGAAAACATCAGGGCTGAAGCCCTACATGGCTCAAGGCAACGATTAGAGCAAAAGGAAGATGGTGCTTACTACGTAACAGGACGCATTTGGGTCCCACTCTATGGCAACTTACGCGAGCTTGTAATGGATGAAGCTCATAAGTCTCGCTACTCAGTACATCCTGGTTCAGATAAGATGTACCACGACTTGAGAACTACATATTGGTGGCCTAGCATGAAAGCTCATATAGCAACTTACGTTAGCAAGTGTTTGACTTGTGCGAGAGTCAAATCGGAATATCAGAAACCATCGGGCCTACTCCAACAACCAGAGATACCACAATGGAAATGGGAGCAAATTTCCATGGATTTCGTAACTGGCCTGTCTAAATCTCAACGTGGTAACGATACTATTTGGGTGATCGTGGACCGACTCACAAATCTGCACACTTCTTGGCTATCAAGGAAGCAAACAAGTTCTCTACTTTAGCAGACGTTTACTTGAAGGAAGTGGTTTCGAGGCACGGGGTGCCCACCTCTATTATTTCCGATCGTGATGCACGTTTCACTTCAGAACTTTGGCAAGTGATGCACAAATCCTTCGGCTCACGATTAGACATGAGCACAGCTTATCACCCGCAAACAGATGGGCAGTCTGAACGCACCATCCAGACCCTTGAAGACATGCTTAGGGCATGTGTGATTGACTTTGGCAACGGCTGGGAAAACCATCTGCCACTTGTGGAATTTTCGTACAATAACAGCTACCACACCAGCATTAAAGCTACTCCGTTTGAGGCATTGTACGGGCGTAAATGCCGATCACCTCTTTGTTGGGCAGAGGTGGGTGATAGTCAGATCACGGGTCCAGAACTCGTAGTTGATACTACAGAAAAGATTGCTCACATACGACAACGCATGGTGGCAGCTCGTGACCGTTAGAAAGCATATGCCGATAAAGACAGGAAACCACTCGAGTTCCAGGTTGGGGATCGAGTGCTACTCAAAGTTTCACCCTGGAAGGGTGTGGTTCGTTTTGGCAAACGAGGCAAGCTCAATCCGCGATATGTCGGACCGTTCGAAATTATTGAGAAGATAGGCAGGGTGGCCTACAGACTGAACTTACCCGCAAAACTCAGTGCAGTTCACAACGTTTTTCACGTGTCGAATCTGAAGAAGTGTTTGTCAGATGAGACCCTCATAGTTCCTTTGAAGGAGCTCACTATCGACGGGTGGTTGCGATTCGTCGAGGAACCAGTTGAAATCACGAACCGGGATGTTAAGGTCCTCAAGCACACTAGAATACCTCTTGTTCGAGTTCATTGGAAACTCCCGTCGTGGCCCAGAGTTCACCTGGGAACGAGAAGATCGAATGAAACTCAAGTATCCCCAGTTATTCGGAAACAGTGCAACCACTACTGAGGCTGAAGCTACTACAGAATTTCGGGACGAAATTCCAAACCAACGGGGGGATGATGTGACACCCCAGGAAAACCAGGAAACAACACAACACAACTAGCTTCCTCAGTAACCACGTG
Source organism: Helianthus tuberosus (assembly GCA_030545235.1). Taxonomy (NCBI): domain Eukaryota; kingdom Viridiplantae; phylum Streptophyta; class Magnoliopsida; order Asterales; family Asteraceae; genus Helianthus; species Helianthus tuberosus. The sequence continues at coordinate 128,311,026 of CM060416.1, forward strand.
CTAAATTTCGGGACGAAATTTCTTTCAAGTTGGGGATAATGTGACAACCCGAGTTTTCAAGGTCTCTACTCGATTTAACCTCGTACTTATTTGCAAGTGTGTTTTATAAATATTTGATGTGTAATACATGTGTTGTGTAAATGATTGTATACATGATATGTGTATGAATGTTATGAACATATTGGTTGGATTATTGGATTTTTTAATGTAAAACAAATGTTAGAGTTCTTGCCGAAAACACCCTCACCCAGCCGAAAATACTTCCTGATGAAAACACTTATGTGTTTTCGTCCTCTTGTGGCCGATGAAATCAAACTGGGCTTTAGGCCCAGTAGTGAATCACATATATTATCACAACCTTTACGAGAGTTATATTCAGAAAACCCTAGACACCTATCACACTCTCTCTCGTTTGTTTTGAAACCTGACGGCAGCCCTCTCCTCATTCGAAGCCAGATTCCTTGTTGATTATTCTGAGTCGGTTAGTGACTTTCACAATTAGTTGTTTCAGATCTAATTACATTGTTATGTTGTTGCTTGTGTTCATGAAAGAATTGGATATAATCGATCAGTTATGTAACTGTATGCGAAACATGATAGGATTAAATGATTTGTCGTGTATGATATGAACATGATCAGGATTGGGATAGCATGTTAAGTGTTATGTTCTGTGATGAATGTTAGGTATTGATGAATGTTATGTGCTGTGATACTATGATATGAGGATTTGATCACGTAACAGTTTATGATGGTTAGAATGCTTGATAATCACAATGACTTAGTGATGATTGTATCACTGGTTGAAATCGGTTTGTGTAGCTGTAAAACGAATCAGTAGGGTTTTCTTGTTGTTCAACTGTTAATGATGATCGATTTATGATGGAATGCTTGTGTCTTGGTAGTATATAATTATTGCCTTGGGAATTGTAGGCATGTGAATCTGATCAAGCCATGTGATTAATATATTGAATTGTCAGTATGTATTTCATGAATGTTAAATATTGAAATAAATTGTTGTGTGTCAATTAATTGACTTGTCGGCTAACATGATTTATTTTGGTCCAATCAAAATGGTAGAGTCAACTATGACATCATGAGGATTCTTATATCAATTGATTTAGAAATAGTGTCGGATTCATTGTCTCGGTCCAATAGAATGATTATATGAGTAGATGGTTGGTACGATTGGAATCATTATAAGATAACTGTTGTTGTGGTTTAGGGTTGCGGCTGATTGTAACTCATTGATGATGAGGATGCCCGACGAAAACACAGGGACCAGACGAAATCCTAGGTGATTTCGTCCTACTTTAAGCTCGACGAAAACCCTTTGGGATTTCGTCGCCTGAAGGGTTTTCGCCAAAGTTGTCTTGCAGTTTTTGGTTTTCGTTGAAGGGGTTCCAGTTATAAATTATGTTAGCTCAGTTAACCTTGTTAGTTAATGTACTCTGTTGGTGTTGATTAACCCTGTTATGTATTTAACATTGTTAAGATAACTATGAAAACTCCGTTAAGTCTGTTAGTGTACTAGTATGTTGAATCTGCTGGCTAGTTAACTTGGTTAGTATGTTAACTCTGTTAAAATATGTTACTCTGTTAAGCATGATATATTAGCTAAGGAACTTGCATGTAACTTGGAATCTTGTATGGATTGACTAACTGTTTATGTGTACATGTGGTTAACTGCCAAACACACTCTGTGATATTGATTGCATGCGAAACCTTACAATCTTATTCTGATTGAACACACGTGTATAAATATAGGACTTGACTGATTACTTGAGAACATACTTTAGCATACCGAGCAAACCAAGGTGAGTTCACACTCTTACCAAGGCATGGGATTCCCGGGGATTGGGAATGGGTTGAATGATGGGATTTAACAATTACTCGTACTTACACGGCTACTATACTATCTACCATCGTCCTCGGGTTAAGCAGGGCACTTACGTAAAACCTACGTAAACAAGTACTTACCACTGTCCTCAGGTTTCGAGGGACACTTACGTAAAACCTACGTAAACTCACACATGCTACTGTCTTCCGGGGCCAGGAAGGACACTTACGTAAAACCTACGTAAACCCCACACGTACCACTGTCCTCGGGTAAAGAAGGGCACTTACGTAAAACCTACGTAAACCTTGTACGTACTACTGTTCTCGGGTTAAGAAGAACACTTATGGTTACAAATAGTCTAGTTTAAATACAAACATGGGAAGCCCCCACTGATAGAAAATACAAACATGGGAAGCCCCCACTGATAGTAAATACAAACATGGGAAGCCCCCACTGATAGTACATACAACATGGGAAGCCCCCACCAATTGAATCTACACAACAGCTTAGTTAATAACGCATAGTTATGCAACGAACTTACTTACTGTGAACTCGCTCAACTAGTTGTTGACTTTCTGTTACATGCCTTACAGGACCATAGGTATTCTTGGAGTTTGCACGGGAGGCGCGGTCGTTGTGGGGATGCTTTTATGAAAACGTTATGGCTCTTTGAACTAAACACTTGTGTTGGATTTTTTATACTATGCTTCCGCTACCTATACTATGTTTTTGATTGGACACCAATTGTATTGTGATGGATTACATTTACTTTTACTTATTACTTATATGTTCAATATGATTGGTGGCTTGATCCTGGTCATGTCACGCCTCCAAGCGGTGGTACTCCGCGTGTGGATTTTGGGGGTGTGACAGATTGGTATCAGAGCCATTGGTTATAGAGAACTTGGTTTTAATAAAGGAAAATGTTTTTGTTAAAACCAGACTATAACCTGTACCGTGCTCTACGATCCACAACGACGCTTCACTCCACGTGCAAGGCTCGACATTCTAGGTGATATGGTTTATGTTTTATTGCCTACTTGCTAGATTACGTAGAATTATGCTCATGGTATGCTTAGATAAACGTAGCAACTATAGTTTGAAAACACATGTGTGCTTGCTTCCTTCTGTCACTCCACGCTTATGCACTCAAGCCTAGCTGACGGCTCTTATCAACGAACAAGTTACGACAGCACTCGCAGCCGCTCAGGTAGGAAGTATAACCTGCTATTCCGAACCTAACTTAGGACGTTAGGTCCTACTCTCATGACCCAATTCTCGCGCTTAACCCTGTTTCTCCTTCCTCGCGCAACAAGGTCAGAACGCTCAGCCACCTGTATGCACATTTAAGACGTTCATGGACTGTCGTCCTAGTACTTTCGGTGGCACTAAAGGAGCTGTTGGACTCCTCCATTGGTTTGAAAAAAAAAACTCGAGTTTTTCTTAGAGATGTGTGAATGCCCTGAGGCTCACAGGGTGAATTACGCCGCTTGTACTCTCGAAGGCACTGCGCTAACTTGGTGGAACGCGCAAGTTCAGATACTGGGGCTGGCGGCTGCTAATGCCACCCCATGGAATGATTCTTAAGGAACTGATCAACAGCATGAAATTTCATAAGAATGAGTTTTATAAAATAAAAACCATGGATTTAGTGTTAGTACAACACATTAAACATCATGTTAAATTACTACAAGAAATTACAAACTTCAAGTTCATGTCATATTGTAAAAATGCATTTAAATGTCTTATGGTAAGTTGTAAGTTGATTGTTGTTGATTGATGATGAATTTTTTAAAAGAAAATGACATGCTATTAAGAATGGAAACCTCCATTTTTAAGGGGAAACTATGGATAAATTTTTGTAAAAATCAAACACTTAGAAAAATATTTTTAAACAAGTGTTTAAAAGTAATTTTTGATCTTGGTTTTAAATATAAAATTTGCCATAATTTTTGTTATAAAAAATACAAGTATTAGATGTTGAATTTTTTATAATAAAAATGACTAAGTATATATTTAGGAAAAATATATATTTAGTTATATTAAAATTAGGAACCTTGAAAATAATATAACACATCAAAATACAAAAAATTGTAATATGAAATATTACCAAATTCACAAGAAAATAAATATATATCTTATACCCAAAATTTGGCAAATCGGATAAAGGACATTTAGACAATATATATATATATATATAGGGGATGGTTCAAATAAAAACCACTTTTATTGTGAAAACTCGAAAACTAACAAAAAAAAGCCTAAAAAACATACTAATTTTTTTTTAATTTTTTTATAAAAAATCGCAGGTTTTTTTATATAAATTTTTTTTTCAAAAAAATAAAAAAGAAAAAAATTTGTATTACACATGTGCATTACAATTTTTTTTTATATACATAAACCTGCGAAAATTGGTATGCAAAAAAAATTTGTATGTTTTTTTGGCTTTTTTAATTAGTTTTCGAGTTTTCACAATAAGTAGTGGTTTTCATTTGAACCTTCCCCTATATATATATTCCGGAAATAATTTCGTAACCCGACAAATATGATAAACGGTATTTTTGAAACTGAAGAAACGGCAAAATATGAATTATTACAACTATTATAAAATATATCATATTTTGTCAAAATAGAAAATATATTATTTTTGAAGCAGAGAAAAATATATTATTTTTAAGATATATATGAAAGTATACTTATTTTTGCCAAGTAAAATTTATAAATATTTTTCTATAAAAATTCTCTCAAAATATGTATATTTTAAGAATATAAAGTTGGTGATTTTTAATTGTATAAAAATAATATTCCAGAAAATTTTACACAAATTAAGTATAAAATACTTAATAAATACAAAAAAATACGTATTCCTATACGTATAAATACATACCAGAATACACTACCAATACTTGGTAAAATACGCAAATACAAGTATACCCATACTTGAAAAATATATATGTGGGAAATACATGACAAATCAAATTAATAATATATTATTTTTAACAATATTCCAAATAATTGGATAAAAATGGTTTAAGATAAAAAATTTAAAAATACAAAAACATTTGAAAATGTCAAAAACATGAAAAATTCAAAAGAGTTTTGTGTAAAAAGAGGAAATGATAGTACATCAGTAAGACAATCACGACATGCTAAAGAAATGGAAAGTTAAAATGTGATAAACGGTCTCACTGATGATATGCCAATAGGTTTCTACACATTTAGTAAATTGATTTCTAGATATAAACCTAAATCAATAACTTTCTTAACTCGTGGGGAACATCTCTCGGATATATGGACTTAGTACTCTGAAATTTCGTTTGAGAGGTTGCCTGATTATGAGATATTAGGTCTTTATACTTATTGATATCTGGGGTATTATACTTGGTATTCTGATTTTGCGTCAGCAATGGACTAGACCTTGTATAATGCTTTTGCGCTTAAGACTTTCCCTCTGCATAAAAATTGAGAAAATATCGAAAGATATATATCAAGTGCAGTTGTAAAGAAGATTCCTAAATGGAACACACCTTAAGTCGAGCCTTCATCTCTTTGACTGAATGGAAGTTCTACCCTGAGCTCTCAAGGCTTCGCACTAACCCAGAGACAGATATCATTTAGGTATATTCAACTGTAAGACTGAATCTAGGGAATCTTGATACGGAAGTATATTATGAGGTGGGACACGCGAATAAGTTAAGTTCTTAAAACACTGATCTCATATCTTGAATCAATTGAAGTTTGTGTGAAAATTTAAGTGGATCAGTATACTGACAATCTAAGTGAATCGCTTAAAACTTAAAGTTTATATACATCAACGGTGTTAGTAATTTTTCATAATACTAATATGATCCTCCGTCGCAATCTCAACAAAAATATGTCTGTAATATTTCATTGTTGCATTTCATTAAAGAAAAATCACAAAAAGAATATAGGTATGTTTTAGCATAAACTTTGTAAAACACAAAAAGATTTTGTTTCACCTTATGTTTCGACAACCGATGTTGGAAAGCTGAATGTCAAAATCTAAGTACGCTGAGCATGTCTCAGAAAATAACAAGTTCATTAAGTTGGAACTTAAGGTTTTTAATTAAAATATCAAAAACAATTTGAAATTGTCTCCAAGGTCATTAATTTGAACTTGGCAGATAATCAGATGAATCAAGGTCATTAAGTTGAACTTGATTATATGTGAGGGTTTGTGAAGTTGGATACTTTAAAGTCAAATCTAATTCTGAATTTAGTATGATAGAAGTTATTTAATAGGGGGAGTAGATTTAGGTTATCCTGGAAACCTCAAATAGTTTTAACTGTCAAATGAATCTTATTAAGAGCTAGGTTCTTGATCCTGGAAATCTCAAATAAGTTTAATTGTCAAATAAAGTTTAGAGAGAGCCAGATTTCTGATTTTGAAATTGAAAGAAAATTTTACAAGTGTTTTGAACTGTCAAATATACAGATACTCAGTGAGCCAGGTACTGATTCTAAAAGCTCAAAGCAAGGGGGAGCTGAAGAGAGAGTCTGATGAAAGGGGGAGCTGATGAATCAAGATGCACAAGGGATTATGTGGTTCTGAAGTGTCAAAGATTTGTAAAGACTCAGAGATGATGAAGATTAGCTACGAGATTGACTGCAACAATATCCAAGGGGGAGTCTGTGAATGCACTATGTCTATCGCTTCCGTCAATCACATGCTTCAGTGTCGAATAGATTATATCGTAGATAATTTGTTAGAACAAGACAAGGTTTTAGAGTCTTAAACATTCTAGATAAGTAGGTTCGCACGGATGGGCGTGCGCAGGTCTGCGCGAATCAACAATATACGGCAGATTAGGGTTTGTTTGGTCCGCATGTTCATCCACACTAGTTGGTCCGTAGGTAGGTTGATTCATTCCTGCACATCCGCATTTAGGTAGGTTCGCATGAGAGTCCATCCGCACAAGGGTGTTCATCCGTGAATACATGTTCTGTGCGGATCAACTGCTAGTATAAATAGGTTCATGTCTTGTTCATTTGTAGAGAACTTTTGGACTTGAGAGCTGTTACTCTGTCCAAGTGATTTTCTTGGTTTTGTATTGTCAATCAATCAATAAAAATCATATTATAATTACTTGTTCTTGTTCAATCCACTCTCGTACTTGGATTCCGCACAAGATACGAGATCTGCAATCAATTGTACATTCAAGTGTATCAGAGTTGGTCCAAACACGTTTCCACAAAATTACCCTAGGATTTTCAGTCCTTCAGCGTGATTTAAATGAGTTATTTTGGGACAAGTCAAAACGGGTCGGGTTGGTTGAGTGTGTGACAACTGTCAAATTTTGCATGCATCCGAACGTTTAATTAATATTGATTTATGCTTAATGACTGTGCTTAATTACAACTGATGACTAAACTGCTTTCTGATTACTTGATGTCTGACCTACTTACTTTTTGGAAAGTTAGCGAAAACTAGGTTTCCATATTTGCAATGAAGACATGGTCTGCAAATTTGTCACTAAAATTGTTGTATTTTGTTTAAGTCATATCTATCTGCAATTTGTAAAGGCATTTTAATAAACGACGCTGGCGGGCAGCATTGTGCGCTGAGTGAATAAGCATATTGAAGCAACTTGAGGAAGTCGTGGTCATGCCAGATTACCCCGGGTTATAAAAGATAGACAAATCTAAACATGTTTTAGAGGCAAAAGTTATGATAAAGCAGTTAAAAGAGTATCTTTTTTTAGTAAAAAAATATTCATAGAGGCCAAATAAATCTTTTTCAATTTAAGGGATCCAATCTTATCTTGAAAGTGTATGGTGCTAATGTTTTGGGTCGGTTCGATTATAAGCTAAACAGAACCTATAATTGATTTTTTTTTGTTTTTATTGTTAATAAACTCTTTGGTTGATTCTCTCTCCTTAGGCGATTTCAGTTCTTCATGAAACCCTAGCTTTTTCTTTGTGATCTTTTGTATAACAGTCTGTTATTAGAGATTTGATTTATCAAACATCTAGTACGAACTAGTTAGCAATAGTGATCGATTTGAAACTAGGGTTCCTGCTTGTTTTCTTCAATCACCGCCTTAGAAATCAATACGAAATCCTGATTTATTAAATTGGCTGTTATTGATTGCGATTAACTGACTTTAATTTAGCTAGATTGATACGCCTGTTTAATCAGTTAAGGATTGAAGATTGATCCTAGGGTATTAAGGATTAGGGTTTTATAAGCTTTCTTTTTTGCATGTGTACATTGTTTTCTAGTGATCGGGGTGTTTTTACGTGAATCTGTGTGCATCGAGAGAAATAGGGATCGGAGTTTGGAGGACATAGGGTTTCAGGCGTTTACGAAAATGTTGCATGGGGATGTCTTTGTTAAGCAGACGGAAACTCAGGAGAATCGAGGGAAACTTTCATCGCTGGGCAAGAGTTATGACGGCAGATCATTGAACTTTGATGGTAATCCTCTTATGCCTAGACGTGGTGTTGTTTAGAAGGAGCCTAGAGTGATAAATATCATTGATGAGCTGGAAAAGGTTTCTGTTCCGGTCCAAGGGGTAAGTGATTCATCCGATCGCACAAAGGATGAGGGGCATAGCCAGAGTGCAAACATGATGTCATATGCTGATAGGGTTAAGAATACCACCTCAACGAAACGGGAAGTTAACTTCAGAAGGTTGGATTCGGCTGAGACAAATCCTGATGCTGATGTTGTCATACCTCGTGAGTTAATTCGCAAGGTTCAGGAAAAGTTTGTGAATGCTTTATATGGATATTTTCTGGGTAATCGGTTACCATATCTTGTTGTGGAATATTATGCTAAGAATTTTTGGGCTAAGTATGGGTTTGTTAAACTCATGATGAATTCAGATGGTTTCTTTTTCTTTAAATTTGATTCAAAAGAGGGTATGGCTAAAGTGTTGGTAGGGGGCCATGGATGATTAGGAAGGTGGCTTTGTTCTTAAATGTCTGGTCCACATCAGTTAGTCTTAAGAAAGAGGGTATTAAATCAGTTCCGGTGTGGGTGAAACTCCATAATGTTCCCATTGCGGTCTACACCAATGACGGCCTTAGCTTATTAGCATCCAAGATAGGTGTGCCAAAACGACCGGATGGTTATATAGCTGATATGTGCGCGGAGAACTGGGGAAGGAGTAGTTTTGCTCGGGCATTGATTGAAATAAGTGTTGATAATGAACTTAAAGACCATATTGTGGTTGCAATACCAAAGTTAGATGATGATGGATACATTACTGAAAGAGTGAATGTGGAATATGAATGGAAGCCTCAAATATGCTCGTTGTGTTGTGTTTTTGGCCACAATGACCAAACGTGTGGTAAGAATGAAAATAAAAAGCGAAGCAAGTGGTCATTGATGAGGAGGGTTTTACCATGGATAAGAGGAAGACAGCTCGAGTGGGAGTGATACAAAAGAAACAAAAGCCAAAATTTATTTACAAGCCGAAGATGAATAAATGATCGGATTGTCGCACTCCGGTCAAAGATAATATTTATATGCCCTAATTACCCTTAACAAATAGCTAGTGGTAGTGAGGGGTCGAACCACGAAGAGTATGTGGGTTATGTATGGATTCGAATGAATTATAACAAATGTCACGATTTATGAAGCTTACTAGAATGTTTTCGTGTTTTCGTTTAATTGAGAGATATGATTTTTAACTAAATGAATTGATGAGAATAATTAACGACTACTACTTAACGATTGCAAGAAAAATGGTTACTAGAACAATAATGATAAAAAGGAATCACACCCGGTTTCGGTAATTGTTAACCTAGGATTTCTACAAGTTTTAGTTTCAACTCAAATGCATTCGATTAACGGATTTAGTGTACCGTGACTTAGGTGCTACTAGCTATCAACGTCCCGAAGAACGGAAAAAAAGACACTTTGTAATCAACACAAGTAAATCCTAACAACGACAATGTACAATCACATATCACCATTTCGCAAAGTCATAACTTTTAACATCGTTCGACAATTCACGAATTCGTAACAAATGTGATACTATTGTCCAAAGTTTCAAAAACCAAACACAAATTGTCACTAAGATGAAACAAGAACAATTCGAAACACTAGAATCAACAACTACCTACACCGGGGTGAAACCAAGATGATTAGCCGCTCATGGTTGAAGAAGCTTGATCACCGGATGTTTGGAACGTGAATGAGAACATCTTGAAGCTTGATGGATGAATGAATGGTGGATTATTAGGGTTTGTGGAATGATTGGTAATGGTGAAGTATGGAGAATTAGGGTTTTGATGAATTGATTGTGTAGATGGATTGTTGATGGTGAAGAGATTGATTTGGGTGATGTAGTGATCAAGAAGATGGAATGGTAGGTGAATGGTGTTGAGTATTGGCTCTAAGATATGTTTTCAAACTCCAACAAGAGTGTAACTCCCGAATTGGATCCCCCACCAACCAATGAAACTCGAATTTTACCAATAATACATAAATGTCGCGTTCTGAAGAATCCCTACCCGTCGCCGACGGGTCCCACCCCGTCGCCGACGGGCTCTCTAGACCTTGAAACTGGCCGACGGTTTAAATCACTGGATACGGGAACAAGTGGCCTACGGGCATTTTAAGGGGGCGTCGCCGACGGCCTTGGACCCGTCGGCGACGGGCTCTCTAACCCACTTCTCCGATTTTTGCTTCTTGCACTCCCGGTTGATTCGTAACGCATCCTCATGCTTCGGTTTTCAACCCGATTACTTGTAAAGCTCCCGAAAAGCCCTTAAACTCCATCAAACCTGCATAAACACAAATCTAATTAAAAGTAGGCCATTCAAAATTAAAACTCATATAAAAACATAAAGTTATACGATTACGAGCACCGGTTTTCAACCACGTATCACATCCCCACACTTGTCTTTTGCTTGTCCTCAAGCAAATCTGTTTTCACTTTCACGTGGGTCGAACAACGAATACACATCCCATTCCCGAGACAAAGGTTAAGGTCTATTGTCATACAAAAGTTCAAACCTTTTACAATTTTCACATATTTACCGGTTAAGTGATTAATCACATATAATAATGGTTATCCAAGATTAACCCGCCTGTAAAACTAACAAGTCATGCATATCCCTCACAATGTTCTCTCCACTCGGCTTAAAAATTGGCTAATATTTTTAATGTATTAGCACTACAAAGAATATTCACTCAAAACCGATTAGAACACATACCCGCATAAGCTTGCAACTCAATCATTCTCCACTATTGAACACAAACACTAAGCACAAGTCATAAGGTCTTTATGAGGGTTGTAACGGGGCTAGGCTAAGGGTAGGAATTAGGATATTTTAAAGTGGCTAAAGCGATGAAAATTCGATTTTTATTGCAACCCACTAACTTAAACAAAACTACATATAAACATCAACTATGGGCAATAAACTTTCACCCTTTTATTCGACAACTACTAACACTTCTTTTTGTCTTTTTCTTCAACAATTTTCAATTCTTTTTCATAATGTTTTCTGTTTTTTTTTAACATAAATGCAAACAATCAAGAATAACTATACAAATACGACTCCTATAATCGAACTTCCATCACACGGGTTTAAAAGAAAAAAGTTTAAGGGTTATGGGCTATAGGGTGGTCAAACGAAAGGTTTAGGCTAAAAATGGGCGACTAAGGAATTTGTTCGGGTAAGGATAAATAAATGGTTTTAAGAGAAAAGGTTTACATAATGCCTTAATCATTCTCGTGCTTGTATTCGGTCTATAGTCTCAAACGTATCAAAAGTTGCAAGTTCTACAATATATGACTAATGGTCCACTCAAACAAAGAAACATAGGTAATGTAATCTATGATATAAAAGTGGCTCAAAACCTCACATATCTAAAAGGGTATGGTATGTGACATGCATAAAAGACTAGTTTCTTAGGCGGATTATTCCCAAATAACCACCCGCTAAATACCCGTTATGCTTATTAATTTGAACTTGACCATGAAAAAAGACCAAATGGGTTGTGACATCCCTCATTGACTTGGTTACTTTTGCTTTTAAGATCGCTTTTGAAACAAGAAATTTTGAAATTTTCCCCCATCCCCAAACTTGAGGTAAACATTGTCCTCAATGTATAGAATTTAAATGAACGGGTCAAAATCGAAAACTTTTACTACTCCCCCATCCCCACACTTGAGGTAAACATTGTCCTCAATGTGCAAGAACTAGAGTTTTAAAACGCACAAGGGATGTGACACGTCTAACCTTCCCAAAATCTCACCCCGGAAAATAAAATACAATGTACAATCCACTTATTACTAAACTAAAATAAGAATCAAAGTAAAAAGGAAACGCATGCACCTGATTTTTGTCGCTTGATGCTTACATCTTCCTCTTCTCTTCATAAAAACGGTTGTCTCTCGAACATCATGTACCTACAAATTCTAACCCTTGTGTAGAAGCATGCTTCTCACAACCATCAAAATTTGTTATTTACCTAGTTCTACCATTTTTATGAAAGTATTACCAAGCCATGCATTATTTCACTTTGATTTATGTGGAAAATAATTTACAACAACAACAAACCTAACTCACTTTCGTAGGAATCACGGTTGCATTTAGCTTATGCAACAAGCCCTTTTAAACCCCCCAATAGCTTGGGAGGACGAGAGGTCTCGTGAGGGTTATATAGGGAACACACCCACAACGTTCATTTAACTAGGCGAAAATAAATAACATGAAATAAAAAATAACGGAAACAAAATAATATACAACAACAACAACAACAACAAAAACATACCTACGGAGAGAAACTAAAACAAAATGTGAAATAAAATATACAACAACAATTGACTTACCACCTCATGGTGGTCGAATGGCATGCTTGCCTCCTACAAACTCCTCGAAATCACCCGCCGGTGATTCATACCATTTGTTGCCAAACGGTCCAAATTTCCTCACCTCCTCTTCCTTCTTCTTTTCCAGAGGTGACTTTTTCGCCTTCTTTTTCTTGACCGTTTTCTTCCTTGTTTCTCCAAACCTACCAACCATAGCACACACCTTTTTGTTTGGATTCATGTCCTTTTTAGGACACTTATCCTCACCGAGCGGGTTAGTAAATTTTGGAAAAACATTTAAATTTAACTCCCGGTCCCCAAACTTCATGCTTACCGTTCCAGTGGCACAATTTATTATGGCATTAGCAGTTGCCAAGAACGGTCTACCCAGTATGACTATCGGTTGGGTGTCCCCAACACACCCAACATAGTCTACTACCAAAAAGTCAACTGGGTAGTAGCAATCATCCACCTTAACAATCACATCCTCCACCATCCCCCTTGGATGCGTGGGAGTCTGATCGGCCAATACCACGGGAGTATCAAATTTTTTTAATGGACCAAAATCATATTGGTCATACAAACTCCCGGGCAAGATGCTCACACAAGCTCCAAGATCTAGGAGCGCCCTCTCAATTTTAAATGTTCCAATTTGAATTGGAATAAGAGGGTCTCCCGGATCTTGAGCTTTTTGAGGAAGGGCACTCGATAAAACGGCACTCACATGAGATATCAAATCAACCGGTTCGGGTAATTTGTTGTGCCTTTTTTCGATGCTTAACTCCTTTAAGCATTCCACATGACCCGGAACTTTTTTAATGTCATCTAGTAACGGTAAATTAATTTTAGCTTGCTTAAAATTTTCCCACCCCTCGTCCTTCGGTGGGCACCGTTCTTCATTTTTCGATGCATTAAACGGGTTAAATTGATTTAAACAATTTTCACAAAAAGAATTTTTAGTTACGTTTTCATTTTTACTTTGTGAAATCGTTTCGTGTTCATTTTCATTTTCCGGCCCTTCACCTATATTTTCCACTACACCATTAACAAATTGTGGTGGTGGAATGCTTTCAACACTACAAACTTCATCATTTAAAAGAATACTTACCGCGCTAACGTGTGCATCCCTCACGTTGCTTGTGCTAAAACTTTGATGCTTCGGGTTCACTGTAATGTCACTTGGAAGTTTTCCCATGCTTCCCCTCATTTGAGCCATCTCTTCCGCGAGTTGGCCCACTTGTTTTGCCAATGCGTCATGTGCTTTGTCCCGAATCTCGTTTGTCTTCTTTATCTCCTTGATATCATGGTGAGATTCTTTTATATTGTTTTGAGATTCTTTTTGCATATTCAACAAAGCATCCATTTTGGCACTCAAATCATCGCCACCGGTTTGATTGTTCGACCCGCTTCCATTACCACCTTGATTATGGTAATTCCTTTGGTAACCCCCTTGGTTACCTCCTTGGCGAGTTTGGTGCGAATACCCACCTTGATTTCCCGATTGGAAATTCGGGTTTATTTGATTGGAGGCATTACCATACCTAAAGTTAGGATGGTTCCTCAACCCGGGGTGGTAAGTGTTGGAGTTCATATCGTATTGGCTCTGGTCTCCATACACTTGATTCACATCCGCGGTGGCTTGGCAATTCTCGGTTCGGTGACCAATGTCACCACATTCTTCACATACGCTATATTGTACCGCACCCACTTCTTTCTTCTTCATTCGGGCCAATTCCCGCTCCAACGTATCAATCCGATCCTTAGAACTTGCATCACGATCGGGCCAAGACCTTGAGGTAGGGTGCTTTTTGGCTCGGTCAGCCGACTCTTTTGCCTTTGATCTCTTGCTCATTCTTTCTAGGAACTCCTAATCGTCATCCTCATGATTGCTTAATAGAGTTCCATTACTGGTCGATTCAAGGCGGTTCCATGTCTCATCATCCAAACCCCTCACGAAGCATTTAACCAACTCCCACCTTTCGATTTGGTGATGTGGGCACTTCCGGATCAATTCCTTGAATCGAGTGAATGCTTCATGTAACGGTTCACTAGAAAGTTGGCGAAAAGACCGAATTTCATCTCTAGCATCGTCGGTCTTCGCCATTGAGTAGTATTCGTCAAGAAAAACTTGCTGCATTTCAGCCCATGTGCGAATACTATTCGCCGGTAGTGTAAGAAACCATTGTTTCGCTTTATCTTTTAGCGAAAACTGAAATAATCGAAGCTTGACCTCCTCTAATGCAAAATTATGCCCCCCGATAGTGCTACATATGGACGAAAACTCCGCCAAATGAGTGTACGGTTCATCATTGGACCACCCGTTGAAGTGGGGAAGTATGTTGATGTAGTGGGGCTTGCAATCGAACATCCTTCTTTCACAAACTATTGGAGAGTCATTGTCGGTGACCACCGACCTAAAACGGTCATTTACTCCCCACGGGGGTTGTTGATAACGACGCGGGCCGTTCACTTCTTGATCAACCGGCCTTCGATTATACCTTCGGTCACCTCTTCTATTTCCACCTTGATTACCATCCCCTACGAATTGGGGAATCCGGTTACGGTTAGCATTGTTGTTATTGTTGTAATAACCGTCATCCCGGTTCCTTGGATTATTGTTTCGTGGCTGGCGGTTATTTCCATAACCATCATTCCGGACATTCCCATAACCATAACCTTCGTTGTTTCCCACAAAATTAGCATTTTGATTACCGAAGTCCTCATACTCAAATCCCCGAGCGTTATGAAAGTCCCCCATGTTATCATCTTCCCAAAAGTCATCTTCAACCCGCTCGTTGTAATTCCCACCGTCATCCGAATACTCCGAGTGAATACTCACGTGTTCTGGCGATTGGTAACCGGGAACACTATATGGTTCATCGTCGGGGATTGCGTTCCTCAAATCATCGATATTGAAGAATGGGTCTTCATTCGCGGGATTGCCACGATCACGGTTACCTCTACGATCGGAGTTAACGTTTCGGTCATCAAGGTTGGTGGGTAAAGGGTTTTTTCGGTTGAGGTTTTGATGTGGAGGGGTTCTTTGGTTATTGTTAGGGCCTCGGTTTTGAAACGGTGGTGTAGGTGGTCTCGAGTTGTTGCCACCCGGTTGTTCTTGAGGTATAGGTTGAGCATTTGGGCCGGGATTGAAGTTTCCTCGGTATTGGAGTTGATGTGGAATTTGGTTTTGGGTGGAGTTTTGGTTTTGGTTTGCCATTGAATCGGTTCCAATGGGTGGTGTGAATTGTGATGTTTGAGTGGTTTGATTAGAAGCAAGTGTTGCTTCTAACCGGCTTGCTAGATTTCTTCTTGCTACCCTTTCGATTTCCGGTTCGTAGACTAAAGGTGAAGTCCTCCCGGAGTTCCGAGTATGCATGCACTACCTGTAACCTGCACAAGTAACACACCCGCGTAACAAGGAAAAAGACAAAGTGCAAAAAGAAAGCTAAACAATTTAAACAGTTAATCACGCAAATTCAAACAATATCCAAACACAAAGCGCACGCACTCCCCGGCAACGGCGCCAAAATTTGATCGGATTGTCGCACTCCGGTCAAAGATAATATTTATATGCCCTAATTACCCTTAACAAATAGCTAGTGGTAGTGAGGGGTCGAACCACGAAGAGTATGTGGGTTGTGTATGGATTCGAATGAATTATAACAAATGTCACGATTTATGAAGCTTACTAGAATGTTTTTGTGTTTTCGTTTAATTGAGAGATATGATTTTTAACTAAATGAATTGATGAGAATGATTAACGACTACTACTTAACGATTGCAAGAAAAATGGTTACTAGAACAATAATGATAAAAAGGAATCACACCCGGTTTCGGTAATTGTTAACCTAGGATTTCTACAAGTTTTAGTTTCAACTCAAATGCATTCGATTAACGGATTTAGTGTACCGTGACTTAGGTGCCACTAGCTATCAACGTCCCGAAGAACGGAAAAAAAGACACTTTGTAATCAACACAAGTAAATCCTAACAACGACAATGTACAATCACATATCACCATTTCGCAAAGTCATAACTTTTAACATCGTTCGACAATTCACGAATTCGTAACAAATGTGATACTATTGTCCAAAGTTTCAAAAACCAAACACAAATTGTCACTAAGATGAAACAAGAACAATTCGAAACACTAAAATCAACAACTACCTACACCGGGGTGAAACCGAGATGATTAGCCGCTCATGGTTGAAGAAGCTTGATCACCGGATGTTTGGAACGTGAATGAGAACATCTTGAAGCTTGATGGGTGAATGAATGGTGGATGATTAGGGTTTGTGGAATGATTGGTAATGGTGAAGTATGGAGAATTAGGGTTTTGATGAATTGATTGTGTAGATGGATTGTTGATGGTGAAGAGATTGATTTGGGTGATGTAGTGATCAAGAAGATGGAATGGTAGGTGAATGGTGTTGAGTATTGGCTCTAAGATATGTTTTCAAACTCCAACAAGAGTGTAACTCCCGAATTGGATCCCCCACCAACCAATGAAACTCGAATTTTACCAATAATACATAAATGTCGCGTTCTGAAGAATCCCTACCCGTCGCCGACGGGCTCTCTAGACCTTGAAACTGGCCGACGGTTTAAATCACTGGATACGGGAACAAGTGGCCTACGGGCATTTTAAGGGGGCGTCGCCGACGGCCTTGGACCCGTCGGCGACGGGCTCTCTAACCCACTTCTCCGATTTTTGCTTCTTGCACTCCCGGTTGATTCGTAACGCATCCTCATGCTTCGGTTTTCAACCCGATTACTTGTAAAGCTCCCGAAAAGCCCTTAAACTCCATCAAACCTGCATAAACACAAATCTAATTAAAAGTAGGCCATTCAAAATTAAAACTCATATAAAAACATAAAGTTATACGATTACGAGCACCGGTTTTCAACCACGTATCAATAAATATGACCCGACTACTTCTGGTACAAAGGAGGTTAATGTGAACAAGAAGACAACGAACGATGTCAAAACAAGGAATTCGTTTGAGGCTTTATCGAGGATAGATGGTCAGGAGTTGGAGGATGACAATGAGCTAAGGAAAAGCGTGAACAAAAACAATGGGAAGCACACTAATACCGTTGAGGAGGTGGTGGAGACTATACAAATGGAAACGGCCAAGTTTATGAGGAATGCTAACCATGAAGAGGTTATTGAGGGGGCAAGCACTCCCGGTCATATCGGTCTTAATGGATAGTATTCTTTCATGGAATATAAGGGGCTTGAACCGAACCCTGAAACAAAGTGAGGTTCGTGTAATTCTCTCAGAAAACAAAGTTTCTGTTTGTGCTATATTAGAATCTCATGTGGAAGTTGCTAATCTGGCCAGAGTTTCTAAAAATGTGTTTAGAAAGTGGAGTTGGACTTCTAATGGGGGGTTATGTGATCGGGGTATAAGAATTATTCTAGGATGGAATAGTGATGTTGTGGATGTCATGATTTTGTCCCAAACAGATCAAGTCATTCATGCTCAAGTCTGGTCCAAAGCTGATAATACGAGTGTCATTTATTCTTTTGTTTATGCGAAGAATAAGTACCAAGAGCGAAGGAGTCTTTGGGAGGATTTATGTAGACATAAGAGCTTGTGTATTGATAAGGCATGGTTTGTCATGGGTGATTTTAATTCAGCTCTTCATGTTGATGATTCGTTGTTTGGTACTTCGAGTCATACGCTTGGCATGCGTGACTTTTATGATTGTGTCCAATCTACGGAACTGGTAGACGTCAAGGGTCATGGTATGCACTACACATGGAACCAGAAGCCTAAGGAGGGGATTGGATTACTTAGGAAAATTGATCGGGTTATGAGTAACGTAAAGGGTCTAGAATTGTTTCCTGACGCTTATGTTATGTATCATCCGTATCGCGTTTCCGACCATACTCCGTGTATTCTTAAGCTGGCTAACACAACCAACACCTATCGGCCGAAGCCTTTCAAGTTTCCAATTTTTCTTACTACAAAACCTGAATTAAGACTTTGTGTGGAGCGAGAGTGGGCGAAGAGGTTTGAAGGCATCTCTATGTTCTCGGTCATAAACAAGCTAAAGAATCTGAAGCTGGGACTTAGGAAGATCCTCACTCACCAGGGAAATTTGCATAGAAAAGTTATTAAGCTGCGTGAAAAGCTTGATGAAGTTCAATAGATGGTAGACGAGAACCCTCTTGATGCTGAGATTCGTAAAAGGAGTTAGAGTGTCTAAAGGAATTCCAAGTTGCGGCTTATGATGAGGAATGCTTTTTGAAACAAAAATCTAAGGTGGAATGGCTATGTGCTGGGGATTCTAACACGACATTCTTTCACAATAGTGTTAAATGCAAAAATGCTAGAAGTAAAATCCATTGCATTCGGGATGTGGCTGGTAACCGTTATGAAGGAGATGAAGTTGCGGCTGCCTTTGTCAATCACTATTCAGGCTTCTTAGGCATGGAGGATCAGGTCTCTAGCCTGGACATGACAAACATTTTTGTTAATGTGATCAGCCCTGAAGTAGCAGATAATATGGTCAGACAGGTTACTCGTGAAGAGGTTAAGAATGCTATATTCAACATAGGAGAAAACAAAGCCCCTGGCCCTAATGGCTACACATCAGCTTTCTTTAAACATGCGTGGGATATAGTGGGTAATGAGGTAATGAATGCGGTGCTAGAGTTTTTTGACAATGGCAAAATCCTTATACAGATAAATCACACAATCTTGGCTCTTATACCCAAAGTGGATACTCCGGATTCTGTCCTTGATTATCGACCTATTTCTTGTTGTAATGTGCTCTATAAGTGCATCAACAAGATTATTACGGATAGATTAAAGGGGAGCTTGGAGTCATTGGTTAGCATTAATCAGTCTGCCTTTGTGCCAGGTAGGAGGATTTCTGATCATATTCTCTTAACTCAAGAGCTGATGCATAACTATCACTTAAATAAAGGCCCGCCTAGATGTGCTTTCAAGATTGACATTCAAACGGCCTATGACACTGTTAGTTGGTCTTTTCTGGAAAAGGTTCTTTATCAGTTTGGATTACACAGGAAGATGGTGAAGTGGATAATGGATTGTGTTACCACGGCCACCTATTCGTTGAGTATTAATGGCAATCTTCACAGGTTTTTCAAGGGGAAAAGGGGTCTTCGACAAGGGGATCCAATGTCCCCGTATTTGTTCACACTTGTTATGGAGGTTCTCACTTTATTACTTCAACATGCTGCACACTCAAGCACATCATTTAAGTACCATGCTCATTGTGTGAAGAAAAAAATAATAAATGTTTCCTTTGCTGATGACCTCTTTATTTTTGTTCATGGGAATGTCTCTTCGGTAAACAAGATCAAGGATGCTTTAGAGAAGTTCACGAGTATCTCAGGTCTTGTCCGAGCCCTGCCAAAAGCACGGTGTTCTTTTGTAATGTTCCTCAGCATGTCAGGCAGGAAATTCTCAATGTTATGCCGTTTCAGGAAGGTTCCTTGCCTGTTCGCTATCTAGGGGTGCCGCTGATCACAACTAAACTAGTCTACAGGGATTGCAAGCTGTTGGTGGACCGAATGGATAAAAGAATTGTCAACTGGATGACGAAGACGCTTTCTTTTGCTGGTAGGTTGCAGCTAATCAACTCTGTTCTTTCAGCTATGCATATTTATTGGGCTTCGGTTTTCATCATTCTGGCTCGTGTTATAAATGATTTGGAGAAGCGTATGCGTCGGTTTCTTTGGAATGCTGGCAACAATGGGAAAGGTAAAGCTAAGGTAGCGTGGAATGATATTTGTCTACCTAAGGTGGAGGGTGGTCTGGGTATTCGGCGAATTGCAGATGTGAATAGAGCCTTTATCACTAATCATATTTGGAATATCCTTGTTAAAAGGAATTCCCTGTGGGTGCAATAGATCTATGCCCATAAATTGAAGAATCAGAATTTTTGGGATGTCCAATGTAGGGGTAGTATGAGTTGGGATGGAGGAAGATTTTATCCATTCGTAATGTTATACGGCCGTACATTTGGAGAGTTATTCGGAGTGGAATGCAAACTAATGCTTGGAGCGATAACTGGTGTCATCTGAGCCCCCTCAGGTCTTTTATAACGCCGAGTCACATTGCAAACACGGGTTTCAATCTTCAATCTTCTGTAGCGGAGTTATTAGATGAGAATGGTCAATGGAAATGGCCACAAGCATGGTATGATATCTACCCAGTTCTAATTGATTTAGTGGTTGACCAGCCTAGTACTCTGTTAGAGGATCGCACGGTTTGGAAGGATTTGGAGGGTAATGTTCGGCATTATAGTTCGTTGGAAGTGTGGCATACCATACAGACGCGAGACACTCCTGTAAATTGGGCTAGCATGGTTTGGTTTAGTCAATGTATCCCGAGACACTCCTTTCATTTATGGCTCGTTATCAAGAATAAGTTGAAGACTCAAGATCGGATGGCAGTTTGGGAAGCGGGTAGTGAAACAAATTTAAGGCTTATTTGTTGCCCTCTTTGTAAGTACCACCGAGATTCTAAAGACCACCTATTTTTCTCGTGTATTTTTGCATCACAGGTCTGGAATAATCTAAAGACGATGGTGGATATGGATAACGTGAGTGATTCTTGGAACTCTATTTCGGATTGGATGGAGCAAAACTCGAATTCTAAGAGGATGGACCGCATTGTGTCTAAATTGGTGTTATCGGCGTCAGCATACTTCATATGGCAAGAGCGAAATAATCGTTTATTCTCTCGAAACGAGTGTACGGCTAAGCAGGTGACCGAGAAGATTAAAAGCTCAGTTCGGCTTTGGTTGGTGGGATTTAACTACCGGGGGGATGTAAATCATGACAAAATTCTTAAAAAAATGGCAGATCCTGTCAAGGGAAACGGAAAATGACCCGGGCTAAGGATGATCCGAAGGAATGGGTTTAATTAGTGTTTTTGGTTTGTTGTGGTCGTCTGTTGGGCTGTTTTTCTTCTTTATTTGTTCTTGATGTAATTTTGGTCGTGTTCTGTTTTCTTGCTTTTCTAGTCTTGGTATGCCAAGTCTAGATGAGTGTGCTATGTTAGGCACACCTTTTGTACTTATTGATTATTTATAAAATTTATCGGGGTAACCCTTTACTAAAAAAAAAAAAAACTCTTTGGTTGATTCAATCATTGAAAAATATGATTTTACTAAAAACATATATGAAAGAAGCAAAAAAAAAAAATCATGTTTGTATCAAATTTAATAAATATGCAAGACTTTCACAACCATTTTAGTCTTACATTATTGTTCGAATAACCCTAAGAACATATACTTTTACTATATGATATGTGAATCTCTTAGGTCTAAGTTTCAATTCTTTAATTAGTTTTTAACTAGAAATATATGTCGGGTCTACAGATGGTAACATGAATGGTGCTTGTGTCTACAGATCTTCATGTGGTGAAGGCACTTTTTGGAGAAAGTGCCAGGGATATTGGCGAGGAATGATAAGAATGGAACATTTATTTCATTTCAAGTTTTATGTCAACATTGTTAAATATTATATAATTTACTTTGGGTAACCTGTATGTTTACACGGGTACTTAAAACAACCAGTCTTCTCTCATGATCAATTGTATGTTTCTTTATCAAGGATAGAAACACGAGATGGAGTCAAACTACTAATATTTGACAACAACGGCAAACCTACAGATAAAACAACTAATGTGGTTTATAAAGAGATTTTGAGCGAATTGTGATCGTTGCATATTCATGTAATTCAATTTGTCGTTTTACTCTAATATATTATTTGTGTTTTAACATGTATAAAATCATATGTTAACGGTGATAATGAAGATATTTTCTTTTAGCAACCCGTGAAATTCACGGGTTCTTAAACTAGTCGTCTAATATATAAACAATAAAATAAAGAACAATTAAAAAGCAAATGTAAAGACTTCAACTTCATATCACCAATAGAGTTCCTCCCTCCTCAAAAATTGTCTCTGCTAGAATAAAAAACGACGACGATATGGGTGATGCTTTCGGAAGCACGACGGTTGGTGATAATCAGTGGTGGCGACGGCGGGCAACAATATAATAATCAGTGGCGGCGCCGCGCGGGCGAAAATATAGTGGTAGATGATAATCAGTGGTGGAGGCGACGGTGTTCGGAGTACGCCGGTAGATGCTAATCGGTGGTAGGTCGGTCGGAAGTACAATCGGTGACCGGAAGCTTGGGACGGTGAATTTTAACACCAACACAATCGGGCCCTTTCTTAATGTTAATACCTACCCATTCTAACCCTTTCTCAGTCTTAGTCCTATCTGTTTCAACCCATTCTCAGATTTTACTTGTTTTAGTTTAACCCGTTTATGGATTCACTTTTGCCCAGAATCACCCGAAGGGTCATTATTAAGCCCATTTGGACCCAAAATTAAGTCTCCGGACCGGTGTTTCCAGGTGTAAGTATCATGGTTGTAAAACAAGGTTTCCAAGGCCGAGTACTCCCCGAGTAGTCACTACAAGGCAGGCTGCCGAGGCGACTTTCTTTGACTCCGCCTAATTACTCGGAGTCGGTCAAACGCGGTCAACCTCGGCCAGAATTGGATCTAGTAGGTCAAGTCGGGCCAAGTTTAACTTAAATAATAATATAACATAATTTCTATGCCTATCATATTAAATAATGAATATAATTTTCACGTTTTTTGTTATAAATATTAGTAAATTTGTGTTATTTGACATATATTTAATCTCCAAAACGTAATTTCTTTATAATTTAACATGTCCGAGTACTCCCCGTGTACTCTCCGCCAAGACCGAGTACTCTCAACTCCCCGGTCGACCGACTAGGGAGCGCCTAGCGACTTTTGCAACCATGGTAAGTATATACAAGGAAGAAGTCTCAACGATGGATTCATTTTTTTGATTTAATCGAAAAACATACATTTTTTACAGAAAAGACAAGGTAGTCGTTGACTTTGATAAATTCCAATGTCAAAGTCAACTACCTACTATTATTGTCACATTAAGAATATGAGGTAGTCGAATACATAACATCTTCCCTTTGTCAAATGTCAACTAGTAAGACAACCGTAATATACGAAAAAAAGCCTTATAAGAGTTGACAGTTCCAAAACAGCAATTGCTTGCCAAACAAAATGCTTCTACTCTCCCTGTTCCTGTATCATCTATTCTCACAGGCCGCAAGCGCGGTGAACGTCAACAACACGCTTCCGGGCTGCCCAACCAAATGTGGGAAGCTCACAGTAACATACCCGTTCGGCATTGGAACCAATTCGGGCTGCTCCATGGGTCCCTGGTTCGACATCACTTGCAACACATCCTTCAATCCCCCGAAAGCCTTCTTGCCGGCCGACCTATTTTCGTACACCGGGGACCTCCACCGCGTGGAGGTGGTAGATATCTCTGAAGAGCATGTGAGAGTCAAAAACACCATTGCTTCTAGGTGCTACAATCAAACTGGTGGAGTGGTTCAATACAACCCCAGTGGGCTTGTGGTGAAGAACTCGTATTTTACGCTATCAGAACGGAACAGGGTGTTTGTCGTTGGGTGCGATGATTTCGCAAGCGTAGCTCCCGTGGGGGGGATTGAAGGCAAGAATTTCAGCAGTGGGTGTGTGTCTATATGCTCCAATGTTCAAGATGTTCCTGTTGGTTCATGTTCAGGTTTGATTTATAGAATCACAATATTATGGTTTGGAAAACTGAGTTTTAAAATTAAATCTGTATAATTTCAATAAATATATATTTTTCACGTTAATACTTGTACATTATTGTTATTGTTATTGTTATCGTTGTTATTATTATTATTATTCACAAAAAGATAAAAGGTTTATATATACATAGTAAACTGAAGTTTGAAGTTCTAGTTATGTTACTAGCTGCTGATATTAGTTACTTACGTGCATATGCCATATATATAGGTTTGGGGTGTTGCTCAACTAGTTTGCCGACGGGTTTAACAACTTACCTAGCCTCGATAAACACAATCTATTTTCACACCCAGGTCTGGTCTTTTAACAAATGTGGCTACAGTTTCCTTGGCGAGCAAAGTGCCTTCACCTTTCAGGGCGCTTCAGATTTCGTAGACCCTGATTTTGTGACTCGGACCGCAGAGACTGTACCTGTAGTGCTTAATTGGGTGATTGGTAGTGGGACCTGTAAGGACTACAAAAACACAAGCGATTACTATTGTCAAGAGAATAGTGTTTGTGTGGATTTTGAGGGGGGTAATGGAGGGTATAGGTGCTCCTGCAAGAATGGTTACCAAGGCAATCCTTACCTTTCACCTGGTTGCCATGGTTGTTAGCCCACCCACACTTTTTTTTCTTTTTATATATACATATTCTTTTTCCATCAGTCCTCCATTTCATATCGTGTATATATATTGTTGCACCAGATATTGACGAGTGTGCGGATCCAAACACTAACCCGTGTAACGGGACTTGTACTAATCTTCCTGGAAGTTACAAGTGTTCATGTCCCCACGGGTACCAAGGAGACGGGAGAAGATATGGGAGTGGTTGCACCCCTAGGAACTCCAAGTCCCCGGCACTAAAGTTGTCCCTTGGTGAGGAACCAACGTTGGCTGACACTTGTTTAATTAAAAATGTTAACTTACTAATCATTCATGCATATCGACTGACTGACTGACTGACTTATGCAGGAATGGGGATTGGGTTCTTGTCTATATTCATAGCAATGGGATGGCTGTATTTCAGCCATCAGAGAAGGAAGGTTATCAAAATGAGGGAGAAGTTCTTTTTAAAAAATGGTGGCATGTTGTTAAAACAACAAATTAGTTCAGACGACTTTGGCGGGGGGGCTAACAACATTTTCACAACCGAAGAGCTAGAAAAGGCTACAAAAAACTTCTCTAAAAGCATGATTCTCGGTCGTGGTGGGTTTGGGACGGTGTATAAAGGGATCTTACCTGATGGAACTATTGTTGCGATAAAGAAGTCAAAAGTTATGGATGAGGGCCAGATCGAGCAGTTTATCAATGAGGTGGTTATTCTTACTCAAATCAACCACCGAAATGTGGTCAAGCTATTAGGGTGTTGTTTAGAGACCCAAGTTCCATTACTTGTCTATGAATGTGTTTCCAATGGCACGCTCTACCACCATATCCACGCCAACGAGGGAAAGGCATGGTTATCTTTGGACAATCGTTTAAGAATAGCTGTCGAGTCTGCTGGAGCACTTGCATACCTTCACTCGGCTGCTGCAAAGCCAATTATCCACCGAGATGTGAAATCTGCCAACATATTGTTAGATGAGAACATGGTCACTAAAATTTCAGACTTTGGGGCTTCAAGGTTGGTACCCTTGGATCAAACACAAGTGACTACAATGGTGCAAGGGACAATAGGATATCTGGATCCCGAATACTTCCACACAAGTCAGTTAACAGATAAAAGTGATGTTTATAGCTTTGGAGTTGTGTTGCTAGAGCTTCTAACCGGTAAGAAGCCACTTTGCATGGAACGTAGTCAAGCGGAACGAAGCTTAGCGACCTACTTCCTTGTTTCTTTAAAGACAAACAGCTTATTTCAAATCCTTGACCCAAGAGTTGTTAGAGAGGGTTCACTTGATCAACTCCAGGCGATAGCGTCCCTAGTAAAACGGTGCCTCAACATGAACGGTTATGACAGACCTACAATGAAGGAAGTGGCTATGGAGCTAGAGGGTTTGAGGAAATACACAAAACAACCGTGGGTTAATCAACATGGCCCGGAAGCAGTTCATGAGGGTGAACACTCCGATCTTTATAATGTCTCGATTAATCCATATACGGATTCAATAGAATCTTCGAGTCTCTTCAATTCAGGTCAAGTTCGTTCGTTGTACCCAGTCGATGAACCTAGATGATTACCTGTTTTTGTTGCATCTTAACCAATATCCAGAACCTTAAGTACCAAGTTATTACATGTCATGTAACTCTTTCTATAGTTTGAATAATATTAGCAATAAACTCAACTTAAAGGATAACTTTAAGGTTGTTATAGTTTGCTTATCTGTTAAGTTGGAGAAGTTTTAGTATGCATATGGCATTATCCGAATAAGAGCATAATATATATACCCCATCTTAGTCATCAGTCGATGGTCATAAACATATGAATTTTGTTGTTCATGTTCGTTGGTTAAAAAAATGAACATGTTTGTGTTCGTTGGGGGCACCTCATCCCTTCTTTGCCGAAACAAGTACGTGCACTCTTTTGGAACACCCCATTGAACAAAAAGAATACATTAGCGAAATCCAAAAATCAGTTATGCTGAAAGCTTATACTAGGCGACCAGACAACTCTAGGCACCCAATAAAGAATCTACTAAATTTCACATATGTATGATATCTTACTGATGTAATGTAATTTTAATGCTTATAAAAGAGATTTTATAATAAACTGAAGTTCTGGTCTTTTGAAATCAGTAAAAGTATTTAATTTATCACATTACATCAGTAAGATATCATACATATGTGAAATTTACTATTTATGACCAAACTATGCCCCGAAAGGGCATTTTGGTCATTTCACATAGGCTTTTAAGGATATTTTTTGAAGCCTGAGTTCATAACTTATACCTGTTGATACATAATGTATATCGCCTACGTCATCAGTCTAGATCGTGTCATGTAATAGTTTAATTGTTAAAATGTAAAGTTTATATGTAATTGGGCCAGTTCGCACGAAGTGGCATGTGTAAGGCCAGGTAGCACGAACTGGAAGAAGACCAGTTCGTGCGAAGTGGACTAGTTAACTCATGCGAACTGGTTGGCCTATAAATAGGTCTGTTGGGTTTTTCATTTGTAACTTTTCAGAGAATCTTGCCACGAAGTGCTGTCGAATTCTCTCCGTACGGAAACGTTTATAATCAATGGAAAACGTGTTTAATGTGTATTTCTGCTCTTCTACTCCTATTCTAACACTGATTCACGGTTACTAGTCTGATTCCGCCTTTCTAGCAACTCAGATTTGACTCAGATTGACTGGTATTGATCGAATCTCGATCCTACAAGTGGTACTAGAGCTCAGGATGAGTCAAATCTGCTGATATCAGTGTTTTGAATGGTTTAGAACTCTATTCTTCTACTCTTTCTTGGATTTTTGGATGAATTCATGGACAAAATGGACTGAATTTTGGATATAACGTGTAAAACATCATTTTAATCAATCCTACAAAGTTACAGACCATAAATCGAACTAAAACTGATCAAAAAGTGTCAAAAACTTCACTTCGTATGAAAATGATGTTCAGATCGTGCGAAATGCACCAGGTCGTTTGAGTTTTTGTCAGGCCGTGTGAAAATCTTGTCTAGCTCGCACGAGTTGGACCAGATCGCGTGAATAGTTTAAACAGTGTGATCAGTTCGCACGAGTTGAGTATCCAGATCGTGTGAGTTCATCAGCTCGCATGAACTGAAGTTTTCTTTAACAAAATTTGTCACTTCGTACGAGTTGGATATTCCAGTTTGTTTGAAACTGTCAGGTCGTTTGAAATAAGTCCAGTTCGTTTGAGTCATTCAGTTCGTGTGAAAGTCCAGATCGTGTGGAAGTCAGTTCGCTTGAAAGTGAAATTTTTCAAAACTTAAAAATTTTTCAAAACATTTTTCAAAGTATAAAATGGACAATCAAGAGTTTTACAATGCGTTTTTCGGAGGAGGTACTCAAACTCCAGCAAGTATAGCTCAGAATGTGAATATGGAGAACGAGCTTGGACCCATGTAAAAACCACCCAAACTGCTCAACATCGAAGAATATTCAGGGTAGCAGGATAGATTTCGCACGTGGGTTCAGGCGAATCACCTTGAATGTTGGTTAAAAGTTGAAACAAAATATGTAGTTCCTGTGAATGATGCTGGTATTCCGAAAACACTTAACTCGTTAACTCCAGATGAAGCAGAAAGTTTTAAAGCCGAGAAGAAGATGGTCAGTATATTGCAACAGGCAATTAAAGAAGATATTTTGGTACTGTTACAACATCAGAATGATGCGCAATCTATTTGGAATGCTCTTAAAATGAAATTTCTTGGAAGTGCTGCAATGATCAAAAGCAAAAAGGCACTACTGAAAAAGAATTCGACATTTTTACTGCTATTAGTGGAGAATCAACGAAAGAGTTGATTGAGAGGTACTGTCACTTGGTAGTGGAGATGAAGCGTTTGAGTATAGATAAAACAGACGAAGAGTTGGTTGATAAGTTGGCTGACGCATTACCATAAGAAGTGTGGGGTATGTTCTTAATGGTTTTGAAGAACAACTTGGAATACATTGGTTTCAATTTGAGTACGTTCATTGAGAGAATTGAAGCTCAAGAGCTTGAAATGCGGAAGATGAGTAAAATGAAATCTGCAAACGTACAGCAAGATGTTCAGCTTTACTACAAAGGAAGCTCATCTGCCACATCTACTCCGAGTCCAAAAATTCAAACAGCATTCAGTGCAGATTCTTCATCGGGAACACCTCAAAGCATGCCTAACAACAATTTTTCACCGTTTCCAAATTACGAACCGAATCCTAAGGTTCAGAATTCTCAAGAACAAGTTTCTTCTCAAAGATCTTCAGGTTCAAACAATCAGAGTTATAGTCATGGGATATTGTGCAATATAGCTGTTAACATTAAAAATGGTCAAGATTTTATTAAGACAGCCGCAAAGCAGCATATAGCACTTCTAGCTTATGTACTTGAGTCTTACGAGAGTCTAGTAGCCGGACGAATTGGTAACCCAGACATGACGAAAGAAGACTACGATCAAATTGATCCCGAGGAACTATAACTCATCGACATAAAATGGGGTATGGCGAGTCTTGTGAGAAGAGCTCAGAGGTTCATGGAAATTACGGGAAAAATAGTCTCTTAGGTCCTGATTGTAAACTCAGATTCGACAAATCAAAGGTGACCTGCTTCAAGTGTAAAAAAAAAAGGGACATTTCAAGCGTGAATGTTCGAACAGAGAAGTCAATAACCACCAGAATCCATTCGCCAACGATTATTACCGACAGGCCATCTATCATAAAAACAGTCAACAACCATTCAATCCAAGACCTCAAATTGAGAACAGTCCATCCAAACTAACAGAAAAAGCTCTTTTGGTGAATCAAGATGATGAAAAGCTTCCAGAAGGCTTCAGTTGGGATAAATACATTCCCGGAAGTGGTCTTACAATGATGGCTGAAATTACTGAAGTTCCTGAAGTTGAAGAAGTCAGTGATGTAATGACTGAAGAAAGTTTTGCAGAACTCGAAGAGGCAGCAGCAGCAACGGTCTACTATTATCAGTCTGAACAGGAGGTTATTGTTAATTCCTTTAAATCTATAGTGCATTCTCATGTGTTTGATTCTTTTGCAGGTTTCTTTGGAGAATCGATTACGGGGTTTTGCCCACAGTATGAAGCTGAGAAAACACCGGTTCAAGAGATCATTGATGTTTCAAAGGAAATGAATGAAGAGACTTTGAAAGAAATAGCAGACAAAGCTCTCATGGTCAAGCTGCAAGAGGTAGAACAAATTAAAACATCTTCTGATAACAATGAGACCAAAGATGCAACTCAAGAGTCAGTGTCAGTCGAAAAGGAGTCAAATGAGAAGTCCAAGTCCGATGACAAATCAAAGTCTGAGTCCGACGACAAATCAGAAAATATGAAGTCCGAATCCAGAGAAAAATCTAAGTCCAAGTCCGGAAAGATTGGCAAAACAGGAAGTAAAAATGATAAACAAGAAAATGTTTTTGAAAAAGTTGATCCAATTCCTGAAACGCCATGCAAAAACTGTTTAAAACCATGCATGGATTGTCTTGAAAAAGCCAAACAGTTTCAAGAATTGAAAAAGTTTCACGAAAAATTAAAATTTGATTTTAAGGATGTTAAAGAAGCTTATGACACTCTGTCACGATCAATCAAAATGATTCAAAATGAGAGTATAGAAAATGATAAAATTGTTAATTTGCTCAAAGCTACGGTCATGGATAAGCAAATGTCAATTAACATTCATTTGGACAAAATCGCATCTTTAAAGAAGGAACTTGAACTGATGCGTATTGAGACAGAAAGAGTCGACAAAAAGTTAATCAGTTATCTTTCATCTTCATATGTGATTGATCAGATCGTTCCTCAACAACCTGATGTTAAACCAGCTTTCAACAATGTTCCGCCCCCAATGTGGAATCATTATACTCAGAAATATCCAGACGGGGTGGAAGAGGCATTGAATCTTAAATTGAGAACATAGGAGAAAGAGTTACCAGAAAACATAGATGTTACATTCTCTCCGTCTGACACCGACAACGAGTCACAACTGGTTAAAACAGTTGTAGACCAAGTGTTGGGTGAAGAGAGTGATAACACTGATTTCGAAACGGTCAAAACTCATTTTGAGAATTCCAGTTCAGATTCTGAAGATGATGGAAACTTTATTGATAAGTTTATCCCAAAATCAGATAAAGTTTTGGATGATGATTCGATCATTGTGGTTTACACAACGACCGGAACAGACAAACTGTATACTGATTTTGAGTATTCGATTCAGAATGCGAACCTGGAAAATGTTGAAAAAGTTTTCAAACTTGTAGAAATTGATATCTCAGAAGTCAACAACAATTCGTTTCTTTCAAAACCGAAAAAATCTTTTGTTAAACAACAACCGACAAACAACCCGGGAAAGAAAAATGAATGGGTTGGTAACGATGGTAACAAAAGACATAGTAATAATTTAAAAAAGAAAGGTGTTGGTTTGGAAAAGAAAATGGCTAAGAAAGAAGTCAAGCCAAAAGAAAAATTGAGCGAAGTGTTTGTTGCTGGAAAGAATACGGAAGCCGAAAAGGATTATATCTTTAGTCAGAAAGCAATTGACGATTTTATTGCAGCGAAAAAGATAAGAGATGAGACCAACAGATCCACTTTTGTTGAATATGACAAAAGAATCTGTTATCGATGCAATGAAATTGGTCACATGGCCAAACAATGTGTCAAAAAGATAATAAAACCAGTTTTCCAGAAACCAAAACCAAAAGTTTCAAATGATGTTAAGGGAAAATCACCTATGGTATCCCCCGTGCGTATTCTGAAATGCGGTGAATCTTTGAAGTCTGAAGACAAACCAAAATCAACTTTTGAGATTGGTGAATCTTCAAAGTCACAAAAGACTTCAAAGGTTTATCCTAAAACAAAGAATTTCCAAAATCAATCATGGGTAGAGAAACCTAAACGTTCTTTTGAAGAAAAGAAAATGGAAAAAGTTTTAAAATCTAATCCAAAAATTTGTACAACCAACAATGAGCAACTTGAATTTGAGTTAGACAAATTGATTGAAGAATTCCCACCTATCAAGGAAGGAACTTTAAAATCAAAACAAGAACCTGATGTTCCAAATGTTGTTTTTAATATTCCAAAACATGACAAAGTAGCTCATGATATTGTCTTTGGTACTATACCAAATGTTGAAAAATCTTGGGTATCATTGTTTAAGTGAATGTTTTTTTATGTGTGCAGGGGCTTCCAAGGTCTATCATTTCTAAATGGATAATGGATAGCGGCGCCTCGCGGCACATGATAGGGATGTTATCACTGCTATATGACGCCAAATCAATCAATGGAGGTTATGTCAGGTTTGCCGGAATTCAAGGTGGAAGAATTGTCGGAGAAGGAATACTCACAAACGGGGTCGTCTCATTTGAAAAAGTGAACTACATTGCTGAGTTGGAAGACAATCTGTTGAGCATCTCTCAGATTTGTGATAACTCATTTACTGTTCATTTTTCAAAGGATGAATGTCTGATTCTTAAACCAGGGTATAAGATACCTGAAGAAATGGTGTTGATGCGCGTTCCTCGTGAAAACGATCACTATATACTAGACATGAGAGTTGCAACAACGACAGATTGGGTTCAATTTAAAATCTAATCAAATTCTTATGCTTGTGCAGGTGTTCAGAGGTCAATTCAAGTTCAGCATGAATAACGGAACAGCCTGGCACATGAGGAGAAAATCCTGTGTCTATGGTTTAAAACAGGAAGTGATTGGTTTAAATTGTTAAAAATTTAAAATTTAAAAAGGAATACGCTGAAACCCTCACGGCTGAACAAACACATGATAAAACAAGATTAAAAAATGGTTTCAAAATGTTATAATCAAGTGGTTTATAAATCATGGGGGTGCATGTGAGCTAAACAGAGAATGTGAAGCCGAGGAGGACGACGATCAGAAGTGATCTGCGTCTAGTTGTCAAGTTTTTCTGTACAGTTTCTTTACTGCTTTTGATAAAACCAAAAACACAAAAATATGTTTTTGATTTTAGGGGGAGAAAGTTTATAGAAAATACAAAAACATGATAAAATTTCAAAAATACAAAAACATTGAAAAAATAAAAAATGAGTTTTGTTGTGAAAAAGAGGAAATGAAAGTACATCAGTAGACTATCACAACATGCTAAAGAAATGGAAAGTCAAAATGTTTTTAAACGAGTCTCACTAATGATGTACCAGTAGGCTTCACACAATTAGTAGATTGAGTTCGAGATATAAACATAACAAATAACTGCTTATTTCATGGGGAACATCTCTCGGATATATGGGTAACCCCCGAAATCTTGTTTGAAAGACTCTATTTCTGACATACTAGGTCTTTGTACGTGATGATATCTGGGGTATTATACCAGGACTTCTGATTTTGCGGGAGCAATAGCCTAGTCCTCGTATAATACTCTGCACTGCTTTATTCTTAAAGCTCACCCTCAGCATAAAAAATGATGAAACATTGAAAAATGTTAATCATGTGCTGTTGAAAAGAAGATCCCCAAGGGGGACCCACCTAAAGTCGAGCCATCTTCTCTCTGATTTTGCGGAAGCAATAGCCTGAGCTCTCATGGCCTTGCAATTATCCCTTACAGATATCATTAGTGTGCACTCACCTGTAAGACTGAATATAGAAGTTTGGATACGGGAGTATATTCTGAGGTGGGACACGCGAGTAAGTTCAGTTCTTAAAATACTAATTCGTATCTTGAACCAATTGAAACTTGTGTAGAAGTTTAAGTGGACAACAATACTGACAATCAGAAGTGAATTTGTTTAAAGCTTAAAGTTAAATCAAGATCAACGGTGTTAGTGATATGTCTCAAAAACTGATATGATCCTCTTACACAAACTCATAAAAAGATGTTTGTAAATATGTTTGTACAGTTTCAAGTTTCTTCAATTCCAAAAGATTTCCTATTTTGTTTAGCTAAAATGTTGAAAAATTCAAAAAGATTTGATATTTCATCTTATTTTCGACAAGAGACGTTGGGGATCTGAAGATCAAAGTCTCACAGTGCTAAACATGTTGGATCATTTGGGTTGGTTAAGAAAAGTTTGTGAAAAGTGTTGGTAATTGCTCATAATGTTTAAAAGTTCATTAATTTGAACTTCAAATGTTTCAAAATTGTCAGCGAGATCATAATTTGGTCAGCCAAAGTCATTAATTTGGATTTGGCAGGCTAAACAGTTGACCAGGGTCATTAACTTGGACTGGGTTAACTGAGTGTGTTGAAAAAGTTAAAAATTTAAAAATTCAAAAATCAAAAACAATTTTTGAAGTCTCCAAGGTCATTAAGTTGGACTTGGATGATTGATTGTGAGGGATTTGGATGCTCAAATTGGTAAAATCTGATTGTAAAGAGTTAGGTTTAGTTTTTGGATTCTTAATATAGTCAAATCTTTATAGTATGTTGAAAGAGCCAGGTCATCAATCCTGGACATTCAAAATGATTTTTCTCATAAATGTTTGATATTTGCAGATGAAAGTTCCAGATTACGATCCTGATAGCCGAGTCTAAGGGGGAGTCTAAAGACGAGCTCGACGCAAGGGGGAGCTTGTAATCGGAAACCCAGGTGTCGATCCCAAAAGCACAGAAGCTTAACGAAAGGGGGAGCCTGAAGGAAGAGTTTCTGAAAACTGAGAAGCGGAGAAAAGAGCGTGAAGAAAAGGATAGGATTGCTAGATTTACATGTGTACAAAGACTTGCTGAGGAAGAAAAAAAGTTGCGAAAGAGAAAGAACAGCTGAGGAAACTGTTGCTGAAAAAGCCAAAGCGTCATGAGGAGAAATTCAAGTCTTTGTGAAGAAAGTTTTGAAGACAGGCTGACTGAAGACTACGGCAATATCCAAGGGGAGTTTGTTGATACATAATGTCTATCGCCTACGTCATCAGTCTAGATCGTGTCATGTAATAGTTTAATTGTTAAAATGTAAAGTTTATATGTAATTGGGCCAGTTCGCACGAAGTGGCATGTGTAAGGCCAGGTCGCACGAATTGGAAGAAGACCAGTTCGTGCGAAGTCTTAGATTTAAATATGATTTTAAACCATACTATGCACCTAATTAGTGTAAACTCGCTAATTGACGATAATCAAGATGTTTATGTAATTCTAAGGTTTTGATCAATTTTAAATGCTCAAAATAATTTATTTAATGTATGAAATCAGTAGGAAAAGGTTTGGTATTAAAATCATTTGTTAATCTCATTTTATGCCCTAAAAGGGTATTATCGTCATTAACCGAATTACACAAGAACTTTATGTTTTAAACAGATTATAATCTGACCAAAAATCTTAATATTCCTTAAAATAATATCTTAACAATAGGTAATGAGTTTTGGTTTAAAATCCAAGTTTAAACATGACTTATGCAAGATATCGCAATTTAATTAACAAAAAGCTTCTAATTACGATATTGGGCATAACTCCTATTTGGGACCAAGAACTGATGTCAAATTTTCGGGATAAGCTTATATATCAGTAACAAAGGTTTTTGTCCTCTCACATTTAAAAAAAAAAGTCATTTATATGTTAAAAGGGCATTTACGACATTTATAAGCATATTAACAAATACGAGCATATAATTCAAACAATTCAGGACCAAGCAATATAACTTCAGGAGATTACACTACTATATAATATGGTCCTAATGGAAGCTTAAAACGTTGAAGAATTAAGCTTAAACAGGTCAGAACTGAAAGTCAAAGCAAAAGTCAAGCTTTTGCGACTTTCAGTTATAAACTGACCTTAGACTGATAATTGTCGGGTTAGGCCTAATTAAACATGTTCTAATATTAATTACCAAGTCATTAGAATGTTAAAATATATTTTAGAATCTCCGGTTTATTAATTTAATTCATTTTTAAACTTTCTGTCCAGTTTGACTTTTTGTCAAATTAGTTTGACCCGACAATTAACTAGTCAAACAAAATAATTAGGATGTGCCCTTTTAAGGGTTAATCACCTACCTTAATATGGTTCCATAACCACTTTCGTTTCGGTCAGTGGCTGGACCATTTGCGATTAAACCGAAAGTCAAAGCTTAATTACGATATGTTTGACTTTTTGGTTTTTAAACTAATTAAAAGGACTAAGCAGGGATTAAAACTCTTACTAATCGTCCTTGCTATCTTTTCTACACTTGAAAGTCTTCTCCTAATGTTTGCAAGCTCCAGAAGTGTGATTTGAATGATGTTGCAAATGAAGTATGCATAAGAACATAAACTAGAGCTCCTTATATACGAAATTCCAAACTCATGGATCAGTTGCAACTGTAATGGGGCCTCCTATGATCACCCCAGGTGTCCTAGTAGTAAAATAAATCCGTTTAATAGCCCATGATATTGATTATAATGAGTTTAAGTCGGTTCTGCAGCTGAAACCTGCACATGTCCTCATTTTTCTGCGCTGGGAACTTCTACGCTGCTCGCGTAGGATTGATAAGGGGCTTACGCGGCCCGCCTGAACCTACTGTTCAGGTTAAAATACTTTCAAACATGGCAGAATCAGTCCCTGGCCATTATAAACCTTATTTAACTTGAGTTTTGTCATGTAAGGCCCTTGTAGTTAGTTTATAGAGGCTCAAGGATGTATAATCAAACTTCGTTTCGTTAAATATCACTATAAATGCAAGTTTCATCATATTGACACTTTTCACCCAAAGTCTTAAAAACTTGCTTAACGTTCTCGAAACCATGTGAAATTTATACCACTTATTCTTGAGAGTATATTTGAATATTTCGAAGCCTCGGGTTCATTAAAAGGTCACTCAGAGGTAAGAATTTAACATGTTGACACGTTTAACCCCTGTAATTTATAATCTTCCGATTATTTTCATGAACAGCTTCTTATATCCAATTAATCACTCGTTTAAGAATATATTCTTAATGTATGGTCATTCAGAGGCACAAGTTTGGCATGTTGACACTTTTAGTCCCCGTGGTTTCATGTTTTCACTGTTTGACGACTTTAGTCCTTCAAACTCGAACTTTCTGTTGGGATTGAACCCTACCAAAGGAACAGATAATTAAAGCCAAAACTGGATCAGAACAGTGGATCCAGCATAAGCAGATGTTATGTATACAAGTCTCTCCCCTTGAAAGTGGTTTCAACCTGTCACACCCCAAATTTCCACGTGTTACCGGTGGGCCCGGTAGGTGAGTAACGTGACGTGGTTGGCAACATCATAGTCAAACAACACAATATATAAATGCACAGCGGAAGCAAAAGGATAAATATATTACAATCCGAAATAATGTAACATCCAAGTATTACAACGGAAGTAAAGGATCCACAGGCGGATCGAAAATAAATAAC
The DNA here is from genome assembly GCA_030545235.1 of Helianthus tuberosus. NCBI lineage: Eukaryota > Viridiplantae > Streptophyta > Magnoliopsida > Asterales > Asteraceae > Helianthus > Helianthus tuberosus. The sequence continues at coordinate 128,348,225 of CM060416.1, forward strand.
ACTGTTCAACAGACTTTAGGCATCTAAGTTTGCGAGACTCTTTATTGATGCTAGGAGTAGCCAGCCAATTCCGATTAGTACCTGCACTTAGCCTTTTTGGGAAAATACGTCAGTTTACACTGGTAAATACAATCAACCGACTCATTTTGAAAAGGTTTTAAAAATGATTGATTTGAATGCACATGGCACAAAATATCTTTATAATTTGATTAAAATGCTCAGAGGCAAAATTAATCTTTTATAACTTGGGTTACTTATTTAAATATATAAACTTGTACAGGATTTACATGTTTCTTATGCGTTCAGTAGCCCGGATCGAGCCGGGTTAAAGATTAATGGACACACCACTTTAATTATGAGACACTGACATGTGTACGCCTACACCTGAGTGCTATGGTCGTGGCCATTTCGTAAAATGATGCCAGGGATATCCGGGACAACGGTCATTAACCCCCAAAGGCTTTAAGCAAACAAAACAAATTAAATGGAACATCTCAATACTTTAATCATAAAACAATTAAAGATTCAATGCCCGACCAAGCGGTATTTTATATACCGTACCCCAAGCCCGTATAGGGAAAATAAGTTAAAAGTATTTACCTGAGCTAAATATAAATTCAATCCCAGCCGTATCAAATCAGCAAGTACAGATAGCTTTTACTGGGCTCCTAAATCTGGAACGAAGGTTTTTAATAACCTATTAGAATCCTAACGGGTCTTTAATTAAGCCTTGACTTAGACCGGTTAGTTTTCAAGAGGGAGATACGGTTCAAACACATGATTAAGCGAAGACCGGATAGAATGTGATTTAGACCTGACAAGTTTGAAGACTTGCTTAATATGGGTATTTCATACACATTGTGGATTTTGAGACGAAACTGATAAGTCTTGACCCGTTTCGGCTAATTTATGTAAACTAGTTACATAAACCGAACCGAACGCGTATGACGCGTAACGGGTAACCATAAGAGTCCAAAACAGGTTTCCTAAGTTAATATGCCTTAAATATGTTGTGATATCAGTAGGATACCTTCCGTTATGCCCAAAACGAGTTTAATCTATAATTAAGCCCCGTAGGGGTATTTTGGTCATTTTAAAGATTATAAAAGGAATTAATTTATCTTCTGTGATCCGGGTCTGATTAAATCAGTAAAATGGTTTATTTTAACAGGTTATAACATTTGGTTATAAGTCTTTTATGCCAAAATAGTTTTAAACCCTAACTAATAACACGCGTATAAAGCCGTTTTAAGCGACGTACGGGTTAAAATAGGATTCTGAGTTTCCTGATCAGTTAAACATGTTCAAAACACTCCATTTAATATTTAAAATAAGTAGCAATTGGATTGGCATCAAAAGGATTTGTAAAACTCATTTTATGGCCGAAAAGGGTATATTCGGTATTTACCGAATCAAGGCGCTAATCCTAGCTTATGATCAGTTTAAAAATAATTAAAAATCTTCAAAAATCCCAAAATATTGTGTTACTTCAGCAGGTAAAAGGTTTGGTGTCAAAAATTGGGTTTAGATAGGCTTTACGCTAATGACGCCGTTTAATTAATAAAAGTGTTTATAATTACGTCATTAAGCATAACTCCTAATCTAGACTTCCGATTGACGTGAAAATTTACAGACATGTTCAATAATCAGTAACAAAGACTTTTGCACTTTTACATCTTCAAAAATCTCGTTTTATTATCATAAGGGCAATATGGTCAACATTTGGCAATTTAACGGAAACATCGGACAATTAGGGATTCGAGTAGTATAAACGCAGAGGGTTATACTAACATGTAACTAGGTCCTAATGGAACTTTAAGGCATGTCTAAACCTATTAAAAACGGGTCAGAATCGAGGTCAAAGCAGAAAGTCAAACTATGCGACTTTCGGCTCCGAATCGGTTCAAAACAGAGAGTTGTCGAATCAAACAAGCTTAGACAAGTTTTTATGCTTATTAGCAGGTTATATGAATAATAAAACAGATTACACGCCCTCTGTAATGCTAATTACATGTTTAATGGTTATGTTGACTTTTTCGGAAGAAGTTTGACTCGACAAACGACATAGTTAGATCGGGAATCAAAGGGTGCCCTTTTAAGGGTTAATTGCCCACAATATTACCAACTTGTAACAACTTTCGTTTCGACAAAACTCTGGACCGTTTATGATTTATCGTGAAGTCAAACCGTAGTTACGACGGTTTGATTTCTAGGCTATAAACTAAGCATAACATGATCGAGAAGGGTTAAGGGTACTTACATGTCTCTAATAGATGATTAGGAAGCCTTGTATCAGTTCTTGAGCTCCTCAAAATGTCCAGAAATGAAGTGTGGTTGCATGTTGCAACTTTGTGACTTTTATAGTGATTTCAATCATCATAGATTGTTGCCAAATGGGTCTATACATGATCATGGATGAATACAAGTGTCCACTATAGTCTAAATACCAATATAGGAGCCCATGGTATCATAACAAGTCACATTGAGTCGGTTAGGGGGCTGAAAACGGGCAGCTGTGATGTTTCTGGTTGTTTTCTGCATCTGGGGTCCTGAAGCGGCCCGCTTTAGATGTTGTTAAACCTCAGGCGGGCCGCCTGAGACTTGTCATCAGGTTTTGAACTTTTCAATATTGCACTTTTAGTCCCCGGTCCTCCTAAACGTCGCATTCACTTTCATTCTTGCATTTTAAACCTTTAAACTTGACATTTAGGGGCTTTAAGACTTATACCCTCTTTGTCAAGTCCCCGGGTAACTTTGTGATCACCCGAAAAACCCTAATTTTTAATATTGACGATTCTAACCCTCACACACGAATTTTATCATAACTTTCTCATACGGTAACGAAACTTAGTGAAATTTTTATGGTGCATTCTTGTGAGCATAATTAATTGTTACAACGCTTCAGGTTTGCTAAAAGGTCACTCAGAGGTATATCTTTAACATGTTGACACATTTAACCCCTGTAGTTTGTAATCTCTCACTTTCTTTCACAATTCTCTTCGTATGATCCATGATCCATTCGTTTAAGGTTATAAACATCATGTAGTGTTATTGTAAAGTATATTTATCCATTGTTGACGTTTTGAACCCTTATATTCACATAGTTTCTTTGTTTGTCAACTTTAGTCCTTCAAGAACATTCTTTCACACGTTCAAAGGTTATGACACGTGTCAAGACATTATAGGACGTAAATTTTCGAGGTGTTACATCCTCACCCCCTTAAAAGAAATCTTGACCTCGAGATTTGTTAAAATGCTGGAAGTACTCTTTGTCGCATAAGGGACTTAACGTTTATAGCATATCTGAAGTCTTTCCAAGCTCCCAAAGTGGCTCTTATATTAGGCGTATGTATCCTTTTGGAGCTTCTTGACCTGTCGATCCTCAATCGATACAGGATGCTCATCACATCATAATTCTGCATATTATTATGTGATAGTGCTTCTTGACTTATTGGCGGAACACATCCTCCAGTCACTAGTGTGCAATGTATTGCGAGCTCAGTCAAACTCCTTAATTAGGTTTTAGCTTACAAACTACTTGATCTTGATACATTCGATTTTCTTCGAATGATTTCCATATATTCAGAGCTTAACTAGCCTGATAGTTTAACAAATTTGGTTCACCCTTCCTGGGTGATATCTTTTGTTAAACCATATTCCTTAATAAGAACTTAGGAAGTTTGCTATTTTCATAACTCCTTGATTTCCTGCTGTATACTGGTAACCTACAATCGATTATGTATTTGTATGATCTTATTTGTTGTCCCCCAGGCAACTTTCAGATCTTGATATTTGGACTTACCAATTCTCTATCTAACAATATATATTTAATATTCCATCTATACAAGGTCTCCAAAGGAGCAGCCTTAATACTTACATATCAATTATTATAGAAAAGCTTATTTTAAGGTGAGATGGTTATTCCAACCACTGCTCAAAACTAATATTAAGGAATAGCTAATCCTTACCGTTAGTCGAACAATTCGACGATCCTGGGCAGCTGATGGCAAATTCTTAATCGTTGCCTAATTAGGGTTGCGGTGATAATGCATAAGCAAAATGAACCGTCTTTCATAATTAACTATACCGGATTTCCAGGATATTGAGTTAGGCTATATGAACCCTCTATTTTAAACTTGGTTAATCAGGGTTTCGATTCTTCCAATGATGGTACTAACCGTCTTGGAGATTTCATAATAACACTTAACTCTACCTGCCTCTCAGGGTAAACAGGGTAATATTAGGAGAAGATAATCAAGGTACAAGGAGGTTACATAGATTTTTACAAATCTCAGGCTCCAATTCATCCACCATTGTTTGTGTCAATTAAGTGACACATTTATGTTATGAGTCCAAGAACTCCTTAATCGGGAAGATTTACTTGGACAATTCCAACTTGGACATCTCCTTTGAATACCATTAGCTGACTTTAGTATTCTATGACCATCGGAATATCTTTGTGGTCCCATGTATTAAACCTCCATACTGATCAGGCATGGAAGCAATCTATGGAACTTATTAAGATACACCAATCCTCATATGATGCTTTTATCATACCATTTGGTATTCGGAATCGATAGAGATTAAAGAGATATCATTATATATGTTGACGCACTTCCTTATAGAGAAAGGATACTTCTAAAATTTTATGCCTAAAGGTTTCTGATAAGTACAAAAGAAATGGTTCTTATGATTTGCCTAAAGGTTTTACCTTACACTTAACATCTGGGGTTCTCACAGGGAAAATTTCTAAAAGTTTGCTAAGTTTATGGTCTTATGAGAGACTTAACAGCACCCGAAACCACTTGTAATTTATAGCAATAAATTCATAAATAAGGGTTTATCTGGTGAGATTCCTAATGTGAGCTGTCTCTAATTATTCAACAGGAGGGCTAAACGCCTCCACTATTAATCCTTCTAAACTTAGCTGTAAAATCTTAGATAAATTTAGGGCAGTCTCAGCTTTGACTGATTACTTCTTAATCATTATAACGTGGGTAGCTGAGGTAGATCCATAATGGACTTTTAATGAGCAGGTTTTTAAACCTTAGTGTGCCCTCTTATTGTCAATGCTAACCACTAATAATTATGTGCTTTAAGCTTAGATTTTTTTTTGGGTATACCGGATAGGGTACTATCTCAGCCAACGAATTAAAATTTGCGACATACTGTCGACAGTCTAGAACTTTTATGGCGAGAGTCAGAAATTCTTATTTCGTCTTTTCCCTTTTCGCGAAATAAATTACTAGGTTTTCTAATAAGGTCCTAAAAAAAAACTTGGACCATCCCACTATGTATAAGAGGATCCTTCTTGAGGATTTCATTAATGTCCTTACTCAATAAGAGTATTGCCATCGAATGACTGTGATGTATACCTTACCTTGTCCTTTCTAGCATAACCACCGATATACTTAATGGTTTCTACTTCATCCTTTCTAGTGTTTTAGTCAACATAAGCAAGCCAAGAGTAATTAAAACATAGAGGTAAAATCTTGGATTTTAAATACTTAGTCAACATAAGGAGGATAAGTAGGTGACTTATAGTAAGAAGTAAGGAAGTTATTGTACATGTGCTTATATTAAATAAGAATGGAAATTTCACAAACTAGGCACCTAGCTCGGTTGGCTAGGCGCGCGAAAGGGTGCGGCCTAGACCCAGGTTCGATTCCGGGGACGGCCAATTCAACAATTTTTTTTATGTTTAATATTAATTAATCACACGGATGCATGTAATTATGAGGGTTGTCTCATAAGGAGTCTTGATAACTAATTGCTTCTTATCACCCACAATATGGGCTTGATTTTCAAGACAAACCATCGATTTTTATTACTATATCGAGTCCTCTTATTAACGAAACAAGGACAACGGAGAAGGGTAATTCCTAATGGATATAAAACATCCATTTAATATTGCTGGAGCAGTCTCTGAGGTATTATCGGTCAATCTTACTTCATACTTAACGCTTAGAGTTTTTAACAGGCAGATTTAATGATTTACAATATCTATTGTCTATGAGAGACTTATCTGAACCTGAATTAAATAATACTCTAACATGAGCGTTATTGATATAGAAAGTACCTGTTGTGACCTTGTCATCTTGGATAGCCTCTTGAGTATCCATTTGGGAGTTTTCGGTTTTGGTCTTCTTAACTTCCTCAAGCTTTTTAGCATATTTAGGGCAGTTGGTCTTAATGTGCCCTCTTTCATTGCAACCATAGCAGGTTGCGTCCTCCATCTTCTTGCAGTCCAAGGTCTTATGCCCCTTGGACTTGCAGATCCCACATGCAAAAGTTCTCGACTGTGTATGCGAGTTCGATCCATACCTGCACTTCCCGAAGTGCTGTTTCTTGCAGGTTTTGCATTTGGGTTTTTCACCTGACTGCTGTTTGTCCTTTAAATACTTGCCATACTTAGCTGCTCCTTCCTTGGCAGCCTTAGGGCAATTAGTACTGATGTGGCCCTTTTTGCCGCAGCCATGACATGTCGCATCTTCCAATTTCTTGCAATCCAAGGTCTTGTGACCCTTGGTTTTGCAAATTCCACATAAATTAGCACGTGGGTCGATGGTGCATTTTCCAGAATGTTGCTTCCTGCAGTTATTGCATTTGGGCCTTGCCCCCTTTGGCTTGGACGGGTTATGGTTTGAACCGGTCTTACCCTTTTTACGACCTTCATTTAGGGCATTAATGCACTTTCGCTTATGATCCCTTAACGCTCGATTCACGACCTTGTTTACAGCTGTATCTAACATAGCCTGTAACTCGGCGCCCGTTAAGTTCAGTCTTGCATTATCATTCTGATCAACTGGATGATTGTGAGCTTCAGAGGAGTCATCCATGATGAAGCTTTGAAGGCTAAAAAAAACCAAGTAGTAATAATTGATTTAATTATATGGCGAATTGTCGAATTTTGATGAATAAATAGCCATGGTGCAATTAAACCATATAGGCCAATAGATAGTATTTAATTTATTTGATTATGTTTTGCCTAAGTTTTTTTTTAAATAAACCATCTTTGGCATTTAAGCGGAACATAATCCTTCATATTTATTAGACAGGGGACATAAGTCACGACTGCCAATGTCATACTGACATCTTTTATATATAGCACAAGGGCTTGTTCCAAAGGACTTATGATGGCTCAGAGGCCTTGTCACTAGGGAATTTTTAAAACATAATCGATGATTCCTTTGGGTCGGAAAATTTCATAGTTCATTGTCTTGACAAGAAGTTATGAAATAAAACTATCTTTTTCATGTATTCATCTTTACTCGTATATATACATCCCAAAGGGATGTTTTGATGCGTACCACATTTTCGACGTTTACCAGCCATGATTCCTATTGATCATTTACACTAAATAAGGGATTTGGAAAAATTCCTAATATAAGGATGACAAGTGTGATTTTTTTTATAGCATCATGGTTGTCGGGAGTGTTAACACATTTTCAGGTGTTAACAAGGATCTGAATCTCTTTTTAATCAGATTTTACCATCTTAGCTAGGTCTTCAATGACATTCAAGCTAGGTCAAACCATTTAAGATTCTCTTTTAATAATTATACTGGCAGGAAAGGAATGATATTTATTTTATTCAGGATTTTTATCATGAATCCTAATTTATAAGTTAGTAATAGCACAAATGGCCTAGTCGCATAGACAAGTTTAATTTATAAATCATGATTTCAGAGAATCAAGGCATGAAGGTATACTGGCACAACAGGCCTAGTAGCAAGGACATTTATAAATTATAAGCTATGATTTCAGAGAATCAAAGCATGAAGGTTTGAACCTAGTTCATTACCTTTATCTGACAGGGAATCTTCGCTACCACTGTCTTTTGGCTCATATGGAAATGAGCAGGGCCTGTAGGCGCTATATTACCACGTATGGTCAAAATATGATCATCTCAAGTGATGATCTAAATCCATGATTCAGAGATCATTACATTGGGTTAGGAATCTTTTAAAGAATCCATTAATAAGAATGACGTGTGATTTTAATGAATCACGTCTGTCAGGAGTGTTAACATATTTATAGATGTTAACAGGGATTCGAATCTTTTAAACAGGTCTTACCATCATGGCCCGGCCTTAAAATGACCCGAAGGCTAGATTTCACTCTTAAGATTCTTATTAATATTTAACGCAGAACAATCCTAAATTGAGGTGTTAAATATGGATCTGAATCTAATTATGGAACTACCATCTTTGCCCTGCCTCAAAATATTGCGTGGCTAGGTCTCGTCCTTTTTAGATTTTGCCATTTTATATAAAGGTAGATCTTATAAAAGGAATGTCTGAATGAAAATTTAAAGTTAATTATTCCACTATAAAAATTAAAAAATACAGATGTGCCCTAGGCGGGACTTGAAAGGAATAATGTTGTCATCGAAGGAACTGAAAGGTAATTATGTCCTTATAAGGACTATTAAGGAAACGATTTTTAGCAGAAGGAGTTTCTTCTTTATTTTATTTCTGAATGCTTTCTCCTTGGTTGCATGTTTCGTCCTAGCCGCTGTACGAAGGTCAGCAAATTAAGACTCCGGGTGTGGAGAATTATTAGTACGGCTTCTTCGCTTGGCGACGTAACCAAAATATAAAAATTTGGAAGCAGAATTTCCAGATAAGGATTTAGAATATTCCTACCCCAAGCCCGTATAGGGAAAATTAAAGATTCAATGCCCGACCAAGCGGTATTTTATATACCGTACCCCAAGCCCGTATAGGGAAAATAAGTTAAAAGTATTTACCTGAGCTAAATATAAATTCAATCCCAGCCGTATCAAATCAGCAAGTACAGATAGCTTTTACTGGGCTCCTAAATCTGGAACGAAGGTTTTTAATAACCTATTAGAATCCTAACGGGTCTTTAATTAAGCCTTGACTTAGATCGGTTAGTTTTCAAGAGGGAGATACGGTTCAAACACATGATTAAGCGAAGACCGGATAGAATGTGATTTAGACCCGACAAGTTTGAAGACTTGCTTAATATGGGTATTTCATACACATTCTGGATTTTGAGACGAAACTAATAAGTCTTGACCCGTTTCGGCTAATTTATGTAAACTAGTTACATAAACCGAACCGAACGCGTATGACGCGTAACGGGTAACCATAAGAGTCCAAAACAGGTTTCCTAAGTTAATATGCCTTAAATATGTTGTGATATCAGTAGGATACCTTCCGTTATGCCCAAAACGAGTTTAATCTATAATTAAGCCCCGTAGGGGTATTTTGGTCATTTTAAAGATTATAAAAGGAATTAATTTATCTTCTGTGAACCGGGTCTGATTAAATCAGTAAAATGGTTTATTTTAACAGGTTATAACATTTGGTTATAAGTCTTTTATGCCAAAATAGTTTTAAACCCTAACTATGCGTATAACACGCGTATAAAGCCGTTTTAAGCGACGTACGGGTTAAAATAGGATTCTGAGTTTCCTGATCAGTTAAACAGGTTCAAAACACTCCATTTAATATTTAAAATCAGTAGCAATTGGATTGGCATCAAAAGGATTTGTAAAACTCATTTTATGGCCGAAAAGGGTATATTCGGTATTTACCGAATCAAGGCGCTAATCCTAGCTTATGATCAGTTTAAAAATAATTAAAAATCTTCAAAAATCCCAAAATATTATGTTACTTCAGTAGGTAAAAGGTTTGGTGTCAAAAATTGGGTTTAGATAGGCTTTACGCTAATGACGCCGTTTAATTAATAAAAGTGTTTATAATTACGTCATTAAGCATAACTCCTAATCTAGACTTCCGATTGACGTGAAAATTTACAGACATGTTCAATAATCAGTAACAAAGACTTTTGCACTTTTACATCTTCAAAAATCTTGTTTTATTATCATAAGGGCAATATGGTCAACATTTGGCAATTTAACGGAAACATCGGACAATTAGGGATTCGAGTAGTATAAACGCAGAGGGTTATACTAACATGTAACTAGGTCCTAATGGAACTTTAAGGCATGTCTAAACCTATTAAAAACGGGTCAGAATCGAGGTCAAAGCAGAAAGTCAAACTATGCGACTTTCGGCTCCGAATCGGTTCAAAACAGAGAGTTGTCGAATCAAACAAGCTTAGACAAGTTTTTATGCTTATTAGCAGGTTATATGAATAATAAAACAGATTACACGCCCTCTGTAACGCTAATTACATGTTTAATGGTTATGTTGACTTTTTCGGAAGAAGTTTGACTCGACAAACGACATAGTTAGATCGGGAATCAAAGGGTGCCCTTTTAAGGGTTAATTGCCCACAATATTACCAACTTGTAACAACTTTCGTTTCGACAAAACTCTGGACCGTTTATGATTTATCGTGAAGTCAAACCGTAGTTACGACGGTTTGATTTCTAGGCTATAAACTAAGCATAACATGATCGAGAAGGGTTAAGGGTACTTACATGTCTCTAATAGATGATTAGGAAGCCTTGTATCAGTTCTTGAGCTCCTCAAAATGTCCAGAAATGAAGTGTGGTTGCATGTTGCAACTTTGTGACTTTTATAGTGATTTCAATCATCATAGATTGTTGCCAAATGGGTCTATACATGATCATGGATGAATACAAGTGTCCACTATAGTCTAAATACCAATATAGGAGCCCATGGTATCATAACAAGTCACATTGAGTCGGTTAGGGGGATGAAAACAGGCAGCTGTGATGTTTCTGGTTGTTTTCTGCATCTGGGGTCCTGAAGCGGCCCGCTTTAGATGTTGTTAAACCTCAGGCGGGCCGCCTGAGACTTGTCATCAGGTTTTGAACTTTTCAATATTGCACTTTTAGTCCCCGGTCCTCCTAAACGTCGCTTTCACTTTCATTCTTGCATTTTAAACCTTTAAACTTGACATTTAGGGGCTTTAAGACTTATACCCTCTTTGTCAAGTCCCCGGGTAACTTTGTGATCACCCGAAAAACCCTAATTTTTAATATTGACGATTCTAACCCTCACACACGAATTTTATCATAACTTTCTCATACGGTAACGAAACTTAGTGAAATTTTTATGGTGCATTCTTGTGAGCATAATTAATTGTTACAAAGCTTCGGGTTGGCTAAAAGGTCACTCAGATGTATAACTTTAACATGTTGACACATTTAACCCCTGTAGTTTGTAATCTCTCACTTTCTTTCACAATTCTCTTCGTATGATCCATGATCCATTCGTTTAAGGTTATAAACATCATGTAGTGTTATTGTAAAGTATATTTATCCATTGTTGATGTTTTGAACCCTTATATTCACATAGTTTCTTTGTTTGTCAACTTTAGTCCTTCAAGAACATTCTTTCACACGTTCAAAGGTTATGACACGTGTCAAGACATTATAGGACGTAAATTTTCGAGGTGTTACATTTCAACATCTGCTGACCTCCTATCTACTGATCGTACAAACTGCTGATCAAGTAAAAGACTGATGGAAGATTAAAGCTCTGCTGATCATGATAAGTACTGCTGGGTTCACATCAGTGGAAGGATGCAGTAGTAGTTTAGTTATCTTTATGTAATGAAATGTAATAGCAATAGTTAGCATAGCAGAGGTTGTATAGATCAGGGGTTAGCGTTTGTTAGGAGGTTAGATGTCACTTTCATGGTGACGTCAGCTTAGACGCCTCAGTGGTTTGCTCGTGCCTATAAATAGAACAGTACCATGCACTGTTCTATTTAGCTCTTTCAGTATCTTCTTCCTGCACGAACAAATACTGTGAGCTCAGGCTGAGGGGGAGTTTGTTGCATACTTGCAAATTGTAATCGTTGTTGAAATTAAATTCAATCATTGGGTTCAATGTTAAACTTGTATGTTAAAAGCAATTCTCCTGTTTGATTGTGAAAAGTTTGCTTCCATCTTAATTCCGCTGCGCAACTCATTCATCTTTATTTTAATTCAAACGTAAAACACAATCAAAACCAAACTCAGATCCTAACAATTGGTATCAGAGCCAGGACAGTAAAATTTGATTTAACAATCATTTTGACATAAATAGTTCAGCTCATAATCGTTGATACTGATAGTTTGTTCGTTTTGTTGAAAAACAGAGTAAGGTTTAATCACAATCAAAGTTGATTAATCAGTACCTGTAAAACAACCAGGATGACGTCACAATCACAAGATGATAAGAATAACATTGGCTCTCTTTTTAAACTACCTATGATTAAACGAAATGAATACAACATCTGGCAGAGAAGGATGGGTCACATCCTTACTCAACTGAACACTGGATGTTGGAGGTCTGTTGTTTTTGGTCCCCATGTTCCTATGGTGCCAAGTGCTGAGGATGCAAAGAAGTTCATACCTAAACCATCTGAAAACTATACTGAAACTGATTTTCAAAAGTTTGAACTCGATGCCAAAGCATTTAGCATCATAGCATCCGCATTACCAAATGAGATCTATGATGTACTGTTACATTGTAACAGTGCCAAAGAGCTATGGGATTCACTGAAGGAATAGTTTGGGGGAACAGAAGAAGTCATTGAAAACAATAGGGAAATTCTGAATCAGCAGTATGAAACATTTTGTCACATCTAGGGTGAATCATTGACTCAGCAGTTTGAACGATTCAGTTGTCTCATTAGTGAACTAAGGCTTGTTAAAGTAACATTTCCAAATTCAACTCAAAATAGCAGGTTCCTTAGATCACTACCAGAAAAATGGGATACCATTGCATTTGTTACTAGAAACTCTGCTGAGTTCAAAGATCTGACCCTGACCCAACTTCATGGTAGACTCCTGACCTATGAAAGGGAGTTAAACCAGAAAAAGAAGTTGCAAGAGTCTGGCAAAGTTGCTGATGATTATTCATTTGGTAGTACAACTCTTTTTGGTCAGGAAGAATCTGGTAGCAGTAGTAAGGATCAGGGTTATGATCACTTTATTGATATAACTGCTGGTAGAAATTTCAACAACCCTGATTCTCACTCTGCCAATTATGCTTTTACTGTAAATTGTGAAAACCAGATGTCAGATAACTTGTGTTTTGAACTCAATGATTTGCAACACTTTGATCCCACTGACTTAGAATAAATGGACATTTTGCATCAATTGGCTTTGCTTAGTGTAAGAACAAGCAAATTCTATAAGAGAACAGGGAGAAAATTCCCAGGGTTACATGGGAATTTAAAAGTGGGGTTGGATAAGTAAAAAATTAAGTGCTATAAGTGCAATAGGCTAGGTCATTTTGCTAGGGAATGCAGGAGTCAAACCACTGGTCCAATAATCACTCATCCCAGCTCAAATCCTAGACCACAACAGCAAAGCACTGTGCACTATACCCAATATACCCCTGTTGCCCATGTTAACACTGCTCACTATGCTGCAACCCCTATGCCTGTGCATTTTGTTCAAACCACTGTTCCACAAATTCAGTATGTTCAAATCCCTGTCCCTCAGGCACAAGTGCAACCTGTTGCACCTCAACAAACTGCTCCAACAGTGGTACAACTAGATCAACAAAGCTTTTTCACCCAAGGTTTTGTTGACTGGAGCAGCATGCCTGATGAGCTTGGTGATGAAAATTTTGCACTCAATGCTTTTAATGATCCTTCTAATGATGAATTTTGTTTGATGGCATTATAGTCAATACCAGAAGGGGTAGAAACTGAAGGTGAACAGCTAAGTGATGAAACAGTGGATAAAGTGGCTGAAGCAGTGGTTACTGCAGTTGCTGGTGAACTACTGCTGGGAGAAAATTCAGAAACCCTGATTGAACCACTGTCTGGCCCCTGGTCCGAAGATGACAAAGAAGAAAAGGAAGAGAAGAAAGCAGGTGAGAAAGAAGATAGAGCTGATGAAGAAGGTGATTATAAATGTGATTGTGCCATGATGGCTGCTGCTAAGGTAACACCTCAAGTTCTTGAAAAACTGTGTTCAGACCAATGCATTATTGCATTTGCTAACATCAAAGAGGTAAATGAAAACCTTAGGGATAAAGTCTTATCTTATGAAGTCAAATTTGAAAAGTCATTAAAAGAACTTAGAAACAAATTGGCTGAAAAAGATAAAGAAATCAGCAGTCTCAAGAAGAGCAGAGCATAACCAAGATTCAGCTTCAAACTATGGTAGAAAAATACCAAGTTTGCAAAAAGGAGTTGGAGTCCACCCAGATCACCTGTGAAAGATGGGTGGAATCTTGTAAAGGGTATGAGGTTATGCTTGAGAAACAGCTTGAAAGCAATGTCAAGTTTGGTGTAGGATATAGAAAATATGATGATCTTGTAAACACTGTTGGAAAACAAGTTGGTTCATCTGAAATTAAACCAACAAACAAGAATGGCCAAGAAGTGAAAATCACTGATAAACTTGGTAACAAAATCGCACTTGAGAGACCAGTGGGATCCTCTCCTTTTGAGGAAATTGAGAAATACCAATTTAAACCCACATGGTCTGATGAGTGTGACATTCTTGAAAATTTTAAACCCGTGGATTTCACAACCACTGATGGTGTTAAAGCTCCAAAGGCAAAAGTCATTCCTATCAAGGACATCCCAGCAGAGGTTAAAAACTCTGTTGCAAAGGAGTCTGAAAAGAGAAAGAAGAGAGAAAAATTCAAAAAACGGTTTTATGAATTTTGTGAAAAAAGGAATCATCTAACAAAACATTGTTTCCATTTAAAAGCATATGACTTAAACAAAACAAGTGTCATTGTACCTGCTGAAAGCTGCATCATCTGTGGTAAACCAAACCACAAAACTTAAGAATGTGTGTATCTTAAAAACTTTGATGTAAAAAAGAATGAGTACACTGCTAAAACATCCTTGAGTCCATCAACATCATCTGTCAAGTTCACCAAAAATCAACCACTATTTGTGCCAGTCCAAACAGCTGTTACAAAACAGCTGAATCAAACATCTGTCCAAAGAGATGTTCAAGTGACTGATGCACCCCCTGCCAACCAATTCAAAAAAGGCAAGGGACAATCATCTTACCAAAGGATTCCACACGTTTATGAGACCTACAAAAGGCCATCTAAACCTAGAGTGAACAGGCATCCTTTTGGGTATCAACAGGTGATTGGTCAAAACCCACAACAGTGGTTAGAAAGAAACAGTCCTAAAACTGTCCAAACCCCTGAGCTAACCACTGTCCATCAATCTGCATCCATCCCAGACACTGTTGAGACCCCATCCAAAGCCTTATTGGCTTTGGAAACCCTAATGAACTAATCCTTTTACTTCATGTGCAGGGAGCTTCTGCATGCTTAGATAGCCTTTGGTATGTAGATAGTGGAGGCTCCAGGCACATGACAGGATGTAAAGCCCTACTCAAAGATTTCAAAATCCATGGAGGGGGTGATATATCCTTTGGGAATAATAGTAAAGGGAAAGTTCTGGGGTCTGGTACAGTATAGTCTGGAAATGTAAAATTTGAAAATGTCAATCTGATAGACAATCTGAAATTCAACCTCCTGAGTGTTTCACAAATGAGTGATAAGGGGTATGGGTCATTCTTCACAAAGGAGTGTTGTAGGATTGTTGGACTAGAAATGGTTGAAAAGATTGAAGCAATAATAAAAACTGGAAAAACAAAACTTGTTGCTCAAAGAAGTGGCAATGTTTATGTTGTTGATATGTCAAAAGAGTGTCCCAGAACTGATGCCTGTCTGTTCTCAGCTGCCTCTAACAAAGAGACAGAACTTTGGCACAGAAGATTGGGGCACACAAATCTCAAGACAATCACTGAAATTTCAAAAAATGGCTTGGTAAGAGGCTTACCTCAAAAATTGTTTTCATGTCCTGAGCATTGTGTTTCCTGTTTAAAAGGAAAACAGTGTAAAAGCTCCTTTAAGTCCATTGAAGAGTCCAAAACAATCCAGTGTTTGCAAATGCTGCACATGGATTTGTTTGGCCCAGTCCAAGTCATGAGTCTCAAGAAGAAGAGATATTGTTTAGTTATTATTGATGACTTCTCTAGGTTTACATGGACTTTCTTTTTACACTCAAAAGATGAGACTACAGGCATTTTGCAAGACTTTGTGACACAGGTTGAAAAGCAATTTGACCTTCCAGTAAAAGTCTTCAGGACTGACAATGGCACAAAATTCAAAAATAAGGAGTTGGATGCCTTATGTGTGAAGAAAGGGATTATAAGGCAGTACATCATCCCTAGAACACCAGAGCAAAATGGGGTAGTTGAAAGAAAGAACAGAACTTTGATTGAGGCTGCCAGAACCATGCTGGCTGATTCAGGTTTGCCATTAACTTTTTGGGCAGAGGCAGTAGACACTGCTTGCTATGTCAAAAACAGAGTTTTAATAAACCCCAGGCACAAAAAGACTGCTTATGAAATTCTGTATAAAATCAAACCACTGATCTCATATTTTAAAGTATTTGGCTGCCCATGCTTTATTTTGAATTTAAATGATTCCATCTCAAAATTTGCAGCCAAAATAGATTGTGGTTATCATCTGGGATACTCAACCACTGCCAAGGCCTACAAAGTGTTTAATACACGGACCAAAGCAATGGAGGAGACCTTGAATGTAAAGTTCAATGAACTTTCCTCAATGAAAATCCCAGCAAATCCTGCAGATTTGTTTGATCTTGATAAATTCACTTTTGAAAACACTGCTGTCAAGACTAACAGTGCAGGTCCATCAGAGGATTCATCACCAGACTATGGGTATGAGATCTTCATTCCTCAACAAAAGTGTGTTTCAATGGGAAAAGCAGCAGTTGTACAAAACAACTGTCAAAGCTCTACCACTGCTACCTCAACAGTTGTTGACCAAAGTAGCCCATCAACCTCTGCTTCCACATCATCAAACACTGCTGACAAAAGTCCCCAAACAGTGGATAAAAGTCAGCATGTGTCCACACCATTACCTCCTATTCCACCACCTTTTGAAGCCACTGCTGGATCATCAAAGTCACCAGCAGTGGTTAGCTCAGATGATACACATTTGCAGCCTTCACCAACAAATGCCATCATACCATACCAAGGAGATTTAATCTTCTTGAGATCTCATCCACCTGATCAAATCATTGGCAACATCAACGAGGGGGTGCTCACAAGAAGCCAAACCCAAAACATTTGTCTTTTGCTGGTTTTCTATCACTCCATCAGCCAGTCAAGTACCAAGAGGCACTGAAAGACAACAGCTGGGTAGAAGCCATGCAAGAAGAGCTCCAACAGTTTAAAAGACAACAAGTATGGGAGCTTGTACCACGGCTAAAAGATGTAAGTCCCATCGGCACAAAGTGGGTCTTCAAAAACAAAACTGATGAAAGGGGTATTGTTGTCAAGAATAAAGCCAGGCTTGTGGTTCAAGGTTACAGACAGGAAGAGGGGATTAATTATGATGAAACATTCACCCCTGTAGCAAGATTGGAAGCTATAAGATTGTTCCTGGCCTTTGCTGTCAACCACAACATGAAGGTGTTTCAAATGGATATCAAAAGTGCTTTCCTCTATAGTACAATTCAAGAAGAGGTGTATGTTTGTCAACCTCCAGGTTTTGAGGATCCATTTTATCTAGATCATGTCTACAAGCTAAACAAAGCTTTGTATGGCCTGAAACAAGCACCTAGGGCCTGGTATGAAACTCTTTCCACTTTTCTACTCTCAAATGGTTTCAAAAGAGGTACCATTGATAAAACACTGTTTCTAAAATGGAGAGGAAAGGATTTAATGATTGTCCAAATTTATGTGGATGACATTATTTTTGGAAGCACATGTAATAAAATGTGTGAAGAGTTTAGGGAACTCATGACAGCTGAGTTTGAAATGAGTGCAATGGGTGAACTGCAATGCTTTCTTGGTCTCCAAGTTCAGCAAATGCAAAATGGAACTTTCATTCATCAAAGCAAGTATGCTAAAGAACTTTTAAACAAATTTGATATGAATGATTGTAAACCATGCAGCACACCCATGGCAACAAATAAGCAAGTCATGTCTAATGAAAAGGATGAGCTGATTGACCAAACTCTATATAGAAGCATGATTGGGTCTCTTTTGTACCTAACTGCATCTAGGCCAGACATCATGTTTGCAACATGTGTCTGTGCAAGGAGTCAATCAGGCCCTAGAAAATCCAACCTTATTGTTGTAAAAAGAATATTCAGATACATAAAAAGTGCTCCCACACTTGGTATTTGGTATCCAGCTAATGGGAATATCAAGCTTTCAGGATTTTCAGACAGTGACTTTGCTGGATGTAACACCACAAGGAAGTCCACATCAGTAGGGTGCCAGTTTCTAGGTGATTGCTTAGTTTCATGGCAAAGCAAAAAGCAAGCAGATGTTTCAACATCCACTACTGAAGCTGAATACATTGCTGCTGCAAGCTGTACAGCCCAACTCATGTGGCTTCAAAATCAGTTATTGGATTTTGGTATCACTACCTTAAAGACACCACTCATGTTGGATAGCCAAGCAGCAGAAAATATCATCAAAAATCCAGTTTCCCACTCAACCACCAAACATATCGACATCAGACATCACTTTGTGAGGGATTGCTATGAAAAAGGTTTGATTTCTCTGCATCATGTTCCAACTAAAGACCAGCTGGCAGATGTGCTCACAAAAGCATTAGATACATCCACCTTTGAAAGCTTGGTCTCTAGGATTGGCATGCTAAACATGGAATAACAAGCAAAATCTTGTTTTTCTATGAATAAAAGCATTAAAATGTTTTCAGAAAATCAAAAATCCATCCTTAAAAATAGCTAAAAATGAAGTTTTCATTAAAATCCTTAAAAGTCTGCCATAACCACTGATTGTTCAAAAGTCTGCTCTACTTCGAAGTCTGTCCACTACTGAAAGTCAACCCCTGTTCTCTCATTTTCCTGATAAGCACTGATGCTCAAAATCAGTGTTTTATCCACTGATGTGCTATCTACTGATAGTGAAAATCACCCACTACTTCCATTTGTTACCGTTGTAACCACTGCCTTTCATCAGTAGTTTTCATAAAAGTACTGTCATTCATTTCATCAGGGGTTGGCACGTGGACAGTACATAGCGGTCAGACCTTTTGTAACCGCTGCCACGTCAGCATTCACTTTTTCTCCATAAAACCCCTTTTCAAAACCCCAAACAGGGTTTTATTGTCGAATTGAATTCTTAAAAATTCCTTTCTCACAGCAGTTTTTATCCTATTTCCACAAATTTCTTCACAACTTTCTTCGATCATCATCTTCAAAATGACAAAATCGAAGCCATCTGCAAAACCCATTTCCAAATCATCTTCAAAAGAGGCCTCTCAAAATGCTACATCTATCGAAATCCCTTACAAACCTTCTCATAATCTTCTGGGTCTTCTCACAAAACCCGGCACCACTGACATCTTCGACTCCATCATTGATATCATGTCTGCATCAAAGTATAAAACTTTGTTAATAGCAGACGCACCAATTTACTTGGCGACCCAAAGAGAGTTCTAGAAAAATGTAACCCTTGACAAACAAGGTGAGACTGTCATAGCCATTAACTCTTCTCTAAAGGGTAAAGCTGTCAAAATTACCCCACAATCCATCTCGGTAGTCTTTGAACTCAATGATCAGCAAGGTAAAACTTCTTTTCCTAAAAATGAGTTAAAAACTGATTTCCTTGAAAGGGGTTATGCAGAGCAAATGAAAGAGGATACCTTACAAAAAGGTTATTTTCCACCTGCAACAAGATTTTTGTTCCATACTCTGCTTATGTGTGTTTCAAACAAAACCACCTCTTTTAATGAAATACCATTAAAGATTCAAAATCTGGGATATGCTATACTTCAAGATGAAGATTTCAATTACTCCCGGGAAATCTTTAATGATCTGGTTAAAAATGTTGATAAAAAGTCATTCTTACTTTTTCCAAGATTTTTAAGTTACTATTTTGAAAAGAAACTTGGTAAGAATGATGCTGCTGCAATAAAACAAGGTGAATCTTTTCAAATAAACAGCTTAACTGCTGAAACTTTGACAAGAATGTCAACACCTTGCAAAACACAAGTAGAGGTGCCTGAGCAGAATTTAGCAGCTACCACTACTCCTCAGGTATCTGCTGCTGAGCCCACTGCTCAAGGTGATCAAAGTAGCAAAACAACTGCTTTAAAACCCACACCTTTAATCACCAAAAAGCCAAACAAAAAGAAAACTCAAACCCCCCCCCCCCCCAAACCTATCAAAAAGGCAACTCTGGAGGATGAGATACCAGAGCAACTGCCGGTGACAACACAAAAGTCACAAGAAACCACTGCTACTACTTCCTCACAGCAGTTGGTACAAATATCTCAACCCATAACTGAAACTCCTCCTGTTTCTTCTAAAAAAGAACAGGTTATACACATAGGGACTCCACAATATGATGCTCTGGAATCACTTGCTTCCATCATCCACAGCCCAATGCCCGGGGAAAATTCTCTTTCTACTCCTAACCTCACATCCACAATTCCCCCACCAACTAAATTATTGTTGGATGCTATTGATCTGAACCAGGCACAAACCAGTCCTTCTCAATCACCTATCAATGAGAATATACTTCAACAAATGACTGGGTCTGATGTATCAATCATAGCTAACCCACCAACAAGACCTGAGGAGGTTACACCCCTTGAGTTACAAGTAACTCTTGGTGGTAGTCCAAGTGAAGTAACCACTACAAATGTTGAACCCACTGGTTTACATTTGGACAGTGGTTACATCAATAAGACTTCCTTGGAGGCAATTCCTAACATAACACCTCTGATATCCACCAGTGAGTTTATTTTACCCTCTGGTAACATCAAAAGGCTGTCAAGTGTTGAAGGAAGAAGACCCCAGTACCAAGAAAAAGGGGCATTAGTGGTTAATGTTTGGAGTACACTCCCTACCTCAACCACTGATAAAACCACTGCTAGTGGGAAATCAGATGATCCTATTAAATTGGGTGATGGTTTAAAGTACCTAGAATTGACGGAACGAGTTGAAAAACTGGATACCTCTGTTGCAAAAATTAAAGAAATGCTGCATCAGTTGTTGAAAGTACAAAAGGTGCAATCCACTGTTCTTCCACCTCAAGCACCTGCTCCACCACAAGCACCTGCTGCAAATGAGCTCTGGAATCTATTTCAACCTTTTCTCCAACAACAAAAACAAATGGCTGATCAGCAACATGCAATACATGTAAAAGAGCTGAGAAACACAATGGAGTCTAGGTTCAAGAACACAGAAGTAGACATCAAGGCTCTCAAGGCCCACATATTGAAAACCACTGGCACTGCTCCTCTAACTGTTCTCTTTATTGATCAATTACCCCCAGATAATGCCAAAAAGGGGGAGAAAATTCAGGAGTGGAAGAAGAAGGGAATAGATGATGGTCTTTACATTGAACCTGAAAAGGATACCATGACTAGAAAGATTCCCTTGCCAGATGGTAGCAAAAAGGTCGATGTTACCCAAAATGCACTTGATGAAGCTATAGCAAGTGTAAAAAGGGACATAGAGGCAAAGGATATGTCAAGATGGAATGAGGAGAAAAGAGCTTACATGGAGCTGAATGCGCAGGGTTGTTCTGAGCCAAAGGATGTTAAAAATCCTTTGCCAAAAATAAATCTCACTAGAAAAGTGAGGGAACCCAAATCCATACCATCCAGACTCACAAAGCATACTCCAAAACCACCGTCCAAAAGCCCCCAACATCAAACCTCCACCCAAACAGTTGTTGTAACTCCTGCTGTATCAACATCTGCGGGTACTTCAGTTGTTTCAACATCTGTCATCACTTCAACACACACCACAACCACTGCCTTACCCCCACCACCATCACCACCAAAAACAACCTCACCACCATCTCCTCCTGCCAAAAAGCAGAAGACATCAGATGTTACAACATCTGTTGTAATGACAACAGTGTTTGAAACACCAGTTGTTTCAACAACTGTTAGTCAATCACAAACCACTGCCATCAAAAACACCACCACTGATCCACCCAAAACATCATCAGCCTCTCCTATAATAAAAAGGAGAAGGATTTTCATTCCTAATGATGATTCTCCATCACCACCACCAACATCTTCAGAATCTCTATCACTTGTTACAATACCAAAGCCTGTTCCTCTCTTATCAGCTCAAATTCAAAAACCATTAGCTCCTGCAGGTGTTCAATTTCCTCTTGAACTCATAGAAGTCAGAGAAGAAATAAAATCTTTCTACTATGAGGATGATCCTGCTAAAAGGAGTTTGCCATCTGTTGAAGGATATCCAAGGCCAAATAATATTGAAGAATATCTGAAAGTCAAAGCTAAACAAGCAGAGGATATCTCAAAAAGAAATTCACAAGGGAAATCTGATAGAGAAATTCAGCAGAACTATCAATACTTGCTCACACAAGTCAGATCTTTGGAACAATTTGCAAAGAATGTGTGCCAGCAAGTATTAGAAAAGGCAGATGAATCCCTGAGAAAAGATTATGTTGAAAACATCATGGCCCACAAGAAATACAAAGGAGAAAAACACATGTATAAGGACTGGACCATTCCTGAGCTGGAAAGTGAAGCAGCCAGGATTCAAGACATGATCAAGAATAAAGTGAAACATACTCCTCCAGATTGGGCAAAGTTCAAAAAGAATGTACCTGATAAAAAGGTAGAGCTGAGGAGAATGAAAGAGGAATTAGCTGCAGCTGATTATGGGTCTTTAAATCAAGTGTTGAGATGGAAAGAAGATAAAGTCAGGGCTACCTACAAAAGTTTGGAGATATTGAGAAATACAGATCCTAATGCTCCACAAAAGCCTGACTATCCTGAGGCAGAGGTCTCAAAAAGACCACCAAAGCTGCAAATCAGGAGATCCACTGCTCCAGCTGGTGCAGCCATCTTTAAAAGAAGGCAACAAAAACAGTTTGGTGCTGAAACCATTCAAGAGCTAATAGAAGGAGATGACCTTGTAAAAGAAGGCATCAAGAAAATAATTGTAGAAACTCTTGGATTGGATCAAACTGCAAGTACTGCTCAGTCAGTCATCAATAGGACAACTTCACCAAACACCTCATCTAATAAAAATCTCCCAAGAAATCCATCAGGCTCTAAAGTACTAAAGTGGAAAACTGATAAACAGACCCATGTACTGACAGTGATCAAGTCTAGTGGAGAAGTGAAGAAACTAACAAGGGAACAAGCACTTGGCCTAAGTCTTGAAGATTTGCAGGATCTCCTTGATCTTCCACTTAGTAGGGATGATGATGACACAGATGCCTTAACCTTTGAGTTACAACTCAAAGGGCAAATAAGGGAACTGTTGATGAGGCAATAAAGATCTTCAAATAATGAAGTGTTTTGGCATTATCTGTTCCAGGGGGAGATTGTTGGGATTGAACCCTACCAAAGGAACAGATAATTAAAGCCAAAACTGGATCAGAACAGTGGACCCAGCATAAGCAGATGTTATGTATACAAGTCTCTCCCCTTGAAAGTGGTTTCAACATCTGCTGACCTCCTATCTACTGATCGTACAAACTGCTGACCTACAAACTGCTGATCAAGTAAAAGACTGATGGAAGATTAAAGCTCTGCTGATTCAATCTACTGCCTTGAGTCAAGCTCTGCTGATCATGACAAGTACTGCTGGGTTCACATCAGTGGAAGGATGCAGCAGTAGTTTAGTTATCTTTATGTAATGAAATGTAATAGCAGTAGTTAGCATAGCAGAGGTTGTATAGATCAGGGGTTAGAGTTTGTTAGGAGGTTAGATGTCACTTTCATGGTGACGTCAGCTTAGATGCCTCAGTGGTTTGCTCATGCCTATAAATAGAACAGTACCATGCATTGTTCTATTTAGCTCTTTCACTATCTTCTTCCTGCATGAACAAATACTGTGAGCTCAGGCTGAGGGGGAGTTTGTTGCATACTTGCAAATTGTAATCGTTGTTGAAATTAAATTAAAATCATTCGGTTCAATGTTAAACTTGTATGTTAAAAGCAATTCTCCTGTTTGATTGTGAAAAGTTTGCTTCCATCTTAATTCCGCTGCACAACTCATTCATCTTCATTTTAATTCAAACGTAAAACACAATCAAAACCAAACTCAGATCCTAACACTTTCACATATATAAAGTTTAGGACACGTGTCTTTACATAATTGGACACGTTTTTACGTGGTGTTACATCCTCACCCCCTTAAAAGAAATCTCGACCCCGAGATTTTACTGGAATAAGTGAGGGTACTTCTGTCGCATAGTGGACTTAACTTCCCTCGTATATTCGGGACCTCTACGGGCATCCCATTTGATCTTTACTATAGGTACGTGTTTTCTTCGGAGCTTTTTAACCTGACGATCCTCGATCGATATTGGTCTTTCAACAAACCTCAGGCTTTCATCAATTTGTACATCCTTATGAGACATAGCTAATGATTCATCAGCCAGACATTTCTTTAGATTGCAAATGTGGAACACATTGTGGATTCCACTCAGCTCCTCAGGCAAGTTTAGCTTATAAGCTACACTGCCGACACATTCAATGATCTCGAATGGTCCAATATATCTAGGGCTTAACTTAACCTTCTTACCAAAATGCATCATACCATTCTAGGGTGATACTTTTAGTAAAACTTTATCGCCCACGTCAAACTTTAGGGGTTTTCACCTCTTATCAACATAACTTTTCTGCCTATCCCTGGCAGCTTTCAGGCGATCACGAATTTGGACAATCTTGTCCGTTGTTTCAAGGACTATATCAGGTCCTGATAACTGAGCTTCTCCCACTTCTGCCCAACAAATAGGCGTTCTGTATTTCCTACCATATAATGCCTCAAAAGGCGCAGCCTGAATGCTTGTATGGTAGCTATTGTTATAGGAGAACTCGATCAAGGGTAGGTGGTCATCCCAACTACCTCCTAAATCAATAACACATGCTCGAAGCATGTCTTCCAAAGTTTGAATTGTACGCTCACTCTGTCCATCAGTCTGAGGATGGTAAGCAGTACTAAAATTTAACCGAGTGCCCAAGGATTGTTGGAAACTTTTCCAAAAGTGTGAGGTGTATCGAGTATCTCTATCAGAAATAATAGACACCGGCACTCCGTGGAGGGATACAATCTTATCCACGTATAAATGTGCTAACTTAGTGAGTCGATCAACTATGACCCATATAGTATCATTTCCATGCCTTGTTTTAGGTAACTTGGTTATAAAATCCATGGCTACCATCTCCCACTTCCATGTGGGAAGTTCTAGCTGTTGAAGTAGACCTGATGGCTTTTGATGTTCAGCTTTAATCTGAGCACAAGTCAGGCACATAGCTACATGTGTGGTAATAGATTTCTTCAAACCTATCCACCAAATATTTGCTTTCAAATCTTGGTACATTTTGTCACCTCCAGGGTGAACTGAATATTCGGAGTTGTGTGCTTCTTAGAGGATTACATCTCGAAGTCCTCCATGAGTAGGAACCCAAATTCTTCCATTCAGTCTGAGGACTCCATCCTTACCATGTGCTAACTGTTCATCAGTTACACCTAACTTTTCATTTGGAAGGTTGCTTCCGAAATAGCTTCTTTCTGTGCAGCTAATAGCCTTTTATTCAGGATATTCTTCAATTCAATGCTCTTGGCATTAATTCTTATAGGTTTAACTCTTTCCTTTCGGCTTAGAGCATCGGCGACCACATTCGCTTTACCTGGATGGTAGCGAATTTCGCAATCATAGTCATTTAAAGTTTCCATCCAGCGGCGCTGTCTCATATTGAGCTCTTTTTTATTAAACAAGTGTTGGAGACTTTTGTGATCCGAATAGATCACACATTTGGTTCCATATAAATAATGTCTCCAAAACTTTAATGCGAATACAACGGCACCCAATTCCAAATGATGGGTGGTGTAGTTCTTTTCATGCACCTTTAGTTGTCATGATGCATAGGCAATCACCTTGCCTCGCTGCATAAGTACACAACCCATACCGGTATGTGAAGCATCACTGTATACGACAAACTCTTCGATTCCTTTGGGCAAAGTCAACACCGGAGCATTTCTTAATTTCTGCTTAAGAATCTCAAAGGATTCTTGTTGTTTTGGACCCCAATCAAATTTTACATTCTTATGGGTCAGAGAAGTCAATGGTGCAGCTATTCTTG
This sequence comes from Helianthus tuberosus, assembly GCA_030545235.1. NCBI lineage: Eukaryota > Viridiplantae > Streptophyta > Magnoliopsida > Asterales > Asteraceae > Helianthus > Helianthus tuberosus. The sequence continues at coordinate 128,374,263 of CM060416.1, forward strand.
AGAAGTTCTCAATGAATCTTCTATAATATCCAGCTAGACCCAGAAAGCTGCGAATTTCTGTTGGCGTCTTCGGTGCTTCCCAATTCATGATGGCTTCTATCTTGGCAGGATCTACTTGGATACCACGCTCACTAACAACATGTCCAAGGAATTGGACTTCACGAAGCCAAAACTCGCACTTGGAGAATTTAGCATACAACTTCTCCTGTCGAAGCAATCCTAAGATATATCGAAGGTGCTTCTTGTGATCAACTTGGCTACGAGAATAGATAAGTATGTCATTTATGAAGACGATGACAAACTTATCTAAGTATGGTTTCCAGACTCTATTCATGAGGTCCATGAATGCTGCTGGCGCATTAGTGAGCCCAAAAGGCATCACTAAAAACTCGTAGTGTCCATACCTTGTTCTGAATGTTGTCTTTGGTACATCTTCAGTTCTAACCTTAAGTTGATGATACCCAGATCTTAAATCAATCTTCGAGAAATAGCTTGCCCCTTGGAGTTGATCGAATAAGTCGTCGATCCTGGGCAAAGGATAACGATTCTTGATTGTTACTTTATTTAATTCGTGATAATCAATGCATAAGCGCATTGATTCGTCCTTCTTTTTCACAAACAATATTGGAGCTCCCCAAGGCGAAGAGCTAGGTTGAATGAAACCCTTTTCTAGTAAGTAGTCTAATTGAGTCCTGAGCTCTTTCATTTCAGTAGGCGCTAGACGATAAGGAGCTCATGCAATAGGTGCAGATCCTGGGAGAATGTCTATCCTGAATTCAACTTGCCTCTCCGGAGGTAATCCAGGTAGTTCGTCAGGAAAGACATCAGGATACTCGGAGATAATAGGAATATCTTCAATCTTAGGCTTTGGGTCGTTTACTGACACTTGTGCCATATAGATGACACATCCGCTCTTCAGACACTGCGATACTTTGAGAATGGACACATTGTTGGGCAGACCATACTGTGTATCTCCTTGGATGGTGACGGATTCACCAGAAGGGGTTTTGATGATAACTAGCTTTTTATCGCAGGCGATTTGGGCTTGGTTATGCGACAACCAATCCATGCCCAAAACTATATCAAACCCAACCAATTTCATTGGAAAGAGGGATAACGGGATAGAATGATTCTTAATGGATATAAAACATCCATCAAGAAGAGTTGAGGCTGATTCTAAGGTACCATCAGCAAGCTCTACCTCATATTTTATGTCTAGAGTCTTAATAGGCAGATTCAGTAACTTACAAAACTTATGGTCTACAAAAGGCTTATCAGCACCTGAATCAAATAAGACTCTAGCATAATTATTATTAATGAGGAAGGTACCTGTTATGACATTCTCGTCGTTCACCGCTTCCCTTGCATTCATCTGGAAAACTCTTGCGTTGGTTTTCTTCGCCTCCTCGGGCTTCTTAGCATTCTTTGGGCAGTTTGTCTTGATGTGCCCCTTTTCGTTGCAACCATAACAGGTTGCATCCTTAATGTTCCAGCACTCCACCGTTTGTGCCCCTTCTTCTTGCAAATCCCACATGGTTTAGCTTGTGGGTCTTGGTTGCATTTTCCAAAGTGCCTTTTGTTGCAAGTCTTGCACCTGGGTTTGTCATTTGACTGCCCTTTCTTAGAAACAAAGTTCCCTTTGTTCTTCTTGTTTGATTGAGAGGACTTGTCTTCCTCTCTCTTCCTCTTCCCGTCATCGGTAGTTTTCTTTGCCCTACTCCTCACAATATCAAGAGTAATGGATAAGGATAGATCCGCAGCAGATCTATAAGTGGCTGGCTTAGAAGCCTTAACATTCCCTTTCACTTCAGGGGCCAGACCACCGATGAAATGCGCAATGCGTTTGGGTTCAGGGGTGACCAAGTATGGTACAAGCCTTGACCTCGAATTGAAGCTGGTCACATAAGACCTACAGTCCAAATCCTTCATTACCAAGGTGAGGAAGTCAGTTTCAATCCTCTCAACCTCATGCTGAGGACAATACGTGTCTTTTACAAGATCAACAAACTTGCTCCACGAAAGGTTATATAAATGAACCTTTCCAGTGGACTGTACTAACGCTTTCCACCATGTGAGGGCATCACCCTAGAAATATTGAGATACAAACATAACTATGTCTTCCTTAGCACATCCACTGATGTCAATCATAGTCTCCATTTCGTCTAACCATTTCATGCAGTAGATTGCTCCCTTTTCTCCTGTAAAATCCCTCGGTTTACAGGAGACGAAGTACTTATAGGTACAACTCTTTTTGTACTTAGGAGCCTGATTTAACATCACTTTTTGAGATTCAAATCTTTGGTTGGATGAATGCTGAGATTCATCCTTTTTTTATGCATGTGACTGTGACAAAGGTTTTGAGTGAGCTTTGGACCGAACATTACTTGGTTCCTTGAATATCTTATCTACTACTTGAGCAACTGCGGTGTCAATCATGGCTTGCATTTCAGCGTTTGTAACATTTATTCTGGCCTCATTATTGTTTTCTTCCCGCAGATGACTGCTTGCTTCATCAGATCCAGCCATGGCTTGGGTACTAAAATTTTACAATAATGGTTTATTTAAATTATACAATAAATCATCACATTGATTATTAGATGGCCATGGTATTATTAAACCACATAGACCATTTTAAGTAATAAATAACAATCAATGGAATATAATTCTTTATATTTATTAGACAGGGGAATATAAATCACAGCTGTCAATGTCATAAAAGACATTTTCATTTAGCACAAGGCTTGTCTCGAAGGACATTTAGATAGCGCAGAAGGCTTTGTCACAAGGACGATTAGAATATAACTAATGATCTTTGGGATCAGTGATCTTTTAAGGGCCGAACATCGTTCATCGCCTTATTGACAAGAAGTTTATAAAGTAGAATTATCATTGTCATTTTTACACCTTTGCTTGTAAGCATACATCTCAATTGGATGTTTTAGGCGTATACATCATATTGACGTTTATTAGCCATGATTCATATAGATCATATAGGCTATGAAAGTGACTTGGGAAAGTCCAAGTACATTTGGAAGCTTGTGTGGTTTTTCATACCACACAACCAGGAATATTAACATGTTTTCAGATGTTAACAGGGAGTTATTTTCTTAAAAAGGTTGTACCATCATAGCCATTAATATGTTGGCTAGGTTATACCCTTAAGAATTTCTTTGGCAGATCAATTTAAATTTGAAATGATATAGCATGATGATGTAATAAAATACATATTTAAAAATCAAAAATAAACTTCATTAAATCATAAAACTAGTACAAAGATGCCCTAAACGGGACTTGAAACAACACACTGCCCGCGTAGGGGCTACAGAAATAGAAAATAAGTCCACGCAGGGACTTGGTTCAGAAAATAAAGAAAATATCCTCGCAGGGACTTGATTAAAAGACAATACAAGACAAAATAAACAACTTCCTACTTCTTCTTGCCTTTAATGAGATTCGCAAGGCCCTTGAGGAAGCTATTATGCTTCTTTTTGGTTTCATCTGCTTCACGCTCAACCCTGTCTAACCTCTGTAGTATTTCTTGGGTTTGCTCATGTTGAGGAGGAGGAGGTTGCTGGTAAGGTGGGGTATTGGTTCGAATGGTGTGACTCCTGAGAGTGATGGGAATGTTGGGGCTCGTTAGGAGTGGGTAGCCCAAAGTATGGAGGGTCGGATGGTGAGGATCCAAGCGAAACAGAATGTCTCGCCGGCTCGAAGTTACGACTCCAATGGTCCCGAGAGTCGGAACTAGAGAAAGTCGCTGACGGGGTACGTCGATGGGAGGGTCCCGCGTGGCCCGATGACCCTCCTCTCATTGGTCCCTTTCCTTTGCCTCTCATACATGGTGGCACTTTCCAAGAAGTTAACCTGTCAAAACAAGTAAATATAATATAAACAATAAGAGGAAAGTTAAGAATAAATCGGTCATTAGCCTAAACTCGAAAGTCTAAGGAATGTGCTTATTGTGCCATTCAGATTAAACACAAAAGGTTAGTGTTTAATTCACTCAATGTTGGCTCTGATACCAACCTGTTACACCCTGATATTTCCACATATTACCGGTGGGCCCGGCGGGGAGTATCGTGACGTAGTTGATATCATCATTGTCAATACACACAATATAATAGCACAGCGGAAGGCTTGGTGAATACACTATTACAAACCATAATGTCTGAATGTTCGACGAAATAATATACAGACTGGATTGTAATAAGATCCACAGCCGGATCATAAATAAAATACAAGAAACGGAAAAATAACAGACTTCGGGCATCTTAGGGATTTGCAAGATCCTTTTTATGACACCAAATAGCTCCAGTCTATTTACGAGAGATACCTGTCAATCAATCTTTAGAAGATACGTCAGTTTACACTGGTAAATACAATTAACTGACTCTTTTTAAAAACATTTATAAAAATTGATTTAAGTGCACATGGCACAAATCATTTATAACTTGGGATAATTATTTAATTATAATCTTGTATACAGATTTATATGTTTGTCATACAATTGGGGCCGGTTGAAAGCCGGTCTTAATTAACCGACTCACCACTTATAGAACCCACAAAGGAGTTATCCCCAACATGTGGGTTTATATTTTAGCATTTGCATCTGTCAGGTGTATGTCTACACCCCGTGCATAGGTCGTGGACATTTTCCAATGAAATGAGCCGAGGATATCCAGGACACGGTCGAATTAACCCCCAATGTTTATGTTATCAAACAAGAGAGATTAAAACGGGTTATGTAAATTTATTAATCACAATCCGATTAAATGATTACATACCTGACCAAGCGGTATTATTATTATACCGTATCCCAAGCCCGTATAAGGGAAAATAAGTTAAAAGTATTTACCTGAGCTTAAAAGTGAAGATAACTCAGCCGTAAATCCTAAAGCTTTATGATGGTACCTTCTACCGGATGCTACTTAATATGTGTAGAAGGTTTAATAACCTATTAGGATGCTAACGGGCCTTTAGTTAAGTCAAGGACTTAGACCGGCTAGCTAGAAAGAAACTTTACGGTTCTAAACGCTAGATTAAGCGGAGACCAGAATAAAATGTGGTTTAGACCCGACAAGTTTGGATACTTGTATAATATGGGTAAACTAAACACATTCTGGAATTTGAGGATTTAATGATAAGGTTAAACCCGTTTCGGTTATTTTACGTAAACTAGTCACATAAACCGATCCGAACGCGTAAACGCGTAACGGGTAACCAAATGAATTATATATAGGTCTCAAATATTATTATGCTTAAAATATGTTAATACATCAGTAGGATGTTAATATATATGCCCAAAAAGTAATTTAAACCAATTTAAGTCCCATAAGGGCATTTTGGTAATTTTAATGCTTATAAAAGAGATTTTATAATAAACTGAAGTTCTGGTCTTTTGAAATCAGTAAAAATATTTAATTTATCACATTACATCAGTAAGATATCATACATATGTGAAATTTACTATTTATGACCAAACTATTCCCGAAAGGGCATTTTGGTCATTTCACATATGCTTTTAAGGACATTTTTTGAAACCTGAGTTCATAAATTATACCTACTGTAATTATATTTAAATTTGTTTAAAAATCCAGTAGGTAACAAGTCTTAGATGTTTAACAGATTGATTTAAAAAATCCGGTTAGGAATATCATGTGATGATATAGCTGAAAAGATCCCTTAAATGGTCTATTTAAGAGATCGTACGACGATCTAGTTAAGAAGATCATGTGTTGATCTAGTTAAAAAGATCGTTCGTTGATCTAGTTAAAAAGATCTTTTGGTGGTCTAGTCAAATCGCTTCATGTTTATTCATTTGATTTTTCCCCCTACGCATTATGAAATTAACTGTGCAGACTGTGCAAGGAATTACGTAATTATGGATGCATACATAATTATGGAATTCATTGCACAGAAACCACAACAAGTTTTGTCATGTGTTAAAGACCTATACTGATGAGAATAACGAAACGGGAACAATGTAAAAAGGGGCATGGTGGATACGCCGCTGGTAGTTCCTATATATAAGTGTTCCTTATTACATTGTGAACGTAGCGTTATTTAAGTTACTAGAAGTCCTGGACCTTGACCAATGTCATTTTATCTTACACTCTCCGATTCTGATTTCGAGCACACACAAGTTTCTTATGATAGTCTTCATAAGAAATCTTCTTCTGTCCGTAGTTCGAAACTCATTGTTTTGTTACTACAAGAACTTCACTTTGACAGTTGATAATTTCGCTAAGAATCCAAACATGGCCTAGAGTTTTACTTAGGGTTTGAGGGATTCATTCGAAAGCGAAACCATCAGAGTTGTCTTCACAAGTTTCCTCTAAAATTAAATTTCGGGACGAAATTTCCTAAAGTAAGGGAGACTGTGACACCTGTGTCACTTCAACCAACATATAAATACCAAACCAATGAAATATTGTATTTCATACTTGGGATTTGTATAAATATGTGTTTCATTTGCACATATCAATTCTTGTGCGATTTCGAGCTTTAAATCGCTTTCTGGAAGGTTATACGCGATCTGATGCGTAAATATAACCAGTTTAGTGCAACAAACACTCCGAAACAGTGACATAGGCTCAACATACCTTAAATAACCTTTACATCACTTAGAAATAAGTTTTGGATGGTTTGGTGTGTCGAAATCAAGTTTATTCGCTTACAGGGACTATTTGAGTCAACTTGCAAAAGTCTACCGTTTCGTAAGGCAACGTACAGTCCGGAACTTGATCATAAGCTAAACATACCATATATAACCTAAACATAGCTTAGAAATAAGCCTTGAGTGGTTCAGTATGCGAAAATACGCTTATTTGATCAATAGGGACTAAAAGCGTCAAAAAACGGCTTAAGTTTGCATTTACGCGCATATCTTACGTTCTGACCACATCTGGACATCCAAAATTTTTGTAGACACTAAAATATTTTTATGCAAAAAACGGCTTAAGTTTGCATGCAAAAATACCATTCGTCGCTTAGTTTGGTTCGTTTACGCGTCCGTTCGAGTTTCGTCGTAAATAACCAAACAACGTGACCGTACGACCAAACGAATCGACATCCGTGATATTTCCAAGAATATTTTAGGTCCCCTACGCTTTGACGACCTTGTAGAGCCTTGAAAATGGCTTAACGGAGGTTAAATACGTCAAATACGCAAGTTTTGGTGTGCAGGGACTGTTTCTGACAATTTTTTAAAGTTGCAGCCTGGTGCTCGTGTCGCGCGACCACCCCCTGGTCTTACTGTCGCGCCACACCACCATGTGATCTGGACAGAAACTACATTTTGTGCAGCAGATCGAATTTCAGGGACCATTTATGCCATTTTCTTGTTTTGGGGAGCAAGTTAACACCTCTCCAAGGCTTTGAACCTGCTCATAACACTTGTAGGGTTGTGATTTAATGCTTGGTAATCACACAAACACTTGTTTTGATCTTATGAACTTGCTACAAGTATAAATAGCCATGCCATCTTCTCATTTCATTCACCCTTGATCTTAATTACACTCTAAGTTGGAGCCTTTGCTTCATACCTGAGTGATTTAGATCAAGTTCTCCCTAGCAAGGACCCTTTGTAAGCTTCCTTCGTTCTTTTATCGCTTTCCTAGCGAGAAAGTCAAACAGTGTTTGACTTTCAGCTTTGACCAGTCAATGGTCAACACGAAGTTCGTTTGAACTTTGCAACGTGAGCGTAATCACGATGGTTATAGTCACTAGTGACTATACCTACTGATTACCACGTTGACTAGGCGTAGTGACGAGTCGTAGTTTCGGTCAAAATGCGCATTTAAGCGTATTTTGCAACCAAACTACTTTAGGGTATCAAAACACTTTGTTTTGATATCAAAACCCGTTTTCTAACTTAGTTATGCATGTTTTAACATGCTTAGCTCGTCACTTCTAGTTTTGTGTTTGTTTAGAGTCGTAAGTCAAGCGGTCTAAACCACCGCTTAGACTTTTGAACCCGACCCGTTTGGTCGATCATTAGGATCCGACCAAGCATGTTTAGTGACCATAGTTGCATAGGGAATAACTTTCCGAGGTTATACCTTATGGTCACCTAGTTTAAGTAGTTGTATGATAGGTAGTTTATATGCCTTAGGAAAATGACCAAAATTCCCTTTTCATGCATAATTGGATTTTAAGCATATGTAACTTAAACTTTTGTCACTTAACTAAATATGCAACATAATTAAACATGATTAGGCATATAATACTTGTCATAGGACTAGTTAGACGTTTCGAACGCGCGTTTGCGCGAACGACGCGTTAAAGTAGCGTAAGCTACCTTAATGGGTCGTAACGGGTCGTAAGCACTTAGGATAGGTTCCGTTTTAGAATGTAGGCTTTGTTAAACCATGTCATATGAGTTCCAATACTCATTTGGTTTACGAAACCTCATCCTATCCGATCTTCCGATTTAGGTCCGGTTTATTAACATAGTTACCAATATTAGGTGCCGTTTGATTCCGTGATCCCTCTAGCTTTGCTTGGTTGTTATTCAAGACTTCTAAGCAATCTCAAGTGAGTACATAGTCCCCTCTTTTACTGTTTTCAATGTTTTGGGGTGAAGCATGTGTACCTATTTGTTATGTTCATGATTTCAAAGTATAATTGATTATACGTATTAGTACTTATCTTTTGACAAACTGAATGATTATTTATGGTTTAAACACTGATTTTTCAAAGATTATAAAATTAATTGTTGAATTGTACTTATTTTATGTTCACCAGACCGCTTGGTAGTATGATATAGCGCTATTGGATTTGACACCCCATTCCTGTTGTATGGAATGTCAGAAACCGATATTTTATCCAAATAGGAATTACCTTCGTGGTATTTCTATAGTCTCCAAGGTGTATTTTGATACACTAAGGTTTGGTTGAATACTTAAATCACATTTTTGTTGTATATTTTGTTATACTCCCAAAAGTATAGTTTGATATACTCTCATGTGTGATATTGTACAAAACAACATATATTTTGTTAATTACTAAAACATAGTTTGATATGTTATTTATAAAACCAAAGCATAGTTTAATATGTTATTAATAAAACCAAAGTATACTTTTGATATACTACTGAAAACTGTTATTTTGACGACTAAAGTATATTTAATATACTATCTGTTTGACTATTTTGGAACTGAAATATATTTTAATATATTACTTATTCTACTTTCTTAAAACCAAAGTATATTTTTATATATACTACAAACCTTTTTATCAAAATATTGTTTTTTCAAACAACATATTTTATAGAAACTCATTTTACTAAATTATTTATTTATGCATTTTTCTTTTATATCATCTGTTTTCTCATCACTTATTATATGATTTATAAAAGAAAACATTTTTGAAGTTCATGACTATTTTGTTAAAACATTCTTTTAAAGCCTATGTAACTCACAGGCATTTTTATGCTGACGTACCTATTTTTACATATGTTTCAGGTGCTGCCAGGTGGTGATTGTTGATACATGCTATACATAGGATGGACTCGTGCCTTAGCGACTTTAAAAATTTGAAAGACAATATTTGTAATCATTTAATTTGTAATAAAACAATGATTCTGTTACAGCACTCCCCAACGTTTCCGCCACGTTTTGTTGTTTTACGTGGTCGAGGTGTGACAGAAAAGTTGGTATCAGAGCCAATGGTTATAAGGAATTAGGTTATTAGTAATGCTTTGACCTAGACTATAAACTTCCTAGGACCCTAACACAAGTTATCTTGTGTTTAGTTTCAAAACAATACCGTCACCTATCCTTAGGTGACAACCACAACAAGAACACAAAATTTCGAATTCGCTTTGAAAACCAATCATCTGTTCTAGGATGATTGATTACTAGGTTTTGAACCTTCAAAGTTTTCGAAATCTCGTCAAAGTTTGGGTCTAAATAATGTGAACATGTGCACACTGGAAGGGTGAATGCCTGTACCCTGAGTTTTCTGTCTAAGGCTAGAGTATTCGTACAAATCCGCAGTAACGGACCAGTCACTCTTACCTGGGAACTCTTGGGGTGAGTTTTCACTTATAGGCGAGCATGTCTTCGGTGATACATTATATTGATCCATTTACTTTGATTAGTCTCAGTGTGTCGTTTTTTTGTTCCAGGTAACGAACAAATGATCACCTTCCTTGTGTTTTATCGATGTTTTCAATACCTCTTTTGTTTTTCGAATCATCGACCTCACTCGTTTCTCATGTTCCCTTGTTCTTTTTAGACAATGCCTCCTCGACGTGATGCTCAACCTTTTACTAATGAAGAAGTTGCAGCCCTTGTCGCTCAACAAATGGCTGCAGTGCTCCCGGGCGTAGTAGCCCAGATCCATCAATTATATAACAACAATAACAACAACAACACCCAGTGTAATTTCAAGACCTTCAACTCTGCTAAACCTTTGAAGTTTTCTGGGTTTCAAGGAGCAACCGCGCTCCTAAAATAGTTCGAAAGTTTGGAGAGCACATTCAGGCATGTGCAATGTCTGAATGAGCATAAGGTTAAATTTGCATCCAGGGTGTTCGAGAAGAGTGCTCTTTCCTGGTGGAACGGTGTGATGCGGGATAGGGGTGCTGATGTGGCACTAGCTCAAACTTGGGAAGAGCTTCGAGCTCTAATGATGAAGGAGTTCTGTCCTCGTCATGAGCTTAGAGCGTTGGAAAGGGAATTTGATGACCTAAAGCAAGACAGTGGTGAACATCGAGCTTATACTGACCGTTATGAGGAACTGAGCCTGTTGTGTCCTGCCATGGTTACGCATGTGGAGAAGACGATTGAAAAGTACATTGATGGTCTTCCTAACTTGGTTCAGGATATCGTTACTGGCAGCAACCCTACTACTGTCAGACAGGCCATTGAATTGTCTATCACCCTGACTGAATCCCATATCAGGAAGGGTAAGCTTTTTCGAAAAGGTGACCCAAGACCATCTGAAAAGACTGCACAAGTTGAACCAAAGGAAAAACAGGCCAAGGCATCCAAAAAGAAAAAGCGTAAGGCTTCTCAAAATTGCGCCATAACTACTCAGAACAATCAGGTTGCACCAAACCAGCCAGCACAACCTCGTAAAAGGAAAAATTATGTTGGTACCGCACCCTTGTGCAACAAATGAAACCGTCATCATCTGGAGCAAGTGCAGTGTCACAAATGTACCCACTGTGGGCGATTGGGACATTTGATCAATAACTGCCGTTATACGAATCAAGCTGTTGCAAATCCTGCTGCTGTTCAAGCACGATTTCCACCTGGGTCGTGTTATAACTGTGGTGACCTTACTCACTACCGCAACAATTGCCCAAGACTTGTTAACGCAAATCCAGTGCGTGGACGAGTGTTTAACATAAATGAGGCAAACGCAGTGAACAATTAGTCTTTTGTAATTCCTTGGTTGTTATCTTTTGATGTTTGAATCGACTCAGTTGTTATATAAATAAATTTGTTGTTTCAATTTTATTTGCGAAACTGATGCGATTGTATGAATGTTTGATACAACCTTTCGAGGCCTACAACAAGACAAACTACTCGTGTGGTTCTGTCATTTTTATGATCACTCGTGATCTCCCCAAAAATCTTAAATACTCGTTTCTTGTTGAGTAACAAAGACGAATTCCTATTAAGATCTTCCTATCTTCATCCTTATGTTTGAAGCGCCAAATGAAATCCACGGATTGGATTCCTGGTATGCTTTAATACCCGTATCCAAAGATAACAAATTAAAGATCAAGTTAAACAATTATGTGATTATGTGCTTATGTGATTTCTTTATGTCTTGTGTTTTTGTGTGATCCAAATATTCATTATCCAAATCCTCATAGAATCTTCCATATCTCATATGAGGGATTCATAGTAGGATATCCAAAGGTACTATCTTAAATCCTTAATGGACTTCTACGTTGTGGTTAAGTCCCTTGGATTATAAAGTACTATTCTATAATTGGACCCTCGAGTGGTCTAGATAAACAAATTGATTTAAAAATCTGGTTAGGAATATCATGTGATGATATAGCTGAAAAGATCCCTTAAATGGTCTATTTAAGATATCGTACGACAATCTAGTTAAGAAGATCATGTGTTGATCTAGTTAAAAAGATCGTTCGTTGATCTAGTTAAAAAGATCCTTTGGTGGTCTAGTCAAATCGCTTCATGTTTATTCAATTGATTTCTTCCCCTACGCATTATGAAATGAACTGTGCAGACTGTGCAAGGAATTACGTAATTATGGATGCATACATAATTATGGAATTCAGTGCACAGAAACCACAGCAAGTTTTGTCATGTGTTAAAGACCTATAATGATGAGAATAACGAAACGGGAACAATGTAAAAAGGGGCATGGTGGATACGCCGCTGGTACTTCCTATATATAAGTGTTCCTTATTACATTGCGAACGTAGCGTTATTTAAGTTACTAGAAGTCCTGGACCTTGACCAATGTCATTTTATCTTACACTCTCCGATTCTGATTTCGAGCACACACAAGTTTCTTATGATAGTGTTCATAAGAAATGTTCTTATGTCCGTAGTTCGAAACTCCATGTTTTGTTACTACAAGAACTTCACTTTTACAGTTGATAATTTCGCTAAGAATCCAAACATGGCCCATAGTTTTACTTAGGGTTCGAGGGATTCATTCGAAAGCGAAACCATAATAGTTGTCTTCACAAGTTTCCTCTAAAATTAAATTTCGGGACGAAATTTCCTAAAGTAGGGGAGACTGTGACACCTGTGTCACTTCAACCATCATATAAATACCAAACGAATGAAACATTGTATTTCATACTTGGGATTTGTATAAATATGTGTTTCATTTGCGCATATCAATTCTTGTGCTATTTCGAGCTTTAAATCGCTTTCTGGAAGGTTATACGCGATCTGATGCGTAAATATAACCAGTTTAGTGCAACAAACACTCCGGAACAGTGACATAGGCTCAACATACCTTAAATAACCTTTACATGACTTAGAAATAAGTTTTGGATGATTTTGTGTGTCGAAATCAAGTTTATTCGCTTACAGGGACTATTTGCGTCAACTTGCAAAAGTCTGCCGTTTCGTAAGGCAACGTACAGTCCGAAACTTGATCATAAGCTAAACATACCATATATAACCTAAACATAGCTTAGAAATAAGCCTTGAGTGGTTCGGTATGCGAAAATACGCGTATTTGATCAATAGGGACTAAAAGCGTCAAAAAACGGCGTAAGTTTGCATTTACGCGCATATCTTACGTTCTGACCACATCTGGACATCCAAAATTTTTGTAGACACTAAAATATTTTATTTTTGTGATCGGCATGCAAAAATACCATTCGTCGCTTAGTTTGGTTCGTTTTCACGTCCGTTCGAGTTTAGTCGTAAATAACCAAACAACGTGACCGTACGACCAAACGAACCGACATCCGTGATATTTCCAAGCATATTTCAAGTCCCCTACACTTTGACGACCTTGTAGAGCCTTGAAAATGGCTTAAAGGAGGTTAAATACGTCAAATACGCAAGTTTGGGTGTGCAGGGACTGTTTCTGACAATTTTTGAAAGTTGCAGCCTAATGCTCGCGTCGCGCGCCCACCCCTTGGTCTTACTGTCGCGCCACGCCACCATGTGTCACACCCCAACCGATGGCAGAATCAAAGGGGCGCGGCACTAGGCGAATCAGATTGCTCAAGAGAATACATAACAACTATAAAGCGACAATATTGATTACATTTGTTATCCCATACTAACAAACAATACAATCACATAAGTTATCACGGATCTCTTGTCCTCTCGAACAATACAAATTCGACAACCTAGATTTTAGGTGAGTTTCTAGACTTCCTAGCTTGGTTTGATGTAGACTGCGACTAAACCTGCAACATATGTTAAAATAATGCCAATACAAAAGTATTGGCGAGCATACAGGTTTGATATGTAATAGTGTAATAGATAAACTAGACCCCGTTTGGGCGCAATAGTACTATACTAGTCATGGTGGGACGTCGCGAGTATAAGTTCTAGCACATATGTAACTAGAATCACGTATAACTATGCATGTAAGTCATTCTCAAGTGATAAGTAGTTTTGAGCATTGATGTAATTCGATTTGATAGCAACGTATGTTACATCCAAAAGTGCAAAAGCAAAAAGGGTTCAAGTATACTCATAGTGCGTGTTCAGCAAGCAATACCACTTGACTGGATCGATTGGGAGTGCGTCTGAGCTAGCCCTATCATAGAATAGTATCGTAAGCGATACGCGGTGTGCTACACGGGGGGGGGGGGGGGGGGTTGAGTAAACGGCCTAGTGGCAATCCGATCAGATGATAATCCGGTCGGATGGCTTAAACCGAATGGTCAGTTCGTTCAGACAGCAGTCCGGTCGAATGGTATTGTATTGATGGTCTGTCCGATTGAATGACACTGAGTCGGATGACCTGTCCGGTCGGATGGTACAGAGTCGTCCGGTCGGATAGTACTTGAGTCGGATGATCTGTCCGGTCGGATGGTACTTGAGTCGGATGAGCTGTCCGGTCGGATGGCGTTGAAATTGGTGTTCAGTCCGATCGGACAGCAGTCCGTTCGGACGGTTGCAATTTGTTAGCATGTCCGATCGGATAGCAATCCGTTCCATCGTCCTGGTCATACTGTACTTGGTGGTTTGACCGAGACGGTGTGACATCGTGCTAAACAACTGAAAATCCATCAAATCCGACCCGTCCTAACGGCCGGGAACCACCCCGTTCCATCAGGTCTGGCCTTTCTTGATGATTTTTCCATGTTTAGCCCGAAACCACACACCCTTTGATTAGATACATAAATTTAGATGGGATTGTTTAAAAACATGTGGAAATCATTCAGATCTGAGCTGTTCATGGTGAAATGAGGTCACACTTTGAAGTTCATATGAACTCTTGATGACATCATCTTAGAACACCTCAAATCAGTAGATTCCATGGTTAAAAGTTGAGATTTGAAAGATAGAAAGGTGTAGAATTGCGTGTAGAACATAGAAGTACAAGATTTAGGTTGAGATCTTACCGGGATCGTGAGAAATCGAGAGAAAAAGGTCCAAGAGCGTGCTGGTCGAGTGGGAACTGTCACTTCACTGTTCAAGTGAAGTGACAAGGCTATTTATAGGCAAAGGGGGAGTGGAGGTGATGTTGTGCTCCGGCTCGGATGGCAGTCCGTTCGGATAGCCAATCCGTTCGGATGGCCAATCCGTTCGGATTGCCAATCCGTTCGGATGGGCAATCCGGTTGGACCCTCGGTGCGAAGAACTCCATCGTTCCAATTCCTGTGGCGGGCGTTGCGATAGTTTTGGTTACACATTTTCCAATATTTATTTATTATATAGAATTAATCACAAGAGGTCGTATATACATATCCATACTTCAAAGTTGCGATGTAATACCCGGATTTCGTTTCGAATATGCGTTACTTGCGACGCTTCACGGTCATCGAGGAGGGTAGAATAGGACCTCACTCAACGTCATCGTGAACGTTAATGTGTGTGATGCGATGTGCATTTTCTTGATTATTAAGTTGCACTGCGACACATCACGGCTATCAAGGAGGGTAGAATTGGTCCTCACTTGACATCTTCGTGGTTGTCAGCAAGTGCAATGTGATGTGATAGCGATAAAGTATGCGTATTTTGCGAAAATACTGCGAAATAGCGATGTATGCAATATAGCCACATTATGAGTCGAATCTCTGGTGCTAGGTGTAACGAGTATAACGAGTGGTAACAACGCACGGACGTGCGGGTTGTTACAGTCTCCCCTAATTTTGGAAATTTCGTCCCGAAATTAATCCATAAGAAGGGTTGCGAGGACCGATGTGAGGGGGAGTAGCGATTAAGAGCGTCAGAATAAGCGAGCGATCAATTGAAATTCGTCAAGCGAGAGTGTTGCGATGACTGACGATGGCAGCGAGTAAAGCAATTCATATGCCAGAGACGGCAAGACACAAAAGGCGATCCAAACGCGTCCTGAATTCTCGAAAATTTGATTAACTCGAAAAGGTTTGAAGAAACTTGTTTATGAAAAATCTTCCCATAGTGCGGCGTTAAACTGTTTCGGTGTTCACACAGCGCTATAAGTGGGGTTTTATTAGGTTACCAAAATATTTTAGGGTGTAAAAACTCGTTTTACGAGATTTCTCGTCACGCGGCAGTGACTTGAGTCGATTGTCACCACATCGTTACAAGATAATCTCGTTTTGTACAACGGTTTTTATCAGAATTTTAGAAAAAGTTTTGTAAGAAAAGGTCGGTTTAAATTTTGGTAAACAAAGCTTTTTAATAATATCAAGAATTTAAATTTTAAGGTCGGCCCCGCATGGCACTTTTCCACGAAAGTTCGACAATATGGCTAAAACGCTTATATATAGGAAGTACCAGCGGCGTATCCACCACGTTTTAAACATATGGCTTCCGTCTCGTGAGGCGGTGTCATACGTGTCAACATAGTACAGTCAGATTTGCGATGACTCGATCCAAACGAGAAAGGGTTGGATCAAGTCTTGAAAGGCGAACCGAGTGATGAGTCATTTTCAACTCAGTTTTGTGACACGAGCGAGTGCGATAGGCGGTAAGCGGGATGTGAAAAATTCTATAGTACATTACAAATATAATAAGCGAGGACGGCGGCGACAAGCGTAAAGCGGTAAGCGATAAGCGACGAGGGATAGCGACAACCGTCGAGCGATAGGCGACGATCGATGTGTTGTAGATGATAGGAAATATGCGATTTTAATAGTTTAAACGACACCACAAGTTTTAACTAACGTTAGACCCCCACATGGCCTTTTTCCATGAAGTTCTGCTGATATGGCTAAAACACTTATATATAGGAAGTACCAGCGGCGTATCCACCATGCTTTAACCATATGAGTTTCGACCCGTGAAGCGAGGTCATGTGTGCTAACTTAACACAGACAGCACGGATATTGGTAGGCGATAGCGATTACGTTAAGCGTTACACGATGAGCGATGGAGCAATACACAAGCAATAGATTGGTACACAAGCGATACAGTGATACCCACGATATGTGATAGTGTGATTAAGCGGATAGTGCGATTTCGATTAGATTCCACATTGAAACCCACATGGCATGTTTCCACGAAAGTTTGCTAATATGGCTAAAACACTTATATATAGGAAGTACCAGCGGCGTATCCACCATATTTTATCCATAGTAGATCCGTTTCGTGAATCGATGTCATGTGTGCTAACATACACAGGTAGCGATAAGCGTTAGAAGCGATAAGCGATGCGAGTACCGAAACGGTGAGGTTAATAGATGCGTTAGGCGTTAAAGTGTTGCGAGGGTGATGTGCGTTAGATTCCAGCGAAATTGCGATTGAGTTGCGATTAAAGACTTACGACCAGTCTTGTGTCGATGCAATTGCCCTGCGGGGGTAGACTCTCCAGAGTCCACCGATGAGGCATTTGCATTGCGTTTGCAGACTTACGACAAGTCCCGCGATGATGCGATGTAATTGTTACGCCTTGCGAATGAGTGTAGTGTGTCGAAAGTAACCATAATAGTATAAGTCTAAATAACGTTCAACTCGGCGTGGCACTTTCTTCACGAGACTTCGGTAGTATGGCAAAGCACACCTTGTGTTACCCCTACAACTTGCATCCCATGAATAGATGTCGCACTTTGTTGACATGGTCAAGACGCTTATATATAGGAAGTACCAGCGGCGTATCCACCACGCTCGACCATGCTTTTAACGTTATGGCACCATTAGAACTCACTACGATCTCCGTGCACTGACCAAAATAATCCCGTGTGCACCCGTGATTAGTTGTTCCTTGCACGTTTATCGTACCTTATTCTAAGAGTGTAGTGAGGCTAAAACACATTATATCGTGATATAATATATAGCATGTGTGTGATTCCAGATTAAGTGCGAAGACGAGAGAGAAAGCAAGAGATAAACAGAGTCCACATTGCGTCGAGAAATAGAACAAATTCAACACATAAAAGGAACTAACGGCGAAAATCGTAGCATTACTACAACATTGGAAGCATGACAAATGTTGCTGTGGAGGACTTTTGCGGAGACTGCGATCGTTGCTGGGATTCTTCAAGTCTGCGGCCCCGTGTGGCAGTGCTGGGTAAGATGACCATACCAGTTGCAATTTGCGCAATAGCGATAGTTAGCTTCTGGAGGGTGATGATACGTACATATGAGACACAGGGGATGAGTTCCATTGTAGTCGCGCTTGGAGTGAATTGGAATTGCTTGGAGAGGTTCTGGCTGTGACAGTTCGGTTGTTGAAGAGTTTGGGCTCATGGTCTTTCATTTGCGGTTGGACTGAGCTTCCTGAAGCGGTGCGTTGGCGTCGGAGGATTCGTCCGAGGACTCACCTGAAGAATCGTTGGCAGAATCGTCGGAGGAATCGTCGGAAGAATCGTCAGAAGAGTCGATGACGATTGCTTGATGAGCTTGTTTGACAGGATTCTTGGAGAAAAATCCGTCCAAGAATCATTTGTCATTGATTTATGCGGCCAAGCGGTAGGTTTCTTCGATGGTAGCAGGTCTTGCAGCTTCGACAAAATCGCCCACAGACTCAGGAAAGCCGTGAATCTACTTCGTGATGGCTTTTTCTACTGTCAGACAGGCCATTGAATTGTCTATCACCCTGACTGAATCCCATATCAGGAAGGGTAAGCTTTTTCGAAAAGGTGACCCAAGACCATCTGAAAAGACTGCACAAGTTGAACCAAAGGAAAAACAGGCCGAGGCATCCAAAAAGAAAAAGCGTAAGGCTTCTCAAAATTGCGCCATAACTACTCAGAACAATCAGGTTGCACCAAACCAGCCAGCACAACCTCGTAAAAGGAAAAATTATGTTGGTACCGCACCCTTGTGCAACAAATGAAACCGTCATCATCTGGAGCAAGTGCAGTGTCACAAATGTACCCACTGTGGGCGATTGGGACATTTGATCAATAACTGCCGTTATACGAATCAAGCTGTTGCAAATCCTGCTGCTGTTCAAGCACGATTTCCACCTGGGTCGTGTTATAACTGTGGTGACCTTACTCACTACCGCAACAATTGCCCAAGACTTGTTAACGCAAATCCAGTGCGTGGACGAGTGTTTAACATAAATGAGGCAAACGCAGTGAACAATTAGTCTTTTGTAATTCCTTGGTTGTTATCTTTTGATGTTTGAATCGACTCAGTTGTTATATAAATAAATTTGTTGTTTCAATTTTATTTGCGAAACTGATGCGATTGTATGAATGTTTGATACAACCTTTCGAGGCCTACAACAAGACAAACTACTCGTGTGGTTCTGTCATTTTTATGATCACTCGTGATCTCCCCAAAAATCTTAAATACTCGTTTCTTGTTGAGTAACAAAGACGAATTCCTATTAAGATCTTCCTATCTTCATCCTTATGTTTGAAGCGCCAAATGAAATCCACGGATTGGATTCCTGGTATGCTTTAATACCCGTATCCAAAGATAACAAATTAAAGATCAAGTTAAACAATTATGTGATTATGTGCTTATGTGATTTCTTTATGTCTTGTGTTTTTGTGTGATCCAAATATTCATTATCCAAATCCTCATAGAATCTTCCATATCTCATATGAGGGATTCATAGTAGGATATCCAAAGGTACTATCTTAAATCCTTAATGGACTTCTACGTTGTGGTTAAGTCCCTTGGATTATAAAGTACTATTCTATAATTGGACCCTCGAGTGGTCTAGATAAACAAATTGATTTAAAAATCTGGTTAGGAATATCATGTGATGATATAGCTGAAAAGATCCCTTAAATGGTCTATTTAAGATATCGTACGACAATCTAGTTAAGAAGATCATGTGTTGATCTAGTTAAAAAGATCGTTCGTTGATCTAGTTAAAAAGATCCTTTGGTGGTCTAGTCAAATCGCTTCATGTTTATTCAATTGATTTCTTCCCCTACGCATTATGAAATGAACTGTGCAGACTGTGCAAGGAATTACGTAATTATGGATGCATACATAATTATGGAATTCAGTGCACAGAAACCACAGCAAGTTTTGTCATGTGTTAAAGACCTATAATGATGAGAATAACGAAACGGGAACAATGTAAAAAGGGGCATGGTGGATACGCCGCTGGTACTTCCTATATATAAGTGTTCCTTATTACATTGCGAACGTAGCGTTATTTAAGTTACTAGAAGTCCTGGACCTTGACCAATGTCATTTTATCTTACACTCTCCGATTCTGATTTCGAGCACACACAAGTTTCTTATGATAGTGTTCATAAGAAATGTTCTTATGTCCGTAGTTCGAAACTCCATGTTTTGTTACTACAAGAACTTCACTTTTACAGTTGATAATTTCGCTAAGAATCCAAACATGGCCCATAGTTTTACTTAGGGTTCGAGGGATTCATTCGAAAGCGAAACCATAATAGTTGTCTTCACAAGTTTCCTCTAAAATTAAATTTCGGGACGAAATTTCCTAAAGTAGGGGAGACTGTGACACCTGTGTCACTTCAACCATCATATAAATACCAAACGAATGAAACATTGTATTTCATACTTGGGATTTGTATAAATATGTGTTTCATTTGCGCATATCAATTCTTGTGCTATTTCGAGCTTTAAATCGCTTTCTGGAAGGTTATACGCGATCTGATGCGTAAATATAACCAGTTTAGTGCAACAAACACTCCGGAACAGTGACATAGGCTCAACATACCTTAAATAACCTTTACATGACTTAGAAATAAGTTTTGGATGATTTTGTGTGTCGAAATCAAGTTTATTCGCTTACAGGGACTATTTGCGTCAACTTGCAAAAGTCTGCCGTTTCGTAAGGCAACGTACAGTCCGAAACTTGATCATAAGCTAAACATACCATATATAACCTAAACATAGCTTAGAAATAAGCCTTGAGTGGTTCGGTATGCGAAAATACGCGTATTTGATCAATAGGGACTAAAAGCGTCAAAAAACGGCGTAAGTTTGCATTTACGCGCATATCTTACGTTCTGACCACATCTGGACATCCAAAATTTTTGTAGACACTAAAATATTTTATTTTTGTGATCGGCATGCAAAAATACCATTCGTCGCTTAGTTTGGTTCGTTTTCACGTCCGTTCGAGTTTAGTCGTAAATAACCAAACAACGTGACCGTACGACCAAACGAACCGACATCCGTGATATTTCCAAGCATATTTCAAGTCCCCTACACTTTGACGACCTTGTAGAGCCTTGAAAATGGCTTAAAGGAGGTTAAATACGTCAAATACGCAAGTTTGGGTGTGCAGGGACTGTTTCTGACAATTTTTGAAAGTTGCAGCCTAATGCTCGCGTCGCGCGCCCACCCCTTGGTCTTACTGTCGCGCCACGCCACCATGTGTCACACCCCAACCGATGGCAGAATCAAAGGGGCGCGGCACTAGGCGAATCAGATTGCTCAAGAGAATACATAACAACTATAAAGCGACAATATTGATTACATTTGTTATCCCATACTAACAAACAATACAATCACATAAGTTATCACGGATCTCTTGTCCTCTCGAACAATACAAATTCGACAACCTAGATTTTAGGTGAGTTTCTAGACTTCCTAGCTTGGTTTGATGTAGACTGCGACTAAACCTGCAACATATGTTAAAATAATGCCAATACAAAAGTATTGGCGAGCATACAGGTTTGATATGTAATAGTGTAATAGATAAACTAGACCCCGTTTGGGCGCAATAGTACTATACTAGTCATGGTGGGACGT
Source organism: Helianthus tuberosus (assembly GCA_030545235.1). Taxonomy (NCBI): domain Eukaryota; kingdom Viridiplantae; phylum Streptophyta; class Magnoliopsida; order Asterales; family Asteraceae; genus Helianthus; species Helianthus tuberosus. Next base: position 128,396,021 of record CM060416.1, read on the forward strand.
CGCGAGTATAAGTTCTAGCACATATGTAACTAGAATCACGTATAACTATGCATGTAAGTCATTCTCAAGTGATAAGTAGTTTTGAGCATTGATGTAATTCGATTTGATAGCAACGTATGTTACATCCAAAAGTGCAAAAGCAAAAAGGGTTCAAGTATACTCATAGTGCGTGTTCAGCAAGCAATACCACTTGACTGGATCGATTGGGAGTGCGTCTGAGCTAGCCCTATCATAGAATAGTATCGTAAGCGATACGCGGTGTGCTACACGGGGGGGGGGGGGGGGGGTTGAGTAAACGGCCTAGTGGCAATCCGATCAGATGATAATCCGGTCGGATGGCTTAAACCGAATGGTCAGTTCGTTCAGACAGCAGTCCGGTCGAATGGTATTGTATTGATGGTCTGTCCGATTGAATGACACTGAGTCGGATGACCTGTCCGGTCGGATGGTACAGAGTCGTCCGGTCGGATAGTACTTGAGTCGGATGATCTGTCCGGTCGGATGGTACTTGAGTCGGATGAGCTGTCCGGTCGGATGGCGTTGAAATTGGTGTTCAGTCCGATCGGACAGCAGTCCGTTCGGACGGTTGCAATTTGTTAGCATGTCCGATCGGATAGCAATCCGTTCCATCGTCCTGGTCATACTGTACTTGGTGGTTTGACCGAGACGGTGTGACATCGTGCTAAACAACTGAAAATCCATCAAATCCGACCCGTCCTAACGGCCGGGAACCACCCCGTTCCATCAGGTCTGGCCTTTCTTGATGATTTTTCCATGTTTAGCCCGAAACCACACACCCTTTGATTAGATACATAAATTTAGATGGGATTGTTTAAAAACATGTGGAAATCATTCAGATCTGAGCTGTTCATGGTGAAATGAGGTCACACTTTGAAGTTCATATGAACTCTTGATGACATCATCTTAGAACACCTCAAATCAGTAGATTCCATGGTTAAAAGTTGAGATTTGAAAGATAGAAAGGTGTAGAATTGCGTGTAGAACATAGAAGTACAAGATTTAGGTTGAGATCTTACCGGGATCGTGAGAAATCGAGAGAAAAAGGTCCAAGAGCGTGCTGGTCGAGTGGGAACTGTCACTTCACTGTTCAAGTGAAGTGACAAGGCTATTTATAGGCAAAGGGGGAGTGGAGGTGATGTTGTGCTCCGGCTCGGATGGCAGTCCGTTCGGATAGCCAATCCGTTCGGATGGCCAATCCGTTCGGATTGCCAATCCGTTCGGATGGGCAATCCGGTTGGACCCTCGGTGCGAAGAACTCCATCGTTCCAATTCCTGTGGCGGGCGTTGCGATAGTTTTGGTTACACATTTTCCAATATTTATTTATTATATAGAATTAATCACAAGAGGTCGTATATACATATCCATACTTCAAAGTTGCGATGTAATACCCGGATTTCGTTTCGAATATGCGTTACTTGCGACGCTTCACGGTCATCGAGGAGGGTAGAATAGGACCTCACTCAACGTCATCGTGAACGATAATGTGTGTGATGCGATGTGCATTTTCTTGATTATTAAGTTGCACTGCGACACATCACGGCTATCAAGGAGGGTAGAATTGGTCCTCACTTGACATCTTCTTGGTTGTCAGCAAGTGCAATGTGATGTGATAGCGATAAAGTATGCGTATTTTGCGAAAATACTGCGAAATAGCGATGTATGCAATATAGCCACATTATGAGTCGAATCTCTGGTGCTAGGTGTAACGAGTATAACGAGTGGTAACAACGCACGGACGTGCGGGTTGTTACAGTCTCCCCTAATTTTGGAAATTTCGTCCCGAAATTAATCCATAAGAAGGGTTGCGAGGACCGATGTGAGGGGGAGTAGCGATTAAGAGCGTCAGAATAAGCGAGCGATCAATTGAAATTCGTCAAGCGAGAGTGTTGCGATGACTGACGATGGCAGCGAGTAAAGCAATTCATATGCCAGAGACGGCAAGACACAAAAGGCGATCCAAACGCGTCCTGAATTCTCGAAAATTTGATTAACTCGAAAAGGTTTGAAGAAACTTGTTTATGAAAAATCTTCCCATAGTGCGGCGTTAAACTGTTTCGGTGTTCACACAGCGCTATAAGTGGGGTTTTATTAGGTTACCAAAATATTTTAGGGTGTAAAAACTCGTTTTACGAGATTTCTCGTCACGCGGCAGTGACTTGAGTCGATTGTCACCACATCGTTACAAGATAATCTCGTTTTGTACAACGGTTTTTATCAGAATTTTAGAAAAAGTTTTGTAAGAAAAGGTCGGTTTAAATTTTGGTAAACAAAGCTTTTTAATAATATCAAGAATTTAAATTTTAAGGTCGGCCCCGCATGGCACTTTTCCACGAAAGTTCGACAATATGGCTAAAACGCTTATATATAGGAAGTACCAGCGGCGTATCCACCACGTTTTAAACATATGGCTTCCGTCTCGTGAGGCGGTGTCATACGTGTCAACATAGTACAGTCAGATTTGCGATGACTCGATCCAAACGAGAAAGGGTTGGATCAAGTCTTGAAAGGCGAACCGAGTGATGAGTCATTTTCAACTCAGTTTTGTGACACGAGCGAGTGCGATAGGCGGTAAGCGGGATGTGAAAAATTCTATAGTACATTACAAATATAATAAGCGAGGACGGCGGCGACAAGCGTAAAGCGGTAAGCGATAAGCGACGAGGGATAGCGACAACCGTCGAGCGATAGGCGACGATCGATGTGTTGTAGATGATAGGAAATATGCGATTTTAATAGTTTAAACGACACCACAAGTTTTAACTAACGTTAGACCCCCACATGGCCTTTTTCCATGAAGTTCTGCTGATATGGCTAAAACACTTATATATAGGAAGTACCAGCGGCGTATCCACCATGCTTTAACCATATGAGTTTCGACCCGTGAAGCGAGGTCATGTGTGCTAACTTAACACAGACAGCACGGATATTGGTAGGCGATAGCGATTACGTTAAGCGTTACACGATGAGCGATGGAGCAATACACAAGCAATAGATTGGTACACAAGCGATACAGTGATACCCACGATATGTGATAGTGTGATTAAGCGGATAGTGCGATTTCGATTAGATTCCACATTGAAACCCACATGGCATGTTTCCACGAAAGTTTGCTAATATGGCTAAAACACTTATATATAGGAAGTACCAGCGGCGTATCCACCATATTTTATCCATAGTAGATCCGTTTCGTGAATCGATGTCATGTGTGCTAACATACACAGGTAGCGATAAGCGTTAGAAGCGATAAGCGATGCGAGTACCGAAACGGTGAGGTTAATAGATGCGTTAGGCGTTAAAGTGTTGCGAGGGTGATGTGCGTTAGATTCCAGCGAAATTGCGATTGAGTTGCGATTAAAGACTTACGACCAGTCTTGTGTCGATGCAATTGCCCTGCGGGGGTAGACTCTCCAGAGTCCACCGATGAGGCATTTGCATTGCGTTTGCAGACTTACGACAAGTCCCGCGATGATGCGATGTAATTGTTACGCCTTGCGAATGAGTGTAGTGTGTCGAAAGTAACCATAATAGTATAAGTCTAAATAACGTTCAACTCGGCGTGGCACTTTCTTCACGAGACTTCGGTAGTATGGCAAAGCACACCTTGTGTTACCCCTACTACTTGCATCCCATGAATAGATGTCGCACTTTGTTGACATGGTCAAGACGCTTATATATAGGAAGTACCAGCGGCGTATCCACCACGCTCGACCATGCTTTTAACGTTATGGCACCATTAGAACTCACTACGATCTCCGTGCACTGACCAAAATAATCCCGTGTGCACCCGTGATTAGTTGTTCCTTGCACGTTTATCGTACCTTATTCTAAGAGTGTAGTGAGGCTAAAACACATTATATCGTGATATAATATATAGCATGTGTGTGATTCCAGATTAAGTGCGAAGACGAGAGAGAAAGCAAGAGATAAACAGAGTCCACATTGCGTCGAGAAATAGAACAAATTCAACACATAAAAGGAACTAACGGCGAAAATCGTAGCATTACTACAACATTGGAAGCATGACAAATGTTGCTGTGGAGGACTTTTGCGGAGACTGCGATCGTTGCTGGGATTCTTCAAGTCTGCGGCCCCGTGTGGCAGTGCTGGGTAAGATGACCATACCAGTTGCAATTTGCGCAATAGCGATAGTTAGCTTCTGGAGGGTGATGATACGTACATATGAGACACAGGGGATGAGTTCCATTGTAGTCGCGCTTGGAGTGAATTGGAATTGCTTGGAGAGGTTCTGGCTGTGACAGTTCGGTTGTTGAAGAGTTTGGGCTCATGGTCTTTCATTTGCGGTTGGACTGAGCTTCCTGAAGCGGTGCGTTGGCGTCGGAGGATTCGTCCGAGGACTCACCTGAAGAATCGTTGGCAGAATCGTCGGAGGAATCGTCAGAAGAATCGTCAGAAGAGTCGATGACGATTGCTTGATGAGCTTGTTTGACAGGATTCTTGGAGAAAAATCCGTCCAAGAATCATTTGTCATTGATTTATGCGGCCAAGCGGTAGGTTTCTTCGATGGTAGCAGGTCTTGCAGCTTCGACAAAATCGCCCACAGACTCAGGAAAGCCGTGAATCTACTTCGTGATGGCTTTTTCTGAAGTGTTGACTTGACTGGGGCAGATCATGCTAAGCTGTTTAAACCTTGCGGTGTAGCCAGCATTGTCACCTTTGACTTGCTTGATTTCCCAAAATTCGTCTTCTAGTTTCTGGACTTCGTGGGGAGGTCAGTACTCTTTCTTCATGAGCTCTTTCAGCTCATCCCAAGAGAGAGCGTAAGCTGCGGAGATCCCACGTTTGTTATATTCGGCCGTCCACCAGTCTAGTGCTTGCGATTGAAATACTCCGGTAGCGCAAGTAGTACGAAAACCATCGGGACACCCACTCTGACGAAGGGTAATTTCGATAGGATCGAACCACTGGAGTAGTTGGGACACACCTCCTTCACCCGTGAACTCCATCGGACCACAGGCTTTGAAGTGTTTGTAGAGAAAAGCAGTTTACGGCACTCCCATCTTAGAGTCTTCCGAGGTTCGAGAGTTGCTGAGAGAGTGCACTTGAGCGACAATTTGAGGAATGACCTTGGCCACTTCCTTGGTCACAAGCGAGGCAATCCTCTTATCGGCGCTTCGTTTGGCTCTTCTCCTAGTTGTTCGTCTCGAGGTAGAGTCGTTTGGAGACATCTAGACAGAGAGAGATTTGGAGTGAGATTCGATCATAATGATTTTGAGTTTTTGAGATGCGATTGAGCGCGATCAAAACTTGTTGTAGGTAGTATAATAGATTTCACATAGGAGCCACATAGGAGACACGAGATTCCTACGTTCCCACACAATTGATTTGTTTGTATATATATAATTAGTTGTAGTTTATGCTTACACACATACATGTCAGTATAGAATGCACGAGGACGCGATACAGAGAGTGAGAGTGAGAGCGAGTAATTAGACACTAGTTTTGTTGCGAACATTCGGTTTTCGTTTTAGATTGCGATGGCTGTGCGAGTTGTGCGGTTGCAAAAACAGGGAGCGAAAATCGATAAATCGAGAAATCGAATAAGCGTAAAGTTTTAAATTGTAAGCGCATAAGCGTAAATAGGTTCCATAAAGCGTAAATTCGATGAGTCATATGCTAGACAAAATTTGGATAGAGTGCCTCGGGTGTTTAGGCGTCGACTTCCCAAGGTAACCCAACTACACCCGACAAGTTCGTGCGCGCGTGTTGCCCTACAAGGCTTATGCTTCCACTGGGATGCAGCTCATGGCACTCATCTTCCTGGTCACCACGTGGCTCGAGTTATATTTATAGTCGAGTCCTTGGTGAGAGCTTTTGAAAACCATTTTGTTGAGAGTGGAACGGCTTATTAAGATACGGGTTTCACCCCTGACTTAATAACTTCGCTCCTAACTATGGTTGTGCTCTTCGAATAAATTCGGGAGTTCCACTAGATTTGAAATGGAGACTTTTGTTGAGATATGAATGTCACTCCTAGCTCAACGGAAAGTTCTCGTGCTAGAAAAATGCGCTGAGTGAGCGATCTTGTCGAGAGTTCTTGGTTTTCACGCCTAGTCTCGACTGGACCACTCGGTTGTGTTACGCGAGTATTTTCGAAAATGTGTGTATTGTGTTGGCTTTAGGAAAGGCTAAGTAATATTCTAGCCTTAGGAAAGGCTCTTCGTGTGAAGTTGTAGTATGCGGTGTTCACGCGAAGTAGTAGCTTTTAGCGAATTCGAACGAGAGTATCAAGTAGGCCCGTGCAATTCCTACTGGGTTCACACGAGTCGGCCCGCTGGTACTTAGACTATAGACTAGGTCGTTTCTAAGACATCGACCCAGACTAGGTCAAGTCTTGCCTGATTCCCTATAGTTATGGCTCTGATACCAATCTGTCACACCCCAACCGATGGCGGAATCATCGGGGCGCGGCACTAGGCGAATCAGATTGCTCAAGGGAATCCATAACAACTATAAAGCGACAATATTGATTACATTTGTTATCCCATACTAACAAACAATATAATCACATAAGTTATCACGGATTTCTTGTCCTCTCGAACAATACAAATCCGACAACCTAGATTTTAGGTGAGTTTCTAGACTTCCTAGCTTGGTTTGATGTAGACTGCGACTAAACCTGCAAAATATGTTAAAATAATGTCAATACAAAAGTATTGGCGAGCATACAGGTTTGATATGTAATAGTGTAATAGATTAAAGCTGCGAGTTTCCACATACATAAACGTAATACACGGCATATATACTCACAAAACTGATACTACCAGCTAAGTCCTCGAGCTTCGATCGTGATTGCTAAACTAGACCCCGTCGGGCGCAATAGTACTATACTAGTCATGGTGGGACGTCGCGTGTATAAGTTCTAGCACATATGTAACTAGAATCACGTATAACTATGCATGTAAGTCATTCGCAAGTGATAAGTAGTTTTGAGCATTGATGTAATTCGATTTGATAGCAACGTATGTTACACCCAAAAGTGCAAAAGCAAAAAGGGTTCAAGTATACTCACATTGCATGTTCAGCAAGCAATACCACTTGATTGGATCGGTTGGGAGTGCGTCTGAGCTAGCCCTATCATAGAATGGTTTCGTAAGCGATGCGCGGTGTGCTACACGGGGGGGGGGGGGGGGGGGTTGAGTAAACTGCCTAGTGGCAATCCGATCGGATGATAATCCGGTCGGATGGCTTAAACCGAATGGTCAGTTCGTTCAGACAGCAGTCCGGTCGAATGGTATTGTATTGATGGTCTGTCCGATTGAACGACACTGAGTCGGATGACCTGTCCGGTCGGATGGTACAGACTCGTCCGGTCGGATGGTACTTGAGTCGGATGAGCTGTCCGGTCGGATGGCGTTGAAATTGGTGTTCAGTCCGATCGAACAGCAGTCCGTTCGGACGGTTGAAATTGGTGTTCAGTCCGATCGGACAGTAGTCCGTTCGGACGGTTGCAATTTGTTAGCATGTCCGATCGGACGACAATTCGTTCCATCGTCCTGATCATACTGTACTTGGTGGTTTTTGGAGAGAATACTGGTGGTTTGACCGAGACGGTGTGACATCGTGCTAAACAACTGAAATTCCATCAAATCCGACCCGTCCTAACGGCCGGGAACCACCCCGTTCCATCAGGTCTGGCCATTATTGACGATTTTTCCATGTTTAGCCCGAAACCACACACCCTTTGATTAGATACATAAATTTAGATGGGATTGTTTAAAAACATGTGGAAATCATTCAGATCTGAGTTGTTCATGGTGAAATGAGGTCACACTTTGAAGTTCATATGAACTCTTGATGACATCATCTTAGAACACCTCAAATCATTAGATTCCGTGGTTAAAAGTTGAGATTTGAAAGATAGAAAGGTGTAGAATTGCGTGTAGATCATAGAAGTACAAGATTTAGGTTGAGATCTTACCGGGATCGCGAGAAATTGAGAGAAAAAGGTCCAAGAGCGCGCTGGTCGAGTGGGAGCTGTCACATCACTGTTCAAGTGAAGTGACAAGGCTATTTATAGGCAAAGGGGGAGTGGAGGTGATGTTGTGCTCCGACTCGGATGGCAGTCCGTTCGGATAGCCAATCCGTTCGGATGGCCAATCCGTTCGGATGGGCAATCCGGTTGGACCCTCGGTGCGAAGAACTCCATCGTTCCAATTCCTGTGGCGGGCGTTGCGATAGTTTTGGTTACACATTTTCCTATATTTATTTATTATATATAATTAATCACAAGAGGTCGTATATACATATCCATACTTCAAAGTTGCGATGTAATACCCGGATTTCGTTTCGAATATGAGTTACTTGCGACGCTTCATGGTCATTGAGGAGGGTAGAATAGGTCCTCACTCAACGTCATCGTGAACGTTAATGCGTGTGATGCGATGTGCATTTTCTTGAGTATTAAGTTGCACTGCGACACATCACGGCTATCAAGGAGGGTAGAATTGGTCCTCACTTGACATCTTCGTGGTTGTCAGCAAGTGCAATCTGATGTGATAGCGATAAAGTATGCGTATTTTGTGAAAATACTGCGAAATAGCGATGTATGCAATATAGCCACATTATGATCCGAATCTCTGGTGCTAGGCGTAACGAGTATAACGAGTGGTAACATCGCACAGACGTGCGGGTTGTTACACCATGTGATCTGGATAGAAACTTCATTTTGTGCAGCAGATCGAGTTTCAGGGGCCATTTATGCCATTTTTTGTTTTGGGGAGCAAGTTAACACCTCTCCAAGGCTTTGAACCTGCTCATAACACTTGTAGGGTTGTGATTTAATGCTTGGTAATCACACAAACACTTGTTTTGATCTTATGAACTTGCTACAAGTATAAATAGCCATGCCGTCTTCTCATTTCATTCACCCTTGATCTGAATTACACTCTAAGTTGGAGCCTTTGCTTCATACCTGAGTGATTTGGATCAAGTTCTCCCTAGCAAGGACCCTTTGTAAGCTTCCTTCGTTCTTTTATCGCTTTCCTAGCGAGAAAGTCAAACAGTGTTGACTTCCAGCTTTGACCAGTCAATGGTCAACACGAAGTTCGTTTGAACTTCGCAATGTGAGCGTAATCACGATGGTTATAGTCACTAGTGACTATACCTACTGATTACCACGTTGAGTAGGCGTAGTGATGAGTCGTAGTTTCGGTCAAAATGCGCATTTAAGCGTATTTTGCAACCAAACTACTTTAGCGTATCAAAACACTTTGTTTTGATATCAAAACCCATTTTCTAACTTAGGTAAGCATGTTTTAACATGCTTAGCTCGTCACTTCTAGTTTTGTGCTTGTTTAGAGTCGTAAGTCAAGCGGTCTAAACCACAGCTTAGACTTTCGAACCCGACTCGTTTGGTCGATCATTAGGATCTGACCAAGCATGTTTAGTGACCATAATTGCATAGGGAATAACCTTCCGAGGTTATACCTTATGGTCACCTAGTTTAAGTAGTTGTATAATAGGTAGTTTATATGCCTTAGGAAAATGACCAAAATGCCCTTTTCATACATAATTGGATTTTAAGCATATGTAACTTAAACTTTTGTCACTTAACTGATTATGCAACATAATTAAACATGATTAGGCATATAATACTTGTCATAGGACTAGTTAGACGTCTCGAACGCGCGTTTGCGCGAACGACGCGTTAAAGTAGCGTAAGCTACCTTAATGGGTCGTAAGCACTTAGGATAGGTTCTGTTTTAGAACGTAGGCTTTGTTAAACCATGTCATATGAGTTCCAATACTCATTTGGTTTACGAAACCTCATCCTATCCGATCTTCCAATTTAGGTCCGTTTGATTCCGTGATCCCACTAGCTTTGCTTTGTTGTTATTCAAGACTTCTAAGCAATCTCAAGTGAGTACATAGTCCCCTCTTTTACTGTTTTCAATGTTTTGGGGTGAAGCATGTGTACCTATTTGTTATGTTCATGATTTCAAAGTATAATTGATTATACATATTAGTACTTATCTTTTGACAAACTGAATGATTATTTATGGTTTAAACACTGATTTTTCAAAGATTATAAAATTAATTGTTGAATTGTACTTATTTTATGTTCACCAGACCGATTGATAGTATGATATAGCACTATAGGATTTGACACCCCATTCCTGTTGTATAGAATGTCAGAAACCGATATTTTATCCAAATAGGAATTGCCTTCATGGTATTTCTATAGTCTCCTAGGTGTATTTTGATACACTAAGGTTTGGTTGAATACTTAAATCACATTTTTATTGTATATTTTGTTATACTCCCAAAAGTATAGTTTGATATACTCTCATGTGTGATATTGTACAACACAACATATATTTTGTTAATTACTAAAACATAGTTTGATATGTTATTTATAAAACCAAAGCATAGTTTAATATGTTATTAATAAAACCAAAGTATACTTCTGATATACTACTGAAAACTGTTATTTTGACGACTAAAGTATATTTAATATACTATCTGTTTGACTATTTTGGAACTGAAATATATTTTAATATATTACTTATTCGACTTTCTTAAAACCAAAGTATATTTTTATATATACCACAAACCTTTTTATCAAAATATTGTTTTTCAAACAACATATTTTATACAAACTCATTTTACTAAATTATTTATTTATGCATCTTTCTTTTATATCATCTGTTTTCTCATCACTTATTATATGATTTATAAAAGAAAACATTTTTGAAGTTCATGACTATTTTGTTAAAACATTCTTTTAAACCTACAAGTCATGAATCCTATTTTCAATAAAACCTATGTAACTCACAGGCATTTTTATGCTGACGTACCTATTTTTACACATGTTTCAGGTGCTGCTATGTGATGATTGTTGATACATGTTATACATAGGATGGACTCGTGCCTTTGCGACTTTAAAATTTTGAAAGACAATATTTGTAATCATTTAATTTGTAATAAAACAATGATTCTGTTACAACACTCCCCGATGTTTCCGCCACGTTTTGTTGTTTTACGTGGTCGGGGCGTGACATCGAACTTTCACATATATAAAGTTTAGGACACGTGTCTTTACATAATTGGACACGTTTTTACGTGGTGTTACAGCTTGAGGTTCTTGACTCTCTTTTCTTCGATCTGTAGAGGCTTCTCTACAAATTTAAGTTGTTCATTTACCTCTATATCTTTAAGAGGTACTACAGGTGACTCATCAGTTAAGCAATTCTTGAGATTAGATACATGAAATACATCATGTATTCCTGCCATTTCCTCTGGCAGTTGTAGCTGATAGGCTACAGGTCCTATTCTTCTAATAATCTCAAAAGGTCCAACATACCTGGGGCTTAACTTCCCTCTTTTGATGAATCTTACCACTCCTTTCCAAGGAGAGACTTTCAATAACACCTTGTCACCTACTTGAAATTCCAACGGCTTTCGCCTGTTATCAGCATAACTCTTTTTTCGGTCACATGCTGCTTTCAGTCGTTCCTTGACTTGAATAATTTTGTCGGTTGTTTCTTGTACTATCTCTGGTCCAGATAATTGCTTTTCCCCAATCTCTGCCCAACAGACTGGAGTTTGGCACTTTCGTCCATAAAGTGCTTCAAATGGTGCAGCATTGATACTTATGTGATAACTATTATTGTAAAAAAATTCGATTAAGGGTAAGTGATCATCCCAATTACCTCTGAAATCAATTACACAAGCTCTAAGCATGTCCTCCATTGTCTGAATTGTCCTTTCGCTTTGTCTGGCCGTTTGAGGATGATAAGTTGTGCTGAGATTCAACTTGGTTCCCATGGGGGTCCAAAAATGAGAGGTAAAACGGCTATCTCTATCAGAAAAAATTGATAAAGGAATTCCATGTAATGAAACTATTTCATTTACATATAATTTAGCTAATTGTTTCATACTGTAGGTTTCCTTCATTGGTAGAAAATGAGCTGACTTAGTTAGCCTATCTACAATCACCCAGATTGTAACATTTCCTTTACTTGTTTTGGGTAATTTGGTTACAAAATCCATTGTTATCAATTCCCATTTCCATACTGGCATTTCTAACTGCTGCAATAAACCTGAGGGTTTCTGATGTTCAGCTTTAACTTGTGAACAGGTTAAACACTTAGAAACATAAGCTGCTATATCTTTCTTCATTCCTATCCACCAAAAATTCTTTCTTAAATCCTGATACATCTTATCATTTCCAGGATGCATCGTACACTTAGATTTATGGGCTTCTTCTAATATACGATGGCGTAGGTTTCCTAATTTAGGTATCCACATTCTTTTCTTATGGAATCTCCAAATTCCATCAGTTCCTTGTTCTAATTCCTTAATCATTCCTTTTAATTTTTCAGTATCATACTTGATTACTGATTCTTGAGCCTCTCTAACCTGTTCATTTAAATCTATTTGTAGATTTAATTTAAGAGAACGTACTCTTTTTGGCTTTTCATGATACTTCCGACTTAAAGCATCAGCTACTACATTTGCCTTTCCTGCATGATACTGGATATTACAATCGTAATCACTAAGAATTTCCATCCAGCGTATTTGCCTCATATTCAACTCCTTTTGCCCGAAAACATACCTTAAACTCTTATGGTCGATGAAAATGGTAAACTTACTACCATAAAGGTAATGTCTCCAAATTTTCAGGGCAAAAATTGTAGCTCCTAATTCTAAATCATGGGTTAAATAATTCTCTTCATGATTCTAAAGTTGTCTAGATGCATAGGCTATAACCTTTTGACGTTGCATCAGTACACATCCATAACCTAATTTAGAAGCGTCACAATAGATTACAAAGTATTCAGTTCCTTCTGGTAACGCTAGTATGGGTGCGTTAGTTAACCTTTGCTTAAGAATTCTAAAGGCTTCTTCTTGTTTTGGTCCCCATTCAAACTTAACAGATTTACACGTTAGCTTAGTTAAGGGAATGGCTATTCTAGAAAAATCTCGAATAAATCTTCTATATTAACCGGGCAATCCTAAGAAACTTCTAACCTCGGTTGGTGATTCAGGGGTTTTCCATTTAGTAATCGCCTCGATCTTGGTGGGATCCACATGAATTTCTTCATGATTGACTAGATGTCCAAGAAACTGTACCTGTTCTAACCAAAACTCGCACTTTGAAAACTTAGCATAAAGCTTTTTCTTTTCTCAATAAACTTAGAAGTGCGTACAAATGCTTTGCACGTTCCTCTTTACTCTTAGAGTAAATGAGAATATCATCTATAAAGACAATTATGAATTTATCCAAATATGGCTTACATATTCGGTTCATCATGTCCATGAATGCAGCTGGGGCATTGGTTAAACCAAATGGCATGACAGTAAATTCATAATGGCCATACCTTGTTCTAAATGCGGTTTTAGGAACGTCCTCTTCCTGTACCTTTAATTGATGATATCCTGAGCGTAAATCGATTTTAGAGAAAAATCGAGCTCCTTGCAATTGATCGAACAAATCATCGATTCTCGGTAATGGATACCGATTTTTAATCGTGACATTGTTCAATTCACGGTAGTCAATGCACATACGCATTAATCTGTCTTTCTTTTTAACGAATAAGATCGGCGCTCCCCATGGCGATGAACTCGTCTGTATGAATCCTTTCTCCAACAATTCGTCTAACTGTTTCTTCAATTCCTGCATTTCTGTGGGTGCCAAACGGTAAGGTGCTTTACCAATTGGTGCTGTCCCTGGTAGCAGGTGAATTATAAATTCACCTTCTCTGTCTGGCGGTAGTCCTGGTAATTCTTCTGGAAATACATCTGAAACTGAGATACTACTGAAATATCTTTTAGTTCTTTTCCTTTAGTGTTAGTGATTATAGAAATCAAATGCACTAAGGATCCTTTTCTTATATAACTTGTTGTTTTCATCACAGAGATGAATTTTGTGGATCTAGAGGGCTTATCTCCTTTAATTGTGATCTTTTCACCACTTGGTGAATTTACTTGAATTGACTTTTGATCACAAAAAATACTGGCTTTATTGGCTATTAACCAATCCATTCCTAATACTACATCAAATCCTGCCAGATTCATTAGGTAAAAGTTTGCAATAAACTTTTGATTTAAAAAATCTATTCTTGCTCCCTGCAAGATTTCAGAAATCTTAATTGTTTCTCCATTTGCTGTCTCTACTAGACATTCTTATGGGAGTTTAGTTAATGGTCGATTGAGAAGTTTGCAAAATGAAGTATTAATAAAACTTTGGTTCGCACCAGAGTCAAATAATACTTTAGCAAAAACATCATTAACTAAAAACGTACCGGCTATCACATCCGGGATCATCTTAGCTTCTTCTGCAGTTAGAACAAATGCTCTAGCATTTTTGGTATTCTTGTTGTTCATGGCTGTAGCTAGTTTCGGACAGTTTGGCTTGATGTGGCCTTGTTCTCCACAGTTGTAGCATATCCTGTTGTTAGGTTTCTTCCTGCAGTCTTCTTCCTTGTCTCCAGATATTTTGCAAAAGTTGCAATATATGGAGCATCTTCCAGAATGCTTCCTTTTGCAATACTTGCAGTAAGGTGCAGAAGTAGAACCTACATTTTTCCCACGATTGGAATTTCTAGAGAGAAATTCTTGGGTAAGCCTTTGAGTTAGGTTCTTTCTTTGATCCTCTTCTCTTGTGTGCACTAACTCATCTGTCAAGGTATTTTCTAGTTCTACAGCTTCTTCTATAGTTTGAGGTCTAGCTGCCTTGACTACATGTCTAATTTCACTGATTAATCCCCAGATGTAACGGGAGATTAATACAGGTTCAGGTGATGCAAGGCTTGGCACTATTCTAGCGTATTCAAAGAATAACGTAGTGTATCCCTTGCTATCTACTCCAGTCATCCTAAGGTTTAGGAATTTATTTGCTATCTGTTCTTTTTCATTGGGAGGGCAGAATTTCCTTTCCACCATGTTCTTAAATTCCTCCCATTCCATATTGTAAACCTTGTCACTTCCCCTAGATTGGAGGATCGTGTTCCACCATTCTAAGGCTGAGTTCTTAAACAGATTGGAAGCAAACATTATCTTGTCCTCTTCCGCGCACTTGCTTATTTTTAAGACAGCCTCAGTCTTTTCTATCCAGCGTAGAGTTGCAACGGCCCCTTCATTGCCCGAGAATTCCATTGGTTTACAAGACCAGAATTCTTTATAAGAACAACCATAAGATATGGTTCTTCTTCTTTTGGGAATGAGCACTTGAAATATGGGTCCATTGTTTACGATGTGTTCCGGTTCAGTGGGTCGTTTGCTGCTATGGTTGCTTTTATTATCCGCTTCCCTAACTGTTTTGATAATATATGGCATTGCATCTATTATCCCTTGTGCCACTATGTGTTGGATGGCATTGTTATCCACTGGTTTTTCATTGTTATCATTGTTCGGATTATCATTATTCGGGTTATCGTTATTCGGGTCATTGTCATTCTAGTTGTCCTGGTTCACTTCGTTGTTCATCTGAATTTTAAACATTTACCACGTATTTATATTACAAGATAATATTTAACACAACCAATCATATGACACGCATATTGATAAAAAACGTCGAACATTGCGACTTACTCTTTCTTATATATATATATTATGCATCTAATACAAACTAAGACTGGAATTTAAAATTAAAATACTAGTAGGCATCTATAGCTATATATTTATATATATATATATATATATATATATATTCATACACACATATTATATATATATTTTTATTATTATATTATTATTATTACTTCCACCATCATTGATATGGGTTCATCCAGAACTCCATATTACGCCCGTCATACTTCTGGGCGAGTCGTTCTCCAACCTGCCTCATCCTCTCGCTACTTTCTAAAATCTCCTATCCGAAGGTTCGGAGTTCTTGAACATTTTCTGCACTCATTGGGGGTGCAGGTGTTGGGACTGGGCTTGGGAACTGGGGCATGGGTTCTTGGTATGGGTATGGATTCTCTAAAATTTCCGTGATGTATTGATCGATATCATAGAAGGGATCTAGAGGGTCCAAACCTGGGTAGGCTGCTAAGTTTGGCATAGGTTCGTCTTCTGGTATTGGGTAACGTTGCTGGTAATCCCTATGTTCATCTAACCATGGGTCGTAGTCTGGATCTAAGGGATTGGGTGCTGGTATTCTAGGTATCTCTTCTGGGTTAAAATCATGCATTTGGATTTGGTTTTGGTTTTCTGGGTTGTTTTCAATTTCCATTGGCTGTGTGGGAAACAAGGGTAATGGTTAGGGTGCTATGAGTTGCTCCAGGTTAGGGTCTACAACTGTGGTTGCTAGAATATGGAAATTGGCTAAACTCCTATTAAGCATATCCTGTGTATGAGCATCGGTTTCTCGCTTGGCGGCTGCTACAGCACGCTGTTGTTGCAACTTTTTCATTCTTTTCCTACGTTCATGCGCTCCCCTTGTCACACCCCGACCACATAGAACATACAAAACGTGGCGGAAACGTCGGGGAGTGTTGTAACAGAATCATTGTTTCATAACACATGGAAATTGAAATATTGTTTTATTGATTAAAAGAGTTACAATGTCTTGACAATCACAGAAAATAACATAAATAACTAGTCTTGCATCTTTTATTGTCACTAAGGCCCAAATCCGCCTAAGTGTATCTCGATAAGTCCTATGCATCATCTCCTGAAAACACATGTGAAAATAGGTACGTCAGCATAAAAATGCCTGTGAGATACATAGGTTTTGTGAAAATAGGATTCATGACTTGTAAGTTTAGAAAGAGTTGTTTAATAAAGTTTAGTCATGAACCTTGTAATTTGATTTGTCTTGTAAATCGTTTGAAAAACAATAAGTTCAGATGATATGTATAAGTAAGAGAATAATGTATGGTTAAATGAATAACCATGTAAAATGAGTTTGTATAAGATAAGTTGTTTGTAAAACAATGTCTTGTGAAAAGTATGTTATTTGTATAAAATGTTATATGTCTCAAATTGAAATGGTTCAAATAACGCTACGATATGTAAAACCATACAAACACTTATATATAGGAAGTACCAGAGGCGTATCCACCATGCTTGTATCATATTACACACGCCTCGTTACTTAAATCACTTACTCAAACCAAACCACCAAGATGTAATGTTTAACAATTGTAGAAATGTTTATGTATAGTCAAATCTCTATTGTCAAATGTAAATCATGTCAACAGATACAACTGGTTCACACGGTTCAATAGTTACAAACAGTTCATATAATCAAAGGGTTACGACGGTTCACATAGTCAAATGGTTACAACAGTTCAAAATGTAGTATAATGTGTTCATATGCTGGATGAGCATATGCAACAGAAATGCAATGTAAAACAATGTACCAAGTATGCACGTAATAGACATACATAGCATAAGTGTAATGTAAAACAATGTACTAAGTATGCACACAATGGGCGTACATAGCATAAAATGTATTGTAAAGTGATGTACTAAGTATGCATACAATGGGCATACATCGCATAAAATGTATTTTAAAGTGATGTCCTAAGTATACACACAATGGGCATACATAGCATAAAATGTATTGTAAAGTGATGTACTAAGTATGCACACAATGGGCATACATAGCATAAAATGTATTGTAAAGTGATGTACTAAGTATGCACACAATGGGCATACATAGCATAAAATGTATTGTAAAGTGATGTACTAAGTATGCACACAATGGGCATACATAGCATAAAATGTATTGAAATCATGTACTATAAATGTACTAATAAACATAGCAAGTATATGATGTGAAAACAGGAAAGCATGAAAGTAACAAGTAGGCACATGTGTTCCACCCCAAAACAGTTTAGAAAACAGTAAAAGAGGGGTCTATGTACTCACTTGAGATTGCTCAGAAGTCCTAAGATAACTACCAAGCAATGCTAGAGATCACGGAATCAAACGGCACCTAATATAGGTAACTATGTTAATATACCGGACCTAGAATCGGAAGATCGGATAGAATGAGGGCTCGTAAACCAAATGAGTATGGGAACTCATGTAGTATGGTTTAACAAAGCCTACATGCTAAATGAAACCTAGCCTAAGTGCTTACGACCCATTACGGCCCGCTTAGGTAGCTTATGCTACTTTAACGTGTCGTTCGCGTAAAACGCGTTCGGAACGCCTAACTAGTCCTATGACAAGTAAAATATGCCTTAACATATCTAATATTGTTACCAAATCAGTTTAGATACCAAAAGTTATGTTACATATGCTTAAAATGAATTTTGGAGTAAAAAGGGCATTTTGGTAATTTACCTAAGGCATATAAACTACCTATCATACAACTACTTAAACGAAGCGACCATAAGGTATAACCTCAGAAGGTTATTCCCTATATACTATGGTCACCTAATGTGTTTGGTCGGATCCTAATGATCGACCAAATGGGTCGGGTTCGAAGGTATAAGCGATTTATTAGATCGGTTACCCTTACGACCCTAGACAACGTGGTAATCAGTAGGCATAGTCACAAGGGACTATAACCATCGTGATTACGCTCACGTTGCGAAGTTCAAACGAACTTCGCATTGACCATAAACTGGTCAATGCAGAAAGTCAAACAAAGTTTGACTTTCGGACTCGAAAAAGCAATAAAAGAACGAAGGAATACTTACAAAGGGTCCCCGAATGCTAATCTTGATTCAAGTAGCTCAGGTATGAAACAATGGTTTCAACTTAGAGCTTCTCAAATCAGATTCTAGTGGGCTTTGCAATGGGGATGGATGGGTATTTATAGATTTCGGTTCAACGTTAGGATCGTTTCTTGGATAACGTGCCTTGATCTCGCCCGTACACTTGTCGGAATGTTGTGGTAACTCATTTTGCCCCCACCACAAGAGTTTGACACTTGGCATTGGCCTTTGGGGTGTTTGGAAGCCATTAATCAGCAGCCAACACAATTTTCTGCATCTGACCCCTGCTTGCGCACCGTAACACTCAGAGTGTTGAGGTGCGCAAGGACCTGCAGACCAGAAAGTTTGAAAAATGGCAGAACAGGCCCCTGAAGCTCCAAACTTGCTATTTGATGCACTTTTGACACGTTTAAGCCCCGTTAACCCCATTTCAAAGCTCTAAAATGAAGTTAAAGTATAGGGAACTTAAAATGTGCTCAGAAATATCTCAGGTGTCGGTTCGTTTGGCCGTACGATTGCGTTGTTCGGTTAATTACGACGGAATGCGCATAAGCGCGAAAAACAATCCAAATGGCGTGACGAATGGATTTTTCTTATGCCAAAAACTAAAATAAAATATTTTAGTGCTTACATAAATTTTTGGATGTCCGGATGTATTCAGAACGTAAGTTATGCGCGAAAGTGCAAACTTATGCACTTTTTGACACTTTTAGTCCCTGAATGACCCAAAAGTTTATTTTAGCACACCGAACCCCTCAAAGCCTATTTCTAAGCTATATAAAGGATATTTAAGGTGTGTTTAACCTATGTTCATGTTCCAGAATGTCTGTTACAGTTCAAATTGGCATACTTTCGCAGTTTGTCAAGTTTAGTCCCCGTAAGCGAATTAACTTGTTTTTGCCATACCAAAGCCTTTAAAACTTATTTATAAGTTATGTAAAGGTTATTTAATATATGTTAAGCCTATTTCACTATTCCGGAGTGTTCGTTGCATTAAACTGGTTATATTTACGCATCAGCGCGCGTATAACCTTCTAGAAAACGATTTAGAGCTTGAAATCGAACAAGAGTTGATATGTGAAAAAGATACACATATTTATACAGATCCCAAGTATGAAATACAATATTTCATTGGCTTGGTATTTGTTTGATGGTCGCAGTGACCCAGGTGTCACAGTCATGTAGGTCCTGAAATCTGAGGATCGATAACGAACCGAATCACTTGTTTATAGCAAACACGGTCACGTGTGCGGAATCCACGTAACTATGCCAAATCAAACATATAAAACAGTAACGACACAGTATTAATCAATGAAACACACTCGATTGATTAAACGGGATGAGAACCGATAACAAACTGATACAAACACAGTTTAGACAGAATTTTGACAGAGTTTCTTTAAGGGAATGCTCTCATCTACTTTCAAAGTGAAAGCAGGATGTGTTTATATACTCCCTGGGCCCAAGTCTCGGCGAAACACAAGGTGATACGGCGAAACAGCATATGGGCCAGTGATTGGGCCTGAAGCAGCCCATTACACGACGAAACAGATGTGTTTCGTCGTTTATGTCGACGTAACAGATTCATTTGGTAACCATTCTTATTCGTCGTGATGAGTTCGACGAAACAGGCTGTTTCGTCGAGGTCTGCAACAGTTGTTCTGTTTGCTGTAAACAGACAGCAAACAGATAGAACATATAAACATCATAATGACCATTCTACCCTTAACATGCAACATGCATTGTTCGTTATACATTACATACCAAACGAAGACAAATAAGTCAGACACAAGCGGATAGGAGGATATCCGACTTGGTCGACGTCAAATACATACTCGATAATTCATAAAGACCATACAAAATACATCGTTAAGTACAAGACTAGTTACAGACACTAAAAATGCATCAACAAACTCCCCCTTGTCTGTTACTCGTCTTCGGTCTTCTAATCTTCCATCTCAGTGTTGTTCAGACCACGAACTGCCCGAATGTATTCCCCGGTAGTAGCAAAAACATGCTACGCGCTGAAACTTCAAAGCTTGACGTGCATCCTGATCTTCATAAAAAATGTCGTGGCGATATAATCTGTTAATGTCAGCCTCGGACATGTTGACGATCCACATCGGATCCAACATCCGGTAATTTGCACGATTATCTCTAAACACAATCACGGCTTCATGAGTGTCGGAGTCGTAGCACCATAATGCCATATCTTCAAGAAAATCCTGCTGCATCGGCATTAATGGGATTTTATCTACGACTCGCGGGGGTTGATATACAAGCTTGTAGCGCCCTGTGTTCGTTTCCGGATCAAGAGTAAACTTGATCGGTTGATAGATGGGGAACTGTGGCTTGTATGATTCATCCTTCCAACCCGACTTCTTGTTTATTTTTATCAGTCGCTCAAATAAAGTAGCGCCGTCGAAGTTTGAACGATTAACAAGCTCAAGCCTCGTCAACGCTGCAACATCATAAAATGGCAACGATAAAATGCTCAGCAATGACCGGAAGTATTGGATACCGTATTCACGTTTAACGGCTACGCAGTGTATATCCTTAACAAACATCCAGCATAGAATTCTTCCACTTGGCTTCGCCTTCTCAAATTGCAAGTAGTCGACTTGAACACTTTCCGGCACAGGCTTGGAGACTTTTGATAGAAACTGTTTTCGCCATTCAGAGAATGCATCTGTGGCTTTTTCAGACGAATCACGCTTCCTTAAGTGTTCATCTATGTCATCAACATTCTCCTTCATCCAATCTTCATCAAATGGAGCGAATTCAATACCATCTTTTCGAACATACGTTGATTTTGTTGCTTCGCCTTCAAATACGATCTCATCGATATCTTCAACATTAGATGTTTCCGTCTCAGTCAACATTTTATCTATCTCAGCATCATCAATCTCTCTCATAGCATTTAGAGCAAGCAATTGCTCATGAGACAGATCTTCTATTAGTTCTCCTTCTTCAAGCAATTCTCCTGTGTATGGATGAATAGCCTGTAAAGCAATATCAGCACTGCTTGGAACATAAGATGTACCTTCAACTTGTTGAGCTGTTCCGGAGGAGGTTCCTTGAGTAGATTCAAATACTGGGGGTTGAACTGCAACGACTTCAGAAGAAAGTGCGGCTGGTTGCTGTTGTGATGTACCAGAAGTGTCAGGATTCCCTTGATCTTCAGGGTCTTCATCCCTTTTCTTCAGTACTTCTTGTTTCTTACAATGATAATCTCATAGAGCAGCAACCCGCGTTTGAAGTATAATGTTATTTCTTTCTCTCTCTTCCTCAGCTGCCTTCAAACGAGCATTCTCGGCTTTAAGCAAATCAATCTCAGCTTGTTGTCTCTCTATCACCGTTTGCTGTTGACCAACGGTGGACTTCAATTTGTTTATTTACACCAATTGGCTGACCTGATCATTCTTCGTGAGGTTAATAAAATGAGTTTGCCTCTGAATACGATCAGCAACTGCTTCCAGTTGAGTGAATAGGTATCTGTTCTTTTCGTCTTGAGAATATCCTGAAAATACCCTATGACGTTCAGAACTAATCTGCGAAGTGGTTGCTCTGATTGCAGAAGCCATAGTTCTTTGAGGAACTGCCTGAGGGGTAATAGTTGGAGTTCCAGCAGCTGATGTAACTACTGGAGTTTCTGTAGCTGATGTAACTACAGGAGTTTCTTGTACAGGCTCCTGAGGTACAGATGACTGAGTAGAAGTACTCAAATAACTTCTTGGTTTCTTCTTTTGAGTTGCAACAGCTTTCTCAGCTCTCCTTTTTGTTCTTCTTTCATCTGCAGGATCCTCCGGAACGTATTCTGGATCATCTTCAGTTCTAATCTTTCTATATCTTTTCACTCCTCGTTCATCGATATACATCTCGTATCCAGGCTCAACTATATGATCACTAGAGCTAGAATCAGATTCATCATCGCCAATTGCTGAAGAACTACCAGCTGATGTACCACCAGCTGCACCTTTGCTCGATGCACCAACGGCACCAGTATCACCACCATCATCGCCTTCATCACTACTGTCATCACTATCACTCCCGGACTCATCTGAATCAACCGGATCAGGACCAAATTTCTCTATCCTTTTTTCTCTCCAATTCAGGCTCTTCGTTGTCAGATTGGCTGTCATCATGACGCCATTTATCATTAGCTGGAGCAACATAATCAGGATTCTCAAGTGCGCCAAATAGCTTCCTTGGAGGAACGCTTTCTTTGTATCTTTTGGCGGCAAGGTTCTTGATTATCCTTAAAGAGTTGAAATTCATCGCCTCTATCTTCAGAAGATCATTGTCAGCTTTAGGAAGATCCGGATGTTGAACATTCATAATCATTTGAAGAAACCGCGGATACATCCAAAACTTGTTCCCGGTTGTTCTACTTCCAGTCCTTGTCATATTTTCTTTCATGTTGCTGAAGATATACTTTGAGATGCTAAACGGTTTGTTTAACACCAATGCAACCATGAAACCAATGAGATCATCTCCAGCCATATCATATCCAGCACGTCTATTTCTGAGACACTGAATAAGAATGTGTAATAAGAACTTGTAACGTAATGGCAGATCACCCTTGTTGATTTGTTTGACGAAGATGTCTCCAGTACACTTCATCCGTAGCAAACAGCCTCGTGAACACATGATTGGAATTGAATATGGAGCATCCGGTTGATCTTGTAGTTGTAAGACTTCGTTCAATATATCCGGAGAGACAATAACCTCCAGATTATTCACACGACCCCTGATAACTTCCTTTCCATCCACTTGTACAACGCTTGCAGAATCCCAGAAAGCCTTGATCAGTGATTTGTAAACGGGCGTCGAGAATGTAACCGCATGATTAATACGTGACTCCCTGATCCACTTCGTGATATCTTTCAATTTCGTGAGCTTGTCATCAGGATCCAGATATGCAATTTGATTATGACGCTTCTCGGACATAATCTCCTCTTCAGTTTTGTTTTCCTTCTTTATCGCCTTCTTGCGTTTTCCTTCTTTCGGTGCCTTCGGTGCCATCTGTACATGAAAAATGTCCACAATGAGTCTTACCTACATAACATGTGCATTATACATGTATATATACAGGTTATAACATCAAATGATCATTAAACATAAAATTTCAAACATTCTGTGAACAAACAGCAAACTCAGAAAACTGCTAAGGCATGGACGACGAAACAGAAACACTTCGACGAAACAGAAGATGTGCGACGAAACAGAGGGTTGACCGTTGACCAGTTCGATTCGTCGACATCTGATTCGCCGTGTCTGTTTCGCCGTTTCTGATTCGTCGTCTCTGATTCGCCGGAGTTAGGGTTTTGGAAATTGGGCGTTTCGCCGTATGAGGTTTAAACCATGAACAGATCATCACACTTTACACACTGTGACTTGTTTAACCCAAACCAAGTCGAAAACATACCCAAAATCTAATGGGATGAGATTTCCGGTCAAAAATCCGTTTAGGACGCTAAACCCACCACAAACAACAACCCCTGTTTTAAGTTACTTAAACCAAAACCCAAATCAAGGCAAACCAAACATATATAACCATAGATATAACAGATACAGGAAGAACTACAACAAGTTCAATCATCAAAACATAATGTATCAAAGAAAACACAGTCTCAGAGGGTCTCCGAGGGTTTCCGATGAAAACCGACGGTGCAATATATGAAAAACATGAGCATGAGCAAGTTTGCACCTTTGAATATTGTGAGATTTTCGAAAAAAAATGGATGATTTGAGTGATTGAGAGGGTGACCGTAGGTATGGGGTTTTTGATTGTTTGGAGATGATGAATAGGTGTTATTTTGAAAAAGTGAACAACAGGGACCCATTAAATACACCGCCTCATTCGGCGAATCGGATTTCTCGACGAAACAGGATTGGGCTCGACGAAACAGAACGAAGTTGGGCTTGACTTGGGCCTGAAATTAGCCCATGACGAAACAGATTTTTGGCTGTTGCGATTCGTCGTCACTGGTTCATTTCGTCGACATAAGCCTGTTTCGTCGACATCAATTTTTCAAAAACACAGAAGCATGAAAGATTTTGCAGACTGAACATATTTTGATTAAAATGAACACATTTCAATTTTTATGGAGTTTCCAAATGCAAGGACGTTTTATGAAATAAGGTTTCAGGCTTCCGGCAGAAAACACCAAGCAACAACTTCGGCTTAAACAAAAATGAACTTTACAAACAGAACTAAAACTGAAATTTAAAGCGCGGTAAACTAAACGAAAATGCAATAAACTGTGAAAAACAGTAAGCAACTGTACAAGTGCAATCTCTTTGCGAATTTCAAGGACAAGGAATCATACCAGCTTACGGTCTTAGTCAACATGATTTTGATTTCTGTTTAAAGCTCTGGATAAGTATACTACCTCGATTATCGGTATTGTTTTCCACATAAGCTCAAACTGATCAGACGTAATCATAATTAAGAGATACGATTAACGGTAAGAATTATACTTACAAGTCGATGTAAATCCACTCACGACACATTCCCGTATCAAGGTATGCACGAGAATTCATCTTACCGGTGAGTATACCGATTATCATCTGTTTGACCGTATAAAAATGTGAGAAACTCACTTATTTTGATTTGAAAACAAGCCCTATGTGATAGAATCACTTATTGATGAGGAACTTGATTTTCAGATGCATGAGGGCACAGGAGCAAGTCCGTGAACAGGTCAGTACTTTCGTACAGCAAAGAGACGAACTTGACTCCCGCAAAGAATCTGTGATATATTATCACTTATTTTGTTTGGACATGTGATTGTTGATCACTTATTGAGGTCGTATGCAATATGTACACGTATGGATAGTATCATGGATGATCTTAGACTTCGTCTTCGTTATTTTTACGGTTTGATACAACCATGATACCCAGATGATAAGCAGCATAAAGACCGAATATTTCAGATCTCGGCAATCTCTCAAACGAAATTTCGGTACTAAGACCATATGCCAATGAATGGTTCCCACCCGACTTGAAGTCTGTTAGGTTTGTATCTTCCTGCACATTTTAGTTTGATTGTGAGCCTACCGGTACATCGTTAGTAGAGATACTTATCATTTTTCTTTTTGTTTTCCATTTTGAGCACATTGACCGACCACACCAGTGAACTTCATCATTTTCCTTTATCCAAGAAACTCATTTTTGGTTTTTCTATTTTTTTTTTTTTAAACGTAAAGACAGAAAGTAAAGACATCTTTTTGGATTTTGAAATTTTGCAATGTTTTTGTATTTTCTTGAAATTTCTCCCCCTAAAATGCTAAAAGAAGTTTACAAAAACGAAAATCTTTTTGAATTTTTAGAGTTTATAAAGAAAATATTTACAAAAACGATCAGCCAAAGAAGTTTACTCGGGTATCACCTTAATGCCATTGACCAAAAGTAGATAATCAAAACGTGATTTATCAAAAGCTTTTGTAAACAGGTCCTGATATCAATTGTAGGTCCCGAAATCTGAGGATCGATAACGAACCGAATCACTTGTTTATAGCAAACACGGTCACGTGTGCGGAATCCATGTAACTATGCCAAATCAAACATATAAAACAGTAACGACACAGTATTAATCAATGAAACACACTCGATTGATTAAACGGGATGAGAACCGATAACAAACTGATACAAACACAGTTTAGACAGAATTTTGACAGAGTTTCTTTAAGGGTATTCTCTCATCTACTTTCAAAGTGAAAGCAGGATGTGTTTATATACTCCCTGGGCCCAAGTCTCGGCGAAACACAAGGTGATACGGCGAAACAGCATATTGGCTAGTGATTGGGCCTGAAGCAGCCCATTACACGACGAAACAGATGTGTTTCGTCGTTTATGTCGACGTAACAGATTCATTTGGTAACCATTCTGTTTCGTCGTGATGAGTTCGACGAAACAGCCTGTTTCGTCGAGGTCTGCAACAGTTGTTCTGTTTGCTGTAAACAGACAACAAACAGATAGAACATATAAACATCATAATGACCATTCTACCCTTAACATGCAACATGCATTATTCGTTATACATTACATACCAAACGAAGACAAATAAGTCAGACACAAGCGGATAGGAGGATATCCGACTTGGTCGACGTCAAATACATACTCGATAATTCATAAAGACCATAAAAAATACATCGTTAAGTACAAGACTAGTTACAGACACTAAAAATGCATCAACAAACTCTCCCTTAACTTTCACCATTCTTAGGTTTCCAAGTTTGTTTTTGTTTACCAGATTGAGTTTTGTAAACAGATTTTGAAACTTCTGGTTTTAAAGGTGAACTTGGTTCCCTTGGAACAGATTTGACCTCAGATTTTAAAGCCTTTTCTATTTTCTTCACATTTTGATGTCGTTGTTTCGTTTCCTGTTCCTTAACGGTTTTGTTATCATGTTTTTGGGAAACGGGACGACATTGAGTGTGAATCTGTTCAGGTGGTGCTTTCTCAACAAATTTATCTCTTGGAGTGTTTACACAATCTTTGATGATGTGCCCAAACTCTCCACATTTAAAACACGTTCTCCTCTCAACAAACTTAGGAGAAACGGATCGACGCTCATATGTCAAACCTGTAGAGCCTGAGGTACTTGCCTTTTCATCACACCCGTTTGAATGTTGAGTGTAATTATTTTGACTGTTACGCTTTAAAATCTTGACTTGTTGTACAAAATCAGTGTTTGATTTGTTAGCAAAAATCTCAATTTTATCAGTACCCTCAGATGCCACAAATCTGACATCATTGTTTTTCTTTTGATAACGAGCTCCATTTGTTTCAAATTTTGATTTAGAAACATTTGGTCTTTGAGCACGTTGAAATGGTTGTTTACCCTTAGGAGCAAAAGGTTGTTGCTTTGTTGGGGAGTTTTGATTTCCAAATTGCTTTTTGATTTCAGCTTTAGGAATTGGATCATATTGAGTCACAATAACTCCCGGGATCGTCTTTCCCAAAAACTTGCTTGTGTTATCTTCAAAAACTTTATCAATCAATGATGGATTGACGTTTTTAATTGGAAAATCATTATCCGAATAAATTTTAGAATCACCAACCAAAGTATACAACAGATTGTTACTCTTAATGGTAGACACAGGTTTCTTGTCGTCCTTGACAGGATTAATCACTTGTTTGGCAACTTGTTGCACATCAGGAATAGGAGGATCACAAAGAATATGATTCTCAATTGGAATTTCTATTCCCTTTTTCTTGTCAAGTGATTCATCCTGGTCATTAGCATCTGTTTCATCATCAGATGAATCATAATCCTCAACAGTTGGAGGACTTTGACTCACTGTTGTTGAAGTTTCTGTTTCAACAGATGAGGTTCCCGAGGAATTGTTCGGTTTGAACCCTAATCCAGTAGTAAATTCCTCATAATTAAGAGGCACACTGGGTTCAAAACGAGGCATATCCTCTTCATCAGGTGGTGCAGCATAATTGTGTCTCAAAGGGGGCGGACATTTCTTATACCCAACACCACTCTTGTTTTTCTTCAGTTGTTGAACATCAATTATGTGATCGAGCACAAATCGGGAGTTAGAATAACTCTCCAATTTTTGCTTGATAGCATCATGCTCGCACTTGGCAATGGCTAATTCCTTTTTGGTTTCCTCAACAATATTAATGTACTTGTTAATACTAATTTGTTTATTATAAACAACTTTGGTAGTTTCGGAAACACTTTTCTTTAAATTTTCAATTAAAGATTTAAAGTCCTTTTCGTTTCTTGTTAAAGCCATATTTGCCTCTTTGCACTTTGACATCTCAACAATCAAACTTTGATTGTGACCATGAATTGTGTCACATTCAAGTTTCATTCTATCACATTCCTGTTTCATATAAGCACAATCAGTACATATTCTAGGAGTTTCAGATGTTACCTGACTCGAAGAGGCTGAAACATTTGCCATAAATGCAGTTTGAAAAGAAAAAGATCCGTCTTCAGAGAAGAACTTCTCCATTTCCTTAGATGCTATCCCAGCCTTCTTGATAAGAACAGATTTCTGAGACTTCAACTCCTCTGCTTCATTCAACAAGTCATCAATAGAAGTCGCTTCTTCTTTCACATCTCCCGAAATAGAACTTTCTTCATCCGAACTCCCGGTATAACCCGAACTGTCGTCACTTTCAGAAAATTCTTCTTTATGAACGTGCTTGATGTGATTGATGATCTTTGCATAGCACGCTGTTCCTCCTCCTTCATTATCACCTCCCCCTAATTGTAAAGACCAATTACACCCTTCATCTGTTTGAACAGTTAATGCACGAGTGTTGTTTGGTGGTCTAGATTGGTTCTGGTTGGTGGTATTGTTCACAGCTACTATCCCTTTCCCACGATTGTCTTGAGTGCCTTGAGTGGCATTTGAAGTACTTTTCTGATTTCTGAAAGGGTTCTGATTGCCTTGCTTGGATGGTCGGGTGCACTCACGTTTGAAGTGACCCTTTTCGCCACAATTAAAACACGTAACCGCTTCTTTATCAAACCCGTACTTCGTATCCTGCTTACTATCCAAAGAACTTCTTCCTGTTCGACTCATGAAATCCCTTGCCCTTCTAATTGCACTTGCAAACGCCCACTTTATATCCATCAACTCCATTTCATCACGATCGATTTGTTGATAATCTTCGTTGGTCATACTGATGTTCCCAATTTGACCTGCGACCAAACCGCAGTATGCACTGACCATTGTATTAATGAGTTCCATGTGCTCCTTTGCTACTTCAATGCTAACTTTTGAGAGGTTCGAAGTATCAACTTTAACAGTGTTCGTGTTTTGGGGTGGAGGATTGTTGGTATAATGTGCTTGTTGTGGTGGTGGTTGGGCTTGAGATGAGGGTATTGACTGTGAAAGATAAGCACCTAAATCGAACTGTGGTTGAGTACTTTAAGATTGGGCTTGAGATTGGGGTATTGTTTGTGAAAGATAAGTGCCTAAATCGAACTGTGGTTGAGTACTTGTGTTGGACACAAACGCCGTTTGAAGCTTCGGTTGTTGAACAGAACTAGAACTAGCTGAAGGAGCAAAACCAGGCAAATATATTTCTGTGTTTTGAGGAGCTCCAATCCTTTTAGCTTTCCGAGTTTCCTCTTCATTCTTGTGCTCCAGCTTCTGAACGAATCCATAGATAGTGACATTTTCCCCATCCAGAGCACCCGTATGCTTTAGAAGTTCAATGAATGGACTCCACCTAGGAGGTAGAGCATCAGCTAAACGTGCAATCATTTCCACATGAGTTGTAACAACCTTATAAGAACTCATTTCACTTATCAAATGATAGAAACGAGAAGTCATGTCATTTAGAGTTTCATTTTCCAAAGATTGAAATGATTCAAATTCTTTCTTCAAAAGATCATGGCGTATTTTTCTACTAGCTGCATTTCCTTCTCCTCTTGTTTCCAATGCATCCCATAAAGTTTTTGTGTTCGGACTATAAGAGAATTGATGATAGATGTATTTATGAAGAGCTTGTGTTAGATAAGCAAACGCCTTCTTCTCTAATTCATAGGCTTTCTTGTCTTCTTCAAGCATATTAGAAATACCAGTGGCAGTTGATGCTGCTGCTTCGAGTTCTGGGTTACATGCAGTAGTGAAACACGTCCAAAGTTCAACGTTTTGCCCTTGAATGTATGTGTGAAAACGACCCTTCCAAGATGGATAGTCGTTCATGTGATTTAGCTTTGGCGGGCGATTGTTGCTACCCGTCTCACTCTCACTGAGCAATAGATTTTGAATGTTTTGATTTTGATTAGAAACCATTGCCCATTGACCTGCATTTATTGCTTGTTGTTTTTGTGGCAATGAATTCATTAACAATTCGGCAAGCGAAGGCTGATTTTGAGCTGGTTGTGGTTCCGAACTCCAATCCCACAGACCTTTGTTACTCATGTTTGATATATGAATGATAATACCTGTTAACACACTTGAAAACACAAAGTTAGAACACTTTTGTAAGTCCTCTGTGTAAAATTGACAACACACGACGAAACACTTTCCACGAAACAAACTTGTTTCATTGATATGGATGATGACGAAACAGACTAGTTTAGTTAAAGATATTATGACGAAACGGATTTTATTTCGTCAAAGATATTTTTGACGAAACGCTTTTGTTTCGTCGTCTGCTTGTTTCGCCGAGGATAAGTGTCAGACAGTTGGTTAGATATTTATCTGACACAAGACAAGTTGGTGATACAAAGCAAGTTGGTAAACACAATTTCAACACCCCATGCTTTCATGTTTATAGTTTCAAAGCACCTTTATCTATATCCCATAAACTAATGATCACACATGTACACAAAAGTACACTTAATGTATTCTATTTAACAAACACTTTGATTCATGCAATAGAAAGATCAAATGCACAGATATGAATGAACCGTTTGAAGGTTTGAAGAACACACTCAAGAACAATGAGTTTTCCGGTAATTTATAATTTTCCGAAACGCGTAAATGCACAAGACTTTCACTAAAAACCCAGTTTAAAGCATAAACAAACAATCTAACAAGGTTTTTTATAAAACTCTTTAGCAAACAACAAGAAACCAACAGATTTTATGAAAATTTTTCAGAAATTATGATTTTTCAAGAACAATTTCTCAGAAAAACAATCACAAATACTTGATAAAAACCGAACTATGTTTGATTTTAAACAAGGATAAGAGCCAAACGCTCTGATACCAATTGTAGGTCCCGAAATCTGAGGATCGATAACGAACCGAATCACTTGTTTATAGCAAACACGGTCACGTGTGCGGAATCCACGTAACTATGCCAAATCAAACATATAAAACAGTAACGACACAGTATTAATCAATGAAACACACTCGATTGATTAAACGGGATGAGAACTGATAACAAACTGATACAAACACAGTTTAGACAGAATTTTGACAGAGTTTCTTTAAGGGTATGCTCTCATCTACTTTCAAAGTGAAAGCAGGATGTGTTTATATACTCCCTGGGCCCAAGTCTCGGCGAAACACAAGGTGATACGGCGAAACAGCATATGGGCCAGTGATTGGGCCTGAAGCAGCCCATTACACGACGAAACAGATGTGTTTCGTCATTTATGTCGACGTAACAGATTCATTTGGTAACCATTCTGTTTCGTCGTGATGAGTTCGATGAAACAGCCTGTTTCGTCGATGTCTGCAACAGTTGTTCTGTTTGCTGTAAACAGACAGCAAACAGATAGAACATATAAACATCATAATGACCATTCTACCCTTAACATGCAACATGCATTGTTCGTTATACATTACATACCAAACGAAGACAAATAAGTCAGACACAAGCGGATAGGAGGATATCCAACTTGGTCGACGTCAAATACATACTCGATAATTCATAAAGACCATACAAAATACATCGTTAAGTACAAGACTAGTTACAGACACTAAAAATGCATCAACAAGTCTCCCCTACTTTAGGAAATTTCGTCCCGAAATTTATTCGTAGGAGTCCATATGTGACTTTGTGTCAAGTAACCACCAGATATACAAGGCATAATCCTGTCATTTCCTTAACGGACATTCTTCAGAACGAAAATGAACAGACAGAGTCATTTTCCTCAACGAGTATTCTTCAGAAACGAAAATGAAGGAATAAACAAACGGGGATTCATTTCCTCAACGGACAATCTTCATAAACGTAAAATGAACTTACGGAGTCATTTTCAATGGGTGCTTCATCATAAATGGAAATGAAAAGGATAATCAAACGGATATTCATTTCCTCAACGGACAATCTTCAGAAACGAAAATGAACAAACGGAGTCATTTTCAACGGGTGCTTCATCAGAAATGGAAATGAAAAGGATAATCAAACGGATATTCATTTCCTCAACGGATAATCTTCAGAAACGAAAATGAACAAACGGAGTCATTTTCAACGGGTGCTTCACCAGAAATGGAAATGAAAAGGATAATCAAACGGATATTCATTTCCTCAACGGACAATCTTCAGAAACGAAAATGAACAAACGGAGTCATTTTCAACGGGTGCTTCCTCAGAAATGGAAATGAAAAGGATAATCAAACGGATGTTCATTTCCTCAACGGACAATCTTCAGAAACGAAAATGAACAAACAGAGTCATTTTCAACGGGTGCTTCCTCAGAAATGGAAATGAAAAGGATAATCAAACGGATGTTCATTTCCTCAACGGACAATCTTCAGAAACGAAAATGAACAAACGGAGTCATTTTCAACGGGTGCTTCCTCAGAAACGAAAATGAATAGAGTTAACTTCTAGGCACATGACAAAGCTCGATGTGCACTAAATTCCATAATTATGTATGCATCCATAATTACGTAATTCCTTGCACGGTCCGCACAGTTTCTCTTGTAATGTTTAGGGGAAGAAAAAAACAAACCTGTGATGAGGGTGACTAGACTGCCATAGGGTCCTTTTAATTAGATCGACAAATGATCTTTTTAATTAGGCCACCAAGGAGTCCTTTCAGCTATATCATCACATGATGTTCCTAACCAGATTTTTGGATCAATCTGTTTAACTAGACCACTCAAGGGGTCTAATTATGGAGTAGTACTTTATAACCCAAGGGACTTAACTACAACGTAGAAGTCCATTAAGGATTTTAGATAACAAAAACTTGGATTATACCAAAAACATAAAAGGGAACACATAAGCACATAATCACATAGTTTCTTAACTCAGTTATTAATTTGTTATTAACTTGTTATTGATTGAAAATGGATATGGAAACCAGTCGATGGACTTCAACATCCTTAAACATCTATTTGAAAAGATAGAATGATTTTCCAAAAATTTGATTTCTGATTACAAGGAATCACCACATTCGAATTAAGGTATACAACAATTAAGGACTTACGGAAATACCCTTAGGTACCCATATTAAGGATTTATAGTGGTACTTTGGGTATTCGTCCAGTGTTGTAACTTACGCCTTGTACTTCGTTTCCTTAGAAGAAACGGGTACTTAGGAATTTCGTGGAAAACGCAAGAGATCATAAAATAGAAAAATTTTCGTGGGTAGTTTGTTTTTCAAGGAATACGATTCCTTGATTGTCGGTATTGTAGGGGATATGTTGTTTATACATACAACCACATAAATACATTGCAATGTAAATAAAAGATTTATTTATAAACAATGATAACAACTGTTTCTTGGACCTTGACAACAAAAGAAAATAATACATAAGACGTGATTATTTCTAAACGATGTTGTCGGTCAGATGCTCATCCCTGTGCTGGATTTGCATTAGCAAGCTTTGGGCAATTTCTTCGGAAATGACCCATCTCGCCACAGTTGAAACAAGAACCTGGTAGAAAACGACCTTGAGCGGGATTGTTTCCAGCTTGGTTTGGTGCAGCTGCAGCTGGGCAAACTCTTGCTGTATGGCCTATAAGTCCACAAGTTTGGCATTTGCGGCACTTTACATTGGCATGATAATGGAGGCTACATTGGTTGCACAAGGGTGCAGTTCCATTGTATGGCTTCCTAGCAGGGGGTTGAGCTGGTTGGTTGGGGACGGCTTGATCATTGTGAGTAACCATGGTGAAGTTCTGAGAAGACTTTCGCTTCTTTGACTTCTTAGGGGATCCAGTCTGTTCATCCATGGTCTTTGATTCCTCGATTGGGTTCGATTCCTCGACCGGTTTCTTGTCACCTTTTCGGAAAAGTTTACCTTTCCTGATCTTTGATTCAGTCAAGGTTGCAGATAGCTCAATGGCCTGTCTAACTGTAGTAGGGTTGCTACCAGTCACAATGTCTTGTATTGAGTCAGGGAGGCCATCAATGTACTTTTCGATTGCCTTATCCAAAGGCGTGACCATGTTTGGGCAAAACAGACTTAACTCCTCATAACGGTCCGTGTAGGCTCGATGCTCACCGCTATCTTGCGTAAGATCGTCAAATTCCCTTTCCAAGGCCCTGATCTCGTGACGAGGACAGAATTCCCTCATCATAAGGGCCCTAAGTTCAGCCCATGTCTGTGCTAGAGCAACTTCTGCACCACGATCTCTCATAACCCCGTTCCACCACGTAAGGGCCCTCTTCTGGAACACACTCGAAGAAAACTCGACCTTGCGATTGTCAGGACACTGCATGTGGCGGAAAGTATTCTCAATGCTCTCGAACCATTGAAGAAGCCCAGTCGCTCCCTCAGAACCACTAAACTTGAGTGGTTTAGCCGAGTTAAAACTCTTGAAATTGCATGGACCATTGTTGTTGTTCTTGGCTTGGTTCCATTGAGCAAAGAGGTTTGGGAATTGAGCAGCCATTTGCTGCGCAATGATTTCTGCCAGCTCGGCAGTCGCTATCTGGTTTTCGCATCGAGGAGGCATTCTAAAAGAGAAACAAGAAAGAAAACAAATGAAATGGCATTGGGTAAGAATAGGATGTTACAATTACCGACCATAATCATGGTTGATGGTTATTTGTTTGAACCACGAATCAAACAAACAACACAAAGGCTGAATCAAAGCAAATAGATCCTCATAGTGTATCGCGAAGACATGCTCACCTATAAGTGGACACTCACCCCAAGAGTTCCCAAGTAAGAGTGACTGGTCCGATTATGTGGATTTGTACGAACACTCTAGCCTTAGACAGAAAACCCAGGGTACAGGCATTCACTCTTCCAGTTTGCACGTGTTCACACTATTTAGGACCCAAAACTTTGACGAGAGTTTTGAAAATTCAAAGGGGTTCAAAACCTTATAACAGAGGGTTCAAAACCTAGTAATCAATCATCCTAGAACAGATGATTAGTTTTCAAAGCGGTTTTGAAATTTATGTTCTTGTTGTGGTCGTCGCCTAAGGATAGGTGACGGTATTGTTTTATGACTAAACGCAAGTAAACTCGCGTTAGGGTCCGAGGAAGGTTATAGACTAGGTCAAAGCATTACTAATAACCTAATTCCCTATAACCATGGGCTCTGATACCAACTTCTCTGTCACACCCCGACCACATAGAACATACAAAACGTGGCGGAAACGTCGGGGAGTGTTGTAACAGAATCATTGTTTCATAACACATGGAAATTGAAATATTGTTTTATTGATTAAAAGAGTTACAATGTCTTGACAATCACAGAAAATAACATAAATAACTAGTCTTGCATCTTTTATTGTCACTAAGGCCCAAATCCGCCTAAGTGTATCTCGATAAGTCCTATGCATCATCTCCTGAAAACACATGTGAAAATAGGTACGTCAGCATAAAAATGCCTGTGAGATACATAGGTTTTGTGAAAATAGGATTCATGACTTGTAAGTTTAGAAAGAGTTGTTTAATAAAGTTTAGTCATGAACCTTGTAATTTGATTTGTCTTGTAAATCGTTTGAAAAACAATAAGTTCAGATGATATGTATAAGTAAGAGAATAATGTATGGTTAAATGAATAACCATGTAAAATGAGTTTGTATAAGATAAGTTGTTTGTAAAACAATGTCTTGTGAAAAGTATGTTATTTGTATAAAATGTTATATGTCTCAAATTGAAATGGTTCAAATAACGCTACGATATGCAATACCATACAAACACTTATATATAGGAAGTACCAGCGGCGTATCCACCATGCTTGTATCATATTACACACGCCTCGTTACTTAAATCACTTACTCAAACCAAACCACCAAGATGTAATGTTTAACAATTGTAGAAATGTTTATGTATAGTCAAATCTCTATTGTCAAATGTAAATCATGTCAACAGATACAACTGGTTCACACGGTTCAATAGTTACAAACAGTTCATATAATCATAGGGTTACGACGGTTCACATAGTCAAATGGTTACAACAGTTCAAAATGTAGTATAATGTGTTCATATGCTGGATGAGCATATGCAACAGAAATGCAATGTAAAACAATGTACCAAGTATGCACGTAATGGACATACATAGCATAAGTGTAATGTAAAACAATGTACTAAGTATGCACACAATGGGCGTACATAGCATTAAATGTATTGTAAAGTGATGTACTAAGTATGCACACAATGGGCATACATCGCATAAAATGTATTGTAAAGTGATGTACTAAGTATGCACACAATGGGCATACATAGCATAAAATGTATTGTAAAGTGATGTACTAAGTATGCACACAATGGGCATACATAGCATAAAATGTATTGTAAAGTGATGTACTAAGTATGCACACAATGGGCATACATAGCATAAAATGTATTGTAAAGTGATGTACTAAGTATGCACACAATGGGCATACATAGCATAAAATGTATTGAAATCATGTACTATAAATGTACTAATAAACATAGCAAGTATATGATGTGAAAACAGGAAAGCATGAAAGTAACAAGTAGGCACATGTGTTCCACCCCAAAACAGTTTGGAAAACAGTAAAAGAGGGGTCTATGTACTCACTTGAGATTTCTCAGAAGTCCTAAGATAACCACCAAGCAATGCTAGAGATCACGGAATCAAACGGCACCTAATATAGGTAACTATGTTAATATACCGGACCTAGAATCGGAAGATCGGATAGAATGAGGGCTCGTAAACCAAATGAGTATGGGAACTCATTTAGTATGGTTTAACAAAGCCTACATGCTAAATGAAACCTAGCCTAAGTGCTTACGACCCATTACGGCCCGCTTAGGTAGCTTATGCTACTTTAACGCGTCGTTCGCGTAAAACGCGTTCGGAACGCCTAACTAGTCCTATGACAAGTAAAATATGCCTTAACATATCTAATATTGTTACCAAATCAGTTTAGATACCAAAAGTTATGTTACATATGCTTAAAATGAATTTTGGCGTAAAAAGGGCATTTTGGTAATTTACCTAAGGCATATAAACTACCTATCATACAACTACTTAAACGAAGCGACCATAAGGTATAACCTCGGAAGGTTATTCCCTATATACTATGGTCACCTAATGTGTTTGGTCGGATCCTAATGATCAACCAAATGGGTCGGGTTCGAAGGTATAAGCGATTTATTAGATCGCTTACCCTTACGACCCTAGACAACGTGGTAATCAGTAGGCATAGTCACAAGGGACTATAACCATCGTGATTACGCTCACGTTGCGAAGTTCAAACGAACTTCGCATTGACCATAAACTGGTCAATGCAGAAAGTCAAACAAAGTTTGACTTTCGTACTCGAAAAAGCAATAAAAGAACGAAGGAATACTTACAAAGGGTCCTCGAATGCTAATCTTGATTCAAGTAGCTCAGGTATGAAACAATGGTTTCAACTTAGAGCTTCTCAAATCAGATTCTTGTGGGTTTTGCAATGGGGATGGATGGGTATTTATAGATTTCGGTTCAACGTTAGGATCGTTTCTTGGATAACGTGCCTTGATCTCGCCCGTACACTTGTCGGAATGTTGTGGTAACTCATTTTGCCCCCACCACAAGAGTTTGACACTTGGCATTGGCCTTTGGGGTGTTTGGAAGCCTGATGCGTGCGAAGTGTTACTTATATTAGGTGTATATTTTAAGCCCTTTTTAACACTTATTTTAGCCAAGTTTTAAATTTATAAAACATGATATTTCACTAACACTAAACACACATATGGGCAAGTGCACCCATCGTTGAGTGTAGTATAGCGTTGGTAAGATACCGAGGTCGTCCAAGGACACAAGAGCTTTTAGTATCGGTTTATCCTCAACGTCTAACCAAAATAAAAGTTTAGAAAAAAGTTTTAAACTAAGAAAAATAAAACTAACTAAAATGCTGAAAATAAAAATAAAAATAAAAACAGATAGACAAGATGAATCACTTGGTTCCGACTCGTATCTAGTA
Organism: Helianthus tuberosus; assembly: GCA_030545235.1. NCBI lineage: Eukaryota > Viridiplantae > Streptophyta > Magnoliopsida > Asterales > Asteraceae > Helianthus > Helianthus tuberosus. Next base: position 128,434,464 of record CM060416.1, read on the forward strand.
TAACCTTTGATTATTTCTGCACTTTTGCACATAATTAAGAGATTATCTTAGTTATTGTAGTAGGCCCCTCTTTTGAAGGCGACGTTACCCTCACCCCAGTAGTTTGAGTCAGCAGGGATACAATCCTAAAAGGGTGGATTATTGGAAAATAATGAATTAAGTTATTAATGCAGTATTGTGGTAGGCCCCGCTTTTGGCGGTGACATTACCCTCGGCTAAGTAGTCTGAGTCAGCAGGGATACAGTCCTAAATAGCCGGGTTATAGTATTAATAGTAGTTAACTTATGAGGGGATCAAAGAGTTTGGACCCCCGCCATCCAATACCGTGAAGTATTGAAGGAGGTCCTACTAAATTTGACCCAGGTCCATTGCAGGACCTCTAAACGCTGAACAATGGCAAGACCTTTACCAAACCGTTCCCTTAACCCCCTACCAGGTAGCCAACATATCTCCATATAGACCGTGGAGATATGAATGGTGAAAATCCTTTATTTTATATAGACAGTAAAATAATGCCAAGACACCACGGACAAACGATAAGGAAAGATCACCTTCAACATAAGTAACTAGTTATTAAAGTCATTAATACAAAACCAAATAAAAAGTGCAAAAGATTAGAAATAAAAAGTATTATACTAGACACTTTGTCTTCACCAAGTGATGTAAGAGACTTAGGCAAACATGGCCTTGATTGTCAAGAACTCTTACGATCAATCTTGGATCCCGAGACGACTCACACACTCTACGATGGACAATGGATGATGGTGGTGGATGATGGTGTTGTGATGGTGGTGGGTGGTGGATGAAGTGTGAGAGAGGTGGTGTGCCAAGGGATGAGATGAAATGAATCCAAGCACTCCTATTTATAGGCTGAACAGAGAGCTGGACACGGCCCCGTGTCCGCTGGGCACGGCCCCGTGTCCGCTGGGCACGGCCCCGTGTCCGTCTGACACTCTCTCTCCTCATTAATTGTAATTCGCAATTACAAATGCGCCTGCTGTACTTTCGACACGCCCCCGTGTCCGCTGAGCACGGCCCCGTGATGGGCAATAGAAGCTTCTATAGGTTTGTCTTTTCTGCTGCTTCTTGGGCACGGCCCCGTGCTGGCTGAGCACGGGGCGTGTTCAGTCTTCTGTTTTCTCTATTTTGCTTTGGAAGGTGCCGTTGAGGGTTCGGGCAGTCCACTAATGTTCCTTTTCTCGTATTTATGTTGGATTTAGCTGTCTTTTTGCTTCTTTTGCGTTTTTGAGCTCATTTAATCCTGAAAATACAAAAGGAAGACAAAAACACTCTTTTTCCAATATTAGTACTAAAAAAGGGTTAGTTTTATGCCTCATTTGATGTAATTTATATGTTGCATTTTACACACATCAAAGCCATTAATCAGCAGCCAACACAATTTTCTACATCTGACTCCTGCTTGCGCACCGTAACACTCAGAGTGTTGAGGTGCGCAAGGACCTGCAGACCAGAAAGTTTGAAAAATGGCAGAACAGGCCCCTAAAGCTCCAAACTTGCTATTTGATGCACTTTTGACACGTTTAAGCCCCGTTAACCCCATTTCAAAGCTCTAAAATGAAGTTAAAGTATAGGGAACTTAAATTGTGCTCAAAAATATCTCGGATGTCGGTTCTTTTGGCCGTACGATTGCGTTGTTCGGTTAATTACGACGGAATGCGCATAAGCGCGAAAAACGATCCAAATGGCGTGACGAATGGATTTTTCTTATACCAAACACTAAAATAAAATATTTTAGTGCTTACATAAAATTTTGGATGTCCGGATGTATTCAGAACGTAAGTTATGCGCGAAAGTGCAAACTTATGCACTTTTTGACACTTTTAGTCCCTGAATGACCCAAAAGTTTATTTTAGCACACCGAACCCCTCAAAGCCTATTTCTAAGCTATATAAAGGATATTTAAGGTGTGTTTAACCTATGGTCATGTTCCAGAATGTCTGTTACAGTTCAAATTGGCATACTTTCGCAGTTTGTCAAGTTTAGTCCCTGTAAGCGAATTAACTTGTTTTTGCCATACCAAAGCCTTTAAAACTTATTTCTAAGTTATGTAAATGTTATTTAAGATATTTTAAGCCTATTTCACTATTCCGGAGTGTTCGTTGCATTAAAATGGTTATATTTACGCATCAGCGCGCGTATAACCTTCTAGAAAGCGATTTAGAGCTTGAAATCGAACAAGAGTTGATATGTGCAAAAGATACACATATTTATACAGATCCCAAGTATGAAATACAATATTTCATTGGCTTGGTATTTGTCTGATGGTCGCAGTGACCCAGGTGTCACACCCCTGCTAAACCATCCTCTCTTTTTAGGAGGGAATGGCTCTTCAGACTGAGCCTTAAACACGAATATCCCATATTCATTGTCAGCTGATTACCCTGAGAGGGTAGGCTGTGAAGAGGTGCCTTCGCTCCTAGGTGAGCTGGTGTCGCAACCCCCGTCCCCTAATTATCCGGCAACGGGCGGCCGCGAGGTCAGTTTCGGTGGTTTCGGTGTTTATCATTTTGGCAGCGGAAATTACATCAGGATCGTAGTTAGGAAATATTTTATTAGAGTAAAATACCACGCTTTTATAATATTAAACACATGGTAAAATCCCAAGTTTCAAGTACATACATTTTATAGGGATAAACCCTATTTTATTTAGATAAAAACATCATCTTTAATTTAGGTAACTTTATAGCCACTTTTCCAAGCCTTCAGTGCTGTCCAGCTGGCTTCTATTTGGTTTTCACATTTTGTTACCTGAAACGCGTTTAAAAACATTTTGTCAGTGGGAAATACTGGTGAGCGAATCCCAGTTTAATCAAGTTTAGAAAAAACCATTGTACAGTATTGAGGGCGGTCGCGCAATTACACTTGTTTCCATCTACTTTAATTACCACCCATGGTACTGTCAATCTGACTTGTGGTCATGTTACTACTCACAATGTAGTAACAAATTTTGTATCCAAAACCCCCAACATACCGACGATAATTGAAGAATACAAATACTCAATCACTATTTAATGTAATTTAATTAAGTGAGGTTTTGTAAAAACAGTTAACAAAAGGAGATTACTCACATTGCTATCTTAGGGTTTTCCATAAGGATTTCCTGGTGATTATCTATTAAATACACAAATGCACACGTGTTAGTATAATAACCCAATATTTACATTAGTAATACCCTCCCCGAGACGGCATTCCAACGACCACGTCGGGCAGAACCATGACAGCCATTACGGAACCCTGGATCAATCGGGCAGTGTATCTAATACGTAACCGGGGTTATGATACTTACAACGAGGCAGAACTTCGTTATTTAGGGTGTATTATGCCCGGAAATTACTATTGCTGTGTGAAAATTTGAGAGAAAGAAAGAAGTGTGAGCGAGTTGGACTGAAGGCCTTGCGAATCCATTTATAGGGCTGATCAGACTCATCGTCGCGCCCCGCGACGGAAACCACGAAGGGCTTCGCGGCCCGCGACGGCTTGTAGACTAGGTCGTAGCCCTGCTGAGTTGACACGTAGCTTCGACACGAGTCCGACACGTGGCGGCACCGGGTTAAGCCTGGTGGCTAGGCCGTCGCGCCCCGCGACCGAAGTAGCCAAGGGCGTCGAGCCCCACGACGACCCTTTTAATTTCGTTTTTATTTTATTTTTATAATGTTAAAGGTATTTGGGGTCCGTTTTCGTGTATGAGGTGTATTTTAGGACATATTGGGGCATTCTAATTATTTTTAAGGTGTCGAAAAAATTAAGAAGGGTTGTTATAGCTGGACAACTGATGGTAGGCGTCGGAAGGTCCTTGATCGCTCATACTGTAAACTAACAAATAGTCAAATAACACACAAGAATAAAATACAAATATGCATGTAATTTCGTAGAAAATTTCCTAACATATTGAATAATATCTTGGTGTCGGCAAAACACTTCTGTGGCTGAATCAGTGGCTTAGCTCTGATACCACCTTCTGTGGAACCCCCCCCCCCCCCTATCTGTCTCGGGAACGGGCGACCGCGAGAATCAGTTTTGGTGGTATCGGTGTTTATCAATTTGCCAGCGGAAATTACATCGGGGCCGTAGTTAGGAAATATTTCATCAGAGTAAAACACCACATTTTATATAAATAAATATATTGGGATAAAACCCAAGTTTTCATTACAAACTGATTTATCGGGGTAAACCCCATTTTTATTGAAATAAAACATCTTCTTTATTTAGGTAACTTTTATAGCCACTTTTCCAAGCCTTCAGTGCTGTCCAGCTGGCTTCTAGTTGGCTTTCACATTTTGTTACCTGAAACGCGTTTAAAAACATTTTGTCAGTGGAAAATACTGGTGAGTGAATCCCAGTTTAATCAAGAAGAGTTTTATCAATTCACAGTATTGAGAGCGATTACAATGTTTACATCTACACAATTATTCATTCAGTATTGTCAATCCTGACTGGTGGGTCATATTACCCATTGGCTAACTCTTTGTCCAATGGTAACGTGTTCCACAGTTTGTATACAAAACCCCAACATACCGGCAGTAATTGAAGAATTACAAAGACTCAATCACTGCTAATTATAATTTAAAATAATTAAGGTTTTGTAAAAACAGTTTACAAAAAGGAGATTACTCACATTGCTGTCTTAGGGATTTCCTTAAGGATTTCCTGGTGATTATTATAATAACCCAATATTTACATTAGTAATACCCTCCCTGAGACGGCATTCCAACGACTACGTCGGGCAGAACCACGACAGCCGTTACGGAACCCTGGATCAATCGGGCAGCGTATCTAATACGTAACCGGGGTTATGATACTTACAATGAGGCAGAACTTCGTTATTTAGGGGGTACTATGCCCGAGTATAGCTTATACTATAAGAAAATTCAAGAGAGAGAAAAGAGAAATGAGCGAGTTGAGACTGAAGTTGAATGCCTCTACATATAGTGCCTCTTCGACTTCCGTCGCGCCCCACGTAAACCTCCTCCAGGGCCTTCACGGCCCGCGAGGGTGGCTAGGGTAGGCCCTAGCTGGTCCGACTCACACCTTAGCTTCGACATGACTGGGACACGTGGCGGCCTCGGGGCTTGCCTGGTGTCTAGGTTGTCGCGGCCCGCGACAGAGGTAGTCAAGGGCTACGCGCCCTGCGACGACCCATAAAATTTTGTTTTTATTTAATTTTAATGAAAATAAGAGTATTCGGGGTCCGTTTTCGCATACGGGTTATATTTTAGGACATATTAGAATATTGTAAATATATTAGGGGTGTCAAAAATTATTTTGGAGGGTTGTTATAGCCGGCACTGAGAATTCGTGTACCCTGTTCGAGCTCGAAAAAATGTGCCCTTAGGCCTTAACGAAATTGGGTATTGTGCTCACTAAAGGTTTAACCTAATGCCAAAGAGATTTAACTAATCTAAACCATAAAAATAGTTTTGTAAGGGGCCTATGTTGGTGTTTGTATGGGTGTACCCTATTAAAAAAATATTTTACATATACATATTGGGTTTTTTCATAAAAAAATGTGCCCGTCGAAATATCGGGCCCTGGCCGGTGGTCCTCCCCGCCCACCCACAGGGCGGCCATGACTCTCAACCACCATAATTTTACGCCCTAACTATAAAACCGTGATTTACAACACCCAACCCCAATCTAATTATCCACCGCAATTTTTTTCACTACCACAACCCACGATGGTTACACCCGGTGTGTATGAATATCATACGGATGCCCAAAACGCTTTTGACCTGTTTGCTTATCGGAGTCCACCGACTCAATCTCCAAGAGATAATGTTGAACACTTGCTTCCAATATACGATGGTAACAATGAAGAAGAAATTGTGCTCGAGACTCAAAACTTAGATGAAGACGAAAATGAAGATTATGTCGAACAAGAGGAAGAACTTGAAGTCGAAGAAGAAGGTGAAGATGAACCGAAAAGAAAGGGGGGTAAGGCGGATCGTCAAAGTTGGACGAAGAAACAAGAAGAGGTGTTAGCGATGGCGTATGTACATTGTAGTTTAAACAAGACAAAAGGCAATCAACAAAAATCGAAAGGTTTTTGGAAAAAAGTTCTCGCACATTACAATGCGACGGTTGGAGGAAGTTCTCAAACCGTTCATCAAGTCCGTCCAAAATGGAAAGCTATGCAAGGAAAGTTGAACTTATTCAACAACTTTTGGAATCAAACGGTCTAATTTTTTATGTTTACATACTTTTTATTTTTTACCTTTTATATATTGTTATTTTTTACCGTAATATAATTTATATTTTTATTATAGGATCGTTTACGGCCTAGCGAGAGTGGCGATGCTTATGTTATGAAGCAAGCGCTAAAAGATTACCAAAAAAACATCCTGGTGGCTTTCGTCATATTGAGGTGTGGGCAGTGGTTAGAAAACATGAGAAATGGGCCCCGATACCATTGTTGGGTGAAAAGAATGGTAGTTTGAGACAAAAAAGAAAGTCATCGGATTCGGGTAACTATCAAGCGGATAAAACGAATACCGAATTCACTAGTAGTGTACCCGACATAAACTTAGACCCCTCTCCAAGAAGGCAAAAACAGAAAGAGAAAAAAGATAAAGGACCCGCAATGTCGACCGAAAGGTCAATTGGTATGTCCGACAAGCTTGAAGAATACAAATTTATGAAACAAGAGTTGGTGGACATTAAAAAGAAACGAGAGGAAAAATTTATGGCGTTAGCAGATGAACATCGAGAGACGTTGAGATCATTTATGTTTGATAAAGATTTGGAGACGTTTAACAGGCCATATGACAATGTTCCACCAGAGATGTTGGAAATCACACTAGCCCGAAAATGCGAGATCGAAAAAAATATAATTGGTCATGTAATTTCTAGTTTTTTTATAATTTTAATTTATTTTACGTTTTAATTTTATGTATTATCTTTTTTCAATTTAGTTCAATGTAATGATTTTAATTAATTGATTATGTTTTATTTATTTTGTTTAAATACATAATTTAAATTAAAAAAAAAAGTTTACCTCTACTCAAGGGAGGTGACCACCCCTTATGTTTTTGGGTATGAGATGACTTAGAGAGAAGAGTTGACATGAAAATAGATGATTGGGTGTGTGAAAAGTTTACCTCTTCCCATGAGGTGACCACCCGTTTCACGAGCATCCACAATAAGCTCATTTTTAAAGAGAGAGAAAGTAATGTGGATGAGAGGAGAGAGAGTGTGAATATGTATGGCTATGTGGTGTGGTCATGATCCAAATGACCACCACCATTCTTCAAGTTACCCCACCCTCATCCACCAACCAAATCTACCATCCTATATGGTGTGGACCATGGACCATGACCCCCACTATATCCAATATCCCCCCCCCCCCCCCCCCCCAACCACTAATCAAAATTCTCTAATTAATTGAAAGATGGTCATGGTTGCTATGGATTAAATCATGCGAACCACCATGATTTAGGAAAGAGGCGGTATACCACGAGAACCATGTCCCACGTGGTAATCCATGATCCAATCCACAACCCTCATACAACATAGCCTACGAATGAGAAAAAATGGGTTATGTGAGTGAGAGAGATGAGAGAGAAAGAGTGTTTTTATGGGTCGTGATAGAGAATTGATTTTATTATCGTGGCAAATGCTCAAATAACTAGGGAGATAAAAAAAAAGAAAAAAAAAAAAGAAAAAATTCTTGGAGGTTGGCTTGAGAGTAACAACGACCCATTCTTCATTACACATCCTATTTCCATATGCTTTAAAGCCCACTAATCTTCACTAAGCCCAATATGCATTGACCCATAATTCACACTTAATCTACTCCTTTTATCAAAAAAACTCGCTTCATCAACAACCTGTTGCTATTATATCCTTTGCTTCACAATTTCTTTCAATTCCCTCATGTTTTGCTCTTCTTTCTTTCCAACGAATTTTCCAGCAAATCAAAGTGTGCTTCCTGTTTTTGTCTTTTGAATTCTGATTGATCATAACAACACATCTTGCTGATTCCTTTTTTCCGGTATTCACGACCTTGTCTCTCCTACCCGTTGTGCTTAATTCAGTCAACTCTCACAGTTCTGCTAAGGCTTTTCAGTAAGCTCGCTCTTCGTTCCACACAGGATGTTGTTCTTCCGATTGCTTCTCACAAGCTAATCGGTCTCTTGCTCACTAAACCACACGAGTTCTTTGCTCGTTTCTAACCTCCTTATGTCATAGATAGTTTTTGTTTCTCTAAACCAAATGATATTGGTGATAACTTTTTTGAAATCTCTTGGAGTTATGCTTTTGTAAAAAGTATGCTTTTGGTATGCTTTTGTTTTTGGAGAATTTGGGCCATGAGATAAACGCAATGTTTTAAAAACCGGTTTTAAATCATGCTGGGTTGGGCTCTGTAAAAAGTTTAACCGGGTTGTACCAGACGGTTTAACCGGGTTACTAGTTAACCCTATAATTCCATAAATTCAAACTCATCTAAAAAACAATTCAATCTCAAATTCTCAATTAAGATTTATGTAACTGGTCACAGTTTTATTTAAAAAACAACTATTTTATTGTAAAGTATTAAGCATTTTAAGAGCATTTTTATTACTTATAAACAATATTGCACTGTACGATGTGGAAAACTGTTTCAACTGTGATGGAATATTGGAATGGAAGACACTAGGTTAATTACTGTAAATATGGAAGGTCAATATTACCTTAATTTCGGATTTTATTAAAATTAAAAAAAATCAAATTCCAACATAATGCAAACCGGTTCAACAGTTTGAACCGGTAGACCCGGATTTACCGTTGTACATAAGACATACCTATTCGGGTTTTACCGCTTTTTATCGTAGTGGACCTGTATCTGGTATCCGGTATAACCGACCAGTTCATACCGGTATTTAAAACATCAGATAAACTACTAAACACCCTAAAAAGTAAAAAATCATAATCCAGCTTGTTATATCCCAAGTTGCATCAATAACACAATACTTTTTTATATAATATCCCATGTTTGCATCAATAGCACAATACTTTTTGATATAATATTTTCTTTAAATGTTGTATCCCCATTACACTCAGTGTAATAATAATGTGTTGAACAATTTGTTCAACATAAAAGAATTTAAATTAAACATTTAGCCATTTAAAGTCGTTAACATTTTACATATTATTCCAAGGGTGGAGATACAATAGGAGTTTATTTGGCTAGGAAGGCTAGGAAGTGATCTTGACTATCCATTTAGTTAATTAAGGGCTAAGATTAAATCAGAGAAATTGAAAGGAAGAAAAGAGTCGCGTGAGTTTATTTAGGGGCATTCTAGTCAATACAAGCCAATAGTTTCTCTCTCCTCCAATTCCACTCTATTTTTTAAACGTTAATAATTCTTTCATACGACATTATTTTTTTATAAAAATTGCACCAAAAAAGGAGCGTTTTTTTTATCTTTAAAACGAGTATACTATTGCTATATTTAAAAAAAAATTAAAACCCAGTTGCGTAAAACGCAATAGAAAAACCCCCAGTTACGTAAAACGCAATGAAAAAAAAACCTAAAAAATGACATTTTTCTAAAACGCAATGCACCAAAAACACAAATAAATGTCTTATTTGTAAAACGCAATAGCCAGAAAACACAAAGAAATGTGTTATTTCTAAAACGCAATAGCCTAAAAACTTAAAAGAAAGTGTGGTTTGTAAAACGCAATGGACTGAAAACACATAAAAATGTGTTTTACCTAAAACGCAATGCACAAAAAACACAAACACATGTCTTATTTGTAAAACGCAATGGCCAGAAAACACTTAAAATGTCTGTTTTCTAAAACGCAATGGACTGAAAACACCTAAAAAAGTGTTTTACCTAAAACGCAATGCACCAAAAACACTTCAAGAATGTGTTTTTCTAAAACGCAATGGCCAGAAAACACCAAAGAAAGTGTTCTTTCTAAAACGCATTGAACAATGACAATAGTTCTGTCTGTGCTGTGAACTGTCTGGACCAATGCAGTTTCCAGAGGCAATTTACAGAAAATTAATTTTTCTGATGCATTTTTACTACAGTTCAACCCCAGCCAGGGGCTCTGCCCCTTGGACCCCGCCAGGGGCTATCGCCCCTGGGACCCCGCTACCAGGGGCGCTGCCCCCGGACCCCCGCTAAGATCGTAAAACGCAATGACTAAATCAAAAACCCATATCGTAAACATGAAATTAAAGAATTTCTTACATGGATCGAAGTGACTTCTTCAACAATTGACGATTTTTGAATGATTGAAACACTTATCAGCGCTCGAATCGAACGGATCGAGTGATTATCTTCAAAATCACCGGAAAAACGAGATTTTGTATGAAATTAAACTGAGTTTTCTTCAAAAAAGTTGAAGAACACGTTGATCGGGTGTTTGAATCATTGATTGGTGATGAAAATCGCACTATAATGTAGTGATTATTGAGATAGAAAGTGAAGAATAGGTTGAAGATTATGGGTTTTGAAAATGGTGGGTTTTGAAGTTACTGGGTTTTGAAAAGGAAGAAGAAATGGTTGGATTGACTAAAATACCCTTTTTCTTTATTTTAAATGTTGCCACATGTCCTAATCCTATTGCTTCCTAGACTTCCTAGCCAAAATAAACTTCCTATTTGATCTTTTCCCATTATTCCAAAACTAGTGCTAATTTATATATAAATGAGTAAAATACATCTTTTCCATCTTTTTTTTTTTGGTTACCGAAGTTTTTGAAATTGGTCATCGAACTTATTATTGAATTAGTGGGACTACTCGTGCTCTGCAGTGGACTTTCGGTCTATATCGCTTTGATTCAATACAGTACCGGTACTCAAAATAGCAACTGAAACAGATACGTCAATATATTGACACGTGTTTTGAAAACCATAAAAATGAATATTGGTACTAATAACGATGTTGTTTGGCTGCTACCGGTTTGGTTTGGTTCGTCACGGTACTGTACTCGTTATAGCTTACCAAAAATACACGATTACGAATACAACTCTATTTTCAATGAACTTTATACAACCACATCGAAAATGTCACACCCTCAAAATCCACATGCGAAGTTTTACCGCGAGGCGTGCAACTGACTAGGATCAAGCTAATAATCATGTTGAACAATATTAAAGTTATCAAAAATCATCACAATCAAAACGATTGGTGATTAAAATTTAAATGTCCAAAACATAGTTTAAATCGACAGCGGAAGCTAAATGTAAAATCCACACTTAAAAACCGCAAGGTACAATAAAATTTAAAACCAATAGTTTAATGTCACCCACGACACTCCAAATGCTACAAGCTCCCATGCTGTACCTAACGTCCTGCAAAGCATGCTAAAGTGTATCAATAAAGATTGGTGAGTTCCCAGTTTCAGTTTTAAAGTAAAGTAAGTTTTAAATACATTAGTGTATTAAAAACATGTCATGGGTAGCTAACCTACGGTTAAGCCACTAAACTTTGTAGTACCGAATACTTGACTGTAATATGTTGTTGTGCCCCATATCGATGTCTATTGTCATTGATATAAAGTCAAGGTCAAAGGTTCACGCCCGGCTCCCAGCACAGTGTGAGGTTTGTCAAACCTAATAGCGCTATTAACTAGTACCCTGTTTGCCAAACCCGGCAACTAATCGGTATAATGCGTAGGGACTTTTCAGATAGAGTTTTGTTTAGTCTGCTAAGAGATGAAATGTAAACTACGGTATTTAATTGGCAATATTCCAACCCAAGAATATAAAGTAGTCCCAAATCCAGGGATAGTGTAGTTCCCAAACCCAGGAATGCATGCTTTTAGTAAATGAGTGAACTCACCTTACTTTAGCTCGGTTAGATTTAGATGGATAAATAATGAGGATAGTCAACCACGTCCTAGTATGATTGCCATTTAAGTCATTAGGGTGTGTTCATGCAATACATGAGATTCCACATGCAACTAACACATTGTGACAACTGTCAAAAATCCAGGTATTCGTACAATTAATTAATCTTGATTAATGCCTAATGACTGTGCTGAATTACAATTAACTACTTTCTGATTATTGCATCATACTTACATGTGCATCACATATTTCATAATGTCACGTCATTATTACATGCAAACCATATTGACACAAATGATGCACAAAGCATAGTTAGCGGATAACTCAGAAAAATGTTGACATAACTCAGCACATAGACATACAGTGTTTTGAGACCCAGTATGGGCCAGAGACTAAGTACTACACTAGTATGGTGTGTAGGGAAGTAAGGACCACAAAACTGCATTCCTAAGTGATAATTTAAGTGCCAGGAAGTGCCTAAAACTCACCCAATGTGCTGAATTCAGCATAATTCAGCAAAAATCAGCATTTTAACAAGTTAGTATCATGCAAAAATATGACTAAATGGTCCTGAATGCTTTTCTAAGTGTCGGGAATTAAAAGTGTCACAAAAGGGTACATAAAGAACACTAAACGGTATAGTTTAGCACTTTAACGAACCAGTATACAACCGAACAACCGGACACTACCCGAAACACCAAAATTACACTAGAAGCATTGTTTTAACATTTTTTAGCTAGTTATGATCCCCGAACATCATAACATACCCTATAAACATATAACACACATAATGAACTAACTAAACATTGGATTTCAACCAAGTTCCCTAACTTACCATCACAACCCAACCAATACCCCCCCCCCCCTTTGGAGACGGTTTCAAGGGTGGCCCCCACCCTTGATTTTATTTGATTTGTTTTGATATTCTAATGGATCATGTCTTGTACTTAGAAAACATATTATCCAAGGGATTAAGGGTGGATGGAGGTTATATAACTTAACCATAAGACTATAACTCTCATCATCTCACACACACAACACACACCTTCTTCTTCCCTCCCCCTTGCTCCCTCTCGGCCGCAAACAACAACATCACCATCATCCATCCAACTTCCATATATTCCATACTTATTCAAAGGTGTTAGAAGCAACATAAAGAAGCTTGGAGGGTTTGGAGATTGAAGAACCTCTTTCATTTGCTTTTATCCATCACATTTATCATCTTCATCAACTTGTGTTCTTCCCTAGCCTTGAGCTAGTAGTAAGCACACTATACTCTTCATTTTACATATGTTTAAGTGATTAATAGAAGATACTAGTTGTTAATCTCAAAGAACATCAAGAACCTTGAACTTAAAACTTTAACATAAGCTTAAAACCATAAGAATACATGTTTATAAGTGTTGTTTTGCTTCTTGATGATTGATTATTTATGTTTATGATGTTAGACATCATATGAAACTTACTATATTGTGACTAAACACATGATCTAGCAAGTTGAGGTGATGATCTTGTGAAAGACCAAGATGATCATACTTTATGTTTCTCATGAACTTGAAAATGAAAATGATTTTGTCAATGATGAAGTACGTAACATGTTACTAGTCATAAACTTAGATGATTTCAAAACTAGTTTTCTCAAGAAACTAAGTTAAATCACAAAATTTACATAATCATGGATTTTAAAGAAACTATCCATGTTTTTAGTGGTGAAACAAGTATAAAAATACATTGTTAACAAGAAAAATTCAAAAGAATAATTTTTAGAAAAATCATCTAGTAAGTTGTGAAAGACTAAATCTTGTAAGAAAGGGGTTTACAAATAAATAACCACACTTTAAAGGGTAACTAAGCTTACTTAACAACATAGTAAGTTACTACAAGTTTTTATAAAAGTTCAAGTTCATGTTGTTGTATAAATTGCATGATTTTGGCACTTGGTAAGTGTTGATTATTTGGGATGATTTTAAAAGAAAATGATATGCTTTGAAAGCATGGGAACCTCCATTTTTAAGGTGAAACTATGGCAAAATTTTTGTAAAAATTAAATACTTAGAAAAATATTTTTAAACAAGTATTTACAAGTATATTTTTAACCATGATTTCATACAAGTTTGCCATAATTTTTTTATTACAAAAATACAAATGTTGGAGGTTGGTTTTTATAAATAAAAATGGATAAATATATATTTAGAATATATATATACATTAAAGACATGATGTGTGTGATTATTTGTATACTTTGTGTAATAGTTTTATTATTTTAGGATTTAAGATAATATAACACATTAAAACAACAAGAAATTACAATCCAAAATGTACCAAAAATCTCAAGGAATAAATACACAAGTTACACACATAATATCGGGAAACCGAACAAAAGAATGTAACTTACAAAATATTCCGGAAAATACATTTATAAGTATATTTTTAGTGAATAATATTTTGGACACTGGTAATGAAAATATGATTTTTATGATTATTACAAAGTTATATCATATTTTGACAAGAATGAAATATATAATTTTTGGCAATTAAAAATATATATGTTTTCTTGGAATTACTAGGAAATATAATATTTTTGGGAAAATATATATTTTCTTGAATAAAATTGAAATACATTATTTTTGGATAAAAATAAGTTTATATATATTTTCTAAAGTTAGACTTGAAAATATATTATTTTGGAACTACAAATATTTTTGCCAAAAGGAAAAATTATGAATAATTTTTCTAAGTAATAATTCTTAAATATATATATTTTGGGAAATATATATTGAAGGGGTAAGGTCCCAAAAATCCCATAACAAGTGCTTGGGACCATACCACAACCTCATCTACAAGTCCTTTATTTTACCTTGCGCGGCCGCGCACTGGTTTTAAAGAAGGGCTTAAGACCAAATAGCAGATAACACTTACGCGCCAAAAGGAAATCATAAATCCTTGCGCCTGCTTCCACAAATAAAGGATGAAAATCCTAAAACACTTCCGCTTAATATTCAGACTTGAATGTTATTACCCAGACTTGGGATTTATTTAGCTGAATCTACACGATAAGGAGTCACACCAGATTGCAACAGTAATCTTCTAGAAGAAGTATAATCGTGCACCACTAAGACGGTTATAACCGTCTGGACACGTGTCGACTCCCCAGACGTTCCTGAAATCACAATGATAGCATACAATTGGAGAGTAATCTCCACTTGATCACTTTACACGTGGCAGATCCCCAGCCATCGATCTAAACCATGATTTGTGTGCTCTTACGTCGGATCAAGGAGCTGGACGGAAGGAAATGCAACCGCTTACGATGTTAGCATCTTCCGTCAACTTTTCACTAACGGGTTTTCCCGCCCAAAGACTCCCGGCTATAAATATGAGAACTGTTTAGGTATGAAATTCAAGTTACACACACTTCTCAAATACATCTTCTTCTTCATAACCTATACTTATTCTCACACCGGAGTCGAGTCAAGGAGAGAACCCTTTTCTCCCTTTGGCAAGGCTAACGGTGCTTCTTTTTTGCAGAATTACCGGAGAAGAAGATCAGCTGTCACCGAATCAAACGAGAGGAAACCCACCTTTTTATGCAGATTCAAACCCCCTAGATTATTGATTCTGATCGATTAATCTAGTGTTTCTTCATTGGCGCCCATCGATTCCTCTGTCTTATCAGTTTTCACCTCGTTTTGATTCAGTCCTTTTCATTCTCTGTTTTAACATGGCAGAAAATTCATCATCTCATCGGCAAACCGGTCCTCGACCGAACGTCGAAAACAATTTTCGAGTAGAAGGAATCCCAGAGGATGCCTCTGATGACAACGAGGTTCAATCCTATCGAGCAAACGACCCTGTCACTCCAGGAGTGTTACCAGCAAACCCTGATCAATCAATTCTGCCACCAGGAGAAACTCCAATTTCCTGGTACGTTAGGTCTCAAGGGGCACTAAACGCAGTATACACACAACTGTGTGCACAAACTGCTCCCCTGACTCAATCACGGAGACCAGGATCTCGTGCTCATGCCTCCCAACGAGAAGATTCAACTTACGAGAATACAGAAGTTTATGCCAGATCCACATCACAACGTGAATACACTCAGACAGGAAGTCACCAGAGAGAGAATCATGGTAGACCACACCCTCACCGAAGACAATCGGTTCACGATAGGTTGGGTTCCCAACGGGACACCCACACCGATGAGTCTGATCCAACATACCGTTTAAGTACAAATACCAGTGTGTTCAATCGATTGCAGCCAAATTACAATAAATGCAGGCCTCGTGCGGTTTATAACCCTGAGGCAGAACACAACTATGATTTGATTTACCGCCCTGCGGAAGCAGCGGAAAATTCAAAGTTCGTCATGGAAATAGCTTTGGCTCCGCTTGAGAAAGCTAAACTACCATCCAACGTGGGTAAGTTTAATGGACTAACAGACCCCGATGACCACTTGAGAGTATTTACCAGCGCAGGTCTGGTTGGGGGGTTGGACCCTCCCGCTATGGTGTCATATGTTCGTACAGACCCTGACCGGCCCAGCGCGAATTTGGTTCGATAACTTACCAATCGGACAGATCGAATCTTGGAAAGACCTATCGAAAAGTTTTTAACACATTTTAGCCAACAACGGCGTTCCATTCGCGATACATCTGACGTCATGAACATTTGGCGCCGTGATGACGAAAATCTGGAAGATTTCATCACCAGATAGAATAAAGAGGTGTTAGAGATTGGCGGAGTTCATGAGCAACTAATCCGCGCTTAATTCAAGTACGCGGTTAGATGCGATGACATGGTTAAGGTCTTATCTGGAACAGAGGGCCTCCCAAAAAGTTGGGAGAAGATAATGGCGGCGGCCAAGGTTTACGCGCAAACTGAAAAGAACCTTACCACAAATAGGCCACCGCCACCACATAATAGGCCCGCGGACTTAAGCTCAACCGGCGAAAGAAGATTTAAAAAATCATGGCGTGAGTCTGGATCAGGAAGTCGTTCGTCTGAAGATGCTCGCGCAACAATCAACAAACTCACCGTGCAGAGGGAGAACAAACAGGAGAATAGGGAGAGGCAGTGGACTCCCCTAACTAAGACCCCGACGAAAGTTTTGAGTACTGAAGACTATCAATTCAAACCTCCGATCCCCATGAAAAATAAGCGTGGGCAAGACCCGGCACAATACTGCGAGTATCACAAAGACAACGGGCATACCAGTAACAACTGTATCTCTCTACGCACAGAAATAGAGAAAGCCCTCAAAAGCGGCGAACTCACACATTTGCTCCAAAATGTGCGCAAAGAGATAAAGCAAATAACTCGGGGTGAGGAGGGCCCAAGCAAACGAGCGAAAACTTAAAAGACAGCTCTATGAATTTCCCGCGGAAAAACATGATCCATCAAGCGAAGCGGAAATATTAGAGAGTAAGTTAAGTTTCACATAATTATATTAGCAAAACTTTGTAAAAGCCTCTGTGCTCTATCCTTAAATAAAATTGCAAAGTTTCTATTATTTCTGTGTTTTCTGTGTTTACAAAGTGCATGCAATTTCTTTTAGTAAGCGCAAGAACATTATGGTAGTTATAAAACAAGCTTCATGAACGGTCAGTGATCACGTCACAAACGACCATAAGTTCACACATGAGCTTTATACCAACTTCATTCGCCTTACTCAATAAAAGTAATCGTACTCATGCAAAATATTGTAAACAAACAAATAGAAACATCATGCTATTCTTAGCGTACAAATACGCCCTAAAAACTTTCAAACACGGCAGTGTTTAAGTTACTTGCGCAACAGCGCACCAACAAAAATAGGGATTTACATCCCAAATATTACAGGAAAATTGTTCAATACATTTTTCAACCTACGCTAAATCTTCACCCTCATCCAGAAAGATTTCCCTTAGTTGCGCTACGTGATCATCAGATTGCAGCGCAACATTTATCAGATCCATAACCGGAAGTTGCAAGTTGTTGAACTCTGTCTTCAAGGCAGCAAGCACGGCACCAGTATTCACGCCGAAAGTTGCAGATTTACTATCATCCCAGTCAACCTTTAAAGCGTTGTTCACATGATGGGCGCATTCAGCATATCCTTGCGCATACCCGTCTCTTCGCGCAGCAACCACTAAACGAGCAACGGTTTTATCCAACTCTTCAGAGTTCAACACAGATTCAGCAACCTAAGAAAACAAGTAAAGATGAATAAACAAGAAAGCACATAGACAGTTCCACAACAGAGAAAATACAAGCAACATACACAAGCAATTCCACGATCTTTCAGCCACGCCATATCACTCTTTAAGGGTTCAAGCTCACTTTCCGCCGTGGCTCGCGCCGTTTCAGAATTTTCCAATTTTTCTTCGGTCTCAGTCAAACGGCGGGAAGTTTCAGCCCTTTCAGAGTGCGCAAGCTCTAGATCCCTTTTTAATTTTTCCTGATCAGAAAGCAAAGCAGTAAGTCCTTCCAATTCTTTATCTCTAAGAGCAATAGTGGCGCAAGCTTGTACCTCTCGTTGCTCAATGCGCTCCCTATGAGAACGCGCCTCTTCCAAAGCAGCTTCTACATCAGCTTTCTCCTTCTTCAACCTTTCTACCTCCGCATCCTGATTCTTCAGTTTTTCAACCTCAACCTTGAGGTTATTAATGATATTACGAAGGTTTGCCTTCTCAGCATTATCTTTTTCGCAAATTCTCCTCCAGTTTTTGCGTTCTTCGGAAAGGAGAGCAGCTTCAGCCTCAGCTTTCCTCTTCCAACCAGCAAGAGACCACTCTTCGGTTTTACGATCAGCCTCAAACTTGGCCTGATCAGCTTCCAATTTAGCTTTTAGCTGGGCTAAATGCTTCTCATCACGAGCAAACTTCTTTTGGGATACCTTAAGGGTTTCCCAGTCTTTATGCATACTATACCACTCACGCACTATGCGATGAGTGGTAGAAGCATGAGAAGCAGTTTCTTCAAGATAAGCTTGATAAGATTGTTCGTAAGATCGGTTTTCTTGAAACTTGATCTCACCAGATGGAAATATCCCCTACAGCCAATCTCGGCACACACGCCAATCAGAGAAAGTATCACCTTTTCTCAAGTTCCAAACAGGGGCAAAAGGTTCGGAAGCATCTTTTTCGGTATAAGTTCTGTAGTAATAGTCCCCTAGAGTTTCCTTTGGGTGGATTGGAGAACTTAGACCCGCATCAGAAAACACGTTCTGCTCCTCAGCAGTAACCTTCTCTACATTCTCAAGCATCACGTCAGAAATTTTAGGAGAAGAAGTTGCAGTAGGAGATTTCTCAGCAGTCTGCTCTTTCTCCACTTCTTGAGCAGCAGTTTCAGGGGTTCGTGGATTACCAGCACCATCCTCAACCCCTGGATCAATAACTTTTTCGGTTTCTACAGCAATATCAGCAGGCTTCTCAGCCTCAACAGTCTTATCTACACCACCATCAGCAACCTCCGTAGTCTCTAACTGGTCAACAACAGAAGCATGCGGAGGGGTGGGTGGAAGCTCTTCATTAACCACAGGTGGCAGCTCTGTGGGAACAGGGGAAACCGGAACCTCTGGAAAAACAATAAAAATCTGTAAAGAAGTAACGCGCATAAAGGAAACAAGAAAGGTAACACCTACCAGGAGCAGTTTTCGAAATAAAAGCATCTAGATTCCCCTTTCTAGTAATTTTCCTCCTCTGGATCTTCTTAGAGGGCGTACCCTTAACATCAGTATCAGCTTGTTTTCTCTTACTAGCCTTCCTGTGCACCAAGTGCTCAGGACTAGAATCCAAATCAATAGGATCACTTGGGTTGGATGGGGGAATATCAGCAGAATCCCTAGGTTCAGTTTTCGGTTCCCGTACAGTTACTGCAGGTGTAAGACCCTCCAAAGAATCAGAAACCACCACATAATCACACCTGGAGTCAGAAGAACGGCGCGTACCTTTCTTCTCTCCAGCATTTTTTAAAGTTTGAACTTTAGCAGCCTCACCCTTCTTCGGCGCAGAAGTAGAGGTCGTCGCGCGTTTCTTCCTTTTAGGACCTATGCCCAAATTTGACAACTCACCTACAAAAACGCAAAAGAACAATTTACCCGCAAGCGCAAAAAGGAAAACAAAGACAAACATAGCTTACCAGCACCAGCAGCAGGTTGAACAGATAAATCCGCATCCCGCGGAAGAACAAAGTTCTTTACAATTCTATGGTACCAAAGCTCCTCTTCAGGTTTTTTCTTGATAGTACCCATTCTTCCACCTTCCCTTTTAAAGGCAACAACATACAGAGAAACAACTGCAAGCAAAGGATAGCAAGTCAAAAAAAATTGGGAAAAACCCCAATCTTACCATGACCATCCTCGGTGTACACCGGTTTGTCATCACGCTCCATTTTCCAATTCAAACTCATGCCGGCTCCAACAAGAGCTTTCTCCGGCAAAACAATGTTGGGTACGTCCTTCAAATCTTGATACCAGTTCTCATCAACGGGGGTTTGAATCGTTTCAACAGGAACATCCTCTTTCCCCCTTAAAACCATCCTCACCGGAATCACTCCGGCCTTGATGAAAAAGAATTTTTGCTTCCAATCGTGGAAGGATTTTGGGGGTTGTTGAAGAATCTTCTTCGCATACGCCCTCTGAACGAACGAATAAAATCCTTGGGTACAGTGCATCTGATAGAAAACCCTAAATCGAGGAATGGTCGGCTCAATATGCATTGTCCGACACACAAATTCGAAATGTCGAACCCTAACCATGCCAATAGGATGAAGTTGGGAGATGTGCAGTTTGTAAAACTCAAGGATTTCAAGAAAAAATTTAGTGACAGGCAAACGAAAGTTGCCTTCACAGAAGAAATCCCAAAAGAGGGTAAAATACCCAGCCGGTGCATCCGCTGCAGTCTGCCCCTCTTCAGGGTACAGAGCACCCCAGTTTTCCGGAAATTTGAGATTCCGAACCAAACCGTCGAAGGTCGCTCTAGGCCACTTTAACACTGGAAGTTCAGGTGACATTTCTTCAGTAGGATCTTCTTGGTATTCTCCGGTTGACATAAGACGAAGGAATGAAACTTTTTCTTGGAAGAAAGAAACAAGAACGTTTTCAACAAAACAATGATTACAAAGGAAAGGGGTTACTCAAACGTTATATATACTCACCGCAATAAATAGCATCGGTAACCGCTTACACGCGCGCGTGCAAGACACATGCAGTAAAAAACAACTGACAGTGACAGACTGTCATTCAGGTCTACTGTACCAGTCTCATCCAAAGCCAAAGATTTTTAAAAAAAAAATCTTTACAATAATCAAAATGAATCTTCCTCCGGAAGTTTCCTCATTTTTCGTACCAAAAAGCATTTCCCTCCCAAAAGTCCAGTGCTCCACTTACTCGCATAAGTGCAACACTAGACTGGGGGACTTGAAGGGGTAAGGTCCCAAAAATCCCATAACAAGTGCTTGGGACCATACCACAACCTCATCTACAAGTTCTTTATTTTACCTTGCGCGGCCGCGCACTGGTTTTAAAGAAGGGCTTAAGACCAAATAGCAGATAACACTTACGCGCCAAAAGGAAATCATAAATCCTTGCGCCTGCTTCCACAAATAAAGGATGAAAATCCTAAAACACTTCCACTTAATATTCAGACTTGAATGTTATTACCCAGACTTGGGATTTATTTAGCTGAATCTACACGATAAGAAGTCACACCAGATTGCAACAGTAATCTTCTAGAAGGAGTACAATCGTGCACCACTAAGACAGTTATAACCGTCTGGACACGTGTCGACTCCCCAGACGTTCCTGAAATCACAATGATAGCATGCAATTGGAGAGTAATCTCCACTTGATCACTTTACACGTGGCAGATCCCCAGCCATCGATCTAAACCACGATCCGTGTGCTCTTACGTCGGATCAAGGAGCTGGACGGAAGGAAATGCATCCGCTTACGGTGTTAGCATCTTCCGTCAACTTTTCACTAATGGGTTTTCCCGCCCAAAGACTCCCGGCTATAAATATGAGAACTATTCAGGTATGAAATTCAAGTTACACACACTTCTCAAATACATCTTCTTCTTCATAACCTATACTTATTCTCACACCGGAGTCGGGTCAAGGAGAGAACCCTTTTCTCCCCTTGGCAAGGCTAACGGTGCTTCTTTTTTGCAGAATTACCGGAGAAGAAGATCAGCTATCACCGAATCAAACGAGAGGAAACCCACCTTTTTATGCAGATTCAAACCCCCTAGATTATTGATTCCGATCGATTAATCTAGTGTTTCTTCAAATATATATATATATATATATATATATTTGCGGACTTTTATTAGAAATAATATTTCGAAAAGTTTAACACAAAATTAAGTATAAGAATACTTAACAATTACAAGTACAAATATACTCATCCTTGGAAAGGAAATACAAGTATAAATACTTGAGAAGAATTGTTACAAAATATTGTTTAACGATTATTTCAAAAAGTAATAAATATAATTTAAGTTAAAATATTTATTATTTTAACAAGGAATTATAACTTGGAATAATATTGAAAACATAAAAGAAACGTAACTCAAAAACATTAATACTAAGACAAGGCACGACCCGTTCGTCTAATAGACCTTAGTACATTGTAGGTAGTAGTGTTTGCTGAAGGAACTTGAGTTACGCTTATCGAAGACGCAAGACAGTGAGTTTATGTCCCCCTTTTCTTTAAAGTGTTTTGTTTATTAACTTCGGGGGTGAAATACATGTTACAAAATGATTACATACAATTACAATTGGTATGGTTAGACTAGGAAAGTACAGTAGATCATGTGAATGGGTAGGCGCACACTTAAGACCATTAATCCTCGTATAAGGACCGAGGGGCATGAGTGATAGATCTATTTGGGTGTAGCGAGCCCACACCCATGAGGACCAGGATGGCCCATGAGGTGACTATGTCTTACAGCCGGAGGCCCGGTATAAATTTGCTAGGTTTGAGCCTTCCTACGCCGTCACACATACCAGTGGCCTTGCAAACCATTGGTGATATGTTTCCTTGTTTGCTTTCATACCGGGATTTACAAACATACATACATACACTGTTTACAAAGGTTTTATACATACATATACACAAACACATGAACTCGCTCAACTTTTGTTGATGTTTTCAAATTACATGTATTTCAGGAAATTAAGTGGATCTGGCAGGTGTTTGCATGTCCCAAGCTGCGTTATGAATAAAAAGATGTCATCCGAAGTCATTAGGGTTTAGGAGATGTATCTTAATCCTGGACGAGATACATGGTTCCAAACTCGATTTTTATTTGAAGGTCTTTTGTCGAGTCTTCGTGAACTCTTTAAAACATGTTGTGGTTTGTAATTTAAATTTGGAGTCTACGTTTCAGACAATTATGTTGTGATGTTTTCAAATCTAATTTATGGATGAACATCTAATGGTTTAAATCATATAGTGTTGTTATGATTGTATGCAAATTTTATTAAGAAGTCACACAATAATCACGCTTCCGCAAAAGTCAGGGTGTGACAGCTTGGTATCAGAGCTTCGATTGTAGCGAACTAGGATTCTTTCTCGAGTCTAGACTACAATCATTAGGGCTCTCACAAAAATGTTTTCACAAACATGTTTTCATACACAAAACGCCCAGATCCAGGAGACAAACATTTTTACAAACAAAAGACACGAAACACATTTCAAGGTTATGTTTATGGTTCAGTCTGAGATACTGGGTAGTTCAGTTTGAGAAACTGGGAGGTTCAGTCTGAGAGGCTGGGTAGTTCAGTTTGAGAAACTGGGAGGTTCAGTCTGAGAGGCTGGGTAGTTCAGTTTGACAAACTGGGAGGTTTAGTTTGAGAGACTAGGTAGTTCAGTCTGAGAGGCTGGGTGGGATAGTCTGGGAAGACTAGGATGAATACGTGCATACATTGTGATTACTACCATGCTTAATAATGTTTGTTGATATATGTGTATATGTTGTGATTGTTTTGTTACAGACACTATGTCGTCTTCTGAGAGTGGATTATCTGATACTGTTGACCCCATGGCCATCGTTTCGGACGATGAGATAGTCCCAGAGCCTGAGATTTTTACCTCCAACACTGAGAGTGACCCGGAGATGATGTCGGACGATGACGATGATTTCCAGCCTTTTGCATTACCCGATTTTGGCGACGATGTACCGCATGCTGATGGTTTACCCGATGAGGATCCTTTTCTTATTCCTATTCCAGACCAGGGCCATCTCATCCTCGGACATCCCGATGATGAGCATGTCGTGGTTCCGATCCTCGTCCCTTTGCCTCTTCCGGCCTTTCCTTTCGAGGATTTTCCTTTTGATGACTTGTCTGATGATGATCTCGATCTTTTCATTGATGGTCCCCCTGATGCTGCTCAGGGAGATGGAGTTCCAGCTGATAATGTCATTGTTGTTCCACTCATTGAGATTCCTATTATTGAGGTTTCATCAGATCATTCTGCTCCAGATTCTTTCAAGTCTGTGTCATCCACCACTTTGCATGCACTGGGATTGCAGTATTACCCCACTGATTTTAACACTCACACGGCCCTGTCTGTTGCACCTGTTATTCCACACAAATTTAATCATGACGTTGAGCCTGGACATGAGATCGACTTTGTTCCCAATGATCAGCCTTTTAATGCACCCGTTGGTCTTGAGTCGATACCTGCTGATCCTGAGCAAGCACTTGCTCCTGAGCAGATGCCAGCACCCGAGCCTATACCTGCTCCTGATCCTCTGCCCGACCATGACCCTGTACCTATTGACATACCTGTTGTTGCACCACTTATACCAGACCTGATCCCTGCACCCACTGACCCTGCTGATTTTGCTGATCAGATAGACCTCAGATACGCATTCACCAGCAATGGGTGGATAGAGGATGATGATGATATGCCCCCTTTTGTTGAGCCTGTTACTCCCCCTCATTCACATGCACCTGTTGATGTTGCCCCATTTCACCTTATTATATCTGATGTTCACTGCACTGACCTGCCGATCACATTCTTGTAGGATATCCCTCCACCCCGTCCAGGGGAAGGCCCCTCTAGCCAGCAGCCTGGCCATGTTCCACACGTGTCAGCCGCATTTCCTTACATGCCACAGTATACACCTGCTACTCATTTTACTTCTGCACCATAAGGCGAGCCACTCATATGGTTTCCGCCGAACACTATGCCAGTCTCTGATCCATACCATCCCTCCCACTTAATTGGCTACATGAGGGATGAGCTACTCCTGTCCTTGCAGCTTCAGCAGGAGATTTTATGTCGTAGAGTTATGGAGCTTGAGAGGATTCCACGTCATCCACCTTGTTCATGTCAGTCACCTTTTACGACTCCAGCTGCTCCTATTCTGCCTTATCCAGATTTTGACGTTCGATTTCTTACCATGGAGCAGCAGATTAGTTATCTGTTGCGTCGCGTTCATGCTCTTGAGGAGGAGTTAGCGCATATGCGCAGTTTACTTTTCGTTCATCCACCTCCTCCTCCTCCACCATCAGCATAGCCGGTTTTTGGTTTTATGCAGGTGGCTTACTTTTGATGAGAGTGTCGCTATTGAGCCTAGCTTACGAAGCCCTTTTGAATACCACTTTTTGATCTTATGACTGTTGTAGATTGATAGACATTTTGGACAAGGGCAGTGTGACCCTGTAGTCCCTTTTGATGTGATACGATAAATTTGTAGAACATGTAAAACTGTATTTGTGGTCGATGATTTATGCAAGCTCAATCGCAATATTCTCATTATATACATTGTTGAATTATACATTGGTGATATGAATGTGATGTTATGTGTTTACTTGCATTGATAAATGTTATTACATACACGTACTACATACTTATATGCATAAGACCTGACCTATACAATCTTCTTTTAGAAGATGCCTCCTCGAAGAGACAACCAGCTGCCCACAACAGAGGCTGAGCTACAAGAACGGATTTCACGAGCGATAGCACAACACGAGGCCTTGCGCTCTGATCATAGCGGAGGTACCTCAGGAAGCAACCCACCTCTTGGTAATGTTTAAGTCACTAAAAGACACATTACGTTACATTTGGATACTCCATGTGCGTTCGCTAATGCTTTCTGTGAATGATGTTGCTTGTACAGGATGCACCTATAAGTAGTTCCTAGACTGTAAGCCTCTGAATTTCGACGGCACCGGGGTGCTGTAGCTTTTGTTAGATAGACGGAGAAAACTGATTCTATGCTAAGAATGAGCAAGTGTGCGCCGGAGCACCAGGTCACCTACATCTTTGGACTGTTCTTAGACGGAGCTCTATCATGGTGGAATCTCCAAGTTCAGACTCTGGGGGAAGAGGCTGCATATGCCATAACATGGGACGAGATGAAGGAACTCATGCGCAAGAAATACTGTTCAAGGGCCGAGATCCAGAAATTGGAAACTGAATTCTGGAATCTCAAGATGGATGGTCCGAAGATTGCTGAATACATGCAGAGATTTCACGACCTATCTCGCGTCGTTCCTTACATGGTTGATCCGGACTTCAAGCGAATCAAGCGTTTTATTTGGGGATTGGCACCCCAAATCATGAGCATGGTGACGACGTCAAAGCCTTCAACGATCACTGAGGCAATTGATCTGAGTGTGGCACTAACTGAAGAAGCGATCAGGTTGAACAAGTTCTCGATTTCTGACCAAAAGAAGAAGGAGACTCACGTTGAGTCATCAGGTGAGAACAAAAGGAAGTTCTCAAATTTTAGGAAGGGTACCAGCAGTGCTAACAAGAAGAAAGAGGCAAACCCACCAGCCGAGGTCAAGACTGGTGTTGAAAACAAAGGAAAAGGGTATATGGGCACCTTGCCCAGAAGCGATATGTGTCAGTTTCATCATACTGGACGATGCCGAGCTGGAAAGTGTGAGACGTGCGGAAAAGTTGGCCATACCAAAGAGACATGCTGGTATGGTGCCGGTCGTGGTAATGGTGGTCTGAGAGGTAATGGCAACGGGAATGGAAACGGTAACCGTGGTGGAAATGGGTATGGAAACCGCAATCAAGGAGGAAATGGCGGTAATGGTAATCGTAGTAATTTTGGAAACCGGGCTGGAAGTGGAAACCGCAGCCAAAACAACAACCAGGGTGGAATTGGAAATGGAAATGGTCGGGGACCAGGTTGCTTTAACTGTGGAGATGTTGGGCATTTCAAGAGGGATTTGTGACAACCCTCAAAAACTTCATGTAACCGTACAATTTATTAATAATTAAAGTGCTTGATGATTGTGCTAAATCACTTAACTGCTTTCTGATTTCTGTGTTATACTTACATGTGCTTGTTAACATACTAGTAGTGTACAGAAAAGTTACTAAATAGTCCGGTATGCTTTCCTGAGTGTTGAGAATTAAAAATGTTACAAAAAGTATTATAAAAGACACCTCACGGATTAATTAAGCACTTTAACGGAACAACACCCAACCAAACAACCGGACATTACCCGGAACACCAAAATAATGCTAGAAGCGTTGTTTCTATTTTTCTGAGCTAGTTAGGGTTCCCGAACACCCTAACACACCATATAATATATGACACACCATAATGCACCAACTTAACACTTGAATTCTAACTAACTTGCAACTAAACCATTTGAAACCCAACCCTATACCCCCCCTGGGCCGGTTACATGGGGCTTCACACCCCATGATTTTCTTGATTAAAATATTGGATATGTTGTGTACTCTTGAAACACAATATCCATTAGACAAAAAGGTGATGGGGGATTATAAGAATGACCAAAGGGACTTGACTACACTCATCACCACCATCACAATACTTGCAACTCTCTCTCCCATCTCTCCTTGGTTCGGCCGAGACCCACCACACCACCATCACCATCTTCAAATTTCATTCCAAGCAATCTAAAGGCATCCAAAGGTGTTAGAGATCATACAAACAAGCTTGGTGTGTTCGGAAGCTCAAGGACCTCTCTCATCTTCTTTTAACCACCACTTTTCTACACTTGAACTCCCCTAGCCTTGAGCTAGTGGTAAGAACTTAGATCCTTGTATTTTCATGTTATTTAGAGTGGTTAATAGTTATTTTATGATGAGAACCCATGAACACTAAAGGATCATAAACAAAGTTTTGAACATAGAGCTAACCTAATGATGAAATGTTGTTGAAATGTGATAAAGTGATGTTAATATGAAGTTGTTTTGATTCTTGTTGATTACCTGATGATTTGCTTGTTAATATTGATGTTTGATGTTGTTGTGATCACTAAACATGTTAACGGAATCAATCGAACACGAGTTAGAAAGCTAAAAGCTGAAAACAGCTTCTGTCCAAGCTTTTACAACCAACTTCAGTTGGCTGTAAATAGGTCAATATTTAACGAAAAATGGATTTTCTTGAGTCTATAACAGGCTATTTCGAAATACGGTTCTAATGGCACTGGAATCATAATTTTTGGACTTTGTTTACTATTTTTAAAGATATGTTTTTGGACAGGAACTCAAGCTGATTTTTACTGCTGAAAATATGTGTTCTGTTTTCCATCATAACTTGACTTCTGTGTAGAGTTAGATCATGAAATTTGTACTGTAGATGACCACCGATGAATTTGTAATTCTCCCACTGGAATTTCATAAATCGGACTCTCGATGAATTTTAAATAAATTATTCAGATAAATCTGATTTCAGTCCGGAAAATGAATTTTTTTTAAAATATTAGTAATGAATTGGATCCCGAGATTTTTACACAATAATATTTGGATCTTTTAAGACATTCTGTAAAAATTTGGGAATTTTTGGAATAAGTTAACTATTTTATTAAAATGCCCGAAAATAGCCCAGTTTTGGATATTTAAATTGAAATGACATAAGTAGTAATTTGCGTGTCTAAATGTCGAGTATGTTATCTGAGGATGATCTAACAGGTTATATGTCAATGAAAGTAATATGTGCAATATCGTATGCTTGTTCTTGAGTAGCTATAGGTGGAATGTTTATATGAGCGTGAACTATTAAAGTGAATGCATGTTATGTAGTAGATACGTGTAGGAACTTTGTGCTCTATTTGAAACCACTAAATGACTAACTGGTAATCATATTAGGACGTGATTGACCGACCTTGACTGTTAGCTATATTTGAGAATCTAACCGAGCAAACCGAGGTGAGATCACACTTTTCTACAAAGCATGGAAATTCCCGGTGGGAATGGGAATGGGTTCAGGAATAGGGATTCCTCGTCCTTGAGACGTGTTCAGGAATGAGAATTCCTCGTCCTGTTGGGACGGAATTAGACTTACTGGACTAGAACTCTATCAGCGAAGTCCCTCCCTTTTTGTATCGACTTAATCGCCGAGGCTATGGCGAGCGGGTCATTAGTTAATAGCGCTATTAGGTTTAACAAACCTCACACCGTGCCAGTCGGACGGGCGTGTACTAATGGACTATGGCACGTCGGTGATGATAGACACCGACGCTTGGGCACAATCAATTTTCGTTAGTAGTCGGTATGATAAACGAGTCTGGTAGTTTAAATAATGGGGTAGCCCCACGGCCGGAGTGCCGGGCTGGATAGCCAGGGAAGGTGGACATGGGATGGTTAACGGATAAACGTTTTCGAACTATGGGGTAACCCCCATGGCTGGATAGCTGATTAAGATTAAACTACGTTTTTGGAAACAACTCTAAAAATGGACAACCAACCGTGAACTCACTCAACTTTGTTGTTGACTCGTTGTTACATGCTCTGCAGGTCGCTAGATGCCATGAGGCTTGTACATGGAGGTGGTCGTTGTGGGATAAGGACTGTTATGTCCCGTACTTAATAATTAGACTTTATAAACTTATGGAACTTATGTTTTGAAGTCTTTAAACTTATGAACTACGAACTTATGTTTTGGACTTACGTTTTATGCTTCCACTGTTAACTTTAAGTTGGTTACTATCTTATGGTCACCAATTGTCATGTGGTTGGTTTTTACTTACTTAATTACGTTATTCAATATGATTGGTGGCTCGATCCTGGTCATGTCACGCCTCCAAGCGGTGATACTCCGCGTGGTGGATTTTAGGGGTGTGACAGATTGGTATCAGAGCCATTGGTTATAGTGAACTTGGTTTTAAAAAGGGGAAAAGCTTTTTGACAAAACCAGACTATAACCTTTACAGTGCTCAATGATCCACACCAACGCTTCGCTCCACGTGCAAGACTCAACACCATAGGTGGTATGATTTATGTTATATTGTCGGTTAGATTGTTCACACTGTGCATTAATTAACGTGATAATTGCTATTTGAACCCCGTGTGCTTACTCTCTACTGTCGTCCCACACCTATGCACTTTCGCGACACTTTTCTCACTTTCGTTGCTTCGTTGTGAAGATCATGAACGGACGTGGAGGACGTATCAACCTAACTAAAGCCCAGCTGACGGCTTTGATCAATGAACGAGTTGCTGAGGCACTCGCAGCTGTTCCTGCAGGAGGTATAACCTGTCATATCAACCCATCTTAGGACGTATAGATCCTACCTTCGCGAACCCACTCTTATACTTAACCTTGTCTTTCATCCTTGCACCACAGGTCAACATGCTCAGCCTCCTGTGTGCACGTTCAAAACCTTCATGGATTGCCGACCCAGTACCTTCAGCGGCACAGAAGGAGCGGTAGGCCTTCTTCACTGGTTTGAGAAGCTTGAGTCTGTTTTCAGGATGTGTGAATGCCCTGAGGATCGTAGGGTGAAATTTGCTACCGGAACGCTTGAAGGTGTTGCGTTAACCTGGTGGAAAGCACAGGTTCAACTGCTTGGGTTGGCGGTTGCTAATGCCACCCCATGGAATGACTTCAAGGAACTGATCAAGGAAGAGTACTGCAGCCGTGACGACATCCACAAGTTGGAGGTGGAATTTTTCAATTTGAGGATGACGGGGTCTGAGATCGAGGCATACACGAAGAGGTCAAACGAGCTGGCCATCTTGTGTCCGACAATGGTGGACCCTCCCATCAAACGTATCAAGCTGTACCTCAAGGGTCTTGTACCAGAGATTCAGAGTCACGTAACCTCAACTAATATTGGCACCATTCAACAAATCATCAAGTTGGCTCATCGTCTCACCGATCAGGCAGTTGAGCAGAACAGGCTGCCCAAACGTATTAGCGCTATTACTTCTGATGCTCCCAATGATAATAAGCGGAAGTGGGATGGAAATTTGGGCAAAGGTTCTACTTCAGCTCAGTCCCAGCAGCGAAAGACAGATGAGTACAGGAGCCCCAGTCAACAGTCTTCTGGGAATCAAGGTCAGGGTGGGTACAAGGGAAATCACCCCAAATGTAATCGCTGTAACTTGCACCACAGTGGGCCATGTAGTAAAGGTAACTGTCATCGATGCAACAAGCATGGTCACATTGCAAGGGATTGCAGGAGTCAGCGTCCGGCGAATCAGAACCGGCAGCAACAGCAAGCCCCACCAAATCAATGCCAGCGGCAGCAACAACAAGGTAACAACAAAGGGTGCTTTCAATGTGGTGCTGAAGGCCATTTAAAGAAATACTGCCCCCAGCTAAATCAGAAACAGAACAACAACAATCAGGGGAATGGAAACGGCAATAACGGGGGTAACAATAATGGCAATGGTGCCAGAGGACGTGTTTTCGTGCTAGGTCAGGGTGATGCAAGGAACGATTCCAACGTTGTGATGGGTAAGTTTCTTCTGGACGACTTCTTTGTTACTGTTTTATTTGATTCAGGTGCTGATACTAGTTATGTGTCCTTAAAAGCTAGCCAAATGCTTAAGCGCACTCCAACACTTTTGAACACCAAACACACGGTAAAACTAGCAAACGGTAAAAGTCTTGAAGCCACACACATAGTTAAAGGTTGTAACCTCGTCTTAGCTGGTCAGACTTTCTCTATCGATCTTATTCCTATCACACTTGGTAGTTTCGACGTCGTTATTGGTTTGGATTGGCTATCTCATCATCAAGCGGAGATTGTTTGCAAGGAGAAAATCGTCCGCATTCCTCGTTCTGGTGAAGAACCTCTCATGATTCATGGCGATAAGAGTGGTGCTGTCGTAAGCATTATCTCTTTCTTTAAGGCCCAGAATTGTTTGCGAAAGGGCCACACTGCCATTCTAGCACTCGTAACTGACACATCAATGGAAGAGAAGAGAATTGAAGATATTCCTATTGTACGTGACTTTCCCGAGGTATTTCCTGAGGAATTGCCTGGTCTTCCGCCCCATCGTCAAGTTGAGTTTCAAATCGAGCTAGCTCCTGGAGCGGTGCCCATAGCTCGAGCACCTTATCGTCTAGCTCCATCAGAACTAGAAGAACTGTCCACGCAACTACAAGAACTCTTGGAAAAGGGTTTCATACGTCCTAGCTCTTCACCTTGGGGAGCTCCAGTACTATTCGTGAAGAAAAAAGACGGTACTTTCAGAATGTGTATTGACTATCGCGAACTTAACAAGGTGACCGTGAAGAATCGTTATCCTCTTCCACGTATTGACGACTTGTTCGACCAGTTGCAAGGGTCGAGTTATTACTCTAAGATTGATTTGAGATCGGGATACCATCAGCTGAGAGTCCGAGAGGAGGACGTCTCCAAAACAGCGTTCAGAACTCGTTATGGCCATTACGAGTTTCTAGTTATGCCTTTCGGATTGACAAATGCACCTGCGGTCTTCATGGATCTCATGAACCGAGTGTGCAAGCCTTACCTGGATAAGTTTATCATTGTTTTCATCGACAACATCCTGATCTACTCGAAGAGTCAAGAAGAACACGAGCAACACCTGAGGCTTATTTTGGAACTTCTTCGAACAGAGCAGTTATATGCCAAATTTTCGAAATGTGACTTCTGGCTTCGCGAAGTCTACTTTCTAGGCCATGTGGTAAACAAGGATGGGATTCATGGTGGAATCTCCAAGTTCAGACTCTGGGGGAAGAGGCTGCATATGCCATGACATGGGACGAGATGAAGGAACTCATGCGCAAGAAATATTGTCCAAGGGCCGAGATCCAGAAAATGGAAACTGAAGAAAGAGGCAAACCCACCAGCCGAGGTCAAGACTGGTGTTGAAAACAAAGGAAAAGAGTATATGGGCACCTTGCCCAGATGCGATATGTGTCAGTTTCATCATACTGGACGATGTCGAGCTGGAAAGTGTGAGACGTGCGGAAAAGTTGGCCATGCCAAAGAGACATGTTGGTATGGTGCCGGTCGTGGTAATGGTGGTCTGAGAGGTAATGGCAATGGGAATGGAAACGGTAACCGTGGTGGAAATGGGTATGGAAACCGCAATCAAGGAGGAAATGGCGGTAATGGTAATCGTAGTAATTTTGGAAACCAGGCTGGAAGTGGAAACCGCAGCCAAAACAACAACCAGGGTGGAATTGGAAATGGAAATGGTCGGGGACCAGGTTGCTTTAACTGTGGAGATGTTGGGCATTTCAAGTGGGATTGCCCAAAGATCAGCCAAGCTCAGGGAAGAGTCTTTAACATAGGAGCGAGGGAAGCTCGCCAAGATCCGAACGTAGTCACGGGTACGTTCCCTATCAACCAACACTTTGCATCTGTACTATTTCATACTGGTGCCGATTATAGCTTTGTATCTCTAGAATTTAAGAAAATACTTGGGTTGGTAGCTAGTAAGCTAGATATTCCGTACTCGATAGAACTAGCTAACGGAAAGCTAGTAGAAGCGAATGAAGTCATTAGAGGTTGCGTAATACAACTCGGGGAGCATGAGTTTACGCTTGATCTTCTGCCAGTCGAGTTGGGAAGCTTTGACGTGGTAGTTGGAATGGATTGGTTGTCGAGCAACCAAGCAGAGATCGTATGTCACGAGAAGATCATTCGCATTCCGATTGCGAATGGGGAAACGATTGTGGTGCATGGAGAAAAGCATGATACGCCTCTATAAATTATCAGTTATTTGAAAGCCCAAAGATGTTTGCAGAAGGATGTGTTGCCTTCTTGGCACACATTGTGGACAAGGAAGCCGCTGAGCCAAAGCTGGAAGATATCCCAGTTGTAAAGGAATATCCTGAAGTCTTCCCCAAAGACTTGCCAGGATTACCGCCGGAGCGACAAGTCGAATTCCACATTGACTTAGTTCCAGGCGATGCGTGTCATGGCCCTCGACCCGGTTTGACCCGGTCAGGAGCCGCGGGACAGGAACTTGTGGTATTTGATTGATGCGACAGCGGAAGTATTTTAAACAGGATCTTTTAGAACTGAAAATGCCTGATTATTTTATTTCATAATTTGGGGATAAAACCCCGGTAATTTACAATCAGATGATTTCACTGGGAAATCGTTATTTTACAAAATATGTTTCTTTATTTATATTGAGCCACTTCCTTAAGCTTGTAGTGCTTCGCAGTACTTTTCCTGGATCACAACATATCACCTGAAACATGTTTGAAAAAGGTTTTCTCAGCAGGGAAATACTGGTGAATCATTCTTTTTACTGAAACAACACGTTGTTATAATTTAGAGTATTAAGAGCGATTACAATGTTTATATATCAACCAAGTACCCAATGGTATTTGTCACTCGACTCATTTCTGTGACTATGGTCATACCACTCATTGGCTAACTCGTTGTCCAATGGTGACGATTATCAAGTAATGTATACAAAACCCCACATACCGGCTGTAATTTGGAGATTACAAAGACTTAATCCCTGTAATTATAACTTTGAAAATATTTAAGAATTTATAAAGCATTTTGATAAAAAGAGAATGACTCACATTGAAGATTTAACACGGGCAGAGTCTAGTCTACTTATTATCCTTGTTACCTAAATTAATAACATACACACGAACTAGGTCAGTAACTAATACAGCATTTACAATAACTCACGAGATTAAACCCTCACAATAAATGACAAATGCGATACCTAAACATCCATCGAATTTACGACGAATGAGAAAGCATAACCCTAATGTAGGCAGCACTTAAACATCCATTGGATAGATTTAATCGATCGGACATTGAATCGTAGCAGCGATTGAGTTAATACCCTGTATCATAGCAGCACCTTGCTATATTGAAAGTATATTTCGAATTATGGTACTAAAACTTCGTTTTTGAAAGATTTCGTCGACACAGAATGAAAGCCCCTGAGCTAGGCTATTTATAGCTGAAATTAAGGTCTGTCGCGGCCCGCGTGAATCCTCAGTCAAAGCTTACGTGGCCCGCGTGGCCGCCTAGTCTAGGCGTAGGTCTGATTGGTCACGAGTAGTTTCAACAAATGGTCAATACGTGGATCCGGAACACTTATCCGGTCAAACATGGGTTGACGCGGCCCGCGTAAGCTTCCCTTAAGGCTTACGCGGCCCGCCTGAAACCTAAAATTTTTGATTTCTTGGTTTTTCATGTACAGTATGATTTCAGGGGTCCGGGTTTTTACTTATGGGTAAAATTGGGACATTTTTTAGAGTCCTTACATTCTTCCTACCTTATTTAAAATCTCGTCCTTGAGATTTACTGGAATAAGTGAGGATACTTTCGTTTCATCTCCGATTCCAGCTCCCAAGTGTACTCAGGTCCTCTCTTTGAATCTCATTTGACTTTGACCAGCACTAACCGGTTGTGTTTGAGAAACTTGATCTTTCTGTCTTCTATCTGTAATGGTTTCTCAACAAACTTTAGCTTCTCATTTATTTCTACATCTTGAAGAGGTATTACCAGATATTCGTCAGATAGACATTTCTTGAGATTGGATACATGAAATACATCATGTATTCCAGCTAACTCTTCTGGTAGTTGTAAATGATAAGCAACTGGTCCTATTTGTTGGATGACTGGAAATGGTCCTACGTATCTCGGACTTAGCTTTCCTTTCTTACCGAACCGAACTACTCCTTTCCAAGGAGAAACTTTTAATAGTACTTTATCTCCAACTTGGAATTCTAACGGCTTGCGTCTATTATCTGCATAACTCTTCTGACGATCTCGAGCCGTCTTTAGTCTTTCCTTGATTTGAGTGATCATGTTGGTAGTTTCTTGTACTATTTCAGGACCTGATAATTGACTTTCTCCTATTTCTGCCCAGCATACGGGAGTTCTGCATTTTCGTCCGTACAGTGCTTCGAATGGGGCAGCTTCGATGCTTGAATGATAACTATTATTATAGGAAAATTCTATTAAGGGTAGGTGATTGTCCCAGTTACCACCAAAATCTATTACACATGCCCTAAGCATGTCTTCCAAGGTTTGTATTGTCCTTTCACTTTGTCTGTCTGTTTGAGGATGATATGCAGTGCTCAAGTTCAGTCGGGTTCCCATTGCTTCCTGGAAACTAGTCCAAAAATGGGAAGTGAAACGACTATCCCTATCCGATACAATGGAGAGTGGAACTCCATGTAAGGATACCATTTCATCTACATACAACTTTGCCAACCTTTCCATACTAAAGGTTTCTTTCATGGGTAGAAAATGAGCTGATTTGGTTAATCGATCCACAATTACCCAAATTGCATCATTACCTTTTCTGTTTTTTGGTAACTTAGTAACAAAATCCATTGTTATAAGTTCTCATTTCCATACAGGCATTTCTAATTGTTGTATTAGACCTGAAGGTTTCTGGTGTTCTGCCTTAACTTGGAATAAGTAAGGCACTTAGAAACTGTAATAACCCTAAATTTAAAAATCATTATTCTAGAAATAAAAGAATAATAAATAATATATATTTATCTTATGATCCATCTTTTTGTATATCAACCAAAACTATTATTATTATTATAAATTATCCAATAGGAAACCCTAATTAAGACACCCAAGTAATTTTATACAAACCCTAAAATTTTCAAAACAATCGGAATCAGGATCAGGGCCCCTAAAACTCAGGGGGGGTAAAACCCTAGTCACAATTATCTTAAAATCGTGCTGTCAAAAACGAATTTGGAGAAACTGTCAAGTCATCAAGGCTAGTCCCAACCGTGGCTACTCTATAAAATATAGGTAACCCTTACGGACCGTAAGGGTTAATTGTTACGGTCCGTAAGGGGGGGCAAAATTCGGGTATAAATAGAGGACATTGGCACTTGAATCTGGGCGCTGAAACGACGAAAGAATTCGTAATATACTTCGAGTTATCGTCTGTTTACTACAATTAACACACACAAAAACACTAATTAGTATAGCGGGGTGCTGCAGAACAGGGTATTAACTCAATCGCTGATACGATTCAATGTCCGATTGATTGAAATCAATCCAATGGATGTTTAAGTGCTGCTCAAATTTGGGTTATGCTTTGTCATTAGTCGTGATTCCGATGGATGTTTAAGTAATTTCACTTTGTCATTAGTTGTTTAAGTGTTTACACTTTGTCATTCGTTGTGAATCCGATGGATGTTTAAGTGATTTCACTTTGTCATTAATTGTGAATCCGATGGATGTTTAAGTATCGCACTTTGTCATTCGTTGTGAGGATTTTAATCTCGTGAGTTATCGTAATGCTGTATTAAGTTACTAACCTAGTTTGTGTGAATGTTATTTAAATTAGGTTAAAAGATTAATCAGTAGTCTAAACTCTGCTCGTATAAATCTGAAATATTATCACAAGGTAGCTTCACTTTGGAATTATTCAGGTACGGATCCTTACCCCACTCCTTATTGCTTCATATTCAAATTGTTATAAAACCATTAAATTACTATATCCTTTAAAACTCCTCACGTCTTTGATTATCGATTCATTTGACAGTCCGTTGAATTCCTATTCTAATCAAAACTTTGAATTTAGCTTTCATGTCATGCGATAGCATTATGTTAGTTGTACTCATTATCGCATGTTCCAATATATGTTACGTCTTGTTATGAAAATAAGTTTATAAGTTATGTGAATAAGTCCATTTGTACTCTGATACCCTGAGTATCGCTTCTCGTGGAGTGTCCCACGAGCATGTTGTTGCGGCATCGACATCATGTGCTCCATCCGTGACGGAGAGATCAGTTCACGGTGTCTCTTAAGTACAAGTGTGGTACATATAAGCTATTAGGAGGCGTATGGATCGATCCTAGGATTTAAGTATAAGGAGGTGGATAACGGGTATGCCAACTCGCCATCTCATGTGATAATTATGCAGGAGTAGCTACCTGTGTATTGTCACGTTTTAAGTTTGCTCATGGGTACATCTGTATGATATGATTATGAAATTATGTTCTTGTATCGTATCATTTTCGAATAAGGTTCCATCCGGATAACATTTCATATAAAGCGTTATTTGTTATTTGAGCCTATTATTCTGTACTGAGCATTCAGCTCATTCCGTAAAAAAAAATTTGTATATACAGGTCCACATGTTACTTTGGGCGGGGAAAAGAGAGAAGAATAAAGCCTAGGAATAAATCGGAAGATGTTAGTAAATCAAGTCGAATGTGTTCTCTTGTATATTAACCTTAAGTTTAGTTGTTGTCGTTGTATCCTTGTCAAATAAATAAATGGAATTATGACTTTTGTTTATGATACTACTATTATTGTGACACGTCAGCCCTTCCGGGTTGGGGTGTTACAGCTATGGTATCAGAGCAAAGGCTTTTTCCTCTAGAAAACTTGAAGATAGTAATTAAAACCTGTGAGGAATGGGTAGATATCTATGATAGGATTCAACTTGGTCTCTTATTTGGTTTAACTCCTATGTCTATTATTATAGATGCCTCCTCGTCGTCCGCTACGTAGGAGTACTCGTACTAACCATGTACGTAACAACACTTCTTCGAATGAGACTCCAGTTGATCCAAACATAATTAATGCTATCAACCAGGCTGTTGTCGGGTTGCTTCCAAACCTTGTTGCTCAAACAGCTGAGGCCGTTATTCAACAAACTCGTCATCCAGAACGTAATAACACGAATCCAATCTCTGGTGAAGAAACTCGTGAGAATACCACGAACCATACTACCTATAGTATAGACATATGGATCGCTAAATTCCAAAAACAAAAGCCGAAATCCTTTAGTCACGCTACTAATCCAGTCGAAGCAAGAAACTGGATAGCTCATGTTGAAAAGATCTTCGGAGTTCTTGGAGTTCCGGATCAATACAAAGTTAGATTGGCTACCTACAAACTTGAAGATGATGCACAAACTTGGTGGGAAGGATATAAGCAAGTCAAAGGAGGGGATGATTTTGACGCTAATCTTTCATGGGTCGACTTTCGTACCATCTTTTATGACAAGTATTTTTCTATCGCTGATAAAGAAGCTTATATCAGGGAGTATGCAGTGATTCGACAGGGGAGTGATGAACCAGCCTCTGAGTTCATTACTAGATTTTCAAGGTTAGCTAGTATTGTAGGAGACGTTGCAGGATCTGCAGAAGCCCAGGCAGAGAAATGCAAGTGGGCAGTCAATGATCGAATTCGGAAGTCGATCATGTACATGAAATTTAAGGATATCACCGAAGTTACCGGTGCGATCAAAACTTTTGAGTTCGAGAGGAAAGAATTTTTATCTCGAACTGAGGATAATAAGAAGAGAAACAGAGAAGGACAATTTAAGCAGGCAATCGGCCAATCATCCACTACGCCACAGCATCAAGACCGCAAAGTTCAAGGAAATCAAAACTCTGGAAATCAGGCACGTCCATGGCAACCTAGACCACAAAACCAGAGGCCTGCTCAAAACCAGATTCAGTTGTATGCAGAACCTATTAGAGCTCAACCACTGAATCAGCATGTAAGCCCGAATCAAACTACATACCCTCTATGCAATACTTGTGGTAAGAGACATCAAGGCGTATGTCACCGGGGTACAGGAGCATGCTTTAGATGTGGCCAAACTGGACACATGATCAAGGAGTGTACAAAGAAAGACACTAAGAAGAATAACCAACCAAATGTAGTAGGAAGAGTTTTCGCACTTTCTGCTACTGACGCTGCTAATGCCCCAGGTACTGTATCTGGAACCCTTCAGCTTGGTGAACGTAGTATCTATGTGTTATTCGATATAGGAGCGACCCATTCTTTAGTATCCCATTCGTTTACTAAGTACCTTCCGATAAGACCAACTCTCTTAAATCATACTTTAACCATTTCCACTCCCATGGAAAATTCATCCGTAATCACTTACGTATATAAAGATTGTCCGATCCGTATTGAATCTATTGTGTGTAAGGCAGACCTATTTCCAATACATATGTGTGACTTTGATGTTATTCTAGGGATAGATTGGTTGTCTCGACATTGCGTAACTATAGATTGTCATTTCCGCCGTGTTATTTTCGGTGATCTTCATCATCCTGATATTATATATCAGGGAACTCAAGCTCATAAATCTCTTAAAATGATCTCCGCATTCAAAACTCGAAAATTCTTATCAAACGGCTGTGCTGGATTCCTAGCATCGATTAAGGATACTTCTGTTAGTATTAAGAGTATCAATAACCATTCTGTTGTCTGTGAATATCCTGATGTATTTCCGGATGAACTCCCGGGATTACCACCCGACCGTCAGGTAGAATTCACCATCGACTTGATCCCTGGTTCCGAACCTATTTCTAAAGCTCCATACCGTATGGCCCCAATGGAACTGAAGGAGTTGAAGGAACAACTGCAAGAATTGTTAGATATGGGATTCATAAGACCCAGTGTTTCACCTTGGGGTGCTCCGGTCTTATTTGTGAAGAAGAAAGACGGTAGTATGCGTTTATGTATTGACTACCGAGAACTGAACAAGATTACTATTCGTAATCAGTATCCTCTGCCTCGCATTAATGATCTCTTTGATCAACTTCAGGGGGCTCAGTTCTTCTCAAAAATCGACCTAAGGTCCGGGTACCATCAGCTAAAGATAAAAAATGATGATCTTCCCAAGACCGCCTTTCGTACTCGATATGGTCATTACGAATTTTTGGTTATGCCCTTTGGGCTAACTAATGCACCCGCAGTCTTCATGGATTTGATGAATCGCGTATTTCACCAATTCCTAGACAAATTCGTTATTGTTTTTATCGATGACATTCTGGTGTATTCTAAGAGTCATGAAGAGCATGAAGCACATCTACATGCAGTACTTGGAACCTTGCGGCATGAGAAGTTGTACGCTATGTTTTCCAAATGTGACTTTTGGCTTAGCCAAGTGGCATTTCTAGGTCATGTCATATCAGCAGAGGGAATTATGGTAGACCCAACAAAGGTTGAAGCTATTACAAAATGGCCAAGACCCACTTCTGTTACCGAAATACGAAGTTTCTTGGGTCTTGCTGGCTATTACCGAAGATTTGTTGAAAGATTCTCGGTAATTGCTTTACCACTCACAAAACTCCTAAGGAAAGGGGTGAAGTACTCATGGAATGAGGAACAAGAGAAAAGCTTTGAAGAATTGAAGAAACGACTTGTATCCACTATGATACTCGCTCTCCCTTCTGGATCCGGAGGTTACCAAGTCTATAGTGATGCCTCAAAGAAAGGATTAGGTTGTGTGCTAATGCAACATGGGAAGGTTATCGCTTATGCCTCTCGTCAGTTGAAGCCTTATGAAGTTAACTACCCTACACATGATTTAGAACTAGCCGCACTCGTCTTTGCACTTAAGATTTGGCGACACTATCTGTATGGTGAGAGTTGTGACATCTTTACCGACCACAAGAGCCTCAAGTACATATTCACCCAGAAAGAGCTAAATATGAGGCAAAGAAGGTGGCTAGAACTTTTAAAAGATTACGATGCAAATATTCAATACCATCCAGGTAAAGCCAATGTTGTAGCTGACGCATTGAGCCAAAAGAATTCCGGGACTATATCTTGCTTACAAATTCAGCCTCGTATTATGAAGGATCTCGAAAGGATGAACATTTCGCTTCAGGTTAGTAAAACTGATGGATATCTAGCTAGAATGCAGATTGAACCCAACCTCATATCACAAATCAAAGATGCACAAAAGCAAGATGGAGAACTTTGGGCAATTGTGCAAAATCTTGAGGTGGGTAAGCAATCTGAATTTAGTATAGACCATCAGGGGGTGATTTGGTGCGGCAAAAGACTTTGTGTACCCAATGACTCCACCCTTCGTGAGTCATTGTTAGCTGAAGCTCATAGCTCACCATTTTCAATTCACCCAGGATCTACCAAGATGTATCGAGACTTAAGACAAAACTTCTGGTGGAATGGCATGAAGGAAGACGTTGCTCGATACGTAAGTAAATGCCTCACTTGCCAACAAGTGAAAATTGAACACAAACGAGCAAGCGGTCTATTGCAGCCATTGGATATTCCCATATCGAAGTGGGATGAGACATTCAAGAAGAATGATGTTGTATGGGTTGTTGTCGA
This sequence comes from Helianthus tuberosus, assembly GCA_030545235.1. Classification (NCBI taxonomy): domain Eukaryota; kingdom Viridiplantae; phylum Streptophyta; class Magnoliopsida; order Asterales; family Asteraceae; genus Helianthus; species Helianthus tuberosus. The sequence continues at coordinate 128,476,523 of CM060416.1, forward strand.
TATATTGTCAAAGTCAGCACATTTTCTACCGATTCAGCAAGGATTTTTGGTTAATAAGTTATCCGAAATATTTCTTCAAGAAATTATCTGACTCCATGGCACACCATCTTCCATTGTGTCCGATAGAGATCCACATTTCACCTCACGATTTTGGAAAGGTTTTCAGGCAGCTTGGGGTACACGCCTGAAGTTTAGTACGGCTTTCCACTCACAAACAGATGGGCAGTCAGAACGCACGATCCAGACCTTGGAAGACATGCTCCGAGCATGTGCACTTGAATGGTCTGGAAACTGGGATGAATATCTATGCCTTGTTGAGTTCGCTTACAACAATAGTTGGCAAGCAAGTATTGGCATGGCACCTTTTGAGCTTTTATACGGTCGAAAATGTCGCGCACCGATATGCTGGGATGAAGTTGGAGAAAAGATTATTGAAGGGCCAGAACTAGTTCATATTACAAATGAAAAAGTCACTATGGCACGAGAAAAACTGAAAGAAGCTCAAAGCAGACAAAAGAGCTATGCAGATCAAGATAGACGACCACTCGAATTTAAAATTGGTGACCACGTATTCTTAAAGGTATCACCTTGGCGTGGTGTTCGTAGATTTGGAATTAAAGGGAAGCTTAGTCCCCGTTTCATAGGTCCGTTTGAAATCCTTGAAAGAATTGGAGAAGTATCATATCGACTAGCTCTACCGCCTCAACTCTCGCACGTTCATAACGTTTTTCATGTCTCCTCGTTAAGAGGATATAATTATCATCCACTCCATGTCGTTAGTTATCCGTTACTTACAATTCCCGAAGATTTGTCCTACGAAGAGGAACCAGAAGCCATCTTAGATCGACAAGAAAGGGTTATGCGTAGGAAAGTAATTCCGTTTGTTAAAATCCTCTGGAAAAATCACTCTGAACGCGAAGCAACATGGGAATCTGAAGAATCAATTCGCTCTCTATACCCTAATCTATTCTAACAATAGAATTTTAGTCAAGATAACGGTGAACCTTGCTCTTTGATCTATGTTCAATTGTTTCTGTTTGTGGTCATTCATGCTTTGCCTTATGTGAATATATCTTAGTTATGATTAAGCATATTTAAGTAGGAGATATCGGTACCAATAGTCACTCTTGTTATCTGCAAGTTTATGTTAATTTTCTGCATAATTAAATATGTTATTAAGATACATAGAGGAAGAACCATTAGGACATGATGGTAAGGTAATTGACAATTATGGTCATGAACGTAATTATAAATTTCAGATACACATGTGTGTTTCGGAGATTCTTGTTATATAAGTTAGTAACTTTGCTATGAAAGTTCCGTTACTTATGTGATATGTTATATTCTTATTTGAAAAATTTCGAGGACGAAATTTCTTTTAAGGGGGTAATAGTTGTAATAACCCTAAATTTAAAAATCATTATTCTAGAAATAAAAGAATAATAAATAATATATATTTATCTTATGATCCATCTTTCTGTATATCAACCAAAACTATTATTATTATAAATTATCCAATAGGAAACCCTAATTAAGACACCCAAGTAATTTTATACAAACCCTAAAATTTTCAAAACAATCGGAATCAGGATCAGGGCCCCTAAAACTCAGGGGGGGTAAAACCCTAGTCACAATTATCTTAAAATCGTGCTGTCAAAAACGAATTTGGAGAAACTGTCAAGTCATCAGGCCTAGTCCCAACCGTGGCTACTCTATAAAATATAGGTAACCCTTACGGACCGTAAGGGTTAATTGTTACGGTCCGTAAGGGGGGACAAAATTCGGGTATAAATAGAGGACATTGGCACTTGAATCTGGGCGCTGAAACGACGAAAGAATTCATAATATACTTCGAGTTATCGTCTGTTTACTACAATTAACACACACAAAAACACTAATTAGTATAGCGGGGTGCTGCAGAACAGGGTATTAACTCAATCGCTGATACGATTCAATGTCCGATTGATTGAAATCAATCCAATGGATGTTTAAGTGCTGCTCAAATTTGGGTTATGCTTTGTCATTAGTCGTGATTCCGATGGATGTTTAAGTAATTTCACTTTGTCATTAGTTGTGATTCCGATGGATGTTTAAGTGTTTACACTTTGTCATTCGTTGTGAATCCGATGGATGTTTAAGTGATTTCACTTTGTCATTAATTGTGAATCCGATGGATGTTTAAGTATCGCACTTTGTCATTCGTTGTGAGGATTTTAATCTCGTGAGTTATCGTAATGCTGTATTAAGTTACTAACCTAGTTTGTGTGCATGTTATTTAAATTAGGTTAAAAGATTAATCAGTAGTCTAAACTCTGCTCGTATAAATCTGAAATATTATCACAAGGTAGCTTCACTTTGGAATTATTCAAGTACGGATCCTTACCCCACTCCTTATTGCTTCATATTCAAATTGTTATAAAACCATTAAATTACTATATCCTTTAAAACTCCTCACGTCTTTGATTATCGATTCATTTGACAGTCCGTTGAATTCCTATTCTAATCAAAACTTTGAATTTAGCTTTCATGTCATGCGATAGCATTATGTTAGTTGTACTCATTATCGCATGTTCCAATATATGTTACGTCTTGTTATGAAAATAAGTTTATAAGTTATGTGAATAAGTCCATTTGTACTCTGATACCCTGAGTATCGCTTCTCGTGGAGTGTCCCACGAGCATGTTGTTGCGGCATCGACATCATGTGCTCCATCCGTGACGGAGAGATTAGTTCACGGCATCTCTTAAGTACAAGTGTGGTACATATAAGCTATTAGGAGGCGTATGGATCGATCCTAGGATTTAAGTATAAGGAGGTGGATAACGGGTATGCCAACTCGCCATCTCATGTGATAATTATGCAGGAGTAGCTACCTGTGTATTGTCACGTTTTAAGTTTGCTCATGGGTACATCCGTATGATATAATTATGAAATTATGTTCTTGTATCGTATCATTTTCGAATAAGGTTCCATCCGGATAACATTTCATATAAAGCGTTATTTGTTATTTGAGCCTATTATTCCGTACTGAGCATTCGGCTCATTCCGTAAAAAAATTTTGTATATACAGGTCCACATGTTACTTTGGGCGGGGAAAAGAGAGAAGAATAAAGCCTAGGAATAAATCGAAAGATGTTAGTAAATCAAGTCGAATGTGTTCGCTTGTATATTAACCTTAAGTTTAGTTGTTGTCGTTGTATCCTTGTCAAATAAATAAATGGAATTATGACTTTTGTTTATGATACTACTATTATTGTGACACGTCAGCCCTTCCGGGTTGGGGTGTTACAGAAACATATCTACCAATGTCCTTTTTCATTCCTATCCACCAGAAATTATTTCTTAAATCTTGGTACATCTTATTGTTACAAGGATGCATGGTATACCTAGATTTATGAGCTTCTTCTAAAATCTTATCTCTTAAATCTCCTTGCTTAGGTACCCAAATTCTTTTCTTATGGAATCTCCAAATTCCATCATTCCCTTGCTCTAATTCTTTTATTCGTCCCTTCATTCCTTCAGTAGCGTCCTCTATTGCTTTTTCTTGAACATTCTCCAGTTGCTTCATTAAATCTAATTGTAGATTTAATCTGAGAACATGAACTCGTCTTTGGTTCTCATGATACTTACGACTCAAGGCATCTGCAACTACATTTTCTTTTCCTTCGTGATAATGAATATCACAATCGTAGTCACTTAGGATTTCCATCCATCTCCTTTGTCTCATATTCAATTCTTTTTGCCCAAATATATATCTTAAACTCTTATGATATGTATAGACAGTAAACTTACTTCCATACAGGTAATGTCTCCAAATCTTAAGGGCAAAAATTATGGCTCCTAATTCTAAATCATGAGTCGTATAGTTCTCCTCGTGCTTTTTCAATTGCCTTGATGCATACGCAATTACTTTCTTGCATTGCATTAACACACATCCAAATCCTAATTTTGAAGCATCACAATATACTTCAAAATCCTCTGTTCCTTCTGGCAGGGCTAGGATTGGGGCATTTGTTAACTTTTGCTTTAAAATCCTAAAAGCCTCTTCTTGCTTAGGTCCCCATTCAAACTTAATTGCTTTACAGGTTAGCTTAGTTAATGGTACAACTATTTTGGAAAAATCCTTAATAAACCGTCTATAGTATCCGGCTAACCCTAGAAAACTTCTAATATCCATGTGGGGCCTTCCATTTGGTAACTGCTTCTATCTTAGCAGGATCTAAGTGAATACCTTCGTGATTTACCATGTGTCCTAAAAATTGCACTTCCTTTAGCCAAAATTCACATTTCGAGAATTTGGCATAAAGTTTCTCTTTTCTTAACAAAGTTAAGAGTGCATGCAAGTGCTGACAGTGTTCTTCCTGACTTTTGGAATAAATGAGTATATCGTCGATGAAGACAATTACAAATTTATCCAAATACGGTTTACAGATTCTATTCATCATGTCCATAAATGCTGCAGGAGCATTTGTTAACCCGAAGGGCATGACTGTAAACTCATAATGACCATACCTAGTTCTGAAAGCAGTTTTAGGTATGTCTTCTTCTTGTACTTTTAATTGATGATATCCGGAGCGTAAGTCAATCTTAGAAAAGTATCTAGCTCCTTGAAGTTGATCAAAGAGATCATCAATCCTAGGTAATGGGTATCGATTCTTAATTGTAATCTTATTTAATTCCCTATAATCAATACACATTCTCATTGTCCCATCTTTCTTCTTTACAAACAACACTGGTGCTCCCCAAGGGGATGAACTAGGTTGTATGAATCCTTTACTTAGTAATTCATCTAATTGCTTTTTCAATTCTAGCATTTCAGTAGGTGCTAACCGATAAGGTGCCTTGGCTATCGGTGTAGTTCCGGGAATTAGATGAATTCTAAATTCTACTTCCCTATCAGGTGGTAATCCAGGTAGTTCTTCTGGGAATACATCTGGGTATTCTGATACTACTAGAATTTCCTTAAGTTCCTTACTCTTAGTGCTAATGATTACTGAAATCATATACACTATTCCTTGCTTTCGTTCATAATTAGCAATTTTCATTACTGAAATGAACTTTAGTGGCTTGCGTGGTTTATCTCCTGTAATCACTGCTAATTCTCCTATAGGTGTAGGAATTTCTATGGAATTCTTATCACAGAAAATTCGAGCATGGTTGACTATTAACCAATCCATTCCTAATACAACATCGAATTCGGCTAATTTCATAGGTAATAGGTTTGCAGAAAATTTATGACCTGAGAGTTCTATTTCTACATTTTGCAAAACCTTATCTATTTTAACTGAATTCCCATCTGTAGTTTCGACTGAAAAAATTTGCCTAAGGTTGGTTAAATGTAATTTAAGAGCTTGGCAGAATGAAGTATTGATAAAAATTTGGTTTGCACCAGAGTCAAATAATACTTTTGCGTACACGTTGTGAACTAGGAACGTACCAGCTATTACATCTGGAATGAGTTCTGCTTCTTGAGTGGTCAGTTGGAATGCTCTGGCATTCTTTTTAGTAGCTCCGTCGGCTATCTTGGCTTTATTGTCTGCCGGTTTGACCAATTTAGGACATTCTGTTTTGAAATGCCCAGCTTCTCCACAGTTATAGCAGATCCTTGTTTTCTTTCTGCAGTCTTCTTCGCGATGTCCTACAACTTTGCAAAAATTGCAGGTTACATTACATCTTCCATAATGTTTCTTTTTGCAATTCCTGCAGAACGGCGGAGTTGAGGATTTCCCTGTTCCTCTTTTCTTAAAGTTGCTATTATTACCCACATGAAATCCTTGGGTAATTTTCTAAGCCAGTTCCTTTTTCCTGTTTTCATCTCTTGTGCGTATCAGCTCGTCAGTTAGGGTGTTAGCTAATTCTACCGCATCGCCAGTAACATAAATCTTTGCTTTTAACACCATTTTACACATCTAATCAACCTAAAAATTTATTTTTGGGACACATTGAGGACAATGTGTAATTTAAGTGTGGGGGGGATGCTAAAACCTTGAATCTTGCAAGTCCTAAATACAAGCCTTACACAAAACTCTATTGGAACCGCTAATCACCCCAATTTTTTTTCAAAAATTTCATTTTTTTTTACAAAATTTTCTTTCTATCAGACTTTTAAATTCTTCCCAATTCATGGCATAAGCCACATTTCTTCCTTTGGCTTGAAGTACGGTATTCCACCATTCTAGCGCCCCTTCTTTGAAAAGATTCGACGCGTACATGACTTTGTCATTTTCGGCACATTTACTTATTATGATTACTGCCTCGGTTTTCTCTAACCAGCGCAGTGCCGCAGTCGCTTCTTCATTGCCTGCAAATTCAGCTGGTTTACAAGCAAGAAATTCTTTGTAAGTGCAACCAGGCGTTGCAACTTTCATTTTATTAGGGAGCAGGGCCTGCCGTGGATCTTTATTGTTATTAGTATGATTACCGCCTCCGTTTACGCTATTATTGAAGTTATCTTAAGAAGTACGTTTGCTAGGAATGATTTGTTGAGGTTCAACAGGTTTCTGGGCAGCAGCAAGGATTGCTGGAACAGCATTGGCTATTCCTTGAGCAACGATATTTTCTATATCTTGCTTAGTCATAAAGTGATCCTCCTGATGTTGCTCAGATTGATTAACCTCGTTAACTGGTTCATTATTAGCGTTTTCCATCTGATACTTAATATATATAATTTATTAGTACAGAATAAATAACAATTATGCACAAAACAATCATACAAATTTCACAACATAAATAGATATATCCAAAATTATCGATTTCTCGATTCCTTTTTATATATCCTATTATGCATCCGTACACATCATTATGTTACAAAGTTTTATTTCTAAATTATTTTACAGACTTTATATTTTTATTTAGTATGATTATTATTATTATTATTATTATTATTATTATTATTATTATTATTATTATTATTATTATTATTATTATTATTATACAATCCACAATTTCACCATCACCCTTTTCAGTTAGTACTTCAGTAACGACGTTCCCTTTCGTCGTACTTCCAGGAGATCTGTTCTCCCACTTCCCTGCATCCACCAGCTCTTCGCCAAAATGACGGAGTTCAGCTAAGTTTTCATTGCTCATTGGCGGGTTTGGTATAGGTTCTCGGTCGAACTGAGGGAGAAAGGTATAAGGATTATTGAGAAGGTTTTCAAACTGCCAGTCGTTAGTCCACCATTCGTCCATTTCGCCTAAAGGTTGAGTGTGGATTAAAGGTTCTGGAATGGCTGGTTCCAAATATATTGGAAGTTGAGTTTCAGCAGGATAAGGGTAGAGGTTGTTATTTATGGGCCTGAGAATATCACAGCTTGCCAGTACGCGATCCAATTCCTCCTGTAATGGCAATTCCTCGATTTGTTTAGAACTTTCCCCAATTTCCATTTCTACATGCCTAGAATCTTCCCTGATTGCAATTTCTTTTCCTTTATCTATGGGATTCTCTATTTTGGGAATTTTCCTAGTTGCTGGTTTCCTCCTGCGTACACGTCTCCAACCTACAAACCTTCTTCTTTTCTTGGGCTTTGGTTTTTCTGGAGGTGGAGCGTTGAATTCCATAGGTTCTTCTATATCGGGTATGTAACCAGTGAAGTCTCTGGAAACTTCTATTTTCACCGGATAAAGATTGAGATTCTGAAGGGCTTCAGATAACTCATTCATGCTATTTAATCTATATGCAAAATACTAAGTTAAAATTTTATAAAATTTAACAGATAACCTTCAAGTATTATTGCATACCGTGTGACTAATTTAATACAAAGAACAACTGAAATTTAAACATACTAGGGTTTATTGTAAAATTATTTATTTACTGGGTAAAGTTTCTGGATTGTAGATGATAAGGGTGCTAATACTGGGTCAAGGTATTTTAAAATTTTGCATTTATTGCTACAGTGGCTAGCATATAGAGATCTGCCCATTTTTCATCTAACTGGTCTTCCCATGGTCGTTTACTGCCTAGTTCCCGGGTTTCCTGATTTACTCTCATTTCTTTTGATTCGAATTTCTTTATTTTCTCCTGACTTTTCCTAATAATCAAACTTCTTTTATTAGGAGAAAGTGGTTCCTCATAACGGCCTTTACGAACAAATATTCCCTCCTCAGTATCTACTGAGTATCTCGAGGATTTTGATTGGGATGAACTTCCCTTCTCTTTTGGTGTACTATCTAATTTAAGATAGATGTTCGAAAGCTTTTGCTTACCCATACTGTAATTAACAAGTAGTCAGTTAATAAAACACATAATCACAAAATGGTAATCAGGAAAATTAAGTACTTCTCAAATACTTAATTAGCTTAACTCAGTGGCTCTGATACCACCTTTTCCTGTCACGGCCCTCGACCCGGTTTGACCCGGTCAGGAGCCGCGGGACAGGAACCCGTGGTATTTGATTGATGCGACAGCGGAAGTATTTTAAACAGGATATTTTAGAACTGAAAATGCCTGATTATTTTATTTCATAATTTGGGGATAAAACCCCGGTAATTTACAATCAGATGATTTCACTGGGAAATCGTTATTTTACAAAATCTGTTTCTTTATTTATATTAAGCCACTTCCTTAACCTTGTAGTGCTTCGCAGCACTTTTCCTATATCACAACATATCACCTGAAACATGTTTGAAAAAGGTTTTGTCAGCATGGAAATACTGGTGAATCATTCTTTTTACTAAAACAACACGTTGTTATAATTTACAGTATTAAGAGCGATTACAATGTTTATATATCAACCAAGTACCCAACGGTATTTGTCACTCGACTCATTTCTGTGACTATGGTCATATCACCCATTGGCTAACCCGTTGTCCAATGGTGACGATTATTAAGTAATGTATACAAAACCCCACATACCGGCTGTAATTTGGAGATTACAAAGACTTAATCCCTGTAATTATAACTTTGAAAATGTTTAAGAATTTATAAAGCATTTTGATAAAAAGAGAATGACTCACATTGCAGATTTAAGACGGGCAGAGTCTAGTCTACTGATTATCCTTGTTACCAAAATTAATAACATACACACGAACTAGGTCAGTAACTAATACAACATTTACGATAACTCACGAGATTAAACCCTCACAATAAATGATAAAGTGCGATACTTAAACATCCATCGAATTTACAACGAATGACAAAGCATAACCCTAATGTGGGCAGCACTTAAACATCCATTGGATAGTTTTAATCGATTGGACATTGAATCGTAGTAGCGATTGAGTTAATACCCTGTATCATAGCAGCACCTTGCTATATTGAAAGTATATTTTGAATTATGGTACTAAAACTTTGTTTTTGAAAGATTTCGTCGACACAGAATGAAAGCCCCTGAGCTAGGCTATTTATAGCTGAAATTAAGGTCTGTCGCGGCCCGCGTGAATCCTCAGTCAAAGCTTACGTGGCCCGCGTGGCCGCCTAGTCTAGGCGTAGGTCTGATTGGTCACGAGTAGGTTCAACAGTTGGTCAATACGTGGATCCAGAACACTTATCCGGTCAAACATGGGTTGACGCGGCCCGCGTAAGCTTCCCTTAAGGCTTACGCGGCCCGCCTGAAACCTAAAAATTTTGATTTCTTGGTTTTTCATGTACAGTATGATTTCAGGGATCCGGGTTTTTACTTATGGGTAAAATTGGGACATTTTTTAGAGTCCTTACACTGCGCCTGTAGCCAAGGCACCTTATCGACTTGCGCCTTCCGAGATACAAGAGTTGTCGACGCAACTTCAAGAGCTTTTGGACAAGGGATTTATCAGACCAAGCTTCTCGCCTTGGGGAGCTCCAGTTTTGTTCGTCAAAAAGAAGGACGGTAGTTTTCGTATGTGCATCGACTACCGAGAGCTAAACAAGTTAACCATCAAGAATCGGTATCCTTTGCCGAGTATTGATGATCTTTTCGATCAACTGCAAGGTTCGAGTTTTTACTCCAAGATCGATCTTCGATCAGGTTATCACCAGTTGAGAATTCAAGAGGAGAGTATTCCGAAGACTGCCTTTAGGACTCGATATGGACATTACGAGTTTTTGGTAATGCCGTTTGGTTTGACAAACGCGCCAGCAGTGTTTATGGATTTGATGAGCCAAGTTTGCAAACCCTACCTCGATAAATTTGTGATTGTGTTTATTGACAATATTTTGATCTATTCAAGGATGAAGGAAGAGCATGAGCAACACCTAAGAGCTATTTTAGAGCTGCTCAACAAAGAGAAATTGTACGCAAAGTTCTCAAAGTGCGAGTTCTGGTTGCGTGAGGTTCAGTTCCTAGGTCACGTGGTAAACGAAGACGGAATTCATGTGGATCCCACCAAGATCGAGGCAATCAAGAATTGGGAGACTCCGAAAACGCCAACCGAGATTCGACAGTTCCTAGGTTTGGCAGGGTATTATCGCAGATTCATCGAGGATTTTTCGAAAATCGCTCAACCTTTGACCTCCCTTACTCAGAAGGATAAGAAGTACGAATGGGGAGATAAACAAGAAGAAGCTTTTCAGTTGCTGAAGAACACCCTTTGCGATGTACCCATCTTATCCCTACCCGAAGGCACCGACAACTTCGTGGTATATTGCGACGCCTCGCGTCAAGGTTTAGGCTGCGTGCTGATGCAGCGACAGAAGGTTATAGCTTATGCTTCGCGCCAGCTGAAGGTTCACAAGAAGAATTACACTACGCATGATTTGGAATTAGGCGCTGTGGTGTTTGCATTAAAGATTTGGCGACATTATTTGTATGGCACCCGATGCACGATCTTCACTGATCACAAGAGCTTAAAGCATATATTCGATCAGAAGGAGCTTAATATGAGACAGCGACGATGGGTGGAGTTGTTAAACGATTATGATTGTGAGATCAAGTATCACCCAGGAAAGGCGAATGTGGTAGCAGACGCCTTCAGTCGGAAAGAAAGAATCAAGCCCATAAGGGTTAGGGCTTTGGAAATGATTATACAGACAGACCTCTCGTTGCGCATTCGTGCTGCGCAGAGAGAAGCTCTTAAGAAGGAGAATCTTGAGGATGAATATCTCCGTGGGATGGAGAAACAGTTAGTACCCAATAAGGAAGGAACATTGTGTTTCATGGGACGAATTTGGGTTCCCCTCTTTGGTGGTCTTAGAGACGTGATTTTTGATGAAGCTCACAAGTCAAGGTACTCGATCCACCCAGGATCGGATAAGATGTACCAGGATTTGAAGGATTTCTACTGGTGGCCAAGAATGAAAGGTAATGTTGCAACTTATGTTGGAAAGTGTTTAACTTGTGCCAAGGTAAAAGCCGAATATCAGAAGCCTTCAGGTCTTCTGCAACAACCTGAAATACCCATGTGGAAATGGGAGCAGATTTCAATGGATTTTATAACAAAGCTACCAAAGACACCCAGAGGTCATGATACGATTTGGGTAATCGTAGACCGTCTGACAAAATCTGCACACTTTCTCCCGATCAGGGAAAAGGATAACACTAGTAAGCTTGCTGAGCTGTACCTCAGAGAGATAGTTGCACGACATGGAGTGCCTATCTCGATTATATCTGATAGAGACGGAAGATTTGTGTCAAGGATTTGGCAATCCTTCCAAGATGTCGTTGGTTCTCAGTTGAATCTGAGTACTGCATTTCACCCACAGACAGATGGTCAGAGCGAACGAACGATTCAATCGCTAGAAGACATGCTGCGAGCTTGTGTAATGGACTTGGGTGGTAGTTGGGACACTCACCTACCCTTGGTTGAGTTCTCGTATAACAACAGCTACCATGCAAGCATTCAAGCTGCACCGTTTGAAGCTCTCTACGGACGCAAGTGTCGATCACCGTTATGCTGGGCAGATGCGGGTGATAGACAGCTTGTTGGTCCCGAATTGGTTCAAGAGACGACAGATAAGATTATACAGATCCGAGAGCGCATCAAGGTGGCTCGTGATCGACAAAAGAGCTATGCGGACCAGAGAAGGAAACCTTTGGAGTTTGAAGTGGGAGATATGGTTTTACTAAAAGTCTCACCTTGGAAGGGTGTAGCACGCTTTGGGAAGCATGGCAAGTTAAACCCACGATATATTGGACCGTTCAAAATCCTAGAGAGGATTGGTCTTGTAGCTTACAAGTTGGATCTACCCGCGTAACTGAATGGAGTTCACGATACATTTCATGTATCTAATCTGAAAAAGAGTCCAACTCAAGAAACAGCTGTCATTCCTGCCGATGAAGTTCACATTGACGACACACTCTACTTTACCGAAGAACCTATTGAGGTTACTGATTGGAAGATTAACAAGACACGTAGGAGTAGTGTCAAACTCGTCAAGGTTCGATGGAACGCGCGTCACGGCCCAGAGTTCACTTGGGAGCGTGAGGACCGCATGAAAGCAAAATACCCGCATTTGTTCCCCAACTCCCCTGCAGCTAGTAGCAGAACTAAAATTTCAGGACTAAATTTTCTTAACAGGGGGAGAATGTGACAACTGTCAAAAATCCAGGTATCCGTACAATTAATTAATCTTGATTAATGCCTAATGACTGTGCTGAATTACAATTAACTACTTTCTGATTATTGCATCCTACTTACATGTGCATCACATATTTCATAATGTCACATCATTATTACATGCAAACCATATTGACACAAATGATGCACAAAGCACAGTTAGCACAGTTAGCGGATAACTCAGAAAAATGCTGACATAACTCAGCACATAGACAGACAGTGTTTTGAGACCCAGTATGGGCCAGAGACTAAGTACTACATTAGTATGGTGTGTAGGGAAGTAAGGACCACAAAACTGCATTCCTAAGTGATAATTTAAGTGCCAGGAAGTGCCTAAAACTCACCCAAAGTGCTGAATTCAGCATAATTCAGCAAAAATCAGCATTTTAACAAGCTAGTATCATGCAAAAATATGACTAAATGGTCCTGAATGCTTTCCAAAGTGTCGGGAATTAAAAGTGTCACAAAAGGGTACATAAAGAACACTAAACGGTATAGTTTAGCACTTTAACGAACCAGTATACAACCGAACAACCGGACACTACCCGAAACACCAAAATTACACTAGAATTATTGTTTTAACATTTCTGAGCTAGTTATGATCCCCGAACATCATAACATACCCTATAAACATATAACACACATAATGAACTAACTAAACATTGGATTTCAACCAAGTTCCCTAACTTACCATCACAACCCAACCAATACCCCCCCCCCCTTTGGAGACGGTTTCAAGGGTGGCCCCCACCCTTGATTTTATTTGATTTGTTTTGATATTCTAATGGATCATGTCTTGTACTTAGAAAACATATTATCCAAGGGATTAAGGGTGGATGGAGGTTATATAACTTAACCATAAGACTATAACTCTCATTATCTCACACACACAACACACACCTTCTTCTTCCCTCCCACTTGCTCCCTCTCGGCCGCAAACAACAACAACAACATCACCATCATCCATCCAACTTCCATACATTCCATACTTATTCAAAGGTGTTAGAAGAAACATAAAGAAGCTTGGAGGGTTTGGAGATTGAAGGACCTCTTTCATTTGCTTTTATCCATCACATTTATCATATTCATCAACTTGTGTTCTTCCCTAGCCTTGAGCTAGTAGTAAGCACACTCTACTTTTCATTTTACATCATGTTTAAGTGATTAATAGAAGATACTAGTTGTTAATCTCAAAGCACATCAAGAACCTTGAACTGAAAACTTTAACATAAGCTTAAAACCATAAGAATACATGTTGATAAGTGTTGTTTTGCTTCTTGATGATTGATTATATATGTTTATAATGTTAGACATCATATGAAACTTACTAGATTGTTGCTAAACACATGATCTAGCAAGTTGAGGTGATGATCTTGTGAAAGACCAAGATGATCATACTTTATGTTTCTCATGAACTTGAAAATGAAAATGATTTTGTGAATGATGAAGTACGTAACATGTTACTAGTCATAAACTTGGATGATTTTAAAAGTAGTTTTCTCAAGAAACTAAGTTAAATCATAAGATTTACATAATCATGGATTTTAAAGAAACTAACCATGTTTTTATTGGTGAAACAGTATAAAAATACATTGTTAACAAGAAAAATTCAAAAGAATGATTTTTAGAAAAATCATCTAGTAAGTTGTGAAAGACTAAATCTTGTAAGAAAGGGGTTTACAAATAAATAACCTGTCACACCCCCAAAATCCACCATGCGGAGTATCACCGCTTGGAGGCGTGACATGACCAGGATCGAGCCACCAATCATATTGAACAACATAATTAAGTAAATAAAACCAAACACAATACGATTGGTGACCAAAAGGAAGTAAACCGATTTTAGGTTAACAGCGGAAGCATAAAACATAAGTTCAAAACATAAGTCCATAGTTCATAAGTTTAAAGTCCAAAACGTAGGTTTAATAAGTTCATAAAGTTTATTCATTAAGTACGGGACATATCAGTTCGCATCCCACAACGACCACCTCCATATGCAAGCTCCATAGCATCTAGTGACCTGCAAAGCATGTAATAACGAGTCAACAACAAAGTTGAGTGAGTTCACGGTTGGTTGTCTATTTTAGAGTTATTTCCAAAAAACATAGTTTAATCTCATTCGGCTATCCAGCCGTGGGGGTTACCCCATAGTTCGAAAACCTTTATTACTTAACCATCCCATGTCCACCTTCCCTGGCTATCCAGCCCGGCACTTTGGCCGTGGGGAGCTACCCCAGTATTTTAAACTACCAGACTCGTTTATCATATCGACTACAAACAAAAATCAATTGTGCCCTAGCGTCGGTGTTCTATCACCACCGACGTGCCATAGTCCATTAGTACACACCCGTCCAACTGGCACCGTGTGAGGTTTGTTAAACCTAATAGCGCTATTAACTAATGACCCGCTCGCCATAGCCTCAGCGATTAAGTCGATACAAAAAGGGAGGGACTTCGCTGATAGAGTTCTAGTCCAGTAAGTCTAACACATCCCAACAGGACGAGGAATTTACATTCCTGAACACGTCTCAAAGGACGAGGAATCCCTATTCCTGTACCTGTACCCATTCCCATTCCCACCGGGAATTTACCATGCTTTGTAGAAAAGTGTGAACTCACCTCGGTTTGCTCGGTTAGATTCTCAAATATAGCTAACAGTCAAGGTCGGTCAATAACGTCCTAGTATGATTTACCAGTTAGTCATTTAGTGGCTTACAAATAGAGCACAAAGTTCCTACACGTATCTATCACATAGCATGCATTACTTTAACTGTTTATGCACGTATATATACTTCCCATCCATTCCCCACTCATAAGAAAACATACGATAGTGCACGTAACACATATAACATGTTAGACCATTCACAGATAGCATACTCGACATTTAGACACGCAAGTCACAACTTATGTCATTTCAGCATTAATATTCAAAACCGGCTGTTTTCGGACATTTTAATAAAATAGTTAAATTATTCCAAAAAATCCCAAATTTTTAAAGGATGTCTTAAACGTTCCAAATTTTATTGTGTAAAAATGTCGGGGTCCAGTTCATTACCAATATTTTATAAAAATTCATTTTCCGGACTGATCTCAAATTTATCTATTTCTGACCACAGTCCACATAACAATTTATTAAAAATTCATCGTAAGTCCGATTTATGAAATTTCAGTAGGGTAATTACAAATACATCAGTGGTCATCTACAGTACAAGTTTCATGATCCAACTCTACACAGAACCCGAGTTATGACAGACAACAAAACATATATTTTCAGCAGAAAAATGCAGCTCTTGTTGCTGTTACGAAATGACGCTTTAAAAATAGTAAACGAAGTCCAAAAATTACGATTCTGGTGCCATTAGAACCGTATTTCATAATAAAACGTGTTAGACTCAAAATATGAGTTTTTCATAGAGTTTATGACCTGTTTACAGCCAACTGAAGTTGGCTGTAAAACTTGTGCAGATTCTGTTTTCATACTTTAATCTTCTAAGACGCGTTCGATTGATTCCGTTAGCATGATTAGTGATCGTAACAACATCAAACATCAATCATTAACCAGCAACACATCAGATAATCAACCAAGAATCATAACAAAACAAGATCCAAGAGTTTTACACTAATATTCATTCATTAACCACCATGTTTATTATTTTTAGTAGACTTTTAGTTTCGACCTCTAGTGTTCAAAATTTTTACCCGTTAAATTTCTTATTAACCACATTAGATATGAACAATAGGGTGTTTAGAGTTACTTACTACTAGCTCGAGGCTAGGGAAGAAGCTAGACGAAAAACGGGTGGTTAATAGCGTTGTGAAGAGGTCCTTGGCAATCCGTAAGCACCAAGCTTCCTTATACGCGATCCTTCACCTTTGTGTGTATGTGGAATTCACAAGATCAAAGTTGAAGTGATGGTGGGTGTGGGCTTGGTCTCGGCCGATTGCAAGAAAGAGGGAAAGGGAGTGCCAATTTTGTTAAGTGTTTATGAGAAGTGGTGGGTGGTTCCTTAGGTTGAATTTATAAACTACCCATTATAATTATCCACTATGTATTATGCTTAGTAGATATGAGACAACAAACAATATAATAATCGAAAATGTATGGTGTGTCTCACATGGGGGAACGATTGTTGGGGGGGGGGGTGGCACATGGTTGGATTCCAACTAAATGATTAAGGTTAGTTAGTTTAAGTTAGAAGGTTAAACCAATTTCTAGTGTGTTATGTGTTGTTGCAGGTGTTAGGGTATTCGGGGACCCTAACTGGCTCAGAAAAAGAAAAACAATGTCAATGTCAATATTTTTATGTTCTGGTTAAGTCCGGTTGTTCGGTTGGATACTACTCCGTTAAAGTGCTAAATTAATTCGTAACGTGTCCTATGTATATATTTTTGTAACGTTTTTAATTTCTAACACATAGGAAATCATAACGGACTATTTAATGACTTTTCTGTACATTACTAGTGTGTTAACAGGCGCATGTAAATATAACACAGATATCAGAAAGCAGTTACGTAATTCCACACAGTCTTCAAGCACATTAATTGTTATTAATAAATTGTACGGAATACATGGAATTATGAGGGTTGTCACATTCTCCCCCTGTTAAGAGAATTTCGTCCCGAAATTTAGCGCGTGGTTACTGAGGAAGCTAGTTAAGTTGCGTTGTTTTCCTGATTTTCCTGGGGTGTCACATCATTCCCCCGTTGATTTAGAATTTCGTCCTGAAATTCTGAAGTAGCTTCAGCCTCAGTAGTGGTTGCGTTTTTCTTAAACAGTTGGGGATACTTGAGTTTCGTTTGGTCTTCTCGTTCCCAGGTATACTCTGGGCCACGACGTGCATTCCAACGAACTCGAACGAGAGGTATCCTAGTATGCTTGAGGATCTTAACATCTTGATCCGTAATCTCTACTGGTTCCTCGACGAATCGCAGCTGGTCGTCGATAGTGAGTTCCTTAAGAGGAACTATGAGGGTCTCATTTGAC
The DNA here is from genome assembly GCA_030545235.1 of Helianthus tuberosus. NCBI lineage: Eukaryota > Viridiplantae > Streptophyta > Magnoliopsida > Asterales > Asteraceae > Helianthus > Helianthus tuberosus. Next base: position 128,493,976 of record CM060416.1, read on the forward strand.
AGACACTTCTTCAGATTTGACACGTGGAATATGTTGTGAACTCCGCTGAGTTTTTCGGGTAGATTCAACCTGTAGGCTACCTTGCCAATTTTCTCAATGACTTCGAATGGTCCGACATAACGCGGATTGAGTTTGCCTCGTTTGCCAAAGCGGACTACACCTTTACAAGGTGAAACTTTGAGTAGCACTTAATCCCCAACCTGGAGCTCGAGTGGTTTTCTTCCCTTATCAGCATAGCTTTTCTGACGGTCATAAGCTGCCGCCATTCGCTGTCGTATCTGAGCAATTCTCTCGGTGGTATCTACCACAAGTTCTGGGCCAGTGATTTGGCTGTCAGCAACTTCTTCCCAACAGAGAGGTGATCGGCATTTGCGTCCGTACAATGCCTCGAATGGAGCGGCCTGAATGCTGGTGTGGTAGCTGTTGTTATACGAAAACTCCACTAGCGGGAGGTGCTTTTCCCAGCCATTACCAAAATCGATTACACATGCCCTAAGCATGTCTTCAAGGGTTTGGATGGTGCGTTCAGATTGCCCATCCGTCTGTGGGTGATAAGCGGTGCTCATATCTAAACGTGAGCCAAAAGACTTGTGCATTGCTTGCCACAGTTCTGAAGTAAAACGCGCGTCACGATCAGATATAATAGAGGTTGGCACTCCGTGCCTTGATACCACTTCCTTTAGGTAAATGTCTACAAGAGTAGAAAACTTATCCGTTTCTTTGATAGCCAGAAAATGTGCAGACTTGGTCAGTCGATCTACGATCACCCAAATGGTATCGTTTCCGCGTTGAGATCTAGGCAGACCAGTAACGAAATCCATGGAAATTTGCTCCCATTTCCATTTCGGGATCTCCGGTTGTTGAAGTAGGCCTGATGGTTTCTGATATTCAGTCTTGACTCTCGCACAAGTCAAGCACTTACTGACGTAGGTTGCTATGTGGGCTTTCATGCCAGGCCACCAATACGTAGTCTTAAGATCGTGGTACATTTTATCCGAACCAGGATGTACCGAATAACGAGACTTATGTGCTTCATCCATCACAAGCTCGCGTAAGTTTCCATAAAGTGGAACCCAGATGCGTCCGTTTACATAGTAGGCACCGTCTTCCTTTTGTTCTAGCCGCTGCCTCGATCCTCGTAGGGATTCAGCCCTGATGTTCTCTGCTTTCAATGCTTCAACCTGAGCATCACGAATCTGAGCGGGAAGGTTAGATTGGATGGTAAGCTGTAGAGCACGTACACGCCTAGGTATGGTATCCTTTCGACTGAGGGCGTCGGCCACAACATTGGCTTTACCCGGATGATACTTGATTGCGCATTCATAATCGTTCAAGAGCTCAACCCATCGGCGTTGACGCATGTTTAACTCCTTTTGCTTGAAGATATGCTCGAGACTCCTGTGATCGGTGTAAATGGTGCACTTGGTACCGTACAGGTAATGTCTCCATATCTTAAGTGCGAAAACAACTGCTCCCAGCTCCAAGTCATGTGTAGTGTAGTTCCTTTCGTGAACTTTAAGTTGGCGTGATGCGTAGGCAATGACCTTGTCACGTTGCATCAATACCCAACCCAGTCCTTGGATGGAAGCATCGCAGTAAACCACAAAATCATCTGTGCCCTCAGGCAATGAGGGGATAGGCTCGCTACAAAGTCTATCCTTCAAGTGCTGAAATGCGGACTCCTGTGCATCACCCCAACGATAGGTGACACCCTTCTGAGTCAGTGAAGTGAGAGGTTGCGCAATCTTGGAGAAATCTTTGATAAACCTTCTGTAGTATCCTGCCAAACCCAAGAATTGGCGGATCTCTGTTGGTGTTTGGGGTGCAGGCCAGTTCTTGATCGATTCGACATTAGATGGATCCACATGAATTCCATCCTTGTTTACCACATGGCCTAGAAAGTGGACTTCGCGAAGCCAGAAGTCACATTTTGAAAACTTGGCATACAACTGCTCTTTTCGAAGAAGTTCCAGCATAAGTCGTAGATGTTGCTCGTGTTCCTCCTGACTCTTAGAATAGATCAGGATATCGTCGATGAACACAATAACAAACTTATCCAGGTAAGGCTTGCATACTCGGTTCATGAGATCCATGAAGACCGCTGGTGCATTCGTCAGCCTGAATGGCATAACCAGAAACTCGTAATGGCCGTAACGAGTTCTGAATGCTGTTTTGGAGATGTCCTCCTCTCGGACTCTCAGTTGATGGTATCCCGATCTCAAATCAATCTTAGAGTAATAGCTTGACCCTTGCAGCTGTTCGAACAAGTCGTCAATACGTGGAAGAGGATAACGATTCTTCACAGTCACCGTGTTAAGTTCGTGATAGTCAATACACATTCTGAAAGTACCATCTTTCTTCTTCACGAATAGTACTGGAGCTCCCCAGGGCGAAGAGCTAGGACGTATGAAACCCTTTTCCAAGAGTTCTTGTAGTTGTGTGGATAGTTCTTCAAGTTCTGATGGAGCTAGATGATATGGTGCTCGAGCTACTGGCGCTGCTCCAGGAGCTAGCTCGATTTGAAACTCAACTTGGCGATGAGGCGGAAGACCAGGTAATTCCTCAGGAAATACCTCGGGAAAATCGCGCACAATAGGGATGTCTTCAATTCTCTTCTCTTCCATTGATGTGTCAGTAACGAGTGCTAAAATGGCAGTGTGGCCCTTTCACAAACACTTCTGGGCCTTAAGGAAAGAGATGATGCCTTCGATAGCACCACTCTTGTCGCCACGAATCATGAGAGGTTCTTCACCAGAACGAGGAATGCGGACGATTTTCTCCTTACAAACAATCTCCGCTTGATGATGAGATAGCCAATCCATCCCAATAACGACGTCGAAACTACCCAGTGTGATAGGAATAAGATCGATAGAGAAAGTCTGACCAGCTAAGACGAGGTTACAACCTTTAACTACGTGTGTGGCTTCAAGACTTTTACCGTTAGCTAGTTCTACCGTGTGTTTGGTGTTCAGAAGTGTTGGAGTGCGTTTAAGCATTTGGCTAACTTTTACGGACGCATAACTAGTATCGGCACCTGAATCGAATAAAACAGTAACAAAGAAGTCATCCAGAAGAAACTTACCCATCACAACGTTGGGATCGTTCCTTGCTTCCCCCTGACCAATCACGAACACACGACCCCTTGCCCCATTGCCATTGTTGTTTCCCCCATTGCCACCTCCATAGTTGCCTCCATTGTTTCCTCCATTATTGTTGTTGTTCTGGTTCTGATTTAACTGGGGGCAGTCCTTCTTGAAATGGCCCTCAGCGCCACATTGAAAGCACCCTTTGTTGCTACCTTGTTGTTGCCGCTGCTGGCGTTGATAGGCTGGGGCTTGTTGTTGCTGTCGGTTCTGATTTGCCAGATGCTGACTTCTGCAGTCCCTTGCCATGTGACCAGGCTTGTTGCATCGATGACAGTTGCCCTTACCACATGGCCCACTGTGGTGCAAGTTACAACGATTACATTTGGGGTGATTTCCCTTGTATCCACCCTGACCTTGATTCCCAGAAGACTGCTGACTGGGGCTCCTGTACTCATCTGTCTTTCGCTGCTGGGACTGAGCTGAAGTAGAACCTTTGCCTGAATTGACATCCCATTTTCGCTTGTTATCATTGGGTGCATCAGCAGTAGCAGCACCAATACGCTTGGGCAGTTTGTTTTGTTCCACAGCTTGATCGGTGAGACGATGGGCTAACTTAATGATCTGCTGAATGGTACCCAGGTTAGCCGAAGTCACGTGACTCTGAATCTCGGGTACAAGGCCCTTGAGGTAAAGCTCAATACGTTTGATGGGAGGGTCCACCATAGTAGGGCATAGGATGGCCAGTTCATTCGACCTCTTGGTATACGCCTCAATCTCAGACCCCGTCATCTTCAGATTGAAAAATTCCACCTCTAGTTTGTGGATGGCATCCCGACTGCAGTACTCTTCCTTGATCAGTTCCTTGAAATCGTTCCATGGGGTGGCATTAGCAGCAACCAACCCCAGCAACTGAACCTGAGCGTTCCACCATGTGAGCACTACCCCTTCAAGTGTTCCGGTAGCATATTTCACCCTATGGTCTTCGGGGTATTCGCACATCTCGAAAACTGACTCAAGCTTTTCAAACCAGTGAAAAAGGCCCACTGCTCCTTCGGTGCCACTGAAAGTGGTAGGTCGGCAGTCCATGAACGTCTTGAATGTGCACACAGGAGGTTGAGCATGTTGACCTGTTGCGCGAGAATAAAGGACAAAATTAAGCATGAGGGTTGGTTTGTGAAGGTAGGATCTAAACGTCCTAAGGTGGGTTGATATAGCAGGTTATACCTCCTGCTGGATTTGCTGCGAGTGCCTCCGCAACTCGTTCGTTGATCAAAGCCGTCAACTGGGCTTGAGTGAGGTTAATACGTCCTCCGCGTCCGCTCATGATCTTCATAACGAAGCAACGTAGGTGAGAAAAGTGTCGCGAAAGTGCGTAAGTGTGGGACGACAATAGAGAGTATGCACACAAGGTTCAAATAGCAACTACCATATTATCTAATGCACAGTGAGAACTATCTAACCGACAATATAACATAAATCATACCACTTATGGTGTCGAGTCTTGCACGTGGAGCGTAGCGTCGTTGTGGATCGTTGAGCACTGTACTGGTTATAGTCTGGTTTTATCAAAAACTTTTCCCTTTTAAAAACCAAGTTCACTATAACCAATGGCTCTGATACCAATCTGTCACACCCCCAAAATCCACCATGCGGAGTATCACCGCTTGGAGGCGTGACATGACCAGGATCGAGCCAACAATCATATTGAACAACATAATTAAGTAAATAAAACCAAACACAATACGATTGGTGACCAAAAGGAAGTAAACCGATTTTAGGTTAACAGCGGAAGCATAAAACATAAGTTCAAAACATAAGTCCATAGTTCATAAGTTTAAAGTCCAAAACGTAGGTTTAATAAGTTCATAAAGTTTATTCATTAAGTACGGGACATATCAGTTCGCATCCCACAACGACCACCTCCATATGCAAGCTCCATAGCATCTAGTGACCTGCAAAGCATGTAATAACGAGTCAACAACAAAGTTGAGTGAGTTCACGGTTGGTTGTCTATTTTAGAGTTGTTTCCAAAAAACATAGTTTAATCTCATTCGGCTATCCAGCCGTGGGGGTTACCCCATAGTTCGAAAACGTTTATTAGTTAACCATCCCATGTCCACCTTCCCTGGCTATCCAGCCCGGCACTTTGGCCGTGGGGAGCTACCCCAGTATTTTAAACTACCAGACTCGTTTATCATATCGACTACTAACAAAAATCAATTGTGCCCTAGCGTCGGTGTTCTATCACCACCGACGTGCCATAGTCCATTAGTACACACCCGTCCTACTAGCACGGTGTGAGGATTGTTAAACCTAATAGCGTTATTAACTAATGACCCGCTCGCCATAGCCTCGGCGATTAAGTCGATACAAAAAGGGAGGGACTTCGCTGATAGAGTTCTAGTCCAGTAAGTCTAAGACGTCCCAACAGGACGAGGAATTTACATTCCTGAACACGTCTCAAAGGACGAGGAATCCCTATTCCTGTACCTGTACCCATTCCCATTCCCACCGGGAATTTACCATGCTTTGTAGAAAAGTGTGAACTCACCTCGGTTTGCTCGGTTAGATTCTCAAATATAGCTAACAGTCAAGGTCGGTCAATAACGTCCTAGTATGATTTACCAGTTAGTTATTTAGTGGCTTACAAATAGAGCACAAAGTTCCTACACGTATCTATCACATAGCATGCATTACTTTAACTGTTTATGCCCGTATTTATACTTTCCATCCATTCCCCACTCATAAGCAAACATACGATAGTGCACGTAACACATATAACATGTTAGATCATTCACAGATAGCATACTCGACCTTTAGACACGCAAGTCACAACATATGTCATTTCAGCATTAATATTCAAAACTGGCTGTTTTCGGACATTTTAATAAAATAGTTAAATTATTCCAAAAATTCGCAAATTTTTACAGGATGTCTTAAACGTTCCAAATTTTATTGTGTAAAAATATCGGGGTCCAGTTCGTTACCAATATTTTATAAAAATTCATTTTCCAGACTGATCTTAGATTTATCTATTTCTGACCACAGTCCACGGAACAATTTATTAAAAATTCATCGTAAGTCCGATTTACGAAATTTCAGTGGGTTAATTACAAATACATCAGTGGTCATCTACAGTACAAGTTTCATGATCCAACTCTACACAGAACCCGAGTTATGACAGAAAACAAAACATATATTTTCAGCAGAAAAATGCAGCTCTTGTTGCTGTTACGAAATGACGCTTTAAAAATAGTAAACGAAGTCCAAAAATTACGATTCCGGTTCCATTAGAACCGTATTTCATAATAACACGTGTTAGACTCAAAATATCAGTTTTTCGTAGAGTTTATGACCTGTTTACAGCCAACTGAAGTTGGCTGTAAAACTTGGGCAGATTCTGTTTTCATACTTTAATCTTATAAGACGCGTTCGATTGATTCCGTTAGCATGATTAGTGATCGTAACAATATCAAACATCAATCATTAACCAGCAACACATCAAATAATCAACCAAGAATCATAACAAAACAAGATCCAAGAGTTTTACACTAATATTCATTCATTAACCCCCATGTTTATTATTTTTAGTAGACTTTTAGTTTCGATCTCTAGTGTTCATAATTTTTACCCGTTAAATTTCTTATTAACCACATTAGATATGAACAATAGGGTGTTTAGAGTCACTTACTACTAGCTCGAGTCTAGGGAAGTAGGGATGAGCTCGGTACCGTCCGGTACCGAACCGGTACCGGTACCGAAAGAACCGGTACCGAAAATCATCAAAAGTGGGTACCGGTACCGGTACCGAATATACCCAGTTCGGTACGGTTCGGTACCGGTATTTGAGGGTAAAAACCAGCAAAATACCGGTACCGTACCGGACCGGTACCGAACCGGTACCGAAAATGTCAAAAGTGGGTACCGAAAAGGTACCCGGTTCGGTAAATTCGGTACCGGTACCGGGTCCATTTTGCTCATCCCTATAGGGAAGAAGCTAGACGAAAAACGGGTGGTTAATAGCGTTGTGAAGAGGTCCTTGGCAATTCGTAAGCACCAAGCTTCCTTATACGCGATCCTTCACCTTTGTGTGTATGTGGAATTCACAAGATCAAAGTTGAAGTGATGGTGGGTGTGGGCTTGGTCTCGGCCGATTGCAAGAAAGAGGGAAAGGGAGTGCCAATTTTGTTAAGTGTTTATGAGAAGTGGTGGGTGGTTCCTTAGGTTGAATTTATAAACTACCCATTCTAATTATCCACTATGTATTATGCTTAGTAGATATGAGACAACAAACAATATAATAATAAAAAATGTATGGTGTGTCTCACATGGGGGAACGATTGTTGGGGGGGGGGGGTGGCACATGATTGGATTCCAACTAAATGATTAAGGTTAGTTAGTTTAAGTTAGGAGGTTAAACCAATTTCTAGTGTGTTATGTATTGTTGCAGGTGTTAGGGTATTCGTGGACCCTAACTGGCTCAGAAAATGAAAAACAATGTCAATGTCAATATTTTTATGTCCCGGTTAAGTCCGGTTGTTCGGTTGGATACTAGTCCGTTAAAGTGCTAAATTAATTCGTAACGTGTCCTATGTATATATTTTTGTAACGTTTTTAATTTCTAACACTTAGGAAATCATAACGGACTATTTAATGACTTTTCTATACATTACTAGTGTGTTAACAGGCGCATGTAAATATAACACAGATATCAGAAAGCAGTTACGTAATTCCACACAGTCGTCAAGCACATTGTTAGGACCGGTTTGACTCCGAACGATTGCGAACCGACTCGTGCGACGTGCGGAATCCGTGCACGAGCAAGACCGAAACACACGAACAATTTATAACTGTGATTCTATATAAGATCTGAAATCGTACAATCACGTGAATCACCTCTTTTGCACTTTCTCTCTCTACTTTCTCTCTCTAGGATCCAAGCTCTCCAAAGTTACAAATGAGCAAAAGTGGCAAAAGTCCTAAATGAGAACCCTAATGGTTCTATTTATAGGCCAAGGGACATAATGAGATATCTCATTATTTACACAAATGCCACCTTGCCTTTTACTAAAATATAACACTATAAGCACTAAACTTAATCTATTTCTGCTACGGTCTTGAGATGACGGAGGCGATAGACATACTGCACTAACAGACCCCCCCCCCTTGGATATTGCCGCAGTCAATCTCAATCATTTAGTCAGACTCGTAGCTTTAGGTCTTTCTCTCTCTCTAGCTCGAACAGAATCCCCGTGGATCTGTCTTCAGCTCCAGCTCATTCCTTTCGGTAGACTCTTCAGGCTCCCCCTTTCGTCAAGCTTCTGTGCTTTGGGATCGACACCTGGATTTTCGGTTACAAGCTCTTCCGGGAAAGAATCCTGGCTCCTATGCACGCTTCCCCTTGCGTTGAGCTCGTCTTCAGACTCCCCCTTAGACTCGGCTATCGGGATCGTAGTCTGGAATCTGCAATCCTCAAACATTTATAAGTAAAACATTTTACAGTGAAAACATTTTCAGTTGTCCAGGTATCGTAACCTGGCTCTATCAAACTTTCCAAATCAAGATCCTGGGACTAAGATATAATAATATGAAATATATCCAGGATTACTTGATTCACTCCGCCTATCAACAATCTTCATAGATTTGGCAGTTTCAACGAACCGTATCGGAAACTGGCTCTTTTACAAATTTTAACAGTATAAGCATCCAAATCCCTCACAGTTAATCATCCAAGTCCAAATTAATGACCTTGGAGATATCACAAACTGTTTTTTGATTTTTGATTTTTAAAACATCAAGTTTCAAATTAATGAACTTGTTTTATTTTCAGAAACACAATCAGCATACTTAGATTTTGAAACTCAGCTCTCAGACATCGGTTGTCGAAAATAAAGCAGAATCAAAATTCTTTTTGTATTTTTCTGAAAATAAAAAGCAGTAAAGAAATATGTACAAACATATTTACAGACAATATTTTTGTTTGAGTTTGCGTCAGAGAATCATATCAGTTTTTGACAAGTCACAAGTACCGTTGAGCTTAGTTACACATTAAGAATTAAACAATTCACTTAGATTGTCGATATACTGATCCACTTAAATTTTCACACAAATTTCAACTGATTCAGGATACGAATTAGATGTTTTAAGAACTTAAACTTATTCATGTGTCCCACCTCTTGAATATACTCCCGTATCCAGATCCCAATATTCAGTCTTACAGGTGAGTATACCTAGATGATATCTGTAAGGGGAATAAATTATAGTACGAAACCGTGAGAGCTCAGGTCAGAACTTCCGTTCAGCAGAGAGATGACGGCTCGACTTTTGGTGTGTCCCCTTTAGAGGATCTTTTTGTTACAACAGCCATGAATAGCATTTTTCAATGTTTCATCATTTTTAGCTGAGGGTTGTGCTATGTTTCAAGCAATGCGGAAAGTATTCTCCGGGGACTAGGCCATTGCTTCCGCAAAATCAGAAGTCCCGGGATAATACCCCAGATATCACTAAGCATAAATACCTAGTATCTCAGAAAGAGGGACCTTTCAAACGAGATTTCAGGGGTTACCTATATATCCAAGTAGTGTTCCCCACGAAATAAGCAAGTTTGAATTTAGGTTTATATCCCGAAAAAGTTTACTAAATGTATAAAAATCTACCGACACATCATCAGTGAGACTGTTTAACGCTATATAATCATTACATTTCTTTAGCATATTGTAACTGTCTACTGATGTACTATCATTTCCTCTTTTTACACAAAAACTCAATTTTGAATTTTTATCATGTTTTTGGCTTTTTCAACTTTTCTAATGTTTTTTGATTTTCTGACAATATTACTCCCCCTAAAATTCAAAACATTTAAAGAAAATTTGACAACCAATACTGATAGCTTTGTCTCGCCATCCATTTTCTGCTTCACATGCACTGATTTGCAGAAAAATATAACGTACCCCCATGATTTACAACCCATTGATTTTCGACAGTTTGAAAACCGTTTTTCAATCTTGTGAAAGTAATCATGTTTGTTCAGCCGTGAGGGTTTCGGCGTATTTAAGCAACATATTTTTGTATTTTTGAATATTTTTGACAAAAACAAAACATATTTTTGGTTTTTCAAAATTTTCAATTTTTAGGGTTTTTGAAATATTGTTTATTTATGTACAGAAAACAAACAAACTCCCTGTTCAACCAAACCAGGGTTCAGCAGCCTCTTCTTCTTGTGCCAGGCTGCTCCGATTTCCATTTTTACAATCTTCAGTTGTCTTGAGCACCTGGACATTCAAAGTATTTGATTACTTGAACAATTTAGCCCAGGTCTGTTTGACCTTAGGCATTTCAACACAATAATTTTCATTCAATTTCGGAAAATCTTTGTCATTTTGCACAAAGACTTTTTCAATTTTAACTTCAACTTTTTCATCATTTACCGAAGTCATTTGTTTCTTAGCAGACCATGTTTGCCCTTTCGGCGTACCTCTTTTATAAAAATGAGACTCTTTTTTATCATTTTGTTTTTGAACAACTTTTGGTTTCCAAAATTCTTGTGCTTTTGTCATATCAACAGTTGTTTTCCAACTTTGAGTTGTTCTGTATCTAGGTGTGTGAGAATTCTAGGTTTGTCTAGAATCGAACCTGTTCGGATTTGATTTCCAATTTTGATTCGAAGCAAACTTGTTTGTGTTATACCTCCAAGTTTGTTTTGAGTCAAATCTGGTTGACCTTTGTCTCACATTCTCAGATTTTTGTTTCTCAGCATCAATCTTCTTTTTGTCAACATCCACAGGTTTTAGATTAGGACACTTGCGTGCAAGATGTCCTTTTTGATCACATTTGAAACATGTTCTCATGGACACATCTTTGACCTGTGGTTGTTGCTTTTTCTTTTTAGCAAAGAACTCATCATTAGACTGTCTCATTTTGAGCTCTTTTTCTTTTGCTAAATTGTTTCCTTGAACAAAACTCATTTTTGCCTGATAATTTGGTGTTTCATTTCTTTTCCAACTTTGTTTCTTCTTATAACCCAACCCAGCCTTCATGTTTTTCTTTTTGTAACCAGGTTTGTTATAAAAAGTTTTGTGACCTTTTCCAGCAAACTTTGGAATCTCAGACTTTTCAATTTCAACCATTTTGAAAACTTTATCAACCTTTTCTGAAATCACATTCTGAATTGGGAATACAACATCTATGAATAATTTGTCCGATCCAATCATAGTATAAACCAATCCTTTTGAATCATCACTCAAACTTGTCTCGGATTTTGTGTTTTTCAGATATCCATCATGAAAATTACCTTCATTTTCATCCTGTGATTCAGATTTACCTGTATCAACTGACTCTTCTTTCAACACACTTTCAACGACCTTACCTACCACCTCTGAATCACTAGAATCATCAGATTTGGAATAGGTTACGTCAATGTTATCTGGCAATTGATCTACCATGTTGAAAGCTTTTTCGACCTTTTCCTCATCATAAAACACAAACTTTTCCGGTGGTGGAACTTTATGAAACTCTGAGCCAATGCCTTTCTTGTTTTGCTCAGACTCACCATCCTCCGGTTTTATGTTGAAAATACGTTCAAGCACATATGATGACGCGTGATAACTTTTTAACTTGTTATTATCCTGTTCTAAATCAGCAATCTGACGCTTTAGCTTAGCAACATCTTCAATGTAAGAGTTAACAACTTGTTGCTTTATTTCATACATTCGTTTATACTCATTAGTTGTTTCAGAACAGTATTTCAATCTTGATTGAACAAGTTTCATTTCACTTTTTACTTTTTCATATGATTCTTTTGTAATGTGATAAGCCAATTTTATCGAATCATATTCCTTTTTCATTTCCTGAAAAGCATTCTCTTTTTGATCACATTCTCCTGTCTTTTTCGAAACATTTTCTTTCAAAACTTCATTTTCTTTTTCTAACTTTTTACATTTTTCTGAAAGCGTTTCATTATTTTCTTTTAAAACCTTTTCATTTTCAAACATTTCTTTGTATTTACCTTTAAAAACTTCTTCGATTTTAGTAAACTCAAGATCTCTTGTTCTGAACCTTTCGTCTTTTTCAGTACAAGCACTGCATGGTTCCATGCATTTCTTGCACTGTTCATCAATTTTGATTACAGTTTCAGAATCAGAATTTACCTCAGTGATTGGCACTTCGGTGTTTGCTTCAGTTTCTTTCTGATCAGCTTCTTTCTGCTGCTTCTCATCAACAGCTTCAACACCAACATCTGTTGAACTTTCAACCTTCACTTCTTCTTCTGCTTTCTTCACATCTTCTCTAACCTGCTGTTCTTTAGTAACAGCTTCTTTCACTACTTCTTCATTCACCACAACCTTGACCTCCTCAGCAACTTTCTTCAAATCATCAACCATCTTCTCAATATTCTTCTTCATTCTTTCTTCATTCCTCTTCCTCAGTTTTATCGTCATGGCATCCCTGATGATTTTATCCAGCCTTTTCACATATGTCTTGTCTTTTGCAACATTGGAATAATATTCACCGGATCGAGGAATTACTAGAAGAACATCATCGTGAACTATGTCACTTCTGGGAACAACCGGTTCACCTTGTTTGTTGACATAACATTCTTGTTTCGTATCCCACAATGAATCTTTCTCTAGGAGTTTTTTCTTTCAAAATCTCTTCTCGAGTTTTCTCTTTGACCTCAGCAGCAACATTTTCTTCTTTGTTTTCTTCACGAATTTCAGCAACAAGAACATGATGCTGGGCTTTTGATGCTTTTCTGCCATGGGCTGTTACAGGACGATCTTCATCTGGAAGAATCTGACTCCAATCATATCCTTCATCATCGTGGATTACAGCACAAGCTCTTGACTTATCTCTGGGTTTATCTTCGATCATCTTTGGCTCTTCTCTGCTACGGTGGTAAATCGCCTTTCGATAATAACCATCATTGAAAGGTTTCTCTGTTTCAGCAACTTCAGAATTTCTACATTCTCTTTTGAAATGACCCTTTTGCTTGCATCTGAAGCAGGTCACTTTGGATTTGTCGAATCCAAGCTTCGTTGACGGACCACCTAATGATTGCTTCCCGGTAATCTCCATATATCTTTGAGCTCTGCGGATGCAGCTTGCCAAACACCAACGGATGTCAATGAGTTCCATCTCTTCCAGATCAATCTGGTCGTAGTCTTGTTTGGTTAACTCAGAGTTACCAATCTTGCCTGCAACTAGACCTTCATACGATTCCAGAACAGATGCAAGGAAGCTCATTTGTTGTTTAGCTGCATTGATGCTCATTGCAGGAGAATTCTTCAATTTAAGAGCAATGTTGCACAAAATCTCCTCAGTTTCATCAGAACTTGATTTTGAAGATGAATGATATCCAGAATGGTAACTTGATGAGTTAGTTTGTGGTTCTTTCATCTTTTCACCACTGAATGCTGTCTTTGGTGAACTGCCAACTTTCTCCGAAGGTACATTGCCTTTGTAGTATAGACCAACATTCTGATGACGAGATGAACCACTCATCTTGTTTTGTTTTTGTAGCTCCAGATCATGACTCTCAATATTTTCTAACAATGCATCAAGAGAAATTGTATCAAATTTTTCATCATTTTTCAAGATAAAAACAAACGTTTGCCACTGATCAGCTCGTGGTAACGCTTCAATTACTTTATCAACAATTTCTTCTCTAGTTTTCACAATTTTAAATCTTTCAAGTTCAATCTTTAAATGGCAAAACCTCTCAATCATTTGCCTCACAGTCTCTCCCTTTAAACTGTCAAACAAATCAAATTCTTTTTTCAATAAAGCTATTTTGTTTTTTCTGGATTTGTTTACCCCCCTTAGCTTTAACCTTTAAAGCTTTCCATACAGATTTAGATGACCCATCATGAACTAATAGTGAAAAGATGTCATCACGGACTCATTGCTGAATCAAAACAATCATCTTATGTTCATAAGAAAATTTCTTTCGATCATCCTCTGAATAATCTTTGATCAGAATTTCTTCTCCTTTGTCATTTGTTGGGTTCTCATAGCCAAACTTTAAACAAAACCAACTCTCATGTGCATATGCCTTCGTCCAATTGACAAACCTCTCCTTCCACCAAACATAATCCTCAATGTTATTCAGCTTCGGAGGTTTTGAATATGTTCCATAAAAGTTGTCATTGTTAATGTTGTCTTTGATGGTTTTCGTTATCGCTTTGGGTGTATCGTTTGAACCTTCCACTGTATCCGAGGTAAACGCATTGTAGAAAGTATTGATAAATTCTTTAGCCATGATGTGATCTTCTCGATTAACAGCACCTTTTAATCACCTGAATCACAAACAAACAAACACAATGAGTTTAAACAATATCAAACAAATGAATCGGACGGGTATCCGATCGAGTGAGTCAACACAAGTCAATAGTGAAAATAATCTCGTGACAACGCTTGTTCGTTCGAGTGAAACTGCTATTCGTTCGGGTGAGATAGTATCCGGATGAAGATCCGTTCGGATGGAGATCCGTTCGGATGGAGATCCGGATGAGTGTCTTATCCGTGCGAGTGGGGAATTCGCCCGAGTGAGTTGTCCGCCCGAGTGAATTATCCGGATGATGTGTGTTATCCGCACGGGTGGGGATCCGGACGAGTGTCTTATCCGTGCGAGTGGGGAATTCGCCCGAGTGAGTTGTCCGCCCGAGTGAATTATCCGGATGATGTGTGTTATCCGCACGGGTGGGGATCCGGATAAAATTATCCGTGCGACTGAAAGGATCTGACTCTCTCTACTAGACGACAAAACTGTTGACCGTTTGACCTTCTGTTCAACAATTAATATGACATTTGATCAACAATTTCAATTAAACATCACATGTGCTGACACAACTGATTGTGCCGCAACATTTTCGACAAACACTTATCGAGACAAACAATGACCAGATCACATGACCGTCAATATTAATTCATATGCAAACAACAGTTTTCAAATCTCTGAAACAATCACATGCATTCTCAATTAATAATGGTCGTTGATTTTGATCACATGCAAAACAATTAATGAAGTTATATGTTCACCGCTTTGACTGACAAGATAACAGTGTTGACTAAAGTTGGATAGGATATTGAGACGCGGATTACTATCCGTGCAGACAAGTGTCCATGCAGATAGGTCAACGAATAGTCAAAGCGGATAGTTTATCCGTGCGAGTAACAAGTCAATAAGTCAACACGGATTGTTGATGATACGGATTGTATAATCGTGCGAGTGACTTATCCGTTCCGAGAGGTCAACATAAGTCAACCCGGATTATATATCCGTGCGAATAAGCTAGTCAACAAGTCAACAACTTTAATGAAATGTTATCCGGATGACTTAATACGGATTGGTCATCCGCACGGATTGCCATCCGTACGGTGAACATCAGCAGCAACATTCAACATTTTACCAACTAACTTCGAACCACAAATTTCAAATTTTCTCACAAATGACTACGAATTAAGATATGAAACTTTGTAGGCTTGTAGATCAATGAATTTCGCACAACATATCAAAAAATCAGCAATTTTTATCCGTAAAAAGTCGTTTAATTTGGCGATTTTCAGACAAAAACGTGAAGAATATGAAAAAGAGAAGAAATAGATCAAATCTGAGTGAAATCGATTCTGAATCTGATGAAATTCTGTATGAAATCGTGTGAATGATCTGAGCAATCGATCTCCTGCTCTGATACCACTTGTTAGGACCGGTTTGACTCCGAACGATTGCGAACCGACTCGTGCGACGTGCGGAATCCGTGCACGAGCAAGACCGAAACACACGAACAATTTATAACTGTGATTCTATATAAGATCTGAAATCGTACAATCACGTGAATCACCTCTTTTGCACTTTCTCTCTCTACTTTCTCTCTCTAGGATCCAAGCTCTCCAAAGTAGCAAATGAGCAAAAGTGGCAAAAGTCCTAAATGAGAACCCTAATGGTTCTATTTATAGGCCAAGGGACATAATGAGATATCTCATTATTTACACAAATGTCACCTTGCCTTCTACTAAAATATAACACTATAAGCACTAAACTTAATCTATTTCTGCTACGGTCTTGAGATGACGGAGGCGATAGACATACTGCACTAACACACATTAATTATTATTAATAAATTGTACGGAATACATGGAATTGTGAGGGTTGTCACATAACCACACTTTAAAGGGTAACTAAGCTTACTTAACAACATTGTAAGTTACTACAAGTTTTTATAAAAGTTCAGGTTCATGTTGTTGTATAAATTGCATGATTTTGGCACTTGGTAAGTGTTGATTATTTGGGATGATTTTAAAAGAAAATGACATGCTTTGAAAGCATGGGAACCTCCATTTTTAAGGGGAAACTCTGTAAAAATTAAATACTTAGAAAAATATTTTAAACAAGTATTTACAAGTATATTTTTAACCATGATTTCATACAAGTTTGCCATAATTTTTTATTACAAAAATACAAATGTTGGAGGTTGGTTTTTATAAATAAAAATGGATAAATATATATTTAGAATATATATATACATTAAAGACATGATGTGTGTGACTATTTGTATACTTTGTGTAATAGTTATATTATTTTAGGATTTAAGATAATATAACACATTAAAACAACAAGAAACTACAATCCAAAATTTACCAAAAATATCAAGGAATAAATACAAAAGTTACACATATAATATTGGGAAACCGAACGAAAGAATGTAACTTACAAAATATTCCGGAAAATACATTTATAAGTATATTTTTGGTAAATAATATTTTGGACACAACTAATGAAAATATGATTTTTATGATTATTACAAAGTTATATCATATTTTGACAAGAAGGAAATATATAATTTTTGGCAATTAAAAATATATATGTTTTCTTGGAATTACTAGGAAATATAATATTTTTTGGGAAAAATATATATTTTCTTGGATAAAATTGAAATACATTATTTTTTGATAAAAATAAGTTTATATATATTTTCTAAAGTTAGACTTGAAACTATATTATTTTGGAACTACAAATATTTTTGCCAAAAGGAAAAATTATGAATAATTTTTCTAAGTAATAATTCTTAAATATATATATTTTGGGAAATATATATATATTAGCGCACTTTTATTAGAAATAATATTCCGAAAAGTTTAACACAAAATTAAGTATAAGAATACTTAACAATTACAAGTACAAATATACCCATCCTTGGAAAGGAAATACAAGTATAAATACTTGAGAAGTATTGTTACAAAATATTGTTTAACGATTATTCCAAAAAGTAATAAATATAATTTAAGTTAAAATATTTATTATTTTAACAAGGAATTATAACTTGGAATAATATTGAAAACAGAAAAGAAACATAACTCAAAAACATTAATACTAAGACAAGGCACGACCCGTTCATCTAATAGACCTTAGTACATTGTAGGTATGTGTTTGCTGAAGGAACTTGAGTTACGCTTATCGAAGACGCAAGACAATGAGTTCATGTCCCCCTTTTCTTTAAAGTGTTTTGTTTATTAACTTCGGGGGTGAAATACATGTTACAAAATGATTACATACAATTACAATTGGTATGGTTAGCCAAGGAAAGTACAATAGATCATGTGAATGGGACCGAGGGGCATGAGTGATAGATCTATTTGGGTGTAGCGAGCCCACACCCATGAGGACCAGGGTGGCCCATGAGGTGACTATGTCTTACAGCCGGAGGCCCGATACAAATTTGCTAGGTTTGAGCCTTCCTACGACGTCACACATACCAGTGGCCTTGCAAACCATTGGTGATATGTTTCCTTGTTTGCTTTCATACCGGGATTTACAAACATACATACATACACTGTTTACAAAGGTTTTATACATACATATACACAAACACATGAACTCGCTCAACTTTTGTTGATGTTTTCAAATTACATGTATTTTAGGAAATTAAGTGGATCTGGCGGGTGTTTGCATGTCCCAAGCTGCGTTATGAATAAAAAGATATCATCCGAAGTCATTAGGGTTTAGGAGATGTATCTTAATCCTGGACGAGATACATGGTTCTAAACTCGGTTTTTATTTGAAGGTCTTTTGTCGAGTCTTCGTGAACTCTTTAAAACATGTTGTGGTTTGTAATTTAAATTTGGAGTCTACGTTTCAGACAATTATTTTGTGATGTTTTCAAATCTAATTTATGGATGAACATCTAATGGTTTAAATCATATAGTGTTGTTATGATTGTATGCAATGGTATTAAGAAGTCACACCATAATCACGTTTCCGCAAAAGTCAGGTGTGACACACATAACACACAACATGTTGACACGTGGACATTTAACCGAATAGATACATCCACATCACCATAACATTCAAGATGTTAAACAATTATCACATAAGTATCAACCAAGTTAAGGCATTCCATGATAATATAAGAAACATGCAAACATATATAAATTAACTTATCATAATTCAGCTTTAACTCCTAAAACTGGGTTGTTTTCGGTGATAGCAGGTATAGCAGTCTGTAGGTTAGGGTTTGCTTAAAGGGAATTAATCAAACAACATGCAACTTACGTGTTAAAAATCTGCAAGGGTTTGGGGCGGTTTGCACTAGTGGGTCGTTAACCCACAAGAAACAAATAGAGGGAATTGGGCTTGAGTTTGTTTGGGCTGTAACCAAGACAAAAGGGAGGCGGTTTGGGGTTTCAAAAGTGGGTCGCGCATAATGACAAGTTTGGGCCGTAACCCTTTGGGCTGAGAGTGGGGGTTTTGGGTTGGGTAACGTGTTGTAGGATGCTTGGGCTTAACCCATGATGGGATGATGTGAGTTTGATCCGGGTCATGCTCACGTTTTTCGAATTATATATTATGTTATTTGGATGTTTATATATTATATATATCTCGAATTACCATAATGCGTGTGATATAATGAATCATAAGTAAAACGCGGGTTGTCACAGAAAAAAACCATAAAAAACCGAAGACCATAGAAAAAAGTCAACTATATTTGACCTATTCGACTTAAGTTATATACGAAAAATAAAGTATGCTCAAAAGTAATTATGATAATAAAAAATAAAATAACAAATGAGTATAATAATAATAATAATAATAATAATAATAATAATAAAACTTAAAAAAGAAAATAATAATAATATTATTATTAAAATAAAAAAAAAGAAAATAATAATAATATTATTATTATTATTAAAATCAAAAGTTAAAAAAATATAAACAATAATAAAATATGAGTTAGCGTAGCTAAGTTTAGGTTTTAAATAGGCAATTCTGGTATTATATTTTGCTACGGATGTACTCACTTATTCACTAAGGGTGTCCTATTTCCAACCTATAAATTAGCAATATTTTGTTACTTTATAATGTCGTAACATTTGCATTGGGAGTTTTTAATTTTTTTTTTTTTTTGGAATTTTTATTTTTAACATAAAGATTTTTATCTTTTGTTTTTTAACCTCCTTGACTTTTTTAGGGGTGTAAATTAGCCGGGTCGAGAGCTCGACTCGTCATGTTTTTCTGAAACTCGAGCTCGGCTCAATTCGAGCCTACTTATTTGAGCTCGAGCTCGGCTCGCGAGTAAAACCCAAAGCTCGAGCTCGACTCGAAATATTTTGAGAACAACCTCAAACGAGCTAAAAGCTCGGCTCGATCTCACTTCAATGTCACTTAAATGAGCCAAAGCTCGGCTCGAGCTCGGCTCACCAGTGTTATCATTAGTGGCGGACTTAGCTCTTTACGAGCCTTAGCACGGGCTACGGCTCAACTTCGTATCGGTGGTGTATTTTTTTCCGGTTTTGTACAGAGGATACCTCTAAACAACTACGAGGATACCCCTGAAAAAAATAAGTTCGTAAGCCCAAAAGTTGTTTAGCGTTCATATCTAGCCCAACGAAAAATACGAAAGTCGAAATCAGTTTATAATTGATAGGCAGTCCAATTCTTATTTAAAATTGTAAGCCCAAAACAGTTTAATTTATAAACCAATCCAATTCTTTTGATTAATAGCTAGCCTAATAGTCCAATACGTAATAAACTAATAACCCTTTGAATATGAAGTGGCTGTGGCGCGACATTTGTGGAAGGCTGAACGATTAGGGAACGAAATGACAAAATGACTCTTTTTTGCAAAAAATACAACATTACAATGTTGAACATGATGGAAAGTTATGGTAATCCAAGAAACCGAAAGAATGTCATTACAAATCGACATCATTTTGAAGTTGACATTTTTAATGAGGTTTTGGACATGCAAATTCAAGAATTAGGAAATCGATTTAGTGAGGTAACAACTAGTTTGATAAAAATATGTCGGGTTTAAATCCTTGTAACGGGTTTTCTAAGTTTGACGCATCGAAGATAGTGACGTTTGCTGAGATGTACCCGGATGATTTTACTATGCAAGAATTAGATACTCTTTTGGGTGATATTGAGTCATTTCGTCAAACTATAAATTATGATGATAATTTTGCAAACTTGAATGGAATAAGTGATCTTGCGCATGTTATGGTTGAAACGGGAACACATAGTTCTCGTCCTTTAGTATATCGGGTAGTGAAGCTAGCTTTGCTTTTACCAGTTGCAATCGCAACCGTTGAAAGATGATTTTCGAAATTGAAGCTTGTCAAGACGGATTTACGCAATCGAATAGGCCCAGAATATTTTAACAATGTTATGGCTTGTGCGGTCGAAAAGGATTTTTTACATGAAGTAAAAGACGACGATGTGATGGAAAGATTTCAAGCTATGCAAAAAAGAAGAGGACAAATCTATTAGGTATTTGCTTTATTTATTTATTGTCAATTTTTTAAAATTACATGATTGCACGATGAAATTGTTTTTTGGGATACCCCTGAATTAATGTTCTAGTTCCGCCACTGGTTATCATCATCATTATTATATTATATATAAAAAATAAAATGTTGTTTGGGCTCGTTTAGGCTCGCGAGCCTAAGCGAGCTTTGTTTTTCAGGCTCCAGCTCGGGCTCGATAACTATATGAGCTCTATTCAGGCTCGAACTCGCACTCGGGCTCGTTAAAGCTCGGCTCGTTCGAACTTTTAATCGAGCTGATAACGAGTAGTTCTCGAGCCTTTGTACTTGTTTACACCCCTAGACTTTATTACTTTTAACCCGAAGTTTTTCATCTTTTGCAATTTAACCCCAACACTTTTTTTATTTTCAACTTTGCCCCCCTATACTTTTCATCTTTCACAAGTTTTTCGTTTTATGTTTCGTTCTAAAATTTTGCAAGTGTTTTTTCGTCTATTTTTTCTCGTTTGACAAGTCAGTCGCAAGGTGTCTATTTTTCTCCGTTTGACAAGTTCGTCGCAACGCGCGGGTCCTAGATCGACATAGTTATTCTTTTCTATGTTTTACGTTTATGTCTAATTTCTTCGTATTAACAACCCTCAACGAACGTGCGTCGTTCAATGACCGAAGGCAATGCAAAAGTTTATTTGACTAAGGTGGAATCGTTTTTAAAATAGATGATAGTATAAAAAGAGTTAAGAGAAAGATGATAGGATTCTTGATGATCCGTTATATAAATTCAAAAGTATTAATCTAACACACATATCGAGTTCATGAATGTTTAAGATGATAAATATGCGCTAATGATTGTACTTATACCCCAAAAAACGCCTAAACGCTATAGGTAAGACCATGTGTAGTGGTGAAGAATTATAATGCCCCCACCATGGGGCATTATCCGACACGTGTCATCCCAGTCAGCATGGGGCATTATAGCATAAAGTGGTGTAGTGGTGAAGAATTATAATGCCCATATTATTTTTAATGCAAAAAAAAAAAGTCAAATGGATGTCAGGTTGAAAAGTGTGGGTGGGCAAAAGTGATTGGAGGACCAAAGTAATTGTCAGACAATGAAAACCAAATTCAGCGTTTTAATGAAAACGCCAACATGCAAAATTGTCAAATATAACGCCCAAAAACGCCCGGTGTAGTGGGGGGGATGGCGTTTTGGGGTGTTTTTTTTTTGAATTTTTTTTAAAAAACACGCCCCACTACGGGTGGTCTAACAATGTAGTCATCTAAAAGAGCGGAGGAGGACCCATGGTATAACTATGGGCTCAACTGCCCTTCATGAAAAACGTGTTGGTGTTGTTTATATGCTAAAATTGCCCACATAAAATGATGGTTAAGCACCCTGATCACCCCACATGAATACAAATTTTGTACCCGCCATCGTAAAAGGGACAACTTTCTCAATGGTTTGTGACATTTTCGTATTCATGTGCGAGAGGCCCACTAAATTAATATGTTTTCTTTTTCAATTCTAGATTTTTAGCTTATTGATTTTATATTTTTTTGTTGTTTTAATAAGTTACACATATAGTTCTTTTTGGTTAAAAAGATCATATTACCCTCATGACTAAGCTTAACAGCCGAAACTACCATCCGTCGATAAAAAATGACATAATTTTTGCAAACCCTTAGTTTAAGGACATCTAGCGTAGCTAATAAAGATTTACGAACCACCGTGTACATGTATATACATAAATGACGACATATGTAATTTACTTAATATGAAAGTTGACTAAGCATGTTTTAATTAAGTGTTATTAGATGTTTGCATCGGATAATCCAAGTTTGTAGCCACTTTCATATTACTAAAGTTATAAAATCAACTAAACCCTAAGCTTAAAATATTTAAGCTTCTGGATACTCCTCAAACTTTCGTAAACTAAACCCCTATCTTTAAACCTATAATATAATATAATACGTAAGTTGTATACCCTTTTGGGCCCTAGTGGAGTAGGGAGATCTAGTTGTTTAGTTGACCGAATACGGGAATAGAGCTTTGTTATTTATTTGACTTTCTAGTTGTACATGCGTATTCACTTTGGGGGTGTTTGGGATGCTTACTTAAAATAGTTGAGTTCTTAGGAATTACTAATAAGATTACAAACATATAACATATTATTTGCACAATCATAGATAACCAGAATGTAATCAATAGTTTGATCCAGAGAGTTATGCTTTTGTGGTGGCGCCACGACTGTTAAGTGGCAGTTGGTGGTATGGTTTTCCGGGGGAATGCCCAAGCCTAACTCTGAAGCCAACGTGAGCTTGGTTAAGACAACATAGTCCGGCCGAAGCAGGGCAACGGGGCTCTGCAATTTGAAGAGTGCGATGAGCTAACACAAGAAAATCGCCGTTAAAAAAATATTAACTCAAGTATAATTAAAGATGGCACGATAGTGTGTTGGGCAACGACTCAAGACGATAATTGTTTTAACATAATTCATAAACAATATAAAGTTGATCTCTCACCAATTTTCATATTGGTAATAGTTTTTTTTTAAATAAATGTCATTTTAGTCTGGTTTGGGTCATTTTGCCAGTTTAATCCAAAAGTTTCATTTTTCGCCTATGGGTCCAAAAAGGTTGCACCGTTGCCATTTTAGTCCACTAGGTTAACTTCATCCATTTTTTCTGTTAACGAGAAGGGTCATTCGGTCATTTTATATGGCCTAATTTCCCTTCTAGTTAACAGTAACCGAAAAAATGGATGAAGTTAACCCAGTGGACTAATTAAAATGACAACGGTGAAACTTTTTTGGACCCACATGCGAAAAATAAAACCTTTGAATTAAACTGGCAAAATGGCTCAAACCACAGGGAATAAAATCGCATTTAACTCTTTAAATAATTAATGAAATTTTATCGATGATAAAACTTATTTAGTCCCTTCCGACCAGGTGTTTTAATAAATTTGTTTTACTTACTGAAGAGAAATATAAAACAGAACCCTATATAAAAATAAAACATACAAAATATGTGCTGCTTTTTGTTTAAAATACACATGTTTAAAATAAATCATGATTATTGATATTCTCCTATTGAGCATTAAGAAACAAAAGAAGGTGCCAACAACTCTATTCCTCTATCGACTTCATATTACTTTCTTAGCAAATTGTTTAACCAAATCTTTGTTCATTTCAAATTTCTATTTATACCTTCTTTCATCAACCAATTTCCTCACCACCTCTCAACATCCCTCTTGATCTCTCCCTCTCTAGCCCGCGCTTTACGCTCCCCTCTTCGGTCTATTTATCGTTAACAAATGGAAGGTGACTCGACCACAATCAACATCACCGAGACACCCAAGGAAAGGAAGGGAAAAGCGCCGCTTTTGGCTACTCCACCGGCCTCTAGTAGCATCAAACCCGTGGTTCAAAAGGCTCCAAAGAGAGGGTACAAAAGAGGGTTAGCCATATTAGATGTGGTTCTAAGGATAGCTGGCATTGGCGCGGCTCTAGGAGCCGCGATAGCCATGGCTTCCACGGAAGAAACGCTCCCTTTCTTCACTCAGTTCTTCCAGTTCAAAGCCGAATATGATGATATACCGTCTTTTACGTAAGTCATATTCAAAATTATATAATCTTCCATTTTATACATCAAAAAGGTTGTTGTATATATCCCTCCTTAATAATTGAAGGGTATATTCAGTAAAATATTATATTGAAGGTGTCTTACGTTTAGCACAACCCTATAATATATATAACGTTATATTAAATTGTATGACAGGTTTTTTGTGATCGCTAACTCCATCACCGCCGCCTACCTCGCCCTCTCAATCCCTATCTCCATCGTATGCATTGTTCGCCCACATTTGGTGGCCCCGCGGATCATACTCATTTTCCTTGACACGGTTAGAAGACTTTTATATTGCAATCTTACATCTATATATCTTTTTAGAGCTCGGATATGTTGTCTCACTACTAAATGTTCATAATCTCATCATCATCACCATACTCAGTAAATCCCACTAAATGTTCATAATCTCTATTGTTTTAACTACAGGTTATGGTTGCTTTGACCACAGCGGCAGCCGGTGGGGCTGCATCCATAGTCTACTTGGCACATAACGGTAACTCGGATGCAAACTGGCCAGCGATTTGTCAACAATTCAACGATTTTTGTCAAGAAGTTAGCGGGGCAGTGGTGGCGTCTTTTCTAACCGTCGTCGTTCTCATGGTCTTGGTTGTTTTATCTGCATTCTCTCTTTGAAAACATATAATTCTTCATGTTTGCTAAGTTTTCATTTTCCCGATTTGTATTTCAAAATTGATTGAACTGAAGTGTGAATTAAAATGGTTGTAAAGTTGTTACTTGATCTAGTTTCTGTTTGTAATGTTTGGTATACAACTTTTTTTTTATTTAATGTATTTTATAGCATGTAACTTTTTTACAGTTTGAAAAAAAAAACACACTGTTTTCCCCTAGCATCAAGATTTTTTGGTTGTCATATGTTTGGTATTTTATACCAGGTACCCTCACTTGACCCGTGCCATCTAGAGGTGCCTATACCAGCAGTGGCGAATATTGAGATTTCTAACGTGGGGTCGAAAACGTATATTCCCAAAAAGTTCTATAGAACCAGGGGGTCGAAAACGTATATACCAAAAAATTTCAATCGAAAGCTACATACATAACACTACTGAGCGAAAAGTTCGGGGGGAAAGATCGATTTGATTCGTGTGCAGTCCCAACACCGGGTTTTGACTGGATCGGTTCGGGTTTGACCCGCTTCAGAGTATAGGTTCTGCCCGATTCGAACTCGACATTTCGGATCGGTTTCAAACTGGGTTCTAGTCAAATCAGTTTCGGATCGTTCCAAACTGCTCTTAGTTCTATGAAAACTATAGGTTACTCAAATATGTACTAATTCTAGTTTGTATCGAATTTAAAAAGAAAAAAATAAAACAAAAAAATAAAACAAGTTTAGCTATGAATATCTCGTTTTCTATTCGTTCAACTGAGAGCTTTTTTTATGTTTTAAAATATTTTAGATTAACTTTTCACTAACCTTTTTTTTTATCATGATTTGATATAAATGGAACATGATTTAATTTGCTCAGTAAGACCTAGGGGTGCAAACGAGCCGAGCTACTCGAGCTCGGCTCGAAAAAAAGCTCGAACGAGCCGAGCTTAAACGAGCTCGAGCCCGAGCCTAAAAACAAGCTCGTTTAGTAAACGAGCCCGAGCTTCGCTTATCGAGCTCGAGCCGGCTCGGGAGCCTAATCGAGCTTTCTATTTATATATTTTTTTATTAATATATTACACATATATTTATATAATAATAATTACCATTTATATAAATATAAAAAAATAACTAAATTATATGTATAATAATAATTATAATTAATATAAATTAATTACAAAATACTAAACGAGCCGAGCTCGAGCTTGAAAAATTACCTTCGAGCCGAGCTCGAGCTTCGGAAATAAAGCTCAAATCGAGCCGAGCTCGAGCTTTCATATGTTAAACGAGCTCGAGCTCGAGCCTGGTCGAGCTCGGGCTCGGCTCGGCTCGTTTGCACCCCTACCATACGGTGTGGGTGATGTGCAAGAGACGTGGAGACTTCAACCATGCCGCACACCCCCTTGTCAATAGCGTTGATGTTGGTGTGGGGGAGGGGGCGCTCCAATTTTCACCGGCGTGGAGAGGCAAAGAGATACGACGTGGCGAATTGTGATTGATAGTGGCTTATAGCCGTTGGACCCCAACAGTCCTTTAGATAAAAGTTTTTTAAATTCAAAAAATAAAATAACTCACTTTATTTAAATCCAATCCATTCCATCATTTTTTTTTTACCAAATACTCTTCTACCACACTCCAATTTTTATAAACTCTCTCAAATTAGAAAAAAAATGCATCCCCGCGACCATTCTTTCGATCCGAGCAACCCGTATGGTCAAGGCAAAATACCGAACACTACTTCACTATAAAACTGCCTCCCTCTTCAAGTTCCGGGTAACTTACTCGACATAACGGCTTATGCCCATCTTCTTGCAAACTACCCAATATTTTTTTTTTCCGCCACAAATGCCTAACCTCCCTAAACAACAACCACTCGTTCCTAAATCCCACACGCCCCGGACACCGGAATCCGTACCCGAAACGCAACCTCAAAACATCGTTGAACCCTCCACACGAAAAAAAAGAAGCCATAGGAAGAAAACTGATGCAGAGAAGGAAAAAGCCAAAGAGGAACGGGGCGTTATTCCATGGACAAAGGAGGAAGAAGTAGTGTTAACCAAAGCTTGGCTTTCTATTTCGGAGAACTCGGTCTTAGGTATATTTTATTTCATATTATATTTATTGTTAAAAAAATAGATATGGTTAAAAAATTATGTATTTTTTATCTTGAAATTAATAATATATACAGTTTTTTTAAAATAGGTACCAATCAACATGGTGACGAGTTTTGGAATCGAATAAATGAGCTTTATCACACAACGATGGAACGAGAGTTCTAAAGGAAAAATGATAGTCTCTCGTCATAGTGGCGTGAAATAAATACCACAATGAGCGCCTTCAACGGGCACTACAACAACATAAAGAACAACCCAAAGAGCGGTTAAACCGACACTAATATGTTGACGCGGGCGTTTAGTATGTATTCGGATGGAAAGAAAGGATTGGCGTTTAAATTTATTCATTGTTGGTATGTGGCAAGATACTCCTCAAAATGGGCAAGAGTAACTGTAGCGGGACAATCGTCGTCTAAAAGGACGAAAACAAGCTCCTCTACTAATCGCTCGGATGCTCATACCGAGTTTGAGATAAATGAACAAATTAGTACGTTCAATA
The DNA here is from genome assembly GCA_030545235.1 of Helianthus tuberosus. Classification (NCBI taxonomy): domain Eukaryota; kingdom Viridiplantae; phylum Streptophyta; class Magnoliopsida; order Asterales; family Asteraceae; genus Helianthus; species Helianthus tuberosus. The sequence continues at coordinate 128,521,669 of CM060416.1, forward strand.
GCATCCAACAACAAAGGAACGCCAAAAAAGATAAGGTTATCGAACTTTTTGAACGAAAAGTAAATTTGAAAAATGGAAAGGAGTTTGCGAAAGAAAGGCGAGCGGTTATGAAAATCCTCGCCATGAAAACCAATCACCTTGGCGACGAAGAAAAAGAAGCATACGAGAAATATAAAGAAGAAATCAAGGTAAAATAGCGTACTTAGCTTTGTTTTTTTTATTAGTGTCGTTTTTTAGATTATGTAATGTTTTATTTTTTAATTTTTTGTAATATTTTCTTTTTAATGTTATTTCTATAATTAGTATTCATGTTTTTTTAGTTTTACTAGTTTTTTTATTTTTTAAATATAAAATAATAATAATAATAATAATAATAATAAGTGATTGTCACGTGTCACATCAATGCCACCATTCCACACTCCATCCCACCCTTCGCTTTTTGACACCACTCCACTTTTCTGATAGGTGCTAACGTGGCTGCCACATGACGCTTCACGCCCTTTTTTTCATGTCCTCCCACACGGTACACTCTAAGCTAACAAAAAATATATGAATAGTTTGGCTAATTTTTGAAAGTTGAACGGGTATTTATCAAGCTCAACGGTTTTTTTAGTTTAGCATGTTAAATCTAAAAAATCTTTCGGCCAAACAAAGGAAGAAAGCAATTATATTTTATTTTTAGTTTAGCATGTTAAATCTCAAAAATCTTTCGGCCAACAAAGTTGAACTACTCACGGTTAGAGGTGTTCAAAATAACCGGTTAATTAACCGTAACCGGTTATTAACCGAAACCGTAACCGGTTAATAACCGATTTAGGAATAACCGGTTAGTGGTTATTTTTAACCGTAGGTTAGTAACCGGTTACAAGTTTTTAGTATAATAACCGGTTATTAACCGGTTTTTTTAAACCGGTTTTTTAACCGATAGACCGGTTAACCGAAAAAATAACCGAAAAATTCAAAAAAAAGGCAAAAAAAACCGGTTTTTAACCGAAAATAACCGGTTAATTAACCGGACCGGTTAAAGTAATTAACCGGACCAGTTAATAAAATAACCGGTTAAAGTAATAACCGGTTAAAGCATTAACCGGTTAAAGTCAAAAAGTCAAATTAACCGGTATAACCGGTTAACCGGTCCGGTTATTAAAATTAACCGGTTTGTGCACCTCTACTCACGGTACTGACGGATTTATTCAATTAGGCACAGGCCCACCCCACCGCCCACCGTCAAGTCCAATACCTATGTATATATTTATATTTTTCTCTAAGATAAGCCCAAGATCCCAAACAATTGCTTTTGAATGGCCAAGTGCCCAACCCAAGGCCCAAGTTATTTATTTTCAAAACTCAAAAGGCCCAAGTGCCCAATCAGTTTTCACTTGAACGGCCCCAAGTTTCCCAACATAAGAAAAAGAAAAAAAAAAACGTGGAAGGCCAGAAGCATTGGCGACCTGCGAGAAACCGAGAAAGAAGCCTAGTTCGATTGGTGATGGATGTAGCCAAAAAATTTAGAGGTATCCAACTTTTTCTTTTTGGATTAGGGGTATATTTGTATAAAATTGGAAAAAAAAAATTACACTACATAGACGGAGTTGAGGGGTATTTTTACACAACGAAGACGAAGTTGAGGGGTAGCCAGTACTACCCCTAGTTGTACATAGGGGCGAAGTATAGAAGGGGCGGGAGGGGACGTCCGATCCCCCGAACTTTTCGCTCACTAGTGTTATATATGTAGTTTTCGTATAGAAAATTTTTGGTATATACGTTTTTGACCTCCCGATTCTATAGAAATTTTTTGGTATATACGTTTTCGACCTCCCTGTCATTTGGGTCAAGCTTCGCCACTGGTTGTACACTACCTCCGCCCCTGTTCGATACTTGCGATTGCCCTTGTTCAATACCTTTTGAAACTCGAAGCTGCTGAACTAAACCAAGGTTTGCGCTCATCCCTTGAGTTTTGATCCTATGTTTTCATATTTGCGATTGCCCCTTTGTTTTCTAAGGTTTTTAATTTGTGATTGACTAATTTATGATTTCGTAGGCAAGAACCTAATTCGACGATCGAAGTTGTTAAACTTAATTTGGTGATGTCTTCACATTACCTTAAACAAGGTGTTTATTTTTTACTCTATTATAGTTTGATATACTTATATAAAGACATAGGGTTATTTGTTTTGTTTAAGTGTGTAGTGTGGTGATTGTTTCGTTTGTATGTGTTAACATGTATTTATTTTTCATCTAGGAACTCTTAACAGTTTCTTAAAAAGAAAAGGTAAGTTTGCTCAACCATGTTGATGATAATTCTTGATTGCTTGCGTAATTTGTGCTAGGGATGAGCAAATGGTACCGGTACCGAATTTATCGAACCGGGTACATTTTCGGTAACGATTCGGTACCGACTTTTGACATTTTCGGTATCGTTTTCTTACACTAAAATACTGGTACCCACTTTTGGGGATTTTCGGTACCGGTACCGGTTCAGTACCGAACGGGTACCATGTTCATCCCTAATTTGTGCGGTAGAATTGGTTGAATTAGATGAACTTTTTAATCTTAATGTTACTAGAGAAGATGTAATCAAGCGTTCCAATTGGTAAAAACAACCAGATGACAATTGTAATCGATGTATTTTTATATTATATTTATAAATTTATTAAACATGCTATAATGCAAGTGGGACATATATTTAAAGATTTAATAAACTATGATATTATATATTTTTGAGTTAATAGCCAAAATGGTCCCTGAGGTTTGCTCACGTTTGTCACTTTAGTCCAAAATCCAAAATTTTTAAATCTGGGTCCCTAAGGTTTGCATTTTGTTGCCATTTTAGTCCAAATTTCAAAAAAGTCTAATTTTCTCAGGATTTCTAACTGAATTTTGTTTTCTTCCTCATTTCTCATAAGGGCAAAATTGTCATTATAGATTATTATAAACTAATTTAAATTAAAAAAAATTAAAAAAAGCCTAAAAAAAACTTTAAATAACCCTAATCGATCAAAACCTCTCACCTTCCCCTATCATCTTCTTCCTCAGACCTGCTTCCCTTCCCCTAATCGAACATCGAACCCTAACAATGGATGACAACGAAGATTGGAACTGGTGCATCCGAAGAGAAGGCACAACGTTTGATAGGGTTCGATGTTCGATTAGGGGAAGGGAAGCAGGTCTGAGGAAGAAGATGATGGGGGAAGGTGAGAGGTTTTGATCGATTAGGGTTATTTAAAGTTCTTTAAGGCTTTTTTTTATTTTTTTAATATAAATTAGTTTATAACAATCTATAATGATAATTTTACCCTTATGAGAAATGAGGAAGAAGACAAAATCAGTAAGAAATCCTAACAAAATTAGACTTTTTTGAAATTCGGACTAAAATGGCAACAAAATGCAAACCTCAGGGACCCAGATTTAAAAAAATTAAACTTTGGACTAAAGTGGCAAAAGTGAGCAAATCTCAGCGACCATTTTGGCTATTAACTCTATATTTTTTTTTAAAGGAACTATGATATTATATGATCTCCTTTTTTTTATCTTGAGTAAACTGTTATTTTGGTCCATGTGGTTTGGGCACTTTTGTCATTTAAGTCCAAATCTTAAACTTTTTAAATCTGGATCTCTGCGGTTTCACTTTTATTGCCATTTTAGTCCAAAATTCAAAAACCCCCCTTTTTTAACTGTTACAACCTGTCTATTTTGTCTTTTTGTTCAGGGGCAATTTTGTCAATCTGATTTTAATATAACATATTAATAATTAATAAACTAAATTAAATATATATAATTCCTTTACACCCTTATAAATATACATTTACAGATCATCATTGTTTTCATCCTCCCCCCAAATCATCACCCCCCCCCCCCAAATCATCGACTACATCTTGCCGATGATCGGAACTCCGGTGGAGAGCAGTACGGAGGTCGATTTTGCTCTTGCGTTACAAGCTTCTTCGTCTTCTACAACAATAAACAGTAAGGTTGTTTGTAACCGTTTAAAAGGGCTAGGGTTTACGGATGAAAAAAGGAAGGATGTTTCAGGTAGTCACATTCAGAATGAATTCACTAAGTATGATAATGATGATTCATGTCATAATTTTGATAATAATCATGTCAGAGAGTCGAATTCGGATGCAAATGATTCGAATTCGAATCCTGTTGATGAGCGTAAAAGTTGTAAGAAACAATGGGGAAAGATTGGTGGTGGAAACAGGATGGTAGCGGTGAAATTTCGTCAAAAGATTATGTTCAGGAATGGATCAGAAGTCAGATCTGTCCGACGGGAGTTTGACCAGTCACCGAAGTTAGACACTTATAACGAGAACAAAACTTCTGGACATGAACATGAAGAGCATAGAGGGTGGAAACAACATAGGAAAATGCAAGAGTGGTGGAAGGAAGAACAATCTGATGTTTATAAAAGGGTATAAAGGAATTATATATATTTATTTTAGTTTATTAATTATTAACTAGTTATAAAAACCGTCGCCACGTTGCAGCGAACTTGTTTTGTTATTTAGTCTGTGTTTATATATGTTTGAAATCACTACGAGCGCGTTGCACACGGAATCGCTGAGAAGAATAAAAAGAAAATATAGAAAAAAACACTAAAAAATAACCGAAAGAAAATCAACTAAAAATGTTGTATGGTAAATAGTAATGGGTACCGGTACCGAATTTCCTGAACCGAAAGATCCTAAGTACCAGTTCGGTACTGACGTTTGGTGTTCCTGGTACCGGTTCGCTACCGGTTTTTACCTTCATATACCGATACCGTAACCGGTATTTTCGGTACCAATACCGATTCAGTATCAGTTGGTACCGAACTTATCCTTACCCCTAAAACTAAAAAAAAGTTGTATGATACCGTTGTTGTTCGTACGGTACCCGTGATCAGGGATGAGCAAATGGTACTGGGTAGTAGTAGTAGTAGTAGTAGTAGTATCAAATTTATCGAACTAAAAGATTATCAAACTCAATCCGGTGCCGACTTTTGGCGTTGTTGTTGGTTCAGTTCTGTTTGAACATAAAGGAAAACATGAAAAACATACCTTTGGTTGCATCAGCACAGGTTAGCAGAGAATCCATTAAGGGTTGACATGATTGTCATCTTGGTCTGGTTCCTCCTTAGGGTGCTGACTGATGATGGTGGCTTAGTAAAAACCGATAAGGGAATCGGTATAGGAGAGGAGGTCGAAATTGATGTTATTGACTAATGGGGTGTTTCTAATGTGTAACTGTCTAACCCCTTAACCTCCACATAATTCTCCTTATATAAGCACCCAGGAGGAAACCCTAATTAGTTAATAAGGGTAATATGGTCCATCAACAATTACCAACTAATTATTTAATAGGATTGTTATATATTTTGATCTATATAATGTAAATGATTATATGGCTACTAGATTAAATATTAATACATAATATATTTAATCTTACATTCTCCCACTTAGCCGAGTAATCATTTACTATGAGTATTAGATAAGCCTGATCAGGAGTTAACACTCATTTTAGCCTTAAACAAGTACTATAGCAGAAAAATACAGCCGTTGAATCATTATGCGACTCAGGACCCCCATTAATCATACTATAGCCTTAATTTAAAACCTAATCGTCATGATCAAAATACGCATAAGCCCTTTGTTTGATTTGTAACTTTATTTGTCTTATATGCCATTATGTCGACTTGACATATTCTTAGAGACGTACAAAATCAAACTGATGAGGAAAAATTAACTAATACTTAGTCATTCATAGTACGATATGCAATTGCGCATGGCCATTAACTAATACCCTTCTCTGAGCTCTCTTAATAAGACTTATGGGTAATAGCCCTTCAGTTATAGGATCCTTAAGCATATCATGAATGTGTTCGATACAAAACTTAGTTTCCTCAATTCGTTCATAAACGAATATTAATTGCGTATCGAAATTTAATGCAGCACCTCTTGAACTGTTAATGTTCAAGGAGTCATGGTAGCTGACTTTATCACACTAAGTCTTCAAAAACATTAATTATATGGAGTTAATAAACTTATGAGTCTACTGATATATTTCCAACAACATTTAGTGACTATATTATGTCGTTATAACTTAGGTTGTTATTATCAGTGCATTATGACTCCTCCATGAGATATGTTTTGTCTGCTGACATAAGAATATACCCGAAATTACATTTTATCATCTTTGAATATCACAAAGTTATAGTAATAAACCGGTTTTAATTCTCACTTCTTCTTCAAATTATAGCCTATCGTTTCTTTAAAGATATTGTAATACTCCATTAGATGCTTTACAATAATCTAGACATATCTAGTGTGTTGCAATGTGAGTAATATCTAAACGAGTATAGACTTGAACTTACATAAAGCTTCCAATTAATGAAGCGTAAATAAATAATCTCATTTATCCTATTATCCTCTAAAGGAGAGCAGTATTGTTTGTTACATACGTAAGGACCCATTTAATGTTAAACTTATGGAACAGAACTAATATCCCATTGGGTCTATCTCAGTATGTTATGATATCAATTACGTAAGAGATATCTCTGAGATTTATTATATCAAAGTTTGTGTTAACAATACTTTGACTTATGTAACATATACTTGTCAAAAGAATATCATCTATATAGACAAGATTATCTTAGTTGCTCCCACTCATCTTGAGGTAGGTACATTAATCCACTTGGTTGTTGATGAAAATAATTACGTTAAGATTTCATCACATTATGATGTTTGCATTAACCCATACATGGATTTTATTGGCTTAGAAATAAAGTGTTCTTTAACCTTCAGTTTAAAACTTTAGGTTGTTATCTAATGAACATGTAAATGTGTCAGCCATTTGTTATGGAAAATTGTTTATAATGTTCATCTAATGTAGCTTTAAACTATTATAAGCTACTAGAACAGTGATGATCCTCAAAGAAATCTTCTTGTAAGATAGGTAAGAAGGACTCTTTCATAATTTATCTCTTCCTGAGTATAACCTTTGACAATCAAGCATGCTTCTTAGTGTCTTAACGTTTATATTAGGATTTGATTTAGTTATGAACACTCTTAGGTAGTTCAATCAAATCTCAAACGTTATACGAACACATAAAATCAGTTTTACTAGAAAACTGTTTTATTCCATTAAGAATATTGATTGACACTAATGGCTTAATTTGAAGAGACAGGATCAGTAAACATTTCCAAAATCCATTTCAACTTCAGTTAGGGAGGTTATGTAATCATCAAAATTAGTAGGCTTTCAAACCTAGATGACCTCCTAAGTTGATTATTGGGTTCATTAGAAGTTTCAGTTTTATGGATTAGCTCTTGGTTAGGTTGCTATCATTTTTCATTCTAAGTTTATAAGAGTTGGTGCAGTATGGTGTACAAGAGGTGTAATGGGAGTTAAATTCGAAATGAAATTTAATGACATTCTTCCCCCCGCCTCTTGTATTCCTTGCAAATCATAATAAGGACTTTGACTGCTCCCACTGACCTTAGGAATCTTTAGGAACTCGGCATGCTTAGGGTCAATGCTTAACGACCAACAAATTCTAATAGAGAAAACAAATTAATGACGTTAGTCGTTGTGATTTCTCTTGTTGAGGATTATGTTAACTTAGGTAAGAAATCTAAGTGTGCCCACAATTAAGCTACAATGAAACTTTTGCAAAAGTAGCATTAGATTTTAAGGAGACAAGTATTGATAGAACAGTGTCGTGATGGAGTGGTGTCTTGTACAAGAGGTGCAAACTGAGGTAATGTAAAATTTTCACTCCCCACCTCTTGCAACTATTGCAAGTTATTAATAAGACACTTAATGCTCCCACTGATCTTTAATATCTCTAGAATGCTACAAGAGAAGTTTCAATGAGCTACATGACGTGGGAACCTATCATATATACGTTAGACTTTAATTGATTTCCTTAATGTCCAAATATCATAAGAAGCTTTAGGGACATATCTAATAAAAAATCTAATTAAGTATATATATATGAATAGATTTCTTCTAAGACCGTGAGCCATATGCGACAAAATTTAGATACAAGTTGATAGTCTTTTAAATGATAAATGAATTATGTCTGAATATTCCATTTGGAATAAGTTCCACGAATGTCAAAGAATGACTTATGATGGACCCATACTTATTCCTTAAGCCAAGTCATATTTAGGGCTTTAACGTCATGATTTAAAATCACTTAGAATGAGATTAGTTGAATAATCATCCTCATTAAGAAAATCATGATGTCTCATGAATTTCGGTTATAATGGATGAAATGTATAAGTCTCATTTTCCTTTTGTCAAGTTCTCATTTGCATGATGACAAAAGTTGTGAAAATGTAAGGTATCATCTAGTTTCATTTTAATAATGTTTCTATCCAGATATTTAGAACAAATAAGATGAGAGTTTAAGATAAGTGTGACTTTATGTTGACTATGCAAACCTCACAACCTTCATGACATAGCCTAAGTAATGATACTGTACTCTGATTAATAATCAGAACATTTAATGTATCGAAAAACTTTGTTAGAAGACTGCTTATTATGGTTCTTATAGCCTTAACATTTAATTTTGTCACTAACTCTCGTGTTAATTATTTGTCAAGTTCTGGTAAGGAAACGTATGGAACTAGAGTCAACTAATCATGTGTTAATTGGAATATTAAAGAATTATCAGACTTAAATATCGTTAATAAGTGACTATCTAATTAATTTACCCAACTGTTCTTTAGAATAATGGATAGTCTCGTTGCTTATGTCTAGCCTAATGACATAATTATGCAGTGAGATTTTCCCTTAAAGAACCTTAAAGTTGGAATTAGCACTTGTAATTTGTCTATGGACCTTAGAATAATCCTCTTTTAAACTATTAGTGGTTGTAAGGTGAATAACAACTTATTTTCCAGCGTGAAACATGTATTTCTTTGTACATATGTTGCTTATCAACACACTCAATTGTACTTTGGTACTTTAGAGTGTTGTAGTTGATTTATAATGCATCAAATTGTACAAGTGAAAATCTTAGTATGTAATGTACTGGAAAAATGTACTTATTTCCATGCGTAAGCCCTTAACTTTATGGGTCATGGTTTTGTACAGTATAATGTATTCACACATACCACTTAACTTTATAGTTTAGAGTTTCAAAATTAAGGCATGCTTCTTAGGAGTTCTAGTGATTCTTCCATAAAGATTAGTCTCAGGAAAGACTTAATCTGGAATAACTTTAATGATAGCATTTACGTTAGAGAGTTCTTGATTATCATAATAGACATCATGTTCGATTTGTCCTATTCATCATGCTCTAACTTTCTTCTTTATAATCTTTATCAGAAGAGAGCAATAGGATTATCGTGTCTTAGGAAATAATCAAGGATTTAATTTAAGAGCTAATTCTAATAGAAACTTTAAATACTTTAAATAAAGCAAACATTTTAGGTTTAAAATTTAGAGTGGATGAGATATTGATATAAAGAAGAAAAAAAAATCATAGTGAGTAACATTATGGGTACTAAGAATAAGGCAGACGAAATGATCATAAAAACTTAATTAAGGATCATTAATCTAAGGATCATTATGTGAAGAGATTGTGATATGTCTATTACTAACATCAAAATAATAGACTTAGCTAAAAAATTCTACTTAAACGAAGACAAAACAGCTTTGGCCAGAAGTGTAATCATTTAAGCATATGTGCAAAGTAGTTGTAACAAATCAGCTTTGGCCAGAATTGAAACAATCACTTTAGTTATGCACTTGTTGATTATGCCATCGATGAATGAATTAAATCAGCTTTGGCCAGAAATTAAGACATTCATGCTTATGATGCATACACAACATAGCTTTCGTAATACTTGAATGATAAGTAGATGTATCAAGTCAGCTTTGGCCAGAAATGATATATCAAAAGCTCATTCAAGTAAAGCCATTTTGGTTTTGTAAAACATTATTTGATCCTCATTAATTTAATTAAGTATAAACAAAACCAAGTATTTAATAGCAAACCACCCGTTAGCGCGGATCGAACTAATGACGTTATGGTTGCGAGTCGCAACTACGGTCTCGACTAATGACGTTTTAGGTCACATTAAACAGCTTAAAATAATGAGATTGCGAGTCGCAACCACGATCTCGACTAATGACGTTATGGTTGCGAGTCGCAACTACGGTCTCGACTAATCACGTTATGGTTGCGAGTCGCAACTACGGTCTCGACTAATCACGTTATGGTTGCGAGTCGCAACTATGGTCTCGACTAATCACGTTATGGTTGCGAGTCGCAACTATGGTCTCGACTAATCACGTTATGGTTGCGAGTAGCAACCTCATGGTCTCGAGTGATGACGTAATGGTTGCGAGTAGCAACCTCATGGTTGCGAGTGATGACGTTATGGTTGCGAGTAGCAACCTCATGGTTGCGAGTGATGACGTTATGGTTGCGAGTAGCAACCTCATGGTTGCGAGTAGTGACGTTATGGTTGCGAGTAGCAACCTCATGGTTGCGAGTGATGACGTTATGGTTGCGAGTAGCAACCTCATGGTTGCGAGTAGCAACCTCGCTAACAGCTGTTAATTGTGATAACATAATTAAAATTCGAAAATTATGAATTGTGATATAGTTTCCTATAATAACATTGATCTATTTTATCCTAAATTTCGAAATCATATATGTTTATCTCATTAACAGATTTCGAAAATAACTTAATGGACAAGATTAGATCAAAATTAGGGAAACATCTAACAATTCAAATCACATTCCAAAACTTATAGAATATTTCGAATTTTTCACTAAGAACATTATGAACATAAGATGAACCCTAAAAAAATAAATCATAATCTGGAATCCGAAACCTTAAAATTTTATACTTTTATTAACAGATTTCGGATATTAGTATTACCAATTATGATTTCGAATTAAAAGGTAAACATGGTATTCCGAAAACAGTGATTTCGGTGCTATTTAAAACAAAAAACAGCCATGAACTAAAGGCTTTAACAATTTCGTTTTCCAGATTTTTGATCCCAGAATAATGGATACGAAAACAGAACTGACTAATCAACATATGCTCTGATACCACATGTTGGTTCAGTTCTGTTTGAACATAAAGGAAAACATGAAAAACATACCTTTGGTTGCATCAGCACAGGTTAGCAGAGAATCCATTAAGGGTTGACATGATTGTCATCTTGGTCTGGTTCCTCCTTAGGGTGCTGACTGATGATGGTGGCTTAGTAAAAACCGATAAGGGAATCGGTATAGGAGAGGAGGTCGAAATTGATGTTATTGACTAATGGGGTGTTTCTAATGTGTAACTGTCTAACCCCTTAACCTCCACATAATTCTCCTTATATAAGCACCCAGGAGGAAACCCTAATTAGTTAATAAGGGTAATATGGTCCATCAACAATTACCAACTAATTATTTAATAGGATTGTTATATATTTTGATCTATATAATGTAAATGATTATATGGCTACTAGATTAAATATTAATACATAATATATTTAATCTTACAGTTGTATGTACCAGGCTGGTGCTATTTTGTAACATCCCGAAAATACGAATTCTTATATTACAATAACATTGCGAATAAATAAGAATTTTAAACTAACTAGGAATAATGTTAACCTAGTTAGAGAATGAGTTATGAGTAGTTTAGAAGTGAAAATAAATAAAGGGTGAAAATTGAGGGACCAATTGTGTTTAAACTAAAACTAATATTAATAAAACAAGTAAATTAGAAACTCAAACACACTGGTGTGTGTTTGAGGTCGAACCACACAAGGAAAAAAGGGCGACCATGACTCCTCATCCAACCCTAACTCCACAAAATTGTTCAATTGAAGGCTAATTTCTGTCCCAAATCAAAATCTGAACATAGATTAGTGATCCTCATCACAAGGGGATTACAAGGTATGTAAAATTTGGTGTTAATTCTCTGTTTGAAATTCTCATGAAATTGGGAAATCTGAAAATTGATGTTGCATGTTTGCTATTTGGGTAGAATATGGTTGATATAGTGTCTAGGAGTAAAACCTAGACAATAACATGCGAAATCATGGCTAATTCCTGAAAATCTCATGAACACATTGAAGGTGATTTATGGGTTTCGTGGGAAACTAGTAAACACTAGGGTTTGGAATGATTATTCTAGTATAATACGGGTCATAGAAAGTGATTTCTGAAATGATGATGTTAAAATATGTGTATATAGTCTAATTGAAGTTAATTAGGGTGATAAACTCAAGTCATGAGCTTGGTTTAGATCATGTAGAAATCTGACCCTCTAGGTGTTTGATAAAACGCCTAAATGAGGGATAAAATGTTAAAAGTTGAGTAAAAAACGCAGATTTGATCATTGTAGAGAATTATGCGTTAAAGCTTGTGAAAGAGTTCTAAACTTATTGTGAATTGAACTCTTTAGGCAAAGAATCCGGAACGTCAAGCGGACAAGCCGGAGGTGATACATGCATGAAAGGTGTGCTTTAAAGGTACGTAACTTCGGTTTCGTTACATTGTGTATAAACAATAGTCTTAGAAAAGTTAATGAGAATGTAGTGTCAATTGCGAGTTGGTATGTCATAGAAGTGACGAAGTTCACTCGACAAACAAACGGGTCAAAATAGTTAATTAGAATTGTTGGTTGATAATGTTGTTTAGTTATGCAAGTATGTAACTTGACCGTTACTTAAGTGAAATTTTGTTAAATTACGTATAGTCGTATTGTAGAAAAGAAGTTGTGTAAATTTAAAAGCGATGATATTCGCTAAATTGAATAATGGATCAAGGATGAATGTCACGGCCCCTGACCCGGTTTGACCCGTTTCATGAGCCGCAGGACAGAAAATCCCGTGGTATTTATTTAATTGAGTTTAACAATGGAAGTTTATCATCAGGATCTTTTTAAAGCTAAAATTTTCCCGATTATTTTATTTCGCAATCTCGGGATAAAACCCAGGTAATTTACAATCATATGATTTCACGGAGAAATCTTTAGGTTACAAAACATGATTTCTTTATTTTATAATGAGCCACTTTCTTAAGCTTGAAGTGCGTCACGACACTTTTCCTGAATCACAACAGATCACCTGAAACATGTTTGAAAAAGGTTTTGTCAGCGGGAAATACTGGTGAATCATTCTTTTTACTAAATTGACACATTTGTTATAATTTACAGTATTAAGAGCGATTACAATGTTTCCTGATATCAAACCAACTACCCACGGTATTTTGTCACCCGACCCATTGGCCCTCCCGTTGTCCAATGGTGTCTGTGACTATGGTCATATCACCCCTTGGCTGCCCCAATGGTGAAGATTATCAAGTAATGTATACAAAACCCCACATACCGGCTGTAATTTGGTGATTACAAAGACTTAATCCCTGTAATTATAACTTTGAAAATAAACATGCTTTTGAAAGTAATTAAATAAAAAGAGAATGACTCACATTGCAAATTTAACACGGACAGAGTCTAGTCTACTGATTAGCCTTGTTAACCTATTTTAAATAACAATGCACACAAAACTAGGTTAGTAACTAATACAGCATTTACGATAACTCACGAGATCAACCCTCACAACGAATGACAAAGTGCGATACTTAAACATCCATAGAATTAACGACGAATGACAAAGCATAACCCTAATGTGGGTAGCACTTAAACATCCATTGGATAGTTTAATCGATCGGACATTGAATCGTAGCAGCGATTGAGTTATTACCCTGTTTTGCGGCAGCGATTTGTGATCGTGTGTGTTTTAGAATTGTTTCTACGATATCTCAGTGTGTATAACGAATTTTTTCGTCGTTTTAACTCCAGAATTCAAGTCCCAAACACCCCTATTTATACATAAATTTTGACCAACCTCGCGTGGCGCGACGGGTCATAACCTACCATAGGGTAGCTTCGTGTGTGTGTGTAGGCTTGCTGAGTCAACAGAATTGTAAAATTCGATTTTGACAGATAGTTATGTGGATAATCGTAACTAGGGTTTACCCCCCCCCCCCCCTGAGTTTTAGGGGCCCTGATCCTGATTCTGATTGTTCTGAAAATTTCAGGGTTTATGCAGAATCACTTGGGTGTTTCAATTAGGGTTTCCTATTGAACTAAATATAATAATAAATAATAATTTTGGTGAGAGTTGTTACATTCTCCCCACCTTAATAAAAATCTCGTCCTCGAGATTTACTGGAATAAGTGAGGATACTTTCGCTTTATTTCTGATTCCAGCTCCCAAGTGTATTCAGCTCCTCTCTTTGAATCCCACTTAACTTTGACTAGAACTAGTCGCTTGTGCTTGAGAAATTTGATCTTTCGATCCTCGATTTGAAGAGGTTTTTCAACAAATTTCAATTTCTCATTCAGTTTTATATCTTGGAGAGGTACTACCAAAGATTCGTCTGATAGGCATTTCTTGAGATTTAATACATGAAATACGTCATGTACTCCAGCTAACTCCTCTGGTAGTTGTAATCGATAAGCAACTGGTCCTATACGTTGGATCACCGAAAATGGTCCTACGTATCTTGGACTTAACTTTCCTTTCTTACCGAATCGGACTATTCCTTTCCAAGGAGAAACTTTCAATAGTACTTTATCTCCAACTTGGAACTCCAATGGCTTCCTTCTGTTGTCTGCATAACTCTTTTGACGATCGCGAGCAGTCTTCAATCTTTCCTTGATTTGTGTAATCTTATCAGTCGTCTCTTGCACAATCTCCGGACCTGATAATTGAATTTCTCCTATTTCTGCCCAACAAACTGGAGTTCTGCACTTTCTTCCATACAGTGCTTCAAATGGAGCAGTTTCGATGCTTGAATGATAACTATTGTTATAGGAGAATTCAATTAATGGTAAGTGATCATCCCAGTTTCCACCAAAATCTATTACACATGCTCGGAGTATGACTTCTAGAGTTTGTATCGTCCTTTCACTTTGCCCGTCTGTTTGTGGATGATATGCAGTGCTCAAGTTTAGTTTAGTTCCCATAGCTTCTTGGAAACTTGTCCAGAAGTGAGAAGTGAAACGACTATCCCTATCTGATACAATGGAGAGTGGAACTCCATGTAGGGATACTACTTTATCTACATACAACTTTGCCAATCTTTCCATGTTAAAGGTTTCTTTCATGGGTAGAATATGAGCTGATTTGGTTAATCGATCCACAATTACCCAAATCGCATCATTACCTTTTCTGGTTTTGGGTAACTTAGTAACAAAATCCATTGTTATGAGTTACCATTTCCATACTGGCATTTCTAATTGTTGTAGTAGACCTGAAGGTTTCTGGTGTTCTGCCTTAACTTGTGAACAAGTAAGACACTTAGAAACATATCTAGCTATATCCTTCTTCATGCTTATCCACCAGAAATTATTTCTTAAATCTTGGTACATCTTATTGTTTCCAGGGTGTATGGTATATTTAGATTTACGAGCTTCCTCTAATATCTTATTTCTTAATTATCCTTGCTTAGGTACCCAAATTCTTCTTTGGTGGAATCTCCAAATTCCATCAGATCCTTGTTCTAATTCTTTTATTCTTCCTTTCATTCCTTCAGCATCATCCTTGATTGTTGTTTCTTGAAAATGCTTCAGTTGTTGCATTAAATCTAACTGTAGATTTAATCTAAGAGCACGAACCCGTCGTTATTTCTCATGGTATTTACGACTTAAGGCATCTGCAACTACATTTGCCTTTCCTTCGTGATATTGAATATCACAGTCGTAATCACTTAAGATTTCCATCCATCTCCTTTGCCTCATGTTTAACTCTTTTTGCCCAAATATATACTTTAAACTTTTATGATCTGTATAGACAGTAAATTTACTTCCGTACAGATAATGCCTCCAATCTTAAGGGCAAAAATTACGGCTCCTAATTCTAAATCATGAGTTGTATAGTTTTCTTCGTGCTTTTTCAATTGCCTTGAAGCATATGCAATTACCTTCTTGCGTTGCATTAGCACACATCCTAATCCTAGTTTTGAAGCATCACAATATACTTCAAAATCTTCAGTCCCTTCTGGTAAGGCTAGGATTGGAGCATTTGTTAATTTCTGCTTTAAGATTCTAAAGGCTTCTTCTTGTTTAGGTCCCCATTCAAACTTAATGGCTTTACAGGTTAGTTTAGTTAATGGTACAGCTATCTTGGAAAAATCCTTAATGAACCGTCTATAATATCCAGCTAAACCTATAAAACTTCTAATTTCCATTGCGGGTTGCGGAACCCTCCATTTGGTAATTGCCTCTATCTTAGCAGGATCTACATGAATACCTTCATGATTCACCATGTGTCCTAGGAATTGCACCTCTTGTAGCCAAAATTCACACTTCGAGTATTTGGCATAAAGCTTTTCTTTTCTTAACAAATTTAAGTGTACATGCAAGTGCTCACAATGTTCTGTCTGACTTTTGGAATAAATAAGTATATCGTCAATGAAGACAATTACAAATTTATCCAAATACGGTTTAAAGATTCTATTCATCATGTCCATAAATGCTGCAGGAGAATTCGTTAACCCAAAGGGCATGACTGTAAACTCGTAATGACCATACCTAGTCCTGAAAGCAGTTTTAGGTATGTCTTCTTCTTGTACTTTCAATTGATGATATCCAGAGCGTAAGTCGATCTTAGAAAAATATCTAGCTCCTTGAAGTTGATAAAAAAGATCATCAATCCTAGGTAATGGGTATCGATTCTTAATTGTAACCTTATTCAATTCTCTATAATCAATACACATTCTCATCGAACCATCCTTCTTCTTTACGAACAACACTGGCGCTCCCCAAGGAGATGAGCTAGGTTGTATGAATCCTTTACTTAGTAATTCATGTAATTGCTTTTTCAGTTCTAACATTTCGGTAGGAGCTAACCGATAAGGTGCCTTAGCTATCGGTGTAGTTCCTGGAATTAGATGAATCCTAAATTCTACTTTCCTATCTGGTGGTAATCCTGGTAGCTCTTCTGGGAATACATCTGGGTATTCTGAGACTACAGGAATTTCCTTAAGTTCTTTACCCTTAGTACTAATGATTACTGAAATCATATATACTATTCCTTGTTTCCGTTCATAACTAGCAACTTTCATTACTGATATGAACTTCATGGGTTTTCGTGGTTTATCTCCTGTAATCATGATTACTTCCCCAGTAGGTGCCTGAATTTCTATAGAATTCTTATCACAAAGGATTCGAGCATGGTTGGCTACTAACCAATCCATTCCTAACACGACATCAAATTCAGCTAATTTCATAGGTAACAGGTTTGCAAAGAATTTGTGACCTGAAAGTTTTATTTCTACCTTTTTCAAAACCTGATCTATTTTAAATGAATTCCCATTTACGGTTTCGACTGTAAAAATCTGCCTAACGTTGGTTAAGGGTAATTTAAGAGCTTGGCAGAATAAAGTATTGATAAAACTTTGGTTTGCACCAGAGTCAAATAATACTTTTGCATAAATGTTGTGTACTAAGAACGTACCAGCTATCACATCTGGAATGAGTTCTGCTTCTTGAGTAGTCAGCTGGAATGCTCTGACATTCTTCTTAGTAGCTCCGTCGGTCGCCTTGGTTTTGTTGTCTGCTGGTTTGGCCAATTTAGGACATTTTGTTTTAAAATGCCCCGCTTCTCCACAGTTAAAGAAGATTATGGTTTTCTTTCTGCAGATTTCTTCACGATGTCCTACGATTTGCAAAAGTTGCAGGTTACATTACATCTTCCATAATGTTTCCTTTTGCAATTCCTGCAGAAAGGTGGATTTGAGGATTGCCCTGTTCCTCTTCTCTTGAAGTTGCTACTATTACCCGTACGAAATCCTTGGGTAATTTTCTGAGCCAGTTCCTTTTTCCTATTTTCATCTCTTGTGCGTACCAGTTCGTTAGTTAGGGTGTTAGCTAGTTCCACTGCATCGTCAATAGTATGAGGTCTCGCAGCTTTAACGATATTGCGGATTTCGCTAATTAATCCCCAAATATAACGAGAAATGAGTACCGATTCTGGCGAAGCCAGCGTTGGTACCACTCTAGCATATTCAAAGAATGTCGAAGTATAACCACGGCAATCTACACCCGTCATACGATGGTTTAGGAATTTATTTGCCATTTGATCTTTTTCATATTCGGGACAGAATTTTCTTTCTAAAAAACTCTTAAATTCTTCCCAGTTCATGGCATATGCCATCATTATTCCTTTTGCTTGTAACACCGTGTTCCACCATTCTAGCGCCCCTTCTTTGAAAAGATTTGACGCATACATGACCTGGTCATCCTTGGCACATTTACTTATTGTAATCACTGCCTCGGTTTTCTCTAACCAACGCAGAGCTGCAATAGCCCCTTCGTTACCTGCAAACTCAGCTGGTTTACAGGCAAGGAATTCTTTATAAGTGCAACCAGGTGTTGCAGCTTTCATTTTCTTGAAAATTGGGGCTTGCAGATCATTATTGTTATTAACATGATTACCGCCTCCGTTTATACTATTACTAAAGTTGTCGCCTTGTGTACGTTTACTAGGAATGATTGATTGAGCTTTAACAGGTTTCTGGATAGCAGCAACGATTGCTGGAATAGCATTAGCTATTCCTTGAGCCACGATATCCTCGATATCTTGCCTATTTAATAATTGCTCTTCCTGGTTTTGCTCAGATTGATTTACTTCATTTACTGGTTCATTACCAATGTTTTCCATCTGATAATTAATTTATAGATAAATAGTTAGTATCGAATAAGAAATAATCCAATATCACAATTTAATCGCACATAATCACGTAAACAAATATACAACCAAAATTTGTAAATTTTCTAAATTTTCATTTGTTGTATATATTAGGCTTCCATATACAACCGTTTTATTGTTTATTTTACACATACTGACTTTCATTAATATTACTGTTATTATACAGACTCATAACACATTTCTCCCTCGTCAACTTGCATTTTTAATAACGATGTTCCCTCTCATCATATTTCCATGAGATTTGTCCTCCTATCTCTCGGATCCTATTCCCAGCATCCATCAGCTCTTCACCAAAATGGCGGAGTTCAGCCATATTCTCATTACTCATCGGTGGATTTGGTAAAGGTTCTGGATCGAACTAAGGGAAAAACGTATAGGGACTGTTGATAAGGTTTTGGAATTGCCAATCATTAGTCCACCATTCGTCCATACCTAAAGGTTGGGTGTGGATTATTGGTTCTGGGATTGCTGGTTCCAAGTTCATTGGAATTTGGGTTTCAATAGGATGAGTAAAAACATTTTCATTGACAGGCTTAATAGTATCACAGCTTGTTAATATAAAATCTAACTCTTCCTGCAATGTCATTTCTTGAGTTTGCTTAGAGCTTTCTCCAATTTCTATCTTGGTTTGTCTAGATCCTTTTCCAACCTCCATTTCTATTTGGTTAGAATATTCCTCAAACTGTATTCCCATCTGCCTAGAATCTTCCCCGTCTTCAGTATCCAATTCCTGCTGTCTAGAACTTTCCCCGGTTTCAATTTCTTTTCTTTTTTCTAAGGGATTGTTTATTTTAGGAAGTCTCTTAGCTGGCTTTCTCCTATGTACACGCCTCCCCCATACGAATCTCTTTCTTTTCTTAGGTTTTGGCTTTTCCAGAGGTGGAGCGTTGAATTCTATAGGTTGTTCCACATCAGCAAAGTACCCAGTAAACTCTTTAGAAACTTCTATGTTTACAGGGTAGAGGTTGAGATTCTCTAGGGCTCCAGATAACTCATTCATGCTGTTTAGCATATATGTAAAAATAATAAATTAAAATTTTATAACAATTTTTACAGATCAACCTCAAATATTATTGCATATCCTGTGACTATTTTAATACAAAGGAAAATTGACAATTTAAACATACTAAGTTTTATTGTAATTTTTATTTATTTACTAGATGATATTTCTGGCTTGTAAGTTGCTAATACGGAGTCATGGTATTCTAAAGATTAGCATTTACTGCTACAGTGGCTAGCATATAAAGATCCGCCCATTTTTCATCTAACTTGTCTTCCCATGGTAATTTACTGATTAATTCCTGGGTTTTCTTTTTAACTTTCTTTTCTTGGGATTTCTTTAATTTCTCCTGACTTTTTCTAATAATCAAATTTCTTTTATCAGGAGAAAGTGGTTCCTCATATTGGGCTTTTCGAACAAATATTCCTTCTTCAGGAGTTTGGGATGAACTTCCCTTCTCATTTGATGACCTATCTAATTTAAGATAGATGTTTGAAAGTTTTTGCTTACCCATACTGTAACTAACAAATAGTCAGTTAATAAAACACATAATCACATAATGGTAATCAGGAAAAATTAAGTATTTCTAAATACTTAATTAGCTTAACTCAGTGGCTCTGATACCACCTTTTTCTGTCACGGCCCTGACCCGGTTTGACCCGTTTCATGAGCCGCGGGACAGAAAATCCCGTGGTATTTATTTAATTGAGTTTAACAGCGGAAGTTTATCATCAGGATCTTTTTAAAGCTAAAATTTTCCCGATTATTTTATTTCGCAATCTCGGGATAAAACCCCGGTAATTTACAATCATATGATTTCACGGAGAAATCTTTAGGTTACAAAACATGATTTCTTTATTTTATAATGAGCCACTTTCTAAAGCTTGAAGTGCGTCACGGCACTTTTCCTGAATCACAACAGATCACCTGAAACATGTTTGAAAAAGGTTTTGTCAGCGGGAAATACTGGTGAATCATTTTTTTTACTAAATTGACACATTTGTTATAATTTACCGTATTAAGAGCGATTACAATGTTTCCTGATATCAAACCAACTACCCACGGTATTTTGTCACTCGACCCATTGGCCCTCCTGTTGTCCAATGGTGTCTGTGACTATGGTCATATCACCCTTTGGCTGCCCCAATGGTGAAGATTATCAGGTAATGTATACAAAACCCCACATACCGGCTGTAATTTGGTGATTACAAAGACTTAATCCCTGTAATTATAACTTTGAAATTCAAAAGGGGGTGGCGGCGCAGCTTGTTGCCCGTCTACCAACCCATGATTTGTAATTTGCTCTAACAATATATATAAAAACTTTGAAAATAAACATGCTTTTGAAAGTAATTTGATAAAAAGAGAATGACTGACATTGTAGATTTAACACGGACAGAGTCTAGTCTACGGATTAGCCTTGTTAACCTATTTTAAATAACAATGCACACAAAACTAGGTTAGTAACTAATACAGCATTTACGATAACTCACGAGATCAACCCTCACAACGAATGACAAAGTGAGATACTTAAACATCCATCAAATTAACGACGAATGACAAAGCATAACCCTAATCTGGGTAGCACTTAAACATCCATTGGATAGTTTAATCGATCGGACATTGAATCGTAGCAGCGATTGAGTTATTACCCTGTTTTGCGGCAGCGATTTGTGATCATGTGTGTTTTAGAATTGTTTCAACGATATCTCAGTGTG
Organism: Helianthus tuberosus; assembly: GCA_030545235.1. Taxonomy (NCBI): domain Eukaryota; kingdom Viridiplantae; phylum Streptophyta; class Magnoliopsida; order Asterales; family Asteraceae; genus Helianthus; species Helianthus tuberosus. Next base: position 128,543,110 of record CM060416.1, read on the forward strand.
TATAACGAATTTTTTCGTCGTTTTAATTCCAGAATTCAAGTCCCAAACACCCCTATTTATACATAAATTTTGACCCCCCTCGCGTGACGCGAGGGGTACCCCCTGGGGCGTCGCGTGGCGCGACGGGTCATAACCTACCATAGGGTAGCTTCGTGTGTGTATAGGCTTGCTGAGTCAACAGAATTGTAAAATTCGATTTTGACAGATAGTTATGTGGATAATCGTAACTAGGGTTTACCCCCCCCCCCCCTGAGTTTTAGGGGCCCAGATCCTGATTCTGATTGTTCTGAAAATTTTAGGGTTTGTGCAGAATCACTTGGGTGTTTCAATTAGGGTTTCCTATTGAACTAAATATAATAATAAATAATAGTTTTGGTGAGAGTTGTTACAATGAATAAGATCTCGTTGGTAGTCATCATATTGGAAGGTTTCGTAGATGAGCCAAACAGGTCGAATAATCAATTAAAGCATGGATATTGCTTCGTGATATGATTTATTGGTCTTTTGATATCATCGACAAATGACGTATTAGAAATACGAGAATTAAACATGTTGGTTTGTAGGATTGAAATCCGAGAACTTGACTCAAGTAAACAAACAAATCAAGCAAAACATAACATTCCAGAGTCTACCGTAAATTACGGTATACACCGTAATTTACGGTAGAGACCAAAAGGTTACGGTGGGTTCCTCCTGTGTTACGGTGGAACCAAGATTTTCCAGAAGCTACCGTAACTTACGGTAACTACCGTAAGTTACGGTAGAGCTTTGGAAATTATGATAAATTTTGTTTTTCTTCGTTAAATCGAATCCGTTTTAAACGTAGTTTCCATTATGTATTATTTCTAAGTATTCTAATACTAATGTTTAATGTAAACATTTCATTTTCTAGGTATTCAAGGATTACGGATGACGGTCAAACAAGCTTTTAAGGAACCGAACACAAACTTTTGAAGCTTCCGCGTTGATTAATTCTGTTTAGACAAGGTTATGATGAAATCAGTTTTCTAAATAACTTTGAATGCTTAAATTAGTTAGTAGTTGACAAATGTTTGTTACCTCGCAACTTTGTTTTTTGGAACTTATGTTTTAACCTAGACATCTTTTATATAAACTCTTGTGAATTACTCCTAATTTCAAGTTGTAATTAAGATGGGTGTTACAAGTTGGTAATCAGAGCTCAAGATTGTTAACAAAGTGTTCGGTTCAAGCTTGATCAATCGTCAGGTAAGAATTAATTGCTTTAGTAGACTTACTAGAATACTAAAAAAAAAGGAAATTTGAATTGATATGCACGGGAAGTGCGTGTTTACACACTCAAACCCGGAAGAGTGCACTAAGCATAAATGGTTTAAGCAAGTGGTGAACTTGGCTAGATCAAAATGAATGAAGCATATGTCATAAATGAAATGTTTAACAATTAGTGTAAACATTTCAACTTCAAGATGACGGAAAGATGGGAGGAATGTATGAATACGCTCGAACCCGGGAAAATACACTAAGTAAGAAAGGTAAGGCAAGATATATACTTGCCTAAACCGAAAAAGAATAACACATTATTTATGACTGAGTGAGAATGATATAAATTTCCGTATAATAAGATGGAAATGAATTAAATAATTATTGATAAATCGTGATGGATGTTTCAGTTGAAGAAATGTCTGGAGTAACCGGAGATGATTCGACATCTAAATTGACTGAACAAATGAAAGCTAAGATTTCCGAGGAGGTCGGAAAAGCTCTAGAAGATAGTCTATCACAGTATATTGATAGATTACAAACCACAATAGTGCCGGTGGTGAACGATATGATGGCTGAATTGAAAGACAGCATACTACAAGAAATAGAAGAAAGGAGGGTGTTGGATATGAATCCAAGATCCGTAAAGAAGTCCAAGTCAAATAAAGCTCCCAAGAAGGGAGTTACAAAAAGTGTGTTACATCAGTGTAGATTTTGTGGAAAAATTCACAAGGGCACATGTGGTAAGCCAAGACATAAAAAGTCTAAATGTCCAGAGAGGCTTGGAACCAAGGACACAACCGACACAAAGTCTGATGCCCAGAGATCAAGGACACAGTTGTTTTATATAACAGCCACGGAGGCTAAAGCTGAACCTGATGTCGTTTAAGGTATACTCTTGTAAATTAAATTTCAGCATAATTTTTAATTATTACGAGTGCAAATAAATCGTTTGTTTTATATCGATTTATTTAACATTCTACATTAGTGTTAACGAAATTACCAAGGCTTTGAAAAAAAAAATAGAAAGAGGTAATAATAAAAGTTCTATAGTTTATAAGAGGTGCTGAAACTGTACGTTGAGCATCGAGGTAAATAATAATAATAATAATAATAATAATAATAATAATAATAATAATCATGATAAATATTGCCTTGGGAAGGGGTGCGCGCACACTCGAACCCGAGAACGTAATGAAAGATAAGCGTCATAATAGGGAGGAGTGTAATAACACCCGAACCCTGGGAGTTTACAATAGTAATAGATGACAAGGACATGGTTATAGACTAAGACAAACTAAATGAAACAGATAGAAACATCGTTTATGTCAACAAACGATGTGGATAAATTCCATACAACGATATGAAACGATAACATGAAATGAATTGATTTTGTTATTGTAACAATTGGTTAAAGTCAGAAATCAAGAGATTAAGATTTGGATAGGAATATCCTCGAAAAAGAAACTAAATGGACAATATGTATTATTTGTTGCTGTAAATAATGAAATACCAATAAATTTGGATTTAAAAGCTCGGGTATGGGTAGATACCCAAGTAACATGTTATTAATAAATTCCTCCTGAGGAAGAACGATAATCACCTTGATGAGGGTGAATATGTAAAAGAATTAGTAAGACAAACAACATGAAAGCGTTATAATAAGAACGAGTAAACCCCAAATGTTACACCCTCAAAATTTTACTTGAATTTAATACTAATTTTATATATTTTTATACAAAAGATACTAATTAGACATAAGTTTCATAGTCAAGTTCAAGTAGCAAAAACCTTAGTCAACTAATGACTAAATTGGAACACCCAAAAGTTGTTTAAGAAATTGTTTACAACCCATGAACAAAGTTTAAGTAAGATTAAAACATAGCGGAAGCTTCAAAAGTCGTGTTCGGTTCTTCGACGTTGCTTGACCGCCATCCGTAAGGTCCACCTCGTCACCTAAGGTGAAAACCATTAAAACTTTAGTTTTGACAATTGTTATAAATATATAAACATGAGATTCAATATAAATTTTAAATAATAAAATTTAAGTTTTATTTCTGATTCCACCGTAACTTACGGTGTCACCGTAAGTTACGGTGAGTCCTGGAGAATTATTGGTCCACCGTAAAACAGGGGTGATCCACCGTAAACTCTTGACCTTTACCGTAAGTTACGGTACTACCGTAACTTACGGTAGTTGCTGGAAATTTATGTTTTGTTTTGTTTGTTCATTACACTAAAACCCCAACTCTCGGATTTCAGTTTTCTAGGATACCAATACATTAAAATCTCATATTTCTACTATGTTATATATTATCCATATCAAAGATCAATCCATCATAATCCGAAGCATTGACCATGCTTTACTTGATTATTCGACCCGTTTGGCTCGTCTAAGGAATCCTCCCACATGACGACTACCAACGAGTTCCAACCAAATTTGATCAATTATTCAATATAGCGACTTCATCGCTTAATTCAAAACAACTCTTATTCAAAAAAATTCAATTACGCATTATATAACCATCAAAATCTACTCAATGTAACGGGTCAAGTTACATACCTTCAAAGCGACCCCTTCAAACGTGCGTCCACGCCGGTTTGCCCGCTAGATGCCCCGGCCTCCTTTCCTATAGAGTTCAATCACTTTATGTTTAGAACTCTTGGTTTCACATACATAACGCACATTTTGTCATACATCATAATTATGCGTTTTTAACTTAACAATTCAGTTTCAAGCCTTCTTTGAGGCATTTCAACAAACACTATAAAGGCCGAATTTTTATATCTTTTGTATTCAAGTTCATAGTTTGCTAATTAGCTAACTTAACATCAATCAAGCCCTCATATTGCATTTAATCATCATACCTTTCTGAAATCACTTTCTATAATCACATTACACTAGGATCATCATTCTAAACCCTAATGTTTCATCATTATCTTGTAAAACCCACAACCCACCTTCAAGGTGTTCATGGAATTTCCTGAATTTGAACATGATTTCACATGTAGTTGTCTAGGTTTCACTTCTAGACACTATCTCATCCCTAATCTAACCAAATAACTCACATGCAACATCTAATTTCAGATTTTCCAAAATCATGAGATTTTCAAGTTTAGAGATTTCATCAGATTTTACATACCTTTTAATCCTCTTGCTATGAGGATCACGATTCTAGGCTCGGATTTCGTTTTGGACCAGATTTGCACCTCCAATTTGAGAGTTTTAATGAATTTTAGGGTTTGGAGCTTGGGGGTGTCGACCTGGTCTTTCTTCTGATCGACCAACACTTCTTTTGGGGGTGTTTGGTTTTACTTAATTTGTTTTAACAAATTAAGTTTTAAATTTTGACAACTTAGGCCCCTCAACTTTGTTCTACCTATTGTTTAGTAGCTTTTAACCCCCATCATAAGCTATTTCTAGTCTATTAACTAACTAGGTTAAAAATTTATAGTTAGTAAATTCTTGTTTATTTAAACTTTATAATTCTAACATAAAGTTTTATATTTTTCGGGGTGTTACAAGTCCATCCCCTTTAAAAAGGTTTCGTCCCCGAAACCGAAGTACGTACCAAATAATGTAGGGTGAAGACGTCGCATCTCCTCTTCGGACTCCCATGTGGTGTCCGAACCTTTCCTATGCTCCCATTTGACTTTGACTTGGTCAATTTCTTTATTTCGTAAATGTTTGACCTTTCGCTCTAAAATCTCCACCGGTCTCACCGCATAATTCAGACTATTATCCACTTCGATATCGTCGTAATGGATATAGGCCGTTTCGTCTGCTAGGCACTTTCTTAATTGTGACACGTGAAACGTGCCATGAATCCCACTTAGTTCCTCCGGTAGCTCAAGGCGGTAGGCTACCTTGCCAACCCTTCCAATAATCTTAAATGGCCCAATAAACCTCGGGCTTAGCTTTCCGCTTTTTCTGAATCTAATTACACCCTTCCATGGGGAAACCTTTAGCATGACCATGTCGCCAAGCTGGAATTCGATTGGCCTATTCCTTTTATCAGCATACGCCTTTTGCTTGTCTTGAGCCGCTTTCAAGTGTGCCCGTACTATATCGATCTTTTCATTCGTGGCTCGTACTATATCTTGGTGGGCGAGTTCACGTGGACCCACTTCGCCCCAACATACCGGGGTTCAACACTTCCTACCATAAAGCATTTCGTACGGTGCCATCTTAATACTAGATTGGTAGCTGTTATTATACGAAAACTCAACTAACGGTAGGTGAACATCCCAACTTCCTCCAAAGTCGATTATACACGCCCGTAGCATATCCCCCAATGTTTGTATCGTTCTTTCACTCTGTCCATCCATTTGAGGATGGTACGCAGTGCTAATGAACAATTTGGTTCCCATTTGCTCTTGGAAATCTCGCCAGAAATTCGAAGTAAACCGGGTATCCCTATCAGACACGATGGATACCGGCACCCCATGACATGTTATTATTTCATTAGTGTAAACTTCTGACATCTTTTCTGACGTATAAGTCTCACGAATCGGAATGAAGTGAGCACTTTTCGTCAATCTATCCACCACTACCCATATGGCATCGAAACCACGATTCGTCTTAGGCAACTTGGTTAATAGGTCCATTGTAATATGTTCCCATTTCCAAACCGGAATTTCTAACGGTTGGAGTTTGCCGTATGGTTTCTGGTGCTCCGCCTTGACTTGTAAACATGTCAAGCATTTTCCACATGCTTCGCCACATCCCTCTTCATTCCGGGCCACCAATAATTTTGTTTCAAATCATTGTACATCTTGGTCGCACCCGGATGAATTGAATAACGGGATTTATGAGCTTCATTAAGTAGAAGCGCCTTCACCCCACAAGTATGTGGGACCCATATCCTTCCGGATCGAGTCTTCAACCCGTTATTCCCATCCGACAAATCTTTCAATTGACCGATTATTCTTTCTTTCTTCCAATTCTCTTCTTTCATTGCTTCTGATTGCGCCTCTCGGATACGTTCAAGTATACCCGAGGTCACCACGAGTTGCATCGATCTTACTCGTATTGGGACATAGTCCGCTTTTCTGCTCAGCGCATCCGCCACCACATTAGCCTTTCCGGGGGGATAATGTATTTCACAATCGTAGTCTTTAACCGTTTCCAGCCATCGCCTTTGTCGCATATTTAACTCCTTCTGATCAAAAAAGTATTTCAAGCTCTTGTGGTCGGTGAATATGATGCACTTTACCCCATACAAGTAGTGCCTCCATATTATTAATGCAAATACCACCGCAGCCAACTCGAGATCGTGCGTGGGATATTTCTTCTCGTGTATCTTCAATTGTCTCGAGGCATAGGCTATTACCTTGCCCCGTTGCATCAACACGCAACCGAGCCCCGATAGTGAAGCATCCGAATAAACCACCATATCTTCGACTCCGTCCGGCAATGTCAATACCGGAGCTTGAGTTAACTTTTCTTTTAGCGTCTGAAACGCTTTTTCTTGATCGACACCCCAAACGAACTTTTCTTTCTTTCGTGTTAGCTTTGTTAGCGGTGACGCAATCTTGGAGAAATCTTGAATGAATCTCCTATAATATCCCGCATGCCCCAAAAAGCTTCTAATTTCCGAAGGGTTCTTCGGGAGATTCCATTTTGACACAGCTTCGATCTTGTACGGATCCACCAATACTCCGTCGACACTTATGACGTGGCCAAGAAATTGTACCTCTCGTAGCCAAAAGGTACACTTAGAGAATTTCGCATACAGCCTTTCTCGTCTAAGTGTCTCTAACACTTCTTGTAAGTGGTGTGCGTGTTCAGCTTCACTTTTCGAATACACCAAAATATCATCGATAAACACGATGACCGACTTATCCAACATTGGCTTGCAAACCCGGTTCATGAGGTCCATGAAAGTCGCGGGTGCATTTGTTAGCCCAAATGACATCACGAGGAATTCGTAATGTCCGTATCTCGTATGGAAAGCCGTCTTCGGCACATCTTCTTCCTTGACCTTTAATTGGTGATACCCCGATCTAAGGTCAATTTTTGAAAACCAATTCGCACCTTGTAGTTGGTCGAATAAATCATCTATCCTCGGAAGCGGGTATCGGTTCTTTACCGTGAGTTTGTTTAACTCCCGGTAATCGATACACATGCGCATGCTTCCGTCCTTCTTTCTTACGAACAATACCGGTGCGCCCCAAGGAGACACACTCGGCCTTATGAATCCCTTGTTAAGTAGGTCTTGAATTAGAGACATCAACTCTTGTAATTCTGATGGTGCAAGTCGGTACGGGGCTTTTGCTACGGGTTTTGCGACCGGAATCAATTCGATCCCGAACTCTATTTCCCGTTCAGGCGGTATCCCCGGTAAATCTTCCAGAAACACATCTTCATAATCTCGTACTACCGGTACATCTCCAATCTTTCGTGATTCTTTTTCGGGCTCATTAGCGTATATCATGAATGCCTTGCATCCTCGCTTCATAAGCTTGTGAGCTTTCAACATTGAGCATACTATGGGGTTGCCTCCTTTTTCGCCATAAATGGTGACGTGTTTCCCGCTCGGAGATGTTAGTTTTATCTCTTTACGAAAACACACGACCTTTGCATGGTGTTGAGATAGCCAATCCATCCCAACGACTACTTGAAATTCTCCCATTGACATCGGGATTAGGTTTATCAAATATTATTCGCCATCAATGCTCAGTTTACAGTTTTTACATACATCACAAACCATAAAGCTCTTGTTATTACCTATCTCTACTTCTAAGGGCACAGGTAATTTTGTTAGAACAAATGAAGGATGTCGAATAAATCCATATGAAACAAAGGATTTATTCGCACCCGTATCAAATAACACGCGTGCAGGAATCGAATTTACAGCAAATATACCTGAGAACACGTCAGGTTCAACCTTTGCTTCTGCGGCGGTTAGTTGAAAAGATCTTGCCTTTGCTTTTGGGGCTTCACCTTTCAGGTCCTGCCCATCTTTCTTTCCAACCAGTTCCGGGCATTCCGACTTTTTGTGGCCCATTCGATAACAATTGTAACAAACCGTCACTTTCTCCGGGCACGATATAGCCATATGTCCCGTTTTCTTGCATATGGGACAAGGCTTATCCTTGTAACGGCATTCGCCTTTATGACCCTTTCCGCAGATTCTGCAACTTGGCGACCCACCTTTCGTATCAAATTTCTTTGCGGTTTCGTTTGTTCGTGCCTTCTTAGCAGGGCTTGGGTTTACATCTTGTGCTTTCCGTTCACCCCTTTCAATGCTCTTTTTCAGTTCGATCTCCCTTTTCCCGAGCGGCATTTATGATCTCGGTAAGGGTCTCGTATTTGGAAGGGGTGATAAATTCCCTATACTCAGCACTCAACATGTTGTGGTAGTAGTATATCTTTTGTTCTTCATTCGTCACTAGATCATCGCAAAACTTCATCTTATCCATAAACGTTGCCGTAATCTTGTCTATGGTCTCATTCTTGTGCCTAAGTTGCATGAACTCCTCCTTGATTTTATTCATAACCGCCTTGGGGCTATGATGCTTAAGAAATGGCTTCTTGAATTCTTCCCAAGTCGTGACCTTAGCAGCTTCAATACCGATCTCTCTCTTTTTGTTATCCCACCAATCTTTCGCTTGACTCCTTAGTTGACCCGTACCATAGGCTACGTAGTCATCTTCGTCACAATGGGTCCTCTCGAATACCCCTTCGATATCACTTAGCCATCGTTGGCACACTATTGGGTCAACCTCCCCATTATATATTGGTGGTTTACAAGCCATGAATTCCTTGTATGAACAAGGCTTTCGTCCTCCATGCTTTTCCTTTGCTAAATTTGAATCATCTTCCAATTTCTTGATTCTCTCTTCTACTATTGATAAAACTGTGTTTTGAATTTTATCAATATAGCTCGACAAACTGTTTTTGATCGCCTTTCCAACCTCTTCGGCAATCACTTCCCTCATTTGTTCGGTGACTCTTGGCACCGCATTATCATTACCTCCATCAGCCATCTCTATTTCTGAAATGTTTACATAGGTTGTTAAACATTCCATTTATAACACATGCTTTACTTGTTTTGATTCAATCAAGTTCATAACTTGATTTAATCGTTCTTGTTTCAATTCAATCAAGTTCATAACTTGATTTAATCATTCTTGTTTCAATTCAATCAAGTTCATAACTTTATTTAATCATTCTTGTTTCAATTCAATCAAGTTCATAACTTTATTTAATCATTCTTGTTTCATGCATTTCTTGTATTTGAGTGAACTTACACACTCTTTTCATGCATATTTGTTCATTTCTCATTCTTTACATAATACATAATTTATTAACAAAATAAGTTAATTCTTACCGGACGATCGATCAAGCTTGAACCGAACACTTCTTGACAACCTTGAGCTCTGATTACCAACTTGTTACACCCTCAAAATTTTACTTGAATTTAATACTAATTTTATATATTTTTATACAAAAGATACTAATTAGACATAAGTTTCATATTCAAGTTCAAGTAGCATAAACCTTAGTCAACTAATGACTAAATTGGAACACCCAAAAGTTGTTTAAGAAATTGTTTACAACCCATGAACAAAGTTTAAGTAAGATTAAAACATAGCGGAAGCTTCAAAAGTCGTGTTCGGTTCTTCGACGTTGCTTGACCGCCATCCGTAAGGTCCACCTCGTCACCTAAGGTCAAAACCATTAAAACTTTAGTTTTGACAATTGTTATAAATATATAAACATGAGATTCAATATAAATATAAATATTAAATAATAAAATTTAAGTTTTATTTCTGATTCCACCGTAACTTACGGTGTCACCGTAACTTACGGTGTCACCGTAAGTTACGGTGAGTCCTGGAGAATTATTGGTCCACCGTAAAACAGGGGTGATCCACCGTAAACTCTTGACCTTTACCGTAAGTTACGGTACTACCGTAACTTACGGTAGTTGCTGGAAATTTATGTTTTGTTTTGTTTGTTCATTACACTAAAACCCCAACTCTCGGATTTCAGTTTTCTAGGATACCAATACATTAAAATCTCATATTTCTACTATGTTATATATTATCCATATCAAAGATCAATCCATCATAATCCGAAGCATTGACCATGCTTTACTTGATTATTCGACCCGTTTGGCTCGTCTAAGGAATCCTCCCATATGACGACTACCAACGAGTTCCAACCAAATTTGATCAATCATTCAATATAGCAACTTCACCGCTTAATTCAAAAAAATTCAATTACGCATTATATAACCATCAAAATCTACTCAATGTAACGGGTCAAGTTATATACCTTCAAAGCGACCCCTTCAAACGTGCGTCCACGGCGGTTTGCCCGCTAGATGCCCCGGCCTCCTTTCCTATAGAGTTCAATCACTTTATGTTTAGAACTCTTGGTTTCACATACATAACGCACATTTTGTCATACATCATAATTATGCGTTTTTAACTTAACAATTCAGTTTCAAGCCTTCTTTGAGGCATTTCAACAAACACTATAAAGGCAGAATTTTTATATCTTTTGTATTCAAGTTCATAGTTTGCTAATTAGCTAACTTAACATCAATCAAGCCCTCATATTGCATTTAATCATCATACCTTTCTGAAATCACTTTCTATAATCATATTACACTAGGATCATCATTCTAAACCCTAATGTTTCATCATTATCTTGTAAAACCCACAACCCACCTTCAAGGTGTTCATGGAATTTCCTGAATTTGAACATGATTTCACATGTAGTTGTCTAGGTTTCACTTCTAGACACTATCTCATCCCTAATCTAACCAAATAACTCACATGCAACATCTAATTTCAGATTTTCCAAAATCATGAGATTTTCAAGTTTAGAGATTTCATCAGATTTTACATACCTTTTAATCCTCTTGCTATGAGGATCACGATTCTAGGCTCGGATTTCGTTTTGGACCAGATTTGCACCTCCAATTTGAGAGTTTTAATGAATTTTAGGGTTTGGAGCTTGGGGGTGTCGACCTGGTCTTTCTTCTGATCGACCAACACTTCTTTTGGGGGTGTTTGGTTTTACTTAATTTGTTTTAACAAATTAAGTTTTAAATTTTGACAACTTAGGCCCCTCAACTTTGTTCTACCTATTGTTTAGTAGCTTTTAACCCCCATCATAAGCTATTTCTAGTCTATTAACTAACTAGGTTACAAATTTCTAGTTAGTAAATTCTTGTTTATTTAAACTTTATAATTCTAACATAAAGTTTTATATTTTTCGGGGTGTTACACCAAATGCCGAATAATAACAACAGTAGTTTACCAAATAAGACTTGAGACATGGGCCTTCGGGACATTTGTAAAAGAAACAGACCTAAGGGTCGCTGAAAAAAGAAAGGTGGTGTACGGATTAATTAAGTAAAGTGCTTGATAATAAAAGTAAATGGGAGCCGGATAATGGGAACATATTACATTAAGATAATGAGCCCAAGGGAAGGGATAAGAATCAAGTAAACGAAAATATGAATCGACAATTTAGAATGTCAAAGCATAAGGATAAAGTTGACTGTCATAGGAGATGGAACTCACACGAACAAGTCAAACCAGACGAGTGAAAGAATAAAAGACTTGGTTGAGTAAAAGCGGTGGGTTTTGCTGATACGACCAAATAAATCGAGAAACAAAGTCTTAAGGAATGACGGAAGGGTTGCTATGAAAATAATATCGATAAAATACTCAATTAATAGGTATGTTTTCAGACAAATGCGTAACCAACAGTCAAGATCGCGAATTAAAAGTCAAGAGACTCGGATTAAGAGTTATGAATGAGAAAACGATAAAATTTTTGCAAAAACATAAATTTCAATAGTCATGTTCAACTACTTTAATGTTGGGCGGGTTGAATAAAGTATAGTAGTTGATATCCCAAGTAAGCGCAACCTGGATAATCAAAGCGTGAAATATTATTGAATCTATGGGATAGGTCATAAAAGAGTATGAAAGGGAAAATGCAAACCAATGAAACCGGAGTGTTAAAAATATCAAGATCAAGAACCCGGGTAACGGGTTGAAAGGAAATTGGGGCATAAACCAAATAACGGTATGAATAAAATAACCGACGCGAAGGACACATAAGAAGTCATAGAGTCGGAAAGATAATCCGAAAGAAAATGAGTGTAGCCTTAGACTACGGTCAAGGTCAAACGAATAGAAGGTGATCCATGGGATCACCATAACCTCCAGATTATAAACAATGTAAAGGTCTACGGGAACAAAATGACCATTGGGTCGCAAATACAAAGGAACATACTAGGAGGGGGGTCTCACCCTAAAAAGGTGAAGACCTAATAGAATAGTCTACAAGGCTAAGTAAAGGAACCTACCGGTCGATAATATAAAGCGTGGAGAACCAATTATGATTTCTCGCGTGAAATGAGAATCCCGAAGAATAATCCTTGTCGTCAATTCCTTGATATGATTAATCGACATGGTTAAAGAGAGAAACATCAAACTAAAATTCAGTTTTAGTAAAGTTACGATGTTCTAACACCTATAAATACCGAGAGAGGAATTAGAAAATGGTTAGTACTAAAGAATATAGGTCTAACGCCGAAAGCTGTAAGATGATGCATTCGGAGGAAAGATTCTTAAGAATGAAAAGTCGATGTAAAACTAAACATGGCGTGATATGATCACGGACACAAAAGTAATAGAGAATGTAATCACGCTATAGTGTGAATGACTAGATATGAAATTATAAGCACGCAAAGGGCCGATGACGGCAATATTGCATACCCGAATGACGAGGTATGAGGTAAGATGGTGACCAATTAGTTTAGGCAATAAAACAAGTTGTAGCCTAAATAACACTATGACCTATGTAGAGCGCTTGTTAATATAAAACTAGCGTCAAGTAAGTATGCTGACGGACTCAGTGACTGAATGGTCAAAAGACAACCCGATCAAAAAGGGGGACAAAGAATAGGATATAGGTGATATAGTTATGCTAAAAGTTTTCCCCAAGGAAGGGTGTCATCCGATTCAGGAAAAGAGAGAAACTAAGCCCGAGGTTTATCGGGCCATTTAAAATCATCGAACGAGGTTGGCAAGGTGGCTAATCGCCTCGAGATACCGGAAGAGTTGAGTGGAATACATGGCACGTTTCACGTGTCGCAATTGCGGAAATGTCTAACGGAGGAAACAACTTATATCCATTACGAAGATATCGAGGTGGATAATAGCCTGAATTATGCGGTGAGACCATTGGAGATTTTGGATCGGAAGGTCAAGCAATTGCGAAAACAAACAAATTGATCAAGTCAAGATCAAGTGGGAGCATAAGAAAGGCTTGGACACTACGTGGGAGTCCGAAGAGGAGATGCAACGTCTCTACTTTACATTATATGGTATGTACTTTGGTTTCGGGGACGAAACCCTTTTAAGGGGGGTGGACTTGTAACATCCCGAAAATACGAATTCTTATATTACAATAACATTGCGAATAAATAAGAATTTTAAACTAACTAGGAATAATGTTAACCTAGTTAGAGAATGAGTTATGAGTAGTTTAGAAGTGAAAATAAATAAAGGGTGAAAATTGAGGGACCAATTGTGTTTAAACTAAAACTAATATTAATAAAACAAGTACATTAGAAACTCAAACACACTGGTGTGTGTTTGAGGTCGAACCAGACAAGGAAAAAAGGGCGACCAGGACTCCTCATCCAACCCTAACTCCACAAAATTGATCAATTGAAGGCTAATATCTGTCCCAAATCAAAATCTGAACATAGATTAGTGATCCTCATCACAAGGGGATTACAAGGTATGTAAAATTTGGTGTTAATTCTCTGTTTGAAATTCTCATGAAATTGGGAAATCTGAAAATTGATGTTGCATGTTTGCTATTTGGGTAGAATAGGGTTGATATAGTGTCTAGGAGTAAAACCTAGACAATAACATGCGAAATCATGGCTAATTCCTGAAAATCTCATGAACACATTGAAGGTGATTCATGGGTTTCGTGGGAAACTAGTAAACACTAGGGTTTAGAATGATTATTCTAGTATAATACGGGTCATGGAAAGTGATTTCTGAAATGATGATGTTAAAATATGTGTATATAGTCTAATTGAAGTTAATTAGGGTGATAAACTCAAGTCATGAGCTTGGTTTAGATCATGTAGAAATCTGACCCTCTAGGTGTTTGATAAAACGCCTAAATGAGGGATAAAATGTTAAAAGTTGAGTAAAAAAACGCAGATTTGATCATTGTAGAGAATTATGCGTTAAAGCTTGTGAAAGAGTTCTAAACTTATTGTGAATTGAGCTCTTTAGGCAAAGAATCTGGAACGTCAAGCGGACAAGCCGGAGGTGATACATGCTTGAAAGGTGTGCTTTAAAGGTACGTAACTTCGGTTTCATTACATTACATTGTGTATAAACAATAGTCTTAGAAAAGTTAATGAGAATGTAGTGTCAATTGCGAGTTGGTATGTCATAGAAGTGACGAAGTTCACTCGACAAACAAACGGGTCAAAATAGTTAATTAGAATTGTTGGTTGATAATGTTGTTTAGTTATGCAAGTATGTAACTTGACCGTTACTTAAGTGAAATTTTGTTAAATTACGTATTGTCATATTGTAGAAAAGAAGGTGTGTAAATTTAAAAGCGATGATATTCGCTAAATTGAATAATGGATCAAGGATGAATAAGATCTCGTTGGTAGTCATCATATTGGAAGGTTCCGTAGATGAGCCAAACGGGTCGAATAATCAATTAAAGCATGGATATTGCTTCGTGATATGATTGATTAGTCTTTTGATATCATCGACAAATGACGTATTAGAAATACGAGAATTAAACATGTTGGTTTGTAGGATTGAAATCCGAGAACTTGACTCAAGTAAACAAACAAATCAAGCAAAACATAACATTCCAGAGTCTACCGTAAATTACGGTATACACCGTAATTTACGGTAGAGACCAAAAGGTTACGGTGGGTTCCTCCTGTGTTACGGTGGAACCAAGATTTTCCAGAAGCTACCGTAACTTACGGTAACTACCGTAAGTTACGGTAGAGCTTCGGAAATTATGAGAAATTTTGTATTTCTTCGTTAAATCGAATCCGTTTTAAACGTAGTTTCGATTATGTATTATTTCTAAGTATTCTAATACTAATGTTTAATGTAAACATTTCAGTTTCTAGGTATTCAAGGATTACGGATGACGGTCAAGCAAGCTTTTAAGGAACCAAACACAAACTTTTGAAGCTTCCGCGTTGATTAATTCTGTTTAGACAAGGTTATGATGAAATCAGTTTGCTAAATAACTTTGAATCTTTAAATTAGTTAGTAGTTGACAAATGTTTGTTACCTCACAACTTTGTTTTTTGGAACTTATGTTTTAACCTAGACATCTTTTATATAAACTCTTGTGAATTACTCCTAATTTCAAGTTGTAATTAAGATGGGTGTTACATATTTTTTACTTTCATGTATCGATAACGAACCGGTATTTTCGATACAAATACCGGTTAACACCAAACTTATCAAACTTAAAAAGTAAAGAAAATAACAATTATTATAATATGAAAATAATAAAACCATAAAAAAAACTATATTTAATATTTTATTATATTTACTACATATACATTTTCAAGTTGAGGGAATAGTGCTAGGCAGGCACTTCCCTGTTAGACCAACTAATTTTTAATTTAATTTTATTCCAAGTTTAAAATTACAATTTTGGCCTTTATTTAAAATTACGTTTTTGCCCACTGTTTAAAATAAAATTATACTTTTTTCCCCTGGCTCAAAATTACGATTTTGCCCTCAGTTCAAAAACCCATTGTTAATTTTATTCCCAGTTTAAAATTACGGTTTCACCCTCCGTTTAAAATTGCGTTTTTGTCCCCAGCTCAAAATAAAATTATGTTTTTCCCCTAGCTCAAAATTATAATTTTGCCCTCAGTTTAAAATTTTCAACATACAAACCACATGGCAGTGAATAGTATCACTCTGCCTTTGGTTCAAATGGGTGGCCTCCCCTCCCCCATTGAACCAACCATTTTATTATTTTATACACACTTTAAAATTACGTTTTTGCCCTGGAATTGTGTTTCTCTACCATTGGTTCAAATGGGCGGCGAGCAATACCCATTGGACCAACCAATTAATTATTTTATATCCACTTTAAAATTACGTTTTTGCCCCCAGTTAAAAAATACGGTTTTGCCTCAACTTCAAAATACATTTACCCTCTTGCCCTGAGCTAAAAATACGATTTCGCCCTCGGTAAAAAAAATACGCTTTTACTTTGAGCCAAAATTACGTTTTCGCCCCAGTTCAAAATAAAATTTTGTCCCCCCCCCCCCCCCCCGCCTCAAAATTACGATTTTACACTAGTTTATTATTTTATAACTACTTTAAAATTACAAGTTTCCCATATTTTAAAATTACATCTTTGTCCCCCAGCTAAAAATAAAATTATCCTTTTGCCCCCAGCTAAAATTTACGAATTTCCCCTCAGTTCAAAATTACGATATCACCCTCAATTTAAAATTACGTTTTTCCCGAGTGCAAAATAAAAATATGGTTTTCCCTGGCTACTCGGGAAAAAATTGATTTTTCCCCCAAATAAAAATAAAAATATGACTTTGCCCCCAGCTAAAAATCGTGTCAAAGAGCTGTCTAACACTCTTTTTACTTTTTCTTTCAAGCAAAACTACAATACTGTTTTTTTAATTGGTTGAGAATTATTCGGCAATCGCCCCACAACATAGACGGGACATCACCTAGTTACAATACACTTTACTGTACATTTTTACTGTTCATTTCGTTCTTCTTTTAATATATAGGAGAATATGTTATATTAAAATCAAATGGACAAAATTGCCCCTGAACAAAAAGACAAAATAGGCAGTTTGCAACAGTAAAAAAATAGGGTTTTTTGAATTTTGGACTAAAATGACAATAAAAGTGAAACCACATGGACCTACATTTAAAAAGTTTAAGATTTGGACTAAAATGACAAAAGTGCGCAAACCACAAGGACCAAAATAGGAGTTTACTCTTTTATCTTTTATGTGATCTTTAGTTGACCCGTATTGTGCCACCTACAAAACAAAACGATTCCATATCCGTCACTAGCCTCACCGGTATTTTCTAATTTGTTCAAAGCTGATAATTACTTATGTCTGAACCATTATTGCACCAATTATAATACAAATAATTGAGCTTGATATATTTCAAAGAAATTAAAAAAGGACAATGTTGATAATCACCTTTATCATAAGTCTGCTAGGCCACGTTTCCAAACAATTTAATATGTATCCATATGTGTCATTATTTGGATATATGGATTATGACATCTATGGATACAATTATATAACACCGGTTTACTTAACATTACCTATCAGATTGTGTGGAAAGATAGAATACCAACAAGTATTTTTTTTTTTTTTTACATTTATTTAATACTACTGAGTGAAAAGTTCGGGGGGTCGGATGCCCCCGGCCTCTTAATAGTTGCGCCCCTGACGTCATGCCATTGTGCATTTGTGCCACATCACTCCATCTTCATCTTCCATCCTCATCCATCACCCTATATGGTAACACCCACCATCGTCTTCCACCAATCAAATTCAATAAAACATCAAAGTTTGAATCTTTGACTCGTGGTCGGTGTGGATATTTCCATACTCACCACGCATGAAAAATGAAGGGAATGGTGTACCATGCATTCCACGGCCCACGTGGCCTTGCATGACCTTCCATGAGTCCCACACTCCCTTAGCCTAACACCTCCCAACACCATCATCTCTCATCCTCTTCTCTACCTCACCACTCACACCGATCATGATATATAGTTTCACCCATGATCACATGAATAATCGTTTAAAAAAAAAAATTTACAATATGTCCGTTTATGATAATATGTAAACGTACTTTTTGAACACTACAATATAAATGCTTATGCAATTCTCATGGTTCTTTTTATTTGTATTTTAGAAATTGGATGTAGCAAAGATATTAGAACTAGAAGAAGCTAGCATGGATAACACATATGTTATAAATGAGGTGATGAATTTTGGATATACAAGTGATTAATGATGCATACTTATAAATGATTTCCGAATTGATGTCACTACTACCTCTCTCTCTATATATGCTAAAAAATTAGTTGAAATGAAAGAATACTCAAACCTAAAATAAACTCAGCAACAAGAATCTAACACGAATTATGATTTAACTTTTGTGATATGAAATTTGGTGAAAATATTACAAAGAATTGCTTGTATACATCAAAACAATTTTTAAAATAAGTTAAACATCACAGTGATAAATCCTTGTTAAATAAATGATTAGAGATATGTCAATTGTATAAACGTTTATACTTATCTTCTCTATTAGTAACAAAACAAAATAATTAGAGATATGTCCATTGTTAAATAAATGATTAGAGATATGTCAATTGTATAAACGTTTATACTTATCTTCTCTATTAGTAACAAAACAAAATGATTAGAGATTTAGAGATATGTCCATTGTTCAATAAATGATTAGAGATATGTCAATTGTATAAACGTTTATACTTATCTTCTCGACTTTTAATAACAAAACTATCATAACGTTAATGATTTAACTTTTGTGATATGAAATGTAGTGAAAATATTAAAAAGAATTGCTTGTATACATCAAAACATTTTTCAAAATAACGTTATCATAGTGATAAATCATTGTTCGATAAATGATTAAAGATATGTCAATTGTATAAACGTTTATACTTATCTTCTCTATTAGGAACAAAACAAAACGATTAGAGATATGTCAATTGTATAAACGTGTACATTTGTCTTCTCAATTAACAACAAAACTATCATATGTTACATTTTCTTAACATCCTCATCTCTTATTTTTTTAAATTATACTTAATCTATGTTTGCAATGTGGTGCGAAACATGTGCAATATGTTTATCGTGAAACATGTGCAATATGTTTATCGTGAAACACGTGAAATGCAAGAAAACTAAGAATTTCCATTTTCAAACTTGTAATTTTCCTATTATTTTATCTATTTTATTAAATAAATACTGTATTTTAACTTGAAGTAAAAGCATTTCTTTGTTATCATTGTATATCAATTATTTTTCGCGTTATGAATTTACATCAAGATAGTTGGTAAACGAGCAAAAAGCTGCGCCGATATTTTTTTTAATTGCAAAACTAAGTCTTTTAAAAACCACGTCCATAGATCTCGGGGTCATAACATTACTATGCATGACACTTTGCTATGACCTGTCGAGATTGATAAATTTTCATACTTGGAATGTGACTTATGACACATAACTTTCGCTTCCATTGCCAAGAGCAATATCACTTTAGCCGAGTAGTAATTCCGTCTTCTACTAACTTTCATTTATGTAGATTCAAAACAGATTACAACATCCTGATTAAGATTAACAAAACAGTTAATGGCAGTGGCGGAGCTAGACTTTAACACCAGGGGTATCTCAAAAAAAAAAAAATTACAGTGTATTCATATAAAATCCTTTATAGGGGTATCCTCGTATTTTTTTAGGGGTATCCTTTATATAAAATCGAAAACAAAAAACAAAAAATTAACACTGCGAACACGACTTTGAGCCGTAGCCCGTGCTACGGCTGCTAACAAGCTGTCTCCGCCCCTGGTTAATGGTCCATTAGGAGCACACTAATTTACTATTATGTTAGAGTGAGATTTTCATTGACAACGAATGTAAAAGTAATAAGTAATGTTGGTTAGAATCTCGATATCAATTATTATCATTCAATAAATAATAGTTTGAAGTATCAAAATCTAATTTGTGTAAGAGCGTTTTCGTGAACATGTAAGCACATGTCATGTTTGTTATCTTCCTCGATTGTAGGCACACCATATAGTTTGTTTCGTATTTGATCAACTAATGATATAGTTTACATCATTGTCAACATGAAGTCTTAGGTGTGGGTTAATTTTTCACGCTAGAATACAAAAAAGTAAAAAACAATGAAAATGAAAGAAAGAAAACCTTGATTCGACCGGGTATAATGACAATTCAAAGGATAATAGCGTATGTCAAGTTGCCAAGTTTTGACAATTAATGCAACTTATCAATTAATGGGTGTCACTAATTTACTTCTATATATGCTTATTTTGCTTTTTAGTGCAACATATAAAGCCAATGATCTCTAGATCAAGTGGTGGAGAGCTTGTATTTCTCTTGAGAGATGCAAGTTTAACTCTCACTTGGTGCAGAGTGAGGCACTGGTGGACAATGATAGGAGACCCAGGGAAACCTGGGTTGGATCCTTGAGCCAAACGGGTTTTACCGGTAATTTCACTGTCGTGCCTACGGACGGGTGGGTTACCGGGTTTTCCCCGTAATTGGTGGTGGACTCGGGTTACTCTCGGAGTACTCCGTTTGTCCAGTGGGTGCTCCGAGAGTGCTCGGGATTAAGTTTGTTGGCCGTTCAAAAAAAAAAGTACAACATATAAATGATTATTTTTAGATCTTTCATTTATCTAAATGGTTATTTTGCTTATCTATAATTAAAATAATTTTTTTTAAACAAAAACATCTTAAATTTAAGGGTTGTTTGTTTACCTTTTAATGGACTCTTAATGGTTCAGACCTCTTACTGGTTCAACACTTAATGGTTCAGACTTTTTGTTTCACGAGCAGATATCTGAATGGTTCAGACATTACCTCTGAATGGTTAAGATCTATACAGAGTCTGAATGGTTAAGACCTCTAATCTGAATTGGTCTGACATTTGTCTCTGAACGGTTAAGCATTATACAGATTCTTAATGGTTCAGAACTCTTACTGGTTCAGCAATTAATAGTTCGAATCTCTTACTAATTTAGCAATTAACCATTCAAATATTGCCAAACAACCCCTTAGTGGTTCCAAAGGAAAGATAAACTAACCATACTTAAAAATACAATACAACTATTATCTTTTTCCATTTAATCTCTTTTTAATATAAACTTTTTAGCAATCAAAACAAAAAACAAACCAATAGAAACACACAACCAAAAAACCAAACACAACACATCTAGTATCCCTTCAACCCTTGACTTTCTCTCTCTACTCTCTCTCCTCTCTCTACTCTCTCTCTTCATCTCCTTTTTTTGAACGACGATATTTCTACAACAGGCGATAGAGATCGCACCTACCCTATAACTCGGGTAGGCCCCTCCGCCCCACTCCGGCATCCAAGGCTATGTTGTCTTAACCGGGCCCACGCTTGGTGCATCAGAGTTTGGCTAAGGCGTTCCCCGAGAAAATTTCCAGCCCACTGCCCACCCGATTAACCGGGAGCGTGTAGTTGCACCCTCCACAAGAGTCGGGGACTCTCTGGAGTAAATGCACTGTAATAGAAAACTCGGGGTGGCTCCCGGGTTTCGAACCAACTGGCCCTCCACCCGTTCATTGCCATTCCCCCAAATGTGATGGGTGTGGGGATCAAACTTGGCCATCCAAGGAAAACCAAATCCTTTCCACCACTCCACCACAAGTGGAGACAATCTCTCTTCATCTCCTCATACCTCCTATATCTCCTCCTCCCTTCTTCCACTCTATTCCCACCATTTCCCCTTTTACACTCCATAACCCTATGTAAAATCCCCAAACTACCCCTCCCATCCAAACATTTTCCATCCATACCTTCAATCTCCATCACCACCTCCCTCAACTGCATATTCCCATTTTCCGACACACCGGAAACCACCACTATCCGGCACTCCACCGCCGCCATGTCATCTCCGGCGAGAATTGACCCGAACCGGAGCTGCACCTCGCCGGACAGCCAGTGGCGATTCACCGAGACCGGTTTAATAGATGAAAGATTAACGGATCGTTTATTAAACCGGTCGATTAATATCCAACTTAATGTAACATCTTCCATCATTGCCGGACACGTGGCATCACCGGAGAGAATCACCGGTGGTGTGAATACGTTCTTCGGGTTAATTAAATCGATTCTGAATGGAGAGAATTGGAACCAGTCACTGGTGGTGGTTGTTATTTCGGTTTTTGTGAAAATTGGGATATTCCGATAGTGGATATCGACGGTGGAGATTAATTCCGGTGCCGGAGATGATGATGGTGAGGGTGGAGGTGATGGTGGGGGGAGGGTGGTGGGGTCTGGGGTGGGTAGAGGGAAGGATTGGGAGAAGAAAGAGCGGTATCCGGTTTGGGTTCGGTTATCGGAGAAAGTCGAAATGATGTCGGCGATATGGTCGGTGGTGGTGGAGGGCCATGTTGAGTGGCAGATGGTGGACCAAAGGTGGTGGTGGTGAGTGGTGGAGAATAGGGTGGAGGCGCATGTGGCAGAAGCTAAACTTGGGCCGTCGAGGCGAGTTAGGATTTGGGTATCGAGTATATCCGCGGGTATTGATGAGAGTCCGCTGGTGGTGGATGGTGGTGGTATATGGGTATCGGGTATGTCTGCGGGTATTGATGATAGTCCGCCGGGTGCGGATGGTGGAGGGTGTGTGGTGGTGTGTGACATTTTTGGTTTTAGTGGTTTTGAATTTTAATGGTGTCGATGAAAGTGAGAATTGGAGTATATATAGTTGTTTGATGGTTTTGAAGTAGTTAATTCAATTGGCACGTCGTAGATGAAGGATATAGTTTGAAATTTTAATTACAAATTCACTCATTCACTGGATATACATTTCTAACTTAGCTTACCTCCCACTTCCCAATTAGACCAACTTATTCACTATATATACATTTCTAACTTAGGGTAATAGTGCCACACAAGCGCATATACATTTCTAACTTAGGGGAATAGTGCCAGGCAGCTTGCCTGACACTTCCTTATTAGACTAATTTTATTTCCAGATCAAAATTACGCTTTCGTACTTTGTTTAAAATTACGTTTTCCCCCCAGCTCAAAATAAAATTACAATTTTACCCCTAGCTCAAAGTCACGCTTTTGTCCTTGGTTCAAAAACTCACTTTTAATTTTGTTCTCAGTTTAAAATTACTGTTTTTCCCTCCGTTTAAAATTACGTTTTTGCACCCAGGTCAAAATAAAATGTTGTTTTTTCCTCTAGCTCAAAATTACGATTCTGCCCTCAGCTCAAAATTACGATTCTGCTCTCAGCTCAAAATTACGATTCTGCCCTCAGCTCAAAATTACGTTTTTGCCCACAGTTCAAAATATAATTCTGTTTTTCCCCTAGCTCAAAATTATGATTTTGCTCTCAGTTTAAAATTATGATTTCGCCTACAGTTGAAAATATAATTTACGATTTTGCCCTCTGTACAGACATACATGTTATGAGAGAGAAATATTCGGCTTATTGCCCCGCAACGCAGGCGGGCAAAAACTAGTATAATATATAAAGAAGAGGGAATTTATAAAAGTAATATATAAAGAAGAGGGAAAACACTAAAACGTTTAAAATGGGCAAGGGCAAAATCTAATAAAATAGTAAATCTTACAAATAATCAAGTTATTGATGAATAAATACGGTATTTTAAGTTTTTTTTCGGTAACGAATATGCTAGTTAATGTTATTATTAAAATACTAGTGCTAATTTCCGCGAACTTTGCGGGTTTGACAAAATAAGATGTTTTCGAGGTATTGACAAAAAACATTATACGTTTATGATGAGCATACGAAATTCTCCGAAAGAAATTATTATAGAACTCTCAGGTTTATAAAGTAGATAAAACAACTAACGTACTATTAATATAAATAAAACGAATAAATACCTTATAACCCGACATGAGCTATGTTAAATTTCAATAAAAACAAAATAGTAGAACATTATAACAAATTGTACCCTTAAAATGTACATTTTAAAACCACTGAAACTGGCACAACTTCATATATGAAGTGTTAATAAATATTTAATTTCTGAAAAAAATAAAATACCTCATTTTCAACAATATGATTATGACAAACTTACAAAGAGCAATTTGATGTACTATTTACAACCTTGAATCACTTCATACCCAATTGTTATACATATACAATCTTAGAACCATTATAACTTCAAACCCTCTCGATGTAGTATATACAACTTTAGAACAATTGCTATGAGGCACATGAGTCATGAACACAAAACTGTAAGGCATGAATACATTCTTAGTAGATATAAAGTTTATGCTACTCATTATATACAGATTTAGAATCATGAAATGTATAAATCCATGGTCTCTCCTATGGCCAATGTATAATATTCCAACCCCTTCGCTTCGTATAACCTACTATAAGCATCCTACCACGGAATTATAATCTTCCAATCCATTCGCTTCGTATAACCCTCATCAAATCATCTTGCCCGACGAAACTGCCAAACTCATCAAATAAGGTGCAGGGACTAAAACTGCCAAACTTTGAAACTTGAGTTGTGAAGGGTGGCAGGGCGCGACGCCCAGGGGGCTTCTCCGTCACGGGGTGCGACCCCTGGTCTGGACAGAAAGTTGTTTCAGCAACCTGCAGTTGTTTGCAACCATTGTTTTGCCATACTTTGGGGACCAAGATAAGTGATCATCAAGCATTTAAGTAGAATTTGACACTTGTTCTCATCCCCCATGATCCTTGCCACCTATTAGGACACTTGGCATGATCAAAACACTTCCCAATTACTATAAATAGCAAGTAATTCTTCATCATTCCTTGCTCCTTTTCACACAATTCTTCTCCCACATTCTTGGAGCTTGCTTCCATACTTTGGAGGCCTCCTATCTGAGATCTTAAGTGTTCCTTAACACAAGTAAGTTCTCATCCTGAAGAAACACGGAACTAATTATGGGACTAATCAGCTTGGTTTATGTTTCTACCATAATGGTTAATCTTCTTGTGAGTTTCCCGAGCTCTTAATGATCGTGGTTATCTGCAAAACAAAACACCGTTACTCGTTAAGAGGGGAATGTGGGGGTTTCCCTCTTAACCGGGCTCCGGCGTGAGAATAAGCGACTGCTTTGGAAGAGAATTAAGTATTAAGTGAGAGTAGAGGGAATGGAATGAATTAACCTGTGAAGTGAAGGTCTCTATTTATAGCCGGAGAGGTGTAAGAGGGTGTGGGCTGATGGGCCTTGGGCCGGAAGGCGACAACATGGAGGATATGCTCCTTGCCTCACTGGTGTCGACCGTTAGTGGCTTCTAGGAGCTTTGTGGAGTTGGCGCAACGTGATTGGAGCCACGTGTCACTGTTGTCGCCCTGGTCGGCCTTCTGCCATCAGCAGGTAAGTGGAGATCGTGGGGCAGTTGTCTCTGCCCTATGATTGGTGCCACATAGGCGTCCTTCAGTACTTTTTGTCTCCTGCATGTCAGACGATCGTGGAGCACGATTGCGCAGGAACAGAAGGACCCTGATTGGCTCTTTTATTCTGTCACTTGTACCTTGTGTACTATCTGGAAAGGCCTCGCGCCGTAGTCACGCACGATTCTTGCTGAGCACGTTATTATCATGCGCGCGGCATGGGCTTTCAAATGTCCCTTTTAGAATGCTAAGTGTTGCCAACTGGAGTTTACTCTTACGTGGACCTCGCGCCGCGCTACACAGGTATGTTGTAGCCCGCGCGAGGTTGGCGATCAAAGAAATTGTTGATTAAGGAGTATGGTCCCGCGCGACCTTACAGTGGGTTGCGCGGCTTTTTGGGACCATACCCCTTCAAGTCCCCCCAGTCCAGTGCTGCACCATGCGCAAGGCAAGTGGTTGGAGCTCTGGACTTAAGAAAATAAAGTAGAATGATGCTTTTGGCTTTGGTAGACGGCGTGCGTGTAAGTTGTTAGTTACTACGGCGCGGCTACCAGGCTTGTTGTTGGCTTTTACATGAAGTTTCTAATGGCTTTGGGCGGGAAAAACCTCGAAATTCGAATTTTCTGACAAGTTGGTGCAAAAGTCGTGGTTGGTGACGACTGAGTTGACCCCTGACGGTTGTCATCCACTTGCTGCTGACGGTTCAGCTTTTCGTCAGGAGAGTGAGGCCCACGCGCGCGTGGTAACCATTACTCCGGGAAACACGCCTTACGTGGCGCCTTCTGGTTGGCCTTGTTTGCGGCGGTTTCGGCACGGTTACCCATCGCATTAAATGCGATGGGTATATATATCCGGAGAGATTTGGGTCTCATCACTTCTCTTCTACTATTCTTTTGTTTCCTCTCCAAACTTCTTTGAATCTTCAAAGTTTGAAGAACACGGTTGCAGCAAATCTTCAAGTTTTTGAAGAACGTCGTAGCAGATTATCAAGCTTGCTTTCAGAATACTCAAAACCTGTTTCATCTATCAATGGCCGAAGAACAACATGAGGATAACCCCGGAGAAGAAGGTCCTGTGCCTGTTCTCCGGTGGGACTTAGGGCTTTTCGAACAACTTTCCCGTAGTTTTCGGTTCCCACCGGAGTGGGATGCCCGGTACCCCGGCCAGAACCAAACGGCCGCTGATGCACCGCCGGGGTATATCACCTTATTCGAAGACTTCTTCCATCAGGGCAACTTCCGGTTGCCGGCGACTAACTTCATGGCTCATATTCTTCAATATTATGGGTTTCATATATCTCAAATGAGCCCACCCGGGATGGTTCGGGTTCGACATTTCGAGTTCTTGTGCTGGGCTCATGGCATTGAGCCAACTGTTGATAAATTCCGGGTTTTCTACACACTTCAGAGAAACATGGGTTTCTATTCCTTCGCCAGCCGGGGCGCGGCGAAAAAGATACTGTTGAATCCTCCCAAGAGTTTCCATGACTGGAAACCAAAGTTTTTCTATATTCGGGAGGAGGTAGTTCCGATACCCATGACGTTTCGCGCTTGGACTGAACCAGTCGTGAAGGAAGACTTGGAGATCCCCAAGACTGCGGCTTGGTATCGCGAGCTTACCGCCACCCCAAACCGAGTGTTTGGGGAGAGTGTCTTGGTTGCGGCGTGGATGAGCGATCAGTGGCCGCCTGATAGCAAGGAGGTTCCTATCTTAATGATGGGCGACGAAGGTTAGTAACTTTCTTATTCTTACTGGTCTTCCGGGGCTTGCATTTTTCCCCCTTTTTTTTCTGATATGATTTATCTTGTAGAGGTGCGCTTGTATCAAGCTGCCTTCGCCGCTTTTGGCGGTAGAATGGGCGTGCGCCCCCTTCAAGACGGGGAGCAATACTGGTATTACCAAATAAGGGATAACTTTATGTATCATGTTGCTGATGCGTTCACCTTGCCGCCTACTGCAAACGAAGGTGCGCACATACCGAACCCTCGTCCTTTGCGCTCTGTGACTTCTGCTGGGAAAGAGGTTGTCTATCTTTCCAGCGAGGAGTCTGTAGGGTCTTCGAACGGAGAGTTAAGTTCGTGGTCTAACGTCTTTGCAGGTGTGTTGCGCGACTTGGGTATTGACCCAGAAGAGAAGAAGAAGAAGAAGAAGAAGAAACCGGTGAAGAAGAAGAAGGATGCTGAGGTGACCAGCAATGGTGCTGGGGGTAGTCGCGCAACCACTGGTGCTGTGGGTAAAGGTATTTTTCGCCTCCATCAGAGTGACTTGAGAGATTTCGTGATTGTTAGTGACTCACTTGAAGGTTTGCCGCGCGCAGGCGGAAAGAAGACTGGAACCGGTGGCTCAGGGAGCGCGGGTTCTCTCAATCCGGACGCTGGCGCTACTCCTTCCTCTGGTGTGCATGAGGAGGAGGAAGAAGAAGAAGAAGAAGAGGAGGCTGCTGCAAAGTTGATCAGCCGAAAGAGAGTTAGAAGCGAAACTACAGCTGGCGTTTCTGCTGCGCCCGGAGCTGGTGAGGTTCCCCTGATTGGGAAGCGGAGTAACTTGCGCTCGCTTTACAAAGTTTCTCCGGGTAGGTTCTTTAGTTACGTTATTTCGCTACTTTCGCTCTTTTTGACATGTTGTATTTGCAGAGGTTAAGAAGACGACCCCAGAGAAGGGTGTGGTATTCGTAGATCCGGTAGAGCCGGTGCATAAGAGGCCAAAGATTACTGTTAAATCTTCTAAGGCTGCTGGTGTTGAGACTGTCAAAGACAAACATGTTGCTGAAGGTGATAAGGCGAAGGCTGTTGAAGAGAAGAAGATAGCTGATGAAGAGCGTAGGAAAGCTGATGAGGAGAGGAGGAAGAAAGCGGAGGAGGAGAAGCAGAGGAAAGCCAAGGCAGCTTGGAAGGCTGAAGAGGATAGGAAGAAAGCTTCTGAAGTGGAGAAGGAGAAGCAAAAGACTGTTGAAAAGCCTAGTGGTGATTCTTTGAGGTATACCGGTGCTGCTGCTATTACTATCCAAGAGAAAACGCAGGGTCCGGAGGTTTTGAGCGCTGTGGGGTCTGCAAAGCCCCGTCAAGAGAGAAGGAGAGATCCTGAGGTTGAAAGGCCTACCCGCCCTTCGTATGTTTCCAGTGGCGCGAGTTCTGGTGGCGCTGGGGGTTATAATCCACAAGCTATCGGGGCGAAGGATACCGTCGGTGATATCTATTACAAAAGTTATACCGAAGAGGAACGCGGTAATGCTCCCCATCAGGCTCCCTGGAGCTTGAGGCAAAAGGACACTTTTCAAAAGTTTGGCCCTTGCCGCGATTGGTTCTTTAACTCTTTCACTCCTGTAGAGGTTAACCGGCAGAGGGCGAAGACTCATGAAGCGTTGTATCGTACTTATATGCTCGGGGAGGCGAATGCTCGCGCTGCTAACCAAGAGATTGTGCGGGAGTGGCGAACTATGGTTAGGGAGCGGTCGGATTGGGAGAGGTACCGTGAGCGGATGTTGAAGCGGATAAGTGAATTTGAGAAGTCAAAAACCGCCCTTGATGAAGAGAAGGCGAAGTTTGAAGCTGATAAGAAGGCTGAAGATTGGGGGCGCGAGGGCCTGAAAAACAAGCTTCATTCTGCTGAACAACAGCTTGCTAAGGAGAAAGCTGAGTTCAAGCGCATATGCGCGAAGGATAATGAGCGCGCGGCTGCAGATCGTAACAAGATTGTCAACCTTGAGGCTAAGGTTGTGGAGTTGACGGCGGAGGTTGAGGGTGTGCAAGCTGTTAAGGCTGCTAAGGCACAGCTTGAGGTCTGTACAACTTAATACCCTTTCTTTCTGTGTTGTCTGTAGCATATCCTAAGTTCTGTCCTTTGTAGGTTGAGCTTGCTGATGTGCGGGTGCAGCTGTCTGGCAAAGACAAGGATCTTGGGGCCAAGGATGTCGAGATCGCTGAGCTAAAACGCCGCCTGCGAGAGCAGGTTGACAAAAGTGAATCCTTGGAGATCGATCTGGAGGCTGAAAAGTCTAAGGCTGCCTCAGCTGAGTAGGCGAAGCTTAGGGCTGAGGAAGCTCGTGATGTTAGTACTGCAGCTCTTAATGTAGCGCAGACTAACTATGCTGAAGCTCAGGGTATCGTGGATACTCTTGTCTCTGATGCCGAGTGGCTGCGCGGTCGTGGAATGGTGCTGGTATGATTCCTATTTTTACTTTAATTTGATTTATTTAGATCTGTTGGCTAAAGTATTGCCCTTACTGTAGATGGCCAACTCCATCTTGAATGCTGGTGAATTGGATAAGGCTGTTGCGGCCGTCATAGATGCTTCCCTTACAGTTGGTCACCGTAAAGGCTATGTTGAATGTGCGCAACATGCGTCGGTTATGTTTGGACAGGAGTTCGGTACTAGTCACTGCTCGGTGACTGAAGAAGCTGAGGCTGAGCTAGCCCGCGTGGAACATGGTTATGATCATCTATCCATTCCGGTGATGGACTTGGTTACTGATGCACTGAAACATGATGACTGGTGTCAGCGGCTGAAGAATATCCTTGATCCACCAGAGACTGTTGAGCTCTCGGATGAGGAGGCACCTGCGGGTGGAGATGGCGACGGGAAAGGTGGTGGTGATGGTGATGGCAGTAAGCCTGGCGGTGATGGCGATAAGCATAGTGACAGTGGTGATGATGAATTCGAATAGGTTTGTCAACAGGCTGTGCCTTGTAAAAAATTCCAGTAGGTTTCTGATGTAACTTGTTGCGCTGTTGCGCTTTTATCTAATGAATAACATTGTGTTTTTATAACTGTTGCGCGGTTGCGCCTTTTAAATAGTATGTTTGCTTATTTTCCCGTTACAATTATTGCACTGTTGTTAGAAACTTTGGTTAAGTTAGCGCGAATAAATGTAAGAGAGGCTCGTGTGCGAGCGTAACTGGAGTGTTTTCGTGCTAATCAGAAGTTTAACATGCATTTGTAACGAAATAAGTCGGATAGTGATAAAAGAGCATGTCGTATGCTTTTCATTAATTACGTAGGCGCTTAGGCCGAGATACATTGCTTGTAACTTAGAAAGGCGTGTAGCCAACATAAAAAGTAAAGGGCGCGTGGCCGACATTAGTGGATAAAGGCGCAGGACCTTTTATAGTCATATATAGCATTTGCGCAGTTGTTGCACATTCCATGTGCGCGGGATGATGTGTCCATCCAGGGTGCACAATTTGTAAGCCCCTTTTCCTAGCACTTCGTGGACCAAGTATGGGCCTTCCCATTTGGGTGCTAGTTTTCCAGGGCGTTCAGCGTTTGAGGCTTCGTTGTCCCGAAAGACATATTCCCCTGGAGTGAAGGTACAGATGCGTACTCGCGCGTTGTAGTACCTCTCCAGTTGTGTTTTGTACTTGGCCTCTTTAATTCGCACAATTTCGCGCCTTTCTTCCAGCAAATCCAAGTCAAGACGACGCTCTGCCTCGTTGTCGACTGCGTTGACTGCTGTCAAACGCGGAGAGGGCAGGCCAACCTCTGTCGGGATAACCGCTTCTGAGCCATAGACTCGGCTAAAAGGGGTCTCGCCGGTACTTGTTTTTGGCATGGTGCGGTGAGCCCATAAGATACTCGGGAGCTCATCCACCCAGCCTCTTCGCTTCGTGCCCAGTCGGGCCTTAATCCCTTCGACAATACACTTGTTTACGCTTTCAACCTGCCCGTTGCCTTGAGGATGCGCAACGGAGGAGAAAGTGTGTTCGATCTTCATCTCTTTCATCCAGTTCTGGAGGTCTTCAGACGCGAAGTTAGTGCCATTATCGGTTACAATCTTGAGTGGGAGCCCAAATCTACAGATGATGTGTTCCCAAATGAACTTGCGCACCATCATGGCTGTAGTTGAAGCAAGGGCTTTGGCCTCCACCCATTTTGTGAAGTAATCGACGGCCACTATTATGAACTTGACGGCGCCGGGGGCGTCTGGGAAGGGTCCTACCATGTCGATTCCCCACTGCTGAAAAGGCCAAGCAGTTGATACGGGGATTAGGTCGTTCTTGGGGCGCAGGGTTTTTGGAGAGTGCCGCTGACAGGAGTCGCACTTGCGTAGCTCCTTCAGGGCATCAACGTGCATCCCTGGCCAGTAATACCCGGCGTTCATAATCTTCGCAACAACCATGCGTGGCCCCGCATGTATGCCGCAGATTCCTTCATGAATCTCCCTTATCAGATAGTTCGCATCTTGAGGGTCCACACAGCGCATGAGTGGTCCCAAGAAGGACTTGCGGTATAAGATACCACCATTCATTTCGTACTGCAGAGCTTTGTTCTGAATCTTTCTTGCCTCTGCCTTATTCTCTGGGAGTGTTCCTTCTTGCAGGTACTGAATGATAGGGGTCATCCAGGATGGCTGCCCTATCTCGATCACATTAACTTGTCGTAACAAGACTGACGGGTTCTTGAGTACCTCAATCCTTACATCTTTGGCAAGATGTTGGAAGGATGTCGAAGCAAGCTTGCTCAAGGCGTCGGCTGGTTTGTTTTCAGAGCGATTGATGTGGATGACCTTGTGAGACTTGAACTGTTGAAGCAACTCTTTTGCTTGTTCCAGATATAGGGCCATAACTTCACCCCGTGCATCGTATATACCGTTGACTTGGCTGGCTATCAAGAGTGAGTCAACATGTGCATGTAGGTTTTTAGCTCCCATTTTGATGGCGAGGCGCAAGCCTGCCAGAAACGCTTCGTATTCCGCCTCGTTGTTGGAATTTTTAAAATCCAACCTGATGGCGTAAGTGAATTCATGGTTTTCAGGGCTTACTAGGCGCAATCCAGCTCCCGCGCCGTCCTCATTTGAGGCCCCATCGGTATAAAGCATCCAAGTCTCATTTGTCGTGTCTTTTTCAGGAGTTTCAACAAGCTCACAATCTTTGATTTTCTCTACCGGGACTTCTGTGATAAAATCGGCGAGCACCTGACCCTTGATGGCTGGGCGTGGTCTGTACAAAATGTTGTGACCTCCCAACTCGATTGCCCATTTGGCGAGCCTCCCAGATGTTTCTGGTTTCTGAAGTATCGTGCCGATATGAAAATTGGTAAGTACTGTGATCACATGGCCCGTGAAATACCTGCGCAGCCTTCTGGAGGCGTGTAGTAACGCTAGTACCAATTTTTCCATCGTGGAATATCTCGTTTCCGGGTCAGTGAGTACCCTGCTGACATAATAAACTGGAGTTTGAACTCCATTTCTTTCTACTAGTAACACCGATCCTACTGCCTTATCTGAAGAAGATAAGTACAGTACGAGTGGTTCTTTTTCAAATGGTGCAGTCAGGGTAGGGAGCTCGATCAAACATTCTTTCATTTGCTGGAAAGCCTTTTCTGCTTCAGGAGTCCACTTGAACTCTTGCTTCTTCACGCAATTGCGCAGTGTGCTGATGAAAGGGTACGATTTCGCGGCGTGGTTTGACAAAAAGCGGTTAAGTGCAGCGAGGCGGCCGGCCAACCGTTGCATTTCTTTGATTGTTCGCGGCGATGACATTCGCTCTATTGCCTGGACTTTTTCCGGATTCACTTTGAAGCCGCCGTTGGTGACTATGAAGCCTAAAAATTTTCCTTCTTCCATGCCAAAAGAACATTTGGCTGGATTCAACTTCATGTTTACGCTGCGCAATGAATTGAACGTTTTCTCGATGTCCTTCAACATTTGTTTTCTCTTAAATTGACTTATTACTCGGTTTTACATTGAACGTTTTCTCGATGTCCTTGAACAATGACACGAAATTATTTTCACTTAAAGATATAAACCATATATTGTTTTCTCTTAAATTGACTTATTACTCGGTTTTACAAAACAAATGTTTTCGGTCAAGATTCATTGCTACAAGGTTTTGTTTTACTTATATCAACTTGTAAAGTTGATAAAATATATTGCAATATTAAACACCTTTTGATTTCAAGGTTCACACTCGTCGACTCTCGAAGTTGGACGAGGTATTGCAATATGAATTTCAAAGCCATGAATTTGACACACTCACAAAACCTATGTACTCGCCAGCTTTTATGCTGACTTTTTTCACATATGTTTCAGGAACTATTGTTTGATGACATGAATGCATACTTCACATAGGATGGACGCGGGCCTTAGTGACTTTAAAACATGAAAGACAACTTACTTGTATTTATTCTCTGTTTATCCCAAAACAATGTAAAAAATTATCCTGATAATACAAAACTTTAAATACCATGTGTTGTGAAACAATTCCTGTAACGTGACTCCCTGATGTTTCCGCCGCGGTTTGTTGTATTATGCGATCGGGGTGTCAGATCTGCTCAATTCACGATTATAACTTC
Organism: Helianthus tuberosus; assembly: GCA_030545235.1. Taxonomy (NCBI): domain Eukaryota; kingdom Viridiplantae; phylum Streptophyta; class Magnoliopsida; order Asterales; family Asteraceae; genus Helianthus; species Helianthus tuberosus. The sequence goes on from CM060416.1 coordinate 128,576,844, forward strand.
TATGGATACTACGTCTAGCAAACCATAAACTAAATTAAAACACACGGTAATTGATCTAGCATGAATCTTTAACAATTACTCACGTATAATGCCTCAATTCACATTTGACAAACGAATTACTTTTAAACCCGTCATTTATCCCTCCAAAACTATCTATTGGCACTCATATACTTAGCCAAACAAGTAATTTAAATTTTCACACCCATCCATTTTAGCCAAAACATCCGATAACCGATTCTTCTTTTTACAAGCCACATTTTTATTTGCTTATACCTTATGAGTTTACCCGGCACTCTCTTTTCTATACCAAGTATCCGCACCTCTTCATTGAGTCTTCCTCTTTAATAAATTTCGGGACGAAATTTCCTAAAGTATGGGATGTCACAACCCCCGACCCCACCCTGGGAGCGAGAGCCGTGAACTAGTCAAGTTGTATCGGTGTTTATTAAATACGCAATGGAATTAAAACATCAGGATCGTAGTTAGGAAACAATTCAGAGTTTGTAAAACACCAAACTTTTTATATTAAACAAATGGATTAAAATCCATATTCCATTTATAATGTATTTATAAGGATAAACCCTAATTTCTGAAAACATAAATTTATTCTTTTAGTTAGGTAACTTATAGCCACTTTATTTAAGCCTTCGGTGCACCATAACTGGCTTCTAATAGCTTCACATCAAGTGACCTGAAACACGTTTTAAAAATATTTTGTCAGCAAGAAATACTGGTGAATACATTCCATTTTATAAAAAGACACACAAGGTTATACTTTTACAACATCAAGGGTTTTTACATTTGTTTATATCTATTTATTTCTCAACAGTATTACGACTGGGGCACAATTCCCCCGTGCTTGTAGTCATGCTACTATTGGATCTCTTATCCAATAATAACGAGTGTCAAGTAATGTATACAAAACCCCACATACCAGCAACAATTTATAGAATAAAAAAAACTTAATCACTGTAAGTATAACTGATAAACATTTAGGGTTTTGTAAAGCATTTTAAATATAAATGTATAACAAAAATGTGATAAAAAGAAGAATGACTCACAAACTATGAGAAAAAGAGAATGACTGACATTGTAAACTTATGTTTTTCTACAAGCTTCCTGGTGATATTTTCTGATTATTTTCTTGAGTTCATATTAAAATTATACAATGCACGCGCGTTAGTATAATAACCCAATTTCAACTTATCAATACAACTGAGACAGAACCCCAACATACTTAGTCAGGCAGAGCCTTGACATGCGTTGCTGGATTCAAGATCAATCGGACAGGGTATCAAATTAGTGATCGGGGGTTAAAATACTTACATTGGGACATAGCTTAGTGATTTTGGGGCATAAATTTTGCCCTTAATATTGTCAGAGAAGAAAGAAATATGAACGATTTGGAAATGCAAATCGAAGCTTAATTTATAGGATTTTCGGGAGGCTCTCGCGCCCCGCGACAGGTATTAAAATTTTGATTTTTCATTTTTAATTAAAAATTTACGTTACGTGGGTTCGGTTCTGTACTTACGAAGCGTTTTAGGGCGTTTTCGAGGGTTGTTATATCCTCCCCACCTTGTTTTAAATCTCATCCTCAAGATTTGGCTACGATGTCTCCTTCAGGGTTGTGTCACGTTTTAGTTAATAAGAACAGTAAATGACATAGAATCAAGCCATGTTTAAATGAATACGAGGGTATCATATAACAATTTAGAAATCAATGGTTTAACTGTATTAGATCTAGAAATCGATGTCAAATGAACGAGATGAAATAATTTCCACGGTGATTAGATTTAAGCCAAAAGAGATTTATGATCAAAATCGAATGTTTACAATGAGTGAATGACTTTTAGAATCAATAGAATTCATTATCAAAGGAAAACTTACCTTGATCATCAATCAAGGAAGACTTAGAATTAACAAACTTTAATTAAAATAAAAGTTCGAAAATGATTTGTCAATTATTGAATCATGATATGAAGAAAAAATCAGTGTGTTGACATTATTGAATTGCAACGATACACCGAAATACAATAAAGTTTAGTGTATCATTGTCTTAATACATAATTGCATTAAGACTATTTTCAAAGATGAATCCAACGAAAGACATACATGGTTTTGCATGATTTGAATGGTTATGATAAGCTCAAGCTACAAGTTTATACCGACGCCGCAAGGTGTCGTAATGATTTAATAACTATGGTGACCGAATAATTTCACCGTGTTTGTAATCAACTGAAAGTTTTAATGAAGAAATTTTGGATATTTATTTCAAATAATTCTTATAGGATTTTTAATTTGATGATGAAAGACCAGATGAATATTATAGAAATTTCCGATCAATGGTGAAAGAAACGTTAGAGGTACACTGGAATATATAATATGAATTTATTTACCCTTATCCTAACACATAATTGTGTTAAGATTGTTTTAAGAAAATGAACCAATAGAAAATAAACAAATTAGTTCATCAGGTGTGTAAATAAGATTAACTCAATTTTTAAGTAAATGAAAACGCCACCACAAGGTGTCGTAACCAACAATTGATTCGATGAAGGTGAAGACTAGACAATACTTATGATTCAAAATAAAGGAAGTGCTTGTTGAAATTACTCTGAATATGATGATCTCAATCTATCATATAGGACCTTGAATTGAATATATATTGCGAGCAAGTTCAAATAATTGAGCTTGGTTTGGGCACATTCCAACAATGAATATATGTATTGACAAGAGAAATTTTGACATGGTTACAAATGAAAAATTATGTATGTAATATGAAAAGAAAAGGAGTTTTCCAAGAAATATGTTGACTTGATATCAAGGAGTCAACAATTTGTAATAATGCAGGTTATCTAGGTCACAATGCCAAGATTGGGTATAGCGAAATAATATTTGTACTCTTGAATAAAATAATCATTTGAAGTGCAATCACATGCGTAACAACAATGCATGTGTAACATATGAATTTGTCAAGAAATGTAGTAAATAAGTGTTTGTTTCCATGAATGAAATCCTCACGATACTATGACCATTAATTATAAATTTTTTTAAATTGAACCAGAGTCAAATTATACCTTAGCATGGACAAAATGTACTGGTGCTTACATCGGAATTTGCTGCTGCCTCTTGCGTTTTACATGTTCATGCGTTTAGCTTCTTCTGTTGTTTTTGCCTTGTTGTCAGGTGCTTTAGATAGTTTCGGGCAGTAGGGACGGATATGGCCTGGTTCTCCGCAGTTGAAACAGATGTTAGTTTTCCTTCTACATTCTTCCTCTGTATGCCCAGTCTTCTTGCAGAAGTTACAGTAGTGTGTTCTCCTAAAATGGCATTTTCCTGAATGTTTTTTATTACAGTTTCTGCAGGTAGGTTGTGCGATTGACGGTCCAATTCCTTTTCTCTTATAGGAATTATTAAAGCGGAATTCTTTATAAGAATAACCATAGGATGTGGCTTTCTTTCGTTTGGGAAATGGAGTTTTGACAAGAATATCATTGTTTCCATTGATACTAGGGCTAGGTTTGAAGTGATGAATATGCTTACGGCTTATAGTAATATTATTATTTACGGGCATAGAAATTTTAATAGCTTCAATGATCGAAGGTATGTCATTAGCTATTCCTTGAGCTACTATATTTTCTATAGCACTTTTATCCAAAGAATTTCCGTTACTAGCGGGAATCTCTTGATTACGTGATACTTCATTCGACATCTGAATTGCAAACATTTTCAGGTATTAATATCATAGAATAATTAAAACAAAATAATTATTCAAACACATTTTGTTGATCATATTGCATTAATACAAACTATAATCATACATATCAGTATTTTAGTTTTTATGCGTCGATATATATATATATATATATTATATGCAGTTCCCTCTCGTCATACTTGCAGGCCAACTTTTCTCCTATATTACGGACTCGGTGTCCTGCTGACAATAGTTCCTCTCCATATTGTCTCAACTCTGCTATATTCTCGGAGCTCATGGCTGGATAGGCATTCAGGGTGTATGGTGGAAATTATGGTTGTGTCTGGAGATAAGGGTATTGTATGAGGTTCTAAGATTCCCAGTCATTGGCCCACCATTGTTCCATTGGATTTGGTGCTGGTACAGGTATCCTTGAGGTTTCCTTTGGGTTAAATGCGGGTATTGGTTGAGAAATCATTTGGATAGGTTCTGGGTAAACATGTAGATTTGGGTTTGTTTCTTCGACTATAGGTTGAAACATATCATAGTTTGCTAATCTACGGTCGAGTTCCTCCCATAGTCATTTGGTTAACGGGATTTGAGTGGTTCCTTCAGATAAGGTTATGGTAGCTACGGTGGTTTTCTTCCTATTTTCTCTTTTCTCATTATTAAACCATCCTCTTTTCTTAGGTGGAAAGGCTTCCTCAGATTTTTCTCTAAAAACAAACGGTTCCTTGGAATCAGCTACGTATCCAGATGCTAACTCGGATGGTCCTTCATCCATTGGAGAGTGGGACAGGTGACGATAAGCGTTGGATATATTTTGATCACTCTTGTGAATTCGCAAGAAAAGTGCCCGTAGGAGTTGCAATTAAAGCACCTAATTGTTGACTTGTAACGTCACTTACCTTGGTTACCTTCTCGTCTACGTTTTTCATTGGCTTGATTGTAGTTAGTTTGATCATTTCTACCTTTTCCACGACGATAACCCCGTCCTCGCCCTCGCCCTGACATCGGGAGTTTTAACTACTCGAACTGCGTCCACAACCTTGATTTCTTCTATATTGTTCACTATTTTCCTGATCTCCAGAATTGGTTTTTGCATACATCAATTTACTCTCTATTTCAATGTTTGCCTCTTGACCTTTGATTCTTTCTTTAAACGCTTTAAGTCATCCAACGGACCAACACAATCTTCGAAAGTCATGGTGTTCAAATCTGCAACCTGCTAAATTGTTGCCACAATCACGATAAATCTAGATGGCATGGTATCGACTAGTTTCTTGACAACCGTGGCATCCTCAAGTTCATGGCCAATACTATTGAACTTATTCACAAACTCGGATAGTTTACCCGCAAACTCTTCAACTGTTTCACTATACTTCATTCTCAAGTTATCTAGCTCTCATTTGAGTGTTTGATACCGAGCTTCTTGCACCCGATCGACACCCAAAAATCTAACTCGTAGAGACTCTCAAATTTCCCGAGCGCTTTGGTGAATTATTTATTAAGTATTTTATATTTATTTAAGGATAATTGTTAGTCTTAATTAGTATGGTTTATCTAGCAGTTTATTTATATAAAAAGTTTGAGTCGGGTTCGAATTAAAATGAGTCTAGTATAAACATATGGTTAAATCTATTATAATTTAGTGTGCTTTGGTTGATAATAAAAAGAGTCGAGCGGTGTTCCTTCAATTCGCGTTTATGTGTTCGATCAAATGACCCGATTGTTCCAACAAAATGGTCGGTTGTTGGCGGTGGTTCAAAATAGTGGTTAAGAACGTCTCAAATTCATAATCTAATTCATTTTACAAATTTACCAACCATATATCGTTGCATCATAATATAAAAACTGAATTTCAGCATGGGGTTTTCTAATGGCACACCCTCCTGTCTATCTACACACTTTTTGAATTCAATACACATCGTATAGGCCTATACGATGCGTATTGAATTAAAGTAAAAAACATGGCAGACTGACAGGTGCAGGTTGTGTCTGGCGGCGGGCTTGATACACATCGTATAGGCCTATACGATGCGTATCAACCCCCTGTTTTTTTTAATTTATTTTTTGTTGTGTTGTGTCGAATGGAACCCGAGAAACGAAAGGGATATCGAGCAGTTGGTCGATGATATGATTGATAAAGGTCTTGACACGATTATTTCCATTTTCAAGTATTATTAAAACCATTCAAGCCAACTAGTCTACAATGGGGTTCCCAATTTGCGGAACATAATCCCAGATTGTCTAAAGACACGCTTTTATCATGTGTCATGTGGTAAACAAATACCAAGGGTGTATACAGATCTCTATTCGGTCATCTTTCCAAGCTTTTACACACGAATATGTGGTTCCCAATTTGCGGAACATAATCCCAGATTTTCTAAAGAAGCGCTTTTATCATGTGTCATATTAGATGTGTTATGGTGAGATTTTTCAAGTTTGCACAGTGGGAGAAAAGACCAGCACCTCTGTCAGTATTGTCCTTTAAATTCGCATAAACATATATTCGTTTCATAACCTCCTCCTATAAATCAACCACAACTCACCCGATACGTCTTCTCTGGATCACACGTGATAAAAGCGCTTCTTTAGACAATCTGGGATTATGTTCCGTTTCTTCAAGATTTACGCCTCATGTCCATGTTTGATCACATTTGACTTCATCTGCGGCAGTCCAATGACTTTCTTGAGTCACATACCCGACAACAGGGCCCACGGATTGTATGCCCACCCTAGACCGACCTCTGATCACACATGATAAAAGCGCTTCTTTAGACAATCTGGGATTATGTTCCGTTTCTTCAAGGTTTACGTCTGATGTCCATGTTTGATCACAGTTGACTTCATCTGCGGCAGTCCAATGACTTTCTTGAGTCACATATCCGACAATAGGGCCCACGGATCTTATGCCCACCCGAGATCGACCTATGGATCACACATGATAAAAGCGCTTCTTTAGACAATATGGGATTATGTTTCGTTTCTTCAAGATTTACGTCTGATGTCCATGTTTGACCACATTTGACTTCATCTGCGGCAGTCCAATGACTTTCTTGAGTCACATATCCGACAATAGGGCCCACGGATCTTATGCCCACCCGAGACCGACCTCTGGATCACACATGATAAAAGCGCTTCTTTAGACAATCTGGGATTATGTTCCGTTTCTTCAAGATTTACGTCTGATGTCCATGTTTGATCATATTTGACTTCATCTGCGGCAGTCCAATGACTTTCTTGAGTCACATATCTGACAATAGGGCCTACGGATCTTATGCCCACCCGAGACCGACCTCTGAATCACACATGATAAAATTGCTTCTTTAGGCAATCTGGGATTATGTTCCGTTTCTTCAAGATTTACGTCTGATGTCCAAGTTTGATCACATTTGACTTCATCGGCGGCAGTCTAATGACTTTCTTGAGTCACATATCCGACAATAGGGCCCACGGATCTTATGCCCACCCGAAACCGACCTCTGGATCACACATGATAAAAGCGCTTCTTTAGACAATCTGGGATTATGTTCCGTTTCTTCAAGATTTACCTCTGATGTCCAAGTTTGATCACATTTGATCACATGTGGAAAACGGCAACCATTTTTTTACTATGGAAACGATGGTTATGGGAAATGCAAACCTAACACGAACCACAATGGACTCAGACTCATACTACCCTTGCCGTTCCGTATTTTCTCCTTTTCTAATTCTCGAAGAATCTCGTAAGTACCGATATCTCATCCTTCTGTTGTTCAGTACTTCCGAGACGATTCAAGTGAGTCCTATGAAGCAAGTGTCTGTCTATTCAATTGAGATGAATCATTGCATTACATCCCCGTTGAAAACAAATTGTGTCTGTCTGACCGAACCGAAATCCACAAATTTCCAACAATTAACAGGACATTGTTAAAAGGGAAAATCTAATGGAACACCTGATTGAGAGAAACTTCTTCGAGCTAACTGCTGATATCTCATTCTTCTAGTGTTCAGTACTTCCGAGACGATTCAAGTGAGTCCTATGAAGCAAGTGTCTGTCTACAAATTCCAACAAATTGTGGGTTAATAGATTCCGAAGGTGTTATTTCAGTTATTTCTATTGATTCAGTACTTCAAGGTGTGTACGTTAAATACCGTTCACCGCTTTTTTAGTTGCTTCACTTGTTAAGTGAGACATTTCATAGAGAACAAGTTCACAGCATAATGAAATTTTATTGAAAACTTCTAAAAAATGAAGCAAGTGTCTGTGTATTCAATTGAGAGGAATCATTGCATTACATCCCCGTTGAAAACAAATTGTGTCTGTCTGACCCAACCGAAATCCACAAATTTCCAACAATTAACAGTACATTGTTAAAAGGGAAAATATAATGGAACACCTGATTGAGAGAAACTTCTTCGAGCTAACTGCCGATATCTCATCCTTCTATGAGAGGAAAGATGACCGAATAGAGATCTGAACCAACTGAAATCCACAAATTCCAACAAATTGTGTCTAACGCAAGGATCTTCGAATTAGTTGCTTCTCTTGTTAAGTTTCTTAACCAAACGCTTTTTTAGTTGCTTCTCTTGTTAAGTTTCTGAACCAACTGAAATCCACAAATTCAAGTGAGTCCTATGAAGCAAGTGTCTGTGTATTCAATTGAGAGGAATCATTGCATTACATCCCTGTTGAAAACAAGTGGTTGTAATGATGGAACCCTTGATTTGAAAAACATTTTTGAGAAATTTATAGTTCAATACGCATCGTATAGGCCTATACGATGCGTATTAAGCGATGATTTTACTGAAATACCCCTGGTTTTTTGATAAATTCAGGGGTATTTTTTGAGAAATTCAAAGTTTAATACTAATTGTATAGGCCTATACGATTCGTATTAAGATGATATACGATACAACCTAGGCCTATACAATCGTATATGGCATTATTTCAAATTTAGTGTTATCGTGTTTCCCTCGGTTCGACGCGTATACGTCTCGTTTTTTGCCGAACTTTCGCATATTTTGTCGTTTTATTACGTATACCTTCAACATAAGTCGTTTCGGTGCCATTCGGTTGCGTGCGAATATCGTATTCTATGATTACCTACAGTTTTGTTTGAAATCCACTTGTACTCCATAGTGTCGTATTATATGTATACGTGTGTGGAAATATCGTTAGTCGCGTACTTTGACGTATTTTTGCATATTTGACGTATTCTAACATATTGTTGCGTATTTAATAGTATTTTTGACGTATTTGAGCGTATTCTAACGTATTTTAGCTTATTTTAACCTATTTTAGGGTATTTTTACGTATTTTAGCGTATTTTAACGTACTGTAACGTAAGTTAGCGTATTTTAGCATATTTTAGCGTATTTTAAAGTATTTTAGGGTATTTTAGCGTATTTTAACGTATTGTAACATATTTTAGTTGGTTTCGAATATACCCAAAGTTGTCAAATTCATTGCGCGCATAACGTATTTCTGTTGATCCACAAATTCCAACAAAGATAATATTCACTATGGTGGATGCAAGCATAAAGTTAGAAACCGATGGTATTGAACCAACATTTCCTTCAAACATTCTAAACCCTACAAGGATGTTGGGAATTAAACGCATGTACGTGACAAAACAAGGATCGTTCTAATAGATTAAAGAGAATAAACCAAGTACAAAATCATCTGCTTTCTGAATCTGAATGTTAACTTTGACTCATAAACCCTTGAATCCCAACGCTTCTATGATGATATCATCGTTGTTTATCACCCTGTGTGAGCATTGGAAGCCCGACCACTAGCAGAAGAACCCGACACGTCTTCTGTGTGAGCATTGGAAGCCCGATCACGCTCAAATGCCTCACCGGCTTATATTGATGGATAACGCAAACAAGTTCTCAATAGTTTGTTATTCAAATCTTTATTCGGTCATCTTTCCAAACTGCAATACACGATAAGTTCTCTAGAACACTCGTAATCCTCAACCGGCTTTGAAACCGGACGGAATCTACGAAGAAACTGTTCGATTTCACGGTGAGTGGAGAAATTAGCGACGGAGAAACTGTTGGAATTTGTGGATTTCGGTTGGTTCAGACAGACACAATTTGTGGATCAACAGAAATAACAGCTTCCTTTTCTCTCTCTGACAACTGATTAAATGAAGTATTTTAATGAAGTATTGAAGATTGAATGTGCAAACCGCAACCGTTTTTTACTACGGAAACGGTGGCTATGCGAAATACAAACCGCAATCGTTTGTGACTATGGGAAACACAAGTTTTCTTTTTGAGATTGATGGATGTCCGTTATCTCAGTTGAGGCGTGCAATGATTAAATCTGAATATAACTAGATGTTAAGTGTAACTTCATTAAACCAAGAACAAAGCCTATTTCAAAACACATGTGTTCGTATCAGCGTTGTTTATCACCCTGTGTGATCATTGGAAACCCGACAAACAGTCTTTGACAACTGTGACAACTTATCTATCTGTGTGTGTCACATCCATCCTATTATAGCAATCGATATGATTAATTTTACAGATTTTTTTTTCTAATTAGCGTTGTTAACTACCAAAAGAATGCATACACAAATAGTTCTAGTGGACGAAGCAAAGAGACCGTTGTGTATCTGAATCAGGTTCTCAAACAAACCGTGAAATCGAATAGTTTCTTCGTAGATTCCGTCCGGTTTCAAAGCCGGTTGAGTATCTGAATCAGCGTTGTTAACTACCAAAAGAATGCATACACAAATAGTTCTAGTGGACGAAGCAAAGAGACCGTTGTGTATCTGAATCAGGTTCTCAAACAAACCGTGAAATCAAACAGTTTCTTCGTAGATTCCGTCCGGTTTCAAAGCCGATTTCAACTTCCATTGATCAAATAATAAAAACCCTAAGAATGCATACACAAATAGTTCTAGTGGACGAAGCAAAGGGACCGCCTTGTTAATTTTAATGAAGCAATGAATATTGAATCTGTAAACCGCAACCTTTATTGATCTGGAATTGGAGAACCGTTGTTAACAAGAGTATGTTGTTCCAAGATCAATTCCAAGATTATTGATGGTAACAAGAGTATGTTGTTCCAAGATCAATTCCAATTGCAGTTGATGAAACCGGAGCTGTTATCTCGGTTGTTCAGTACTTTCGTGATAAATACAATGTTCATCTTCGTTATCCTTTGCTTTCTGCAATTTAAGCAGGCACGGATGCTAAACATACTGTTATTACATCCGAGACGATTCAAGTGAGTCCTATGAAGCAAGTGTCGGTCTATTCAATTGAGAGGAATCATTGCATTACATCCCTGTTGAAAAACATAATCGATAAATTTAGGGAAAATGAGGTTGAAAGATGATAACCCAACAGTGGAGGATCTCATTCGACAGCTTCGATAAATTAAGGGGTATTCTCAAATAATGTTTCCTAGATTTTTGAATACCAACAAATGTCCAAAGTGCTGCTTCTTCGTTTGCGTGACAGAAAGCTACCGCGTGACAGGAAGCTACCTTACAAAAATTAAAAAATTAAATTCACACCCTTAATACGCATCGTATAGGCCTATACGATGCATATTACTTTTTGGTAGGGGACAATGGCAGCCTTTGGCAGATATAGAAGTTTGAACCCACCTCAATACGCATCGTATAGGCCTATATGATGCGTATTGAGGGTGTCGATTTAATCCCACAAGGTGTGCCAATAATACGACCCTTTCAGCATATATGTAAACAACCTAACGCATAACATGTTTCAATTCTTTTCAAACGTCATGTGATAATTAAGCAACATCCTACACGTCACACGTGGGGCTAACATGTACTTATTAACGAAAAAGTTGAGATTTTAACATGTCTTGTACACCCTGCATTAACTGTGATACAATACAGTTCAACCTGGAATATAATGTTTTGCTAACCAAACACCCTTTAATGCTTTAATTGGTTTGTTAAATATGATTTAATTGTTTTGCTAATTAAAAAAAACTCTTTAATGCTTTAACTATTTATTAATTATAATTTAAACTAGAATTACGACCCGCCGCAATGCGGCGGGGATTCTTTAGTTATGACTAAGTTGATTTACAACGCGCACGTTATGTTGAACCTGTCAAACGGGAAAAAAATTGACGATGTAAAAACGTTCACCCACACACGCACGTCGCGTCGTGTTAACTCGCAAAAGTTAGAATGAAACATAAAAACGTTAAACTAAAGACGCACGTTGCGATGAGTTAAGTCACAAAATTTAGAACGAAGCATAAAGCGGAAAATTTGCGAAAAATGAAAACTATAAAGAACCAACGTTGAAAGTAAAAAAAGTTGTTAGAATAGATTGCAAAAGATAAAAAGTTGTGTTAAAAGTAAAAAAAAACAAATAGATTTGGGTTAAAAGTAATTTATAAAATATACTTTTGGGTGAAAACTAAAAAAAACATTTTTTTAAAAAACCCCCAAAGTCAAGGTTACAACAACCATATGCATAACCATTTTTTCTTTGAAAAACCCACAAAGCCAAGATTACACCACATAAGTAAAAAAAAAATCAAAGTGGTTAAATCGCAAAAGATGGAAACTTTTGAATTAGAAGTGAAAAATCAAATTAATCAAAGGGGTTAAATTGTATTTGATGGAAACTTTTGAATTAGAAATGAAAAATAAAATTAATCAAATGGGTTAAATTACAAAAGATTAAAACTATAAACTAAAATTGTCAAAGATTAAAACTTTAGGGTTTAAAAGGAAACAAAGATTAAAACTTTAAACTTAAATTATCAAAGATTAAAACTTTAGGGTTAAAAAGGAAAATTCCTTTTTTTTTTGAAAAACTCCCAAAGCTAAAGGTACAACAATCTTAAACACAATTAAGTTGCTTATTTATAGGTTAATAATATTGGCAACATCTGGGTGCAAATTTTTTTAAAGGAAAAAAAGAACTAACACATACTTTTATTTCTTTTTATGAGGCAATTTTATATATATATATAGGGTAAGGTTCCAACGTGAACAACCTCCCAAGAGTGAACTGCGTGAACAAATCTTAACCGTTGATTAATATGATCTTGATATTTTAAAGGGGTGGCATATTGTAATTAATATGTTAGATTTTATTGTTTTATTAAAATTAAAAGTGTAGAAGTGTAATTATATTATTTTGCTTATTTAAACCCGGAAAGAAGATTATTTCCAATAATAAAAGAGTAAATCCCGTAAATAGCTAACTTTTTGTTTATAAGATCTTTTGATATCGTCTGTGTGCTTAGTTATATATGATTAATTATATTTTCAAAGTACACAAGTGTACTCTTTGGCCAAATTTGGGTACACCATTGTATGTATATTATAAGATGAATTGAGAAGTGATATGTTATGCCTATTATGTGCCTTGCTTTCTAGGTATGTGGTATTTTTGGTTTAATAATAATATTAAATTTATGTACAATAACGTAATGTTAGTGCAATAACGAAATACACTTACAATCAATTTATGTAGAAGAACATGTATATTTGTACGGTGTACACATGTGTACGACATAATTTTGTACATTATACACATGTGTACTCAAATACACTCACAAGAAATACACATGTGTACTCCACGAATGTTGTGCTTTCTGTGAGCCTGTGAGCAGGTGCATTTTTGTGACTTTCAAGAAACTCAACATTGTATATAATTTAAGATTATCTTAATAAATAAAAAAAAATAAGTTATGATTTTGTAGTTGTCGAAAAAGTTAAGATTATCTTAATAAATAAAAAATAAGTTATGATATTGTAGTTGTCGAAAAAGTTGGTAACTGATGATTTAAATATGTTAGGATTTTGAAATTAATAAGACAATAATTTAAATTCAATATTTATATAAAGTTACAATCTTACCCTTGTCAAATGTATATGAAATCAATGGTTCAGATCAGTTCACGCGATTCACTCTTGGAAATTTGTTCACGTTTGAACCTAATCCTATATATATATATATATGGGGTAAGATCAAATAAAAAGTCAATTTTCCCTAAGTAGGATGAGAAGGAATCTTAACCATTCATTTTTCAAATCAATGGTTAAGATGAAAGGGTAGTAGAAAGAGAGTGCAAGGGTATCTTGGGAAAATCCTATTTATGGACTTTCTCTCTCCACATGCAAGGCACATGCATATTCCCCCCCCATTTTTTAAACGTTCATAACTTTTTTATACGACATTATTTTTTCATAAAAATTTCACCGTAAAATCGAGTGTCTTTTTATCTTTAATTAGAGTACCATATTGCTATATAAAATGTGAAGACTAAAAAAACCCACTTAAATGTGTTGTATTTCTATGTTGTATAACATTTTTTTGTGCTGAATTTTTGTACTATATTTTTGTGCTAAATTTTTTGTGCTAAATTTTTTTGTCTTGAATTTTTTTTTCGTCAATTTTTTTGTGCTTGATTTTTTTGTACTACATTTTTTTATACTACATTTTTTTGTACTAGGTTTTTTGTGCTAGATTTTTTGTACTAGATTTTTTTGTTGTATTTTTAAAAAACAAAAGGGGTGCCACATGTCATTTTCCTCCTATTTATAAGGACCAAAATGCCCTTCATTCCTACTTATTAGAAGTGTCACATGTCATCATCACAATCCTTCTTAGGCTACTTAGGCAAAATCCACTTTTTAGTGGATCCTTCCCCATATATATATAGTGTGAGATTCATTGGGGAACACTAAAAAAGTGGGGAACAGTGGGGAACCAACTCAAACGAACTCCGATTGGACTCATTCCAGCGGCGTTGGAACCGTCTCGTCGAATCTTAACTAGAATCTTTTATCCCTAAACCCTAAGAGCATTCCCATCCAGTCCATCATATTCAGTGTGTATGGTTTTTATAATATAAAGAGTATAAAAAGTGGTTGTGAGTGGAGGAGAGAGAAAATGTTACTGTTCATCTGTATATTTGGAGGGACACTGTTCACCCACTATAATTTTTTAATATATATTGAAAGTGGTTGTGAGTGAAGGAGAGAGAAAAATGTAATATATATTGAAAAAGAGAGAGAAAAAGTATTTGTTTTTAGTGGAAATATATTGATATAGGAGTTGTTTTTTAGTGGAATGTATGTATATTTTTAGTGGATTGGATGTGAATGCTCTAAATCATAACCCCTAAACCCTAAATATATTAGGGTTTGGCTTTTAGGGTTTATCTTTAGGGTTTAGCCTTAGGGTTTAGCTTTAGCTTTGGGGTTTAGGGTTTAGCTTTAGGTTTAGCCTTTAGGGTTTAGCTTTTAGGGTTTAAAGTTTAGATTTTACGGTTTAGCTTAGGATTTAGCCTTATTTTTTAGCTTTAGGGTTTAGAGTTTAGGAGTTAGGATTTAGGGTTTAGGAGATCTTAGTTAGGGTTCGACGAGCCGGTTCCAACGCCGCTGGAATGAGTCAAATCGGAGTTCGTTTGAGCCGGTTCCCCGCTGTTCCCCACATTTTTAGTGTTCCCAAATGAACATTCCCCTATATATATATTTATTATCTTTCTCTACACTAACAAGGTATATGATATTTTGTAAGTTTAAAGTAAGACACGTGAAATTGCCACCTTCAAAATTTAACAAATCCCAACTCTTATCCGAAAATACAAATTTCGACCTGGCAATTTACGAATTGAGTTGGACCGACTCGACAAGGCCCAATTCATTGCGTTCCTCAATACCATAAATTAAGTGTAATCGGTTCGGACCAGTTCCGCAGTTCGGTCCAAACCTAAGGGTGGCCCAATTAGCCTGGCATGGATTAGAAAAAAGAGCCTGACCCAAATCTAATATATGACTGTTTGGTTAGAGACCGGTATGCGACTGTTTGGTTCTTCACAAAAACAGCAAAGATGCTTCGATCGTTTCTTCACATTGCGACTCATAATCGTCATCATACGACGAAAATCATCATCCTCCGACATTTAAACGTCTCATCTTCTTCGAAAATCCTTCTGATTATTGAATATGGTTGAAACATGAACTTGATTATTATTGATTATTGAACACGTTATGTTGTGAACTTGATTATTGAAAACTTGATTTGTCAGTACATTATGTTTTCACGAATTATAAACAACTGATTATTATTATTATTCAAACTTTGATTTATGAGCAATTCATGAACTTCCTTTTTAACATTATGTTTGAAGAAATCATATTTAATATTACTGAAGCCCAAAATACATTCCTTCAAAATTCGGGCCCAAATACATATAATAAAAACCCAATTGCAAAAAAAAAAAAAAGACTATAAAATAAATACGGGCTCACCTGTATTCGGTCTGGCCGAACCGAGCCCTGCCGAGTTACTTCTGGTCCAGACATCAGTCCTATTTTATTTTTTTGAGTTCGGTCTGATCAAGTCTTGGCCCATTGCACACACTTGGTACATGGCCACCGCCACGCCACCAACCGGCAATCGTTGCCACAACTTCCCATCGCCAAGGCGAAAACCGTCACAACCTACCGCCCGCCACCAACACGATCGTTGCTGCAACCACCTATCCTCTCAGACGACATTACCATAATCAACATTTCCGTCACCACCATCAGCACCATCCTGTCACAACAGCCAGTTAGCCACTGCCTTTGTTAATTTTTTTTGTTTTATTTATTTGTTTTTTATCTACAAAACGTTAATATACTATAGTGGAAGCTTCAAATGCGAATAATCAAGACGAAAAAGAAGAATCAACCAATAAAAATACTTTATTTAGTGTCGTATTTAAATTTGGTATAAGAGTATATGAGTAATTTTGTATAGATCATTAGTTTACTAACTTAGCTAACTTTTATAATTCAATTTCAAAACTCCCAATTATACTTGTATTTACACGTAACCAGGGGCGGGGAGGGGCGCCCGCCCCCCCGAATTTTTCGCTCAGTAGTGTTATATATGTAGTTTTCGTATAGAAATTTGTGGGTATATACGTTTTCGCCCCCCGGTTCTATAGAATTTTTTGGGTATATACGTTTTCGCCCACCCGACCGAAAAATTCAAGCTTCGCCACTGCACATAACAAATTCATATCATTTAGAAAGTATGCACCTACACATACACATACACATTGTTACTTCTGCATACAAACCTACACACGCTCATACACACTATTATACCTACACAATAATAATTCTACCTATACACCTACACAATTGTAAAAACTACATAACAATAATACAATCCAATATAATATATGAACAACATTGGCCTACACCAAGCCGCAAAAAAAAATCCTACACAATCATTTTTATATATTTTCAAATAATACTAGTAGGGAGGAGAATTTGATACTCTTATCTTATAATTTAAATTCTAAAGAATAAAAATTTTACATATATTTTACCTTTTCTGGCCATTCTTAGACTATCGTGTTGTCTCAAAATTTAACCTTATTATTATTATTATTATTATAAGAATTTGATACTCTTATCTTATTATTTTAACAAGGGGGCAATGTTTTGTCTTTAATAGACTAGGATTTGCTATTCAGAAAGGGGTAGCGGCGCAGCTTGTTGCTCGCTTACCTGCGATATTGATGTAAAGTGCACTTAGTTTAAATAAAAAAAAATGGGGTTTTAAATTCAGTTAAATTTAAACATCGATGTACTATTGAAAAACATAAGGGTAAGCTATTATATTATTTATAATCAACAATAATATAAATATACCATTCCAGTCGATATCTATTTTTCATGTAGCTTAGTGGTTATAAGTGAAGTCAGGGGGTTTTACACTAGACATTGTTGCGTGATTTCCTCCTAGAAACAACATTGGAGCCGTTGAGGGTCTCGCCTTACAGAGCTTGCTCTATGCGATATTTGAACGCGGGTCACCGTGAATTTTTAGATTCTACGCTGATGGCGGATGCCAGCTTACTAAAGCTAACCTTCCAAAACAATATATATATATATATATATGTTTTATGATTTTCATGTGATCTTGAAAAAGAGGGAATGTCAAGGGCCGTCTTCGAAAATCTTGAAAAAAATTTAGGCCCTATACGAGTAGAAAAAAAGGGGCCCCTTTAATATAAAGTCGATAACTCAATTTAAAATTTTTTTTTTTGAATTAGTACATATTTATGTACTAAAAACATAAGAATAAATGAAAATTTGAGCTGTAAATATAAATTTTTATAAAAATATATAAAACATAAAAAATATATTTTGGGATCAAACCTGCACGTTGCGCCGGGTGAAAACTTTGTCTAGTTTGATGCACTCTCTATAGCAAACGGAAGATAAAATCCAGAATAATATAGTCGTATATGTCCAAAACGTTTTCACTTTACTAGTTTTTTTATATAATAAATGGATAAAACCATTTTAAAAATTGTTTAGCTATAATTTAATTTAAATAACTAAAAATAAATCATAAAAGATTTCAGTTTTATATTAAAAAAGAAAACTTCAAACTGAAATAGGAAGAAAAAAAAAAACAATAAGGAAATAAAAAGAAAATAGGAAAAATTAAGTGACAATCAAAAAGGGGAAAATTGATTGAAACTGGACTAAAGAAGCTTTACCTGGAATCGAACTCGGGACAAATGCATGCAGACATACCAATATTACCTACGTATACATTTACAAGGTGAGGGAATAGTGCCAGGCAGTTTGTCTGGCACTTCCCTATTGGATTAACCTATTTTTATTTAATTTTATTTTCAGTTTAAAATTACGCTTTCGTCCTTCGTTTAAAATTACGTTTTTGCCCCCAGCTCAAAATAAATTTATAATTTTGCCCCTAGCTTAAAGTTACGCTTTTGCTCCCGGTTCAAAAACTCATTTTTTATTTTGTTACCAGTTTAAAATTACGCTTTCGCCCTCCGTTTAAAATTACGTTTTTGCCCCCAGTTCAAAATAAAATGTTGTTTTTTACTCTAGCTCAAAATTACGTTTCTACCCTGAGCTCAAAATTACGTTTGCCTGACCCTTCCCTATTAGACTAACCCATTTTTATTTTAATTTTATTCCCAGTTTAAAATTACGCTTTCGTCCTTCGTTTAAAATTACATTTTTGCCCCAGCTCAAAATAAAATTATAATTTTGCCTCTAGCTCAAAATTACGTTTTTGCCCTCGGTTCAAAAAGTCATTTTTAATTTTGTTCCCAGTTTAAAATTACGGTTTCTCCCTCCGTTTAAAATTACGTTTTTGCCCCCAGTTCAAAATAAAATGTTGTTTTCTCCTCTATCTCAAAATTACGATTCTGCCCTCAGCTCAAAATTACGTTTTTTCCCACAGTTCAAAATAAAATTATATTTTCCCCCGAGCTCAAAATTATGATTTTGCTCTCAGTTTAAAATTATGATTTCGCCTCCAGTTCAAAATATAATTACGATTTTACTCTCTGTGCAGACATACATGTTATGAGAGATAAATATTCGCCCTATTGCCCCGTAACGCGGGCGGGACAAAAACTAGTTAGGTTAACAAGGCTAACCACGGAGCCATAAGACATCTTTGTTTTATGATATTTGAAAAAAAATATATATACACACACTTAATATATACATAGCTTTTTTAAAGAATTTCGGGCCCCCGAGAGATTGGGCCCTGAGCAGTCGCCCACTCCGCACCCCCTCCGGGCCGGCCCTGGGGCATTGTCACACCCCAACCGATGGCGGAATCATCGGGGCATGGCACTGAGCGAAACAGATTATCCAGAAGTTTCCATAACAATTATCAAAACCATTCAATTTAACTAATACGTCCCATACCGTATCTCAAACAGTATAATAATTATTACAGACAAAAACTAGGCAATTACTCTGTTCCGACAACTCAGATTTTAACATAAATAGTTTATTTCTTGGTTTCTAGGACCTCCTTTCCTAGCTTCAAGTTCACAGCATGCTAAACATGTAAACTTCCTAAGCACCTGTCACATACGTTAAAATAAAGTCAATACATAAAATGTAAAGGTGAGCATACAAGTTTGATAATAGCATATAGAGTTCGAATTCGTTTACGCATAACCAGCACATACACATAGTGAAATGAAGCACGTTAGTTATCGACATAGATCCATCGATACCAATGACTGCGGGTTGACTGCCCGAAGCAGTTCGCAATACATGATTACCACCGTAATCCATGCAAGTAAAAGATCCTTAACAACCCCCGTGTGAACGGGTGCTGAGTCCAAACTATAGTACTATCGTTGCTAAGGCAGGTAGACAGCATTCCATGTGTAAACATAGCAAACAAGCATTCATAAGCCACGTATAACATGCATTAACGGTTAGCGTTCAATAGTATTGAGTAGTGTGATTCTTGTAGTTTAAATATTCGTAACGTATGTAACACCCAAAAGTGCTTAAAGCAAAAAGGGATCGAGTATACTCACAGCGATTTAATGGATTGAAGGGAGCGCTTAGCGAGTACGGTTAGCCTGAATAGATTCGGTAGTATAACGATAAGTGAAACGTAAAACGGGAAACCGTTCGGTTGACAGCCCGTTCGGTCTGCTGTCCGGTAGGTTGGTAGGCCGATCGGATGGTTGTTCGAGTGGATTGTTTCTTCCTTTGAGAAGGATGTGTTTGTGTATGATGGCTTGACTTTTGAAGTTTTCGTTGTAGCATTTGAAAACATTGAAGTACCTTTACCTTTCAGGTCGGGCGATCGGACGGCTGTTCGATCGGCCGACAGCCCGATCGGTTAGATATTTTAAGGATTTGTAGTGATTTGCTTTGGATCGGACGGGTATTCGATTGGACAGGTGTTCGATCGGACAGCTGACCGATCGGTCGGCAAGTCAACAATAGTCAACCACTTTAATGAATTGCAAAGTATGGTGTAGTAGGTCGGTTAGCTGGTCGATCGAACACTATGATGTTCGATCGGACAACCATGACGAGTTCTCAGCAGGGTGTCACCTGTTCGGACGGCTGTTCGATCGGGTGGCACTCCTAATGCATCGAACATGTTGAAAAATCGATCAAGTGTTGAAGTATAGTATCTCATGATCCGAAGAGTAATCCGATCGGACAATAGTCCGATCAAATAACAGTTCGTTCAATACTACTCTTCAAAAATAAATTGATTGCGTGGGACCAGGTGTTAGCCGATCGGCTGGCCAGTCGATCGGCTGACTATCCGAACGGCTGGCTGTCCGTTCGGACAGCAGTCCGATCGGTCAGCGTCCTGACCTGATCAGCCTTTTCGTCTATCACTTGGTTGTTTTGTTTGTTTGTCGTTTTATTGAGGTATTTTGACAACGAGTAGAACCATAGATCCTTCGTCCTTACTTGGTTCCTCGGGTTGGACAGGAATCACCCAAATCCGGTCGGTGGACGGTTCAGAACGAAGTTTAACGTTTGACCCGAAGTTGGTTAACCTTATGGATAGAATCCGGATCTTGAGCCATACAACCACCGAAGTGATTTGTAAACCGGCTCAGGGTCCGTTTCTACAAGTTTTGAAGTTATTAAGTGAAAAAGAGTTGAAAGAAAGTTGGAAATCCATCTTCCAATCCTTTTCATCGAGTATATGTTTAGATCTTATGAAAGATCTTTGTTTGTTTATGTGGAAATCGGCTAGATCCAAGTTGTTCTTGGTGGATTGAGGCCAAAACATGAAGTTCTTCAAGAACCCATGATGACATCATCCTAGAACACTTGATTCTTGATGATTTCACGGTTAAAAGTTAAGATTTGAAAGATAGAAAGGTGGAGGAGTGTGTATAGATCAAGAAAGTACAAGATTTAGGACGAAAACTTACCGGAATCGAGAGAAATCTGAGAAAAGGTGAGTTGGGCGTGCTGGTCGAACAGAGGTTTCCAAAAGTGGAAAGAATGACAATGACAGGGGTATTTATAGGATGCCAAAAGGGGTAAGTGCTGGCCGATCGGCCAGGCAGCTCGATCGGATAGCCTGTCCGATCGGACAGCAGTCCGTTCGGCTGGCTGTTCGATCGGTTGGGAGCCTGATCGATCAGTCGCACTCTTCGAGTGTTTTGCACGACGATTGTTGATATTTCTCTTTCGATTGTGAGCGGTTCGATTCGATAGGGTTTCCTAGTCAAATTACTTTCAGTCCCAACTACTTCGTATCTCGCATAATCTATTTTCCACTATCTATCATAGTTCGATCATGATTCGAGTTCGAGTTCGATTGTATTCGAGTTTCGATTGAGTTCGCTTGATTACACAACACAACATAAACAAACATGCACAGGTAACACGTAAGGCACACACACACACGTATAATAATAAGTAAAAACTACGTAGCTCGAGTTGCGATTTGATGTCGATTCGATTAGCATAGCTTGACTATTGATTAATTAACTTTATCGCATTGTTACTTCCTATAGTTCACAGTCGTAGATCGATCAAATAGCGATTAACGTACGTCGATTATTGCAATTAACAACACTTACTCCACAAAATGCAAATAAAATAAAGGAGTTTCTACAAGTCAAGTTGCGCGAAATCGGTCGTTGACTTTGACCTTGACTTTGACTTGTGAAAACACGGGGTGTTACAGCCTCCCCTTGTTTTGGGAATTTCGTCCCGAAATTAGGCTGGAAGCTGTACAACGCGGTGAATCACGTTTGAGAACTTTCCGTTTGGACCGGTTTTGACTCCGAAACGATTGCGAACAGAATGCAAGAATGTACTATAATCGGTGATTCTATAGATTGATATGAAATCGTACAAAGCACTAGAATCACAATGCTACTTTCTCTCTCTAGCTTCACTCTCTAAACAACTGCGGGTACTTAGCCTTCATGTCGCTTTCGAGTTCCCAAGTGAACTCTGCGCCTCTTTTGCCTTCCCATAGGACTTTCACAATAGGAATGCGAGAACGTCTGAGTTGCTTGGTTTGGCGGTCCATGATTTCGACAGGCTTTTCCACGAAGTGTAATGTTTCGTTCACTTGTAGATCGTCTAGAGAAACGTGTAAGTCGTGGTCGGCTAGGCACTTTCGGAGGTTTGACACGTGGAAAGTCGGGTGGACGTTACTGAGTTCCTCCGGTAGTTCGAGTCTGTAGGCGACTTTTCCGATCCTTTCCAGAATCTTAAAAGGTCCAACATATCGAGGCGCGAGTTTTCCCTTTTTGCCGAATCGGACTACACCCTTCCAAGGTGATACCTTTAGGAGTACGTAGTCACCAACGTCAAATTCACGGGGCTTGCGTTTTCTATCTGCGTAACTTTTCTGTCGATCCCGAGCCTTTACCAGGTTGTCTCGAATTTTGAAGATTTTGTCTGTCGTTTCTTGTAATAGCTCAGGACCGGTTAGTTGCGAATGACCGATCTCGTGCCACACAATAGGCGATCGACATCTTCTTCCGTATAATGCCTCGAAAGGTGCCATCTGGATGCTAGAATGATAGCTGTTGTTATACGAGAATTCGACCAATGGCAGGTATTTATCCCAATTACCACCGAAGTCTTGGACACACGAACGGAGCATGTCTTCAAGAGTACGAATCATTCTTTCAGTCTGACCGTCGGTTTGTGGGTGGAAAGCAGTACTTAGATTAAGCGTTGTACCAAGTGCCGTTTGAAACGTTTCCCACAATCGCGAAGTAAGCCGAGCATCACGATCAGAAATGATGTCACGAGGCGTCCCATGATTACAAATGATCTCGTCGGTGTAGATTTGGGCTAATCGTTCTACCTTGTAGTCTTCTCGTATTGGCAGAAAGTGAGCTGATTTAGTCAGACGGTCGACCACAACCCATATGATGTCGTGACCTGATGACGTGTGTGGTAGCTTGGTTACGAAATCCATAGCTATGCTCTCCCACTTCCACATAGGAATTGGTGGTTGTTCGAGTAAGCCAGAGGGTCTTTGATGTTCGGCCTTGACTCTTGCACAGGTTAGGCATTTTCGACGTAGAGAGCGATATCTCTTTTCATACCCGGCCACCAGTACTTATAACGAAGGTCCTGGTACATTTTGTCAGCACCGGGATGAACAGAATACCGGGATTTGTGGGCTTCGTCCATCAGAATTTGTCGCAAATTGGTTCGCTTGGGAATCCAATTTCGGTCTAAAAAGTGAAATATCCCGTTCGATTTGCTCACAAGTTGGGCCCCATCGTGGTAGATTCTCTCTTTCTTCAGGGTGCGTTCGTTAAAACATGCATGTTGAGCGTCACGGATGAGAGTTTCGAGGTCACGTTGGGCTTGAACATTACGAGTGCTAAGCAGATAGCTCCGTCTACTAAGTGCGTCGGCAACAACATTCGCCTTGCCAGGGTGATAACGAATCTCACAGTCGTAATCGCTGAGAAGTTCTACCCATCGGCGTTGACGCATATTAAGTTCCTTCTGATTAAAGATATGTTGCAGGCTCCTATGATCGGTGAAGATCGTACACTTGGTACCATACAGGTAGTGTCGCCAAATCTTTAACGCAAAAACAACTGCGCCTAGCTCGAGATCATGGGTTGTATAGTTCTTCTCGTGGATTTTGAGCTGACGGGATGCGTAAGCTATGACCTTGTCTCGTTGCATAAGGACACAACCAAGACCAAGGTTGGAAGCATCACAGTAGACAATGAAATCATTGTTTCCGTCGGGCAATGTGAGAACAGGAGCATTACAAAGCATGTGCTTGAGGGTTTGGAAGGCAGTCTCTTGTTTAGTTCCCCAAACAAAAGGCTTGTCTTTATGCGTGAGAGAGGTAAGCGGTACAGCGATCTTTGAGAATCCTTCGATAAATCGTCGATAATAGCCCGCTAGTCTGAGAAAAGAGCGGACTTCGGACGGATTCTTAGGCGTGACCCAGCTCTTAACAGCTTCAATCTTCGCAGGATCGACGTGGATACCCTGACTATTAACAATGTGCCCCAGAAACTGAACTTCCTCCAACCAAAATTCACACTTGGAGAACTTGGCATAGAGTTGGTTCCCCTGGAGTAACTCGAGAACCAAACGTAGATGTTGCGCGTGTTCGGCTTTCGATTTGGAATAGATCAAGACATCGTCGATGAATACGATGACGAAACGGTCGAGATATGGTTTACACACGCGATTCATCAGATCAATGAAAACCGATGGTGCGTTGGCTAATCCAAAAGGCATGACAACGAATTCGTAATGACCGTATCGAGTGCGAAACGCGGTTTTGGGTATATCCTCCTCTTGTATGCGCAGCTGATGGTAACCTGAACGTAGGTCGATCTTGGAGAAACACGTAGCGCCTTGTAGTTGATCAAACAAATCATCGGGTTCTTGATAGTTAACTTATTCAATTCCCGATAGTCGATGCACATCCTGAACGACCCGTCCTTCTTTTTGACGAAAAGGACCGGCGCGCCCCAAGGAGGGGTGCTCGGGCGAATGAAGCCTTTCTCAAGTAATTCCTGGAGTTGGGTTAAGAGTTCGCGCATTTCGGACGGTGCGAGTCGGTAGGGAGCTTTGGCAATAGGATTGGCTCCAGGAATGAGGTCGATACGAAAGTCGATATCACGACTTGGTGGTAGTCCGGGAAGATCCTCTGGAAAGACGTTAGGAAATTCTCGAACCACAAGGACGTCTTTTACTTCTTTCCTCTCTTTCTTTTCCTTCTCCGCTACTACAATGTTAGCCAAGAAAGCCCTGTATTCCTTACGGAGATACTTGCTAGCTTGGACACATGACATAAGCTTGAGCCCCTTTGAAGTAGTATCGCCATAAACACACATTAAGTCACCATTCGCGAGTGAAAACCGAATCATCTTGTCGAAGCACACAACTTCAGCATGGTTTTCCCAAAGAAAGTCCATGCCTATTATGATGTCAAAGTTTCCGAGTTGCATTGGGATAAGGTCGATTGGAAAGATGTGATTGTTGAGCTCAAGAGTACAATCACGAAGAACAGAATTGACAGTGATGGTTCTTCCGGTAGCGACTTCAACATCGTATGTCGAGGAGAGTGGGGAGCGTTTATGACTAATGAGTTTCTCAAATTTGAACGACACAAAACAATTACCGGCTCCAGTATCAAACAAACATGAAGCATAAATACCATTCACAAGGAACGTACCATTGACCACGTTGTTGTCGGCCTGGGCTTGACGCACATTGAGGTTGAAAGTTCTGGCACGTGCGGCCTGTTGTTGTTGTTGCTGTTGTTGTTGCTGCTGTGGCTGCTGTTGCTGGGGCTCTTGCTTCACAACCCTGTTTGGGCACATGTTGGCGAAATGGTTCGGGTCGCCACATGCGAAGCAGGCTCTGGCTTTGACTGCGGGTGCCGGAGGAGCTTGTTGACCCTGTGGGGCAGTGAGTAGAGCTTGGTGAGCAGGATCTTGACGAATACGGCAGTTGGCAGTGAAATGGTCGTAAACATTGCAGTGAGCACAGAAACGGCAAGCGATGGAAGTTGGGTGGTGGTAGGTGCAAGTAGGGCAGAGCGGGTGTGGTCCAGTGTACGCACTCTTTTCAGGCGGTGCATTGGCCACATGCGCCGCTACTTGACGCTGTTGGGCAGGTACAGCTTGAATCGGTGCAGCAGTAATCGCACAATTCTTGTTATTGGAGCTATTATTTCTCTTATTCTTCCTCTTGTTGCTCGATGAGGTGGGTTCAACAGTCGGTGCGGTAGCGGTAGCTTGATGCAGATGCTTCGAAGTCTTATCCCAGACACCAGCCTTGACCCGCTTATCGTTGATTTCAGCGGCTAGCAGATAAGTTTCCTCGATCGTCGTAGTCTTAGCCGCTTGCACGAAATCCGCAACGCAGTCGGGCAGGGCCCGGATGTACTTCTTGATTGTCATGTCGGGAGTCTTGACTTGATCGGGGCAGATAATGCTGAGCTGTTTGAAACGAGCAGTGAGACCAGCATTGTCACCATCCTTTTGCTGTATGTGCCAAAATTCATCTTCCAGCTTTTGACGTCCATGAGGAGGGCATAATTCCTCTAGCATAACTTCCTTGAGCTCATCCCACGACAGACCGTAGGCTGCATCGTTCCCTCGCTTGTTCCTCTCGGCCATCCACCAGTCTAGTGCACGGGACTGGAAAACGCCGGTAGCATTCAGAGTACGGAGGTCATCAGGGCAACCACTCTGTCGCAGAGTAACCTCAATGGAATCAAACCAGTGAAATAATGCAGTGGGACCTCCTTCGCCAGTGAATTCTTTTGGCCCACACAACTTGAATTGCTTGAAACTGAAAGGCCTTGCGGCAGCTTTAGGAGCGTCAGTCCTCGATTCCTCAGATGACTTGCTGACATTCTTGTAAACATCACTCACGGCCTTTGCCACGCTTTTTGCGATGATGGAAGCAAGGCGTTTGTCCCTCTTTTCTTGACGAGAAAGTGAGTGACGGGATCCAGACGACATTGTCTGCAATGGACATCGTCACGGAACTCAACACATAGCATTCGAATCTCACCTCACACGTTTACTACCTACTAAAGCTCAGGAGCACGCATAAACACATAACATGTAGAGCATAGAATCACACAAGCATGTAGAGCACAAAATCACGTAACACTTCTAAGCATGTAAAGCAACAGAAGCAAGGAAGCACATACGCATTTAATCACTAGAGGCGGTCAGAAAACAGAAACCTATCATTTACAGCTCGCGTCCGCGTTTGATGTATCGAGTCGTGTAGTATAAGCGTAGCATGAAATCGTTCATAAATTTGTAGAATTGTAAGGCGAGTTGTGTGTGTCGGTCGATGTGAAAGAAAAATCGAGTAATTCCCCCAAAACACAGGAACAGGTAAACGCACATATAGCACATAAAATCAACGAATCATCAGAGTCAGCAGTTGCGGCTCAAAAATTGAAACACATAAAATTCGAGAAATAGGTTGTCTGCGGCTAGTAGACTTCGACTAACCAAAGTGGTTCGACTATTCACATGGACTTGTCGGGCACGCTTGACCTACCGGGTAGTGCCTCTGCCTCGATTCTTGGGCGTTGGACACTCGCCCTGTTAGTCATATCGTGACTCCAGGTCGTTGGAGTCCATCGAGACTTTGGTGAGAGTTTTGTAAAATATACGGGACAAGTCATCAAGGTTAGGATTTCACCCCTGGCTTAACAACTTTGTTCTTGTTTTGATAAAATAGAGGAGATTATTCATCAAAATATGGGTTTCACCCCTAGTTTGGTATAATTTCCTAGTTGAACAGAATTGATTAAGCAATTTAGTCGTGAGTTTGGGGTTTTCACACCTGATCTCAACTTTATCGCCTATTTATTGTTGAAAATTCGAGTGTAGTGATAGTGTAGTATAAGCAAGGATAGTGAGGAATAAGTACGCACAAAATTCCTACTGGACGTACTTGAGTTGGTCTGTTGGTTCTTAACTATAGTCTAGGTATCTAAGACTTCGACCCGGACTAGGTCGAGTCTTGCCTAATTCCCTATAGCTATGGCTCTGATACCAATCTGTCACACCCCAACCGATGGCGGAATCATCGGGGCATGGCACTGAGCGAAACAGATTGTCCAGAAGTTTCCATAACAATTATCAAAACCATTCAATTTAACTAATACGTCCCATACCGCATCTCAAACAGTATAATAATTATTACAGACAAAAACTAGGCAATTACTCTGTTCCGACAACTCAGATTTTAACATAAATAGTCTATTTCTTGGTTTCTAGGACCTCCTTTCCTAGCTTCAAGTTCACAGCATGCTAAACATGTAAACTTCCTAAGCACCTGTCACATACGTTAAAATAAAGTCAATACATAAAATGTAAAGGTGAGCATACAAGTTTGATAATAGCATATAGAGTTCGAATTCGTTTACGCATAACCAGCACATACACATAGTGAAATGAAGCACGTTAGTTATCGACATAGATCCATCGATACCAATGACTGCGGGTTGACTGCCCGAGGCAGTTCACAATACATGATTACCACCGTAATCCATGCAAGTAAAAGATCCTTAACAACCCCCGTGTGAACGGGTGCTGAGTCCAAACAATAGTACTATCGTTGCTAAGGCAGGTAAACAGCATTCCATGTGTAAACATAACAAACAAGCATTCATAAGCCACGTATAACATGCATTAACGGTTAGCGTTCAATAGTATTGAGTAGTGTGATTGTTGTAGTTTAAATATTCGTAACGTATGTAACACCCAAAAGTGCTTAAAGCAAAAAGGGATCGAGTATACTCACAGCGATTTAATGGATTGAAGGGAGCGCTTAGCGAGTACGGTTTGCCTGAATAGATTCTGTAGTATAACGATAAGTGAAACGTAAAACGGGAAACCGTTCGGTTGACAGCCCGTTCGGTCTGCTGTCCGGTCGGTTGGTAGACCGATCAGATGGCTGTTCGAGTGGATTGTTTCTTCCTTTGAGAAGGATGTGTTTGTGTATGATGGCTTGACTTTTGAAGTTTTCGTTGTAGCATTTGAAAACATTGAAGTACCTTTACCTTTCAGGTCGGGCGATCGGACGGCTGTTCGAGTGGCCGGCAGCCCGATCGGTTAGATATTTTAAGGATTTGTAGTGATTTGCTTTGGATCGGACGGGTGTTCGATCGGACAGCTGACCGATCGGTCGGTAAGTCAACAATAGTCAACCACTTTAATGAATTGCAAAGTATGGTGTAGTAGGTCGGTTAGCTGATCGATCGAACACTAATGCTGTTTGATCGGACAACCATGACGAGTTCTCACCAGGGTGTCACCTGTTCGGACGACTGTTCGATCGGGTGGCACTCCTAATGCATCGAACATGTTGAAAAATCGATCAAGTGTTGAAGTATAGTATCTCATGATCCGAAGAGTAATCCGATCGGACAGTAGTCCGATCGAACAACAGTTCGTTCAATACTACTCTTCAAAAATAAATTGATTGCGTGGGACCAGGTGTTAGCCAATCGGCTGGCCAGTCGATCGGCTGACTATCCGAACGGCTGGCTGTCCATTCGGACAGCAGTCCGATCGGTCAGCGTCCTGACCTGATGTAACACCCATGTTATTAATCTAAAGGTTTTCGTGCAATTAACGAAAACAAACATGAATTTATCATTAAGTATCCTTAGAAAAATACGAGTAATTTAAAACCTTTACAACTTAAAAGTTTTAAACAAAATTTAGATAAGTTCGCCATTTAAAAGTTATGACGTAATGTTGTGCGGAAGCTTTAATCTCGTGTGTTCGGTTCTTCGTAGCTGCTTGATCTTCATCCGTGCACTCTTGACATTCACCTATGATCAAAACCAACTTAAAAGTTAGTTTCGATAGTCAAATATCAAGTCCAAACAAGTATAGGGGTTAAAAATGATAAAATTCAAGAATTTTCGGAGTTTAGGGGCTCGCGTAGCGCCACTGATGCTCGCGCTTCGCGAGCGCTTGTTTTAGACAGAAACTCGTTTGCTGGTGCTGCAAATTCCCTGCGTAACATGATTTCACGGAAACGGCCATAACTTCTTCGTTATTGATCCGTTTTACCCGATTCTTTTTCCTACGCGTCCGTAATTTAATTATCCATATTATGGAGTTAAAATCCAACAACCTTCATAATAAAATTTCAGACTTTTAACTCTTCGGCTTATCGCCCTTTTACCACATTTTGACCCGTTTATACATTTTATCAAACGAACACATTTGTTTGATTCCTACATCACCTACACTTCTCAATTTGTTATTAACTACCATTTTAGGTTCTAATCATAAGTTTATTTCATAATTTAAACCCGTTTTCGCTAGTATGCTTATTTTGACCCGTTAAGGGTATTTAAGCATTTTCGAGCCTAAAATTGCTCTCGATTGTTTCTAGCATTTCATCACCACATTTCTTATCCTATAATCTCCCACCACACTTGTGTTTATGGCGGTTTGATGTGGTGATCTATATAAACCAAATTTTACTTCTCGAATCATTATTTTACGGCAAAAACTCAAATAGTACCGTTTGACTAATATAATACTTCTTTCAACTTCTATACTTAATCTAAGTATTTGCTTAATCATAAAACTTGTTTCCAAACAACCTTTAAAGGTTGTTTGTTCGAATTAGCTAACAAGGGCGTTTTGGTCACATTTAATCCTTCATTTTTACGATAAAGGACTTCCACTAATATTTGACCAAATTGCACTTCTTACTACAACTTTTTTGTGCGTACCTGGCTCGGATCAACGTATAGACCCGTTTATACCTCGCATTTATTAACCAATATTCTATAGCGTCGCAATTATCCCAGAATTGCTACTCGTTCCTGTTTACATATGACTTGACAACCAAGATTAGTCATTATTGTCAAATGGTGTTATCATCACCATTTGACCCGTTTGGCTCATATGATCAAACATTTACATATGTAGTAAAACAAGGTTTGTAAATTTCAAATTTACACATCCGGCCCATGTGGGATGTTACCACTTGACCCCTCCTTTTCTCTTTAACTCATTTCTTACAAATTTGACCCGTTCGGCTTACGCCATGGGTGCCCTTTTTATTGTCAATTTACATTAATCGACACTTGACTAAATTTCCATTTTTACCCCTTTTCTCAATATTAGATTACACTACGCGGTAATCTTATCAAACTCATAATCTCTTAGTCATTACATGACCGATTTACCGATTTATCATTTTTACCATAAACCATGGTTTTTACCATCTTTATATGTTCCGACTCGTACCAATCGCGTCGGAAACCATATTTTCATTATTATCGTTATCGCATTTATTACTTGTAAAGTAAACAAGTATTCTACAAAGTGTGTAAGTTTCACTTACCTTTCATCCGAATTACGCTTTCCTTTTCATTCTTGATTCGTTCGACCCGCTTTCTCCTCAAGCTTCACCTAGCTTGTTAAGTGCCAACTATCATTCATTATTCACAAGGTTGTTAGATTAGTCATTCCAAATCATGACTTTCACACCTTATGTTTCTTTGACTACTTTTCTTATTAAACTCAATCATAAATCATTGAGTTTAATTCTTGTATCAAGACTCACTTCTAAACAATTATGAACTCTTAACAAAATCCTTATTTTGTTCAAGTAGTTCATTCGTACGAGTTACTACGGTGTTTATAAACACCCATACAACATTAATTTCATCAAATCAACTAAACCCATTTCATGGCAATTATGATCATATACTCAAACTTACAATTTGTTCAAGTATTTTGCTTCTACTATCAACTATGATGATTTTAAACATGTGTATATCCTCATCTTCACTATATAATAAAAAACCCACTTGTCTAAAAGTGGTAAATCACCAAATTACTCAAATCCTAGCAAATTTTACTTCAAATTTCTACTTAGGGTTTGTTCCTAAGCAATCATACTTCATTAATTTGGCCATAGCCTCTATGATTCTTGCATAAATCGCATCATGCAAATTTAACAAATTTTCACAACTTCATGAATGTTAGAAATTCGACATACCTTACGATCCCCACGACTAGGTGATCGTTTCTATGTATTAAATTCCGAATTTGGCCTTCATTTGATCTTCCAATTTGAAGATTTTGTTGAAGAACTAGGGTTTGCTCCATGGAGCTCCCTCCTGGCTTCTCACGCACGCACACGCACATATGTGTGTGTGTTTGTTTTATTTTTAAGTTTATAAAACCATTTGTAAGTTATCCGGCTTTGGTCCCTCGTGTTTGGTTAGTTATTAATTAGGTCACAACCTAATTATTTTCAACAATACTCTCACTTATTAACTAGGTTTAATATTCCTAGTTAACTTAGCGGGTTCGGGAATATTTATGACTAAGTTTATTTTAGGCCCCGTTAACTCGGGCCTTTTGTCCATTTTATTTCTTTAAAGCTTTTATTCATTTTTATTTATTATTAGGATTAATTATTTAAATCCTAATATTCCACCGGGTAACTTTTACCACTAACGGTACTTTACCCGTCTTTTAGTATTAACGGGGTTTAATTACCAAACCCGTTTTCGGGGTGTTACAAGTCTACCCCTCTTAAAGAGGTTTCGTCCTCGAAACCTTTTCTTACATAATTCATTGAGTTTAAACTCAATGTATTTGAGCCGAGAAATCTTTTAAACATTACTTATACTTTTTAACCAAACCTTAGTATTGTCCGAAAAGTACGGTAACATCTTTTTGGTTACTAATTGTCTACATATCTCATACGACATAGTGTAACTTCGAAATAACGTAATCTCATTATTTCCACTAGTTTAGTTAACTTAGCGATTTCCATCGCTTTTATATATTATCGAACTCTTGGTGACTCTGTTACCTTGACCCGTTTAAAGGTCTTTAGTGAAATATTTCACTTTTAGCAATAATTTCTTTTGTTTTCAGATTTATTTATTCGGTTCAGTTATACCGAATCCGCCGCTTACAAGCAAACCAATTTTTTTTTATTGATTTGAATTACTGGCCTTAACCGGTCTTACTAACTAGACTTATTAGTCCCATTACTTTTCACCGCTCGTTTGGTTATAATGTGATTTTACTTCACATTACATTTCCTAACCGTGATCGTGTCACATCGTGTTTAGTTTGTATCAACCTTTCATTTTCGAAAATATCACTTTTCGAATATATCGTCTTGCGCCTATCAGTGTCAAGACTTATATCTTTCATGCTTACTATTTAAGTTCCTATCAGGATTTATATTCGTAAAAACGTTATCTCTTACTAAAACCGAAGTTTTAGTTTTAGGATCTTTTCCTTAACTTGTGTCAATTATCCATACCGAGATATTGACAGTCCATAATTTAATCTTTTACAGTCTTAGTTTTATGCGGGAATTCTTAACTGATTCCCTCGCTTTATCTAATTTAACCCGTAGGTTTTATCACTTAGCCTCATGGGCTATTTTGATTAGACTTCCACCTCCTTAGGGCGAAATCCTTATAATTTCTTTCTAATCATGACCCGTGGGTCGTTTTAGTCTCATAGACCTTTCATAATCTCTTCGCTTTAACCCATTCAGTTAACTTACATACTAACTTTACCTCCCGTTATCTTTTACGCGGGGAGTTATAACCAGTTTTTCTTGTTTCACACTATTACCCGTAGGTTATGATGATCCCGTAGATCATTCTGTTTACTCGTGTCTTTATTAAAAATATATATTTGGTGTCAAAGCACTCTTTTTATGTTTGAAAACCATTTGTTTTCACGCTTGAAATCCATTAGCTTTTGACTGTAGTTCGTATCTACAATCGTTTTCTTTTGGATAATTCTTCCGACTCTATGACTTCTCATGTTAATTAAGCATCGGTTTGTCTCAAGCTTACCGTTATCCGGCTTGCGCTTACTTATGTCATTAAGCATTATACTTTAATCAACCAGTTCAACCTCAAAATAGTTGAATATTATTATCAAAATTTCTGTTTACGAAATTTTATGGTCTTTTAGTCATAGCTCCTAATCCGAGTCTTTTGACTTTAAATTCGTGTTCCCGTTTCTCGGTTTACGCATGTGTTTAAATCCTTACCCATCAACCGGGTACTTTACCGAAGTCATTATTAGTGCAAGCATTCCGGTATACATCAAGTTTTCGTTGTAATTTGTTTGGTCGTCTTAGCGGAAGCCATCACTTTTATTCAACCAAACCTTTATTCTTATTTGACCATCCTTGACAGTCTTATAGACTATGAATGATGATTATCATCATCATCATTTCTTTACTACGACCAAAGTCAACGACTTTGATTGTCTTTCTCGCGTGGGCAATACCTTTGTTTCTATGACCCCGCGGGTCATTTATACTTTGGTTTTACAATGCCCTTTTCGTCAACCATGGTTTTTTTTTTTATCGTTTTTCCCATGTGGGCAATACCTTTGTTTCTATGACCCCGCGTGTAACAACCCTCGGTAAAACCAATACCCTTATAAATTATTCCGACACCCTGTTATATGTTAAAATACCCTTATATATCTTATATTACATCCCGTATGTGAAAACCGAGCCCTAGTTATGTTATAATTATATAAAATAAATAAAATTCTGAAAATGTAAGCTGAGGTGGGCCGCGAACGACCTCACCTCAAACTAACGCGGGCCGTATTAGGACCAGGGTTGACTTCGCTGACTTCTTTAGTCAAAGCGGGCCGCGTAAGGATTAAGATAAGTTAACGCGGGCCGCGAGAGACCTGGACACGCGATCGCACCAGAGGCCGACACGTGTCGACATCGTGGCGGACCTACTCAACGACTCAGCTAAGCTAGTCCGTTGACCAGTTTTGACGCGGGCCGCGTAAGCCCTGCTTGTCTTTCACGCGGGCCGCGACAGAACCTAATTACACAACTATAAATAGCATGCATCAGATTTCAGTTTCCGTCGCTCACGTTCTTTTCTCAATCTCGAATTCTGAATAGTTGAAGTAATATTTTGGGTATTATACCCCTAATTAGCGAGGTTCTGCTCCATTGTAAGTATTATAACCCCGGTTTCATAATAGTTACGCTGCCCGATTGATTTAGGGTTCCGTAACAACTGTCGTGGTTCTGCCCGACGTAGTTGTTGGAATGCCGTCTCGGGGAGGGTATTATTAATAATTTCAAAGGGTTATGGTACTAATCAATGTACATTTGTATAAATTATAGATTATAGCCAGGAAACCCTTACGAAAAGCCTAAGACAGCAATGTGAGTTTATCCTCTTTTTGTTAATGTTTTTGGTAATGTTTTACCAAACCTTAAATGTTTTACTATGAAAATTAGCAGTGATTGAGTCTTTGTAGTTCTTCAATTACTGCCGGTATGTTGGGGTTCTGTATACAAAATTTTGTACTACTTGCGAGTAGTAAGTCGGGATGACAATACGTTACCATTGGACAATGAGTTAGCCAATGGGTAATATGACCCACAAGTCAGGATTGATAGTACCAATTGGAGTAATTGTGTAGACATAAACAATGTGATCGCTCTCAATACTGTTCACTGTGACTTTAAACTTGATTAAACTGGGATTCACTCACCAGTATTTCCCGCTGACAAATATTTTTAAAACATGTTTCAGGTAACCCAATGTGAAAGCCAATTAGTAAAAAGCCAGCTGGAGAGCACTGAAGGCTTGGGAAAATGTGGCTATAAAAGTTACCTAATAAACGATGTTTTAAATTCAATGAAATAGGGTTTGTCCCTATAATGTATTGTAATAAGAAACTTGGGTTTTGCCCATGTTATTATTAATATGAAAGAAGGTGGTTTTACTCTGATAAACATTTCCTAACTACGGTCCTGATGTAAATTCCGCTGCGAG
This sequence comes from Helianthus tuberosus, assembly GCA_030545235.1. Taxonomy (NCBI): domain Eukaryota; kingdom Viridiplantae; phylum Streptophyta; class Magnoliopsida; order Asterales; family Asteraceae; genus Helianthus; species Helianthus tuberosus. Next base: position 128,612,650 of record CM060416.1, read on the forward strand.
ACTAAACAAACTGATACCACCAAACTCTGAGCTCACGTCCGCCCGTTCCCGGGAAACAGGGATCGGGGGTTGTGACAGAAGGTGGTATCAGAGCCTAGCCACTGGTCTGAGCCAAAGAAGTGTTCTGCTGACACTTAAATTTTGAATTAATGTTAGGAAATAAAATAAGGAAATATATGCATAACTGTAATTATGTGTTATGTGTTATTTGGCTATTTGTTAGTTTTCAGTATGAGTGATCAAGGACCATCAGACGTGAATCGTCAGTTAGCTGATTCACCTAGGAGTGAAGATACATCATCACAGCCTGCACTCTCGGGGTATGTTGCTGATCAGGAAGACGGAATATTTGCTTTTAGAGCTAAATCTGAAGAACCATTTCCTACTAAGAAACGAGGATGGTTCAGTAAAGATGCTTTTGCTCGTAGAAAAAGAATGAGGAAATTGCAACAGCAAAGGGCTTTAGCAGCTATTAAGAGAGAGACAGATGCCCAAACTCAAGAAATACTTAATAGAAGCCTAGCTAATTTTCATATCTTAGCTACGACTGCTGCTGACCCAGGTCTGGAACAATTAGTAGCCCCACAACCACAAAACCCAGAACAGCCCATGGAAATAGAAAATCAGGAAAACCAAGAAGAGATGTACAACTTTAACCCAGAAGAAATCCCTAGAGTGCCTGCACCAAACCCCATAGACCCGAATTATGAACCCTGGTGGGACGACAATAGAGATTTTGTGCAACGTTACCCTATCCAGGATTATCCACCCATACAGAACATAGAAGTTTACCCAGGTATGGACCCTTTAGATCCCTATTATCAAAATGACTATATTAGGGAAATATTAGAGGATCCTTACCAATTTCAGGAAATGTCACCCCCATATCAGGAACCCGTACCCCAGATTCCAAACCCCGTCCAAGAACCTGCACCCCCAATGAGTGCAGAAAACGTGCAAGAACTTAGGACTTTCGGGGGGGAAATCTTAGAAAGCAGTGAGAGGATGCGTCAGGTGGGAGAGCGTCTCGTATGGAAATACGACGAGCGCAATATGGATTTCTGGATAAATCCATATCCATGAATTTTAGAATGGAGAAAGCAGTAGTAATAATAATATAATAAAATAAAATAAGATATGTGTGTACGGATGCATATTATTATTTTATTTCTGTTGGTATTGTAATTTCATTTCTGTACTAGTGTGTATTAGACGCATAAGTATATGAAAAGAGTAAAGTAGCAATGACCTACGCTTTTGGCAAAACTGCGTGTCATGTGATTTAATTATATTAAGATATTATTTGTGAGATTAATATTGGATAAATGTTTAAAATTCAGATGGCAGATGAAGGAATTCAAGAAAATCTGAATAACGATAACCAGAGTAACATTAACGTGGTTGATGATAATCTGAATAATGAGAACCCGAACAACAATAACAATGGGAACCAGATGGATAATAGTGCTATCCAACACATCGTAGCCCAAGGAATAATAGATGCAATGCCATTTATACTTCAAACTGTTAAGGATGCGGATAATAAAAGTAGGCATAGCAGTAAACGACCACTTGAACCAGAAAACAGCGTGAACAATGGACCTATACTTCAAATGCCTATTCCTAAAAGAAGAAGAACCGTGCCTAACGGTTGTTCTTATAAAGAATTCTGGTCTTGTAAACCAATGGAATTCTCGGGCAATGAAGGGGCCATTGCAACCTTACGCTGGATAGAAAAGACGGAGGCAGTCTTAAGGATAAGTAAGTGTGCTGAAGAAGATAAGATATTGTTTGCTTCTAATCTGTTTAAAAATGTAGCACTGGAATGGTGGAACACTATCCTTCAGACAAGAGGAAGTGATCAAACCTATAATATGGAATGGGAAGAATTTAAAAACAAGGTAGAAAGGAAATTCTGCCCACCCAATGAGAAAGAACAGATAGCAAACAAATTCCTAAACCTTAGAATGACTGGTGTAGATAGCAAAGGGTATACAAAGCTATTTTTCGAATATGCTAGGATAGTGCCAACTCTTGCTTCACCAGAACCAGTGTTAATCTCCCGTTATATTTGGGGATTAATTGGGGAAATAAGACATGTAGTCAAGGCAGCTAGACCACAAACCATAGAAGAAGTTGTAGAATTAGCCAATACCTTGACTGATGAATTAGTCCGTACTAGAGAAGAAGACCAGAGAAGGAACCTAACCCAAAGGCTTACTCAAGAATTCCGTTCGGGGAATTTCAATCGTAAGAATATGGGTTCTACCTCTGCAACATACTGCAGAAATTGTAAGAAAAAGCATTCGGGAAAATGCTCCATTCTCTGCAATCATTGTAAGATGCCAGGACACAAGGAAGAAAATTGCAGAAAGAAAACCAGTAATGGATTATGCTACAACTGTGGAGAAAAAGGTCATATTAGGCCAAATTGTCCAAAATTAGCTCCAGCCACAGATAACAAGAATACTAGAAATGCTAGAGCATTTGTTCTGACTGCAGAAGAAGCCAAGATGATCCCAGATGTTATAGCTGGTACGTTTTTAGTTAATGATGTTTTTGCTAAAGTATTATTTGACTCTGGTGCAAACCAAAGTTTTATCAATACATCGTTTTGCAAATTTTTAAATCAGTCATTAACTAAACTACCACAAGAATGTGTAGTAGAGACAGCTAATGGAGAAACTATCAGAATTTCTGAAATCTTGCAGGGAGCAAGTATAGAAATTTTAAATCAGAAATTTATAGCAAACCTGTATCCCATGAATCTGGTAGGATTTGATGTTGTTCTAGGAATGGATTGGTTAATAGCCAATAAAGCTAGTATTTTATGTGATCAAAAGTTAATCCAAATAAATTCACCAAAAGGTAAAAAGATCACAATTAAAGGAGATAAGTTCTCTAGATCTACTAAATTCATATCTGTGATGAAAACTGCAAGTTGTATGAGAAAAGGTTCTATAGTGTATTTGATTTCCATAATCACTAACACTAAAGGAAAAGAACTACAAGATATTCCAATAGTATCTCAGTTTTCAGATGTGTTTCCAGAAGAATTACCAGGACTACCCCCAGACAGAGAAATTGAATTCAGAATTCACTTATTACCAGGAACATCACCAATTGCCAAAGCACCTTACCGTTTGGCACCTGCAGAAATGCAAGAATTGAAGAAACAACTAGACGAATTGTTAGAAAAAGGATTCATACAGCCAAGTTCATCACCATGGGGAGCGCCGATATTGTTTGTTAAGAAGAAGGACGGATCAATGCGTATGTGCATTGATTACCGTGAATTAAACAAAGTCACGATTAAGAATCGGTACCCATTACCGAGAATCGATGATTTGTTTGATCAATTACAAGGAGCTCGATTTTTCTCTAAGATCGATTTAAGGTCAGGATATCATCAATTAAAGGTACAGGAAGAAGATATTCCTAAAACCGCATTTAGAACAAGGTATGGCCATTATGAATTTACTGTCATGCCATTTGGTTTAACCAATGCCCCAGCTGCATTTATGGACATGATGAACCGAATATGTAAGCCATATTTGGATAAATTCATAATTGTGTTTATAGATGATATTCTAATTTATTCTAAGAATAAAGAGGATCATGCAAAACATTTGCACATACTTTTAAGTTTGTTAAGAAAAGAAAAGCTTTATGCTAAATTTTCTAAGTGTGAGTTTTGGTTAGAACAGGTACAATTCCTTGGACACTTAGTCAATCATGAAGGAATTCATGTAGATCCAACAAAGATTGAGGCAATTACCAAATGGAAAACCCCTGAATCACCAACTGAGGTTAGAAGTTTCTTAGGATTGGCCGGTTATTATAGAAGATTTATTAAAGATTTTTCTAGAATAGCCATTCCCTTAACTAAGTTAACTTGTAAATCTGTTAAGTTTGAATGGGGAGTAAAACAAGAAGAAGCCTTTAGAATTCTTAAGCAAAGATTAACCCATACACCTATATTAGCATTGCCAGAAGGAACTGAAGACTTTGTAGTCTATTGTGATGCTTCTAAATTAGGTTATGGATGTGTGTTGATGCAACGACAGAAGGTTATAGCTTATGCATCTAGACAACTTAAGAATCATGAAGAGAATTATTCAACCCATGATTTAGAATTAGGAGCTATAATTTTTGCTCTTAAGATTTGGAGACATTACCTCTATGGTACTAAGTTTACCATATTCACTGATCATAAAAGTTTAAGGTATGTTTTCGGGCAGAAAGAGTTGAATATGAGACAAAGACGCTGGATGGAATTTCTTAGTGATTATGACTGTGATATCCAGTATCATGAAGGAAAAGCAAATGTAGTGGCAGATGCTTTAAGCCGCAAGTATCATGAAAAGCCAAAGAGGGTACGTTCTCTTAAATTAAATCTACAAGTAGATTTAAATGATCAAATCAGAGAAGCACAAGAATCAGTAATCAAGGATGATTCTGAAAAATTAAAAGGTATGTTAAAAGAATTAAAACAAGGAACAGATAAAATATGGAGATTTCATGAAAAGAGAATATGGATACCTAAATTAGGAAATCTACGTAATCGTATATTAGAAGAAGCCCATAAATCTAAATATACGATGCATCCAGGAAGTGATAAAATGTACCAGGATTTAAGGAAAAATTTCTGGTGGATAGGAATGAAAAAGGACATAGCAACCTATGTTTCTAAATGTTTAACTTGCTCACAAGTTAAAGCTGAACATCAGAAACCCTCAGGTTTGTTACAACAATTAGAAATGCCAGTTTGGAAATGGGAATTAATTACAATGGATTTTGTTACTAAATTACCCAAAACTAGGAAAGGAAATAATACAATCTGGCTGATTGTAGATAGACTAACTAAGTCAGCTCATTTTCTACCAATGAAAGAAACAATTAGTATGGAACAATTAGCTAAATTGTATGTAAATGAAATTGTTTCTTTACATGGCATTCCTTTATCAATTGTTTCTGATAGAGATAGTAGATTTACCTCTCGTTTTTGGTCAAGTTTCCAAAAGGCAATGGGAACCAAGTTAAAGTTGAGTACAGCTTATCACCCACAAACAGATGGACAAAGTGAAAGAACAATCCAGACAATGGAAGATATGCTTAGAGCTTGTGTAATTGATTTTGGAGGTAATTGGGATGAACACTTACCTTTAATAGAATTTTCTTATAATAATAGTTATCACACAAGTATCAATGCTGCACCATTCGAAGCACTTTATGGAAGAAAGTGTCGAACCCCAGTCTGTTGGGCAGAAATTGGGGAACAACAATTATCTGGACCTGAGATAGTACAAGAAACAACTGACAAGATTATTCAAGTCAAGGAACGACTGGAAGCTGCACGGGATAGACAAAAGAGTTATGCTGATAACCGATGCAAGCCATTGGAATTTCAAGTAGGAGATAGAGTATTGTTGAAAGTCTCTCCTTGGAAGGGAGTGGTAAGATTCATCAAACGAGGAAAGTTAAATCCCAGGTATGTTGGACCTTTTAAAATTATCAGAAGAATAGGATCTGTAGCCTATCAGCTACAACTACCAGAAGAAATGGCAGGAATATATGATGTGTTTCATGTATCTAATCTTAAAAAGTGTTTAGCTGATGAATCACTGATAGTGCCTCTCAAAGATATAGAGGTAAATGAACAACTCAAATTTGTAGAAAGACCTCTACAAATTGAAGATAGGAAAGTCAAGAATCTCAAACACAAAAGACTAGTTCTAGTCAAAGTGAAGTGGGATTCCAAAAGAGGACCTGAATACACTTGGGAGCTTGAGTCAGAAATGAAAAAGAAATATCCGCAATTATTTCAGTAGATCTCGAGGACGAGCTCTAAATAAGGTGGGGAGAATGTAACAACCCTCGGTAAAACCAATACCCTTATAAATTATTCCGACACCCTGTTATATGTTAAAATACCCTTATATATCTTATATTACATCCCGTATGTGAAAACCGAGCCCTAGTTATGTTATAATTATATAAAATAAATAAAATTCTGAAAATGTAAGCTGAGGCGGGCCGCGAACGACCTCACCTCAAACTAACGCGGGCCGTATTAGGACCAGGGTTGACTTCGCTGACTTCTTTAGTCAAAGCGGGCCGCGTAAGGATTAAGATAAGTTAACGCGGGCCGCGAGAGACCTGGACACGCGATCGCACCAGAGGCCGACACGTGTCGACATCGTGGCGGACCAACTCAACGACTCAGCTAAGCTAGTCCGTTGACCAGTTTTGACGCGGGCCGCGTAAGCCCTGCTTGTCTTTCACGCGGGCCGCGACAGAACCTAATTACACAACTATAAATAGCATGCATCAGATTTCAGTTTCCGTCGCTCACGTTCTTTTCTCAATCTCGAATTCTGAATAGTTGAAGTAATATTTTGGGTATTATACCCCTAATTAGCGAGGTTCTGCTCCATTGTAAGTATTATAACCCCGGTTTCATAATAGTTACGCTGCCCGATTGATTTAGGGTTCCGTAACAACTGTCGTGGTTCTGCCCGACGTAGTTGTTGGAATGCCGTCTCGGGGAGGGTATTATTAATAATTTCAAAGGGTTATGGTACTAATCAATGTACATTTGTATAAATTATAGATTATAGCCAGGAAACCCTTACGAAAAGCCTAAGACAACAATGTGAGTTTATCCTCTTTTTGTTAATGTTTTTGGTAATGTTTTACCAAACCTTAAATGTTTTACTATGAAAATTAGCAGTGATTGAGTCTTTGTAGTTCTTCAATTACTGCCGGTATGTTGGGGTTCTGTATACAAAATTTTGTACTACTTGCGAGTAGTAAGTCGGGATGACAATACGTTACCATTGGACAATGAGTTAGCCAATGGGTAATATGACCCACAAGTCAGGATTGATAGTACCAATTGGAGTAATTGTGTAGACATAAACAATGTGATCGCTCTCAATACTGTTCACTGTGACTTTAAACTTGATTAAACTGGGATTCACTCACCAGTATTTCCCGCTGACAAATATTTTTAAAACATGTTTCAGGTAACCCAATGTGAAAGCCAATTAGTAAAAAGCCAGCTGGAGAGCACTGAAGGCTTGGGAAAATGTGGCTATAAAAGTTACCTAATAAACGATGTTTTAAATTCAATGAAATAGGGTTTGTCCCTATAATGTATTGTAATAAGAAACTTGGGTTTTGCCCATGTTATTATTAATATGAAAGAAGGTGGTTTTACTCTGATAAACATTTCCTAACTACGGTCCTGATGTAAATTCCGCTGCGAGACTAAACAAACTGATACCACCAAACTCTGAGCTCACGTCCGCCCGTTCCCGGGAAACAGGGATCGGGGGTTGTGACACCGCGGGTCATTTATACTTTGGTTTTACAATGCCCTTTTGTCTACCATGGTTGTTTCGTCAAAATGACTTATGTCACGAATTTCCTTGGGTCTTTTATTTCTATGTGCGCCATACATCGTTTTTATGGTTCCCGCGGAAACCATTTATACGAGTATGCCCATAAGATTTCTTGACCCTAAGGATCCTTTAAATTTTCATTCATCTTGACCTTACTACATCGGACATAACTGCGCTCATTATAAGAAGCTCATGCTATCATGTGTTCACTACTTACTTGGCCAGAGTAAGCGATCAACACATGGTACGCGTGACCTTATTATAATTACCACATCACGTCCCATGTAAGTAACTCCTCAATTTATTTCCATGTTTATGGTTTCATTTGGTAAAACTTTATTTAATTGTTAGTTAACAATTATTAGTTTTAGTCGTTTATCCTTGAACATGTAAAATGTCCCTTTTTATAAACATTTATTCACATTTATTGATGTGATCACTACTTTTCTCAATAGGATTTATATTGAGAATACTTACTTGGATGATCACTCTCGTCCAAGTTTCTATATAAACAAGTCTTGTTATTCATCATTGTGAATAACACATTTCCTATTAAATTTCTCTTGGAAATCGGGTTTTCCAAGTTCTATCATATGTGTATGCAACCGTTATTACTTACGTGTTTGTTGCATATAACGACTCGTGCGATTAAATTTAAAAGTGTGCATCTGGTAATGCTTGCCCTAACGGGCTTCTCTTGTCATTAGTCTTGTTCGCGACCGTTACGCGATTTAGGTCCTTGATGAGTATGCTCTTCCTGTCATACCTCGGACCGTTCCATCATCATATCCATAATTCGTTCACTCCCGTCATCTTCAGACGCGAGTGTCCTTCAATTAAAACATTCACAAGAGTTAGTAATGTCAACTTCAATAATCGCCCGTATTATAATAAAAGGCTTTTTTTTTTACTATACGCGTCAACGCGCGTATTTTCGTCAACCATATCCATCATTTTAATTGGGGTAACGTGTACCACACGATAGCCCTATGTGTTGTTTACAACACTTTAGCATACTAAACTATTAACGTACTTGTACTTACCGGATTTGCGATCAAGCCTCGAACCGAACACTTTACCCTTTAACCTTGGGCTCTGATTACCAACTTGTAACACCCATGTTATTAATCTAAAGGTTTTCGTGCAATTAACGAAAACAAACATGAATTTATCATTAAGTATCCTTAGAAAAATACGAGTAATTTAAAACCTTTACAACTTAAAAGTTTTAAACAAAATTTAGATAAGTTCGCCATTTAAAAGTTATGACGTAATGTTGTGCGGAAGCTTTAATCTCGTGTGTTCGGTTCTTCGTAGCTGCTTGATCTTCATCCGTGCACTCTTGACATTCACCTATGATCAAAACCAACTTAAAAGTTAGTTTCGATAGTCAAATATCAAGTCCAAACAAGTACAGGGGTTAAAAATGATAAAATTCAAGAATTTTCGGAGTTTAGGGGCTCGCGTAGCGCCACTGATGCTCGCGCTACGCGAGCGCTTGTTTTAGACAGAAACTCGTTTGCTGGTGCTGCAAATTCCCTGCGTAACCTGATTTCACGGAAACGGCCATAACTTCTTCGTTATTGATCCGTTTTACCCGATTCTTTTTCCTACGCGTCCGTAATTTAATTCTCCATATTATGGAGTTAAAATCCAACAACCTTCATAATAAAATTTCAGACTTTTAACTCTTCGGCTTATCGCCCTTTTACCACATTTTGACCCGTTTATACATTTTATCAAACGAACACATTTGTTTGATTCCTACATCACCTACACTTCTCAATTTGTTATTAACTACCATTTTAGGTTCTAATCACAAGTTTATTTCATAATTTAAACCTGTTTTCGCTAGTATGCTTATTTTGACCCGTTAAGGGTATTTAAGCATTTTCGAGCCTAAAATTGCTCTCGATTGTTTCTAGCATTTCATCACCACATTTCTTATCCTATAATCTCCCACCACACTTGTGTTTATGGCGGTTTGATGTGGTGATCTATATAAACCAAATTTTACTTCTCGAATCATTATTTTACGGCAAAAACTCAAATAGTACCGTTTGACTAATATAATACTTCTTTCAACTTCTATACTTAATCTAAGTATTTGCTTAATCATAAAACTTGTTTCCAAACAACCTTTAAAGGTTGTTTGTTCGAATTAGCTAACAAGGGCGTTTTGGTCACATTTAATCCTTCATTTTTACGATAAAGGACTTCCACTAATATTTGACCAAATTGCACTTCTTACTACAACTTTTTTGTGCGTACCTGGCTCGGATCAACGTATAGACCCGTTTATACCTCGCATTTATTAACCAATATTCTATAGCGTCGCAATTATCCCAGAATTGCTACTCGTTCCTGTTTACATATGACTTGACAACCAAGATTAGTCATTATTGTCAAATGGTGTTATCATCACCATTTGACTCGTTTGGCTCATATGATCAAACATTTACATATGTAGTAAAACAAGGTTTGTAAATTTCAAATTTACACATCCGGCCCATGTGGGATGTTACCACTTGACCCCTCCTTTTCTCTTTAACTCATTTCTTACAAATTTGACCCGTTCGGCTTACGCCATGGGTGCCCTTTTTATTGTCAATTTACATTAATCGACACTTGACTAAATTTCCATTTTTACCCCTTTTCTCAATATTAGATTACACTACGCGGTAATCTTATCAAACTCATAATCTCTTAGTCATTACATGACCGATTTACCGATTTATCATTTTTACCATAAACCATGGTTTTTACCATCTTTATATGTTCCGACTCGTACCAATCGCGTCGGAAACCATATTTTCATTATTATCGTTATCGCATTTATTACTTGTAAAGTAAACAAGTATTCTACAAAGTGTGTAAGTTTCACTTACCTTTCATCCGAATTACGCTTTCCTTTTCATTCTTGATTCGTTCGACCCGCTTTCTCCTCAAGCTTCACCTAGCTTGTTAAGTGCCAACTATCATTCATTATTCACAAGGTTGTTAGATTAGTCATTCCAAATCATGACTTTCACACCTTATGTTTCTTTGACTACTTTTCTTATTAAACTCAATCATAAATCATTGAGTTTAATTCTTGTATCAAGACTCACTTCTAAACAATTATGAACTCTTAACAAAATCCTTATTTTGTTCAAGTAGTTCATTCGTACGAGTTACTACGGTGTTTATAAACACCCATACAACATTAATTTCATCAAATCAACTAAACCCATTTCATGGCAATTATGATCATATACTCAAACTTACAATTTGTTCAAGTATTTTGCTTCTACTATCAACTATGATGATTTTAAACATGTGTATATCCTCATCTTCACTATATAATAAAAAACCCACTTGTCTAAAAGTGGTAAATCACCAAATTACTCAAATCCTAGCAAATTTTACTTCAAATTTCTACTTAGGGTTTGTTCCTAAGCAATCATACTTCATTAATTTGGTCATAGCCTCTATGATTCTTGCATAAATCGCATCATGCAAATTTAACAAATTTTCACAACTTCATGAATGTTAGAAATTCGACATACCTTACGATCCCCACGACTAGGTGATCGTTTCTATGTATTAAATTCCGAATTTGGCCTTCATTTGATCTTCCAATTTGAAGATTTTGTTGAAGAACTAGGGTTTGCTCCATGGAGCTCCCTCCTGGCTTCTCACGCACGCACACGCACATATGTGTGTGTGTTTGTTTTATTTTTAAGTTTATAAAACCATTTGTAAGTTATCCGGCTTTGGTCCCTCGTGTTTGGTTAGTTATTAATTAGGTCACAACCTAATTATTTTCAACAATACTCTCACTTATTAACTAGGTTTAATATTCCTAGTTAACTTAGCGGGTTCGGGAATATTTATGACTAAGTTTATTTTAGGCCCCGTTAACTCGGGCCTGTTGTCCATTTTATTTCTTTAAAGCTTTTATTCATTTTTATTTATTATTAGGATTAATTATTTAAATCCTAATATTCCACCGGGTAACTTTTACCACTGACGGTACTTTACCCGTCTTTTAGTATTAACGGGGTTTAATTACCAAACCCGTTTTCGGGGTGTTACACCTGATCAGCCTTTTCGTCTATCACTTGGTTGTTTTGTTTGTTTGTCGTTTTATTGAGGTAGGCGGGGTGGTATCACTAGTGATGGATTTCTATCACTCTCAAATTTTTTTAATTTTTTATTTTAAATTCCATTTGAATAAAAGATTGTCAACTCACTGGTCAAATTAAAAAATAGAAGCTTTAAATATTGTCGGCCATTTGGATAAAATAGTGCTTTAAATTCCATTTGGATAAATGATTGTCAGACTTCACAACAACAACTTCGAAATATAACGCGTTAACAATTCCACGCGTTTAAAAAATAACGCATTAAATTAACGGCGGCGGCGGTGTAGCGTTATAAAATAACGCGTGATCGGGGTGGTATAACGGACCACCCCGTGTGCCCTTAGTATTATTTTCTCAAGTTGTAGACCATTCTTAGTGGTCATATAAATGTGAATGTGAATAAAAAGTGTCGCATACTAGGCAACACCTTAGCGCCACATAAGTAAGAGGGGTATCCATACTCGTCCCATGAAAGTGGTGTAATGATGCATTATGAGTGTGAAAATAAGTGAGTTTTGGTTAAAAAAAAATAAAAAAAAAAATCCTTGAAGTGAAATGGCCCCTTTCTTTGGGGTTGCGCTAACGCTCCTTCGTGCAATGCCCCTCCACACCTTCGTGAACATGGGGTGCGGTGCAACGCCGACCATGTCTAGGTGGCACCCATACGCCCACTACAGGCAGTCTAAGGGTTCAACTCTCACCAAAAACAGATGGTATAAATTTTAGGAAAGAGGAATAGTAATATAATGCATTTTTTATTCAATATAAAAAGTCAAGACGAGAATAAATAATATCACCAGTCTAAAACTGAAAACAGTTAAGTCCGTTAAAAACAATGATGCATCTCTTCCTGCGTTTTATCTTACCATATATCCCAAAGAGTAAACGGCCATTTTGGTCCCTGTGGTTTAGGCACTTTTGCCATTTTAGTCCAAATCTCAAACTTTTTAAATCTGGGTCCCTGTGGTTTCACTTTTATTGTCATTTTAGTCCAAAATTAAGAGTAAACTGTCATTTTGGTCCCTGTGGTTTCACTTTTATTGCCATTTTAGTCCAAATCTCAAACTTTTTGGAACAGTCAAAAAAAGGGGGATTTTGAATTTTGGACTAAAATGGCAATAAAGATGAAACCACAGGGACCTAGATTTAAAAAGTTTGAGATTTGGACTAAAATGGCAAAAATGCCCAAACCACAGGGACCAAAATGGCAGTTTACTCTATCCCAAATATAAAAAGACAAAACGAAGATAAATAATATCACCAATTTAAAATTGAAATTAAGTCCGTTAAAAACAATGATTGTTTTATCTTACTGTATATCCCAAGTGAGCCGTTATGCTTGATTATAAAAATCTCCATCAACAAAATAGCGACAAAAGTGTCACTATTAAAATCTCCACCAGCATCAAACTAGCAACAGATTGTAGCTCAACTGCCCACCCAGCCATGAAATTTATGGGACTCATTTGTCACAAATTTGTCGTTACCTTTCTTAAGTTGTGATGACCTGATAACGTCAGCTATTGCTGTTGAATGATCGTTATACATACGTTATCTTCAAAAGTGTCACTAAGACGACATATTGATGCCTCTACCTACATCTTTACAAAAGATATACGTTTTTTTATTATTAAAGTGTTGAACCACCTATATATGTTAACGTTTTTTTACAAAGTTACACTTTTGTTGTGATAGTATGACACATATTCAATCTCAAGCTTAAGTTAAGCGAACTTGAATTGTATGTCATGAATGGTTTTATAAGATAAACTTGTAATTGATTTGATAGTCATCGGAATTTTTTTATTAATACATATTCGATCTTTGCACGTTGATGGTTGAGTAAGAGATAATAATTCAAACTCAAATTTTTATAAATATTCTTGAATCTTGACTCATTTTTATTTAAACTAAAGTTATTAAATTTCTTGATCATACTCGAAACAAGTTAAAAAGAAAAATTAAAATCAAAATCAAAATCAAAAGTAAACTCATTTGGAAATTGGAATGATATCAATATGTTACATTGTTATAATTGGTTAATGGTTATAAATTGAAGAATGATTCCCTCTAGCCATTAGCCCATTAACATTTTGTACGATTCCGTTTATTTATTTATATGTTAAGGTAGTCTAAAGCCGAAAAAAACATGCATATATTACAACATAAAAAGTTTGTTTATAATAAGATTAGATTTAATTACACAAAAGTTATCTTATGTAAAAAAAATAATAATAAAAGTATGACACATCAATATATTGAGAAGTGTTTTACATTGACCAAAAACCATAAAAATAAATAGCGGTACCAATGTTGTATGATCAGAATGGGTTAGTATGGTAGCGGTACTCAATTAGCTTATGATACCAGAAAATACTTTATTTTAAATGCAAGTTTGTTTAAAAAAAACTTTATATCGAATTTTATTGATTATATCAATACATTAATAGTTCAAAAAATAACATAAAATATCGAGACAGACTAGTATCAAATAATTCAATTAGATGATTGATTGTTAGAAATTCTCGAAGTTCTTGAATTTTCTGAAGTTATTTGATTTCACCCGGTTTTATAGTTTTTAATGTGGTGTATGATTAAAAGTTATTTAACAAACATTTAAATAAAACCTTTTACATCAAACTATGCAATTTCAAACAAAAAAAAATCCATATGCACAATGTTTTAATATAAATTGAACTTACAGCCACAATTTTTTTAAATGAATTTCACCACAAAGACGGCAAGATCATTCCGTGTGCCGCTCAAATCTGGACAATCAGTCTCCCCTATATAAATCATAAGTATTATGTTTTATATATTGAAGCCAACTCTCTTTTGTGTTATTGAAAGACGATGACAAGCTCTACACTAAGGTTTATTTTTACAATCACTGATTTATTTTCTATTATATAGTTCAACCTTTTATTATAAATGAGTTATTATGATAGCATATGAATATGAATGTAAATAAATAAAGTGACCGTGTCTAGAACAATTTACTGAGTATGATGATGATAATGATATCTCTGGGTAGCCACTGTCGTTTTCCTTTATATTTTGCATAATGTATTAAAAAACACTCAGTTTAATTTTTTCAAAAATGCGTTTGTTTGTAGACTTGAAGGAAAGGTAGCATTGATAACCGGAGCTGCAAGTGGAATTGGAGAGTGTACCGCAAAACTCTTTGCTCAACATGGAGCAAAAATTGTAATTGCCGACATCCAAGATGAACTTGGTCAAGCGGTTTGTGAGACCATAGGCTCATCAAGCTCGATATATGTCCACTGCAATGTAACCAATGAAGACGATGTCAAAAACGCTGTAGATATCGCAGTTGCAACTTATGGGAAGCTTGATATCATGTTTTGTAACGCGGGGATAATGGATCCAAAAAAAGCACGCATAATTGATAATGAAAAATATGACTTTGAACGTGTACTTAGTGTCAATGTCAACGGTGTTTTTCTAAGCATGAAACATGCTGCACGAGTTATGGTTCCTGCAAGAGCGGGGTCAATACTATCTACGGCTAGTATGACTTCAAATATTGGTGGTGGAGCCTCGCATGCTTATTGTGGTGCAAAGCATGCTGTAGCGGGCTTGACGAAGAATGTAGCAGTAGAACTTGGACAATTTGGTATTCGAGTCAATTGTTTGTCACCATATGCAATGGTCACAACGTTAACCACAATTTATACTGGACGTGAGCCAGAAGATCTAGAAAATGCGTTGAACCACCTTGGCAACCTGAAGGGCGTGACACTTAAGGCAGATGATGTTGCTAAGGCCGCCCTTTTTCTCGCGAGTGATGAAGCAAAGTATATTAGTGGACATAACTTGTTTATTGATGGTGGATTCAGCATTGTTAATCCATCATTCAACATGTTTAAATATCCGGAGGATCTATAAATCAAGAATATCATCTTACCACATAATTTTCAAATGACAAACTTACAAGATCTTGTAAGATTCCATGAGTTTGCAACTTGTTATCATTTTTTATTTGATTTGAACTTTAGATGATCTCAAGGTTCCATTATTGTAATCTACACATGTATAAGATTTATCGATTATCTTGAACTTATAATCTGTTATCAAAACAAATATATGTCAATTGCGATTTGTGCTTATACAAAGTTTGCAAAGTTGAAAATGTTTACCAAATATTCAATCAAAATGCTAAATCTAATTGCCATTAACGATAAATATGCCTTGATTGATTGCGTTTACTTTGAAAAAGTTATATCGACCTAAATGTGATGCATTTGGAGGAGGTGACTTAACATAATTTGCAAACTTATTGAACATTAACATTCTGATTTTATATGCAAACTGTATAAATACAATGGGTATAAGAAATGATGATTTTATTATATGTGGACTATGTTTATGTAATATAACATACTATTTGATTTATGTAATAGAATTAAGATCTTATTAATCAGATCAGGTTGTTTTAAGTTTGATGTTAGTATTAATGCACATGAAAAAAGTATTAAGATTCGTATTTAATATTTTTTTTAACAGCAAATTTAGATCACTGACGGACCACTGGAATATTATTGTACCACTAGCGGAACTCTCGATCATATCCATCTCCACTAGGCAATAATACCTATACACCAATTCACGAAGTTTTAAAGTTATAAAACTATTAATTAAAAGAATCAAATTTATAAGCAATATAACAAAACTATTTATTAACTATTATATATTATATTATATAAAAAGATAACAAACACAAATTTTATAAAAAAATAACAAACATAATAGATTTAATTATAATAGTATCATAATATTTGGACTTTTATTTTTAATAACCTTCACCTTCACCTTCAATACTAATATATTTATTGTAGTTTACTAAACAGGGACAAATTAAAAAGTATTGCATAAAATACTTGTACCCTATGTTTCGAAAGCTATAATAAGCATTTTTAATTTTTTTTTTTTTTGTGTGAAATTACCACTTTGTATTGCAAATGGAATAGACTTTAATCTAAAAGAGTTACTACCTAACCATCAAATTATGTGAGGAGGGGTTTTTATATTATAAAGGGTATAAAAAGTGGTTGTGAGTAGAGGAGAGAGAAAATGTTACTGTTCATCTGTATATTTGGGGGGACACTGTTCACCCGTTATAATTTTTTAATATATTTTGAAAATGGTTGGGAATGGAAATGAGAGAAAAATGTAATGATAATATTATTTAATTGAAAGGAGAGAGAAAAAGTATTTGTTTTTAGTGGAAATATATTGATATAAGAGTTGTTTTTTAGTGGAATGTATGTATAATTTGATGGATTGGATGTGAATGCTCTAAGGTGCTTGTTTTTTCAGAGGTAAAATGTCTGCAGTCTGCGGACCATATCTGCAGACCTCTGTAGCAGAAGAGGTGCACCAAACCTCTGTAGTCTACAAGAAAAAGACTGTTTGTTTTCTCAGAAGTGTTTCATAACAAACATCACCATAAACAAAACCGATAACAGTCAAATTGGCACAAAAAATTGTTCCCACATTTATAAAACTATAACTAAACAAGCATTTAAGAACTAACCTGGATTCAAACTCACTGATATCAACAAAGCACAAAAATTCGTTCCAACATGTGTAATAATTTTCTTTTAGTTTGTGTCAGGATTAGGTTCGTTTAAGACTTTTTCTCGATAGCATCGGTTTTTCAGATCTAAGTGCCTAAAATATAAAGAAATGGATGCCGGTAGAGCGTTGGCAGTTTGAAATTATACAAAATAGGTAATGACCCGAAATAAGCTTGGTTTTCTTAAAAATCCTAATTCATCAGACGCCGTTCTTTTTTCATTTTTAAAATGTGTGTGGTTATATAAGAGAAAAGGAGATGGAAGAAGAAGTATTGATGCAGAGACGTGAAGAAGAAGGAAGGGGTAAAGAGAGAAGAAAAGCTCTTTTAGAAAAGGAAGAAAGAAAATGGAAGGAAATAGAAGCTACTCTTATATCATCGATTCCAAATGCCGGTAGTCGGGAAGCAGCCGCCATGTCAGCGGCAGTCAGGGCGGATGGTGGTGCAGAGGGGAGATGTGGTGAGGAGCTAGGGTTTGTTGTGTTTTGAAAGAGAAGATGAAGAGAAGAGGTTTGAAGATGGAAGTCCAGGTCTGCTTGGAGAAGAGGTCTAGAAGACCTTTTTTAATGAAATAACTTCCAAAAAACAAACACTCTGCAGACCCAAACGTCTGCGCGTGGTTTGCGTGGGGCAGACATAAAAGGTCCAGAAGTACTTTTCACAAAAAACAAACACCCTCTAAATGCATTTAACATAAACAAAGACTTTAACTCATCTTGATTTTTGGTCATTTGGGTTAAGTCAATCCGTAGTGGGGCGCTATGCCCCAAGATGGCGCCGGAAAACGCCCCCAAACACCGAAACGAGGGGCGGTATAAATGAAAAAATGGGGTGGGGCGCGAGTATTATAGCGGCGGTATTGGGGTTGGTTTTCAAACTTTAACCAATCAAATTTAAGCAAGGTTTTTTATAATTAATTAATAAAATTGAAAATTAATAATTAGATAATGATGGGTAGGGGCTTTATTACTACGACCTCTAGAGATATAACGCCCCATAAAGCCCCCGTGTGACGTGGCACGACACGTGTCGCATAACGCCCCACAAGGGGCTTTATGACTACGGATGACCTAATGAAAGAGTAAATTGGATTTTGACTTTAAAAATTAATTACAGATAATAAATAATTTAAAATAAAAGACTTATTAAATACATTTAACATAAACAAAGACTTTAACCTAAAATAGTACATTGACTATTGGCATGCCAAGGACGGAGAATTTTATTATAGTAAAGTTACCTAGAAGCTAGATAAAAGTATACAAGAGAAAGTCGATGAACTCAGACCAAGCGGTATGGAGAGCCTCATCCCTAAGGGAATGGGCCGCCATGTCAGCGCCACGTAGGCTCGGTTTGGAGGGGAAACACCTAGGGGGTGGGGGATGAACCCTTATATATATATATGTATGTATGTATGTATAGATGTGTGTGTGTTAGGAGAGAGGAGGAGAGGCCCGTGAGGAGAGGCCCGTGAAGATCGGCTGTGGGCAGACGTTTTGGACGGAGCTGGGACGCCGACGGGGCTGGGGGTGGTCTTTTTGGGGCGGCGGCGGGAGGACGGGCCGGGGACGAGCCCCATTCCCTCCGGTCTCAGAGTACAAATTGAAATGACACTAAATTTTAACAAATCACCAAATTACACACCACTCCTCTCTCTTTTTTTTCTTTTTCGTTTTCGTTATTTAATTTGTTTTTGGTTAAAGTAGTTAGTTGAAGGCCTACTGCCTACGTGATAGTGACTTGTCTATAAGTTTTTTACTTTTTAGTTACCACGACTCATAGTCTTAGGGTGTGGGGAGTGGTTAAACACTTTGGAGTGGTAAACTAAAAAACCGACCAATCAGAGCGCGCCATGTCAATCAGGCAAAAATGTTTAAACTTTGCTGAAAAGTGTTGGCAATGGTTAGACACTTGGTGAAGTGGTAAACTTAAAAAAAAAGGAAAAATGTGTGATTGGTTGATATTGGCATGGACCCCACCCCACCACACACATACCTCTTCTTCAACAATGCGGCATTCCACCACCGAATTGGTAAAGTTTGGTGACTAAACACTTGTTGGCGGTGGTGTTTACCACTCGGTAAAGTGGTTTGCCACCCTTTAGGCTAGAGGGTGTGGGATGGAGCCCCTTGGGGGTTATAAAGGACACCTCAGCGCCACCTAGACGCCACGTCAGCCTGGGGGCTTTATAACCCCCCCTTTAATTTGCAGGGTGTGGGATGGAGCCCCGTCATCATTACCTAATTATTTTTTATTTTTACATTTTACTTTTTTAAATTAAATGGCCATTTTATATAACTAGAAAATTAAAAAAAAACATAATTTCATCCTAAAAAAAATAAAAAAACATCACAAAGTCATTAAAAAAAATAAGAAGGTACTAGAAAAAAAACTACATATATTTCGCCAACTCGAACTCTTCCGTAGCACGTTTCTCGGACTCAATCTTCTTTTTATGGTTTCTTTTTTTTCTAGAAGAGGGTTCGACTTGGGTTTCGGGAACGGATTCGGTCTGGGTTGTGTTTTGGGTTTCGGGTATGGATTGGGTTTGGGGTATGTTTTGAGGAATGTGTTGGGGTATGTTTGAGGGTGTTGGGTGTCGAATCCAGCAAATAAATATAAAATAAACCTACTTGACACGCTAAAAATAGTATGAATGGAAGTCAGGTTCGTGTCCACAGGGATACAGATTAATTAATTGATTATGCCAAAAACGTTTTAGACACAGATACGATTGTATTGAAATGGGGGTTTTTAGTTTGACTAAAATGTAAAAACAATTTATAATTTTTAAATTAAAAAGAAAAGCTAATAAAAGTGGTTGGAAAAATTCAAATGTTAAAAACTAATTTCAACACCAGGGCAATTTCTTGATTCGGTTCGACTTACGATCATTAACGGTCACGGTGCAATGATCTTTTTAAAATAATAGTTTGTATCGACACTAGACGTCACGCAGTTCGGACCTCCACTCTATTTATTGTCTAACCAAACGCCGTTCGTTGATTAGAGCCAACCCGCTACTCTAAACTCACGCCGTTCGGATTTTAGCGTGCGGGTTGCGTGATAGAAGTATCGATTATAACTAAACACACACGCCGTTCGGTATGTTTAACTAGATTGTATGATTCTATAATAAATTCAAATTCATAGACAAACTTGAACCATTATTTGTTCCTTTTATCAAAACTTGAAATCTGATTAGAGATTTAAAATATTGATAAACTTTATTAGAAAAATTAATAAATTGATCAGGTTTATTAACAATCTAATATTTTCTGGATTGAATCCGTATTAAAAACAAGAATCACACAAACAAACCACTAAAATAATCGGATCGAACGTAACCGTTTCACATAAGGTTGTGAACCAAATCAAAGAAACCAAACCCTAATGTTGAAACTATAAAAGACTAGCCGGACATGGTGGCTAGTTGATCAATACAAATACTAAATAAAAATATCAAACTTGGAACTTACAAAAACAAAACAAAACAAAACAACCTTTCTTGTGTGTTCTCGAAGATCTCAAGAAAAAGAAAAAATGCTTCCTCCTTTTTTTTCACTTGCTGCTATCGTCCAAAAAGAAAAAAATCCTTTTCCAAATTATGCGTCCAGTTTGTTTCGTGATGATTCCTTCCATGTGTGGTTCAGCCCATGTGAATTCTCTAGCAGCCCAAAACTCCATCAAATCTCCCCAAGCTTAAACCGTTCCTTGTCCTCAAGGAACAAGAATAAACCGAGAAGTAAACACGAAAAATAATACACATATGCATGCTCACTATTTTTTTTCAACCCGCTTCTTTTATTCCGGAAAATAAACTTGTAATGAGATCACATCCAACATTGCCAACTCTTACTACATTCATTCGAACCCGAGAAATACTAACACGTGTAACCGCGATTGTTGATATTTTGTGTCCCTTAAAACTCAAACCCGCTTAATCACAACCAAATGTTTTCTGCTTAATAATATACAAACTTACCAACATGGTTCAATCGTCCCCACGCCCAACACCTATGGCAAACATCTACCCAACCTCACGACTTTTTGAAGATATCCAAAACCACACTTGATGCGACCATGCACCCAAATCATGACACGATAGTTATTATTTTTTTCCGTTTTTCAAGGGGTCGGGACTTTTCTCCCTAATTTGCTCAAATATTTTTTTTTTATATTTCGATTTCAATTTTTTTTCTCAAATTTTTGGCATACATTGTGCTCTTTTACCCCTTCTTTTTTTCTCTTTTTTTTTCTTTTTTTTTTAACTATAATAACCTATGAGGTCAATTTTTCACCTCTTTATTTTTTTCAATGAAATTACGGAGGTGTCATGATATGGGGAACATGGTGTGTGATAGAGGATATGCAACTCAACCGATTTTTGGTCGGGATCAATTTTTTACCACAAGCATCAAGATGGGAAACTAAACACATATATTCAATTAAGGTTATTGCATACAACATTGGCGTTTCTAAGTTAGGGCCGAGCCTATCAACACATCCCGAATTATCTATGTTTTCTTCCCCAAAGTTACCATTTCACGCATAAGCTTTGACATGCCAGAAATCATATCATTTCTCATTTTTCACAAACCATTTTCAGCAGAACAGAAACGGTTTTTTTTTTTTTTAAACATGTATATACACCCTAAATGCAATGAACATGAAAAAAAATGCAACTATATGCAACTATTTACAAACTAGATAATGCATGCTAAGATGAAAACATAAAAATTACCACTAATCTCAACCTCCCCAAGCTTAAGATGTAGCATCGTCCTCGAGGCTCGGAGAAATATGTGGAAGGCATCTACTAAGGCGGTTGCGGTTGTTCGTTTCGTTTCACTCATATTTCCACGACGGTTGGTTTATCAACAATCATCAAGAGCATCACCATTAAAGCTGATTTCCTCTAAATGGAGTAACATACCTTACAAATATTGCCTCAAACCCATGATACGCACCTTAAATTCAATAACCCCAAGATAAAACACAACTGCTCAAACAAAAGCAACAAACCACACATTTGGATGCAAAACAAAACCAATTCAGTAAAATGTATTTCATTGAAACGAACCAATTTTTGCAAACCAAATTTCAATTCTAACAACTTTTCCCTGGTAAAATATTAATCATTTAACTTCAATTCAAAGCAAAGTGTGAAATCGGGATTGTTCAATTCAAGTAACAAGGGTTAGGGCTGATGTCAGAGACGGCGGCGAGTGGCGGAGGCGATGCAAGACATCCGCCGGTAGTGGTTCGGAACTAGTGACGGGGTGGGTAGTGCTGGTGTTAGAACCGGTGGCAGGGTGTTTGAAGACAACCACCACCGGTGGTAGTTCGGAGTGGTGAGGGTGGGTTCGGGATGGAGATGAAGTACGGTGGTGGGTAACCGGCGACGAAGATGGTGGCTGAGTATGGTGGTGTTCGGCGACGATGGGGATGTTGGACTGTTGGTGGAGGCTGTGTCGTTTGAGAGGAAACTGTGGGTAGAGTAACAGATGTAGTCTGAGGGTTCATTACAAAAACATATTAATGTTTTATTTATTTACTTTTACATTATTATTAGAGTAAATTGCAGTTTTACCCCCTGAGGTTAGGGGCCATTGGCACTCTTACCCCCCTAAGGAAATAAATGCAAAATTACCCCTACTGTTAACTCTTATGTCGCATAATTACCCCCGGCTTCAAAGTCAATGACAGATCTGTTGACTTTTAGTTGAAATGACTATATTACCCTTCCATTTTACCCCCCAACATTTCTGTTAAGTCGCACAATTACCCCCCATTGGTAAATTACTAATTTGTCCTTTGTTATTACCCCCTGTACTTTGAATTAAGATACAACATTACCCCCTGCAACTTCCAAAAACCTTCCCGCCAAAATCAAAAACCTGATCTATGATTCTATAATCAAAAATCTTAACCTGTTCTATGATCTGAAACCTAATTCTGAATCAATTCACATGTAATCTGATTTTGATCATATAAACACCTAATCTTCTAGGATCAATTCACAGTTATTTTGTTTTAAACCACTGCTTAACCACTGATTATGATTCTGTAATCTGACTATTAACCTGAATCAATTCTGAATCAATTCAAAAACCTGATCTATGATTCTGTAATCTGACTATTAACCACTGATTAAGCATACCTGCTGTGGTGTGATTAACCCACTGCTGCACATTTTGACTATTAACTAGACTATCATCAACTATGATCATGTAACTGATTAAGCATACCTGCTGTGGTGCCATAACCATGTTCAGTAACCACTGATTAAGCATACCTGCTGTGGTGCCATAACCATGTTCAGTAACCACTATTAACCACTGCACATCCACATTACACATAATTCATAACCTCAGGTGATAATTCATCAAACTGCACATCCAAATCAAACTGCACATCCATATTAACAGCATCAAGTCAACATTAACAACAACAGCTTAAGTCACACACACCCTCTTTCACTTATGCATGGGACTGAAAGTGATGGTGATTGCACCAAGTGCCATGACAGCACCTCTGTTCTGTTCTATGATCAAATCAAATACAACAACATTAACCCACATTATGTTCAAATCAAACACATACACCCTCTTTAACAGCAGCAGGTTCTATTCTGTTCTATGATCAAATCAAATACAACAGCATTAACCCACATTATGTTGTGATCAAACATTAACCCACTTAACAGTCAAATACATAAACAGTTCTATGATCAAACATAACCTGTTCTATGATCAAGCAAAAGATCCTACACATTACCCCAAAAGATCCTAGAAGATTAGAGTTTAAGAATCCTACACTACATATTAACCCAAAAGAACCTAGAAGATTAGAGTTTAAGTATCCTACACAACCATTTCCTGCTGAGGCGGAAACTGGAAATGCAGGAACGGGCGGCCTCGCATCTTGAGCACCAATGAGACCACAATCGATCTTAGTGAAACATGAATCCTCATGTCCATTGCAAATACACAAACATCCATTACTAGTTGTTTGATTTTATCCCACAATCAAAATTGTTGTTTGATTTTACCTGAAAATTGCGAGAAAAGGGAGGATCTCTGGACCACATCTGGATCGATGGTGGCCGGTGGTGTGGTCGCCGGCCCTGGCTCAGCCGGTGGAGCTCGACTTGTAATGCCATTCTGTTCAGACATCTTGTGCTAGTGTGGTGAAGGAGTGGTGAAGAAGATGGAGTGGATGTCGCCGGTGGGTGAAGGTCGCCGGTGAAGAAGCCGGAGAAAGACTTCGCCGGAAGAGCACAATCGCCGGAAGAGATGAAGAAGAAGAGGGGAAACTTAGGGGGTAAGGTTGTGAGGTTTTGTTGAGTTTGAGGGGTTATTTTATAATATAAAGTACAATTTTGGTGAAATTACATTTATACCCTTTGACCCTCATTGACCGGTCAAGAAAAATCAAGCCGGGGGGTAATTATGCGACATAAGAGTTAACAATAGGGGGTAATTTTGCATTTATTTCCTTAGGGGGGTAAGAGTGCCAATGGCCCCTAACCTCAGGGGGTAAAACTGCAATTTACTCTTATTATTATTTGCTTTAAAGATGCCTTCCCACCTTTTTTTCACAGAATGTTCACCCGGCCGGGTGAAGGCTTGACACGCCCGGGTCAAGGATCTGAATGTTTCTAATAATATTCAACACGGCCGGGTTAAACTTTTGACTAAAAGAACTTTTTTTTTATTTTTTGTTTTTATATATTTTTTAGTTTTTTTATGGAATTAAAATAAAAGAGAACAATACGAAATCACGGGTTGCCTCCCGCGAAGCGCCTTTCTTTCTTGTCTTTGGCTAGACTTTGACCCTGTTTTGTTAATCTGGAGCTTGCTCAATACACGGAAGAAGCTTTTGGATAATACTTGGTAATTTCATTTTTGATGTTCTTTCCTTTGCTTTCTTCTGCGGGTCCATGAGGATCGTGACATCCATTAGATCCTCCCCAAGCTTGAACTTTTCAGTAAGTTCTTTTTTCAATGCTTCATCAATACTTCCATTTGACACTATTGCTGGAACATCATGTTTAGACAACTCAAAACATTCATCAGTTAGTGGTTCAATGACATCTATATAATTCAAAGATGAAACGTCACTACGGTAACGCATAACATCATCTATATTAAAATTGATTACCTCCCCATCAAATTCCATAGAAAGAGTGCCGCTATAAACATCAATTTTTGTTTTTGCAGTTTTCAAAAATGGCATCCCTAACAAAATGGAACTTGAGTGTGGAGTATCATCATCCTCCATATCCAGCACATAAAAATCAGCCGGGAATACCAATTCATTCACTTGGACCAAAACATCCTCTAATACACCTTTTGGGTATACTAAGGATCGATCGGCCAATTGAATGACCACCCCGGTTCTTTTTAACGGTCCTACATTAAGTGTTTTGAAAATAGAATTTGGTAGGACGTTAATAGAGGCCCCAAGGTCGAGCATGGCTCGTGGTATGCTAAGATTTCCCAATTTACAAGGAACCGTGAAAACACCCGGATCCTTGCACTTTTGTGGTAGTTTTTTTTGTAAAACGACCGATATGTTTTCACCTACCTTGACAGTTTCATTACCTTTTAGCTTTTTCTTTGATGTGCAAAGTTCCTTTAAGAATTTTGCATATCGTGGAACCTGTTTAATAGCATCAAGAAGTGGAATATTTACCTCTACCTTCCTGAATGTCTCCATGATTTCTTGCTCTTCCCTTTCCTTCTTTGTGCTTTGTAGCCTTGATGAGAATGGAGCTATAGGAGTAAATTTCATTTCACTTCTAACCTGTTCTTGTACTTTCATCTTATCACGGTCCTTCTTGTCAACAACAATTTCCTCTTCTTCTTGCATACTCGGACCGTCATAGCTCTTTCCACTCCTCAAGGTAATGGCACTCACGTTGTGCTTTGGGTTATTCTCAGTTTGTGCGGGTAATTTACCTCGAGAATTTAATTTACTCACTGAGCTAGCGAGTTGAGCCATTTGTTGTTCCAAGTTCTTGATGCTAGCTTTAGTCTCCTGTTGGAACGTATGTATGCTGGTTGCCAAACTTTTCACAATATCTTCCAAAGACATTCCCGAGCTACCCGTTTGTTGTTGGGTGGGTTGCTGTTGTCGAGGCTGAAAGTTTTGCGGTTGTTGATTTCCTTGGAAGGTTGGGCGTTGTTGATATTGTTGAGGCCTTTGCTGGAAATTCATGTTGGGAGGATGTCCCCAATTTTGATTGCCATATTGTCTTGAATTTTGCCCCGGATAACCTCCAAGTGCTTGTGCTTGTTCAACATCATCATGCAGTGTGGGACACATATCAGTGGGGTGTCCAAATTGTAGACAAATTCCACAAGCTCGGGCTTGTGGCTCAGCACTCTTGTCCTTGGTAAGTTGCATGACTTCTTTGGTTAACTCAGCTAGCTGGGTTTCGATGTGAGGAGTGCTCACTTCCTTAACTGCTCGTGGAACATCCGTGTACCACTCTTCATCCTGTGCTGAGTGCTTGGTGTCTTCAGCTATGGAGGTAATCAAAGCTCTAATTTGAGTAGGTGTTTTATCGAGTAGAGCCCCTCCACTAGATGCGTTTATCAAACGTCTCTCCATTGTTGCCAATCCTTCACAAAAGTATTGAAGGAGTTGGTGATCGGTTATGCCGTGTTCTGGGCAACGAGTACACAACTTTTTAAATCTGTCCCAATAAGTGTGCAAGGCTTCTCTTTTGAGTTGCTTGATTCCGATGATCTCCTTGCGCATGATCGAAGCTTTGACTTCTGGGAAGTATTTGTCTAGAAACAGCTTTGCAAGTTCATTCCAAGTAGTTACCGACCCCGGTGGTAGGTAATATAGCCATTCTTTTGCTGAGTCTTGAAGAGCAAAGAGGAATGCCCTTAGCTTGATTTGGTCTTCGGTGACGTTATGTGGCTTCATACCGGAGCACACAACGTGGAACTCTTTGAGGAACTTGTGTGGGTCTTCATTCTCTAGGCCTCGAAAAAGTGGTAATAGGTGAATGAGTCCGGATTTCAGCTCAAAGTTTTCCACAGTAGGGTAGTTAATGCAAAGTGGTTGTTGTGGGACATCACGAGTTACCCACTGTCTAAGGGTTTGTTCAGCTGCCATTGTAACTGCAGGAATTTGCGGTTTAGGTGAGTTTGGTTCTTGGTGGGTATGGGTAGGTGAGTGTGGTGGAGTGATGGGTGTTTCTTGATGGGATTGTGATTCTGTTTCGGTTTCTGATTCACTTGACAAGAGTATGTCTTGCCAAATGTTGGTGACCGGAGGTGAAGATATAGAGGATGAGGAGCTTGCTAACTTCTTTCGTTGTTTTGCTTGCTTCCTTAATCTCTTTGCTGTTTTCTCGATCTCCGGGTCAATCTCGAGTGGTGTACCTGTACGCAAAGATCTTGGCATAAAACGATTAAATTTTCCGTATCCCCGGCAACGGCGCCAATTTGTTGGGTGTCGAATCCAGCAAATAAATATAAAATAAACCTACTTGACACACTAAAAATAGTATGAATGGAAGTCAGGTTCGTGTCCACAGGGATACAGATTAATTAATTGATTATGCCAAAAACGTTTTAGACACAGATACGATTGTATTGAAATGGGGGTTTTTAGTTTGACTAAAATGTAAAAACAATTTATAATTTTTAAATTAAAAAGAAAAGCTAATAAAAGTGGTTGGAAAAAATTCAAATGTTAAAAACTAATTTCAACACCAGGGCAATTTCTTGATTCGGTTCGACTTACGATCATTAACGGTCACGGTGCAATGATCCTTTTAAAATAATAGTTTGTATCGACACTAGACGTCACGCAGTTCGGACCTCCACTCTATTTATTGTCTAACCAAACGTCGTTCGTTGATTAGAGCCAACCCGCTACTCTAAACTCACGCCGTTCGGATTTTAGCGTGCGGGTTGCGTGATAGAAGTATCGATTATAACTAAACACACACGCCGTTCGGTATGTTTAACTAGATTGTATGATTCTATAATAAATTCAAATTCATAGACAAACTTGAACCATTATTTGTTCCTTTTATCAAAACTTGAAATCTGATTAGAGATTTAAAATATTGATGAACTTTATTAGAAAAATTAATAAATTGATCAGGTTTATTAACAATCTAATATTTTCTGGATTGAATCCGTATTAAAAACAAGAATCACACAAACAAACCACTAAAATAATCGGATCGAACGTAACCGTTTCACATAAGGTTGTGAATAAAATCAAAGAAAAGAAACCCTAATGTTGAAACTATAAAAGACTAGCCGGACATGGTGGCTAGTTGATCAATACAAATACTAAATAAAAATATCAAACTTGGAACTTACAAAAACAAAACAAAACAACCTTTCTTGTGTGTTCTCGAAGATCTCAAGAAAAAGAAAAAATGCTTCCTCCTTTTTTTTCACTTGCTGCTATCGTCCAAAAAGAAAAAAATCCTTTTCCAAATTATGCGTCCAGTTTGTTTCGTGATGATTCCTTTCATGTGTGGTTCAGCCCATGTGAATTCTCTAGCAGCCCAAAACTCCATCAAATATTTTTAGTTATAACCTTCGATCAATAGGAACCCAAACAATTCAATTCAAATTGGCCCATATTATTTATTGGTTTAAGCTCATCTAATGGCCCATCATAACTTGTAGATGTTGTCTAGTCCCAAAAACAATGACGATAAAGAACTTTTGATCTCTTCATTTTCTAAACTTTCAACCAATCAACCAATCTTGTTCATTCATAATCGATCAATATCTTCAATATCCTCTCTCGCAATTTCTCCACACCTACAATATCAACCAAAATTTAACCAAAGTAGATTCCATTCCACAAAACAAGTGTTTCGCAAAATAATGTGGTATAACTATGAAATATGCATCATATGTGACGAAATTCAATATTAACATGTTGTAAAAACGTGCCTAAAAATCCAACTAACAGAGGGAAAAAACTGGGGTTGAGAATAATACCCAAAAAAACTGGCAATCGGTTGAGTGATGGGATGAGGAGAAGTTGGGGTTGTTGGTGGCATTGGGTAATATCCAACCTCACCCGTACGCGAGTCTCGGCGATACCGGTCCTCTTGCTCGTTGTTTTGCCAGTACGGATGGTTCGGGTCCCATGGGTTTGGGTTGTTGGGAAACATTGTAGAGAGGGGTTTAAAAAAAATTAGAGTATTGTATAAAAATTTGAGAGAAAGTGGGTGAAATGAGATGGAAAAATGGAGAAATGGAATGGGTATTTATAAACTTTGAATTTGAAAAACAATTTTTTTTTTTAAAACCTGACCGTTCAACGGTCAAAAAGATTAAATGTGCCTCGATCTGTGTGTTGTTCTCTCGTTACCATGTTCGCGAAACAACTATAGCGCCTCAAGTTAATTAGGTGGGTGTGGGTGTATAGCGCCCAGGGCGCCATAGATGGTGGCCTGGCGAAGGTGGCGCCTCCCACACCCTCCGGCCTTACCGATTACCACTCCGGACACCCTTAAAGACTTTCTCATTTCGGGGCCCACCAGTATCGGCACGTGATGACAATAATTGCATTCATCACTTTTCTTTGAGGCTTTGATGGACCATGTGGTTGGGTATGTCCAGGCAACTCCCAAATCGATCATGTCCTTGACCTTCAATTTTGGTAAAATTTATCCATATCCAGCCACTTTTAAGATCTTCTAAGGTCTGCAGAGAGTTAAACACCACCACTCACCACCACCGCCCACCACCACCACAGTTCGCCACCACCGTCCACCACTTGCTACTGTCCATCACCACCACCATCGTCCACCGTCCATCACCACCACCACCATCGTCCACCACCACCGTCCACCACCCACTACCATCCATCACCACCACCGTCCACCCACCACCACCACCGTCTACCACCATCACCGTCCAATACCACCACCACCGTCCGTACACCACCACCAGTTTATTTTAAAAGTCTGCATACGTTAAAAAACAAACAATTTTCTTCTTGCAAACTGCAGAGGTTTGGTTCACCTCTTCTTCTACAGATGTATACAGATGTAATCTACAAACTACAGACATTTTTTTTTTGAAACTTAAACTTCATTAACAACAGCCGGCCCAAAACAGGCCGACCCCAAACAACAAACAAGCGAAAGAGATACTTACATATTCACAAATGAACACCACTCTTCCCAACCTATACCCTTATGTTTCGACCTATTCGAGAACCATAAAAAACCCATGACCTTTATCTCACTAAGAATACTTTCAATTTTGATCGGACAATTAGAGAAAACCTGCTTATTCCTAGCTCTCCACAAGCTCCAACACGCCGTAATAATGATACCGTGAACCGCTTCTTTCTTTCTCTCCGACACGTTAAGATTTTTGTGAAGTTCGAGAAGGTCTTTGAGCGAAAACGCGTAGATAGTCGGAATTTTGCACCAATTACTAACACCGATCCAAACATTAGCTGCAATAAAACAGCCAATGAAGACATGATCGGCAGATTCATCAACAGTCATACACATCCGACAAACCCCCTCTCCGACTTGAATATTTCTTTTCTTTAAGGCTTCACACGTCGGTAGTCTATCCTGCTCCATCCTCCAAACGAGAACATTGCATTTGACCGGCACCCATCTGCACCAATCCATTACGAACCAGTTGCCCCGCACTCGATCATCTTGAAAAGCTGTTTTGACTCCTTTAACCGAGAAGGAGCTGTCCTTAGCAGAAATCCATTTCCACTTATCAACATTCTCGGACAGTTAACACATATCCAGAAGAGACATAAGTTCCTGGAAAGCAGAAGTCAGCCGGACATCAGACATATGATCCTTCCATTCCCAATAGTACTCTCGGCCGGAACCTGAAACCTTTATTCTATCCGCAACGAAACATTTCTTTTTGGCTTCTAGTCTGAATAAATCCGGGAACTTGTATCTGAGAGGCTCATTCGTCACCCACGGGTCCAACCAAAAAGATAATTCATTACCGCGACCGACTTCTCCTTTCAAAAAATTCCTCAACGGAATCCCTCCAATCTTCACGTTAATAAATTTTTTTGCTAAATTGCTCCAAACACCACTAACTGTTTTTTTGAAAGGAATGCATTCCCATCCAACCCGACTATTATGGAGGGCATCGATTATTTTTCTCCACAGATTATTTTTTTCGGTTTTGTATCTCCATCCCCACTTAGCAAGAAGCGAAATATTCACATCCAAGAGCTTGCTCAAGCCTAAGCCCCCATCTTTCTTGGGACAAGAAACCCGATCCCACGCCACCCAATGCATCTTCTTTTCCTCACCCGACCCACCCCACAAAAATCTTTTTATCAAGGATTCCAATTCCGAAATAACCTTTCTAGGAGCTTGATAAAGAGAGAAGTAAAAACACGGAAGACTTTCCATGACCGATTTGATAATAATAATCCTCCCTCCAATTGAAAGGAGGTTAGATTTCCATTTAGCAAGTCTAACACGAAAGGTATCAAGCACCGGTTGCCAATTAGAAATCCGCTTCATATTGGCTCCAACTTTTAAGCCGAGGTACTTGAACGGCGGTGCATCCGGCTTACAACCCACTTCATTGGCCATATCATCAATCTCCTCCATCTCCGCCCCAACACCATAAAGATTAGATTTTTCGATGTTAATTTTGAGCCCCGAACAAACGTAGAAACAACGGAGGATTCTAACAACATTAACCACTTCATTTTTAGACCATTCCCCCAATACAATGGCATCGTCCGCGTATAAAAGGTGAGTAATAACCGGCCCATTGTTAGGCAAAATAATGCCTCTAATTATTCCCGCTTCTTTAGCCCGGTCAAACATACAAGAGAGAGCCTCCATCACAACTAAGAAGAGGAAAGGAGATAACGGGTCTCCTTGTCTCATTCCTTTTTCACATCTAAATTTGAAAGTAGGATCACCATTAACTAGCACCGAAGAACTAGCCGAAGCCAAGATATTCGATATCCATTTACACCACTTAACCGAAAAACCCATTTGGGTGAGAGTGTTGATCACGAACTTCCAATTCACGTTATCATAGGCCTTCTCGAAGTCGATCTTAAGAAGAAAAGCCTTAGATTTCCTCTTTTTAATCCACGACATTAACTCATTAACAATTAACGGGCCATCCAAAATATATCTACCTTTTAAGAAAGCCGATTGCGCTTCAGAAATAACACCATCTAGAACTTTCCTCATTCGATTTGCCATGACTTTGGAGACAACTTTGCTGATAACTCCCACTAAATTAATAGGCCTGTAATTGTTAAGGGAAACCGGGTCACTAACCTTGGGAATTAGCGTAATATACGACGCTCCGCTGTCTCTACTGATTTCTCCCTTGCTATGAAACCAAGCAAAAATTCTAGTGAAATCAACTTTGAAGATCTCCTCCCAGAAGTGTTTAATAAAACGTAAATTAAAACCATCAGGACCAGGAGCCTTGTCGTCACCACATTCAAAAACCGCTTGTTTTATCTCTATATCCAAGAAAGGTTCTTCCAACATCCTTCTATCCTCTTCCGAAATACTCTTCAAACCATGGCACCGAAGCTCGGGTCTAGTCGGAATAGACTCCTTAAACTTGTCACGAAAAAAGGAAAAGACCTGTTTTTTAATCTTGACTGGCTTAGAACACCATTCTCCATCGATATTGAGACCATGAATGCTGTTAACTGCTTTTCTGTTATTAACCAAGGCATGGAAGAAACTAGAATTCTCGTCACCACCGACTGCCCATTTAACACGCGCTCTTTGTTTCACATCCAACATCTTCCTTTCTTCGACCTCTTTAAGAACTTTCCTATTCTCTGCCAAAATCCATTCTTCTACCTCCGAAAGATCTCTAGTTTCTAACTCAAGCTCCAAGCGTTCCAATTTTGATAATGCTAACTTTTCACTCTCCTTTTCCTTGGCCAGAAAATCATCTCTCCAATTTTTAATAGCTGATTTAATTCTAGAGAACTTGGCAGTGAGATAAGAGTCCGGAGGATCGAAGGGAACAAAACCTTCCACCGCCTCCTTCACACACTCCTCGAACCCCGGTTTCCCAATCCACGAGCTAAACACCCGAAAGGGACGTGGCCCGAAATTCAAATCCGCCGTCTCTAAAATGATCGGTCAATGGTCAGAGAAGCGGCCATTCAGGGCCCGAACGCACGCCGATGGCCACTTATTAAAAAAATTGGAACAAACCAAGAAACGATCCAATTTGCTCAATTTTTTTCCCGACTCCCTAATACACGTAAATTTCCTTCCCTGCATTGGGTTTTCCCGCAAGCCATTATCATGGATAAAATTGTTAAAGTTAGCGGAACATACCGGTTTAAATTTAGACCGTCTCCTTTCCTCATGTGACCTTACAGCATTGAAATCTCCAACGACAACCCACAAACCGTTCGAAGAACCAATGACAGTAGATAACTCATTCCAAAGGTCTAATTTGGCAGCCGTGGTTTGGGGGGCATAAACATTGATCAGGTTGATAGTTTCACCACTCCCTTTCACCGTTCCCTTAATGACTAAATAATGTCTATTCTGAACAACATCATCAATCTTAAGCACATTGGGGTCCCAAATCCATAACAAACCCCCCGACAAGCCGACCGACGCCACCGATGCAGATTCGAACTTCCGATTTCCCCAAATCTTCGATATCACAAGATCAGACACCGAATCAACCATGGTCTCTTGCAGAGCCAGAACGCTAATTTTATTCGAAGACAAGATGCTATTAAGCCACGCCGCTTTACAATCCCCCGAAACTCCTCTAATGTTAAAAGAAAGGCAGTTCATTGGAGACCCCCATTGATACCTTCTTCTGAGATCATCTTCCTGACAAGGTCACCATGGTTGTCTAAATCCACTCCCACAATCTTCCCAACATCAATTGTCGCACAAGCTTCATCCTCGTTTCTGTTATCAAAGGAATCTTTAACCACTTCTTCGAGACCGCTAGGAGAACTGATCACATTCGGGCCACTATCCTCTCTCCCGTCTGTCTCCAGAATCGAGGATTTATCCTTGATGTTACTGTCACTTGAAGAAGAAGACATAGTTCCCGAGTCTGAACCAGAACCAGAAGCTCGGATGTTAAGGTCAAAATTAAAACCACCATCATCCCTGCTTCTTTTTTTGGGCCTCTCATCCGAGCTTGGGCTAACATTACCATGTTGGGAAAAAGCTTTTTGTCTGGGCCTATTCTTGGTCAAAACTCTTTTGGGCCTACCATTGACATTATCAGCAGACATAAAGAAAAGAACCTTCTTATCACGTGACCTGGGGCAGCCGCATAAGTCAGAAACATCATGATTAAGATTTGGAGTTCCAACGTTATGGGTATCCGGAACATCCCCGTCAACCGAACGGTTAAAGTTGTTGGGAATCCCCACATCACCATCTTCGATGTCCGTCCCAGCCGTTTCAGCTTCACTACCCGGATCCAGCACTTCCTATCACACCCCCAAAATCCACCATGCAGAGTACCACCGCTTGGAGGCGTGACATGACCAGGATCGAGCCACCAATCATATTGAACAACTCAATTAAGTAAATAAAACCAAACATAATACGATTGGTGACCAAAGCTAGTTAACCTTGTTCGGTTTAAACAGCGGAAGCATAAACGTGAGTTTAAAAGCATAAGTCCATAGTTCATAAGTTAAAGTTTCAAAAATGCAAGTTTAGTAAGTTCATAAGGATTTAAACATTAAGCACGGAACATAACAGTCCGTACACCACAACGACTCCTTCCCCGTGCAAGCTCCAAGCATTTAGCGACCTGTAAGGCATGTAACAACGAGTCAACAACAAAGTTGAGTGAGTTCACGTTTGGTTGTTTAGTTTTAAGTTGTTTCTGAAAAACGTGGTTTGACTTTCGTTGGCTTATTTGCCGTGGGGGTTACCCCGTAGTTGAAAGTATGTTTATCCATATCCTTTTTCTTTACCCAATCCATAACCATGATCAGTGGGGGTTTTCCCTGTTTGAACTACTAGACGGAATGATATCGACTGCTACGCAAATAAGT
Organism: Helianthus tuberosus; assembly: GCA_030545235.1. NCBI lineage: Eukaryota > Viridiplantae > Streptophyta > Magnoliopsida > Asterales > Asteraceae > Helianthus > Helianthus tuberosus. The sequence continues at coordinate 128,647,827 of CM060416.1, forward strand.
TGTGCCCTATATCAGTGTCTATCATCACTGACAATCTGCCATAGTCCATTAGTACACGCCCGTCCGACTGGCACGGTGTGAGGTTTGTTAAACCTAATAGCGCTATTAACTAATGACCCGCTCGCCATTGGCCTCGGCGATTAAGTCGATATAAATTGAGGGACTTCATGATAGAGTTTTGTCTAGCTAGTTTTAAGGTTGTTGTCCTGCACCAGGAGGACGAACGTACGTATTCTGCACCAGGAGAATTCGTAGGATTAACAATGGCATCCACTCTATGGAGGATGGCTATACATATCCTACCCAAGGAGGATATGTAAATTTAGTTTTAATTCTTTAACCCATTCCCAAACCACCGGGAATCCCATGCCTTAGAAAGTGTGTGAACTCACCTCGGTTTGCTCGGTTAGATTCTCAATATAGCTAACAGTCAAGGTCGGTCAATCACGTCCTAGTATGATTTACCAGTTAGTCATTTAGTGGCTTTCAAATAGAACACAAAGTTCCTACACGTATCTATCACACAACATGCATCACTGTAACGGTTTATGCCCATCTAAGTTTCCCGTCCATTCCCCACTCAAAATCAAACATACGATAATGCACATAACATATATAACATGTCGAATCATTCTCAGATAGCATACTCGACATTTAGACACGCAAGTCACAACTTATGTCAATTCAGCATTAATACTCAAAACCGGCTGTTTTCGGACATTTAAATAAAATAGTTAGATTATTCCAAAAATTCCCAAATTTTTATAGAACATCATAAACATTCCATATTTTATTGTGTAAAAATATCGGGGTCCGGTTCATTACCCACATTTTATAAAAATTCATATTCGGGACTGAACTCAGATTTATGTATTTCTGACCACAGTCCACGAAATAATTTATTAAAAATTCATCGAGTGTCCGATTTACGAAATTCCAGTGGGGTAATTACAAATACATAGGTTGTTATCTACCGTACAAATTTCATGGTCCGATTCATCACAAAACTCAGGTTACGACCGAAAGTACAACACCCATTTATTGCTGTCAAAATTCAGCTTAAGTTGCTGTTACAAATTAACACTTTAAAAATAGTAAACGGAGTCCAAAAATTAGGATTCCGGTGCCATTAGAACCGTATTTCATAATAACATATTTTAGATTCAAAATATCGATTTTTCGTTGAGTTTAAGACCTGTTTACAGCCAACTGAAGTTGGCTGTAAAGTATGGACAGATTGCTGTTTTTAGTGTTTAACCTTCTAAATCGTGTTCGATCGATTCCGTTAACAAGTTTAGTGACCACAACAACATCACATACTAATATTATTCAGCACAACATCAGATAATCAGCCAATCATCATAATCACACAAGATCTACATGATTTACACTAACATTCATCCTTTAACCACCTTGTTCATCACTTTAGTAGACTTTTAGTTGGTGACCTTATATGTTAGTGATTTTTAACCAACGAAACTCTTATTAACCACCTTAGAATAGATCAAGAAGATGTTTAGAGTCACTTACTACTAGCTCGAGGCTAGGGAAGAAACTAGGCGAAAAACGAGTGGTTAAAAGCGTCGTAGAGAGGTCCTTCCACTTCCGAGAGCACCAAGCTTCGTTGTGCACCTTGTATCACCTATGTATGGCCTTGGATTGAATGAATGAAGATCGAAAATGGTTGTGTGTGTGGGTGAAGTTTCAGCCGAGAGCAAGGGGGCCAAGAAGAAGGAGTTAAAGTGTGGGAGATGGTGAATGATCTTGTTGCACTTATATTCTCTAGTCTCTTTGTCTATTGGATATTATGCTCCCTCTAGTACATACATATATCTAATTAAATCTCATCAATACCAAGTAAATATTATGGAAGGATTTAGTGTGATCTTATGAAGATCATGGTGGGGCCACACTCTTGGCCGATTACTTACCATGGGGGGGGGGGGGGGGGTTAAATGTAAGTTGTTATGGTAAGTAGGTGATTTAGTGGGGTGTTAAGAGCAAGTCTTGTGTTTCTCAAAGTACATACATGAATCAAATCAAGATCTTTCATAATCTCAAGGAAGATTAGAGAAGATATTAAGAAGTATATGTAGATCTTGTCATGTGGGGTCCCTAGGGGACGGTCACCATAGGGGGGGGGGGGGTAGTTTGTAAATTAAATGGTAAGTAACTTGTTAGTGGGAGGTTATGTGTTATATGTATTGTGTAGTGTGTTATAGTGCTCGGGGACCATAACTAGCTCAGAAAAGGAAAAATAATGTCATTGACAATATTTTTAGGTTCCAGGTAAAGTCCGATTGTTCGGTTCGATCCTGTTCCGTTAAACCGCTTAATTAATCCGTAAAGCGTCCTACGTATATATTTTTGCAACGTTTTTACTTTCTAACACTTAGGAAAATGTAACGGACTATTTAGTGACCTATCTGTACATTATTAGCATATTAACAAATACGCGTAAGCATAACACAGATATCAGAAGGCAGTTAAGTAATTCCACACAGTCGTCAGACACTTTAATTATCATTAATAATAAACTGTACGGTTACATGTAAATTCGAGGGTTGTCACATTCTCCCCTTGTTAAGAGAATTTCGTCCCGAAATTTAGCGCGTGGTTACTGAGGAAGCTAGTTAAGTTGCGTTGTCTTCCAGATTTTCCTGGGGTGTCACATCATCCCCCCGTTGATTTGGAATTTCGTCCCGAAATTCTGCGGTAGCTTCAGCCTCAGTAGTGGTTGCGTTTTTCTTAAACAGTTGGGGATACTTGAGTTTCATTTGGTCTTCTCGTTCCCAGGTATACTCTGGGCCACGACGAGCATTCCAACGAACTCGAACGAGAGGTATTCTTGTGTGCTTGAGAATCTTAACACCCCAGGAAAATCTGTTAAGGTAACGTTGAGATGGAAGAGCAAATCGTATAGGGTGTGGATTGTAGAAGAGATCGGAGAATGGAACCCTGATAGTGTAGGACCTGTTGAGCTTCCCGAAGTCTGTTGTTTTGCGGGTAATAACGTGGAGGAGAAGGAGGATGTCATCGGACCGGAGACCAGGCCACCCCACATACCTCCCCGAATACCTTAACAAACTCTGACACATCCCACGGGTTACAACCATCGGGGAGGTTAGTAACGAAGAACTTCGTAATGTTACCTCCTAAATTCCTCTCTCCCGGATTTTCTTTATACCTCGGCTTCCTTTTGTTCGGAACGTCCTTCCAACTTCCTCCTTCTTCATTCTCACTCATAGCTTAAAGACACTAAGGTTACCCGAGACGCGAATGGAATAATCAGATCCCAATTAGTTTGAAAGGTTAGATCGATGATACTGCATTAGTAATCAGATTAAACCTCGCACTCTAATCCAGATATGGTTTCTTCGTCGAGAAATCCCGGCGGAACCCTAGCCTACGAGAGAGAATACCACCAAACTACAGACATTTAAACTCTTAAAAAACAAACTCCATCCTTGTCTCGTGCAGTTGATGCACCATTTAAGGTGCTGTTTGTTTTTGCAGACATAAAATGTCTGCAAGCTGATTTCATCTGTTCTCATGTCTGCAACTGAAGATGTGGTCTGAAGCTCTGCAAGCTGAAAATATAAGACTGTTTGTTTTTATAAATTGATAATGTCTGCACAGAATCACAATACTATCAAATAACATAACATGTTCAGCGTTGAACAGTAATCTGATTAAACAAAAAAACCTAATTATTATTGAAAACAAAATTGATCTATAATCTATTAGATCTGGTAGTTGTTAGGCCGAATCAGTGAGTAAAAACACATCTGCTCCTTAACGATTCAATAATCAAATATCAATAACTAAAAAATAAAAAATAAAAGTAGATTAGAAAGTAATCGAGCAAAAAACCTGCTAAATCGTTTTCCGATTTCTGAATCAACGGCGGATCCTTAACGATTCGATCAAACTTGCTTCGACTAAACGGTTCAAGTTTAGGTATATACGCATTGTTTCTGGACGAACAACAGATCGTCGTCGTTGTCGCCGGAGCTAACGGCGGTGAGTGAACGGTAGGAGATTGAAACGGAACTGATCTTATCATCATCGTGTACGGATGCAAATTGTGTGTGTGAAATACTGATTGAGGGTGCTTGTGGGTGTGCAGAGAGTTTAACAAGGATGGGGGTTGGGTGTATGTAATGGAGGGGAGTTAGGGGTGTGCGGTAGCCGGAGATCTGACCTGAAACCGGCCGGACTTTTACTCCGGTCATCGGAGTTTAGAGAGAGGAAACAGAGAAATTTTTGTGGTGTGCGGTGTTTGGATTAGGGTTTTATGTATTTTTGAATAGAAAAGAGATGAAGAAAGGGTTTGTGAAGATGTTAGAAGCAAAGGTTCATAGCTTTTATTTTAAGATAAAATAAGCTATTTTCAGATCTTCTTTAAAAAAAAAAACAAACAGTCTTCAAGCCCTTATGTCTGCCCGCCTGCAGACATAGGCTCATTACAGATGTTTTAAGCAAAAACAAACACCCCTAAGTCATTTTGACTTTAACAATGAGTAAATTGCATTTAATTTAACAGAGAGTAAATTGGATTTGACTTTAAAAGTATAGTCATAAATAACGAGGACTTTAATCAGAAAGACTTATTGATTTTTCATTTTCTTTTGTTTAGATAACGAAGACTTTAATCAGAAAGACTTATTGATTTTTCATTTTCTTTTGTTTAGAACGTAACCAAAAGGCTTGTAGCCTGGTAGTATTAAGGAATGAGATAACTGGCAAGGCAACTCTGACAAATGGAGTGGGTTCTAGTCTTGTAATAGATGTTTGTGTAACAATTTAAAAATTAATTTAGGAGTTAATTACTGTTTTCGTTCCTTTGGTTTGTAAATAATCACTATTTCAGTCCATTATTTTAAAAATTGCAATTTCAGTCCATGTGGTTTCACTTTCGTAACCATTTCAGTCCACCTCGTAACCATTTCAGTCCCTGTACTTACAGAGTTACAGAATAAATGGATTGAAATGGTTACGAAAGTGAAACCACATGGACTGAAATGGTTACGAAAGTGAAACCACAGGGACTGAAATCGTAATTTTTAAACTAATGTACTGAAATAGTGATTTTTGACAAACCACAGGGACGAAAACAGTAATTAACTCTTAGATTAGTGGATGAGTGAGTTTGCCGTTTTTGACAAAATCAGCTAAAAACAATGAAAAAGCATGTTTGATAATTTGTCTAAATGAAAACTTGAATTATTTATAAGTTTAACATGATACACTATTAAGTGCACGATTTATAATTCAACTTGGTCACACTAATTAATCTGTCAAATACTATACACTAACAGTTTATAAACAAAATACTAATTCAGCTTTATTAAGATATAAAATGTTGCGATTGGTATAATTATATAGATCAACACGAGAGTACTTAGAAAGTTAATGTTGATTTACATGAGAAACAACTTAATGTAAAGAAATGTTAATCAAATGCACAACTCTTTCGTATGAATTCATATGTTAATCAACATTGATTAAAATGATATATTATATGTGAACTTCTATTAACTTTCAACAAAATGTAAATCTACAAATACCTAGTTGTATTTACACACTGTAATTAGTTTACATGTAAACTAATATTTTGATGATCTAGTAAAAAAAAATTAATAAAAAAATAAATAAATAAATAAAAACTTATAGAAGTATATTAAGTGTTGTGTTTACAGGTTAAAAAACCGATTGTTTATGATGTAATTTGTTTGATTTAACTTTTTTTAGAACTGTATGTTTGATTTAACTATTATGCATTTTAGGACACTTTCGTTTGAAAAAATAAAATAAATAAAAGAGTTTTTTTTTTTTTTTGTTTTTTTTTTAAATTCTGATAAGGTGGTCTTGCTTTTTTACCTACAAAGCAAAACTTCGAAATGGTACAAAATAGTGAAATACAATTTAGTGTAAAACACTAAGGCTGTACCGGGCGCCATCGGGGAAGGCGAGTGGTGACTGGTCACCGTGGGTTAACACCACCGTCAACCCCGGTTGTAATGCGTGTAACGTTTGGTTTTTTTTTGACTGTTGGAACATTTTCAATGGCTATAATGTTGTTTGATTTATAAAAAAGTTACATTGTATTATTTAAAACCACCATTCACAAACCATTTCTCACACATTAAAGCGTTTATAACCAAAATACAAATCAAACACAAAATGTGTATAAACAAAAAAAAGTTGATGCCACCAAAAAGGTTCTACTCGTCGAGGATCGGGTTCGAACTCGAGGGGACGGGTCTCGCATATGAGGCGAGGCGGTTCAAGCGGTCTTAGTGTACCGATTCAATCCCCACTCGGGTATATACACCACACCCTCAACCTCAACTTTTTTACTCCCAAACTTCACAAACAACTTTTTACACCACCCAACCTCAACCAAAATTTCCACCACAAGTATTTTCACACACACACGGTATAACAATGGTCGCACTCGGTCGGTTCAAAATTTCCCTGGAAGTGCAAACCGGATTCGGTGAGAGGGAGGGAAGGGGGGGAGAGATGGGTGTGTGATGGGGTCGATTCCTTCTCAACCAATCACACATTTTTTCTTTTTCTTTTAAAAAAATAGTTTACCTAAACCCCATTAGGTAAACCACCGCCTACGTTTTTGAGCATTAGGTAAACAATTTAGGTGAATTGATGTGACACTGTCTGATTGGGTGAATGAGAAGTTTGCCTATTCCAAATGTTTAACCACTTTCTTCACCCTTAGTTACTTTTAACTACATGTTTACCATCAGAATTGCTTTAATCAACTTGAGGAAATGATTTTATAAGTCAACTTTTGTCACTATATAACCCTTGAGCTTGTACATGTTTAGAGACCATCTCTCACTCTCATATTCTCACTCTTTAAGACACAATGGAAACTTCTACAAAAAGGTAACTTCTTTTAGATTGTGGTCGTTTTATTTATTGAGAGAAAAGTTATATTATTTTTTCTTTCTTCAATTTCTTGTATTATAGTAATACAAATATAAAAATATATTTCTTTCTCATTCATACCGGAGAATTCAATGGTAAATGCATGTTTTTACACAGGATATGCAGTGAAATAAGTATTGTTTTGTAAGGGTTTAGGGATGGTTGAAGAAGTCATTAGGCGCTCTCAAGTCGGTTGACTGGGAGTTGCGAGTACTCGGTTTAGGGGAATAGTACTCAGGGAATACTCATACATGTTTAATTATAAAAAATTAGCTTTCGGGAAATTATATACGCGTTAGATATGATAAGTTTACTGCTTATTTATAACAAAATACGTGAATGTAAATATAAAATAAAAAATACATGTTCAAATAGTTAAATATTTCAAGAATTATCATTCATTCCTTGAAATATGATATTCATTCTTCAATATGATAGACATAATTTGTTTCATTTTTTAAGTCAAACTCGGCTGAATTGACCAACTAGATCCGATACTGATCGAGGTTGACTACGTTTGATCGAATCTGGGTAATTAGGTGGAGTTGAAGAAAGTCTCCTCAATAACCTACCTTGTAGTAATTACCCGACAAGTACTTGGTCTCTGAACCCAATTCAACCCAGCCCATCAGCCAAAGCCAATAGGATATATGCCACCTTAATTAACCCATTAAAACCCACTTCAACCTAAATAGGATGACGCACCCACTTAGCTCAACCTATTACCCAAACCTTTTTTTAAATTAAAAAAACTAATCATTTAAGTAACAAAAAGTCACTTTCATTAAATAAATAAAACACAATTACAATATTTGAAATAATAAAAACATGATGTCATAATTCCTTATCAACTAAAATTTTCTGTTGGGCCCTTACTTAGATAAATGAATGTTGGGCTTTGATGGGTGGCCCCACTACACAGGCCCATCCACTGAAAACTTGGTAACCAGGGTCCAAAATGGTAGGGACAGGTGAGCAGCCCACTGGCGGAGCTTCTTTGGGGCTGGGATGCCCTGCCCTGTCGGTTTTTTCGCTCGTAGTGTTAAATTTTATCGAAAATTTCAGGAAAAAATATTTTTGTAATGAAATATTGGATTTTTAAGAGCCCGGCCCCACCGATTTGGATTTCAAGAGTCCGACCGTAGCCGAGTTTTCGTTCAAGCTCCGCCATTGGAGCAACCTTCGTCTCCTTCTCCCGAGTCCCAAGTTTATTAACCCGCTCAAGCAACTCACTCCGCAACCCGGTTAGGTTGAGGCGGTCTCTCTAGTCAACTCGCAGGGATGGCGAGTTAGACACCCCTTGCACCTTGTGCATACCTAACAAATCACGCACCATCAATGAGCTATAGACCTGTTTCTAATTCTATCAAGAACACATCACTAATGATGTTTTTTTTTATGTGAATAAATTTAACTGACTTTATTATGATTAATAAATTATTAAATCACACAAATGTGAAACAAGAAATTTTAATAAAAACATTTTGAATACAAAATAAAAATAATGGTTTGTCATTTTATACATTTTTCATTTTATATTCAAATATAATTTTGTTTACAAGGGTTTTAGCTAAAAAGATTTATAGTTAACACTCAAGCAAGTTTTGAAGTGTTCATTTATAATATCAATACATGGCTTTTTACCTTAATTTTGCTTGATTAATATGAAACTTACTTGCTGATAGGTTGGTAGGAAAAGTTGCTTTGATAACGGGAGCAGCAAGCGGCATTGGAGAGTGTACTGCAAAACTCTTTGCTAAACATGGAGCCAAAATTGTAATTGCAGATATCCAAGACGAGCTTGGTCAAGCGGTTTGTGATGCCATAGGCTCATCTAACTCGATATATGTCCATTGTGATGTAACCAAAGAAGAAGATGTCAAAAACGCTATAGATACTACGATCACCACATACGGAAAACTTGACATCATGTTCAATAATGCAGGAATTATGGATTCCAACAAGCCACACATCTTTGATAATGAAAAGTCTGACTTCGAGCGTGTGCTTAGTGTTAATGTCATTGGTGTCTTTCTAGGCATGAAACATGCTGCTAGAGTTATGGTTCCCGTAAAAAAAGGCTCAATAATCTCAACTGCGAGTATTGCATCAAACATTGGTGGAATCTCGACACATGCTTATTGTAGTGCAAAACACGCTGTAGTCGGGTTGACCAAAAATTTGGCTGTAGAGCTTGGACAATTTGGAATTCGAGTTAACTGTTTGTCCCCTCATGGAATCGCGACACCATTTTGCACAAAAAATTTCAAGGTTGAAGCGGACGCTAATGTAGAGGAGGTTATAGAGAATGTGATACACTTGACAGGGAACCTCAAGGGTGTTAAATTGAAAACTGATGATATCGCCAATGCTGCTCTTTTTCTAGCGAGTGACGAGGCCAAGTACATTAGCGGACAAAACCTTTTTATTGATGGTGGATTTAGCATTGTTAATCCGTCACTCAGTAATTTTAACCCAACAAGCTTGTTATAGTTCTATGTTTTGAAGGGTAAAATATGGTTTTATATATCTATGTGATCAGTTTGCAATCTATGAAAATAAAGTTGCCTTAAATGAGCAACCATTGGAATCGATGTAAGTTTGCAATAAACATGTATCTATGGATTAATATCCATAGTTTATAAACTTGAATTTACATTTCCATATCTTTAGCACCTTTTACATTTATTTTTATGACCAAACTATATATTACAGAAAATCAGATTATTTATAAGAAAATCGAATCAACTTATTATAATAAACAAATAGTTTAATTAGTAAAATAATTTATAGAAATTAAAGTAATGCATTAGAGAAATCAAAATAGTGTAAAAAAAAAAGAAATTAATGTTTTTATAATTAAAACTTACATTTTTTTTATTACTATACTCAATTACTACATTTAAAATATAGTCTACAACTCATAAATGCGTGTGATACAAGTCATGAATCCAATTAAAAGCGAAATGCGAATAAATATGAAAAAAAAAACGATGACCCACGCCACCCCCATATAGACTAGACCGTGGGCACGTCTAATGCCTTAAGAATGTTCATCCTTGATGGCATCTTTTGTCCGACGGATACCCCAATAATACCTTTTAGGGATTCACTAAGAACATACTTAATAGGTGATGCAAATAGTGCCCACAATCAACTTTCCTCTCTGATCTATTATTCTTCACAAACATTTTTACATTTCCACCTAATCATTGTTTAATAATACATATAATAATAACTATAATATGGATACAAGAAGGGTAAGATATTAGAGTTTGTGATTAGCATTTAGAATTTCCATATATTAATAACCAAATTATGTATTTCATGTATGAGATAGGGTTTGTGGTTAGTTTTTAAAATTTTCGTGGATATAAGACGGTCGTGACTTTAAAAACTAGTTTTTTATATTGAAAGTGGACTTTATTCTAGCATCTATTCATGTTTTGTTGATTCACTCATTCATGTCTTTACGGTCTATATAAAGCGCGTTAACTGCCTGAAAGGGGTTTCGAAAGGTGGATTTGGTAAAGTTCTTGCCTCGTTCAGTGTATAGATCCTGCGAGGACTTGATTCAAGCTTATTAGGAATTCCTTTGGGGCATATAGTATCAAATCGGGGGAAGTAAGAACGACTTGAATCCCTTATAAATAAACTAATATTAAAACTTTAAACCGGCCTTGTGGGACTGTATCCTTGCTGACTTAAACCAATATGGCCGAGAGTAGCGTTGCTTCCAAAAGAGGGACATGCCATATTTTGCATTAATAACTTACTTAATTATCTTTCAATATTTCGACCTTGGGAGACTGTATCCCTACTGACTCAGACCAATATAGCCGAGGGTAGCATTGCCTCTAAAAGAGGGACATGTCACTATAACTAAGATAATCTCTTAAAAAACCCAAAGTGCGGAAATCATCAAAGGATACATAAAAGATAAGTCGGAACCGGGTGATTCTATCTTATCTATTTGTTTCTTCTATTACTTTAGTTTCTTTCATTATTTTAATTACTAAAAATCTTTTCTCAAAATTTGGTTAGATTAGACGTTAACGATATTCCGGTATTAAAAGCTCTTGTGTCCTTGGACGACCTCGGTATCTTACCATTATTATACTACGCCAACGATGGGTGCACTTACCCTAGCGTGTTGTAGAGAGTGATAGTGTTATATCGTGTTTTTATAAATTTAAAGGTTGATAAACGAGTAAAAAAATGTTAAAAATATATATAAAAAATCATACACTCTCTACTCACGTCTAACACAAATAAAACGCTCCTTAACAATCCCAAGTTTATCAACAAAACGAATAACAACCGTCATTTGTTATTTTTCTGATACATCACATGATTCATCAACTAATATAGAAAAAACATCATCACCAAGTTCTTCTAAATTTGTTTAAGTACCTCTTGAGCAAACAACGTTTTATGTCTGCTTTAAATTTAGGACTTGTGATTTGGTTATTCGTGGGTGCATTCTCTAAGATAAGTTTACCAAGTTTTTCATTCATTTCACCCATTAGTTCTTAAAGCTCTATGAAATTTCCTTTATTTAATGAATCTTTTGATTCATCAATCATCATGACCACGAAATGCCAATACGCCATTTAACAATCTTTTTACAAGCAAAGTAGAAGCACTAAGTCTAAGTCGGTATTCACGTTTCTCCTTAGTGGTCCAATTGTCCCATTGTGTGTGTACCGCTTGATTTTCGTTAACTAAATCGGCACTCATTTGGAAACATTTGTTTTGGAGGCTATTAACTAAGCCAACAAGTTTTTTAAGTGCCGCATGTACATTTTTCCAATTGTTATACCTGTAGGACATAAATGTGTCTCTACGATCTTCAAATTCGCTCCTAAATACATAACAACATAAACAAAACACGCGACCCAATTTTGAGCTATACTCTAACCATCCCTTATACTCATGTTTGTCATACCATTCTTCCTTAAATTTTCTTAACTCCTTACCTTGAAACGTTGATTGTGGGAATTCGATACCTCTTGGTTGACATGGTCTTCTTAGTAGATATGCCCTTCTAATCTCATCTCGTTGATTTACGTTATTATTATTCAATCGGCTTGCGATCATAAGGATCCGAAGGAAGAGTATCCACATCAGCGAATTCGGAAGATGATTCAACCCATTTCCTCTTGAGAAATCAAGCCATAAATTCCCTACTCATGGTTCCTAACTTTCTATTAAATATAAAACAACACCACCATTAATTTTCATACTTTTCATCACCAAACTTCATAATTTTCACTTCTAATTTTAAGCCCTAGTTGTTGGTTCCTTTTAAGTAAACATCTAAACAAACTAAAACAACATCATCACCCTACTAATGTTTCAAATAACATCAAAACAACAAAAAATTTCAAACTTTAACAACTCCATTTCTAAAAAAAACAATTAAAACAAGAATATAAACATTAAAAGTCGATCCTTACCAAATGAGAACAAAGTTGCTGTTTGCGTGCGATGAGGGTGGTCGGATTTCAGGTTTGTCCAGCGAGAAACCTCTTGATTTCGCTGAATAGTTGCTGCTGTGTTGTCTTCTGTTCTGTGCGTTCTTCGATCGCAGGCGGGAGGCGAACAGCCAGTGGGTTGGTTGGGTTTATTATATGTTTGTTTGAAAGTTAAAACTAATGTGGATTGGGCTTGGGTAACACTTATTGGGCTAAATGTTAATTGGGTTAAGGGTTTGTTAATCGGGTATCAATTTAAGACTTATTGTGATTATAAGTTATATAATTTAGGTAGTATTTTTTTAAAAAAAGCAGAGTTTACAAATTTTTTTAAATATAAATTCATAAGATTTTTTTAGCTATGGGGCGCGGACGAAAATTTTCAATGGGTGCGGATGGAATTTTCGACAGACATTAGCACTAATTTTTTTAAGGGGTGTGCCCGCCCGCCCACCTTGGGCTGGGGGTGGATCCGCCCTTGATGATGGAACCCCCAAATGAGGTGTGGTCGCGAAGCTAGCCTATTAGTTTAGGGGTATCAAAAAAAATTTGCCGCCCATAATGAGAAAAAAATTGTTCGATAATTCAGGTTTGACATTTTGTTTCACCTTTCCAATTGCCGCAAATAATGAAAAAGGTTTATTTTAAGGGGAAATCACGAAAATAGCCAAGTCAACGCCGTTTTTTTCAAAAATAGCCAGTTGACACCCCATAAAATGCCGTTTCACGGATTCCAACCCGGCTCAAGACAAAGGTTAAGAACTTTCCTCAAAGACCAGTCAGGTTTTGACATGTGTTAACTGTCAACAAAAAGCATGTCATTACTATTACTGCTTCACCTACCTTGTCCTTTTCTTTTGTATTTCCTCCAAACTAAACACTAGACTAGCGTGTCCTTTTCTTTGGTAGATCACTTTTCTCTCTCCTCTTTCTCTCTCCTCTTTCATCGAGCACCACCACCCTCACCTCCCTATCTTCATCTTCTTCATCGAGCACCATACATTCTGTCTTCATCTTCTTCACTACCTGTACTGAAAAGCACCCTACTTCCTGTCTTCATCTTCTTCATCGAGCACCACCACCACCCTCACCTCCCACCACCACCCTGCAACCTCCCACCACCCTCACCGAGCACCACCACCCTCCACAGTCCACCCACCACAACCACCACCGTAAAAATGGCCAACTTTTCATTATTGTTTCGTTTCTTTGCGATTTTCATTATTTTGTTCACGTTATTGCTTGATTTGTTTATTAAATTTGATTTTGAGATTATGAATTTTGATCCGTATGATGATTAGTTGACCTAAGAATTGACTCGATCGTTATCCGTTACTGTTGTGTTTAGCTTTAATTCTTTAACCGATGAATGATTCCATTTCCGATTTTGTATTGATTCGTTTCATGATTTTGATTTCTACGCTTTTGTTTAATATTTTATTGGAATTCGTATGATGATATGAACTTTTCATGTGGTTTTGAAAATGAATATAATGTGAGTTTCCGATGAAGTTGATCGGAGATGGTGTGCTGGCTGTGATAGAAAGGGTGTGACTCGGCAGTGGTGAAAGGTAAAAATGGAAAAGAGAAATCTTGTTATTATTATGAGAAATGAGAAGTGAGAAACATGAACTGAGAAATGCATATGTTATTATTATGAAGGTTTCCGGCGACAAGCAGCCATGAAAGAGAGAGATAGATATAGAGAGAGAATGTATGGTTTAGAGAGAGAGAGAGAGGGATAAGACTTCAGAGTGATAAAAGACAGAGTGACAGTTAGAGAGAGACTGAGGGAACATGATAGAGAAAGCAGTACACGTGTCAAAACCTGACTGGTCTTTGAGGAAAGTTCTTAACCTTTGTCTTGAGCCGGGTTGGAATCCGTGAAACGGCATTTTATGGGGTGTCAACTGGCTATTTTTGAAAAAACGGCGTTGACTTGGCTATTTTCGTGATTTCCCCTTATTTTAATGTTTTGGGTCTTGTGCTCAGCTTTTGTATTTACTAATTTGACTCCTTTCAATTATATTACTTTATAATTTGGGTCTAATTTATTCTACAACTTTTGGATTGTAAATGGTTCAGGCATATAAAAAAATTGGGATTTTAATGACATCAACTATCCTATTTTTTTATCATGGGTATCTTCGTATTTATTTAGGGGTATCCTTTGTATAAAACCGAAAAAATACACTACGAATACGAGGTTGAAACCTATTACTACATTGGTCCGCCCCTAATGACATGTAAAGAAATCCACGGTCCTCATAAAGCTATGCCACCACCTACTACTAAGATGTTATAAAATATGTCTTTATGCATGAGGTTGAGGGTTTAGGTCCTTTCGTGATAGAATTAGTGGTGTGAATTAGCCGTTCTAAAAAAACCCTACGGCATTGCCTTTTCATTGAATTGTTTTTCTTTTTTGGAAAAGGGTACCCCACACAAAAGATCATCACAAGCGGGTAGAAAACTGGACGTGCATCACAAGAGAGGTCATCACTTCTGAATGGATTGAGGTTGGCTAGAGATTGCCATTGCTATTGGTGATCACTTCTCTAGCTTTATGCGCAATCACTTCTCCAATCAGTTAGTTGAAATCCTAGAGATCGCCAATAACAATAACTAGTTGTAGCTAACAACAAAACCATTTAGCAGTGACCATTCATGCTACTGTCGATGACCCTCCTTGCGATGGAAGTTCAGATTTGTACCCTCTTGTCATCAACAATCAATTACTTTAATTACAAACAATTATTTGTTCCTGCATTTGTGTCCTCGAGTGAATGTTTGTACTAATGCTAATGATCAATAAAGCATCTCTCGTGGGCCAGTAAATAAGTCAGGATGGAGTGACTTATTTACTTTCCCCCCTCACATAATAAGCTAACCCAAACACCTTTTAACTTTTCAAAAAGTAAATAAGTCATAAGTTGTTAAAATAAGCTTTGCCAAACATGCCCTAAACATCTTGATTGTGTCAATCTTTTAATTAATTTTTAATCCGCCTCGTTAATTATTTTTAAAATAAATACTTTTTAACATTTAACATAAGATTAATTCTTAAACAATTACTAATTAATTACCTGAAATGCCGATTAAAATACACGGTAAAGCCACTTACGAGACCATCAAAAACTTTTTTTTTTTTTCTAAAATTTCATTTTTTTAAATTAATTGGAACGTTCAAAAATAAGATAATATAAAAAAGTTTGCGTACTTTTTTTTTTAAAATTTCGTCACTACCCTCTTAAGCCCACAAACCATTACATATGGCCTAAGTAATGACTAATCAAAAGTAAAATGAAGATCGTCAGCTGCATGTGACGAAGTGTTTCCAGCGCCGGTCCAACATTTTTGAAGGCCCAAAGCGAAATTAAATTTTAGAGTCCTTTATCATTCTTTGGTTATTATAAATGATACTCAGTTATGCGTGCTTGACTGCTTGGAACCAAGCTTAAATCTAACGCAGTTATAACCAGTGGCGGACCCAGGAATTTTTCCATCGGGGTGCGGAACATTTTTAAAAATTTTAGGCCCCAAGGTATATAAGTAAAAATTGGTTCGTATCGGGTCGGGTCATGTAAAACAAAAGAACATCGAACTAAATTTATATAATCATTAAAAATATGTCAAACCTTGTTACAAACATAATTAAAACGTCACCCTACGGGTTTTCATTTTTTTTAAATCTATCCAAAACATGGCTCCATAACATATTACATAATATATCTACTATTCAAGCCCTAGAAATCATAATGTAAATAACCCTAAAAATCATCTAAACAACATATACACCATAGAAAGAAAAAGCCAAACATTGTTCCCTAACAAATTTAACCCACCAGATCTACTGTGTGGTGTATGCGGCTATAAAAAAGGCAAAATATCATCACTAACAATATATAACCCACCATATAATATAATGAAAAACAAAAGGATAAATTGCACTTTTCGTCCTTTATGTTTGTAGCTAGTTGCAATGGATGACCTTTACCTTTAATAATTACAACCACAGTCCTTTATTTTGGAAACTTGTTACATCTTTCGTCCTTTATCACTAACTTGGTTAAAAAATTTAGTTAAATCTATTTATATAAGGGCACTTTGGTCTTTTTTAGCAATCCAATTAAAATATATTATAAATAAAACAAAAACAAAATAAAAAACTTATAAATACACAATCACTAGCCCTATTTTGAGTCTGTATCTACATCATCTTCACCCAGCAGCTTCCTCCTCCTCACAACCGCAGCCGCCGCCACCACTCCGGCCACTGGCGACCACCCTACGCCGTCATATTGTCGCGATTGCTCATCCTCCACGTCATCATCATCATCCTCATTGGAGTCTGTGACAAATCAAGATCTACACAGAGACATCGCATAGATAAATCAAGATAACAAGACGATCTGGGTCTTGTTTCTGGTGTTGTCTGGTCATTTTGGCTGTAGCATTGTGTGTATCTAGGCTAGCTCTTTATTGGAAGCTCAAAGGGGGTTTTGATTTGAAACCCACTTCTTTGATCTATTGTACTCCCTGCATCTGTGATTGTCCCCTCCTCTCTCCCTTCTTAAGCTTGCTCCTGGTAATAATCAATAAAACCCTTTTTTGTTCTCGTTTGATCTTGTTGTTTTGGGAGTTTCTGGGTTTTAATTGTTGGTTTAAGTTGGTCATTCATGTTGTGTTGTTAATGTTACTGATTTGGTGGTGGTGGCCGCAGCTTTGGTGGTGGTGGCAGTGGCGGATTTGGTGGTGATAGGGTGGGGTTTAGTTGCAGAGAGAGGAGGTGGTGACTGGTGGTAGTCGGAGATAGAGAGTGGTTATGGTGTTGTGATAGGGAAAAAAGAAATTGTAGAACAGAGGGCAAATATCCATGATTAGCTATTAAATTGTTGGTTTTGCGTGGCTTAATTGAAGATTTTTTTTTATGGAATTGATGTATATTGTATGAAAAATCTGGGGGTATGTGATACTAATGAAAATTTGGGGGTCCAAGAAGGATGGCGGCGAGCCAGTGACCTTTTTTTGGGGATGAAGAATCAATGGTGGTGGATGTCGCCGGAAATGGTGGTGGTGTCTGGTTGTCGCCGGAAATGGTTGGTGGTGACTGGATGTCGCCGAAAATGGTGGTGGTGACTGGATGTCGCCGGAAAATGGTTGGTGGTGACTGGATGTCGCCGGAAAATGGTTGGTGGTGTTTGGGGTTGCAAACGGAGGAGGTGGGAGTGGTGTGGCGGATGAGGTGGGTTGCAAACAGAAAATATTTGATTTGATTTTTTTATTTATACTATAAATAATTAAGTAGAAAGACTAAACTGCCCTTAAGTAAATAAATTTAACTGAAAATTTTAACCAAGTTAGTGCTAAAGGACGAAAGATGTAACAAGTTTTCAAAATAAAGGACTGTGGCTGTAATTATTAAAGGTAAAGGTCATCCCATTGCAACTAGCTACAAACATAAAGGACGAAAAGTGTAATTTTTCCAAAACAAAATGAAGCATATGTCTACTGTCATGGTTAGTATGCGGCTAATATCAACAAAAAAGTCAACCAAAATTCATCAAAAATAACAAAGAAATTTACCTGTGTTCGATCGGCGGTGGTATGGTGGCTGATTACGGTGGTATGCGGCTGCTGACTGTTCACTGTTGTTGATGTTGGGTTTGTTTATTTGGCTAAGACTTAGTAGTGGGCTAGTTAAAGGTATTGGTTATTTGGGTTTAGTTATTTAGGTATTAAAAGTTATATAATTTAGGTAGTATTTAAAAAAAATAAGAGTTTACTAAAGAAATTTAAAATATAAATTGATAACACTTTTTACCTGAGGGGTGCAGACGAAAAATTCCAAGAGGTGCGGACGGAAAATTCCAAGGGGTGCGGACGAAAAATTCCAAGGGGTGCGGACGGGATTTTTGACGGAACTTAGCACTAAAGTTTTTTTTTTCCCGGGGGTGCGCCCGCCCACCTTGGCTTTGTCTTAAGTCCGCCCCTGGTTATAACCATGGTTGTAAAAATCCCGACTAGTATCCGATTAGTCGCCGATTAATCACTAATCGGAGGTTCACCGATTAATGCCCGATCAATAGCTAGGCAGTCAATGTCGGTCCTATTATGGCCAAATTTTGACCAAACCATATAAATTTCTTCCAATTACTTAAAAAAATGGGTTAATGAGGGGTTAAAACATGTCTACTTTAAAAAACTACACATAAAAATGCGTATGTATATATGTAACTAAAAATTACATATAAAAATCTCAATCCAATTAATTCCAATTAATCCCTATTAATCCCTAGTCGGTACCCCACCGCCCGACTAGCGCCTAACGATTCTTACAACACTGGTTATAACCGAGAGTGTTTTGCTTGCATAAGAAACCAAATAAATATAAAATAATAAATTTACACTAATAATAATAGTTAGCATAAATATTTTTTAAATGATGACCCTATGTCCAAGTCTAGATGACTTGTTGCTGGCAGGTCCAGCCCTAACTGTTTTCAATCCCTTCCAGACTGAATTTTTGTGGCACATGTGCTTTTAACATAAACGAAATGATCTAAAAGTAAATCAATATAGTAGATGATGACATAATGAATAAGCACATAATTCTTCAATATATAATAAATAAATTTTAAATTACAAAAATACTCAAATAAAGAAATGAGCGGGTTTGGGCCACTGAATAGCCGAGACCGAGCTCAGAACTTCAACTCCATACTGAAGAGCCGAGACTGAGATCAAAACTTCAACTCGTTAAGATAAACGAGCTAGATTAAGTTGACTTGTTTAACTTCGAGCCTCAACCCAAGTTGAACTGAGCTGACTTGTTTAACTTCGAGTCTGAGCTGAAGCTAGCTTGGTTCGGCTACTGTAACTAGGGTTTTGGTGGGGGACCTACGTCCATGGGCTGTAACTAGGGTTTTGTTATTAACTCAGTTAAAGATTACAATTATAATGACTAGGCATATCTAGAGAATAATTAGGCTTTGTTATTTAGACCCTAAGAAAATAACATGGACCAAAAACCATGCCTAAATCTTCTAAGTTTAAACTAAACCCAACAATTTATCCATCAAATTTTTCTGATGATTATTTCTAATTGTAACATCTTAGAGTTTGATAAAAATGTACTATTAGTTATTACTCATAAAAATCATGTGACCTTGCGGATAGGGCTGATTATGAGCCGAGCTGAGCCGAGATAGGCCAAGCTCGGGCTCGGCTCAATTATAAACCGAGTTGGCTCGGCTCAGCTTGGATTCGAAACCGAGCTGAAAATTAAAGCTTGGGCTCGGCTTGGTTTTAAACCGAGCTTGCTCGGTTCGGCTTGGTTTGACTCGATTTTAAAGATAAAAATTAGTACATAGCTCAAAAAATTAAGTAGTCTAAAATATTATTCAATACTTCAAAAGAAGATATCCAAAATAAGTTCAACCTAATATATCAAAAGCCAAAATCAAGTTAAAGAACACAAAATAAGTTTTAAACCTCGATGAAATACAATATTAGTTCATTAGTATTGTAATCGTCCTTCAAATAAGTTATAGATATCAAATTATAAACCTAAATACATGTTAATAATAATAGTTTTTGTAATATATTAAAATGTATGTAAAAATAGAATATATCATATAATAAAATGATCTGAGCTAAGTCGAGCCGAGCTAACAAGCGAGCCAAACCGAGCTAATCCGGCTCGTTACGAGCCGAGCCGAGCTAGACTCACTTTCTAACCGAGCAGAGCCGGCTCGGCTCATTTTCAAACCGAGCTATATCGAACGAGCATTTACCGAGCTAAATCCGAGCGAGCTCCGAGCCACGAGCTTTCTGAACAGCCCTAGTTGGGAACCAAAATTTTCAACTCAGAGGTCTCAACAATTTTTTTTTACATTTGCTTCAACTACTTTTCGGCAACAATTTAAGGGTCAAATGACATGAAAATAACGTACCGCTACTCTTCTTAATAGAAAACTTGGCCAGCGAGAATATTAACAGACCTCCCAGACCCCTTTGCCGGCCTATGACTTAACATACATCAACCATAGAATGGGTTGTGCTCATAAATTTTAATATTAACACTACATTAATATTAATAATTGGCACTCTCTGTATTTAAGTGTTTTGAATCTACATGTGCGCATTCAACAATCTATACTGCCAATCTATATATCCTAGTAAAAATCGAAAAAAAAAATCGCGAATTCTTTTACAAATGTTTTAAGTTACATGTATGATGTATCAAAAATGCTTAGGCCGGAGGGTATGGAATGGAGCCGAATTGAGCCACAAGGGGCTCCATTGCGCCACCTCAGCGCCACGTCAACTAAAAGGCACCCATGGTATGGAATGGTGCCCCCCTATTGCCTCTTTTCACCAATGGCGCCTCCTTTTTTGGAGAGAGCAACCATCCTCACACACACAATCATCTCGTTATTCATCGCCACCGACGGTATTGTAGGAGGAGCTATTGTGTCCGTTTGACTGAGGTGGCATGGGGGTGACACCCCATACCGCGTAGCCTTATTGAGTCTCTTTAATTAGTGTTGGTAACACGTTACCATCATATTACCTAATCATCTAACGCAACACCTAATTAACACATTGTGCATCTTATCTATATTGCGCACTATTTAAGGATCATTTAATGAATACCTCTAACTTCTTGTTCTTGTGTACCTTAAAATTCAAGACCACACTTTCACTTTAAGCAAAATCAACCAACAGTTCTTTGACACTACACATATTTTTTTGCTTATAAGCACCAATCCTTAGAATTTAAAGTGAGATGAGATTGGTACTTTGAAGGGTCATACATCATTATTATGAAAAAGATAAGTGATGCACACCCAATTGTGGATGTGTCAATCTAGCCAAGTTTTATTATTATATACACAATTATTATATTTCACATACATAAATAAGTGGTAGTATAACAATAGTATGATAGATTCATCCCTGAACATTCACACTATTACTAGCTATTAGATGAATTGATGTGATAACAAATACACAAGTTGCGGTTAGTAAGGTAGGGGTCATCAAACACTAAACCATCCAACGCAAAGACAATTTTCAAAGTTTGTTATCGAATAAAAAAGGCAGCCCCATAGACATTAGCTTTCGTGTCTCTCTAAAATTGCAGTCATAGTAAATTGTAGGTTTGTTTAATTATAAGGACATCCGAGTGTACAAATTTTGATGAAAAACTAAAGGCTTAATAATTACTCAATCGTGGACAATTAAGGTTGGTTGATTGTGACTTCCAAGGTACAAGAAGAGATACGTCATTTGTTGCTTAAAACTGTTGTTGTGTGCCTTGCTAGCGGGCTGGTTTTAATGGAAGTCGCCGTTCAAAAAACAGTGTTGCTTATTCCGATGGTTAGATTTGGTCAACGATTATGCTTATGAAATGCTCTATCTGGTTAAGCTGAGATGATACGGCCTCATGCGCTTAGTAGGAAGACAAAATTTCGGATGAAATGAATGAGGAAAGTTGAAATATCACTATTAGATATTAAAGAATACAAAACTAAAAAAGTGGGTAAGAGAATTAAGAGGGTATCCAACAAAAATGAGGTTGATGAATATTGATGGCAATTTAGTACTATGACTTAAGGGGAATTATTTAGTGTAAGTATATGTGTTGTCAGTGATAAAGAGATATGATATCCAGAGATATATAGAGCTCAGGCAAGGTCAGGTGAGCATCTAATATGATCTTTTTTGGCTTTACCTTTAACCAAAGGTTTAGTTTCTGGTAGGGCTTTTACTTCCACATGCCCTCGGGAGAACGTAGTGGTAAAAACAACCGTACCATAAACTGAGTAAAATAATTCATACCGTACCATAAACGGAGTAAAATGATTCATATTTGACTCATTTTGAAGTCTCAGTGAGCTTATTGTAATGACATCTTGTTCAACATATTTAATTTTGATTTTAGGCTATTTATTAGTATATATACATATGTGTATGTGGAAAAATTAAATTCGAGGAATAGCAATAAGTGGCGGAGCCAGAAATTTTTTCTTATGGTGTCATTTTTTATGGATACCCCGGTTTATAGTAATCCAGAGTCGAACTTTTTGGATCTGTTCGGATCTAGTTGGGTCAAATCATATAATAAAAACAAAAATCACGGTAAAAGTACAATGTTATTAAATAAAAACACATAATAACATTACAAAGTCATTTGAAAGATATAAAAAATGCAACTACTGCTCTGTACGCATTTTCATGTTTTGAAACGATTTATAATGTTCTCAATGGCAACTTGCAAAAAAAAAAAAAAAAAAACCTCTTTTTCATTATAACAAACAAGTGCACCAATTAGATATGTGGCTAGAATGCTTACTGGATTAGAAAAAATAAAAATTAAGCATAGACCTTTAATGATTTAAAAGTTGGGGTGTTCATGGGTCGGTTTTGACCAAAAGCCATAACCATAACCGCGATGTCGGTTATTGGATAACCATAACCATAACCGATCGGTTATGGTGGTTATGGTTATTCAGTTTTGATGGTTATAGCGGGTCGGTTATGGGTAGTTAACCGTGTTTTAGCTTAGCTAAATAGCTTCATTTTTTTAACATGGAATAAATTGTTATTGCATATATTTGTATATATTAGTATGTTACATAGTATTAAAAAATACATATAATCCATAATATTAATACCAATTATTATCGAATATTCAAATAAAGTGATATGATACATTTCATAAATTCAAATAAACATTCAACAAAAACCATAAAATGATATGAAAAACCAATAAGTACTAAAAATCTTCGGTCAAAAAAATCAAATATTAATAATATGGTGAAAATTCCTAAATCATACAAAGATTTATTACATGTCGGTTCGGTTCGGTTATGGTGGGTATGGAAAAAATGATAACCATAACCGACCCGCTACATTCGGTTTTCAAAAAAACCATTAACCGACCCACCGGTTTTTTATTTGGTTCGGTTTTTTCGGTTCGGTTTTGTCGGTTAATTTGGTTTTTTGCACACCCCTATTTAAAAGTATACTAATTAAATTCAAGTAACTGGGCTTAATTTTTGAAATATAAATTTGTTTATTATGTAAGTTTTTAGAAGAAAACAAAACAATGGTGTCGTTTGTAAAAAGACAATGGTGTCGCTCGTAAAAAACAATGGTGTCACTCGAATTTTTCCTATTATACATTGTATTTGCTACACAAAATTCAATGGTGTCGGACGACACCGTTGTTCAAAGTGTGGCTCCGCCACTGATAGCAATAGACTAAATTTGATGTAAATGGGTGGTGAATAATTCATTTTGGTGTATACTTTTTTAGCAACAAATTAAGATGTGATCAAGTATTCCTATAGATGTATCTTGCTTACTACCACACCATATCCCTTGGTTAAAGAATTTATTTTCATGTACGGATTTCCGAAGGATCCGTCCATCTGAATTCCTTTTGTTTTGTAGCGTGTATAAGGCTTTGTAGATGTGGAATGATAGGAGCTAATGACTTAGCTAAACATTTACTAATGCTTGATAAGTAACACCTATAACATATGTCTCTTCTCGAAATCTATTATTTTTGAGAAAGTGTTATAATATATTTAGCTAATAGTTTAACTTTAACATAAAACTATACATTATGACCATTTCCAATATATATACCAAACCATGGCGTAGAAATTTGGTGTAAAGTATACACCAAAATAAATTTACGGTTTACCAATGGTTTTTACCATGGGATTACCAATGGACGGTATCACCGACATATTACCGACAACTATTTCTCTCTTGAAACCGAGGTGCTTTGACAGACACCATTTTTGTAGAAGGTTTCTTCGATCATTCGGTGATAGATCTGTGAAAATAACAAACATGCTGATTTTGATTTTTATTAAAAAAAACTCCGTGAAATAAGAAAATAGAGTAAATTACAAAAATCGTTCTTTATGTTGACACCAGATTGCAAACTATGTCCTTTATCTTCAAAAAGTACAAAAAAAAACGTGTTCGATGTTTACAAACCCTTGCACATTATGTCATTTAGCCATAACTCAGTTAGTTTTCATGATTAAATTTGACAAAATGAACCCCATATGAGGGTATTTTGATCATTTTTTCATATATACTTAATTAAATAAATATAAGAGTTAAATGTCATTTTAGTTCTTGTGGTTTGTTTCATTTTGTCAGTTTAGTCCATTTTATTTAAGTATATAGGGTAAAATGATCAAAATACCCTCATGTGGGGTCCAATTGGTCAGATTTAACCATGAAAACTGAGTCATGCCTAAAGGACATAATGTGCAAGGGTTTGCAAACATCAAGTACGTTTTTTGTACTTTTTAAAGATATAGGATATAGTTTGTAATCTGGTGTGGAACATAACGGATTGTAATTTACTCAAGAAAATATCATAATTTCTAGAAATATAAAATTACAAAATCTACAATCATTTGTGTGTAACAAATATATCATGATGACAAACTATCTAGCTAGAATGGGTCGGGAAAGTCTGTATTAGTACTTGTGTTGGGCTAGTTTACGCATATGTCATGTTAAGTAACTAGGCAATCCAATCTCACAGTCTAACAATAGATAAAAAGGTAATTAGCTCATTTATAGAAACTTTGACAGTGTGACGACTGTAACTTGATCATTTCCGGTACATGTTTATAATCATAGTTGTAAATGCAGTGCAATGGTTTAGGGTTTAGATCGGCCACACTATTTCACCAAGATAGATATAACTAGGATAATTAAATCTAATGCGACTCTACTAGACTTTGGAGAAACCTACCGCTAGACACCGGTTATAAAATGACAAATAAATTAGAACAAAAAACAACATTTTAGTATAGCTAGCTGCCAGTATGTAAAAGTACTATACGTACATGGTTAATGTTTGATTCCCATAATATTACAAAAACACTAGTTCTCAAAAGAATAATCACACAAAATAGGTTCATATTCTTTTTCCATATATCATATGTGCCTTCAAGTTCTTAATCCTCGTCGTTAGCATCCTTGCCTCATCAACTTAGATAACCTCACTTGTGATAAACCAAACAAGTTTGATATCCTCATTTAGGGGTGCAAGATTCAAGGGGCGGGGAGGGGCGCCCGCCCCCCCCCCCCCCCCCCCCCCCCCCCCCCCGAACTTTTAGATTTTTTTTATTTATATAGCCCAAATAAAATATTTAATTAACCCAAATATTATATAGCACAAATCATTATATAGCCAAAATTAAAAGTCCACCCTATCAAAACAAAACCCAAATTCGTTTAATTTGGGACTTTCGACCAGAACAAAAGCCAGAACTCAGGTCTCAGAAGGGGGGGGGGGGTGGGGGGGACGCAGCAAGAAACAGAAGGCATAACTGATGCCGCTGCGCTACTTGTTGTTGTGGTCTTGTACTCTTGTTCGACTTCTTCAATCTTCATAAGGTTAAAGGTATGTGTTTTTTATCTTTAGGTTTAATTTATGGCTGCAATTTATGTGATTTAGGTTGAAATTATGGGTGAAATTGGTCCGAATTTTTGCCCTAAACTTGTTGAATCTTCTGTAACTATGTATAATTTTATTTGTTTAATCTTATTGTGAGTTGATTTAGATAGAAATTAGAGTTTGAAATTTAGGATGATTTGTTAACTTGTTTTGTTATTAGATTATGCTATGGGGAAGAATTCAAAAATCTTAGAAGAAGACGGGCAGAACTATAATTTTTCATTCAGGAGAACCGGGTACCCACCTCCCTCTCTCCTTTTTAATGTTTTGATGTCTTTGTTTGTTAAACAATGTTTACGTTTTAATGTTTGAGAACGTTTTTTATTTGATATTAATGTTTGACCCGACCCGGCCCGACCGTATCGAATCACCAACGTCCGACCCGAACATACACCTCGAAACAACGCGATAGATTTTTTTTTAGGTCCGGTACCTTCCGACCCCCAGTGAAAATTTTCAAGCTTCGCCACTGTCGTCATTCACTACTATATATGTTGAATGGTTTAGCCTTTCGTTCATATGAAAGAATTGTTCGTCTTAATTTTCATCATCTCATTTACACATAATACTAACTCATATATTGCCATTGGATTCTTCTTGACAACAACCCATCAATGTTTCAAAACCTTTGTCAGCAAGGGATATGGTGTATAATACGCTTGTTTTGCTTGTGATACTAGAACGAATTGGTCATTAGTTTTTACCCTTGATTTGAATTTGATGCTGACCAAACCAAATGTTGGTTCGAATAGTAACATCAACAGATTAGCAAATTAGCAAATGGTATCGGGTACTGGTACCGGTACTCGGTGTCGTTCCAGTATCGACCGGTACCGAACCGAACCGTACCGTATCAGGTATATTCGTTACCGGTACCCACTTTTGGGGATTTCGGTAACGGTATTTTCGGTACCGGTTGGTACCGAGCTCATCATATCCTGTACTACCAGGCAGCTGCCTGGAACTCCCCCATTGGCTCAACAAATTTACGATTTTATCCCCGCTTTAAAATTACGATTTTGCCATCAGTTCAAAATTACGTTTTTACCTCCCGTTCAAAATAAAATCATGTTTTTGCCCCCAACTAAAAATTACAACTTTGCTCTCGGTTAAATATTGCGATTTTGACCCGTTTAAATTCACAGTTTTGCCATTATTTTTGTTTTTTTTCCTCCTAGCCAAATTACAATTTGGCCCTCAATTTACATTTACATTTTTTGCATCGTTTTTTTTTTGAGAAAATTGTGGTAGTGCTTTATTTTAATTGTTTGACTCGGTGTAATTTTTATTCGTGTCAGGCGACTTCCCTGGCACACGCTCATTTATCCTGAAAAATTACAATTTTGCCCTCAGTTTAAAATTATAGTTTTTCTATCTTTTTGTTTTTCTTAAGCAAAAGTATGATAGTGTTTTAATTTATTTGGTTGACTCAGTGTAATTTTTTTGAGATCGTGTTATAAGTAGTATGTACAGGTAACCAAAACACAGACGAACATGTTATGATAGAAAAATATTCGGCTTAGTGCCCCGCAACGCGGGCGGGGCAAACCCCTAGTTATATATAGTTTTACTTTTTTGGTTTTTTCTAGATCCTTTGGTAATTGGTAATTGCGATGGAATGGGGCTGTACTAGGTTGATGTGATGTTAGTATTACTTATTTTACTAGCTAGTAGTGACATCATGGTGTTTCTCTCTATTTGTTACATGCGACGTAGATGACGACCAAATAGAGTAAAATAGTTTATAACCTGTTCTTTCTTTGAACCATTCTTTTCATGGTAAACTATTATCATGGGTTAAAAAGGCACAACACGATGTATTCAAAACACATTATAAAGTAAGCATGTATTCATATCTATCTTATCATAGCTAATAATCTTTTCTTAACATAACAATTATCTCATGCTTGTTAGAAATTATATAAATAATATTATATTGTTGAATAATATAATGATTATTTAGTGATTAAAGCAAAATAAATGGGAGATGATAATCCTTAATTATGTGTTGAAACTTTAATGTGTGGGAAGTTGTGTTTGTCACACCTTGGTGGAGAGATAAATCTTTTGTTGATTTATAATTAGAATTCTCTACACGAATATATTCATATGTGACAAGTCACACCTACTGGCAGCAAGGAGGGTGCGAAGCACTAGGTACTGGGCACGGGGCCGGGCGCGAAATGAGGGCGATGGGCGAAATGTGACATTTTGATGGCGCACTTCACACGCCCACATCGCGCGTGAGCTGCTTGGAGCTGCCTATACTATTTTTTAGGTGTGTGTGGGCTCGAGTCAGTGGCTTGGTGTGGTCAGCTAGAGACTGTTTATATTCCAATCAGTAATGTTTAAGAATTCATTGTGTCATTGAATTTTAGTCATTATTGTTGTTTAATTCCGTATTCAATTGAGATCTTTCACTTGGAATTCCTAACAGCTCATATACAAAGCTTTTTTGCTTTGTTCTAAAGACACACAAGACACAATTTCTTATGGTTTAGGGTACAACACACACCACATCCAACAAATTATCAGATTTTGCGTCTCTACGCACTCTTGTTTCAGGTATTATTTCAGGCGCAAGGCTAATTCCGGCAATACAACCTACTCTGACTGTTGTACCCTAGGAAATAGATGGGTTCACCTGGGTGGCCCATAATCTGTTTTAAGAGAAGCGTTTTGAACGTGCCTCAGTCACCTGTGTTTTATTTTCTTGCTTAGTTTACTCTCCTTGTAATTCATTCTCAGTTTTCTTTCATTTTGTTTGTAATTTATAGTGCTTTTGTAATGTTGTTCAGTAGATTTGTTACTGTTCATTTTGTTACTTTTCATTTGTAATCTGTAATGGAAAAATTAATGAGCAGATATTTTATTTTATGTTATTTTGTGAAAGGATGTCCTCCAAGCTTAAAACAAAATTTTAAAACCCGTTCACTGTTTTGTTTTAAAATATTTACAAACAAT
This sequence comes from Helianthus tuberosus, assembly GCA_030545235.1. Lineage (NCBI taxonomy): Eukaryota > Viridiplantae > Streptophyta > Magnoliopsida > Asterales > Asteraceae > Helianthus > Helianthus tuberosus. Next base: position 128,676,726 of record CM060416.1, read on the forward strand.
TTGTTTTCGCTATTAGCAAACTTTCGTGGTTTGCATTGTTTTTTTTTTGTACGTCATTTCAACTCTCTCTAAGAGGATTAATATTTTAGTTTGGTTTTGTGTAAACCAAAATTTCTAGAAAACTGATTATTTGTATATCTTATTTAGAAATGGCTATTGTTCCTGCTACTACATCAACAACTGTTAGACCCACTTCCACTACGCTGGGACCATTAGTCGGTACCCAAGCTGTGGCTAATCATGCTGAGAAACAAGAAAAGTTCATTGGTTTGAAATTTAAGAGATGGCAACAAAAGATGTTGTTTTATCTAACCACCTTGAACCTTGCGAGGTTCTTGACTGAGACCCTTCTTGATTTTGCTAAAGGGACTAGTGATATCCAATCTGTAAGTGCAGTTGATGCATGGAAACAATCTGAGTTCCTTCTTGATTTTGCTAAAGGGACTAGTGATATCCAATCTGTAAGTGCAGTTGATGCATGGAAACAATCTGAGTTCCTATACCGCAACTATGTGTTGTATAATGTGTATTTCAAGGTTCTAACTGCCAAAGAATTATGGGAGTCACTGGATCGTAAATACAAGACTGGGGAACCAAGTATAAAGAAGTTTGTTGTGGCTAAATTTTTGGACTAAAAATGATTCATTCAAAAACTGTATTGAGTCAAGTTCAAGAACTGCAAATTATTTTTAGTGACATTTTGTCTAAAGGAATGAATCTTAGTGAAACATTCCACGGGGCAACAATTGTTGAAAAGTTGCCTCCTAGTTGAGTGGACTTCAAGAATTACCTTAAGCATAAGCGAAAGGAAATGACCATTGAACACCTTGTGGTTCGTCTTCGTATTGAGGAAGTCAACGGGTTGTCACACAAAGGAAGTCAAGTTGAAGTTTCTGCAAAAGTGAAACTTGTCGAACATGGTCAATCCTCAAGGGGTCACAAGGGTAACAAAAGCCACATATTAATTGGCAATGGGAGAACCAAAGGTATTGACCTTGGGCCTAAGAAAGGTGGTGTGAAGAAGAAGGTTGTTCCCTTTAAAGGGAAGTGTTACAACCGTGGACAAAGTGGTCACCGTGCTGACCAATGCAAAGAGCCTAAACGTGACACGACTCTTATGGTTGATGATGATGGTATGCCCTTAGTGGCCATGATTTCAGACCTCGCTACCATTATGGAGGGGGTAAATTTGGTTGCTAATGAGCCAAAAGGGTGGTTGGTTGATACTGGGGCAACCCGCCATGTATGTCAGGCAAGACCCTCTTTAATACGTTTAAAGAGGTGGTGGGAGAAGAGAAATTGTACATGGTAAATGCTGCTATAGCTAATATTAAGGGAGAAGGTGATGTGATCTTAAAGTGGATTTCTGGGAAAGACCTCACTTTGAAGAATGTGTTTTATGTCCCTGACTTGCGCAAGAGTCTTGTGTCGGGTTGGATGCTTAACAAGTTTGGCTTTCGTTTGGTTTTTGAGAGTGATAAATTTGTTTTAAGTAAGTGAGGTATGTTTGTGGGAAAAGAGTTATGCCCAAAATGACATGTTTAAACTTAATGTAATGTCTGTTAAGAAAAACATGAATTTGAATGCTACTACTTCTGTTTACTTGGCTGAGTCTCCTAGTGTTGGGCATGGACGTCTTGGTCATGTAAATTTTAATTCGATGCATCGTTTAATTAAATTAGATTACATACCAACTTTTGCCATTGACTCTAAAACAAAATGTAAAACATGTGTTGAAGCCAAACAAACAAAATCATCATTTAAATCGGTTGAAAGAACAACCGAACCCCTTGATCTGATTCACACTGATGTGTGTGACTTAAAAATCAATTTTCAGCAGAGGTGGTATTAAATATTTTATTACCTTTATCAATGACAATACAAGATATTTTTATATTTACTTACTTAAGAGTAAGGATGAAGCAATTGACAAGTTTATCTTGTATAAAGCTGAAGTTAAGAATCGACTCAACAAGAAAATAAAACGTGTGAGAAGTGATAGAGGAGGTGAATATGTTTCACCATTTGGGGAGGTATGTGTAAAAAGTGGCATAATAAACGAGTGTGCTCCTCCTTATACACCCCAATCAAATGGCATTGCAGAACGAAAGAATCGTACACTAAAAGAAATGATGAATGCTATGTTGATAAGTTCTGGGATGAGCTAGGACATGTGGTGAGAGGCCATTTTGTCAGCCAATTTTCTATTAAATATAATACATTTCAAGAATAAGGATGTAACACCTTATTAATTGTGGTGGGGACATTAACCATCTTATAAATACCATGGTTGCGAAAGTCGCTAGGCGCTCCCTAGTCGGTCGACCGAGGAGTTGAGAGTACTCGGTCTAGGCGGAGAGTACTCGGGGAGTACTCGGACATGTTAAATTATAAAGAAATTACTTTTTGGAGATTAAATATATGTCAAATAACATAAATTTACTAATATTTATAACAAAATATGTGAAAATAATATTCATTCCTTAATATGATAGGCATAGAAATTATGTTTTATTATTATTTAAGTCAAATTAGGCCCGAGTTGACGTACCAGATCCAATTCTAGCCAAGGTTGATCGCATTTGACCGACTCTGAGTAATTAGGCGGAGTCAAAGAAATTCGCCTCGGCAGCCTACCTTGTAGTGACTACTCGGGGAGTACTCGGCCTTGGAAACCTTGTTTTACAACCATGATAAATACTATTGATCATTTTGAGGAATAACTATTGGTGATGGGTTTTGAGTGATCACCGGTCTAAATGTGCTTCTATTCCTATCACGGGCTCTCGAATATGTCTTCTTGGTACACCCAACCGAACTCTTGGGCGTACGGGACCCATTGGTCTTTGAGATTATATTCGTGGAGGTCCAAATTGTTGTAACGGTGGTTGAAATCTCAGCCCCACATGTGGTTGTTGAACGTGACTTTGCACTGGTGGACCTTGTGGTGGCAATTGTTGTGGTATGATTTGTTGTTGAGGAATCCTACCAACACTTGGTATTCTTTGATTTTGACCTTGAACATAAGTATACTCTCCTTGCTCCCCATCTCCTCCATACATGTACCCTTCTTCATCATATCCCCCAAATTCGTCATCATACCCATCATCGAACTCATCTTGTCTTGCACCCGAAGTGTGTTGAAATTGCACTCCCGGTTGAAATGGAGTAGAATGGATAATAGATGGACCGGTTTGGTATAAATTAGGTGGTGGTATTTGTTACGATGATGAAGGTTGACCGGATGATGGGAAAAATGTTGAATAAGCTGGAACGGCGGATGATGTAGCTTGATAACTAAAAGAGTATTCAGGTTGAGTGTTCTCGGGTAAGGTAGTGTTGGTTGGTTTGATTTCTGGTGTGGATATAGGAATGGTAGTATTTGGTGAAGGTTGTGATGAAGATGGTGTAAAGGATGGTGTAGGTTGACCCGTGGTGGGTGGTAATTGTGATTGATCCATGTTTCTGATTGGTGTAACTGGTGTACTAGGTGTTGTTGGTGAACCACTGATTTTATTTTCACGTAGCAAAATTCTGTTTCTTCTCAAAGTCCGTTCAATTTCTGGATTAAATGCCAATGGTGATAGCTTGTGAGAGCTCCTAGTACGCATGCACCTGTAAATACCTGCACACTAACACACCCAGCGTAAACCAGAAAAAATAACAACCTAAGAAGATAAAAAATAACACACGTTGTTCACTACTCCCCGGCAACGACGCCAAAATTTGACGTGATGTCGTGGTCACAATCAAATTTAATCCAATTATTACTAATAGTTAGCGGTAAGTGGGTATCGAACACAGGGAGTTTGTGGAATATGTGTTATTTAAAAGTGTATCTAAGTTAAATAAGTTAAACTAATTGCAAGAAAAAAAAATTCAAGAGTTGGATTGATTGTTTGATTTTAAAACTAAGTCTACTATTCTAATTGCAAAATGAGAATTTGGTTTGTAAACAATTTAGAGAAAAATGACCATCTTTAGTTTCCGGTTTGCTTTGATATTTATGCTAACATTCCACTAGAAAGAACTACATAGACATAGTTCATGTGTGATTACTTGTTGTGATGAAAGGGAACTAAGTACTCGGATTCCTAGAACGCGAGGTTGTTACCCGATGACCAATTAATCAATACCCAATCCTAATTCTACCCATGATATCTCAATTGCCAATAGCACCAAGAACGTATGGTTTCAAATTAGATTAACATAAGAATTAACAATTTACAAACAAACAACCACACACCATAACAAACAAATCATAAAGACAAGTTCATTATTCTAGAAATATGAAATCAAAGCATAAAGTCTTACATAAACCTTCAACCAAAGATAGTCATCAAAAGTTTAGCCACACATGGCTTGAACAAGCATCATCATCAAGGTTATAATGTTCAAACAAATTAAAAACATCAACAAAACCAAAAGCAATTGTTCTCAAGCACCAAAGAAGCTCCACCATTCGTCTCTAAGCAGTTGTAACCGAATTAGCATGATTGGAACTCATAAGACCCCATCAAAATGTCAATAAATGTATAAGTTACACTTTTGCTCGCACGAAGCCGTAAGCTACGCCCTAGGCCGTAGATTACGGTGGTTAACAGGTCAGACAAAGTCAGCATGGCACCGTAACCTACGACGCCAACCATAGGCTACGGCGCCTAGAAGTTCTTTACGGCATGGGAAGACTGGACTACGACAATGATTATTTTAGAACATTGAGGGCCGTAACCTACGGCAGGAGCCGTAGGCTACGACAGGAGCCGTAGGCTACGACAGCGGCTGGAGTTTTTTCCTTTGTTTTTCTTTTGAAATCTCTCATGGCCTATCTTGTTTCCACCATATGTAACTCCCATCCAAGCTTCATAAAAACCACTTCTTATGTTCTTTATCACCTGCACAACCACATATCTCGTAGTTACCATGTTCCAATATTTAACCGTATAAAGTATGAGATGTGCATGTATTTAGCTCATTTAAGGGTTGTCCTACGGACCACCCGTCACATCCCCACACTTACCCGTTGCTTGTCCCAAGCAACCCATTCAAAAACCATTCCCTGTTAGAAATAACCCGTTGATGTGGCCTTACGGATCATTTGGTAACATTACCAATATGACATAACTAGTCCCCGACAATTACTTGATGGTAGTAATTATAATTATTGATTAGTTTAAGGGGCAATTATGATTTCCCTTTAGGTACCTTTAATAGAGAATGTAAAGAGTTTTCATAACCGATCACTATTCATGATCATCATTCATTTTGATGTTAAAGATATATTGATCATAAGAGATGAACAACTCAATAAGAACACCAATACTAAAATACTAAAATTCTCTCTAAGGTGATCCATCAACCCAAGGTACCATAACGGGAATCATGACCTTATCTTCGTCGACCACTCCCACAAGTAAGTGTCTCTAACTTGGTATCTATATTTACGTTATGATTGAATATATATGATTAGGTTCTATATTTTGACCCATGTTTATAGATATAATCATCATGTGGTATCAGAGCGATGTTGATTATATCAATCTAATCATGATAATTTGTTCGTTGTCTTGTTTTCGCTCGCAAGTATATCGGCAAATCGATCTTATGGAATTGGAAACTTAAATCATTAAAAAATGTTTTCTATGATCGATTAATTAGCTTTTCTAGTTGGATCTTGAAAATTGCCATGTTAAAATCAATTTATTTTTTTAGTCTAAGCAACGTTTTAGGTTCATTTCATGAATTGAATGCATGAATCAATTTCTTTTAATACTCACATAAATAATTGATTGGAATGATTTTTCTTATGAATTATTAAATACTAATATATATATCTATCTTCATTCATGATTATGATTATTGGCAATTTTAGTTCTTGATAAATCTCACTTTTCATATTTCACAATTTTGTTTGGTGATCCGTTATCGTCTCTTACGTTTTATTATGACTGCTGGAATGAAATCACAAACAAAACCTTTTTTTGTTTTTGTTTGACTCATTGCGTCTAACTATCAGACTTTTGGTTTTGTATTCCTATGAAGTGAGTGAGGATTTAATTTTATGATTAAAAATGAGATTAACGATGGGTTTAAATAAAATAATGGGCTCAAAGTGAACCAATAGGTTTCATTGTTAAGACTTTTACTTGGTCCAACGTAATTTTGTGATTAAAAATAATGTCACTAGTCAAATATATTTATGTTATGCCCATTAATGGCACATGATATACGGAATTAATTTATGTTTTCGTATGGCTCATGTGAATTATATATTAGGCTTTCGCATGTGATATATTTTGTATCAATTATTTTGCATAAATTTTGCATGTCATCTATGCGAAAATATATAACTTTTGCATGCTTTATTTTTGCAAGCCTTATTTTATTTTGTTTTGTTTTGTATGGCCGTAACGGCTGCATGGCCCAACTTTCGTATGGCCATTACTTGCGAATATCCCAACTTATGTAATTATGTGTATTGTTGAACAACCTAAATGCTATTAATTTGACGATACACATAGTAAATTATTAGCATAATTTACATAAATATTTCATTTCAGCCCCAAAGGTGTTATGTTATATTTATGTGTTTTTATGTATGTTCATGTAGAACATTGAGACATTCTATATTTATGTGTTTTCATAATATATGAATTTTGGTCAAAGTCAAAGCGAAGCCAGAGTTCATGTAGAACACTAAAGACGGTCTATTATTTATATGTTCATAATGCTGAATTTTGGTCAAAGCCAAAGCGAAGCCAAAATTTAGGTAGAACATTAAGCCGAGGTTTATTATTTTATATCGTTCATAATGCGTGAATTTTGGTCAAGCCAAAGCGAAGCCAAAATTCAGGCAGAATATTAAGTTGATTTTATTTATTTATGTTCATAATACATGAAATTTGGTCAAAGCCAAAGCAAAGCCAAAGTTCACGTAGAACAATAAGTCAGTCTATTATGTATGTTCATAATGCATAAATTTTGGTCAAAGCCAAAGCGAAGCCAAATTTATTTAGAGCATCAAGACAATCTGTTATTTATGCATGTTCATAATGTCTGAATTTTGGTCAAAACCAAAGCGAAGCCAAAATTCAGGTAGAACCTTAAATTAGTTTATTATTTTGGTGTTATAGTAGACTATATCTTCAATATAATAATTTGTGTCTGCCTTACTTGATTACCCCATAATGCAAATCACTCCAAGTTTCTTCTTAAGTTTGTATCTCATCTATTTTATCCACTCTATTTTCAAAACCTAAAATGTTTTGCTTACTAAAGAGTTTCTAGAAAATTTGCTCTTGTTGGATTGTTGATTATTTCTTAAGATATGATAATCCTATTGCTCTTTTCTGATAACAGTTTTACAGAAGAAAACTAGAGCATGACTAGTGGGATAAGTCAAACATTATATCTCTTATGATAATCAAGAACCCACTTTATTATTGCTATCATATGAGCCATTCTAGATTCTAAATTTCCTAAGACTAATTTATTTTGGAAGAATCAAAATAACTCCTAAGACGCATGCATTACTCTATATTCTTACTATAAAGATTAGTGGCATATGTGAATACTTCATGATGTACAATACCATGACCCATAATTTAAAGGTTTACACATGGAAATCAATACACTTTTCTGGTGCATTACATATAACTTTTCCACTAATACCACAAGTTGCCTTAAGAGTCAACTATTACACTCAAGAGTACCAAAGGAAACTGAGTGTGTTGATTAGCAGCATATGTACAGGAAAATGAATGCATGAAACTGGAAAATTAGATGTTGTTCATCTCACCACCACTAAACCTGAAATGAGGATACTTTTAAGATCCAGAGATAGTGTACAAGTACTACTTCCAGCTATAAGTTTCTTCAAAGGAAAGTCTCACTGCAGGTTTATGCCATTAAACTAGGCATGAGCATCGAGACTATCCATAATTCAATTGAACAGCTGGCTAAGATAAGTAGTAAGATATTTATGATATTTAAGTCTGCTAATGGTAATATTCTAACCAACACATGAGCGGTTGACTCTAGTTCTATGTGTTTCCTTACCTGAAATCAAGAAATAATTAATATGAGAGTTAGTGGCAAAATTTTATGTTAAGACTATAAGAATCATAATAAACTGTTTTATAATTGGGCTTTATGATACCTTACATATTCTGTAGATTATTCGGAATTTAGTATCAATATAAAAGCTACATTATGACAGTTGTGAGGTTTGCATGGTTAAAACAAAGTCACTCTTACCTTAAACTCTCATATTATTTGTCATCTCAATCTGGATAGAAACCTTATAAGATAGAACTAGATGATGCTACACTTTTTCACAACCTTTTGTTATCATGAAAATGAAAATTTAACAAAAGAAAAATGAGACTTACAAATTCCATCCATTAAGACCAAATTTCATGAGAAATCACGACTAGGTTAATGAATGATGAAATATTATCAAATCTCATTCTTAGTGACTTCTGAGCATGTGTTATAAGCCTTAATATTTAAATGGCTAAGGGAATAAATTAAGCTCCATTAGAAGTTATATTTCATTGGAACTTATCCCAAAATGGAATATTCAGACATAATTCATTTATCATAATATTTACTTGTATTTAATATGTCTTATATGAATCTTCCTACTATAATAAAGCAAAGTTATAAAATCCTATGTGTCATCACCACAAACACCCCCTCTTATCTCTCTCCTACTTGTCAATCTCTCCCCTCTTCTAATCCTATGTGTCATTTTCTGTTTTTTTTTGTTTTTTTTAAACCCTAATTAACAAAGTCAGATGAGAACAGGCTTGCCGACAAAAAGTCTGAATTTTGACCAAATCTCATTTCAAATTTCAAATTCATCTTTCTATTTCTTAATTCTCCTTCCTGGATCTGCTCTCTTCCTAATTCACACACCTCCGGGATGAAAGTGTCGAAGATCAATTGGATGATGATTGCCAATTTCAAGAAGATGAAGACATCGCTATCACCATCGCACTTCCCGTTCGTAATCTCTCACCCCATTACCAGAATCTTTTCTTTTCTCTCTGATTTTTTTCCGGTCCATGACCAAAGCCCTTTCTCTCTCTAAAAATTTGTTCAGATCTCGTCTGTTTCTATCTTCAGTGTCGATTATTGTTGGTGGTAGTGATGGTGGTTTATGGTCTCTGGTCCTCGGTGTTAGCAACGACGGCTAGGGTTTTCAAGGGAGATGTCAACGACGTTTGTTCCAGTTAGGGTTCCGACGATCGACAACTTGTGGGGTGCTCAGATGACAGAGATTGTGGTTGGAGCTATAGCCGTGATTCCTATCAGATAGGGAGTGTTGGTATTCCGAAAGTTGTTATAACGTGTAAGATAGATGCTCATAACAGGTCTGAGTGGCTACATAATGGTGAGTAATTGTTTATATTCTTGAAACTGATTTATTTTGATACCTAAAATTTGTTATAAAGATTGTAATTGTGTCAATTGATGCTTCCCAAACAACATCATTACCCCAGCCCCTTGAAACCAGATGTTGAATTTTTGAATTACATATAACCCTTGATGTTGAAACACAATACAAACTAATCCCCATCCTTCAAAGAATGTCAGTGAATATTTCATGTTGTCTGTTATTCGCCTTGGCTACTTATCGTTATTTATCAATATTTTGATTTACATTTGAACATTTTGGTCATTGTTTTACCAGGTCTATGCTCTTATTATGAGAAGATGAAGAAATGTACCGACGGTGAGAAGATGTACCATTTAAGGGTGTAAATTAAGTTTAGGGAGTTTTGGTATTCCGATGAGGATTTGAGAATTGGTAAGTTCCTTCGAATTTTGTTTCAGTTGTTAACGATTTTGGTAATGTTCTTTTGATTCTACTTCAATTGTTAACAATTTCAGCTTTGTTTTAGTAATTAGCACTTTCGTTTGATTTGGGTAACATCTAGGGTTTGTGTCATTTTAATTGCACCTATTTTGGAGCTATTGTTACAAACAACTTTTTACTGAATTTGATTGCTATGACATCAACATAAACTTAGTAATGTTGATAACTTTGTTAGTTAACGGTGTCTTATTTAACTTAGCCGGTTCTTACTAAGTAAGTGCTTAAGGTATCATCTTAGTGTTCATATCATATGTTGACCGTTAAATGTTGGCCGCATAATCCTGCTCCGGCGTGGAACCGGGACTGATTAGGCTGAAAAGTGAGGACCAAGGACCAGGCCATATGAGGATGGATCAGTCCAGTCTTTCGCGGGTTGGCTGGGCCGGTTTGTCAAGATGGTCGGGTCAGATCGGAAACTGTTCGGCTGTAGAATGTATGGGAGAGTATGAATAGGAGGTTTTGGGCTATAAAATTAGTATTTGCTAACAGTGGTAGTTATTAAGTCTTTTGCACAATTTGATAATTTGATATTGATGTGTGTTTGTAGTTATTAAGTCTTTTGCACAATTTTGTGGATCATCCTGTTCGAACACAATGGGTCCCTGTTTCTTCAAGGTATTTTTTGAAAAGTTCCTTACTTTTTATCCTTTTTACGGGTATTTTTGAAAATTGGTTAGTGCTCAATCATCTTTATTAAAGTACATGTTAGTCAAAGTGTCAAACGTTTCTAACTTTCATGCGAAAGGTTGTTAGGTAGTTACATGTAGGCCCAACAATGGGTAACAGGTCAAAACGGGTTATGAGCAAAATGAGTTTAGCCTCTAAACGGGTCGTTTCAAAAAGTTTTAGCTTTGTTCAAATCAAAACAGGTTCTTACCAAAATGGGCTCGGGTTGAAATTAGTTGTTTTGAAAAAAAAAAGGTAACCAAAGATTCAAAATGGGTTCACCCATTATATAAAAAAATATATATTTTTTTCTAAAAAAATATTTTTATTATTTAAGGTTGCTTACAATATGGAGATTTTGATCACTTGATGTAGATTCATGGTTTCAAGCGGGTTTTGTTCTTACAACGGGGATCAACAATGGGTAACGGGTCAAAACGGGTTATGAGCAAAATGAGTTTAGCCTCTAAACGGGCCGTTTCAAAAAGTTTCAGCTTTGTTCAAATCAAAACAGGTTCTTACCAAAATGGGCTCAGGTTGAAATTAGTTGTTTTGGAAAAAAAAAGGTAACCAAAGATTCAAAATGGGTTCACCCATTATATAAAAATATATATATTTTTTCTAAAAATTAATTTTATTATTTAAGGGTTGCTTACAATATGGAGATTTTGATCACTTGATGTAGATTCATGGTTTCAAGCGGGTTTTGTTCTTACAACGGGGATCAACAGCGCGTATGTTCTGGGATATTCAGGCGCAGTCATGGTTCCGCTCAGTTGGGTAGGTGGAGTAGAGGGTTTAATCTTAGCCACAATAATATCACTCAATGCAAATGTTCTTATTGCAATGCTTCATGAGTTTGGTGGCAAAAGGCATATCAGATACAGGGAAAGAATCATAGGATTCATATACGGTAATGACCAAACTTACAAACTATTAAATAGTATATTGTGTCGTGCACACACATGTATGTGTAGACAAATAACTAAGGCTTTTGGAACAATTGCATGCCCGAAAGCTTATTCTCTTACGTGGGTGTTGCAATATGTAAACCTTCTCATGATCAATGTCAATTATGTTATATTGGCTGGTTAGGCTCTCAAGGTACCGTCAATAAGCCCACATTGTTTAAGATGTGACAATATCGACCCATTTACTTATGAATGGGTCAATTTGGATTGTGTTTTTTATTCCAAACCGGTAGCTAAAATGGCAAACGGATCGAACAGGTTGGAGGTGGCACAAAGTCTGTATTACTTGCATACAACTTCCTTAATTGTTTTTAAAAAATAGTTTATTCATTGCAATAGTATTTTTAATTATAATTAACGTATTAATTATTTGTAGTACTTTTTTTTAGAAATGACTAAAAGTTCTAAAGTGCGATGACATGTATATTTAGAAATGACTAAAATGACTTGGATTAGTCAATAATTTTTAGGTATCAAACTGTTAAACGGGTCAAAATGGGTAAATGGTCAAATGGGTCAAGCATGTTAAACAATGTTTTAATTGAGTTTATGGCTAATGTAGTTGGACATTCTGTTGGCTGAAAAACATTTGATGAAAGTATGCAGAAGTATGTCGACATTATGCCTGCCTTAAGCTAAAGTTAGTTAGTTCTGAAACTGAATTATGTATACCAGCTATGTATTTTGTAGACCACTTTAACAAGGCTGTATAGGTAGCGATGAGCTCTGTACCAACGGGTACAAAAATTCCTAAAAAAAGGGCATCGATACCCAAAATACCTGGTTTGGTATGGTTCGATACCGGCATGGACCGGTATTCAGCATCATTTTTTTAGTGATTTGTAGTTTATAAAGAAGTATTTAGTGATTTGTGAAATATATGAAGTTTCATGATCAAGTTTATTGTTATATTGATTTTAGGCCTAAGTTGAAACATATACAAAATCATATTTAATAAGATGTAAAGCAGTTGATGGTTATTTTGATTTTAGGTCTTAGTTTCATGATTGGGTGTATTGTTGGTTTGATTTTAGATCTATGGATATATTAATAGATTTTTATATTTTATACAACTTAAATTGTTCAACCCGTGTAATACACGAGTATATATAGATTTTTGTAGATATAGATTTTTTTTAACATAACCCATAACCCGTGAAGCTCACGGGGATATAACCTAGTAAAGGTATTAAAGAAATTAATTCATATATACTATGATTCCTTCTAAATATGTCCCCAAAATTTTTATAACATGTGGACATTACTACAAAAAAAATGACTTTTGGGGACTAAAAAATCAGTATCTGATGCGTAAGAATCAGTCACTAATGGTTAATAGGGACTGATTTGCCAGTCCCCAGCCAGTCCTGGATACCTAGTACTAGATACTGGTTTTAACAACTAAGAATCAGTCCCTATTGTACGACACCAAACAGGACTAATAGTCGGTCTCAGATACATAAAAATTCAGTCCTAAACTTACCTCCCGGTACCATGTCACTTCAGTCCCCGATGCATTTCTTCGGTGACCAAAAAATTAGTCTCGGATACTACGATAGTTTAGTCCCAGGTGTATTACTTTAAGGACTGAAAATCGGTCCTATAAACATGTATGTATTGTCCCTAATAAGTTTTGTTAAGTTTGTGATTCCATGTCAAATCAGTATCCAATAAGATGTTTTAGAGACTAAAAATTAGTCTCAAGTACCACATGATTTCAGTCCTTAATATGCTTCTTTTAGGTACTAAAAATTAGTCTCACATACTATGTTATTTTAGTACTTAATATGTACTTTTAGGGACTGATAATCAGTTTAAGATAAGAAATATTTTTAGTCTCCAATATGTTTATTTAGGGTCTGAAAATTAGTCGCTTAAGTTAGTCCCAAATATCTTTTTTAGTGACTATCTTTTAGTCTCTAATACTATGTGTCACTTTCAATATGGTTTTTTACATACTGAAAAATAGTTGCAAATACAATTTTAGTTGAGTCCCTAACATGCATTTATAATTCCTAACAAATATATTCTAGGACTAAAAAGTAGTCCCCGATAGAAATTATAGTTTTATATATTAAACTATTCTCATTAAAACAACATTAATATTATTCGTCAAAATAATTCTAGCTTTATTAAACTCACAATAAACTCAAGCATTAATGTCATAACAATAGCCAATGAAAATCAAAATAACACCAGTTCATCAATTCTGAAATTTAGAAGAGTATTAGAGAAAAAAGTAATAAACGTCTTAACAAACTGCCTAGATAGTGTTGTCACTTTCGTTGTGTAGTCCATTCAAACCATCATCTTCACCAGCATCATTTGTAGATATTGTGCTCTCGAAATCTGGATATTTTTGGCTCAAGAACTCTGTCACTCTTTCGTATTTTTCGTTACTCTGTTTCAATTCCTCCTTGAGTTCAGTAACCTCATTTCTCAAATCTTCATTCTCAGTTGAATCTCGTTGAGATGATTCGACTGCCGATTTCATCCAGTTATCTTTTTTCCTTAACACAGGACCAACACCTACTTCCCATGCTGATTGTATTGTTTTAGCCCTACCACATACACTTTTGACGGCTTTTCTCTCCACGTCGTGTTCCATAGCAGTAGTAACGATGGTTCCTTCTGTATTCAATCTAGCCATGGCCTCCTCTTTATGTTTACAAATATTATCCTAACATAATAGAAGGTAGAAGAATAACATTTAAAACTTTTTGAGACCCAAATAAATATTTGACGAAAAATTCTAATTCAAAAGCTTTTAACAGGGAGATGCTTACATATATAATATGTGAATCTTCATTTAGCCATCCTTTTTTCTTGGCATTATAGTGCAGCTTGTAGTAAACTTCTAATGGGCTAGGTGGCAACTGAGTCTCGGGATTTCTCTGCCATCATAAAACTTATGTAATGAACAATAAATATATTCTAAAAAAAAAAGTGAAATCAATCTTTTTATAACATATATAAACCTACTAGTTGCTTATTCAAACAAGTAAAATTTTCTATAACATTCTACTAGTACATAACAGTAACTTATTAAATTACGAATAGAAAAGCGTAAACTTACAATTTTGAATGCATGATTGGCTATCGACCGAGAGCCCCCCTGCTTATATTTACTTGTTTTCTTCTGTTAAGTTCCATTTGATCACTATATTTCTACAAAATTAAAATTCAACATACATGTCAGAACCCGAAAAAATAAGAACATAACTAGTGAATATAAATTATGATTTGTAAATAAAATCAGTATACTAACCCGGGTTTTTTCTGACTCCCAATAGTCGCATAGATGATTCCAATCGTCTTGATTCCGACAATCACCATGCATATTAGATCTTGCCAACCTTGGATTCGTTTTTCCTCCATTGTTCTTCCAATGCTGACTCAAAACACCCCTGCTGCGTTTCCACTGGATATGTAGTCGACTATTTACATACTCCATTAAAACGTTATCTGTTCGCAGCAGCTAGAATTTTCCCTACATTGAATACATATATTAGTCATAGAAATGAAAATGTAAGGTCATAATAGCTTCTCAATGATTTAAAGCAAGATATATACAACTTACTTCTAATTTCTCATACATTAGAGTTTTCACATCTTCCGGTACCGAATCCCATTTGT
Organism: Helianthus tuberosus; assembly: GCA_030545235.1. NCBI lineage: Eukaryota > Viridiplantae > Streptophyta > Magnoliopsida > Asterales > Asteraceae > Helianthus > Helianthus tuberosus. The sequence continues at coordinate 128,691,882 of CM060416.1, forward strand.
GAAATCTCATCGGGAAAACATCGCGAACAATTATTCCTAACTCGGTTGCAAAATCGGTTGCTGAAGTCCCAATGAAGGCTTTTGTGGCCTTATCCAGTGTCAAAGGAATTTTGAAACCCTATGGCGCTATGATTTATACTTGGACCACGCCTCTTTGGGGGATTTGCATGTTGTTCTGTGGATTGTTCTACATGTGGATCTACACGTGGTTCTGTAGGTGAATCTAAAGAGAAACATTATTCATAATCATTAAAAACATTATTCATAAATTGCCTACACCGGCTCGAACTGAAGAAGGTAGTTACAATGTTCGGTGCTTACAATTCACACGTAATCAGGTTCGGGTCGGTTCGGATTAAAAACCCAAAAAATCCAACTTAAATCTGCTAGACTGAAGTAATTATATAATATCGGGGCTGGGCTGTGGGTTGTAATTTGAAGATTTCATAGCTGCTCTGGAATTCTAATTTGGTACAGCAGCCTAAAAGCATAAACTAAAACAAGTAAATGGAACATATGGTCTGCGTCGGTCTTATACCCGTTGACCGACGTACCCGAAATATATTAGAACCAGAACTGATTAATTATTTAAAGAGATATTTTGGGTATTATTATAAAGGGTTTTTGGTATCGATTCAGGTCGGGTATTCGTCGGGTCTGGTCGGGTAATGGACTTTGCTCACCCCTACATCACATGATTATCTTACATGCTGCACTTAAACATATAAGCAAAACCAACCCTCTCTAATCCCTTGTTATCCCAAAAGAAACATATAAATTTGTGAGAAAAAAATTAGAAACTAGAGTGTTAAAAGTTAAAACCAACCCACTTTAACCCGTTGTTTACCGAATTCTCTAATTCAATCATGTCTTGGAATGGATTCCTACATTTATTTTCAAATTAAGTTGGCATTTAAATTAAAAAGAAAAAAAATCAAAAGTGGTCCAGAACTGGCATCGAACTCAAGACCTGCACTTTGAAATCCAATCTCCTAACTTTAGCGGAAATATTGCTTAATAATCAAGCGTTATGATATTTACCAGTAGTTGTAATGTCTTTAGACTTGCGTCTACGGTTCTTGATCGGCACTCTAGTTGATGCACTTCCCTCGACCACCAAGTGATTTGTTGATACTCTAGAATCTTCTTCAGCCCTCGTTCTTGTAAATACCATCATCATTAACATAAACATCCACATTGTACTACAAGGAAAATAATAGTCAATTAACATAACAAAAGCTATATACATTACACAACCCCTGTTTTGAACCAAAACATAAACAAATCAACTAATATTAGACCATAATAAAAAGATTAAAAATGTAGTACTAAATAGTAGGGGTGTTCACGGTCCGGTTTTGACGGTTTTTAGGTTAAACCGTGAGCCAAACCGTTAGTAACGGTTTTTTAATATCGAAAACCAAAACCGAACCGTTAAAATATAAAACCGAACCAAACCAAACCGTTACCAACGGTTTGGTTCCGGTTTGGTTTCACAGTTTAATTTTTATTCTACATTTATTTAGAACTCATAATATAATGCAAAAACTGTCAAAAAATAAATAAAACAAGCCACCTAAAAGTAAGTTGCTAAAAAAATTTAAGTTACAAATGAAAGAACACAACAGTATAAACCAACATGTGGCTGCTGAATGAACACAAAAAAACACAAAAAAATAACATGGTCATGTTAGTCATGAAGATTAAATGCTTTCTGTAGTCCCTAAACACTAACTAGACAAGGAAAATTCCTAAACTAACGTCTCCTTTGCTTAATGATTATCCAAAACACATGATTCTAAAGCTGTAGTCCACTTTAGTTAGCTGTAAGTGTGACCAATATTAACTGAAATAAATCCAATAATAAATATTAATAATACCTAATATGATATATCTAAAATTATGTATAGTAATCAATACATTAGTAAGAAACCTAATGCAAAATTGAATAAAAAAAATCCTAAACGCGAATTGGTGGAAAGCTATTAATTCAGTAGTTAAAAACCTAAATCCTCGACAATGTAAAGCCATCAATTCAACCACATAATCGCATTCAGTCATAAACATATACAGATATCGTCTATTACTAGTTGAATCTGTTTATTATATGGAAAAAGTTCAATTGATACCTTAATCTTCTTCAAATCTCGATCGACTGAGTGAGTAAGTCGAAACTTCTTCGCACGACTTCAAGATCACGCAAATAGGGGAGTCAGAGCAGAGGGTTTTGTAAGGGAGTAACTAGCGCGTAATGGGGTTTGAATAATTGGAAAGGAACGTCGATATAGAGGGGATTGACATCCCGATTTCTCTGATTATTTGTTGCAAGAGTTTCGCCATAGGATAGAAGCAAGTGAATTGGGTAAAGATGTTGTTTCCCAAATTAAATAGTATCGTATATATGTGTTTTTATTTCTAAACAAATGATAGCCATCATATTTTAAGTTTTTTTTTATTTGATATTTGAAACGAATGATTCCATGTTTTGTATATTTTTTTTAGTTTGATTTATTATTGTTGTGACACCGATTTAAAGCCATCATATTTTAAGTTTTTTTTTTTTTTTATTTGATATTTGAAACGAATGATTCCATGTTTTCTATATTTTTTTAGTTTGATTAAATATTGTTGTGACACCGATTTAAAAATTGGGCTTATTTTGTGTAGGGGTGCAAACGAGTAGAGTCGACCCTAAGCTTGACTAGGCTTGAGCTCATTTAACTTTTTAAAGCTCGAGCTCCGCTCGATTAACTTTTTGTGTAGGGGTGCAAACGAGTGGTGTCGACCCTAAGTATTAATAATTATATACATATAGAAAATACATAAAACAGTATGCTCGTTTTAGGCTCATGAGCTGGCTCGAGCTCGATAAGTGAAGCTCGAGCTCGGGCTCATTTGTTACGAACTTGTTTTTTAGGTTCGGGTTCGGGCTCAAGCTCGTTTAAGCCCGGCTCTTTTGAGTTTTTTTTCGAGTCGAGCTTGAGTAGCTCGCGTTCCATTCTCAAAACTTACAAAAGCAATAACATGTCGTTGATTATTCGGCTTCATCCACGCCCCTGCTTGTTTTAGTTAGATAATTATATCCTTGAGTCAAAGTAAATGAATTTTATATAACGTCATATACCGCTAGGCCAAAGGCCCTTTCATATGGTTTTTAACTAGTTAGCTAGTAAGATGAAACTGTTACATGAATAGTAAATCACGTATTATTATTATTATTATCATTATGTGTGACTACGTCTTATTTTGTTTTACTAAGACCAAACCCAATGATAGCACCTGAGAAGTGTATTTGGTGATGTGGACTTGTTATTGACTATAATGAGCTATGTCAAGTGAGATATGATAGTCTTAATAGTCATAACCACGCTTAAAATCTCTAATTAACCCATTTGACCCCTAATCGACCATTAAAGGACCACCAATTGCACCAACTACTCATCATTTTTCCTAAACGAAAGATTGGTGATCTAAATGGATCATATGTTCTATTATGTTGCTACGAGTTAAACTAAGTCATACATATCTAAATGATTCATAACAGATCACTTTATCAAGGTTAACTACCAACAACCTTTATTTCTTTTGTTTAACCATCATCATGCAATATTGCCGCTAATAGTCAACATCGACTATAACTGGTCCTCATTGACTACAACTGATCCTCATTGACCGTCAATTGTTACATGAGTCATTGTAACTCATTACGACTTACATTGGTCAACCCAAGTTAGACTTCATTAATCAAGGTCAAACTTAGTCAAATCCAATCACTCGTGACTAGAGGGTAAACGAACTGAGCTACTGTTAATGAGCTCGAGTTCAAGCCTAAAAATAATCATGTTTAGTAAATAAGTCCGAGCCTGAGCTTCACTTATCAAGCATCAGCTCGCGGGCCTAAACAATCCTATTATTTATCATCATCATCGTCGTCGTCATCATCATCATCATCATAAGTAAATCCTACCAATAGCAAAGTAAAGGTAGGGTCTGAGGAAGGTAAGATGTAGACAGCCTTACCACTGCCCCGTAGGAATAGAGAGGCTGCTTCCAGTGAGACCCCCAGCTCGACAGTAGTTTTGCATCAAGCCTTGGACATAAGGCATACACTCAGCAATCGGGAGAAAGACCGATTAGTGCACTTTCACTTTTGCCACCCGATGGCCCACACATATATACATTAGGGTGTAGGGAGTGGTTAAACACTTTGGAGTGGAAAACCAAAAAACCGACCAATCAGAGCGCGTCATGTCAATCAGTCAAAAGTGTTTAAACTTTGGTGAAAAGTGTTGGCAATGGTTTAGAAACTTGGTGAAGTGGTAAACTATTTTTTTAAAAAAAAGGAAAAAGGTGTAATTGGTTGAGATAGGAATGGACCCCACCCACCCCACCACACACACCCTCCCTTCACCGACGCGGTAACCGAACACCGATTTGGCAAACTTGGAAGCGGCAAAGTATGTTGGTGGTGGTGTTTACCGCACGGTAAACGTGTTTGCCGCTCCTTGCCGATCACCACTCCGTATAGCCTTATATGCGCATACCCTAAGCGGGGCGTACCCATTATTTATATAATATTTAATAATAAATTAAATAAATAAAATCTATAATAATAATAATAATAATAACATTAATAATAAAATAACAGAATACATAATTTGATTTTATTATAACTTAGTATTTTTATTATAAGTTGATATATATAAAGATTGTGTTATCTTATTATGACTTAATTAATATATCAATATTATATTAATGTTTGAAGAGTATATTAATATTATTATAACTTGATATATGTCAAGATTGTGCATCTTCTTCCGTATCACCCTTACAAACTAGAAATCAAATCGCTATCACTTCGACAAATCGACCAACGATTTGCAAAGGCATTACTCGATCAAATTAGAAATCAAATCGCTATCACTTCGACATCGCTTTCTGATGTTGAACACTTGAACCCCTCTGTTCCGTCACTGTGAACCTCATCGCCTCACGCCACCGCACGGATTGTGTTCCAGTTTTACAGCTTGACGCCACTGTTGTACTAGTATGTTTTGAATAAATTAACTGGAATTCTAGATTATATATACACATATATTCTTATATAAATACAGTTTGCGTTTTTTATATCTTTGAAATTTAGGATTTTAATTAACGTGTCAGGAAGCTTAAGCTCATCACGATCAAAGGTCTCTTGCAAGGTGGGAAGTCAACAGCAGTTAGTCGACAAACTTGTTTGACTTTAAGCACTGCAAACGGTAAATTACTCTTTTTTAGTATGCCATGTAGTTTTCAATTTGCTGTTTATATAATAAGTCATTCTAGTTAGAGGGAGTTTTTTTGCATAAATAGGGGAGTTGAACCCCAAAAGAGTAAAACTAGGTGGGCTGCAAAATAATAAGCGTTCTTAGGTAGTATCCACACAAGACGGGTTACGACATGAAATAGGTGTGGATCGGAACGGTTTTAGTTGCATCGGCATGAGACGGTCTATAACCCAGGACCCGACACGAACCAACCCGTTTGCCAGGTCTACTTATATGTATATGGGATAGGTCAGGAAAATAAATATGCAACCTTATATGTATATGGCAATATAAATAAAGTAGAACAACCCCTGTTCAAATTCTATCAAACTTTTATGTCCATGCGTGTTGGCACCGTTCGTTACGGACCTACGCGCGTTACGGACGACTTTGACTAATAATAAAAATATTATATATTTAATTACGACTTCTTACGTTTCGACGCTCGTTACGGACCTACGCGTGTTACGGACGAATTCGAAATTTGTAACTAGTCGTAAATATATAATATTTTTATTATTAGTCGAAGTCGTCCGTAACACGCGTAGGTCCGTAACGAGCGTCGAAACGTAAGAAGTCGTAAATATATAATATTTTTATTATTAGTCGAAGTCGTTCGTAACGCGCGTAGGTCCGTAACGAGCGTTGAAACGTAAGAAGTCGTAAATATATAATAGTTTTTTTTATTTAGGCGTAGTCATCCGTAACACGCGTAGGTCTTTTATACTTCTTATTTTGAAACTGCAAACTTTTATACTTCTTACTTTGAAACAGCGGACTTTTAGACATCTTACTTTGAAACAGCGTACTTAAATAACGTATTGGATCCAAATAGCGAACTTAAATATACATCTTAGTTTGCAGCCCACCTAGTTTCACTCTTTTGGGGTTCAACTCCCCTATTTATGCATAAAACTCAGTTAGAGGAAAGTTGAAAATTGACATTTGAAACATACTATAATTGAGGCCTCCCTTGAATTTGGTTCAGTATCAAAGGCACATCCAGAGTGTTTATACGTACCAAGAGGCCAATATTCAAAATTCCCAATCTACCCCTAATCGGTAGTATAGAAATTTTGCACCTATCTTGTACCAAAAATTATGTATTGTTGTTCAAATCTCACAGGTTAAAAAGAATCTGCAGTTTATTACCATATAAAAGCAAATTCACAGATTGCCCTTTTATTTCTTTTAATTTGCAATTCTTGTACCAAAAATTTTGCGCTGTCATTCAAATCCCAGGTTAAAAAGAATATGCATTTTATTACCATATAAAAGAAAATTCACAGATTGCCCTTGCACTTTTATTTCTTTTAATTTGCAATTACACTTGTGACGGGTCGAAAGAACACAAACACACTTACTGGGTAACACACACCAGTAACATGTCAAACTTTATTTGGTTCTGATGACCAAAAAACAATTGTAACAGGTCAAATTAAAGAACCCAAACACATTATATTTGGTCTAACTACTAAAGCTTATTTGTAACGGGTCAAATGAACCCAAACATACAAGATTAAGACAATTAAGTAATAGTGAACAAAGTGATGGGGAGGTCAACTCTGCAGAACATGTTTTACTATTAGCCAGCGGCCCAGCAGTATTCCTTCAATACCAACATAAATTTTAGTTATTTTAAATAATTTATTTTCTCTCATTATTTGCCTACTTAGTTTATGCATGTTTGTTATTAACCAGGACTTCACAATGAATTTGGATAAGAGCTGGACTAAAATCACTAATAAAGTAGATCCAAAGTTCATAAGAGGAGCCATAGCTTTTGCAAAATGGGCCGAAAGATATGCTGATACTGAAGGTCGGATACATTGTCCATGTAGAAATTGTGTGAATGCAAGAAGACATGTTCCGGATGTTGTTGCTGATCATATCATACAATATGGTTTTGAACCAACATACAATGTATGGATATATCATGGTGAACATCTGCCAGGTTATGAAACAGACACAGACGAAACAAACAGTGAGTTTGAAGGAAGTGATAACGAATCAAATGATGGTGTTGGTGAGTTACTTGATGATGCTTTTCCTACGGGTGGCAATACCGAAGCCGGAAACTTTAAGGACGGTGCTGATCAGCGTAGTAACCCAAATGTGGAGAAGTTATTTGTCGATATGATGAAGCCTTTATACCCAGGGTGTGATGAGTTTTCTGTACTAGGCTTTTTATTGGAGTTGATGAATGTCAAGGTAACATGTAAAATGACAAATGTGTCAATGGATATGATTCTGAATTTATTTAGTCGGGCTTTCAAGGACGCAAACTTGCCGAAGAACCACTATGAAGCGAAAAAGTATTTACGTACTCTTGGACTTGGATACGAATCTATCCATGCGTGTAAACATGATTGTGCATTATTTTGGAAAGAAAATGCAAATTTACAAACTTGTCCGGTGTGTAGCACTAGTTGTTATGAAGAAAATAGTAAAGGGAGGAAGAAGCCGGTAAAAGTCTTGCGTTACTTTCCCATCACAAGTAGACTTAAGCGTTTATATGCCTCGAGACACACTGCTAAGGAAATGTTATGGCACGATCAATACAGAACCAAAGAGGAGGGGGTTCTTAGGCATCCGGCTGACGGGAAGGCATGGGAACACTTTGATACAACGTTTCCCGATTTTGCAAATGATCCTAGAAATGTTCGCCTAGGGCTTGCAAGTGATGGTTTCAATCCTTTCGGTGCAAAGTGTCTTTCTTATAGTATGTGGCCTGTTGTGCTCATACCATACAATATGCCTCCTTGGAAGTCTATGGTCGATGCTTCATTTATGTTAGCATTGTTGATTCCTGGAAAAGATTCACCAGGAAAGGATATTGATGTATTTTTACGTCCGCTTATAGATGAGTTGAAACTTTTGTGGGATACGGGTGTTGAAACATATGATTGCGAATCAAAACAAACATTCAACATGCGTGCTGCACTTCTGTGGACAATTAATGATTTTCCTGCGTATGGTTACCTATCCGGATGGAGCACGAGTGGATACAAGGCATGCCCAATATGCAATGAGGATTCAAGTAGTATATATATACGAGATAAAATAGCATTTGTAGGCCATAGGAGATTTCTCCCACTTGATCACTCTTGGAGGAAAGCACGAGATTTCAATGGACAGAAAGTGACTAGGCTTGCACCTAAACCTGTCAATGGAGATGATTGCTTACGTCAATTAGAACATCTCACTATACATCAGCATAGAAAACATAAGGCTCATGGAGGTAAAAAAAGAAAACGGAACCCACATGATTTAAACTGGTCAAAGAGAAGCATCTTCTTCGAACTCCCATATTGGCCTAAGTTGTTGATTCGTCACAACATTGACGTGATGCATGTTGAAAAAAATGTGTGTGAGAACGTGTTAGGAACCCTGTTAAACATAGAAGGAAAGACGAAAGACACTGACAAAGCTCGGCTTGATTTGGAAGATATGAACATACGTAAAGAGCTTCACTTGGTGAGGAAGAATGATCATTGGGTTAAACCACATGCTTCGTATGTTTTAACTCGCGATGAGAGAAAACAATTTTGCAATTTACTTAGCTCAGTGCGATTTCCAGATGGTTATGCTGGAAATTTAGCTAAAAATGTAAGTGTTGAGGAAGGTAAGGTATATGGGCTTAAATCACATGATTGTCACGTCTTGATACAACGCATCATTCCTATTGCAATTCGTCCCTTTATGACAAAACAAATTCGCGATGCGATAGTGGAGCTGTCTCAGTTTTTCAAGAAACTTACTGAAGTCACATTACACATCACAGAGTTGGAAGCGTTACAAAAAGACATAGTCAAGATTCTGTGCAAGCTTGAACAAATATTTCCCCCATCATTTTTTACAGTTATGATGCACTTGTGCGTGCATCTTCCTCAAGAGGCAATTTTGGGAGGACCTGTGCAATCAAGGTGGATGTATCCGATCGAAAGATACCTTGGCCATTTAAAGAAATATGTTGGAAACAAAGCAAAACCCGAAGGCTCGATAGCAGAAGGTTATGTTGTTGAGGAAGCTATAACATTTTGTTCACAGTATTTACGAGGTGTTGAATCAAAGTTGGATAAACGTGATAGAAATGTTGACAAAACCTCTAGTGATGCTCGAAGCTTTGCGTTAGATATTTTTAGAATTAATGGTCGAGGTATTGGGAAGAAAGAAGTTCATATGCTTCCTACTAATCTTATGAAGAAAGCAATATGGTTTATCTTCAACAATTGTCAAGAGGTTCAACCGTACTTAGAGTAAGTTTTCTTTTTAATATTCGGTTGTATATTAGTATTAAGTGTCACATGTTAGTAAATTTATAGTTTATCTACACGTGGCAGGGAACACTTACAAATTTTACAAAATCAACACCCGGAATCATCAGATTTTTCTGAGATGCAACAGTCTACATTCCCGGATTGGTTTGCAAAACGAGTAACAATCGCACTCTATTTTGCTTACTTGTGATATTGTACTGCACTCTAATAACACGATTACTTTGTTGAAATTTGAGAACAGGTTCGAGAGATGTATGTGCTAAATCCATCTCAAATTAATGAGGAGTTATATGCACTGTCTTGCCTTCCTGATAACCGAGTTTCGTCACAAAGGGGATACATAGTGAACGGAGTAAAATTTTTAGTTAAGTCAAGCGATGACTGCAGACAAACACAAAATTGTGGAGTTACGGTACCGGGCGTTCATAATGATATCGAGGACGATTACTATGGATACCTTGATGAAGTCATTGAATTGTCATTCATAAGAGGTTATCATATTATTTTATTCAAATGCACATGGTTTGATACTGATCGACGAAGAAAGCACGTGATATTTGAACCTCATTTTATAAGCATAGACACGTCCCGACATGCTTATAAGGATGATCCTTTCATTTTAGCAAACCAGGCAAAACAAGTGTTTTATATAAATGATATACTTAAACCAAATTCACAATGGAAAATCATTGAAAGAATTACCCATAGGCACTTGTGGGATATTCCATAAAATCAGAATGAAGAAGATATGTTAGTAGATGTCAACCTTCATCGTGAAGACATTGAAGATGAAATTGTTGAAACTGTTGATGTTCAACATCATTCTGATGGCACTATAGATGGTTTTATTACTGATGAGATAGATGATTCTGATCATAGCATGGAAGATTTTGGTTCAGAGACAAATTTGGATGAGTCAGACGCTGATAAGCCCAATAATGAAATTGAAAATGATGAGTCAGACAATGATGACTGATAATGTTCATTCTATAAATTTTGTAAGAGTTTTGATTATTTATATATATGTAATAGTATAATTGTTTTACGTTATCTAATCATTTACTATAAATATTATGTTTGCAGGTAAAAGTATAATTATCAAGGAAGGAATCACACGTAGTATTTAATAAAGTTTGGCAAAGTTGTACAACAACCGATTTTGGTTTGGATTAGGCTCAATGACGTGTTTTAGAGGCTTGTGCTACTTGGACATGTGAAGGTTGTTAATGTGCTGCAATAGGTTGATTTAGATGCTAATAGTTTTATTATGTATTTTCTTGAACTTTGCACTTATTTTATGTTCATTTAGACTAATTTTGGAAATATCATGTATTATGTTAAACGTATAATGCATATGCTTTTTTTAAATAGTGTTTAAGTTATCTATGATCTTATGTCTACAAATAAGCTTTGTGCACTAAAAAATAGTGTCCAATATGGTTTTTACAAGTACTTTAGAGACTGATTTCTAGTCTTTAGTTCTTTTATAACAGTTGATCGAATTCACTAGAGTGTAAACAAGCCGAGTCGAGCCCAAACTTAACTATGCTGGAGCCTGATAAGTGAAGCTCGGGTTGGGCTTGTTTATAAAAAAATTTCTTTTCTTAAACTAAATACTAGTCCCCAATATAGTATGTTACAATAAATATGAGGACTAATTTTGAGTCCATGATTTCTTCTTTAAAATATAATGATTTGTATCGATTATTAGAGACTAATTATCGGTCATTGTTTCTTATGTTTGTATAAAACTTTGGAGACTGAAAATCAGTTCCTAATAAGTTTTCGAAAAGTCTTAACATATTTGGACACTGAAAATTAGTCACCAATAATTTCCTATATAAAAAGGTATTCAAAACTAAATATCAGTCCCTAATTATGGATGTCTTAAAAATATTAATAACTTGTATTCAGTCCCTAATATGTTCCATCTATATTGGAGACAGAATATTAGTCTCCAACATAGATGTGTCATTTTTCATTATAGAGGGAACATATTTGAGACTCAAATGTAGTTGTCAATAATCGTCCTTCCAAAACGTTATACCATGCAAACATATTTGCTACTGAAATTCAGTATCAAATAAGGTGTTTAGATATTAGAGACTGATTTCTAGTAACTAATATATGGCGCATAAAAATCAGTCCCTAATATTATCAGTGACTGATAAATCAGTCTCAAATATTGCGTATTGGAGACTGATATATCAGTCCCTAATAATTTAGTATCTAATGGTCACTTTTCTTGTTGTGTAAGGAAATCAAGTCTAACATATATGACATGTTCCCACAACACTTACATCATTGAAACATATCTTGTAGCATTCCTACAAATCTAAAAGGTTAGTGGGGGCATTAAGTGTCTTAATCTTAATTTGCGAGAGTTGCAAGAGGTAAGGAAGTGAAAACTTGTTATTACCTCAATTTACACCTCTTGTACAAGACATTGCTCCTTCACAACTTTTCTCTTTAAGAATATACTGCTACTCTAACAAAAGTTTCATTGTTGCTTAAACGTGGGCACACTAAGATTTCTTGCCAAAATTTTAATCCTCAAACAGAGAAACTACAATGAGTAGCTTCATTAATTTGTTTCTTTATTAGAATTTATTGGTCTTCTAATGTTGACCATAAGCATGCTAAATTGATAAAGATTTCTATGTCAGTGGGAGCAGGACTTGCCAGAAGTGCAAGAGGTGGGGGAAAGAGACCTATTACTCCGATTACACCTCTTGTACACCATACTGCACCAACTCTTACACGCTTAGAATTATGAAAGGGATAGCAATTTAGGCAAGAGTTAATCCATAAAAAGTGAAACTCTTTATAAAACCTAATAATCAACTAAGGAGGTCATCTAGGTTTAAAAGCCTACTAACTTTGATGATTATGTATCCTCCCTGACTGAAGTTGAAATGGATATTAGAAAGTTTACTGATCCTACCTCTTCTAATTAATGCATTAGCATCAATCAATTTTCTAAATGGAATAAAAAATTGTTATTAGCAAATTTGATTTTAACGTTTGGGATTTAGTTAAATTACCTAATGGTGTTCATCACTAAACAAAATCTTAATGCAAACGTTAAGACGCTAAAAGTTTGATTGATTGTTAAAGGTTATGCTCAGAAGAGAATTATTTATCAAAGAATCATCTTACCTTTCTTACAAAATGTTTCTTTGAGGATCATTGTTGTTCTAGTGGCTTATAATAATTTAGAGTTACATTATATGAACATTAAAACAACTTTCCTTAAACAAAGACTTACATGTTCATAAAACAACCTGAAAGTTCTAAACTGATGGTCAAGAACACTTACTTTGTAAGTCAATTAATTCCATGTATGGGTTTAAGGCAAACATCAAAATGTGATGAAATCTTGATGCATTCTTTTCATCAAGAATTAAGTGGATTTATGTACCTACCTCAAAATGAGTGGGAGCAACTAATGTAAACTTGTCCTTCTATAGATAGCACTTTTGGATAAGTATATGTTACACAAGTCAAATAATTTCTCACACATATTTAATGTAATGAATCTCGGAGATACCACTTACATGAGAGATATCAAAATATACCGAGATAGACCCAACAGGACATTAGTTTCGTCCCATAAGCTTTACTCTAAAGCGAGCTCTTACATGTGTAATAAACAATATAGCTCTCCTTTAGAGGATAAAATGATAAATGAGATTACTTCCTTATGCTTCATTAATTAGAAGCCTTATGAAGGTTCAAGTGTATACTCGTTTAGATATTGCTCACATTGATGAACATTAGACTACTCTAGATTATTGTGAAGCATCTTACAACATATTTAAGAAATGAGAAAGACTATAAGAAGAGGTTGATTGTTCTTACCTTGATTTTATGATGTTCAAAAGAAACTAAATGTCAATTTGGGGTAATCCTTATGTCTGCGGACAAATCTATCTCATGGAGGAGTCATAAGAAACTGTTAACAACAACCTAAGTTATAATGACATAATATGTTGTTAATTAACAACGCAATTGTCACTAAATGTTGTTGAAATTTTATCAGTGGACTCATAAACTTATTAACTCCATATAAATACTATATTGAAGACTTACTGTGAAAAGTCAGCTACGTTATTTCCTTGAACAGTAACAGTTCGAGAGGTGCTGCATTAAACTTCGATACAAAATTATTGTTCATTTATGAACAAGAAGAGGAAACTAAATATTTGTATCGAATACATTTACATTCATGATATGCTTGCGGATCCGATAACTAAGGTCTACACTCAAAGTCTTTCTAAGAGCTCATAATAAAGACGGGTTTTACTAAAGGCCTTACATAATAGTATATCGTACATATGAATGATTAGTTATTATTTTTTCCTCAATTACACAATTTGTTTGTCTATAAATACGTATGTGCACTTGATGACGTATAGGCAAGAATTTCAAAGGGCTTACCTCAGTCATTTTGGTATTAAATTTACGTATGTTTTGATTTTGGGATTTAACATGATTCAGGGGTCTTGAGTTGACAATAACTCAATGACTGTATTTTTCTATTGCAATTTCAATTTGAAACATTGATTAATGTTTTAACTTGGCCAAACTCACTTACACTTATCACAAATGATCACTCGGCCAAGTGGGAGAATGTTAGAAATAACCCGTTGATGTGGCCTTACGGATCATTTGGTAACATTACCAATATGACATAACTAGTCCCTGACAATTACTTGATGGTAGTAATTGTAATTATTGATTAGTTTAAGGGGCAATTATGATTTCCCTTTAGGTACCTTTAATAGAGAATGTAAAGAGTTTTCATAACCGATCACTATTCATGATCATCATTCATTTTGATGTTAAAGATATATTGATCATAAGAGATAAACAACTCAATAAGAACACCAATACTAAAATACTAAAATTCTCTCTAAGGTGATCCATCAACCCAAGGTACCATAATGGGTATCATGACCTTATCTTCGTCTTCAAAGATGACCACTCCCAAACGTAAGTGTCTCTAACTTGGTATCTATATTTACGTTATGATTGAATAAACATGATTAGGTTCTATATTTTGACCCATGTTTATAGATATAATCATCATTCCCAACTTACAAGCGACCAGAATGCAAACCAAGCTAAAATGTATTGTCCTTTTACTAACCTTTTTATCACACCACAAGACACACCCCTCGCAACAACTCTCGGTGACAAAAAATATTAGCAACATTGTGCTAAAACACTCAATGCAAATGTGTTTTTGTGCGATAATAAGCTTGTATAAGAATCAAATCTCCGCCTACAAATATTTAACATGCTTATGAATCAAAAGGACTTACGGGTTGTAATGGGGCTATGTGTAAAGGTGGAAAAATGGTGGTATACATGCAAGTAGCTCATTGATTCGACCCAGTTTTTATTGCTACTACTAAACAAAGCAACCATAAACTATTTACACAACATCATCATTTTTTTTCTTTTCTTTCAACTACTATGGCTACTATTTCTTTCTTTTTGTATAGGGCCCAAAACTATTGACTGTATTTTCATTGGATATGCCAAAAATGGTAGTTCACATCGTTTTATTGTATATGAATCCAAGAATCCTGATGTGCACAAGACTCTATCATAGAGACAAGGCCAAGAAATGTGACTTACTTTGAAGAAGAGTTTTCAATGTTAGTACAAACTCATGTGAGTTCTTCAACAACGAATCATGCAAGTTCATCAACAACGGTTGATAAGATTGTTCGAGAGGAAACTCAAGAATAATCAAAGGCTAAAGAGGGTGAGACTAGAAGAAGCAAAAGGAAAGGGACTGAGAAATCCTTTGGGCCTGACTTTCTTACATACATGATTGAGAGTGGGCCTCAAACCTATCAAGAAGAGTTCACATCTTCAAATGGACCTCAATGGAAAGAAGCCATCAACAGTGAAATTGATTCTATTTGGTAGAATCATACTTGGGAGTTAGTAGATCTTCCACCACGGTGCAAGCCACTTGGATATCGATCTATATTCAAGAAAAAAAGATGAAAGCTGATGGTTCTGTCGACAAGTATAACGCAAGGCTTGTGATCAAAGGGTTTAGACAATAGGATGGTCTTGACTACTTTGACACATACTCGCCTGTGACTAGAATAACCTCTATTAGATTGGTGCTTACAATTGCATCTTTGAGAAATTTGGAAATACATCAAATGGATGTAAAAACTGCATTTCTCAATGGGGAATTGGAGGAAGAGATTTACATGGAGCAACCAGAGAGTTTCTCTGCTCCTAACCAATAGGGAAAAGTGTGTAAACTCATCAATTCATTATATGGCTTGAAGCAAGCTCCAAAATAATGGCATCAAAAGTTTGACCAAGTTATGCTTAACAGTTGTTTCAAAATAAATAAGTGCAACAAATGTGTGTATGTGAAGACACATCTAAAGGATATGTGATCTTATGCCTTTATGTAGATTATATGCTTATCATTGGGAGTGATGATAAGAAGATCAGATCTACTAAAGACATGTTGAAAGCGAGATTTGACATGAAAGATATGGGTCTAGGTGATGTGATCCTTGGATTGAAGATCATTAGAACCCAAAATGGTTTGGTGTTAAGTCAATCTCATTATGTGGATAAGATCCTTGGAAAGTTCAATCCAGAGGACACGAGTGTGGCTCAAACTCCAATTGATACCTCTCAACATTTATCAAAGAATAGAGGCAAGAGTGTTGCTTAATTGGAATACTCAAAGATCATTGGTAATCTCATGTATCTCATGTCATGTTCCCGACCAGACTTAGCATATGTAGTAAATAGGCTAAGTAGACAAACGAGTAATCCTAGTTCTGAGCACTGGAAGAGTTAGACAAGATTACTAAGGTATTTGAGATACGCGAGGAATTAAGGACTGTATTATGGCCAAAATCCAGTTGTTGTGGAAGGATTCGGTGATGCCAACTGGATATCCAATATGAAAGATTCTAGATCTACAAATGGTTATGTATTTACCCTTGGAGGAGTAGCTATATCTTGGAAGACGTCCAAACAAACTCTTATAGCTAGATCCACGATGGAATCTGCGTTTATCGTGTTAGATAAAGCAGGAGAAGAGGCATAATGGTTACGCCAATTCTTGGAATATGTTCCATGGTGGCCTAAGCCTGTGACGGCTATTTGCATACATTATGATTTCCAATCGGCTATTGGTAGAGCTCAAAGTGAAATGTATAATGGCAAATCAAGGCACATACGACATAGGCATAACACGATATGACAACTACTCTCAACTGGAGTTATCACGATTGACTATTTGAAGTCAAAGGATAACATTGCGGATCCGCTTACAAAAGGCTTAAGTAGAGAGGTAGTACATAAGTCGTCAATGGGAATGGGGCTAAAGCCCTTGGAGTCAGTTTGTACAACAGAAAAGCTATCCTAGAAGATTAGAGATCCCATGATCTAGGCTTAATAAGACCACCTAACTGTACGAATTGAGGTCACTGTGGGGGAGTACCTCAACGTACAAAGGGAGTTACAAACTTCCTAGTCCATTCCTACTTAAAATCAGTGATATTAAGAGAGGTCATGCATATGGCTTTTAAAGATTTGTAAATCACCTATATTAGAGAGACATGAGGTCGCTTCGAATTGAATTGGGGGCACAATTCCTAGATGTCACACCCCGACCGCGTCAAAACAACGAAACCACGGCGGAAACATCGGGGAGTGTTGTAACAGAATTATTGTTTCACAACCATGGATACAAAAGTTTCGTTTTATTGAATTATTAGATAAATTACATTGTCTTAAAACCAAACAAACAGGTTACATATCGTCCATCATTATTATTATGTCACTAAGGCCTCGTCCAGATCCTATGTGATTCATGCATCCTAGCAATCAACATCATGCAACACCACCTGAAACATATGGAAAAACAAAGTCAGCAAAGAAATTGCTGGCGAGCACATAAGTTTTATGAGAGTGGCGGATTCATGGCTCGTTTATATGTTGCAGTACCTCATTAGACTACAAGAGTCAAAAGTACAAACCTCGTTTTGAAAAGTGTATTGCAACATAATTAACCAACTCAAATCAAGTTAGTTATGGTTTATAAAATCTCGTAGCCATGATTCTTAACCCAAAATATTTGTTTAAGTAAACCAATCGTAAAAAATCTCGTTAATAAAACTCGTATGGTTTATATCATTTAGAAAACCTCATTGTGTGATATCGTTTCGAAATCGTTTATCCAAGTGAACTAAATAATGCCACGGGACATAATATGATAAAAGCACTTATATATAAGAAGTACCAGCGCCAAATCAACCATGCTTTCATCATATCACACCCGTCCCATTATCTAATCACTACCCAAAAACCAATCGTTTATCCAATTCGTTTAACTCGTCAAAATCGTTTCAAATCGTTTAAATCGTTTCAAAACTGTTCTCGTTTTAATTGTGAAACTACTTTTGGTCGCCTCGCTAATAACATCCAAACCTTCGTAACTCGACTATCTCGAAAATCGCATTAACAAACCACCAAAGGGTAAGTTAACAATCACAGATTCGGTCGTTACCTACATAACCCCCACACATAACCATGGGTGTAGTCTGATAACGGGATTTGTCAGATCCTGTGGTACCATAACCAAATACTGGTCGGTTCGGCCAAAATTAATGAATGTTATTCGTTATGTGACTATGTCCAACAAGTTTGTTCACATTATTGAAATCGTTATTTGTTTAATATAAACCATATCAATCGTTTTTGAAACCATCGTTTAAACCTCGAAATCATTTAGCACATATGAATCACCCCAAAACAATTGAAAACAGTAAAACAGGGGAACTATGTACTCACATCGAAGGGCAAAGTATCCTCAATCTAAAGAACTCAACAAGCTCAGGTAAATCAAGGAAACTCAAGCAGCACCTAGTAATCGAATCACTAGTAAATAAATCGACGCCTAAATCGGAAGATCGGATAGAATGAGGTTTTGTAAACCAAATGAGTATTGAAACTCATGTGATATGGTTTAACAAAGCCTACATTCTAAATCGGAACCTAACCTAAGTGCTTTCGACCCGTTACGACCCATTAAGGTAGCTTACGACACTTTAACGCGTCGTTCGCACAAAGCGCGTTCGAGACGTCTAACTAGTCCTATGACAAGTATTATATGCCTAAACATGTTTAAATATGTTGCATAATCAGTTTAGATGACAAAAGTTAAGTTACATATGCTTAAAATCCAATTATGCATGAAAACGGCATTTTGGCCATTTACCTAAGGCATATAAACTACCTATCATACAATTACTTAAACTACCTATCATACAACTACTTAAACTAAGTGACCATAAGGTATAACCTCGGAAGGTTATTCCCTATACAACTATGGCCACTAAACATGCTTGGTCGGATCCTAATGATCGACCAAACGGGTCGAGTTTGAAAGTCTAAGCGGTGGTTTAGACCGCTTGACTTACGACTCTATACAAGCACTAAACTAAAAGTGACGAGCTAAACATGTTAAAACATGTTTAACTAAGTTAAAAAACAGATTTTGATATCAAAACAAAGTGTTTTGATACCCAAGAGTAGTTTGGTTGCAAAATACGCATAAATACGCATTTTGACCGAAACTACGACTCGTCACTATGCCTAGTCAATGTGGTAATCAGTAGGTATAGTCACAAGGGACTATAACCATCGTGATCACACTCACGTTGCAAAGTTCAAAAGAACTTTGTGTTGACCAAAGACTGGTCAAAGCAGAAAGTCAAACACTGTTTGACTTTCACGCTCGAAAAGCAATAAAAGAACGAAAGAAGCTTACAAAGGGTCCAAGCTAGGGAGAACTTGCTCTATAACACGCAGGTATGAAGCAAAGGCTTCAACTTAGAGCATTAAAATGATCAAGGGTGCAGAAAATGGAGTGAAGGCATGGCTATATATAGTTTTCGGTAAACAGTTAGGATCGTTTCTTGCTAAAGAGGGATCAATCTTGGCCATCCAAGTGGGCTAATGGTTTTCAAATACAAGGGGACTTGATAAACCATCAAAATTCAGCAGATGGTATCCCAAATCAGCTGTTAAAACCATTAAAAACAAGCCCCAAGTCCAAATTTAATGTTTCTGACCTGGTAGGCTGTCGCGCCCCGCGTAAGATACAGCCACATCTTACGCGACCCGCCTAGCTAAGTTTGGCAGAATTGCATAAATGGTCCCTGCACTTGAAAAACTTTCATTTTGATGTATTTTTGACAATTTTATGCCCCGTTAACCCCATTTCAAAGCTCTAAAATGAAGTTAAAGAATAGGGAACTTAAAATATGCTCAAAACCATCTTAGATCTCGGTTCGTTTGGTCGTACAGTTGCGTTGTTCGGGTAATTATGATGGAAGTCGTAACGAACGCAAAAACGATGCAAATTAAGCGACGAATGGAATTTTATCATGCCAATCACTAAAATAAAATATTTTAATGATTACAAAAATTTTTGGGTGTCCGGATATATTCAGAACGTAAGAGATGCACGAAAATGCAAACTTATGCACTTTTTGACGCTTTAGTCCCTATTGATGAAATAAGTTTATTTTTGCATACCGAACCCATCAAAGCCTATTTCTAAGCTATGTAAAGGATATTTAGGGTATGTTTAACTTATGATCAACTAGTCCATGCGATCGAAGGTTATTTAAGGTATGTTAAGCCATGCGATCGACGGTTATTTAAGGTATGTTTAACGAATCGGTATAGTTTCGCAGTTTGACACAACTAGTCCATGCAATCGAACAAACTTGATTTTGACACACCAAAGCATCCAAAACTTATTTCTAAGTTATGTGAAGGTTATTTAAGGTATGTTAAGCCTATTTCACTATTCTGGAGTGTTTTTCGCGTTAAACTGACTGCGTTTACGCATCAGTTTGCGTATAACTTTCTAGAAAGCGATTTAAAGCTTGAATCGAAATCGAATCAAATCGTAAAATCACCAAACACAAATACACACATAATAACACCAAAACACATTGTTTTATTGATAATTAACATTGTTTTACATTGTACATCGATTACAGAGCACAATTGTCACAGTCTCCCCTACTTTAGGAAATTTCGTACCGAAATTTTAACTAGAGGAAACTTGTGAAAACAATTGCGGATATTTCGCCTTCATTTGGTCCTCACGTTCACAAGTAAACTCTGGGCCATGTTTGGATTCCCAACGAACCTTGACCAATCGAATCCGTTTGTTCTTCAATTGTTTGACTGCACGGTCCACTAATTCCAAAGGTTTCTCGACAAAGTGCATTATTTCATCAACTTGAATTTCGTCGAGTGGAATGTAAAGATTAGCGCTAGCTAAATACTTTCGCAAATTGGACACGTAAAAAGTTGGATGAATATTTCCAAGCTCTGGAGGTAGCTCTAGTCGATAGGCAACCTTTTCAATTCTTTCAACAATCTTAAATGGTCCAACATATCGAGGTGCAAGTTTTCCTTTCTTTCCAAATCTCACAACTCCCTTCCAAGGTGACAACTTGAGTAGGACATGGTCTTCGACTTGAAATTCTAGGGGCTTGCGTCGCATATCCGCATAACTCTTTTGACGGCTTCTAGCTGTCACAAGATTATCGCGAATTTTCTTGATTTTGTCTGTCGTTTCCAGAATGAGCTCAGGTCCAGTAAGCTGAGCTTCACCGATCTCATTCCAATAGACAGGTGAACGACATTTTCGACCGTAGAGAGCTTCGAACGGTGCCATATTAATGCTAGCATGATAACTATTGTTGTAAGAGAACTCGATCAATGGCAGATAAGAACCCCAATTACCACCAAAGTCTATCATGCATGCTCTAAGCATATCCTCCAAAGTTTGAATCGTCCTCTCAGATTGTCCATCTATTTGGGGATGATAAGCAGTGCTTAGATTTAGTTGGGTTCCCATAGCAGATTGCATGGTCTTCCAAAAATGAGATGAAAATCGAGCATCACGATCAGATATGATGTCCAAAGGAACACCATTTCGAGATACAATCTCATCAACATAAATCTTTGCAAGTTTATCAGCAGATAGATCCTCGCGAATCGGAATAAAATGAGCTGACTTCGTTAATCGATCGATAATAACCCATATAGCATTGTGACCTCTAGATGTACGCGGTAATTTAGTGATGAGATCCATTGCAATGTTCTCCCACTTCCAAACCGGTATCTCTGGTTGTACAAGCAAACCAGATGGTCGTTGATGTTCAGCCTTGACTTTGAGACAAGTTAGGCATTTCGATTCATACAAGCCAATATCCTTCTTCATACCAGGCCACCAGTACTGAGTACGAAGATCCTTGTACATTTTATCAGCACCAGGATGGATAGAATATCGAGACTTATGAGATTCGTCCATCACTAAAGTGCGAAGATCATCTTGTTTCGGAATCCACAAACGATCCTTGAAGTAGAGCAACCCATCGTCCTTCGCTTCGAGTTTAAGTTCAAGTTGACGTGGTAATTCCTTACCCATCAAATTTTGTGAAACACAAGATTGTTGAGCTTGAAGAACACGACTTTGAATATTAGATAGAGTTCGAATAGAATGAAGCTTGACTCGCTCCTTTCAACTAAGCGCATCGGCTACGACATTCGCCTTACCAGGATGGTAGCGAATCTCGCAATCGTAGTCGCTCAAGAGCTCAATCCATCGTCGTTGCCTCATGTTTAACTCCTTCTGATTTAGAATGTGCTGGAGACTTTTGTGGTCTGTGAAAACCACACACTTCGTGCCATAAAGATAGTGTCTCCAGATTTTGAGTGCGAAAACTACAGCTCCTAACTCAAGATCATGAGTCGTGTAGTTCTTCTCGTGAACTTTCAGCTGTCTTGACGCATAAGCTATCACTTTACCTCGTAGCATAAGGACACAACCAAGGCTTAGATTTGATGCGTCATAATAGACAACGAAATCATCGTTTCCATCGGGCAAAGATAGAACAAGAGCATCACATAGCTTCTGTTTCAGCGTTTGGAAGGCTTTTTCTTGTTTGGGTCCCCACTCATAAGGCTTATTCTTTTGAGTTAAAGCAGTGAGTGGAACCGCGATCTTTGAGAAATTCGAAATAAATCGACGATAATAACCAGCGAGACCAAGAAAAGAACGAATTTCTGTAGGTGTCGTTGGTGTATTCCAATCCTTAATTGCAGCAATTTTGGATGGATCCACATGAATACCCTGTTCGTTGACTATATGACCCAAAAACTGAACTTCTTTAAGCTAGAATTCACACTTGGAGAATTTAGCAAAAAAATGTTCCTTCTTCAGGAGTTCCAGAGTCAAACGAAGGTGTTGCTCGTGATCGGCTCGAGACTTCGAGTAAATGAGAATATCGTCGATGAACACAATGATGTACTTGTCTAAATAAGGTTTACAAACCCTATTCATTAAGTCCATGAAGATAGCTGGGGCATTTGTCAAACCAAAAGGCATGGCAGTGAACTCATAGTGCCCATATCTCGTGCGAAATGCAGTTTTGGGAATATCTTCTTCGAGTACACGAAGTTGATGATACCCTGAACGCAGTTCGATCTTGGAAAAACATGTAGCACCTTGCAACTGATCAAAGAGATCATCGATTCGAGGTAGGGGATATCGATTCTTGATGGTAAGCTTGTTAAGCTCACGATAATCGATACACATTCGAAAAGATCCATCTTTCTTTTTCACAAAGAGGACAGGAGCGCCCCAAGGTGAATAACTTGGTCGGATGAATCCTTTATCAGATAACTCTTGAAGCTATTTCGATAATTCTTGCATCTCCGATGGTGCAAGACGATAAAGTGCTTTCGCAATCGGGTTGGAATTGGGTACAAGATCAATATGAAACTCGACTTGATGAACTGGAGGCAAACCAGACAGTTCATCAGGAAACACCTCTGGATAATCCCGAACAATCGGAATATCCTGAATACTCTTGCTCTTGCCTTTCTCCTCGGTGACATGTTCCAGAAAAACAACATATCCTTTTCGTAAATAACTTCGGGATTTCGTACACGATATGAGTTTCAAACCAACTGAAGGTTTCTCGCCACAAACCTCTAGGACATCACCAGACGAAAGAGGAATACGAACGATCTTATTGAAACAAAAAACCTCAGCATGATGTTTGGTTAGCCAATCCATTCCCACGACAATCTCGAAACTCTCAAGTTGCATCGGCGTGAGGTCAATAGGGAAAAGATGGTTATCGAGATTCAATTGACAACCACGAATAACAGAATCGAGTACAAGAAGTTTACCAGCTTCAACTTCGACAAATAAGGGTTTCCTCAGTTTAGTTCTAGGTATCGTAAGTAAAGGCTCAAAAGATAATGAAACAAAACTCCTATCGGCACCAGAATCGAAAAGAACAGATGCAAGTTGATTGTTAACAAGGAACGTACCGTTAACAACCTCGTTGTCAGCTCGAGCCTCGTTTGCATTCAGATTGTATGCTCGTCCACGAGCGGGATTCACATTTGCGTTTGCGTTGGCATTCGCGTTCTGATTTGCATTCGCATTCACCAACCTCGGGCAGTTGTTGCGGAAATGACCCATTTCTCCGCAATTATAACACGAACCAGGTGGGAATCTCGTAGCATTGCCCTGATTCTGTGCTGGAATCTAAGCAGCTTGATTCTGGCCCAAACGACAAATGTTGGCCAGATGCCCAAGTTTACCACACGTAGTGCATTGCTTACAGGCCTGTTGGGCAACATGATGACCATTGCATCGAGCACAGTGAGGTGCGGTACTAGCATATTGCTTCTTCGCGGGAGGTAGTGCTGGTGGGTTCTGAGCATTCTGTGCAGTGACTGCGAAGTTCTGGGAAGCCTTGCGCTTCCTTAACTTCTTAGAAGACTCACCCCTTCTTCTTACCCTTACCCTTTTCTTGTGTGGAATCGGCTGAATTCTTCTTATCACCCTTGAGGGTTAATTTACCTTTTCTGACTCGAGACTCGGTCAGTGTAACAGCCAATTCAATCGCTTGACGGGCAGTAGTAGGATTACTGCCAGTCACAATGTCTTGCACAGAATCGGGTAAACCATCAATATACCTCTCTATCGCCTTCTCCAACGGGGTAACCATCATAGGACACAACAAGCTGAGCTCCTCATAATGATCCGTATACACACGGTGTTCTCCCCCATCTTGTTTCAAATCATCGAATTCTCATTCCAAAGCTCGAATATCATGACGGGGACATAACTCTCTCATCATGAGAGCTCGAAGCTCTTCCCATATTTGTGCCATCGCCACATCGGCTCCCCTATCACGCATCACACCGTTCCACCATGTAAGAGCACGCTTCTCGAACACACTGGATGCAAACTCAACCTTACGCTCATTCAGACATTGCACATGTCTGAATGTGCTTTCCAAACTTTCGAACCATTGCAGGAGCGCGGTTGCTCCTTGAGACCCAGAAAACTTCAACGGTTTAGCCGAATTGAAGTTCTTGAAACTACACTGAGCATTATTGTTATTATTGTTGTTGTATAATTGATGGATCTGGGTTACTATGTTCGGAAGCACAACAGCCATTTGCTGAGAGACAAGGGCTGCGACTTCTTTGTTGGTTAGAGGTTGTGCATCATGTCGAGGAGGCATTGTCTAAAAAGAACAATGAAACATGAGAAACGAGTGAGGTCGACAATTGTAAAAACAAAAGAAGTATTGAAAACATCGACAAAACACAAGGAAGGCGATCATTCGTTTGTTACCTTGACCAAACAACGACACGCAGTGACTAATCAAAGTAAATGGGTCATAATAATGTATCACCGAAGACATGCTCGCCTATAAGTGAACACTCACCCCAAGAGTTCCTAGGTAAGAGTGACTGATCCGATACTGCGGATTTGTACAAACACTCTAGCCTTAGACAGAAAACTCAGGGTACAGGCATTCACCCTTCCAGTTTGCACGTGTTCACATTATTTAGGCCCAAACTTTGACGAGATTTTGAAAACTGAGAGGGTTCAAAACCTTATAACAAATCATCTACGAAGAGATGATTGGTTTTCAAAGCGGATTTGTTATTGTGTTCTTGTTGTGGTTATCACCTAAGGATAGGTGACGATATTGTTTTAAAATCTAACGCAAAAAGACTCGCGTTAGGGTCCTAGAAATTTATAGTCTAGGTCAAAGCATTGCTAATAACCTAATTCCCTATAACCATTGGCTATGATACCAACTCTTCTGTCACACCCCGACCGCGTCAAAACAACGAAACCGCGGCGGAAACGTCGGGGAGTGTTGTAACAGAATTATTGTTTCACAACCTTGGATACAAAAGTTTCGTTTTACTGAATTATTAGATAAATTACATTGTCTTAAAACCAAAGAAACAGGTTACATATCGTCTATCATTATTATTATGTCACAAAGGCCTCGTCCAGATCCTATGTGATTCATGCATCCTAGCAATCAACATCATGCAACACCACCTGAAACATTTGTAAAAACAAAGTCAACAAAGAAATCGCTGGCGAGCACATAGGTTTTATGAGAGTGGCGGATTCATGGCTCGTTTATATGTTGCAGTACCTCATTAGACTACAAGAGTCAAAAGTGCAAACCTCATTTTGAAAAGTGTATTGCAACATAATTAACCAACTCAAATCAAGTTAGTCATGGTTTATAAAATCTCGCAGCCATGATTCTTAACCGAAAACATTTGTTTAAGTAAACCAATCGTAAAACATCTCGTAAAAACTCGTTAATAAAACTCGTATGGTTTATATCATTTAGAAAACCTCGTTGTGTGACATCGTTTCGAAATCGTTTATCCAAGTGAACTAAATAATCCACGAAAAAAATATGATAAAAGCACTTATATATAAGAAGTACCAGCGGCATATCTACCATGCTTTCATCATATCACACCCGTCCCATTATCTAATCACTACCCAAAAACCAATCGTTTATCCAATTCGTTTAACTCGTCAAAATCGTTTCAAATCGTTTCCAAAATTATTCTCGTTTTAATTGTGAAACTAGTTTTGGTCGCCTCGCTAATAACATCCAAACCTTCGTGACTCGACCATCTCAAAACTCGGATTAACAAACCACCAAAGGGTAAGTTAACAATCACATATTCGGTCGTTACCTACATAACCCCAACACATAACCATGTGTGTAGTCTGATAACGGGATTTGTCAGATCCTATGGTACCATAACCTAATACTGGTCGGTTCGGCAAAATTAATGAATGTTATTCGTTATGTAACTACGTCCAACAAGTTTGTTCACATTATCAAAATCGTTATTTGTTTAATATAAACCATATCAATCGTTTTTGAAACCATCGTTTAAACCTCGAAATCATTTAGCACATATGAATCACCCCAAAACAATTGAAAATAGTAAAATAGGGGAACTATGTACTCACATCAAAGTGCAAAGTATCCTCAATCTAAAGAACTCAACAAGCTCAGGTAAACCAAGGAAACTCAAGCAGCACCTAGTAATCGAATCACTAGTAAATAAATCGACGCCTAAATCAGAAGATCGGATAGAATGAGGTTTTGTAAACCAAATGAGTATTGGAACTCATGTGATATGGTTTAACAAAGCCTACATTCTAAATCGGAACCTAACCTAAGTGCTTTCGACCCGTTACGACCCATTAAGGTAGCTTACGCCACTTTAACGCGTCGTTCGCGCAAAGCGCGTTCGAGACGTCTAACTAGTCCTATGACAAGTATTATATGCCTAAACATGTTTAAATATGTTGAATAATCAGTTTAGATGACAAAAGTTAAGTTATATATGCTTAAAATCCAATTATGCATGAAAAGGGCATTTTGGTCATTTACCTAAGGCATATAAACTACCTATCATACAACTACTTAAACTAAGTGACCATAAGGTATAACCTCGGAAGGTTATTCCCTATACAACTATGGTCACTAAACATCCTTGGTCGGATCCTAATGATTGACCAAACGGGTCGAGTTCGAAAGTCTAAGCGGTGGTTTAGACCGCTTCACTTACGACTCTATACAAGCACTAAACTAAAAGTGACGAGCTAAACATGTTAAAACATGTTTAAGTAAGTTAAAAAACAGGTTTTAATATCAAAACAAAGTGTTTTGATACCCAGGAGTAGTTTGGTTGCAAAATACGCATAAATACGCATTTTGACCAAAACTACGACTCGTCACTACGCCTAGTCAACGTGGTAATCAGTAGGTATAGTCACAAGGGACTATAACCATCATGATCACGCTCACATTGCAAAGTTCAAAAGAACTTTGTGTTGACCAAAGACCGGTCAAAGCAGAAAGTCAAACACTGTTTGAGAAAGCAATAAAAGAACGAAAGAAGCTTACAAAGGGTCCAAGCTAGGGAGAACTTGATCTATAACACTCAGGTATGAAACAAAGGCTTCAACTTAGAGTATTAAAATGATTAAGGGTGCAGATAATGGAGTGAAGGCATGGCTATATATAGTTTTCGGTAAACCAATAGGATCGTTTCTTGCTAAAGAGGGATCAATCTTGGCCATCCAAGTGGGCTAATGGTTTTCAAATACCAGGGGACTTGATAAACCATCAAAATTCAGCAGATGGTATCCCAAATCAGCTGTTAAACCCATCAAAAAACAAGCCCCAAGTCCAGATTCAATGTTTCTGACCTGGTAGGCTATTGCGCCACACGTAAGATACAGCCACATCTTACGCGGCCCGCCTGGCCAAGTTTGGCAGAATTGCATAAATGGTCCCTGCACTTGAAAAACTTGCATTTTGATGTATTTTTAACACTTTTAAGCCCCGTTAACCCCATTTCAAAGCTCTAAAATGAAGTTAAAGTATAGGGAACTTAAAATATGCTCAAAAACATCTCAGATGTCGGTTCGTTTGGTCGTACGGTTGCGTTGTTCGGGTAATTACGACGGAAGTCGTAACGAACGCAAAAACAATCCAAATTAAGCGAGGAATGGAATTTTATCATTCCAATCACTAAAATAAAATATTTTAATGATTACATAAATTTTTGGGTGTCCGGATATATTCAGAACGTAAGATATGCGCGAAAATGCAAACTTATGCACTTTTTGACGCTTTTAGTCCCTATTGATCAAATAAGTTTATTTTAGCATACCGAACCCCTCAAAGCCTATTTCTAAGCTATGTAAAGGATATTTAGGGTATGTTTAACTTATGATCAAGTTCTGGAGTGTTCGTTACTATGCGAATCGGTATAGTTTCGCAGTTTGACACAACTTGTCCCTGCGATGGAACAAACTTGATTTTGACACACCAAACCATCCAAAGCTTATTTCTAAGTTATGTGAAGGTTATTTAAGGTATGTTAAGCCTATTTCACTATTACGGAGTGTTTTTCGTGTTAAACTGACTGCGTTGTTGCGTATAACTTTCCAGAAAGCGATTTAAAGCTTGAAATCAGAATCGAATCAAATCGTAAAATCACCAAACACAAATACACACATAATAACACCAAAAAAAATTGTTTTATTGATAATTAACATTGTTTTACATTGTACATCGATTACAGAGCACAATTGTCACACTAGAGCTCTCGCAGAACCATGATGGTGTTCCATGACCATAACGGATACAACTATGAGGGTTTACCAGACCAGGAAGAGTAATGTGTGATGTGTAATAACGTCTACGTAAAAAGGGTTGGTTCAAGGACATCGCAGCTACAAACCACGAGGAGACTAAGTATATGTCACAAAGGAGGGTTCAAAGGGAAACCTACCTATCCTGCATTACTTACCCGCTAAAATTTTATCGTGACACTTTAGTGTATGAGATGATCTCCATTCATGTGGTGGAATTTTGGAAATTTTATAAATAATATTATATTATTGAATAATATATTGATTATTTAGTGATTAAAGCAAAACGAGTGAGAGATGATAAGCTTTAATTGTGCGTTGAAACTTTAATGTCTTGGAAGTTGTGTTTGCCCCACGTTGGCGGAGAGATAAATCTTTTGTTGATTTATAACTAGAATTCTATACAAAAATGTATTCCTTTGTGACAAGTCACACCCAGTGGCAGCTTGGAGGGTGCGAAGCTATAACAACCCTCCTAAAACTCCTTAAAACACCCCTTAACATCCTAAAATACACCCCGTATGTGAGAAAAAGACCCCAAAACATTAATATTAATGAAAAAATAATAAAACAAATAGTTATTAATGCTCACGGGCTGCGAGCGAGATCACAGGGTGCTTCGTAGGGTGCGAGGCCCATGGCTTGGCGGACACAGAATATTGACACGTGTCCTGACACATGTCGGACCTATGTCATGACTAATCAAACCTACACCGACCTAGAACTCCCTAGCGGGGCGTGAGAGAAAGAGCACAGGGTGTCGCGGGCCACCAGCCGCCCCTAATCAGGCTATAAAAGCGGATCGAAGCTGCTTTTGTTCACCGTTTAATCTTTTTCTTCTCTTTCAAAGTTATAATACAAATTTTAACGAGTAATATACCCCTAAAAAGCGAAGGTTTGCCTCGTTGTAAGTATTATAAAACCCGATCACGTATTTGTTACCCTGTTCGATTGATCTAGAACTTTGTAACGCATGTCAAGGCTCTGCCTGACTCAGTCGTTGGAATTCTGTCTCGTGTAGTACCCGATTGATGTAAAACTCCGTAATGCATGTCAAGGCTCTGCCTAACTCAGTAATTGGAGTTTTGTATCGTGTTGTATAGTTAATGTGATTTGGGTTATCTTACTAACACGTGTGCATTAATTAAATAGTTAATAACCAGGAAAATCACCAGGAAGCTATAGTGGTATCACCTAAGTCTACAAATGTGAGTACATTCTCTTTTTGTAAACCTTTTTGTGAAAACCTCAAATGTTTTAAATCATATTTAACAGTGATTGAGTCTATGTATTCTACAATAGCTGCTGGTATGTTGGGATTTTGTATACATTACTTGACACTCGTTACTATTACGAATAGTAGCATGACCACAATTCAGGATTGACAGTACTAAATGAGTAATTGGGTAGATATAAACATTGTAATCGCTCTCAATACTGTAAAGTTATAAAATTGTTTTGATTAAACTGGGATGCATTTGCCAGTATTTCTTACTGATAAAATGTTTTAAAAACGCGTTTCAAGTAACTTAGTGTGAAGCCAATAAGAGCCAGCTGGAGAGCACCGAAGGCTTAGAAAAGTGGCTATAAAAGTTACCTAAATAAAAAGGAGATTATGTTTTCAATAAAATAGGGTTTATCCCTATAAATGTATTATAAGGAAAACATGGGTTTTATCCCACTTGTTTATTATAAATATGGTGTTTTAAACTCTGATAAATATTTCCTAACTACGGTCCTGATGAAAATTTTCCGCTGCACAATTAATAAACACTGATTCCATCTGACTTGCTCGCGGCTTCAGCTCCTAGGGTGGGGTCGGGGGTTGTGATAGAAGGTGATATCAGAGCTATACCAATGGTTTAAGCTCTGAAGAAACACTAGTTCGAATGACCGGAATCAATCGGACCATGGGTTTTGTTCTGCTTAAAAGGGTATGTCCTCTCGTTCGATTCGGGGTTTGGCTGCACTTCTTCTCTGAACGGAATCTGCAAAACAGACAGCCGTTAGACTCGCCACGGGGAGAATGGGGATTCTCTCTGTGACCACCCTCCGACGTGAGAATAAGTACAGATCTCAATGAAAAAGAAGAAGTAGTAGTGAAAGTGAAGTGAGAGTAACTTGAGAGATTATACCTGAGTTCTCTTATTTATAGCTGGATTTGGGTGGGAAAATCAATTAACGGAGAGATTGACGGAAAGCATTTTCTGTGAGCGGTTATATCTTTTGCCGTTGATCACTAATGTGACGTTTATGCACATGGATCATGGGCATGATTAGCGTATGGGGATATGCCACATGGAAAGTGGATGTGAGTGGATCATTCTCCAAGTTAGTGCCATCATCGCGACCCTGAAGAACGTCCAGGATGATGCCACGTCACCATTCAGTTGCAACTGAATGGTTCATGCACGATGAAGTTCTCTAGAAGGTTTACAACTGTAACCCTTTGTGCCTATGCAACGTGTCGATTTTGTTATAACGGAAAGGTCACTTTTGTTTAAGTTCTGGCTTCAAGCGCGCGGAGATGTTTTAGGATCTAGTCTAACTATTTCCTTGCATGAGCCTGCGTAGGGATATGATATTAGTTCTACCTCGGCGCACGGATGTTGAGGACTGCTTTCTTTTAAGTTCTTTTCTTTAGAACCGATGCACAGCCGCGCAAGGTTCACTTCAAAGAGGTTTATTGTGATGAAGTTATGGTATGGTCCAATGTGCTTGCGCAAGGTTTTTGGGATCATACCCCTTCAAGTCCCCCCATTCCAGTGTTGCTCTTATGCGAGTAAGTGGAGTACTGGACTATATAAGAGAAGTGTGTGCTTTTTGCTTTGTGAAGTTTTGGCGCGAAATATGGAAAATCTTCTTGAGGAAGATACTTTACTTTTGAGTTAAAACATTCATTATGCTATATTGAACGTTTTTTTTTTGCGTGTGTTGATTTTGTCGTCGACGTGACATGGACCATGTGTGTCAAAGGCTAGAAGACGAATAGGTGTTTGACCGATCGCCTCCCTTTTGAAACTGTAGCTTGTGGGAATGTGTGTAAGCGTTTGATGCTGTCAGAAGGTCATTAATGAAATTGATGATTATTGTAACGCCGCCGTTCAGAAGGTGGCGATTTAACGTTAGTCATCACGATTTCTCACACCTCCCTTACTAGGATTGGTGGCGATGCAGGTGTTATGCCATTGTCGGCAGACGCCTTG
The DNA here is from genome assembly GCA_030545235.1 of Helianthus tuberosus. Taxonomy (NCBI): domain Eukaryota; kingdom Viridiplantae; phylum Streptophyta; class Magnoliopsida; order Asterales; family Asteraceae; genus Helianthus; species Helianthus tuberosus. The sequence goes on from CM060416.1 coordinate 128,724,292, forward strand.
ATGCAGGTTTTTCCGTTCGACCGGAGAAGCCGATGTACGATGGTGTATAAACGGCGTCACAGTGATCGTCGTTCTGCAAATCCGACCAGAGCCCAGATGACGATGTCTGCTATGGGTGATGGTAACGACTTGATCATTGACCCTCACCCTTTGGAGTGGTATGGTGAAGCATTACACACTCCTGCAGAGGTGTTGGCCATGTTCCCAGATGTGTAGTTTATTAAAACTTATTTTGGGATGTATGCTTCGTTCTGTAGATATCGTTTGATGCACTGCTGTGCTTGTATATTTTGTTAATGTGCTTACTGCACGAGTAACTTTTTGATGCACCGTTGTGCATGTAGATTTTTTGTTAATGCGTATGGTGCGCAAGTAACTATTTCGAATATAAGATATGTTTGAATTACAATGTCTTGCATGTGTATAATTACTTTGTTTAGGTAAAGCGAATAAAAATGGTATAAAGCTCATGTGTGAACGTAGGTCTGGATCGTGTGCGGGACTTGTATCTGTGGACCGTTCATGAGACTTTTAATGTGTTACCATAGTGTTTTCGCGCTTAGCAAAAGAAATTACATGCATTTTGTAATAAACAATATAACATAACAGAAGTAGAACTTTGTATTGATTGGATAAGGCGCGAGGGCCAGTATATACAAAGTAAATAAATATAATAATTATGTTGCCGGCATAAGCATTGACTGCTGTGTGAGACTGATGGGTCAGCTACATATAGCATCTGCGCAATTGTTGCGCGTTCCAAGTGCATGGAACGTCTGTTCCATCAAGCCGTTTTAGGGTATATGCGCCTTTTCCTAGGACTTTGTGAATGACGTATGGTCCTTCCCATTTGGGCACGAGTTTCCCTGGCTTCTCAGCATTGGAGGCCTCATTGTCCCATAGAACGAAATCTCCTGGTATAAAAGTGCATATACGCACTCAAGCATTATAATATTTCTCTAGCTTTGATTTGTACCTGGCTTCGTTGATGGCTGTGTTTTCGCGTCTCTTTTCAAGGAGGTCTAGGTCGATTCTGCGCTCACGCTCGTTGTTCTGCTTTTCCATGGCTATTATTCGTGGTGATGGGAGGCCAATTTCTGCTGGAATTACTACTTCTGAGCCGTAAACAAGACTGAATGGCGTTTCACCTGTGCTGGTATTCGGCATAGTGCGGTGGGCCCATAAAATGCTTAGGAGTTCGTCTACCCACCACCTTCGCGCGGTTCCCAGTCTTGCTTTTATGCCATCCACAATCTGCTTGTTTACACTTTCGACTTGCCCATTCGCCTGTGGGTGCGCCACGGAGGCGAAGCTATGTTCAATGTTCATCTCCTTCAACCATTTTTGTAGATCTTCTGACGCGAGGTTTGTACCATTGTCTGTAATGATGCGCAATGGTAATCTGAAGCGGCAGATGATATGTTCCCAGATGAATTTTTGGATCACCATTGCGGTAGTTGACGCGATGGCCTTTGCTTCTACCCATTTAGTAAAGTAGTCCACTGCTACTACTATAAACTTTACTACATCGGGTGTGTCAGGGAAGGGACCCACTAGGTCAATGCCCCATTGCTGGAAAGGCCATGCTGAAGTGACTGTGACCAGAGGGTTCTTTGGGCGAAGTGTCTTTGGTGCATGACGTTGACATGACGTGCAATTGCGCAAAAGTTCTACATCATCTATATGCATTCCTGACCAATAATAGCCCGCATTCATGATTTTGCGACCACCATGCGCGGGCCTGCGTGGATTCCACATAGTCCTTCATGAATTCCGCGGACTAAATATTTCGCATCGTGCTTGTCTACGCATCGTAAGAGAGGACCCATGTATGATTTGCGGTACAAAATACCATTTGCCATCTCGTAGTTTAACGACTTGTGCTGAAGTTTTCTAGCTTCTGCCTTCCCCTCTGGGATGATCCCATGTTGCAAATATGTAATGATTGGGGACATCCAAGATGGATTTCCGACTTCTATGATGTTTACTTGCCTTAAAGGAACAGATGGATTTGAGAGAACTTCGATGTGGACATCTTTTGTGAGGTGTTTGAAGCATGTAGCAGCTAGTTTGCTTAACGCATCTACATTTTTGTTCTCGCTTCTGTTGATGTGGACTATCTTGAATGTTTGAAACCGGTTGATCAGGATTCGTGCCTGTTCAAGATATAAAGCCATGGCTTCGCCTTTAGCGCATAATGGCCGTTGACTTGTTCTGCTACTAATTTGGAATCGACATGTGCTTCAAGATTTTTTGCTCCCATCTTGAGTGCCAGGCGGAGACCTGCGAGGAACGCTTCGTACTCTGCTTCGTTATTAGTACTTTTGAAGTCTAGACGAATTGCGTATGTGAGTTCATGGTTATCGGGGCTGACTAGGCGAAGGCCTGCTCCTGCACCGTCGTCATTTGAGGCACCATTTGTATGTAATGTCCAAATCCTGTCATTGAAGACTGGAGTAGGATTTTGTATGGCTTCACATTCCTGGATCCTGTCGACGGGGACTTCGGTAACAAAGTCTGCTAGGACTTGTCCCTTAATAGCTGGTCGTTGTTTGTACAAGATGTTGTATCCACCTAACTCGATAGCCCATTTGGCCAATCTTCCTGCGACATCTTGTTTGGACAAGACTTGTCCTAGATGATAGTTGGTAAGGACGGTGATAACGTGGCCTGAAAAATATCGTTGCAACCTGCGTGATGCGTGAACTAGTGCGAGGACAAGCTTCTCCATGATAGAATAGCGTGTTTCGGGACTGGTTAGCATTTTGCTGATGTAGTATATCGGATTTTGAATTCCGTCCCTTTCAACCATTAGTACTGCGCCGACTGCTACCTCTACCGCGGAGAAGTATAAGATTAATGGTTCATCTTTTCGTGGAGCTGTTAAGGATGGTAGTTGGATCATACATTCTTTCATTTGTTGGAAATCTTTTTCTGCTTCTGGGGTCCATTGAAACTGGCTCTTTTTAACACAGTTGCGTAATGTGCTGATGAATGGATATGACTTAGCAGCGTGATTTGCCAGAAACCTGTTGAGTGCCGCTAACCGACCAGCGAGACGTTGCATCTCTTTGATGGATGCTGGTGACGACATTTGTTGAATGGCTTCCACTTTCTCTGGATTAACCTTGAAACCGTCTTTGGTTATGATAAACCATAGGAATTTGCCTTCTTCCATGCCGAATGAACATTTGGCCGGATTCAGTTTTAAGTTAACTTTGCGCAGGGAGTCAAAGGTGCGCTGAATGTTTGCAACCATAGATTCTTCTTCCCGGCTCATGATGATGAGGTCATCCATGTAAACTTCTACTGTTACGCCGATATCGTCTCTAAAGACTCTGTCCATCAGACGTTGATAAGTGGCTCCAGCGTTGCGGAGGCCGAAAGGCATTTTTGTGTAAGAAAATATAACTTTGTCTGTGCGGAAAGCCGTTTTGTCTTCGTCCTCTTCCTTCATCTGTACTTGATGGTATCCTTTATAGCAATCCAACAAACACTTCCAGCGGAAGGATGCTAAGGAATCTACCTTTTTGTCTATCTCTGGAAGGGCGTAACAGTCTTTTGGACAGGCTTTGTTAAGATCCTTGAAATCGACGCACATGCGCCACCCGCTATTGTGCTTCTGCACCATTACTGTGTTAATTCGGTTACTTGCTCGTTCATTGCACGAGCCTTTTCTGTACTAAGGCTGCGCTTCCCTTGCGTGACTGGTTCTGCTGAGGGTCGAATATTTAAGCAGTGTTCTGTTATTTCTCTTGGTACCCCGGTCATGTCCGCTGGGGACCAGGCGAAGATATCCATATTCTCGGACAAGTGCTCTTTTAATTTTGCGCGAATTGCTGGCTAGATGGTGTGCCCTAAGTGAATGGTTTGGGCAGGGTATTCTTCGTTGAGGACCCACTTCTTTGGTTCACTTGATGGTGATGCCTTCGCGACTTTGACTGGTGGCTTGTCATCCACATAAATTACTTCTTTGCTGGAATATAGAATTGCTACCCCTGTTTCTGTTGGGAAACCGCAAGCGGCGTGTGGTATAGAAGTGATCATGCTAAACTCCCTCTGAGAACGTCTTCCCAACAATACATCATGCCGTGATGTAGCTGGCATGACCATAAAGTTGACTGTGACAGTGCGCGAGTGCTCTGCGTCTGAGAGTGTTACAGGGAAGGCGATTTGTCCCAGTGGAAAAACGGCTTCATTGCAGAAACAAGTTAGAGGAAAATCCACTGGTTTTAAGCGCACCTTGTCCTCTGGGTCTAATTGTTTAAAACATTGCTCGTAAATTATATCCATGGAACTACCTGGATCTATGAACATGTAATCAGTACGATAATGACCAAAAATACCAGTTATGATTACCAGACGTTCCTCTTACGGACCTCCTGGAACAACGAGGAAGACTACTTGTTGCTCACGCCAGTGCCGACTGTGGCTCCGTTTGTGTGGTTTTCGTGAGGGTCCCCCTTGCACCATGTATGCTTGTTCCGTACTGATTTTTTGGTTGTGATTGTCTTCCGTATTTTGTTTCATGTCTCTAAATGTTTTTAGATATCCTTTGTTACTGGGCTGGATGTCCCACTGATGTGTTGATCGTGGGTCCAACACTATGCTATCGGATTTCTTCTTAAGTACGTATTCTTCCTGAGACTCCTGATAACCAGATCTAGTAAGGAGAGACTTAGATCTGGAATTTGATGCAAAAATTACGTTTATGGTTTTTTGGAATTTGGTGAACCAATACTCTGGAGTTTCCTCCGAGAATGTATCTATATGAATCTGGGTTCCAGATTGCATTTCTGTAGCAACAGAGCTTTTTACCCCATAACGATTTTTGCCGCTAGCTGTTTGTCCCATGATTCCGTCGATCTGAGTAACCTGGGTTGGATTACCCCTGTTTTCGGATCGAGGACTTGATGGGCGATTTGACGGAATCTCTGCCATGGAAAACAGAGATTGAAGAGAAATGAATCAAAACGAGAAGATGAAAATGAAAATTGAAGAATCGGTGGGCGCCAATGAAGAAACACTGGTTCGAATGACCGGAATCAATCGGTCCTGGGGTTTAGTTCTGCATAAAAGGGTATGTCCTCTCGTTCGATTCGGGGTTTGGCTGCACTTCTTCTCCAAACGGAATCTGCAAAACCGATAGCCGTTAGACTCACCACGAGGAGAATGGGGGTTCTCTCCGTGACCACCCTCCGGCGTGAGAATAAGTACAGATCTCAATGAAGAAGAAGAAGTAGTAGTGAAAGTGAAGTGAGAGTAACTTGAGAGATTATACTTGAGTTGTCTTATTTATAGCTGGATTTGGGTGGGAAAATCTGTGACGGAGAGATTGACGGAAAGCATTTTCCGTGAGTGGTTATATCTTTTGCTGTTGATCACTAACATGATGTTTATGCACACGGATCACGGGCATGATCAACGTCTGGGGATATTCCACGTGGAAAGTGGATGTGTGTGGATCCTTCTCCAAGTTAGTGCCATCATCGCGACCCTGATGAGCGTCCAGGATGATGCCACGTCACCATTCAGTTGTAACTGAAGGGTTCATGCATGATGAAGTTCTCTAGAAGGTTTACAGCTGTAACCCTTTGTGCCTCTGCCACGTGTCGATTCTGTTATAACGGAAAGGTCACTTTTGTTTAAGTTCTGGCTTCAAGCGCGCGGAGATGTTTTAGGATCTAGTCTAACTGTTTCCTTGCGTGAGCCTGCGCAGGGATGTGATATTAGTTCTATCTCAGCGCGCGGATGTTGAGGACTGCTTTCTTTTAAGTTCTTTTCTTTAGAACCGGTGCGCAGCCTCGCAAGGTTCCCTTCAAAGGGGTTTATTGTGAAGAAGTTGTGGTATGGTCCAATGTGCTTGCGCAAGGTTTTTGGGATCATACCCCTTCAAGCCCTTTAGGTATTCTTCCAATACCTAAACCTTAAACATTTATGTTAGGAAATTAATGTCTTATGTGTTATTATGTGAAAATAAAATCATAATATAAATATTAAGAGAGTACAATTCATGTATTATACCTAAATGGTTTTATGTCAACTTAATTTCTCAGTATGTGTAACCCCTATTTGTATCTGACAGTTATGTTATGTTATGTTTCATATTATAAATATATAAAAGGGATATATTAATAATGTTATATTAATATTAAAGTTTGTGATATATTACATATCATACTCATATATTTATATGAATATAATTCAATATAAATCTTATAACCTTATAATGATAATATGATATTAACATTAATATCTTAATCAAGATATTAATATAAGATAACACAATTCCGCTATGATACCTTTAAAATATCATATTTGATGCAAGTAATATGTTTTATGGTTTATAATATAACCTAGAATTTTACTCGACTTAAATATATTTTATCAAAGTTTTGACAAAACCTATAATTATATTAATTTTGTTAAATTACAATACCTTAGCATACTTAAAACATGTTTATTTTTTAATACAATATTAAAACAGAATTTTCACCAATACACTATGAAAATATTATATTATATTTTATTACATATACTATTGTTATATCCATATAAGCACATGGAAGTGTGCAAAAATATATAAAGTATTTAATATTTTATAACTTGTACTAAGGAAACAAATGATAACTTATACATAAAAAGTATACACAAAAACATTTGTTACTGTATAACTATATGATTTAAAATATATGTACGTAACACATATATGTATCAACAGGAAATAGCTTAAGGATTTTTACCATTTAATAGTTTAACTCATCTCTTAAACTATATTCGAGTCATATATATACATTATAATATAGGAATACTACTTCACTACTTAATATATTGAGAACCAAATTTGGAAAACACCAAACTTTGTATTATCTATTATAATACTTCTTTGAATAAATAAATTAAGAATCAAGTTCTAATATTTTACAACCGATATGATTTAACCCTTTGGTTAAAAATAAAATTGTTCTAATAAATCCAGAAGATTTATATTTTGATTAAATTTATTTCTTTTAGTTACCCATCCTTTTTCCAAAATATTATGTTCAATAAATTTAACAGAAATTTATTTCAATATACTATTACTATTGTTATGATGAATAAAGTATGGGAATAAGCAAAATAATTAATACCATTAGTTATATAATTGGATTCTTATAAAAATGATTTGGTATTATATATATATATATATATATATATATATATATTTAGGAAATTGAAATTGTTGTATACGTATGTATATACAGAACAAAATTTCTTGATAGTGTATACAATAGAATAATCAAATATCTTTTGTAGAAAAAGAAGCTTTTATATAACAGAAGAAACAAACCTACATGTTTACTCAGAACTTATTCAGATGATTTCTTAACCCATACCCGCATTTAACCCAAAAGAAACCTTAAGAATACCCGTACTAGCACCAAATCCAAAGGAACAATGGTAGGACCAATGACGGGGAATCTCAGGATTTCATATAAGACCCTTATTTCTAGCCACAGTCACAACCACAATTTCCACGATAATACCTATCCAGCCATGAGTCCTGAAAATATAACTGAGACTATATAAGAGCAAAGCTATTATTAGTAAGACGTTGGGCCTGTAATATAAAAGAAAAGCCTGCAACTACAACGAGAGGGAATAGCCCATAATATATATACTTTTCTTATATTTTGATAAAATATATACTGAAAGTAAATGATTATATATATATATATATATATATATATATATCAAACGCATAATACCGATAGGTATAATTATAGTGTGCTAATGCAATATGAGCAACAAAACGTGTCTGAATACTTGTTTAGTTTTGTTATAATAATATCTGAAAATAATTGCAATTCAGATGTCAAAGGAAATAGCATGTAATCAAGAGATTCAGGCTAGTAATGGAAATTCTTTGTATAAAAGTACTATAGAAAATATAATAGCTCAAGGAATATCTAATGCCATACCTTCGATCATTGAAGCTATTAAAATTTCTATGCCTATAAACGAGAATCCTACTATACGCTGCAAGCATACCCATCACTTCAAACCTAGCCCTAGTATTAATGGAGACCATGATATTCATATCAAAACTCCACTTCCTACACGAAAGAAAACCACAACCTATGGCTATTCTTATAAGGAATTCTACTCTGACAAATCCTATAAGAATAAACGAATTGGACCAGCGATTGCGCAACCCACCTGCAGCAACTATAACAAAAAGCCTTTAGGAAGATGCCATTTTAGGAAGACACACCACTGTAACTTATGCAAGAAGACTGGGCATACAGAGGAAGAATGTAGAAGGAAAACTAACATCTATTTCAACTGCGGCGAACCAGGTCATGTCCGTCCCTACTGCCTGAAGCTATCTAAGGCAACCGACAACAAGACTAAAACAACAGACGAAGCTAAGGAAAACACATAAATATCTACGACGCAGGAAGCAATAGCAAATTATAATATAAGCACCCGTATGTTTTGTCTGTACTAAAGTATTAGTTGACTTTTGGTTCCAATCAAAATCTTAATAAATGAATGATCATTATATCGTCAGATTTCTTTCATAAAGCAAACACTCATTTGTCCCATCTCTTGACAAAACCATATGTTGCACATGCATTGCTTGTTACGCATGTGATTTCACTTCAAAAGATTATTTATTTGCAAGTTCGAATATTATTTCATTGTACTCATTGTGAATCTTGATAACTTACATTATTGCAAAAAACGTTGACTTTTTGACATCGAGTCAACAAGATTTCTTGAAAAGCCCCGTTCCTTTTTAAAGTTTCATACCAAATTTTTCATTATAACCATTTCTTGTCAATACATGTATCCATTGTTGGAATATGTCCAAACCAAGCTCAATTGTTTGAACGTTCTCGCAATATATATTCAATTCAAGGTCCCATATAATGGATTTGAAATCATCATATTCAAAGTAATCTCCACAAACGTTTCATTCGTTTCGAATCATAGTAAGACTTGTTTTGACTTGCATTAAATCATTTTGTTGGTCACAACACTTTGTATTAGCATTTTCATTTACTTAAAAATTTCGCCAACCTTATTTTTCTTAACTGATGAACTAATTTGTTTGTTCATTTTCTTAAAATCTTAAACACAATTATGTCTTAAGATAAAGGTACATAAATTCATGTTATATCCTATATACCTCCGACATTTCTTTCATCTTTAATCAATTCTATGTTCATTCATTTGAACATCCTATATTTTTGAAAATCCAGATTCACTTCATTAAAACTTTTAGTTAAATTTCGAGAACAATTGAAATTGTTCGGTCTCCGTAAATATTAAATTATTTCAACACCTTGTGATGTCTAAAATTGTAGCCTGAGCTAATCATAACCTTAATCATAAAAATTCATGCAAAATCCATACGTCTTTCGTTTAACTTAGTATTTTAAATAGTCTTAACAAGACTATCGTATTTTCGGTATATCCTTGCATATCACTACAATGATTTTTGATTTGGAGGTTAACAAATCATTTTTCATACTTCTATTTGACATTATTAATTTTGAGTCTTCCTCAGTTGACAATCAAAGTAAATTTTCTTTTAACAGTAAATCCTATTTTTTAAAAGTCATTGCAATTTAAATTTTATGCCTAGCAAATCTCTCTTTTAATTGTGAAACTCAGTCACCTTGATAATTGTATCTCATCGATCCCTGAACTAATTACATTTGGATAATTAAGTTCCCATTTGTTTATTTATATTCATGTCTTGATTCTACCCCAGATACCTTGATACTATTCTTACTAACTAAAAGATGTGACGTAACCCCAAGGACATATCGTTGTCCAAATCTCGAGGATGAGATTTAAAACAAGGTGGGGAGGATATAACAACCCTCCTAAAACCCCTTAAAACACCCCTTAACGTCCTAAAATACACCCTGTATGTGAGAAACAGACCCGAACAACATTAATATTAATGAAAAACAAATAAAAAATAGTTATTAACGCTCGCGGGCCGCGAACAAGATCACAGGGTGCTTCGCGGGGCGCGAGGCCCTTGGCTTGGCGGACACACAATATTGACACGTGTCAGATCTATGTCATGACTAATCAAACCTACACCGACCTAGAACTCCCTCGCGGGACGCAAGAGAAAGACCATAGGGGGGCGTGGGCCGCGAGCCACCCCTAATCAGGCTATAAAAGGGGACCGAAACTGCATTTGTTCACCGTTCAATCTTTTTCTTCTCTCTCAAAGTTATAATACAAATTTTAACGAGTATTATACCCCTAAAAAGCGAAGCTCTGCCTCATTGTAAGTATTATAAACCCCGATCACGTATTCCTTACCTTGCTCGATTGATCTAGAACTCCGTAATGCATGTCAAGGCTCTGTCTGACTCAGTCGTTGGAATTCTGTCTCGTGCAGTACCCGATTGATCTAGAACTCCGTAACAAATGTCAAGGCTCTGCCTGACTCAGTCATTGGAGTTATGTCTCGTGTTGTACGGTTAATGTGATTTGGGTTATCTTACTAACACGTGTGCGTTATTTAAATAGATAATAACCAGGAAAATCACCAGGAAGCTATAGTGGTCTCACCTAAGTCTACAAATGTGAGTACATTCTCTTTTTGTAAACCTTTTTGTGAAAACCTCAAATGTTTTAAATCATATTTAACAGTGATTGAGTCTATGTATTCTACAATAGCTGCTGGTATGTTGGGATTTTGTATACATTACTTGACACTCGTTACTATTGCGAATAGTAGCATGACCACAAGTCAGGATTGACAGTACCAAATGAGTAATTGGGTAGATATAAACATTGTAATCGCTCTCAATACTGTAAAGCTATAAAATTGTTTTGATTAAACTGGGATGTACTCGCCAGTATTTCTTACTGATAATTTTTTTTAAAACGCGTTTCAGGTAACTTAGTGTGAAGCCAATAGGAGTCAGCTGGAGAGGACTGAAGGCTTAGAAAAGTGGATATAAAAGTTACCTAAATAAAAAGGAGATTATGTTTTCAATATAATAGGGTTTATCCCTATAAATGTATTATAAGGAAAACATGGGTTTTATCCCACTTGTTTATTATAAATATGGTGTTTTAAACTCTGATAAATATTTACTAACTACCGTTCTGATGAAAATTTTCCGTTGCACAATTAATAAACACCGATACCATCTAACTGGCTCGCGGCTCCCGCTCCCAGGGTGGGGTCAGGGGTTGTGACAGAAGCACCCGACACACACGCACACCTGGGCACGGGAGCGGGATGAGGGCGATGGGCGTAATGTGGTGTTTTGATGACGCACTTTGCACTTCTTATCGCCGCGAGCCGCTTGGAGCCACCTTTACTATTTTTAGTTGTGTGTGGGCTCGAGTCAGTGGCTTAGTGCGATTAGCTGGAGACTGTTTACATTCCATTCAGTCAAGTCTAAGAATTCATTATGTTATTTAGTTATAGTCTTTATTTTTATTGAATTTCGTATTCAATTGAGACCTTTCACTTGGAATTCCTAACAGCTCGTATACAAAGCTTTCTGTTTTGTTCTAAACACAAACAAGACACAAATTCGTATGGTTCAGGGCACAACACACACCACATCCACCGAATTCCCATATTTTGCGCCTCGACGCACTCTTGTTTCAGGTGTAAGGCAAATTCCGTCAGTACAACCTGCTCTGACTGTTGTACCCTAGGAAACAGATGTGTTCACCTGGGTGACTCGGAATCGATTTTAAGGGAAACGTCTTGAACGTGCCTCAGTCACCTGTTTTTTTTATTTTCTTGTTCAATTTACTCTCTTTGTAATTCATTCTCAGTTTTCTTTCATTTTGTTTGTAATTTATAGTGCTTTTATAATGTTAGTTCAATAGATTTGTTACTCTTCATTTTGTTATTCTTCATTTGTAATCTGTAATGGAAAAATTAGTTAATTGATATTTTATTTTATGTTATTTTGTCAACGAATATCCTATACAGTGTTCATGTGGTTTAATCTTTATCTTTATCAAGGTGTCTTCCTTTATCTTATTTTAACTCCGCATTGTGGAGTGTACTCTAATAAACGAACTCTACATAGTTAGAACATGCGCATCAACATCTAGGGGAAAGTCCACTACCACTTAGTAAAACATTTGGTATAAATCCTAACCAAGAGATTATAACAACTCAATTACTTACATTTTCTTGATCGGGTATTGTTTCTAACACCTTTGAAACAATGGCTCTATCTTTAATTTTCATAAAACTCCGCACATTAGCAGCTTATTTCGGAAATGAAGTAGATAACTGTAGACATACTTTTCTGAATAGTGGCAGACTGGGTTACTAATGGTGTCTGTGTTCTTAGGCGTGGATGACTTTTTGTCATTGAGTTTATCTGAATGATCAGCCTTTATTGGTCGTTAAAAAAACTTCTACTACTATTACTATTATTATAATAATTATTATTACTATTAAGTATATTTATCACATTACATTTGATATTTTCACCCAACTAGCCAACCCGTCTAGCATTAAAAGATTTGGCCGATTAAGATCAGAAGTTTTAACTATCACCCAGTAAGACATCTATTGAACTTTCATGGAAAACTAAGACTATAAATATAATTAAAATCTTTCCTCTATACAACATATATATCAATGTGACATTAAGAAGATATGAAGAAAATGCAACATATTTATTGTTAGATATGAATGCTTGCTTTTAAACACCGTATATTTAAGTATCTTTATTGATATTTTTATTATCCATGCATTATTAACAATGAATAACAAAAACACGTTAGAAAGAGGTTAGGGCCACATGAATCATAGGATAATTATATAAAAAAAAAACTCCATGATATAACGGAGGTAACTATATTTAAAAAACACAGACACTAAACGTAGGGGGTTGTTTGGTTTCTTTAACAGAATAGGATATACGTTAAGAGCATTCTCATCCAAACCATCAAAATATGTGAGGGGTAGTTTTTATATTATAAAGGGTATAAAAAATGGTTGTGAGTGAAGGAGAGAGAAAATGTTACTGTTCATCTGTATATTTGGGGGACACTGTTCACCCAGTATAATTTTTTTAATATATATTAAAAGTGGTTGTGAGTGAAGGAGATAGAAAAATGTAATGATAATATTATTTAATTGAAAAGGAGAGAGAAACAGTATTTGTTTTTAGTGAAAATATATTGATATATGAGTTGTTTTTTAGTGGAATGTATGTATAATTTGATGGATTGGATGAGAATGCTAAAAGACTTAAAATATGAAGAAATGAAAATTGGAACCTGCCTGCGTTTTGGTTGACAGACAAGTTTCATTTGTTGACAATATCCTTTGTTATAATGTTTTTTATGTAAATGATAAATGTTATACTTGGTCTTTTTAAAACCTCTTATGAACTATTTTGTTTAGTACATTTGATTTTAGAATCATTTCATTTTTGTTAAAAAAATTTATCAACATTTTAATGATAATTAAGGAGAGGTTTCAAACTACCAGAATGTGGATGACACCCGCAGGTTCCCCAACCATTTATATATATGTACAACACACTGGATAATGTTTTCACTAGCTATTATACAACACAACCCATAGCAGCTTATTTTTAAATAACTAAATAAAAATTCAAAACATCTTAACTTACTCGCCTTTCACATTCTACAGGAAAATAAAGAAGATAGTACATAAAAAAGAGTAATGGGCAGGAGGCACTTGAATGTGTTCATAATAACTAAGCCAGAGAGGGATTGAATACCTGAGAGTGTTCTTTTATGGTGGAGTTTGGTTGGCACATAGAAAAGGATCCCTTAATGTGTGATTAAATGCATTTGCATCTTAAATGTGGGGAGGTTGAGAGATTAATTTAGGTTTCATGAATGAAGTCACATTTGAATTCATGACATTTGACCCTCCTCAATTCTTTGTATAAGAATGGCAATTTCTACCTTGTCCTATCCTTTATGCTCTTCACATCATTATTTCAATAGTTTTGAGTAAGACTTAGAAAACCCTAAAACCATATCTGAAAAGATATATATATATATATATATATATATAGGGGTTCTAGAGTGAATACTAGTGTATTGGCGAACTGAGTGAACAAATCCTGACCATTGATTTACACACGTGTATGACCAGGATTAATCCTATATATATATATAAATAACCGGAAGGCTCTAGTCTGGAATGATGGTATAAATAACCAATTATAATGCTAACGGGTCTTATTTAAGTCATAGACTTAGACCGGCTAGCTTAAAGTATAAAAAAGGTACAATACGCTAGATTAAGTGATGACCGGAATAGAATGTAGTTTAAACCCAACAAGTACTAAGACTTGTATAAAATAGGTAAACAATTAACATTATAGAATTTGAGACAAAAATGATAAGGTTAAACCCGTTTCGGAAAACTTACGTAAACTAGTTACGTAAGTCTAACCGTACGCGTATAAGCGATAACGGGTAACTGGATGAGTCATGAACAAGTTCCATATGCCAAAATACATTAAACAAGTTATAATATCAGTAGGATATCAACTTGTATGCCCGTTAAGGTTTTAAAATCAAACAACGCCTCAGAAGGGCATTTTGGTCATTTAGCGACGTATAAAAGGAACTTGCGTATAATCGGATGTTACGACCACAAACATTATGTGAAAATACTTTATTTATGATATAATATCAGTAGAATGTCAAACATATGCGTGTTTTATAGTTTAAGACCAAACTATACACCGTATGGGCATTTTGGTCATTTCACACATAGTTTAAAAGCTAATTTGGGAATCTGAGTTTATATCATGTACTTACTGTAAAAAAATTTTAAATGAGTTATAAAATCAGTAGGTAACAAGTCTTGATTGGTAAATATGGTTTAAAACCATAGTACGCGTCGATAAGGCGTTAAAGTCGTTAAATGACGATATTTGTGATGTTTTTTGAAAACTGATGTTATGACCAGGTCTATATGGTCAAGATATGCTATTTAGTTTAGCACAGGTAAAAGGACTTGTGTGAAGATTATGCTTTAAAACCATTTTATGTGCCATAGGGGCATTATTGTCATTTAAGAACGTAATACAAGAACTTGTATGTAAACTCAGTTTATAAACTGACTTGATATCCCAAAATATCCTAATTATGATATTACATCAGTAGGTAATGAGTTTGGTATAAGAAATTACGTTTAAAACCGTTCTATGCTCCGAAAGGGCATTTCGGTCACTTTAAAGCGTAATTTACGATATTATACGAAAACTCGGTTTATGATCAGATCTGTAACATCAAATATGTTAAACATGTTAACATATCATTACCTAAGTCATTTGCAAGTTTATTGGTGTTTAAAACCTCTTTTTTAATAAAAAAGACAAAATAGTCAAAGTATGGCATATTAACGGAAACATGCATAAAACTCAGATTACTATTACGGTCATGTAATATAACCTCAGAGGGTAATGCTACATCATATTAGGATCATAACGGAACCTTAAATCAGTAGCAAACTAGTCTAATTCGGGTCATAATCGAAAGTCAAAGCAGAAGTCAAACTTCGCGACTTTCGTTTGCGAACCGACCCTAAAACTGGAATGACGAGCCGAACATGTTTACACATGTTCTAATAATTATTACCAAGTTGTTTATGTGTTAAAACATATTTTAGAACACTTCTAAACTCAGATCGTAATTATTTTAAAATCTGACCTGTTGACTTTTTAAAACATTAGTATGTTGACTCGTCAATTGACCAAGCAAACATGATTCTTAGGAGGTGCCCTTTTGAGGGATTAACACCTGCCTAATTACGATCACGTAGTTATGTTCGTTGCGAACAATGGCTGGACCATTAAGGTCTAAACCGAAAGTCAAAATGTTTATCGAAAACGCTTGACTTTCGGCTTTAAAAGCCTAATAAACGAACAAGCAACGAAAGGAACACTTACAAGTGATCATAGGGACTGAATAAAGCTCAAAGGAAGCTCCCAAATGCTTAGGAACCTCCAGATATGAAAGATAGAGGGATTTTAAGAATGGTGCAAGTTTAAACAAATGAACCCACACCTATTTATAGTGTTTGGATGAATTGTGGATGATTTCCAGGTGTTATAGGGCTCTCTAAGATGGTGACAAGTGCCCCTAAATGTGTCTAAAACCGCTAACAAGCCCCTTGAATCGGTTAAATGGTTTAAAACTGATTTGAGTGATGAACAAGAAACAATTCTGCAGCTGGGCTGGCCTGCGGCCTGCGACGGGGTCGGCCCACATGGGTCATGGCCCGTGACGCATCCTAAGTCCAGCAAACAACTTTGGAGTCCACATTCTAACCACGTTGAATCCACATATAAACACCCATATACTTGGTTTAAAATGCTTTAATAAACAGATTTATACCAAAGAGCTATCTTGGCAGAGATGTCTAGGGAGCGTTGACCATCAGAATGTGCACCTCTTCTGTTACACATTCGATAAGACTGCTAATAAGTAAAACAAATCGATGCTTAAGAATATGGTGTCTGACAAAAAAGAAATTCGAATTCTGGTTTCATCTAACTTTACTCGACTTTTCCACACCACAAGTGTTTAGACTTAGGAAATTCATTGAGGTACTATAAAGTTCACCTCACCCATGATTATATCACGCAACTGGATTTCGAAGTAATGAAGATCAATTCAAGCACATTAGCCAACAACAATGGTATCCTCCGCTTCTTTGAAAATTAATTTCAATGATTGATTATCATCTCAATTCCATTCCTGGTCTAGAGGCAATTGGGGATCCAAATGATTACATGCATTCTTAAGCTCTTCATATGTGTTATCAGCTGCTTGATCTATTGTCTTTTATACGTTGCTTTCCTCCTACAGTATTGAGCTTTTTTACTTTGAAACTGATTAGGTTTAACGATCTTCAATTGTAAATTGAAGGTAATTGGTGATGTATTAAGATCAGGCGGATCATTCGTATCTCTATTAATATAATCTAGCCAAGGGGAGCCCGATGCATTAAAATGAGGGCTTTTTATGTGCATCGTTAGGAAGATTTTACCTATGGTCAAAAGTTAGCAGTAGGAGATGCCCTACAAAAGCCGGAGAACTAGAACGTCAACGTCACCAAAGGCTCAACATGGGGCGTTGAAAGGTCATTAATCATGACTTTTGGTTTTCCAAATCTATTCCGGCTCCATTCCAAGTGAAGTTTCCAACATTGGAAAAAAATATCTTGATTATCATGTGTTCCTTTCGGGGATGCTATAGAACCTACAAGAGCCGTAAAACTTGAGTCTAGGGCCTGCTATCTTCATTGATAAACATTGTGTAGGCTTCTTTTCTCCATTTTATCACTACTCCTAGAAAATTACTTTGGGTAATCTTGTGATCAGAAGAATTAAGTCAAAATTCATGTTTCCATCATTATCGGAGGCTTCCAACGACAGCACTACTTTTCCGAGTGAGTTATTGATTAGGCCAAAAATGTTACAATCCCAAAAATGAGGAAGGACGCGATTAATAAAGCAAGCTAAGACATTCTGATTAAACAAATTGCACATTCCAAGTTTCATGACTATTGAACTAGGTTTGCCAAGAACCATTAGCTTTTTCCAAGAAATCAAAAGCATCATTTGAGCAGCCAAATGTGATCAAAACCCTCATGCCTCTTACGTATCTGATGCTAGCTTTAGAGATTCTCCTTTCCAACATAATATTGTTTAAGTCAAATAGAAACATCAAATTCTTAACCTTGCCTGTAATGAAGATTGCTTTGGCAAAAACTTTAGTATCCTCCAAAGGTAAGAGAATAATCTTTGATTGGGTCCTTGGATGTTGATGATTATTAATCAGGGCATGAAGAAAGGACTTAGAATGATGGATTTGATAATGTGTTTCCGCCAGTGACTAGAAGCTGTGTGACGAGACTGAGGAATGGAATGCATAGGTCCCAGGTTGTTCTTATCTATAGAGTTTGTGCCCAACTGTCATACTTCGCAGTACTCACCCCACGCTTCGCACCGTCAATGGAAACACTACTAAGTATATCAGAAAAGTGTTCCCTTTTTTTTCCAATATCATCGAGTCGGATGAAAGCAAAAATGATTTCTATGTATATCCGTTTTTCCTTGCCAAGTAAACACTAGCAAGATTCCCAAAAGCTTCAAACTTCTTTGACATATTTGATTCCTTAATACCATCGGGGAGATTTGAAACAAAGATCGAAGTAAGCAAAATTATTTGTCTCCGTCGATATCAACTTTTTTGAATCTCCTGGGGATTTCTATTACGTCAGACCTCCTGCCAACCATCATTCAAAGCCACACCTTGTTGTACTTGTTCATGTGCCACACCTTCTTCCTTAGATATTCAATGTTGTCTAAGTGGAGTCTTCTTTCGCCATTTCGTGCCACTAGTTTGTAGCTTCTATCCTTTTTTCAGGGTTGCTCCACATATTCTTCTTGTAATGTTGTTTATTTGTTTTTATATGAGAATAATAAGACATACACATGTAGGAAATTGAGAGGAGAACCCTCCCAAATTTGTTTCATTCCAAAAAAAAATCAAGAGACTGGCTTCCTAGAACTAAACGAAAGCTTAAAAAATGAAATTATCATTATCATTATCAACATATTAAAAAACAAAGTTAATGAATAGTGGCCAACCTATTAAAAAGTTCCACATGGCAACTTCTTTTTATTGTTTTTTGTTTATACTATATATTTTCTCTCCAATAACTCGCATTTGTTAACTTAAAAAAAAAACTAAATTCTTAAATTTGCTTAACTTTTCAGGCGTTTCATTATAAATTTTGTTGAGAGCATAGTTGTATTCAAAATAGAGTGTACATTTTGTTTTTTTTAAAGAGTAAACTGCAATTTTGGTCCCTGTGGTTTATATCAAATTGTAGTATTTTAAAAAGTTGAAATGAATTGTAAAAAACACACCCAGGTTTATATATGTTGCGATTTTAGTCCATTTCAGTAATGGTCATTCATAACTCTGTTAAATGCTTGTCACATGCAATACATGTGATGGGTAAAATTGTAATTTCAATCTACAACACAAGTTGAGACATATTAAACATACGTACGAGATCGTGCTCAATTTTGGCTACTAACACGCACACGGGTTCTCATGGTGGAGAGTTTTGAGTACACATCTGACCAGAATCACCAACACACATGGAAGTTTCGAGCACATAATGATCCTTTCCTACTGAACGAACTGTAAGGTAATATTCTTGCAATCTAATAGTAAACTCCTACAATACTACAACAATGATTTTCTTTGTTAACGTTTCACTTAAAGTTCAATTTTTTTTTATCTTGTTTTCGTATTTTAGGTCAAAATTCCACGTATTTTACCTTAAAATTCCACCATGGTAGAGAGTTCACAAAAATTCTGGGTAGAGAATACATTAAGGGAAAGCTAATGTATGTGGATATGGTTGATGGTGATACGTTTTCACAGAACCACGGTGAACGAAGCCACAATGTTTTGATGATAATTGATGAACCACAAGCTTCATAGAACCATTGATCAGATATTGGTGAAAGATGAAGTGGTGGTCGGATTTTGTGGTTGACTGATGTGTGTAAAATGCAACATATAAATTACATCAAATTAGGCATAAAACTAACCCTTTTTAAGTACTAATATTGGAAAAAGAGTGTTTTTGTCTTCCTTTTGTATTTTCAGGATTAAATGAGCTCAAAAACGCAAAAGAAGCAAAAAGACAGCTAAATCCAACATAAATACAAGGAAAGGAACATTAGTGGACTGCCCGACCCCTCAACGGCACCTTCCAAAGAAAAAAGGAGAAGACAGAAGGCTGAACACGCCCCGTGCTCAGCCAGCACGGGGCCGTGCCCAAGAAGCAGCAGAAAAGACAAATCCATAGAAGCTTCTATTGCTCATCACGGGGCCGTGCTCAGCGGACACGGGGGCGTGTCGAAAGTACAGCAGGCGCATTTATTGTAATTGCGAATTACAATTAATGAGGAGAGAGATTGTCAGACGGACACGGGGCCGTGCCCAGCGGACACGGGGCCGTGTCCAGCTCTCTGTTCAGCCTATAAATAAGAGTGCTTGGATTCATTTCATCTCATCCCTTGGCACACCACCTCTCTCACACTTCACCCACCACCACCATAACACCATCATCCACCACCATCATCTATTGTCCATCGTAGAGTGTGTGAGTCGTCTCGGGATCCAAGATTGATCGTAAGAGTTCTTGACAATCAAGGCCATGTTTGCCTAAGTCTCTTACATCACTTGGTGAAGACAAAGTGTCTAGTATAATACTTTTTATTTCTAATCTTTTGCACTTTTTATTTGGTTTTGTATTAATGACTTTAATAACTAGTTACTTATGTTGAAGGTGATCTTTCCTTATCGTTTGTCCGTGGTGTCTTGGCATTATTTTACTGTCTATATAAAATAAAGGATTTTCACCATTCATATCTCCACGGTCTATATGGAGGTATGTTGGCTACCTGGTCGGGGGTTAAGGAAACGGTTTGGTAAAGGTCTTGCCATTGTTCAGCGTTTAGAGGTCCTGCAATGGACCTGGGTCAAATTTAGTAGGACCTCCTTCAATACTTCACGGTATTGGATGGCGGGGGTCCAAACTCTTTGATCCCCTCATAAGTTAACTACTATTAATACTATAACCCGGCTATTTAGGACTGTATCCCTGCTGACTCAGACTACTTAGCCGAGGGTAACGTCACCGCCAAAAGCGGGGCCTACCACAATACTGCATTAATAACTTAATTCATTATCTTCCAATAATCCACCATTTTAGGATTGTATCCCTGCTGACTCAAACTACTGGGGTGAGGGTAACGTCACCTTCAAAAGAGGGGCCTACTACAATAACTAAGATAATCTCTTAATTATGTGCAAAAGTGCGGAAATAATCAAAGGTTATACTAGATACGAGTCGGAACCAAGTGATTCATCTTGTCTATCTGTTTTTCTTTTATTTTTATTTTCAGCATTTTAGTTAGTTTTTATTTTTCTTAGTTTAAAACATTTTTTCTAAACTTTTTATTTTGATTAGACGTTGAGGATAAACCGGTACTAAAAGCTCTTGTGTCCTTGGACGACCTCGGTATCTTACCAACGCTATACTACGCTCACGATGGGTGCACTTGCCCATATGTGTGTTTAGTGTTAGTAAAATATCGTGTTTTATAAATTTAAAACTTGGCTAAATAAGTGTTAAAGGGGCTTAAAATATACACCTAATATATACGACACTTCACACGCATCAAGTTTTTGGCGCCGTTGCCGGGGACACAAGGATTTTAGGAAAGCTTAAAATCGACGGCCTAATCAGTTTTTCAAAACCTTTTCAAAACGGGCCCACATTTTTCTGCATTTTAGTTTAGTTTTGCATTTACAGTAGGTTGAACACGGGCCGTGCTCACTGAACACGCCCCGTGCTCAACTAAATCAGTAAATTTAATTAAAACGCCCAGATACAGATTCTGAACACGGGGCCGTGTCCACTGAACACGGGGCCGTGTCCAGCATCTGTTCCCGTTTTTATTTTTGTTTTCGGATCTCGAGACTCGGTTGTGGTCTGCTGAGTGATTCTTATGGATCAATACTCAGGAGGTTACAACTACACCTATGAGGAGGATGATTATAGGGGTAACTATTGCACTAACTGTCGTAACGCACGCTCGGTTCAATACAATCACTCATATCAACCATCCAATTCATACACCTACTATGAGGAGCCCAGGTACGAGCCATCAACTTCATACACATCCTATGAAGGACCAAAGGTATGAACCTCCTCCCTCATACTCATATTTTGATGAACCAAGGTATGAGCCTTCATACTCATACTTTGAGGAACCAAGATATGAGCCACCACCTTCGTATACTTACTATGAGGAACCATGGCGTGAACAACCCACCTCATATGAGTATTATGAAGAAAAAAATTACGAACCTTATCCATCATATGCTTACAATGAAGAACAATGGTGCGAACCATCGACTTCATATGGGTATTATGAGGAACAAAGGGTCGAACAACCGGATTCAAGCTTAGAAAATACCGACTCTTTTTCTATAACCGAAGTAACCGATAGGATATTAGAACACATAAGAGTTATCGATCGATGTATAAAAGAAGCTCGCGCAAGGGAAGAGGAGTCCCGCGCAAGAGAAGAATTAAAAAAGGAAGAGATAACTGAAAATGTAAAAATGGAAGAACAAATAAGTGAAAAACCGACACATGAGTTAAACAACGAAATAAGTGAGTCCGACAACGTTAAAATTCAAGAAGAGTCTAATTTTGAAGAAATTAATCTCTTGTCACCTTCTTTTGAAAATCATTGTTTAGTACCCACTCATGCTAAGTTTTTAAAAGAGTTAAACACTAACACTAAAATTGACGAAACAGTAAGTGTTAAGTTAACTAATGATCAAACTTTGCTAATAAAAGAAGACCCATTTGAAATTAACATTACACCGGTTCCATGTTTCTTTCAAAATTCATTTATTAGTAACGTTACAATCGATAAAGATCTTTGTGTTAACATAATGCCTAATTACATTTTCGAAAAATTAAGTATTAGTGATTTTTCTCCACTTCAAATACCCATTTTTCTATCCAATCGGCAAGTAATAAAATCAATCGGTATAGTTGAAGATGTCTTGGTTCAAACAAATCAAATGGTAATCCCGACCGACTTTGTCATCCTCGATGACGCTCCTCTAGTGTTGGGGCGACCATTTGTAAAAACTCACGAAGCTTTGAAAAACCGGAAGTTCAACAATCTACCTCTTCAATTAGGGGCATTTAAAAAGAGTGTCGATCTTGAGCGATCAATGAAATATCCATTCGGCAATGACGACCCCCTAATTGAAGATGAGCCAGAACCACCTGATAAAGTGGTTCTAGCCAAGGACCCTTATAAACGTGGCGCACCACGGAGGCATTCCGCGGAACTATCCTTAGTTTAATTTAGATTAATTTTTATGCTTTCTAGTTAGTTTTAATTTTCAGAAATAAAACACACTCATGGTGGTAAAGGATGAAAAGGGGAACGAGAAAAATGAACCCATGCACAAGAACAAGGCAACCCGACAATTTTCTCCACTTCAGAAAGTTCAACACGGGCCGTGCTCAATCAACACGGCCCCGTGCCGAACCACCTGCAGAAAAACGCCCAGTTCAGGTACCTGGACACGGGCCGTGTTCACCCAACACGCCCCCGTGTCCAGACTTCTGTTTCTCTTATTTTAATTTTGTTACTGGCACTTGAATACGGGGCCGTGCCCGGATAACACGGGGCCGTGTTCAGTGCCCAGTAACACAAATTTTTGCTTTTTAAACACGATTTTACACATTTAATCAACCTAAAAATTTATTTTTGGGACACATTGAGGACAATGTGTAATTTAAGTGTGGGGGGATGCTAAAACCTTGAATTTTGCAAGTCCTAAATACAAGCCTTATACAAAACTCTATTGGAACCGCTAATCACCCCAAATTTTTTCAAAAAAAAAATAAAATATTTTTTTACTTGTCTAGGTTTAACTCGGGAAATTCAAGTTCTCAAAAGGCTATATTTTTACAAATTTACAACCGCTAGCGTAGTGCTAAAAAGAACCAACATAAGAAAATTATGAAAAGGCATGACAAACTTATTTAAAATTTGATTATATATACTTGATCACATAAAAACCCATTCCCACAAAAGTGAGTTTTGAGCCTTTATTGAGCACACAATTACATATCTTTTGACTAAATGCTCATTTTTCGTTTCTTGTCTGAATAGCCGCTTGGTTCTTACGACTCTAGAACTTGCCATGACAATACATTCCCGGTCCTTATCAACTTAAACCTAAGTAAGTAAATGATGGAGGCATTAGGACTAACCCTTTTTATTTCTACACCATTATTTTCTTTTTCTTTTACCACTTACCAAAAAAAAAAAATCCCCCTAGTTAGCCCCTTTGAGCCTAAACCTTTTCGTTTCATCACCCAAACAAAAACCCTTTTACCCACCAAAACCTTTTTCATTTTTAATCCTTTATTTTAGTAACAAGTTCGGTTCTTCGCAAAAAAAAAAAAAAAAATTTGATGAAGCAAAAAGAAAATAAACAAACAAGTTAATAAAAAATAACTTAGTTTGAACAAAAGCTTCATCAAAATAAAAAAATTGCAAAAATACGAAAACCGACACTTGTTACGCTTTTAGCCCTTTTTCCACTAACCACTAACCCAACCACCTACCTTTAACCCTAGCCTAACCCTTAACCCACAATGTCCTCTTGATATCTACAAAGGTATAAAAGTTAAAAAGGAGGAGGATTGATTTCTTGGCAAACCTATGGTAGGAATAAGTTCCATGCCGCTCTCGAGCGATTCACTAATAATACACCTTCGGCCGAGTGTGAGTGATTTCCCCGTGAGGTATGTGAACTTGTATATAAATAGAATTTTAAAAAGGCATGTTATGGCCAAATAAGTAATTTCTTTTATGAAAAGTTCTAAATAAATCATTACGAATAGGAGTGTAAATAAATAAAAATAAAACCCAAAAAGATCTTGGAAATCCCGACACTCTACGACAAGCCCAAAACCTTCTCTTCTACCTATTCCATTTGGGAGTGTAAGCCACATATTAAAGAGTTTTGCTTGAGGACAAGCAAAAGTTCAAGTGTGGGGGTATTTGATGTGTGTAAAATGCAACATATAAATTACATCAAATGAGGCATAAAACTAACCCTTTTTAAGTACTAATATTGGAAAAAGAGTGTTTTTGTCTTCCTTTTGTATTTTCAGGATTAAATGAGCTCAAAAACGCAAAAGAAGCAAAAAGACAGCTAAATCCAACATAAATACAAGGAAAGGAACATTAGTGGACTGCCCGACCCCTCAACGGCACCTTCCAAAGCAAAAAGGAGAAGACAGAAGGCTGAACACGCCCCGTGCTCAGCCAGCACGGGGCCGTGCCCAGCCAGCACGGGGCCGTGCCCAAGAAGCAGCAGAAAAGACAAATCCATAGAAGCTTCTATTGCTCATCACGGGGCCGTGCTCAGTGGACACGGGGGCGTGTCGAAAGTACAGCAGGCGCATTTATTGTAATTGCGAATTACAATTAATGAGGAGAGAGATTGTCAGACGGACACGGGGCCGTGCCCAGCGGACACGGGCCCGTGTCCAGCTCTCTGTTCAGCCTATAAATAGGAGTGCTTGGATTCATTTCATCTCATCCCTTGGCACACCACCTCTCTCACACTTCACCCACCACCCACCACCACCATAACACCATCATCCACCACCATCATCCATTGTCCATCGTAGAGTGTGTGAGTCGTCTCGGGATCCAAGATTGATCGTAAGAGTTCTTGACAATCAAGGCCATGTTTGCCTAAGTCTCTTACATCATTTGGTGAAGACAAAGTGTCTAGTATAATACTTTTTATTTCTAATCTTTTGCACTTTTTATTTGGTTTTGTATTAATGACTTTAATAACTAGTTACTTATGTTGAAGGTGATCTTTCCTTATCGTTTGTCCGTGGTGTCTTGGCATTATTTTACTGTCTATATAAAATAAAGGATTTTCACCATTCATATCTCCACGGTCTATATGGAGGTATGTTGGCTACCTGGTCGGGGGTTAAGGGAACGGTTTGGTAAAGGTCTTGCCATTGTTCAGCGTTTAGAGGTCCTGCAATGGACCTGGGTCAAATTTAGTAGGACCTCCTTCAATACTTCACGGTATTGGATGGCAGGGGTCCAAACTCTTTGATCCCCTCATAAGTTAACTACTATTAATACTATAACCCGGCTATTTAGGACTGTATCCCTGCTGACTCAGACTACTTAGCCGAGGGTAACGTCACCGCCAAAAGCGGGGCCTACCACAATACTGCATTAATAACTTAATTCATTATCTTCCAATAATCCACCCTTTTAGGATTGTATCCCTGCTGACTCAAACTACTGGGGTGAGGGTAACGTCACCTTCAAAAGAGGGGCCTACTACAATAACTAAGATAATCTCTTAATTATGTGCAAAAGTGCGGAAATAATCAAAGGTTATACTAGATACGAGTCGGAACCAAGTGATTCATCTTGTCTATCTGTTTTTCTTTTATTTTTATTTTCAGCATTTTAGTTAGTTTTTATTTTTCTTAGTTTAAAACATTTTTTCTAAACTTTTTATTTTGATTAGACGTTGAGGATAAACCGGTACTAAAAGCTCTTGTGTCCTTGGACGACCTCGGTATCTTACCAACGCTATACTACGCTCACGATGGTTGCACTTGCCCATATGTGTGTTTAGTGTTAGTAAAATATCGTGTTTTATAAATTTAAAACTTGGCTAAATAAGTGTTAAAGGGGCTTAAAATATACACCTAATATATACGACACTTCACACGCATCATTGACGAAGTGCAATTTTCTAGGGTTTGCTTTAAGAAGTTATGGCTTTGAAGGAATGTTAGGGTATTTAATTGGGAAAAATAATATTGAGTAAATACTGGAGATCGCAATTACAATTTTATCCATTACATGTGTTGCATGTGACAATCATTTAACAGAGATATGGATGGTCATTTGATAGAGCGGGTTAAATTTAACAGATATATGGATGGTCATTTGATAGAGCGGGTTAAAATCGTAATGAAAATAGCCCTTGATGTGTCTTTTACAATACTTTTCAAATTTGAAAAATACTACAATTTGATATAAACCACAGGGACCAAAATTGCAGCTTACTCTTTTTTATATATGCTATATGAGTGCATGCGAGTATCGTGGTGGTACCCTGACGAACCGAACAAATTTTTACCAAACGATTGTTTTCAATTGATGTAGATCACATGTTGATATTCTTTTGGTCATATATCACGATTTTATTTAT
Organism: Helianthus tuberosus; assembly: GCA_030545235.1. Lineage (NCBI taxonomy): Eukaryota > Viridiplantae > Streptophyta > Magnoliopsida > Asterales > Asteraceae > Helianthus > Helianthus tuberosus. The sequence continues at coordinate 128,751,187 of CM060416.1, forward strand.
TTGTTTTTTTTCCTTTTACGATTGCTATAACGATCGTCGGTACTTTAACATGACGAGATTAAGCGATGCCAATCAAATTCCTATCGTGTAGCATGAGAAATCCACTAGTTAGTTTTAAAACTAACATATTCTCCCCTTAGGTTTTTGAAAATATAATACCTTGCTTACAATAAGATGTACAGTAAGTCAATAGAAAAAAATGACATAAATTAAACCAGATACTTTAATATTAAGAATCATCGAATAGAAGACGAATCAAAATTGGTTAAGGTATGTGTTAAGTAGAATTTGTAAAAAAGGATTTTGCATCCAGTACAGTATTCAAGGGTACAACAGTTGTTTGACATGACCAACCAGTTTGAGAATTACATCAAGGTTTTCTATGTTGTTTCTTTTGTTGAACTAAACAAAGATGTGGTAATCGTTTCGTAGTACATTTCAAGCATGAAAACAAACAAAATTGTTTAGTCTCTTGTTTCGTGAAATGGGAAAAAGTATTGAGAGTGTTCTTCTCTCTATACCGTACATGCCTAAAGAAATTAACCAAATGCTCATTTACCGCCACACATTATCAAATCCGATCGGCATATTAACCCTTTCATTAAACTCATATAATTGTAATTACTAGATTTAATATGCAACCAAACAGGTTAATGGTGTTTTGTGTTTAAAGAAATGAACCACAATATCCTTATTGTCAAACAATATGAAATTGCATCATATTAATCTTGTAATAATCTAATTTCACTACAATTAAATGATTTAACTAATATTAAATCAAACAACTCAATAGTATAGGAAAAAAATAAGTTTTAGTATTATAGTTGTTATAAATATTACACACAATTGTTTCACTCAGCTAAGGGGGATTATACACGCGATTGCCTGCCGATATGTATGTCTATATGTGTTTTCTTTATTCTATATGGGTGTGCATATTTGCACATCAATGTGCCTATATGCACACCAAAACCCTAGTAAACCCTAGTTCAAATTGTCTTTACCTACGCATCGTATAGCTCTATACCCAGCGTATAGGGTTACCTACGCGTTGCGTATAGAGCTATACGATGTGTATAGTTTGCATGTGTTTCAGGGTCTGGTCAGCAATCATTGCACAGAAAACAAGGGTTTATATACGCTGCGTATAGCTCAGTACGCAGCGTATATAAACCATCAGACTTTTTGGGGTCATTTTGGTGGGTTTGAAGCATCAGTTTTTCACAAAGTTTATATACCCTGCGTATAGAGCTATACACAGCGTATATAACCTTTCATAATTTTGTTTGGTCATTTAGCATATTTGTGGTATAAATTCTCACCCAGTTACAATGTTAACTCGCTTAAAATATATAACGAGATAAAAATATATAATGTTTTTTTTATTATTTAGTCGATGTTGTCGTTAATTTATTTAGTCGATGTCGTCGAAAAGCGTATAACGTTAAAATTTTTTGAAAAGCGTATATACGGTTCAAATATATAATATCGTTATCGAGCTTTTGAAATAAATTGTTATACGAAGTCTAGTGCCGTTCGAATACTATAAACATTAAAATATTATACCTTTAATTATTTTTAAATACTCGTGTACGGTCCGAATATATCATACCGTTTGAATACTATACTGTGCGGTTCGAATACTATAACGTTAAAATATTTTAGCGTTAAATAATTTGAAATACCCATGTACTGTTAGAATATGTTACACCGTTTACAGCAAAAGTTTTATATATACAACAAAATTTTGATATATACAGCAAAAGTTTGTACATACATAACAAAAGATAAAATACTATGGCAGTGGATCCTGCTGCTCCTCCTGCTCATGCTGCTGATGCCATTCCGCAGGCGGAACGAACTGTCGTGGAGGTAACCCCTCACGCTGTGAAAGCCTCTGCAGCTTTACAGCTATCCACCCCATCACATACGTCAGTCCGTCAACGTCGCGACGTAGCCACCGATATGATGGGGCAGGACCTGGCCCAACATGTCGTGGGAACTGAGGCGCCCTGGGTGGTCCACGCGGTTGTGTTGGCTCCGGAATGTACTTGTCCGGCTCATGCTCCTCCAGCACCTCCGGATCGTGCGGGGGATATACCAGCTCGAACTGTGCCGGCAGCTGCGTAGGCGCGTAAGGCTGGCCGTCCGCACCCTTAAACCGCTTCCCGCATGGGAATTTTTTGGTAACGCCCGATATCGTGTTCATCTCCATCCGCTCCGGCTGTATCGCCGGACCTACACGCGGGTGGTCAGTCTCCAGGTGATTGCCCAACGAAAGGGCTATCTTAGTGACGTAGGCGCCGCCGTATAATATTCTGTGCTCCTGTCGATGATGTGCGGAGGCGAAGTACTATGCCAACCCGTGTGCGAGAGCGCACGACTTCTTGACTGTCTGGTCGTGTACCTACCCCTTACCTACGATGCGTATAGACCTATACGCTGCGTATATGTCTATACACAGCGTAGGTAAACATTAAGTGTGCAAGGTGTGCAGATAGCCAACCAAGGTGTGCAGATAGTTATGGCCTTCTATATCTGTCTATGTTCACTATGGTACTCTCTAATCATTGCTTGTGTTATATGATAGATTCCTACCTGTCTTCTTTTTGTATTGTTTGTCCTTGAGCTAGGGACTCTCTCGAAGCAGTTTTTTTATTCGTATGGATAGATGTAAGATTTGCTTACATCACACCCTCTTTAGACATTACAAGTAGATTTGTACATGTGGATGATACAATTATTATTTTTTTAGTCAGTCAAACTTGAAAAACTTGTTCAAAAAAGTTATACCCACTCCACCCCTCACGGTGTGTGCGTAGTTGTGAGATTAAAACCCAATGAATTTGTTTATCTAGCATCAACATTCCTTGTGAATTGTTCACTCACTTATAAAAATATTACTCATCTCCTCCTATATGTTTCATTTCAAACACATACTTTGAATACTGATCTCATATTCTTTTTAACTCCAATTGAAACATTTTTTTAACTCATTGTAAAACTCTTAAAAAAGAACAAAACTTTTAAATCTTATAAAAAGAACAAAACTTTTAAATTATTAATTATATATATTATATACATATCATGTTTTTTGTCTGAAGCTTTAAATGAATTTATTAGTATGCGATAATTTTCACCCTCCTAAAGTTTGTTGATACGTTCGAGCACATTTTTGGATCATGTTATATTAGCTTTGTGGTATGGCATTTGGTGTCTAGATGGCTCTCGATTTCGCCCATTTATGCATTCAGTATTTCGGATCTTCTTTGGGTTCATAATCACATCAACAGGCCGGCTGCTATGAAGAAAATGGTGCATGCCATTATCTTAACAGCTTGGTGGAGCTTATGGAAACTGCACAACAATGTGGTTTTCTCTAGTAAAAGAGTGGACATCTCAAGACTGTGGGCAGATATTAAAACAACAAGTTTCCTTTGGATCAAACATAGAACAAAGATGCATGCGTTAGAATGGTCGAATTGGTGTAGTTTCAATGTTTTGTAATCTGTTTTTGTTTCTGTTTCTGTTTCTTTTCCTAACGTCTTGCTAGTTGTTTTTCTTCTAATAAAATTCAGCCGTTCAAAAAAATTCACTTTCTAATTTTAAATTTTCATGAAGTATATAAAGTTTGATTTCATAATTAGTTAATGAACCGAGACGGGTTGTATGTTATGTAGGGTTTTAAGATTAAAATTACAAATATAATCTCTAGATATTTGTTTATTTTTGCCTTTCTCACACTTGTGCTTCTTGGAAACAGTTTATCGTCAAACATATTTTTTAAACCTTTAAACCGTATATAACTTGGTTGCTGCAGTTTTACCACAAAGAATATATATGTTTAAACAAATAGTGTTTTAAAAACTGGATCAGCTAGTATGATCAATTTAACTAAACTAAAACCACCGGCTCCGTTTAAATGCTAAAGGTTTCGACATAAATGAATTGAACCCGCGTTTCACAGACAAAACCAAAACCGGTAAACCCAACGATCTTTGCTTCGGTCCTTTGCTCGCCAACCGGGTTTTAGGACATGGCCGACCAAATGAACATGCCTCGGAGCCTCTGGTTGAGCGGTTGATTCAGTTTTCATAGCATTACATAATCTTGTAGACAAGTTAATTACAAATTGATCAGATTTTTTATTTTTCAAAATTACTCATCACTAAGTTTGAGTTTTCTTATTTCTTTATTATTATTATTATTATTATTATTATTATTATTATTATTATTATTATTATTATTATTATTATTATTGTTATTGTTTTCAAATATTTACCATTATGTATGCAACTATGCATGTTAAATTAAATGCTATTTAATATAAAACTAAATTTCCAATAAATCCAACCACAACCTTCTTAAATTTTTAATAACTACATATTTAATTCTCCTTTATGTATTTTGGGTTTACAAAAATAAAATATTCTACAATATAGAAGTCTAAGCCACGTATGACGTATGACGTAACTTTAAATCTTCAAACTAAGTGTTGATTTAACTGTTTATGCCCAACCACCATCCTGCCACTCTTAAAACAACAAATCTATACAAGTCCACCTAACACCAACTTTGACTATGTTATAACTTATATAGCATGCTAGGAAAATAAAATAAATAGTGATAAAGAAAGAAAAAAAACAACAAAAATAAAAACATATGTTGCATGAATCGAGCTACCAGAACTCTATACTCTTTTTTTCTCATTCCACTCGCTTGAACAACAATATCGATGATAACTTCTCAAATTATGTTGATGCCTCTCTTATAATTTGATAATTTGTAAAATTATAAGAAAGATTTTGTTAATTTTATAGTTTATCAAATTATAAGAAAGTGACCACACCATGATGTTTCCAACAATTAATGATTTAATTCAATTCCTGCTCCTCACTTAATATCAGTCTATTTATCTCTTATATGAGTTGCTATATATACATGGACTTTGAAGCTTCAAACCAACACCTCTCTCTCTCTCTCTCTCTCTCTCTCTCTCTCTCTCTCTTTCCCTTTCCCTTTCCTCTATATGTCTACTTATATTTGAAGGTAAGCATACTATCATGATTGTTGATAATATAAGCATCTAATGATCACACCTTTTTATTTTTTTAACAACAATTTCTAGATTTTCTAGGATATATACACCAATTTGAACTTCTAACATTTTGGTTGTCGAGGCACCACTTACCACCTAGCGTCCTCTTGGGGACCAGCAATTTCTAGATTTTCTAGGATATTACATGCACCACTACATACAGTTGCATGCAGGATTTGAACTCATAACATTTTGGTTGTGGAAACACCGCTTACCACCTGGCGTCCTCTTGGGGACGATCACACCTTTTTAATGATATAACTTGTTTATGTTTTAATTTGCAGCAAAGTTGACTTATATTAATATTGGGAGATCCATAAGGGCAAATATGAGTAGGAGAAATAGTGGGGGTAGTGGTGGTAGAGGTCCAAAGCTTGACTTGAAGTTACACCTTTCACCACCAAGAGCTCAAAGGCCAATGGTAGAATCACCAAACCATTCTCCTACAAGCTCTTGTCTGTCTTCCGAGCACGGTTTTGATGAAACGGGCATCCGGTACTCATCGAGCCCGGACGCGACGTCTATGATGTTGGCAGGGTGTCCTCGGTGCCTTATGTATGTCATGCTTGCTGAGAAGTACCACCCTAAGTGCCCTAAATGCAAAAGCACGGTTCTACTGGATGTTCTCCATGGTGGTAATGTCAAGACAACAAAAAAGAGTTGGAATGAACAAGACTTTAAAAATCAGTAGGAAATTATGTTCTTTCTTTTAGTAGCTTGTCTTTTTTTTTTTTACTTGTTTTTTTTTTATATTTTATTGTAATGGGGTACTTCATGTTGAAAGTTTAGGTTAAATGGATGGACTCTAAACAACAGCACCCACTTTAACCTTCTAGTTTTATATAGTTTAGTCGTTACTATGAGCTTGGTAAGCTCACTATTTGAACGGCTAGTTAAATAATTACATAATTTCCACACTTTTACACTTTCCATTTTCTTTGGAAGTACGTTTGAAGATTCCTTAGGTGCAATTTGTATTGCATTTATTACAAGTCAAACCAAAGTATGACTAAGGTTTTTTAAACATGCCGGCTCTAAGGTTTTTAAGATTTATAGCGAATAATAAAATATGGCCCTTCTTATAAAGAAAAAAATTATTTTGCTTTCGATCTTATGATTCTATATTGTTGATGCAACAAATAATAGACCAAGGATAGTAGCCTGGCTGGTTAGGCAAGAGGGTTGAAGGGTTCAACTTTGCCTAACGCAGGTCGTGGGGTCCCCCCACCTTTGCAAGACGTGGAAGGAGGTTCACTAGTTTATTTTTATTGTTTGCTAAAGATTCTCCTCTGAAGGATGTTCAGATTCGGATGAAGGAGCAAAGAGAATGTGTGTGTTGGATGTGAAACAGAGTAACTCGCATGAAGCAAGTACTCGTAGCAAATGACCAGAGTTTTAAGGAAACCGGACTGGTCAGGATTGTCCCAACTCAGTAAATGAAGTGTCAAATATATAGGAGGAGACACCTCCCAAAGAGGAATGCATTTGACTAGTGACCTTGCTTGCAGTGAGGGGCTTACCCTTTCGGGGGTTGAAGCCTTTTGACCCCTGGATAATAGAGTGTGCTCTGTGGACCTGCATTGCTTTTGCGGCTGGCGGGTTGGTGAAGTAATCCAGAGACGTGACCACTTACTGTTCCGTGTTACTTTATTCCATTTCCCCAGGTTTTTAACCTTTGAAACGTTTTACCTTTTGGGCATTCAGGTATTGAAGTCAATTATTTTGGTCTTGGGCTACCCCCGTCATCAGCCCCCCCAAGTCAGAGGTTTTTGGAAAATGAGCTCAAAGACTTCTGACTTTTATACGTGTATTTTTCTGCCTAAAGGCTTCAAGGGTTCGAAGGTTTGAAGGTTGAGAACGGTTAGGGTTTTTGAATTTCGAAATTTGACAAGACGGTTGACAAGACTTGTGGTAGTTTGTCAAGCGGCGGTTTTAATTCCTGCCCCTTAATAATTATCCTTTATCTCATTTATTTATACATATTTTATTAGAAGAACATTACTTGCTCCTTATTTCTCTCCAGTTTCCCCCTTTTTCAAATTAGGTCAGTTTTCTTTGCTTCTCTCTTTAATTTCTCCTATCATGGGTGCTCGTAAAGATATGGCCAAGTCCTTTTCTCGAATGACTCAGGAGGAAGTGGATTTGTTTTGTATGGAATGGGGGATAGGGACAAGGTTTAAACCGGTTGCACCGACTTGTGATAAATCTGTCAATGAATGTCCTCCTGGTTCGATTGCATTATATTGTCGGCATTTTGAGTTTTCAAATCTTCGTCATCCATTTTCAAACTTTGTTTTGAATGTATTGGAATATTATCGTATTTCTTTTGGTCAAGTTCATCCCCTTGGAATGGCTAGGGTTTTGCATTTTGAGATTTTGTGTCGGGCTTCCGGGTATGATCCCACTCTTTTAGCATTCCGCCGCTTTTTCCGGCTTGCTAAGAATGGTGATTGGTTTACCTTCGAGACCACCCAAGTTGATACCTGTTTGATTTCGTCTATGGTTTCTACACTTGGGGTCTGGAAGGACCAGTTTTTCTGGGTGTCCGAGGATATTGTTCTTTTCAAACTTGTTTGGAGAGACCCGGATGCCGTTCTGAATGAACCTGTGCCTTCTGAGTCTGATATAAATGCCCGGTTTTTAGAAACTCTTAGGGAGTGTTCTTCAAGGCTCCGTCCCTTTCCGGAGCATTTGTTGGTGTTATTGGGTCTTAGTAAATTGTGGGAAAAACATGATCGGGACCCGGTGCTCATGAGAGATGGGAAGGGTATGCGTTTGTTCTTCTTATGCTTTTGTGTTCCTGTTTCTGTGTTTGCTCATGTGTTTTTTGTTTGTTTTGCAGTTATGTCTGCACTTGACTTTATCAAAAGTGATGACACCTCTGACGTTGTCTTTGATGATGCTGCTGCTACTCCGGGTGAGGATGCGGTTGTTAGGGGTTCTGATTATAGGTTCGAGGGTTCTGGTTATGTAAATGTCCCAAACGTTAAAGGCTTTACCAAGACTACTGCTTCCAAGGTTTCCACTCGTCGTTCCCAACGCTATTTGAAGGGTGTTGATCAGTCGTCTGGTTCGGAGGCTGTTGATGTTAGTGATGACATTGAAGTATCAGCAGAGCAGACCGTTGATGTTGGAAAGGGTAAGGAGAAAGAATTAATTGTTTCAAGCAAAATGAAGAAGTTAGTCAAGAAAGGTACCCCTTCTGTCATTCAGGGTCCATCAGTTAAAAACGTTGAGAGCTTCGAAGGTTCGGAGGGTGAAGAGGTTTATGTACCCAACTGGGGGGTTAAGGTTGGAGATAGTTTTAAAGATCCAGCTGTTTGTGCTGAGGCCTTAGCACATTTTGCTCCTCCTGGTGTTCGGGACGCCATTTCAGAGATAGAGGCTGATCATCTTATTTCTAGGATGATGCTCAGTTCCTACAACCTTTCAGCCCTGTTGGCTGAAGGTGTTACTCGATTTGCTAAAGGGATGCAGGAATATGAGGAGGCTTCCAAGAAAAAGGAAAAAATGAAAGCTTTGATTGCTGCAATGAAGAAGGAGATTGATAGCTTTTCTGAGAAGGAACTGGCTTGGACCAAGAAAGTGGGAGAGTTAACAAGGAGGCATGAGATTGAGATGGGTGATCTCAAGAAGAGTTTTGAAGCTGACCGTCTGAAGCTGAAATCTGATAGAGAGGCCTTAGTTGTTCAACAAAAGGCCTTCGATGAGGAAAAAGAGAGCTTAAAGACTTTGGTTGCCCAAGCTACTGGGATAATCAGTGGCTTATTGAGCAGGGCTTTCACCAAGTTGTGACCTATCTTCTTCACTCCAAAGAGTTCAATTCTGCTCTAGGTGAGGTTTACACTAAACTGCTCAATCTGGGTAAACATCAGGGTCTTATTGCAGGTTATAAGCTTCGTGAATCTGGCAATCCTTTGGAGAAATCTCCCTTGTTCCGTCCCGAGGCATCCGATATCTTCAAGGGTTCTGTAGAGTAGATGGAAAGGCTAACATACCCATATGTAAGCCAGGTTGCTTCTTGCTATGGTAAGTGTCACGGTCCCCGACCCGGTTTGACCCGTTTCAGGAGCCGCAGGACAGAAATCCCGTGGTATTTATTTAATTGAGTTTAACAGCGGAAGTTTATCATAAGGATCTTTTTAAAGCTAAAATTTTCCCGATTATTTTATTTCACAACTCGGGATAAAACCCCGGTAATTTACAATACTATGATTTCACGGAGAAATCTTTATTTTACAAAACATATTTCTTTATTTTATAATGAGCCATTTTCTTAAGCTTGCAGTGCTCCACAACACCTTTCCTGAATCACAACAGATCACCTGAAACATGTTTGAAAAAGGTTTTGTCAGTGGGAAATACTGAGTGTATCATTCATTTTACTAAAACGACCTGTTTGTTATAATTTACAGTATTAAGAGCGATTACAATGTTTCTATCTTTTGAATTTAACTGACCCAGTTGTCACTTGACCGGACTTGTGACTGTGGACATATCACTTGCTGGGTCCTTTCACCGGCCACAAGTGATAAATAATTAGTAGCTATGTGCACATCCCCCCCACATACTGGCAGTAATTTCAGATAACAAGACTTAATCCCTGTAATTATAACTTTGAAAATAAACATGATTTTGAAAGTAATTTGATAAAAAGAGAATGACTCACATTGCAGATTTAACACGGATAGAGTCTAGTCTATGGATTAGCCTTGTTAACCTAATTTAAATAACAATGCACACAAAACTGGGTTAGTAATCAATACAACATTTACGATAACTCACGAGATCAAACCCTCACAACGAATGACAAAGTGCGATACTTAAACATCCATCGAATTAACGACGAATGACAAAGCATAACCCTAATGTGGGCAGAACTTAAACATCCATTGGATATATTGATCGATCGAACAATGAATCGTAACAGCGATCGAGTTATTACCCTGTTTTGCGGCAGCAATTAGTGAATCGTGTGTGTTTTTGTAGTATTCTGATCGTAACTCAGTGCATGAAGCGAGAATTTACGTCGTTTTAACTCCTGAATTCAAGTGCCAATACCTACTATTTATACACGAATTTTGCTTAGCTTACGGACCGTAAGACTCAACCCTTACGGTCCGTAAGAGACACGAAATCACTTATAGAGTAGCCACGTCTGGGACTAGCTTTGCTGACTTGACTGTTTTGTAAATTCGATTTTTGACAACGAGAATTTAAGATAATCGTAACTAGGGTTTACCCCCCCCCCTCCTGAGTTTTAAGGGCCCTGATCCTAATTCCGATTGTTCTGAAAATTTTAGGGTTTGTGCAGAATCACTTGGGTGTCTCAATTAGAGTTTCCTATTGGACAAATTAATTAAATAAATATGACTTTTGATACGAGTTGTTACATTCTCCCCACCTTAATAAAAATCTCGTCCTCGAGATTTACTTGAATAATTGAGGATACTTTCGCTTCATTTCGGATTCCAGCTCCCAAGTGTATTCAGGTCCTCTCCTTGAATCCCACTTTACTTTCACTAGCACTAGTCGTTTGTGCTTGAGAAATTTCACTTTTCTGTCTTCTATCTGAAGAGGTTTCTCTATAAATTTTAATTTTTCGTTTACCTCTATATCTTGGAGGGGTACTACCAAAGATTCGTCTGATAGACATTTCTTGAGATTGGATACATGAAATACATCATGAACTCCAGCTAACTCTCCTGGTAGTTGTAAATGATAAGCAACTGGTCCTATACGTTGGATCACTGGAAATGGTCCTACGTATCTGGGACTTAGCTTTCCTTTCTTACCGAATCTAGCAACTCCTTTCCAAGGAGAAACTTTCAACAATACTCTGTCTCCAACTTGGAATTCTAACGGCTTGCATCTATTGTCTGCATAACTCTTCTGGCGATCTCGAGCCGTCTTCAGCCTTTCCTTGATTTGAGTAATCTTGTTGGTCGTCTCTTGCACTATTTCAGGACCTGACAATTGACTTTCTCCTATTTCTGCCCAACAAATTGGAGTTCTGCACTTTCTTCCATACAGTGCTTCAAATGGGGCAGTTTCAATACTTGAATGATAACTATTATGATAGGAGAATTCGATCATAGGTAAGTGATCGTCCCAATTTCCACCAAAATCTATCACACTTGCTCGGAGCATGTCTTCTAGAGTTTGGATCGTCCTTTCACTTTGTCCGTCCGTTTGTGGATGATATGCAGTACTTAGGTTTAGTCGAGTTCCCATTGCTTCTTGGAAACTTTTCCAGAAATGAGAAGTGAAACGACTATCCCTATCTGATACAATGGAGAGTGGAACTCCATGTAGAGATACGACTTCATCTACATACAACTTTGCCAATCTTTCCATGCTAAAGGTTTCTTTCATAGGTAGAAAGTGAGCAGATTTGGCTAATCGATCCACAATTACCCAAATCGCGTCGTTACCTTTTCTGGTTTTGGGTAACTTAGTAACAAAATCCATTGTTATAAGTTCCCATTTCCATACATGCATTTCTAACTGTTGTAGTAGACCTGAAGGTTTCTGATGTTCAGCCTTAACTTGTGAACAAGTAAGACATTTAGAAACATATCTAGCTATATCCTTCTTCATGCCTATCCACTAGAAATTTTTTCTTAAATCTTGGTACATTTTATTGTTTTCAGGGTGTATGGTATATCTAGATTTATGAGCTTCTTCTAAAATCTTATTTCTTAATTCTCCCTGCTTCGGTACCCAAATTCTGCTTTTGTGGAATCTCCAAATTCCATCTGCTCCTTGCTCTAACTCTTTTATTCTTCCTTTCATTCCTTCAGCATCTTCCTTAATTGCTGTTTCCTGATCATTCTTTATTTGTTCCATTAAATCTAATTGTAGATTTAACCTGAGAGCACGAACTCGTCATTGTTTTTCATGATACTTACGACTTAAGGCATCTGCAACTACATTTTGCCTTTCCTTCGTGATACTGAATTTCACAGTCGTAATCTCTTAAGATTTCCATCCATCTTCTTTGTCTCATGTTTAGCTCTTTTTGCCCAAAAATATATTTTAAACTTTTGTGGTCTGTATAGACAGTAAATTTACTTCTGTAAAGATAATGTCTCCAAATCTTAAGAGCAAAAATTACGGCTCCTAACTCTAAGTCATGAGTCGTATAATTTTCTTCGTGCGTTTTCAATTGCCTTGAAGCATACGCAATTACTTTCTTGCGTTGCATTAGCACACATCCTAATCCTAGTTTTGAAGCATCACCGTAAACTTCAAAATCTTCAGTCCCTTCCGGTAAAGCTAGGATTGGAGCATTGGTTAATTTCTGTTTCAAGATCCTAAAGGCTTCTTCTTGTTTAGGTCCCCATTCAAACTTAACTGCTTTACAGGTTAGCTTAGTTAATGGTACAGCTATCTTGGAAAAATCCTTAATAAACCGTCTATAATATCCAGCTAAGCCTATAAAACTTCTAATTTCCATTGCGGTTTGCGGAACCTTCCAATTGGTAATTGCCTCTATTTTAGCTGGATCTACATGAATACCTTCATGATTCACCATGTGTCCTAAGAATTGCACTTCTTGTAGCCAAAATTCACACTTCGAGAATTTGGCGTACAACTTTTCTTTTCTTAACAAAGTTAAGAGTATATGCAAGTGCTGACAATGTTCGTCCTGACTTTTGGAATAAATAAGTATATCGTCTATGAAGACAATTACAAATTTATCCAAGTACGGTTTACAGATTCTATTCATCATGTCCATGAATGCTGCAAGTGCATTCGTTAACCCGAAGGGCATGACTGTAAACTCGTAATGACCATACCTAGTTCTGAAAGCAGTCTTAGGTATGTCTTCTTCTTGTACCTTCAATTGATGATATCCGGAGCGTAAATCTATCTTAGAAAAATATCTAGCTCCTTGAAGTTGATCGAAAAGATCATCAATCCTAGGTAATGGGTATCGATTCTTAATTGTAACCTTATTCAATTCTCTATAATCAATACACATTCTCATCGAACCATCCTTCTTCTTTACAAACAACACTGGAGCTCCCCAAGGGGATGAGCTAGGTTGTATGAATCCTTTACTTAGTAATTCATCTAATTGTGTTTTCAATTCTAATATTTCGGTAGGAGCTAACTGATAAGGTGCCTTAGCTATTGGTGTAGTTCCAGGAATTTGATGAATCCTAAATTCTACTTCCCTATCTGGTGGTAATCCTGGTAACTCTTCTGGAAATATATCCGGGTATTCTGAGACTACAGGAATTTCCTTAAGTTCTTAACCCTTAGTACTAATGATTACTGAAATCATATATACTATTCCTTGTTTTCGTTCATAACTAGCAACTTTCATTACTGATATGAATTTCATAGGCTTACGTGGTTTATCTCCTGTAATCGTGATTATTTCTCCAGTAGGTGCCTGAATTTCTACAGAATTTTTATCACAAAGGATTCGAGCATGGTTGGCTATTAACCAATCCATTCCTAACACAACATCGAATTCAGCTAATTTCATAGGTAACAGATTTGCAAAAAATTTATGACCTGAAAGTTCTATTTCTACTTTTTGCAAAACCTGATCTATTTTAACTGAATTCCCATATGCGGTTTCGACTGTAAAAATCTGCCTAATGTTGGTTAAAGGTAACTTAAGAGCTTGACATAATAAAGTATTTATAAAACTTTGGTTTGCACCAGAGTCAAATAATACTTTTGAATATACGTTGTGAACTAGGAACGTACCAGCTATCACATCTGGAATAAGTTCTGCTTCTTGAGTGGTCAGATGGAATGCTCTGACATTCTTTTTAGTGGCTCCATCGACCGTCTTGGCTTTGTTGTCTGCTGGTTTGACCACTTTAGGACATTCTGTTTTAAAATGTCCTGCTTCTCCACAATTGTAACAAATTATGGATTTCTTCCTGCAATTTTCTTCACGATGTCCTACAGTTTTGCAAAAATTGCAATATATCTTGCATTTTCCAAAATGTTTCTTTTTGCAATTTTGACAGAACGGCAAAGTTGAAGATTGCCCTGTTCCTCTTCTCTTGAAGCAGTTATTATTACCTGTACGAAATCCTTGGGTAATTTTCTAAGCCAGTTCCTTTTTCTTATTATCGTCTCTTGTGCGTACCAGTTCATCAGTTAGGGTGTTGGCTAATTCCACTGCATCGTCAATAGTGCGAGGTCTCGCAGCTTTAACGATATTGCAGATTTCACCAATCAATCCCCAAATATAGCGAGAAATGAGTACCGGTTCTGGCGAAGCCAGTGTTGGTACCACTCTAGCATATTCGAAGAATGTTGAAGTATAACCGCGACAATCTACACCCATCATTCTATGATTTAAGAACTTATTTTCCATTTGATCTTTTTCATACTCAGGACAGAATTGTCTTTCCACAAGATTCTTAAATTCTTCCCAATTCATGGCATAAGCTATCATTCTTCCTTTTGCTTGTAATACCGTGTTCCACCATTCTAGCGCCCCTTCTTTAAAAAGATTTGATGCGTACATGACCTGATCATCCTGAGCACATTTACTTATGGTAATTATTGCCTCGGTTTTCTCTAACCAACGCAGTGCCGCAGTCGCTCCTTCATTGCCTGCAAATTCAGTGGGTTTGCAAGCAAGAAATTCTTTGTAAGTGCAACCAGGTGTTGCAGCTTTCATTTTCTTAGGGAGCGGAGCTTGCAGTGGTTCATTATTATGATTAGTATGATTACCGCCTCCGTTTATGCTATTACTGAAGTTATCTTTAGAAATACGTTTGCTTCGAACGATTTGTTGAGGCTCGATTGGATTTCTAACAGCAGCAACTATTGCTGGAATAGCATTAGCTATTCCTTGAGCAACAATATTTTCTATATCCTGTCTAGTCATATATTCCACCGGGTGTTGCTCAGATTGATTAACCTCATTAACTGGTTCGTTATTAGCGTTTTCCATCTGATAATTAATTTATAGATAAATAATTAGTTTAAAAGAAATAATCCAATGTCACAATTAATTGCACATAATCACGAAAATGAATATACAAACAAAATTGTAAATTTTCTAAATTTTTATTTGTTTTATAGATTATATCATGCTTCTATATACAACCGTTTTATTATTTATTTTACACATACTGATTTTACTATTACTATTACACAACCGCAGTTTCATAAACCTACTATCTTTCGTCATTTGTTTTCCTAAAAACGAAGCTCCCTTTCATCATATTTCCAAGCAATTTGTCCTCATATCTCTCGGATCCTATTCCCAGCATCCATCAGCTCTTCACCAAAATGGAGAAGTTCAGCCATATTCTCGTTACTCATCGGTGGATTTGGTAGGGGTTCTCGATCGAATTGTGGAAGAAAGGAATAAGGATTATTGATAATGTTTTGGAATTGTCAATCATTTGTCCACCATTCATCCATTCCTAAAGGTTGGGTATGGATTATTGGTTCTGGGATTGCTGGTGCAAGATTTATAGGGATTTGGGTTTCAATAGGACGAGTAAAAACATTTGTATTGACAGGCTGAATAGTATCACAGCTTGCCAATATAAAATCTATTTCCTCCTGAAATGTCATTTCCTGGTTTTGTTTAGAGCTTTCTCCAATTTCCATCTGAGTTTGCCTAGAACCTTTTCCAACCTCCATTTCTATTTCTTTAGAATATTCCTCAAACTGTATTCCCATTTGCCTAGAATCTTCCTTGACTTCAGTCTCCAATTCCTTCTGTTTAGAACTTTCCCTGGTTTCAATTTCTTTTCCTTTTTCTAAGGGATTATTTATTTTAGGAAGTCTCTTAGCTGGCTTTTTCCTACGTACACGACTCCCCCACACGTATCTCCTTCTTTTCTTTGGTTTTGGCTTTTCCAAAGGTGGAGCGTTGAATTCTATAGGTTGTTCCACATCAGGAAAGTACCCAGTAAACTCTTTAGAAACTTCTATGTTTACAGGGTAAAGGTTGAGATTCTCTAGGGCTCCAGATAACTCATTCGTGCTGTTTAACATATATAATAAATTAAAATTTTATAACAAACTTTCAAAATAACCTTCACATATTATTGCATACCATATGACTACAAAACAACTGAAATTTAAAACACACTATGTTTTATTGTAAGTTTATTTATTTATTGGATGGATTTTCTAGCTTGTAGGTGATATGGTTTGCTAAAACTGAAACAAATTATTTAAAGATCTGCATTTACTCCTACTGTAGATAACATATAAAGATCTGCCCATTTTTCGTCTAACTTGTCTTCCCATGGTGATTTACTGATTAATTCCTGGGTTTC
This sequence comes from Helianthus tuberosus, assembly GCA_030545235.1. Classification (NCBI taxonomy): domain Eukaryota; kingdom Viridiplantae; phylum Streptophyta; class Magnoliopsida; order Asterales; family Asteraceae; genus Helianthus; species Helianthus tuberosus. The sequence continues at coordinate 128,767,564 of CM060416.1, forward strand.
CTTTTTAACTTTCTTTTCTCGGGATTTCCTTAATTTCTCTTGACTTTTTCTAATAATTAAACTTCTTTTATCAGGAGAAAGTGGTTCCTCTTATTGGGCTTTTCGAACGAATATTCCTTCTTCAGGAGTTTGGGATGAACTTCCCTTCTCATTTGATGACCTATCTAATTTAAGATAGATGTTTGAAAGCTTTTGCTTACCCATACTGTAACTAACAAATAGTCAGTTAATAAAACACATAATCACATAATAGTAATCAGGAAAATTAAGTATTTCTAAATACTTAATTAGCTTAACTCAGTGGCTCTGATACCACCTTTTTCTATCACGGTCCCCGACCCGGTTTGACCCGTTTCAGGAGCCGCGGGACAGAAATCCCGTGGTATTTATTTAATTGAGTTTATCAACGGAAGTTTATCATAAGGATCTTTTTAAAGCTAAAATTTTCCCGATTATTTTATTTCACAACTCGGGATAAAACCCCGGTAATTTACAATACTATGATTTCACGGAGAAATCTTTATTTTACAAAACATATTTCTTTATTTTATAATGAGCCACTTTCTTAAGCTTGCAGTGCTCCACAACACCTTTCCTGAATCACAACAGATCACCTGAAACATGTTTGAAAAAGGTTTTGTCAGTGGGAAATACTGAGTGAATCATTCATTTTACTAAAACGACCTGTTTGTTATAATTTACAGTATTAAGAGCGATTACAATGTTTCTATCTTTTGAATTTAACTGACCCAGTTGTCACTTGACCGGACTTGTGACTGTGGACATATCACTTGCTGGGTCCTTTCACCCACAAGTGATAAATAATTAGTAGCTATGTGCACATCCCCCCACATACTGGCAGTAATTTCAGATAACAAGACTTAATCCCTGTAATTATAACTTTGAAAATAAACATGATTTTGAAAGTAATTTGATAAAAAGAGAATGACTCACATTGCAGATTTAACACGGATAGAGTCTAGTCTATGGATTAGCTTTGTTAACCTAATTTAAATAACAATGCACACAAAACTGGGTTAGTAATCAATACAGCATTTACGATAACTCACGAGATCAAACCCTCACAAGGAATGACAAAGTGTGATACTTAAACATCCATCGAATTAACGACGAATGACAAAGCATAACCCTAATGTGGGCAGCACTTAAACATCCATTGGATATATTGATCGATCGGACAATGAATCGTAACAGCGATCGAGTTATTACCCTGTTTTACGGCAGCAATTAGTGAATCGTGTGTGTTTTTGTAGTATTCTGATCGTAACTCAGTGCATGAAGCGAGAATTTACGTCGTTTTAACTCCTGAATTCAAGTGCCAATGCCTACTATTTATACACGAATTTTGCTTAGCTTACGGACCGTAAGACTCAACCCTTACGGTCCGTAAGGGACACGAAATCACTTATAGAGTAGCCACGTCTGGGACTAGCTTTGCTGACTTGACTGTTTTGTAAATTCGATTTTTGACAACGAGAATTTAAGATAATCGTAACTAGGGTTTACCCGCCTGAGTTTTAGGGGCCCTGATCCTGATTCCGATTGTTCTGAAAATTTTAGGGTTTGTGCAGAATCACTTGGGTGTCTCAATTAGAGTTTCCTATTGGACAAATTAATTAAATAAATATGACTTTTGATACGAGTTGTTACAGTAAGCCTCTCTCCGCCTTGCAGGAACTGAAGCCGGATGGTTTGAATGAAAAGGTATGTGTTGAAATACTTGGTTCCCTTTCAAGGAAACGTTCCTACTCGGGAGATAGTGAATATACCTTTCCTGGAGAATCTGATGCTCCTAAGGATCCCAGCTTGGAGGGTTCAGCTGTTGGTGATCAGGGCCCAAAGGTTAAGAAGACTAAGAAGGCTAAAGGTAACAGTTCTGGGGCCTCTAAGCCTTCTACTGATGCGTGAAATTCGTAGCTTTCTTAGCACTTTTAAAACAATTTGTGGTTTGTAATGTTAACTTCAAACAATATTAGGTTTCTAGGAACCCTCAAGGTTCCTGTTGGTTGTGTTTTAGGCCTACGTGGTCGTTTGAACAATATCTAAACTTGCAAGTCGCTAGGACTTGCTTTAACTTGTGCTTGAAAGTCTTTCAGAACTTTCTTTTGTATGATATCATGTTTAACTATTTTCTTTGTGTTATAGTTGTGTCTATTTCATTAAGGCAACCTGGTTGGCTTCAACCCTTTAAGCCTTTTGGCTATCCGCATGTAAGTTGAAGCCTTTGAGGTTTCGAGTTGCCACCTAGGTGGCTTGAAGCCTTGAAGGCTTCTTAGTTTTGTGACTTGACTTGGTTTGAATCTTTAATTTTTCATTTAAGTTGTTTCGTCCTTTAGATTATTTTTGTCTTCTTGTAACTTTGTCTTTGTCGAGTTTGTGTTGTCTTTATGTGTTTTATACCTTAAAGGGTTCAGTGCTGCAGTCACTTAGCCTTGGTATTTTTAACAAGAAGACATAGCACCTATCCTTTTTATTTTCATGTTTTGTTTGATTTCGTAAGCCTGTTTTTTGGTTATTTTTCTAAGGCTTAAGGAACATTTGGTGTAGGCTGTTCAAACCCGTCTATGAGACAATTTTGTTTTTACTTAATAAGTCTCATGGATTTGTATTGATTTAGGAGCTCATCCCCTTACATGGCCCTTGCCATGGAGTTTTTTGCTAGGTTCTCAACCTGATCTTAGGATAGAAAGACAAGTTTGATAAAACAACTTCATTCATTCAATAGATACTCGTTCTTACAAAAGATTTTCATAGTGTCATTTTCGAAATACAACTCGTGAAATACAAACCAATCTTTCTTGTTTAAACATGGAACCTTTTCAAGGTTTTTTCGTTCCAATGTCTTGGAAGCCTTTTACCCTCTGAGTCTGCTGGCTTGTAAGATCCACCCTTATGTGCTTCAAGGATGGTATACGGGCCTTCCCATTTTGGGCCAAGCTTTCCTTGATTCTTTTTTTTGCTAGCTTCATTGTTTCTGAGGACCAGGTCTCCTGGCTTGAAACGTTCGTCTTTGACTCTCTTGTTGTAGTAGGTTTCCATTCGTTGCTTGTACTTGGCTTCTTGTATTGCAGCTTGGTCTCGTGCTTCCTCTAGGAGTTGTAAGTTCAACATGGTCTCTTTTTGGTTTGTTTCGGGATCCATGTTGACAATTTGTTGTGTTACAACTCCTATCTCGACGGGGATCACAGCCTCGGATCCAAATACCAAGCTATAGGGTGTTCTCTTATGGCTTGTTTTTTCGGTCGTTCTTATGGCCCATAGAACACTAGGGAATTCTTCAAGCCAGTTGCTTTCGTACCTTCCCAGTCTTGCTTTGATACCTTCCACTATACTTCTATTTGTCCTTTAAACCTGACCGTTCGATTGCGGGTAAGCCACTGAGCTAAAAACCTGGTTGATTCTGTATTCTTTGCACCAAACGCTGAAAGGCTTCTCAGCAAATTGCTTTCCATTGTCAGTGATAAGTACCCCCGGCAATCCATAGCGGCAGATAATATTTTCCCAAACAAAGTCAATGACCTGTTTGCCTGTGATCTTTGCGAGTGGTTTAACCTCTGGCCACTTAGTGAAATAATCTATTGCTACCAACAAGAACTTCACCCCACCTTTGCTTGGGGGAAATGGACCAACGATGTCCATTCCCCATTTATAGAACCGCCATGCAGAGGTTATTGGGACCAGATCATGCTTGGGACTTTTTGGGACTGGTGCATAAATTTGGCAAGCATCACATTTCCTCAATTGCTCAGCTGTATCACGATGCATTGAGGGCCAGAAATACCCAAGGTTCATTAGTTTTGCAACCACCGACCTAGCTCCAAAATGAGCTCCGCATATGCCTTCGTGAATCTCTTTGATCAAGTACTTACTTTGCTCAGGACCAACACATCTTAGCAAGGGGGCAAGGTAACCCTTTTTGTAAAGGGTTTCTCCTTGTAGTATATACTGCCTTGCCTTGATTTTACCCCTTTCAGCTTCTACTTGATCATTGGGTAGTTCACCATTTTTTAGGAACCTTTTGATAGGAGTCATCCAGTTTGGATCTTCCTCGGTGACTACGTCTTGTACTTCCAACTCATCGATTGATGGAGCCTTCAACACTTCTACCAGCACCTTCTTGGTAAGGTGGGCGAAAGTGAGAGATGCAAGCTTACTCAAGGCATCTGCCTTCTTGTTTTGGGATCTGGGAATTTGCTTGATACTACATGTTTTGAAGGTATTCATCAATTCTTTGGATTTTTCTTTGTATCTTTTCATGTTGGGCTCTTTGGCAACATAGCTATCGTTTACTTGACTAGAGACTAGTAATGAATCTGTGAACACTTCAAGCTTCTGGACCTTCATCTCTTTGGCCAGCCTTAAACCGGTGATCAGTGCCTCATATTCAGCCTCGTTATTGGTGGTCTGAAATCAAAACGGAGAGCATATGTGAATCCCAACCCTTCTGGGTTGATCAAAATTAGTCCAGCCCCTGACCCTTCAACGCTTGAAGCCCCATCGGTAAAAAGCTTCCAGGCTTCAGGGTTGGAGGGTTCAGTAGTGGCCGTGTTCACTTCAGTGATTACTTGGTTTGGGACCTCTACAATGAAATCAGCCAAGACTTGGGCTTTGATAGCTTTCCGTGGGACGTAGGTGATGTTATGCTCACCTAGTTCCACTGCCCATTTGGCCAACCTTCCCGAGTTTTCTGGTTTTTCAAGCATGCTCTTAATAGGTTGGTCGGTGACCACTTGTATAGGGTGTTCTTGAAAATACCTTCGAAACATTCTAGCTGTTTGAACTAGAGCTAGGGAAAGTTTTTCATGAGGAGGGTATTTGGTTTCAGCCAATTTTAGAGTTTTGCTGAAGAAATAAACGGGTACATGGGCCTTTTCTTGCTCGATGGTGAGAACCGCGCTTATGGCTTCCTCAGCAACTGAAAGGTACACTGAGATTAACTCCTCCGTTTTTGGAGCTGCAATGTCAGGTAAGGAAGCAAGATGTTGTTTCATCTGGTTGAAGGCTTCTTCAGCCTCATCAGTCCATTTGAAGTCCTTCTTATCAGAGCAATTCTTGAGCGTTTTGTAGAAGGGGAGAGATCTTTCAGCCAACTTGGAGGTAAAACGCTTCAAGGCTGCAAGCTTCCCGTTTAAGCTTTCAACCTCTTTCTTGGTTTTTGGTGGTTTGGTTTCAAGAACAGCTTTCACCTTGTTCGGGTTAGCCTTGATGCTTTGTTTCCCAACAATATGACCCAAGAACTTTCCATCCTCAAACCCGAATGAACATTTTTCAGGGTTGAGCTTCATGTTAACCTTTCTGAGGTTCTTGAAAGTTTCTTGAATGTCGTCGAGCATTTGATACTCCGTCTTGCTTTTGATCACCAAGTCATCGACATATGCCTCCATGTTTTTACCAATTTATCTTGCAAAGGCTTTGTCCACTAGACGTTGGTAGGTTGCTCCAGCGTTTTTGAGGCTAAAAGGCATCTTTTGGTAACAAAAGGTTCCTTTATCAGTGTGGAACGCTGTCTTTTCTTCATCTTCTTCTTTCATGAGTATTTGATGATACCCTTTGTAAGCATCAAGAAAGCACTTGAAAGGGTAACCGGTGAGGGAGTCAACCTTGAGATCAATTTCCGGTAGTGGATAGCAATCCTTAGGACAAGCGTTGTTAAGATCCTTGAAATCTATGCACATCCTCCAAGAGTTGTCAGGTTTCTTGACCATAACCGGGTTTGCAACCCATGATTGGTACTTGACTTCTCGAAGAATGCCGGCCGACACAAGCTTTTCAACTTCTTGGCAAGCAGCCATGCTTCTCTCAGGTGCTAGACTTCTTTTCTTTTGGACCACGGGCTTGACTTTTCAACTTCTTGGCAAGCAGCCATGCTTCTCTCAGGTGCTAGACTTCTTTTCTTTTGGACCACGGGCTTGACATCCGGTGGTATTCTTAACTCATGCTCAGCAATGTTCCGAGGGATGCCTGTCATGTCTTCGGGGCACCAAGTGAAGACATCACTGTAATGTTTCAACAGCTTCTCAAGGTATGACAGGGTTTCTTGCGAAAGGCTAGGATTGACTCTTATCTTCTGCTTGGGGTACTTAGGATTTATAGTAAGCCTTTGCCTGTCCTCTTCACTTTTGGAGCTCTCACCTTCAACCATGTAGGCCTCCTGGGAAGGTTGAAGGGTTGCTATTCCCCTTTCGGTGGGGAACTTGACAACAGACACAACCATGTAGAATGCACACTGTCCTGGCCTACCGATGATCACGTCATAATTTGATGGAATGTTGATAACCACAAAGGTGAGTGGTTGGATTCTTTCCTTCTGACCTTCGCTGAAACGAACATTAAGTGTCAGTTGCCCTAAAGGCTTAAGGGGTATATCAGCAATACCTTTTATGGATGTTCCGGAGGGTTGAAGCCTCAACCACAAGAGGGCTTGAAAGAGGGTCTTTTTCTGTTGGGGGGAAGCAAACACACTGAAGCTCCCAAGCTTCCAACCGCTGTCTTTTGTGAGGAACCCTTCCATCGAAATCCACCATATTGACTTCCTTGCCCTTTCTTTCAGCCATTTTGTCCCGTACCCCTTTTACCAAATGAGCGAGTTCTCCGGACTTAACAACTTCTTCAATTTTTTTCTTGAGCTGGAAGCAATCATTGGTGTGGTGACCCTTTTCTTCATGAAACTCACAATACTGTGTGGAGCTCTCATTTTTTCTGCTTTTTGGGAGAGGCCTAGGACGCCAAAAGTTTTGCTTGACTTCTTCTGTTGCGAGGATTTCTTGAGGAGTCTTTGTGAGGGGTGTGAAACTCATGCCTTTCTCCCTGCTGGGAGGGTTCCGGCCTTTATACCTTCGATGGTCTGAACCCTTTGGTCGTCTGTCACAAGAGTTGAAGTTTCCCCTTTTTCTGGCTGGACTATTGTTTCGCCAGCTGGATCCTCTTTTCCTTTGCTCCTTAATGTCTACTGCCCCATCATATGTTTTGATGTGAGGAGGCATCTTGATCTTTGTTTGAAAATCATAATCAGCTATTTGCTGTGAAAAGCATTAAAGGTTACTTGGCTTATATGGTTTGGCCAAATCTTCTTCAGCCCTTGCACCTATGTTATTGCCATTGCTGTTGCTTCCCTGAGTGGCCAGCACTTGATTAATAAAGTCCTGCCACGGGAAGCTGGCCATCATTTGGGCCATCATCGGGGGCATGAGGTTGAAGCCTTGAAGGCTTCCGGGTGCAACTGAGCAGCTTACTCCAAGGGGGGGGGTGCTCATAACAGCACTTCGTGCCAAGGGGAGTACAGACAGGGCTTGTTCCCACGAAGTTGTTGTAGAAGCTGGAAGGCTTGTTACTGGGGACTGCAGGAGCTGGTCAAGGGTTAGCTCATGCCCCAAAGGAGAACCACATGTAATTGGTTGGGAAGAGAAGATGGGATGTACTGTAGGATTCGCCATTGTGGATAGATATGGATTAGGGTTTGAAGGATTACTGGGACCATCCTCATTCCTAGTTGTAAAAGGAAGGATAGGAGGTCCGGGAGACAACGTTGGTTCTGGTTCGTCATAGTCTAGACGAATCCTCACTCCTTTGTCTCTTTCTCTACTCACATATTGGTTGAGGAGAGACCTCAACTCAAGGAAATTGTTGGCAACACCCTCAGGGGTAAGTTCAACACGTGCTGGGGTGTCAGAGACACCAACATTTGGGGAAGGAACTCCGGATCTGGACAGAGTTGGAGTGTTGAAGGTGAGAAACTCGGGAGTGCTCCCCGGAGTTGAGAAATAAGTTGGTATAGCTACATGAGCTTAGCTACTACCCGGGGTTGAGGTGTTTGGAACCTGATTTACTTCACCCGGGGATCCACTTTCAGACATGGCGGTTTCAAGTGAAAAGAACTACACTACTAGGTCTTTTGAGGAGAAATAGCGGCATAGCCCCACGGTGGGCGTCAACTTGTTGATGCAACAAATAATAGACCAAGGATAGTAGCCTGGCTGGTTAGGCAAGAGGGTTGAAGAGTTCAACTTTGCCTAACGCAGGTCGTGGGGTCCCCCCACATTTGCAAGACGTGGAAGGAGGTTCACTAGTTTATTTTTATTGTTTGCTAAAGATCCTCCTCTGAAGTATGTTCAGATTCGGATGAAGGAGCAAAGAGAATGTGTGTGTTGGATGTGAAAGGGAGTAACTCGCATGAAGCAAGTACTCGTAGCAAATGACCAGAGTTTTAAGGAAACCGGACTGGTCAGGAATGTCCCAACTCAGTAAATGAAGTGTCAAATATATAGGAGGAGACACCTCCCAAAGAGGAATGCATTTGACTAGTGACCTTGCTTGCAGTGAGGGGCTTACCCTTTCGGGGGTTGAAACCTTTTGATCCCTGGATAATAGAGTGTGCTCTGTGGACCTGCATTGCTTTTGCGGCTGGCGGGTTGGTGAAGTAATCCAAAGACGTGACCACTTACTGTTCCGTGTTACTTTATTCCATTTCCCTAGGTTTTTAACCTTTGAACCGTTTTACCTTTTGGGCATTCAGGTATTAAAGTCAATTATTTTGTTATTGGGCTACCCCCGTCATCATATATCATCTGTGTGTACATACTTTTTTTACTACAAGCGCCATCGCCAACTATCTTAAAAGCCTTTATCCATACGTGTAAATTTCCTTTTTTTTTTTTTATTTATGATTTGAGGGTTAAGCTAAAGAAACATGACTCCAAAACCTCTGCTTGCTTAGTTGGCCCTTATGTGTTTGGTGATACAAAATCGACGGTTTCTATCAATTTTATATGATTGTCTTTAATTAGGTATTTCCCCTTTTTTAACCGACAAATTTGGATCACTGCTATACACCAATTCAGTAGAAAACGTAATAAATTCGGGAAAAAACCCCAATTACGGAAATCGAACTTATGACCTTATGGTTATAAGCCTTATTTCACCCACAAGATGCTACTAAGCTAATGTCATGGCCAATTAGGTATTTCCCTATCTAGGAAATTTGGATTTTACTAATTCTCACTTTGACATGTTGACCGAGATTAATCACAACTCAGGAAATGTTTACAAACAGTCCTAACTTTTAATAGATTTTTCTTTAGCGATCCCACATTAACTGAAAGTTAACTCATATAGTTTTTGTTGATATATTGACTGCTTATGTGGCAAAAAGTCAAAATTTTGATGACGTTGACTACTTATTTGGTAGTCCATCACAGCAAAAACTAACTGGTTTAACTTTCGTTTAGTATGTGATCGCTTATGGAAAATGTCCTCAAATTTAGAACTGTTGATAAAAATTTATAAAGTTAGGATTAATCCCGATGAATAGGTCAGATTTGGGATTATCTATTATGAATTCACAGTAAAAAAAACGAAATTTGTCTTGTACCCATGCACATGCATTAAACGTAGTGTGTTGCTCCAATGATCCTCACCTAGAGGTTTGGATTCGAAAGTAGTGCATGCGTATGGCCAACAACGTGGCTTTGGGATATTTAATCATCTGCATTACACAACACGGTCAGTTTCGATAGAGACATAATGGAATGAGAATAAGTATATATGTATTGTTGGAAATTACCCTTATTATCCTTATATTAACTTTCAAACTTTTCGAACAATAACTTTCAATTATCCTTATATTAACTTTCAAACTTTTTGAACAGTAACTTTCAATTATTTTAAAAAAATAAATAAGAAATTATCCTTATATTAACTTTCAAACGTTTTGAACAGTAACTTTCAATTATCCTTATATTAACTTTCAAACTTTTTGAACAGTAACTTTCAATTATTATCCTTATATTAACTTTCAAACTTTTTGAAAAGTAACTTTCAATTATTTTAAAAAAATAAATAAGAAATTATCCTTATATTAACTTTCAAACGTTTTGAACAGTAACTTTCAATTATTTTAAAAATATAAATAAGAAACTTGTATACTCGAGTAAAAAGAAAACTATATAACAATATTAGTTTCACGGTTTTTATTCACATTTTAGTTTAGACTGTGGGTATAGTGGAGCGGGGGTTTGGGGCATGGGTTGACACGTGGACTTCGAGGGGCACCGCTGCTCAGTTGCATGTTGGGTCGGTATGACGGGGCGTGGCTAGCCCGCGTGGGTTTGGCTTGGCCAAACGGTTGTTTTTTAAATTTAAATCCTAGCCACCTATATCCTAGTCAACCTAACCAATGAGAGCCGGCCACGGAAGACCGCTAGGCCCGCCAAACGCCCGGGCTGAAACCCCGGCTCAAGGAGCCACGCCGAAACCCAAGCCCACCCGGGGTGGTGACTTGGCCGTTCGTACCCCACTCACGACCCAACCCCCGCCCCATACCCCATAGTCTTATATACCTGAATTTTGGATATTAAAACATAAGCCAATGAATAGTGTTTTAAATATTATAATAATATATAGTTTTTTTTAATAGTTTTATTATCTTCTTTAAGTTTGATAAGTTTGTGTCAACCGATACTGGTATCGAAAATACCGGTACAGTTATCGGTACATGAAGGTAAAAACCGACACCAATCTGGTACAAAAAACGCCAAAAATCACTATCGAATTGATTTTGAAAATCTTTTAGTTCGGGAAATTCGGTACGGCTACCCGGTACCTTTTGCTCATCCCTGATCACGGGTACCGTAGGAACAACGATATCGTGCAACTTTTTTTATTGATTTTCTTCGACCTTTAATGATTTCTTTTTTTAGTTTCACGGGTAGGGATGAGCTCGGTGCCAACCAACATCGAATCGGTACTGGTACCAAAAATACCAGTTACGGTACCGGTATATGAAGGTAAAAACCGATAGCTAACCGGTACCAGGAACGCCAAAAGTCGTACTGAATTGGTACTTAAGATCTTTGGTTCGGGAAATTCGGTACCGCTACCCAGTATCATTTGCTCATCCCTCCCTGACCACATGTTTCATACAAACAACATCATTACCATACAACTTTTTTGATTGATTTTCTTTTGGTCATCTTTTAGTGTTTTTTATATATATTCTTCTTATTCTTGTCATGTCAACGGTTCCTTGCACAACGCACTTGTAGTGATTTCAAAACACATGTAAACACAGACTAAACAAGAAAAGACGTTCGCCGCAACGCGGCGACAGTAAAAACTAGTTATATTAAAAATGAAACGTATTGAACAGTAAACTTTATTTAGAATTAAAAATGAAATTGTTGGAAATTACCCTTATATTACCCTTATTATATTAAAAATGAAACGTATTGAACAGTAAACTTTATTTAGAATTAAAAATGAAAATTATAATTAAAAATGAAAATCAAACAGTAAACCAGGGCAATAAGGTATCAAATTTATTAAAACCGGGTATATTTTCGGTACCGAATCGGTATCGACTTTTGACATTTCCGGTATCAGTTCGGCACCAGTATTTAGCGGTTTTTACCCTCAAATACCGGCACCGTACAGGTACCGACCGGCACCGGTACGGTGCCGGTAACGACCAGCTTTTACTAAATCGGGTGTATTTTCGATACCGGTTCGGCACCGGTATTCACCGATTTTTACCCTCAAATACCGGTGTCGTACCAGTACCGACCGGTACCGTACCGTACCATACCAGGTATATTCGGTACCTGTACACACTTTTTGAGATTTCGGTAACGGTATTTTCGGTACCGGTTGGTACCGAGCTCAACAAATCCTGTAGCAACGTAGCAATGCAAGTAATTGCACCGTTTAGATTACTTTTCATACACACAGTAAGTAAACTGTGTTTCGTTTGAATGAGGTTTTATATAAACAACAACTTATTTTGCTTTCTTTTTTTGTCTTTTTTTTCCTATAATTAATGAATTGTAGCATGTAAAATTAAGTTGGATATTTAGATTATTGATGAGCAAATCGTATCAAATCCTGTAATCAAACCGGTATCGTATCGGTACCAAATTTACTATTACCAAATCATTTTCGTTACCATTTTGGTACCCACTTTTTGGCGTTTTCAGAATCGTTACTTTCGGTTCGACACCGGTCTAGCACCATATCTGTATTTATTGATTTTTACCTTCAAATACCATACCGTATTGTAACGAGCATTTTCGGTGCCGGTACCTAATTTCAATAATTTTCCGGATCGGTACTTTCGGTGCCTTTACCGGTACCGAGCTCATCCATATTTTAACATGTTAACACCGTAATAACTAAATTGAAAACAACCGAATTTTCAACGTGTAGTACGTGTGGGTCCTATTATTATATATTAGGTTATTTAAAATTGTTTTTTTAGGACGGAGTGACCATCCTTACCACGTCATTTTTATTTATGTTTTGATATTCGGTATCTGCTGCTAACACGCGTTTTGCAGACATTGGGTCCCCGCCGCAACGCGCGGGCGGAAAATCAACTAGTTTAGTAAAAATAACAATTTTCATAAATACAGGAAATGCATTTTTTTTCCTAGTTTTAGACTAGAAATAAATATAAGAAACGAAGGGGATTTTATTTATATATTTGTGGGTTATGTTCTATGTTGGAAGGGCTTCACAGGGAACTAAACCGCGTTCAAAATGGAGCTAAAATAAATGAGATATCGATACTCAAAGTTTGGTGATTGAAACATTGAATGTTGAAATAATGGGAATGTGGCACCTTGTCCCACATAGGAGGAGAGATGAAACTTAAAGAGCTATTTAAGTGGGAACACTCCTTCCTTATTGTTTCATGAAAGCACACTGATACGGATCGGAAGCGTACTCAAATGGCTCAAGAACAATCGATTAATCAAAGACGATAAATCGAACCAAAGGTTCCAAGAACAAAGTTCTTTATATTAATAATCAACCAAAAACTCCCCTAAACAATAACCCTAAACATCCTATTTATAAGATCTGAATCATAATTAAAAAGGAAACAAAATAAGATAAAATATTAAATTCAAATAAAGAGATAATTAAAGAGATCGGGTCTATCCGCATCATTCTCCCCATCTTCAAAAAAACTCGTCCTCGAGTTTTCCCGTGAACCAAAGCCACCTGGATCAAAAGTAGTAATGGACCGTCTCCTATTCACGAATGGAAAATGATGAGCAGCAAGGTTAGCTAAATTAAGGTGCCCTTTATTCTCTACACATATTATCATTATCATGTCCAAATTAATAAAAAACCCTTCATTTGAATCTAATGTGCCACCAGCTTGTTTATGTATCACCACAACTTCAGATCCACCAACATTAATTGGTTTATTCATTTCCTTGTGCTTTCCACATGGATTACTATTAGATTTAGCAACCCCACAATTATCTCTATTTTGAATATTATCAACATAAAAGGCAACACCAATATTATCTCTAATTTGAATATCTCTTACTTCTTGAACTTCCGGATCCATTGGAGACGTAACCTTGTGCAATTCAAAATCTAAACTTCCCTTGTTTGAATGCCTTGATATGGAGACTTCCAACTTCAGCGCAACACCACCATTAACCACCGTAGCATTTGCGATCTTCGGACTCAAGGAATTCTCATTCAATCTCACGGCTTCATCGAAACCACAACGATATGAACCACCGGTTGCCCAAGCATACCACACATCATCCTCATACTCATCAAATACGGGAGAAGAATCATAGATAAGGTCAGGATCCTCGTTGCCTCGGGCGGCGAATCTACGGGGATGATCACCATCACATGATTCACGAAAGTTTTCATGGTCCACAATCTCGTTGCCTCGGGCAGCGAATCTACGAGAATGATCACCATATCCTCGCGGATTAAAAGGAACTTCGTCGTTGCCTCCGGCGGCGAATCTACGAACGAAAGTCTCTTCTTTTCCACGTAGAGCCATTTGAAAACCAAAAGCTCTGATACCAAATGATACGGATCGGAAGCGTACTCAAATGGCTCAAGAACAATCGATTAATCAAAGACGATAAATCGAACCAAAGGTTCCAAGAACAAAGTTCTTTATATTAATAATCAACCAAAAACTCCCCTAAACAATAACCCTAAACATCCTATTTATAAGATCTGAATCATAATTAAAAAGGAAACAAAATAAGATAAAATATTAAATTCAAATAAAGAGATAATTAAAGAGATCGGGTCTATCCGCATCACACACACTAGTGTACTCGCGAATGGTGCGGAGTACCCACTGCAACGGATGACTGGAGGGTAACGACAAAAAGTGGTTGAGTTCATTAGTTTCAAGCACCGACACAACTGAAAGCGCCCCTTCTCTTAAAGAGAAGTGGACGGATTATTCACATTTCATTTGATGGTCAGAGGCGAATTGAAAGCGAAGCAGTGGTAACTCCAAAGATTCGCGGGGGGGGGGGGGGGGGGATAGAGATGTCTCCTACGTTACCCATAATATGTGGAAGTATCAACGAAATTTCATAGAGTCACTCGCACACGCGCGCGCGCGTGAGCGATGGTGCAATGTGGCGCTTTGATGGTGCACTTTGTACGCTCGCAACGCCTCGAGCCGCTTGAGAGCCGCCTTTTGTATTTTTGACTGTGTGCACGTGGTGAAGCATAAGGGCTGCAAGGACCAGGTGGTAGGTCAGCCTTGAAAAATGACATGCCAGGCGGGCGCACAGGTACAGCTAGTCTGCGCGCGATGGCGAATGAACACTTATGTGACGCGCGTGGCGCACCAAAGTGAGCCAATATGGCGCAACTGTGTGGCGTGATCGTATACGTTCACTGGTGACGTGGCACACGCGTGCATGAGTGGCGCAGACCTGCATGCGCATGAAAGTGAGCCAAACTGGCGCACGCGCACCAGAGTGTGTCCTGCGCGCATTAAAGTGAGCCAAACTGGCTCACGCGCACCAGACTGTCTGTCCTGCGTGCGCGCGACAGAAGCTTTCAGACTTTAATGACAGAGCATTTTCATTTCATCATTTGAAACAGACGAGTCAACGGTTTTGACCGAGATTTAAATAACGAATTAAAGTGCATTAAAGACGGCTAATGCAATTTAATTCTCTCATTTAATTCGGTTTGGCTGTTTCTATAACAGCCCTCCTAAAACCATTAAAATACTCCTTTACGTCCTATAATACATCCAGTATATGAAAAACGACCCTAAATAATAATAATTTCAACAAAAAATCAAATAAAAAAAAATATATGGTCGCTCGCGGGCCGCGACCAGCTTGGTTGCGTGCTTCGCGAGGCGCGACAAAGGGTCAGCTGGCGAGACCACATCGTGCCACATGGCACTACACCCGACGAACCTATATAGGTGACTAACCAGGGCTAGGACCTAGCCTAGACTCTCGCGAGCCGCGAGAAAATTAGGAGAGGGAGTCACGGGGCGCGAGCTCCCCTAATCAGACCTATAAATTGAGGTCTCGGCCTCATTGTTTCTCGTTCAAAATTTTCAATCTCTCTCAACTTCTTAATAGGCTAAACTCTCAGGTATAATACCCCTAAAAAGCGAAGCTCTGCCTCGTTGTAAGTATTATAACCTCCGGTTACGTTTTAGTTAGTCTACCCGATTAATCTAGGGCTCCGTAACGCATGTCAAGGCTATGTCTGACTCTGTCGTTGGAGTTCTATCTAGGGGGTATGGCTAATGTAAATTGGGTTATCTTACTAACACGTGTGCATTGTTTAATTTTCATAGATTATAACCAGGAAGTCACCAGAAAGTAGAAATATTATGTAAAATACAAAGTGAGTACATCTATTTTTGTAACATTTTTAAACAAACCTCAATTGTTTTAAATTATGATAAAAGTGATTGAGTCTATGTATTCTACAATTACTGTCGGTATGTTGGGGTTTTGTATACATTAATTGTTACTATACTGTGAATAGTAGCATGACCACAAGTCAGGACTGACAGTACCGTGGGTGGTAATTGGGTAGATATAAACATTGTAATCCCTCTCAATATTGTAAAATGATAAAAGCTTGTTTTGATTAAATTGGGATGCACTCGCCAGTATATCTTGCTGATAAAATGTTTTTAAAACACGTTTCAGGTAACTTAATGTTAAGCCAATAGAAGCAAGCGAGAGTGCACTGAAGGCTTGAAAAAGTGGCTATAAAAGTTACCTAAATAAGAAAGAAGTTTTATTTCAATAAATTAGGGTTTATCCCAGTAAACATATTATAATGGAAACTTAGGTTTTGCCCACTTATTTATTATTTATAAAAGTGTTGCGTTTTAACTATGATAAACTATTTCCTAACTACGGTCCTGATGTTTAATTTCCGTTGCCAAATTAATAAACACCGATACAACCAGCTCTGTATGCTGCTCGCGGCCGTCCGCCCTCGTGGCAAGGGGTCGGGGGTTGCAACAGTTTCATCTCAGATGCTATATAAATACAACATCACATCCACTGTATAAGTACGCCAGCAACATCAACAACTTATGCAAACTTCCTTCTGTAGATTTCTGATCTTCTTCTTACTCTTTTCAAGGTACGTCTGACGCTTACCGTCATCTAGATAGTTCCCCCAAGAGTGAAGGAGCCTCGTCACAGCCTACTCCTTCGGGGTATTTTGCTGATACTGAAGAGGGAATTTTCATCTTTAAAGCGAAATCCGAATAACCATTCCCTCTGAAAAAGAGAGGGTGGTTCAGTACGGGAGCACATGAGAGGCGAAACAGGATGAAAAAGTTACAACAACAATGAGCGTTAGCAGCAGCCAATAGGGAAGCGAATGCCCAAATTCAGGAGGTAGTTAATAGAAAGTTGACAAACTCTCACATGCTAGCCACCACTGCAGCAGATCCAAACTTTGATCAGATAGTTGCACCACAATCATTGCCACTATTTCCAACCCAACCAATGGAGATATAACTTAACCAAGGAAACCAATTTCCCATACCAGTATTTGACCCTAATGAGATACCTAGAATCCTAGCCCTCTAGTGTATGATCCATGGGTGGATGACCATAGGGAATATCTGGAACTTTATCCATAGGAAGACCCGATACCAAATCCCATAGCCTAGTATACCAACCTTAATCCTTTAGATCCATATTAGAATGCTGATCAGTATATTCAGGATGTGTTGAGCAACCCGTACCCTTATGGAGAGCCTATACCTCGATACCCTGACCCAATACCCACACCACGACACCCATGAGTGACGAGAATGTGGACGAACTCCGCACATATGGTAAAGAACTGATAGAAGGAGGAGAGAGAATAAGACAGATAGGAGAAAAGCTTGTGTGGAAGTATGACGAGCGATAAATGGAGTTTTGGATAAACAACCCCTAATATATATATATATATATATATATATATATATATATATAGGGGATCGCTAGAATGAGAACCACCACGAGTTATGAGAACCACGAGAACCGCGCCCCGCGGGTGGCCGTCGGCGACGAAATTTTTTTTACACCTAGATCCGTATATTTTAGTGGGGGGTTTAAATTTTCGGTTCAAACGGCGCGCCCGAGGGGGTAGTTTTTTACGCCCAAAGTTTGGGTTTTTTTAATTTTTCTTTTTTTTACCAAACTTTGGGCATAAAAAACTACCCCCTCGGGCGCGCCGTTTCAACCGAAAATTTAAACCCCCCACTAAAATATACGGATCTAGGTGTAAAAAAAATTTCGTCGCCGACGGCCACCCGCGGGACGCGGTTCTCGTGGTTCTCATAACTCGTGGTGGTTCTCATTCTAGCGGCTCCCTATATATATATATATATATATATATATATATATATATATATATATATAGGGAGAAGATCATGCGAGAACCACCTCTTATTGCGAGAACCGCGAGAACCAATGAACACACCAAAAATGCCTAAAAATAGCTAAAAATCACACAATTTTTTTTTTGATTTTTTTAATATTTTTTAGGTTAAAATCGCTACTTTTCGAACAAAAAAAAAACTTTTTTTTGGCTTCGAAAAGTAGCGATTTTAACCTAAAAAATATTAAAAAAATCAAAAAAATTTTTTTGGATTTTTTAGATTTTTTTTTAGATTTTTTTAGGTTTTTTGGGGGTTTAGTTTTTAGCATTTTAGCTTGGGGGGGGGGGGGGGGTTAGGTTTTTGGGGGGTGGGGGAGGGGGGTTTAGGCTTTTTTTTTGGGGGGGTGGGTGGGGTTAGGTTTTTTTAGGTTTTTTTTAGCTTGGGGGGGGGGGGGGGTTAGGTTTTTTTTGGGGGGGGGGGGGGGGGGTGGGGGGTTTAGGTTTTTGGGTGGGGGGGGGGTGGGGGTTAGGTTTTTTTTAGGGTTTTTTTAGGTTTTTTTTAGCTATTTTAGGTTGTGTTCACATTGGTTCTCATGGTTCTCACAATAAGGGTGGTTCTCGCATGAGCCCCTCCCTATATATATATATATGAAAAGAGTAAAAGTTGCAATGTTCGATGTTTTTGATCAATTTGTTTGTATGGTTGTTTGCATTAAATCTTATTCTGTGATATTAATACCTGATAAATGTTTATAATTCTGATGGACAAAGAAGTAATCAGGAAAACCAGAATAATGATAATAATGGAAACCAAGTAGATAACAGTGACATCAAACATATACTAGAACAAGGAATTATATACGCTATGCCATATATTCTCAAAACTGTTAAAGAAGCAGAAAATAATAAATCTGCAAATGGAAGTAAACGTCAAAACACTAAACCTAGTCACAGCGTGAATAATGGACCACTACTTCAATTTCCTATTCCAAAAAGAAGAAGAACCATGTCATATGGTTGTTCTTACAAAGAATTCTGGTCTTGCAAACCAATAGAATTCTCTGGCAATGAAGGAGCCATTGCAGCGTTACGTTAGATAGAAAAGACAGAGGCAGTTTTAAAAATAAGTAAGTGTGCAGATGAAGATAAAATTATGTTTGCTTCTAATCTTTTTAAGAATGCAGCGCTAGAATGGTGGAATACTATTCTCCAGTCTAGAGGAAGTGATAAAACTTATAATATGGAATGAAATGACTTTAAGGACATAGTGGAAAGGAAATTTTGTCCTCCTCATGAAAAAGAAAAAATCGCTAATAAGTTCTTAAATCTTAAAATGACTAGAATAGACTGCAAAGGTTACACTACCATATTCTTCGAATATGCTAGAATAGTGCCAACCCTAGCTTCACCAGAACTAGTATTAATCTCCCGTTACATTTCGGGATTAATTAGTGAAATTAGACACGTAGTCAAGACAGCTAGACCACAAACCATAGAAGAAGCAGTAGAATTAGCCAATACCTTGACTGATGAATTGGTACGTATGCAAGAAGAAAACAAGAGAAAGAACCTAGCCCAAAGACTTACCCAAGAAGTTCGACATGGAAATACCTACTGTGGGAAAAATACAGGTTCTACTTCTGCACCTTACAGTAAGTACTGCAAAAAGAAGCATTCAGGAAAATGCTCAATATACTGCAACTTCTGCAAAATGTCTGGGCACAAGGAAGAAGATTGTAGGAAGAAACCCAGCAATAAGCTATGCTTCAACTGTGGAGAGACTAGGCATATCAAACCGAACTGTCCGAAACTAGCTCTAGCAACAAACAGCAAAACTACCAAGAATGCCCGAGCATTTGTTCTAACAGCTGAAGAAGCCAAGATGATTCCTGATGTGATTGCCAGTACGTTTTTAGTTAATGATATTTTTGCTAAAGTATTATTTGACTATGGTGCAAACCAAAGTTTTATTATTACTTCGTTCTACAAACTTCTCAATCAACCATTAACTAAACATCAAATAGATTGTCTGGTAGAAACGACATATGGAGAATCGCTTAAGATTACTGAAATCTTGCATGGAGCAAGAATAGAAATTTTAAACCATAATTTTATTGCTAACCTTTATCCAATGTATCTGGCTGGATTTGATATCGTATTAGGAATGGATTGGTTAGTAGATAATCACGCCAGCATTCTATGTGATCAAAAGTCAGTACAAGTAAGTTCACCAAAGGGTGAAAAGATCACAATTAAAGGAGACAAGCCAACCAGGTCCACAAAATTCATCTCTGTGATGAAAACAGCCAGCTATGCAAGGAAAGCATCACTAGTGAATATAATTTCCATAATCATTAACACTAAAGGAAAAAAATTAAAAGATATTCCAGTAGTATCTAAATTCTCAGATGTTTTTCTAGAAGAGTTACCTAGATTATCGCCAGATAAGAGGTTGAATTCAGAATTCACCTAATACCAGGGACAACACTGATTGCCAAGGCACCTTACCATTTAACACCAGCGCAGATGCAAGAACTGAAGAAATAGTTGGACAAACTTCTAGAGAAAAATTTCATACTGCCTAGTTTATCGCCATGGGGAGCACCAATCTTGTTTGTCAAGAAGAACGACGGGTTAATGCGTATGTGCATTGATTACTGAGAATTGAACAAGGCCACGATTAAAAATCGGTACCCACTACCGAGAATCGATGATCTGTTCGATCAACTGCAAGGAGGTCGATTCTTTTCTAAGATCGATTTATGCTCAGGACATCATCAATTAAAAGTACAGGAAGAGGACATTCCTAAAACTGCTTTCAGAACAAGGTATGGTCATTATGAATTTATAGTCATGCCATTTGGTTTAACCAACCCAGCCGCATTTATAGACATGATGAACATAATATGTAAACCATATCTGGATAAATTCATAATTGTCTTTATAGATGATATTCTCATTTACTCTAAGAGAAAAGAGGATCATGCAGAGCATTTGTTTATACTTCTGAATTTGCTGAGGAAAGAAAAGCTTTACGCTAAACTTTCAAAATGCGAATTTTGGTTAAAGGAAGTGCAATTCCTTGGACACCTGGTTAATCATGAAGGAATTCATGTAGATCCCACAAAAATCGAGGCCATTACTAAATGGAAAGTCCCTGAATCACCGACGGAGGTGAGAAGTTTTCTTGGACTATCAGGTTATTATAGACGTTTATTCAAGATTTTTATAGAATAGCCACCCCCTTAACAAAATTGACCTGCAAATCAGTTAAGTTTGAATGGGGACCAAAACAGGAAGAAGCTTTTAGGATTCTAAGGCAAAAGTTAACCAACGCACCCATACTAGCGTTAACAGAAGGAACTGAAAATCTGATAGTCTATTGTGACGCTTCTAAATTAGGTTATGGATGTGTGTTAATGCAGCCTCAAATGATTATAGCCTATGCCTCTAGACGACTTAAGAATCATGATGAGAATTATACGACCCATGATTTAGAGTTAGGAGCTATAATTTTTTCCCTTAAAATTTGGAGACACTATCTTTATGGTAGCAAGTTTACTGTTTTCACCGATCATAAGAGTCTAAGATATGTTTTTTGGGGAAAATGAGTAAATATGAGACAGAGACGCTGGATGGAGATTCTTAGTGATTATGATTGTGATATCCAGTATCATGCAGGAAAGACTAATATAGTAGCTCATGCTTTAAGTCGCAAGTATCATGAAAAGCCAAGACGAGTACGTTCTCTCAAACTAAATCTGCAGATAGATTTAAATGAGCAAATTAGAGAAATACAAGAAACAATAATCAAGGACGATACTGAAAAAATAAAAGGGATGATTAAGGAATTAGAACAAGGAATAGATGGAATTTGGAGATTCCATAAGAAAAGAATCTGGATACCCAAACAAGGAAACCTACGCCACCAATTTTAGAAGAAGCCCATAAGTCTAAGTATACGATACATCATGGTAATGATAAAATGTATCAAGACTTAAGAAAGAATTTCTGGTGGATAGGAATGAAAAAGGATATAGCAACCTATGTTGCTAAGTGTCTAACCTGTTCACAGGTTAAAGCGGAACATCAAAAACCCTAAGGTTTATTGCAGCAACTCGAAATGCCAATATAGAAATGGGAATTGATAACAATGTACTTTGTTACTAAATTACCCAAGAAACGAAAAGGTAATCATGCAATTTGGGTAATTGTCCAGTAACCTGAGCTTCACCGATCTCATTCCAACAGACAGGTGAACGACATTTTCGACCGTAGAGAGTTTCGAATGGTGCCATATTGATGCTAGCATGATAACTATTATTGTAAGAGAAATCGATCAATGGAAGATGAGAATCCCAATTACCACCAAAGTCAATCACGCATGCTCTAAGCATATCCTCCAAAGTTTGAATCATCCTCTCAGATTGTCCATCTGTTTGGGGATGATAAGCAGTGCTTAGATTTAGTTGGGTTCCCTTAGCAGATTGCATGGTCTTCCAAAAATGAGATGAAAATCGAGCATCACGATCAGATATGTTGTCTAAAGGAACACCATGTCGAGATACAATCTCATCAACATAAATCTTTGCAAGTTTATCAGCAGATAGATCTTCGCGAATCGGAATAAAATGAGCTGACTTCGTTAATCGATCGATAACAACCCAAATAGCATCGTGACCTTTAGATGTATGCGGTAATTTAGTTTTGAGATCCATCGCAATGTTCTCCTACTTCCAAACCGGTATCTCTGGTTGTACAAGCAAACCAGATGGTCGTTGATGTTCAGCCTTGACTTTGAGACAAGTTAGGCATTTCGATACACACAAGGCAACATCCTTCTTCATACCAGGCCACCAATACTGAGTACGAAGATCCTTGTACATTTTATCAGCACTAGGATGGATAGAATATCGAGACTTATGAGATTCGTCCATCATCACTAAAGTGCGAAGATCGTCTTGTTTCGGGATCCACAAACGATCCTTGAAATAGAGTAAACCATCGTCCTTCGCTTCGAGATTAAGCTCAAGTTGAAGTGGTAGCTCATATTTCAATATGCCTTTGGTCACACAAGATCGTTGAGCTTGAAGGACACGAGATTGAAGATCAGATAGAGTTCGAACATAATGAAGCTTGACTCGCTCCTTTTAACTAAGCGCATCGGCTACGACATTCGCCTTACCAGGATGGTAGCGAATCTCGCAATCGTAGTCGTTCAAGAGCTCAACCCATTTTCGTTGCCTCACGTTCAGCTCCTTCTGATTAAGAATATGCTGGAGACTTTTGTAGTCTGTGAAAACCACACACTTCGTGCCATAAAGATGGTGTCTCCAGATTTTGAGAGCGAAAACCACAGCTCCCAACTCAAGATCATGAGTCGTGTAGTTCTTCTCGTGAACTTTCAATTGTCTTGACGCATATGCAATAACTTTGCCTCGTTTCATAAGAACACAACCAAGGCCTAAGTTGTATGTATCACAATAGACAACGAAATCATCGATTCCCTCGGGCAAAGATAAAATAGGAGCATCACACAGCTTCTGTTTTAGCGTTTGGAACGCTTCTTCTTGTTTGGGTCCCCACTCAAAAGGCTTATTCTTTTTAGTCAAAGCAGTGAGTGGAACCACAATCTTCGAGAAGTTCGAAATAAAATGACGATAATATCCAGCAAGACCGAGAAAAGAATGAATTTCTGTAGGTGTCGTTGGTGTATTCCAATCCTTAATAGCAGCTGTTTTGGATGGATCCACATGAATACCCTGCTCATTGACTATATGTCCCAAAAACTGAACGTCTTTAAGCCAAAATTCACACTTGGAGAATTTAGCAAAAAGTTGTTCCTTCTTCAGGAGTTCTAATGTCAAACGAAGGTGTTGCTCGTGATCGGCTCGAGACTTCGAATAAATGAGAATATCGTCGATGAACACAATGATGAACTTGTCTAAATAAGGTTTACAGACCCTATTCATTAAGTCCATGAAAATAGCTGGGGCATTTGTCAAAGCAAAAGGCATGATAGTAAACTCATAGTGCCCATATCTCGTGCGGAAAGCAGTTTTGGGAATATCTTCTTCGAGTACAAGTAGGGGATCTCGTGCGGAAAGCAGTTTTGGGAATATCTTCTTCGAGTACAGGTAGGGGATATCGATCTTGGAAAAGCAGGTAGCACCTTGCAGCTGATCAAATAGATCATCGATTCGAGGTAGGGAATATCGATTCTTGATGGTAAGCTTATTTAGCTCACTATAATCGATACACATTCGAAAATATCCATCTTTCTTTTTCACAAAGAGGACAGGAGCACCCCGGATGAATAACTTGGTCGGATGAATCCTTTATCAGATAATTCTTGAAGCTGTTTCAATAGCTCTTGCATCTCAGACGGTGCAAGACGATAAGGTGCTTTCGCAATCGGGTTGGCATTGGGTACAAGGTCAATATGAAACTCGACTTGACGAACTGGAGGCAAACCAGGCAGTTCATCAGGAAACACCTCTGGATAATCCCGAACAATAGGAATATCCTGAATACTCTTGCTCTTGCCTTTCTCCTCGGGCTTTTGTACACGACATGAGTTTCAAACCAACAGATGGTTTCTCACCACGAACTTCCAGAACATCGCCAGACGAAAGATGAATACGAATGATCTTATCGAAACAAATCACCTCAGCATGATGTTTGGTTAACCTATCCATCCCCATGATAATGTCGAAACTCCCAAGTTGCATCTGCGTGATGTCAATAGGAAAAAGATAGTTATCGAGGTTCAATTGACAACCACGAAGAACAGAATCGAGTACGAGTGGTTTACCAGTAGTAACCTCGACAGATAAGGGTTTTCTCAGTTTAGTTCTAGGTATCACAAGTAAAGGCTCAAAGGATAACGAAACAAAACTTCTATCGGCACCAGAATCGAAAAGAACAGACGCAAGTTGATTGTTAACAAGGAACGTACCGTTAACAACCTCGTTGTCCGCCCTCGCCTCATTCGCCTTCAGATTGAATGCTCGTACACGAGTGGGATTCACATTCGCGATCACGTTCGGATTCGCATTTGCATTTACCAACCTCGGGCAGTTGTTGCGGAAATGACCCATTTCTCTGCAATTGAAACACGAACCAGGTGGGAATCTCGCAGCATTCCCTTGAACTTGTGCTGGAACCTGAGCAGCCTGATTCTGACCCAAACGACAAATGTTGGCCAAATGCCCAAGTTTACCACACGTTGTGCACTGCTTGTAGGCCTGTTGAGCAACATGATGACCATTACAACGAGCACAGTGAGGTGCGGTACCAGCATATTGCTTCTTTACGGGAGGTAGGGCTGGTGGGTTCTGACGGTTCTGGTTGGTGACAGCAAAGTTCTGGGAAGCCTTGCGCTTCCTTGACTTTTTAGAAGACTCACCCTGCTTCTTACCCTTACCCTTACCTTTGTCTTGTGCAGAATTGGCTTATTTCTTCTTGTCACCCTTACGGGTCAATTTACCCTTTCTGACCTGTGACTCAGTCAGGGTAGCAGCCAATTCAATCGCTTGACGGACGGTAGTAGGATTACTGCCAGTCATAATGTCTTTCACAGAATCGGGTAATCCATCGATATACCTCTCTATTGCTTTCTCCAATGCGGTAACCATCGTAGGACACAACAAGCTGAGCTCCTCATAACGATCTGTGTATGCACGGTGTTCTCCCCCGTCTTGTTTCAAATCATCGAATTCTCGTTCCAAAGCTCGAATTTCATGATGCGGACAGAACTCTCTCATCATGAGAGCTCGGAGCTCTTCCCAAATTTGTGCCATCGCCACATCGGCACCCCTATCACGCATTACTCAGTTCCACCATGTAAGAGCACGCTTCTCGAACACACTAGATGCAAACTCAACCTTACGCTCATTCGAACAATGCACATGTCTGAATGTGCTTTCCAGAATTTCGAACCATTGCAGGAATGCGGTTGCTCCTTGAGACCCAGAAAATTTCAACGGTTTAGCCGAATTGAAATTATTGAAATTACATTGTGCATTATTGTTGTTATTGTTGTTATATAACTCATGGATCTGGGTTACTACGCCAGGAAGTACTGCAGCCATTTGATGAGCGACAAGGGCTGCGACTTCTTCAGCAGTAAAAGGTTGAGCATCACGTCGAGGAGGCATTGTCTAACAAGGAAACATGAGAAACGAGTGAGGTCGACAATTGGAAAAACAAAAGAGGTATTGAAAATATCGACAAAACACAAGGAGTGCGATCATTTGTTCATTACCTCGAACAAACAAACGACACGCAGTGACTAATCAATGTGAATGGGTCAATGAATCACTGAAGACATGCTCGCCTATAATTGAACACTCACCCCAAGAGTTCCCAGGTAAGAGTGACTGGTCCGATACTGCGGATTTGTACGAAAACTCTAGCCTTAGACAGAAAACTCGGGGTACAGGCACTCACTTTTCCAGTTTGCACGTGTTCACATTATTCAGACCCAAACTTTGACGAGATTTTGAAAATTCAGGGGGATCAAAACCTTGTAATCAATCATCCAAGGATAGATGATTAATTATCGAAGCGGATTTGTTATTGTGTTCTTGTTGTGGTTATCACCTAAGGAAATGTGACGGTATTGTTTTAAAATCTAAACGCAAGGGGTTCTAGAAAGTTATACTCTAGGTCAAAGCATTACTAATAACCTAATTTCCTATAACCATTGGCTCTGATACCAACTCTTCTGTCACACCCCGACCGCGTTAAAACAACGAAACCGCGGCGGAAACGTCGGGGAGTGATGTAACAGAATTATTGTTTCACAACCATGGATACAAAAAAGTTTCGTTTTATTGATTTATTAAATAATGTACATTGTCTTTAAACCAAAACAAACAAGCTACACATCGTCTATCATTGTTTTTATGTCACTAAGGCCTCGTCCAGATCCTATGTGACTCAAGCATCGTAGCAATCAACATCAAGCAACACCACCTGAAACATATGTAAAAACAAAGTCAGCAAAGAAATGCTGGCGAGCACATAGGTTTTGTGAGAGTGTCGGATTCATGGCTCGTTTATATGTTGTAGTACCTCATTAGACTACAATAGTTAAAAGTACAAACCTCATTTTGAAAGGTGTATTGCAACATGATTAATCAACTTAAATCAAGTCGGTTATAGTTTATAAAATCTCGTAGCCGTGATTCTTAACCCTAAAACATTTGTTTTAGTAAACCAACTCGTAAAATATCTCGTAAAAACTCGTTAATAGAACTCGTATGGTTTATATCATTTCGAAAACCTCGTTGTGTGACATCGTTTCAAAATCGTTTCCCAAGTGAACTAAATAATGACATGAAATGTAATATGATAAGAGCACTTATATATAAGATGTACCTGCGGCGTATCTGCCATGCTTTTATCATGCTACACCCATCCCATTATCTAATCACTACCCAAAACCAATCGTTTATCCAATTTGTTTATCTCGTTTAAGTCGTTTCAAATCGTTTAGCTCGTTTCCAAAATTGTTCTCGTTTTAATTGTGAAACTACTTTTGGTCGTCTCGCTAATAACATTCAAACCTTCATGACTCCACTATCTCGAAACTCGCATTAAAAAACCACCAAAGGGTAAGTTAACAATCATCAGATTCGGTCGTTACCTATATAACCCCCACACATACCCATGGGTGTAGTCTGATAACAGGATTTGTCAGATCCTATGGTACCATAACCTAATACTGGTCGGCTTGATCAATACTAATGAATGTCTTTCGTTATGTAACTACGTCCAACAAGTTTGTTCACATTAGTTTAATATAAACCATCTTAGTCGTTTTTGAAACCATCGTTTAAATATCGAAATCGTTTAATACATATGAATCACCCCAAAACAATCGAAAGCAGTAAAATAGGGGAACTATGTACTCACAATGAATAGAAGGGTATCCTTGATCTAAAGAACTTAGCGAAGCTCAGACAAACCAAGGAAATTCAAGTAGTTCCTAGTAATCGGATCACTAGTAAATAAATCGACACCTAAATCAGAAGATCGGACAGAATGAGGTCATGTAAACCAAATGAGTGTTGGAACTCATGCGATATGGTTTAACAAAGCCTACATTCTAGATCGTAACCTAACCTAAGTGCTTTCGACCTGTTACGACCCATTAAGGTAGCTTATGCTACGTTAATGTGTCGTTCGCGTAAAACGCGTTCGAGACGTCTAACTAGTCCTATGACAAGTATTATATGCCTAAACATGTTTAATTATGTTGCATAATTAGTTAGGTGACAAATGTTTAGGTTACATATGCTTAAAATCCGATTATGCATGAAAAGGGTGTTTTGGTAAATTACCTAAGGCATATAAACTACCTATCATACAACTACTTAAACTAGGTGACCATAAGGTATAACCTCGGAAGGTTATTCCCAATCCAACTATGGTCACTAATCATGCTTGTTCGAATCCTAACGATCGGCCAAACAGGTCGAGTTTGAAAGTCTAAGTGGTGGTTTAGACCGCTTGACTTACGACTCTAAACAAGCACTAAACTAAAAGTGCCGAGCTAAGCATGTTAAAACATGCTTAACTAAGTTAGAAAACAGGTTTTGATATCAAAACAAAGTGTTTTGATACCCAAGAGTAGTTTGGTTGCAAAATACGCTTAAATGCGCATTTTGACCGTAACTACGACTCGTCACTACGCCTAGTCAATGTGGTAATCAGTAGGTGTAGTCACAAGGGACTATAACCATCGTGATCACGCTCACGTTGCAAAGTTCGAAAGAAATTTGTGTTGACCAACTCGTGGACAAAGCAGAAAGTCAAACATTGTTTGACTTTCACGCTCAAAAAGTGATAAAAGAACGAAAGAAACTTGCAAAGGGTCCTTACAAGGGAGAACTTTATCTTATAATTCTCAGGTATGAAGTTTATAAACCTCAACTTAGAGAATTTAGATCAAGGGTGAGTTGAATTGAATGAATGGCTTGGCTATTTATAGTTGTAGTGTGTTCATAGGATCAATCCATGTGTTTGTGTGGCCAACAAGCATTAGATCACAGCCATACAAGTGTTAGAGGCCAGCTAATTTGCTTGGGGAGGTGCTAACTTGGCTACCACACAAAGAAATTGCATGAATGGCCCCTGAATTATCAATCTGATGCTGAAAATAAAGTTTCTGCCCAGATGTGATGGTGGCGTCGCGCAACCACAAGGCCATATGGCCGACGCGCGACGCCATGTTTTAGGCTGGAAGTTTCAAAGTTTGGCAGAAATGGTCCCTGCACGTGTTTAAACTTGTTTTTGATGATTTTAACCTCTGTTAAGCCATTTTCAAGGCTCTACAAGGTCGTTAAAGTGTAGGGGACCTGAAATATGCTCGGAAATATCATGGATGTGGGTTCGTTTCGTTTAGTATGTGATCGCTTATGGAAAATGTCCTCAAATTTAGAACTGTTGATAAAAATTTATAAAGTTATGATTAATCCCGATGAATAGGTCAGATTTGGGATTATCTATTATGAATTCACAGTAAAAAAAAACGAAATTAGTCTTGTACCCATGCACATGCATTAAACGTAGTGTGTTGCTCCAATGATCCTCACCTAGAGGTTTGGATTCGAAAGTAGTGCATGCGTATGGCCAACAACGTGGCTTTGGGATATTTAATCATCTGCATTACACAACACGGTCAGTTTCGATAGAGACATAATGGAATGAGAATAAGTATATATGTATTGTTGGAAATTACCCTTATTATCCTTATATTAACTTTCAAACTTTTCGAACAATAACTTTCAATTATCCTTATATTAACTTTCAAACTTTTTGAACAGTAACTTTCAATTATTTTAAAAAAATAAATAAGAAATTATCCTTATTATATTAACTTTCAAACGTTTTGAACAGTAACTTTCAATTATCCTTATATTAACTTTCAAACTTTTTGAACAGTAACTTTCAATTATTATCCTTATATTAACTTTCAAACTTTTTGAAAAGTAACTTTCAATTATTTTAAAAAAATAAATAAGAAATTATCCTTATATTAACTTTCAAACGTTTTGAACAGTAACTTTCAATTATTTTAAAAATATAAATAAGAAACTTGTATACTCGAGTAAAAAGAAAACTATATAACAATATTAGTTTCACGGTTTTTATTCACATTTTAGTTTAGACTGTGGGTATAGTGGAGCGGGGGTTTGGGGCATGGGTTGACACGTGGACTTCGAGGGGCACCGCTGCTCAGTTGCATGTTGGGTCGGTATGACGGGGCGTGGCTAGCCCGCGTGGGTTTGGCTTGGCCAAACGGTTGTTTTTTAAATTTAAATCCTAGCCACCTATATCCTAGTCAACCTAACCAATGAGAGCCGGCCACGGAAGACCGCTAGGCCCGCCAAACGCCCGGGCTGAAACCCCGGCTCAAGGAGCCACGCCGAAACCCAAGCCCACCCGGGGTGGTGACTTGGCCGTTCGTACCCCACTCACGACCCAACCCCCGCCCCATACCCCATAGTCTTATATACCTGAATTTTGGATATTAAAACATAAGCCAATGAATAGTGTTTTAAATATTATAATAATATATAGTTTTTTTTAATAGTTTTATTATCTTCTTTAAGTTTGATAAGTTTGTGTCAACCGATACTGGTATCGAAAATACCGGTACAGTTATCGGTACATGAAGGTAAAAACCGACACCAATCTGGTACAAAAAACGCCAAAAATCACTATCGAATTGATTTTGAAAATCTTTTAGTTCGGGAAATTCGGTACGGCTACCCGGTACCTTTTGCTCATCCCTGATCACGGGTACCGTAGGAACAACGATATCGTGCAACTTTTTTTATTGATTTTCTTCGACCTTTAATGATTTCTTTTTTTAGTTTCACGGGTAGGGATGAGCTCGGTGCCAACCAACATCGAATCGGTACTGGTACCAAAAATACCAGTTACGGTACCGGTATATGAAGGTAAAAACCGATAGCTAACCGGTACCAGGAACGCCAAAAGTCGTACTGAATTGGTACTTAAGATCTTTGGTTCGGGAAATTCGGTACCGCTACCCAGTATCATTTGCTCATCCCTCCCTGACCACATGTTTCATACAAACAACATCATTACCATACAACTTTTTTGATTGATTTTCTTTTGGTCATCTTTTAGTGTTTTTTATATATATTCTTCTTATTCTTGTCATGTCAACGGTTCCTTGCACAACGCACTTGTAGTGATTTCAAAACACATGTAAACACAGACTAAACAAGAAAAGACGTTCGCCGCAACGCGGCGACAATAAAAACTAGTTATATTAAAAATGAAACGTATTGAACAGTAAACTTTATTTAGAATTAAAAATGAAATTGTTGGAAATTACCCTTATATTACCCTTATTATTATATTAAAAATGAAACGTATTGAACAGTAAACTTTATTTAGAATTAAAAATGAAAATTATAATTAAAAATGAAAATCAAACAGTAAACCAGGGCAATAAGGTATCAAATTTATTAAAACCGGGTATATTTTCGGTACCGAATCGGTATCGACTTTTGACATTTCCGGTATCAGTTCGGCACCAGTATTTAGCGGTTTTTACCCTCAAATACCGGCACCGTACAGGTACCGACCGGCACCGGTACGGTGCCGGTAACGACCAGCTTTTACTAAATCGGGTGTATTTTCGATACCGGTTCGGCACCGGTATTCACCGATTTTTACCCTCAAATACCGGTGTCGTACCAGTACCGACCGGTACCGTACCATACCAGGTATATTCGGTACCTGTACACACTTTTTGAGATTTCGGTAACGGT
This sequence comes from Helianthus tuberosus, assembly GCA_030545235.1. Lineage (NCBI taxonomy): Eukaryota > Viridiplantae > Streptophyta > Magnoliopsida > Asterales > Asteraceae > Helianthus > Helianthus tuberosus. Next base: position 128,799,039 of record CM060416.1, read on the forward strand.
ATTTTCGGTACCGGTTGGTACCGAGCTCATCAAATCCTGTAGCAACGTAGCAATGCAAGTAATTGCACCGTTTAGATTACTTTTCATACACACAGTAAGTAAACTGTGTTTCGTTTGAATGAGGTTTTATATAAACAACAACTTATTTTGCTTTCTTTTTTTGTCTTTTTTTTTCCTATAATTAATGAATTGTAGCATGTAAAATTAAGTTGGATATTTAGATTATTGATGAGCAAATCGTATCAAATCCTGTAATCAAACCGGTATCGTATCGGTACCAAATTTACTATTACCAAATCATTTTCGTTACCATTTTGGTACCCACTTTTTGGCGTTTTCAGAATCGTTACTTTCGGTTCGACACCGGTCTAGCACCATATCTGTATTTATTGATTTTTACCTTCAAATACCATACCGTATTGTAACGAGCATTTTCGGTGCCGGTACCTAATTTCAATAATTTTCCGGATCGGTACTTTCGGTGCCTTTACCGGTACCGAGCTCATCCATATTTTAACATGTTAACACCGTAATAACTAAATTGAAAACAACCGAATTTTCAACGTGTAGTACGTGTGGGTCCTATTATTATATATTAGGTTATTTAAAATTGTTTTTTTAGGACGGAGTGACCATCCTTACCACGTCATTTTTATTTATGTTTTGATATTCGGTATCTGCTGCTAACACGCGTTTTGCAGACATTGGGTCCCCGCCGCAACGCGCGTGCGGAAAATCAACTAGTTTAGTAAAAATAACAATTTTCATAAATACGGGAAATGCATTTTTTTTCCTAATTTTAGACTAGAAATAAATATAAGAAACGAAGGGGATTTTATTTATATATTTGTGGGTTATGTTCTATGTTGGAAGGGCTTCACAGGGAACTAAACCGCGTTCAAAATGGAGCTAAAATAAATGAGATATCGATACTCAAAGTTTGGTGATTGAAACATTGAATGTTGAAATAATGGGAATGTGGCACCTTGTCCCACATAGGAGGAGAGATGAAACTTAAAGAGCTATTTAAGTGGGAACACTCCTTCCTTATTGTTTCATGAAAGCACACTGATACGGATCGGAAGCGTACTCAAATGGCTCAAGAACAATCGATTAATCAAAGACGATAAATCGAACCAAAGGTTCCAAGAACAAAGTTCTTTATATTAATAATCAACCAAAAACTCCCCTAAACAATAACCCTAAACATCCTATTTATAAGATCTGAATCATAATTAAAAAGGAAACAAAATAAGATAAAATATTAAATTCAAATAAAGAGATAATTAAAGAGATCGGGTCTATCCGCATCATTCTCCCCATCTTCAAAAAAACTCGTCCTCGAGTTTTCCCGTGAACCAAAGCCACCTGGATCAAAAGTAGTAATGGACCGTCTCCTATTCACGAATGGAAAATGATGAGCAGCAAGGTTAGCTAAATTAAGGTGCCCTTTATTCTCTACACATATTATCATTATCATGTCCAAATTAATAAAAAACCCTTCATTTGAATCTAATGTGCCACCAGCTTGTTTATGTATCACCACAACTTCAGATCCACCAACATTAATTGGTTTATTCATTTCCTTGTGCTTTCCACGTGGATTACTATTAGATTTAGCAACCCCACAATTATCTCTATTTTGAATATTATCAACATAAAAGGCAACACCAATATTATCTCTAATTTGAATATCTCTTACTTCTTGAACTTCCGGATCCATTGGAGACGTAACCTTGTGCAATTCAAAATCTAAACTTCCCTTGTTTGAATGCCTTGATATGGAGACTTCCAACTTCAGCGCAACACCACCATTAACCACCGTAGCATCTGCGATCTTCGGACTCAAGGAATTCTCATTCAATCTCACGGCTTCATCGAAACCACAACGATATGAACCACCGGTTGCCCAAGCATACCACACATCATCCTCATACTCATCAAATACGGGAGAAGAATCATAGATAAGGTCAGGATCCTCGTTGCCTCGGGCGGCGAATCTACGGGGATGATCACCATCACATGATTCACGAAAGTTTTCATGGTCCACAATCTCGTTGCCTCGGGCAGCGAATCTACGAGAATGATCACCATATCCTCGCGGATTAAAAGGAACTTCGTCGTTGCCTCCGGCGGCGAATCTACGAACGAAAGTCTCTTCTTTTCCACGTAGAGCCATTTGAAAACCAAAAGCTCTGATACCAAATGATACGGATCGGAAGCGTACTCAAATGGCTCAAGAACAATCGATTAATCAAAGACGATAAATCGAACCAAAGGTTCCAAGAACAAAGTTCTTTATATTAATAATCAACCAAAAACTCCCCTAAACAATAACCCTAAACATCCTATTTATAAGATCTGAATCATAATTAAAAAGGAAACAAAATAAGATAAAATATTAAATTCAAATAAAGAGATAATTAAAGAGATCGGGTCTATCCGCATCACACACACTAGTGTACTCGCGAATGGTGCGGAGTACCCACTGCAACGGATGACTGGAGGGTAACGACAAAAAGTGGTTGAGTTCATTAGTTTCAAGCACCGACACAACTGAAAGCGCCCCTTCTCTTAAAGAGAAGTGGACGGATTATTCACATTTCATTTGATGGTCAGAGGCGAATTGAAAGCGAAGCAGTGGTAACTCCAAAGATTCGCGGGGGGGGGGGGGGGGGATAGAGATGTCTCCTACGTTACCCATAATATGTGGAAGTATCAACGAAATTTCATAGAGTCACTCGCACACGCGCGCGCGCGTGAGCGATGGTGCAATGTGGCGCTTTGATGGTGCACTTTGTACGCTCGCAACGCCTCGAGCCGCTTGAGAGCCGCCTTTTGTATTTTTGACTGTGTGCACGTGGTGAAGCATAAGGGCTGCAAGGACCAGGTGGTAGGTCAGCCTTGAAAAATGACATGCCAGGCGGGCGCACAGGTACAGCTAGTCTGCGCGCGATGGCGAATGAACACTTATGTGACGCGCGCGGCGCACCAAAGTGAGCCAATATGGCGCAACTGTGTGGCGTGATCGTATACGTTCACTGGTGACGTGGCGCACGCGTGCATGAGTGGCGCAGACCTGCATGCGCATGAAAGTGAGCCAAACTGGCGCACGCGCACCAGAGTGTGTCCTGCGCGCATTAAAGTGAGCCAAACTGGCTCACGCACACCAGACTGTCTGTCCTGCGTGCGCGCGACAGAAGCTTTCAGACTTTAATGACAGAGCATTTTCATTTCATCATTTGAAACAGACGAGTCAACGGTTTTGACCGAGATTTAAATAACGAATTAAAGTGCATTAAAGACGGCTAATGCAATTTAATTCTCTCATTTAATTCGGTTTGGCTGTTTCTATAACAGCCCTCCTAAAACCATTAAAATACTCCTTTACGTCCTATAATACATCCAGTATATGAAAAACGACCCTAAATAATAATAATTTCAACAAAAAATCAAATAAAAAAAATATATATGGTCGCTCGCGGGCCGCGACCAGCTTGGTTGCGTGCTTCGCGAGGCGCGACAAAGGGTCAGCTGGCGAGACCACATCGTGCCACATGGCACTACACCCGACGAACCTATATAGGTGACTAACCAGGGCTAGGACCTAGCCTAGACTCTCGCGAGCCGCGAGAAAATTAGGAGAGGGAGTCACGGGGCGCGAGCTCCCCTAATCAGACCTATAAATTGAGGTCTCGGCCTCATTGTTTCTCGTTCAAAATTTTCAATCTCTCTCAACTTCTTAATAGGCTAAACTCTCGGGTATAATACCCCTAAAAAACGAAGCTCTGCCTCGTTGTAAGTATTATAACCTCCGGTTACGTTTTAGTTAGTCTACCCGATTAATCTAGGGCTCCGTAACGCATGTCAAGGCTATGTCTGACTCTGTCGTTGGAGTTCTATCTAGGGGGTATGGCTAATGTAAATTGGGTTATCTTACTAACACGTGTGCATTGTTTAATTTTCATAGATTATAACCAGGAAGTCACCAGAAAGTAGAAATATTATGTAAAATACAAAGTGAGTACATCTATTTTTGTAACATTTTTAAACAAACCTCAATTGTTTTAAATTATGATAAAAGTGATTGAGTCTATGTATTCTACAATTACTGTCGGTATGTTGGGGTTTTGTATACATTAATTGTTACTATACTGTGAATAGTAGCATGACCACAAGTCAGGACTGACAGTACCGTGGGTGGTAATTGGGTAGATATAAACATTGTAATCCCTCTCAATATTGTAAAATGATAAAAGCTTGTTTTGATTAAATTGGGATGCACTCGCCAGTATATCTTGCTGATAAAATGTTTTTAAAACACGTTTCAGGTAACTTAATGTTAAGCCAATAGAAGCAAGCGAGAGTGCACTGAAGGCTTGAAAAAGTGGCTATAAAAGTTACCTAAATAAGAAAGAAGTTTTATTTCAATAAATTAGGGTTTATCCCAGTAAACATATTATAATGGAAACTTAGGTTTTGCCCACTTATTTATTATTTATAAAAGTGTTGCGTTTTAACTATGATAAACTATTTCCTAACTACGGTCCTGATGTTTAATTTCCGTTGCCAAATTAATAAACACCGATACAACCAGCTCTGTGTGCTGCTCGCGGCCGTCCGCCCTCGTGGCAAGGGGTCGGGGGTTGCAACAGTTTCATCTCAGATGCTATATAAATACAACATCACATCCACTGTATAAGTACGCCAGCAACATCAACAACTTATGCAAACTTCCTTCTGTAGATTTCTGATCTTCTTCTTACTCTTTTCAAGGTACGTCTGACGCTTACCGTCATCTAGATAGTTCCCCCAAGAGTGAAGGAGCCTCGTCACAGCCTACTCCTTCGGGGTATTTTGCTGATACTGAAGAGGGAATTTTCATCTTTAAAGCGAAATCCGAATAACCATTCCCTCTGAAAAAGAGAGGGTGGTTCAGTACGGGAGCACATGAGAGGCGAAACAGGATGAAAAAGTTACAACAACAATGAGCGTTAGCAGCAGCCAATAGGGAAGCGAATGCCCAAATTCAGGAGGTAGTTAATAGAAAGTTGACAAACTCTCACATGCTAGCCACCACTGCAGCAGATCCAAACTTTGATCAGATAGTTGCACCACAATCATTGCCACTATTTCCAACCCAACCAATGGAGATATAACTTAACCAAGGAAACCAATTTCCCATACCAGTATTTGACCCTAATGAGATACCTAGAATCCTAGCCCTCTAGTGTATGATCCATGGGTGGATGACCATAGGGAATATCTGGAACTTTATCCATAGGAAGACCCGATACCAAATCCCATAGCCTAGTATACCAACCTTAATCCTTTAGATCCATATTAGAATGCTGATCAGTATATTCAGGATGTGTTGAGCAACCCGTACCCATATGGAGAGCCTATACCTCGATACCCTGACCCAATACCCACACCACGACACCCATGAGTGACGAGAATGTGGACGAACTCCGCACATATGGTAAAGAACTGATAGAAGGAGGAGAGAGAATAAGACAGATAGGAGAAAAGCTTGTGTGGAAGTATGACGAGCGATAAATGGAGTTTTGGATAAACAACCCCTAATATATATATATATATATATTTATATATATATATATATATATATAGGGGATCGCTAGAATGAGAACCACCACGAGTTATGAGAACCACGAGAACCGCGCCTCGCGGGTGGCCGTCGGCGACGAAATTTTTTTTACACCTAGATCCGTATATTTATTGGGGGGTTTAAATTTTCGGTTCAAACGGCGCGCCCGAGGGGGTAGTTTTTTACGCCCAAAGTTTGGGTTTTTTTAATTTTTCTTTTTTTTACCAAACTTTGGGAATAAAAAACTACCCCCTCGGGCGCGCCGTTTCAACCGAAAATTTAAACCCCCCACTAAAATATACGGATCTAGGTGTAAAAAAAATTTCGTCGCCGACGGCCACCCGCGGGACGCGGTTCTCGTGGTTCTCATAACTCGTGGTAGTTCTCATTCTAGCGGCTCCCTATATATATATATATATATATATAGGGAGAAGATCATGCGAGAACCACCTCTTATTGCGAGAACCGCGAGAACCGCGAGAACCAATGAACACACCAAAAATGCCTAAAAATCACACAAATTTTTTTTTTTATTTTTTTAATATTTTTTGGGTTAAAATCGCTACTTTTCGAACAAAAAAAAAAAAAAAATAAAAAATTTTTTTTTTTAAAAAAAAAAAAAAAAAATTTTTTTGGCTTCGAAAAGTAGCGATTTTAACCTAAAAAATATTAAAAAAATCAAAAAAAAATTTTTGGATTTTTTTAGATTTTTTTTTTAGATTTTTTTAGGTTTTTTGGGGGTTTAGTTTTTAGCATTTTAGCTTGGGGGGGGGGGGGGGGTTTAGGTTTTTGGGGTGGTGGGGGAGGGGGGTTTAGGCTTTTTTTTGGGGGGGGGGGTGGGGTTAGGTTTTTTTAGCTTGGGGGGGGTTAGGTTTTTTTTTTGGGGGGGGGGGGGTGGGTGGTTTAGGTTTTTGGGTGGGGGGGGGGGGTGGGGGTTAGGTTTTTTTAGGGTTTTTTTAGGTTTTTTTTAGCTATTTTAGGTTGTGTTCATATTGGTTCTCATGGTTCTCACAATAAGGGTGGTTCTCGCATGAGCCCCTCCCTATATATATATATGAAAAGAGTAAAAGTTGCAATGTTCGATGTTTTTGATCAATTTGTTTGTATGGTTGTTTGCATTAAATCTTATTCCGTGATATTAATACCTGATAAATGTTTATAATTCTGATGGACAAAGAAGTAATCAGGAAAACCAGAATAATGATAATAATGGAAACCAAGTAGATAACAGTGACATCAAACATATACTAGAACAAGGAATTATATACGCTATGCCATATATTCTCAAAACTGTTAAAGAAGCAGAAAATAATAAATCTGCAAATGGAAGTAAACGTCAAAACACTAAACCTAGTCACAGCGTGAATAATGGACCGCTACTTCAATTTCCTATTCCAAAAAGAAGAAGAACCATGTCATATGGTTGTTCTTACAAAGAATTCTGGTCTTGCAAACCAATAGAATTCTCTGGCAATGAAGGAGCCATTGCAGCGTTACGTTAGATAGAAAAGACAGAGGCAGTTTTAAAAATAAGTAAGTGTGCAGATGAAGATAAAATTATGTTTGCTTCTAATCTTTTTAAGAATGCAGCGCTAGAATGGTGGAATACTATTCTCCAGTCTAGAGGAAGTGATAAAACTTATAATATGGAATGAAATGACTTTAAGGACATAGTGGAAAGGAAATTTTGTCCTCCTCATGAAAAAGAAAAAATCGCTAATAAGTTCTTAAATCTTAAAATGACTAGAATAGACTGCAAAGGTTACACTACCATATTCTTCGAATATGCTAGAATAGTGCCAACCCTAGCTTCACCAGAACTAGTATTAATCTCCCGTTACATTTCGGGATTAATTAGTGAAATTAGACACGTAGTCAAGACAGCTAGACCACAAACCATAGAAGAAGCAGTAGAATTAGCCAATACCTTGACTGATGAATTGGTACGTATGCAAGAAGAAAACAAGAGAAAGAACCTAGCCCAAAGACTTACCCAAGAAGTTCGACATGGAAATACCTACTGTGGGAAAAATACAGGTTCTACTTCTGCACCTTACAGTAAGTACTGCAAAAAGAAGCATTCAGGAAAATGCTCAATATACTGCAACTTCTGCAAAATGTCTGGGCACAAGGAAGAAGATTGTAGGAAGAAACCCAGCAATAAGCTATGCTTCAACTGTGGAGAGACTAGGCATATCAAACCGAACTGTCCGAAACTAGCTCTAGCAACAAACAGCAAAACTACCAAGAATGCCCGAGCATTTGTTCTAACAGCTGAAGAAGCCAAGATGATTCCTGATGTGATTGCCAGTACGTTTTTAGTTAATGATATTTTTGCTAAAGTATTATTTGACTATGGTGCAAACCAAAGTTTTATTATTACTTCGTTCTACAAACTTCTCAATCAACCATTAACTAAACATCAAATAGATTGTCTGGTAGAAACGACATATGGAGAATCGCTTAAGATTACTGAAATCTTGCATGGAGCAAGAATAGAAATTTTAAACCATAATTTTATTGCTAACCTTTATCCAATGTATCTGGCTGGATTTGATATCGTATTAGGAATGGATTGGTTAGTAGATAATCACGCCAGCATTCTATGTGATCAAAAGTCAGTACAAGTAAGTTCACCAAAGGGTGAAAAGATCACAATTAAAGGAGACAAGCCAACCAGGTCCACAAAATTCATCTCTGTGATGAAAACAGCCAGCTATGCAAGGAAAGCATCACTAGTGAATATAATTTCCATAATCATTAACACTAAAGGAAAAAAATTAAAAGATATTCCAGTAGTATCTAAATTCTCAGATGTTTTTCTAGAAGAGTTACCTAGATTATCGCCAGATAAGAGGTTGAATTCAGAATTCACCTAATACCAGGGACAACACTGATTGCCAAGGCACCTTACCATTTAACACCAGCGCAGATGCAAGAACTGAAGAAATAGTTGGACAAACTTCTAGAGAAAAATTTCATACTGCCTAGTTTATCGCCATGGGGAGCACCAATCTTGTTTGTCAAGAAGAACGACGGGTTAATGCGTATGTGCATTGATTACTGAGAATTGAACAAGGCCACGATTAAAAATCGGTACCCACTACCGAGAATCGATGATCTGTTCGATCAACTGCAAGGAGGTCGATTCTTTTCTAAGATCGATTTATGCTCAGGACATCATCAATTAAAAGTACAGGAAGAGGACATTCCTAAAACTGCTTTCAGAACAAGGTATGGTCATTATGAATTTATAGTCATGCCATTTGGTTTAACCAACCCAGCCGCATTTATAGACATGATGAACATAATATGTAAACCATATCTGGATAAATTCATAATTGTCTTTATAGATGATATTCTCATTTACTCTAAGAGAAAAGAGGATCATGCAGAGCATTTGTTTATACTTCTGAATTTGCTGAGGAAAGAAAAGCTTTACGCTAAACTTTCAAAATGCGAATTTTGGTTAAAGGAAGTGCAATTCCTTGGACACCTGGTTAATCATGAAGGAATTCATGTAGATCCCACAAAAATCGAGGCCATTACTAAATGGAAAGTCCCTGAATCACCGACGGAGGTGAGAAGTTTTCTTGGACTATCAGGTTATTATAGACGTTTATTCAAGATTTTTATAGAATAGCCACCCCCTTAACAAAATTGACCTGCAAATCAGTTAAGTTTGAATGGGGACCAAAACAGGAAGAAGCTTTTAGGATTCTAAGGCAAAAGTTAACCAACGCACCCATACTAGCGTTAACAGAAGGAACTGAAAATCTGATAGTCTATTGTGACGCTTCTAAATTAGGTTATGGATGTGTGTTAATGCAGCCTCAAATGATTATAGCCTATGCCTCTAGACGACTTAAGAATCATGATGAGAATTATACGACCCATGATTTAGAGTTAGGAGCTATAATTTTTTCCCTTAAAATTTGGAGACACTATCTTTATGGTAGCAAGTTTACTGTTTTCACCGATCATAAGAGTCTAAGATATGTTTTTTGGGGAAAATGAGTAAATATGAGACAGAGACGCTGGATGGAGATTCTTAGTGATTATGATTGTGATATCCAGTATCATGCAGGAAAGACTAATATAGTAGCTCATGCTTTAAGTCGCAAGTATCATGAAAAGCCAAGACGAGTACGTTCTCTCAAACTAAATCTGCAGATAGATTTAAATGAGCAAATTAGAGAAATACAAGAAACAATAATCAAGGACGATACTGAAAAAATAAAAGGGATGATTAAGGAATTAGAACAAGGAATAGATGGAATTTGGAGATTCCATAAGAAAAGAATCTGGATACCCAAACAAGGAAACCTACGCCACCAATTTTAGAAGAAGCCCATAAGTGTAAGTATACGATACATCATGGTAATGATAAAATGTATCAAGACTTAAGAAAGAATTTCTGGTGGATAGGAATGAAAAAGGATATAGCAACCTATGTTGCTAAGTGTCTAACCTGTTCACAGGTTAAAGCGGAACATCAAAAACCCTAAGGTTTATTGCAGCAACTCGAAATGCCAATATAGAAATGGGAATTGATAACAATGTACTTTGTTACTAAATTACCCAAGAAACGAAAAGGTAATCATGCAATTTGGGTAATTGTCCAGTAACCTGAGCTTCACCGATCTCATTCCAACAGACAGGTGAACGGCATTTTCGACCGTAGAGAGTTTCGAATGGTGCCATATTGATGCTAGCATGATAACTATTATTGTAAGAGAAATCGATCAATGGAAGATGAGAATCCCAATTACCACCAAAGTCAATCACGCATGCTCTAAGCATATCCTCCAAAGTTTGAATCATCCTCTCAGATTGTCCATCTGTTTGGGGATGATAAGCAGTGCTTAGATTTAGTTGGGTTCCCTTAGCAGATTGCATGGTCTTCCAAAAATGAGATGAAAATCGAGCATCACGATCAGATATGTTGTCTAAAGGAACACCATGTCGAGATACAATCTCATCAACATAAATCTTTGCAAGTTTATCAGCAGATAGATCTTCGCGAATCGGAATAAAATGAGCTGACTTCGTTAATCGATCGATAACAACCCAAATAGCATCGTGACCTTTAGATGTATGCGGTAATTTAGTGATGAGATCCATCGCAATGTTCTCCTACTTCCAAACCGGTATCTCTGGTTGTACAAGCAAACCAGATGGTCGTTGATGTTCAGCCTTGACTTTGAGACAAGTTAGGCATTTCGATACACACAAGGCAACATCCTTCTTCATACCAGGCCACCAATACTGAGTACGAAGATCCTTGTACATTTTATCAGCACTAGGATGGATAGAATATCGAGACTTATGAGATTCGTCCATCATCACTAAAGTGCGAAGATCGTCTTGTTTCGGGATCCACAAACGATCCTTGAAATAGAGTAAACCATCGTCCTTCGCTTCGAGATTAAGCTCAAGTTGAAGTGGTAGCTCATATTTCAATATGCCTTTGGTCACACAAGATCGTTGAGCTTGAAGGACACGAGATTGAAGATCAGATAGAGTTCGAACATAATGAAGCTTGACTCGCTCCTTTTAACTAAGCGCATCGGCTACGGCATTCGCCTTACCAGGATGGTAGCGAATCTCGCAATCGTAGTCGTTCAAGAGCTCAACCCATTTTCGTTGCCTCACGTTCAGCTCCCTCTGATTAAGAATATGCTGGAGACTTTTGTAGTCTGTGAAAACCACACACTTCGTGCCATAAAGATGGTGTCTCCAGATTTTGAGAGCGAAAACCACAGCTCCCAACTCAAGATCATGAGTCGTGTAGTTCTTCTCGTGAACTTTCAATTGTCTTGACGCATATGCAATAACTTTGCCTTGTTTCATAAGAACACAACCAAGGCCTAAGTTGTATGTATCACAATAGACAACGAAATCATCGATTCCCTCGGGCAAAGATAAAATAGGAGCATCACACAGCTTCTGTTTTAGCGTTTGGAACGCTTCTTCTTGTTTGGGTCCCCACTCAAAAGGCTTATTCTTTTTAGTCAAAGCAGTGAGTGGAACCACAATCTTCGAGAAGTTCGAAATAAAATGACGATAATATCCAGCAAGACCGAGAAAAGAACGAATTTCTGTAGGTGTCGTTGGTGTATTCCAATCCTTAATAGCAGCTGTTTTGGATGGATCCACATGAATACCCTGCTCATTGACTATATGTCCCAAAAACTGAACGTCTTTAAGCCAAAATTCACACTTGGAGAATTTAGCAAAAAGTTGTTCCTTCTTCAGGAGTTCTAATGTCAAACGAAGGTGTTGCTCGTGATCGGCTCGAGACTTCGAATAAATGAGAATATCGTCGATGAACACAATGATGAACTTGTCTAAATAAGGTTTACAGACCCTATTCATTAAGTCCATGAAAATAGCTGGGGCATTTGTCAAAGCAAAAGGCATGATAGTAAACTCATAGTGCCCATATCTCGTGCGGAAAGCAGTTTTGGGAATATCTTCTTCGAGTACAAGTAGGGGATCTCGTGCGGAAAGCAGTTTTGGGAATATCTTCTTCGAGTACAGGTAGGGGATATCGATCTTGGAAAAGCAGGTAGCACCTTGCAGCTGATCAAAGAGATCATCGATTTGAGGTAGGGAATATCGATTCTTGATGGTAAGCTTATTTAGCTCACTATAATCGATACACATTCGAAAATATCCATCTTTCTTTTTCACAAAGAGGACAGGAGCACCCCGGATGAATAACTTGGTCGGATGAATCCTTTATCAGATAATTCTTGAAGCTGTTTCAATAGCTCTTGCATCTCAGACGGTGCAAGACGATAAGGTGCTTTCGCAATCGGGTTGGCATTGGGTACAAGGTCAATATGAAACTCGACTTGACGAACTGGAGGCAAACCAGGCAGTTCATCAGGAAACACCTCTGGATAATCCCGAACAATAGGAATATCCTGAATACTCTTGCTCTTGCCTTTCTCCTCGGGCTTTTGTACACGACATGAGTTTCAAACCAACAGATGGTTTCTCACCACGAACTTCCAGAACATCGCCAGACGAAAGATGAATACGAATGATCTTATCGAAACAAATCACCTCAGCATGATGTTTGGTTAACCTATCCATCCCCATGATAATGTCGAAACTCCCAAGTTGCATCTGCGTGATGTCAATAGGAAAAAGATAGTTATCGAGGTTCAATTGACAACCACGAAGAACAGAATCGAGTACGAGTGGTTTACCAGTAGTAACCTCGACAGATAAGGGTTTTCTCAGTTTAGTTCTAGGTATCGCAAGTAAAGGCTCAAAGGATAACGAAACAAAACTTCTATCGGCACCAGAATCGAAAAGAACAGACGCAAGTTGATTGTTAACAAGGAACGTACCGTTAACAACCTCGTTGTCCGCCCTCGCCTCATTCGCCTTCAGATTGAATGCTCGTACACGAGTGGGATTCACATTCGCGATCACGTTCGGATACGCATTTGCATTTACCAACCTCGGGCAGTTGTTGCGGAAATGACCCATTTCTCTGCAATTGAAACACGAACCAGGTGGGAATCTCGCAGCATTCCCTTGAACTTGTGCTGGAACCTGAGCAGCCTGATTCTGACCCAAACGACAAATGTTGGCCAAATGCCCAAGTTTACCACACGTTGTGCACTGCTTGTAGGCCTGTTGAGCAACATGATGACCATTACAACGAGCACAGTGAGGTGCGGTACCAGCATATTGCTTCTTTACGGGAGGTAGGGCTGGTGGGTTCTGACGGTTCTGGTTGGTGACAGCAAAGTTCTGGGAAGCCTTGCGCTTCCTTGACTTTTTAGAAGACTCACCCTGCTTCTTACCCTTACCCTTACCCTTACCTTTGTCTTGTGCAGAATCGGCTTATTTCTTCTTGTCACCCTTACGGGTCAATTTACCCTTTCTGACCTGAGACTCAGTCAGGGTAGCAGCCAATTCAATCGCTTGACGGACGGTAGTAGGATTACTGCCAGTCATAATGTCTTTCACAGAATCGGGTAATCCATCGATATACCTCTCTATTGCTTTCTCCAATGCGGTAACCATCGTAGGACACAACAAGCTGAGCTCCTCATAACGATCTGTGTATGCACGGTGTTCTCCCCCGTCTTGTTTCAAATCATCGAATTCTCGTTCCAAAGCTCGAATTTCATGATGCGGACAGAACTCTCTCATCATGAGAGCTCGGAGCTCTTCCCAAATTTGTGCCATCGCCACATCGGCACCCCTATCACGCATTACTCAGTTCCACCATGTAAGAGCACGCTTCTCGAACACACTAGATGCAAACTCAACCTTACGCTCATTCGAACAATGCACATGTCTGAATGTGCTTTCCAGAATTTCGAACCATTGCAGGAATGCGGTTGCTCCTTGAGACCCAGAAAATTTCAACGGTTTAGCCGAATTGAAATTATTGAAATTACATTGTGCATTATTGTTGTTATTGTTGTTATATAACTCATGGATCTGGGTTACTACGCCAGGAAGTACTGCAGCCATTTGATGAGCGACAAGGGCTGCGACTTCTTCAGCAGTAAAAGGTTGAGCATCACGTCGAGGAGGCATTGTCTAACAAGGAAACATGAGAAACGAGTGAGGTCGACAATTGGAAAAACAAAAGAGGTATTGAAAATATCGACAAAACACAAGGAGTGCGATCATTTGTTCATTACCTCGAACAAACAAACGACACGCAGTGACTAATCAATGTGAATGGGTCAATATAATGAATCACTGAAGACATGCTCGCCTATAATTGAACACTCACCCCAAGAGTTCCCAGGTAAGAGTGACTGGTCCGATACTGCGGATTTGTACGAAAACTCTAGCCTTAGACAGAAAACTCGGGGTACAGGCATTCACTTTTCCAGTTTGCACGTGTTCACATTATTCAGACCCAAACTTTGACGAGATTTTGAAAATTCAGGGGGATCAAAACCTTGTAATCAATCATCCAAGGATAGATGATTAATTATCGAAGCGGATTTGTTATTGTGTTCTTGTTGTGGTTATCACCTAAGGAAAGGTGACGGTATTGTTTTAAAATCTAAACGCAAGGGGTCCTAGAAAGTTATACTCTAGGTCAAAGCATTACTAATAACCTAATTTCCTATAACCATTGGCTCTGATACCAACTCTTCTGTCACACCCCGACCGCGTTAAAACAACGAAACCGCGGCGGAAACGTCGGGGAGTGATGTAACAGAATTATTGTTTCACAACCATGGATACAAAAAAGTTTCGTTTTATTGATTTATTAAATAATGTACATTGTCTTTAAACCAAAACAAACAAGCTACACATCGTCTATCATTGTTTTTATGTCACTAAGGCCTCGTCCAGATCCTATGTGACTCAAGCATCGTAGCAATCAACATCAAGCAACACCACCTGAAACATATGTAAAAACAAAGTCAGCAAAGAAATGCTGGCGAGCACATAGGTTTTGTGAGAGTGTCGGATTCATGGCTCGTTTATATGTTGTAGTACCTCATTAGACTACAATAGTTAAAAGTACAAACCTCATTTTGAAAGGTGTATTGCAACATGATTAATCAACTTAAATCAAGTCGGTTATAGTTTATAAAATCTCGTAGCCGTGATTCTTAACCCTAAAACATTTGTTTTAGTAAACCAACTCGTAAAATATCTCGTAAAAACTCGTTAATAGAACTCGTATGGTTTATATCATTTCGAAAACCTCGTTGTGTGACATCGTTTCAAAATCGTTTCCCAAGTGAACTAAATAATGACATGAAATGTAATATGATAAGAGCACTTATATATAAGATGTACCTGCGGCGTATCTGCCATGCTTTTATCATGCTACACCCATCCCATTATCTAATCACTACCCAAAACCAATCGTTTATCCAATTTGTTTATCTCGTTTAAGTCGTTTCAAATCATTTAGCTCGTTTCCAAAATTGTTCTCGTTTTAATTGTGAAACTACTTTTGGTCGTCTCGCTAATAACATTCAAACCTTCATGACTCCACTATCTCGAAACTCGCATTAAAAAACCACCAAAGGGTAAGTTAACAATCATCAGATTCGGTCGTTACCTATATAACCCCCACACATACCCATGGGTGTAGTCTGATAACAGGATTTGTCAGATCCTATGGTACCATAACCTAATACTGGTCGGCTTGATCAATGCTAATGAATGTCATTCGTTATGTAACTACGTGTGACACTCTAGGTTTTCCCGAGCAAATATCTTGTATTAACATTATGTGTATATACGTTATTAAATGTTAGTGCGTGTTATCTCGATGATTTTATGTGATCCTTGTGCTAAGTGTGATGAATGTGTGTATATTATATATATGTATGTGTGTTATATGAGTGGGCCGAGACCCCAAAGGACCCGACTCGAGACCACCCTCGGTCTCGAGTGAACAGTAAACACTCGGGCCGGTTGGGCCATACAACCTAGAAGCCCACCCGGAAACCCCTAACCCACTCGAGATATATAACCGGCCAACCCTCACAACTTTCACCATTTTTCCAACATCACTCTCACACTCTCTCATCTCACACACTCTCCCTCTCTCTCTCTCTAAAAACCCTAAAACCCTAAGGTTCTAACATCACCCTCTCCTCCTCTCCTTCTCGGATCCAACCGGCAACAAGATCACCCTTGGATGGGCTCGGAATCATCACTCGAAGGCTTCAATCCGTCACCTACTTGAACACCTTTGTGTCACTCTTGAACCGGTTAGTACCTAGACATTCACTATGTGTTCATGTGTATAATAGGGTTTTGTGCTTGGAATTGATTATGTAGATGATTAAAATACGTGAACTCTTGCATGATAAAGAAGTGCTTAGATATTTATGAATGATTGTTAGTATAGAGCATTGAACCGATGATGGTATGTTTATGTTGTAAATATGTTTAGATGAATGATTTGGCTTGAATGATGGTAATTGTTTGGCTGAAAATGCTTTTAATTGCAAGTATAAGGTCTAGGATGACATGTTTTCGGGTCGGTTTTGAAGGATTATACATGATGGGTAGTTTGTATATATGATGAACAACATGAACATGAGTTGAATGTGCTTTGAATATTTGAAAAACCTACTGTTTGATCCGTTTTGGTTGATTGTTGGACAAAGAAACATGTTTAAGAAATTCTATTGGATAGTACATAATTACATGAAATAGCAATCTCATTGGTTAGTACATCAGAGGTTCTAGAAGGATTCTTGTGCACGTATCCAAGGTTGCGACTCGCAACCGAAACATGACAAGTCGAAACATCCAGTTACGACTCGCAACCGAAACATGACAAGTCGAAACATCCAGTTACGACTCGCAACCGAAACATGACAAGTCGAAACATCCAGTTACGACTCGCAACCGAAACATGACAAGTCAAAACATCCGGTTACGACTCGCAACCAGAGCATGACAAGTCGAAACATCCGGTTGCGACTCGCAACCGTGTGTTCTCGAGTCGAAACCGCCCTTGTCTCGATTGGGCTGCCTAAGTGTTATTGGGCCAAAAGCTTGTTGGACTATCTGTTGACTGGACTGCATATGTATCTGTACTGTTTGTTTGTGGAATGTTAGGGCAGGCCCAATAACCCAAGTGTTTGTATGAATGCATGCTATGTGTGACTGTACGTGTTTGCTATACGTGTTTACTTGTACCCCAACTTGACCCATATTCGGTAACCATGCTAGGACGTGGTGACCAACGTGATCGACCGGGTAATTAATCTACCGAGCAACCCAAGGTGAGTTCACAACCTAAAGCATGTATTCCCGGTGGTTTGGGAAAACGGAACTAAAAACAACACTATCCCCTTATGAGGGATACAACTTACTTTTCTTCCCTTGTTATTGGGAACCTTTTAGTTAATTACTGTTTATACGGATTGCAACAAACGGCACTAAACGAAACTCTATCACTTAAAGTCCCTACTACATAATACCGATTAGTCGCCGGGGCCAGGCGAACGGGTTATTAGTTGATAGCGCTATTTAGGTCTTACCAACCTCACACCGTGCCAAGGTATGGGATCGGTCGTGAACTAATGTACTCAGGCATCCGTCAATGATGATAGAACATTGACATCGGGGCACTCTGCGGATACGCAACGGTCACCTAGTGTTCGGTATTGGAAAAACAGTTTAGTCGCTAACTTTTGGGGTAGCTCCCCATGGCATGTATAAACGGATAAATTAACTGGTGAAACAAGTTTTTGGTAATTAAAACTGGACAACTAGTGAACTCACTCAACATTATTGTTGACCCCTTACTGCATGCTTTGCAGGTAACCAGTGACTGAGGAGCTGCTACTTGGGGAATGTGTAGTGTTCGTCTACCCCTGTGTTGGGTGTTAAATAAACATGAACTATGAACCATGTTTAAGACTGTTTTACTTATGCTTCCGCTACTTACTACTATTTGAACTTAAAACTTTAAACTCTGAACTTGATATTTGCTAATCGTATGGTTAGTAAGTATTACTTTGGTTATTAATTCAATTATTCAGTATAATTGGTGGCTGGATCCTGGTCGGTCACGCCCTCAAGCGGACGGTACTCCGCAGGTGGAATTTGGGGGTGTGACAGATTGGTATCAGAGCCATTGGTTATAGTGAACTTGGTTTTAAAAAGGAAAGTCTTTTTGAGAAAAACCAGACTATAACCCGTGACTCGTGACGACACTACACTCCAAGGGCAAGACTCGACATACTAGACCTCGTAGCTTGGACTTGCGTTTACTTGCTTGTTTATCTTATATTGACTGCTCTACTATACATACTAGTGTGCCTGATTAGATAGATACACATTTCTCTTCTACCTCATTCTCGCTACGTTACAACATCACACTCATACTGTGTTTTCTGGCTATGAAGACAATGAGTGGACGCGGAAGAGGAAGCGTTAACATGACTCAGGCTCAATTCGCTAACTTGCTCAACACGGTGGCTGCAGCTTTCGCAGCTCACCCTGGAGGTAAAATCGTTGCTATAGGATGTTTAGATCCTACCCCCACATCGTCTTTTCACCTCTAAAACCTATTCGCTCCATTTCTCACAACAGGTCAGCCTGCGCCTGCGCAACCACGTGTTTGTACTTTCAAAACCTTCATGGATGGCAAGCCTCTCCCTTTCGACGGCACTGAGGGTGCCATAGGCCTTCTGCACTGGATTGAGAAGGCCGAAGCTGTCTTTGCTGTCTGCGAGTGTCCCCCTGCTAACTGGGTTAAGTACGCAACTGGTACGCTTGAAGGAAACGCGCTTTCATGGTGGAAAGCACAGATCCAGATGCTTGGTCTGGAAACTGCTAATGCTACTGCATGGGAAGACTTCAAGGACATGATCAAAGAGGAATACTGTCACAGGGATGACATCCACAAACTTGAGAACGAGTACTATGCGCTCAAGATGGTCGGATCAGAGATTGAGACCTACACTAAGCAGTCCAACGACTATGCTGCACTTTGCCCAAACATGTCCCAACCTATGTATCGAAGGATCGAATTGTACATCAAAGGCTTGGTCCCAGAAATCAGAAGTCATGTGACCTCAGCCAACCTCAATACCATACAGCCCGTGGTTCGTCTGGCTCACAAACTCACCAATCAGGCTGTGGAAGAGGGCAAGCTGCCCAAGAGGATCGGTGCTACTGCTGGAACTTCTGGCGATAACAAGCGAAAGTGGGATGGAAGTCAGGGAAAGGATGCTAACCCCACTCAGGCCCCAGTTCAACAAAGGAAGACTGAAAGCAACAAGGGCCCTCAGCAACAGGGTGGCTATCGAGGAAACCACCCTAAGTGTAACAAATGTAACCGACATCACAGTGGGCCATGTGGAAAAGGTCAGTGTCAGCGATGCAACAAGATGGGGCATGAAGCCAAAGACTGCCGAAGCCAGTTCCCAGCTAGGCAGAATCAGCAACAACCACAGCAACAACAGTAACAAGGAAACAACCGTGGATGCTTCAAGTGTGGAGCAATGGGGCACATGCGAAAGGATTGCCCTGAACTGAATCAGAACAACAACAATCAGGGTGCTGGGAACAATAACAACAATGCTGGAAATGGTGCTAGAGGAAAAGCTTTTGTGATTGGAGCTGGGGAAGCAAGGAATGACCCCAACGTTGTAGCGGGTAAGTTCCTACTTAATGATCGCTATGTTTCCATGCTATTTGATTCCGGAGCAGATGCTAGTTATGTATCCCTACGTATTAGTAAGAAACTTAAGCTCACTCTTACGCCGCTAAGCTCTAAGCACACCGTTGAAATAGCTAATGGTAGAAACCTCGAGGCCTCACACATAATTCGTAACTGCAAATTAGAGTTGTCTGGTCAGACCTTCCGTATCGATCTTTTCCCCATCGTTCTTGGAAGCTTCGACGTCATCATTGGTATGGATTGGTTATCCAAACATCGAGCTGAAATCCTCTGCCAGGAGAAAGCTATTCGTATTCCCCGTCCCCCTGGCAAACCTCTTATAGTTCAAGGCGACAAGAGCGGAGAAGTCACAGGCATCATTTCATTCTTAAAGGCCCAGAAGTATCTACGAAAAGGGCACACCGCTATCTTAGCACTCATTACCGACACACAGAAAAGGGAAAACAGGATTGAAGATTTTCCAGTTGTACGCGACTATCCTGAGGTATTCCCGGAGGAACTACCTGGACTCCCTCCTCACCGTCAGGTCGAATTTCAAATCGAGCTAGCTCCCGGAGCAGCACCTATAGCTCGTGCACCTTATCGTTTAGCCCCCGCGGAGCTCAAGGAGCTTTCTACTCAACTACAAGAACTTTTGGACAAAGGTTTTATCCGTCCTAGTTCATCACCCTGGGGAGCCCCAGTGCTCTTCGTCAAAAAGAAAGATGGCTCATTCCGAATGTGCATTGACTACCGCGAACTTAACAAGGTTACCATCAAGAATCGTTATCCACTTCCCCGTATCGACGACCTGTTCGACCAGCTGCAAGGGTCGAGCTATTATTCCAAGATCGATCTACGATCGGGTTATCACCAGCTGAGAGTCCGCGATGAGGACATCTCTAAGACTGCTTTCAGAACCCGCTATGGTCACTACGAATTCCTTGTTATGCCTTTCGGAATGACCAACGCACCTGCAATCTTCATGGATCTCATGAACAGAGTATGCAAACCCTACCTCGACAAGTTCGTGATCGTATTCATCGACGACATCCTAATCTACTCGAAGAGCCAAGAGGAGCATGAACAACACCTACGTCTTATTCTCGAACTTCTTCGCAATGAGCAACTGTACGCCAAATTTTTGAAATGTGATTTCTGGCTTAGAGAGGTCCATTTCCTTGGACACATCGTCAATCAGGAAGGGATTCATGTTGACCCCGCTAAGATTGAGTCCATTAAGAATTGGCCTGTGCCTAAGACTCCGACCGAAGTTCGCCAATTCTTGGGATTGGCGGGATACTATCGAAGATTTATCAAGGGATTCTCTAAGATCGCTCAACCACTTACGACACTCACTCAGAAGGGTGTTGCTTACAAATGGAGTAATGCTCAGGAATCTGCCTTCCAGGAACTAAAGAAGAACCTTTGTAGTGCCCCTATCCTCTCCTTACCCGAAGGTACCGACGACTTCGTCGTCTACTGCGACGCTTCTATTCAAGGACTCGGCTGCGTATTGATGCAATGCGAGAAAGTTATTGCTTACGCCTCGCGACAACTCAAGGTCCACGAACGGAACTATACGACGCATGACTTAGAATTTGGAGCTGTGGTCTTCGCGCTCAAGCTTTGGAGACACTACTTGTACGGCACCAAGTGCATAATTTACACTGATCACAAGAGTCTCCAGCACATAATGGGACAAAAGGAGTTGAACATGCGGCAACGCCGATGGGTCGAACTCCTAAATGACTACGAGTGTGCAATCAAATATCACCCAGGCAAGGCTAATGTGGTAGCCGATGCCCTCAGCAGAAAGGAGACCAAACCCAAGCGTGTTCGTGCCTTACAGCTCACTATCCACTCGAACCTCCCTAATCAAATTCGGAATGCTCAGGTTGAAGCATTGAAGGCCGAGAACATCAGGGCTGAGTCCCTACGAGGATCGAGACAACGATTGGAACAAAAAGAAGACGGTGCTTACTACGTAGCCGGACGCATATGGGTTCCGCTTTATGGAAATTTACGTGACCTTGTGATGGATGAAGCTCACAAGTCCCGTTACTCAGTACATCCGGGTTCAGATAAGATGTACCACGACTTGAGGGCTACCTATTGGTGGCCTGGCATGAAAGCCCACATAGCAACCTATGTCAGAAAATGTTTAACTTGTGCAAGAGTCAAGGCTGAGTATCAGAAACCATCAGGCCTACTCCAACAGCCAGAGATTCCGCAATGGAAATGGGAGCAGATTTCCATGGATTTTGTTACTGGCCTGCCTAGGTCTCAGCGCGGAAATGACACCATTTGGGTAATAGTGGATCGCTTAACTAAGTCTGCACACTTCTTGGCTATTAAAGAAACAGACAAGTTCTCTACCCTAGCAGAGGTATACTTAAAAGAGGTGGTCTCGAAGCACGGAGTGCCTACCTCTATCATTTCTGATCGAGATGCACGCTTTACTTCTGAATTGTGGCAAGCTATGCACAAATCTTTTGGCTCGCGTTTAGACATGAGCACCGCTTATCACCCGCAAACGGATGGGCAATCTGAACGCACCATCCAAACCCTCGAAGACATGCTTAGGGCATGTGTGATCGATTTTGGCAAGAATTGGGAGAAGCACCTACCGTTGGTGGAATTCTCCTACAACAACAGCTACCACACCAGCATTCAGGCAGCACCCTTTGAGGCATTGTACGGCCGTAAATGTCGATCGCCTCTCTGCTGGGCTGAGGTTGGTGACAGCCAGATCACAGGCCCGGAACATGTAGTCGACACCACAGAAAAGATTGCCTAGATTAGGCAACGCATGGCGGCAGCTCGTGACCGTCAAAAGTACTACGCTGATAAAGATAGGAAACCGCAAGAGTTACAGGTTGGTGAACGGGCTCTACTTAAGGTCTCACCCTGGAAGGGTGTGGTTCGTTTTGGAAAACGGGGCAAGCTTAATCCAAGATATGTCGGACCCTTTGAAGTTATCGAAAAGATCGGCACGGCCGCTTACAGATTGAATCTGCCTGAAGAACTGAGTGCTGTGCACAACGTCTTCCACGTATCTAATCTGAAGAAGTGTCTATCAGACGAAACACTCGTCATTCCTTACAAGGAACTTACTATTGACGAACGGCTACACTTTACTGAGGAACCGGTTGAGATCACGGATCGTGAGATCAAAACCCTCAAACGTAGCCAGATACCCCTCGTGCGAGTTCGCTGGAACTCACGCCGTGGCCCAGAGTTTACCTGGGAGCGGGAAGACCAGATGAAGCGCAAGTATCCCCAGCTGTTCCCAAATGAAACCCCCAGCACTGAAGCTACAACTGAATTTCGGGACGAAATTCCAAACTAACGGGGGGATGATGTGACACCCCGTTGAAACGCCCTCACTTTTACTAGCTTGTCAGTGGCTGCTTTAACTTTCGGGACGAAAGTTCTTAAAACTTGGGGATAATGTGACACTCTAGGTTTTCCCGAGCAAATATCTTGTATTAACATTATGTGTATATACGTTATTAAATGTTAGTGCGTGTTATCTCGATGATTTTATGTGATCCTTGTGCTAAGTGTGATGAATGTGTGTATATTATATATATGTATGTGTGTTATATGAGTGGGCCGAGACCCCAAAGGACCCGACTCGAGACCACCCTCGGTCTCGAGTGAACAGTAAACACTCGGGCCGGTTGGGCCATACAACCTAGAAGCCCACCCGGAAACCCCTAACCCACTCGAGATATATAACCGGCCAACCCTCACAACTTTCACCATTTTTGCAACATCACTCTCACACTCTCTCATCTCACACACTCTCCCTCTCTCTCTCTAAAAACCCTAAAACCCTAAGGTTCTAACATCACCCTCTCCTCCTCTCCTTCTCGGATCCAACCGGCAACAAGATCACCCTTGGATGGGCTCGGAATCATCACTCGAAGGCTTCAATCCGTCACCTACTTGAACACCTTTGTGTCACTCTTGAACCGGTTAGTACCTAGACATTCACTATGTGTTCATGTGTATAATAGGGTTTTGTGCTTGGAATTGATTATGTAGATGATTAAAATACGTGAACTCTTGCATGATAAAGAAGTGCTTAGATATTTATGAATGATTGTTAGTATAGAGCATTGAACCGATGATGGTATGTTTATGTTGTAAATATGTTTAGATGAATGATTTGGCTTGAATGATGGTAATTGTTTGGCTGAAAATGCTTTTAATTGCAAGTATAAGGTCTAGGATGACATGTTTTCGGGTCGGTTTTGAAGGATTATACATGATGGGTAGTTTTTATATATGATGAACAACATGAACATGAGTTGAATGTGCTTTGAATATTTGAAAAACCTACTGTTTGATCCGTTTTGGTTGATTGTTGGACAAAGAAACATGTTTAAGAAATTCTATTGGATAGTATATAATTACATGAAATAGCAATCTCATTGGTTAGTACATCAGAGGTTCTAGAAGGATTCTTGTGCACGTATCCAAGGTTGCGACTCGCAACCGAAACATGACAAGTCGAAACATCCAGTTACGACTCGCAACCGAAACATGACAAGTCGAAACATCCAGTTACGACTCGCAACCGAAACATGACAAGTCGAAACATCCAGTTACGACTCGCAACCGAAACATGACAAGTCGAAACATCCGGTTACGACTCGCAACCAGAGCATGACAAGTCGAAACATCCGGTTGCGACTCGCAACCGTGTGTTCTCGAGTCGAAACCGCCCTTGTCTCGACTGGGCTGCCTAAGTGTTATTGGGCCAAAAGCTTGTTGGACTATCTGTTGACTGGACTGCATATGTATCTGTACTGTTTGTTTGTGGAATGTTAGGGCAGGCCCAATAACCCAAGTGTTTGTATGAATGCATGCTATGTGTGACTGTACGTGTTTGCTATACGTGTTTACTTGTACCCCAACTTGACCCATATTCGGTAACCATGCTAGGACGTGGTGACCAACGTGATCGACCGGGTAATTAATCTACCGAGCAACCCAAGGTGAGTTCACAACCTAAAGCATGTATTCCCGGTGGTTTGGGAAAACGGAACTAAAAACAACACTATCCCCTTATGAGGGATACAACTTACTTTTCTTCCCTTGTTATTGGGAACCTTTTAGTTAATTACTGTTTATACGGATTGCAACAAACGGCACTAAACGAAACTCTATCACTTAAAGTCCCTACTACATAATACCGATTAGTCGTCGGGGCCAGGCGAACGGGTTATTAGTTGATAGCGCTATTTAGGTCTTACCAACCTCACACCGTGCCAAGGTATGGGATCGGTCGTGAACTAATGTACTCAGGCATCCGTCAATGATGATAGAACATTGACATCGGGGCACTCTGCGGATACGCAACGGTCACCTAGTGTTCGGTATTGGAAAAACAGTTTAGTCGCTAACTTTTGGGGTAGCTCCCCATGGCATGTATAAACGGATAAATTAACTGGTGAAACAAGTTTTTGGTAATTAAAACTGGACAACTAGTGAACTCACTCAGCATTATTGTTGACCCCTTACTGCATGCTTTGCAGGTAACCAGTGACTGAGGAGCTGCTACTTGGGGAATGTGTAGTGTTCGTCTACCCCTGTGTTGGGTGTTAAATAAACATGAACTATGAACCATGTTTAAGACTGTTTTACTTATGCTTCCGCTACTTACTACTATTTGAACTTAAAACTTTAAACTCTGAACTTGATATTTGCTAATCGTATGGTTAGTAAGTATTACTTTGGTTATTAATTCAATTATTCAGTATAATTGGTGGCTGGATCCTGGTCGGTCACGCCCTCAAGCGGACGGTACTCCGCAGGTGGAATTTGGGGGTGTGACACTACGTCCAACAAGTTTGTTCACATTAGTTTAATATAAACCATCTTAGTCGTTTTTGAAACCATCGTTTAAATATCGAAATCGTTTAATACATATGAATCACCCCAAAACAATCGAAAGCAGTAAAATAGGGGAACTATGTACTCACAATGAATAGAAGGGTATCCTTGATCTAAAGAACTTAGCGAAGCTCAGACAAACCAAGGAAATTCAAGTAGTTCCTAGTAATCGGATCACTAGTAAATAAATCGACACCTAAATCAGAAGATCGGACAGAATGAGGTCATGTAAACCAAATGAGTGTTGGAACTCATGCGATATGGTTTAACAAAGCCTACATTCTAGATCGTAACCTAACCTAAGTGCTTTCGACCTGTTACGACCCATTAAGGTAGCTTATGCTACGTTAATGTGTCGTTCGCGTAAAACGCGTTCGAGACGTCTAGCTAGTCCTATGACAAGTATTATATGCCTAAACATGTTTAATTATGTTGCATAATTAGTTAGGTGACAAATGTTTAGGTTACATATGCTTAAAATCCGATTATGCATGAAAAGGGTGTTTTGGTAAATTACCTAAGGCATATAAACTACCTATCATACAACTACTTAAACTAGGTGACCATAAGGTATAACCTCGGAAGGTTATTCCCAATCCAACTATGGTCACTAATCATGCTTGTTCGAATCCTAACGATCGGCCAAACAGGTCGAGTTTGAAAGTCTAAGCGGTGGTTTAGACCGCTTGACTTACGACTCTAAACAAGCACTAAACTAAAAGTGCCGAGCTAAGCATGTTAAAACATGCTTAACTAAGTTAGAAAACAGGTTTTGATATCAAAACAAAGTGTTTTGATACCCAAGAGTAGTTTGGTTGCAAAATACGCTTAACTGCGCATTTTGACCGTAACTACGACTCGTCACTACGCCTAGTCAATGTGGTAATCAGTAGGTGTAGTCACAAGGGACTATAACCATCGTGATCACGCTCACGTTGCAAAGTTCGAAAGAAATTTGTGTTGACCAACTCGTGGACAAAGCAGAAAGTCAAACATTGTTTGACTTTCACGCTCAAAAAGTGATAAAAGAACGAAAGAAACTTGCAAAGGGTCCTTACAAGGGAGAACTTTATCTTATAATTCTCAGGTATGAAGTTTATAAACCTCAACTTAGAGAATTTAGATCAAGGGTGAGTTGAAATGAATGAATGGCTTGGCTATTTATAGTTGTAGTGTGTTCATAGGATCAATCCATGTGTTTGTGTGGCCAACAAGCATTAGATCACAGCCATACAAGTGTTAGAGGCCAGCTAATTTGCTTGGGGAGGTGCTAACTTGGCTACCACACAAAGAAATTGCATGAATGGCCCCTGAATTATCAATCTGATGCTGAAAATAAAGTTTCTGCCCATATGTGATGGTGGCGTCGCGCAACCACAAGGCCATATGGCCGACGCGCGACGCCATGTTTTAGGCTGGAAGTTTCAAAGTTTGGCAGAAATGGTCCCTACACGTGTTTAAACTTGTTTTTGATGATTTTAACCTCTGTTAAGCCATTTTCAAGGCTCTACAAGGTCGTTAAAGTGTAGGGGACCTGAAATATGCTCGGAAATATCATGGATGTGGGTTCGTTTGTTCAGTTATTTACGACGAAACTCGAACAGACGCGAAAACGAACCAAATTAAGCGACGAGTGATATTTTTGCATGCCGATCACTAGAATAAAAATATTTTAGTGTCTACAAAAATTTTGGGTGTCCAGATATATTCAGAAAGTAAGATATGCGCGAAAATGCAAACCTATGCACTTTTTGACGCTTTTAGTCCCTATTGATCAAATAAGTTTATTTTAGCATACCGAACCCCTCAAAGACTATTTCTAAGCTATGTAAAGGATATTTGGGATATGTTTAACTTATGATCAAGTTCCGGAATGTTCGTTACTATACAAATCGGCATAGTTTCGCAGTTTGACACAAATAGTCCCTGCAATCGAACAAACTTGTTTTCGACACACCAAACCATCCAAAACTTATTTCTAAGTTATGTGAAGGTTATTTTAGGTATATTAAGCCTATGTCACTATTCTGGAGTGTTTGTTGCGTTAAACTAATAGCGTTTACGCATCAGTTTGCGTATAACTTTCTAGAAAGCGATTTACAGCTTGAATTCGGAATCGAATCGAATCGTAAAATCATCAAACACAATTACACACATAATAACACAAAAACTAATTTTTTTATTTATAATTAACATTGTTTTACATTGTACATCGATTACAGAGCACGGTTGTCACAGTATGTTAGGGTTTTGTATACATTAGTTGTTACTATACTGTGAATAGTAGCATGACCACAAGTCAGGATTGACAGTACCGTGGGTGGTAATTGGGTAGATATAAACATTGTAATCGCCCTCAATATTGTAAAATGATAAAAGCTTGTTTTGATTAAATTTGGATGCACTAGCCAGTATTTCTTGCTGATAAAATGTTTTTAAAACACGTTTCAGGTAACTTAACATGAAGCCAATAGAAGCCAGCGAGAGCGCACTGAAGGCTTGGAAAAGTGGCTATAAAAGTTACCTAAATAAGAAAGAAGTTTTATTTCAATAAATTAGGGTTTATCCCTATAAACATATTATAATGGAAACTTGGATTTTTCCGATGCATTTATTATTTATAAAAGTGTGGTGTTTTAACTCTGATAAACTATTTCCTAACTACGGTCCTGATGTTTAATTTCCTCTGCCAAACTAATAAACACCGAAACCACCAGCTCTGTGTGCTGTTCGCGCCCGCCCGCCCCTCGGGGCAAGGAGTTAGAGGTTGCAATAGGTTCATCTCAGATGCATCATAAATAGAACATCACATCCACTGCAGAAGTACACCAGAAATATCAACAACTTTTGCAAACTTCCTTCTGTAGATTTTTGATCTTCTTCTTACTCTTTTCAAGGTATTCTTCGGGTCCTCGAGCCAGCTCTGGCAGTACTACTACTGCGGCAGTTGTACCCTTGGAAACAATACGAGTTCTCTTGGGAGACTCGAAATTTGTTTTTACAATTGTAATAGTTCTGTAATTTCCTACTTCGGGGTTAATTTCTGTATTGTAATCGTTTAATAAATTTTTTTATTTTATTTATATGTGAACGATTCCTACATGTATATGTATGATGGAGATGAAAGTATTAAGAAGAGAGTTGAGAGTGTAATGAACGCTACCTAAACAAAAAATGCATATATATTACTTGTGTGAATTTTTATTGTTGGTCGTTTGGACCATTTTCTATTTATGGAAGCGTATAACCAACAATCCAAGTCTTGACTCCCTAATATGCTTCCTGTCTGTATAGTCACCTGTCTGGTGAGACTAGCTTGTGTAGTCGTGCTTTTGTTCTGATGGTTTAGGCCTTAATCTCATAAGCTTATCACATAGTGACATGCAGCTACGCCCGATAGGGGCTTGTGCTTTATCTGCATTTGACTTTGGTTGGTCTATATATCTTTGAGTATGGGAGTCCTGCTTCATAGTTAAGTTGGCCAGTGGCAGATAGAGCCTTAGAGGACGTGGCCGGGGTCTTGTAGATCCGACACAAACCAACCTTTAGATGAGGTAGTGTGATTGTGCTCAGGGGGTGATGAAGTTATAATTGACTAAATGGACTTATGAAATAACCGATGAAGATAATTTCAGGGTGACATACTTATTCCCCTCGGATATAGCCTTGTGCGTAGGTATTGATGAGCAGAAACTCTTTAGACCCTTTAGTATTATTTGATTACCCTAAAGTTAGGACGTGAATCTTATTGTTCTACTTAACTACTTGATAAGTATTATGAGTAATCATAAGTTAACAACTTAGTAATCGTTTCACGTGATTTATTATTATTTGGTATATTCTTTTACTCAACCCAATATTTTACCCAACCCATTTTGCCCCCTAGTAAACTTTTTTTTTTGCTAGTGCTAATTTATTCAATAACTAGGATTATTGTTCTTAAGTATAGAAACTATGTCTCGTGGCAGGGACATGTGTCTTTAGGTGCGTAATGTGTGTTCCATAAGTAGGACTCATGTCCTTGGATTAGAACATGGGTTATGAGACTATGACTTGTATCCTTAGGTAGAGGTCTGTTCCACGATTGGGACTCACGTCCTTGGATGGGGCACGTGTGTTGTTGTTAGGAATTCATGTTTTAAGGCGAGTGGGGCATTACATTGTTCATGGGCGAACCTATTGTGTTATCTTTCCTAGGGCCCTTACAAGACTTAGGGCCTCAAGAGTATAAAAAAGTTTTTCTATATAACTCTACTAGGTTATCACCCGGGACTGCTTCCCAGGCTCGAAAAAGTTTTTTATATTCTAATTTTATGAGTAACACCGTATTTAAAATAATACAATAAGTTATCTATAAACGAATTTTAAAGTTTTGGTATAATTAAACATGGGTTTCTAACATGAAGGACAATGCTAAAATCATACTAGTGACCTGTGATAAAATATAAAAAAACAAATGATAATGTTCAAATACTTTAACCAACAAATAAACACACAATACTGAATATAAAAAACAATGTTATGCAAAGATATTTTGATAAACACAATTTTATGAAATTTTAAATGTCTTGATCTATTGCAAGTAAAAGCTTTCTTTGACTCATTGACCATTTGAAAATACCCATCTTGCCCCCATGGAACTTCCACAGATTTTATCAAATCATTTCAACCGACAATGTTATACCTGTAACAAACAACAATTAATAAATGTAGATATGAAAAAAATGTAGTATATTATAAATAGATTACAAACTATAGTATATTATAAATAGATTATAAACCTTGTAGTTTCGAAAAGCCCTTCTTCTGTAGATATTTTCAATTCTCATTCAGATCCACCAATCGTCTTTATAATTATTATGGAATTATTATGTAAACCAACGAAAATCTCGATGTGTTCAGGTAGCCACTACAAAATAAGAACAAACTGTTAGTAGTATTAGAATGTAAAGTGTTAAAAAGTTAATAAAACTGTTAGTAGTATTAGAATGTAAAGGGTCATAGGTATCTTCAAGATCAATGACATCTAATGTTGATTTCCTCAATAATAATTTGCAATCATCTTTATTAAAAATTGTAGTTTAAAAAAAATGTCTTATTTTGCATTTGGAAACATAGAGTATCACCAAAGGCCAACTTAAGTTCATAAACAAAATTACTCCAGTCATATGTGAAACAAAAGTAATTGCTACATTTTTTTTAAATTTGGTATGATATAAATCTTTATTAGTGTTTACACGCTTATTTTTTTTAAATTTAGTTAATTAGTTTATGGGATTAGATACATGCAATCATTTATACAATAATTTATCATTTAACATTTCTTTAAAATGGGTTACAAAATTCATAAAAAAAATGTACTACACAATAATTAGTGACACAGAAAACGACTCTCTAAAAAAGAGCATCTAAAAAACATATTATATAAACAAACAATTTTTAGATGATAAATATCAAGAAATCATGTCAAAACACAGAAAAACAAAGAACTTAAATGGTTGCTTTAATTGTGAATTTTGAATACTTTCATTTCAAGTTAATGCTTTCGACTCGTAGGTTATCCCGATTGGTGGGTGGACGACCAGAAGAAGGGCACCAAGAACTCTGGACCAGAAAGAGGGAAAGCATCCGTTGCCGCCAAAGAAAAAGAAAACTCCGATGATGTCGACCGGAAAAATCCCACCGGATTTGGGGGGACAGCTGCGGCGGAAACTTCTCCTGAAGGAGAAGATGATTTCTTTGTGGAAACATGTATAGGGGGTGAGAGACCATATGTCTCGAAACGCCTATCTTGTTTAAATAATATCCACACTTACCCCCACATCTTTGGTCTACTTTATAAAAGAAAACTTTAAAAATTGTAAAAAGAAATCTATTAGTGGTGGGATGGCAAATATGGCTCAAAATTCCAGTAAAAACCCGGAATGGTCATGGATTTTTGATTGTGGGGCTACGGATACCATGCCTTATGATTTATCAGATTTTGCCACACCAACCAAGCCAACAAAATCGTGTATACACATGGCAAATGGAGGGAAAATGATTGTAAAAAGTGGGGGGTACTATTGAAATTTCACCAACACTTAAGCTTTCAAATTGTCTCTATGTACCCGCCCTATCACACAAAATCCTATCAATAAGCCATGTAACAAAGGAGTTACATTTCTCGGTTCTTATGCAATCCACTTTTTATATCTTACAGGATATCAGGACGGGAGCGATTATTGGGCGTGGCACTGAAAGACAAGGGTTATACTACGTGGATGAGGTAACTCAGAATGGTGTTGTAATGCTCACTCATGGAACGACAAAACGAGAAGCATGGCTATGGCATCGAAGAATTGGGCATCCATCTACGGGTTATTTGCATGTTTTATTTCCTAAGTTATTCCCTTCCAATTGTAAGTCACATTGCGAAACTTGTGTGTTAGCCAAAAGTCATCGAAAAACTTTCAAACCTAATAATACTAGGGTTGACTCACCTTATTCGTTGTTGGTCCTAGTTTGGACTTAAAAACTTCTTTTCACGTAATATGGCAAGTGATTTCAACAGATGTGAAAATAGTGAGCGGAAACAGAAATCAGACTTTCAAGAAACAAGACCTACAGAATTTTCAAGTTTATATCACTTTGAAACATAATGGTTTACAAGGTGATTGTAAGATTATTATCTATCACAAACGAATACTTGTGAATTATGAGGTGAAAGGACAATGGAGTTTGTAGTATGTATTGAATGCTAAGCTTAACTCATTGGTCTTTGCTTGATGAGCCTTCTATTTATAGAGGTCTCGGATACATGAATAAACATTTGTTTATTCATGCATATGTCCTGCAAAGAGTAGCTTCTTGACATATTCATTGAATCCAATAATCAAGTTGCCTTTGTCATCATGATATCCAATAATGTCAACTTGCTTCGGTTATTGTGGCATGATAGAACTGATTTTTAGACAAGTGGGGTTTTATCAGAATTTCTGATAACCACTTCATCAGAAATTCTGGTGAACAAATCATCAGAAAATCTGATGAACAGAATTGCCAGAAACTGATGATATTTCATCAGAAATATCATTAGATCCATCAGAAAAGCCTTCTTTGATAATCTTCTTCAGTTCTTGATCAACTTATGATTCTTTGAAGTAGATGTTGTTCATTTCAGTTGCCCTATCCGGTCTTCTTCTTGTTGTTTTGATCTTCAGGACTTTTATCTTCTTCATAGATCAAGCTGAATTAGATTTTCTTCAATACTTACAAATAAAGTTTCCTAACAGTTCCCCCCTAAGTATTGTAAGAAAAACAATTATCTATGTTAAACATAAACAAACTTCAACTAATCCTTAAAAAGAAAGTTTAAACAACTAAATTCAGAAACATAAAACAGAATCAAACCAACCATTGTTCAAGAAAAACAGAAATAAAATATTGTTTTTCAAAGACAGAAATTAAATTCATTAATTCATCAATTGATCTTCACTCCACCTCTAAACTTGTCTCCTGGTTTCAACCTTTTCTTGTAATCAATTGCCTTTTGAGTTATTTTGTAAAGTTCTTTATACCAACCTCTAGCTTCCATCCATTTTTCAATGCTATCTTCAATTGATTTTCTTAGCTTTTCTTTGTTCTTCCCTTTCTTCTTGAGCTGCTCTTGTTTTTCATTCATGTAGTTCTTTATATGTTTCAGAGTTTGATTTGAATACCTGCTTATTTCACTGACTCTGAACAGAGCTTTCTCATCTTGAGCATCTTTGAAACCCACACACATGTTTGGTTTGTCAAAGATAGCTCTAGTTTTTACTTTGTTGAGAGGAATTTCAGCTGGAATGGTGTTGTTAGGAGGAGGTGTTAGTACCTTTTTGTTATACTCAAAGTTGATACACAAGTCAAAGTCTGTCGGTGCAACCCTTTTATATAACTTTTCTCCTGCATTCTTGATGCTGTCAAGAGCTCTTCTGATCACAGTTGGGGAGCTTTTGTCTTTATCAATGAGCTGCTTCAACTTAACTAAGCCCAGTGGGTGAATATCATCAGCCAGGTCTCCGTCAGTAACAATTGTTTCACTTCTATCTTCTCTGATCAAGGTGTATTTGTTCTATCCATAAGTACCTAAGACACCTCCTTGAGTATTAAGAGTGATAATTCTTTCAATGGAAACTATTGGATTTGTAACTAGTTTGTGTAACATTTCCAAATTTCCTGCATTTCTGAGTTCAACAATATTTCTGCTTAATGGAGAGAGTGGCCTTTCTAGTTTATCTTCTTGTTTGTTCCAGTAGTAATGCTTCAAGTGTTCTTCAAGGTACATAATTGTATGTAGATCACCTTTTAGCCTTGTGAATTCTTTGAGTTTTCCTTCTGGATCTTCTCCAATCACTGTTCTAGGTCTTTTTAAGGATGTTACTTCATCTTCCATTCTTCTCTTTTCTTTTACATTAAGTTGTTTGCTGAATTCTGTTTCACCTGTGAGAGCCATAGATGATGATTTAACTGGAACAGCTTCTTGTGTTGGTACCTTTGGTGTTTCTGGCTTTGATATTTTTGTTGGAAGACCCATGAGTAATTTTGGCCTATTAGGAGGAGGACCCATGGGTTGCTTCTGTTTTTGTGTTGCAGATGTTTCTGATTTCTTGGATGATTCTTGGCGAGTGACTTCTGGTTGTTTGAATTGTTGTTGAGGAGTTTTTGACTCTCTTGCTGGTTCACCTTGTGGGATTGGAGCTTTCAGTTCATGTAAATCAACATTTGCCAATCAGGCAACATTGTACTGCAACCTCTTTACTAACAAGTGAACATTAGCAAGAGTTTGAGCATTTAATTCTTCTTGTTTCTTCATCTTCTGAAACTCTAGTTGATCTTGATTCTTTTGGGTGGACCATTCCAACATTAGGTTTTCAAGAGCATGAGCTATGTTGCTGCTGTTTGGTCTAAGGAACTGAATTTCTTCAAGGATTTTTCCAGAACTTGAGCTTTCCCTTACACTTGCAACCTCTGCCATATGTGTCTTAATTTCTTGTAGTTCTTTGAGAGCTTTCTGAAATTCTGATGAATTCCCTCTGTTTTCTGATGACTTCTGTAGTTTGTTGAGGGTTGTAGTGTTATCTTCTGTCTGTTTCTGTACAGCTTTAATAGTTTCTGATAAGGCTTTAATGTCAGACTTTTGATTTCTGATCTCTTCCAGTATCAGATCAAGTTTTTCTTCTGTTGCTATTTTGTCAGTACAAACAACTGTTATGTTATCAAGCTCCTTCCGCAGTTTTTCTGTTCACATAGTTTGATGTTCTTGGGTGACAGGAGGAACAACAGATGTTCCACCTCTAACACCAGCATAAAACACATTTGCTGATGTTCTAAGGTTAAGAGGACAGAAATATTCCATGTTCTCTATACCCTTACCAAAAAATTGAAACTCATTCAAATCCTGGTTTTCCTCATATCCTTGAACCTTTTCAGATTCTCCATGAGTTGTTGAGAAACTCTTATTTTTCTCATCCAGGTTTCCTTGATCAGTAGACCGATCTCCACCTGTTGCCACCACATTCTCCTCCTCAGAATCTGATTCAGAGAATGGGTCTCTTGATTTACTCACATCTTGTTTTTCAGAAATAGTACCTCTATGTGAAATTTCATAATTTCCTTGAATTGATTCATCAGATTCATTTTCAGAATCATGAGCAATACTTAGTTTAGAGTGTTGTTCACCTGTTTATCCCATATGTGAGATTTCTACATGATGTTCTTCTGCCACAGGACTCATGTACACATCTTCATCAGCTTGATGAGGTTCTGATTCACCCTGCTGCTCTATTCTTGGTGCACTTGATTCTTGTGCATCATGCTCAATAGGGGACACACTATCAAAAACTTCTTTATTCTCTGGCTTTTTGCTTAACATCCTTAGATACTCTGCTCTGTAAGGTGAATCCTCTGGTATTAGATTCATCATACTTTCTGATAGAACAGGTACATCATAATCTGACTTCCAAGACCCCACAACAATCCACGGTCTCATGATTTCTGTACTCCACATATTTTCTGATGCATGAATTTCCATATTCCTTTCAGAAAATGCATCAGAAATTATGACTGACATAAATCTGGGAAAAGGTAGATGTGATTCTATCCTTCCAGTTTTGGTCAGAATTGATCTTCTGATTAGATTAAATATCTCTGTTTCAAAATCAATGTTCAATCCACTAATGAGGCTGAACATGACTGTTAAAACATTTTTATTTATCTGATCTGTACCCCCAATCTTTGATGATAAACACTTGTTCAGAATTTTCATTAACACTTGCCAGAAGGCAGGCATCTGATTTCTCTTGAATTCACAAATCTTTGAGATCTTTGTCTTGTAATCCATTACAACATCAAGTAGTGCAAACATATCTTCCTTTTCTGGTGCTTCTTCAAAATTTTGGCTTAAGGGTAGTTCCAAACATTCCCTTATTTTCTATGGTGTGATTGTAATGAAGATATCTCCCCATACATGTGTTGTAAACTCGTTTGGATTTGAGAGATTGAGTGTCTTTACAACTTGTTGTATAAGTTTTTCTGGTACCTCTCTGGTCTTTGTGAGAGCTTGAGCTATAGTACATCTGGTCAGAAATTCGATCAGAATTTGGCACTTTATATCATATTCTTCAATGTTATCATTCATGGCTTCATTATTGCTCTTCAATGGTAGGAATTCAGCTTCAGTGATGAGTTGAACAAAGTGTTCAGCTGGTGGCATGTTGATGTTGATAGCAGCCATGGAGAATTGAGGTTTTTGTTTCGAAAAAGGGTTTTTAGGGTTTCGCTTTTGAAGAGTAAGGTTGAAGGTGGAAGTCTCTGTTTTTGAAGGATGTATTTATAGTGTTTTGAGACAGAGATCTTTGAGTGTTTTTCGTGGGTTGTTTGTATTTAAGGTGGCTTATGACAGCTTAATGATGTTTTAATCCGTTTAGGAAACAACCATTTAAAAAACCTTAGGTTTATCTCTAATTTAAAATAAATCTTTTGCTAAAAATCAGAGATTCCAAAGATTTAGTAGATAAACACTAATGTCCAACTTGCACCTTTTCTTCATGTGGGATCCTTTAGTTGTTAAAAGGACCAATAAAAACCTTTTTGAAACTGTGTATATTCCCAAGCATTCCTTTTGATGATGTATATCATAATTTTTTTGAATAAAACCTTTGAGAGTTGGATTTTCTTCATACTTCATCAGAATACATTTGATTCATATTTAGAGATTGAATTACCATTTTTTTAGATGAGAGGGAATAAGTAGAGTTTTGAAGATTTCACTTACATAGCATTTCTGAACTTCACATCTTTGTTCTGATCTTCAAGGAGCGTTGTTGTAAAAAACTTTTAATATATTTTGTTTCATTCTTTTTTAAAGATAGATTAACTAGAAAAAAATTAATTTTGACAGAAACTTTTTCAAAAATCTTTTTCCATGTTGTCACAAGTTTCTTTGAGTCTGGATTTAACACAATGTTGCCTGATCTTTCTTCTCAATTTTCAGTGGATTTATCAATTATTCTGGTTATCTTAACACTTTTATGCTGTATTAACACATTTTCTGATGACATATCAGATTTTCTGATTTATCATCAGATTTTATAATATCTTATCATAATTTCTGATTTTTCACCAGATCCATCAGATTTCTGTTGAACTTCACCAGATTTTTCTTGTTTTTATCAGAAATGCCATCTTAATTCCCCCTAGATCTATTGTGATGTTTTTGAAGAAAAGAAAAATAATGCAAACACTTTACTATTAAACAAAAACAACTAAATAAACAGAAAAAAAAAACTACTCATTGTACATGCCCTTAACATACAACCAAAGGTAGGTTTCACTACCACTTTGATTGTTTGATGGAACAAGGGAGGGAACATAAGTGTTCTCTTGGAAAATCACCCGGGCCCTTGGGTACTAGCTTGTTACCCCTCCAAATCCCAGCTGTCTGATTATTTCTTTGGTCACAAAGCGAGGGAAGATCAGAAAAGGTTGACGGGTGTGTAAGTTTGATTCTAAGTATCTCATGAGAAACTTAGAAAAGTTGTACGGTTTCTCTTGTACAACTGCATGTACAACCTCCAACATCCTGAGCTGTGTTACCAAGTACTGGAATGGTGGTATAAAACCAGACTTGCTGACCTGCCTGGAAACATTGGGTGTTTGATAACCCACGTTCCTCAGGCTTTCCTCAATAATTTCTTTCCTGAAAGAGGTGCTACTTGGGTGATCAGCTAGCTGGAGAACATCCCTGAGAGTTTCCTCCTTTAGGATGATACTTAATCCCATCACTTTGTTTTCTATCCACATGGTGGTGCCACTGAAGACAGTTTCAGCATTCCACTAAAATTCTTGAAGGAGTTCTGGGTAGATAGTGACGTATGTGGATACAGCATAGCCTAGAGGACTTTGCTTAATCATCTTGTACACACACTTACAATCATCCCATGCAGGACCCTCCAGATCAGACCTAAGTCAAAGGTTGTGATGTTTGTGAAGAGGGAGAGGAAAGTATTATGATTTCATTTCTTTTGCAGAAGCCATTTTTCTTAAACGAGATATCTAAGAAAGTTTTTGAAGTGAAGATTGTTTTGATGAAGAAAATATTCAAGAGTTGTCAATATTTATAGATGAAAGTGATAGTTATGCCATAAATGGTATTAACAACCCAAGATTTTCTATTTCCTTTTCTTTCTCTTCATTTAAGATCATATCTGTTGCAGTGGGTATATGGCAGTCTTCGAAGCCCCCGTTTGTGAGTAAGCATTGAATAACTAGGCGGCTACTCTCATAGCCCCTAATCATTTTTATGCCCCCGTGTCTCTCTATTTCCTTATGAAGTGTGACTTTGCATGCATTGGGAGTATAAGAAAGATTCAATTTTCTGCAAAAAAAATTCCTGTGACGGTTGATTTTCCTTGTTGAATTTATGTTAATGCAAGTTACTTTCCCCCCTTTTGATTTTTTTTAATTTTAAACAAAGAAGGAACAAAAAAAAAATCCAAAAACAGACTATCTACAGTTATGAGTTTATACGAATATGAGATATGAATAAAGATGATAACTTCTTGAAATTTTTGATGATCAGTGATGATTCTGATGTTTTAACAAAGTTTCTGACGTTTTATCAGAATTTCTGATGATTCATCAGATTTTCTGATATGTCTTCAGATTTTCTAATAAATTATCAGATTCATTGATAATTTATCAGAGTTTCTGATATTCCATCAGATTGATGGATTTCTTTGTCAGAAACATGTTGTACTATACTTTGATTATCAGAATTTCCACCTTGATGTTCATCAGTTTGGTTTTCAGGTTGTGACATTTTGTTTTCTGAAACATCCTCATCTTTTATGTTAACCATGCCAAGTTTGCTGATTAGGAAATTGTGTCTTTTTTCATCAAGAGGTTTTGTGAAGATGTTAGCAATTTGGTTTTCTGTTGGAACAAAGTACATTTCTATGTTACCTTTTTCAACATGATCCTTTATGAAGTGATATCTGACATATATGTGCTTGGTTCTGGAGTGATGAACTGGATTTTCTGTAATTGCAATTGCACTCTTTGAATCACAGAGAATGGGTATCTTTGTTAGATTTACTCCATAATCCTTCAGCTGAGTTTGCATCCACAGTACTTGTGAACAACAACTTGCTGCTGCTACATACTCTGATTCAGCTGTTGATGTTGTAACACAATTTTGTTTCTTACTTGCCCAACATACCAACTTTTCTCCCAATATTTGACATGCACCAGATGTGCTCTTCCTGACAATCTTGCGCCCTGCATAATCTGCATCTGTATATGCAATTAGTTCAAGATTTATATCCTTAGGATACTAGAGACCTAGTTCTGATGTGCCTTTTAGATACTTAAAAGCCCTTTTTACTGCTTTTAGGTGTGATTCTTTAGGATTGCATTGATATCTGGCCAGAAAGCATGTAGCAAACATAATATCTGGTCTGCTTGCAGTTAAGTATAACAATGATCCTATCATCCCCCTATAGGTTTTAATATCTACACATGTTCCTTCTTTATCAGAATCAAGTTTGTTCCCTGTTGCCGTGGGAGTTTTTGAAATTGAGCAATTTTCAAGTGAGTATTTATGAAAAATTGTTTTCACATACTTAGATTGACTCAAAAATATTCCATCAATTCTTTGTTTGACTTGTAAACCTAAGAAAAAGGTTAACTCACCCATCATGCTCATTTCAAAATGGTTGGTCATCAATTTTTAAAACTTTTTGCAGAACTTTTCATTTGTTGATCCAAATATAATGTCATCAACTTATATTTGGACTAACAAAGTGTGACCCTTGTGTGTTTTAAGAAAAAGTGTTGTATCAATAGTACCTTTTGTGAAGCCAAAATTGAGTAAGAAGTTTGAAAGAGTTTCATACCATGCTCTTGGAGCTTGCTTCAAACCATACAAGGGTTTGTTTAATTTGTAAACATGGTTTTGAAATTTAGGATCAACAAAGCCTTCAGGTTGATGCACATAAACTTCTTCCTCAATCTTACCATTCAGGAATGCAGATTTTACATCCATTTGATATACTTTGAAGTCTTTGGATGCAAGATATGCAAGAAAGATTCTTACTGCTTCTAATCTGGCCACTAGTGCAAAGGTTTCATCATAGTCAATACCTTCTTGTTGACAATAACCTTTAACCACTAACCATGCCTTATTCCTGGTTATTATAACATTTTCATCTGATTTGTTTCTAAATACCAATTTTGAGCCTTGGACAGATTTGTCATTTGGCTTAGGCACCAGATCCCATACTTTACTCTTTTCAAACAGATCAAGCTCTTCTTGCATAGCTTGAATCCAGTCTGAGTCATTAAGAGGTTCTTTTACAGTCTTAGGTTCTATTTTGCTTAAGAACCCATCAACTGCACACTCATGTGCTGTTCCAGATCTTGTTCTTACTCCATCTTCTGGATTTCCAATGATGTCAGAATGAACATGTCCTTTTATCCATCTCAACTTATTGTGAAAAGTTGTTGGTTCTGATGGATTTGAAGTTTCCCCCTAAACAATTGCCTCAGTTGTATGGGATGTATCAGAATTTTGATTGTCAGAGATATTTTCATTGTTCTGATTCAAGATTTCTGATACATTTTCCATTTGTTCTACAAAGTTAGTACATGAATTATCTATTTATTTGTTTGTAAGAGATTGATCATGTTCTAGGAAATCTTTTGTTATCATTTCAAAGTGTTGTTCATATTTTTCTTGTTTATCAGAAAAGTTTATTTCCTTCATATATTCATCAGAAACTTCTGTTTCTGATGAATCATCAAAAGCTACATATAAACTTTCTCTGATTGTCCTTGTGTTTAGTATAAAGACTCTATATGCTTTTGAGAAAATTAAATAACCAAGAAAAATAACCTTTTTTACTTTTCTGTTAAATTTCTCAAGACTTTCAAAATCATTGAAAACAAAACATCTACAACCACATGTGTGTAAACATTTTACACTTGGAATTCTTCCATTTATAATGTTGAAAGGTGTTTTATTGTGTCTTTTGTTAATTATGGACCTGTTTTGGGTAAAACAAGCATTTGCTATTGCTTCTGCCCAAAAATGAGTCGGCAATTTTGCATAAGCAAGTATTGTGCTGGCTGATTCCACTAAGGTTCTGTTCCTCCTTTCTACCACTCCATTTTGTTGGAGTGATATTGGAGTAGAAAAGTCATGAGAGATTCCTTTGCTCACAAGGAAGCTCTCAACATTTGAATTCTTAAACTCTGTTCCATTGTTTGTTCTGATCCTTCTGACTGTCAATTTTAACAGATTTTCAATTTTTTTTAATAAAATTAATGACCAGATCAGGAGTTTCACTTTTCTTTCTTAAAAACTCTACCCATGTGTATCTAGAAAAATCATCTACAATAACAAGTATATTGTCACACCCCAACCGATGGCGGAAACATCGGGGTCCGGCACTAAGCGTTCAGATTGCTCATGAGATTCCATAACACTAGATATTTCAATATAGATTAAATCCATTTCATGATAATGTTGTCTAGAATCAACCACCAACCATAACATAGTATCATTTACATATCACCAAAATTATTCAAGTTTGAAAGATTAAACTAGGCGAGTTTCTAAGCATCAATCCTAGCTTGTTTCACTTGTATTCCATAGCATCCTATTAGCCTGCAACAGGTATTAAAATAAAGTCAGTACAAAAATGTACCAGCGAGTATACAAGTTTGAGTATATAGCATAGTAGATTAAAAGACTCATATCCATCATGTAAGTGTTAAAATAGTTTCAGCCATGCTAGTGTTCGTAGTCCAAGTGATAGCCCAAGTGTCCCGATGCTTTGGTATTTTCCCAAGACTCTAGGAAAACTAGAATCCTCCTAATAATACCCCCGAGAATAATGGGGAGGTGTATCTTCCTATAGCGATACTATTGTTAAGGCGGAACTACACACTCTGGATTAAATGTTCACATAGCATAAAGAATCAAGAATCACAAGTTTCACATACACATAGGATAGAGTTTAGATTCCAAAAGTATCAAGTTTCGAGTTTCATAGAATACATGTTGCATCCCAAAGTTTAAAACAAAAAGGGATCGAGTATACTCGCAGTGATTGCTTAACAGTATACCTGTTATTGGATCAAAGGGAGCTCTTTAGGTTTAGCCTGATTACATTACAATAGGTAAGTGTGGAGCAGAATAACGAGATTGCGCAAAGTGATGGATCAGTCATCTGATCGGATGGCCGTTCGATCGGACGTCAGTCCGATCGGATTGCCATTCGATTGAGATGGCTTATGTGTGTGGGGGACGGATCGCCATCCGATCGGATGGTCATCCTTACGGATGGCCATTCGATCGAATGGTCATTCAATCCAAAGTTTACTTTCCAAGAATTAACCAAGTGTTTAAGTTAAGTCACTTCGATCGTGGTCATCCGTTCGGATGACAGTTCGATCGGATTGCCATTCGATCATGGAGGTTTCCAAAGTTTCAAAGATTTAAAGTTTCAAAAAGATTCAAAGATTCAAAGTTTTAAAGTTTCAAAATATTCCAAGTGTTTAAAGGTTATGAGACACATGCCACTCCGATCGGATGGCCGTTCGATTAGACGGCAGTCCGATCGAATTGCCATTCGATTGAGAGGCCTTGTCCCGTTCACACTCTTATAAGGTTTCTAAGTTTAGATTCTAACGACGACCTCACGGTACGTATTGAGACATTGGTTACCACATCAGTATCCAGCCAATCTGATCAGACAGGAATCACCCCAGTCCGTTGAGGTGTCTGTTTTTGACTGTATTTATGTCGGAATCCGTACTCCGGTCATCTTCTCCGGCAACAATCCCTTTCCAAACCGACTCCAGACTAATCATCAAGTCTAAAGTTTGTTTAGGTCCGGATTCCACCGTTTCAAGTAAAGTTTTAAGAAAAGATAGAAGAAAACACGAGTTTAGCTGAAAAGTTTAGATTTAGTAAAGATTTGGTGTAAAAACGCATGAAATTCCTTAGATCTTAGCTAGATCTTGACTAGAATAACATCACACCATAGTTTGTATAAACTGTCACGGTGACGTCGCCTTCAAGAGCTCAAATCTCAAAGATTTCACGGTAAAATGTTTGATTTCAAAGGAGAATAACATAGAGAATAGTGTGTAGATCAAAGATGTACAAGAATCTAGTGTAAAACGTATCGAAATTGCCGAGATATGGGAGAAATGTGGGAGTGCGTGCGTCTTGGTCGAAGGAGGCTGTCACATCAGTTGGAAATGATGTGACAGGTCCTATTTATAGTGTATATGAGGAGATAAGGCGGTGTGGCACGGATCGGATGGCACATTGATCGAATGGCCCTCCGGTCGGATGGTTATCCGATCTGATGGTCATCCGATCAGATTGCCATTCGGTCAATCCCATCCTTTCCACGTTCCCGTCTTTGTTTTGTTTTGAGAGTTAGATTAAGCGTTGCGTTGCATATTATTGTGTAATAGTATCACATAACTAGATTATATCATTAACACATTAGTTTCCAAGTTTCATAGTTTCCAGCAGTGACAAGCCTCCAGTCTCTCGTTCAACCAAGTCTCAAG
Source organism: Helianthus tuberosus (assembly GCA_030545235.1). Lineage (NCBI taxonomy): Eukaryota > Viridiplantae > Streptophyta > Magnoliopsida > Asterales > Asteraceae > Helianthus > Helianthus tuberosus. The sequence goes on from CM060416.1 coordinate 128,842,802, forward strand.
TTTCACGAGTCTCAAGAGTCAAGCACCAAAGTATCAAGTATCAAGAATCATAGCTTCCAAGAATCAAGCATCAAGAATCAAGTATCAAGAATCATAGTTTCCATGTATCAAGTGTCTAGAGTTAAGAATCAAGTCTAATTGTGTTAAGTATCAAGAGTCAAGATTTCAAGTATCAAGAATCTAGCTTAAGTATCATAGTATTATGAATCATGCCTCATAGAATTTAGATTCAAAGTATCAAAAGCATCAAGAATCACATAGTTTAGGGGCTAAAATTGACAATAGTTAAAAGTTCAGGGATACAGGCGTTACAGTCTCCCCTCCTTTAGGAGATTTCGTCCCCAAAATCTAGGAAGAAGACTGCTCGAAGAGCTGTGGATAGTTGGTCTTCATCTCACTTTTAAGTTCCCAAGTGAATTCGGCGCCGTGCTTTCCTTCCCATCGAACCTTTACTATGGGAATTTTGCTGCGCCTCAATCGCTTGACACCTTGATCCATGATTTCGACTGGTTTCTCCACAAAGTGTACAACTTCATTTATTTGCAAGTCTTCAAGGGGAACCTGCAGTTCCTCGTCGGCTAGACATTTACGTAAGTTAGATATGTGGAACACTGGATGCACATTGTTTAGTTCTTGTGGCAGGTCGAGTCTGTACGCCACCTTGCCAATCCTTTCGAGTATTGTGAAAGGACCCACATAGCGAGGAGCGAGCTTTCCCTTCTTACCAAAACGAACCACTCCCCTCTAGGGAGATACCTTGAGAAGGACTCGATCACCAACATCAAATTCCAGAGGCTTGCGCCTTTTATCAACATAGCTCTTTTATCTGCTCCTAGCCTTGATCAAGTTATCACGGATCTGAAGAATCTTATCCGTTGTCTCTTGAATGATTTCAGGGCCAGTAAATTGCTTGTCACCAACCTCATGCCAGCTGAGAGGAGATCGGCACTTGCGACCATACAAAGCTTCGAAAGGGCCATCTGAATACTAGAATGATAGCTGTTGTTGTACGAGAACTCAATCAATGGTAAATGTACATCCCAGTTACCACCAAAGTCGATGACACAAGAACGGAGCATATCCTCTAGGGTTTGAATAGTGCGCTCGGTCTGTCCATCTGTTTGGGGATGAAAGGCCGTGCTAAGATTTAAATGAGAACCCATAGCGGATTGAAAGGTTTGCCAAAGACGTGAAGTAAAATGACCATCACGGTCCGAGATTATGTCAATAGGTAAGCCATGACGGCATATAATCTCATCGGTATTTATTCGAGCAAGCTTCTCCACTTTATAATCTTCACGAATAGGAAGAAAGTGGGCTGATTTGGTCAAACGATCGACTATCACCCAGATACTATCATGACCAGAAGGTGTTCGAGGTAGTTTGGTAATAAAATCCATAGCGATGCTATCCCATTTCCACACAGGGATTTCAGGCTGTTCTAAGAGTCCTGAAGGACGTTGATGTTCAGCCTTAACTTTCATACAAGTAAGGCATTTGGAAACGTATGCAACAATGCCCTTCTTCATACCATGCCATCAATAAGTCATACGCAAATCATGGTACATCTTATCGGCACCTGGGTGAATAGAGTAACGGGATTTGTGAGCCTCATTCAAAATGAGCTCGCGGAGATTATCGCGATCCGGTACCCAGATGCGATTGAGGTAGTATTGGAGTCCATTAGGTTTAGTTTCAAGTTAATCAATCTTAGCGCCTTGGATTTCCACTTCTAGACTTCCTTCATTTGCTGAGGAATACTGAGCTTCACGAATACACGCATGGAGATCACTAGAGACACGAATAGCATTAACATGAGTTTTACGACTAAGAGCGTCGGCCACTACATTTGCCTTGCCAGGATGATAGCGAATTTCACAGTCGTAGTCGTTAAGTAATTCCACCCAACGTCTCTGTCGCATGTTCAGTTCCTTTTGGTCAAAGATATGTTGAAGGCTCTTATGGTCAGTGAAAACCACACACTTGGTACCATACAAGTAGTGTCGCCAGATCTTTAACGCAAACACAACTGCACCAAGCTCCAGACCGTGAGTAGTATAGTTTTTCTCATGCACTTTGAGTTGACGAGAGGCATAAGCAATAACCTTGTCCCGCTGCATGAGCACACAGCCCAAACCACGGTTCGAGGCATCACAATACATGTCACACCCCGATATTTCCACGTATTACCGGTGGGCCCGATGGGGAGTATCGTGACGTAGTTGATATCATCATAGACAATTTATCACAGTTTATATACACAGCGGAAGTTGAAAGATAAAATCATTACAAACTGAATGAAGGTAATATCATTTATTACAAAACGGTTGTAAAGGATCCACAGGCGAATCAAAGTTAAAAAGAAATATTGTTCAGCAGATTTATAACATCTAAGCTTGCAAGACTCTTTATTGATGCTAGGAGTAGCCAGCCTATTCCGTTTAGTACCTGCACTTAGCCTTTTTGGAAAATACGTCAGTTTACACTGGTAAATACAATTAACAGACTCATTTTGAAAATGTTTAAGAAAATTGATTTAAATGCACAAGGCACAAAATATCTTTTATAACTTGGGATAATTATTTATATATAAACTTGTAAAAGAATTACATGTTTGTTATACATTCAGTAACCCAGGTTGAATACCGGGTTAAAGATTAAAAGACACACCACATGATATAATCCCGCGGCGAGTTATTCTCAATCCGTCGGTTATACCTTTTTATATATATGCACTGGCAGGTGTATGCCTACACCCCGTGCTTAGGTCGTGGCCATTTCAATGAATGATGCCAAGGATATCCGGGACATGGTCATTAACCCCCCAAAGTCTTTAAACAACAAAACAGATTAAACGGGTTATCTCAATGAATTAACCTTCATATGATTAATAATTCAATGCCCGACCAAGCGGTATTTTATATACCGTACCCCAAGCCCGTAAAAGGGAAAATAAGTTAAAAGTATTTACCTGAGCAAGTCTATATCACAATCAGCGAGTGCAAGTATCTTTTACTGGTCTCCTAATCTGGAATGAAGGTTTTAATAATCTATTAGATTCCTAACGGGTCTTAATTAAGTCTAAACTTAGACCGGTTAGTTTTAAAGGAAGATACACGGTTCGAAACGCATGAGTAAGCGAAGACCGGAATAGAATGTGGTTTAGACCCAACAAGTTTGTATACTTGTATAATATGGGTAAACTAAACATATTCTGGATTTTGAGATAAAAATGATAAGGTTTGACCCGTTTCGGCTAATTTATGCAAACTAGTTACATAAACCGTAACGAACGCGAAAAATGCGTAACGGGTAACCAAATGAGTCATGAACAAGTTTCCTAAGTTAATATGCCTTAAATATGTTGTGATATCAGTAGGATACCTTCCATTATGCCCACAATGAATTTAAACTCAAAATAAGCCCCGTAGGGGTATTTTGGTCATTTTAAAGGTTATAAAAGAGATTTAATATTAATCTGAGGTTCAGGTCTGAAATAATCAGTAAAATAATTTAATTTAATAAGTTATATCAGTAGGGTATTACATATATGTGAAATTTATCATTTATAACCAAACTATGTACCGTAGGGGCATTTTGGTAATTTCACATAAGCTTTAGAGGTCAAAACTAGAAATATGGGTTCAAAAACTTTTCTTACTGTTAAGGTATAAAAATTTATTTAAAACATCAGTAGGTATTAAGTCTTATATGCCAAAAACAGTTTTAACTCATACTATGCGTTTAAAACCCTTAAAAGTCGCTTTTAAGCGATTTCCGGGTTAAAATAGGAAATCTGAGTTTTTGATCATTTTATAAAGTTCAAAATATTTTATTTATCATATAAAATCAGTAGCAAAAAGTTTGGTATCAAAAAGTTATGTAAAACTCATATTATTAGCAAAAGGGCAAAACCGACAATTACCGAATCAAGGCATGAACCCTATGCCATGATTAGTTTAAAAATAAATAAAAATATTCAAAAATCCCAAACTATTATATTACATCAGAAGATAAAAGGTTTGGTGTCAAAATTTGGGTTTAGATAGGCTTTATGCTAATTACGCCATTTAATTAATAAAAAGCTTTCTAATTACGCTATTGAGCATAACTCCTAATCTAGACCTCAAACTGATGTCAAATTTTTAGGACAAGTTTATAAATCAGTAATAAAGGTTTTTGTCCTCCCACATTTTCAAAAATCTCGTTTTATGGTCAAAAGGGCATAATGGTCAACATTTAAGCATATAACGAAAACGTGTAAATGAATCGGATAAATTAGGATCCAAGTTGTATAATCTCAGAGAGTTATACTAATATGGAACATGGATCTAATGGAAGCTTAAGGCATTTCTAAAACAATCTAAATTGGGTCAGAACTGAAAGTTAAAGCAAAAGTCTGCTTTTGCGACTTTCGGTTCCGAACCGAGCTTAAACTGAAAATTGTCGGGTTGAACATGCTTAGACATGTTCTTACATTAATTACCAAGTTATATAAGTGATAAAAAAGGTTCCATAGCTTCTACATTGTTAATTATGTGTTTATGTGAAAATTTGCATTCTTTTGACTTTTTATAATTAAGTTTGACCCGACAATTGACCTAGTTAGAGTGGGAATCAGAGGGTGCCCTTTTAAGGGTTTATTACCCACATAATTACCAACTCAAAGCTACTTTCAATTCGAGAATTGACTGGACCATTAGTGATTAATCACTAAGTCGAACCTTAATTACGACGGTTTGACTTTTTGGTCTTTAAGCTAATTAAAAGGACTAAGCATGGATTAAAAATCTTACTTAAGGTCCTTGCTATCTTTTCTACACTTCTCAATCCTCTCCTAAGGCCAGCTACCTCCAGAGATGAGTGCTTGAGTTGTTGCAAGTGAATGAGCACTTGAACAATTGAACTTATGGCCCTTATATAGGATTTCTAGAGCTCCAAGATCATTCCATATGTACCTAGGAGGTAATTCAGATGATCCCAAGTGTCCCTAGGCCAATAAAACCATCAAACAAGCCCCTAGAATCGAATACAAGGCTTCTAAGTCGGTTTAACCTGTTGAACTCAAATCTGTGCATGAAATCTGTCCAGGTCAGGCTGTCGCGTCGCGCGACGGCAGAAGCTGTTGGTGGTGGCGCAGCGCCACCATCTTGGTTACCAGCCAACAAGTTTTGAAACTTGACAGAATTGACCCCTGGACCTTTAAAACCTCATATCTTTCGTTTTAAGCACATTTAACCCATGAAATTTATATTTTCATGATCCATGAGATATAACCAAACACTGTTAGGTCCGGTTTTGTTAAACGATAACCGAAAACACAATTTTTGCCTCGTTGACGCTTTTAACCCCTTAATTACGAAAGTTAGCGTATCTTTCTCATACGATATCAAAACCTTGTGAAATTTTTATCACTTATTCTTGGGAGTATAATTAATCGTTACAAGGCTCCGGGTTCGCTAAAAGGTCACTTAGAGGTATAACTTAAACATGTTGACACTTTTAACCCTCGCGTCTTGTAAACTTTCACTTTCTTCCACAAACGGTTTCATACACTTCATGATTCATTCGTTTAAGGGTATAAACATCGTGTAGAGTTGTTGAAAGGCAAAATTATCAAATGTTGACACTTTGTATACTTATATACATATACTTTCTTCGTTTGTCAACTTTAGTCCCCCATACTCAATCCGTTACACGTTTTAAGTCCATGACACATGTCGATACTATATTGGACATGATTTTATGAGGTGTTACATCCTCACCCCCTTAAAAGAAATCTCAACCTTGAGATTTACTGAAATAAATGAGGGTACTTCTGTTTCATTGTGGAGTCAACCTCCCACGTGTATTCTGGACCTCTGCGGGCATCCCATTTAACCTTTACAATCGGTACATGCTTCTTTTGAAGCTTCTTAACCTGTCGATCTTCAATCGACAAAGGTTTTTCGACGAACTTTAAGCTCTCATCAATATGCACATCCGTATGTGGCATGACTAGTGATTCATCAGCTAGACACTTCTTCAGATTGCAAATGTGGAACACATTATGAATTCCACTAAGCTCTTCAGGCATGTTTAACCTGTAAGCCACTGTTCTGACACATTCGATGATCTCGAATGGTCCTATATATCTTGGGCTTAACTTGCCTTTCTTACCAAATCACATTACCCCTTTCCAGGGTGATACCTTAAGTAACACTTTGTCACCAACCTCGAACTTCAGAGGTTTACGCCTTTTATCTGCGTAGCTTTTCTGCCTATCCCTGGCAGTTTTGAAACGATCTCGTATCTGTACAATCTTATCTGTCGTCTCCAGGACTATATCAGGTCTTGTTAGTTGGACATCTTCAACTTCTGCCCAACAAATGGGCGTTCTGCACTTTCTTCCTTACAAAGCTTCAAAAGGTGCCGCTTGAATACTGGAATGATAACTATTATTGTATGAAAAATCGATTAATGGAAGATGATCATCCCAACTTCCACCTAGATCAATAACACAAGCTCTTAACATATCCTCCATCGTTTGAATTGTGCGCTTGCTTTGGCCATCCGTCTGAGGATGATATGCAGTGCTGAAATTTAATCGAGTGCCTAGGGATTGCTGGAAGCTTTTTCAGAAATGCGATGTATACCTCGTATCCCTATCAGAGATGATAGACACTGGCACTCCATGGAGAGATACAATCTCATCCATGTACAGCTGAGCTAACTTATCTGAGCTGTGTGTTTCCTTAATAGGTAGGAAGTGGGCAGACTTAGTTAGTCTATCTACTATCACCCAAATAGTATCATTTCCTCGCTTTGTCTTTGGTAACTTGGTGATAAAATCCATAGTCACCATTTCCCACTTCTAGGTGGGAAGTTCAGGCTGTTGTAGCAAACCTGACGGCTTCTGGTGTTCTGCTTTAACTTGAGCACATGTTAGACATTTAGCTACATAAGTGGCTATAGACTTCTTCAAGCCTATCCACCAATAATTTGCCTTCAAATCCTGGTACATTTTTTCACAGCCAGGATGAACATAATACTTGGAACTATGGGCTTCCTGAAGGATCACTTCCTTAAGTCCTCCATAGATTGGAACCCATATTCGTCCATTCAATCTTAGGATTCCATCCTTACCATATGATAACTGTTCTGCAGTGACTCCCATCTTTTCATTTGGATAGTTAGCTTCTAATACGGCTTCCTTCTGAGCGGCTAACAATCTTTCATTCAAACTGTTCTTTAATTCAATGCCCTTGGCATTGATTCTAATAGGCTTAACCCTTTCCTTTCTACTCAAGGCATCGGCGACCACATTCGCCTTACCTGGATGGTATCGGATTTCACAATCATAATCATTCAGTGTCTCCATCCATCGTCGCTGCCTCATTTCAGATCCTTCTGATTAAACAGATGTTGAAAGCTCTTGTGATCAGAATAGATCACACACGTGGTACCATATAAATAATGCCTCCAAAGTTTCAGTGCAAACACAACGGCACCCAACTCCAAATCTTGGGTGCTGTAATTCTTCTCGTGCACTTTTAATTGTCGGGAAGCATAGGCAATGACCTTGCCTTTCTGCATGAGCGCACACCCCATACCAGTGTGTGATGCGTCACAGTATACTACAAATTCCTCTATTTCATCAGGCAATGTCAACACCTGTGCATTGCTCAACTTCTGCTTGAGAATGTCAAAGGATTCTTGTTGCTTAGGACCCCAATCAAACTTAATATTCTTTCTAGTCAACGAAGTTAGGGGTGCTGCAATCCTTGAGAAATTCTCAATAAAACGCCTATAATATCCTGCCAATCCCAAGAACCTGCGAATCTCTGTGGGCGTCTTCGGTTCTTTCCAATTCATGATGGCTTCAATCTTAGCGGGATCTACCAGGATTCTACGCTCACTAACCATGTGTCCAAGAAATTGGACTTCACGAAGCCAAAACTCGCATTTAGAGAACTTAGCATAAAGCTTCTCTTGCTGAAGGAGTTTAAGAATACAACGAAGGTGTTTCTCATGGTCAGCTTGGTTCTTTGAATAAATAAGAATGTCATCAATGAAGGCAATGACAAACTTGTCTAAGTAGGGTTTGCAAACGCGATTCATGAGGTCCATGAACGCTGCTGGTGCATTAGTGAGCCCGAAAGGCATCACTAAGAACTCGTAGTGACCATATCGAGTTTTGAATGCAGTCTTATGCACATCTTCATCTCTAACCTTCAGCTGATGGTAACCTGACCTCAGGTCAATCTTGGAGAAGTAATTTGCTCCTTGAAGCTGATCGAACAGATCGTCGATCCTGATCAATGGATACCTGTTCTTGATTATAACCTTGTTCAGCTCTTGATAATCAATGCATAACCGCATTGATCCATCCTTCTTCTTCACAAACATGATCGAGGCTCCCCAAGGGGACGAGCTAGGCCTAATAAATCCTTTTGCCAACAAATCATCCAACTGAGTTCTCAACTCTTTCATCTCAGTTAGGGCCAATCGGTAAGGTGCTCTTGCAATAGGTGCTGCTCCAGGTATAATGTCAATTCTAAACTCTACTTTCCTATCTGGGGGTAAACCGGGTAGTTCTTCAGGAAATACATCAGGGTATTCAGAAATGATAGGGATGTTCTCAATCTTGGGCTTTGGTTCATCAATAGTTACCTGTGCCGTATAAATGACACAACCCTTCTTCATACACCTTGACGCCTTAAGCACAGACACTTGCTTAGGCAACCCATACTGAGTATCTCCTTGTATGGTAAGTGGCTCACCATACAGAGTCTTGATCACCACTTGTTTCTTGTCACAAACGATCTGGGCTTGGTTATGAGATAACCAATCCATGCCTATCACTATGTTGAAACCAGCTAATTTCAAAGGAAGCAAAGACAACGGAAAAGAGTGGTTCCTAATGGATATAAAACATCCATCTAACACGGTGGAAGCGGTTTCTATGGTACCGTCGGCCAATTCTACTTCATACTTTATGCTCAGGGTTTTAACAGGCAGATTTAGCGACTTACAAAACTTATCATCGACAAATGACTTATCCGCACCCGAATCAAATAATACCCTTGCATAAACATCATTAATGAGGAAGGTACCTGTTATCACGTTATCATCCAGCACCGCTTCCCGTGCATTCATCTGAAAGACCCTAGCATTGGTCTTTTTCCCTTCCTCGGGTTTCTTGGCATACTTTGGGCAGTTGGACTTGATGTGCCCCTTTTCATTACAGTTGTAGCACGTTGCATCCTTTATCTTCTTGCACTCTATCGTCTTATGCTCACTTGACTTACAAATCCCACAAGCCCTCGGCTGTGATTGGGATTTTGACTCGTATCTGCACCTCCCCAAATGGCGCTTCTTACAGATTTTTCATTTGGGCTTCTCGCCCGAATGCTGATCATCCTTTCTAAACCTGGAACTCTTCTTGTGATCAGAGTTCCCTTTGTGTTTCTTGTTAGAACGGTGTGAGTTATCATCCTCACGTTTTCTCTTCTCAGTATCAGAATTCCTAAGCGATCTCTGCCTGACCGCATCAAGGGTAAGAGATAGTGACAGATCAGCTACAAACTGAAAGGTAGTAGGTCGAGAGGCTTTCACGCTAGCTTTGATCTCCGGGGCTAAACCCCCAATGAAACGGGCTATCCGTTTTGGTTCCGGTGTCACTAAATATGGAACCAACCTAGACATGGTATTAAAACTTGTTAGATATGCATGACAGTCCAAATTCTTCATCACTGATGTCAGGAAATCAGTCTCGATCTTCTCAACCTCATGTTGAGGACAAAAATTTTCCTTGATCAAAGTCACAAACTGATCCCAAGACAGATTGTACAATGGGATTTTCCCAGTAGCTTGGATTAGAGACCTTCACCAAGCTAGTGCTTCACCTTTGAATGACTGAGATACAAACTTCACAACATCCCTATCAGCACAACCGCTAATATCAACCATGGTGTCCATCTCGTCTAACCATGTCATGCAGTCAATAGCTCCTTTTTCCCCAGTGAAATCCCTAGGTTTGCAGGAGACGAAATACTTATAGGAGCAGGTCCTTGCACGTGGCTCCTGATCAAATACAATTTTATTTGACGGAACACTATGTTGATTTAATGAGTGTCGGTAATCATCCTTCTTTGACTCCTGATGTTTAGGAGGTGGCTTACTAGGAGCCTCAGAGTGAGTATTAGGATGTGATTTGGAATGGGGTACGGATGTGGTCTTGCTTCGAGTACCACTTGATTCATTGTCTCGTCTATCCTGAGCTCGAGTAACGGCATTGTCTATTAATGCCTGTAGTTCTGCACCAGCTATGTTGATTCTGGTGGTATCATGATTTTGCCTTGGGTGACTGTTGATTTCTTCAGACTCTGCCATGTAGCTTGATTGCTACATAAAGTGATGACAATGATCTATTTAGAGGTCTGTAACAGAATTGTTACCTCGATAATTTATTAACCATGGTATTAATAAACCATATTGGTTAATTTGTTAAATATATATATATATATATATATATATATATATATTCAGGATATTTATTATAATTATCCTTAATTTTATTAAAATATAATTACGGCACAAAAGGCCAAGTCACATGGACAATTTAAATTATAAGCCAAGATCTTATATGATCGAGGTATTAAGGTTTGAATCATAGTTCATTACCTTTTCTTGACAGGGAGTCGTAGACTACAACTGTCTTTAGTCTCAAAGGACATTAATTATGGCCCGTAGGCACTTTCATCACTAATGGATGATTATATAAATTACAGACAGGAATTGTAAGAATCCAATATAAGGATGACTTATGCGATTTTATCGAATCACATTTGTCAGAATTGCTAACATGTTTTCAGATGTTAACAAGAATTTGAATCTTTTAAATAGGTTTTACCATCTTGGCCATGTCTGAAATGACATATAGGCTAGGTTATACCTTTAAGATTCTTTTTAATATTTAACGCAAAGCAATCATAAATTGAGATGTTATAGGACATATTATATATGTTAAAATCTCTAAAAGAAACTTCTCATAAAAGTCTTAAAATTACAACAATGCCCTAAACGGGTCTTTAAAGAAATAACGTTGTCCACGCAGGGACTTAAAGATAAATATGTCCTTATAAGGACTTATTAGGGAAAAGAAATACAACAAGAGAGTTTCTTCTTCATCTTAGTCCTGAAAGTCTCCTCCTTGGTTTACTGTATGCGGTATGGTTACTGAAGGTTTTGGCGGGTAGTCGAAATCCTCCACGCTAGGGACCTTAACAGAAGTGGAATCCAAGGATTTTATGGTTAGCAATAATATGGATCACAGATAGGGTCAGGACAGGTATAATCCAAGTTTGGGATTCTAAGACTTGGAGGTAAGAAATATGGATCATTTGGGTCCATAGGTATCATTTTCGGAGTGGGAGCCTCAGGGACTGCTAGTATGGGCTCCTCTGACGTCGGCTTCTCAATTGAAGTTTCAAAAGTCTTAGGTAAGGAGGTTGGAACATGGTTAATGGTTTCAATTGGTTTGATTTTGGGAATGGGTCCAAAAAGATCCTTCCTCCATACCGGGCGTACGATTATTCGAGCTGTGGTACGGAGCTTACCACTCTTAAACTTCGGGTTTGAAAAACTTCCACCAATGGCAGCTTTATTCGGTGACATGTTCCTGAAATGCACAATTATCGAAAATAATATATACTTATTAAGGATGAGATTATTCCTAATTCAAGTCTAGACTCAGAAGTTGAGGAATGTGCAACTGTGTCATTGAGATTAAACACAAAAAAGGCTAGTGTTTAATTCACTCAATGTTGGCTCTGATACCAACCTGTCACACCCTGATATTTCCACGTATTACCGGTGAGCCCGGTGGGGAGTATCGTGACATAGTTGATATCATCATAGACAATTTATCAAAGTTTATATACACAGCGGAAGTAGAAAGATAAAATCATTACAAACCGAATGAAGGTAATTTCATTTATTACAAAACGGTTGTAAAGGATCCACAGGCGGATCAAAGTTAAAAAGAAATATTGTTCAGCAGATTTGTAACATCTAGGGCTGTAAACGAACCGAACGAACACGAACAAGGCTATGTTCGTGTTCGTTCGTTAAGGAAATTTTGATGTTCGTGAAATGTTCGCGAACACATGACGAACATAAGTTTGTGTTCGTGTTCGTTCGTTAAGGAATTTTGGTTGTTCGCGAATAGTTCGTGAACACTAACCACAAACGCAAACGAACACAAATGAACTTTAATTTTGAAAATTAAAAAAGGCACCGTTAATCTTAAACATTGTACACAACGAAAGTAGTTAAATATAACCATTTAAAGATTGAAGGGATGGATAATATTGGGTTCAATCAATTGGAGATAAGCTGAATGAAGGAGCGTGATATCAAAAGAGGGAGAGGGCTAGAGAGAGGGAAATAATACATATGGGGAAAGTAAAAAATTAATAAAACATTAAAAACTTTTAGAAAAATAAACATAAAAAACCAAACACGAACGGACATAAATGAACGAACACGAACGAACATATTACCGAACGTTCACGAACGCAGTCGAACGAACGAGACCTTTGTTCGTGTTCGTTCGTTAAGCTTATCGAACAAATTTTTTTGTTCGTGTTCGTTCGTTAAGCTTATCGAACGAACATAAACGAACTTCCCGCCGAATAGTTCACGAACTGTTCGCTGAACGTTCGGTTCGTTTACAGCCCTAGTAACATCTAAGCTTGCAAGAATCTTTATTGATGCTAGGAGTAGCCATCCAATTTCCTTTAGTACCTGCACTTAGCCTTTTTGGAAAATACGTCAGTTTACACTGGTAAATACAATTAACCGACTCATTTTGAAAATGTTTAAGAAAATTGATTTAAATGCACAAGGCACAAAATATCTTTTATAACTTGGGATAATTATTTATATATAAACTTGTAAAAGAATTTCATGTTTGTTATACGTTCAGTAGCCCGGGCTGAATACCGGGTTAAAGATTAATAGACACACCACATTATATAATCCCGCGGCGAGTTATTCTCAATCCGTCGGTTATACCTTTTTATATATATGCACTAGCAGGTGTATGCCTACACCCCGTGCTTAAGTCGTGGCCATTTCAATGAATGATGCCAAGGATATCCGGGACATGGTCATTAACCCCCCAAAGTCTTTAAACAACAAAACAGATTAAACGGGTCATCTCAATGAATTAACCTTCATATGATTAACAATTCAATGCCCGACCAAGCGGTATTTTATATACCGTACCCCAAGCCCGTATAAGGGAAAATAAGTTAAAAGTATTTACCTGAGCAAGTATATATCACAATCAGCGAGTGCAAGTATCTTTTACTGGTCTCCTAATCTGGAACGAAGGTTTTAATAACCTATTAGATTCCTAACGGGTCTTAATTAAGTCTAAACTTAGACCAGTTAGTTTTAAAGGAATATACATGGTTCGAAACGCATGATTAAGTGAAGACCGGAATAGAATGTGGTTTAGACCTGACAAGTTTGTATACTTGTATAATATGGTTAAACTAAACACATTCTGGATTTTGAGATAAAAATGATAAGGTTTGACCCGTTTTGGCTAATTTATGCAAACTAGTTACATAAACCGTAACGAACGCGAAAAATGCGTAACGGGTAACCAAATGAGTCATGAACAAGTTTACTAAGTTAATATGCCTTAAATATGTTTTTATATCAATAGGATACCTTCCATTATGCCCACAACGAATTTAAACTCAAAATAAGCCCCGTAGGGGTATTTTGGTCATTTTAAAGGTTATAAAAGAGATTTAATATTAATCTGAGGTTCAGGTCTGAAATAATCAGTAAAAATATTTAATTTAATAAGTTATATCAGTAGGGTATTACATATATGTGAAATTTATCATTTATAACCAAACTATGCACAGTAGGGGCATTTTGGTAATTTCACATAAGCTTTAAAGGTCAAAATAGGAAATCCTAGTTTTTAATCAGTTTATAAAGTTCAAAATATTTTATTTATCATATAAAATCAGTAGCAAAAAGTTTGGTATCAAAAAGTTATGTAAAACTCATATTATTAGCAAAAGGGCAAAACCGACAATTACCGAATCAAGGCATGAACCCTATGCCATGATTAGTTTAAAAATAAATAAAAATCTTCAAAAATCCGAAAATATTATATTACATCAGTGGGTAAAAGGTTTGGTGTCAAAATTTGGGTTTAGATAGGCTTTATGCTAATTACGCCATTTAATTAATAAAAAGCTTTCTAATTACGCTATTGAGCATAACTCATAATCTAGACCTCAAACTGATGTCAAATTTTTAGGACAAGTTTATAAATCAGTAATAAAGGTTTTAGTCCTCTCACATTTTCAAAAATCTCGTTTTAAGGTCAAAAGGGCATAATGGTCAACATTTAGGCATATAACGGAAACGTGCAAATGAATCGGATAAATTAAGATCCAAATTGTATAATCTCAGAGAGTTATACCAATATGGAACATGGATCTAATAGAAGCTTAAGGCATTTCTAAAACAATCTAAATCGGGTCAGAACTGAAAGTCAAAGCAAAAGTCTACTTTTGCGACTTTCGGTTCCGAACCGAGCTTAAACTGAAAATTGTCGGGTTGAACATGCTTAGACATGTTCTTACATTAATTACCAAGTTATATAAGTGATAAAATAGGTTCCATAGCTTCTACATTATTAATTATGTGTTTATGCAAAAATTTGCTTTCTTTTGACTTTATATAATTAAGTTTGACCCGACAATTGACCTAGTTAGAGTGGGAATCAGAGGGTGCCCTTTTAAGGGTTTATTACCCACATAATTACCAACTCAAAGCTACTTTCAATTCGAGAATTGACTGGACCATTAGTGATTAATCACTAAGTCAAACTTGAATTACGACGGTTTGACTTTTTGGTCTTTAAGCTAATTAAAAGGACCAAGCAGGGATTAAAAACTCTTACTTAAGGTCCTTACTATCTTTTCTACACTTCTCAATCTTCTCCTAAGGCTAGCTACCTCCAGAGATGAGTGCTTGAGTTGTTGCAAGTGAATGACCACTTGAACAATTGAACTTATGGCCCTTATATAGGATTTCTAGAGCTCCAAGATCATTCCATATGTACCTAGGAGGTAATTCAGATGATCCCAAGTGTCCCTAGGCCAATAGAACCATCAAACAAGCCCCTAGAATCGAATACAAGACTTCTAAGTCGGTTTAACCTGCTGAACTCGCATCTGTGCATGAAATCTGTCCAGGTCAGGCCGTCGCATCACACGACGGAAGAAGTTGTTGGTGGTGGCCCAGCGCCACCATCTTGGTTACCAGCCAACTAGTTTTGAAACTTGGCAGAATTGACCCCTGGACCTTTAAAACCTCATTTCTTTCGTTTTAAGCACATTTAACCCATGAAATTTATATTTTTATGATCCATGAGATATAACCAAACACCGTTTGGTCTGGTTTTGTTAAACGATAACCGAAAACACAAGTTTTGCCTCATTGACGCTTTTAACCCCTTAATTACGAAAGTTGGCGTATCTTTTTCATACGATATCGAAACCTTGTGAAATTTTTATCATTTATTCCTGGGAGTATAATTAATCGTTACAAGGCTCCAGGTTCGCTAAAAGGTCACTCAGAGGTATAACTTAAACATGTTGACACTTTTAACCATCGCGTCTTGTAAACTTTCACTTTCTTCCACAAACGGTTTCATACGCTTCATGATTCATTCGTTTAAGGGTCTAAACATCATGTAGATTTGTTGAAAAGAAAAATTATCTAATGTTGACACTTTGTATACTGATATACATATACTTTCTTCGTTAGTCAACTTTAGTCCCTCATAATCAATCCGTTACACGTTTAAAGTCCATGACACGTGTCGATACTATATTGGACATGATTTTGCGAGGTGTTACAATACACCACGAAGTCGTCATTCCCATCAGGCAGAGTAACAACAGGAGCATTACACAAAAGGGTCTTAAGAGTCTGAAAAGATTCTTCTTGCTCGGGACCCCAAGCAAAAGGTTTCTCTTTCTGAGTCAACGAAGTGAGAGGAACAACGATCTTAGAGAAGTCCGAGATGAATCGGCGTTAATAACCCACCAACCCTAGGAAGGAACGAACCTCAGATGCAGATTTAGGCGTACTCCAATTCTTCACAGCTTTGATTTTAGACGGGTCAACATGAATACCTTGCTTATTAACGACGTGACCAAGAAATTGCACTTCATTAATCCAAAACTCACACTTAGAAAATTTAGCATACAAACGTTCACCACGTAGGAGTTCAAGCATCTAGCATAAATGACGAGGATGATCAGCTTTAGATTTCGAGTAAATGAGGATATCATCAATGAAGACTATCACAAAACAATCCAGATAAGGTTTACAAACACGATTCATAAGATCCATGAACACAGCGGGTGCGTTGGTCAATCTGAAAGGCATGACCACGAACTCGTAGTGCCCATAACGAGTGCGAAAAGCAGTTTTGGGTGCATCATCCTCGAGTACACGAAGCTGATGATAACCAGAACGAAGGTCAATCTTCGAGAAACAGGACGCGCCTTGTAGTTGGTCAAATAGGTCATCGATACGAGGGAGAGGGTAGCAATTCTTAACGGTAAGCTTATTAAGTTCGCGGTAGTCGATACACATACGAAAAAAACCATCTTTCTTTTTGACGAATAACACGGGAGCACCCCACGGCGAGGTACTTGGACGAATGAATCCCTTGTCGAGCAATTCCTGTCGCTGGCTGGATAATTCTTGCATCTCGGAAGGTGCAAGTCGGTAGGGAGCCTTGGCAACAGGAGTCACGCCAGGTATGAGATCAATATGAAAATCAACAGATCTAGGAGGAGGAAGACCAGGTAGCTCTTCAGGAAAGACGTCAGGGAAATCACACACCACTGGAACGTCGCTTATGTTCTTTCCTTTGCCCTTTAGTTCCACCATGTGGGCCAAGAATGCAAAGTTCTATTTACGTAAGAATCTATTCGCCTAAGTGCATGACATCAACTTCAGTCCTTTCGAAGGCCGGTGTCCATAGACATGCAAAATATCACCGGACGGAAGTGGTAGACAAACAAAGTTCTCGTGACAAGCAATCTCGGTATGATTCTTATGCAACCAATCCATGCCGATAATGACATCAAAACTACCCAACTGCATGGGTATTAGATCAATAATAAACACGTGGTCGTTAAAAGTCAAAGAACAACCACAGAGAATAGAATCAACTAGAATAGACTTCCCATCGGCAATCTCCACCGAAAACGACTTAGGTAACTTAGAGCGTGCACAGTTCAACAAAGATTCAAATTCTATGGACACAAAGATTCTGTCGGCACCAGTATCAAATAGTATCGAAGCGTAAAGGTTATTGACGAGAAATGTACCATTAACGACGTCATTGTCGTTACGAGCCTGATTAGCATTAAGATTGAACGCTCGTCCACGAGCAGCTGGCTGCTGGTCCTGGTTCAACCGAGGACACTGATTATGGAGGTGAGTAGTATCTCCACACTTGTAGCATGCACGAAGAGCGTTGATTGGCCTTGGGTTCTATTGAGGAGCTGGGAGAGCTGGTAGAGCTGCCTGAACTGGGGTTTGCTGAGCTTGTTGAGCGGGGTTAGCTTGACGACAATAGGGAGTCGTGTGACCATACCGATTGCAGTTGGTACACAAACGACATGAAGAGTTAGCAGGATGATGAAAGTTACAAGTTGTACACTTGGGGTGAGGCCCAGTGTACTGCCTCTTGACTTCAGGAGCAGTAGGGTTGTGAGCAGCAGTAGCAGTAGTAGTAGGTTTAGCAGCAGGGTTTGCAGCAGGAACAATAGCATTGCATCCTGAACCCTGAGACTTTTGCCTCTTGTTCTTGCCACCACCAGGCTGCTGGGTAACTTGATTCGCTGTTTTCGAGGGGGCGGAGTTTCCAAACTGTTTATCACGTACGCGATTGTTGTTCAAACTTGTTTCCAGGCGGTAAACTTCTTCAATTGTCTCGAGCTGAGTTGCTTCAATCGAATCTTTCATGACAGGAGGTAACCCATTGATTTATTTGGTTATCATGCGTTTAGGAGTAGAGACCAAGTGAGGAACGATTAAGCTGAGTTGCTTAAAACGGGTAGTATAAGACAGATTATTATCACCAATCTGCTTCAAATGCCAGAACTCTTCTTCGAGCTTCAGTTGTTCATGGGGAGGGCATAATTCAAGCATCATCAATTCTCGCACGTCAGCCCATGGAAGAGCATAGGCTTTTTCATTAGAATGGATGTTTCTCTCATTCGACCACCACTACAGAGCTATGCCTTGAAACATTCCCGTTGCACTCCTAGTCTTTAGATGCTCTAGGCACTCGCTGTTAATGAAGCTAACCTCGATACTATCAAACCAATCTAGCATAGCAGTCCCCCCATCACTGCCCGTGAAAGGCTTAGGTTTGCAAGAGACAAAGTGTTTGTACCTGAACTTTGCAGGTTTCTCTTTCTCTGTCTTTGAGTCAACATATGAGGGTGGAGTGTTCGATCCCTGGATCTCGGAGACGATCTTTGGCACGAGTCGAGCGATCTGGTCGGCCATGAAGGACATCATCTTTTTCTGAGACTTTTCCCTGTATCTCTTGAGAGTGTCGGATAGCTTACGAGAAGACATCCTAAAGATCCAAGAACAGGATCGTATAAGTCTAGATCTCAAAGTCTCATAGTATATAGATTCACGCACGATAGATTAAAGACTCGAGATTCAACAAGATTTACATAGATTTAAGATTCAAGTTTCCGCAAGTTTCACATAGATTCCAATAGATTCAGCACCGCAACCCACGACCTTCGCATGGCACGCTGTACGAAGTTTGGCAACATGTCAGAAACGCTTATATATAAGAAGTACCAGCGGTGTATCCACCACGCTTCAGGCACATCGCTTCCGCATCGTACTCGGTGTCATGTTACGTGTCGCAATTGCCAATCATATCAACACAGTTATCATCATCATCATCATACACACGTAGATTAAACCGGTAGATTCACATAGATTAACCCAATAGATTCACGTAGATTACCCAATAGATTCACTTAGAGTAGTGTTAACAATCTCACCACACTCCACAAACAACGTATCCCACATGGAACATGCTACGAAAATTCGGAAACATGATGGAAGCACTTATATATAGGAAGTACCAGCGGCGTATCAACCATGCTTCAATCATGACACATCTGTCTCGTCATCGGTGTCATGCTTCGTTAACCATATCATTAGATTCCATCACCATCACAAAACTTTCACATAATTTATCCAAGTAGATTCCAACAAATTCAACCCGAGCCTACAAAACTACGAACTTCACTTAGCGCGTGGTACGAAGGTTCGGCAACATGCCAAAAACACTTATATATAGGAAGTACCAGCGGCGTATCTACCATGTTTCGGGCATGCCACGTCCGCCTTATCTTCGGTGCTAGGCTACGTTCCGTATTTTGTTACTCAAAACCACATATTCACAATAGAATACTCTAAGATTACACATAGATTACACATAGATTTCACATAGATTACACAAGTAGTTTCCCATAGCTTAGAATTCAACCTTCACGTCACCGGTCTGCAAAACACTAAGTTTCGCATGGCACGTTGTACGGAAGTTGGTAACATGTCGGAAACACTTATATTTAGGAAGTACTAGTGGCGTATCCACCATGTTTTGGACACGTCATTTCTCCCTCGTATTTCTGTGCCATGTTACGTTTAGTGTTGCATAACCACAATATCACATAGATTCATTAGATAGTTTCACATAGCATCTTAGTCGATCAAGATTCCCACATAGATTAACATTATGAATAAAGCTCCATAAATTTAGTTTGATCCTAAGAGATTATGATTAGAGTCTTAGATTGCGGACACATGTGCGTCTTGTGTAAAAAGTCTCAAAAAACACGAGGAACCAAAATAGACAAAGAATCAAGTTTAAATCCACACATAAAATCGAGATAACATAAAAGATAGGCTCATAAAACATAGATTGTTCCGGGTAGAGGAATGGTGACTAACCAAAGTGATTCAAACCCCTTTCGAATTAAGGCAACGTGTTCTGACTTACTTAGATAAAGACAGCATCGATGTTAGGCCTACGATATTCGTCCTTTTGGTCATTTCACGTTCCTGATTGATTGGTAGTTTCGAGACTTTGGCGAGACATAAAAATCAAAGAGTGGGACTAGTTATCAAGATCTGAGTTTCACCTCTAACTTGACAACATCGTACCCTAATAGCGTTGGTACTTGTCAACAGACAACACCTACTAGAACAAAGTAAGGAAATTCCCCATCAAGGTTCGGATGTCCCTCCTGATTTGAGTGCAAATCTCGTACAAAACATAAACACTGATTAGCAGTGTTTCCAAAGTTTACAAGTGTATATTGTGTCAGCCTTAGGAAAGGCATGTAAGTTTAGTAGGAAAAATGTGCTGCTAGGAAGCAGATACGGTAGAATGCATAAGTCTTAAACAACAAATAAGAGTCAAGATTCCTAGAACTATAGACTAGGGCAAGTACTCCTACTTATCCTAATTCCCTATAGATATGGCTCTGATACCAATCTGTCACACCCCAGCCGATGACGGAAACATCGCGGTGCGGCACTAAGCGTTCAGATTACTCATGAGATTCCATAACACTAGATACTTCAATATATATTAAATCCATTTCATGATAATGTTGTCTAGAATCAACCACCAACCATAACATAGTATCATTTACATATCACCAAAATTATTCAAGTTTGATAGATTAAACTAGGCGAGTTTCTAAGCATCAATCCTAGCTTGTTTCACTTGTATTCCATAGCAACCTATCATTCTGCAACATGTATTAAAATAAAGTCAGTACAAAAATGTACCGACGAGTATACAAGTTTGAGTATATAGCATAGTAGATTAAAAGACTCATATCTATCATGTAAGTGATAAAATAGTTTCAGCCATGCTAGTGTTCGTAGTCAAAGTGATAGCCCAAGTGTCCCGATGCTTTGGTGTTTTCCCAAGACTCAAGGAAAACTAGAATCCTCCTAACAATACCCCGAGAATAATGGGGAGGTGCATCTTCCTATAGCGCTACTATTGTTATGGCGGAACTACACACTCTGGATTAAACGTTCACATAGCATAAAGAATCAAGAATCACAAGTTTCACATACACATAGGATAAAGTTTAGATTCCAAAAGTATCAAGTTTCGAGTTTCATAGAATACATGTGGCATCCCAAAGTTTAAAACAAAAAGGAATCGAGTATAGTCACAGTGATTGCTTAACAGTATAACTATTATTGGATCAAAGGGAACTCTTTAGGTTTAGCCTGATTAGATTACAATAGGTAAGTGTCGAGCAGAATAATGAGATTGCGCAAAGTGTCAGATCAGTTATCTAATCGGATGGCCGTTCAATCGGACGGCAGTCCGATCAGATTACCATTTGATTGAGATGGCTTATGTGTGTGGGGGACGGATCGCCATCTGATCGGATGGTCATCCGTACGGATGGCCATTCGATCGAATGGTCATTCGATCCAAAGTTTACTTTCCAAGAATTAACCAAGTGTTTAAGTTAAGTCACTTCTATCGGATGGTCATCCGTTCGGACGACAGTTCGATCGGATTGCCATTCGATCATGGAGGTTTCCAAAGTTTCAAAGATTCAAAGTTTCAAAAGATTCCAAGTGTTTAAATGTTATGAGACACATGCCACTCCGATCGGATGGCCGTTCGATCAGACGACAGTCCGATCGGATTGCCATTCGATTGAGAGGCTTTGTCCCGTTCATACTATGGCATTTGGCAAAATCCACAGCCATCCTAATCTAACGCCGTACTGTTTTGGATTGCTTATCAAATTTCGGGACGAAATTTCTTTCAAGTTGAGGATGATGTGACAATCCGAGATTTCAAATTCTTTCATTTGCGTATCTCTTGTGTGGCGATCCTGTTTTGATAATTGTTTCATGTTATGTGACGTGTTATTGTTTGAAGATTAGGGTTTTGATGGTTAATGGAGTAAATCATGTAATGTTAATAAATTATGAAAGTTAATTGAGAACTTACAAACTAGACACATTCTCATCCTCGGCCCCGACGAAATAGGGAACCTTCGTCACAAATTTCGTGGATATTGGCTACCAAATATTCGATCCAATCATGAAGTCCACAAAAAAAAAAGTTGATGGCTTCTAATTAATTCATGGATGAATGATGATGATGTTTTTATTAATCAGAGCCCCCTCAAAAAGTCAATCCCAATTGCTGCACATGTCACTTGAATGGCTGCAAAAGTGTGATTTGCATTTAGTGTCTTCACATTATAAATTACACTTTGCACCCTCAAAACTTAATATGACAATCTTCCAGCCGTAAACTCCAAGTGTGATCCGTAAGCTCCTTGAATGACGAAACATATGATCTTTCGCCACATGTAACCTGCCGACGAAACATTTGATCTTTCGCCATGCGTAGCCTCGACGAAACATGGTTTGTCGTCATGCGTGGGCTTTGGCCCAGAACAATTCACGGCCCAACTGTGGGTGATTATATAACTTTTATAATCGTCTGACTTAAACCAAAACCCTAGGCTCTCTCTAGTCTTCGACGGCAGCCATCCCTCAAGATCAAAGCTTTCTCCTTAGTTCTAGCACACTACACTTTGCTCCGTAATTTGGTTAGTATTATAATATCTGTTTTTAATTCTGGGTAACCGTAATTGTATATGTGCTGTAACACCTGTGCCTTCACGGCCATCAAACAAATACCAAACCAATGAAATATTGTATTTCATACTTGGGATTTGTAAAAATATGTGTATCATTTGCACATATCAATTTTTGTTCAATTCCAAACTCTAAATCGCTTTCTGGAAGGTTATACGCGCACCGATGCGTAAATATAACCAGTTTAATGCAACAAACACTCCGGAATAGTGACATAGGCTTAACATACCTTAAATAGCCCTTACATAACTTAGAAATAAGTTTTGAAGGCTTTGGTATGGCAAAAAACAAGCTAATTCGCTTACAGGGACTAAATTTGACAAACTGCGAAAGTATGTCAATTTGAACTGTAACAGACATTCCAGAACATGACCATAAGTTAAACACACCTTAAATATCCTTTACATAGCTTAGAAATAGGCTTTGAGGGGTTCGGTGTGCTAAAATAAACTTTTGGGTCATTCAGGGACTAAAAGTGTCAAAAAGTGCACAAGTTTGCATTTTCGCGCATAACTTACGTTCTGAATACATCTGGACATCCAAAAATTTATGTAAGCATGACTATATTATGCTTTAGTGTTCGCCATAAGAAAAATCCATTCGTTTCGTCATTTGGATCGTTTTTCGCGCTTATGCGCATTCCGTCGTAATTAAGCGAACATCGCGATCGTACGGCCAAACGAACCGACATCCGAGATATTTTTGAGCATGTTTTGAGTTCCCTATACTTTAACTTCATTTTAGAGCCTTGAAATGAGGTTAACGGGGTTCAAACGCATCGAAAAAGGCCTTAAACACGTGCAGGGACCATTCTTGCCACTTTTGAAACATTTCTGAATCAGGGGAGTGCTAGCGTAGCGCGACTGCATAGTGCCTTTGCACTAGCGCTACGCGACTGCCTAACCTGACCAGATTCAGTGTTTTAACATCTGATTCCAGCTGTTTCGTTCACAACCACACATTCCCACGAGTCTAGTCAGATGATAAGGATGGATTTTTAGTCACCATAAGGTCCCGACACTTGTACGGGTGGGATTAAGGCACGTTTTCCATGAAACGATCTTAACGGTGGACCGAAAACTATATATACCCATCCACCCCCATTGCATTTCTCACTAGAATTCTGAATTTGAGAGCTCTAAGTTGAAACCATTGTTTCATACCTGAGTTCTTGGATCGGGATTAGCATTCGGGGACCCTTCGTAAGTATTCTTTCGTTCTTTTCCTTATTTTACTGCTTTTCGAGTCAGAAAGTCAAACTTTGTTTGACTTTCAGCGTTGACCAGTAATGGTCAATGCGAAGTTCGCTAGAACTTCGCAACGTGATTGTAATCACGATGGTCATAGTCCCTTGGGACTATGCCTACTGATTACCACGTTGTCTAGGGTCGTAGGGTAAGCGATCTAATAAATCGCTTATACCTCGAACCCGACCCAGTTTGGTCGATCATTAGGATCCGACCAAACACATTAGGTGACCATAGTAGGTAGGGAATAACCTTCCGAGGTTATACCCTATGGTCACATCGTTTAAGTAGTTGTATGATAGGTAGTTTATATGCCTTAGATAAATTACCAGAATACCCTTTTAATGTATAATTGGTAATTAAGCATATGTAACCTAAACTTTTGTCACATAACTGATTATGTAACATGTTTAGGCATATAACACTTGTCATAGGACTAGTTAGACGGTCCGAACGCGTTTCACGCGCACGACACGTTAAAGTAGCATATGTTACCTTAATGGGTCGCGATGGGTCGAAAGCACTTAGGTTTGGTTTCATTGTAGTATGTAGGCCTTGTTAAACCATATCATATGAGTTCCAATACTCATTTGGTTTACCAAGCCTCATCCTATCCGATCTCCCGATTTAAGTCCGGTTTATTTATATAGTTTAGATTTGCCGACTGATTCCGTGCTCTCTCTAGCTTTGTTTGGTTGTTGTTCAAGACCTCCAAGCATTCTCAGGCGAGTACATTTTCCCCTATTTTACTGTTTTAAATTGTTTTGGGGTGACTCATATGTGCTAAATGTTTTCGATGTTATAACGATGGTTTCAAAAACAATTAAGGCGATTTATACAAAACTAATAACGATTTCATAAAGTGAACAAACTTGTTGGTTGTAGTTACATAACAAATGACATTCATTAGCAATGATCAAGCCGACCAGTATTAGGTTATGGTACCATAGGATCTGACAAATCCCGTTATTTACTACACCCGTGGTTATGTGTGGGTATGGTAGGTAGCGACTGAATCTGTAATTGTTAACTTACCCTATGGAGGTTTGTTAATACGAAAACGAGAAGCGACGAAAACGAGAAGCGACGAAAGTCACGAAGGTTTGAATGTTATTAGTGAGACGACCTTATAAGTAGTTTCACGACCTAAAACGAATTAAACGATTTACGATTGGTTTTCACACGATGTTTTAACGATTGGGTAACGATTGGGTTTCACACGATGTTTTAGCGATTGGGTAAACGATTGGCTTCAAAGCGATATACGATATTATTTTGGTTATACATATTACATGATTTACATTTGGGCATGAACATTACTTTGGTGGTTTGGTTTGGATTAAGTGATTAAGTAACAATGCGTGTGGAATATGATACAAGCATGGTGGATACGCCGCTGGTACTTCCTATATATAAGTGTTTGTATGGTATTACATATTGTAGCGTTATTTGAATCATTTCAGTTTGAGACATAGAACATTTTATACAAGTAACATACTTTTCACAAGACATTTATTTACAAACAACTTATCTTATACAAACTCATTTTACATGGTTATTCATTTAATCATGCATTATTCTCTTATTTATACATATCACCTGAACTTATCATTGTTTTTCAAATAATTTACTAAAACAAATGTTTTTGGGTTAAGAGTCATGGCTACGAGGTTTTACAAATTATAACTCGCTTGATTTGAGTTGGTTAATTAAGTTGCAATATTATACTCTTTTCAAAACAAGGTTTTTAAATAAAGTATTGCAACGTCTAAACTAGCCATGATTTCGACACTCCTACAAAACCTATGTACTCGCCAGCATTTCTTTGCTGACCTCGTTTTCACATATGTTTCAGGTATTGTTGAATGATATCGATTGATAAGATGCATGCTCACATAGGACTGGACAAGGCCTTAGTGACTCAATAACAATGATAGACTATGTTTAAATAGTGTATTTAGATTTCCAGACGATGTAATTATTCAATGTTTAATAAAACGAAACACTTTTTGGTATCCATGGTTATGAAACATTAATTCTGTTGCAACACGCCCCGATGTTTCCGCCGCGATTTGTTGTTTTACGCAGTCGGGGTGTGACAGAAAAGATGGTATCAGAGCCAATGGTTATAGGGAATTAGGTTATTAGTAATTAGTAATGCTTTGACCTAGTCTATAACCTTCTTAGGACCCTAACGCGAGTTTACTTGCGTTTAGTCATAAAACAATACCGTCACCTATCCTTAGGCGACGACCACAACAAGAACATATATTTCAAAACCGCTTTAAAAATTAATCATCTGTTCTAGGATGATTGATTACTAGGTTTTGAACCCTCTATTGTAAGGTTTTGAACTCTCTATTATATGGTTTTGAACCTCTTTGAGTTTTCAAAACTTCGTCAAGGTTTTGGGTTTTAAATAATGTGAACACGTGCAAACTGGAAGGGTGAATGCCTGTATTCTGGGTTTTCTGGCTAGGCAAGCACTTCGTATACATCTCATCAGACGCGAGACCAGTTGTGCTTACCTGGGAATTCTTGGGATGAGTGTTCACTTATAGGCGAGCATGTCTTCGCGATACATTATTTTTGACCCATTTACTTTGATCAGTCACCGTCTCATTTGTTTGCCTTAGGTAACAAACAAATGATCGCAATCTTCATGCGTTATCATTCTGTTTTGATTGTCCAATAATCTTTCACCTGTTTCTCCCTATGCCTTTCTTTTTCTTCAAGAATGTCTCTTCATCACGATGACGCCCAGATATCTGAGCAAGCAGCCAAAATTCG
This sequence comes from Helianthus tuberosus, assembly GCA_030545235.1. Classification (NCBI taxonomy): domain Eukaryota; kingdom Viridiplantae; phylum Streptophyta; class Magnoliopsida; order Asterales; family Asteraceae; genus Helianthus; species Helianthus tuberosus. The sequence goes on from CM060416.1 coordinate 128,869,633, forward strand.
CTCAGCGAATAGGCGAAGTAGCCCTGAAGACTGTTGAATTAGCTACTGCCATGTATCATCTCCAGGATGAAGCCACTCAAGAGTCACCAAGACAGGCAGGACCTAGTCAGGTGACAGCACCATCAGCCAAGAAACAAATCGAGGAATCAAAGACCATGGATGAACGATCCCCTAAGAAGTCAAAGAAGCGAAAGGCTTCTCAGAACTTCGCCATGGTCGCTCACAATGGTAAAGCAGTCCCCAACCAACCAGCTCAACCCCCTGCTAGGTGTGTATGGCTTTTCCTATGATACCTACATCAAGGAACTATGTACCTTACAAACTACTCTTGTGATTTCTCTCTCTCAAATGATTGCTCATGATTCCCTCGAAAATTTTAAGTACTCGTTTCACTCTAAGAAACAAAGTACAGAAAATTAAGTGATATTATGAGTAATCGTGCTTTTCGCACATCTGTGCCTTTAAATCCTTGGTTAGATAACTAAGGGTATTTTCAAATCTCATACCCATTACGTTTTGATTTTTTTCAACATACACAGTACCAGTATTTCAAAACAATCTTCATGATCTCAAAACATTTCATATAGTTTGAAAACAATTTTTCTAGATGCATTGTCTGTGTTATTTCAAAAACATTGGCCATGTTATCAAAACCAACCTTTCTAATTTCAAAATATTTCATATAGTCTGAAGACAATATTAACACAATGCATTTTCTGATCAAGTGCATGATTTCGAAAAGCATCATTCATGTCTTTCAAAAACCTTATACATAATTTCAAAATTCATCTCGCATGATTTTAAAAACATTTTTTGTAAATATATCTACCTAATACACCTACTTTATTTCAAAAGTATTATATATAAGGTTTCAAAAACGTTAAACACCTTTTTCTTAAAAGAACCCCATGCATAGTTTTCAAAAATATTTTCCTCATACATTGACTTAACCTTCAAAATTCTGCTTCATATGTCGCCTTGGAATATCTAGCATCTCAATTTCATAAGCATTTTTACTTCATGTTTTGACATAAGCACGTCCAGTGCAAGGTATCAAAACATCTTCAACTTCTAAAATCCATAAGGGATCTTTTTATCTTCACAATTAGATCCTTGTGGATGATCATCATTCAAATCAGAGTCCTTAATTGGATTCCTCATATACCTAAATTCGAACATTTCGGTTCCTAAAAATCGAAATCGAATTCTTTCTTTTAAAGATCTTTCTATCTTTATAGTTAGATTCTTGATAACGTTTAAAGTACCAAATGAAATCCACAGATTGGATTCCTAGTATGCTTTAAATACCCATGTCCAAAGATAACAAATTAAACGATTTTGCGATTAAACGATTTTGCGATTAAACGATTTTGCGATTAAACGATTTTACAATTATGCGATTATGTGTTATGTGTTATATGTTTTCCTCTATGTTTTTGTATGATCCAATTTTCGAATCCTCATAGAATCTTTCGTATCTTTATATGAGGGATTCATAGTAGGATATTCAAAAGGTACTACTTTAAATCCTTAATGGGCTTCTACGTTGTAGTTAAAGACCCTTGGATTATATAGTACTGCTCCATGATTCATTAGAGACCCTTTAGTGGTCTAATAAAAAAGATTGATTCACAATTTGGTTAAAGAACGACATCTAGTGATGTAGCTGGACAGACTCCTTGATAGTCTATTTAAATCATTTATTGATTTAGTCTAAAGGACTCTATGGCGGTCTAAGTCACGCTCATCACAGGATTGTTCATTTGGTTTTACCCTACACATTATAAAATAGACTGTGTGAACTGTGCAAGGAATTCTCTAATTATGGATGCGCACATAATTATGAAATTTAGTGCACAGAAATCTAGTAAGGTTTATTATGTGAAAGAACCGATAGTGACAACAATAACAAAATGAGAACGATGTAATGGAGGCATGGTGGACGCACCAATGACGCTTCATATACTTGTATATAAGTGTCCCTCTTACATTGCAAGCATAATGTTATTAAGGTTACTAGAAGTTCAGAAACCTAACCAATATTTTTCGATCTTTTCAACTTCATGTTTTCAATCTCTCACAAGTTTCCTCTAAATAAATTTCGGGATGAAATTTCCTAAAGTAGGGGAGACTGTAACACCTGTGCCTTCACGGCCATCAAACAAATACCAAACCAATGAAATATTGTATTTCATACTTGGGATTTGTAAAAATATGTGTATCATTTGCACATATCAATTTTTGTTCAATTCCAAACTCTAAATCGCTTTCTGGAAGGTTATACGCGCACCGATGCGTAAATATAACCAGTTTAATGCAACAAACACTCCGGAATAGTGAAATAGGCTTAACATACCTTAAATAGCCCTTACATAACTTAGAAATAAGTTTTGAAGGCTTTGGTATGGCAAAAAACAAGCTAATTCGCTTACAGGGACTAAATTTGACAAACTGCGAAAGTATGCCAATTTGAACTGTAACAGACATTCCAGAACATGACCATAAGTTAAACACACCTTAAATATCCTTTACATAGCTTAGAAATAGGCTTTGAGGGGTTCGGTGTGCTAAAATAAACTTTTGGGTCATTCAGGGACTAAAAGTGTCAAAAAGTGCACAAGTTTGCATTTTCGCGCATAACTTACGTTCTGAATACATCTGGACATCCAAAAATTTATGTAAGCATGACTATATTATGCTTTAGTGTTCTCCATAAGAAAAATCCATTCGTTTCGTCATTTGGATCGTTTTTCACGCTTATGCGCATTCCGTCGTAATTAAGCGAACATCGCGATCGTACGGCCAAACGAACCGACATCCGAGATATTTTTGAGCATGTTTTGAGTTCCCTATACTTTAACTTCATTTTAGAGCCTTGAAATGAGGTTAACGGGGTTCAAACGCATCGAAAAAGGCCTTAAACACGTGCAGGGACCATTCTTGCCACTTTTGAAACATTTCTGAATCAGGGGAGTGCTAGCGTAGCGCGACTGCATAGTGCCTTTGCACTAGCGCTACGCGACTGCCTAACCTGACCAGATTCAGTGTTTTAACATCTGATTCCAGCTGTTTCGTTCACAACCACACATTCCCACGAGTCTAGTCAGATGATAAGGATGGATTTTTAGTCACCATAAGGTCCCGACACTTGTACGGGTGGGATTAAGGCACGTTTTCCATGAAACGATCTTAACGGTGGACCGAAAACTATATATACCCATCCACCCCCATTGCATTTCTCACTAGAATTCTGAATTTGAGAGCTCTAAGTTGAAACCATTGTTTCATACCTGAGTTCTTGGATCGGGATTAGCATTCGGGGACCCTTCGTAAGTATTCTTTCGTTCTTTTCCTTATTTTACTGCTTTTCGAGTCAGAAAGTCAAACTTTGTTTGACTTTCAGCGTTGACCAGTAATGGTCAATGCGAAGTTCGCTAGAACTTCGCAACGTGATTGTAATCACGATGGTCATAGTCCCTTGGGACTATGCCTACTGATTACCACGTTGTCTAGGGTCGTAGGGTAAGCGATCTAATAAATCGCTTATACCTCGAACCCGACCCAGTTTGGTCGATCATTAGGATCCGACCAAACACATTAGGTGACCATAGTAGGTAGGGAATAACCTTCCGAGGTTATACCCTATGGTCACATCGTTTAAGTAGTTGTATGATAGGTAGTTTATATGCCTTAGATAAATTACCAGAATACCCTTTTAATGTATAATTGGTAATTAAGCATATGTAACCTAAACTTTTGTCACATAACTGATTATGTAACATGTTTAGGCATATAACACTTGTCATAGGACTAGTTAGACGGTCCGAACGCGTTTCACGCGCACGACACGTTAAAGTAGCATATGTTACCTTAATGGGTCGCGATGGGTCGAAAGCACTTAGGTTTGGTTTCATTGTAGTATGTAGGCCTTGTTAAACCATATCATATGAGTTCCAATACTCATTTGGTTTACCAAGCCTCATCCTATCCGATCTCCCGATTTAAGTCCGGTTTATTTATATAGTTTAGATTTGCCGACTGATTCCGTGCTCTCTCTAGCTTTGTTTGGTTGTTGTTCAAGACCTCCAAGCATTCTCAGGCGAGTACATTTTCCCCTATTTTACTGTTTTAAATTGTTTTGGGGTGACTCATATGTGCTAAATGTTTTCGATGTTATAACGATGGTTTCAAAAACAATTAAGGCGATTTATACAAAACTAATAACGATTTCATAAAGTGAACAAACTTGTTGGTTGTAGTTACATAACAAATGACATTCATTAGCAATGATCAAGCCGACCAGTATTAGGTTATGGTACCATAGGATCTGACAAATCCCGTTATTTACTACACCCGTGGTTATGTGTGGGTATGGTAGGTAGCGACTGAATCTGTAATTGTTAACTTACCCTATGGAGGTTTGTTAATACGAAAACGAGAAGCGACGAAAGTCACGAAGGTTTGAATGTTATTAGCGAGACGACCTTATAAGTAGTTTCACGACCTAAAACGAATTAAACGATTTACGATTGGTTTTCACACGATGTTTTAACGATTGGGTTTCACACGATGTTTTAACGATTGGGTAAACGATTGGCTTCAAAGCGATATACGATATTATTTTGGTTATACATATTACATGATTTACATTTGGGCATGAACATTACTTTGGTGGTTTGGTTTGGATTAAGTGATTAAGTAACAATGCGTGTGGAATATGATACAAGCATGGTGGATACGCCGCTGGTACTTCCTATATATAAGTGTTTGTATGGTATTACATATTGTAGCGTTATTTGAATCATTTCAGTTTGAGACATAGAACATTTTATACAAGTAACATACTTTTCACAAGACATTTATTTACAAACAACTTATCTTATACAAACTCATTTTACATGGTTATTCATTTAATCATGCATTATTCTCTTATTTATACATATCACCTGAACTTATCATTGTTTTTCAAATAATTTACTAAAACAAATGTTTTTGGGTTAAGAGTCATGGCTACGAGGTTTTACAAATTATAACTCGCTTGATTTGAGTTGGTTAATTAAGTTGCAATATTATACTCTTTTCAAAACAAGGTTTTTAAATAAAGTATTGCAACGTCTAAACTAGCCATGATTTCGACACTCCTACAAAACCTATGTACTCGCCAGCATTTCTTTGCTGACCTCGTTTTCACATATGTTTCAGGTATTGTTGAATGATATCGATTGATAAGATGCATGCTCACATAGGACTGGACAAGGCCTTAGTGACTCAATAACAATGATAGACTATGTTTAAATAGTGTATTTAGATTTCCAGACGATGTAATTATTCAATGTTTAATAAAACGAAACACTTTTTGGTATCCATGGTTATGAAACATTAATTCTGTTGCAACACGCCCCGATGTTTCCGCCGCGATTTGTTGTTTTACGCAGTCGGGGTGTGACAGAAAAGATGGTATCAGAGCCAATGGTTATAGGGAATTAGGTTATTAGTAATTAGTAATGCTTTGACCTAGTCTATAACCTTCTTAGGACCCTAACGCGAGTTTACTTGCGTTTAGTCATAAAACAATACCGTCACCTATCCTTAGGCGACGACCACAACAAGAACATATATTTCAAAACCGCTTTAAAAATTAATCATCTGTTCTAGGATGATTGATTACTAGGTTTTGAACCCTCTATTGTAAGGTTTTGAACTCTCTATTATATGGTTTTGAACCTCTTTGAGTTTTCAAAACTTCGTCAAGGTTTTGGGTTTTAAATAATGTGAACACGTGCAAACTGGAAGGGTGAATGCCTGTATTCTGGGTTTTCTGGCTAGGCAAGCACTTCGTATACATCTCATCAGACGCGAGACCAGTTGTGCTTACCTGGGAATTCTTGGGATGAGTGTTCACTTATAGGCGAGCATGTCTTCGCGATACATTATTTTTGACCCATTTACTTTGATCAGTCACCGTCTCATTTGTTTGCCTTAGGTAACAAACAAATGATCGCAATCTTCATGCGTTATCATTCTGTTTTGATTGTCCAATAATCTTTCACCTGTTTCTCCCTATGCCTTTCTTTTTCTTCAAGAATGTCTCTTCATCACGATGACGCCCAGATATCTGAGCAAGCAGCCAAAATTCGCTCAGCGAATAGGCGAAGTAGCCCTGAAGACTGTTGAATTAGCTACTGCCATGTATCATCTCCAGGATGAAGCCACTCAAGAGTCACCAAGACAGGCAGGACCTAGTCAGGTGACAGCACCATCAGCCAAGAAACAAATCGAGGAATCAAAGACCATGGATGAACGATCCCCTAAGAAGTCAAAGAAGCGAAAGGCTTCTCAGAACTTCGCCATGGTCGCTCACAATGGTAAAGCAGTCCCCAACCAACCAGCTCAACCCCCTGCTAGGTGTGTATGGCTTTTCCTATGATACCTACATCAAGGAACTATGTACCTTACAAACTACTCTTGTGATTTCTCTCTCTCAAATGATTGCTCATGATTCCCTCGAAAATTTTAAGTACTCGTTTCACTCTAAGAAACAAAGTACAGAAAATTAAGTGATATTATGAGTAATCGTGCTTTTCGCACATCTGTGCCTTTAAATCCTTGGTTAGATAACTAAGGGTATTTTCAAATCTCATACCCATTACGTTTTGATTTTTTTCAACATACACAGTACCAGTATTTCAAAACAATCTTCATGATCTCAAAACATTTCATATAGTTTGAAAACAATTTTTCTAGATGCATTGTCTGTGTTATTTCAAAAACATTGGCCATGTTATCAAAACCAACCTTTCTAATTTCAAAATATTTCATATAGTCTGAAGACAATATTAACACAATGCATTTTCTGATCAAGTGCATGATTTCGAAAAGCATCATTCATGTCTTTCAAAAACCTTATACATAATTTCAAAATTCATCTCGCATGATTTTAAAAACATTTTTTGTAAATATATCTACCTAATACACCTACTTTATTTCAAAAGTATTATATATAAGGTTTCAAAAACGTTAAACACCTTTTTCTTAAAAGAACCCCATGCATAGTTTTCAAAAATATTTTCCTCATACATTGACTTAACCTTCAAAATTCTGCTTCATATGTCGCCTTGGAATATCTAGCATCTCAATTTCATAAGCATTTTTACTTCATGTTTTGACATAAGCACGTCCAGTGCAAGGTATCAAAACATCTTCAACTTCTAAAATCCATAAGGGATCTTTTTATCTTCACAATTAGATCCTTGTGGATGATCATCATTCAAATCAGAGTCCTTAATTGGATTCCTCATATACCTAAATTCGAACATTTCGGTTCCTAAAAATCGAAATCGAATTCTTTCTTTTAAAGATCTTTCTATCTTTATAGTTAGATTCTTGATAACGTTTAAAGTACCAAATGAAATCCACAGATTGGATTCCTAGTATGCTTTAAATACCCATGTCCAAAGATAACAAATTAAACGATTTTGCGATTAAACGATTTTGCGATTAAACGATTTTGCGATTAAACGATTTTACAATTATGCGATTATGTGTTATGTGTTATATGTTTTCCTCTATGTTTTTGTATGATCCAATTTTCGAATCCTCATAGAATCTTTCGTATCTTTATATGAGGGATTCATAGTAGGATATTCAAAAGGTACTACTTTAAATCCTTAATGGGCTTCTACGTTGTAGTTAAAGACCCTTGGATTATATAGTACTGCTCCATGATTCATTAGAGACCCTTTAGTGGTCTAATAAAAAAGATTGATTCACAATTTGGTTAAAGAACGACATCTAGTGATGTAGCTGGACAGACTCCTTGATAGTCTATTTAAATCATTTATTGATTTAGTCTAAAGGACTCTATGGCGGTCTAAGTCACGCTCATCACAGGATTGTTCATTTGGTTTTACCCTACACATTATAAAATAGACTGTGTGAACTGTGCAAGGAATTCTCTAATTATGGATGCGCACATAATTATGAAATTTAGTGCACAGAAATCTAGTAAGGTTTATTATGTGAAAGAACCGATAGTGACAACAATAACAAAATGAGAACGATGTAATGGAGGCATGGTGGACGCACCAATGACGCTTCATATACTTGTATATAAGTGTCCCTCTTACATTGCAAGCATAATGTTATTAAGGTTACTAGAAGTTCAGAAACCTAACCAATATTTTTCGATCTTTTCAACTTCATGTTTTCAATCTCTCACAAGTTTCCTCTAAATAAATTTCGGGATGAAATTTCCTAAAGTAGGGGAGACTGTAACACCTGTGCCTTCACGGCCATCAAACAAATACCAAACCAATGAAATATTGTATTTCATACTTGGGATTTGTAAAAATATGTGTATCATTTGCACATATCAATTTTTGTTCAATTCCAAACTCTAAATCGCTTTCTGGAAGGTTATACGCGCACCGATGCGTAAATATAACCAGTTTAATGCAACAAACACTCCGGAATAGTGAAATAGGCTTAACATACCTTAAATAGCCCTTACATAACTTAGAAATAAGTTTTGAAGGCTTTGGTATGGCAAAAAACAAGCTAATTCGCTTACAGGGACTAAATTTGACAAACTGCGAAAGTATGCCAATTTGAACTGTAACAGACATTCCAGAACATGACCATAAGTTAAACACACCTTAAATATCCTTTACATAGCTTAGAAATAGGCTTTGAGGGGTTCGGTGTGCTAAAATAAACTTTTGGGTCATTCAGGGACTAAAAGTGTCAAAAAGTGCACAAGTTTGCATTTTCGCGCATAACTTACGTTCTGAATACATCTGGACATCCAAAAATTTATGTAAGCATGACTATATTATGCTTTAGTGTTCTCCATAAGAAAAATCCATTCGTTTCGTCATTTGGATCGTTTTTCGCGCTTATGCGCATTCCGTCGTAATTAAGCGAACATCGCGATCGTACGGCCAAACGAACCGACATCCGAGATATTTTTGAGCATGTTTTGAGTTCCCTATACTTTAACTTCATTTTAGAGCCTTGAAATGAGGTTAACGGGGTTCAAACGCATCGAAAAAGGCCTTAAACACGTGCAGGGACCATTCTTGCCACTTTTGAAACATTTCTGAATCAGGGGAGTGCTAGCGTAGCGCGACTGCATAGTGCCTTTGCACTAGCGCTACGCGACTGCCTAACCTGACCAGATTCAGTGTTTTAACATCTGATTCCAGCTGTTTCGTTCACAACCACACATTCCCATGAGTCTAGTCAGATGATAAGGATGGATTTTTAGTCACCATAAGGTCCCGACACTTGTACGGGTGGGATTAAGGCACGTTTTCCATGAAACGATCTTAACGGTGGACCGAAAACTATATATACCCATCCACCCCCATTGCATTTCTCACTAGAATTCTGAATTTGAGAGCTCTAAGTTGAAACCATTGTTTCATACCTGAGTTCTTGGATCGGGATTAGCATTCGGGGACCCTTCGTAAGTATTCTTTCGTTCTTTTCCTTATTTTACTGCTTTTCGAGTCAGAAAGTCAAACTTTGTTTGACTTTCAGCGTTGACCAGTAATGGTCAATGCGAAGTTCGCTAGAACTTCGCAACGTGATTGTAATCACGATGGTCATAGTCCCTTGGGACTATGCCTACTGATTACCACGTTGTCTAGGGTCGTAGGGTAAGCGATCTAATAAATCGCTTATACCTCGAACCCGACCCAGTTTGGTCGATCATTAGGATCCGACCAAACACATTAGGTGACCATAGTAGGTAGGGAATAACCTTCCGAGGTTATACCCTATGGTCACATCGTTTAAGTAGTTGTATGATAGGTAGTTTATATGCCTTAGATAAATTACCAGAATACCCTTTTAATGTATAATTGGTAATTAAGCATATGTAACCTAAACTTTTGTCACATAACTGATTATGTAACATGTTTAGGCATATAACACTTGTCATAGGACTAGTTAGACGGTCCGAACGCGTTTCACGCGCACGACACGTTAAAGTAGCATATGTTACCTTAATGGGTCGCGATGGGTCGAAAGCACTTAGGTTTGGTTTCATTGTAGTATGTAGGCCTTGTTAAACCATATCATATGAGTTCCAATACTCATTTGGTTTACCAAGCCTCATCCTATCCGATCTCCCGATTTAAGTCCGGTTTATTTATATAGTTTAGATTTGCCGACTGATTCCGTGCTCTCTCTAGCTTTGTTTGGTTGTTGTTCAAGACCTCCAAGCATTCTCAGGCGAGTACATTTTCCCCTATTTTACTGTTTTAAATTGTTTTGGGGTGACTCATATGTGCTAAATGTTTTCGATGTTATAACGATGGTTTCAAAAACAATTAAGGCGATTTATACAAAACTAATAACGATTTCATAAAGTGAACAAACTTGTTGGTTGTAGTTACATAACAAATGACATTCATTAGCAATGATCAAGCCGACCAGTATTAGGTTATGGTACCATAGGATCTGACAAATCCCGTTATTTACTACACCCGTGGTTATGTGTGGGTATGGTAGGTAGCGACTGAATCTGTAATTGTTAACTTACCCTATGGAGGTTTGTTAATACGAAAACGAGAAGCGACGAAAGTCACGAAGGTTTGAATGTTATTAGCGAGACGACCTTATAAGTAGTTTCACGACCTAAAACGAATTAAACGATTTACGATTGGTTTTCACACGATGTTTTAACGATTGGGTTTCACACGATGTTTTAACGATTGGGTAAACGATTGGCTTCAAAGCGATATACGATATTATTTTGGTTATACATATTACATGATTTACATTTGGGCATGAACATTACTTTGGTGGTTTGGTTTGGATTAAGTGATTAAGTAACAATGCGTGTGGAATATGATACAAGCATGGTGGATACGCCGCTGGTACTTCCTATATATAAGTGTTTGTATGGTATTACATATTGTAGCGTTATTTGAATCATTTCAGTTTGAGACATAGAACATTTTATACAAGTAACATACTTTTCACAAGACATTTATTTACAAACAACTTATCTTATACAAACTCATTTTACATGGTTATTCATTTAATCATGCATTATTCTCTTATTTATACATATCACCTGAACTTATCATTGTTTTTCAAATAATTTACTAAAACAAATGTTTTTGGGTTAAGAGTCATGGCTACGAGGTTTTACAAATTATAACTCGCTTGATTTGAGTTGGTTAATTAAGTTGCAATATTATACTCTTTTCAAAACAAGGTTTTTAAATAAAGTATTGCAACGTCTAAACTAGCCATGATTTCGACACTCCTACAAAACCTATGTACTCGCCAGCATTTCTTTGCTGACCTCGTTTTCACATATGTTTCAGGTATTGTTGAATGATATCGATTGATAAGATGCATGCTCACATAGGACTGGACAAGGCCTTAGTGACTCAATAACAATGATAGACTATGTTTAAATAGTGTATTTAGATTTCAAGACGATGTAATTATTCAATGTTTAATAAAACGAAACACTTTTTGGTATCCATGGTTATGAAACATTAATTCTGTTGCAACACGCCCCGATGTTTCCGCCGCGATTTGTTGTTTTACGCGGTCGGGGTGTGACATGTGCAAACTTAATTTGATTAATACTTCATACGTGATTTCGTGTAGTGATGATTCTGTGTGAGGATTTGCCTAGAATTGTTATACATAAATTAATGATGATGACCTAGAATTGTTATGCATAGATTGATGATGATTGGAAAGTATAAATCAATTATTGCTGTAATTTGTATGTTACATAAGGAATTAGGGTTGCCTGTTAAGGTTGTAATCATAATGTAAGTGACTCGGATCTGAATAATAAGTCTTATGTTAATCGAATGATTGTCACGATAATGATCACATGTTTATGGTAAAATTTAAGATGAGTTTAGGGTTCCATGATTAGGTGAGGTTGTGCTATACGAGCTGAGTTGATAATTATTCAGGATGCAAAATACTGTTGATGATTATGAGGAATTCATGATTAATGATAGTTATGATAATTGCAAAGGAATTGTGTAAAGTGCAAAGTAACGGCTGTTGATTCAATGGCTCCAAAGAAATGGTGTAACTGTTAACTGTTGTTATGTGATCACAGTCCTGTAACTGATCTCGATGAAACATAGGGATGTTTCGTCATATGTACTCGACGAAACATGGGGATGATTCGTCATGTGAAACTCGACGAAACATGGTGGTGTTTCGTCGCCTGGGTTTTTCGCCGTGCTAGTAGACAGTACAGTAAACAGTTTGAGGTGTATGTTAAAATGAATACTTGTGCTTACGAATACCAGTTGTTGCATGATAACAATATTGTTAAGAATGAGAAACCTGACTAGTTTTGTGTGGGTAGAATATGCATCTGTTACGAATATTAGGACACATGAGTTGTGACTTCCTGTTAGTGGCATAATAATAATAATGAAAAACTGATGTTATTGGTAACCGTTGTTGGAAACATGAACTTGTGTTATAAACGTGCATGAAATCTAAATGTTTGTCATGTGATACGTGATTTGGATACGTGATTGTGAAACTGACTACTCTTGGTAACCACAGTAGGGTTTGGTTGACCAACTGGGAACGGGTAATGTAACGTAACATACCGAGCAAACCAAAGGTGAGTTCACTGCTTTTTTTTCCAAGCATGGGTCCCAGGGAGGGACATCTGGTAAACGTTCCGGGGAGGAATGTCGGGTAAATGGGTTTGACTGGAATGTTAAACCTAGGTTGTTGGTTAATACACGTATATCTATCACTCAAGTCCCTTCTACCGTTTGTTGCCGGGGAGGCAACGGGGTATTAGTTAATAGCGCTATTTAGGTTTGGCACCCTCACACCGTACCGGGGAGGACGGGAGTGAGCTAATAAACCCAATCTTGACCATTGCTATGATAGAGGCATTGGAGGACAGGGCAAATAATCTGGAGCCATCGGCGGTAAGCGTGTGATTAACAACGAATCATTGAAATGTTTTAAACTGGAAACTGGTAACTAAACGCGTTAACAAAACTTTGAACTCACCAGCGTCGTCTGACACACTTGTCTGCATGCTTGCAGGTCTGTAGTGTTATATCATGGAACTTGCTTTCTGGAAGGCTGGAGTGGTCATGGGTCGAGATACATGGAATCGCAACACAACTTTAATGGTTTACGTATGCGTGGTTTATGAAACACTTAACAAATGAATTATACTTCCGATGTACACAATAAATTATATGTAACGTTTTGTATCACTTTATGATAATGAATGAAAGTTTTATATAAATATATTTATGAGTTCAATGTGCTTGGTGGCTAAGTACCTGGTACGTCACATGCCCCGCGGTGTTTCCGCAAGTGGTATTTTGGGGGTGTGACAGTTTGGTATCAGAGCCACTGGTTATAGTGAACTTGGTTTTAAAAAACGTTTTACAAAACCAGACTATAACCGAACAGTTCTGAAAACAAGATTACGACCATGACACTCAGCTCCAGATTGCAAGGTTTGTCTCTTTCATCTGTTGTATACATTGCATGTCTAGTGTACACTTGTTTATGATGTGGCATACGAACACACACTCGTCACTATAGCATAATTTCATGAATTACTTGATTACTTTATGATGTGTAGTTGGTGTGTTGTAGTCCTTAGATTCTTGTGATTTTGTCGTTTGATAACCTCTGTTTGGCATTCGAGTTGGAGGAACCATTTGACATGAGTTAGGCGGAACTGAGACGAGCATGTAAATCACAATATTATTGTGGGTGCACACATAATAATAATGTGGGGTGCATGCAAGTCCCAGTGAGCCTTAACAAGTGAAAAAGGGGTTCTGTTCCGTTATTTGAGCTGTGAGAAACGTAACAAATCTATAGGAGTTCTAACCATGATTGCCTCCTACTTGAACGTGATCTTTTCACTCCTTTCTGAACCCTTATGAATCTCGATGCTATCGAGTATTGCCTGAACACCCATCTGAACGCCTAGCAAACTGGATAGGATGTTAGGTGCTTGTATGAACATCCCTGAGTTGGATGTCTCAGCGTCGAATGATTGGTCTATACCTTCCTCACTTGTCTTCGTTTGTTGGAACTTAGCGCATTGACGCCTTAGGTCCCAAAGTGCGATCACCTCTGCAACACTCTCGCAACATACCGTGTATTACTCAATCAACTTGCAAGAACGATGGACAAGAGGATGAGTGTAGTGCCCGACCTCAGTATTAGGACGACCCTGGTTACCTGCAACGAACACTAGCAGATTGACTTCAACCGAATCCCTAAACATAATCAGTGACTTTTGGGAGTCAACTCTTACAAATCAATCGGGACATTAGCGATGACAACAAATTATAGTGTGGAATGTGTGACTACCGGCACAGTGAGTAGCGCGATAGGATGTGGCACAGAATGTGAAAGATGGACTTGGTTGGTGAAAGGTCGTAGGGCTCCGTTTCAAGCAATGACATCAGAGACACCAGTCATGGCGACATCAAGGTATTTGTAACCAAGGGCTACAATATGGAAATGAAGGTGCCTACGACATGGATTGGCCGTGGTTAGAATCAAGATGACAACAACCAAGGGAATGACGCCAATAACAACACTGGAAATGATGCTCGTGGAAGGGAATTTAGGATTGGTGTGGGCGACGCCAGGATTATAGCAGCATGGTAGCTTGTATGGGTAGCTAATCGTTTCGTCTCTCTTCTGCTTAACCCTAATGTTTCTTGAAACCGAACCTGTTGTGGAATCGGCTTATGGCAAGTCAAATGGAACCTCATATGTTTGTTGGGATGCAAATTCGACATCGTGGGACAAGTGTTCGACATCGACCTTCCTACTACTATCCTTGATGGTCTTAATGCAGTAGTTAGTATGGATTGGTTATCCAGAGATCGCTTAGATATACCCTGTGAGGAGAAGATTTTGCGTATCCTTCTCCCTAGTGGAGGATCGTTGTCTGTTCTAAAGCGTCAGAGGGGTGCAAGGGTTAGTGCCATTCCAGCTATGAAGGCCTAGAAGTGTCTACGGAGGGATTTCCCCGCTATGTTAGCAACCGTTTCTGATGATAAGGCTAAGGAAAATAGGATCGGGGATCCACCAATTGTTTGTGACTCCTCTCAGTGTGCTATTCGAGGAACCTTCAGGTTTACTTCCACAACTGTTAGTCGGAATCTCAGTTGATCTCACGCCAGAGGCAGCTCTGAATACTTGTACTCTTACCGTCTTGCACCTGGAGGGTTGCAAGAATTGTCTAATCAACTACAGGAACTGTTGGACAGGAGTTTGTCGGACCTAGTTTTTCGCTTTGGGGAGCCCCAGTTATATCCATGAAGATAAGCCTTATCGTAGGACATGTGTACTGATTATCAAAAACTCAACAAGGTGACAGTTAAGAACCGCTTGCCTCGACCATGTATTGACAACCTGTTGACCAGTTGCGAGGGACAAGCTTCTATTCGAGGATTGACTAACGGACGAACTATCATCAGAGGGAAGTCCAAGGGGAGAATGCTCTTAGAATGGCGTATCAAACGCAATGCGGCCATTGCGACTTTGTACGCCATAACCATTGAGTTAATCATCACACCAGCAGCTTTATGGACCACATGAGTCGACCGTGTTTATCAATGACATTTTGGATCATTTCTTGGAGAAAGGAACATCATGGGCGGCATTTGTATCTTATTTTTGAGCTCCAGAGGGAGGAGCCACTCCGCGCGAAGTCTTGTTAAATGTAATTTTTGGATTCGAGAGGTACCTTTTGGTTATTTAATCAACAAAGTGGGAATACACGTGGATCTCGCTAAGACCCATTTTAGTTAAAACTGATCGACACCAAAGATTCCTTCGGGGATGCAGCAATTCCTTGGTTTCGCTAGATACTATCACAGCTTCATCGTGGGATCATCGAAGATTGCGCCGCTGTAACCTCTTTATCACAGCGGGGTGCTGTGAATTCATGGGGGAAAAACAGGAGGACATATTTTCAGCTTTTGAAACACAACTCTGCAATGCACTGAACATCGCTTTTATCCGAAAGTACTGATTACTTAGTGGTATACCATGATGGTTTCAATCAAAGTCCTAGTCACACGCCGATGCAACATGAGAAGGTGATGACTTACGTAACGGAGTTACGAAGAGGAACTGCACGACGCACAACCTGCGGTGGGAACCGTGGTTCTCGGATGTAACTTGGAGGCATTACTTGGACGGTACCAAATGTACTACTTAGACCGATCACAAGAGCCTCCCATATACCGTTGTTTCGAAAGATCTAAAGCATGTAATGGCATCGCTGGAGGGAACCTATGAATGACTTCGACTACTGAACCTACACGCGTGTGAGCTTGCAGTTCACCATCGACTCTAGCCTACCACATCAGACTCGTACTGTATCACTCGAAGCATTGAAGGAAGAAGTTTTCAAGTTGGGTCCTTGCGGGGCATGGAAGAGCAACTTTTGGCAAGTTGGACGATACTCGCTACCTCATGGAACGAAATGTGGATCTCATTATACGGCAACTATAGGGAATTTGTGTAAGCAAGCACGCCGGCTTCGATATTCTAGTTGTCTGGGTTTGATTAGAGATATTAGGACCTATAAATCTCGTATTGGTGATCGGGCATGAAGGCCCATCTGGCAATATAGGAGTATAATGTTTGACCCGTGGGAAAGTCAAGGTGGAGTATCAACAACCAGAAACACTCATATAGAAATGAGAACAGACTGCCATGGATTTTGTCGCTAGACAACTTACAACTCGAGATGAAACCAGCACACTTTATTGCAATCAAGGAAACGGACGAGACGTCACAGCTTATGAGTATTCCTCTGAGAGAGGCGGCTTTTAGGCACGAGGTAACTCCTGATACCTTTGATTTTGATCTATACCTGATTTATGTCAAGCGATGCACAACACCCGTGGCTCACGTCTAGACATGAGCATTGCTTATCACTGTAGGACAAACGGGCAGAGTAAACAAACCATTCTGACACTCGAAGACATGCTGCGGGCATGTGTGTGATTGACTTTAGCAAGAGTTAGAAGGACACTTACCTTTGGTTGAGTTCTACTGCAGTCGATAACATTCTAGTATCTAGACAGCTCTGTTTGAGGCATTGCTTGGATAATAATGCCAATCTCCTCGTTGGACTGAGGTGGATGACAACCTAATCACGGGACCAGGGCTTGCACTCAAAACTCTTGGGAAGATTATCTAGATTGGAAATCGTGAGGCGATAATGCGTGACCGCCAGGAAACCTGATAACTTAGGAGGCACTGGGAGTTCGCTGCAGGAGAACGTGTCATACTAGAAGTCTCACCCTGTGAGGGTGTGGTACGTTGGGAAGCGTGACAAGATTACTTTACGTTACGTTGAGTCATTCAGAACTCTAGAAAGAATCGGTCGCGTGGCCTACAAACTCGAGTTACCCGACGAATTGGGTAACGTGCACAATGTCCTTCATGTCTCGAATCTAAGGCAGTGCTTGATGAAACATTCGTGATGCCTTTATTAGACAAGTTGTAGTTGTCGAGGAGCCAATCAAAGACATAGACGAGGAGGTAAGGTTCGTTAGCAAAGTCCAATTTCCAATCATGAGAGTTCGTTGGAACTCAAGACGTGGACTGGAGTTCACGTGGGAGCGCAATAACTGGAGTAAGCTCTAGTATCCTCAGTTGTTCAAACGGTTGTATCAACTTCTGTTATCATTGGCTAATTTCGAGACGAAATTCCCTTTCAAGTTGGGGATGATGTGGCATTTGGGAAAATCCACAACCATCCTGATCTAACGCCGTACTGTTTTGGATTGCTTATCAAATTTCGGGATGAAATTTCTTCCAAGTTGGGGATGATGTGACAATCCGAGATTTCAAATTCTTTCATTTGCGTATCTCTTGTGTGGCGATCCTGTTTTGATAATTGTTTCATGTTATGTGACGTATTATTGTTTGAAGATTAGGGTTTTGAAGGTTAATTGAGGTAAATCATGTAATGTTAATAAATTATGAAAGTTAATTGAGAACTTACAAACTAGACACATTCTCATCCTCAGCCCCGACGAAGTAGGGAACCTTCGTCACAAATTTCGTGGATGTTGGCTGCCCAATATTCGATCCAATCATGAAGTCCACAAAAAAAAAAATAGTTGATGGCTTCTAATTAATTCATGGATGAATGATGATGATGTTTTTATTAATGAGAGCCCCCTCAAAAAGTCAATCCCAATTGCTGCACATGTCACGTGAATGGCTGCAAAAGTGTGATTTGCATTTATGGCATTCACATTATAAATTACACTTTGCACCCTCAAAACTTAATATGACAATCTTCCAGCCGTAAACTCCAAGTGTGATCCGTAAGCTCCTTGAACGACGAAACATATGATCTTTCGCCACATGTAACCTGCCGACGAAACATTTGATCTTTCGCCATGCGTAACCTCGACGAAACTTGGTTTGTCGTCATGCATGGGCTTTGGCCCAGAACAGTTCACGGCCCAACTGTGGGTGATTATATAACTTTTATAACCGTCTGACTTAAACCAAAACCCTAGGCTCTCTCTAGTCTTCGACGGCAGCCATCCCTCAAGATCAAAGCTTTCTCCTTGGTTCTAGCACACTACACTTTGCTCCGTAATTTGGTCAGTATTATAATATATGTTTTAATTCTGGTTAACCGTAATTGTATATGTTCAAACTTAATTTGATTAATACACGATACGTGATTTCGTGTAGTGATGATTCTATGTGAGGATTTGCCTAGAATTGTTATACATAAATTAATGATGATGACCTAGAATTGTTATGCATAGATTGATGATGATTGGAAAGTATAAATCAATTATTGATGTAATTTGTATGTTACATAATAAATTAAGGTTTCATGTTCAGGTTGTAATCATAATGTAAGTGACTCGGATCTGAATAATAAATCTTGTGTTAATCGAATGACTGCAACGATAATGATCACATGTTTATGGTAAAAGTTAAGATGAGTTTAGGGTTTCATGATTAGGTGAGGTTGTGCTATACGAGCTGAGTTGATAATTAGTCAGGATGCAAAATACTGTTGATGATTATGAGGAATTCATGATTAATGATAGTTATGATAATTGCAAAGGAATTGTGTAATGTGCAATGTAACGGCTGTTGATTCAATGGCTCCATAGAAATGGCATAACTGTTAACTATTGTTATGTAATCACAGTCCTGTAACTGATCTTGATGAAATATAGGGATGTTTCGTCATGTGTAACTCGACGAAACATGGGGATGATTCGTCATTTGAAACTCGACGAAACATGGTGGTGTTTCGTCGCCTGGGTTTTTCGTCGTGCTAGTTGACAGTGCAGTAAACAGTTTGTGGTGTATGTGAAAATGAATACTTGTGCTTACGGATACCAGTTGTTGCATGATAACAATATTGTTAAGAATGAGAAACCTGACTGGTTTTGTGTGGGTAGAATATGCATCTGTTACGAATATTAGGACACATGAGTTGTGACTTCTTATTAGTGGCATAATAGTAATGAAAAACTGATGTTATTGGTAACCGTTGTTGGAAACATGAACTTGTGTTATAAACGTGCATGAAATCTAAATGTTTGTCATGTGATACGTGATTTGGATATGTGATTGTGAAACTGACTACTCTCGGTAACCACAGTAGAGTTTGGTTGACCAACTGGGAATGGGTAATGTAACGTAACATACCGAGCAAACCAAAGGTGAGTTCACCGCTTTTTTTTTCCAAGCATGCGTCCCGGGGAGGGACATCTTGTAAACGTTCCGGGGAGGAATGTCGGGTAAATGGGTTTGACTGGAATGTTAAACCTGGGTTGTTGGTTAATACACGTATATCTATCACTCAAGTCCCTTCTACCGATTATTGTCGGGGAGGCAACGGGGTGTTAGTTAATAGCGCTAATTAGGTTTGGCACCCTCACACCGTACCAGGGAGGACGGGAGTGAACTAATGACCCCAATCTTGACCATTTCTATGATAGAGGCATTGGAGGACTTGGCAAATAATCTGGAGCCATCGGCGGTAAGCGTGTGATTAACAACGAATCATTGAAATGTTTTAAACTGGAAACTGGTAACTAAACGCGTTAACAAAACTTTGAACTCACCAGCGTCATCTGACACACTTGTCTGCATGCTTGCAGGTCTGTAGGGTTATATCATGGAACTTGCTGTCTAGAAGGCTGGAGTGGTAATGGGTCGAGATACATGGAATCGCATCACAAGTTTAATGGTTTATATACGCGTGGTTTATGAAACACTTAACAAATGAGTTATGCTTCCGCTGTACAAAATAAATTATATGTAACGTTTTGTATCACTTTATGATAATGAATGAAAGTTTTATTTAAATATATTTATGAGTTGAATGTGATTGGTGGCTAAGATCCTGGTACGTCACATGCCCCGCGGTGTTCCCGCAAGTGGTATTTTGGGGGTGTGACACACACTCTTGTAAGGTTTCTAAGTTTCGATTCTAATGATGACTGCACGGTACGTATTGAGACAATGGTTACCACATCATTATCCAGCCAATCTGATCGGACAGGAATCACCCCAGTCCGTTCAGGTGTCTGTTTTTTACCGTGTCTATGTCGGAATCCGTACTCCGATCATCTTCTCAGGCAACAATCCCTTTCCAAACCGACTCAAGACTAATCATCAAGTCTACAGTCTGTTTAGGTCCGGATTCCACCGTTTCAAGTAAAGTTTTAAGAAAAGATAGAAGAAAACATGAGTTTTAGCTGAAAAGTTTTGATTTAGTAAACATTTGGTGTAAAAACGCATGAAATTCCTTAGATCTGAGCTAGATCTTGACTAGAATAACATCACACCACAGATTGTATAAACCGTCACGATGACGTCACCCTCAAGAGCTCAAATCTCATAGATTTCACGGTAAAATGTGTGATTTCAAAGGAGAATAACATAGAGAATAGTGTGTAGATCAAAGATGTACAAGAATCTAGTGTAAAACGTACCGAAATCGCCAAGATATGGGAGAAATATGGGAGTGCGTGCATCTTGGTCAAAGGAGGTTGTCACATCAGTTGGAAAGGATGTGACATGTCCTATTTATAGCGTGTGAGAGGAGATAAGGCGGTGTGGCACGGATCGGATGGAACTTTGATCGAATGGCCCTCTGGTCGGATGGTCATCCGATCGGATGGTCATTTGGTCAATCCCATCCTTTCCGCGTTCCCGTCTTTGTTTCGCTTTGCGAGTTAGATTAAGCGTTGCGTTGCGTGTTATTGTGTAATAGTATCATATACCTAGATTATATCATTAACACATTAGTTTCCAAGTTTCATAGTTTCTACCAGCGACAAGCCTCCAGTCTCTCGTTCAACCAAGTCTCAAGTTTCACGAGTCTCAAGAGTCAAGCACCAAAGTATCAAGAGTGAAGATTTCAAGTATCAAGAATCATAGTATTAAGAATCACGCCACATAGAATTTAGATTCAAAGTATCAAAAGCATCAAGAATCACATAGTTTAGGGGCTAAAATTGACAATAGCTAAAAGTTCAGTGACGCAGGCGTTACATATATACTTCTTTCCAGAAAAGCTTCCTGTGCTTATGGGTCCACAAAGATCCATATGCAAGAGTTCCAAATTTTGTGTTATTGAAGATTTGGAAATTATTTTGTGTGAGCTTCTTTTAGATTTACCCATTTGACAAGCTTCACAAATTTTATCCTTCTTTGAGGATATGAAAGGTAATCCTTTTACCAGACCTTTGCTTGCTAATTTGTTTAGATTTTTAAAATTTAACTGAGCTAACCTTTTGTGCCACAACCAACTACTGCCCTTGCTAATTTTTGAAAATAAACATAATTTTGGATGTTCATTTTCCTCTTTGAAATCAAAATAATAGATTGATTGTCTTATTCTTTTTCCACCTAAATAAATCTTATTATCATCTATTCCAATTAACTAGCATTTTTCTGGTAAAAAGGTTACCTGAAAACCTTTATCACAGAATTGACCACAACTCAGCAGATTGTACTTTAAGCCTTCTACATAGGCTACTTTTTCTATGGTCAAACATCCATATTTTATGCATCCATATCCCAAAATCCTCACTTTTACTCCATTCCCAAAATTAACCAATTTACCCAGTTTTGAAACAAAGTTACTGAGTAAGCTCCTGTCCGCAGTCATGTGCTTGGAGCTTCCAGAATCGCGGTACCAGATCTGCTGCACATGA
Organism: Helianthus tuberosus; assembly: GCA_030545235.1. NCBI lineage: Eukaryota > Viridiplantae > Streptophyta > Magnoliopsida > Asterales > Asteraceae > Helianthus > Helianthus tuberosus. The sequence continues at coordinate 128,891,865 of CM060416.1, forward strand.
TGGTCCTGAAATGGAAAAATTAGAGGGGTTTTGGTACCCAGACTTGCTTGGGTACATTTGCTGATGAGATTTTAATCAGATTGTTTTCTTTTGATGGTCTTTCATCAGAATATCTATTACATGCTAAGCCATGAACAGATGTTTCAACTTTTGTTTGGAGATGATGTTGAACCAGCTTCCGTATTTCAACACACATACAAGATTCTTTATCAGAATTTTCTGATTTCTTTTCATGTGATGGAATGAGTGGATAATTTTGAAATTTTGAGTGAACTGTTTCTGGAATATTTAAAGATTTTTGTTTGGATTCACTCCTTTTTGCTTTTAAGTTGGGTTTTGAGATTTCAAAAGAGTTCTCGGAACTTGTTGATCTGCATGATTCTGAGTTAGATTCTGATGAAAATTTATCAAAAATCTGATGTGTTGCTTTCACAAAGATGGTGGGTTTAATTTCACTTGTTTTTTACATACCCTAAACCCCCTCCTTTGTTCTTTGGTGTAGATTCAATAAAGTTAATGAATTCCATAGCTTGTTGAAAACCTTTTACATTTATTTCCTTATCATGAACTTTCTTGTAAAAATATTTTCTTTCTTTTTCATAAAATTCAATTTTGGCTCTATGATCTAAGCTCTCTTCTATTAGTAACTGGTTTTCAAGTATAACTTTATTCATGGTTCTTTGCAACTCATCACAATTTTACTATTTGATCTCTGTTTATCTTGCAGACTTAGAAAATCTGACAAGAGTTTGTTTAATTTGTGTTCAAGGTCAAGATTATCTAAATTTACCTTTTGTTTTGATGCTTCAGAAATTTCATCAGAAAGTACCATAAGGCAGAAGTTAGCCATCTCTTCTTCTTCATCAGAAGAATCATCTGACAGCCATGTATTTGTCTCTGCAATCAAACTGACTTATTGTTGCTTCTTTGCTTCTTCCGGCTTCTTCTCATAGTATGCAATATCCTTCAGTTTCTTAGTTTTGCACTCTGATGCATAGTGACCCTTTTGTTTACATTTGTAACACACAACTTCAGCCTTTCCCTTATCCTTTGATCTAACTGCGTCCCTAGATCTTCCTTCCATCCTCCCTCTATCACTTTTCTGGTATCATTGGCCTCCTCCCCCCAACCTCTGCTCAAAAGTTTTTGTGAGCAGTGCAATTGCTTTAGCAAAAGCTGAAAAATCTGATGATGTATCAGAATTTTCAATATTTTGACTGACTGAAGGTTGTTGTCACACCCCGATATTTCCACGTATTACCGGTGGGCCCGGTGGGGAGTATCGTGACGTAGTTGATATCATCATACTCAAACAACACAATATATAAATGCACAGCGGAAGCAAAATGTAGATTCATTTCAACTTTAATAAATTGTAATATCAAGTATCACAAATAGTCGAAACAGATCCACAGGCGGATCAAAATAAAGAGGAAACATTGTTCAACAGTTTTATGACGTCCAAGCTTGCGAGATTTATTGTGGACGCTAGGAGAAAGCCAGCCTAGTTCGAGTAGTACCTGCACTTAACCTTTTTGGGAAAATACGTCAGTTTACACTGGTAAATACAATTTAACTGACACATTTTGAAAAATTTAATAAAATTGATTTGAATGCACGTGGCACAAAATATCTTTTATAACTTGCGATAATTATTTAAATATAATCTTGTAAAAGAATTACATGTTACTTATGAGTTCAGTAGCCCGGTTTATGCCGGGTTAAAGATCAATAGACACACCACATTATTGGTTTAGGCACTGACTGGTGTACGCCTACACCCCGTGCTTAGGTCGTGGCCATTTCATAAAATGATCCCAAGGATATCCGGGACATGGTCATTAACCCCCCAAAGGATTTAAGCAAACAAAACATTTCCAAACGGAACATATCAATGGTTTAACCTCTATTCGATTAAAGATTCAATGCCCGACCAAGCGGTATTTTATATACTATAATCCCAAGCCCGTATAAGGAAAATAAGTTAAAAGTATTTACCTTTGCTAGTATAAATCACCAATAGCAAATGCAAGTAGCTTTTACCGGGTCTCCTATTCTGGAACAAAGGTTTATAATAACCTATTAGATTTCTAACGGGTCTTTAATTAAGCTTAAACTTAGACCGGTTTGTTTTTAAAGGAAGATACGGTTCGAACGCATGAATAAGCGAAGACTGGGATAGAATGTGATTTAGACCCGACAATTTTGAATACTTGTATAATATGGGTAAGCTAAACACATTCTGGATTTTGAGATCAAAATGATAAGGTTTGACCCGCTTTGGTCAATTTAAGCAAACTATTTACATAAACCGAACCGAACGCGAAGATTACGTAACGGGTAATCATAAGAGCCATATACAGGTTTCCTAAGTTAATATGCCTTAAATATGTTGTGACATCAGTAAGATATCTTTTATTATACCCGAAACGAATTTAAACTCAAACTATGCCCCGTAGGGGTATTTTGGTCATTTACAAGGTTATAAAAGAGTTTGAACAATAATCTGAGTTACAGGTCTGATATAATCAGTAAAAATACTTAATTTACTAAGTTATAACAGTAGGGTATAGCCTATATGTGAAACTTATTAATTATAACCATACTATGCTTCAAAAGGGCATTTTGGTAATTTCACTTAAGCCAAAAAGGTCAAAACTGAAATCTGAATTAAACAACTTTTGCTTACTGTTAAAATATTATAATTTATCTAAAATATCAGTAGGTATCAACCCTTATATGTTTAAAATAGTTTTAGCACATACTATGCGTTAAAAACGCTTAAAAAGGCGATTAGGAGCCATTTTCGGGTTCTATATAGAAAGCTGATATTTTTATTATTCCATAAGGTTTAAAATAATTTTATTTATCATATAAAATCAGTAGCAAAAGGTTTGGGGTCAAAAAGATATGTAAAACTCATTTTATAGCCCAAAAGGGCAAAACCGACAATTACCGAATCAAGCTTATAACTCTAAGTTATGCTCAGCCTGAAATTAATTAAAAATCTTCAAAAATCCTAAAATATTATATTACATCAGTGGGTAAAAAGTTTGATATAAAAAAGTGGGTTTAAATAGGCTATATGCTAATTATGCCGTTTAATCGCTAAAAAGCTTTCTAATTACGCTAATGAGCATAACTCTCAATCTACACCTCAAACTGATGTCAAATTTTGGGTACAAGTTTATAAATCAGTAACTAAGGTTTCTACTCTTTTATATTTTTAAAAATCATGTTTTATGGTGAAAACGGCATAATAGTCAACATATAAGCAATTAACGGAATCATGCATATTAATTGGATAACTAATGAACCAAGGTGTATAATCACCGAGGGTTATACTAGCATGTAACCTAGTCCAATTAAAGCTCTAAGGCATTTCTAAAACATGCTTAAACGGGTCAGAATTTTTCAAGCCTATCCACCAATAGTTTAGACATGTTCTTAGATTAATTACCATGTTATATTAATGATAAAACAGGTTGTATGTGTTCTACATTGCTAATTATGCATTAATTTGAAAATAAGCATTCTGTTGACTTTTTAATAACAAGTTTGACCCGACTATTGACCTAGTTAGAGTGGGAATCAGGGAGTACCCTTTTAAGGGTTTATTACCCACATAATTACCTACTTAAAGGTACTTTTAATTCGAGATTTGACTGAACCAATTTTAATTAATCTCGAAGTCAAACCTTAATTACGACGGTTTGACTTTTAGCTAATTAACTAAGCTAAACTGAATTAGGAAGGGTTAAGGACACTTACAAATGTCCTAAGTATGATTAGGGACCACTATGAAACATGTTGCTGATCAGGGGAGCTCCAGAGACTAGCTTGAAAGAAGTTGCAAGTGAAAGACCAAAATGTAGCAAACTTGGTTCTCTTATATAGTGAACCCAAATGCATTGGATCATGCCAAAATAGTCTACATGAGTTGCAAGATCATCCCAGGTGTCCCTAAGATGCTAAAAACCACCTATAAAGCTCCTGATTTTCGAATACCACTCAAATAAGGCGGTGCAACCGTTTTAGCAGCTGTCCAAAAAATGCCCAGATGCAGTCCTTACGGACCGTAAGGCTTGGAGCTTACGGTCCGTAACCGTTTCCCTTACGGACCGTAAGGTTAGACCTTTACGGTCCGTAAGACTTCGCCAGAGGACAAAAATTTGTTTTCTTTCAGGCTGTGACCATGCAACTATGACATCTCCGACTCTTGTGCTTTTTAATCAGTATGGGGACCATGAAGTCAGCCATTGCATGCCTAGCCATGCACTTACACAACTTGTATTCTTGTGGGAGGTTTTTAATGTCGGAAATACCAAGAAATTCATATTGGATCCATGTCTAAGGTTGTAACCAATTTATTATTTAGGATAGCCAGATTTATATACATAATTCAGATGTTGATTAAATATATCCTGGTTAGGGATTTATTAATAGGTCGCTCAGAGGTACAGATTAACATGTCGACGTTTTTAAATCCTACCGTACATCTTTATCTGGATCCGTTTTTATAACACGTTTGCATAACATGACACGTGTCTTTATTTCACTGGACATGAATTTTCGAGGTGTTACATCCTCACCCCATTAAAATAAATCTCGACCTCGAGATTTATTGGAACAAATGAGGGTACTATTCCTTCATGGTAGACTCTACCTCCCAAGTATATTTGGGACCTCTGCGGGCATCCCATTTGACCTTTACGATAGGTACATGCTTCCTCCGAAGCTTCTTAACCCGTCGATCCTCAATCGACAAAGGTTTTTCCACAAATTTTAAGCTCTCATCTATATGTACATCTGTATGTGGTATGACTAGCGATTCATCGGCTAGACATTTCTTCAGATTGCAGACGTGGAATACATTGTGAATACCACTGAGCTCTTCTGGCAAGTTCAACTTGTAAGGCACTGATCCTACACATTCGATGATCTCGAATGGTCCTATGTACCTTGGGCTTAACTTCCCTTTCTTACCAAATCGCATCACTCCCTTCCAGGGTGATACTTTAAGCAAAACTTTATCACCAACCTCAAACTTTAGAGGTTTTCGTCTTTTATTAGCATAACTTTTCTGCCTATCCCTGGCAGCTTTCAGGCGGTCATGAATCTGGACAATCTTGGCCGTCGTTTCAAAGACTAAATCAGTTCCTGATAATTGAACTTCTCCTACTTTCGCCCAACAAATAGGCGTTCTGCATTTTCTACCATATAATACCTCAAAAGGCGTAGCCTTAATGCTTGTATGGTAGCTATTGTTATAGGAGAACTCGATCAATGGCAGGTGGTTATCCTAACTACCACCTAAGTCAATCACACATGCACGAAGCATGTCTTCCAAAGTCTGGATGGTATGCTCACTCTGCCCATCAGTCTGGGGATGGTAAGCTAAACTAAAATTCAAACGCGTGCCCAAACACTGTTGGAAACTTTTCCAAAAATGTGATGTGTATCTAGTATCTCTGTCAGAGATAATAGATACTGGTACGCCATGAAGAGACACAATCTTATCCACGTACAATTGGGCTAACATATCGGAGCTATAAGTCTCCTTAATGGGTAGGAAATGTGCTGACTTAGTCAGTCTATCTACTATTACCCATATAGTATCATTTCCCTTCCTTGTCTTTGGCAACTTAGTGATGAAATCCATTGTCACCATCTCCCACTTCCATGTGGGAAGTATAGGCTGTTGTAGTAAACCTGGCGGCTTCTGATGCTCAGCTTTGACTTGCGCGCACGTTAAACATTTAGCTACATAGGCGGCTACAGAATTTTTCAAGCCTATCCACCAATAGTTTGCCTTTAGATCCTAGTACATCTTATCAGCTCCAGGATGAACAAAATATTTGGAACTGTGGGCTTCCTGGAGGATAACATCCCGAAGTCCTCCATAAACTGGAACCCATATTCGTCCATTTAACCTTAGGATTCCATCCTTGTCATAGGATAACTGCTCTTCAGTTACTCCTAGCTTTTCATTAGGACAGTTAGCATCCAACACAGCTTCCTTCTGTGCAGCTAACAACCTTTCGTTCAAAGTATTCTTTATCTCAATGCTCTTGGCATTGATCCTTATAGGTTTCACTCTTTCCTTCCTGCTTAGGGCATCAGCAACTACATTCGCTTTGCCAGGATGGTATCTTATCTCACAGTCATAATCATTCAGAGTTTCCATCCAACGTCGTTGCCTCATGTTTAAATCCTTCTGATTAAACAAGTGTTGAAGGCTTTTGTGATCTGAATAGATCACACACTTGGTTCCATACAAGTAATTTCTCCACAGTTTTAGTGCAAATACAACGGCACCCAGCTCCAAGTCATGGGTGGTGTAATTCTTATCGCGCACCTTTAATTGTCGTGAAGCATAGGCAATGACTTTTCCTTTCTGCATGAGCACATAGCCCATTCTGGCGTGTGATGCATCACAATATACTACAAATTCATCAATTCCATCAGGCAACGTCAATACAGGAGCGTTGCTCAACTTTTGCTTTAGAATATCAAAAGATTCTTGCTGCTTAGGCCCCGAGTCAAACTTGCTTTTCCTGCGGGTGAGTAAAGTCAGGGGTGCTGCAATTCTTGAGAAGTTTTCGATAAATCGCCTATAGTATCCTGCTAAACTGTCACACCCCGATATTTCCACGTTTCACCGGTGGGCCAGGTAGGGGAGTATCGTGACGTAGTTGATATCATCATAGTCAAACAACACAATATATATGAATGCACAGCGGAAGCAAAAGATAATTATATTACAATCCGAATATAAAGTAATATATATGTATTACAACGAAAAGTAAGGATCCACAGGCGGATCTTAAAACATAAACATTATTCAACAGACTTTAGACGCCTAGAACTTGCAAGATTCCTTATTAATGCCCTGAGCTTCCAGCCAATTACGTCCAGTACCTGTCACTTAACCCTTTTGGAAAATACGTCAGTTTTCACTGGTAAATACACTCAACCGACTCATTTTGAAAAGGTTTAATAAATTGGTTTGAATGCACAAGGCACAAACTCTTTATAACTTGGGACAATTATAGTTATAATCTTGTATACATATTTACATGTTCGTTATACGTTCAGGGCCCGATGTAGAAACCGAGTCAGATTAATAGACACACCACAAGTATAGGCCCACAAGAGAGTGAGATACCGTTTTTCCTTAAACAACTGTCAGGTGTATGCCTACAGCCCGTGTATAAGGCGTGGCCATTTTATAACAAATTGATGTCAAGGATATCCGGGACATGGTCATTAACCCCTAAAGGTCTTTATTTCAAACAATACAGATTAAACCGGGTTACCTCAATAATTTAACCATAATAAGATTAAATATTCAATACCCGACCAAGCGGTGTTATTATAATACCGTATCCCAAGCCCGTATAGGGAAAATAAGTTAAGAGTATTTACCTGAGCTAGCTCCTGACTTAAATAGCAAGAATTTAATAACTCAGCCGTATTCACTTAAGTAAGCGTAGGTACCATTTACCGGAAGGCACTAGTCTGGAATGATGGTATAAATAACCAATTAGATTGCTAACGGGTCTTTAATTAAGCCTAAGCTTAGACCGGTTAGTCTTACAGAAAGATACGGTCCAACGCATGATAAGGCGTAGACCGGATTAGAATGTGGTTTTGACCCGACAAGTTTGAAGACTTGTATAATATGGGTAATCTAAACACATTCTGGATTTTGAGACAAAAAGGATATGGTTTGACCCGTTTCGGCTAATATATGTAAACTAGTTACATACGCCGATCCGAACGCGAAAAGTGCGTAACGAGTAACCAAATGAGTCATATGCAAGTTTCCTAAGTTATTATGCTTTAATTATGATGTGACATCAGAATGATATCTTATATTATGCCCAAAACGGATTTAGACTCACATTACGCCCCGTAGGGGTATTTTGGTCATTAAAAAGGTTATAAAAGAGTTTAAATATGAACCTGAGTTTCAGGTCTGATTTATACAGTAATTACACTTAATTTAACATGTTATAACAGAAGGGTATGACCTACATGTGAAACTTATCATTTAAAACCAAACTATGCACCTTAGGGGTATTTTGGTAATTTCACTTAGGCTTAAAAGGTCAAAACTGGAAACCTGAGTTTAAAAACTTGTACTTACTGTTAATATATAAAAATATACTAAAAATATCAGTAGGTATCAACCTTATATGTTTAATATGGTTTTAGCACACACTATGCGTCAAAAACGCTTAAAAAGGCGATTCGGAGCCATTTCCGGGTTTTCAAAGGAAAGCTGATATTTTTATAATTCTAGAAGGCTAAAAATACTTTATTTATTATATTAGATCAGTAGAAAAAGTTTTGGGGTCAAAAGGATTTGTAAAACTCATTTTATGGCTTAAAAGGGTAAAACCGGCATTAACCGAATCATACTTAGAACTCTAAGTTATGCTCAGCCTAAAAATAAATAAAAATCTCCAAAAATCTTAAAATATTATTTTATATCAGTGGGTAAAAAGATTGGTATCAAAAAGTGGGTTTAGATAGGCTATATGCTAATTACGCCATTTAATTACTAAAAAGCTTTCAAATTACGCTAACGAGCATAACTCTTAATCTAGACCTCAAACTGATGTCAAATTTTAGGTGCAAGTTTATAAATTAGTAACTAAGGTTTCTACTCTTTTACTTTTTCAAAAATCACGTTTTAAGGTCAAAAGGGCATAATAGTCAACATTTAAGCATTTAACGGAATCACGCATATGAATCGGATAACTAATGAACCAAGTTGTATAATCACAGTGGGTTATACTTATAGGTAACTTGGTCCTAATGAGGCTCTAAGGAATTTCTAAACTATGCTTAAACGGGTCAGAACTGAAAGTCAAAGCATAAGTCAAACTATGCGACTTTCGGTCCCGAACCGAGCCTAATCTGAAAATTGTCGAGTTGAACATGTCAGGACATGTTCTTACATTAATTAGCAAGTTATATTAACGATAAAACAGGTTGCATAGTCTTTACATTGCTAATTATGTATTAATTTAAAATTAAGCTTCCTGTTGACTTTTTAATATCAAGTTTGACTCGACAATTGACCTAGATAGAGTGGGTATCAGAGAATACCCTTTTAAGGGTTTATTACCCATATAATTACCTACTTAAAGGTACTTTTAATTCGTGATTTGACTGAGCACATTTTAATTAATCACGAAGTCAAACCTTAATTACGATGGTTTGACTTTTAGCTAATTAACTAAGCTAAAACAAATTTAGAAAGGTTAAGAATGCTTACAAGAGTCCTAATTATGATTAGTGATCACTAGGAAGGTTACTTGCAGACCAGAGAGCTCCAGAAGTAGTTGCAAATGCAAATGCCCAAAAGTTGAAACTTTTATCTTCTTATATAGTGAACTCAATGAGCTTAGGATCATGCCAACATAGTCTAGTGATGTTATAAGATCATCCCAGGTGGCCTAGGAAGCTAAAAACCAGATATAGGAGCCCCTTGAATCGAAAAACCAGCGTTTAAGTCGGTGCAACCGGTTATACAGGCAGCTGTCAACATTTTCGCATCTGGGACCTGCTTGCTCACCGCAACGCTCACTGTTTTGAGGTGCGCAAGCAACATGCCAGCACAACAAAACTTTCAAATGTTTACAGTTTGGTCCCTGGACCTTCCAAACGTCGTTTTCACATTATTTCTTGCATTATAAGCCTTCTAAATTTACTTTTGAGGGTTCCAAGACTTATACAAACTTTGTTAAGTCCTTGGTTAACTTTGTAATCACCCGAAAGGTCATAATTTCCAACGTTGACTCTTTTAACCCCTCGTATACGAATTTGATCATAACTTTCTCATACGATAACGAAACTTTATGAAATTTTTGTCACACATTCTAGTGAGCATATTTTACCGTTACAATGCTTCGGGTTTACTAAAAGGTCACTCAGAGGTATACCTTAAACATGTTGACACATTTAACCCCTGTAGTCTGTAATCTCTCACTTTCTTTTATATTTAGCTTCGTATGATCGATGATTCATTCGTGTGAATGTATAAACATCTTGTAGGGTTATTGTAAGGCATATTTATCCATTGTTGACATTTTGAACCCTTATATTCACATAGTTTCTTTATTTGTCAACTTTAGTCACTCTAGAGTATTCTTTCACACGTTCAAGCTTATGACACGTGTCAATACATTATAGGACGTGAATTTTCGAGGTGTTACATCCTCACCCCCTTAAAAGAAATCTCGACCTCGAGATTTGTTAAATCGCTGGAAGTACCTTTTGTCGCATAATGGACCTAACTCCTATAACATATCTGGAGTCTTTCCAAGCTCCCACAGTTGACCTCTATAATAGGCACATGTATCCTTTCGGAGCTTCTTCACCTGTCGATCCTTAATCGACATAGGTTGCTCATTATATCATAAATCTGCATATCATTATGTGATAGTGCTTCTTGACTTATTGGCGAAACACATCCCTAAATCATTAGTGTGAAATGTATTGCGAGCTCTGCACAACTTCTTAAATAGGTTTTTGCTTTTAAGCTATCTGATCTTGATACATTCGATTCCTTCGAATGATTTTCTATATTCAGAGCTTAACTAGTCTGATAATTAACAAATTGACACACCCTTCCGGGGTGATATCTTTTGTTGAACCCTATTTCTTTAACAAGAACTTGGGAGGGTTGCTACTTTCATAAATTCTTGATTTCCTGCCATATACTGGCAACTTACAAATTTATTATGGATTTGTATGATCTTATTTGTTGTTTCCTAGGCAACTTTCAAATCCTGATAATTGGACTCACCAATTCTCTATCTAACAATAGATGTTTAATATTCCATCTATACAAGGTCTCCAAAGGAGCAGCCTTAATACTTACATATCAATTATTATAGAAAAGCTTATCTTAAGGTCGGATGGTTATCCCAATCATTGCTTAAAACCAATCTTAAGGAATAACTAATCCTTGATGTTAGTCGAACAAATCGACGATCCTGGGCAGCTAATGGTAATTCTTAATTATTGCCTAATTAGGGTTGCGGGAATCAATGCATAAGCAGAATGAACCGTCTTTCTTATTTAACTTTCAGAATATCGAGTTAGACTATATGAATCTCTTATCTTAAAGTTTACTTAATCAGGGTTTCGATTATTCCATAATCAATCATGGAGTTCTACAACACTCCAACCCAAAGTGGGATGTTAATCTTAACTCTACTTGTCTCTCAGGGGTAAACAGGGTAATCTTAGGAGAAGATAATTAGGGTACAAGGAGGTTACAGAGATTTCCAAATCTCGGCTTCAGTTCATCAATCATATTTTGTACCAGATCAGTGACACATTTATGTTACGAGTCCATGAATTCCTTAATCGGGAACATTTACTCGGACCATTCCATTTTGGATATCTTCTTTGAACACCAATAGTTGACCTTAGCACCATATGACCATTGAGATATCCTTGTGGTCCCATGCATTAAACCTCCATACTGATCAGGCATGGAAGCAATCTATGGAACATATTAAGATACACCAATCCTCATATGATGCTTTTATCATACCGTCTGGTATCCGAAATCATTAGAGATCAAAGAGATATCAATTCTAAGTGTTGACGCAATACACCTAGGAAGAGTATACTTCAAAAATTCTACGACTGAAGGTTCTTGACAAGAACAGAAGAAATAGTTCTTATGATTCCTGCCTTCACTTAATAACTATGGTCCTTTAGAAAGATTTTAAAAGTTTTCTATACTTATAGTTTACGAAGGATTTAGAGCAAGTAGCATTCGGCTCTTTGAACTTTTTCACGATCTTCTTCACAGCTTTTCCCACAGTTGCGCCTTATCATAGTTTGAAGAACATCCTTGGACTTTTTTTTTCAGGTTTACAATTGTAGTATCATTAGCATGCACGGCCTCATCAATGGCGTGATTGACTGATGTCTTATCCGAGTTTGTCATACTCAATATTTGGTTCCTATTACTAAATGAATCAATCTCTTGGTTGCGATCCGACCACTGTTATTCATCATCCTCATGGTCTTATATACTAACCATGGTTTCATTAAACCATACCGGCCAATATATAATTAACATTCTCAATGAACGTTATTTAATATATATAAATTTTACTTAGCCTAGGTCATAAAAGACCTTTAATGGCATTTGGTTTGGTCCTAATCCATCACCTTTTTAACTGGGGATCAGAATATCACATATGTCATTATTATAGTGATGAATTTGGATAGCTTGAAAGCTTACCATAAGGATATCAGAAGAGAGTGATTCTCAATAGATATAAAATATCAATCTAAGATTTGTTAGAGTATTTTCTATAGTGTCATCGGCCAATTTCTATCTTGCGTTAAATGACCGGAGTCCTAATCAGTGGAGACAACAGTTCACAACATTTATTGTTCTTTATAGAATTATATGTGCCAGTATCAATAAATTCCTGTATAAACTGCTTGACAAGGAAAGGTACCTGCTATAAGGTTATCATTCTGCACCATATCCTGGGTGTTCATCAAGCGCTCGTTTTCTTGGCTTCTTCGGGCTTCTTCTGATTCCTAGGGCAGTTGGTCTTGATATGCCCCTTCTCGTTGCAACCGTAACAGGTTGCATCTTTCAACTTCTTGCAATCCAGGGTTTTATGTTCCCTAGACTTGCAAATTCCACATGGTAGAGGCTGAGATTCAAATCTGCATTTCCCGAGATGGTATTTCCTATAGGTTTCGCACCTGGTCTTCTCACCCGACTGCTGGCTGTCTTTCTTAAACCCGGAACTCTTCTTATCCTCAGAGTTCCTCTTCCTATCGGAGCGATGAGAATCCTCATCCTCTCTTTTACGCTTTCCATCTTCAGAGGCTTTGACAACCTTGTTTCTGACTACATCGAGTGTAAGGGATAGCGACAGATCGGCCGCTGACCTGAATGTAGTAGGTCTTGAAGCCTTAACACTGGCTTTGATTTCTGGGGCTAAACCACCAATGAAGAGAGCAATTCTTTTGGGTTCCGGTGTTACCAGGTAAGGAACCAGTCTGGACAGGGTATCAAAACTGGTGAGGTAAGCTTGACAATCTAAGTTTGTCATAACCAATGATAAGAAATCTGACTCAATCCACTCAACCTCGTGTTGAGGGCAGTAGTTCTCCATATTGAGAGCAACAAACTGTTCCCATGACATGTTGTAAAGTGGGATCTTCCCAGCAGCTTGAATGAGAGCCTTCCACCATGCTAGTGCCTCTCCCTTGAACGATTGGGATACATATTTCACTACATCCCTTTCAGCACAACCGCTGATGTCAACTACCGTGTCCATCTCATCCAACCAGGTCATACAATCTATAGCTCCTTTCTCCCTAGTAAAATCCCGGGGTTTGCAAGAAACAAAGTACTTGTAGGTGCAGGACTTGGTGTGTGGCTTATCATCAAACACTATCCTTTTAGATGGAACACTATTTAGGTTAGATGAATGTCGATCATCATCTTTCTTTAGTTCGTGTTTCTTAGAGGGTGGCTTGTCATGAGCCACTGAATGGGTCTTTGGAATAGACTTAGAGTGGGGTACAGATGAGGCTCGACTATGCGTCCCACTATATTCCTTAAATTGCTCCTCTACAGCTTTAGATACAGCTGTATCAATCAGTGTATGGAGCTCTCCTCTGGTTATATTAATCTTATCATCATCGCGGTTTTCCAGAGGATGACTGTTTATCTCGTCAGAGTCAGCCATGTAGGTAGTTTTAATTACTACAAAAAGAAAATAAGGGCAAGTTTTATTTAGAAGCCCATACAGTACTATCGTTCTTGACGATTTATTAACCATGTTTTTAATACACATTTTAGTTAATTTGTTAAATATATAATTGTTCAGGATCTTTATCATAATCCTAAATTATAAGTTAGTAATAGCACAAAAGGCCTAGTCACGTAGACAAGTTTAAATTTATAAGCCCAAAATTTATGGAATCAAGGCATTAAGGTTTGAATCAAAGTTCATTACCTTTCTTTGACAGGGAGTTGTAAGCTACCACTGTCTTTAGTCTTATATGACATTGGATATGACTCGTAAGTATTATATCCCCAATTATAATTTAATAATGGCTCAACAGCCTAGTCATATGGACAGATTTAATTTATAAACCAGGATTTTTATAGAATCGAGGTACTAAGGCTTGAATCAAAGTTCATTGCCCTTTTTAACAGGGGGTTGTAGACCACTACCGTCTTTAGTCTCAAAGGACGTTAATTATAGCCCATAGGCATTTCATCCATGAGGGATGGTTATATAAATAAGGGAATTTAGAACATCCCAACTTAAAATGACTTATGTGATTTTATCGAATCATATCTTTGTCATTAATGATAACATATCAGATGTTAATAAGGGTTTGAATCTTTCGAATAGGTTTTACCATCTTGGCCATGTCTGCAACGACATTTAGCCTAGGTTTTACCTTTAAGATTCTTTTAATAATTACGCAGAACAATCCTAAATTGAAATGTTAACAAGGATTTGAATCTAATTGAGGAACTACCATCTTGGCCCTGTCTTAATGTGACATATGGCTAGGTCTTGTCCTTTTTAAATTTTGCCATTTTATTATAATGGTAGATCTTATAAAAAGGAATGTTATTTTAAATCTAACCGTTCCAATTAAAATTTAAACATATACATGGTTGCCCAAAACGGGACTTCTAACTGAAATGACTCGCCCATGCAAGAGCTAATCAGAAAATAACAAAAGAATAGGCCCACAAGAGAGTGAGATACCGTTTTTCCTTAAACAACTGTCAGGTGTATGCCTACACCCCGTGTATAAGGCGTGGCCATTTTATAACACAATGATGTCAAGGATATCCGGGACATGGTCATTAACCCCTAAACGTCTTTATTTCAAACAATACAGATTAAACCGGGTTACCTCAATAATTTAACCATAATAAGATTAAATATTCAATACCCGAACAAGCGGTGTTATTATAATACCGTATCCCAAGCCCGTATAAGGAAAATAAGTTAAGAGTATTTACCTGAGCTAGCTCCTGACTTAAATAGCAAGAATTTAGTAACTCAGCCGTATTCACTTAAGTAAGCGTAGGTACCATTTACCGGAAGGCTCTAGTCTGGAATGATGGTATAAATAACCAATTAGAATGCTAACGGGTCTTTAATTAAGCCTAAGCTTAGACCGGTTAGTCTTACAGAAAGATACGGTCCAACGCATGATAAGGCGTAGACCGGATTAGAATGTGGTTTTGACCCGAAAAGTTTGAAGACTTGTATAATATGGGTAATCTAAACACATTCTGGATTTTGAGACAAAAAGAATATGGTTTGACCCGTTTCGGCTAATATATGCAAACTTGTTACATACGCCGATCCGAACGAGAAAAGTGCGTAACGAGTAACCAAATGAGTCATATGCAAGTTTCCTAAGTTATTATGCTTTAATTATGTTGTGACATCAGAATGATATCTTATATTATGCCCAAAACGGATTTAGACTCACATTACGCCCCGTAGGGGTATTTTGGTCATTAAAAAGGTTATAAAAGAGTTTAAATATGAACCTGAGTTTTGGGTCTGATTTATACAGTAATTAAACTTAATTTAACATGTTATAACAGAAAGGTATGACCTATATGTGAAACTTATCATTTAAAACCAAACTATGCACCTTAGGGGTATTTTGGTAATTTCACTTAGGCTTAAAAGGTCAAAACTGGAAACCTGAGTTTAAAAACTTGTACTTACTGTTAATATATAAAAATATACTAAAAATATCAGTAGGTATCAACCTTATATGTTTAATATGGTTTTAGCACACGCTATGCGTAAAAAAACGCTTAAAAAGGCGATTCGGAGCCATTTCCAGGTTTTCAAAGGAAAGCTGATATTTTTATAATTCCAGAAGGCTCAAAATACTTTATTTATTATATTAGATCAGTAGAAAAAGGTTTGGGGTCAAAAGGATTTGTAAAACTCATTTTATGGCTTAAAAGGGTAAAACCGGCATTAACCGAATCATACTTAGAACTCTAAGTTATGCTCAGCCTAAAAATAAATAAAAATCTCCAAAAATCTTAAAATATTATTTTATATCAGTGGGTAAAAATATTGGTATCAAAAAGTGGGTTTAGATAGGCTATATGCTAATTACGCCATTTAATTACTAAAAAGCTTTCAAATTACGCTAACGAGCATAACTCTTAATCTAGACCTCAAACTGATGTCAAATTTTAGGTGCAAGTTTATAAATCAGTAACTAAGGTTTCTACTCTTTTACTTTTTCAAAATTCACGTTTTAAGGTCAAAAGGGCATAATAGTCAACATTTAAGCATTTAACGGAATCACGCATATGAATCGGATAACTAATGAACCAAGTTGTATACTCACAGAGGGTTATACTTATAGGTAACTTGGTCCTAATAAGGCTCTAAGGAATTTCTAAACTATGCTTAAACGGGCCAGAACTGAAAGTCAAAGCATAAGTCAAACTATGCGACTTTCGGTCCCGAACCGAGCCTAAACTGAAAATTGTCGAGTTGAACATGTCGGGACATGTTCTTACAATAATTACCAAGGTATATTAACGATAAAACTGGTTGCATAGTCTTTACATTGCTAATTGTGCAATAATTTAAAATTAAGCTTCCTGTTGACTTTTTAATATAAAGTTTGACTCGACAATTGACCTAGATAGAGTGGGTATCAGAGAATACCCTTTTAAGGGTTTATTACCCATATAATTACCTACTTAAAGGTACTTTTAATTCGTGATTTGACTGAGCACATTTTAATTAATCACGAAGTCAAACCTTAATTACGATGGTTTGACTTTTAGCTAATTAACTAAGCTAAAACGAATTTAGAAAGTTTAAGAATGCTTACAAGAGTCCTAATTATGATTAGTGATCACTAGGAAGGTTACTTGCAGACCAGAGAGCTCCAGAAGTAGTTGCAAATGCAAATGCCCAAAAGTTGAAACTTTCATCTTCTTATATAGTGAACTCAATGAGCTTAGGATCATGCCAACATAGTCTAGTGATGTTATAAGATCTTCCCAGGTGGCCTAGGAAGCTAAAAACCAGATATAGGAGCCCCTTGAATATAAAACTAGCTTTTAAGTCGGTGCAACCGGTTATACAGGCAGCTGTCAACATTTTCGCATCTGGGGCCTGCTTGAGCACCGCAACGCTCACAGTGTTGAGGTGCGCAAGCAACATGCCAGCACAACAAAACTTTCAAATGTTTACAGTTTGGCCCCTGGACCTTCCAAACGTCGTTTTCACATTATTTCTTGCATTATAAGCCTTCTAAATTTACTTTTGAGGGTTCCAAGACTTATACAAACTTTGTTAAGTCCTTGGTTAACTTTGTAATCACCCGAAAGGTCTTAATTTCCAACGTTGACGCTTTTAACCCCTCGTATAGGAATTTGATCATAACTTTCTCATACGATAACGAAACTTTATGAAATTTTTGTCACACATTCTAGTGAGCATATTTTACCGTTACAATGCTTCGGGTTTGCTAAAAGGTCACTCAGAGGTATAACTTAAACATGTTGACACATTTAACCCCTGTAGTCTGTAATTTCTCACTTTCTTTTATATTTAGCTTCGTATGATCCATGATTCATTCGTGTGAATGTATAAACATCTTGTAGGGTTATTGTAAGGCATATTTATCCATGGTTGAAATTTTGAACCCTTATATTCACATAGTTTCTTTATTTGTCAAGTTTAGTCCCTCTAGAGTATTCTTTCACACGTTCAGGCTTATGACACGTGTCAATACATTATAGGACGTGAATTTTCGAGGTGTTACATAAACCTAGGAAGCTACGAATCTTAGTAGGCATCTTTGGGTCTTGCCAATTCATAACAGCTTCCACCTTAGCGGGATCCACTTGGATACCACGCTCACTAACCACATGTCCAAGGAATTGGACTTCTCGAAGCCAAAATTCACAGTTCGAAAATTTGGCGTAGAGTTTTTCATGATGTAGAAGTTTAAGAATACAACGAAGGTGTTTCTCATGGTCAGCTTGGTTCTTCGAGTAGATGATGATGTCTTCAATGAAGACGATGACAAATTTATCCAAGTAAGGCTTGTAGACGTGTTTCATGAGATCCATGAATGTGGCAGGTGCATTAGGGAGCCCAAAAGGCATCACCAAGAACTCGTAATGACCATAACGAGTCCTAAATGTTGTCTTGTGTACATCTTCATCTTTAACCTTCAATTGATGATAGCCTAACCTCAAATCGATCTTAGAGAAATAGCTTGCCCCTTGTAATTGGTCGAACAGATCGTCGATCCTGGGCAAAGGATACCTATTCTTGATAGTGACCTTATTAAGCTCACGGTAATCGATGCACAGATGCATCGATCCATTCTTCTTCTTGACAAACAAGATCGGCGCTCCCCAAGGAGACGAACTAGGTCTAATGAAACCTTTGGCTAGCAGATCATCTAACTGCGTCCTCAACTCCTTCATCTCTGTTGGTGCCAACCTATAGGGTGCTCTAGCAACAGGTGCTGCTCTGGGGATGATGTCAATTCGGAATTCCACTTGCCTATCTGGTGGTAAACCAAGTAGTTCTTCAGGAAAAACCTCAGCATATTCAGAAATGACGGGGATATCCTCAATCTTAGGCTTCGGCTCATCAATAGTCACTTGTGCCATGTAAATGACACAACCCTTCTTCAAACTCCTAGAGGCCTTGAGCATAGACACTTGCTTAGACAGCCCATACTGGGTATCTCCCTGAATGGTAAGTGGCTCACCACACGGGGTCTTGACTACTACTTGCTTCTTGTTGCACACAATCTGGGCTTGGTTATGCGATAACCAGTCCATACCTATCACTATATCAAAACCGGCTAGCTTGAAGGGAAGTAAGGACAAAGGAAAAGAGTGGTTCCTAATGGATATAACACATCCATCTAATACAGTTGAGGCAGTTTCTATGGTTCCATTGGCTAATTCCACCTCATACTTCACACTTAAGGCTTTAACAGGTAAATTCAGTAACTTACAAAACTTATTATCTACAAATGATTTATCAGCTCCTGAATCAAATAGCACTCTCGCATAAACATCATTTATGAGGAAGGTACCTGTGATCACGTTGTCGTCCTGAACAGCTTCCTTTGCATCCATCCTAAAGACCCTAGGATTGGTCTTTTTCCCATCCTCAGTTTTCTTGGTGATCTTTGGGCAATTGGACTTGATGTGTCCTTTTTCATTGCAGCTATAGCACGTAGCATCCTTGATTTTCTTACAGTCTAAGGTCTTGTGCTCAGAAGACTTGCAAATCCCACATGCCCTTGGCTGTGACTGGGATTTCGACTCAAGTCTGCACCTCCCAAAATGGTGCTTCTTACAAACCTTACACTTGGGCTTATCTCCAGATTGATGCCCATCCTTCTTAGATCCAAACCCCTTCTTGTGGTCATTGTTTCCCTTGTGCTTCTTGTCTGACCGTCGTGAATTGTCATCTTCACGCTTCCTTTTCTCGGCATCCGTGTTCCTCAGCGATCTCTGCCTGACCGCGTCCAGTGTGAGGGACAAGGATATATCAGCTGCACACCTGCATGTAGTTGGCCGAGAGGCTTTTACACTTGCCTTAATTTCTGGGGCTAAAACCCCCAATGAAACGAGCTATTCTTTTGGGTTCCGGGGTCACTAGATAAGGAACTAGCCTTGACATCGTATTAAAGCTCGTAAGGTAAGCTTGGCAATCCAGATTTTTATTACCAATGACAGAAAATCTGACTCAATCTTTTCAACCTCATGCTGAGGACAGTAGTTCTCCTTGATGAGGGTAACAAATGGTTCCCATGTCATATTATACAGTGGAATCTTCCCAGTAGCTTGAATCAACGATCTCCACCAGGCTAAGGCCTCACCTTTGAACGATTGAGATACAAACTTTAATACATCCTTATCAGCGCACCCGCTGATATCAACCACGGTATCCATTTTATCCAACCATTCATGTAGTCAACTACTCCTTTTTCCCCAGTAAAGTCTCTGGGTTTGCATGAGACGAAGTATTTATAAGTACAGGACTAACCACGCGGTTCCTGTTTAAGCTCGATCTTCTTTGACGGAACACTTTGCTGGTTCGAGGAGTGATGATCTTCATCATCCTTCTTTGGCTTATCTAGCTTAGAGGGTGGCTTACTATGAGCCTCAGAATGTGTTTTTGGCTTAGAATGGGGTGCTGATTGGGTCCTGCTCCGAGTACTACTCGACTCACTATACTGCCTATCTATGGCTTTAGTGGCAGCGTTGTCAATCAATGTTTGGAGTTCTGCACCAGTTATATTGATCCTGGTGGCGTCATGATTCTCCTTTGGCCGACTGTTGACCTCTTCGGACTCGGCCATGTAGTTGGATTGCTACATAAAATGATGACAATGATTCATTTAAGGAATTATAATAGGTTTGTCATCTTGATAATTTATTAACCATGGTAATTAAAGAACCATATTGGTTAATTTGTCAAGAAATTTCATTTGGGACATTTCATTAGTAACCCTTAGTCCTAGAATAAAATATAATAATGGCACAATAGGCCTAGTCATATGGACATTTCTAAATTTTAGATCAAGATCTTATAGGATCCAGTTATTAAGGTTTAAATCAAGGTTCATTACCTTTCTTGACAGGGAGTTTATAAGCTACAACTGTCTTTTGTCTTATATGACAATAATTATAGCCCGTAGGCATTACCTCTCAATCGGATGTTTAATTAATAATAAATGATTGGGTTAATTTAACGTAAGGGTGGCATGCGTGATTTTGCGGATCACATTAGCCAAGAATTTTAACATGTTTGCAGATGTTAACATAGATTTGAATCTTTTTAAACAGGTTTTACCATATTGGCCAAGTCTTATAATCACATACAAGCTAGGTTTTACCTTTTAAGATTCTTATTTAAATTTTAACGCAGAACAATCCTAAATTGAGATGTTAATAAGGATCTGAATCTAATTGGGGAACTACCATCTTGGCCTTATCTTACAATGACACAAAGGCTAGGTTTTGTCCCTTTAGATTTTATCATTTTTAATATAATGATAGATCTTGTAAAAATATTGTTAATATTTATTTTATTTTATTTTATACTTTTGTTCATGCATATAACTAAGAACAGAAATTTAAATCTAACCATTTCACCACATGAATTTTAAATACGAGTCTGCCCTAAACGGGACTTTCCACTGAAATAACATGCCCACGCAGGGGCTTAACCAAACAAACATACCCACGCAGGGGTCAAACAAAAGACTTGCCCACGCAGGGGCTTAACAAACAAAACATACCCACGCAGGGGTTAAAACAGAAAACAGGCCCACGTAGGGGCTCAACTGAAATAAGGAAATACAACCAATAATTTGAAGGATTTAGTGGTCCTTCTTGCTTTTCCCTTTTATTAAACCTGCTAATCCCTTGAAGAAACCCTGTCGTTCCCTGCGATCTCTGTGAATTTGATGTTCAACCTGGTCCAGTCTTTGGAGAATTTCCTCCCGCTCAGGTGGGGAAAACCGTGGCACCTGCGGCTGCGGCTGATGTGGAGGTCGAAGAGACGGCTGCTGTTGGTACCCATAAGCTGGGTATCGAACTCCCCAAGGAGCTCCGTAGGGCCCTTCGGGGTTAAGAGCATTGTAGTTCCACGCCGCCAGGTATGGGTCGATCTCCGCATAGTTGAAACTGGAGTGAGCCGGCTGCTCGAAGGGATTATATGTTGTTGGGCCAGTGTACGTGGGAATTAGGTTGTCAAAACCCAACGGTGGTGGCATGACAGGTGCAGAGTTCACTTCCGGGTTGGGGTTCGAAGGTCCCCCAAACTGCTGGTCTTCTCGAAGCGGCGGATAGTGGCTGCTACTTGATGGTTGGGGGGTGCTGATATGCACTCTTCTACCTTGCACGGACATTCGTTCGTTTGTTCTCCTTTGCCTTGGTGGCTCAGGAGGCTGCTGCTGAGGTGGTGGTGGTGACGGGGTAACTGCCACAAAGCGAGAGTCCCTAGAAGGATCCGATTGCTGCTGCTGAGGCGTTGAATGGTAAGAAGGTGTGAAATACCACTCACACTGGTTGAACCTTGCTTGGTAACTATCTGGACCACGGTAAGGTGATCCATGGAACGACGATCCGTCAGAGATTTCAATAGGATGCGTGGGGGTACCAGTAGGTGGTTAAGTAGGGTCGGTATCCTCGTCCATGTCCATGTCGTGACCTCCATAAAAATGATCTTCAGGCCCCAATGGGTTAGCACCCACTGGTTCCTCGAGGTAGTTTTCCGGGTTGAACCGGCTTCGGAAGATATGGGACAGGTCATCAAAAGAGTGACGTGAGTTGGACCGCTGGAGAGGGATAAACTAAGGTTGTGGGTTTTCAGGTTCGTTTTCGGAGTGGGATCCAAAGGAGTGTAAGTAAGAAGGTGACGAAGTTAACGAGACAGATCGCCTCGCTGGCTGTAGATGTGCTCTCCAGTCTCCCTGTGGACTGGTATGTATGTTGACGGGTGAGGTCCGTCTTTGAGAAGGCCCGGCCTCCTGGTCGTGGCCTGTTACAGGTGATTTTCCCTTCCTTCTAAAGAATCTTGGCGGCATATTTAGACCTGTCAACATAAACAAGGATAACCACAAAGAATAATATAAAAGACAAAGTGAAACAAAATCAGGATTTGTCCTATGTTCTTTGTCTAGACTCGAAACTTTGAGGAATGTGCAATTGTGTAACTGAGATTAAACACAAAAGGCTAGTGTTTAATTCACTTAGTGTTGGCTCTGATACCAACCTGTCACACGCCGATATTTCCACGTATTACCGGTGGGCCCGGTGGGGAGTATCGTGACGTAGTTGATATCATCATAGTCAAACAACACAATATATAAATGCACAGCGGAAGCAAAAGGTAGATTCATTTCAACTTTAATAAATTGTAATATCAAGTATCACAAATAGTCAAAACAGATCCACAGGCAGATCAAAATAAAGAGGAAACATTGTTCAACAGTTTTATGACGTCCAAGCTTGCGAGACTTATTGTGGACGCTAGGAGAAAGCCAGCCTAGTTCGAGTTGTACCTGCACTTAACCTTTTTGGGAAAATACGTCAATTTACACTGGTAAATACAATTTAACTGACTCATTTTGAAAAATTTAATAAAATTGATTTGAATGCACGTGGCACAAAATATCTTTTATAACTTGCGATAATTATTTAAATATAATCTTGTAAAAGAATTACATGTTACTTATGCATTCAGTAGCGGTTTATGCCGGGTTAAAGATCAATAGACACACCACATTATTGGTTTAGGCACTGACGGATGTACGCCTACACCCCGTGCTTAGGTCGTGGCCATTTCGTAAAATGATGCCAAGGATATCCGGGACATGGTCATTAACCCCCCAAAGACTTTAAGCAAACAAAACATTTCCAAACGGAACATATCAATGGTTTAACCTCTATTCGATTAAAGATTCAATGCCTGACCAAGCGGTATTTTATATACCATACCCCAAGCCCGTATAGGGAAAATAAGTTAAAAGTATTTACCTTTGCAAGTATAAATCACCAATAGCAAATGCAGGTAGCTTTTACCGGGTCTCCTATTCTGGAACAAAGGTTTATAATAACCTATTAGATTTCTAACGGGTCTTTAATTAAGCTTAAACTTAGACCGGTTAGTTTTTAAAGGAAGATACGGTTCGAACGCATGAATAAGCGAAGACCGGGATAGAATGTGATTTAGACCTGACAAGTTTGAAGACTTGTATAATATGGGTAAGCTAAACACATTCTGGATTTTGAGATCAAAATGATAAGGTTTGACCCGCTTTGGTCAATTTAAGCAAACTAGTTACATAAACATAAGAGCCATATACAGGTTTCCTAAGTTAATATGCCTTAAATATGTTGTGACATCAGTAAGATATCTTTGATTATGCCCGAAAGGAATTTAAACTCAAACTATGCCCCGTAGGGGTATTTTGGTCATTTACAAGGTTATAAAAGAGTTTGAACAATAATCTGAGTTACAGGTATGATATAATCAGTAAAAATACTTAATTTACTAAGTTATAACAGTAGGGTATAGCCTATATGTGAAACATATTAATTATAACCATACTATGCTTCAAATGGGTATTTTGGTAATTTCACTTAAGCCAAAAAGGTCAAAACTGAAATCTGAGTTAAACAACTTTTTCTTACTGTTAAAATATTATAATTTACCTAAAATATCAGTAGGTATCAACCTTTATATGTTTAAAATATTTTGAGCACATACTATGTGTTAAAAACGCTTAAAAAGGCGATTAGGAGCCATTTTCGGGTTCTATATAGAAAGCTGATATTTTTATTATTCCATAAGGTTTAAAATAATTTTATTTATCATATAAAATCAGTAGCAAAAGGTTTGGGGTCAAAAAGATATGTAAAACTCATTTTATAGCCCCAAAAGGGCAAAACCGACAATTACCGAATCAAGCTTATAGCTCTAAGTTATGCTCAGCCTAAAATTAATTAAAAATCTTCCAAAATCCTAAAATATTATATTACATCAGTGGGTAAAAAGTTTGATATCAAAAAGTGGGTTAAATAGGCTATATGCAAATTATGCCGTTTAATCGCTAAAAAGCTTTCTAATTACGCTAATGAGCATAACTCTCAATCTACACCTCAAACTGATGTCAAATTTTGGGTACAAGTTTATAAATCAGTAAATAAGGTTTCTACTCTTTTACATTTTTAGAAATCACGTTTTATGGTGAAAAGGGTATAATAGTCAACATATAAGCAATTAACGGAATCATGCATATTAATTGGATAACTAATGAACCAAGGTGTATAATCACAGAGGGTTATACTATCATGTAACCTAGTCCAATTAAAGCTCTAAGGCATTTCTAAAATATGCTTAAACGGGTCAGAACTGAAGGTCAAAGCAAAAGTCAAATTATGCGACTTTCGGTTCCGAACCGGGTCTCTACTGAAAATTGTCGGGTTGAACATGTTTAGACATGTTCTTACATTAATTACCAAGTTATATTAATGATAAAACAGGTTGTATGGGTTCTACATTGCTAAATATGCATGAATTTGAAAATAAGCATTCTGTTTACTTTTTAATAACAAGTTTGACCCGACAATTGACCTAGTTAGAGTGGGAATCAGAGAGTACCCTTTTAAGGGTTTATTACCCACATAATTACCTACTTAAAGGTACTTTTAATTCGAGATTTGACTGAACCAATTTTAATTAATCTCGAAGTCAAACCTTAATTACGACGGTTTGACTTTTAGCTAATTAACTAAGCTAAACTGAATTAGGAAGGGTTAAGGACACTTACAAATGTCCTAAGTATGATTAGGGACCATTAGGAAACTTGTTGCTGATCAGGGGAGCTCCAGAAACTAGCTTGAAAGAAGTTGCAAGTGAAAGACCAAAATGTAGCAAACTTGGTTCTCTTATATAGTGAACCCAAATGCATTGGATCATGCCAAAATAGTCTACATGAGTTGCAAGATCATCCCAGGTGTCCCTAAGATGCTAAAAACCACCTATAGAGCCCCTGATTTTCGAATACCACTCAAATAAGGCGGTGCAACCATTTTAACAGGCAGTTGTCCAAAAAACACCCAGATGCAGTCCTTACGGACCGTAAGGCTTGGAGCTTACGGTCCGTAACCGTTTCCCTTACGGACCGTAAGGTTAGACCTTTACGGTCCGTAAGACTTCGCCAGAGGACAAAAAAATGTTTTCTTTCAGGCTGTGACCATGCAACTATGACATCTCCGACTCTTGTGCTTTTTAATCAGTATGGGGACCATGAAGTCAGCCATTGCATGTCTAGCCATGCACTTACACAACTTGTATTCTTGTGGGAGGTTTTTAATGTCGGAAATACCAAGAAATTCATATTGGATCCATGTCTAAGGTTGTAACCAATTTATTATTTAGGATAGCCAGATTTATATACATAATTCAGATGTTGATTAAATATATCCTGGTTAGGGATTTAATAATAGGTCGCTCGGAGGTATAAATTAACATGTCGATGTTTTTAAATCCTACCGTACATCTTTATCTGGATCCGTTTTTATAACATGTTTGCATAACATGACACGTGTCTTTATTTCACTGGACATGAATTTTCGAGGTGTTACAGTTGTGGATCATTGACAAGTGTTCTTTGTGAGTTAGAGATTAAAGCTAAAGATCCCCCTCTCTGAATTGATTCTTCAAATATCTCTTCTTCTCTGAATTGATTCTTCATATGAGGAAACATAGTTTGTTCTTTTGTTTCTTTTCATCCTTTCCCTCCCTTCACAAAGATTTTCCAACTGATCCCATATTTCTTTAGCCGATGCACATGCATCAACCTGAGAGAATATGTCATTAGGGAGAGCCATTATTAAAAGTGATTTGGCCCTTTCATCTGCAGCCACCAGATCCTTGTCTTCTGGGCTCCAAAGTGTTTCACTTTTGGGAGCCCGGGAGGCAGGGATTCCTAGTGATTGATCAGTTGCTGGAATAGCTGGTATTATAGTCATTGGTATATGTGGACCCCATTCAATGGATTGAAACAGAGCTCGGTCATGTCCATTAAGGAAGTTGACCATCCTGAGATTCCATTGTGGGTATTCCTCTCTGACCAGAGTCGGAGGTTTAGACATTGAACGAATGTTAAAAGCATTATTCCATGTTTGAAAGTTTCCCATGTTTAGAGAAAAGAAGAAGAGCGATTGATCGTTTGAAAATGATTTATTCAATCTGCTCTGATACCAATTATTGGTCTCAGTTTGGACTTAAAAACTTCTTTTCACGTAATATGACAAGTGATTTCAACAGATGTGAAAATAGTGTGCGGAAACAGAAATCAGACTTTCAAGAAACAAGACCTACAGAATTTTCAAGTTTATATCACTTTGAAACATAATGGTTTACAAGGTGATTGTAAGATTATTATCTATTACAAACGAATACTTGTGAATTCTGAGGTGAAAGGACAATGGAGTTTGTAGTATGTATTGAATGCTAAGCTTAACCCATTGTTCTTTGCTTGATGAGCCTTCTATTTATAGAGGTCTCAGATACATGAATAAACATTTGTTTATTCATGTATGTCCTATAAAAAGTAGCTTCTTGACATATTCATTGAATCCAAAAATCAAGTTTCCTTTGTCATCATGATATCCAATAATGTCAACTTGCTTCGGTTATTGTGCAGGATAGAACTAATTTTTAGACAAGTGGGATTTTATCAGAATTTCTGATAACCACTTCATCAGAAATTCTGGTGAACAAATCATCAGAAAATCTGATGATCAGAATTGCCAGAAACTGATGATATTTCATCAGAAATATCACCAGATCCATCAGAAAAGCCTTCTATGATAATCTTCTTCATTTCTTGATCAACTTATGATTCTTTGAAGTAGATGTTGTTCATTTCAGTTGCCCTATCGGGTCTTCTTGTTGTTGTTTTGATCTTCAGAACTTTTATCTTCTTCATAGATCAAGCTGAATTTGATTTTCTTCAACACTTACAAATAAAGTTTCCTGACATTCGTTAATTCACTCAGATGTGTGGAGCCTGCCCCAATTGTTGGGGGTTAGAATTTTTGGTATTTTCTTATATTCGTGGATGATTCCACACGAATGAGCTGGGTGTACTTACTAAAAAACAAATATGAACTTCTTGTTAAATTTATCATTTTCTACCCCAAGTTCCAAACCCAATTTCAGAAAAACATTCAGATGTTTAGATCTGGTAATGGAGGAGAATTTGTTAACTCTGAAATGAAAGCTCTTTTCCCAAAACAACGGGATAATCCATCAAACCACCTATCCCCACACCCCAAAACAAAATGGTGTGGCAGAACGGAAAAATCGTATTCTGTTAGAAATAACTCGGGCCCTTCTAATAGTGTCACGGTTTCCAAAGTCCTTTGGCCCGAAGCTCTTAATACTGCTGCATATCTTGTTAACCGGCTTCCCACTCAAATTCTAAAATCTAAAACACCATTGCAAGTCCTTACAGAATTCACAAACCCTCCATCCATCCTTACTCTTGAACCACGGATCTTTGGGTTCACCGTTTTCGTTCACATCCCAAAATCACACAGAACTAAAATCGACCCATGTGCTAAAATATGTGTCTTTGTTTGATATGGAATAACTCAAAGGGATACCAGTGTTATAACCTAAAAACCAGACACATGTACACCACTATGAACTGTGATTGGCTCGAAGCCGAGTACTATTATGCTCCTCAACACAGTGGTCAGGGGGAGAAGGAATGCCTTGACACACTGATTTAGCTGAGATATGTTGCATCAGGAGAAGGGAGGAGTCACCCTGATGAGTTTCACCTCCCCACACAACCTGAAAGTCAAGACAGTGCCACTCCCCAAACTGCTCCCAACCTGATACCCAAGGTAAGTAATACTCACTCTTCTACTACCGATTACGTTAAAACTAACACTTCAGGGCAAGGTGAGAATGTACAAGAACAAGAGATGTTTGTCACTCAAGAAGATATTCCAACAGAGCAGAATGAACATATGGAAGAAAAAGAGAACTCTCCCACACAAGAAGAAACACCAGAGAGATATGTCCTGCCACCAAGAACGAATCAATGAGTTCCTCCGAAAAGATACTCCCCAGAAAAGGAATCAAGAGGAAGTAGGTATCTAGTGACTAACATAGCCAAAGGAAACTTATCCGAGGAAGCTAAGGCTTTTGCTGCATCTATGTACTCTTATGAGATCCCTGCCAATACAGACCAGGCCTTAAAGTCAGAACCATGGAAGAAAGCAATGAATGAAGAAATGAAGGCCCTCACAAAAAATAACACATGGGAAAAACGTGTCTTGCCTCCCGGGAAGAAAGTTGTGGGGTGTTGGTGGGTTATTTCAATTAAATACAAGCCCGATGGTACAATTGAATGATATAAAGCGAGGATGGTAGCAAAGGGCTATACACAAACATACGGAATTGATAACTCTGAAAACTTTTCCCCAGTTTCAAAAATGAATACAGTCAGAGTTCTTTGTTCCGTAGCTGCAAATAAATGATGGCCCCTGCATCAGTTTAATGATAAGAAAGCTTTCTTACATGGAGAATTAAAAGAAGAAGTCTATATGGAAGCTCCACATTGATTCACAGACAAATTTGGGGAAAGGGAAGTGTGTCTTCTTAAGAAATTCCTCTATGGTTTGAAACAATCTCCTAGAGCGTGGTTTGGGAAATTCACCCTAGCCATGAAAAACTATGGGTTCACACAAAGTAATTCGGATCATACACCGTTTCTCAAAAAAAGAGGCAGTCTCACAACCTGTTTAATAATTTATGTGGATGATATGATCATTACAGGGGATGACAAAGAAGAAATACCCAAACTAAGGAAGAACTTGTTCATAGAATTTGAGATGAAAGACCTATGGAGACTCAAATATTTCCTTGTGATCAAAGTTTTAAGGTCAAAACATGGGATCTTTATGCCAGAGGAAGGATGTTCTTGATCTGTTAGCAGAAACTAGCATGGTTGATTGTAAACAAGCGGACACTCTAATGATTGCAAACCAGAAGTTGTACATGGAGGAAAAAGAAGATCTAGCTGACAAAGGAAGATACCAACGAATCATTGGGAAACTGATTTACTTATCACACACACGACCCGATATAACATATGATGTGGGAGTAGTCAGTCAGTTCATGCATTAACCCCAAAAGGATCACATGGAATCAGTCTTAAGAATTATAAGGTATCTCAAGGGAACGGTAGGGCATGGAATCTTGTTCAAACCAAATGGACACCTCGAAACTCAATTATACACCGATGCAAATTGGCCGGGGATAAAGGTGAAAGAAGATCCACATCAGGTTACGTTACTCTAGTTGGTGGAAATCTTGTTACGTGGAGGAGTAAGAAACAAAAAGTGGTTGCTCTTTCAAGTACTGAAGCCGAGTTCCAAGGAATTACAAGGGGTGTAACTGAAGTGCTTTGGATTCAAAGACTCCTAAGAGAGACAGGGTATCCTCCACAAGAGACTAGCAAAATTTGGAGTTATAATGAAGCAGCTATTCAGATTTCAGAAAATCTGGTGCAACATGATTGATCGAAGCATATAGAAGTTGATCGACATTTTATCAAAGAAACGTTGGAAGCAGAGATCATCACCTTTCCGTTCGTTCAATCAGAGGATCAACTCGCTGATATCTTAACAAAGGCAGTTAACGAAAAAACCCTTCACAAATATCTAAGCAAGTTGAATTTTGGAAATCCCACCATTCAACTTGCGGGGGAGTGTTAAAAGGAAAGATTGAATTGGGGATCAGCGAGATCGGTGATTTAATTGCATCATATCCCTCTGATTTAGATACCAAATTTGCGGATTTGTTTCTACAGAAATTGACAGCCAATGATATATCTTTCCATAATTGTAATTGTCTATTTATTTGCTTCCCTTCATTGTAATGAAACATATTCAAGAATTCAATTAATAAAAACCTCTCAACAACAGTTACAGGTTCAGTTCGATTTTTCAGGTGATTCGGAAGTTGATCAATAGTTAGTTTCCAAGGAATAACAAATTTAATCAAACAATACTTATCAACTAGAAATAAAAACTAACATGTGTGTTGCGGAAGGAAAAGAAAGTATGGGAAACTAAGGAATTTGTTTGGCAATCGAAAGACAAATCAACAAGTGGTTGTCGTATTTGTTAGTAGTTGATAAGTAAAGGGTTGCATCTAGGTTGTGTGTCAACTTAGTTTCATATACATTGAGTTGAACACTGTTAGAATTGTTTACCCTTCTCTCGGCTGAAAGTTCTAAAGGTTAAGGCTCTCTTGATCATCAAGATCTGTGTTTGATGTTGAAAGGTTTCAATGATGATATGCCACCATCGTGTGTCAGGATGGTTAAACCTTCGTGTGTCAGGGTGGTTTAGTAGGCTTACCAAAATAATAAAACTCGTTAAAAGGCAGTGGTAAAGGATCTAGATCAGATCTTGGGGAACCCTTTGATTCAATTTGGTTGAAGGTAGATAATAAGTCATCCCTTCTTCCAGTTGATCGAGTTCTGTTATTAGTCAAGGTCAAAGGTTCAATTGAAGTGTGTTTAAAGGATACTTTGAGGGCTACTTGAAAGGCGTTCAAGGGCCTCATGAAGTCCTATCAAAAGGGTCAGGTTCTTCAGGATGAAGTGGCATTGGGACTACAGGAAGACGTGATGTGTCACAGCCCCCGACTACACCCTGGGCAGGAGTCGTGAGACAGTAACGGGTGGTACCGGTGTTTATTAAATTTGCAGCGTAAAATATCATCAGGATTGTAGTTAGGAAATATTTAAGAGTTTGTAAAACACCAAAGTTTAATATTAAACAAATGGGATAAAACCCATATTACAATCAAATGTTTTTATAGGGATAAACCCTAATTGATAAAACATAAATTTCTTCTTTTATTCAAGTAATCATAGCCACTTTATTTAAGCCGTCAGTGCTACATAGCAGGCTTCTATTACCTTCACAGTAAGTTACCTGAAACTCGTTTGAAAACATTTTATCAACGAAAAATACTGGTGAGTTCATTCATTTGTTTAAAAGGACACATTGTTATAATTTACAACATCAAGGGTTTTTACATTTGTTTATATCTATCAAATACTCAATCAGTATTTGTCACACGGTGGCAGTTCTGATGTGACGGTGGTCATATCACTCATTGACTAACTTTCGTCCAATAGTGAAGATTATCAAGTAGTGTATACAAAACCCCACATACCGGCAATAATTTCAGATTACAAAAACTCAATCACTGTAAGTATAACTGAAAATCACTTAGGGTTTTGCAATACGTTTGGTAAAAAGAAAGAATGACTCACTTTGTAGATTTAGGGTTTTAGATTAAAGCTTCATGTTGCTAATCTTGAGTTCCTAATAAAAATACAATGCAACACGTGTCAGTGCATCAACCTAACTCAAACTTTAACGATACATCACGAGATCAAAACCCCAACGTAGTTAACAATGTATAGCCATGTTCAGGCAGCACTTTGGCATCCGTTGCTGGGTTTCAGATCAATCGGACATGGTATCGAATCAGTGATCAGTGTTAAAACACTTTCAACAGCGCAGAGTTTTGCAGAATTAGGGGTATAATGCAAAGAAAACGGAGAACGAGAGAGCAATTGAACATGAATTTCGATCGTAAATGTGTAGAAACTTCAGTCCCATGCTTTTGGATTTATAAGTCATCTTGGCATCTCCCGCGCGTTGCGACAGGTAAGGGGACCCCCCCTGCGTATCGCTTGAGACACCTATTTTGCCTAGACGGGCTTTGTCACATTTGTAGGCTTGCCACACGTCGCGCTCGGGTAACACGTGTCCTAGTACTCCCCCGTGTGTCGCAGAAGATTTATGGGTATCCCTCGTGTGCCTCCTGAGAGTCCAGTTACTAGTTTCTTTGATTTTCGTACTGGTTCGCGCCGTACAAGTCTGTGGTTTCGATCAGGAGTCTTTATAAGGTATTTTGGGAGTTTTTAAATCCTCACTACCTTGTTTTAAATCTCGTCCTCAAGATTCACTGGAATAAGTAAGGGTACTTTCTTTTCATATCTGCTTCTAGTTCCCATATGTATTCAGGTCCTCTTTTTGAATCCCATTGGACTTTGACCATAACTAATCTCTTGTGCTTGAGATTTTTAATCTTTCTATCTTCAATTTGTATGCTATTTTCCACAAATTTCAGTTTCTCATTTACCTCTTTGTCTTGAAGAGGTACTATCAAGGATTCGTCGGCTAAACATTTCCTTAAGTTACATACATGAAATACATCATGTACTCCTGCCATTTCTTCAGGTAACTATAGCTGATAAGCTACTGGTCCTATTTGTTTGATAACTTTAAAAGGTCTAACATACCTCGGGCTTAACTTTCCTTTCTTACCAAATCTAACGAATCCTTTCCAAGATGAGACTTTAAATAGCACTTTGTCTCCAACTTGAAATTCTAATGGATTTCGACGATTATCTGTATAACTCTTTTAACGGTCTCGTGCTGTTTTCAGTCTCTCCTTGACTTGAATTATTTTGTCAGCCGTTTCTTGTATAATTTCAGGTCATGGCAATTGCTTTTCTCCTATTTCTGCCCAACATACTAGTGTTCGGCAGTTTCATCCATAGAGTGCTTCAAATGTTGGAGCATTAATGCTTGTATGATAACAATTGTTGTAAGAAAATTCTATTAATGGTAAGTGATCATCCCAACTTCCTCCAAAGTCTATCACACAGGCTCTAAGCATGTCTTCGAAAGTCTGAACCGTCCTTTCACATTGTCCATCTGTTTGAGGGTGATAAGTTGTGCCTAGATTTATTTGAGTTCCTATAGCTTTTTGGAAACTTGTCCAAAAATGAGAAGTAAAACGACTATCTCTGTCGGACACAATAGATAAAGGGATTCCATGTAATGAGACTATTTCTTCCACATACAGCTTAGTTAATCTTTCCGTACTGAAAGTTTCCTTCATCGGTAATAAATGTGCAGACTTAGTTAATCTATCCACAATCACCCAAATTTTGGCGTTACCTTTTCGTGTCTTGGGTAGTTTGGTAACAAAATCCATTGTTATCAGTTCCCATTTCCAAATTGGCATCTTCATTTGTTGAAGTAAATCTGAAGTTTTCTGATGTTCAGCTTTAACTTGTGAGCAAGTTAAACATTTAGAAACATAACTTACTATGTCCTTTTTCATTCCTATCCACAAAAAAAACTTTTCTTTAGATCTTGATACATCTTGTCACTTCCAGGATGTATCTTATACTTAGATTTATGAGCTTCCTCTAAGATTCGGTTTCATAGATTTCCTTGGATATGTACCCAAATTCTTTTCTTATGGAATTTCCAAATTCCATCTGTTCGTTTTTCTAATTCTTTTATCAGTCCTTTCAATCCTTCAGCATCATTTTTTATTGATGCTTCCTGTATCTTTTTCAATTGTTCCATCAGGTCTATTTGCAGGTTTAATCTGAGAGCACGTACCCTTTTTGGCTTTTCATGATACTTTCGACTAAGAGCATCAGCTACTACGTTAGCTTTTCCTGCGTGATATTGGATATCACAATCATAGTCACTAAGGATCTCCATCCAACGTCTTTATCTCATGTTCAATTCTTTTTTCCCGAAAATATATCTTAAACTTTTATGATCTGTGAAGATAGTGAACTTACTACCCTAAAGATAATGTCTCCGATTCTTGAGGGGCAAAAAATATCGCTCCTAACTCCATATCATGTGTTGTGTAGTTTTCTTCATGCTTCTTTAGTTGTCTAGAGGCATAAGCAATCACTTTCTGGCGTTGCATCAGCACACATCCAAATCCTAATTTTGATGCATCACAGTATACTATCAAATCTTCAGTTCCTTTTGGTAAAGCAAGTATTGGTGTATTAGCTAGTCTTTGCATGTTAACTTGGTTAATGGAATGGTTATTCTGGAAAAATCATGAATAAAACGTCTATAGTATCCTGCCAATCAGAGAAAACTT
The DNA here is from genome assembly GCA_030545235.1 of Helianthus tuberosus. Taxonomy (NCBI): domain Eukaryota; kingdom Viridiplantae; phylum Streptophyta; class Magnoliopsida; order Asterales; family Asteraceae; genus Helianthus; species Helianthus tuberosus. Next base: position 128,926,475 of record CM060416.1, read on the forward strand.
CTCAATTCCGTTGGTGAATTAGGGGCTTTCCATTTGATAATTGCCTCGATCTTTGTAGGATCCACATGAATTCCTTCATGATAAATTAGGTGCCCAAGAAATTGTACATCTGGCAACCAGAATTCACATTTTGAGATTTTAGCATAAAGTTTTTCCTTTCTCAATAATGTCATTAGTACCTGTAAATGCTCGGCATGGTCTTCCTTACTCTGGGAATAAATAAGTATATCGTCTATGAAGACAATTACAAATTTATCTAGGATTGGTTTACATATCTTGTTCATCATGTTCATAAATGCAGCTGGAGCATTTGTCAAACCGAATGGCATGACTGTAAACTCAGAATGACCATATCTAGTTCTGAAAGAAGTCTTAGGAATGTCTTCTTCCTGTACTTTTAATTGATGGTATCCTGAGCATAAATCAATCTTTGAAAAGAATCGAGCTCCTTAAAGTTGATCGAATAAATCATCGATTCTCGGTAGTGGGAACCAATTTTTAATCGTAACCTTAATCAATTCTCTGTAGACAATACACATGTGCATCAATCCATCTTTTATCTTGATGAATAACACAGGTGCTCCCCATGGCGATGAGCTAGGTTGTATGAGACCTTTTTTCCAATAGTTCGTCTAGTTGTTTCTTCAGTTCTAGCATCTCCGTTGGTGGTAGACGATAGGGCGCTTTGTCAATCAGTGCAGTTCCTACTTTTAGATGAATTCTAAATTCAACCTCACGATCAAGCGGTAGTCCAGGTAGTTCTTCTGGGAAAATATCTGAGAAATCAGATACTATAGAAATATCTTTTAATTCTTTTTCTTTAGTGCTAATGATCGTAGAGATCATATACACCATTCCTCCTTTTTGTGCATAGGTTGCAGCTTTCATCACAGAGATGAATTTTGTTGATGTTGTCGGCTTATCTCCCTGGAATGTGATCCTTTCTCCTATTGACGTACGAACTTCAACAGAATTTTTATCACACAAGATTCGCGCATGATTGGCTACCAACCAATCCATTCCTAACACAACATCTAATCCGGCTAGATTCATTAGTAATAGGTTGGCTGTGAACTTATGACCTAAAAATTCTATCTTTCCTTTCTGAAGGATTTCGCTTATGCTGATAGAATTTCCATTTTTCGTTTCCACCGTACAGTCTTGGCGAATTTTAGCTAAAGGTTGATTGAGTAATTGATAGAAAGTAGTATTTATAAAACTTTGGTTTGCACCATAGTAAAATAATACTTTAGCATAGACATCATGAACGAGAAACGTACCGGTAATCACATCGGGAATCAATTCGGCTTCTTGGGTTGTCAATACGAAGGCTCTAGCATTCTTCTTGGGTCCTTCGGTTGTCTTTGCCTTGTTGTTAGGTGTTGTGTCTAGTTTTGGGCAGTTTGGTCGGATATGGCCTGCCTCTCCGCAATTGAAGCATATTTTATCATTAATCTTGTTCTACATTCTTCTTCTTTATGTCCAGGTATCTTGCAGAAGTTGTAGTACACCATACATTTTCCTGTATGCTTCCTTTTACAGAACTTACAGAAAGGTGATGGAAAGGATGGACCTGCTCCATTTCTACGGTAGGAATTACTAGAACGTAGTTCTTGGGTAATCCATTGGGCTAAATCCTTTTTCTGTTTTTCTTCCCTTATGCATATCGGTCCATCTGTCAAGGTGTTAGCAATCTCAACTGCTTTTTCAATCGTGTGTGGTCTAGCTGCCTTGACCATATCTCTGATTTCACTAACTAATCCCCAAATGTAACGAGAGATTAATACCGTTTCTGGCGAGGCCAGTACTTGTACTATTCTTGTATATTTGAAGAATTTGGTAGTAAATTCACGAGAATTTACCCCAATCATCTTAAGGTTTAGGAATTTATTAGCTATCTGTTCCTTTTCATGAGGAGGACAAAATTTTTCTTTTAATCATTTCCTTAAATTCATTCCATTCCATTGTATAAACCATGTCACTCCCTTTTGATTGAAGAATGGTTTTCCACCATTCTAACGTTTCATCCTTGAAAAGGTTAGAAGTATACATTATCTTATTTTCTTAAGCACACTTACTAATTTTTAAAATTGCTTGAGTCTTCTCTAACCAGCGCAAGGCTGAAATAGCTCATTCATTACCAGAAAATTCTATTGGTTTACAGGGCAAGAACTCTTTATAAGAACAATCATATGCGATGGTTTTCTTTCATTTAGGAAATAGAGCTTTGACAAGAATGCCATTATCTGCATTAATGCTGTGAGTAGCTTAGTATGAGTACGTTTACTGCCTATAATAGTATTATTGTTTACAGACATAGGTTTCTTAATAGCTTCAATAATAAAGGGTATGATATAGACTATCCCTTGGGCTACTATATGCTCTATAGCACTTTTATCCATATGATTTCCGTTATCATTATTAGCATGAACTTCTTCATTTACTTCGTTCGACATATGAATTGCAAACATTATCAGGTATTAATCACATAATAATTAAAACAAATATTCAAACACATTTTATCAAAACCGTTGATCATTGTAATTTTATACACTTTTATATATTAGGTTTGTCTTGTCTTCAAAACTTGAGTTCTCTCTCATCGTACTTCCAGATGAGATATTCGCCCACATTCCAGATCCTATTTCCTGCGTATATGATTTCTTCGCCATAGTCACGAAGTTCTACTACGTTTTCGGGGTTCATTGGAGGGAACATCGCAGGTACTGGTTCGTTGTATGGGTAGTAGGGATATGGATCATTTATCAAATTTTAGAATGCCCAATCGTTTCTCCACCACTGCTCCATGGCATCCGGTGCTGGCGCATGTATTCTTGGGATATCCTCTAGGTTAAATGTAGGTATTGGTTGAGGGTTCATTTGGATTGGCTCTAGGTAAAGAAGTATTGGTTCTAGTGGTTGCTCTGGGTAAAGTGGTAGTATTTGTGGTTCAGGGTTCGCTAGTAGGTTTAAGTTTATTTCGTTTTCCGTGGGTTGGAATAGGTCACAGTTTGCTAGCCTTCGGTCTAGTTCCTCTCATAGTGGTTTAATAACATGTATTTGGGCTGGAACTTCTAATAGTGTTATAGTGGCCTCTTGATTTTTCTTCTTTCTCCTTTTCTCTCCTTTTCCTTTATTAAACCAAACTCTTTTCTTAGGTGGGAAGGTTTCAGTTGGCTGAGCTTAGAAAATGAAAGATCCTTCCGCATCTGCTTCATATCCTGATATGGCTCCGGATGGTCCTTCGTCCATCTCCGAATCAGACATATGTTGGAAAAGTTTCGGACACACTTTTGTCACTTGTACTTTGGACTAAGAAATCATCAAAATTACATAAAAATCATATATATATATATATATATAGAGGCCGGTTAACGTACAATACCTCTTATCCTACATTATGTACGCGATGCCCACAGCCGTACGATCTTCAATCCATCAAACGCGGGCAAACATTGATAACCACCGTAAATTCAAACAGCCATCACCATTATTCCTCGTCGCCTTTTTCCTTCACTACCGCCGGACTCGAAAAAGATCAGCAAGCAACAATACGGCGACGTTAACCTCCCTCCGGTCACCTGCAACCTTCGTTCTTCGTTTCCGGTTCAATCATCTTATTCGAACTCCGACCCTAAAACCTGCAACTCATCTTCATCAGTTCATCATCATCTTCAACCTTTCGTCGCCGGTCACTGTTTAATCATCTTCACCGTTGAACACCTTCATTCTCTCCGATCATCAACCACCTTCAACCACCGTATCTCCTACGACCACCATCTAGAAAACTCCATCACAAACAAGATCCACTGCTTCGAATAATCATCATCTTTCTGTTTCTCTCTCTTGTTCTCAAAGACAGTGCCATGTCCACACCACATGCGAATTTGATCAACACCACATGCGAAGTAGTGCCATGTCCACATGCTAGTGCCATGCACATGCGAATTAGTGCCATGTCCACATGCGAAATTTGTATGTCTCTAATTATATTTTTGTCCACATGCGAAATTTGTTTTTGTCCACATGCGAAATTTGTATGTCTCTAATTATATTTTTGTCCACATGCGAAATTTTATATGTCTCTAATTAATCCACATGCGAATTAATGAAATAGCATGTGTTAATTTTGATGAAATAGCATGTTTTTTTGTAACAATTTCGCATGTGGTACAAAAAACAACATGCGAATTCAATGCGGGAAGATGATCGGGCGGCTGAGATTGTAGCGTACGTAATGTACGATAAGGAGATTTGTACAGTACTCTTTACCTATATATATATATATTGAATTTTTTTTCACAGAAATAACACATAAGTTATCTTATATTAATTTCCTAACATTAATGTTAAATTTAGGTATTAAAATAACACCTAAATAGCTTAAATCAGTGACTCTTATACCACCTTCTGTCACAGCCCCCGACCACACCCTGGGCGGGAGCCGTGAGGTAGTTACAGGTGGTATCGGTGTTTATTAAATTTGCAAGGGAAAATATCATTAGGATCGTAGTTAGAAAATATTTCATAGTTTGTAAAACACCAAAGTTTAATATTAAACAAATGGGATAAAACCCATGTTAAAATCAAATGTTTTTATAGGGATACACCCTAATTGATAAAACATAAATTTCTTCTTTTATTCAAGTAATAGCAGTCTTCTATTACCTTCACAATAAGTTACCTGAAACACTTTTGAAAACATTTTATCAACAAAAAATACTGGTGAGTTCATTCATTTGTTTAAAAAGACACATTGTTATAATTTACAGCATCAAGGGTTTTTACATTTGTTTATCTCTATCAAACACTCAATCAGTATTTGTCACACAGTGGCAGTTTCGATGTGATAGTGGTCATATCACTCGTTGACCAACTTTCGTCTAATAGTGAAGATTATCAAGTAGTGTATACAAAACATCACATACCGCCAGTAATTTCAGATTACAAAAACTTAATCAGTGTAAGTATAACTGAAAATCATTTAGGGTTTTGCAATGCATTTGGTAAAAAGAAAGAATGACTCATTTTGTAGATTTAGGGTTTTAGATTAAAGCTTCTTGGTGCTAATCCCGAGTTCCTAATAAAAATACAATTCAACACGTGTCGAGTGCATCAACCCAACCCAACCCAACTCAAACTTTAACGATACATCACGAGATCAAAACCCCAACGTAGTTAACAAAGTATAACCTTATTCAGGCAGCACTTTGGCATCCGTTGCTGGGTTTCAGATCAATCGAACAGGGTATCTAATCAGTGATCGTGATTAAAACACTTACAACGGGGCATAGTTTCGCAGATATAGGGGTATAATGCAAAGAAGACGGAGAACGAGAGAGCAATAGAACTTGAATTTTGACCGTAAATTTGCAGAAACTTCATTCCCACGCTGCTGGATTTATAGGTCATCTAGGAACCTCCCGCATGTCGCGACAGGCAATGGGACACCCCCCGCTTGTCGTCTGAGACACCTATTTTGCCTAGACAGGATTTGTCACACGTGTAGGCTTGCCACACGTCACGCTCGGGTAACACGTGTCCTGCTACTCCCCCGTGTGTCGCATAAGATTTAGGGGTATCCCTCGCATGCCTCCTTAGAGTCCAGTTACTAGTTTCTTTGTTTTTCTTACTGGTTCGCGTCGTACAAGTCCGTGGTTTCGATCAGGAGTACTTATAAGGTGTTTTGGGAGTTGTTACATGATGTTAGTACCTTTAATGTTGTTGTAACCAAGGATGATAATGGCGTTGTGTCTAGTAAAGATATCAATGGAGGTGACGTGTTTACCGAAGATGGTGCGGCAGATCGATGCAGAATGAGTCAAGATTGAGAGTGAGACTTATGAAAATTGATGTTGAGAGAGAGTGATAAAATTGCATCAACAGTTTGGTTGATCTCAAACGGGTGGTCTGGAGGATATCTAAAGTTTAAGAACTAAACGAGTATAATAAGAATAATTAAATGTATTTAATTTTTATTTGAATTATCCTAACTATTAATTTTATTTAGTTTCTAATTGTTTAAGGATAAGTATAAGTAAAAGTAGGAGTTCCAGTAGAAGTATAATGTTTTCGATATTTATATTCCTTATGTCGTGTATTTTATGCATTCAAAAAATAGTATAAGTAGCTAAATCTCATTTATATTCATCTCTCTAATCTCGTACCTAGATTTAACATTGTCCCCAACTTATCTCAGGTTCGAGTTTGATATGGTTAATTGATCTGTCTGGGCCAACATGTGAGGTGAATGGGTTAAGGATTACATTATTTGACTTCCACAAATATTAAAAAAAGGGTTTTAATCTTGTGGTCGATTTTGTGATTTTTGGAACCAATTCTACCCACATATTCAAATTATATAATTTTTATCTTTTTGTCAATATAATTAGGTTATTCAATTCAAATCAAGTCAAATTGACAAGAAATCACATGCATGCTTGGCTTATACTTGTGGTTCTTGCAATCAAAGAAATTATCTTAAATCTTATACACTAGTTTTACCGGTTTGTTGCCTAAGATATATATTCAGAAAATGCCTCGAATTTTTATTTCACTGTAAGACTTTCGAAAAGATCACGAGTCATCCGTACACCATCAATAGTTGATTCAACCCAAACCCATCGCCACTTTGCTTAACCACATCAACACAAACCCACCATCACTTTGCTTAACCACTGTGACCAACATCTCCCCCACCCCGTCATTGCATGTAACATCCCAAACATCGCCATCGTTTCAACCCGTGCCCCCTACGATGAAGAACCTACACACCAACAAACCCCCCCCCCCCCCCCCCCCAACCACCACGCACACACACACACAAATTAATTTGGCAACCACCTATAAAAACCCAACCAAATCCATACTCTTGTAAAATTTCAGTAACACACAGTTATGGGTTTTAACACAACTTTGTAACTAAATTTATAAAGTTACCCAAAAGTGGTTCACAGATTCACAAATAACCATTAGTTAAGCAAACCTAAAACGTAACGTTGATTCATCTGGTAAGCAGCTTTCAATTCAATAAACCAATTCAGAAACAGTGAAAAATCCTTTTGGTTTCACTGCATATGGAAGTACACTGTATTTTATTTTTCTTGTTTACTATAATATATGCATTTATTGGGTTATCAATGAGAAAATAACTGTAACTTAAATCGAATACCATTTAATATATGTTTAAAAACCGCAAAGAATTAAAGAAAACAGTTGGAAATAATGGTAGTATTACCTCACCTTGATAGATACGAATTTAAATTTCCTTCAATGTGCTTAAATTTTCTTATCATGTTTATCCAGTTATCCTTCCATAGGATTCACTGATTTTCCATAGGATTCGAATCAAGGGAAAACCCCGACAAGTTGTCGAAACCTAGAGAACTCGGTCTTCATGTATGAGTTTTGCCCCCATTTTTCCACACCTCTAGATTAATATGTTCAAAATAGTTGTAAAAAAATCGAAGTGGGTTTTTCAGCTCCTTACATCTGCTGTAAAAGCTGATGATGGCTGCTGTAAATAAAAACACTAACGTTTTTTTTTTTGTTTTTTGAAAAGCTATTTTTTTTAGGATTTTTGGTAAAATAAATTTTTGAAAAAACCTTTCATAAGCCCAAGTTCTCTAATTTCTGATAACTTATGAGTTTTCATTTTACCCTAGCCTTCCTTTCATATCTATGTATATATAATAAACGAATAAAATTTGGGACATGTGTCGCAATATTAGGGCTCTAAAATTTGGTTTTGGCGGGAAAACATATTAGCAATCTTGTTGATGTGGGATCCGTTTATATTTTTGGGTTGGAATGTGAATTCGGGTCACCATCTCATGAAAACGGATCCACTATATGAGTTTGCAAACCCTATTTTTCTTTCACGGCAGTTCCCCTACTCTCTCGATACTCTGCTCTTCTTCGTCTTCTTTTTCATTATTCAACGATTTAGACTCTACAATCATCTTATAGAAGGTATGTTTTTAGTTTCATTCCTCTATGATTTTTATTGTTAATCTATGATTCTCTGTTAGACGCATCATGTATTCGATTCCAATTCATATTCAACACAGATCGCTATGTATTATAAACCTTTATGTAATAATACTAAATTAGGTGTCACTTGTGCTTGAATCGGCTGATAGAGGATTCCAAAATCAAATCGATAGGTATATCGATTCTGGAGTCGATTTGATTTTATACTTTTTATTCCTTTCTTCGCCTCAGTTTTTTCTAAAATTTTGATTGTTTCATCGTATGAGGAAGATGATGATGGTGGTGGCCTGAAGAGAACGATGACAACGGCATGGGTTGATTTAGGGTTTTCCCAATGGTGGTCTTATGATGGTTTTGGTTTAACGCAACGATGAAAGGGCGGCGGCTAGGGTTCCACCAGCACATAAATTGGTATCTTTCGATTTTATTTTAAACTTCTTATTCAGATTTTATTTTTGGTTTTGGTAAACTATTTATTTTTCAAGTTTTTGTTATCGGGTAAGTTGAATTGTATATATATTTATAACGTTTTCTCAAATTACTCAATTGGTTCTTTGAGATATGGCGTTGAATTTCAAATGGTGGGAGAAAGTTCCGTTCTTTTCTGCTGCAGAAGAAGTCCAGGAATCTGCCTACAGGTATCTAATTTTTGAGAATTGTCAGTTAGGGTTTGTGTTGTAGATCTGTGTGTTTATTTTATTGTTTAATTGGTTTGTTGTTCAAGTATGGAATCTACATTATAGAACATTGATTCATGCATTGAATGAACCTTATGTTTGGAAGACAGAAGAACTTCGAAGGGATTTACAAATCGCCCTCGGCACTGCTAAATGGCAGGTAAATGATTGGATTTTTGTTATGGGTTTACTATGATTTATGGAAGTCATGCTAATGAAAATTGTTATGGGTTAACTTTGCCTCAACCTTTTTATTTTGAGCTTTAGATATAAACTTTTGAAGAAAGTGATGCTCTTTTTGCCTCTAAATCAAGTTTCTGTCTCTAAAAACTAAGGCAAGTTGAAAAGGGTAGCAATTGCTCTCAATTTCCAACGGTCATGTTAAGGTAACCAATTATGAACCAGCCTTTCAGCTAAATGTTGACGAACTTATGCTCATGCCCATGACTATCAAGTTAATTCCATCTGGAATAACATGTGTGCTCCATTATTTTATCACTAAATGTCCTTTTTGAATGTAAACATTTACTGGGGGGGGGGGGGGGGGGGGGAATAGTGCACGGTCCTCCCAACCGCCGGAGTGATCCCACTCCGGGAGCCGCTACCCCGACCAAGCTAGCTCCGCGGTGAATTCCTCTTGCCGAGTTCTTACCCTGGGCGACATATGTCACTCCCAAAACTCAAACACGGTACCTCTGGGAAGAGGTGGGTGTCGGTGGCCAACTGGGCTACCCCAGTTGGTTAATGTAAACATTTACTGATGTAAATTTATCCTCATGCGCTTTGTTGTGATGGTGAAACTTTTTTTGGGCTAATGAACTTCGTATAAACCTTTGAAACTTGGAAATTAGTAGTTTTAAAATTGGTTACATGAAGCTTGCAAAAACATGTAGGATTCAATTGGTAGATATGCATCGCAACCCACAATCATCTTTTCAGTGTGTTCTTAGTCGAATCTCATGGTGTTAAGAGTTTAATTTCTCACACATCTTTAAGGAAAGCAAATTGTTTTCTGTAGGCTGACCACTGACTTAATCAATGGGCTACATTACTTTGTTGATGTCTCATGGTTGAACCTTGGCGAAGTAATCATATGGTAAAGATATATTGGGCAAAGCTATGAACATCATTCACAATAAGAATTTTAGTTCACAACCTTGCTTTTAAAGCATCAAAATAATAAATATGTGGAGAACAGTGTCAGACATTTTGGTTTGAAGCATCTCCTCTATAATCTTAGGACACATTCATGGAAAGTCTTAAAATTTTTATCCATCAACATTCCAATTTTATTAATATGAAAGTCTTTCAAATTAAGCTATTTGGAGTAGAAGTGTTTTAGATTATTTGGTGTTTGGGTGCGAGGGAATTTTACTTGTAATTTCTATCTTTGTAGGCCAGGTTGTCACTTTTTTTGCTATTTATATTACTTTTTGGCTTAAAAAAATGGAATACTTGAATGGGCTAGCCATATCATTGTGCTTCCTAATAATGAGATAGCACTCATTAAGATAACACACACTACGTTTTTCTAAAGTTTTTTAAAGGTATACAGAAATCATAAAACAAACTAAATTTTTTATTGGTGCTTTTTTCGAAGAAGTTGGATGATGATCAACTTCTTATTGAATTAAAAACGAATAAAACAAATCCATAATTTGTGGATAGTTTCAGGTATAAGATTCTTGCACATGTGTATTTAAATCCATGCATAATTTATATATTGACCTGTAATGTTTGTCGCACTTTTTCAAGCGTAGAATCACATTTCTTTTCTAAATTTGCACCCCAACTATATAGAATAATGTTGTAATTAATCTTTCAATTTTAAAAACTCAAGAGTTAGTTTGTAAAGGGACATTGATGCTCGAGTAATGGTGGTTATGTATGTGTATGTAGCGCTTTTTAAACCGCATGACTTAGATTAAAAAGCACTACAATCTAAGGTTAACGGGTATTGTTGAAACTCAGGTAATTCATCACTCAGTTTTGGAAGAATAACGTTATGTGTTAGACCTGATTTGGTTTTAATTTTTATTGGTTTTGTGGTTAAATTTCAGGAAGATTATATATAACTCAATGAATTATTGGAGGCTGCCATTAATCTCATCAGCAATGATATCCAAGCAGTTTTAATTGATTTACTTATGAATGGGTTCGGTTTTTTTTCTTCCTTTTAGTGGGTCAAATGTGTAAATACATAATTAGCTAAAAAGGAAATTTGTCAAATTGTTCTAATAAAAGGGTTAGTGTCAAGGCTAAACGGGTTAGCGCCATAAGCAAGCCAACACAGTTAGCATGTTTGGTTATTTTTGTTTGGGTTTTGCAACTTTAAATATTATGTTATCCATTCATATTATTTATATCATAGTTCTTGGTTTATGATCTTTTGAATTCAATAAGTCTTTTCCTAATAGACACTATTAGGGCTCAAGTATTCAACTTATGGATTATATTAGACTGACAATAAAGAAAAACAAAAAAAATAAATAAAAAATTAAAGGATTTCCCTAAAGATAACGATCCTTATGATTTTTTGGTCAATAAATTGGAATATATCATCTGGTCAAATGCAGGGAGCCTGACACTCTCTTCTGCAGTTTGTACAAATGAGTGATAAAGCATTAGACTATGGGGTGCGGAGTGGGTTGGGTTGGGTTGGGTTGGGGGCATTGCTCGACACGTGGCGAGGGTGGAATCCACAAGGTAATAATCAATGTCGTCTAGAAGGTTAATGAAATAATATGTTACATTTTATTTAAAAACCATCATTATTAACTAATAAAAATAAACCACCCGGGAAGCAGTCCCGGGTGATAACCTAGTAAATTATATATACATAAAGATTCCAAATTAAAGAAAACTAGGTGATGCCACACCCACGTTGCGGGTTGATGGCCGAATAATTCTCAACCAATAAATAAACAGTACTATAGTTTTGCTAGAAAGAAAAAGTAAAAAGAGTGTTAGGCAGCTCCTTAAAACGATTTTTAGCCGGGTGCAAAGCCATATTTATATTTTTACTTAGGGGAAAAATCAATTTTTTTTCTCGAGGGTAAAATCATAATTTTTAACTAGGGGAAAACCATATTTTTATTTTGCACCGGGGGCACAAACCTAATTTTGAATTGAGATTGATATCGCAATTTTTAACCGAGTGGAAAATCGTAAATTTTAGCTGGGGGAAAACATAATTTTATTTTGAACTATGGGCAAATACGTAATTTTAAACTAAGGCAAAACCGTAATTTTAAAGTGGATATAAAATAATAAACCGGTGTAAAATCGTAATTTTGAGCTGGGGAAAAACAAAATTTTATTTTGAACTAGGGCGAAAACGTAATTTTGCCTGAGGGTAAAAGTGTAATTTTTTGACTGAGAGCGAAATCGTATTTTTTAGCTCGGGGCAAAAGGGTAAATGTATTTTGAAGTCGGGGCAAAACCGTATTTTTTAACTGAGGGCAAAAACGTAATATAAAGTGGGTATAAAATAATAAAGCGCTTGATCCAATTGGTACTACCCGCCGCCGATTTGAACCAATGGTAAAGAAACACTATTCCAGGGCGAAACGTAATTTAAAAATATGTATAAAGTAATAAACTGGTTGGTCCAATGGATAAGGGCCAGCCGCCCATTTGAACCAATGGCAGGGAGATACTATTCCCTGCCATGTTCTTTGTATATGTTGAAAATGCTTCTACTCTTCAGCTGTTTCTACTGTTTTTTTCCTTCAATTATTAATATATAGGATAATTATACTGGCACTCCTTAAATTAACTGAAAGGCAAAACACAAAAAATAAAATGGTGATATATCCAAAAGGACATTGAAAACCATAATTAAGAATAGCGGTATTGGTTTCGAAAATGCTGATATTGGTTTCGATTTTGTTCGTTTGGAATCTATTTGTTTTGTCATGGTTTTAATACGCTACTGACACTTGTATAGCTTAAGATGACCAAAAGTACTCTATTTTAAATAAAACTTTGATACCCGTAGGGCCGTTTAACCCTTTTTGAGGTCTAAGGCAAAATAAAATCTTGGGGCCTTTTTTTCCTTCTTTGGTTATTATAAACGATACTCCTTTATCGGTGTTTGAAACCAAGCAAAAATCTAACACAGTTATAATAGAGAGTGGTTTGCTTTTATAGATAATCAAACAAATCTAAACAATAAGTTTGCAATGATATTAATAGTCAGCATTTTAATTTTCTTTTAGTGGGGGCCCTTATTATTATTTGGAGGTCCTAGGCCCAAGCCTGGGTTAATTGTACTATAGATTCGAGCTTGGATACCGATTATATGGAAACCAGATGTTCGGTCGTAATCAGTTCGGCTCATCACAGTAGTAGCACTCGTATAACTTACGTTCCAAAAAATATACTTTATTTTGAATTCAACTCTATTTTTAACAAAATAAATACCACGCCTATTAAAAAAATTTATAAAAAGTTAAGGAACACGAGTTAATGGAAAAAGATCAAATCAAATAAAAAAACCCTAACATAAAGGGGTGGCACAACAACCCTAACATAATCTAACCCCCACTAATCCATGCATTGTCATGTCACTCACTCCATCCACTACACTAAGCTACCTAATTTGAAGGCACATACCACTACCCTAAACTACAATCTTCCTTTTTTTATTTAAAAATAAGGTAACCGTTTTAATTTAAGATATATAAAACATTTTAAATAAAAATAATTTAAACATTAGACTATAATTTCATTAAAATTAATTAAAACATACATAAAATTAAACTAAAAACCATAAAAATTACGATTAGTGAAATAAAAATTAGAACAAGCATCTCTTTTGGTTTCTCAATAACATCACACCCATATTTTGAGGCAATTCTCATTTTCGTTGTAGAATTACTTGCAACATTGTACCCCAAACATCATTGTGCAGTTTCGTAAACGTGGCCAAGTCGTAGTGAAATTGTTGATTCTTCTAAAACTTGTGTTGTTCATCCAAATGCTATAGCTTTTTGACCTTATTCCATTTATATTTACACAAACTTTTGAAGCATGTCTTGCTACATATTTCTATATGCACCCAATTCGCCAAGCAAGAAGCTTTACTTGATGACTCGACCGATTTCTTATCTTTCCGATTTAGTCTTTTTGGTGCGTTACATTCGTTGAGATTCCGATGACTTTCGTCTCTTGGGGTAATGACTATCCGATGCTTCAGCCATAGTCGGTACTTTGGCCCATTTTGAATGCTTCAGCCATGTCACACCCCAACTGATGACAGTAACATCGGAGTGACACGAAAACGAGATTGTTCGAGACTTCATAACACTATTTGCGACAATATTTAAATAAAACTGATTTTATTTCATTTCATAACAACATTGTCAAGTTACAATACAAGGACATTCAAATAATAACATTGTTTCAAATACAACAAGGCAATAATCAAAATACAACACTGTTTCAAAATGATATAACAAAATCTAATTTAAAGTGGGTATCTAAAGCATCCTCGCTAAACCCATTTTAATATCATCATCTTCCTGCAAATATAATGTATATATGTGTGGCCGTTTGTGGGGCAAAAGTGAAATGGTACTAACTTTAACATTATTTTACTAATCTCGTGAAAATAACGTTAAAAGCGGCGGGATGGTTAATCATGCATCATGTGGTGACGTTGATAGCTGAATGACACGGGGATACATGCACCAATCAGTCTCAGTCTCTATCCCGATTGTATGAGTGTTTTGTGTCTTAGATCCAAGGCTTGATACAAAACTACAATCGAGTCGTGGCTCTCACTGGAAGCAGTCTCTCTATTCCTACGGAATAGAGGTAAGACTGTCTACATCTACCCTTCTCAGACTCTACCTTAGCTTTGCTTTTGGTGGGATTTACTGAGTATGATGATGATGATCCTGCCTATATGTTTAAAATACATGGTTCAATACAAAATCATTGACGAGTATACAAGTTTAATCCCGTACGAAGTTAATGACAAGTTTATCACAAAACGATGACAGTCAACGCCACAACCACCGCCACTCGCCGGTGCCACCACCCACCACAGCCACCTATAACCACCCACAATCACTACCACCGACCACCATCACTCACCACTGATTTTATTCCTTCGTTTTTCTTGCCTATCAAACAATACACTAATAATTCATTTCATTCCTACATGATAAACAAAGAAGACATGGAATGGTAATGATCAATTGCATTCACTCGTACAATCTATACTTCGTCTATTCCATTCTCTCGTCCATTCAATTACCACATACCAAACAGACCCAATGAAACATAGAGATTTGGTTGTTACAAACCGAATCATTAACCAACTGATCCAAAGAAAATAGAAACAACTTAATAGAATTTGAGATTTAAGAGACTGACTTTATCATTTTTCATTCATATCTTTCATCAGCAAACTATGGCTATTTAAATAAGCCGTGATGGAACAAAGGAAACCACAACGAAACCCACTAACTACACTAACCCAATGTTACGAACTCAATAAATCAACATGCAAAACATGTAACGAGAAAATGGATGTGAACGTGTGCATGGCTTCTGTCATGAAAACGTGGCCAAACAACACAGGTTTTTCTTGCATATTTGTTTGATGCATTCAAGGTGTTTTGATGCTAATAATGGATATACGGTCGACTTTTCTAATTGTTCTCTTTCTTTTTTTTTAAACAACAAATTTTATTGTTTCCTCATTGCAGAACTTGAACCCATGACCTTTAGGTGCTCCTAAAAGTTTTACTTCTTCCATTTGGCCACCAACCCCAATGGTAATTGTTCTATTTCTTATGTTGTCATTCTTGAACTTTTAGGCTCTTGTGTCAATAAATTTTATGTGATGTTAGGTTTGCGGATGTAGTCTTTATAGGATTGTGACTGAATTTCAGTCTGCATTCTCTAAGGCTACTTGGTATGGTGATGGACCATCCTTGGAGGATGATCCGCCACGAAGGCGCCACGTCATATTCCTCCCAAGGATGGTCCATCCTCCAAAACTAGAGGGCATGGTAAGATGATCCTAGTCATAGTCCTCCACCACTTTTATGTTTTTTTATTTTTTTTAATCTTCAAATTTTTTTTAACATTTAACAAATATACTAACAAAATATTTTCATCAATATTAAAACCACATTACATAAAGATAAAAAAAACATAAGCTTAAAAAAAAACATGCACTTAATAAAAAAAAACCAAAGACTTAATAAAAAAAACATAGAGTTAAATAATTTGATGTTTTTTCATGATGTCGTGTTGTAGTTTTTTCAACATCGAACGTTTCGGCTCGGGTTCGTCCTCGACATTCATCATCATTATTTCCCATTCCTTAAGCCGAATTTTTTCATCGGAAATTGGATTTTCTCATTCGACAACCGCACCTTCTCGCGTAACTTTTCTTCCGCTACACGACTTTTTTGTTCGGCGACCCGCTCCTTCGCCTTCGTCTTTTGGTCCGAGACGTCGTTGTACATTTTTAAGTGTTCCATAAACTCAACCATGTTCGGGTCCACCTTTTCCTTTTCTTTCCCCTTGGCCTGCTCCTTCTTTGATTTGTCTCGACCCGGTGGACGCTCCGGTTCATGTACGGCGTACTCCTCTTCGTCAAAGTCGGCGTCATCATTTAAGTTTAAGTTACACCTCGCGTCCGATCCACCGGCGCTAAAACTACCCGTTTCGATGTTTTTTGGCGTTTCGCCATCGCCACCTCGTTGGTTATCGGCGCCCATTTTGGTTCGTCTTTTACAACCATCCAAGCGCGAACGTGAGCAAAGTTGGTATTACCATTGTTCGACTTATACTTGTCCAACGCCATTCGGAACACATCGTCGTCGCTCATGCCGCTACGACAGTCACTTGTATATAATTTATTATATTCCTCGCAAAAACCTATTGATGAGCGCGTTCATTTTCCGCCACTTTGATAAGACCGAATCGACATCTCGATACGCGCCTTGGCCCATAAGGTCGAGAAACTTCGCCAAAACCTTGGCCCAAAACCCGTCACCCGGTTGGTTATTACCTATAAAAAACAAACAAAATATATAAAGTGTTAACAAAATAAAAAACAAATTAAAAAAACAAACTGTTAAATAAAAAACAAAAAACAAACTTTTAAACAATTAAAAAAACCAACTGTTAAGTAAATAAAAAACAAAAAAAAAACAAGTTAAACCTTTAAAAAAAATAAAAATAAACAAAAAAAGAAATTAAACCTTAAAAAAAATACGAACCTTTTATCGGGTGGTCAGACGTGCCAATGTAAGCCTTGGCTAAGGCTTCTTCTTCGATTGGCGTCCACTTAGTCCCCTTTGGTTTGGACGGTTGATCACCCACCACTTTCTTGCCTTTGTTTCGTTTTCCTTTTCCTTTAGGCGGTTGGGTTTCGGGAACAAACTCCACATCGTCGTCGGGTTCGGATTGTTGAAAGGGTTGCGTCGGGATCGGTTGGGGTTGAACGGGTGGTGTCCGGTTCGGTGGGAAATTATAAGCACCCCGCATCATCATTTGTTGAAGGGCTTGGTTTTGAGAGAATTGAGCGAATTGGTTTGGCGAGTGTTGGAATGATGCAAACGTATTTGATGAATATTGCGAGAATTGGTTCGGTTCTAGCGTCGAATAATATCCCGGACCCGAGAAAACATTAGGTTGGGTCGGGTTGATGGGAGTCGTCGGGTTATACGGATTGTTCGGGTTGTTCGGGTCGCTCGGGTTGTTGAAGGGATCCATGATAGAGTATAAGGTTTATAAAAGTGGAAGAAGATTTATAAAAATTATGTGAGAGAGAGATGAAATTTTGGGGTTAAATTGGTGAATGAAAGTGAAAATGGAATGGAAATATATAAAGTTTATAAATATTACCGTTTGTTTGTTTGTTTAAATTGGAAATTTAATTTTTTTTTTCAAACGTTAACTTCTGGTTGGGGGCCCACCTTTTTGGACCGTCACAAACGGCGAGAATTCGACGGGGAAGACGCGACCGGGGGGGGAGGGGCGGCACGATGTTCCGCCCGTCGCCGAACCAAGACGACCCGGGGCCGAACCCCATACCGTGTAGCCTAAAGAATGCTTCATTTTTTAGTAATAGGACCCTATTCCATACAAAATGATTTCACGTGGAGATTTGATTAGGTAACTTTAGGTGTCCATGGTATATATTCAGTGATGGTGATGTTAGTTTGAAACTTTGAATATTATTGAGGCTTCTATATTTGATTCGTGTAGCTATCGATAATCGATTCACATCTACTTACTACGATTAATAGTATACATACATGATGCAATCATAGGCAGACAAAAATCACGCAGTCAAAATTATATATTGTTTAGCAGTTGGCCTGCATCCACTATTGTTAGAGGATTAAAGTTGTAATATATCTCTCACGGGTCAGAATTCTGTAATGTAAAAGGGGAAACTAGTCAAATGGCTGGAACTGGTCAAAGATAGCTGAAAGTCACACAGTCTATTTTTAATGCATAAAACCTGCTAAACGGTTTCATTCATAGACTAGGATTAGTTTTGTAATAACAGTTTTTTTTGTAATCCATATAATGCATGCATTATTTACAAACTTCTTAAAACTGGACAAAAAAGTGTGAACAGGTCAGCCAAACCTCACATTGTTTGACTCTCACCTAAAGTGACAAATTATTGGAGGAACTTGAGCGTGGAGAAAAGGGTATTGGAGATGGTACCATGCAGTTATGGTTTGGATGATGGTGATGGTAATGGCATTTATATGCCTTCTTGGATGGGTACCATTATTGGGCCTCACAATGTAAGTTCCATTTGTTTTGTAATGACTGTAACTTATAAGTAGAAAAATAGGCAGGTCATGGGTCGGGCCGTTGGTAATATTGTGCGTGTTCAAACTTTTCATGTCGGAATGATTTGAAACACTTTTTTGGTAATAACGTTTAGAACTTTTGTTAATGTATCAGTTTGTATCAATAATTAAATTAAATGATTGACGAGACTTGATGTTTGCATAGAATTGTAAATGGTGATTGTTTGGGGCTCCTTTTGCTAATTTTGTAAATTGATACACGTGACTGCGTGAATGACTGATGAACACGATTGTGTAATTACTAAAGGCTTATTTTTTTAAGGGGAAAGATTGCAAATGTGTTCATTTTACAATAATATATTTGTGGAACCTACTTGCTAAAATTTTACTCAACTTAAATAATATATTGGTGTTCTTCGGTCCGTACATGAAGGCCGAAAATATCAGTTGAAGCTATTTTGTAACGAAGATTACCCGGAGAAGCCGTTTTCATTCTCGGGTCAACATGACTTTTGTCCAGTGGCGGATCCGGGATTTTTATCCACTGGGTTCACTTTTTTAGGTTCTCGAATTTCGGTCTACTCGATGTTAGAATTTTCGGGTCGGGTCGGACAGCTTTATCACCTTTTTTTCTATGAAGATTCGTAGTATTCCTATCCAAAAAAACCTAAGGATGCGTTGTGCCAGATTTATTATTTGTTAACATGCTAACCGAGCAACAGACAAACAACACATGCAGAGTACAAAACATGTTCGACTTCCGGATGACTGATGCCTGCTACTAACCCTAATTTCTCAAATCATTGTAATTATTAATTATTACCAATCATTAGTTAAAATAAGCACACACCCTCATAAACATATCAAATTCAGTAACTTTAGTTCCACTTTAATTAAATAAGTGACATCTTGATCATACAATCAAGCGAAAAAGAAAAACCCGATCTCACCGATATTCAAGAAGATTTCATATCAACCACATTTGTCACCACAAACTATTAATGACCAAAACTGACATAACTAGCACACTTAAGTTCCTCTAATATAAGCAACCATAACCTAACTTCCAAACAGATCTGATTCACAAACATTCATCATCTAAAACACATTCAGGGTATTATTAAACCAAACAACACCATCAAAACCCCACCAACATACACCACTACTTACACGGTTACATCCCCCATGCAAAAACCCCCCACCATCAATAATCAAGATTCCACAAATACCCACAAGATAAAACCAAAAGAGTATAAGAAAAATCAAATCTTTTTTTTTCTGATAAAAAACAGCAACTGGGCCAACAAGCAAATCATGGGTCTTGCAATCCTATCTATACATGTATCTATAATCCATAAAAAACAGAAAAAAAAAATCCTAAAAATTGAGATGTTTAACGTGGCAGTTACAACATCGAAAGAAAGACTTACCAAAGTGTAAAGTGTAGAAAACTGGAGGAGGATGGCTATCGGCGGAGGACGGGAGGAGGACGGCCGGAGCGAGCGGAGTGGAGGCATCACTGATGACTGTTGTTCACTTGTTCTCTGTTGTTAACAAAAAGATTAATAATTGCCTCATACGGGATTCAAACCCGGGTATCTTGGGAAGAATAACGCGGATTAACCGGTGGAGAACCAATGTTTTTTTGTTTATGAGTTCCCTTTATATTTTACATATGGGTTTCTTTTCGGTTTGTTATATATATTTGTACTAAAAATTAAAAACTGAATGGGTTCCTGTGAGTTCCTGTGAACCCGATGTTTGTTATTAGGTCCACCCCTGCTTTTGTCAACCATGAGGCTTGAGTGGTACATGAATATTTAAACTCGCAGCTTATTTCCTTTTTATTCTATGGGAATAATAACTAATGTAGGCCACACTATTTTCTGTTATCCTCAAAAATTCTTTCATGGATTTTACGTTGCACCTGTTCCATGTTCGAGCGGTCCACAAAAAGGATGATGTAGTCTTGATTGAATGTATAATTGATCTAGTTGACCCTTGAGCCCATTCATCACTTCCTGACGTTGCCGATGTATTGATGTATCCGGTGCTTTACCGTGTCATCATCTTCACGATTTAGCGTCTCCTTTTGTTTTGTCCCCCTCCTTGCCTTCGACCGAGCCTCCTTTGCCCTTTGCTCCATTGAACGAGGCAACCCTTGAAACCTATTTGGGGTATCATTATCAACCCCGAGATTGACATTAAAACCCTGAATCTCGGTTAGGAGATCATTGTCATCCAAGTCAACCACATCGAAAGCAAACGATGTATACACTCCGACTCCAATGTCTTTGAGACCATTGGCAATGGTTCATGCCATTTAGGATCGTGAAAGCTTTTTACGATGTAAAAAACATGCTCGTAGTTGAAATGAACTTCGTATTGGTTTTTATACTTTTCATTGCCCGATTCATGCACAGGTCAGTAACTGTTGAGGCTATTTATGTTTTTGTTGTAAATTCCACAAAAAAAATATTTATTGGAGTGCTCATATAATGTCAATGAGACTTCAAGTTATCACTCATTCGGTTATGCATATTAGTGATTTCTTCACAAAAATACTTGCGGATACCCTCCCAATAGTCCGTACTGTTTTGGTTTTTTTCTGACTACCGCGCAAGTTGATACGTGAAGTAAACTCGTGTAAGAGCTTCTTCTTCTTCTTCATCTTCGACCAACCATTTATGTATTATAACTCCCGGTCTCGAACTAACAACTTTTTTGCCTTTGTTTCTTCGGCATGTAGACTGAGATGGGATTGAACTGTAAAACCCAACTCAAATTAACACGATTATAATAACAAAGACACATTTTACACTAAAATGCAAGCTTTTAAAAACTTTTCCAAGTTAACATTCTTGACATGTATAGAAATATTCCAAAATATAATTCTAAATGTTTACAATACTCACTTTTAACTAGAACAAAATAAGATCATTGCGGAAGCTTTAAATGACGTGTGTTCGGTCCTTTTCGTCGCTTGATCATCATCCGGGACTCTCGACATTCACCTATGATTAAAACCAACTTAAAAGTTAGTTTAGATAGTTAAATAACAAGTACAACAAGGTAAATGGGTCAAACAAACAAAATAAAACAAAATTTCCAGCAACATGTCTCTCGCGCCCAGCGAGAGACTTAGTCGAATTCTTCGCGGCCCGCGACACTTGTCACGCTACGCGAAAGCTTTCCCAGTTCCTGGTCACGCGACGCCTTGATTTTGACAGATTGTTTGGTTTTTGATGCAGCATTTGCTCAGCAACAATACTAAACCAATTTCTAACTTAAAATTCTCATAATTTTCATTCTACAAGTCCGTTTTACGTAATTCTTTTTCCTACGCGTTCGTAATTTAATTACGGACTCATTTATCATCATTGTACGCATCGAAATCTGGTTTATAAGCGAACAGCTTATAAATCCTTATTTTAACAAATATTCGACCCGTTTAGTTTTATGTCGCGCTACATGTTATTCATCAATAGTTGTTCCTAAACATAATTACCCATTCCCCGGGCTTATCACCAATGGCCTTTCGCTTCCATCCCATGGTTTGCGCACGCAATGGAGTTATGCTAGTTATCAATGTTTCAAGCATGCCAATTTATGCAAATTTCTACACAGTATAATTCTAAATTTTGACCCGATATCAAGGATTCGTTAAATCAAATCTAGCGTATCTATTTCTTGGCTTTTGCACTCTTAACACTAACACATTGTGTGACATTCTAGTCACTTGAAACATTGTCGTTTTTAAACATAGTTTTGACCCATTCAGTTTGTCGAGTGAACTTCGTCACTTCATTGACTTACCAAACATACTTTAACCGTTTATCTTTACCCGTTCGGTTTGTCGAGTGAACTTCGTCACGTCTATGACTTACCAAACATACTTTAACCGTTTATTATGACCCGTTCGATTTGTCGAGTGAACTTTGTCACTTCTATGACTTACCAAACATACTTTAACCGTTTATTATGACCCGTTCGATTTGTCGAGTGAACTTCGTCACTTCTATGACTTACCAAACATACTTTAACTGTTTATTTTGACCCGTTCAGTTTGTCGAGTGAACTTCGTCACTTCTATGACTTACCAAACATATTATAATCATTCATTTTGACCCATTTAGTTATCGAGCAAACTTCGTCACTTCTATGACATACTAAACATATTCTAATCATTCATTTTGACCCGTTTAGTTGTCGAGCGAACTTCGTCACTTCTATGACATACCAAACTCATATATTACACTATAATTCGATTAACATTTCTAAGACCAATGTTTATGCTTAATGTAACGAAACTAAAAGTTACGTACCTTTAGTGCTTTTCTTCAAGCGCGTATCTACTTCGGCTCGTCCGCTTGAAGATTCAATTCCTTTGCCTATAGAGTTCAATCAACGACTTGTTTAGAACTCATACTATTTCATATAATGTATAATTCACCATAACATTCAAATATGCGTTTTTACTCAAAATTTCAACATCTAGTTTTCTTTTAGGCATTTCAACAAACAACTAAAGGGCATATCTTTGCAAAATCAATAACAAAGTTTCATGACTAGTTATTTAGCCAATTTTGAGCATTTTTCACAAATTCAAATGTCTAGTTTACACATCAACACCTAGACTTATTTCATAGAGCTCAAATAACACTAGATTGATAATCATAATTCTAGTGTTCATCATTTTTCTACAAAACCCATTTAACACATAAATGGATGGTTATGGACCTCATATCTATGAACACTAATTCAACAAACTATTGACTAGGGTTTGCTCCTAGACATGATTTCATCCTAATTTCATGCAAGCATCAATCATGCAAGCCAAATTTTCGATTTCATATGTTCACGAAGAATTCAAGATAGAACTAAATAATGAAATTTGGCATACATTATGATCCCTTCATGGAGGTGATCACTAATTTGAGCTTAGATTTTGATTTGGACTTGATTTGCCCCTTCAAGTTGATGAAATTATGTTGATTAGGGTTTGAGCTTGAGAGCTCTTCTTGGCTCCTATGGTTTGTGCGACCAGAACACATGGTTCGTGCGACCAGAACACACAAAAAGGTGTGCGTTTTGGTGTTTTTAGTTTTAATTATTAAAACCCATTTCTCATTTTAACCATTTTAGTCCCTCAACTTTACCCAGGTTTATAAAGGGTGTTTTTAACCATGTTTTCCTTATTACTACAAGACTTGTGATTGACTAGGTTATTTATTCCAAGTTACTTTATCTTGTTTATAACTGACATTTAATATATATATATATATATATATATATATATATATATATATAAATCTATATTTTTGGGGTGTTACAGGAACTCGACACCTGGTTGGGAATTTGTACTGTGAGGCGAAGCGCTGTCAAATTTGTACCAGAACTGTGAATTGTTTATAAAACATAGAAAATTGTGAAATCTTGTGTTTCTACCTATTTCTGATGCATATGTCTATCGCCTACGTCTTGATGTAATAGGGCTAGATAGCGTCATATATGAGTTGTGTTTGTAAACCAAGCTCATCCATACGGATGTAGCACATCCGCACGGATGTAGCTCATCCTCACGGATGAGCTGGCTAGTTCGCATGAAGATGCATGTTAAGTTTGCACGAATGTAAGTGTGTAAGTCTATACGAACGTAAGTCTTAGTCCGCACGGATGTAAAACGTCTATAAATAGATGTGCAGAATGAGTGTTCGGTAACAAGTGTGACAGACTATGAGGCGAAGCGGTGTCAAATTTGTACCAGAACTGTGAATTGTTTATAAAACATAGAAAATTGTCAAATCTTGTGTTTCTTACTATTTCTGATGGATTCCGCATATCAAACTTAGGTTTAGATATCACCGTGACATAATCGAACGATCCATAACACAGACCTACAAGTGGTATCAGAGCAGGAGGCCTCCTGCTGGTACCTATTGAAATCAAGATTTGAACAATTAGAACATACTTTATACACATTTTCTTGTTTTTCAAATTTTCACGGTTAAACTAGACTGGTTTTTCCAGGATTGTGAAAAACTTAGTTTTGAACATCATATTGAAAAATCAGCTTAAAATTTAAACGTTTTCACGCCAAAATTCTCAAGAAACGAGAAAAATCAAAATTTTCACCTCCGTACAGAAGTACTCGTTAGCACGGACTAGAGCTCGTCCGCACAAACTAGTACGACCGCACGGAAGTAAAATTATTTTCTAAAAATTTTCATTCGCACGAATCAATGACATTCGCATGAATCAATGCATATGTCTGTTGCCAACGTCTTGACGTAATAGGGCTAGATAGCGTTATATATGAGTTGTGTTTGCAAAACCAAGCTTATCCGTACGGATGTAGCACATCCGCACGGATGTAGCTCATCCGCACGAAGATGTATGTTAGGTTCACACGAATGTAAGTGTGTAAGTCCATACGAACGTAAGTCTTAGTCCGCACAGATGTAAAACGTGTATAAATAGAAGTGCGGACTGAGTATTCGGTAATAGGTGTGACGGACTGTGAGGCGAAGAACTGTCAAATTTGTACCAGAACTGTGAATTATTTATAAAACATAGAAAATTATGAAATCTTGTGTTTCTACCTATTTCTGATGGATTCCGCACATCAAACTTAGGTTTAGATATCACAGTGACATAATCGAACAATCCGTAACATGGACCTACAATAAAACATCCTTCTAGAAACATTAAAGGTTATTTCTATATTCTAATCAATCAGTTCATTCTTATAGGTACAATCTAAGGTTTTTATAAGTACCTCTTTTTAATTTATAGAACTTGTGATCTACAAATCTCTTATCAGCTCCAAGTTTAAACAAGACTCTTGCAAAAACATTACCAACAGAAAGCGCATTCATTATGACATTTGCACTTTTATCGCTTCCCTAACCATCAAATTAAAGTCCAGGCATTGCCCTTATTAGCGTTGTCGGCTTTGGTATTTTCATTAGTGGTGAGATTAGGATTACTGGTCCTGAAGTGGCTCTTATCTCTATGTTGAGAGCGACTTTTATTCTTAATCTTCTTACATTCGTGGGTCTTGTGGCCAGCTCTTTCTACATATCACAACCCTTTTCTTCTTATAAAAGCATTTTCCCAAAATGCACTTTTTCCACAAACCGTACACTCTGGTTTGTCTTTACTGTGTCTTGAATGATTTTTCTAAAATAAGTTCTTCCACTTGGGCTCTAACTCAACCCTAGCCTCTCTTAACCGAATCTCATCCTCGATTAGGGCAAAGGCCAGATCTATTTCTGACCTGGAAGTAACGAGATTGGATAATTCCGTCATCTCTAAATTTCGGGTGTTAATCCCTTATGCTTTGCAAATATTCTTAGACTTAAGGTAATCAGGAATACTCCTTATAGAATTTATGGTCAGTTCTATCTCAGACATAGAATTTATGGTTGGAGGTATACTCCTTATAGTCTAAGTTATTCATGGTCAGTTCTAATAAGTCTGACTCTATTTTCTCAACCTCGTGAGGTGAGCAATAAATTTTCTTTCTTAATTCAATTAAACTTTCCCAATCTTATATAATATAGGGTAACTCTCATAATAGATTAAATCTTGGTTTTCCACCATATTAAAGCGTCCATTTAAACGGACTGTGACAACCTGAATTCCCAAGGTTAGTTTTGTAATCCTGTTTCCCTGTTACTTCTTTTTCACATACTTTCTTATATTAATTGCTGAACGTAAACATGTCGGGTTAGTCTCGGCACACACACACCTATGTATGGACTGGGTACGTTACTACCTCGGCCCGAGTATGGAATCTTTGGGCCATGCACACATGATCGCACTTCAAAAGAGTAAACTATATTTGGGCTATGAACACTCCATCCGATCCACACTAGGTTCATACCATCTATTAGGAAACTTGGGCCGCTACTGTTTGGTTAACACTCACAACCGGCCCACACATGCCTTTTCTTTATCAACCGACCCCCTATTATTGTTAGTATTAAAATAGGGTACGTAGATTATCAATACCAATATACCAACCCTAAACCCTAGTGTGTGCGTCGGCAGAGGTGACCCCCCCCCCCCACTATTCGAATCAATTCATTGGGCAATTCAATTCTGGTTAGTAATTCTAATTATTAATTTTCTTATAGCATGGTGGCATATGTGTATTGTAGATGTTTGGATAGCTATGATGTAAGTAGTGTATTAATCAAGTCCGATTGTATAGGATTGATGATGTTATTATTAACCGTATATGTTGCGTAATCAAGTAACAACCTGGAAATATTCGTACGCACGAATTAAGTAGTGATGAGACTGAATCATGTTATGCTAATGTGTCGAGCCGATGTACGTAATCTTTATCTATATTGCATAATTATTGTTGATGATTTGTGAGTTGGATTGGTAAACTTGATCGCGTCTAGACTGAATTGTTATTATGCTTGATCATGTTGTTGTATGATAATATATGGTTGTCGTTGTGATTATATGTCAACATGTGGTAGTGGTGTGGGTTAATAGTTGCATGTTAATAGGTCCAGTATGTAAACGAAACTCACATGATGTTAATTAATTGTGTATAGTAATTAGGGATTTTTAGAATCGACATTAACTGTTAGAAGCTATCTTGATGGTTTGTATGCTAGAGGAGGTTTTAATATGTAATCTTGACTCAATAAATAAAGTGTTAATATGTATAAAGTAAATTGGGCTGATGAGTCCAGCAACATGGGCCAATCGATTGTAGGTGTTAACGCACATAAATGAGCTGATCTATGGTTGTATTAGGATATTGGGCTAGCTACCATGAGTTGAATTAATTGGGTATGTGCATATACAGTAATCGTGTTTCACATGAACAACGAATACGTGACTTATTTGTACGTGAAAGATGTGATCCGTGTGCTTATAGAACTGACTATTATTGGTAACCATTATAGGACGTGTTTGTATAACTGATAAACAAGATATTTAATCTTACCGAGCACATCAAAGGTGAGTTCACTGCACTTTTCTAAGCATGCGTCCCGGTGGTTTGGGACATCTGGTAAACGGTTCTAAAGGGAATACTGGGTAAACTGTTATTTGTGATGTTGGTTATTGAACACAGAATCGATCATCTACCGTGTTGCCTGTAAGGCAATGGGGTAACTAGTTGATAGCGCTATTAGGTTTGACACCCTCACACCGGGCCGTAAGGACGGGCGTGATCTAGTTACCTGGACATCATTACCAATGCTTGGTTAGGGGCATTGGGGTTGGGCACACTCCCAGGTTATATTGGGCACACTCCCATGGTATATATTGGACACACTTCCAGTATATAAGACTCTCCTACGTTAATAACAATCCCAAAACGAAACGATGAGTTGACTTAACAGATATCTGGTAACTACACACGTTAACAAAACCTTGAACTCACCAGCGTCGTCTGACACACTTGTCTGCATGCTTGCAGGTCGCTAGAATTCGTGACGTGGACTTGCTATCTGGGAGTGCTGGAGTGGTCATGGATCGAGGCTCTTGGATTAACTTATAAGTGAAACGTTGGTTTTGAACATTTACTATGAAACAATTGTTAAACGATTTACTATATGCTTCCGCTACACAACTCTTTGGGAGTAACCCTATGTATGATATTTTATATTGGTAATTCATGACATGTTTTATTTAAATATTTATCATTGGTTCAATGTGATTGGTGGCTCGAACTCTGATGAGTAACACGCCTCGCGGAGTTCCCGCAGGTGGTATTTTGGGGGTGTTACAGTTTGGTATCAGAGCCACTGGTTATAGCGAACTAGGTTTTAAAACGTTTTATAAAACTAGACTATAACCGAATACCTTCGAAGAATCGATCATGACACTCAGCTCCAGATCGCAAGGTTCGTCTTCTGTTTAGTTTATGCATTACTTCCTTAGTAGTCACACACTCATAACTTGCATGAAACGATACACTTGATACTATGGTGACTTGATAGTGTGACACTACTCTTCGACTTATGTGAATTGTAAACTTGTGATACCAATCGTTGTGTTGTGTGAACGGGGGAAACTTCGAGCGCAAGCTAAGAGGCACTGAGATAAGCATGCAAATTGCCTTATTATTATGGGTGCACACTTAATAATAACGTGGGGTGCATGCAAGTCCCAGTGAGGCTTATCAAGCGTGAGAAGGGTTCTGCCTTATTATGTGTGAACTTGGTAGTACATAGATATCAACATGATACTTGATTTCTATCTCGTTTCGATTTCCTGAATCGGTTCATCTCTATATATAGAATCATGAGTGGACGAGGACACGGACGTGGCAACATTAACATGACTCAGGCTGAGTTGACTGACCTAATCAACACCCGTGTGGCTGAGGCTTTAGCAGCCTATCAAGCTGGTACGGAATGTACCAAGTACTCTTTACTCTTATATCGCGTACACGTCTTTTCACTCCTATAATGTGTTTCCTTTCATCCTTTAGGTCAGCAAGCACATCCCCAGAACAATCAGCCTGTCTGTACGTTTAAAACGTTCATGGACTGTAAGCCACAGACCTTCACCGGGACTGAAGGGGCTGTGGGACTCTTGAGATGGTTCGAGAAAGCAGAGTCCGTGTTTGCTATATGTAACTGTCCCGCTGGGGACAGAGTGAAATATGTTGCGGGTACCTTGGCGGATGGTGCCCTAACGTGGTGGAATGCCCAAGTGCAGTTGCTGGGCATCGAGGCAGCGAATGCCACAACTTGGGATGATTTTAAAGAACTGATCAGGGAGGAGTATTGTCCTCGGGATGAGGTCCAGAAGTTGGAAAACGAGTATTATGACTTGAAGATGGTAGGATCTGAAGTCGAAGCGTATGTGAAGCGATCGTATGAACTGGCCGACATGTGTCCGAATTTGTCCCGGCCTATGTCTCGGAGGATTGAGTTATTCATCAAGGGGCTGCCTCCGAGTGTGAAGAGTTTGGTCACTGCAGCCCATCTCAATGATTTGACACAGATTGTCCGTTTGACCCACAAGATTGTGGATCAAGAGGTAGAGAGTAACTCGTGTTAGGCCCTAAAGTGTGAGACTGACGCATCAAATTAACACAACGGGTTATGGTTACGAGCTGGGCTATACCGGGTTAGTTTATATTAGGTTGTGAACCTTTAGAGGTCACTTGGGCCAAGCTTTAGGCCATGTGGGCCAAGCAGGCCCAAGGGGAGCCCATGTAGGGAAGTGGGCTTTAGTAAGTATATAAACAAGTTTATAACTTGTTTTAGGGTTGGAACTTCATAGTTGCAAAATTCCTCTAGAGTTAGAGAGAGAGGCGATTGGTTGTGAGCTTGTACCAGACGATTTTGCTAATTCATAGTAATAGAATCGTGTGCAAGTTTAAAGGTTATTTCAGCGTTCTTGTTCCTTTCGTTTTGATTTCTTGAATCACCCATTGATTGGATTCCGCACAATCAATTGGGTTGTTTGATATCATTGAAAGATCCGGTTTACGGGACTTACAAGTGGTATCAGAGCCTTTAGAACCTATTCTAGGCTCGGTTTGATATCAAAGATTCAAGAATTAGAATTTTTGTTCATCACGTTCTTCGTGTTCTTGAAGTATTCATCGGGTTTCTCTTGAAAACTATACTTATTTTGGTGTTTTGATTATTTTTTTTTGTGTTAAAGGATTAAATTTTTTTTAAACTGATTTGGAAATTTTTTTCTAATTTTGATAAGAGTTTTAAATCTTTGATTAATTTCCAACAGTTTCCGAAAAAAATTTGTTTCTAAAAGATATTTTGGTTGACCAGAATCTGTTTCAAAATCATTTTGAGGTTGCGAGTTCCCATATCATCAGATTTCGAGTCATCATCCATATCTTCAAGGTCTCGAGTCATCATCACCTACTGATCTCGAGTCCCATCTTCACAGTTTCATTTCAACGGTTTCGAGTGAGTTCTCCTCCGAGTCGCAACCTCGATTACGAGTCGCAACCATCAGCGAATACTTGGTTTCGAGTCACATATCCTCCAAGATTTTGGGTTGTGGAGATTCCAAGTTCCAGTTTCGAGTCATCTTCTCCGGCTTCCGAGGACCACCACCTGCAACTTCTTCGTCGTAGTCACTAATCCACACATCACGGTCATCAACCTTCTCCGGTAGTCACCACCTTCATCGTTATTAAGTTCATCATCCTCTGATCATCTTCGTCTCCGTTCAAACTCCGACCACCGCCGTACATTTGATCCAACATCTTCTCTTTCTCGGTTTCGAGTCTATCATCTCACAGTTTCGGCTCATCCTGTTTGGTTTCGACTCGCAACCATCATCAGTTTCGGCTCATCCTGCTTTGGTTTCGACTCGCAACCATCCACGGTTCCGAGTCGCAACCGAGATCTCGAGTCATCTCGTTTTGGTTTCGAGTCGCAATCTCCACGTTCATCTTCATATCAGATTATCATCCGATTTCGAGTCCGTGTTTTCGAATTTTCGGTTTTGATTTTGATCATCATCATCGTCTTTTATCTCCGGTCATCACAACCATTAACTACCACTGTCTTCTCTTCATCATCCTCATCACGCCGACCACCGCCATTATATCTTGCTACGTTCACCGTCGATTGCCGTCCTAATCCAACAACCACCACCTCTGGTCACCCCTATCTCACCATTAATTTCTCCGGTCGTCGTCATCACCATTGCCGGAGCACCACACCCTAACCACCTGCAACAACGAACGTCATTTGCATTTGAAATTAGGGTTTCGGTTCGGTATTGTTTTGCGAAGAAGACAGTTCAATTTCTTTTTGTTTTTAATATAATAATAATAATTATAATAATTATCATATCAATCATTGGATCATCATTGCATAATCATTAATTATAATATATTAATATATTAATAATAATAATAATAAGTATTCTATAATAATTGTAAAAAAAAAAGGGGGGGTTTTGTTTGGTGTGATAAAAGATTTGACAGGTTTTGTGGTGCGGTACAGAAAGCGGGTTCATTCGTCTGTAAAGTGTTTGAGTTAGCGAGTACACATGTTCTCGCTTTGGGCTTGTGTTGAGGAAATAGTTAAAAGATCACATTTTTGGGGGATCACATCTTAAAAATGTCTTCTAAGAGAGAGGTGCTTGAGCAGGAACTCCAAGGATTCAGATACTCATATGGTGAATCTATAGAAGTACTTACAGGTCGGTTTGCTAAACTGATCTCTAAAATGGAGAAGGCAGAGATGGTGGTGTCTACTCACATGAGCAACAGAAAGCTTCTGGATGCTATAAAAGAGATTCCAGATCAGGCAAACTGTAGTTGGTTTACCAATGTTAATCAGATAATAGTGACAACCGATTGTTACAGAATGAAGCCGGATGAGCTGATCTCAATCATCAAATCATATGACAATGCTGACAAACAGTCTACTCAAGGCAACACATCTGCTGCAGTTTGCTCATCCACACAAAATTCAGCATTTATGTTTAACAAACCCCTGGCTCAAGAAATTACTCGTGATCGTGAAGAGATACTTTCTGTCTTTTGCACTCCTGAGTGTAGAGAAAGAAATGAGGCATATCGGTTACACAACGCTGAGTTGATTCAAGACTACAACGACATAAAAAATAAAAATTTTACTTTATCAAAGAATGAAAAGCTTTATAAAGATAAAATTGAAGCTCAGCGAAAAGACATCATCAAACTTAAGGATGATGTAAGTGTAAAAACAACCCATTTCTTAGAGGCACAGGAGAAGGTATGCATTTTGATCAAAGAACTGGAAGATATCAGAGAAAGATATCAAATTAACGAACTTAACATTAAAAAGTATGATTCTTCCAGCAAATTGGTCAAAAACTTGTGTGATCAACAGCTCGCATACAAGGAAAATAAAGGGCGTGGTTTGGGTTTCAATCAAGTTCCTCCTCCATATAATGACAACTACACATATTTACCCATGACTGAGGAGGAATTGATGAATGAGGACAAGATGACTTATGGCCCAAAAACTGATAAATCATCAATCAACAGTGAACATGTTGAGAGTCGAGCAACACAGTCGATCACGTTTGTTGCTAATTGTGCAAATGATACTAATGCTTCGTCTTCTTTTGCAGATGAAGTAACAGTTGAAAATGTAGTTAGGGATGAACAAGCATCAGAGTCTGGTTCTTATGAAAATTTAATAAATGAACTTAATCAAGACTCTATTTCGTCATGTGATATTTTTAACTCGGTTTTTCGCTCTGTGATTAATTTCAGGCCTGACGGTTTGGGCGAAAACGTTGATGCTTGCGTAACAGAGACTGAATCGGAAAACGAAACAAATGAGCCAGTTGAACCATCTGATTCCAAATGTGAATCATCTGAAGCAACTGATTCTGAGAAATTGGAATCAGTTGATTCTAGTGGATTTAGCTCAAAGGCGTCATGTGCAGAATCGTCTTGTGCTGAAAATTTGTCAAATGTTTCAGATGAAGTTCCTGCTAAAGTTTCTGGTATTTCATCTAACAAACCAGAACTCTCCGATTCTGTCAAAGCTGATGACATGAAGGATGAAGAGAAGATTGACGTGGACAAGGCTCCAAGTGCTCAAGCTAAACAATCTGAACCTTCTGTTAGTGATGAAAAGGTTCAGATAAAGCAACAAGAGCCGAAGCAAGCAAGTAAAGGACGTGGAAAGAAGAGGCCTAAACATCAAAGACAAGCAGGCTCTCCACAGTCCTCAACGGGCAGTAATAGTCCTCAAAAGGCCCGTGATGTGAAAAATGTCTTTGTTAAGCCAGTCTGTAATGGCAAATGTGAGAAATATGCATTTGACTGTGCTAACAAAGGTTTCAGAAAGACTGGTGAGATTTCTGAACAAGACTTGCAGTCTAAGGAAACCAAGAAGAATCATAGGAAATCTCCACCACAGAAGGCCCCAGCAAACGACAAGTACAGACATCCAAATTCATCCTCGTTTGCAAGAAATGTGCAAGGAAAACAAACACAAAAAGGACCAGTTCATCCTTCAGGGCCTGCAAGAGCTACACAAGATGATCAGAATGCCTTCTACGTGAAGAGACAGACATGCTTCAATTGCGGCATTGCTGGTCACATTGCTCGAAACTGCACAAATCATCCCCATGAACCGTATTATGCTCAAAATCAGAGGGTTACACCTAAGGATAACTACCATTCTAAGCCAATGAAGGTTTCATCACCTAAGGCAATGAAGAATGTGAATCCCAAGGTTAAACCTTCTGATGGGGATTGGAATGCTGCTAAAAACAAACGCAAGGCTGTTCAGGAACAAAAACGTGTTTCTAAAACTAACAAACCTGAAACAGCTAAAGTTGCTCAACTGATGGCAACAAACGCGTTTGCTAGACCGAAACAGATTTGGAAACCCAAATCCAAAGCAGCAACGTCTCCAATCCTTGAAATTAAAGGGGACTTGTGTTTGAAGGAAGTATCTTATTTTGATGCTTCAGGAAATCCCAGGACCACGATGGCCTGGGTACCCATGTCTTACTAACCTCCTTACTTTTCAGGAACAACCAAGGAGGAGTTGTTGACAATCTCTGGAGTGTTGATAGCGGTTGTTCCAGAGATAGAACGGGTAACATTTCACTGTTGCAAAAAGTTCAATTTTTTTTACAGATGATATGTTTCCTTTGGAGGATATAACAGAAGTAAGAAATGATCAGCAAAAGGTACCGTTTAAATTCAGTACTTTGATTTGAATATTGATTAGTCTTCAATCTGATGACAGAACGGTTAAGCAAAAATATTTTTCTCTCTTTTTCTTAGTTTATACTTTGTATATAAATTGTCCTTTCTCTAGTAAATGGTAAATTTGCGCAAAAATACAAGATTTATGCACAAATTTAGGGGGGAGAGGAACATATAGATAGATGTGGAGTTTAGGGGGAGAAAACTCAGAAAATACAAAAAGAGTTTGCTGTAAATATGTATTGTTTTAGGGGGAGAAAATGAGAAAAATACAAAAACATTAGAAAAATGAAAAAGCCAAAAAGAAAGATTGCATGATATGGGAAGTGAAATAAATGTTCGTGTTAAAGGGTTTGACTAACACATGTAAGGTGCCATAGCTGAAAAGACTAGGATCTACTGCGATATGTCGATAGGCTTGACGCTCAACATGATAAAAGATACTAAGTGATTTAAACATAACGAACTATGTACCATGTGGGTAACATACCAACGGTGTATGATTTTATGGTCTTAAATCTTGCGTTGATAGATAGCCAACATCTGAGGTTTCGGGTCTTTATATTGTTGAATCATCTGGGGATATCTTGGCTGTCCTTCTGTTTAGAATTAAAATTGTACATGACCCCAGGAAAGAAAGTCACTTGGAATTAGCTCATTTCTATTTGAATGTCTGTATGTTTTCCCGATACACACAATTTTGATCTGATTCTGAAATCTTCTCTGAAAAAACTCGTGTACCTCCTCTGCTGCATCCAGATATATGCTGACCTGGAGGTGCTAGGCAACGACAGCTTTTGCTGCATCCAGATACATGCTGACCTAGCTGTACGTTGTCGCGCTATAGATCTAATACACCCGAAAGAGGCCCTCTAGTGCCCAAAAGAAACCCAAGAAACCTATATCAAATTGAGAAAAACTCATTTGATCTGTATATTATGCCATCTCTACTTAAGATCTATTCTGTTCTCTTCTCAATCTATTCCCAGTTAAGATTTCAGAAATCTGGATTGTACTTGTGAAATATGTGGTAGGGAAGATACTTGCATGATAGAGTGTGCTGTTTATATTTCCAGGATTTGATTAGTATTTATTTGGGTGTTCATTGCTAAAGAAATCAAAACATGATAAAACAGATTATATGCAGACCTAGACACAGTCAGGATATCTTAAAGGATGACATCAGTATACTCACCTGCTACGATGAATCGTTGTGCTTACCTTGATCGCGGGGGTATGCCTTGGAATGGGACACACGGGTATAATAGTATAATATTACCTAAAGCATATCACGAAGTTGAAAAATTGAAAGTTGAGCGTTAAAGTTTAAGTGGACAAACATATTGGCAATCGCATAGACCAGTTTGATTAGGCTCGTACTGAAAAGTGTTCCTTAGTCTGCCTGAGAACGAATTTTGATCCCATTGCAATTGTAATTGTATATTTGGGTAGTTGTTTATATTTTGAGTTTTTATTTGTTTTAACTCTTAAAATTAAAAAAAATAGTGTCTTGTTTTTCTATAAAATTAAAAATCCAAAAATAGAGTTTTTTAATTGTTTTTCTTAAAATTAAAAAATTATAACCGTTCTTGAAGATTTGACTGATCATCAAAAGTTGAAAGAATTTAAATTGTGAAATCTGAGTATAAGTACTTGGATGTACCTAGTGTTCATATGGTACTCTCCCTGTTGCATAAGAAATGTTTGCTTATGAGTTTGTGAGCATGTGCAGAACTTGATTTCAATCAAGAACAGGGATTGATGAATATTGAGATGATGTTAGTTGCTGAAGAAGCCTGAAGCAGCACAACAACAAGATGCACCTGAGTCAGAAGAACCGGATACGAAACGCCGTCTGACAATGAAAGTACATTTGAAGAAGTACCTGTGAATCTGCTTGAAAGACAAAGATTGAAGAAGAAAAGAGCTGTTGAGAATCCTCCTCTCACATTCTTTTTGACAAGACTTCAAGCAAAGCTGATCAAGATCGTGATGTGAAGCTAACCACAAGAGCTGAAGAAAGAGACCCAGTGCTGAGAGTTCAGAAGTCAAGAACTTTCACAACATCTGCAGCATAGCGACAACCATAGACTTCGTTGAAGACGTTGCTCAATTCATGTTATGAAGACGATTTGATGGCATCAGTCTAGGGGGAGATTGTTAGGCCCTAAAGTGTGAGACTGACGCATCAAATTAACACAACGGGTTATGGTTACGAGCTGGGCTATACCGGGTTAGTTTATATTAGGTTGTGAACCTTTAGAGGTCACTTGGGCCAAGCTTTAGGCCATGTGGGCCAAGCAGGCCCAAGGGGAGCCCATGTAGGGAAGTGGGCTTTAGTAAGTATATAAACAAGTTTATAACTTGTTTTAGGGTTGGAACTTCATAGTTGCAAAATTCCTCTAGAGTTAGAGAGAGAGGCGATTGGTTGTGAGCTTGTACCAGACGATTTTGCTAATTCATAGTAATAGAATCGTGTGCAAGTTTAAAGGTTATTTCGGCGTTCTTGTTCCTTTCGTTTTGATTTCTTGAATCACCCATTGATTGGATTCCGCACAATCAATTGGGTTGTTTGATATCATTGAAAGATCCGGTTTACGGGACTTACAACTCGTTACCACCGCGTGTTTCAACCACTACTGCTGTTGCACCCACTGCCACTGCATCCGCTAATGATAACAAGCGGAAGTGGAACGATTACGACAAAGCATCTAGTGCGGGTCAGACTCAGAAAAGGCCAGACAACAATAGCAATCGCAACATCAGCCAGTCGTCTTCTGTCAATCAAGGCCAGGGAGGTAGCCAAAGTCAGGGTTCGTATGTAGGGAGGAAGCCACGGTGTAACAAGTGTGGCTATCATCATTTCGGGCAATGTGGACGGATATGTAATAGGTGTGGTAAAGCGGGCCACGAGGCCAAAGATTGTAGGGCCCCACAGCCCAAACACCAGCAGCAACAGAACCAGCAGAACCAGAGACAGCAGGGACAACCACCCCAGCAGAATCAGGGCTTCAGAAAGGGGTGCTATCAGTGTGGTGACGAGGGTCACTTTAAGCGGGATTGCCCTCAGTTAAATCAAAACGCTAACGACAACAACCGCCCGAATAACAACAATGCTGGGAACAACAACAACAATGGCAACAATGGGGGTAATGGTGCTCGGGGCAGGGTGTTTCCGCTTGGGGCAGGGGATGCTAGGAATGACGGAAATGTTGTCACCGGTACGTTTCCTGTAAACAATCATATTGCTTCTGTGTTATTTGATTCTGGTGCCGATTGGAGTTATGTGTCCCTAGAATTTAGTCGACGATTGGGGATAACCCCAACACCCTTAGAAGTTAAACAAATAGTAGAACTAGCCTATGGTAAGACGATAGAGGCCTCGAATGTACTCTTCGGGTGCAAACTAGATCTCGTGGGTCAGGTGTTTGATATTGATCTCCTTCCCGTTACACTCGGTAGTTTCGATATAGTGGTAGGCATGGATTGGCTGTCTAAGCACCAAGTGGAAATTTTGTGTAAGGAGAAGGTTGTGCGTATTCCTCTCCCCGATGGGGAGTCATTATTAGTTCAAGGGCATCGTAGTGGGGCTATGGTTGGTATTATCTCGGCCATGCATGCGCAGAAATATCTACAGAAGGGGTATCCTGCAATGTTAGCGTTAGTTACTAACGCTCAGTCTAAAGAGAGAAAGATCGAGGATCTACCAGTGGTGCGAGAATTCGCTGATGTGTTCCCAGAGGAGCTACCAGGGTTACCTCCTCACCGTCAGGTAGAATTTCAGGTTGATCTGGCGCCGGGAGCAGCCCCGATTGCTCGTGCTCCTTATCGTGTTGCGCCAGGGGAGTTGCAGGAGTTGTCAAATCAGCTCCAAGAGCTGTTGGATAGGAGTTTTATCCGACCTAGCTCTTCACCTTGGGGAGCCCCAGTACTGTTTGTGAAGAAGAAGGATGGATCTTTTCGGATGTACATAGATTATCGCGAGCTCAATAAGGTGACGGTCAAGAACCGTTATCCTTTGCCACGTATTGACGACTTGTTTGACCAGCTGCAAGGGTCAAGTTTCTATTCCAAAATCGACTTAAGGTTAGGTTATCATCAGGTGCGGGTTAGAGAAGAGGACATTCCCACAACGGCTTTTCGAATGCGGTATGGCCATTATGAGTTCTTGGTTATGCCGTTTGGATTGACCAATGCATCAGCGGTCTTCATGGATCTCATGAACCGCGTGTGCAAGCCGTATCTTGACGACCTCGTTATTGTTTTCATCGACGGCATTTTGATTTATTCCAAGAGCAAGGAGGATCATAAGCGGCATCTACGTCTTATTTTGGAACAACTGAGGAAGGAGCAGCTTTACGCAAAACTTTCTAAGTGTGATTTCTGGATTCGGGAAGTACACTTTCTAAGTGTCAACGAGATGGGGATACATGTAGATCCCGCCAAGATCGATGCTATTAGGAGTTGGGCGGCACCGAAGAATCCTTCAGAGGTGCGACAATTCCTGGGTCTTGCAGGGTACTACCGTCGATTTATTTAGGATTTTTCGAAGATTGCTCAACCACTCACCTCCTTGACACAGAAGAATGTTGTTTATACTTGGGGAACGAAACAGGAGGATGATTTTCAGCTATTGAAGCAGAAATTATGCAGCGCGCCAATCTTGTCTCTACCAGAGGGTACGAAGGATTTTGTGGTTTACTATGATGTGTCGATTAAGGGTCTCGGTTGCGTGTTGATGCAACGCGAGAAGGTGATAGCTTATGCTTCTCGTCAGTTGAAGGTACACGAGAAAAATTATACGACTCATGACTTGGAGTTTGGGGCTGTGGTTTTCGCGTTAAAGATTTGGAGGCACTATCTGTACGGTACCAAGTGCACCATCTACACCAATCACAGGAGTCTCCAGCATATCTTCGACCAGAAGGAATTGAATATGCGGCAATGTCGTTGGATAGAGCTTTTCAACGATTAGGAGTGTGCCATCAAGTATCATCCGGGTAAAGCTAACGTCGTAGCTGATGCACTTAGCCGAAAGGAGTCAAAGCCTAAACGTGTTCGTGCCTTACAGCTCACCATTCATTCTGGTTTACCCGCTCAGATTCGTTCAGCTCAGATCGAGGCATTAAAGGAAGAAAACATTGAAGCTGAGGGTTTGCGAGGTATGAAAAAGCAGCTCGAGCAGAGATCTGATGGCATCTATTATATTATGGAAAGAGTATGGATTCCTTTGTTTGGTGATCTCCGAGAACTTGTGATGGATGAAGCGCACAAGTCACGAAACTCTATTCATCCGGGGTCGGATAAGATGTATCAGGATCTTAAAGTTTTGTATTGGTGGTCGAATATGAAAGCTATCATCGCCACATACGTGAGTAAGTGTTTGACTTGTGCGAAAGTCCAAGCAGAGTATCAGAAACCCTCGGGTCTACTCCAGCAACCAGAGATACCCATGTGGAAATGGGAGCAGATCGCCATGGATTTCGTTACAGGATTACCGAGAACACAGGCTGGGAACGATACTATATGGGTGATTGTAGACCGACTCACGAAGTCAGCACATTTTCTGGCAATCAAGGAAACAGATAAGTATTCTCAGCTTGCAGCAGTCTATCTCAAGGAGGTTGTCTCTAGGCACGGGGTGCCAACTTCTATCATTTCAGATTGGGATCCACGTTTTATTTCTGAGTTATGGCAGTCTATGCACAAATCGTTCGGTTCACGGCTTGATATGAGTACCGCTTATCACCCACAAACAGATGGTCAGAGTGAGCGCACCATACAGACGCTTGAAGACATGCTGCCGGCATGTGTGATTGATTTTGGGAAAGGATGGGAGAAGCACTTGCCGTTGATAGAATTCTTCTACAACAACAGCTACCACACTAGTATCAAGGCAGCTCCGTTTGAAGCATTGTACAGGCGGAAATGCCGTTCTCCTCTCTGTTGGGCTGAAGTGGGTGACAGTCAGATCACGGGTCCTGAGCTTGTACTGGAAACTTCGGAGATGGTTGGTTAGATCAGGAACCGCATGGCAGCAGCACGTGACCGTCAGAAAAGCTACGCTGACAAGCGTAGCAAACCGTTGGAGTTTGCAGTAGGTAATCGGGTTATGCTGAAAGTTTCACCGTGGAAGGGCGTCGTACGCTTTGGAAAGCGTGGTAAGCTGAATCCACGTTATGTTGGGCCGTTTAAAGTTCTTGAGCGTATCGGTAAGGTGGCTTATAGGTTGGAGTTACCTACTGAGCTGGGCAATGTTCACGACGTATTTCATGTATCACAGTTAAAGAAGTGTTATGCTGACGACCCATTAGTGGTACCATATCAAGAGTTGAGAATCGACGACAAGTTGCAGTTTGTCGAGGAACCTATTGAGATCATGGATAGGGAGGTCAAAGTACGCAAGCATAGTCGTATTCCGATTGTTCGAGTCCGTCGGAACTCGCGGCGGGGACCGGAGTTCACGTGGGAGCGTGAGGATCAAATGAAACTCAAGTATCCTCACCTTTTTCCTGAAGACAAGCCCGAATCTAGCAAAGCTGGTGAATCTCGGGGCGAGATTCCTCTTCAAGTTGGGGATGATGTCACACCTGAGCAAAATCCGCAACAACCTTGATTTCCTCACTTCATCTCTCAGTGTCTACTTGTCAAATTTCGGGACGAAATTTCTTTCAAGTTGGGGATGATGTGACAACCTGAATTCCCAAGGTTAGTTTTGTAATCCTGTTTCCCTGTGTTGATACACTTTGTGTGGACGCGACTCGGCTCGATTCGACTCGGCCTTGAAGACTTGAAGACACAAAGATCGAGACAAAGCTACAGCCAAGGGGGAGTTTGTTGGTGCACTTGTGTCTGTACTTTGTCTGTATTTCGTCATGATACAAAACGATGTCTTTAATGTAAGGTTGATGTAAGTTTGACCAAGTCAACCATCCTCCTGGTTTGACTTGACCAAACAGTTAGAAAAATGTTGTAAGCTGGTTGTGTCGAAGGATGTGTCATCGAAGGATTGTTTTATATCCTTCGATGAGCTCGAAAGATGAACATTCGATAGATGAGTTCGAAACATAAACCTTCGATGGATGAACTCGAAGGATATCTCGAAGGATATCATCCTTCGAGGTATTTGTGAATCTTTCGATGGCTTTCTGGTCGACAGATGATCTTTCGATCAATCTGTCTGATCCTTCGACCAGACCTGCTGTGTCGGGTATATATACCTAGGTAGTGTGTTGTGTAAAAAAAAAAGAGAGAGTGAGAAGAGAACACACACGAGAGAACTTTGAGAGTTTGCAGAATACATCTGTGAACATTGGGCTTGTAACCGAACCTTTCATACGCATTAATACAAGTGGTGTTAATCGTTGAATGTGGTGTGTTGTGTTTGTGCTTGTTCTCGTATAAAGTCTCGGTTGCATGCTAGCTTGGATTCCGCACTCGCTAGTGTGTTTGATATAACAAGGATAAGGTTTTATCTCATCCTCGAGAGGGACCTACAAGTGGTATCAGAGCTTTGGCTCTTCTCCTTGTTAAAACCGAAGTGTTCTTGCTGTTTTTCGGGTTTTGAAAAGTTATATTTTTCTGAAAAACATTGTTAATCGGGTTTAAATCTTGTTGCTTTGCTGGAAGTTCTTATAAAAGTCCTTTTTTACCGGAAGTTGATTTTTAGTGAAGTTTCAAGCAAAACCGGGTTTCGGAAGTTTGTAGTTTTACCGGAAAACCCATTGTGTTCATAATATCTTCAAGTGTTCTTCAAAGTTTACATCTTTTGATCTTGTTTAGTTATTTTCGAAAGTTGTTGGTGTATTGGAAAGGGTGAACTGATTAAAATAATCAAACAAAATCTGTTTTTGCAGAAAATGATGGTCTGAACCATACTTTCTGCCGAAAGATTTACCAACCCGTCACCTTTTTCACCAACCTGTCACCTGTTTGTCTGCTGTGTCAGTACTCATCGAAAGATATCCTTCGTAGTCGAAAGATCATCTTTCGATCAAGGAGGTTCGACAGATACCCATCCTTCGAACATCTTTCGAAGTCAGTGAGTTATCTTTCGAGCCAAGGAATCTTTTCGAGGGATATATTGTTCGAGCTACTGTTACATTTCGAAAGATAAGGATCCTTCGTCTTGGTGAATCTTTTGAAGTCATTGTTCGAAATTCAACAGTGATCTTTCGAACACTGTTGATCCTTCGAACAAGTGTCTATCTTTCGAACAGGTGTTGATCTTTCGATCCTTATCTGTTTAAGTTTAACAGGTTGTGTTTTTCAGGTCTTTCGATTCTTGATCCTTCGGCTGGTTGTTATCCTTCGAGATTTTAACATAGTTTGTGAAAATTAAATTTTTAAAAGGAGAAAACTTATTTTTCAAATTTTAAATCAATTTTCGCTTAATATATTAATTTTCATAAAATGGGAACAAACGGTCAGTGGGATCCAACCGCGTGGACTCAAATAACTTCGACTCCACAATCATCAACTATGCAATCTACGCAATCTACGTCAGATTTCGACAAAACTGCATGGATGCGAGCTATTGCCCCACCTCAAGCTGCAATGATAACTGCAAACCAATGGGCTTTGGTCACAAATCAAAGCAACAGCATTCAATCTATGATGCAGAACGACAGTGAAACTGGTACAAGCACAAAACCGCCAAAGTTAAATCACATCAATGATTGGGGATGGTGGAAAGAAAGGCTGAGAACTTATGTTCAGGGACAAGGTCAAGATCTATGGATGTGCTTCTTCACAGCTTTTGAAAATGAGTTGGAAGTTGCAGGATCTAATCCACAAACTTACAGCACTTTGTCTGAAGAAGATAAGAAGAAGTTTGAGTTAGAAAAGAAAGCATTCATGATTCTCACACAAGCTCTTCACAAAGACATTTACCACCAGTTTGTTTACTGCACGACTACTAAAAGCTTGTGGGATATGCTCACGTTACGTTGTGAAGGAAATGCTCAATCTAGAAAGATCAAGCAAGAATTACTGAAGAAAGAGTTTGAAGGATTCACGTGTTTGGAGAATGAGACTTTGGCAGAGTTATCTACAAGGTTCCATCACTTGTTGAGCGAGATGTTTGCTTTTAAAGTCACTGCCACTCCACAAGAATTGGTGAAGAGATTCGCTGATAGCTTACCAGCAAAGTGGAGCAGTTATCTTGAAATTCTCAAAGAAAATGGTGTTCTAGACACAATCACCGTTTATGAATTAATTCAAAGATTGGAGAATAAGGATGTAGAAGAAAAGCTTAAAGCAAAAAGAACACAAACTCCTCAAAATCCAGAAATGTACTTTGGGATTGCAGGAGGTATCAGTGGAGAAAAACCAGCTTCTCAACACGCGAAGCTTCAAACAGCTTTCATCTCAAGCACCGGACCTTCCACAACAGATCAGTTTGATCCTTCAGCATACACGAGGATGTATTCAAGACCAGATGTGCAACCGAAAGCTCAGCAGCAACAACCGCAACAGCAAGGGTTTTATGGAAGCTCTTCAAACTTCCAAGCCACTTCCAATCCTAACACAGTCAGATTAGACACTTCCAACTTTTCCAAAGTCAGTGTCGAAGTAGCCAAGGAGCATATGGAGATGTTGAATACCTTGGTTAGTGCTTATAGTGGATTGATCGCAGGTCAGATTGGGAATATCAATCTAACCAATGAAGATTATCAGCAAGTGGATAAAGAAGAGTTTGAAATGATGGATATCAAATGGGCTCTTGCTAGTGCAATTCGAAGAGCAAAGGAGTTTATGGAAAGGACGGGGAGAACCAACTTGGAAAACAAGAAAGACACCAAGTATGGGTTCGACAAGCAAGCTGTCAAGTGCTTTAACTGTGGCGAACGGGGTCATTTCAAAAGGGAATGCACAAGACCAGCTCAGCATGGAAATCAAAAT
Organism: Helianthus tuberosus; assembly: GCA_030545235.1. Taxonomy (NCBI): domain Eukaryota; kingdom Viridiplantae; phylum Streptophyta; class Magnoliopsida; order Asterales; family Asteraceae; genus Helianthus; species Helianthus tuberosus. The sequence continues at coordinate 128,970,535 of CM060416.1, forward strand.
CCGTTCAGAAATCAAGGCAACCAGCAGAACCAGAACGGGAACAATGTTCGTACGTTGATACCTGTCAACAACCAAGGCCAAGCAGGGTCATCAAATGCCAACCGGGGGTTGGTGGTTCAAATAGATGAGGGTTGTGATTGGTCGCTTCAGCTTGGAGAAGGAGGAAATGGTGGAACAGCATGTTTTGCTGAAGTCGTAAAGGATTTAAAGCACGCCAGTGGTGGAGAATCTTCCACCAATGGTGTTGCATCTTCTGAAGATGAAGACAGTTCTGGTTATTGTGGAAGCTCAGATGAAGAATCCTCCACTTCAGGAAATGATCATGTGGATGAGACATCAAGTGCGTCAGTCGATGCAAATATTGATGAGCTTTTGGAAGAAGCTGCAGCAGGAACTGAAAGAAGATCTAATTTGATGGATCAAGCTGCTTACTCTTCGTCTTCTCTCCATTCAGCCTTTATGGCTAATGTCGACAGTTCATCAGGTCAGGTATGTGTCGATGAGCCCACTGTAGTTAGCTGTGAAAAGTGTGATAGTTTAAATGTTAAATATGCAGAAAAGGAAAGTCAGTTTGAAATCACACACAAACACAATCAACAATTGATTGTAGATATTGCTAAAGCAACTGAAGCTAACGTGTTTTTAACCAGAAATGAAAAGGAATTTAAAACAACAATTGCGTCATTAAGACATGATGTTTCAGAATTACAAAAAGCTGTTTTGCGAAAACAACATGCTAACAATGATCTTATAGACACAATTGAAAAGCAGATGGTAGAGTTGGCAACCGCTCGATGTGAATGTGAAACAATCAAGCAGAAATTGGAAAGTTATTCCAATTCCCGCTATGTATTGGATCACATTATTGATGTTCAAAAGAAAAAGGGGGATAAGAAGTGTATGGGATTCAAATCATGTCCTCCCCCAATGAATCACAATTACTCCAAATTGCCTGATGACGAGGATATGCCCCGTTTTGAACCTACTGTGCCACTCGGTCTAGATGACTTTGCAGCAGGCCTCGGGTTCACAACTGGTACATCATCCTCGGGTCAATCAGAATCTGAGAAAAGTGTGACAGATTCATCGTGTGTTAAGGAACAGAGTCCTCCCGTTGTTGAGGATACTGATTCTTCGGATGATGAATCTGATGAAATTGTGAACCAACAGTCTAACTCGGTTACAACAGATATTCCAATCGAGAATCACATCCTGTGTGATCCACCAGTGAAACCGAGTAAAACTGAAATGTCAAAAGAAATGGAGTCGATTGTATCAAGTTTTGATGGGAGTAACTTGTTGTACACGCTCAAAGGAGATAGCAAAATCTACTCTAACAAAGATTTTCCAATTAAAAATGTAAATCAAGATTTAATTGAGCAAATTTTTGAAGGATGCACTGATAAGTTTTTGGGGAACAAAAGTGGCAAAGTTACCGTCACTCAATGTGATCCAATTCCGTGTGAACAAATTAGAAAACAATGCGGAAATCAAAAACTACAAGTTGAGCGAAAACAACAAGTTAATTCCGGAAAAGGTAAGGTACAGGGAAAGAAGGCTCAGAACAAGAATGTTCAAGCACCTAAGGTTCAACAACAATGGGTGCAAAACAAAAGAGCTCCTGTTAAGAAAAGAGAACCGAAAGTGAACTTTGTTGGATCCACGGGTTCAGATAAACTTGAAACATTTCAGGATAAATCTAACATTGATTTTGTAAAACAAGTTAGAATTTTAAAACGAAATGATCAGAATAACTACACCCAACACACCAACGGAGGTGATTTAGGTCCAAGCACGTCTAGATCACAAAGTTCATTGTCTGGTTCTCCGTCTGATCATCAACATGTTTCTCCGAGGTTTGTAAAGCGGAGAATGTGTTTTGAGTGTGGCACAATTGGGCATATTGTAAGATACTGCCCATACCTGCAAAAGTTGAAGGCAAAAACAAGTGCTCCCCAAGAAACCAATTACCAAAAACGATCATTTTCCCCGAAACAAGACCCACGTGTCTTGAAAGAAAGGGAAAAGAAGTTAAAACAAAAGAATCAAAAGGTAATTGAAAAGGCCTTAAAATCAGAGGTCAAAGACGAAAAACCTGTTCAAGCAAAACCTAAAACTGTAAAACCAGTAAATGCTAAAACAATTAATACAAATACTGGTAAAGGACAAACAGCTTGGAAACAAAAACAGGTAATTCAGTCAGGGGGAGCACCACAGGTTCTTTTTCCTAATCATCAAGTGATTGAAATCACTTTTCTTGATGATCAAGGACGACCCAAGTCCACAAAGGCTTGGGTCCCTCTCTCCAACTAATTTTTGAGTGAGTGTGTAGGATATTCCAGGAGGAACTTTCGATAGTCGTAAGATTGTTGATAGTGGAGCATCCTTGCACAAAATAGGCAACAGAAGAAATTGTTGTTTTTGATGGAGAGAAAAAGTAAAGGGAAACAGAAATGTCTGTTGAAAGAGATTAAAAAGCTTCGACAAAATGAAAATCATTTCAAAATTTGAATGTTCAAGGCTTTGATCGGGTCCCCGGGATAGATTCAAATCAAAATATACGCACCTGCAGCACGTCTGAAGTTCAACAATCTACAAGATGAACGTGCAGTGTACATTTCTTCGTGGTGTGATTGAAGAAAATGTGTTTGTTGAACAAACCAATCGAGTGTGCGGATGCCTTGGCTTGGATTGAACAACCGCACACTACTTCTGAAAGCGAAAGACGAAGACCTTCGCTGGTGTAATGTGGAAGACCAGCCGGACCCAAAGGCTTCTGATCTTGTTGCTATAAAGAGATTTCTCAGAAAATTGAAGTGGCTGCAAAATCGACCATGAAATCCACACCGGGTGGATATCCAGTTTCGGAGAGCACTCAGATTCCTTGCAATGCACGATGCAGTTGCAGGATACGGTTTTTAAATTTCTAATCTCTCCTATACTTGTCGATATTTAAGCTGCTTTGTGAATTATTATCTCGTTCAACACTCTTTGGCCAGACAATGTTGTCATGGTCCGCACCGCCTACCGACATGCCAACTGATTTTTCCAAAATTCGCTAAATCATTTCTGATTAAAACTTAATTTTGGAAAACGGCATTGAGGTAAAACATGAGTTAACCAACATCGGAAAATCATTTTTGTAAATGCCTTTGTGTTTTAAATTTGTCTTAGTTTATTGATTTTAGGGGGAGTAAATCCAAAATTTGAAAATCCAAAAACATTGAAAAATTTCAAAAACTCAAAAACAATAGAAAAACAAAAATGAGTTTCCTGGCGAGCAAAAGAGAATATGATAGTACATCAGTGGTCTGTCTAAACCGCTTTAAACCCAAAATGAAAAACGATAAGCAGCTCTATATAAGATGTATCGGTAGGCTCACAATCATTTTAAAGTGTGCAGGGTGATATAAACTTAAATCTGACTGAAGACCAGGTGGGAACCATTCATTGGCATATGGTCTTGGTACCGAAATTTCGTTTGAGAGATTGCCGAGGTTCTGAGATATTCGGTCTTTATGCTGCTTATCATCTGGGTATCATGGTTGTATCTTTTACCGAAATATAACGGGGACGCAAGTCTAGATCTTCCATGATACTATACATACGTGTACATATTGCATACGACCTCAATAAGTGATCAACAATCACATGTCCAAATCAAATAAGTGATAAAATATCACATTCTTTCCGGGAGTCAAGTTCGTCTCTCTGCTGTACGAAAGTACTGACCTGTTCACGGACTTGCTCCTGTGCCCTCATGCATCTGAAACTCAAGTTCCTCATAAATAAGTGATTCTATCACATAGGGCTTGTTTTCAATCAAAATAAGTGAGAATCTCACATCATATACGGTCAAACAGATGATAATCGGTATACTCACCGGTAAGATGAATCCTCGTGCATACCTTGATACGGGAATGTGTCGTGATGTGGATGAACACCGGTCGATAAGTATAAATTATACCTTAACGTATCCCCTCGCCATGATTACAAATGATAAGTTGAGCTTATGTGGACAACAATACCGATAATTGTTATAGGATGCTTATCTTAATGTTAACTAATTGAAAAACAAGAGCGTTTTGGCATGACCGTACACTGATATGATTCTCTTACCCTTGAAACTCGCAAAAAGAATGTCTGTAAATATTTATTTAATGTTTCCTGTTTATGCATTTTTGTATATATTTATTTATTGCTTTCCGTCTTTACATTTGAAAAATGAAAATTTCAAAAAGATTTTAGGTGTGTTTTAATTTAAACTTTATAAAATCCAAAAAGATTTTTCTTCTAGTTTTTTTTTATTGACCGATGTTGGAACTCGAGTCTATCCTACCCAAAATCCTGATCGTAAGCTGGAAAACAATTGCATCTTCATAAACAGTCGAAGTTAACGAGTTTTGAAAGTTAAAGGATTAAAATGAATATTTTTCTAAACTTTCAAACTGCTGTCGGTTGGTGTTTGATTGAGATTTGATCTCATATGTGTCGTTAGTTTAAATGTTAACTATATTCCAAGCGGTTGTTCTCATTATGCGTTTAGCTTTCTTGCATGTGCAGATGCTAAAGGCGAGGAGAACATGTTCGATGAAAAGCTTTGGAATGAAGACACGAAGTGGAGGCACTCAAAGGATAAAATGATCGAGTTGCCGCTGTCCCTTCATCAACACCACAAGGATCTGAAGAATTGACAAGTCAAAAGATTCACGAGCATGACTCAATGGAGAGTTCAATCTAAGGGGGAGTTTATTGACACACTACCTAAGTTAAATGGGGAGTTTGTTGATACACTTTCTACTTACGACGCGTGAAGACTTTGAAGATCCTCCGACATGAAAGTCACAGAAGACGAACCATCACGAGTAGCGTCCAAGGGGGAGTTTGTTGATACACTTTGTGTGGACGCGACTCGGCTCGATTCGACTCGGCCTTGAAGACTTGAAGACACAAAGATCGAGACAAAGCTACAGCCAAGGGGGAGTTTGTTGGTGCACTTGTGTCTGTACTTTGTCTGTATTTCGTCATGATACAAAATGATGTCTTTAATGTAAGGTTGATGTAAGTTTGACCAAGTCAACCATCCTCCTGGTTTGACTTGACCAAACAGTTAGAAAAATGTTGTAAGCTGGTTGTGTCGAAGGATGTGTCATCGAAGGATTGTTTTATATCCTTCGATGAGCTCGAAAGATGAACATTCGATAGATGAGTTCGAAACATAAACCTTCGATGGATGAACTCGAAGGATATCTCGAAGGATATCATCCTTCGAGGTATTTGTGAATCTTTCGATGGCTTTCTGGTCGACAGATGATCTTTCGATCAATCTGTCTGATCCTTCGACCAGACCTGCTGTGTCGGGTATATATACCCAGGTAGTGTGTTGTGTAAAAAAAAAGAGAGAGTGAGAAGAGAACACACACGAGAGAACTTTGAGAGTTTGCAGAATACATCTGTGAACATTGGGCTTGTAACCGAACCTTTCATACGCATTAATACAAGTGGTGTTAATCGTTGAATGTGGTGTGTTGTGTTTGTGCTTGTTCTCGTATAAAGTCTCGGTTGCATGCTAGCTTGGATTCCGCACTCGCTAGTGTGTTTGATATAACAAGGATAAGGTTTTATCTCATCCTCGAGAGGGACCTACACCCTGTTACTTCTTTTTCACATACTTTCTTATATTAATTGCTGAACGTAAACATGTCGGGTTAGTCTCGGCACACACACACCTATGTATGGACTGGGTACGTTACTACCTCGGCCCGAGTATGGAATCTTTGGGCCATGCACACATGATCGCACTTCAAAAGAGTAAACTATATTTGGGCTATGAACACTCCATCCGATCCACACTAGGTTCATACCATCTATTAGGAAACTTGGGCCGCTACTGTTTGGTTAACACTCACAACCGGCCCACACATGCCTTTTCTTTATCAACCGACCCACTATTATTGTTAGTATTAAAATAGGGTACGTAGATTATCAATACCAATATACCAACCCTAAATCCTAGTGTGTGCGTCGGCAGAGGTGACCCCCCGCCACTATTCGAATCAATTCATTGGGCAATTCAATTCTGGTTAGTAATTCTAATTATTAATTTTCTTATAGCATGGTGGCATATGTGTATTGTAGATGTTTGGATGGCTATGATGTAAGTAGTGTATTAATCAAGTCCGATTGTATAGGATTGATGATGTTATTATTAACCGTATATGTTGCGTAATCAAGTAACAACCTGGAAATATTCGTACGCACGAATTAAGTAGTGATGAGACTGAATCATGTTATGCTAATGTGCCGAGCCGATGTACGTAATCTTTATCTATATTGCATAATTACTGTTGATGATTTGTGAGTTGGATTGGTAAACTTGATCGCGTCTAGACTGAATTGTTATTATGCTTGATCATGTTGTTGTATGATAATATATGGTTGTCGTTGTGATTATATGTCAACATGTGGTAGTGGTGTGGGTTAATAGTTGCATGTTAATAGGTCCAGTATGTAAACGAAACTCACATAATGTTAATTAATTGTGTATAGTAATTAGGGATTTTTAGAATCGACATTAACTGTTAGAAGCTATCTTGATGGTTTGTATGCTAGAGGAGGTTTTAATATGTAATCTTGACTCAATAAATAAAGTGTTAATATGTATAAAGTAAATTGGGCTGATGAGTCCAGCAACATGGGCCAATCGATTGTAGGTGTTAGCGCACATAAATGAGCTGATCCATGGTTGTATTAGGATATTGGGCTAGCTACCATGAGTTGAATTAATTGGGTATGTGCATATACAGTAATCGTGTTTCACATGAACAACGAATACGTGACTTATTTGTACGTGAAAGATGTGATCCGTGTGCTTATAGAACTGACTATTATTGGTAACCATTATAGGACGTGTTTGTATAACTGATAAACAAGATATTTAATCTTACCGAGCACATCAAAGGTGAGTTCACTGCACTTTTCTAAGCATGCGTCCCGGTGGTTTGGGACATCTGGTAAACGGTTCTAAAGGGAATACTGGGTAAACTGTTATTTGTGATGTTGGTTATTGAACACAGAATCGATCATCTACCGTGTTGCCTGTAAGGCAATGGGGTAACTAGTTGATAGCGCTATTAGGTTTGACACCCTCACACCGGGCCGTAAGGACGGGCGTGATCTAGTTACCTGGACATCATTACCAATGCTTGGTTAGGGGCATTGGGGTTGGGCACACTCCCAGGTTATATTGGGCACACTCCCATGGTATATATTGGACACACTTCCAGTATATAAGACTCTCCTACGTTAATAACAATCCCAAAACGAAACGATGAGTTGACTTAACAGATATCTGGTAACTACACACGTTAACAAAACCTTGAACTCACCAGCGTCGTCTGACACACTTGTCTGCATGCTTGCAGGTCGCTAGAATTCGTGACGTGGACTTGCTATCTGGGAGTGCTGGAGTGGTCATGGATCGAGGCCCTTGGATTAACTTATAAGTGAAACGTTGGTTTTGAACATTTACTATGAAACAATTGTTAAACGATTTACTATATGCTTCCGCTACACAACTCTTTGGGAGTAACCCTATGTTTGATATTTTCTATTGGTAATTCATGACATGTTTTATTTAAATATTTATCATTGGTTCAATGTGATTGGTGGCTCGAACTCTGATGAGTAACACGCCTCGCGGAGTTCCCGCAGGTGGTATTTTGGGGTTGTTACACGGACTGCAGCTCATATTTGATCACGTCTCTATAATGATCTCCATTTCATTGAGCCTTTCTATGGCATCAATGGCTCCTTATTTTTCCCATGAAGTTTTGGGGTTTATTTGAGACAATATTTTTAAACGAACACCTCTTCCTCAGGATTTTGAGGTTTCTTCCTAGTGACACGGTCTTACTTACTAGTCTTACGCCCACTTGAGGATTTGTGAGAACTTAATGAAATACATAAGCTGATTAGATTCAAGGGCTTTGATTTATAATTGCCTATGCAATTTGTTAATGCTCTATTTTGGCTTTTCTTGCACTTTCAAGTCATTAAATTTTTTTAAATATTATGGTGTGAGGGAGATTTTCCCATTCTCATCACCTTTTTCAAACACTACCTTGGTGGGAGTATGCGCTTTAGACATAGTCTTTAACAAATTAAGTAAACGCCTAAATAATTAAAATTAATAAATTGGCATTTAATAAAAAAGCATCTGGTTTTAAATCTTTAACATTTTTATTTGAAATTTATAAAGAAATGAAGTTTTACATAGTTTATTAAATTTTAATATAAAGTTAAATAAGACATAAGTTAAATTCCAAATCTATTTTGTAAATAACTATAACCGTAGGGACCATTTGTGTGAATCACCAAAACTTGCAAAATAAAAAAGAGCCGCGATTCTGTTTGTCTTCTTCGGCGGTTTCGTCGGAAATCCAGCAATCTCAAAAATCTCTTTAATCCACTCGTTTGAACTCCCATAAAACGCTAAGAATCATACTCAATCCAATAACCCATAACACCCGAAAAGGCATACTCCGGCCAAACCTCCAATCGCATCACTTCAAGGATGTTTGGTAAAATGTGCCCTTCGGAATCTCGAGCCCTAGCCGGTGGTCCTCCCCGCCCACCCCTTGTCTCACCCCGATTTTCAGTGGGCCCGGTCGGTGGGTTTATGCGTGACGATTGATAACATTATCACAATTTGTAGCGGAAGATAGAATTATAAAATTTTAAATATAAAAGCTTTAAATTTATTTAATAAAATTATACAAGTTGTTCGTTACAATTCCCACAAGGTAGTATCGGATATAAAACGAGCTTAGGATATCATATGCCTTTAAGCAGTGGAGTCGCAAATTCCAAAGCTCTTATCTTTGACTGGACCACTTCCAGCCTATGATCAAGGTTTGTTACCCGCGGTTTAATCTTTTGAAAATACATCAGTTTTTGCTGATAAATACAATTAATTGACTCATTTTAAAATCATTTTATAAATATTTTGATATATATAATGATAACCCGTGGGTTAATCATTTAATATTTCTTAGGATATATTTTTCTTGTCACTAATTGTACATGCTTGTCAATACAGTTGTGTACCAGAAATCTATGCTGGTATGTGATCATGGTACACACCATCTTTAATATAACGCCTTCCCGGTGTATGCCTACAACTCTGCGCATATTTTATATGGTCATTTCTAATCGATGAGTCGGGACATCCGGACACGGTACCATTTATGAAAACATTTTCCCATTTATACAATACCCGAGTGTTTAATGTTATTCAAGCAATACGGATTAACCGGGTTCTTACATTTATGAAAACATTTTCCCATTTATACAATACCCGCTCTAAGTGGCTAATGTCATATCCCAAATTTTAAATAGGCTAAGAGTATTTACCTTTACTTGGAAAATAAATTGTAAATTAAGTTCTTTGAAGCAAAGCTGTAATTCAAGTTGTTATTCCTAGGCACGATCACCTAGAGGGTTTTATAGTCTTGAATGAAACAGATTTATAAATCCGTTAGAATGTTCACAAATCGTTTAGTAAGTTCTATGACTTGACCCGTTACTTAGAATTTTGTTCGATTTCGCTAGATTAAGCGTTGACCGGGTAGAATGTGGTTTAAAGCAATTCGATCGCGGAGCCTCGTTGGATATGGGTTATTTAACCAAACATTCCGATTTAGGGTGATTTTGAAAGGTTTAAACCCAATTCTACTAGTTTATATATAATATATTATTAGTTTTATGCATAATTACGACATCGGGTGGTCGAATAGTTCTATGACGAGTCCGTTATGTCAAAACACATTTTAAAATATTGTATGATCAGTTTTGAGGTCAAATTATATGCCTCTTAGGTTTTAAAACCATTTTTATGCCATAAGGGCATTTTTTACATTTTTATAAGTATATATTGTTGACTCGTCAATTTACCCTTCAAATACTATGACCAAAAGGTATAACCACTTAGGGTTATTTCTATAATATCATGGTCACATAACATGCCATGATTGGTTTCTGAGGTAGACCAAACGGGTAAGAATTGAAAGTCAAAGCAAAAGTCAACTGCTTGACTTCTGACATGGAATTAAGGGCTAAGCTGAAAATGTCAAGTTGAACATGCCAAAATAAGTTTTATAATGTTATATAAATTGTTATGATGTCAAACTTATTTTATATACTTAAAAGATCATTCATCGTAAAATGCAAAGTTTGTGTGTGTGTTTTTTACTTTAATTTAATACATGTTTGACTCATTATTTTGCCTACTAAACGTGATGATCAGAGGGTATAATCATAGGGGATTACTACCCTTATTATTATGATCACGTTGCAAAGTTCAATTTGAACTTTGACTTAAGAAAAATGGTTAGAACCGAAAGTCAAAGCAAAGAACACTTACTAGTGTTAGAAGGGAAGCTTAGAACTAGAGAGAGGATGCTTCTAAGCAGAAGCAAGCTCCATAAGAAGTTTTAGAGTATGAATGAGAATGGTGTGATGAACTTTGTTGTTGGTGCATATTTCGTACGTCAGCCACTGTGCGAATAGCTAGATAGAGCGTGTGTTTAATATTGTATTGAATAGGGAAAGTTGGACAGGTTTTAGTATTGCAAAAGTCCATCCGGACGGACGACCCTCCAGACGGATGACCATCCAGTCAGATGGACAACAGAATAGTCTAAACCCCATCCGGTCGAATAGGTGATATAATGTAAAAGTCCATTCGAACGGATGGACATAGGCTCATTTGCACTAGATAGGCTGTTGCCTATAAATAGGGATGTGGGGTTCCCATTTGGACAAGCTTTTGGTTCCCAGAGGGGACATGTTGTCCAACTGATCTCATGGTGCTGTAACTTTCAAATATGAATAGAGATGAGATTATAAGTGACTGTTCGGTGTCGTATCTATCTTCTACTCCTTTCTTAGTCTTAATAAACGCACCGAACATGTCGGATCGGGACCGAGGCTCCGTCAAACTCGTCAGTTCCTGGATTAGTAGTGGTATCAGAGCTACGATACCAATTTAATCGATCTAACAGTTGGTTAAATCACCTAAAGCTCATCAATTTTGGGTTAAACGGGAGTTTTGACGTTAAAACAGAGAAGATCATCAAAATAAACGTCAATTCACGGATGGATTTTGGAATTGAAGTCATCATTCTGTTCGGAATTGATTTGCGCACAATCCTGTGAAGTTTCATCATGAAATTCACAAGAATAAAGATTCTGGATCGAAAAACGTGAATTGGAGTGTTCTTGAACTGTTAGAACATATTCGATCGGATGAACATCCGAACCATGTCATTATCTTGTGTTGAATGTCCAGTTGGTTTTCACTCGAATGTTCATTCAATCGGATGACCATCCGGTCCATAAACACAGGTTTGTTCTTTTTGCCATTCGATCGAATGACAATCCGGACAAGAAGACCCATCCGATCGGATGACCATCCGACAACATGCCATTCGACCAGATGATCAATGCCTAAAAAAGGCATTTTTTGATCGCAACGACGAGGAGGGTCTCCATAAAAAACTTGGTGATTGACAATTTTTTGGGTTTTTAACGATCAAACTGGGTTGTTCCGAGACACCGTCTGGGGCTTTAGTGAACATATTTAATGATGCGATCATGGATTGTGGAAATTAGTGGGGTAGTCATGATACTGGTGCAGAATGTTTATCATTCAGGTTAACTGACTATTTATGGGCCAAAACGTAAAATCCGCAATGATGAAAAACTGACATTTTGAGGATAATTGTCATATTTTCGGCATAGTCGAGTTTTTCAGAGATTAGAGAGGGCTGGATTGCCTAGTTTGAAGGGGAATTTAGTAATAGAGACGTTGGAATTTGCAAAAATGAGGGGAATCTTAAAAATTTCAATGTCATATGTTGAAATTCCTGCATTTTTGAAATTCGTGACACTGCAACAGTATTCGGGTGGTTTCGACTTCAGATTGTCAGGGGGATGTGGATCTGATCGTGGGTGAAAGCTTCCGAGATCAAGATGATCCGAGCTGTTGATATCTGATCATGGACGAAAGCATCAGAGATCTGAGAGTGATCGTCGATGATAGCTTCAAAGATCTAGATTATCCGAGGAGATGAATCTGACTGTGGACGAATGCTTCAGAGATTGGATTACGTTACCTGATGATTTGTTTTCCGATGAAGATTTGCTGATTGTGGAAAATACCGTTTACATGGATATGTCATTCAAACGATGCGTTAACATTGATCACGGTAAACGGGTTATCAGATCTTCAGGGGGAATCACAAATTTGAAGTTAACCAGTGGGGTATTTGAAGTTTTTATCAATTATCGGTTGAGTTTTTGTACATTCTTAGATCGAGCAAGCGGAATGTGAGATCGTGATGCTTACAATGACATGTCAAAAACTGAGCTCGGATGCGGTTAAAGTTTAAACAGAGGATGCTACATTGATTAGTTTCAAATTGGTGATTGTTCATGAAGGTTGCAGTTTAGCAAATTAGAGGAGAGTCGTGAACTGTGCAAAAGACCTGAAGATTCATTTCAGGGGGAATTTGTGCTCTACATTCTCAAAAGTAAACCTGAATCATCAATCGAGGGGGAATCTGTTGTCAAATTTCAATATGCCTTATTGAAGTTGCAGAATAGTTGAAGATTACAGAATATTCAAACACGGCTCAAGCTTCTCAAAGTGTTATAGATGATTCGACAGTGACAGCCGAAGGGGAATCTGTTGGTGCATATTTCGTACGTCTGCCACTGTGGGAATAGCTAGATAGAGCGTGTGTTGAATATTGTATACAATAGAGAAAGTTGGATAGGTTTTAGTATTGCAAAAGTCCATCCGGACAGATGACCATCCGGACGGATGACCATCCGGACGGATGGACAACAGAATAGTCCAAACCCCATCCGGGCGAATAGGTGATATAATGTAAAAGTCCATCCGGACGGATGGACATAGGTTCATTTGGACTGGATAGGTTGTTGCCTATAAATAGGGATGTGGGGTTCCCATTTGGACAAGCTTTTGGTTCCCAGAGGGAGATGCTGTCCAACTGATCTCATGGTGCTGTAACTTTCAGATATGAACAGAGATCAGATTATAAGTGTGATCGGAGTGTCGCGCTCCGGTCAAAGATAATATTTATAAGCCCAAATTACCCTTAACAATGTGTTAGTGGTAGTAAGGGGTCGAACCACGAAGAGTATGTGGTTTGTGTATGGATTCGAATGAATTAAACAATTGTGTCACGATTATGAAGCTTACTAGAATAATTTTGTGTTTTTGTTTATTTGGAAGATATGATTTTAAACTAGATGATGTGATAAAAATGAGTAACAACTACTAATTAACGATTGCAAGAATTTTGGATACTAGAACAATTATAATAAAAAGGAATCACACCCGGTTTCGGTAATTGTTAACCTAGGATTTCTACAAGTTTTAGTTTCAACTCAAATGCATTCGATTAACGGATTTAGTGTACCGTGACTTAGGTGCTACTAGCTATCAACGCCCTGAAGAACAGACAAAAAGACACTTTGTAATCAACACAAGTAAATCCTAACAACGACAACGTACAATTACATATCACCGTTTCGTAAAGTCATAACTTTTAACATCGTTCGACAATTCACGAATTCGTAACAAATGTAATACTATTGTCAAAAGTTTCAAAAACCAAATACAAATTGTCACTAAGATGAAACAAGAACAAATTGAAACCCTAAAATTAACAACTACCTACACCGGGGTGAAACCGAGATGATTAGTCGCTCATGGTTGATGCAACTTGATCACCGGATGCTTGGAATGCGGATGGAGTCATCTTGAATCCTTGAGAATGGTGAATGATGAGGTTTGGTGAGAGATGATGATGGTGGAAGGATTAGGGTTTGTGGATGATGGATTAATTGTGATGATGGTGATGATTCTTGATGATGATTTCGGGTTGTAAAAGATGAAGATGATGGAAGGGTAGGTGAATGATGAATGGTAATGGCTCCAAGAACAAGTTTCAAACTCAAAACAAATGTAACTACCGAAATTGAATGAACAACAACCAATTAAAATCGTTTCTAACACCCCAAATCAAGAAGTTCGCGTATGCAGCATAGGAGGACCGTCGCTGACGGCCATAAGGTCCGTCGCCGACGGTGTGTGGTGAATCAGAAACGGCCGACGGCCAATCTCGCTGTCTACGGACAAAACCAGCGACGGTAATAAGCAACGTCCGTCGGCGACGGCCCTTGTGGGCGTCGGCGACGGTGCCCGGAAATTCAACTTTCTGTTTTTCTTGTTTCTTGAGTCCGGGTGGCCCGTTTCGCATCTCGGTGGTTTCGTTTTCGCTCCGGTGACCCGTTTAGCTCCCAATTAGCTCCTTAAACTTCACAAGACCTGCAAAACACAAATCCTTTTACAAGTAGGCTATTCCGGATTAAAAGTTAAGTAAAAACATGAACTTAGACATAAACGAACACCAGTTTTCGACCACGTATCACATCCCCACACTTTTCTTTTGCTTGCCCTCAAGCAAATCTGTTTTTCACTTTCACGTGGGTCGAACAATAAATATACTCCCCATTCCCGAGACGAAGGTTAAGGTCCAATGTCATGCTAAAGTTCAAACTTTTTACAATTTTCAACATATTTAACGGTAATGTGATTTCACATACACAAATGGTTACCCAAGATTAACCTGCCCGTGAAACCAATCAATTCATGCACATCCCTCACAATGTTCTCTCCACTCAGCTTATAGATTGGCTAATATTTATAATGTATTAGCACTACAAAGAATATTCACTCAAAACCGATTAGAACACATACCCGCATAAGCTTGCAACTCAATCATTCTCCACCATTGATCAAAAATACTAAGCACAAGTCATAAGGTCTTTATGAGGGTTGTAACGGGGCTAGGCTAAGGGTAGGAATTAGGATATTTTAAAGTGGCTAAGGGGATGAAAATTCGATTTTTATTTCAAACCACTAACTTAAACAAGACTAAATATAAACATCAACTATGGGCAATAATCTTCGCCTTTTATTCAATAACTACTAACACTTCTTTTTGTGTTTTTCTTCAACGATTTTTCTCTTTTTTTTTTATGCAACCAATCAAGAACAACTATACAAATACGATTCCTATAATCGAATTTTCATCACATGGGTTTAAAAGAAAAAATTTAAACGGTTAAGGGCTATAAGGTGGTCAAATGAAAGGTTTAGGCTCAAAAGGGGCGACTAGGGGATTTATTTGGGTAAGGATAGACAAATGGTGTTAAGAGAAAAGGTTTACCTAATGCCTTAATCATTCTCGTGCTTGTATTCGGTCTATAGTCTCAAACGTATCAAAAGTTGCAAGTTCTACAATATATGACTAATGGTCCACTCAAACAAAGAAACATAGGTATGTAATCTATGATATAAAAGTGGCTCAAAACCTCACATATATAAAAGGGTATGGTATGTGACATGCATAAAAGACTAGTTTCTTAGGCGGATTATTCCCAAATAACCACCCGCTAAATATCCGTCATGCTATTAATTCGAACTTGACCATGACAAAAGACCACATGGGTTGTAACATCACTCGTTGACTTAGTTACTTGTGCTTTAAGACCGCTTTTGAAACAAGACATTTTTGAAAAATTTGTTGAAATTTTCCCCATCCCCACACTTGAGGTGAACATTGTCCTCAATGTGTAGTATTTAAGTGAACGGGTCAAAATCTAAAATTTTTACTACTCCCCTATCCCCACACTTGAGGTACACATTGTCCTCAATGTGTAAGAACTAGAGTATTAAATGCACAAGGGATCTGAGACGGCTAATTCCCCCAAAATTTCACCCCGGAAAAATAATATACAAAATACATTCCACTTATTTGCTAATCTAAAGATCAAAAGTAAAAAGAAACGTATGCACCTGGATTTTTGAGCTCAGCCTTCGTATGCTCCTCTCTTCTTCATAAAAGTGATTGTCCCACGAACCTAGTGTACCTACAAATCTTAACCCTTGTGTAGAAGCATGCTTCTCACAACCATCAAAATTTGTTAATTACCTATTTCTACCACTTTTATGAAATTATTACCAAGTCATACCTTATTTTACTTTGATTGGTGTGGAAAATAATTTACAACAACAACAAACCTAACTCACTTTCGTAGGAATCACGGTTGCATTTAGCTCATGCAACAAGCCCTTTTAAACCCCCCAATAGCTTGGGAGGACGAGAGGTCTCGTGAGGGTTATATAGGGAACACACCCACAACGTTCATTTAACTAGGCGAGAAATTAAATAACAAAAAGAAAATAACGAAAATAAAATAATATACAACAACAACAACAAAATACATACCTCGCCTCTACCGCTGATATCTCTCATTAGGGTTCACTGACGGGTTCGACTGGTACGGATAACCAGTGAGGGCCTCAAGCATATCCCTATAGTTATCTAGCGGGCTCGACTCTCCTTGTGGCGGCGGTTGGTATGGAATCGGAACAAAACTCGAGCCGACTGCTTCGGGCCAATGAGGAGTTGGATCGGATGGGCCTTGCGGATGAGGAAGATTGGGGTAATCGGTCCACCCCGAATGTTCAACATATGGGAGACCGGCTTGATAATCTCTTTGATGGCGCTCTTGATCATGGAGCACCTTGAAGTTATTAATCGCCATTTGGTTAGAGAAAGCCAACGCTCCCCATCGGCGTTGGTCCAACTCTCTTTGTGCGGTTCGGCTCCTAGCCTCCTCTTCTTCCCATGCCCGTCTATGGGCCCTTTCTTCCTCTTGCAACTGTATCATGCATTCCATTTGTGACTGTTGTAACGCATGTTGCATCTGTTGTTCCTCCAACTGCTTTTCCACCCTCTCGCGGAAAGATGCTTGAAAACCCCATTGTTGCTGCGAGTACGCCCCTTGCGCCTCTTCCCATTCGCTCCTACTAGCATGGTATTCTCTTGCTTCACCAATACCCGCTGACACATTGTCGTAAACCGCTTGATTTCCACGGGTCCACAACCGGTATGACGGTATCTGCCTTTCGTTCACAAAGTCTGCCACATTGGCAGAAATCTCCCTATGCTTCCTCCTATACCGTTGCCTCGGTCCCCGCGGACCAGAAGGATCCGTCTCCTCCTCAACATCAGGCATCTCCTCATCGCCTTCTTCTTCTTCTTCGTCACCCTCTTCATCACCCTCTTTATCATTGAATCGGTAACGATCTTCTTGTTCATCTTCAACCGTGTGCAGATGCCCAAAAGCTATCACGGTTATCTTCCAATGTCGCCTTATAGAGGTGAAGTTGAACTGATCAATGGGTTTAGACACCCATAACGACTCCGGAGGTAAGGCATTCTGTTGGAGAATCATGGCGCTAATCAACCTTGCATAGGGAATCATCTTTCGTTTAAACGATTCCCGTGTATCCCATGTGTTGATCATAACAATTTGACACCACGAGAGCTTGGGCGTCCCATATAACAATGCATGCAAAACCCGACAGTCGGGTGCCTTCACCGTTCCACGGTCTCCGAACCGTACCATAATGTTCTCTAACGAGATACCTTGGAGTATCTTTCCCATCAAAGACAAATGGGTTCTTGAATCTTTTGTACCCCCAGAACCCGGTAGAGTGTCCTCTAAAAGCCTCGCGGGATCAGCGTCATTTTTCTTGTTATCCAAAAATTGATCATACCCATAGTAGTCATAAGCTTCGACCCCAAGCGAGTTAAATCTTGCAATAGCATTCATATGTTCGAAAGACATGACCATTTGACTTTTTCCAATGTTACCAATCAACTTCCACCTATGAGCCGGTCTATCAGAGTGTTCAAAACGAAGGGTGGATAACCACTCACAAACTGCCCCCAAGTATACCCGAGTAGTGATATCATCACACCAGTCAATCACCCATTCCCAACCAAGTTTCTCAAACCTTTGCACTATACCAATCTTCCTAAACTCTTCAACATCTACCGTACGTTCACAAACCGCCCGTTCGGGTACGGGTTTTGAAACACCCGTAACCATCTTCATTTTCCACATCTTAGCTTCTAGCCTCTTATTTTTGTACCGTGAAAGAGCCTTTGTTTTCTCGTCTTTCCAAACTGAAGCTGACTGACTATTCTTTGCCTCTTCCCAATCCCAATCTTGTCGAATCAATTGCCCATCACCTTCATTTACATTGCTTAGTTGTTCCCAACGCCTTTGATATATCCCTGAGCCTGAACCGGCTCCTGAAGATGAACCTTGACCTGAGGTCTTTGCTTTCTTGCTTCCTCGAAGCATGGCTACAATCAAAAGACGAGAGAAACAACAATTAGTATACCCCAAACTCAATCAATCTCAAACTTTGAACATAGAATGCAATGTTGAATTTCAATCAAGATTTAGATGTAAAATCGCCTTTTTAAACTTCCCAAGTTGCACATCTTATCATCTATATCAATTAAACATGTTTATTCACAAAATTTACTCAAAAATTCATGTTTTCAACAATATTCAACATCACACTATGTTCAATCATGCACAAATCTAGTGTAATCACATCACCAAGACTAAAGCATGCTCAAATCCCTCCCAAATCAAGCAAACATTCTTAAAATTATGCTTAAACATCCTACATTGTGATAAACAACCTACTCTTAAACAATAAGTTTAAAATTTCGGAAGAAATCAACAACACATATGAAAATCATGCATAAATTAAGTGAACGTTCATACCTTTGGTGAAGATTGACAAGAAGAACTAAAGAAAAGTGTAAAATAAGGAACTTGGATGAACACTCTTCAAAACCCTAAGAACTCACGTCCAGAAATCTTGCAACCGAGCAAGAATTGATGGAATTTGTTATGGGGGTTTTGCTCCTCTCTGAAAATCACTCAGGATAGGCTCAAGAAGTAAGTGATTTGGTTAAGGATTGAGAAAGTTATGAGTGAAGTAAGGATTAGGGTTCTAGAGAGAAGTTAGGGAAAATGAAGTTGGAATGCAAGAGAGAAGGGAAAAAAACGTATGAATCTGAATTGACAGTGATATTAGGTTGATTTCGGGTCAAAAGTGTGGTTTAAAGATGTTTCGGGTCAAGTTTGGGGTACTCAATAAATGTTTTAAGTCCGATTTACAAGCCAACATCCGACCAGCGTCAGAACGGTTTAGAAGTACCGTCGGCGACGGTCAGTGCATCCGTCGGCGACGGTGTGCAAAATGAAAAACTGGGCCGACGGCTTAACTCGCTGTCTACGGTGAAATGTCATCTACGGAAGTTTTGGGGAACCGTGGGCGACGTCCAAATCCACCGTCGGTGACGGCTCTTGTATTTTTTTTTTTGAAAAATAAGAGGAAAATTATGGACTTTTAATAAAAGAGCTATGTACATACAAAAATCCTAAAAATTATAAAAAATCTTTTTGTAATTTTTTTATAAGTTAAATTTGAAAAACGCGGAAACCATTAACGGCCCTACACTGAAGAAGTCAACCAAGTGTATGGGGATAGTAAGCAATATGACATGAACTCCAACACTTACCATCCGGGGTTGAGAAATCACCCTAATTTCCGGTACGGTAACGCTTCGAATCAAATGAACCCGAACTTTCAATCGGGTAATCAAGGTAATCAAGGTGGATCATCGTACAACAACCGTCAAAGTGATAACCACGGGGGTTATCAACGTAATTTCAATCAAGGGTACCAAGGTAGAGACAATAATTATCAAAGTGGGTACCAAAGGAATTACAATAATCAAGGCGGTAATGGAAGCGGGTCGAACAATCAAACCGGTGGCGATGATTTGAGTGCTAAAATGGATGCTTTGTTGAACATGCAAAAAGAATCTCAAAAGACAAACGAGATTAGGGATAAAGCACATGAGGCATTGGCAAAGCAAGTGGGCCAACTTGCGGAAGAAATGGCTCAAATGAGAGGAAGCACGGGAAGACTCCCAAGTGACACCGCGGTGAACCCTAAGCATCAAGGGTCAAACTCAAGGAACACACGTGAGGTACCAATTAATAAAATTACTTTACGTAGTGGTCGAGTCGTTGATAATGGTGTCAAAACACCATCACCCCAGTTTGTTGAAGGGGTGGTGGAGGATGCTAGTGAAGATGAGAATGAGAATGGTCAAACGGGTCAAAAGAAAAATGACTTGAAAGAGAACAATGATACCCCCATTGTGGCCATCCCCGTCCCCAAGGCTAAGGAAAAGGGTGTGGAGGCTAATACCGCCCCTTATCCCGAAGCATTGAAGGGACCCGTGAAAAAAGTTGTAAACAAAAGAGGTCCACAACAAGAAGAGTTGTTGGAAATTTTTAAACAAGTAAAGATAAATTTACCTCTTTTGGATGCAATCAAACAAGTACCGTCGTATGCTAAGTACTTGAAAGATTTGAGTACCCAAAAACGCACTCACAAATTTCCAAAGAAATTAGATTTAACCGAAAACGTGAGTTCGATTCTTTCGGGTGCACTTCCACCTATGCTCCAAGATCCGGGTGCGCCTATCATTTCAATTCAAGTAGGCGATTTTAAAATCAACCGAGCACTTCTAGATCTTGGTGCTAGCGTGAGCATTCTACCGAGTAGTTTGTATGACCAATACGAGTTTGGTCCACTTCAATCGTCAAACACCACCGTGGTGTTAGCCGATTTGACACCCAAACTACCCCGTGGAATTGTCTCGGATGTGATAGTAAAAATCGAGGATTTTTACTATCCGGTGGACTTTCTAGTACTTGACTATGTGGCCAAGGACCCAACCAAGCAACCTACGGTGATTTTGGGTCGACCGTTCTTAGCAACCGCAAATTCTCAAATTGATTGCAAAACGGGAACGGTTGACATGACATTTGGAAACCGAAGGTTGAGGTTGCATGTTTTTTCCGGACTTATGAACCCTCCAGTTGATGATGAATGCTATATGGCGAACGTCGTTGACACGTGTATACCTCTTTGCGACACAGTCGTAGATGGGGAAAACACAATGGAGGATTGTTATATGTTTGACAGGTCACAGGTGGAGATGGATAAGAGCATCGACGAGGAAGTAAAGAGTTTGGAGGTGCTTGCGGTTAGAGAGGGAAAACCGACATGGACGCACCAAGTTGAGAGTTTACCGGAGAGCATCGACACCAAGTTGAAGCCGTCATTAGTAGAGCCTCCGGAGGTTGAATTGAAAGCGTTGCCTAAGCATCTCAAATATGCTTATGTTGGTGAAGGCAACACGCTCCCGGTTATTATTGCATCAAATTTAACCGTGGAGCAAGAGGATAAATTGATGGGTGTTTTGGTCACTAATCGGGCGGCGATTGGATGGACCATTGTTGATTTGAAGGGTATTAGTCCCTCGGTGGTGATGCACAAAATCATCACGGAAGAGAATGTGACTCCCGTTCGAGATGCACAACGGAGATTAAATCCGAACATGCGGGAGGTAGTGAAGAAGGAAGTGCTGACAGGAGCGCGACACTCCGATCAAATTTTGGCGCCGTTGCCGGGGAATTCAACTTTCTGTTTTTCTTGTTTCTTGAGTCCGGGTGGCCCGTTTCGCATCTCGGTGGTTCCGTTTTCGCTCCGGTGACCCGTTTAGCTCCTAATTAGCTCCTTAAACTTCACAAGACCTGCAAAACACAAATCCTTTTACAAGTAGGCTATTCGGGATTAAAAGTTAAGTAAAAACATGAACTTAGACATAAACGAACACCAGTTTTCGACCACGTATCAAAGTGACTGCTCGGTGTCGTATCTATCTTTTACTCGTGTCTAAGTCGTAATAAATGCACCGACCACTTCGGATCGAGACCGAGGCTCCGTCTAACTCACCGGTTCCTGGATTAGCAGTGGTATCGGAGCTTTGGTACCGATTTAATCGATCTTACAATAGGTTAAATCACCCAAAGCTCATCAATTTTGGGTTAAACAGGAGTTTTGACGTTAAAACAGAGAAAATCATAAAAATAAAGGTCAATTCACGGATGGATTTTAGATTGAAGACATCATTCTGTTCGGAATTGATTCTCGTAGAATCCTGTGAAGTTTTATCATGAAATT
Organism: Helianthus tuberosus; assembly: GCA_030545235.1. Taxonomy (NCBI): domain Eukaryota; kingdom Viridiplantae; phylum Streptophyta; class Magnoliopsida; order Asterales; family Asteraceae; genus Helianthus; species Helianthus tuberosus. The sequence continues at coordinate 128,992,610 of CM060416.1, forward strand.
CACACAAATAAAGATTCTGGATCGAAAAAACGTGATTTGGAGTGTTCTTGAACTGTTAGAACATATCCGATCGGATGACCATCCGAACCATGTCATTATCTTGTGTTTGAATGTCCAGTTGGTTTTCACTTGAATGTTCATTCGATCGGATGAGCATCCGGTCCAGAAACACTAGTTTGTTCTTTTTGCCATTCGATCGAATAACAATCCGGACAAGAAGACCCATCCGATCAGATGACCGTCCAACAACATGCCATTTGACCAGATGATCAGATGCATAAAAAAGGCATTTTTTGACCGGAACGACGAGGAGAGTCTCAAAAAAATATTTGGTGATTGACAATTTTTCGGGTTTTTAACGATCAAGCTGGGTTGTTCGGGGACACCATCTAGGGCTTCAGTGAACATATTTGATGATGCGATCACGGATTGTGGAAATTAGTGGGGTAGTCATGATACTGGTGCAGAATGTTTATCATTCAGGTTATCTGACTATTTATGGGCCAAAACTTAAAATCCCCAATGATGAAAAACGAACATTTTGAGGAAAATTGTCATATTTTCGGCATAGTGGAGTTTTTCATATATTAGAGAGGACTGGATTACCTAGTTTGAGGGGGAATTCCGTAATAGGGACGTAGAATTTTCAAAAATGAGAAGGAATCTTAAACAAATCAATGTCATATGTTGAAATTCTGGCATTTTTGAAATTCGTGACACTGCAACAGTATTCAGGTGGTTTGGACTTCAGATTGTAAGGGGGAAAGTGAATCTGATCGTGGGTGAAAGCTTCCAAGATCAAGATGATCCGAGGTATTGATATCTCAACGTGGACGAAAGCATCAGTGATCTGAGAGTGATCGTGGATGATAGCTTCTGAGATATAGATGATTCGAGGAGATGAATCTGATTGTGGACGAATGCTTCAGAGATTGGATTACATTACCTGATGATTTATTTTCCGATGAAGATTTGCTGATTGTGGAGAATACCGTTTACGTGGATCTGTCATTCTTACGATGCGTTAACGTTGATCACGGTAAACGGGTAATCAGACCTTCGGGGGGAATCACGGATTTGAAGTTAACCAATGGGGTATTTGAAGTTTCTATCAATTGTTGGTTGAGTTTTTGTACATTCTTAGATCGATCAAGCGGAAAGTGAGATCGTGGTGCTTACAATGATACATCAAAAACTGAGCTCGGATACGGTTAAAGTTGAAACAGAGGATGCTGCATTTATTTGTTTTAAATTGGTGATTGTTCATGAAGGTTGCAGTTTAGAGAATCAGAGGAGAGTCGTGAACTGTGCAAAAGACCTGAAGATTCATTTCAGGGGGAATTTGTGCTCTACATTCTCAAAAGCAAACCCGAATCATCAATTAAGGGGGGATCTAATGCCAGATTTCAAGATGCCTGATTGAAGTTGCAGAATAGTTAAACTTTACAGAATATTCAAACACGGCTCAAGGTTCTCAAAGTGTTAGAGATGATTCGATAGTGACAGCCGAGGGGGAATCTGTTGGTGCATATTTCATACGTCTGCCACTATGCGAATAGCTAGATAGAGCATTTGTTGAATATTGTATAGAATAGAGAAAGTTGGACATGTTTTAGTATTTCAAAAGTCCATCCGGACGGATGACCATCCGGTCGGGTGGACAACAGAATAGTCCAAACCCATCCGGTCGAATAGGTGATATAATGTAAAAGTCTATCCGGATGGATGGCCATCCGGACGGATGGACATAGGCTCACTTGGACTGGATAGGCTGTTGCCTATAAATAGGGATGTGGGGTTCCCATTTGGACAAGCTTTTGGTTCCCAGAGGGGACATGCTGTCCAACTGATCTCATGATGTTGTAACTTTCAGATATGAATAGAGATCAGATTATAAGTGACTGCTCGGTGTCATATCTATCTTCTACTTCTTTCTTACTCATAATAAACACACCGAACACGTCGGATGGGACCGAGGCTCCGTCAAACTCCCCGGCTCCTGAATTAGCAGGGGTATCAGAGCTACGGTACCGATTTAATCAATCTAACAGTCGGTTAAATCACACAAAGCTCATCAATTTTAGGTTAAACGGGAGTTTTGACGTTAAAACATAGAAGATCATCAGAATAAAGGTCAATTCACAGATGGATTTTGGAATTGAAGACATCATTCTGCTCAAAATTGATTCGCACACAATCCTCTGAAGTTTCATCTTGAAATTCACACAAATAAAGATTCTGGATCGAAAAAACATGATTTGGAGTGTTCTTGAACTGTTAGAACATATCCGATCGGATGACCACAGGAACCATGTCATTATCTTGTGTTTGAATGTCCAGTTGGTTTTCACTCGAATGTTCATTCAATCGGATGACCATCTGGTCCACAAACACAAGTTTGTTCCTTTTGCCATTCGATCGAATGACAATCCGGACAAGAAGACCCATCCGATCGGATGACCATCCGACAACATGCCATTCGACCAGATGATCAGATGCCTAAAAAAAGGCATTTTTTAATCACAACAACGAGGAGAGTCTTCAGAAAAAATTAGGTGATTGACAATTTTTCGGGTTTTTAACGATCAAGCGGGGATGTTCGGGGACACCGTCTGGGGCTTCAGTGAACATATTTGATTATGCGATCACTGATTGTGGAAATTGATAGGGTAGTCATGATACTGGTGTAGAATGTTTATCACTCAGGTTATCTGACTATTTATGGGCAAAAACGTAAAATCCGCAATGATGAAAAACTGACATTTTGAGGAAAATTGTCATATTTTCGGCATAGTCGATTTTTTCAGAGATTTGAGAGGACTCGATTGCCAAGTTTGAGGGGGAATTCAGTAATAGAGACGTCAGAATTTGAAAAAATGAGGGGGAATCTTAAAAATTTCAATGTCATATGTTGAAATTCAGGCGCTTTTTAAATTCGTGACACTACAACAGTATTCGGGTGGTTTCGACTTCAGATTGTCAGGGGGAATGTGAATGTGATCATCGGTGAAAGATTCCGAGATCAAGATGATCCGAGGTGTTGATATCTAAACGTGGACGAAAGCATCAGAGATCTGAGAGTGATCGTGGATTATAGCTTCTGGGATCTAGATTATCCGAGGAGATGAATCTGATTGTGGACGAATGCTTCAGAGATTGAATTACATTACCTGATGATTTGTTTTCTGAAGAAGATTTGCTGATTGTGGAGAATACCGTTTACACCGATATGTCATTCTTACGATGCGTTAACGTTGATCACGGTAAACGGGTTATTAGATCTTCAGGGGGAATCACAGAGTTGTAGTTAACCAGTGGGGTATTTGAAGTTTCTATCAATTACCGGTTGATTTTTTGTACATTCTTAGATGGAGCAAGCAGAATGTGAGATCGTGGTGCTTACAATGACATATAAAAAACTTAGCTCGGATGCGGTTAAAGTTGAAACAGAGGATGCTGCATTGATTAGTTTCCAATTGGTGATTATTCATGAAGGTTGCAGTTTAGAAAATCAGAGGAGAGTTGTGAACTGTGCAAAAGACTTGAAGATTCATTTCAGGGGGAATTTGTGCTCTACATTCTCAAAAGCAAACCGGAATCATCAATCTAGGGGGAATCTATTGTCAGATTTCAAGATGCCTGATTGAAGTTGCAGAATAGTTGTAGATTATAGAATATTCAAACACGGCTCAAGGTTCTCAAAGTGTTAGAGATGATTCAACAGTGACAGCCGAGGGGGAATCTGTTGGTGCATGTTTCGTACGTCTTCAACTGTGCGAATAGCTAGATAGAGCGTGTGTTGAACATTGTATAGAATAGAGAAAGTTGGATAGGTTTTAGTATTGCAAAAGTCCATCCGGACGGATGACCATCCGGTTGGATGGACAACAGAATAGTCCAAACCCCATCCGGTAGAATATGTGATATAATGTAAAAGTCCATTCGGACGGATGACCATTCGGACGGATGGACATAGGCTCATTTGGACTGGATAGGCTGTTGCCTATAAATAGGGATGTGGGGTTCCCATTTGGACAGGCTTTTGGTTCCCAAATGGGACATGCTGTCCAACTGATCTCATGGTGCTGTAACTTTCAGATGTGAATAGAGGTCAGATTATAAGTGACTGCTCGGTGTCGTATCTATCTTCTACTCCTTTCTTAGTCGTAATAAACGCACCGAACACGTCGGATCGGGACCGAGGCTCCGTCAAACTCACCGGTTCCTGGATTAGCATTTGTAAAACTTAGGCCTATTCATAGTTGATCAAATTTGATGAGAGTGTGCCAGGTGTTACTAAGAGAGCTAAGGAGCTGAGAAGTGGAATAAGAGGTGTCAACATATGGTTAAGTGTGGCAAGGATTTGAATTAGGTGTCAAGATATGCAGCAAGGCTGCTGTCCAGTAAGATACTTGCTATCAGCATAGCCCTTGTGGACCATAAGGGGTATGCCTTACGGTCCGAAACGGACCCTGGCGGGCAAACCTTTTGAACATCTTTACGGACCGTAAGAGGATGTTCTTGTGGTCCGTTAGGAAACTCATAATCTTAAAAAATTACCATTTTGGCTGATTTATCCCCACAACTTTAAATTTATAATATGTTTTATGATTTTTAACCCTTCCTTTCAACATTGTGAAATTTGTGGAAGGTTTCTAGACACGTGTCATACTGAGATTCGATCCATAATTATTGGGGTGTTAGACCCACGGAGCCGCCCCTAATCATATATTAGAGTGTCCACAGTGAAAGTTTACTTCTCAGGGACGTTATACGAAGAATGCTTCATGGGAGTGCTTTTCTCGATGATACTACATACTTTGGATGAAAAGTTCGTTTCTAAGGAATACGGAAGCTGACAAATGGATTTTGATGCCAGCATGGTGTAGCCCAGTTGGTTAGGGGTTTTCTACTAGGTGGTTTCCTCCTGATGGGTCTCAAGTTCGAATCCAACAAGTATATGCAAATAACCTGAGAAAACACCACTGTTTCCAGATTCGAACATGGGTAAGGTTCCGGCATGTATAGCCATGCCGTATTGCAAACTAATTATACTTATGTCGTTAAAAAAAGGCAAATGGATTTTGATAGATTTAAACCTTTTCTAATAAATGCACAAAAATGAATTTTGTTTTTCAAAAGAAAATACACAAAGATATTAGCTAGTGGTTTCTTTTCATATCTTTATAGGTTATCCAATGGGTCTGTTTGATATGGAGGAATGAAATGGACAAATGAATGAAATGGATCATTACCTTTCTATACCCTTGTTTGGTTACCATGTAGGACTGGAATGAATCATTAACTTGCATTGTTTGGTAGGTGTCACGGCCCCCGACCCGGTTTGACCCGTTTCAGGAGCCGCGGGACAGAAATACTGCGGTATTTAATTAATTGAGTTTGACAGCGGAAGTTTTCATCAGGATCTTTTAAAATGTAAATATTTCCCGATTTATTTATTTCACAACGCGGGATAAAAACCCGGTAATTTACAATCATTTGATTTCACAAAGAAATCTTTTATTTTACAAAACATGTTTCTTTATTTTATACTGAGCCACTTCCTTGAGCTTATAGTGCTATATGGCACTTTTCCTGATTCATAACAGGTTACCTGAAACATGTTTGAAAAAGGTTTTGTCAGCGGGAAATACTGAGTGAATCATTCTATTTTGCATAATGATGCATAGTTATCAATTACAGCATAAGAGCGATTACAATGGCTTCTATCTTATTTTTTTTATCTGGCATTCGGTCACAATGGTGACATGTCACAATGGTGATGATGGTCATACCACTATTTAGATCAATGAACCTAAATAGTGACGCTTATCCCTGTAGGTCAATGAACCCAACAGTGATTATCCCGAGTAGGTCAATGAACCTAACTGGGAGAAAATTAGTAATGTGCACAATACCCCACTAACCAGTAATTCAAGATATCCACGACTTAGTCCCTGTAATTATAACCTTGAAAATAATTTGAGGTATTGTAAAATAATTTGATAAAAAGAGAATAACTCACAAACTGTGAGAAAAGGAGAATGACTCACAAACTGTGAGAAAAGGTTTTATAAAGCAATTTGATAAAAAGAGAGAATGACTCACATTGCAGATTTATACGGGCAGAGCCTAGCCTACTGATTTAGCCTTTTATCCTAAATTTAATAACAAGCACACAATTTTGGGGTTAGTAATCAATCCAGCATTTACGATAACTCACGAGATCAAATTCTCACAACGAATGACAAAGTGCAATACTTCATCCATCGAATTAACGATGATCCGTCGAATTAACAACGAACGACAAAGTACAATACTTTATCCATCGAATTAACGATGATCCGTCAAATTAATGACGAACGATAAAGTATAACCCTAATGTGGGCGGCACTTAAACATTCATTGGATATATTGATCAATCGGACAATGAATCGTAATAGCGATTGTGCTAATACCCTGATTGCAGCATCAATTAGGGACCTGTGTGTGTTAATTGAAGTATACAGAGCATAACTCAGCGTATTTTTCGAATTTCTTCGTCGTTTCAACTCCCAGAATCAAGTCCCAGACTCTCCTATTTATACTGGAATTTTGAATCTCAGGAGTGTCGCGGAAGAATTCGTGTCACCTTCCGCGTGTCGCCTGCGGTACACTTTTAGGGTAGGGTAGGTACGTGTCCAACTAGCTTAGGTGAGTCGACGATTTCTGAAAATTCCTTTCTGCCTACGTTTTATATGGATAATCGTTAATAGGGTTTAACCCCCCCTGAGTTTTAGGGGCCCTAATCCTGATTCTGAAAATTATGAAAATTTTAGGGTTTGTTCAGAATCACTTGGGTGTCTCAATTAGGGTTTCCTATTGGTCAAATTAATTTAATAATTATGACTTTTGAAGAGAGTTGTTACATTCTCCCCAACTTAATAAAAATCTTGTCCTCGAGATTTACTGGAATAATTGATACATTCTCTTCCTTTTGGATTCCAGTTCCCAAGTATATTAGGATCCTGTCTTTGAATCCTTCTTTACTTAAACTAACATTATTTGTTTACCTTTATATCTTAGAAAGGTACTACCAAAGATTCGTCTGATAGACATTTCTTGAATACATGAAATATATCATGTATTCCAACTAACCTTCCTGGTAGTTGTAAACTATAAATAACTGATCCAATATGTTGAATTACTGGAAATGATCCTACGTACTTTAGTCTTAGCTTTCCTTTCTTACCGAATCTAACAACTCCTTTCCAAGGAGATACTTCCAATTATATTTTGTCTCCAACTCGAACTCCAACGGCTTTTATCTATTATCTGCATAATCCTTATGACTATCTCTTTCCGTTTTCAGCTTTTCCTTTGTGATACTAAATATCACAGTCGTAGTCACTTAGGATTTTCATTCATCTCCTTCGCCTCAAATTCTTTTTGCCCAAAAATATATATCTTAAATTCTTATAATCCGTATAGATAGTACCCTTACTTCCATACAGATAATATCTCCAAAACTTAAGGCAAAAATTATGGTTCCTAATACTAACCTATGAGTGGTATAGTTCCTTCGTACCTTTTTCAATTGTCTTGATGCATATGCAATTACCTTTTTGCATTGCATTAACATACTTCCAAATTCTAGCTTTGAAACTTCACCATAGACTTTAAAATCTTCTGTTCCTTCTGGTAAGGCTAGGATTGTAGTATTGGTTAACTTCTGTTTCAAGATACTTAAAGGTTTCTTCTTGTTTAGGTCCTTAATCAAACTTAAATGCTTTACATGTTAACTTAATTAATGGTATAGCTATTTTGGAAAAATTCTTAATAAACTGTCTATAATACTAAACCTTACAAAATTCCTAATTTCCATTGCGGATTGCAGAATCTTCCATTTGGTAATTACTGCTATCTTAGCAAGATTTAAGTGAATACCTTCATGATTCACCATATGACCTAAAATTGCACTTCTAGCAGCCAAAATTCATTTTTCGAAGATTTGGCGTAAATCTTTTCTTTTTCTTAACAACCAATACTGTGCTAACCAATAAGGTTCCTTGGCTTATCGGTAAAATTCCTGGAATTAGATGAATCTTAAATTCTATCTTTATATCTGGTGGTAATCCAGGTAAATCTTCTGGAAATACATCTGGGTATTCTGAAATTACAGAAATTTCCTTAAATTCTGTATCTTTAGTATTAATGATTACTGAAATCATATATACTATTCCTTGCTTTCGTTCATAATTAGCAATTTCCATTACTGATATGAACTTCATAGGCTTACATGGTTTATCTACTGTAATCATAATTACTTCTCCGGTGGTTGATTGTATTTCTAAGAAATTCTGATCATAGATAATGATCATAACATCGAATTCAACTAATTTCATAAATAATAGGATTGAAGAAAACTTATAACTTATTTCTATGTTCTGCATAATCTTATTTATTTTAACTGAATTCCCATCTGCCGTTTCTAATATAGAAATTTATCTAATGCTGGTTAACGGTAAGTTAAGAGTTTGGCAGAGTAAAGTATTTATAAAACTTTGGTTTGTACCAGAGTCAAATAATACTTTCGTGTAAACGTTGTAGGCTAAGAACATACCGGCTATCACATCTGGAATCATTTCGGCTTCATGAGTAGTCAGCTGAAAGGCTCTCGCATTCCTTTTTGCTCCTTCTGCTGATTTGACTTGATTGTTAAATGGTTTATTCAGTTTTGGACAATCTGGCCTAAGATGTCCAGTTTCTCTACAGTTGTAGCAAACTGAAAATTTCTTCCTCCTACAGTCTTCTTCTTGATGCCCTGGAATCTTGCAAAAATTGCAATATCCTTTGCATCTTCCTAAATGCTTCCTTTTGCAAAAATTGCAAAATGGACTAGTAGAAGATTGCCCATTCCCTCCTTTCTTGAAATGGTTATGGTTACCCGAACCGAATTCTTGGGTAATCTTTTGGGCTACTTCCTTCCTTCTATTTTCTTCTCTTGTCCGTACTAGCTCGTCAGTCATAGTATTGGCTAATTCTACTGCATCATCAATCGTACGAGGTTTCGCAGCTTTGACAATATTACGGATCTCGGAAATTAATCCCCAAATATAACGAGAAATAAGTACCGGTTCTGGCGAAGCCAGCGTTGGTACCACTCGAGCATATTCGAAGAATGTCGTAGTATACCCTCGACAATCTACATCCACCATCCGATGGGTTAGAAACTTATTTGTCATTTGTTCCTTTTCGTACCCAGGACAGAATTTTCTTTCTACAAGACTCTTAAATTCTTCCCAGTTCATAGTATACGCCATCCTTCTTCCTTTTGCTTGTAACATCGTATTCCACCATTCTAGCGCTACTTCTTTGAAAAGATTTGATGCATACATGACCTGATCATCCTGAGCACATTTACTTATGGCAATTACTGCCTCGGTTTTCTCTAACCAACGCAGTGCTGCAGTCGCTCCTTCATTGCCTGCAAACTCAGTGGGTTTACAAGCAAGAAATTCTTTGTAAGTGCAACCAAGCGTTGCAACTTTCCTTTTCTTAAGGAGCGGAGCTTGCCGTGGTTCATTATCATGATTAACATGATTACTACCTCCATTTACGCTATTACTGAAATTATTTTCAGAAATACGTTTGCTTGGAACAATTTGTTGAGGTTCAATTGGATTTTTAACAGCAGCAATGATTGCTGGAATAGCATTGGCTATCCCTTGAGCAATTATTCCTGGAATAGCGTTGGCTATCCCTTGAGCAATGATATTTTCTATATCTTGCCTAGTCACATATTGGTCTCCTGGTTGTTGCTCAGATTGATTAATCTCATTAACTGGTTCATTATTAGCGTTTTCCATCTGATATCTAATTTATAGATACATAATTAGTATAAAGAAAATAATTCAATATCAAAATTTAGTTGCACATAATCACATAAATGAATATACAAACAAAATTGTAACTTTTCCAATATTTCATTATATCATACTTCTATATACACCCGTTTTATTATTTAATTTACACATACCGATTTTACTATTATAATTACACAACCATATTTCATAATTCCCTATCCTTTGTCAGATGATGTTCTAGTAACGGCGTTCCTTCTCATCGTATTTCCAAGAGATCTGTCCCAAAATCTCTTGGATTCTATTCTCAGCATCCATTTTGTCAAAATGATAGAGTTCAGTCCTATTCTCGTTACTTATTTTTAAATTTGGTAAAGGTTCTGGATTGAACTTAGGAAAAAGCCTATAGGGATGGTTTTGTAACAGTATTTCATTATCCAACCATTCGTCTATATTCCAGTGATTAGAAGAGTTTGGAATAGATGGTTCTAAGTTCATAAAATTATTTTCATTAACAGGCTCAATAGTATCATCGGTTGCCATTATAAAATCCAGCTCTTCCTGAGATGGTAATCCCTCCATTTGCCTAGAACTTTCCCCAATTTCCATTTTCTTAAGTTTAGGTTTCTCAAGAGGTAAAGCATTGAATTCTATAGGTTCTTCTATATATGGTATATACCTATTGAAATCTCTGGAAACTTCTATTCTTACTGGATAGAGATTTAAATTCTGAAGGGCTTCTGACAATTCACTCATGCTATTTAACAAAATACACATAATTATTAAATCATACAAAATTTTATAGAACAACTTTTTAAATAGTATTTCATACTACCAAACCAACTGAAAATTAAAACATACTAGGTTTTATTTGTAATTTATTTATAAATTTTCTAGACTGTAGATAATAAAAATACTAAACTTTAAATCAGAATATTTAAAGATTTATATTTACTATTACAGTAGTTAACATATAAAAATCTATATACTAAATAAGTATGATGACTTAATTTATATATATTAACTAGTCATTATCATGGTGGATATTGGTTAGTGCGGCCTTGTTTAAGCATAGGTGATCAGTCCATGCCTAACTAAGGCTAGGCTATCCAATATCTGCCTTTGATAATAACCCTAGTATTTAAAAATAATCTTAATACTACTACTATTAATATATTATTATTAATAATAAAATTATTAATAATAAATAACTAAACAATAATTTTAAATAAGATTATACTTCAAACATAAAAATATAATTTCTTTACCGCAATATAGTAATACTATATTTGTAAATTAGGTAATTCCATATATAATCAAGTAAATTTATATATAATGTTTTTCGATTAACGATGATAGAGCAATAAATATTACAATATTGTTAACATATAAAAATCTGCCCATACTATTCAAAATTAGTCAAATAATTAAAACATATAATCACAAAATAGCAATTAATAAAAATTATTAAGTATTTTCCAAATACTTAATTGGCTTAAATCAGTGGCTCGATAAGTGGCTCTGATACCACCTTTTTCTGTCACGGCCCCCGACCCGGTTTGACCCGTTTCAGGAGCCGCGGGACAGAAATACTGCGGTATTTAATTAATTGAGTTTGACAGCGGAAGTTTTCATCAGGATCTTTTAAAATGTAAATATTTCCCGATTTATTTATTTCACAACGCGGGATAAAAACCCGGTAATTTACAATCATTTGATTTCACAAAGAAATCTTTTATTTTACAAAACATGTTTCTTTATTTTATACTGAGCCACTTCCTTGAGCTTATAGTGCTATATGGCACTTTTCCTGATTCATAACAGGTTACCTGAAACATGTTTGAAAAAGGTTTTGTCAGCGGGAAATACTGAGTGAATCATTCTATTTTGCATAATGATGCATAGTTATCAATTACAGCATAAGAGCGATTACAATGGCTTCTATCTTATTTTTTTTATCTGGCATTCTGTCACAATGGTGACATGTCACAATGGTGATGATGGTCATACCACTATTTAGATCAATGAACCTAAATAGTGACGATTATCCCTGTAGGTCAATGAACCCAACAGTGATTATCCCGAGTAGGTCAATGAACCTAACTGGGAGAAAATTAGTAATGTGCACAATACCCCACTAACCAGTAATTCAAGATATCCACGACTTAGTCCCTGTAATTATAACCTTGAAAATAATTTGAGGTATTGTAAAATAATTTGATAAAAAGAGAATAACTCACAAACTATGAGAAAAGGAGAATGACTCACAAACTGTGAGAAAAGGTTTTATAAAGCAATTTGATAAAAAGAGAGAATGACTCACATTGCAGATTTATACGGGCAGAGCCTAGCCTACTGATTTAGCCTTTTATCCTAAATTTAATAACAAGCACACAATTTTGGGGTTAGTAATCAATCCAGCATTTACGATAACTCACGAGATCAAATTCTCACAACGAATGACAAAGTGCAATACTTCATCCATCGAATTAACGATGATCCGTCGAATTAACAACGAACGACAAAGTACAATACTTTATCCATCGAATTAACGATGATCCGTCAAATTAATGACGAACGATAAAGTATAACCCTAATGTGGGCGGCACTTAAACATTCATTGGATATATTGATCAATCGGACAATGAATCGTAATAGCGATTGTGCTAATACCTTGATTGCAGCATCAATTAGGGACCTGTGTGTGTTAATTGAAGTATACAGAGCATAACTCAGCGTATTTTTCGAATTTCTTCGTCGTTTCAACTCCCAGAATCAAGTCCCAGACTCTCCTATTTATACTGGAATTTTGAATCTCAGGAGTGTCGCGGAAGAATTCGTGTCACCTTCCGCGTGTCGCCTGCGGTACACTTTTAGGGTAGGGTAGGTACGTGTCCAACTAGCTTAGGTGAGTCGACGATTTCTGAAAATTCCTTTCTGCCTACGTTTTATATGGATAATCGTTAATAGGGTTTAACCCCCCCCTGAGTTTTAGGGGCCCTAATCCTGATTCTGAAAATTATGAAAATTTTAGGGTTTGTTCAGAATCACTTGGGTGTCTCAATTAGGGTTTCCTATTGGTCAAATTAATTTAATAATTATGACTTTTGATGAGAGTTGTTACAGTAGGCATGAAAAGAAAAGGGATAAAATCGGCAATGGTGGCGGTTGTGGGTGTTGGAGGTGGTCGATGGCTGTAGTAGGTGGCGACGGTCGGTGGCAGCAGCGGCGGATAGTGGTGGTAGTGGTGGATGGTGCAAGTGTTCGGTGGCGGCGACGGTGGGTTGTGGTAGCGGGTAACGGTGGTGGTCGGTGGATGTGGTGGTGGCGGTGATGACGCCGGTGTTCGGTGGCGGAGGGTGTAGGTGGAAGGTGGTGGTGGTGGTGGTGGGTGGCTAGTAGTGGAGGTGGTGGTGATGAATGTGAGAGAGGAAATGGATTGGAAATAAAACAAGGGGTGTTAATGGAATGAATTTGGGGGAATGAAATGTAACACCCTAATAACGGGTTTTGTAATTAAACCCCGTTAATATTAAAGAATTTGTAAAATACCTACAGTGGTAAAACATTTACTGGATAATCGTTAGGATCTTAGATAATCAAAGCTAACACCACTTAAAGAGAACAAATACTTTGTAGTAAGTAAAATTTTATAAATGGCTCGGGTGAGTTAGACTTAAATTGAATCGGGTTGTAACACCCCAAATTTAAGCAATTTGACTAGAAATATCTAAACCTAGTTATAATAATGGTTAATTGTTAGTAATTGTTATATGGGAGTTTAAACAAAAACTAAACTTGAGGGACCTAAGATGTCAAAAAGGAAACTTAAGTTTTAAAACAAAGAAATTAGACATAACACACACTTAGTGTGTGTGTGTGTGTCGATCTTCAGGAGAAAAGAAAAACGGTGCAACCATAGTCCAGCTTAAATCATCAAATTGAAGGTCAAATTCAAATCTTCAAATCGTGCATGAACTCAATTATCAATCACCTAGACTAGAGGATTATAAGGTATGTCAAAAATCTCGATTTGTTTATATTATGATTGAAGGTAGAATTCATGGATTTCAATCCATGTATGAATATGAGAAATTAAAGTGAGATAAGAGATGTATAGTTGCTAAGGAACAAAATCCTGAGTGAAAATTATACATATATTGTCATGATTTGGGTGTTTGGATGATTTACCACACTTAGTTAAGTGGGTTTTGATAATATGATGAAGTTGATGATATACTAGTGTTCAGAATCATCATACATGATAGTTATAGGAAGATACTTGAATAATCTATGGGTTCGAGTACATGTTCATACTTGCCATTGAATGGGTTTTATATGATATGATAGAATGAATGTTATATTCTTGTTAAATGATGTTTGAAATCATCATATGTTTATGAATGTTTGAAGTATTTGACTAAGTTTGATGTTTAGGTAGATTCCATTTATATGACGCAATGGGTTGTTTTATAGTGATGAAACAATTTCAAGTTCTTGTATGTGATTGATAGATTAGCATATAATGATTGAAATCATGTTAAATTGATGTTAACAATTGTATAGACTCAGTAGAGAAATTTAGTAAACGGTGGCCTAGAAGTAACGCCTACCGGGAAATTGATGGAACGCCTAAATGAGTTTGTTAAACTTAATTGTGTATTTCATATGTGAAAAGGCAGTTGACTTTTAAAAGTCAAATTGACCTATAATAAGATCGAATAATAATTTAGATATAAAATCCGTAAGGTGGAATAGTGGTGATTAATAATGACTAATCTAACCATCTTGTGAATTATAAATGATAGTTTGACGCTTGACAAGCTAGGTTGAAGCTTGGGAAAGAAGCGGGTCAAACAGATCAAGTACGAGGGGAAAACATAATTTGGATGCAAGGTAAGTAAAGCTTACATCCTTTTAGTAGAATACCAACTTATTGTATTCATTATGAATAAGGTAAATTAGTATTTGAAATATGATGTTGCGACGCGAAATGATACGGGTCGGAACAAGTGAAAATGATGAGAAACCAAATTTTATGGTAAAAAGGGGTAAAAGGTAATTCGGTGATGGGATGACGAATAAAAAATGAGTTTTGATTAAGTTACCATATGGTGTAACCTATAATGGGTAAAAAGGGTAACATGGTAATTTGGTTACGAGTTAACGGATAAATATTAATTAGTTTTTGAACAAGACACTCTATGGCGAAATCCATGATAGGTCAAAAGAATTAAGAAATGATTTATAAGTAGTATGATCGTAGGGTGCAAACTGAAATAGGCTACATGAATGAGATGGCAAATAGATACTATCTCACAATGATACAATGGTCTTTAGACCAAACAAGTCAAAAGGTGATGTTATCACCATTTGAAATAATGACTAATGGTTGTTTTTCGAGTTTTGTGCTCACAGGGAAAATAGTGTATGACTTGCATCACTATTAAATTAGCAATTAATAGTGCAAGGTAGTAAAACAAACAGGTCATTGTTATGACCCGAGTCAGTTATGTGTAATGGGTCAAACTTTCATTAAGGACTTAAGGTCTGATGAGAGTTAAACATGTCATGGGTGGACATTGGGTTACCTAAAGTAAAGTATATCTAATGACTTGAATCATAGATATTATGTTATTCAGAACATAATGATTTTTAATTAGAATATTGATTAGAGGTGCTCACTGGGTCAAAATATGCTTGTTTAAATTCCTTCATCGTAGAAAGGACTAAAGTTGACCAAAATGCCCTCTAATTTGTAAACCGGGCAAATGACCCTCAATGGTAGTTTAAAAATAAGTTTTATGATTGAGTAAATTCTTTTGATAAATGTAAAAGTGAAAGGTATAAGCCTTTTTGGTCTAATGCCTCGTAATGGGTCTTTTTCATAAATTGTCAAACCGAAGGGTACAATTCGGAAAATAGGATTTAACCATATCAAATCCACCACAAATATAATTGTGGTGGAAGATAAAAGTTGTCTTAGTGTGGAAATAGGAGGTAAGGAAAGAAGGAGCGAGATTTAAGCTCAAATGCTTAACTACCTTAACGAGTCAAAATGTATTATGCGTATAAACCGGGTAATGGTTCTCTACTTAAATATGTAAGTAAACAATTTATAGACATTTAGAAACAAGTTTCTAGTGAAACGGATGAAAATTGAATAAGTTACGAAAGTTTTCGTAACAAAAATTGTAAATTGGAAAATTCAACAGCAACCCACCGTAAGCTATGGTGGCCTACCGTAAGCTATGGTCCGGAGCCCACAGAACCCACAGATCGTAAGCTATGGTCCGGAGCCGTAGCTTACGTCGGGTATTGACAAAATCTTAATTGTTTAATGTTTGGTCATTTTTTGGCATTCGGGCTTAATTAGACATGTTATATACTTGTTATGACTAATGTATTTCATGGTATATGAAAGACAGATGATGATTCGAAGTACAGGATGAAGATCAAGCTCAATGAAGAACCGGACATGATCAAGTTAAAGCTTTCGCATTATGTCTAGTAATTTAAGAAACTATTCATCGTTAATATGTTGATATACTTTTTTTGAACTTTAAGAAGTTTTATGAAACTCGTAATCTTAATGGATGTGTATTTGCATAAATACATTTATGGATCAAAACTTTTATGAGATTTTCAACTTATTAAGTAAGGGTCTTACAAGTTGGTAATCAGAGCTCAAGGTTAAAGAGTAAATATGTTAGGTTCAAGGCTTGATCAATTCATCCGGTAAGCTATTATGAATATTATCGATCTAGAATAGTTAAAAGTGTTGTAAACAATACATAGAGCTATCGTGTGATCATACGTTACCTCAAATAAATTGGTATAAGACCGGTATAAATAGTGAATTACTTGTGTTGACAAGTATTGTAGAAAACCTTGCATTCTAGTACGGATGCTTATTAATTTCAATGTTACTAATATTTATGAACGTTTTAGTTAAAGGACGCTCGCATCTAAAGATGACGAGAGTTTAATGAATTACGGATATGATGATGGAACGACCCGAAGTATGACAAGTATAGTATGCTCACCAAGGACTTAAATCGTGTAATGATAGCGAATAAAGTTCAAAAGGAAATGAAAGCCCATTAGGGCAAGTATCTTCCAGGTGCACGTTTTAAGTTTATTGTACAAATAGTAATATGCAACAAATATGTAGTGAATGACTGTTGCATACGGAATACAAAACTTGGAAAACCTTGATAGGATACCTATCCAAGATGATGTTTCCAAGAGAAAAATTTAGTAGAAATACGTATTATTCACAATCATGAATAACAAAACAATAAAAGAATTCAGTTTATATAGAAACTTGGATGAGGGTGATCATCTAAGTGGATATTCCTAATATGAATCCTATTGAGAAAAAGTAATGGTCACATTAACCAAAGTGATTGCACAAAAGTTTTATAAAAAGGAAAACATTCTATATGTTTCAGATAAAAAGGGTAAAAACTAATAATTGTTAAATAACAATTAAACAAGGTTTTACCAAAAAAAATAAGAAATTGAACATGAACAATGGATTTACTTACATGCGGAGTAATGTGATAGTTATAATAAGGTTACGCATACCATGTGTTGATCGCTTACTCTGGCCAAGTAAGTAGTAAAAACATGATACCATGATTATGACCACATATACGTCCTATGTAGTATAGACGAGGCTAATGGGATGAGTTAAAAAGGAGTCCTTCGGGTTAAATAAAGAATAAGGTTTGATTGTTCATAAGTGATGGATTTCACACGAACGAGTCAAACGAGTCAAATGAAGTGTAATGATTGAATATAAAATATAAATACAAACCGGGTAACGGGAGTGTTAAAACAAAAGAATAATGAGCCCGGTAATGGGACGTGATTAAATATAAATGTAGACGCAAACTGAATAATGGGAGTGGTAAATATTAATGAACCCATGTAATGGGTCGTGAATGAATATAAAAGAAAACGCAAACCAGGTAATGGGAGCGTTAAAACATTAAGATAAAGAACCTCGGTAATGGGTTGTAAAGAAATATAGGCGTAAACCTGATAACGGTAAGCGTGAGACAAACTGACACGTAAATGACGTATGAAGTCATACAGTCAGAAGGATTGTCCGAACGGAAAACGATCTAGTCATAGATCGCGCGGGTGTGCGTGGATATCATCAGCCGGTGTCTGATCTGTGTATGAGAATGAGTGTTTTAGGCAACATACACAAAATGTTGTGGTTGCCACTAAAGATGGTAGTTGTGCTCGGTGGTGACGAGTGGTCAATGCCATTTGACACTCACGCCTGGTATAGATGCAAGTGATCTTCACCCAATTGGGGTAAAATGACTAATATATCCGGCAAGCGAATGCGACACATAAATGACTCAAGGGGTCATAGAAACACAAACATTGCCAATACAGATGTCACACCCCAACCGATGGCGGAAACATCGGGGCGTGGCACTGAGCGAAACAGTTTGTCCAGAAGTTTCCATAACAATTATAATTACCAATTATTTAAAGCAACATGTCCCATACCATGTCATAAAAGATAATATAATTATTACAGGCAAGATCTAGTCAAATTGTTCTGTTCCAACAACTCATATTTTTATTACAGACAATTGTTTATTGTTGACCTAGGTCTTTCCAGGCCTCGATTTCACAGCAAGCTAAGCAAATAAGCATCCTAAGAACCTGTCACATACGTTAAAGTAAAAGTCAATACACATAATGTAAAGGTGGGCATACAAGTTTAATAGATATAATAAAGTTCGAAATCGTTACGCATAACCAGCACGTACACAGTGTAAAATGAGGCATGTTAGTTATCGACATGAACCTATCGATACCAATGACTGCGGGTTGACTGCCCAGGCCAGTTCATAATACACATTCACCACTGTGAACCATGTAACAAATTGTCCTTAACAACCCCTGAGTGAACAGGTGCTGAGTCCAAACAAATAGTACTATCGTGGCTAAGGCAGGTAGACAACATTCCATGAGTAAACATAACAAACAAGCATTCATTAAGTCACGTATAACATGCGGTAATTGGTTAGCGTTTAAAGTATTGCGTAGTGTGTTTGATTTGATTTAGAATATGTAACGTATGTAATACCCAAAAGTGCGTAAAGCAAAAAGGGATAGAGTATACTCACAGCGATTGGTGGATTGAAGGGAGCGCTAGAGAGTAGGGTTAGCCTGAACAAATTGATAGCATAACGATAAGCGACGCGTAAAACGACACAAGTGACAGTGGGACGAACAATAGTTCGATCGGAGGGTAGTCTGATCGGTCAGCCGGTCGTTCGAGTGTCAGTCCGCTCGGAAGGTCATCCGATCGGGTGACCTTTCGAGTGGATTGTTTCTTCCTTTGTGAAGGATGTGTTTGTGTATGATGTTTTGACTTTTGAAGTTTTCGTTGCAGCATTTTGAAAACATAGAAATATCACTACCTTTCAGGTCGGTCGATCGGTCGGATGTTCGATCGGACGACAACCCGATCGGTTGGATACTTTAGTGAGAATAAGTTCACAGCAGTTTGTCACTCGATCGGACGATAGTCTGATCAGGTGGCAGTCCGTTGATATTGAACATGTTTGAAAATTGTTTAAGTATTGAAGTTTGATGATTACATGGTCAAGTAGTAGTCCGATCGGGTGGTAATTCGATCGGGCAGCACTTCGTTCAATGTTCATCCCTCAAAGTTTGAAAATAAAAGTGGAGTGTGGGGCCAGGGTGCAAGTCGATCGGGTGACGACCCGATCAGATGACAATCCGATCAGACAGCAGTCCGATCGGGCGGCACTCCATTCTGGTGTCCCGGTCGTCTTCTTCCTTGGTCATTTTGAAAGTTTTTCGTTTTATCGAGATGTTTTGATAGCGTGTTAAGCAACAGAAACCTCGTCAATACTTGGTACTCCTGATCGGACAGGAATCACCCAAATTCGACCAGTTAACTGTTCGAGATGGTGTTCCATGTTTAACCCGAAATCGGTAGTCTCGTGGATAGAATCCAGATCTTGAACCAACACAACCACAAGAATGAGTAGAAAGTTGGTACAAGCTCCGATTCTATCGGTTTTGGGTGTATTAAGTGTAAAAGAGTTGAAAGAAAGTTGGAAAGCCCTCTTTCAATCCTTTTTACCGTGAATATGTTTAGATCAATGAAAGATCTTTGTTTATTTGTGTAGAAATCGTTCAGATCTAAGTTGTTCTTGGTGGATTGAAGTCAAAACATGAAGTTCTCAAGAACACCATGATGACATCATCCTAGAACACCTCAAATCTAGTGATTTCACGGTTAAAAGTTAAGATTCAAAAGATAGAAATGTGTAGGACGTGTAGATCAAGAAAGTACAAAGGTTAGGTTGAAAACTTACAAGATTTGAGAGAAATCGGAGAAAAGAAGCTGGAGTGTGGCTGGTTCGAGCAGAGAGAGATGTCACTTACCAAAAGTAGTAACAAGTGAGGTATTAATAGGGTTTCCCAAAGTGGAAAGGGCTGGTCGATCGAGTGGCAACCTGATCGAATGGCTGGTTGATCGAGCGGCAGCTCGATCGAACGGCTGGTCACTTGGTCGATTAGCCACTTTGGTTCGAGTGTTCGGTGCGATGATTTTTGCCGTTTCAATTGCGAATGCGAGAGTTGCGATGCGATAGAGTTTCCTAGTCAAATTACTTTTAATCCCAACTACTATATCAACATACAATCATCCTTATTTCGTATTCGTTTAGCGTTTGCGATTCGATTGCGATTGAGTTTCGATTAATCACCACAACATAACATAAACAAATATGCACAAGTTACACCTAAGGCACACACACACGTATAACAACATCCAGAACGCGTAATTCGAGTTGCGAGTGCGATTGCGATAGTGATAAAGCGATAAAATATGCGATAAATATCGAATAAACCTCGATTATTAATAATTACTCCACATAATACAACTAACGTAAGGCATAAAATAGACTAACTACAAGTCAAAGAAGTCAAAACAGGAATTGAGCAAGGAGTGACAGATCGCAATTAGCAATCTTGTCTCCCTTTGACTTCAATCTTGACTTTAACTTTGACTTTCGAAACACAGGGTGTTACAACAGATCAAACATGACCTAAGGGCCATAGTAGGAATAGAAATAAATTAGCCTTTATGGTCAAAAGGCCCATGATCGACGGATAAAAGAAAAGACAAGGTAAATGATAGTCTGGCTTCTTTTAACCATAAATGAGTGTGTTAACACCAAAGACAATTAAAGAATGACACGGGTAAAGGGATGATCTATGGGATCACCATGAACTTTGGGTTATAAATAGTGTATAGGTTTACGAGACAAAAATGATCTTCGGGTCACGAATCGAGAGGAATGAACCTTAGAGGTCCCGCCTTAAAAAGGTGAAAACCCTAAAGAGATAGCCTTCGAGACTAAGCAAAAAAAAAAAAGCCTTACGTGTTACTTACGCAAAGCGAGGGAACCGGTTATGGTTCCCTGCGTAAAATAAGAACAGTAAAAGAAGAAACGCTAAGTTGTCAATTTCTTGATGTGAGTAATTGACACAACTTAAAGAGAAAACATTGAATTAAAATTCGGTTTAGTTAGAAACAATGTTTAACAACTATAAATAATATGAGACGGATTTGCAAACGGTTAATATTAAAAGGAACAGGTCTTCCACCAATAGGTGCAAGACAATAAATTAAAAAAGGAAAATTTTCGAAAACAAAACGTTGATATAAACTTAACCACGACGTGATGCGATCACGAGCAAGAAAGTAACATGATATATGATAATTATTTTTTTATATAAGCTATGGGTTTGGGGTCATGAATGCTTGTAACCCTTGGGAAGGCAATGTTGGTATACCTAAGCGATGGGGTACAAATTAAACGGTGACTGATAAGTCTAACGGTAAGACTGGTTAAGGTCAAATTAAATTTAAAACTTGTTAAATGTGCTTGCCATTATAGGATTAGCTTGGAATAAGCATGTTGACAGACTCGTACGAACTGAGCGGCCACATTAACGACAGAGACGAGGAATACAAGATGAAAGTAACGGCCCATGAGGCCTTACACATAAAAGGCACATACAATATGGCCTATCGTAATGCTTGACTAGGGAGACAAAGATGTCAACCAAGAAAAAGAGAAAGAAAGGAGTCAGACACTATTTGGGGGTCCGAAAGAAATTATCACACCTTCCTGGTAAGACTACTAATTATTAAAAATGTGAGTAATCCTTAAGTGATCACAGAAACTGAGTTCATTAGGTTTAACCCAATGAACTACGTAAGAAAGGTGTCGGGGACGAAACCTCTTTAAGGGGGGTAGACTTATAATACCTTAAAAACTGGTTTGGTAATTAAACCCCATTAATATTAAAGAACTGGTAAAATACCATAAGTGGTAAAAGATTTACCGGATAATCGTTAGGATTTTAAATAATCAAAACTAACACCAGTTAAAGAGAACAAATACTTTGTAGTAAGTAAAAGTTTATAAAACGCTCGGGTGAGTGGGACTTAAATTGAATCGGGTTGTAACACCCCAAATTTAAGTAATTTGACTAGCAATATCTAAACATAGTTATAATAATGGTTAATTGTTAGTAAGTGTTATATGGGGGTTTAAACAAAAACTAAACTTGAGGGACCTAAGATATCAAAAAGGAAACTTGAGTTTTAAAAGAAAGAAATTAGACATAAGACACACTTAGTGTGTATGTTGATCTTCAGGAGAAAAGAAAAAGGGTGCAACCCTAGTTCCGCTAAAATCATCAAATTGAAGGTTAAATTCGGATCTTCAAATCGTGCATGAACTCGATTATCAATCACCTAGACTAGAGGATTATAAGGTATGTCAAAAATCTCGATTTGGTGATATTATGATTGAAGGTAGAATTCATGGATTTCAATCCATGTATAAATATGAGAAATTGAAGTGAGATAAGAGATGTATACTTGCTTAGGAACAAAACCCTAAGTGAAAATTATTCATATATTGCTATGATTTGGGTGTTTGGATGATTTACCACACTTAGTTAAGTGGGTTTTGATAATGTGATGAAGTTGATGATATGGTAGTTGTTAGAATCATCATACATGATAGTAATAGGAAGATGCTTGAATAATCCATGGGTTCAAGTACATGTTCATACTTGCCATGGAATGGGTTTTGTATGATATGATAGAATGAATGATATATTCATGTTAAATGATGTTTGAAATCATCATATGTTTATGAATGTTTGAAGTATTTGACTAAGTTTGATGTTTGGGTAGATTCCATTTATATGATGCAATGGGTTGTTTTATAGTGATGAAACAATTCGAAGTTCTTGTATGTGATTGATAGATTTGCTTAATGACAGACAAATAACAGACAAAAAAATATAATCAATATATAAAGCAACGGAGCCATCATAGTATTTTTGAATTCCTCTGAAAGGAAGGGTGGTAAGTTGATCATTTACCGATCGGGGTCTGATCGATCCTATTTTTTTCTTTATTTTATGGTACAATGATTGAAATCATGTTAAATTGATGTTAACAATTATATGGACTTAGTAGAGAAATTTAGTTAAAACGGTGGCCTAGAAATAACGCCTACCGGGAAATTGATGGAACACCTAAATGAGTTTGTTAAACTTAATTGTGTATTTCATATGTTAAAAGGCAGTTGACTTTTAAAAGTCAAATTAACCTATAATAAGATCGAATAATGATTTTGATATAAAATCTGTAAGGTGGAATAGTCGTGATTAATAATGACTAATCTAACCATCTTGCGAATTATAAATGATAGTTTGACGCTTGACAAGCTAGGTGGAAGCTTGGGAAAGAAGCGGGTCAAACAGATCAATTACGAGGGATGAACATAATTTGGATGCAAGGTAAGTAAAGCTTACAACCTTTTAGTAGAATACCTACTTATTGTATTGGTTATGAATAAGGTAAATTAGTATTTGAAATTTGATGTTCCGACACGAAATGATACAGGTCAGAACAAGTGAAAATGGTGAGAAACAATATTTGATGGTAAAAAGGGATATGGCTTATGGCTTTTTGGCCGGAACAAGTGAAAATAGAGTCAAAAAGTGATGTTATCACCATTTGACAATAATGACTAATGGTCGTTTTTCGAGTTTTGTGTTCACAGGGAAAATAGCGTATGGCTTGCATCACAATTAAATTAGCAATTAATAGTGCAAGGTAGTAAAACAAACGGGTCAATGCTATGACCCGAGCCAGTTATGTGTAATAGGTCAAACTTTCAATAAGGACTTAAGGTCCGATGAGAGTTAAACATGTAATGGGTGGACATTAGGTTACCTAAAGTAAAGTATATCTAATGATTTGAATCGTAGATATTATGTTCTTAGGAACATAATGATTTTTAATTAGAATATTAATTAGAGGTGCTCACTTGGTCAAACTATGCTTGTAAAAGTCCTCCGTCGTAGAAAGAACTAAGGTTGACCAAAATGCCCTCTAATTTTCAAACCAAGCAAACGACCCTTAAGGGTAGTTTAAAATAAGTTTTATGATTGAGTAAATTCTTTTGATAAATGTAAAAGTGAAAGGTATAAGCCTTTTTGGTCTAATGCCTCGTAATGGTTCTTTTTTGTAAATTGTCAAACAGAAGGGTAGAATTCGGAAAATAGGATTTTACCATATGAAATCAACCGCAAATATAGTTGTGGTGGAAGATAAAAAGAAGTCTTAGTGTGGAAATAATTTGTAAGGAAAGAAGGAGCGAGATTTAAGCTCAACTGCTTAAATCCCTTAAAGGTCAGAATGAAATATGCGCATAAACCGGGTAATGGTTGCGTAATTCATAAAAGTTATGAATCCGGGTTGAGGTTCTCTAGTTAAATATGTAGGTAAACATTTTACGGACATTTAGAAACAAGTTTCGAGTGAAACGGATGATAATTGAATAACTTACGGAAGTTTTCGTAACAAAAACGGCAAATTGGAAAATTCTGTAGTAGCCCACCGTAAGCTACGGTGGCCTACCGTAACTTACGGTAGGTAGCTGCTGCTCACAACAGAACCCACAAACCGTAAGCTACGGTGGGTATTGACAAAATCTTATTTGGTTTATGTTTTGTCATTTTTTTTTGGCATCTGGGCTTAATTAGACATGATATATACTTGTTTAACTAATATATTTCATGTTTTATGAAATACAGATGATGAGTCAAAGTACTGGACGAAGATCAAGCTCAATGAAAAACCGAACACGATTAAGTTAAGCTTCCGCATTATGTCTAGTAATTTAAGAAACTATTCATCGTTGATATGTTTAAATACTTTTTTTAACTTTAAAAAGTTTTATGAAACTCATAATCTTAATGGATGTGTATTTGCATATATATATTTATGGAGCAAAATTTTTATGAGATTTTCAACTTATTAAGTAAGGGTCTTACATGAAATACCCTATATAATGGGTGATTTCATTACCTTGAACAACAAAACACATTGCTAAGTTCGGCTCTTATATTAATAGAAACCTTTACTTTAGACCCAAATATTTTAAAGCCAAGAAAACGCTTTTATCTATACCAACATTAATATCTATTTAAATCTATTTAAATGCATATAAAATATTTATTAATCATCTACACAATCCATAAGTTGATGATCTTGGCCTAGCGACATTAGATTTTTATCGCAACAAAGTGATACGTCTTCAAATCATATAAAATAAACTATATATGAATTTTAGAAGTAAAATTTTCGAAGACGAATGTGTTTCCTGCTGAAATAACATATATAACTAATAGTGAAGACCTACGCGTTGTGGGTGAGACCGTTATACCGAATCAAAAAGTAGACGCAAACACGTCGAACTGCAAAATTTATACCAAAACGTAAAATGAAAAAAAAATCACGCATTATAGCAAAGACGTTGACAATAACTGAAATTTTATGTAAAAAAGTGTAGCGCGTTGCGGCGATACCGTTAAACCGAACAAAATTTGGATGTAAAAACGTTGAACAACGCACTCACGTTGCAACGTGTTAACTTGCAACATTCCGGAGCTCGGCTAAAAGCTCGAACGAACCGAACTTTAACGAGCTTGAGCCCGAGCTCAAGCCTGTAATAGAGCTCGTTTAGTTACCGAGCCCGGGCTCGAGCCTGAGATAAGTCCAAACAAAATTTTACTTTTTTCCTATATAATATAATAATGATGATAACATTGGTGAGTCGAGCTCAAGTCAAGCTTTGGATCGTTTAACCAATAATGAAGCGAGCTCGAGCCGAGCTTTTAGCTTGTTTGAGGTTGTTCTCAAAATAGCTCGAGCCGAGACGAGCTCGAGCTTTGGTTTTAACTCGTGATCCGAGCTCGAGCTCAAATAAGTAGGCTCCAACCAAGCTGAGCTCGAGCTTCATAAAAACTTGACGAGCCGAGCTCGAGCCTAGTCGGGCTCGGCCCGGCTCGTTTACACCTCGCAAGTTAATTAGATTTGAATTTATAAAATAATACTACTACTAATAATAATAGTTAAATAAATTTATAAAGTATAAGGTTTATTAAAACTAAAAGTACACCGTAAGGGCTATATAGTACTTATGCTAATACTCTAAGGTAACATTTTTTATTTTAGAAATAGTCGAAGGGAAGAAAACATAAATATTTATATGCAATAGATATTTGTACATAGGCTGGGGTTCTAGAGCTAACACTAGTGTATTTGCGAACTGAGTGAACAAATTCTGGTCATTGATTATATATGTCTAGGATTTCATTATTAAATCGTAATATTTATATGCAATATATATTTGTACACAGGCTAGGGTTCTAGAGTGAACACTAGTTTATTTGTACAAATCCTGGTCATTGATTTACACACGTGTATGGCTAGGATTTCATTATTAAATCGTAAAATACACTAGTGTATTTCATCATCAAATCCTGACCATTGATTTACATACATGTATGGTCAGGATTAATTCGCTCAGTTCGCAAATACCCTTGTGTTCACTCTTGAATCTAATCCTTTGTACACATAGATTTAATACTTGTATATATAGATAAAAACTAAAAAATAAAATAGTGGATTTCAATTGGGATCCACTCATTGGCCGGCAAATTCTAATAACCAATCAAAACACTTAAAATTGAATTGTGAAACCAACTCACATACAATTTTTTTTAAATTATAGAGAGGATATTCAGATAAATTATAAAGAGGAAATGTATATAACCTATTTTTTGTTTTTATTCTTAAAATATGCGATATGTAGCCATTGAATGCTATATATTCTAACAACCAATCAAAACACTTTTGAATAGTGAAATCAACTCGCATGTAAATTTTGATAAATTATAGAGAGGAATTTTTTTATAAGTTATAAAGAGTAATGTATATAACCTACTTTTTCTTTTAATTATTAAAATATGCGATATATAGCCATTTAATGCTATATATTTACTATTTTTTACACCTAATATAAAATTTATCTTTTTCTCTATTTAATACGATACGTGAATTTTTAGAAGTAGAATTTAATGCAAGAATTTATGCCTTTTAACCGATAGAAAAAACAAATACAATTTAAAAAAAACTATGACACAATTTATTTATTGTTTATGCTACACACATGTAAGATATATTGTGCACACATGGACAATTTGTGTGTACAAAATAAACATATAAGCAAATTATATAGACATGAGGATAAAAAAAATATACAGGCCATGACCACATACGAAACAAAAGAACACGTAAACAAACACGTGTGTTCTAGTTTTAGGTTATTTAAGACAAAAACTCTCAGTTTTGCACGAAGTTGACATGTTGAGGAGCTTTTATATGCAAAAAAAAAAAAAAAATTGTTTAGTGACTTTTGTGAGAAAAACCAAAAATAGTGTTTATTTATGTAGAAAAAAAAATTAAGTGACTTTTGTAAGAAAATGGAAATTATATTGTTTTTTATGATATTTGCCCTTGATGTTCAAACTATTTTATATGTTTATAAAAATAAGATTATTATACGTATCTATAAATTATAATAAATCAAAATCATCTTAGGGCATATGACTCTCTCTTAAACATCTACTTGCCACGTATCAATGTATTGTGAGGCATTTACTGAATTTGAGCGGTAATGAAAACATTGGTTTTTAAAACTTTTTATCTCCCCTGTTATTCAATCCCGTAAGATCTATTCTTCCAATCAAATTTGAGTTTCCTAAATTACTAATCTGCTTCCTTTCAGTCTTTTTTGAATCTTAAATCCAATTACATGATTGTTAACGTTCAAATAATTGTGGTCAATGTTTGTTAACTTTCAAAAAAAAAATGTGTTAACATTCAAATTTCAAATTCCATTAATTTTGGCTACATTTAATATTTTATAAAAATTCTGAGTGAATTTTGTTAATATAATAAATGTATATTTTGTAGATAGTTTTTGTTATTTGAGGTAAATTAAGGTTATCATTAATTGTAACAAAAAAAAGTTCCTTCTTGATTTAAAAAAATAATAATTCGATGTAACTATATTATTTTGTTTTGTGTAAGTATATTATTGTTTTGTTTTACTTAACAAGTTAATATATGTCGTTTCTTATATATAAAAAATAATAAAAACATAAATAAACTATTCCGAGTCTTGACTTCTTAAGGTAGAGTAGATCTTCCACAACATTATACCGAAACCGGAAATGTAAGTCTTTATCACGCAGCTCCATAAGGACGTTTTCGTCAAAAACTAACTCGACGGACGCATCTCTTATATGGACATGTGATATTGCATGGCCATGGTCATCGTCCTTCAAGATCATGGAATGTAATTCCAATTATAAGAAGTATTTTCTTTATACAACACGTGTAACACACAACAACGTAAACTAGTGTTTGCATATACAACTTTAAATACATAAATACAACTTAAAATACAAAACAGCCACATATTTGATACAGATTTGCCATCATATAATACACTATCTTTATTTAAAGAAAGGACATCTAATAACTTGCGGAAAAAGCTTTTTTACAACCAAACTTTATATAAAAAATTAAAAAAAAAAAGCAACGACGCAGATACCTCTGCTAATATTGTTAATTTTAAAGTTTATCAAATTATAAGAAAAGTGACCACACGATGAGGTTTCCAACAATTAATGATTTAATTCATTTCCTGCTCCTCACTTAACATATGAGTTGCTATATATACATGGACTTTGAGGCTTCAAACCAACAACCACATCTCTCTCTATTTCCCTTTTCCTTTCTCTATATCTATTTGTCTATAGACTTCTATTTGAAGGTAATTAAGCATACTATCATGATTGTTGATAACATAAGCATCTAATGATCAAACCTTTTTATTTTTTTTTTAACAGCAATTTCTAGATTTTCAAACATTTTGCTTGAGGCTTCGAATATCATGCAGTTGCAAGATTTGAATTCTCAACATTTTGGTTGTGGAGGACACCACTTACCACCATGGCATCCTCTTGGGGACGATCATACCTTTTAAATGATTTAACTTGTATATGTTTTAACTTGCAGGAAGGTCAACTTAGATTCTATATATCGGGACATCCGCAAGTGCAAATATGAGTAGAATAAATAGTGGTGGTGGTAGAGAGGCAAAGCTTGACTTGAAGTTGCATCTTTCACCACCAAGAGCTGAAAGGCCAATGACAGAATCACCAAACCAGTCTCCTACAAGCTCTTGTCTGTCTTCCGAGCACAGCTTTGATGAAACCAGCATCCGGTTTTCATCGAGCCCAGACGCCACGTCTATGATGTTGGCAGGGTGTCCTCGGTGCCTTATGTATGTCATGTTTGCTGAGAAGTCCCACCCTAAGTGCCCTAAATGCAAAAGCACGGTTCTACTGGATGTTCTCAACGGTGGTAATATTAAGACAACAAAAAAAGAGTTAGAATAAACAAGACAAAAGGGTTTAAAATCAGTAGGAAATTATGTTTTCTTTTTATTTTCTTGTATTTTATTTTATTTTAGTTTTTTCATATTTTATTGTAATGGGTTGCATTTATTAGAAGTCAAACATAATTCAACTCTTATTTTTTAATGGCATAAATTACATCAAATACGTTTTTGACGAGGCTCGAACTCGTAACCTTAAAATGGAGTAACATTTTAACTTTAAAGATTTTACGAATTGGGTCTAACCCCCACCCCAGTTAAAGTTTTATTTATTTGAACGTTACAGTTACAGATATATAAAAGTCATTTAGTTGCCCTCACATGCTTTGAACACCGAACAATAGTAGTAAACTACAAGTTTCGGGCCTGCTCAAGCTTTTAGAAAACTTAAAGCGAATAATAAAAAGAAAAAAAATTATATATCTCCCTACAAACTTATTTCGTATATACCCAATCAAAAATTAAAATTTCATATATACCCTTCCTTAATCAATTTTCACTTAATTGACATATATACCATTTAATATAACAACGGGTCATTACTCTTCTTCGGTTCTAAAATCAGGCGACTTTACCCATTGGTATTCTCTTAAATTATATATATATATATATATATATATATATAGGGTTGGGCTAGACAAAAAACCCTATCTTTCTTAGAAAACTCTGGAAACTCAAAGCTCCCGACATTTTTTTTTGAAAAAAATAACACATGTAATATACATGTTTTTAAGACTTTTGGGCCAAAAAAAATCAAAAAAGCGCCGAGTACTTTTTTTTTTAAAAAATAAACAAGTTCCAAAAACTTCGTTGACTAACATGTGTTAGACAAAAAATGCTGAAAGTTGCTGAAATTTGTTTTTTTTTTTTTTAAAAAACCCTTCGGCGCTTTTTTGATTTTTTTGGCCCAAAACTCTTAAAAACATGTATATTACATGTGTTATTTTTTTCAAAAAAAAAAATGTCGGGAGCTTTGAGTTTCCCGGGTTTTCTACCTAAGGAGGGTTTTCTACCTAGCCTTATCCTATATATATGGTTTCCATAAAGTGTAAATCAGGCGACTTGACCATTGAATTTGGTTGAGATTAAATCTCAGCCACTTAAACTCATAAAAATAACTTCCATGATGGCAGTTCAAGACAGTTGTTTACAGTTTCTTCAATAGGTGGTTACTATCATCTTTTTCTGCCCATTATCTCTACAATAAGCAGATGGTTTTCCCCACTCATGACCTCCACAACTGGATCCTCATACAATCCTGGTAAACCGCCAATTCAACTGCCCCACTCTCCCCTGATTTTAGGGTTTCAAGAGGTTAAATATAGAATGATGAGTGCAAGAAGGAAATCTGAAGTGGAGTTCTCCTTGACGACGGTTCCCCCAAGCTCTTGTAATTGGTGATTTGTGCAAATTTTTCTGGTCTCAAAACATCCCCTGTTTCGGTTCAAAAGTTAGCCAGATGCTAATATGTGTCTAATCTTTTAAACGAGGCATACATTGTCATTGAAACTTCAAATATTCTGCATCCTTGTAATGTTCTTATTTTTGGTTATGTTAGAGCTATGTGTTTGAAAGATGGGTTGTATATGTATCGAAAATGGTGGGTAAAGGGGCTACACCTGATTTTAATTTGTGGTGAAGATTTTAATTTGGGTTTTGGGAGGGTGGTTCATGAATCTATTGTGAAGGCAGGTTTGGAATGGGATTTGTTTGTGCGTGTAAGGCGTTGATGTTTATGTAAGTGAAATGTGGGGTCTTGAATGTTGCACGCAAGTTGTTCGATGA
Organism: Helianthus tuberosus; assembly: GCA_030545235.1. Taxonomy (NCBI): domain Eukaryota; kingdom Viridiplantae; phylum Streptophyta; class Magnoliopsida; order Asterales; family Asteraceae; genus Helianthus; species Helianthus tuberosus. The sequence continues at coordinate 129,024,153 of CM060416.1, forward strand.
AATGCCTGTGACAGTTAAATCCTCCAACCGGTAAAATTTGTCATGTGTATGTTCTTCCAAACTCTGTTATTACATTTCACAACTCTGTAATCGTTCATTATATAACTTTGATGTTTAATTTTGTTTGCTTATTGCTGTTTGAAATCAAGTCCCACAAACGGCACAAATAAAATAAATTTGTCGTTAAAAAATATATAACCTACGTTTGTTTTAATTATTAAAATATGCGATATGTAGCCATTTAATGATATATACATACTATTTTTTACACCTAATATAAAATTTATCTTTTTCTCTATTTAATACGATACGTGTATTTTAGGAGTAGAATTTAATGCAAGAATTTACGCCTTTTAACCCAAAAAAACAAATACAATTTAAAAAAAAAAAAAACTACGACACAACTTATTTATTGTTTATTCTACACACATGTAAGTGCACACATGAACAATTTGTGTGTACAAAATAGACACATAAGCAAATTATATGGACATATGGATAAAAAATTTGCAGGCCACGACCACATACGAAACAAAAGAACATGTAAACAAACACAACGTGCATTCCGGTTTCAGGTTATTTATGACAAAAAATCTCAGTTTTGCACGAAGTTGACATGTTAAGGAGCTTTTATGTGCAAAAAATTGTTTAGTGACTTTTGTTAGAAAAAAACTGAAAATAGTGTTTATTTATGTGGAAAAAAATTTAAGTGACTTCTGTGGGAAAAAATAGAAATTATATTGTTTTTGTTATGATATTTTCCTTTGCTGTTCAAACTATTTTGTATGTTTATAAAAACTAGTGGGAGACCCGCGCGTTGCGGCGGAGTCGATAATATCGGGCATGAATATATGACCAAGTCGAGAGGGTGAAGGTTAAAAGGGTTGTGGGAGTTTTACAAAAGTTTCGCATAAGTCACCTGGGTTAGCGAGTTGGCCAGAGACAGGCATGTAATCATATCCTGTAATGGTTGTATTGAACGCAAGGCATCCTGGTTTAGGCGGTTGTATTTTACAAAGAATGTGGTTAAGAAGATGAATTAGAGGTTGCACAATGGTTTAGTTAGGTAATAGGTGGAATCCTGTTGGCGTAAATTAACATAGTTCTTCGTAGGAACCAAGGTATTCAAATATTTTTGTGGGGGGTAGCAGGAGGTTTGTGTTTTTATTTTGTTATATATACTAAGTTCATTTATTTGGTTTATATTTTTTTTAGAACAGTGAAGTTTGGATGTGTAGTTTGAAAGTGAAAAGACAATTGTTAAAAAGATAAACCTTATTGAGTTAAACATTATCGAGTAAAAAGACAATTGGTTTATATTTTTTTAGAACAGTGAAGTTTTACCATTTTACCCCTACAGATATTAATTAACCTCTGGCCTTTTAAATCCCAATCTTGGTCCTTCAACCAAGTCACAAAAGCACAACACAGACACAGCAACACATCCCTGTATTTCAGCACTTTACGGCGAATTATAACAGCCCAAGCCCAGTCCCTTTGAGTCTAACTAATAAACCTTTTCCAGTAAAAATCCTACCAATGCAGGTCTGAGTTAAAGTTTGATGCGACCACCTTCTAATAGCCATATAAAAGCAGCCTGAAGCTCCCATCCATGGCAGCAGGAGCTTTATACTTACAGTCTGCAGAATGTACAAAACAAGCTTGTTCCAATGATGCAACCAGGTCCATATGAAAGTCTGATGGGTCCAGCTCTCAGCGGCCATAGCAATGCAGCCTGAACAAGCTCCGAGACCCAGCAGCATCAAAGACCTGAACTTGTGATACCAGCAATTGTAATGGATCAGATTTCTTGAACCAGACCTTTAATCTAACAACCTATTTAGCTTAAAAATATGAAATATAACCAAATAGTGAATAAAGTCATTGGCAAACCCAAAACGATGACAGACAAATAATAGTGTTAATTTTTGTGCACTAAATAGGTAACTATTAAATCTGGTGTTATATCAATAGTGACCTGCAAATAATAAAAAAATATCCATCAAATGAAAATAATGAAATAAAACATGAAATGGTAGTATTGAAGTAAATAATATGTGTTCCATATGATTACAGAACAATATTATTATTTATTACCATGAAAATGTCTAGCTTTTTCTTATATAGCAATATGGAAGACATTTCAGATAAATGTCAACACGTTCAACCTGCTTAATCCACTGACTCCTTCCCTGTTTATTTAATTATTTAGCTGAACCTGTTTGACCCATTAGAGATAAAAACATAACCAGTATTGACGTATTTCTATATAGCTAAATTAAGCAAAAAAATCAAGGTTCAATATCATTGAAAATACGACGTACTTACTTGTTTTGCACGAAAAGTCCCCCAACCCAATTTTGGTATATTAAAGTCCCATGGCATGTTTAAACTACACGTACTTGTGAACAAAAAAAAAATAAGAAATTAAAGCGACGTTTTATACTTACGTGGATATTTTCTTTTATTATATAAGACGATATGAATTTGTGTTTAAAGCGACTAAATTAATTAACTGATGGTCCATGTCACCAAAAGAGTCTACATGGCATCCACGTCAACAAAAGGTTGCCTACATAGCCTCCAAATAGGTGATGATTGTTCTAGCAACGCAAATGTACTGTCGATTTCATAAATACATGTATTTAAACAAGTTGAAGGACTTTATTATACCAAAACTGGGTTGGAGGACTTTTTCATGCAAATGAAAACGCATGACGGATTTTATGGTATTAACTATTAACCCAAATTTTAAAGAAATGATTATATAAATACATTAACATCAACTACCCAAAACTGACTCCTTGCACTCTTGAAAGCATGTTTGTTCTTTCCCAATATTCTAGCCATTGTTATTCTGGTGCTTTTAGAACCCCAACTCCTTCGCTACGCTTGAAAAATATTAGGGCCATATAATAAAAAATAAAATCAACATGTAGTGACTATAATATAAAACCAAATAAGACGATTCATATTTCATACCTTCCAGCACCCGCAACAACAATATTTTGCTTCGGGAAATCAAACATCATCTTGTCTAGTGCTCTTACCGCTCCTAGAAGACCAGCAACTGTGACTCCTGCCATTCCCTAAACATTAATAGTTGATATTACTATTATTAAATTAGTATAATAATAAAGTTATAATAGTAGTAATACTTAAATGAAAATCATCTCTAGCTTGATATATGGATGTCAAACATTTAAACTATCCATTATAATCGTCGCCATATATCTCGGATCCTGCTTATTCCACCCAAGCCGAACCAACGGTGTATCCGGCTCAGAACTCTCGTAAATAACCGTCGAATGCTCCTTATCCCGTAAATCGAACACCCTCACCGACCCATCAGCCGAAACCGATGCGAACACACCCACACCACCCCACGCAATATTGTAAACCTCATCATGAGCTATGAGATGTGTATCCACCATTTCCCTTTCGATATCCCAAATCGTACATGTCATGTCGATACTCGACGTCCCGATTCGCCTAGGTTCCGCTTCGTTCCAGTCAAACGACGTAACCCGCCTGCAAAACTCACTGTTACGATTATTATTCAGCACACTCTTCATTTCCACCCTCAGTGGTGAAGCTTGACCATGAAAAAGGGTATTCATGACATTTTACTAATAGTCAAACAATTCACCGGTGTGTGTAGGATCAACTGTTGTGGCTTTCGTCAGATATAAGTACAATGTAAATATGTTTACTATGTAGGAGTACTGGAGGTCAGATTAAAAGTCTTGCTAAATCGGCTCACAAATTTGAATGTCAAGCTAACGGTAAGCTTATCAATCCTCACCCCCGCACACCCATAGAAAAGGAATAAAAACCCTTAAGAAAAGAGCGGTGGGTGCTAATTTACTCATTAACTAATCATCTGTAACAAAACATGCTGCAAGGGATACATGACACTTTTGGATGTGAATGTCATCATTCAATAGTGATTATTTGGTGAGGTAATCGTTATTAAAATCACTGTATCCAAATCCAGAAAACTGTTTTTTGTGACTTTCAGTGGCAATAAGCATCTTTATAATGCACATCCAAACACCCCATAGAATAAAATTGTTTTCTTGCAAGAATAAATGAGTTTACTTGATATGTTTTGCACTTTAAACAGATCTTGTGGAGGATTTGTGAGAGATTCCCAGTCGAGAAGCTTTGCGACTGAGAGGGGAGGTAACTCGTCAGAAACACTTTTTTTTCTGAATTTCTTATTTATAATAAAATTATAGTGTGTAAAAAATGATCAGAAAAATTATTCTCATGATTATAATCTTACATTTGAATAAAGGATTAATCTCAAAACACTAAATATATCATGTTTATCCATTTCATAACAAACAAATTAGAATCAGTTACATGTAACATTTGTTTGACCATACAAACGAATGGGAAAACAGCGTTATGATCGAAGCATGTCAGTTCACAATCACAATCAGAAACATATAATATACACACATAAACATGAATGTATACAATCGTATGATATGTATGTACTTACATCGACTTTGGAAAGCTTTCGTTCATCGAGTACTTTGAAAAGGGCAAAACCCGGTGGGGTTTCAAAAAGCACTAACATTCTTGTGACTTCTTTCAATTACTCCTGAAAAAAGAATGTAAATTAGTTAATTTTTTTCACAGATCTGAATCTATTTCACAGATCCATATCAAATACATATCGTTGAAGAACACAACACAAATCTGGTGTCTTAAATGTTTGTAAACTTTACAATATATTCAATTTAAACCAAACACAACTTCTTGATTTATTATATTTCATAATCATGCTGAAGAAACCTTGAATGAAGCCCTAAAATTGCAATTGAATCTCAATCTCATATCCTAAATCCAATAGAAATCAAACTGAGAGTTGATTTGTTTACCTTGTCAGATTTAATTCGGTTTTTGAAGACGTTGTCCGTGACTCGCTTGATAGCCTCTATGATCTTCATCTCCCTAATAATTCAAACTGTGAAATTGATTAATGGATGAACTTCAACTTTCAAATGTTGAAGAGGATAGCTCAGTTGTCGTACTAATCGATAAATTACCTGCCGAATCGTTTAGGAATTCTTGAGTTAGGTTTAATTTCTTTTGCTTCTGAAGAAAATCATTTGCATATATATAAATCTTACCCTTCAATTTTGCATTCAAATCATTCTATTTCATATTCAATTCGGGCCATTGAGTCGTCCATGTCATTGAAGAAGGTTCGCATTCATGGTTCGGTTTCACTGTGTGGATGACTATTAGGTTTCTTGAGGGGCAGTTGAGGAAAGGTTTTTTTGTGTGTGCTTATGAGGTGTGACCTAAATTACTGTTATATCCTCTGAGTGTCTTAAAATTCCCTACTTTTTACAATTTCACCCTTATAAAATAAACATTGTTTAGTTGTACATATTGCATAAAATGATGGACGCCATGTAAAATTACATGTGTGTACATCACTTCTCCTTTTTATAATAGTATAGATAAGATTATTATACTTATCTATAAATCTATAAATTATAATAAATCAAAACCATCTTAGGTCACATGATTTTTTCTTAAACATCTACTGGCCACATGGCAATGTATTGTGAGGCATTTACTAAATTTGAGCGATAACGAAAACAATGGTTTATAAGACTTTTTCTCCCCCTGCTATTCAATCCCGTAACATCTATTCTCCCAATCAAATTCGAGTTTCCTAAATTACTAATATGTTTCCTTTGGGCCTTTTTTAAACCTTAAATCCAATTACAAGTTTGTTAACGTTCAACTAATTGTGGTCAATGATTGTTAATATTCAAAAAAATGTGTTAACATTCAAATTTCAAATTCCTTTAATTTTGTCTACATTTAATATTTTATAAAAATTCTGAGTGAATTTTGTTAATATAGTAAATGTATATTTTGTAGATAGTTTTGTTATTTGAGGTAAACTAAGGTTAATTGTAACTAAAAAAGTTCCTTCTTGATTTTAAAAAATAATAATTCGACGTAACTATATTATTTTGTTTTATGCAAGTATATTATTGTTTTGTTTTACTTAACAAGTTAATTTATGTCATTTGTTATATATAAAAATAATAAAAACATAAATAAACTATTCTGAGTCTTGACTTCTTAAGGTAGGGTAGATCTTCTACAAGATTATACCGAAGCCGGAATTGTATATCTTTATCACGCAGCTCCATAAGAACATTTTCGTCAAAAACTAACTCGACGGACACATATGTAATTCCAATTAGAAGTATTTTATTTATACAAACCGTGTAACACAGAGTAACATAAACTAGTGTTTACATATACAATTTTAAATACAACTTAAAATACAAAACAGCCACATATTTGATACAGATTTGCCGTCATTTAATACATTTATTTGAAGAAAGAACACCTGATAACTTGTGGAAAAAGCTTTTATACAACCAAACTTTATATAAAAAAAAGCAACGACGCAGATACCTCTGCTAATTTTGTTAATTTTAAAGTTTATCAAATTATAAGAAAAGTGACCACACGATGAGGTTTCCAACAATTAATGATTTAATTCATTTCCTGCTCCTCACTTAACATATGAGTTGCTATATATACATGGACTTTGAGGCTTCAAACCAACAACACTACAAGAAAGGGACACCTCTAGCGGCGACACCTTTAGCGGCGACAGCTCAAGTGTCGCCGCTATTGGTCGATCCGCGTCACATGATCTCAAACCAAACCCCATCCGTTGATCAAAATCATGATCTGACGGTTGGGGATTTATAACTCATTACCGGCGACAGGTACAGGGTAATAGCGGCGACAGCTGGTCTCCGCTAAAAGTAAATGTCAGAACTTTAATCCCTAGCCACACAAATCTTATCTCTGGTCAACCTCATTAAAGGCATTACCGGCGACAATGGGCAATACCGGCGACAACCTGTCGCCGCTAAAGGTTGAACGAACCAAACCCCTATACAGCGCTAATTTCTCCCTCCTCTTTCACTTTTCCCCCAAAAAAAACCTCCGAACACCGCTGGTAACTCGCGAAAATCATCCAAATCGGTTAGTTTCACTTTGTTTTTGTTAGATTTCTTCTCTACATTTGTTATATACATGTTATAGGCTTTAATTTTTGCTCTTTTTTATGTATTTTTGTGTTTGTGGAAGAAATATCGGATCACCACCATCTCGAATCCGGTCACCATCATCTCGAATCCGGCACCACTTCGTCTCCTCGGTCTTCATCTCCTTGAAACTTGAAAAATACGGTTAGTTTTTTTAGTTTTTTTTTTAAGTTTAGAAATTGTATAATTTTTGGTTTAGGTATGTAAATGTATAATTTTTGGTTTAGGTGTATGTAAGCATCTCGAATACGGTTAGTTTTTTTTTTTTTTTTTTAAGTTTAGAAATTGTATAATATTTGGTTTAGGTGTATGTAAGCATGTATGTGTGTATGTAAGTCTATGTATGTGTGTATGTAAGTCTATGAAGTAATGTATGTATGTAGGTGTATGTTAGTATGCCAAATGTATAATGTAGGTGTGTTTGATAAAAATGTGTATATGAAAATCTATTGATTTGTGTATTTTGGTGTATGTAAGCATGTATGTGTGTATGTAAGTTTATGAAGTAATGTATGTATGTAGGTGTATGTTAGTATGCCAAATGTATAATGTAGGTGTATTTGATAAAAATGTGTATATGAAAATCTATTGATTTGTGTATTTTGGTGTATGTAAGCATGTATGTGTGTATGTAAGTTTATGAATGTATGTATGTAGGTGTATGTTAGTATGTAGGTGTTTATAAATGATGAACAATTGTGCATGTAAATGTTTGTAATTGGTGAAAATATGTATGTTATTATGTATGTTTGTATAAAATATGCAAATGTGTATGTAAGTAAGTATAAATTTTGTGTTTTTGGTCAAAATGTGTGTTTGTAGGTATGTATGTGTACGTATGTAAATGTGTCTTTATAAGTATGTATGTGTGTTGGTAGTATGTTTATGTGTAGGTTTGAAAAAAAAAAGTTTAAGTTTGATAATTAGTATGTTTGTGTTTAGGTTTGAAAACATTTATATTTAACTTTGAAAGATATATATTAGTTAGGAAATACCCTCCTTGAATTAAAATTATCATTTAAAACAAAACGAACATAGAAAATACCCGCCAAAATTGAAATCACCATTTAAAACAAAAGGAGCTAACAAGCTTAAAACAATCATAAAGAAAATAACAAGCTTAAAAAACTATGCCCGTGTTTGAATTAATCATTTTAAACATAACGAGCTTAAAGATACCCGCCCGAAATTGATTTAGAAATTAATTTCGGGTTGTCCCCGTTTATCTTGGGACTGCTTTTTGAATACTTTATCTCATTTAGGATGTGAATGTGTATTACATGATTGTTTGTTTAAGAAGGATTCGGTTATCATTTTCTCTTTGCTCCTCGGGTATATATATCATTACATATATACTTGGGAGCTAAGAGGAAATGCTGCCGAATTTTTCTTAAACAAACAATCATGTAATACACATTCACATATGGGATAAAGTGTTCAAAAAGTGGGTTTAGCAGCCTACCCTTGTCTTGTTAATCCTAAATTAGATTTTCTTTCAGTTGCATAATGCCTATCGATAAAAGTTGGATTGATTCCCCACGTCATTCACCTCACTACAAGCAAGGACTCGAGTCATTTATCGATATGTGTGAAAGAGTGATAAAAAAACCACGATGAAGTTAGATATCCGTGTACCCAATGTAAAAATTCCAGCTTAAAAACTATGGCAGAAATGAAATACCATTTGCATATTAACAGTTTTTGGAAGGAATACACGAAGTGGACCTATCACAGGGCCACGACTCCAATTGCAGAAGTGAACGATGTTGCGCCACAAGACGGTATGGTAAACGTTATTGAAGACATTAGGGGGGAGCGTATGGAAGAAGATACATACCTTAACCAAGAGAACTCGAATGGAGATAGTAGCGGTGTTGTTGATGATTTTGAAGACCTGGTAAAGGAAGCTGAAACAGAATTATATCCTGGTTGTACCAAGTTTTCTTCTATCGACTTTTTAGCAAAGCTTTGGAATATAAAGGATACGTACCATTTTCAAAATGAAGGAGTAGATCGACTCCTCTCGTTGTTGCGAGAGTCAATGCCAGAAGGCAACAAGATTCCCCCTTCGTATTATGTAGCTAAGAAGACATTTAAGAAGATTGGTTTGGCATATGAGATGATAGATGTGTGCACAAATGATTGTGCTCTCTTTTGGAAAGAAAACGTGTCCTTGCAAAATTGTCCCGTTTGTAATGAGAGTCGATGGGTCGATAAAGACACAAAAGGCACGAAGGTGGCTCGTAAGGTGTTACGATACTTTCCTTTGACGCCTAGACTGCGACGTTTATATTGTTCAAGGCACACAGCGAAAGATATGATATGGCATAGTACTGGACGATCGGAAGATGGGACTATGCGTCATCCAATTGATGGATCTGCATGGCAAGACTTTGATAAAAAGTACCCAAACTTCGCGATGGAGCCACGAAATGTTCGCTTAGGGCTTGCAGCTGACGGTTTTAATCCCTTTAACAACGGTAGTGGATCCTCGACTCATAGCACGTGGCCGGTTATACTCACCACATATAATCTGCCTCCCTGGCTATGCATGCGAGAGTCCACATTCATGTTGACCTTGTTGATTCCTGGCCCTAAATCACCGGGGAAAGACATGGACGTTTTCCTTAGACCGTTAGTGGACGAGCTTAAGCAATTATAGCAGACAGGTGTACGTACTAAAGACGCAGCAACAAACACATACTTCACAATGAAGGCGGCGTTGTTATGGACCATAAATGACTTTCCAGCCCGTAGTAGTCTATCAGGTTGGAGCGGACAAGGCTACATGGCATGCCCAACTTGTAACCAAGACACTCCTTCAATATGTGTAACTGGTAAATGTGCTTATGTTGGTCATCGCCGGTTCTTAGATGCCAACCATCCTTGGAGAACAAGTCTCGACTTTAACGGGAGACCCGAGACACGAGACCCTCCGAGACAGTTTAGCCCCGCTGACATAGAAGCTCAACTCGGTCGTTTAATTAATCGTCTACCAGGGAAGCATCCAGATTTTGGAGGTGGGAGGATAACCCGGCAGATTTCAAGTTGAACTGTCACACCCCGATTTCCACGTGTCACCGGTGGGCCCGGTGGGGGAGTATCGTGACGTGGTTGGCAACGTAATAGTCAAACAACACAATATAATAATGCACAGCGGAAGCAAATTTAAAATAAGATACAACCGAATTTATTTATTGTAGACAGAGTCACAATTATCCGGTATTTATCCATAGTAGGATCGAATTAAAAACATTGTTTATGGTTCAACAGACTTCGGCATCTTAAGTTTGCGAGACTTCTAATGATGCTTAGGAGAATCCCAGCCTATTTCGCCTAGTACCTGCATTCAGTCTTTTTTGGGAAAATACGTCAGTTTACACTGGTAAATACATTCAACTGACTCATTTTATAAAATGATTGAAAATTGGTTTGGATGCACATGGCATAAACATTTTATTCAACTTGGGAGAATTATTTAATATTATAATCTTGTGAACGATTTACATGTTACTTATGCGTTCAGTAGCCCGGAATGTATCCGGGTTAAAGATCAATAGACACACCACTTTAAGTGAGTTATACACGGGAGTACGCCTACACCCCGTGCTCAGGTCATGGCTATCTCGTAAGATAATGCCGAGGATATCCGGGACATGGTCATTAACCCCCCAAAGGCTGTAAAGTAAACACATCTGTTTAAAACGAGCCGATCAAATTATTCAATTAACCACTAAGCGTGGAAGATTCGATGCTCGATCAAGCGGTACGCTATGTACCGTAACCCAAGCTCGTATAGGGAAAATAAGTTAAAAGTATTTACCTGATGTAAGTATAAATCACAACAATCAGAATGCACGTAGCTTTTACTGTTTCTCCTAATCTGGAACGAAGGTTTAATATAACCTATTAGAATTCTAACGGGTCTTTTGTTAAGCTTAAGCTTAGACCGGCTAGTTTCAAGATACGGTTCGTACGCACGATTAAGCGAAGACCGGGTAGAGTGTGATTCAGACCCGACAAGTTTGAAGACTTGTTTAATATGGGTTTATTATTCACATTCTGGATTCTGAGATAAAACCGTTAAGGTTTGACCCGTTTCGGCTAATTTATGTAAACTTGTTACATAAACCGAACCGTACGCGTAATAAGCGTGACGGGTAGTCATGAGAGCTATATACATGTTTTCTAAGTTAATTATGTCTCAAATATGTTGTGACATCAGTAAGGTGTCTTTCGTTATGCCCCGAACTAATTTAAACACAAACTATGCCCCGTAGGGGTAGTTTGGTCATTTTAAAGTTTGTAAAAGCGTTTATATGTTCAACTGAGTTACAGGTCTGATGTAAACAGCAAACATACTCATTTTGATGGGTTATAACAGTAGGCTAAGGCATATATGTGAAATTTATCATATTTAACCAAACTATGCCCCGTAGGGGTATTTTGGTAATTTCACATAAGCCGAAACGCTCCAAAAACGAAGTCTGAGTTTATCAACTTTTGCTTACTGTTAAAATATGATAAATAGCCTCTTATATCAGTAGGTATCAACCCGGGTATGTCCAATATGATTCTAAGACATACTATGCGTTAAAAACGCTAATTATGGCGATTAAAGGCCATTTCCGGGTTCTATACTTAAATCTGATATTTTTATATTTCCAGAAGGCTTAAAATAATTTATTTAACATATGTGATCAGTAGCAAAAGGTTTGGAATCGTTTAGATAAGTAAAACTCATTTTATGGCCCGTAAGGGCAAAACCGACAATTACCGAGTTAAGCCTACGACCATGAGTTATGCTCAGCCTAAAATTAATTAAAAATCTTTAAAATTCCCAAAATAATATTTTACATCAGTGGGTAATTCGTTTGATATCAAAAAGTATGTTTAATTAGGCTATACGCTAATTACGCCATTTTATTAACATAAAGCACCGTAATTACGCTAATGAGCATAACTCTTAATCTATAAGTCAAACTGATGTCAAATTTTGCATACAAGTTTATATATCAATATCCAAGGTTTCTACACTTTTACATTTTCATAAATCATGTTTTAAGGTAATAAGGGCATAACGGTCAACATATGAACAATTAACGGAAACTTGCATATTAATTGGATAACTAATGAACCGAGGTGCACAATCACAGAGGGTTGTTCTAACATGTAACCTAGTCCAATTTAAGCTCTGTGGCATTTCTAAAATATGCCTAAACGGGTCAGAACTGAAAGTCAAAGTGAAAGTCAAACTATGTGACTTTCGGTTCCGAACCGGGTCTAAACAGGGAATAGTCGGGTTGAACAGGTTTGGACATGTTCTTACACTAATTACTAAGTTATAACAATAATCAAACAGGTTATACATGGTCTAGATAGCTAATTATGCATAAATGACCTTTTAAGAATTCTGTTGACTTTTTAAGTATATGTTTGACCCGACTTTTGAACTAGTTAAAGTGGTGATCAGGGGAAACCCTTTTAGGGTTTTATTACCCACATAAATACCAACTTATAACTACTTTTAATTCGAGATTTGACTGAGCCATTATTGACTAATCTCGAAGTCAAACCGTAATTACGACGGTTTGACTTTTAGCTAATTAACTAAGCTAAACTCAAACAAGAAAGGATTAGAACACTTACAAGGGTCCTATGCACGACTTATGATCAGTTGGGAGAGTTCCTAAGCTCCAGAAAGGCTCCAGATGATCAAATGAAGGTGTGAGAAAAATGGTGAGCTTGGATGGCTATTTATAATGGTTCCACACACCATAAATCTTTGACAACTGAGTCTATGAGTGCCCACAATCGTTTGACATGTGTCCTAGGGGCTTAGGGGACGTTTTAGGGGCCAGGAGAAGTGGAAAAACGAGTTGAGATCGCGAAAATTACGAATTGGCAGACCACCAGCGATTTTTTCGGAGCTGGGCACACCCTCGCGTAGCGCGAGGGTCCCGTCGCGCAGCGCGACCCCCTACCAGATCAGATTATTGGATTTTGTTTGCGATTCAGCCCTTGTCTCTTCAAAACTCGAATGGTTACTGATTTATTGCATCTTAAACCTCCACAATTGATCTACTAAGGCCTTAAATCATATACCCTCCTTGCCAAGTCCCCGGGTAACTTTATTTTCACCCGAAAAGTCCTAACTTTCGACGTTTACGCTTTAACGCTTCGCACACGAATTTGATCATATCTTTCTCATACGTTAACGAAACTTTATGAAATTTTTATGGTGTATTCTCATGAGCATAATTAATATTTACAAAGCTTCGGGTTTGTCAAAAGGTCACTCAGAGGTATAAATTAAACATGTTGACACATTTGGTCCCTGTAGTTTGAAATCACTCACATTTAGCTTCGTATGATCCATGATTTATTCGTTTGAAGGTATGAGCATCGTGTAGGGTTAATATTACATTGTATTTATTCACAGTTGACACTTAGGATACGTATATTCACATACTTTCAACGTTTGTCAACTTTAGTCCTTCCATAATATTTCTTTCACACGTTTAAACTTTATGACACGTGTCAACCTATTATAGGACGTGAATTTCCGAGGTGTTACATCCTCACCCCCTTAAAATAAATCTCGACCCGAGATTTACTGAAATAAGTAAGGGTACTTTTCCTTCATCGTGGATTCAACATCCCACGTGTATTCGGGACCTCTACGGGCATCCCATTTGACCTTTACAAAAGGTATATGCTTTCTTCGAAGCTTCCTTACCTGTCGATCTTCAATCGACAAAGGTTTTTCCACAAACGTTAAGCTCTTATCTATTTGCACATCTGTATGTGGCATGACATGTGAATCGTCAGCGGAACACTTCTTTAGATTGCAGATGTGGAACACATTGTGAATTCCACTGAGCTCTTCTGGTAAGTTCAATTTGTAGGCAACTGACCCGACACGTTCGATAACCTCGAAAGGTCCTATGTATCTCGGGCTTAGTTTGCCTTTCTTACCAAATCGCATCACCCCTTTCCATGGTGACACTTTAAGTAGGACTTTGTCACCTACTTCGAAGTGAAAATCCTTACGACTTGGATCCGCGTAACTCTTCTGCCTATTCCGGGCAGCTTGGAGATTGTTACGAATCTGGACAATCTTGTCCGTCGTTTCGAACACGATCTCTGGTCCTGATAACTGGACTTCTCCAACTTCCGCCCAACAAACTGGCGATCTACACTTTCTACCGTATAATGCCTCAAAAGGCGCAGCCTTTATGCTGGTATGGTAGCTGTTGTTGTAGGAGAATTCGATCAATGGTAGGTTCTTATCCCAGCTACCTTCCAATTCGATCGCACATGCACGTAGCATGTCTTCCAACGTTTGAATAGTACGCTCACTCTGACCGTCAGTCTGAGGATGGTAAGCCGTACTAAAGTTCAAACGTGTGCCCAAAGATTGTTGGAAACTCTTCCAAAAGTGTGACGTGTACCTAGTATCCCGGTCAGAGATAATAGCTACAGGTATGCCATGTAGGGCTACAATCTTATCAACGTATAACTGGGCTAACATGTCGGAGCTATAAGTCTCCTTGATGGGTAAGAAATGAGCTGACTTAGTCAGTCTGTCAACTATAACCCATATTGTATCATTGCCTTTCCTCGTCTTGGGTAACTTGGTAATAAAATCCATAGTTACCATCTCCCACTTCCACGTAGGAAGTTCAGGTTGTTGTAGCAAACCTGACGGTTTCTGATGCTCGGCTTTGACTTGCGCACATGTCAAGCATTTTGCTACATGGGCGGCTACAGACTTTTTCAAGCCTATCCACCAATAATTTGCCTTTAAATCCTGGTACATCTTATCAGCTCCAGGATGAACGGAGTATTTGGAACTGTGGGCTTCTTGGAGGATGACATCACGAAGTCCTCCAAAAATTGGAACCCATATTCGTCCGTTTAACCGTAAAATTCCGTCTTTGCTAAGAGTTAACTGCTCCTCAGTTACTCCTAACTTTTCATTAGGATAGTTAGCTTCCAACACAGCTTCCTTCTGTGCAGCTAACACCCTTTCTATCAAACTGTTCTTTATCTCCATACGCTTGGCGTTGATTCGAATGGGTTTAACCCTTTCCTTTCTGCTCAAGGCGTCAGCGACTACATTCGCTTTGCCGGGATGGTATTTGATTTCACAATCATAATCATTTAAAGTTTCCATCCATCGGCGTTGCCTCATGTTTAATTCTTTCTGGTTAAACAGATGCTGGAGGCTCTTGTGATCAGAAAAGATCACAAACTTGATTCCATAAAGATAATGCCTCCACAGTTTTAGTGCGAACACAACGGCACCCAATTCCAAGTCATGGGTGGTGTAATTCTTTTCGTGCACCTTTAACTGTCGTGATGCATAGGCAATCACCTTGCCTTTCTGCATAAGCACACACCCCATGCCAGTGTGTGATGCATCACAATAAACTACAAATTCTTCAGCGCCTTCAGGTAACGTAAGCACAGGAGCGTTGCTCAACTTTTGTCTCAAAACATTGAAGGACTCTTGCTGCTTAGGGCCCCAAACGAACTTTACTTTTTTCTTGGTCAGGGAAGTTAGGGGTGCAGCAATCCTTGAAAAATTTTCAATGAAGCGCCTGTAATATCCTGCCAATCCCAGGAAGCTACGAATCTCCGTAGGTGTCTTTGGCTCTTGCCAATTCATAACAGCTTCAACTTTAGCGGGATCCACCTGGATACCACGCTCACTGACCACATGTCCAAGGAATTGGACTTCTCGTAGCCAAAATTCACACTTAGAGAATTTGGCATAGAGCTTCTCCTGATGTAGGAGTTTGAGAATACAACGTAGGTGTTTCTCATGGTCAGCTTGATTCTTAGAATAAATAAGAATGTCATCGATGAAGACGATAACAAATTTATCTAAGTAAGGCTTGCAGACGCGATTCATGAGATCCATGAACGCGGCTGGTGCATTAGTGAGCCCAAAAGGCATCACTAGGAACTCGTAGTGACCGTAGCGAGTCCTGAATGCAGTCTTGTGAACGTCTTCATCTTTAACCTTCAACTGATGGTAGCCTGACCTCAGATCAATCTTTGAGAAGTAACTTGCCCCCTGAAGCTGATCGAACAAATCGTCGATTCTGGGCAATGGATATCTATTCTTGATCGTGACTTTATTAAGCTCGCGATAGTCGATGCACAGACGCATCGACCCATCCTTCTTCTTGACAAACAGGATTGGCGCTCCCCAAGGAGATGAACTGGGTCGAATGAAACCCTTAGCCAGGAACTCATCTAGCTGCGTCCGCAACTCCTTCATTTCGGTGGGTGCCAATCTGTATGGTGCTCTAGCAACTGGTGCAGCTCCGGGAATGATATCGATCCTGAATTCGACTTGTCTATCTGGTGGTAGGCCAGGTAGATCTTCAGGAAACACTTCTGGGTATTCTGAGATGACCGGGATGTCTTCTAACTTTGGTTTAGGCTCATCAATAATTACCTGTGCCATGTAGATGACACACCCCTTCTTCAAACACTTTGAAGCCTTGAGCATAGTCACGTGCTCAGGCAGTCCGTACTGGGTATCTCCCCGAATGGTAAGTGATTCACCAGACGGAGTCTTTATTACTACTTGCTTCTGGTTACAGACGATTTGGGCCTGGTTATGAGATAACCAGTCCATACCCAGAACTATGTCAAAACCGGCTAATTTAAACGGAAGTAGAGACAGAGGAAAAGAATGGTTCTTAATGGATATAACACATCCATCTAACACAGTAGAGACGGTTTCAATGGTACCATCTGCTAACTCTACCTCATAATTCACTTTTAGGGTTTTGACAGGTAAATTCAACAATTTACAAAATTTATGATCAACGAAGGACTTATCTGCGCCTGAATCAAAAAGTACTCTTGCAAAAACATCGTTTACAAGGAAAGTACCTGTTATGACGTTATCATCCTGCACAGCCTCCTTCGCATCCATCCTGAAGACTCTGGCATTAGTCTTCTTAGCCTCCTCAGGCTTCTTGTTGTACTTAGGGCAGTTAGTCTTTATGTGGCCCTTTTCATTGCAACGGTAGCACGTTGCATCTTTCATCTTCTTGCAATCCAAGGTTTTGTGTTCCTTGGATTTGCACAAACCACAAGCAAAAGACCTTGACTCGTTATTTGAGTTTGATTCCAGTCTGCACTTTCCAAAGTGCTGTTTCTTGCAAGTTTTGCATGTGGGCTTCTCACCAGAACGACGCCCATCTTTCTTCGAATCCGATCCCTTCTTGTGATCACCGCTCCCACGGTGCTTCTTGTTCGACCTACGCGAACCATCATCCTCTCGCTTCCTCTTCTCAGCATCCTTATTCCTCAGCGATCTCTGCCGGACCGCATCCAGTGTGAGGGATAAGGAAAGGTCAGTTACAGACCTGAAGGTAACTGGCCGAGAAGCTTTTACACTGGCCTTGATCTCGGGTTCTAATCCACCAATAAAACGAGCGATCCTTTTAGGCTCCGGGGTTACCAGATAAGGTACCAACCGGGATAGTGTATTGAAGCTTGTCAGATAAGCTTGACAATCGAGGTTCTTCATAACCAGTGATAGGAAGTCATATTCTATCTTTTCCACCTCATGTTGAGGGCAGAAATTTTCCTTGATCAAGGCGATGAATTGATCCCACGACATACTATACAACGGGATCTTTCCGGAGGCCTCCACAGAGATCTCCACCAAGCTAACGCCTCACCCTTGAAGGACTGTGAGACAAATTTAACCACATCACCTTCAGCGCATCCGCTGATGTCCACGACCGTGTCCATTTCATCTAGCCACGTCATGCAGTCTACGGCTCCTTTCTCCCCCGTAAAATCCCTGGGTTTACAAGACACAAAGTACTTATATGTGCAACCCTTGTTACGGTGTCCCTGATGTAGTACCAACTGCTGAGATGGATTACTTTGGTGGTTGGTGGACTGGCGATCATCACCGTTTTTCTTTGGTACATCCTTTTTGGGAGGAGGCTTGTTATGAGCCTCTGAATGCGTCCTTGGCTTTGAATGTGATACAGAGTGAGTCCTACTTCGGGTACTACTGTATTCTTCATATTGTCTATCCAAAGCTTGAGTAATAGCGTCGTCTATGATTGCTTTTAGTTCAGCACCCGTTAATGTAATCTGGGCGTTCTCATTCGGCTCCACAAGATGGCTATTGACTTCATTAGAGTTAGCCATTTGTATTGAACTGTTGCAGAAAACAAGGACAATAATTTATTTGGGAGTTTATTATGGAATTACCCCTTAGGGTAACTCGTTAACCATGGTAAACAGAGACCATATTTGGTTAACTTATTAATCGTATTAATTTAGGATTTCAATTAAAATTTATCCTAAACATAAACAATAACAATATATATTAGCACATAAGGCTTGGTCACATGGACAATTTAAATTATAAGCTATGATTTCAGAGAATCAAGACTTTTAAGGTTTGAACCTAGTTCATTACCTTTATTAGACGGGAGTCATAGCTACCACTGTCTTTTGGCTCATATAGAAATGAGCAAGGCCCGTAGGCACTGTATTACCACGTATGGTTAAATATGATCATCTTAATTAATGATATAAATCCAGGATTCAGAGATCATTAAACTGGATTAGGAATCTTCTAAAGAATCCTTATTCATTTAAGAATGACATGTGATTTTTAACGAATCACTTCTGCCAGGAGTGTTAACATGTTTTAAGATGTTAACAGGGATTTGAATCTTTTAAACCGGTCTTACCATTTTGGCCCGGTCTTATATTTGACACGAGGCTAGGTTTCACACTTAAAGATTCTTAATTAAATAATTACTTAGGCAGATTAAAAAGAATGATTTTTAATTTATTTATTTCATTTGTAATTTATTTATGCACCAATGGCAAACATGAAATTTATAAAAATAACACTCCATTAATTTATCACTATATTACATATCGCCCTAAACGGGTCTTTTTACACATGAAATTTGCCCATGCAGGAGCTAAAACATACCAACCATGCCCACGCAGGGGTCTTACAGAAGACATGCCCACGTAGGGGTCTTACAGAAAAACACAAGTCCTCGTAGGGATTAACACACCAACAATTGTCCTCGCAGGGACTTAAACAACCATAAGTCCACGCAGGGACTAAACATACAACATACCCTCGTAGGGGTTTATGGAAAGATAGACCCACGTAGGGGTCAATACACACAACAAACATACATACCCTCGTAGGGGCTTAACAACAAGATATGCCCACGTAGGGGCTTATACATCAGCGATGGAAGAATTTAACGATCCTTCTTGTTCTTCCCCTTGATCAGACCCATCAGTCCTTGGAAGAATGTCTGCCTTTCCCTACGATCCTCATGAGCTTCCCGTTCAACTTGCTGCAACCTATGTAGAATTTCCTCCCGTTCTGCGGGAGAAAATCGTGGCGGCTGCGACTGCGTTCTAATGATAGGCCTGGGAGGTATTGGGTACCCCTGATTCGGGTAGCTTACCCCCATGGATCTCCGTAGGGTCCTTGGGCATTGAGGGCGTTATAATTTGCTGCTTCCATATAAGGATCTGCCTCAGCGTATCCGTAGTTGTGGTAAGCTGGTGGTTCAAACGGGTTGTAATTACTTGGGCCCGTGTACGCTGGGATTGGGTTATCAAAACCCATGTGCGGTGGCTGTTGAAAAGCTGGCCGCGAAGGCCCACCCATTTGTGGGTCCTCATAGTGCGGTGGGTAGTGACTAGCACTAGACTGGCGTGGGGAATCGAAAGTGAAGCCCCCTGGTCTCACCGACATGCGGGCACCGGTTCTCCTACGCCTTGGCGGTTGAGGAGGTGGCGGTTGAACTGGTGGCGGTGGAGGTGGTGGCGTAACTGCCACAAATCGATGATCCTCTGATGAATCTTGATGATGCGGCTGTGGCTGTGGCTGTGGCTGTGGCTCCTGGTGCTGCTGAGAATGCTGCTGCTGATGCTGCCCATGAGATGACGAGTGGTGTGATGGTGTATAATACCACTGGTGTTGATCGAACAGGGCTTTGAAACTATCTGGACCACCGTAGGGTGATCCGTGGAAGGACGATCCATCAGAAATTTCGATGGGATGGTTTGGTGTACCACTTGCCGGCATGACGGGGTCCGTATCCTCGTCCATATCGTCGGCGTGATCTCCTGAAAAGTGGTCCTCCGGACCCAGTGGGTTAAAACCCACGGGCTCTGGTATGAACCCAACCGGGTTAAACTGTCCCCTAAAAATAGGTGTAGGGTCCCCATATGAATGATGAGATAGGGACCTCTGTAGTGGTATGTAAGATGGTTGAGGGTTATTGGGTTCATAGGGATTTAGAGCCGGAGGTGTGGAAGTATGTGAAACCGATCGTCTGGCCGGCTCGTACTGGTTTCTTCGGTTTTCCCGAGGGTCGTCACTCTCGGTATTGGATGGAGCTCGCCTTCGTGAAGGTCCAGCTTCATGGTCGTTGGGGGCGGTAACTGGCCCCTTTCCACGTCCTCTTGTTCGGAAGAATCTAGGAGGCATCTTTGTTATACCTGTCAATAAAGCATGAGATAACAATAACAATAATATAAAATTTAAAGGACAAAACAAAAACCGAATAAGGTGGAATTTGTCCTAGGTTATAAGTCTAGACTCAAAAGTTTAGATATGTGCAATTGTGTAACTGAGATTAGACACAAAAGGCTAGTGTCTAATTCACTCAGTGTTGGCTCTGATACCAACCTGTCACACCCCGATTTCCACGTGTCACCGGTGGGCCCGGTGGGGGAGTATCGTGACGTGGTTGGCAACGTAATAGTCAAACAACACAATATAATAATGCACAGCGGAAGCAAATTTAAAATAAGATACAACCAAATTTATTTATTGTAGACAGAGTCACAATTATCCGGTATTTATCCACAGTAGGATCGAATTAAAAACATTGTTTATGGTTCAACAGACTTCGGCATCTTAAGTTTGCGAGACTTCTAATGATGCTTAGGAGAATCCCAGCCTATTTCGCCTAGTACCTGCATTCAGTCTTTTTTGGGAAAATACGTCAGTTTACACTGGTAAATACATTCAACTGACTCATTTTATAAAATGATTGAAAATTGGTTTGGATGCACATGGCATAAACATTTTATTTAACTTGGGAGAATTATTTAATATTATAATCTTGTGAACGATTTACATGTTACTTATGCGTTCAGTAGCCCGGAATGTATCCGGGTTAAAGATCAATAGACACACCACTTTAAGTGAGTTATACACGGGAGTACGCCTACACCCCGTGCTCAGGTCGTGGCTATCTCGTAAGATAATGCCGAGGATATCCGGGACATGGTCATTAACCCCCCAAAGGTTGTAAAGTAAACACATCTGTTTAAAACGAGCCGATCAAATTATTCAATTAACCACTAAGCGTGGAAGATTCGATGCTCGATCAAGCGGTACGCTATGTACCGTAACCCAAGCCCGTATAGGGAAAATAAGTTAAAAGTATTTACCTGGTGTAAGTATAAATCACAACAATCAGAATGCACGTAGCTTTTACTGTTTCTCCTAATCTGGAACGAAGGTTTAATATAACCTATTAGAATTCTAACGGGTCTTTTGTTAAGCTTAAGCTTAGACCGGCTAGTTTCAAGATACGGTTCGTACGCACGATTAAGCGAAGACCGGGTAGAGTGTGATTCAGACCCGACAAGTTTGAAGACTTGTTTAATATGGGTTTATTATTCACATTCTGGATTCTGAGATAAAACCGTTAAGGTTTGACCCGTTTCGGCTAATTTATGTAAACTTGTTACATAAACCGAACCGTACGCGTAATAAGCGTGACGGGTAGTCATGATAGCTATATACAGGTTTCCTAAGTTAATTATGTCTCAAATATGTTGTGACATCAGTAAGGTGTCTTTCGTTATGCCCCGAACTAATTTAAACACAAACTATGCCCCGTAGGGGTAGTTTGGTCATTTTAAAGTTTGTAATAGCGTTTATATGTTCAACTGAGTTACAGGTCTGATGTAAACAGCAAACATACTCATTTTGATGGGTTATAATAGTAGGCTAAGGCATATATGTGAAATTTATCATATTTAACCAAACTATGCCCCGTAGGGGTATTTTGGTAATTTCACATAAGCCGAAACGCTCCAAAAACGAAGTCTGAGTTTATCAACTTTTGCTTACTGTTAAAATATGATAAATAGCCTCTTATATCAGTAGGTATCAACCCGGGTATGTCCAATATGATTCTAAGACATACTATGCGTTAAAAACGCTAATTATGGCGATTAAAGGCCATTTCCGGGTTCTATACTTAAATCTGATATTTTTATATTTCCAGAAGGCTTAAAATAATTTATTTAACATATGTGATCAGTAGCAAAAGGTTTGGAATCGTTTAGATAAGTAAAACTCATTTTATGGCCCGTAAGGGCAAAACCGACAATTACCGAGTTAAGCCTACGACCATGAGTTATGCTCAGCCTAAAATTAATTAAAAATCTTTAAAATTCCCAAAATAATATTTTACATCAGTGGGTAATTCGTTTGATATCAAAAAGTATGTTTAATTAGGCTATACGCTAATTACGCCATTTTATTAACATAAAGCACCGTAATTACGCTAATGAGCATAACTCTTAATCTATAAGTCAAACTGATGTCAAATTTTGCATACAAGTTTATATATCAATATCCAAGGTTTCTACACTTTTACATTTTCATAAATCATGTTTTAAGGTAATAAGGGCATAACGGTCAACATATGAACAATTAACGGAAACTTGCATATTAATTGGATAACTAATGAACCGAGGTGCACAATCACAGAGGGTTGTTCTAACATGTAACCTAGTCCAATTTAAGCTCTGTGGCATTTCTAAAATATGCCTAAACGGGTCAGAACTGAAAGTCAAAGTGAAAGTCAAACTATGTGACTTTCGGTTCCGAACCGGGTCTAAACAGGGAATAGTCGGGTTGAACAGGTTTGGACATGTTCTTACACTAATTACTAAGTTATAACAATAATCAAACAGGTTATACATGGTCTAGATAGCTAATTATGCATAAATGACCTTTTAAGAATTCTGTTGACTTTTTAAGTATATGTTTGACCCGACTTTTGAACTAGTTAAAGTGGTGATCAGGGGAAACCCTTTTAGGGTTTTATTACCCACATAAATACCAACTTATAACTACTTTTAATTCGAGATTTGACTGAGCCATTATTGACTAATCTCGAAGTCAAACCGTAATTACGACGGTTTGACTTTTAGCTAATTAACTAAGCTAAACTCAAACAAGAAAGGATTAGAACACTTACAAGGGTCCTATGCACGACTTATGATCAGTTGGGAGAGTTCCTAAGCTCCAGAAAGGCTCCAGATGATCAAATGAAGGTGTGAGAAAAATGGTGAGCTTGGATGGCTATTTATAATGGTTCCACACACCATAAATCTTTGACAACTGAGTCTATGAGTGCCCACAATCGTTTGACATGTGTCCTAGGGGCTTAGGGGACGTTTTAGGGGCCAGGAGAAGTGGAAAAACGAGTTGAGATCGCGAAAATTACGAATTGGCAGACCACCAGCGATTTTTTCGGAGCTGGGCACACCCTCGCGTAGCGCGAGGGTCCCGTCGCGCAGCGCGACCCCCTACCAGATCAGATTATTGGATTTTGTTTGCGATTCAGCCCTTGTCTCTTCAAAACTCGAATGGTTACTGATTTATTGCATCTTAAACCTCCACAATTGATCTACTAAGGCCTTAAATCATATACCCTCCTTGCCAAGTCCCCGGGTAACTTTATTTTCACCCGAAAAGTCCTAACTTTCGACGTTTACGCTTTAACGCTTCGCACACGAATTTGATCATATCTTTCTCATACGTTAACGAAACTTTATGAAATTTTTATGGTGTATTCTCATGAGCATAATTAATATTTACAAAGCTTCGGGTTTGTCAAAAGGTCACTCAGAGGTATAAATTAAACATGTTGACACATTTGGTCCCTGTAGTTTGAAATCACTCACATTTAGCTTCGTATGATCCATGATTTATTCGTTTGAAGGTATGAGCATCGTGTAGGGTTAATATTACATTGTATGTATTCACAGTTGACACTTAGGATACGTATATTCACATACTTTCAACGTTTGTCAACTTTAGTCCTTCCATAATATTTCTTTCACACGTTTAAACTTTATGACACGTGTCAACCTATTATAGGACGTGAATTTCCGAGGTGTTACATGAACTAGTCCAAAAGAAGCATATTTTTTGACCTTGAGTATTGGTCTTCTCTGCAGCTGAAACATAACTTAGATGTAATGCATATAGAGAAAAATGTGTGCGACAGCTTGCTCGGTACTCTTCTAATGAATGATAAGAGCAAAGACACACCAAATGCGCGGTCCGACTTGGAAAAACTAAACATTCGGCCATCACAATGGCTGAAACAATCGGGTGGCAAGTTCTTAAGTCCCCACCCAAAGTACTCATTCAAGTCCGATGATCGAAAACTTTTTTGTCAGTTTATAAAAAATGTTAAATTACCAGATGGGTTTGGATCTAATATCAGTAAGAGGGTGACAGATAACAATGCTAACATTACCGGGTTGAAATCCCATGACTGTCATATCCTCATCCAACGTTTGATACCGATTGGGGTTAGAGGGCTTTTGACTAAAGATACATCTACACCAATAGTAGACCTTTGTATGTTCTTTAAGCAACTTTGCTCTAGAGCACTATCGATGGATGATATGAAGAAAGCAAAGGATGACATTGTTACCATCTTATGCAAGTTAGAGATGATCTATCCACCTGCGTTTTTTGACATTATGGTTCATTTACTTGTGCATTTACCTGATGAAGCGATTGCGGGAGGTCCAGTAGCTTTTAGATGGATGTATCCATTTGAAAGGTACATGAAAAAACTAAAGAACTATGTCAAAAACCCGGCAAGGCTTGAAGGTTGTATAGCTGAATGTTATGTGTTTGAAGAAGCTCTAACATTTTGTTCAATGTACCTTAAAGATGTTCAGACTAAGTTCAATCGCCCAGATAGAAACGATGATATCGTTGTTGAAAAAAGAAAGTTATGGGTGTTTGAGTCCAAATGTCGTTATGTTGGCGCAAGAAAGGACAAATATCTATCATTCATCGAAAAAAGCAAGATGGAATGGTTTGTCCTCGAAAACTGCGCAGAAGTTAGGGAGTACATGAAGTGAGTGCTTCTATCTTTAACATTTCATAATCTATTAATTGGTATTTCTCATTCCTTTCTTATATTTGTCATCAATGTAGTGAATTCAAACATACACATCCCCATGATGATCTTAAAACCAAATTTTCGGTATGGTTTCTCCATAAGGTATAATAGATATATAACACTCATTACTCTATACTTGCTAGGTAATACATATATAACAAACATTATTACTCTATATTTGTTAGGTCCATTCGATGAAAACACAAAATTCTCCAGAATTCCACCCGGAGTTGTATGCTCTTTCAATTTGTGCGAAAATGACTGCTTATACTTACACTGCTTGCATAGTCAACGGTGTTAGGTTTAAGACACTTGAACGTGATGCAAAATGCGCAACGCAAAACTCTGGGGTGGAAGTGGTTGGAGAGCACGGTGTGAAATTTTATGGTCAATTAGAAGAAATTATTGAGTTGCGTTATACAAATGATTATTCCACTGTCCTATTTCGGTGCAAGTGGTTTGATACTCAAAGGGGTGTAAACCATGACAATAATATCACCAGTTTAAGCACTGAACATGAATGGGACAAAGACGATCAACTCATATTTGCTTCGCAAGCCAAACAAGTGTTCTTCATCCAAGAAACGTCTCGAAACCAAAAAAATAAACATAGGTGGGTAGTCGAAAATGTTAATCATCGAAGAATTTGGGATCGGCCATTAAGTGATGACCGCGTCAATAAGGTTCAAAATGTTGGCAAACGCTTAGAAGATAGTGACGTTGTTGACAACAACTCTTCATCTGACTGTCCACTTGTCATTGACTTGACCCAATACTTTCAAATTGGATCTTCTCATGTTACTGCGGGTGAGCCTTCAATTGAAGTTGATCCCCCAACGGCCACCGTCGATGAAGTGTTTGAAGTCGAGACTGATTCTGATGAGGTCGAGGCTGATTATGATGAGGATGATCCCGATTATGTGGAGTCTGACTAAAAGAAAAGTTATTGTAATTTATATTGATTTGTAATTGATAAACACTTGTTTGAAATATTTATTTGAATTCGAGTTACCGTTGTTGTACTTTCGCTTAATTTGTATTAGATACACATGCTGTAACATTTGTAACTTTATAGGGATTATGTTTTCGATATTTTTGATATTCGCTTATCTGATGGTTGATGTGGCCCCCTGGGGACATGGGGGTGACGGCGCTGGTGATCCACCGATTCCTCCTGGTGGATTTCGTGGCACACACGAGACAGACGGTAAGTCTTTTACTAAATTATTTTGTAGTCCTTATATTTTATATATTATAAATGTTGTTACTAATTTTTTTTTTAATTGCAGCGGTTCCCCCGAAGAGGGTTAGGGGGAAAGCCAAAAAATGAGAAACTAAGGCGTCTGGTAAAAGCGGGGGGGCCTGTATCGCTTACGTTTGACAGGCAGGTCACGTATACCCCTGTTGGTAAAAAAAGAGATCTGTTTTCACGGGAGGCCGGCCTGTACATGTGGCGGTCCATCCCGTTTGATAAAATTGGATGGGATAATGTTGAACAACATTACAAGGATGCCCTCATGAACCACTTACGGGTAAATAAGTTATATGCATAAAATTTTATCAAATATTTAAGCACATGCAAATCTAATTTATATATGATATTTTAACTTTTTTATTTAATTTGTAGGAAAATTTCAATTTTGATGAAGTGGAACGTGATTATGAGGCGAGAAACTTGACGGGTGGCATTAGGGCTGTGCTTATGAAGCGGTACTCTGACCGCAAGTACGAAGCTAAAAAAAGATTTAAGAGCAAGGGAGGTTACAATGATCTTGAGAGTGCAAGGGCATTCCATCCCGCGGATATGCCCTATGATAACTGGTTGAGAACCATCGAGGGTTTCCGGGAAGAAAAATATATTAAAAGAAGCAAGGCCAACACACTAGTACGCGAGAAACAATAATTCCCATACCGTGGGGGGACATCGTCGTACGGTAGCACCGCCTATAAAAATGTAATGTTTTATGTATGTGTGCGTGTGTGTAAGCTTTTGTTTATTTAATGTCTAATCTAAGTTTAATGTTAAACAGGATATGGATTGGGTACCTACGTATGCTAAAACCCACACGGACAATCAAGGGAATTGGGTTGATCCGGTTGCTGAACAAAATTACGTAAGTATTTCTTTTAAGTATTATTTTCTATAACAAATATATATATATATATATATACACATATATATTTAATCATCTTCGTAAAATACAGCGGAACATACAACAGGCCACAAGTGAATGGAGCGGTGAGGGTCCGCCAATTGCCCCGTATCAGGAAGCGTTGGGTGAGCGACGAGGATGGTACCGCGGGATGGGGCCTAAACCTTCTTCCAACACGTCCTCGCACTCGTCATCTAACATGTCGTCTTCGCAAGCTCGGACGCAAGAACCCTTTTCCGAGGTAAACTACGCAATTTATAAAATGACAAACGAACGCATGTTTCCTTGTTAAATATATGTTGGTAGCGTTAATTAATATGCTAATATACGTTTTGCTATCTATTATTGTAGGATTTTGTTAACAGCTTGTTCCAAACCCCGTCATTTTTGAACCAACTTAACAACTATCTTGCTTCACAAGGAAAAGGAAAAGGAAAGTCAAAAGACTACGATTCTGACAACTTATTCGATAGTGAATCCGACGATGAAGCCAACGATAACGATGAGTGACTTGTTTTTAATGTATGATTTAGATTTAATTAAACGTTGTAGCATTATAATGTATGACTTAAACGTAGTTTTTAATTATATTACCTTTAGTATATGTTGATTATGTTCATGGCGTATGCTTGCGTTGTCTGAAAATAAGCAGGTTTTGTTTTTTCGGCCGTAAAACTGGCTGGGCAGCTGTATATTCAGCTGCTGTATTAAAAAAAAACAGACTTTTAGCGGCGACATATGTCGCCGCTATTGCTTTTCAACCTTTACCGACGAAGGTCAATACCGGCGACACTTTTAGCGACGACAGTTGTCGTCGCTAAAAGTTGAGGATCAATACCGGCGACATTATTCTTTAGCGGCGACAACCGGTCAATAGCGTCCGAGCAATACCGGCGATGATTTACCGGCGACATGTCGCCGCTAAAAGTCAATAGCGGCGACAAAAGTGGTCAATACCGGCGACACCTGTCGCCGCTAAAAGTGCCCTGTTCTTGTAGTGCAACCACATCTCTCTCTATTTCCCTTTTCCTTTCTCTATATCTATTTGTCTATAGACTTCTATTTGAAGGTAATTAAGCATACTATCATGATTGTTGATAACATAAGCATCTAATGATCAAACCTTTTTATTTATTTTTTAACAGCAATTTCTAGATTTTCAAACATTTTGCTTGAGGCTTCGAATATCATGCAGTTGCAAGATTTGAATTCTCAACATTTTGGTTGTGGAGGACACCCCTTACCACCATGGTCCTCTTGGGGACGATCAAACCTTTTAAATGATTTAACTTGTATATGTTTTAACTTGCAGGAAAGTCAACTTAGATTCTATATATCGGGACATCCGCAAGAGCAAATATGAGTAGAAGAAATAGTGGTGGTGGTCGAGAGGCAAAGCTTGACTTGAAGTTGCATCTTTCACCACCAAGAGCACAAAGGCCAATGACAGAATCACCAAACCAGTCTCCTACAAGTTCTTGTCTGTCTTCCGAGCATAGCTTTGATGAAACAAGCACCCGGTTTTCATCGAGCCCAGACGCCACATCTATGATGTTGGCAGGGTGTCCTCGGTGCCTTATGTATGTCATGTTTGCTGAGAAGTACTCAATGGTGGTAATATCAAGACAACAAAAAAAGAGTTGGAATGAACAAGACAAAAGGGTTTAAAATCAGTAGGAAATTATGTTTTCTTTTTATTTTCTTGTATTTTATTTTATTTTAGTTTTTATTTTATTTTATTGTAATGGGTACTTCATGTTGCATTTATTAGAAGTCAAACATAATTCAACTCTTATTTTTTAATAGCTTAAGTTACATCCAATCCGCCTTTTACGGGGCTCGAACTCTTGACCTTAAAGGGAAGCAACATCTGAACTCTAACAACTTTATGAATTGGTCCCAAACCCCCACCCCAGTTAAAGTCTAATTTATTTGAACGTTATAGATGTATAAAAGTCATTTGGTTGCCCTCACATGCTTTGAAAACCAAATTATATAGTAAACTACAGGTTACGGGCCTGCTCAAGCTTTTAGAAAACTTAAAGCGAATAATAAAAAGAATAATTTTATATATCTCCCTAGAAACTTAATAAATTTCATATATACCCTTTCATAGTCAATTTTCACTTAATTGACATATATACCATTTAATATAACAACTGGTCATTACTCCTCTTCTTCGGTTCTAAAATCAGGCGACTTTAACCATTGGTATTCTCTTAAATTAATTGAGGTGGGTTCCAAAATATGTGACGGTTTTTATGAGATTTTCAATGATTGTTTTTATATTTGCAACAAAATTGATGTTTTGCTTCACATAATACAAGAAAATAGAAAGAAAATCACTAGAGAGGAAGAGAGAAACATGTAGAAATTGCCACCTAGTATCACTTTCATCCCTTACTGTTTTTCCGTTTTTAGACTATGTGTAGTGGTGAGTGAAACAAATGTCTTACCGTTGGGCATAAAGCGACACGTGGCCGCCTAGTCAGCAAAGAGGGATTTGTTAAAAAAAGGGTGTAGTGGTAAAACACCCAACAAAAAAATGCAAAAAAAACGCCACAGGGGACGGTGCGCAGGCGTGAAAGGGCGTGCATGGGGAAAAACGCCCAAATTGAATGCCATTACGGGTGGTCTTAAGATCTGTTATTACTCTTGCTTGCAATTCCAAATTCCAATAGAGTTTCTGGTTTTTTATGATTGATGTTTTGCTTCACATAATACAAGAAAAAAGAAAGAAAATCACTAGCGAGGAAGAGAGAAACATGTAGAAGTTGCCACCTAGTATCAATTTCATCCATTAGGGTTTTTCTGTTTTTTAAGATCTGTTATTTTTATTGCTTGCAATTCCAAATTCCAATAGAGTTTCTAGTTTTTTATGAAACAATTTAGTGCAAAATTAGGAAGAAAAAAAATTATTGTGATTAAAGCGTTCTTTACCATCTTAGTTGTATGTTGTTTTGAGAAGATAAAGTTCAAGATTTGTCAATTAGGTATTTGGGAAAATATGAAATTTGAAGCTTTAGAAAGCTAAGGGTAAAATGGTCAGTTATTAAATTGTTTTATAAGAAATGGGTGTATATTATATGACTAGGTTATAGACCCATGCATTACATGGATTTGAGGATAAAAAAAGAAAGACTTTAAGATAATCATGGAGTTGATTGAGTTCTTTGAAAAAAAAAATATGTTTTCCATTTATATAAACTTGAATGAGTTTTTTTAAAATAAATATGTTATTGTTGATGTTGGTTGCATTTGAAGGACATAATGATTATAAATTTTGAATTATTTTTATATTTCGTATTATTTCTTGCATCACACATAATAAATATAAATATTGACACAAATACATATAACTCTAATATGAACTATAAATACAAAATTATAGAAAATATAATATTACTCATTTTAAATTTTAAATGATTCGTTTACGAAGTAAAGTAAGAATTTTGTTTTTCAATACAAAAGAATTAGTATATCTTATTTCAAAAAAGGTAATTGGTCCCACTGAAAAGGGAGGCCTTGGGTTGGGGTCTCTCAATGACATAAATATCAGTTTAATATCAAAATGGTGGTGGCGGTTCAAACATGAGAAAGAGAGTCTATGGGGAAAAACAATAACGGCAATTCATGCTCACATGCACTCCTCATCTTACTTACCTGTTAAAGAAGGAATTGTCGAAGCCTGGAACGGGATGGTAAAAGTAGGTAACGAAATTGGTTCATACAATCTGAATATTGGACAATTATTTAAAGGTGTGGTGGAGAATGGGGAAAATATAAGGTTTTGGCTGGATTGGTGGGTTGGGGAAGGGCCATTATATATGGTCTGTTATTATTCTTGCTTACAATTCCGAATTCCAATTGAGTTTCTGGTTTTTTATGAATGATGTTTTGCTTCACATAATACAAGAAAATGGAAAAGAAAATCACTAGAGAGGAAGAGAGAAACATGTAGAAATTGCCACCTAGTATCAATTTCATCCATTAGGGTTTTTCTGTTGTTTTTTTTTAAGATATGTTATTATTCTTGCTTGCAATTCCAAATTCCAACAGAGTTTCTGGTTTTTTATGAAAAAATTTAGTGCAAAATTAGGAAGAAAAAAAATTCTTGTCATTAAAGCGTTCTTTCTACCATCATAGTTGTATGTTGTTTTGAGAAGATAAAGTTCAAGATTTGTCAATTAGATATTTAGGAAAATATGAAATTTGAAGGTTTAGAAACTAAGGGTAAAATGGTCAGTTATTAATTTTTTTTTATTTATTAAAAATGGGTATATATTATATGATATTTTCCAACTTTGTAGGGGTATATATGAAAATGCCCCATAATAAAATTGGGCCGTCTTCACAAAGAAAAAATGTTATTTGGCTTTGGATCTTGTGATTCTATATTATCATGTGTACATAATTTATAGATCATAAACACCACCGTTAACAATCCTAAAGCCCAAAATACAGACTGATAAATTCTTTTTTTTTTTTAGAATTTGAGGGATCTATGGAAACAGGAGCCCAAAACCTTTGCTATATGCGTTAAACATAGTGTGTTGCCCCCTTCTCAAAAGTTTTTGTTTTCTCCATTCTAATTCATCTAGTGACTATGATTGTTGTTATTAAGTTAGGAATTACATGTTCACATCCTTGGATTTGAACATGTGTTTTGGGACTAGGATTTGTGTCCTTAAAAGTTAGAACGTGTGCTCCATAACTGGGACCACGTCCTTGGATTGGACATGCGTGTCGTGGTTAGGACTTCGCATTTTAGGGTGTGTGGGGTGTTACATTGTTAGAGCATTCACATTCCTTACCCTATATTCTGTGAAAGTGCTTTTTATATTATAAAAAGTGGTTGCAACTGGTTGTGAGTGGAGAAGAGAAAAAATGTTTAGGTTCAATAGTATATTTGGGGGGACACTGTTCACTCTCTATAATTTTTAATATATTTTGGAATTAGTTGTGATAGAGGAGGGAGAAAAAAGATAATGATAAAAGTATAAAAAAATATTATTTAATTGAAAGTTGAGAGAAAATGTAGTTTTTAATGTAATTATATGATAGATTCGATGGAAAGGATGTGAATGCTCTTATGCCTTGATAGTTAGTGTGTACGTATACTCTTATACATATACAAGTTCTAAATACATATGTTACATGTATACATAAAAACATATATAATTTAGCGAGTGTTTGCGAGCCAGGTGAATGGGTTAAGGATTACATTATTTGACTTCTCCCTTAGAGCTTGAAATATCGAGAAAATGGTTATAGTTTAATAGAAATAGAAAGGTTAGAGGGCTTACGTAGGTTTTAATCTTGTGGTTGAATTTGTGATTTTTTAAACCGATTCGACCCACATATATGAATCAGCGTTGTAAAAGTCGCTAGGCGGTCCCTAGTCGGCCGACTGGGGAGTTGGGAGTAATCGGAGTACTCGGAGAGTACTCGGGGAGTACGCGGACATGGTAAATATAAAGAAAATTAATTGTTATATATTATTTATGTGTTAAAATAAGCATAATTCATGTCAACTGGGTATAATTTAAAATGAAACATGTTTAAAGTTCAAATATTCTGAATACAAGTCCGACTAGTCTGAGTACAAGGCCGAGTAGTCCGAGTACAAGGCTGAGTAGTCCGAGTAGGCCGATTTTGACCGATTAAAAGTCAACAAACCACGTTGACCGCCTAGGCCGACTAGGCCCCGACTAGGCCGACTAGGCGCCGACTAGGACCGAGTACTCCCGAGGCCGACTAGTTGAGACCGCCTAGGAGGAAGTCGCCAAGGTGGAGGTCCGAGGACCGAGTACTCGCCGAGTACTCGGCCGAGGAATCCGACTTTTGCAACACTGATATGAATTATATAACTTCTATCTCTCTACAAAATAAATATACTTTATTAAATATTATTTACTTTATTTTTTTCTCTAATTTGGTTATTTAAATCAACTTGAATTGACAAGAAGTCACATGGTTGGCTTATACTTGTGCTATTTGAAATCATAGAATTTTTGTAAATCTTATACACTAGTTTTACCATTTTGTTGCCTATGAAATTCATAAAATGCCTTGATTTTTATTTTGTAGTAGATTTTCAAAAAGATCGATCGAGCTGTCTTTACACCATCAAAACAAACCTATGGCCACTTTGCTTAACCACATCAACCCAAACCCACCATCACTTGGCTTAATTATGTGACCAACCCCTCCTCACCTTTACATTCACAACGTCGTATCTTGCACCCTCGTGATTGCATGTAACATCCCAAACATCACCATCGTTTTCAATCCGAGCCCCCTCCGATTAAAAATCTACACATCACAAAAGCCCCCTATAAATTTGGCAACCACCTTTAGAAAACCCAACCAAACCCCTACTCTTTTAAATTATATAATATTATTGACCATTATAACATATATATTTATTAAGACAGATTTCTATAACCCAAATTGTAACAACAATTCACATACAAATATACATATACAATTTAACACATAATTTTAATTTGTAACCTAAATTTATTAAGTTGCCCAAAAATGGTTCACGAATACACAAACAACCATTAATTTAGAGGGATTTTTACATATTTTCCCCTTCTAAGCTGGCTTATTACGTATTTACAAAAAAAAAAAAAAAAACAATTACATATTTCCCCTACCTAACCCATATATATTATATGTTTCCCCTTTTCATTAAAAACTCTTATTAAATGATTTTTTACCCTTAATGAACTATTAAATGAATATTTACATATTTCCCATTTATAATATTATCAATCAATTACATATCTCCCCAATTCATGTGGAGAGTTGCATACCGGTGAGGAGCTTTTCAATTCAACAAACCAATTCTGTTTTGAAAATTGTTATTTACAAAAGGTTTAAACGAACCAATTTACCATAACAACCAATTTCAGTATCCTCCACCACCCACCTTTGTGTCAACCACCCTCCATCTTTGCATCAACCCTTTCCCTTTGCGTCAACCACCCAATGGTCTCTTTGTGAATATCCTTCGTGCTCGTGTCAGCCACCCTTCACATTCGCGTCAACCACCCTTCCCCTTCGTGTCAACTCCCCTTCCCATTCGCGTGCTATAAGCCACCCACCGCCCTCTACCTCCTCGCTCTAAACCACCGAATTACCAAAAATGGGGTAAGGGGTTATATGGGCAACCATTTAGAGGATGGGCAACTCGTAGTTGCTGCCCTCCTTCATTGTGTATAAGGTTTTTTTTTCTTTTTGCTTAACGGTTTTCTACACCCCACATCTCATCTCAAGTTCGGTTTACCGTTGGTGGGTTTTTCTTTAGTGGCAGTTAACCTACGCGCATGGCTCCTATGAGACGCGCCCGGAACGTTAAGTTAGGGAGTCCTGTGCATGACTCTAATAATGGTTTAAGGACCTTCCCTTTTAAATTTTTCCACGAACATAAAGATGGCAAACCGTGGTCTGGAGGGATTTTTCGCCTGCTTGAACACATGCAGCACCCACCTCAAGACTGAAAACCGAAGGCTATCTTTGAAGAAGACTATCTCTAAGGACTTGGAACTTTTTTTGGATGTAGGGGAAGTTCTTAGGGCAGGAGATAAATGGTTATGTGGTAGTTGCATGGTGATGCATGCACTCAGTATGGGGTGTAAGCATGATGACAAGGTTGTGTCGTTCGCTATGGTCTCGAGGGATGTCGAAGATTTCATTGTTGGAATCCGGAAACCATGTCAAGTGGTAGTTGATACAAACCCACGTCATCCAGCATGGCTCGGGGGTGATGTTAAATTCCTTGAGCGTATTTTTTCCCTCCATGTTCAGACTGTTAAAAGCATTCTCCCCAGTTGTCGGATGGTGTTTGCTCAGGTTTTAACAAGTGCTTTGCGTAAAGTTGTCGTGTCGCCAGGATCAGTCGACAATTGGGTCCAATTGCTTCTACTACCGTCGTGCACCTTGAGGGTGGTCAGACCATCCTCCAGACAAGAGCGGACCATTTGTGTGAATCACCAAAACTTGCAAATTAAAAATAAAAATAAAAAAATAGCTGCTTTTCTGTTTGTCTTCTCCGGCGGTTTCGTCAGAATTCTGGCAACCTCATAAATCTCTTTAATCCACTCGTTTTAACTCACTTTTTTATGATAACACTTATCTCCATCTTTATCTTAACTAACATTCGAGTTTAGTCCCATAAAACGGTAAGAATCATGCTCAATACGATAACCCATAACACCCGAAAAGGCATACTCCGACCAAACCTCCAATCGTATCACTTCAAGCATCTTCGGTAAAATGTGCCCAGCCGCTGGTCCTCCCCGCCCACCCCCTGTCACACCCAAATTTCCGGTGGGCCCGTTCAGTGGGTTTATGTGTGACGATTGATAACATTATCACAATTTGCAGCAGAAGATAGAATTATAAAGTTTTAAATATATAAGCTTTAAATTTATTAAATAAAATTAAACAATTTGTTCGATACAATTCCCACAAGGTAGTATCGGATATAAAGTGAGCTTAGGACAACATATGCCTATAAGGAGTGGATTCACAAATTCCAAAGCTTTTTCTTTGACCGAACCATTTCCAGTCTATGATCAAGGTTCGTTACCCGCGGTTTAATCTTTTGAGAATACGTCAACTTTCGCTGGTAAATACAATTAATCGAATCATTCTAAAATCATTTTATAAATAATTTGATATATATATATATATATATATATATGTTGTGATAACCCGTGGGTTAATCATTTAATATTTCTTGATAAAGATTTTTCTTTTCACCAGTTTTACATACTTGTCACTATAGTTAGGTACCAGAAATCTATACCCGTATGTGATTATGGTACACACCATCTTTAATATAACGCCTTTCGGGTGTATGCCTACTACCCTGCGCATATTTTATATGGTCATTCCTAATCGATGAGTCGGGACGTCCGGACACGGTACCATTATAACCCCCAAGTGTTTAATGTTATTCAAGCAATACGGGTTAACCGGGTTCTTATATTTATGAAAATATTTTCCCATTTATACAATACCTGCTCCAAGTGGCTAATGCCATATCCCAAATTTTAAATACGCTAAGAGTATTTATCTTTGCTTGGAAAATAAATTGATAATTAAGTTCTTTGAAGCAAAGCCGCAATTCAAGTTGTTATTCCTAGGCACGATCACCTGGAGGGTTCAATAGTCCGGAATTAAACAGATTTATATATCCGTTGGAATGTTCACGAGTCGTTTAATAAGTTCTATAACTTGACCCGTTACTTAGAATTTTGTTCGGTTTCGCTAGATTAAGCGTTGACCGGGTAGAATGTGGTTTAAACCATTTCGAGTGCGGAGCCTCGTTGGATATGAGTTATTTAACCAAACATTCTAATTTGGAGTGATTTTGAAAGGTTTAAACTATATTCTACTACTTGATATATATTATATTATTAGTCTTATGTGTAATTACGGCATCGGGTGGCCGAATAGTTCTATGACGAGTCCGTTATGTCAAAACACATTTTAAAATACTGTATGATTAGTTTTGAGGTCAAATTATATGTCTGTTAGTTTTTAAAACCATTTTTATGCCATAAGGGCATTTTTGACATTTTTAAAAGTATATATAGTTAACTCGTCAATTTACCCTTCAAATACTATGACCAAAAGGTATAACCTCATAGCGTTATTTTCTATAATATCATGGTCACATAACATGCCTTGATTGGTTTCTAAGGTAGACCAAACGGGTAAGAATCGAAAGTTTAAAGCAAAAGTCAACTGCTTAAATTCCAACATGGAATTGAGGGCTAAACTAAAAATGTCGAGTTGAACATGCCAAAATAAGTTTTATAATGTTATATAAAATGTTGTGATGTCAAACTTATTTTAGATACTTAAAAGATCATTCGTCGTAAAATGCAAAGTTTGTGTGTGTTTTTATTACTTTTAGTTAATACATGTTTGACTCGTCATTTAGCCTACTAAACGTGATGATCAGAGGGTATAATCATAGGGGATTAATACCTTCATTATTATGATCACGTTGCAAAGTTCAATTTGAACTTTGACTTGAGAAAAATGGTCAGAACCGAAAGTCAAAGCAAAGAACACTTACTAGTGTTAGAAGGGAAGCTTACAACTAGAGAGAGGAGGTTCCTAAGCAGAAGCAAGCCCCATAAGAAGTTTTAGTGTAAGAATGAGAATGGTGTGATGAACTTTGTAAAACTTAGGCCTATTCATAGTTGATCAAATTTGAGGAAAGTGTGCCAGGTGTAACAACTCTCACCCAAAACTATTATTTATTATTTTATTCAAATAGGAAACCCTAATTAAGACCCTCAAGTGATCCTGTATAAACCCTAACATTTTCAGAACAATCGGAATCAGGATCAGGGCCCCTAAAACTCAGGGGGGGTATTTTCCCGTTAGTGATATCCACATAGTTTTACGTGTAAAACGAAATTGAACGCATGACCAACTCACCCAAGCTACCTGGACACGGGGCTACCCTATGGTAGTAGGGCACCCCTCGCGCCACGCGAGGGGGCTGTTTTTCAAGTATAAATATAGGGGTGTGGGACTTGAATTATGGCGTTCGTTCGACGTAAAAATTCACTTTACACTTCGAGATATCACCTGTTTACTACAAAACACACACACAGCACGAAACGCTGCCGCAAAACAGGGTAATAACTCGATCGCTGCTACGATTCAATGTCCGATCGATTGAAATCAATCCAATGGATGTTTAAGTGCTGCCCAAATTAGGGTTATGCTTTGTCATTCGTCGTGAATTCGATGGATGTTTAAGTATCGTACTTTGTCATTCGTTTTGAGGGTTTTAATCTCGTGAGTTATCGTAAATGCTGTATTAGTTACTAACCTAGTTTGTGTGCATTGTTATTTAAATTAGGTTACAAGGCTAATCAGTAGGCTAAGCTCTGTCCACTTAAATCTGCAATGTGAGTTATTCTCTTTTTATCAACAATGTTTTACAATACTCCAAATTATTTTCAAAAGTTATAATTACAGGGATTAAGTCATGGTTATCTTGAATCACTGGCTAGTGGGGTATTGTGCACATTACAAATTTCTCACGGGTTAGGCTAATAAATCCTAACATTGATAAACGTCACTACTTGGGGAAAGACCCAATAGTGGTATGACCATCGTCACCAGGTGACAAGGCGCCAGATAAAAATAAGATAGAAGCCATTGTAATCGCTCTTATGCTTTAATTTATAACCATGTGTTATTTTATCAAATTTGAATAACTCGCCAGCATTTCCCCGCTGATAAAATATTTTTAAAAGATGTTTCAGGCGACCTGCTGTAAATCAAGGAAACGTGCTATGGAGCACTAACCAGCTTGAAGAGGTGGCTCAGTTAAAATGAATAAACATGTTTTAATAAATCAGGGAATTTCCTAATTAAATTCCTCCATTGTAAATTACAGGGTTTATCCCGCATTATGAAATAAAATAATCGGGCATTTCAAGTTTTAAAAGATCATGTTAAAATCTTCCGCTGTCGCATCATAGATACCACGGGTTCCTGTTCTGTGGCTCCTGGTCGGGTCAAACCGGGGCTGGGGCCGTGACAGGAAAAGGTGGTATCAGAGCTACTAATTGAGCCACTGATTTAAGCCTATTAAGTATTTATGAAATACTTAATTTTCCTAATTGTCATTTTGTGCTTATGTGTTTTATTAACTGACTAATTGTTAGTTACAGTATGGGTAAGCAAAAGCTTTCGGACATCTATCGTCAATTAGATAGTGTACCAAAAGATAAGGGATCCTCATACCAATCAAATTCCTCAAGATACTCAATAGATACTGAGGAGGGAATATTTGTTCGCAAAGCACAATATGAAAAACCACTTTCCCCTAATAAAAGAAGTTTGATTATTAGGAAAAGTCAAGAGAAAATAAAGAAGTCCCAACAAAAAGAAGTGATGGGTAATAATGAAACTCAGAAAATAGGCAATAACCCACCATGGGAAGATGAGTTAGATGAAAAAATGGGCAAATCTCTACATGTTAGCCACTGTAGCGGTAAATGCTAACCTTTGATCAAACCAGTATTAATACCTATATCACCTACAAGCCAGAAATTTTAAGATAAATAATTACTAGTATATTTCAAATTTTAGTTGTAATAACAATAAGTTGTTTCAATAAAAAGGGTTTGTTTAAATACTTAGATTGCTTTTCTGTAACTATGTGAAAATTTTAACTTTTTGTGTATGCTAAACAGCATGAATAAAATATCTGAAGCTTTAGAGAATCTTAATCTCTATCCTGTGAAAATAGAGGTTTCCAGAGATTTTACTGGTTACATAGCCGACGTGGAAGAACCTATGGAATTTCAAGCTCCACCTTTGGAGAAATCAAAGCCTAAGAAAAGAAGAAGATTTGTGGGCTGGAGACTTGTACGCAGAAGGAAACCAGCAACTAGGAGAATTCCCAAAATAGAGAATCCCATGGATAAAGGAAAAGGGATTGAGATTGAGGGAGATTCAAGGCAAGTAGGGATAGAAATTGGAGAAAGCTCCAAGCAAACCAAGGAAATGACGTTGCAAGAAGAGCTCGATTTCATACTAGCAAGCTGTGATAACTTTAAACCTGTCAATGAAAATATTTTCACTTATCCTGTTGAAACCCAACTTCCAATAAACTTAGAACCAGCAATCCCAGAACCTCTGATTCACACCCAACCTCTAGGAATGGACGAATGGTGGACCAACGACTGACAGTTCCAAAACCTTCTCAATCATCCTTATACCTTATTTCCTCAATTCGACCCAGAACCTGCACCAAACCCACCAATGAGCAATGAAAACTTGGCTGAACTCCGCCATTTTGGAGAGAAGTTAATGGATGCAGGAAATAGAATCCGGGAGGTAGGAGAACAGATCTCTTGGAAATTCGACGAGAGGGGGCGTCGTTTCTAAGATGACAGCTGACGAAAGTGGAGAAGCTATGGTTACGTGATAGTAGGAATATGTGTTTAATAATAATATAATTATCAAAATAAAACATGTAAAATAAGCAATAAAACTTATAATCGGTTTGTACAGATGCCTAATATATATAAAATATCCAAAGTCGAAAGATCGACGATTTTGGCTATATTTGTTTACATGATTATGTGTAAATATTTTTGTTATGTTTCATTAATAATTATTGTGTGCTAATATATAAAATAATTACCAGATGGCAAACGCTGGTAATGAACAAGTTAACGAGGGTAACCGATCCGAGCACAACAATGAGGATCAATTCCTGAATAGACAAGATATCGAAAATATCGTTGCTCAGGGGATAGCCAATGCTATTCCAGCAATCCTTGCTGCTGCTCGAAATCCAATTGAACCTCAACAAATTATTCCTAGCAAATGCACACAAGGAGATAATTTCAGTAATAGTGTAAATGGAGGCGGTAATCATAATAATAATAACAATGATGGGATGCAAGCTTCACTCCCTAAGAAAATGAAAGATGCAACATCTGGTTGCACGTACAAAGAGTTTCTTGCCTGTAAACCAGCTGAGTTTGCTGGTAACGAAGGGGCGACTGCTGCACTGCGTTAGTTAGAGAAAACCGAGGCAGTGATTACAATAAGTAAGTGTGCCGAGGATGACAAGGTCATGTATGCGTCGCATCTTTTCAAAGAAGGGGCGCTAGAATGGTGGAATACGGTACTTCAAGCCAAAGGAAGAAATGTGGCCTATGCCATAAATTGGGAAGAATTTAAAAGTCTAATGGAAAGAAAATTCTGTCCCGAATATGAGAAAGAACAAATGGCAAATAAATTTCTGAACCACCGAATGGTGGATGTAGACTGTCGAGGGTATACTTCGACATTCTTCGAGTATGCGAGAATGGTACCAACCCTGGCTTCGCCAGAACCGGTGCTTATTTCCCGCTATATATGGGGATTGATAGGTGAAATCCGCGATATCGTTAAAGCTGCGAGACCTCGCACTATTGACGATGATGTGGAATTAGCTAACACCCTAACCGACGGGCTGGTACGCACTAGAGAAGAAACCCAAAAGAAGGAAGTAGCCCAAAAGATTACCCAAGGATTTCGTATGGGTAATAGAAGCAATTTCAGGAGAAAAGGAAACGGGCAATCTTCCATTGTTCCATTTTGCAATGCCTGCAAAAGGAAGCATTTTGGAAGATGCAAAGGAAATTGCAATTTCTGCAAAATTCCAGGGCATCAAGAAAAAGACTGCAGGAAGAAGAAAGCAACAGTCTGCTACAATTGCGGAGAAGCTGGGCATTTTAGGCCAGACTGTCCTAAATTGGTCAAACCAGCTGATAACAAAGCCAAACCTGCAGAAGGATCTACCAAGAAGAACGTAAGAGCTTTCCAGTTAACTACTCAGGAAGCAGAGTTAATTCCGGACGTGATAGCTGGTACGTTCTTAGTTCACAACGTCTATGCAAAAGTATTATTTGACTCTGGTGCAAACCAAAGTTTTATAAATACTTCATTCTGCTAAGCTCTTAACTTACCTTTAACCAACCTTAGACAAATTTTTACAGTCGAAACGGCAGATGGTAATTCGGTTAACATAGATAAGGTTTTGCAAAATGTAAAGATAGAACTCTTAAGCCATAAATTTTCTGCAAACCTATTACCTATGAAATTAGCTGGATTCGACATTGTATTAGGAATGGATTGGTTGGTAACCAATCATGCTCGAATTCTTGTGATAAGAATTCCATAGAAATTCATACACCTACTGGAGAATTAGTGGTGATTATAGGAGATAAACCATGAAAGCCATTGAAATTCATATCAATAATGAAGTTGGCCAGTTATGCACGAAAGCAAGAAATGGTGTATATGATTTCAGTAATCATTAACACAAGAGGTAAGGAACTTAATGAAATCCCTGTAGTATCAGAATACCCGGATGTCTTTCCGGAAGAACCACCTGGATTACCACCCAATAGGGAAGTTGAATTTATAATTCATCTAATTCCTGGAACTACACCGATAGCTAAGGCACCTTATCGGTTAGCTCCCACTGAAATGCTAGAATTGAAAAAGCAATTAGATGAATTACTAAGTAAAGGATTCATACAACCTAGTTCATCCCCTTGGGGAGCACCAGTGTTGTTTGTAAAGAAAAAGGATGGTTCGATGCGAATGTGTATCGTTTATAGGGAATTAAATAAGGTTACAATTAAAAATCGATATCCATTACCTAGAATTGATGATCTATTCGATCAACTTCAGGGAACAAGATATTTTTCTAAGATCGACTTACGCTCTGGATATCATCAATTGAAGGTACAAGAAGAAGGCATACCTAAAACTGCTTTCAAAACTAGGTATGGTTATTACGAGTTTACAGTCATGCCCTTCGGACTAACAAATGCTCCTGCAACATTTATGGACATGATGAATAGGATCTGTAAACCGTATTTGGATAAATTTGTAATTGCCTTCATCGACGATACACTTATTTATTCCAAAAGTCAAGACGAGCATTGTGAGCACCTGCATGCACTTTTATCTTTGTTAAGAAAAGAGAAACTTTATGCCAAATTCTCGAAATGTGAATTTTGGCTACAGGAGGTGCAATTTTTAGGTCACATGGTGAATCACGAAGGAATTCATGTAGATCCCTCTAAAATAGAAGCAATTACCAAATGGAAGGTCCCGCAATCAGCTATAGAAATTAGAAGCTTTCTAGGATTAGCTGGTTATTATCGACGATTTATTAAGGATTTTTCCAAAATAGTTGTACCATTAACTAAGCTAACCTGTAAAGCAGTTAAGTTTGAATGGGGACCTAGGCAAGAAGAAGCTTTTAGGGTCTTAAAGAAAAAGATAACAAATGCCCCAATTCTAGCTTTGCCAGAAGGAATGGAGGATTTTGAAGTTTACTGTGATGCTTCTAAGCTAGGATTAGGATGTGTGCTAATGCAACGCAAGAAAGTAATTGCGTATGCCTCAAGGCAACTGAAAAAGCACGAAGAAAACTATACGACTCATGACTTAGAGTTAGGAGCCATAATTTTTGCCCTTAAGATTTGGGGACATTATCTGTATGGAAGTAAGTTTACTGTTTATACATATTATAAGAGCTTAAGATACATATTTGGGCAAAAAGAATTGAACATGAGGCAAAGAAGATGGATGGAAATCCTAAGTGACTACGACTGTGATATTCAATATCATGAAGGAAAGGCAAATGTAGTTGCAGATGCCTTAAGTCGTAAGTATTATGAAAAACAAAGACGAGTTCGTGCTCTCAGATTAAATCTACAGTTAGATTTAATGGAGCAACTGAAGAATATTTAAGAAACAACAATCAAGGACGATGCTGAAGGAATGAAAGGAAGAATAAAAGAATTAGAACAATGAGCTGATGGAATTTGGAGATTCCATAAGAAGAGAATTTGGGTACCTAAGCAAGGAGAATTAAGAGATAAAATTTTAGAAGAATCCCATAAATCCAGGTATACCATGCATCCTGGTAACAATAAGATGTACCAAGATTTAAGGAATAATTTTTGGTGGATATGAATGAAAAAGGACATAGCTAGATATGTTTCTAAATGTCTTACTTGTTCACAAGTTAAG
Organism: Helianthus tuberosus; assembly: GCA_030545235.1. Classification (NCBI taxonomy): domain Eukaryota; kingdom Viridiplantae; phylum Streptophyta; class Magnoliopsida; order Asterales; family Asteraceae; genus Helianthus; species Helianthus tuberosus. The sequence continues at coordinate 129,068,277 of CM060416.1, forward strand.
GCAGAACACCAGAAACCTTCAGGTCTACTATAACAATTAGAGATGCCTGTATGGAAATGGGAACTTATAACAATGGATTTTGTTACTAAGTAACCCAAAACCAGAAAAGGTAATGACGCGATTTGGGTAATTGTAGATCGATTAACCAAATCTGCTCACTTTCTACCCATGAAAGAAACCTTTAGCATGGAAAGGTTAGCCAAGTTGTATGTAGATGAAGTAGTATCTTTACATGGAGTTCTACTCTCCATTGTATCAGATAGGGATAGTCGTTTCACTTCCCACTTCTGGAAAAGTTTCCAGGAAGCAATGGGAACCCAACTAAATTTAAGCACTGCATATCATCCTCAGACAGACGGACAAAGTGAAAGAACGATCCAAACTCTAGAAGACATGCTCAGAGCATGTGTAATAGATTTTGGTGGTAACTGGGATGATCACCTACCTTTAATTGAATTCTCCTATAACAATAGTTATCATTCAAGCATCGAAGATGCCCCATTCGAAGCACTGTATGGACGAAAGTGCAGAACTCTAGTCTGTTGGGCAGAGATAGGAGAGAGTCAATTATCAGGTCCTGAAATAGTACAAGAAACTACTGACAAGATCACTCAAGTCAAGGAAAGACTGAAACGGCTCGAGATCGCCAGAAGAGTTATGCCGACAATTGACGCAAGCCGTTAGAATTCCAAGTTGGAGACAAAGTACTATTGAAAGTTTCTCCTTGGAAAGGAGTAGTTCGATTTGGAAAGAAAGGAAAACTGAGTCCAAGGTACGTAGGACCATTCCCAGTAATACAGCGAATCGGACCAGTTGCTTATCGCTTACAACTACCAGAAGAGCTAGCTGGAGTACATGACGTATTTCATGTATCCAATCTCAAGAAATGTCTATCTGACGAGTCCCTGGTAGTACCTCTTCAAGATATAGAGGTGAATGAAAAGCTAAAATTTGTTGAGAAGCCATTACAAATAGAAGACAAAAAGATCAAGTTTCTTAAGCACAAAAGACTAGTGCTGGTCAAAGTCAAGTGGGATTCAAGGAAAGGACCCGAATACACTTGGGAGCTGGAATCAGAGATGAAGCGAAAGTATCCTCATTTATTCCAGTAAATCTCGAGGACGAGATTTTTACTAAGGTGGGGAGGATGTAACAACTCTCACCCAAAACTATTATTTATTATTTCATTCAAATAGGAAACCCTAATTAAGACCCTCAAGTGATCCTGCATAAACCCTAAAATTTTCAGAACAATCGGAATCAGGATCAGGGCCCTAAAACTCAGGGGGGGGGGGGTATTTTCCCGTTAGTAATATCCACACAGTTTTACGTGTAAAACGAAATTGAACGCATGACCAACTCACCCAAGCTACCTGGACACGGGGCTACCCTATGGTAGTAGGGCACCCCTCGCGCCACGCGACAGCCCCTCGCGCCACGCGAGGGGGCTGTTTTTCAAGTTTAAATATAGGGGTGTGGGACTTGAATTCTGGCGTTCGTTCGACGTAAAAATTCACTTTACATTTCGAGATATCACCTGTTTACTACAAAACACACGCACAGTACGAAACGCTGCCGCAAAACAGGGTAATAACTTGATCGCTGCTACGATTCAATGTCCGATCGATTGAAATCAATCCAATGGATGTTTAAGTGCTGCCCAAATTAGGGTTATGCTTTGTCATTCGTCGTGAATTCGATGGATGTTTAAGTATCGCACTTTGTCATTCGTTGTGAGGGTTTTAATCTCGTGAGTTATCGTAAATGCTGTATTAGTTACTAATCTAGTTTGTGTGCATTGTTATTTAAATTAAGTTACAAGGCTAATCAGTAGGCTAAGCTCTGTCCACTTAAATCTGCAATGTGAGTTATTCTCTTTTTATCAACAATGTTTTACAATACTCCAAATTATTTTCAAAAGTTATAATTACAGGGATTAAGTCATGGTTATCTTGAATCACTGGCTAGTGGGGTATTGTGCACATTACAAATTTCTCATGGGTTAGGCTAATAAATCCTAACAGTGATAAACGTCACTACCTGGGGAAAGACCCAATAGTGGTATGACCATCGTCGCCAGGTGACAAGGCGCCAGATAAAAATAAGATAGAAGCCATTGTAATCGCTCTTATGCTGTAATTTATAACCATGTGTCATTTTATCAAATTTGAATAACTAGCCAGCATTTCCCCGCTGATAAAATATTTTTAAAACATGTTTCAGGCGACCTGCTGTAAATCAAGGAAACGTGCTATGGGGCACTAACCAGCTTGAAGAGGTGGCTCAGTTAAAATGAATAAACATGTTTTAATAAATTAGGGAATTTCCTAATTAAATTCCTCCATTGTAAATTACGGGGTTTATCCCGCATTATGAAATAAAATAATCGGGCATTTCAAGTTTTAAAAGATCCTGTTAAAATCTTCTGCTGTCGCATCATAGATACCACGGGTTCCTGTTCCGCGGCTCCTGACCGGGTCAAACCGGGGTTGGGGCCGTGACACCAGGTGTTACTAGGAGAGCTAAGGAGCTGATTAGTGGAATGAGACGTGTCAACATATGGTTAAGTGTGGCAAGGATTTAAATTAGGTATCAAGATATGCAGTAAAGCTGCTGTCCAGCAAGATACTTGCTATCAGCGTACCCCTTGCAGACCGTAAGGGGGATGCCTTATGGTCCGTAAGGGACCCTGGCGGGCAAACCTTTTGAACATCCTTAAGGACCGTAAGAAGATGTTCTTGCGATCCGTAAGGGACCTTAGAATTTTATAAAAATTTCCTTTTTGGTTGATTTAGCCCCTCAACTTTAAATTTATAGTATTTTTTTATGATTTTTAACCCTTCGTTTCAACATTGTGAAATTTGTGGAAGGTTTCTAGACATGTGTCATGCTGGAATTCGATCCATAATTCTCGGGGTGTTACATCCACGGAGCTGCCCCTATCATATATTAGAGTGTCCACAGTGAATGTTTAATTCTCAAGGACGTCATATGAGGAATGCTTCATGCGAGTGCTTTTCTGGATGATACTACACACTTTGAATGAAAAGTTCGTGTCTAAGGAATATGGAAGCTGACAAATGGATTTTGATGCCAACATGGTATAGCCCAGTTGGTTAGGGGTTTTCTACTAAGTGGTTTCCTCCTGATGGGTCTTAAGTTCGAATCCAACAATTATATGCAAATAACCCGAGAAAACACCACTGTTTCCGGATTCAAACATGGGTAAGGTTCCGGCATGTAAAGCCATGCCGTATTGCAAACTTATTATACTTATGCCATTGAAAGAAGACAAATGGATTTTGATGGATGTTAACTTTTTTTAATAAATGCACAAAAATGACTTTTGTTTTTCAAAAGAAAATACACAAAGATATTAATTAGTGGTTTCTTTTCATATCTTTATAGGTTCTCCGATGGGTCTGTTTGATATGGAGGAATGAAATGGGCAAATGAATGAAATGGATCATTACCTTTCTATATTCTTGTTTGGTTACCACGTAGCACTGGAATGAATCATTAACTTGTGTTGTTTAGTAGGCATGAAAAGAAGAAGGAATAAAATCGGCAATGGGTGGTTGTTGTGGGTGTTGGAGGTGGTCGATGGAGGTAGTAGGTGGCGACGGTCGATGGCAGCAGCGGCGGATGGTGGTGGCAATGGTGGGTGGTAGCGATGGTCTGTGGTGGTGGTGGTAGCTGTGGTTGGTGGTGGTGCAGGTGTTCGGTGGCGTACGGTGGCGGCAACGGTGGGTAGTGGCGACGAGTGACGTTGGTGGTCGGTGGTATGTGGTCTGTGGTGGTGGCGGTGGCAGTGGCGGCGACAACGTGGGTGTTCGATGGTGGAGGGTGCGGTGGAAGGTGGTGGTGGCAGTGGTGGGTTGCTACTGGTGGTGATGAATGTGAGAGAGGAAATGGATTGGAAATAAAACATGGGGTGTTGATGGAATTAATTTGAGGGAATGAAACACCCTATGTAATGGGTGATTTCATTACCTTTAACAACAAAACATATTGCTAAAGTCAGCTCTTATATTAATAGAAACCTTTACTTTAGACCCAAATATTTTAAAGCGAAAAAAACTCTTTTATCTTTACCAACATTAAAAATTGTTTAAGTGCCTATAAAATATATATTAATCATCTACACAATCTACACAATCCATAAGTTGATGGTCTCTTAGCCTAGCGACATTAGATTTTTATCCCAACAAAGTGATACGACTTCAAGTCATATAAAATAAACTATATATGAATTTTAGAAGTAAAGTTTTCAGAGACGAACGTGCTTCCTGCTCAAATAACATATATAACTAAGTGTTAAGACCCACGCGTTGTGGGTGACACCGTTATACCGAATCAAAAAAATAGACGCAAACACGTTGAACCGCATAATTTATCCCAAAACATAAAATGAAAAACATTTCCACGCATTATAGCAAAGACGTTGAAAATACTTGAAATCTTTTGTAAAAAAGTGTAGCGCGTTGCGGCGTTCCAACGTGGTAACTCGCAACTTGCTCGATCTCGGTTAAAAGCTCGAACGAACCGAGCTTTAACGAGCTCGAGCCTCAAAGAGAGCTCGTTTAGTTACCGAGCCCGGGCTCGAGCCTGAGATACAAAGCTCGTTTAGGCTCGCGAGCCTAAACGAGTTCAAACAAAATTTTACTTTTTCATATATATTATAATAATAATGATGATAACATTGGTGAGTCAAGCTCAAGCCGAGCTTTGGCTCGTTTAACCAATATTGAAGCGAGCTCGAGCCGAGCATTTAACTTGTTTGAGTTTGTTCTCAAAATAGCTCGAGCCAAGACGAACTCGAGTTTTGGGTTTAACTCGTGAGCCGAGCTCGAGCTCAAATAAGTAGGCTCGAACCAAGCCGAGCTCGAGCTTCATAAAAACATGACGATCCGAGCTCGAGCCTAGTCGGGCTCGGCCCGGCTCGTTTACACCTCGCAAGTCAATCAGATTTGAATTTATAAAATAATACTACTAATAATAATAGTTAAATAATTTATAAATTATAGGGTTTACTAAAACTAAAAGTAAACCATAACGGCTATATGGTACTTATACAAATACTTTAAGGGAACATTTTTTATTTTAGAAATAGTCGAAGGGAAGAAAACATAAATATTTATATGCAATAGATATTTGTACACATAGATTTAAGACTTGTATGTACAGATAAAAAATAAAAATAAAATATTGGATTTCAAATAGCATCCACTCATTAGCCTGCAAATTCTAACAACCAATCAAAACACTTAAAATTGAATTATGAAACCAACTCACCTAAACATGACATGAATTGTGAAACCAACTCACATACAATTTTTTATAAATTATAGAGAGGAAATCTATATATGATAAAAATCAAACTAAATGAACAGTGAATTTATGGTATATTAGAATATAGGGTATGGGGCGGGGGTTGTGGTGTGGGTTGGGTACAAACGCCCAAGTCACCACCCTGGGTGCGCTTGGGTTTCGGCGTGGCCCCTTGGGAGGGGTTTCAGCCCGGGGACGGGGGTTGTGGCGTGGGTTGGGTACAAACGCCCAAGTCACCACCCCGGGTGGGCTTGGGTTTCGGCGTGGCCCCTTGGGCGAGGGTTTCAGCCCGGGCGTTGGACGGGGCTATCAAGATGACATGGCGGGATCTCATTGGCCAAGACAAGTAGCCGTTTGGGCTAGCCGTTGGCCAACGGCTATGTGTTTAAAAAAATTTATTCACTATAAATACTCACACTTCTATTCATTTTTTTTACCACAACTACTCCACCTCTTCAATAATCATCTCTATCTTATTTAAAAACAAAAAATTCTCATCCAACCACAATACGAAAAATGAATCCTCATAATCGTGGTTTTGACCCGAACAATCCGTGGGCATTCCAATAAACCCCTAGCCCAGCATCCAATCGTCCAATTGCTCCCTTTTTAATACACTCCACGATGCCGGATATGGCTGGTTACCCATCGTTTATCTCGAATCGTTTGAAGAATGATGTCGGTCGAAAACACCAATGCCTCACGCGCAACGCGCGTCATTGAAAAACACTAGTTTGGATAAATTATAAAGAGGAAATGTATATAACCTATTTTTTTTTCTATTCTTAAAATATGTGATATGTAGCCATCTAATATATTCTAACAACCAATCAAAACACTTCAAATTGAATAGTAAAACAAACTCACATACAAATTTTGATAAATTACAGAGAGGACATTTTTGATAAGTTATAAAGAGTAATGTATATAACCTACTTTTTTACCAATGACGTGGTGGTCCATTAGCAAAGGCAAAGTCTTTAAATACCTTAAGAGAGGGAGATCTTGGGTTCAAGTCTCACAGACAACACAAATAAAAGAAATTTGCCGTTAAAAAAAATATAACCTACGTTTGTTTTAATTATTAAAATATGCGATATGTAGCCATTTAATGCTATATATTTACTATTTTTTACACCTAATATAAAATTTATCTTTTTCTCTATTTAATACGATACGCGTATTTTTAGAGTAGAATTTAATGCAAGAATTTACGCCTTTTAACCGAAAAAAATACAATTTAAAAAAAAAAAACTATGACACAACTTATTTATTGTTTATGCTACACACATGTAAGTGCACACATGAACAATTTGTGTGTATAATATAGACACATAAGCAAACTATATGGACATAAGGATAAAAAATATGCAGGCCACGACCACATACGAAACAAAAGAACATATGTCAGTTTTGCACGAAGTTGACATGTTAAGGAGCTTTTATGTGCAAAAGAATGTTTAGTGATTTTTTGTGGGAAAAAACTGAAAATAGTGTTTATTTATGTGGAAAAAAATTTAAGTAAAAAATAGAAATTATATTGTTTTTTTTAATGATATTTGCCCTTGCTGTTCAAACTATTTTGTATGTTTATAAAAATAAGATTATTATACTTATCTATAAATTAAGTCACATAACTTTTTCTTAAACACCTACTTGCCACATGGCAATGTATTGTGAGACATTTACTGAATTTGAGCGATAAAGAAAACAATGGTTTTTAAGACTTTTTCACCCCATACTATTCACTTACTAATCTTTTTGAGCGACAAAGACCTTTACTGAATCAAACTCGAGTTTCCTAAATTACTAATCTGTTTCCTTTCTGTCTTTTTTAAAACTTAAATCCAATTGCAGGTTTGTTAACGTTCAAATAGTTGTGGTCAACGTTTGTTAACTTTCAAAAAATGTGTTCACATTCAAATTTCATCAAATTCCATTAATTTTGTCTACATTTAATATTTTATAAAAATTCTGAGTGAATTTTGTTAATATAGTAAATGTATATTTTGTAGATAGTTTTGTTATTTGACGTAAACTAAGGTTATCATTAATTGTAACTAAAAAAAGTTCCTTCTTGATTTTAAAAAATAATAATTCGACGTAACTATATTATTTTGTTTTGTTTTATGCATGTATATTATTGTTTTGTTTTACTTATAACAAGTTAATATATCTCGTTTGTTATATATAAAAACTAATAAAAACATAAATACACCATTCCGAGTCTTGACTTCTTAAGGTAGGGTAGATCTTCTACAAAATTATACCGAAGCCGGAAATATATATCTTTATCACGCAGCTCCATAAGGACATTTTCCTAAAAAACTAACTCGAAGGATGCATCTCTTATGTAGACATGTGATATTGCATGGCCATGGCCGCCGTCCTTCAAGATCATGGAATGTAATTCCAATTAGAAGTATTTTATTTATACAACCCGTGTAACAAAGAGAAACTTAAACTAGTGTTTACATATACAATTTTAAATACAATAAATACAACTTAAAATACAAAACAACCACATATTTGATACAGATTTGCCATCATTTAATACATTTATTTGAAGAAAGAACATCTGATAACTTGCGGAAAAAGCTTTTATACAACCAAACTTTATATATAAAAAAAGCAACGACTCAGATACCTCTGCTACGGTTGAGTCCAATGTTTGCTTTCGATGTGCCGGATCTATTGAAATTGGCGGAAAACCATACAAACACGAAGAAGGCGAAATACATTTTAAGAGGTATCATTTATACTACAATGTGGGTGTTGTGGAATGAACGAAATGCTCGTATTTTTAAAGGTAAGTGTCGTAGAGCAATTGAAGTGATGGAAATCATAAAATCCACGTCGTACTTTTGGATTCGGTATAGATCTAGTTTGGATGGTATAGATTGGAATGTTTGGTGTAATTATCCGTTGGATTTGATGTAAGGTCGTTTTCTGCCCGGGGGTCCTTGGCTTGAGGGCCGTTTGTGGCGTTTTTGTTGAATGAAATTTATCTTTCAAAAAAAAAAAGATACCACTGCTAATTTTGTTAATTTTAAAGTTTATCAAATTATAAGAAAGTGACCACACGATGATGTTTCCAACAATTAATGATTTAATTCATTTCCTGCTCTTCACTTAACATATGAATTGCTATATATACATGGACTTTAAGGCTTCAAACCTACAACCACATCTCTCTCTCTCTATTTCCCTCTTCCTCTCTCTATATTTGTCAATAGACTTATATTTGAAGGTAATTAAGCATACAATCATGATTGTTGATAACATAAGCATCTAATGATCAAACCTTTTATTTATTTTTAACATTTTAGTTGAGTCTTCAAACATCATGCAGTAGCAGGATTTGAATTCCCAACATTTTGGTTGCGGAGGACACGACTTACCACCATGGCGTCCTCTTGGGGACGATCAAACCTTGGAAAATGATTTAACATGTATATGTTTTAACTTGCAGGAAAGTTAACTTAGATTCTATATATCGGGACATCCGCAAGAGCAAATATGAGTAGAAGAAATAGTGGTGGTGGTAGAGAGGCAAAGCTTGACTTGAAGTTGCATCTTTCACCACCAAGAGCTCAAAGGCCAATGTCAGAATCACCAAACCAGTCTCCTACAAGTTCTTGTCTGTCTTCCGAGCACAGCTTTGATGAAACCAGCATCCGGTACTCATCGAGCCCAAACGCCACGTCTATGATGTTGGCGGGGTGTCCTCGGTGCCTTTTGTATGTCATGCTTGCTGAGAAGTACCAACCTAAGTTCCCTAATTAAATGCAAAAGCACGGTTCTACTGGACGTTCTCCATGGTGGTAACATTAAGACAACAAAAAAAGAGTTAGAATGAACAAGACAAAAGGGTTTAAAATCAGTAGGAAATTATGTTTTCTCTTTATTTTCTTGTATTTTATTTTATTTTAGTTTTTTCATATTTTATTGTAATGGGTTGCATTTATTAGAAGTCAAACATAATTCAACTCTTATTTTTAATGGCTTAAATTACATCAAATACGTTTTTGACAGGGCTCGAACTCTTGACCCTAAAGATGAGTAACATCTTAATTCTAATAATTGTACGAATTGGATCCAACCCCCACCCCAGTTAAAGTCTTATTTCTGAAAAATTTTAGTGCAAAATTAGGAAGAAAAAAAAAGTTATTATGATTAAAGCGTTCTTTACCATCATAGTTGTATGTTGTTTTGAGAAGATAAAGTTCAAGATTTGTCAATTAGGTATTTGGGAAAAAATGAAATTGTTGAGGTTGGTTGGTTTCGAAAACTAAGGGTAAAATGATCAGTTATTAAATTGTTTTATAAGAAATGGGTATATATTATATGACTAGGTTATAGACTCATGTAGACTCATGTATTACATGTGTTTGAGGATAAAAAATGAAAGAATTTAAGATAATCATAGAGTTGATTGAGTTTTTTGAAAAAAAAAAGTGTTTTCCATTTATATAAACTTGAATGAGTTATTTTAAAATAAATATGTTATTGTTGAGGTTGGTTGGTTTGAAGGACATAACGATTATAAATTTTGAATTATTTTTATATTTCATATTATTTATTGCATCACACATAATAAATATAAATATTGATAGAATACATATAACCATAATATGAACTATACATACAAAATTAAAGAAAATATAACATTACTCATTTTAAATTTTAAATGATTTGTTTACGAAGTAAGAATTTTGTTTTTGAATACAAAAGAATTAGCATATCTTATTTCAAAAAAGGTAATTTTTCCCACTGAAAAAGGATGGCCTTGGGTTGGGGTCTCTCAAAGAGATGAATCAGTTTAATCTCAAAATGGTGGTGGCGGTTCAAACACAAGAAAGGGAGTCTATGGGGAAAAACAATAACGACAATTCATGCTCATATGCACTCCTCATCATACTTACCTGTTAAAAAAGGAATTGCCGGAACCTGGAACGGGATAGTAAAAGTGGGTAACGAAATTGGTTCATACTATCGGAATATTGGACAAGTATTTAAAGGTATGGTGGGGAATGGGGAAAATATAAGGTTTTGGTTGGATTGGTGGGTTGGGGAAGGGCCTTTAAAGGATAGATTTCCGGATCTATATGGGCTAGAGAGACATAAACGGACGACAGTGGAAGCTAGTTTAACGGAATGGGAATGGAGACAAAGTCCAAATTTAACAACAGAGCTTGATGAACTACAACAATTATCAGACATATTAACAGTGATTAGTCTGACTTCAGGCAACGAAAAGTGGGTGTGGACACTGGCAAAAGACGAACTTTTCTCCTTTTCATCTCTTCGGTCAGAATTAACTAGATACGTTGTGCCTTTTTATGCCTATGATTGGGATAAAGGGGTGCCAAAGAAAGTCAACATTTTCGGATGGCGAGGAATTCAAAATCGATTAGCAACAATGGGCGGTTTAAAGAGGCGAGGAATGTTACAAGGTTCGACGACATGTAAACTTTGTGGGGAACAAGAAGAAGATGCTGATCATTTATTCACAACTTGTGATGTGCTGTTAGGAAACTTTATTGTATTTGTTGTTGAAAATTGTTTAAGTTACTAAGAATTAATTCTGTCAATGTGAACCGACCGACGAACCGTCCCAGAAGCACTAAATATGAAAACCGAGAAAGAAAAAATCAAGCTTCTAATTCTTTGATTAAAGATCACTACAAGGTTACAAGACTTCAAAATGTTAGCGGGACATTATGGAGTATATAAGATATATATTCAAAGAATTATGTTCATAAATATAATATATCTTATGAACATATTTAATTTATTTTCTTATGAAAAAGGTTTCATAAGAAAATGAAAAGCTTTCAACAGAAAAGAAAAATGAATCTTTACTTATGAAAAAACTTTTCATAAGAAAAGAAATATAATATCTCAATATGTGAAGACTTCATCAGAATGGAAAAAGGCAAGTTGGTGAAAAATGAAGATAAGCCATATTATAATAATAGATGGGCACACAAACCAATTTCCCATCAACGAATAACATTTGAGATAGGCACATGGAAATCTCTATGAATACATAATTCCTTCGTAGGAATTATGTGTATCTTGTAAAGTAATATTTTTCTTATAGAGTTTTTGTGTGAGTTTACCCACTGGTTTGGCCTAGGGGGTGACATTCAAGATTCGAGTTTATTCTCGGATCGACCCCTTCTTCTTTGTTTAATTCCGCCAAACAAAGATTAATTCATATGTTCATAGAACGATTCATTTATTTTATAAGAGTTAATCATTGAAGAAATCTCACTCTCACTGTCTCTATTTTTATTCTTTGTATGTTTATATACTTCACAAACACCCATCTCTATGATCGAAGATAGCTAAATCATTCGAACAGGGTCAGAAAATGGGACCCAAACGGAGATTTTTTAATGCCGAGAACCTCGATCAGAGAGTAAAAAAGGTGTAAGGTTCACAATAATGTAAAACTAAAATGAGTTATACCAGGCTAGGATTCGAGTTACAGGAACAAAGGCCAAACCAACCACCCAAGAATGGAATTGTCGAGCGAAAACACTTGACAACCTCCTGGAAGCAGCTTTTCTTGCCACCAGACCTTTCTCCATCAATTAGGAATACGATGCCGTCACTAAACACAATCCTTAAATTGTAGCCATTTTTGGAGTGTTTATTTTTTGGTGTCTAATCCGCATACTTATAACATTGCTCTTGATTTTTCTTGACTGTATATCTCTTAAATCTCAACATATACATGTGTTATTTAGTTTGCGAAGATTTTTCAATGCCGAGAACCTCGATCAGAGAGTAAAAAAGGCGTAATGTTCACAATGGTGTAAAACCAAAATGGGATATACCGGGCTAGGATTCGAGTTACAGGAACAAGGGCCAAACCAACCACCCAAGAATGGAATCGTCGAGCGAAAACACTAGACAACCTCCTGGAAGTAGCTTTTCTTGCCACCAGACCTTTCTTCATCAATTAGAATCTGATGCCGTCACTAAACACATTCCTTAAATTGTAGCCATTTTTTGAGTATGTATATTTTGTTGTCTAATCCGCATATATATCATCATTGCTATTGATTTTCTTGACTGTATATCTCTTAAATGTCAACATATACACGCGTGATTTAGTTTACGAAGATTTTTCAATGCCTTGAACCTTGATCAGAGAGTAAAAAAGGCGTAACGTTCACAATGGTGTAAAACCAAAACGGAATCGTCAGGCTAGGATTCGAGTTACAGGAACAAGGGTTAAACCAACCACCCAAGAATGATATCGTCGAGCGGAAACACTTGACAACCTCCTGGAAGCAGCTTTTCTTGCCACTAGACCTTTCTCCATCAATTAGGAATCTGATGCCGTCACTAAACACATTCCTTAAATTGTAGCCATTTTTTGAGTGTTTGTTTTTTGGTGTCTAATATGCATATATATCACCATTGCTCTTGATTTTCTTGACTGTATTTCTCTTAAATGTCAACATATACACGTGTGATTTAGTTTACAAAGATTTTTCAATGCCGAGAACCTCGATCAGAGAGTAAAAAAGGAATAAGGATCACAATGGTGTAAAACTAAAATGGGATATACCGGGCTAGGATTCGAGTTACAGGATCAAGGGCCAAACCAACCACCCAAGAATGGACTCATCGAGCGAAAACACTTGACAACCTCCTGGAAGCAGCTTTTCTTGCCACCAGACCTTTCTCCATCAACTAGAAATCCGATACCGTCACTGAACACATTCCTTAAATTGTAACCATTTTTTTAGTGTTTATTTTTTGGTGTCTAATCCGCATATATATCACCATTGCTCTTGATTTTCTTGACAATATATCTTTTAAATCTCAACATATACACGTGTGATTTAGTTTGCGAAGATTTTTTAATGCCGAGAACCTAGATCAGAGAGTAAAAAAGGCGTAAGGTTCACAATGGTGTAAAACAAAAAACGGATATACCGGGCTAGGATTCCAGTTACAGGAACAAGGGCCAAACCAACCACCCAAGAATGGAATTGTCGAGCGAAAACACTTGACAACCTCTTGGAAGCAGCTTTTCTTGCCACCAAACCTTTTTCCATCAATTAGGAATCTGATGCCGTCACTAAACACATTCCTTAATTTGAAGGCATTTTTTGAGTGTTTATTTTATGGTGCCTAATCTGCATATATATCACCATTGCTGTTGATTTTCTTGACTATATATCTCTTAAATGTGAGCATATAAACGTGTGATTTAGTTTACGAAGATTTTTCAATTCCGAGAACCTCGATCAGAGAGTAAAAAAGGCATAAGGTTCACAATGGTGTAAAACTAAATTGGGATATACCGGGCTAGGATTCGAGTTACAGGATCAAGGGCCAAGCCATCCACCCAAGAATGGAGTCGTCGATCGAAAGCACTTTACAACCTCCTGGAAGCAGTTTTTCTTGCCACCAGACCTTTCTCCATCAATTAGGAATTCGATGCCATCACTGAACACTTTCCTTAAATTGTAGCCATTTTTTTAGTGTTTATTTTTTGGTGTCTAATCCGCATATATATCACCATTGCTTTTGATTTTCTTGACTGTATATCTCTAAAATCTCAACACATACACGTGTGATGTAGTTTGCAAAGATTTTTCAATGCCGAGAGCCTCGATCAGAGAGTAAAAAAGCGTAAGGTTCATAATGGTGTAAAACCAAAATGGAATATACCGTGCTAGGATTCGAGTTACAGGAACAACGGCCAAACCAACCACCCAAGAATGGAATCGTCGAACGAAAACACTTGACAACTTCCTGGAAGTAGCTTTTCTTGCCACCAGACCTTTCTCCATCAATTAGGAATCTGATGCCATCACTAAACACATTCCTTAAATTGTAGCCATTTTTTGAGTGTGTATTTATTGGTGTCTAATCCGCATATATATGACCATTGCTCTTGATTTTCTTGACTGTATATCTCTTAAATGTCAACATATACACGTGTGATTTATTTTACGAAGATTTTTCATTGCCGAGAACCTCGATCAGAGAGTAAAAATGGCGTAAGGTTCACAATGGTGTAAAACTAAAATGGGATATATCGGGCTAGGATTCGAGTTACAGGAAGCAACTTTTCTTGCAACCAGACCTTTCTCCATCAATTAGGAATCTGATGCCGTCACTAAACACATTCTTTAAATTGTAGCCATTTTTTGAGTGTCTATTTTTTGGTGTCTATCTATATCACCATTGCTCTTGATTTTCTTGACTGTATATCTTTTAAATGTCAACATATACACGTGTGATTTAGTTTACAAAGATTTTTCAATACCGAGAACCTCGATTAGAGAGTAAAAAAGGAATAAGGATCACAATGGTGTAAAACTAAAATGGGATATACCGGGCTAGGATTCGAGTTACAGGATCAAGAGCCAAACCAACCACCCAAGAATGGACTCGTCTAGCGAAAACACTTGACAACCTCCTGGAAGCAGCTTTTCTTGCCACCAGACCTTTTTCCATCAACTAGGAATCCGATACCGTTACTGAACACATTCCTTAAATTGTAGCCATTCTTTTAGAGTTTATTTTTTGGTGTCTAATCCGCATATATATCACCATTGCTCTTGATTTTCTTGACAGTATATCTCTTAAATCTCAACATATACACGTGTGATTTAGTTTGCGAAGATTTTTTAATGCCGAGAACCTAGATCAGAGAGTAAAAAAGGCGTAAGGTTCACAATGGTGTAAAACAAAAAAGGGATATACCGGGCTAGGATTCGAGTTACAGGAACAAGGGCCAAACCAACCACCCAAGAATGGAATCGTCGAGCGGAAACACTTGACAACCTCCTGGAAGCAACTTTTCTTGCAACCAGACCTTTCTCCATCAATTAGAAATCTGATGCCGTCACTGAACACATTCTTTAAATTGTAGCCATTTTTTGAGTGTTTATTTTTTGGTCACTAATCCGTATATATATCACCATTGCTCTTGAATTTATTGACTGTATATCTCTTAAATGTCAACATATACACGTGTGATTTAGTTTACGAAGATTTTTCAATGCCGAGAACCTCGATCAGAGAGTAAAAAAGGGATAAGGTTCAAAATGGTGTAAAACTAAAATGGGATATACCAGGCTAGGATTCGAGTTACTGGAACAAGGGCCAAACCAACCACCCAAGAATGGAATCGTCGAGCGAAAACACTTGACAACCTCCTGGAAGCAGCTTTTCTTGCCTCCAGACCTTTCTCCATCAATTAGGAATCTTATGCCGTCATTAAACACATTCCTTAAATTGTAGCCATTTTTTGATTGTTTATTTTTTGGTGTCTTATCCACATATATATCACCATTGCTCTTGATTTTCTTGACTGTGTATCTCTTAGATGTGAACATATACACGTGTGATTTAGTTTACCAAGATTTTTCAATGCCGAGAACCTCGATCAGAGAGTAAAAAAGGCGTAAGGTTCACAATGGTGTAAAACTAAAATGGGATATACCGGGCTAGGATTCGAGTTACAAGAACAAGAGCAAAACCAACCACCCAAGAATGGAATCGTCGAGCGAAATCACTTGACAACCTCCTGGAAGCAGCTTTTCTTGCCACCAGACCTTTCTCCATCAATTAGAAATCTGAGGCCGTCACTAAACACATTCCTAAAATTGTAGACATTTTCTAAGTGTTTATTTTTTGGTGTCTAATCCGTATATTTATCACCATTGCTTTTGATTTTCTTGACTGTATATCTCCTACATGTCAACATATACACGTGTGATTTAGTTTACGAAGATTTTTCAAAGCCGAGAACCTCGATCAGAGAGTAAAAAAGGCGTAAGGTTCACAATGGTGTAAAACTAAAATAGGATATACCGGGCTAGGATTCGAGTTAAGGAACAAGGGCCAAACCAACCACCCAAGAATGGAATCGTCGAACGAAAACACTTGACAACCTCCTGGAAGCAGCTTTTCTTATCACCAGACTTTTTTCCATCAATAAGGAATCTGATGCCGTCACTAAACACATTCCTTAAATCGTAGCCTTTTTTTGAGTGTTTTTTTTTGGTGTCTAATCCGCATATATATATATCACAATTGCTCTTGATTTTCTTGACTGTATATCTATTAAATGTCACCATATACACGTCTGATTTAGTTTACGAAGATTTTTCAATGCCGAGAACCTCGATTAAAGAGTAAAAAAGGCGTAAGGTTCACAATGGTGTAAAACTAAAATGGGAGATATCGGGCTAGGATTCGAGTTACAGGAACAAGGGCCTAACCAACCACCCAAGAATGGAATCGTCGAGCGAAAACATTTGAAAACCTCCTGGAAGCAGCTTTTCTTGCCACCAGACCTTTCTCCATCAATTAGGAATCTGATGTTGTCACTAAACACATTCCTTAAATTGTTGCCTTTTTTTAAGTGTTTATTTTTTGGTGTCGAATCCACATATAAATCACCATTGCTCTTGATTTTGTTGATTGTATATCTCCTAAATGTCAACATATAGACGTGTGATTTAGTTTACGAAGATTTTTCAATGCCGAGAACCTCGATCTGGGAGTAAAAAAGCCATAAGGTTCACATTGGTGTAAAATTAAATGGGATATACTGGGCTAGGATTCGAATCGCAGGAACAAGTGCCAAACCAACCACCCAAGAATGGAATCGTCGAGCGAAAACTCTAGAGAACCTCCTGGAAGCAGCTTTTCTTACCACCAGACCTTTCTCCATCAACTAGGAATCTGATGCCGTCACTAAACACATTCCTTAAATTGTAGCCATTTTTTGAGTGTTTATTTTCTGGTGTCTAATCCGCATATATATCATCATTGCTCTTGATTTTCTTGACTGTATATCTCTAAAATTTCAACATATACATGTGTGATTTAGTTTACAAAGATTTTTAAATGCCGAGAACCTCGATCAGAGAGTAAAAAAGGCGTAAAGTTCACAATGGTGTAAAACGAAAATGGGATATACCGGGCTAGGATTCGAGTTACTGGAACAAGGACCAAACCAACCACCCAAGAATGGAATCGTCGAGCGAAAACACTTGACAACCTCCTGGAAGCAGCTTTTCTTGCCACCAGACCTTTCTCCATCAATTAGGAATCTGATACCATCACTAAACACATTCCTTAAATTGTAGCCTTTTTTGAGTGTTTATTTTTTGGTGTCTAATCCGCATATATTTCACCATTGCTCTTGATTTTCTTGACTGTATATCTCTTAAATGTCAACATATACACGTGTGATTTAGTTTACGAAGATTTGTCAATGCCCAGAACCTCTATCAGAGAGTAATAAAGGCATAAGGTTCACGATGGTGTAAAACTAAAATGGGATATACCAGGCTAGGATTCGAGTTACAGGAACAAATGCCAAACCAACCACCCAAGAATGGAATCGTCGAGCGAAAACACTTGACAACCTCCTGGAAGCAGCTTTTCTTGCCTCCAGACCTTTCTGCATAAATTAGGAATCTGATGCCGTCACTAAACACATTCCTTAAATTGTAGCCATTTTTTGAGTGTTTATTTTTGGTGTCTAATCCGCATATATATCGCCATTGCTCTTTATTTTCTTGGCTGTATATCTCTTAAATGTCAACATATACACGTGTGATTTAGTTTACGAAGATTTATCAATTCCGAGAACCTCGATCAGAGAGTAACTAAGGCGTAAGGTTCACAATGGTGTAAAACTAAAATGGGATATACCGGGCTAGGATTCGAGTTACAGGAACAAGGGCCTAACGAACCACCCAAGAATGGAATCGTCGAGCGAAAACACTTGACAACCTCCTGGAAGCAGCTTTTCTTGCCACCAGACCTTTCTCCATCAATTAGGAATCTGATGCCCTCACTAAACACATTCCTTAAATAGTAGCCATTTTTTGAGTGTTTATTTTTGGTATCTAATCCGCATATAAATCGCCATTGCTCTTGATTTTCTTGACTGTATATCTCTTAAATGTCAACGTATACACGTGTGATTTAGTTTACGAAGATTTTTCAATGCCGGAACCTCGATCAGAGAGTAACAAAGGCGTAAGTTTCACAATGGTGTAAAACTAAAATGGGATATACCGGGCTAGGATTCGAGTTACACGAACAAAGGCCAAACCAACCACCCAAGAAAGGAATCGTCGAGCGAAAACACCAGACAACCTCCTAGAAGCAGCTTTTTTTTGCCACCAGACCTTTCTCCATCAATTAGGAATCCGATGCTGTCACTAAACACATTCCTTAAATTATAGCCATTTGTTGAGTGTTTATTTTTTGGTGTCTAATCCGCATATATATATCACCATTGCTCGTGATTTTCTTGACTGTGTATCTCTTAAATGTCAACATATACACGTGTGATTTAGTTTACGAAGATTTTTCAATGCCGAGAACCTCGATCAGAGAGTAACAAAGGGGTAAGTTTCACAATGGTGTAAAACTAAAATGGGATATACCGAGCTAGGTTTCGAGTTACAGGAACTAGGGCCAAACCAACCAGCCTAGAATGGAATCATCGAGCGAAAACACTTGACAACCTCCTGGAAGCAGCTTTTCTTGCCACCATACCTTTCTCAATCAATTAGGAATATGATGTTGTCACTAAACACATTCCTTAAATTGTTGCCTTTTTTTAAGTGTTTATTTTTTTGGTGTCGAATCCACATAAATATCACCATTGCTCTTGATTTTCTTGACTGTATATCTCCTAAATGTCAACATATACACGTTTGATTTAGTTTACGAAGATTTTTCAATGCCGAGAACCTCGATCAGAGAGTAAAAAAGGCATAAGGTTCACAATGGTGTAAAACTAAAATGGGATATACTGGGCTAGGATTCGAGTCACAGGAACAAGGGCCAAACCAACCACCCAAGAATGGAATCGTCGAGCGAAAACACTAGAGAACCTCCTGGAAGCAGTTTTTCTTGCCACCAGACCTCTCTCCATCAATTAGGAATCTGATGCCGTCACTAAACACATTCCTTAAATTGTAGCCATTTTTTGAGTGTTTATTTTTGGTGTCTAATCCACATATATATCGCCATTGCTCTAGATTTTTTTGACTGTATATCTCTTAAATGTCCACATATACACGTGTGATTTAGTTTACGAAGATTTTTCAATGCCGAGAACCTCGATCAGAGAGTAACAAAGGCGTAAGTTTCACAATGGTGTAAAACTAAAATGGGATATACCGGGCTAGGATTAGAGTTACAGGAACAAGGGCCAAACCAACAACCCAATAATGGAATCGTCGAGCGAAAACACTAGACGACCTCCTGGAAGCAGCTTTTCTTACCACCAGACATTTCTCCATCAATTAGGAATCTGATGCCGTCACTAAACACATTCCTTAAATTGTAGCCATTTTTTGAGTGTTTATTTTTTGGTGTCTAATCCGCACATATATCACCATTGCTCTTGATTTTCTTGACTGTATATCTCTTAATATATTTCGTTTATTATATATAAAAACTAATAAAAACATAAATAAACCATTCCGAGTCTTGACTTCTTAAGGTCGGGTAGATCTTCTACAAAATTATACCGAAGCCGGAAATATATAACTTTATCACACAGCTCCATAAGGACATTTTCGTCAAAAACTATCTCGAAGGATGCATCTCTTATGTAGACATGTGATATTGCATGGCCATGGCCGTCGTCCTTCAAAATCATGGAATGTAATTCGAATTAGAAGTATTTTATTTATACAACCCGTGTAACAAAGAGATACTTAAACTAGTGTTTACATATACAATTTTAAATACAATAAATACAACTTAAAATACAAAACAGCCACATATTTGATACAGATTTGCCATCATTTAATACATTTATTTGAAGAAAGAACATCTGATAACTTGCGGAAAAAGCTTTTATACAACCAAACTTTATATATATAAAAAAGCAACGACTCAGATACCTCTGCTAATTTTGTTAATTTTAAAGTTTATCAAATTATAAGAAAGTGACCACACGATGATGTTTCCAACAATTAATGATTTAATTCATTTCCTGCTCTTCACTTAACATATGAGTTGCTATATATACATGGACTTTAAGGCTTCAAACCTACAACCACACCTCTCTCTCTCTATTTCCCTCTTCCTCTCTCTATATTTGTCAATAGACTTATATTTGAAGGTAATTAAGCATACAATCATGATTGTTGATAACATAAGCATCTGATTATCAAACCTTTTATTTATTTTTAACATTTTAGTTGAGTCTTCAAACATCATGCAGTAGCAGGATTTGAATTCCCAACATTTTGGTTGCGGAGGACACGACTTACCACCATGGCGTCTTCTTGGGGACGATCAAACCTTTTAAATGATTTAACATGTATATGTTTTAACTTGCAGGAAAGTTAACTTAGATTCTATATATCAGGACATCCGCAAGAGAAAATATGAGTAGAAGAAATAGTGGTGGTGGTAGAGAGGCAAAGCTTGACTTGAAGTTGCATCTTTCACCACCAAGAGCTCAAAGGCCAATGTCAGAATCACCAAACCAGTCTCCTACAAGTTCTTGTCTGTCTTCCGAGCATAGCTTTGATGAAACCAGCATCCAGTACTCATCGAGCCCAAACGCCACATCTATGATGTTGGCGGGGTGTCCTCGGTGCCTTTTGTATGCCATGCTTGCTGAGAAGTACCAACCTAAGTTCCCTAATTATATGCAAAAGCACGGTTCTACTGGACGTCCTCCATGGTGGTAACATTAAGACAACAAAAAAAGAGTTAGAATGAACAAGACAAAAGGGTTTAAAATCAGTAGGAAATTATGTTTTCTCTTTATTTTCTTGTATTTTATTTTATTTTAGTTTTTTCATATTTTATTGTAATGGGTTGCATTTATTAGAAGTCAAACATAATTTAACTCTTATTTTTAATGGCTTAAATTACATCAAATACGTTTTTGACAGGGCTCGAACTCTTGACCCTAAAGATGAGTAACATCTTAACTCTAATAATTGTACGAATTGGATCCAACCCCCACCCCAGTTAAAGTCTTATTTCTTAAAAATTTTAGTGCAAAATTAGGAAGAAAAAAAAGTTATTATGATTAAAGCGTTCTTTACCATCATAGTTGTATGTTGTTTTGAGAAGATAAAGTTCAAGATTTGTCAATTAGGTATTTGGGAAAATATGAAATTTAAAGTTTTCGAAAACTAAGGGTAAAATGATCAGTTATTAAATTGTTTTATAAGAAATGGGTATATATTATATGACTAGGTTATAGACTCATGTAGACTCATGTATTACATATGTTTGAGGATAAAAAATGAAAGAGTTTAAGATAATCATGGAGTTGATTGAGTTCTTTGAAAAAAAAATGTGTTTTCCATTTATATAAACTTGAATGAGTTATTTTAAAATAAATATGTTATTGTTGAGGTTGGTTGGTTTGAAGGACATAATGATTATAAATTTTGAATTATTTTTATATTTCATTTTATTTCTTGCATCACACATAATAAATATAAATATTGATAGAATACATATAACCATAAAATGAACTATACATACAAAATTAAAGAAAATATAACATTACTCATTTTAAATTTTAAATGATTTGTTTACGAAGTAAGAATTTTGTTTTTGAATACAAAAGAATTAGCATATCTTATTTCAAAGAAAGGTAATTTTTCCCACTGAAAAAGGATGGCCTTGGGTTGGGGTCTCTCAAAGAGATGAATATAAGTTTAATCTCAAAATGGTGGTGGCGGTTCAAACACAAGAAAGAGAGTCTATGGGGAAAAACAATAACGATAATTCATGCTCATATGCACTCCTCATCATACTTACATGTTAAAAAAGGAATTACCGGAACCTGGAACGGGATAGTAAAAGTGCATAACGAAATTGGTTCATACTATCGGAATATTGGACAAGTATTTAAAGGTGTGGTGGGGAATGGGGAAAATATAAGGTTTTGGTTGGATTGGTGGGTTGGGGAAGGGCCTTTAAAGGATAGATTTCCGGATCTATATGGGCTAGAGAGACATAAACGGACGACAGTGGAAGCTAGTTTAACGGAATGGGAATGGAGACAAAGTCCAAATTTAACAACAGAGCTTGATGAACTACAGTAATTATCAGACATATTAACAGTGATTAGTCTGACTTCAGGCCCCGAAAAGTGGGTGTGGACACGGGCAAAAGACGAACTTTTCTCCTTTTCATCTCTTCGGTCAGAATTAACTAGATACGTTGTGCCTTTTTATGCCTATGATTGGGATAAAGGGGTGCCAAAGAAAGTCAACATTTTCGGATGGCGAGGAATTCAAAATCGATTAGCAACAATGGGCAGTTTAAAGAGGCGAGGAATGTTACAAGGTACGGAGACATGTAAACTTTGTGGGGAACAAGAAGAAGATGCTGATCATTTATTCACAACTTGTGATGTGCTGTTAGGAAACTTTATTGTATTTGTTGTTGAAAATTGTTTGAGTTACTAAGAATTAATTCTGTCAATGCGAACCGACCGACGAACCGTCCCAGAAGCACTAAATATGAAGACCGAGAAAGAAAAAATCAACCTTCTAATTCTTTGATTAAAGATCACTACAAGGTTACAAGACTTCAAAATGTTAGCGGGACATTATGGAGTATATAAGATATATATTCAAAGAATTATGTTCATAAATATAATATATCTTATGAACATATTTAATTTATTTTCTTATGAAAAAGGTTTCATAAGAAAATGAAAAGCTTTCAACAGAAAAGAAAAATGAATCTTTACTTATGAAAAAACTTTTCATAAGAAAAGAAATATAATATCTCAATATGTGAAGACTTCATCAGAATGGAAAAAGGCAAGTTGGTGAAAAATGAAGATAAGCCATATTATAATAATAGGTGGGCACATAAACCAATTTCCCATCAACCGATAACATTTGAGATAGGCACATGGAAATCTCTATGAATACATAATTACTTCGTAGGAATTATGTGTATCTTGTAATGTAATATTTTTCTTATAGAGTTTTTGTGTGAGTTTACCCACTGGTTTGGCCTAGGGGGTGACATTCAAGATTCGATTTTATTCTCGGATCGACCCCTTCTTCTTTGTTTAATTCCGCCAAACAAAGATTAATTCTTATGTTCATAGAACGATTCATTTATTTTATAAGAGTTAATCATTGAAGAAATCTCACTCTCACTGTCTCAATTTTTATTCTTTGAATGTTTATTTACTTCACAAACACCCATCTCTATGATCGAAGAAAGCTGAATCATTCGAACAGGGTCAGAAAATGGGACCCAAACGGAGATTTTGCAATGCCGAGAACCTCGATCAGAGAGTAAAAAAGGCGTAAGGTTCACAATGGTGTAAAACTAAAATGGGATATACCAGGCTAGGATTCGAGTTACAGGAACAAAGCCCAAACCAACCACCCAAGAATGGAATCGTTGAGCGAAAAAACTTGACAACCTCCTGGAAGCAGCTTTTCTTGCGACCAGACCTTTCTCCATCAACTAGGAATCCGATACCGTCACTGAACACATTCCTTAAATTGTAGCCATTTTTTGAGTGTTTATTTTTTGGTGTCTAATCCACATATATATCATCATTGCTCTTGATTTTCTTGACTGTATATCTCTTAATTCTCAACATATACACGTGTGATTTAGTTTGCGAAGATTTTTTAATGCCGAGAACCTCGATCAGAGAGTAAAAAAGGCGTAAGGTTCATAATGGTGTAAAACCAAAATGGGATATATCGGGCTAGGATTCCAGTTACAGGAACAAGGGCCAAACCAACTACCCAAGAATGGAATTGTCGAGCGAAAACACTTGACAACCTCTTGGAAGCAGCTTTTCTTGCCACCAGACCTTTTTCCATTAATTAGGAATCTGATTCCGTCACTAAACACATTCCTTAAATTGTAGCTATTTTTTGAGTGTGTATTTTTTGGTGTCTAATCCGTATATATATCACCATTGCTCTTACTTTTCTGGACTGTATATCTCTTAAATGTCAACATATACACATGTGATTTATTTTACGAAGATTTTTCAATGCCAAGATCCTCGATTAGAGAGTAAAAACGTCGTAAGATTCACAATGGTGAAAAACTAAAACGGGATATATCGGGCTAGGATTCGAGTTACAGGAACAAGGGCCATACCAACCACCCAAGAATGGAATCGTCGTGCGGAAACACTTGACAACCTCCTGGAAGCAACTTTTCTTGCCCCCAGACCTTTCTCCGTCAATTAGGATTCTGATGCCATCACTAAACACATTCCTTAATTTGTAGGCATTTTTTGAGTGTTTATTTTTTGGTGCCTAATCTGCTTATATATCACCATTGCTGTTGATTTTCTTGACTATATATCTCTTAAATGTCAACATATACACGTGTGATTTAGTTTACCAAGATTTTTCAATTCCGAGAACCGCGATCAGAGAGTAAAAAAAGGCATAAGGTTCACAATGGTGTAAAACTAAAATGGGATATACCGAGCTAGGATTCGAGTTACAGGATCAAGGGCCAACCCAACCACCCAAGAATGGATTTGTCGAGCGAAAACACTTGACAACCTCCTGGAAGCAGCTTTTCTTGCCACCTTACCTTTCTCCATCAATTAGTAATCTGATGCCGTCACTAAACACATTCCTTAACTTGTAGGAATTTTTTGAGTGTTTATTTTTTGTTGTATAATCCGCATATATATCACCATTGCTCTTGATTTTCTTGACTGTATATCTCTTAAATGTCAACATATACGTGTGTGATTTAGTTTACGAAGATTTTTCAATGCCGAGAACCTCGATCAGAGAGTAAAAAAGGCGTAAGATTCACAATGGTGTAAAACTAAAATGGGATATACCTGGCTAGGATTCGAGTTACAGGAATAAGGGCCAAACCGACCACCCAAGAATGGAATCGTCGAGAGAAAACAATTGACAACCTCCTGGAAGCAGCTTTTCTTGTCACCAGACCTTTCTCCATCAATTAGGAATCTGATGCCGTCACTAAACACATTCCTTAAATTGTAGCCATTTTTTGAGTGTTTATTTTTTGGTGTCTAATCCGCATATATATATATATATGTATATATATATATATATATATATATATATATATATATATCACCATTGCTCTAGATTTTATTGACTGTATATCTCTTAAATGTCAACATATACACGTGTGATTTAGTTTACGAAGATTTTTCAATGCCGAGAACCTTGATCAGAGAGTAAAAAAGGGGTAAGGTTCACAATGGTGTAAAACTAAAATGGGATATACTTGGCTAGGATTCGAGTTACAGGAACAAGGGCCAAACCAACCACCCAAGAATGGAATCGTCGAGCGAAAACACTTGACAACCTCCTGGAAGCAGCTTTTCTTGCCACCAGACCTTTCTCTATCAACAAGAAATTTAATGGCGTCACAAAACACATTCTTTAAATTGTAGCCATTTTTGAGTGTTTTTATTTTTTGGTGTCTAATCCGCATAAATATATATCACCATTGCTCTTGATTTTCTTGACTGTATATCTCTTAAATGTCAACATCTACATGTGTGATTTAGTTTACGAAGATTTTCCAATGCCGAGAACCTCATTCAGAGAGTAAAAAAGGTGTAAGGTTCACAATGATGTAAAACTAAAATGAGATATACCGGGCTAGGATTCGAGTTACAGGAATAAGGGCCAAACCAACCACCCAAGAATGGAATCGTGGAGTAAAAACACTTGACAACCTCCTGGAAACAGCTTTTCTTGCCACCAGACCTTTCTACATCAATTAGGAATCTGATGCCGTCACTTAACACATTCCTTAAATTGTAGCCATTTTTTGAGTTTTTATTTTTTGGTGACTAATCCGTATATATATCACCATTGCTCTTGATTTTATTGACTGTATATCTCTTAAATGCCAACATATACACATATGATTTAGTTTACGAAGATTTTTCAATGCCGAGAACCTCGACCAGAGAGTAAAAAAGGCATAAGGTTCACAATGGTGTAAAACTAAAATGGGATATACCAGGCTAGGATTCGAGTTATTGGAACTAGAGCCAAACCAACCACCCAAGAATGGAATCGTCGAGCGAAAACACTTGACAACCTCTTGGAAGCAGCTTTTCATACCACCAGACCTTTCTCCATCAATTAGGTATCTGATGCCATCACTAAACACATTCCTTAAATTGTAGGCATTTTTATAGTGTTTATTTAGTGGTGTCTAATCCACAAATATATCACCATTGCTCTCGATTTTCTTGATAGTATATCTCTTAAATGTCAACATATACACGTGTGATTTAGTTTACGAAGTTTTTTCAATGCCGAGAACCTCGATCAGAGAGTAAAAAAGGCGTAAGGTTCACAATGGTGTAAAACTAAAATGGGATATAGCGGGCTAGGATTCGAGCCACAGGAACAAGGGCCAAACCAACCACCCAAGAATGGAATCGTCGAGCGAAAACACTTGACAACCTCCTGGAAGCAGCTTTTCTTGCCACCAGACCTTTCTCCACCAATTAGGAATCCGAGGCCGTCACTAAACACATTCCTAAAATTGTAGCCATTTTCTAAGTTTTTATTTTTTGGTGTCTAATCCGTATATATATCACCATTGCTTTTGAATTTATTGACTGTATATCTCTTACATGTCAACATATATACATGTGATTAATTTAAAAGATTTTTCAATGCCGAGAATCTCGATCAGAGAGTAAAACAGGCGTAAGGTTCACAATGGTGTAAAACTAAAATGAAATATACCGGGCTAAGATTCGAGTTACAGGAACTAGGGCCAAACCAACCACCCAAGAATGGAATCGTCGAGCGAAAACACTTGACAACCTCCTAGAAGCAGCTTTTCTTGCCACCAGACCTTCCTCCATCAATTAGGAATCTATGTCGTCACTAAACACATTGCTTAAACTGTTGCCTTTTTTTGAGTGTTTATTTTTTGGTGTCGAATCCACATATATATCACCATTGCTCTTGATTTTCTTGACTGTATATCTCTTAAATGTCATCATATACACGTGGGATTTAGTTTACGAAGATTTTTCAATGCCGAGAACCTCGATCAGAGAGTAAAAAAGGTATAAGGTTCACAATGGTGTAAGACTAAAATGGGATATACCGGGCTAGGATTCGAGTCACAGGAACAAGGGCCAACCCAACCACCCAAGAATGGAATCATCGAGCGAAAAACTGGAGAACCTCCTGGAAGCAACTTTTCTTGCCACCAGACCTTTCTCCATCAATCAGGAATCTGATGCCGTCACTAGTCACATTCCTTAAATTGTAGCCATTTTTTGAGTGTTTATTTTTTGGTGTCTAATCCCCATATATATATCACCAATGCTCTTGATTTTCTTGACTGTATATCTCTTAAATGTCAACATATACACGTGTGATTTAGTTTGCGAAAATTTTTCAATGCCGAAAACCTCGATCAGAGAGTAAAAAAGGCGTAAGGTTCACAATGGTGTAAAACTAAAAGGGATATACCGGGCTAGGATTCGAGTTACAGGAACAAGGGCCAAAGCAACCACCCAAGAATGGAATCGTCGAACCAAAACACTTGACAAACTCCTGGAAGCAGCTTTTCTTGCCACCAGACCTTTCTCCATCAATTAGGAATCTGATGCCGTCACTAAACGCATTCCTTAAATTGTAGCCATTTTTTGAGTGTTTATTTTTTGGTGTCTAATCCGCATATATATCATCATTGCTCTTGATTTTCTTGACTGTATATCTCTTAAATATCAACATATACACGTGTGATTTAGTTTACGAAGATTTTTCAATGCTGAGAACCTCGATTAGAGAGTAAAAAAGGCGTAAGGTTCACAATTGTTTAAAACTAAAATGGGATATACCGGGCTAGGATTCGAGTTACAGGAACAAGGGCCAAACCAGCCACCTAAGAATGGAATCGTTGAGCGAAAACACTTGACAGCCTCCCGAAAGAAGGTTTTCTTGCCACCAGACCTTTTTCCATCAATTAGGAATCTGATGCCGTCACTAAACACATTCCTTAAATTGTAGCCATTTTTTGAGTGTTTATTTTTTGGTGTCTAATCTGCATATATATACAACCATTGCTCTTGATTTTCTTGATTGTATATCTCTTAAGTGTCAACATATACACGTGTGATTTAGTTTACGAAGATTTTTCAAAGCCAAGAACCTCGATCAGAGAGTAAAACAGGCGTAAGGTTCACGATGGTGTAAGACTAAAATAGGATATACCGGGCTAGGATTCGAGTTAAGGAACAAGGGCCAAACCAACCACCCAAGAACGGAATCGTCGAATGAAAACACTTGACAACCTCCTGGAAGCAGCTTTTCTTATCACCAGACTTTTTTCCATCAACAAGGAATCTGATGCCGTCACTAAACACATTCCTTAAATTGTAGCCATTGTTTGAGTGTTTATTTTTTGGTGTCTAATCCGCATATATATATCAAAATTGCTCTTGATTTTCTTGACTGTATATCTCTTAAATGTCAACATATACACGTCTGATTTAGTTTACAAAGATTTTCCAATGCCGAGAACGTCGATTAAAGAGTAAAAAAGGCGTAAGGTTCACAATGGTGTAAAACTAAAATGGGATATACCGGGCTAGGATTCGAGTTACAGGAACAAGGGCCTAACCAACCACCCAAGAATGGAATCGTCGAGCGAAAACACTTGACAACCTCCTGGAAGCAGCTTATCTTGCCACCAGACCTTTCTCCATCAATTAGGTATCTGATGCCGTCACTAAACACATTCCTTAAATTGTAGGCATTTTTAGAGTGTTTATTTAGTGGTGTCTAATCCACATATATATCACCATTGCTCTTG
Organism: Helianthus tuberosus; assembly: GCA_030545235.1. NCBI lineage: Eukaryota > Viridiplantae > Streptophyta > Magnoliopsida > Asterales > Asteraceae > Helianthus > Helianthus tuberosus. The sequence goes on from CM060416.1 coordinate 129,097,449, forward strand.
ATTTTCTTGACTGTGTATCTCTTAAATGTCAACATATATATGTGTGATTTAGCTTACTAAGATTTTTCAATGCCGAGAACCTCGATTAAAGAGTAAAAAAGGCGTAAGGTTCACAATGGTGTAAAACTAAAATGGGATATACCGGGCTAGGATTCGAGTTACAGGAACAAGGGCCTAACCAACCACCCAAGAATGGAATCGTCGAGCGAAAACACTTGATAACCTCCTGGAAGCAACTTTTCTTGCCACCAGATCTTTCTCCATCAATTAGGAATCTGATGTTGTCACTAAACACATTCCTTAAATTGTTGCCTTTTTTAAGTGTTTATTTTTTGGTGTCGAATCCACATATATATATCACCATTGCTCTTGATTTTCTTGATTGTATATCTCCTAAATGTCAACATATACACGTGTGATTTAGTTTACGAAGATTTTGCAATGCCGAGAACCTCGATAAGGGAGTAAAAAAGGAATAAGGTTCACAATGGTGTAAAATTAAATGGGATATACTGGGCTAGGATTCGAGTCGCAGGAACAAGGGCCAAACCAACCACCCAAGAATGGAATCGTCGAGCGAAAACACTTGAGAACCTCCTGGAAGCAGCTTTTCTTACCACCAGACCTTTGTCCATCAATTAGGAATCTGATGCCGTCACTAAACATATTCCTTAAAATGCAGCCATTTTTTGAGTGTTTATTTTTTGGTGTCTAATCCGCAAATATATATCACCATTGCTCTTGATTTTTTGACTGTATATCTCTTAAATGTCAACATATACACGTTTGATTTAGTTTATGAAGATTTTTCAATGCCCAGAACCTCAATCAGAGATTAAAAAAGGCATTAGGTTCAACAATGGTGTAAACACAAAATGGGATATACCAGGGTAGGATTCGAGTTACAGGAACAACGGCCAAACCAACCACCCAAGAATGGAATCGTCGAGCGGAAACACTTGACAACCTCCTGGAAGCAGCTTTTCTTACCACAAGACCTTTCTCCATCAATTAGGAATCTGATGCCGTCACTAAACACATTCCTGAAATTGCAGCCATTTTTTGAGTGTTTATTTTTTGGTGTCTAATCCGCAAATATATATCACCATTGCTCTTGATTTTTTGACTGTATATCTCTTAAATGTCAACATATACACGTTTGATTTAGTTTATGAAGATTTTTCAATGCCCAGAACCTCAATCAGAGATTAAAAAAGGCATTAGGTTCAACAATGGTGTAAACCCAAAATGGGATATACCAGGCTAGGATTCGAGTTACAGGAACAACGGCCAAACCAACCACCCAAGAATGGAATCGTCGAGCGAAAACACTTGACAACCACCTGGAAGCAGCTTTTCTTGCCTCCATACCTTTCTCCATCAATTAGGAATCTGATGCCGTCACTAAACACATTCCTTAAATTGTAGCCATTTTTTGAGTGTTTATTTTATGGTGTCTAATCTGCATATATATCACCATTGCTCTTGATTTTCTTGACTGTATATCTCTTAAATGTCAACATATACACTTGTGATTTAGTTTACGAAGATTTTTCAATGCTGAGAACCTCGATTAGAGAGTAAAAAAGGCGTAAGGTTCACAATTGTTTAAAACTAAAATGGGATATACCGGGCTAGGATTCGAGTTACAGGAACAAGGGCCAAACCAGCCACCTAAGAATGGAATCGTTGAGCGAAAACACTTGACAGCCTGCCGAAAGCAGGTTTTCTTGCCACCAGACCTTTTTCCATCAATTAGGAATCTGATGCCGTCACTAAACACATTCCTTAAATTGTAGCCATTTTTTGAGTGTTTATTTTTTGGTGTCTAATCTGCATATATATATCACCATTTCTCTTGATTTTCTTGACTGTATATCTCTTAAATGTCAACATATACACGTGTGATTTAGTTTACGAAGATTTTTCAAAGTTGAGAACCTCGATCAGAGAGTAAAAAAGGCGTAAGGTTCACGATGGTGTAAAACTAAAATAGGATATACCGGGCTAGGATTCGAGTTAAGGAACAAGGGCCAAACCAACCACCCAAGAATGGAATTGTCGAACGAAAACACTTGACAACCTCCTGGAAGCAGCTTTTCTTATCACCAGACTTTTTTCCATCAATAAGGAATCTGATGCCGTCACTAAACACATTCCTTAAATTGTAGCCATTTTTTGAGTGTTTATTTTTTGGTGTCTAATCCGCATATATATATATCACAATTGCTCTTGATTTTCTTGACTGTATATCTCTTAAATGTCAACATATACACGTCTGATTTAGTTTACGAAGATTTTTCAATGCCGAGAACCTCGATTAAAGAGTAAAAAAGGCGTAAGGTTCACAATGGTGTAAAACTAAAATGGGATATACCGGGCTAGGATTCGAGTTACAGGAACAAGGGCCTAACCAACCACCCAAGAATGGAATCGTCGAGCGAAAACACTTGACAACCTCCTGGAAGCAGCTTTTCTTGCCACCAGATCTTTCTCCATCAATTAGGAATCTGATGTTGTCACTAAACACATTCCTTAAATTGTTGCCTTTTTTTTAAGTGTTTATTTTTTGGTGTCGAATCCACATATATATCACCATTGCTCTTGATTTTCTTGATTGTATATCTCCTAAATGTTAACATATACACGTGTGATTTAGTTTACGAAGATTTTTCAATGTCGAGAACCTCGATCAGGGAGTAAAAAAGGCATAAGGTTCACAATGGTGTAAAATTAAATGGGATATACTGGGCTAGGATTCGAGTCGCAGGAACAAGGGCCAAACCAACCACCCAAGAATGTAATCGTCGAGCGAAAACACTTGAGAACCTCCTGGAAGCAGCTTTTCTTACCACCAGACCTTTCTCCATCAATTAGGAATCTGATGCCGTCACTAAACACATTCCTTAAATTGTAGCCATTTTTAGAGTGTTTATTTTCTGGTGGCTAATCCGCATATATATCACCATTGCTCTTGATTTTTTTGACTGTATATCTCTAAAATGTCAACATATACACGTGTGATTTAGTTTACAAAGATTTTTCAATGCCGAGAACCTGGATCAGAGAGTAAAAAACGCGTAAGGTTCACAATGGTGTAAAACTAAAATGGGATATACCGGGCTAGGATTCGAGTTACAGGAACAAGGACCAAACCAGCCACCCAAGACTGGAATCGTCAAGCGAAAACACTTGACAACCTTCTGGAATCAGCTTTTCTTGCTACCAGACCTTTCTCCATCAATTAGGAATCGGATACCGTCACTAAAAACATTCCTTAAATTGTAGCCTTTTTTGAGTGTTTATTTTTAGGTGTCTAATCTGCATATATTTCACCATTGCTCTTGATTTTCTTGACTGTATATCTCTTAAATGTCAACATATACACGTGTGATTTAGTTTATGAAGATTTGTCAATGCCCAGAACCTCGATCAGAGAGTAAAAAAGGCATAAGGTTCACCATGGTGTAAAACTAAAATGGGATATACCAGGCTAGGATTCGAGTTACAGGAACAACGGCCAAACCAACCACCCAAGAATGGAACCGTCGAACGAAAACACTTGACAACCTCCTGGAAGCAGCTTTTCTTGCCTCTAGACCTTTCTCCATCAATTAGGAACCTGATGCCGTCACTAAACACATTCCTTAAATTGTAGTAATTTTCTGAGTGTTTATTTTTTGGTGTTTAATCCGCATATATATCACCATTGCTCTTGATTTTCTTGACTGTATATCTCCTAAATGTCAACATATACACGTCTGATTTAGTTTACGAAGATTTTTCAATGCCGAGAACCTTGATCAGAGAGTAAAAAAGGCGTAAGGTTCACAATGGTGTAAAACTAAAATGGGATATACCGGGCTAGGATTCGAGTTACAGGAATAAGGGCCAAACCAACCACCCAAGAATTGAATCGTCGAGCGAAAACACTTGACAACCTCCTGGAAGCAGCTTTTCTTGCCAACAGACCTTTCTCCATCTATAAGGAATCTGATTCCGTCACTAAACACATTCCTTAAATTGTAGCCATTTTTTGAGTGTTTATTCTTGGTGTCTAATCCGCATATATATCGCCATTGCTCTTGATTTTCTTGGCTGTATATCTCTTAAATGTCAACATATACACGTGTGATTTAGTTTACGAAGATTTTTCAATTCTGAGAACCTCGATCATAGAGTAACAAAGGCGTAAGGTTCACATTGGTGTAAAACTAAAATGGGATATACCGGGCTAGGATTCGAGTTACAGGAACAAGGGCCTAACCAACCACCCAAGAATGGAATCGTCGAGCGGAAACACTTGACAACCTCCTGGAAGCAGTTTTTCTTGCCACAAGACCTTTCTCAATCAATTAGGAATCTGATGCCGTCACTAAACACATTCTTTAAATTGTAGCCATTTTTTGAGTGTTTATTTTTTGGTGTCTAATCCACATATATATATCACCATTGCTCTTGATTTTTTTGACAGTATATCTCTTAAATGTCAACATATACACGTTTGATTTAGTTTATGAAGATTTTTCAATGCCCAGAACCTCGATCAGAGATTAAAAAGGGCATTAGGTTCACAATGGTGTAAAACCAAAATGGGATATAATAGGCTAGGATTCGAGTTAGAGGAACAACGGCCAAACCAACCACCCAAGAATGGAATCGTCGAGCGAAAACACTTGACAACCTCCTGGAAGCAGCTTTTCTTGCCTCCAGACCTTTCTCCATCAATTAGGAACCTGATGCCGTCACTAAACACATTCCTTAAATTGTAGTCATTTTCTGATTGTTTATTTTTTGGTGTTTAATCCGCATATATATCACCATTGGTCTTGATTTTCTTGACTGTATATCTCCTAATGTCAACATATACACGTCTGATTTAGTTTACGAAGATTTTTCAATGCCGAGAACCTTGATCAGAGAGTAAAAAAGGCGTAAGGTTCACAATGGTGTAAAACTAAAATGGGATATACCGGGCTAGGATTCGAGTTACAGGAATAAGGGCCAAACCAACCACCCAAGAATTGAATCGTCGAGCGAAAACACTTGACAACCTCCTGGAAGCAGCTTTTCTTGCCACCAGACCTTTCTCCATCAATAAGGAATCTGATTCCGTCGCTAAACACATTCCTTAAATTGTAGCCATTGTTTGAGTGTTTATTCTTGGTGTCTAATCCGCATATATATCGCCATTGCTCTTGATTTTCTTGGCTGTATATCTCTTAAATGTCAACATATACACGTGTGATTTAGTTTACGAAGATTTTTCAATTCTGAGAACCTCGATCAGAGAGTAACAAAGGCGTAAGGTTCACAATGGTGTAAAACTAAAATGGGATATACCGGGCTAGGATTCGAGTTACAGGAACAAGGGCCTAACCAACCACCCAAGAATGGAATCGTCGAGCGGAAACACTTGACAACCTCCTGGAAGCAGTTTTTCTTGCCACAAGACCTTTCTCAATCAATTAGGAATCTGATGCCGTCACTAAACACATTCTTTAAATTGTAGCCATTTTTTGAGTGTTTATTTTTTGGTGTCTAATCCACATATATATATCACCATTGCTCTTGATTTTTTTGACAGTATATCTCTTAAATGTCAACATATACACGTTTGATTTAGTTTATGAAGATTTTTCAATGCCCAGAACCTCGATCAGAGATTAAAAAGGGCATTAGGTTCACAATGGTGTAAAACCAAAATGGGATATAATAGGCTAGGATTCGAGTTACAGGAACAACGGCCAAACCAACCACCCAAGAATGGAATCGTCGAGCGAAAACACTTGACAACCTCCTGGAAGCAGCTTTTCTTGCCTCCAGACCTTTCTCCATCAATTAGGAACCTGATGCCGTCACTAAACACATTCCTTAAATTGTAGTCATTTTCTGATTGTTTATTTTTTGGTGTTTAATCCGCATATATATCACCATTGGTCTTGATTTTCTTGACTGTATATCTCCTAATGTCAACATATACACGTCTGATTTAGTTTACGAAGATTTTTCAATGCCGAGAACCTTGATCAGAGAGTAAAAAAGGCGTAAGGTTCACAATGGTGTAAAACTAAAATGGGATATACCGGGCTAGGATTCGAGTTACAGGAATAAGGGCCAAACCAACCACCCAAGAATTGAATCGTCGAGCGAAAACACTTGACAACCTCCTGGAAGCAGCTTTTCTTGCCACCAGACCTTTCTCCATCAATAAGGAATCTGATTCCGTCGCTAAACACATTCCTTAAATTGTAGCCATTGTTTGAGTGTTTATTCTTGGTGTCTAATCCGCATATATATCGCCATTGCTCTTGATTTTCTTGGCTGTATATCTCTTAAATGTCAACATATACACGTGTGATTTAGTTTACGAAGATTTTTCAATTCTGAGAACCTCGATCAGAGAGTAACAAAGGCGTAAGGTTCACAATGGTGTAAAACTAAAATGGGATATACCGGGCTAGGATTCGAGTTACAGGAACAAGGGCCTAACCAACCACCCAAGAATGGAATCGTCGAGCGGAAACACTTGACAACCTCCTGGAAGCAGTTTTTCTTGCCACAAGACCTTTCTCAATCAATTAGGAATCTGATGCCGTCACTAAACACATTCTTTAAATTGTAGCCATTTTTTGAGTGTTTATTTTTTGGTGTTTAATCCACATATATATATCACCATTGCTCTTGATTTTTTTGACAGTATATCTCTTAAATGTCAACATATACACGTTTGATTTAGTTTATGAAGATTTTTCAATGCCCAGAACCTCGATCAGAGATTAAAAAGGGCATTAGGTTCACAATGGTGTAAAACCAAAATGGGATATAATAGGCTAGGATTCGAGTTACAGGAACAACGGCCAAACCAACCACCCAAGAATGGAATCGTCGAGCGAAAACACTTGACAACCTCCTGGAAGAAGCTTTTCTTGCCTCCAGACCTTTCTCCATCAATTAGGAACCTGATGCCGTCACTAAACACATTCCTTAAATTGTAGTCATTTTCTGATTGTTTATTTTTTGGTGTTTAATCCGCATATATATCACCATTGGTCTTGATTTTCTTGACTGTATATCTCCTAACGTCAACATATACACGTCTGATTTAGTTTACGAAGATTTTTCAATGCCGAGAACCTTGATCAGAGAGTAAAAAAGGCGTAAGGTTCACAATGGTGTAAAACTAAAATGGGATATACCGGGCTAGGATTCGAGTTACAGGAATAAGGGCCAAACCAACCACCCAAGAATTGAATCGTCGAGCGAAAACACTTGACAACCTCCTGGAAGCAGCTTTTCTTGCCACCAGACCTTTCTCCATCAATAAGGAATCTGATTCCGTCGCTAAACATATTCCTTAAATTGTAGCCATTGTTTGAGTGTTTATTCTTGGTGTCTAATCCGCATATATATCGCCATTGCTCTTGATTTTCTTGGCTGTATATCTCTTAAATGTCAACATATACACGTGTGATTTAGTTTACGAAGATTTTTCAATTCTGAGAACCTCGATCAGAGAGTAACAAAGGCGTAAGGTTCACAATGGTGTAAAACTAAAATGGGATATACCGGGCTAGGATTCGAGTTACAGGAACAAGGGCATAACCAACCACCCAAGAATGTAATCGTCGAGCGGAAACACTTGACAACCTCCTGGAAGCAGCTTTTCTTGCCACAAGATCTTTCTCCATCAATTAGGAATCTGATGCCGTCACTAAACACATTCCTTAAATTGCAGCCTTTTTTTGAGTGTTTATTTTTTGGTGTCTAATCCGCAAATATATATCACCATTGCTCTTGATTTTTTGACTGTATATCTCTTAAATGTCAACATATACACGTTTGATTTAGTTTATGAAGATTTTTCAATGCCCAGAACCTCGATCAGAGATTAAAAAAGGCATTAGGTTCAACAATGGTGTAAACCCAAAATGGGATATACCAGACTAGGATTCGAGTTACAGGAACAACGGCCAAACCAACCACCCAAGAATGGAATCGTCGAACGAAAACACTTGACAACCTCCTGGAAGCAGCTTTTCTTGCCTCTAGACCTTTCTCCATCAATTAGGAACCTTCTGCCGTCACTAAACACATTCCTTAAATTGTAGTAATTTTCTGAGTGTTTATTTTTTGGTGTTTAATCCGCATATATATCACCATTGCTCTTGATTTTCTTGACTGTATATCTCCTAAATGTCAACATATACACGTCTGATTTAGTTTACGAAGATTTTTCAATGCCGAGAACCTTGATCAGAGAGTAAAAAAGGCGTAAGGTTCACAATGGTGTAAAAGTAAAATGGGATATACCGGGTTAGGATTCGAGTTACAGGAATAAGGGCCAAACCAACCACCCAAGAATTGAATCGTCGAGCGAAAACACTTGACAACCTCCTGGAAGCAGCTTTTCTTGCCAACAGACCTTTCTCCATCAATAAGGAATCTGATTCCGTCACTAAACACATTCCTTAAATTGTAGCCATTTTTTGAGTGTTTATTCTTGGTGTCTAATCCGCATATATATCGCCATTGCTCTTGATTTTCTTGGCTGTATATCTCTTAAATGTCAACATATACACGTGTGATTTAGTTTACGAAGATTTTTCAATTCTGAGAACCTCGATCAGAGAGTAACAAAGGCGTAAGGTTCACAATGGTGAAAAACTAAAATGGGATATACCGGGCTAGGATTCGAGTTACAGGAACAAGGGCCTAACCAACCACCCAAGAATGGAATCGTCGAGCGGAAACACTTGACAACCTCCTGGAAGCAGTTTTTCTTGCCACAAGACCTTTCTCAATCAATTAGGAATCTGATGCCGTCACTAAACACATTCCTTAAATTGTAGCCATTTTTTGAGTGTTTATTTTTTGGTGTCTAATCCGCATATATATATCACCATTGCTCTTGATTTTATTGACAGTATATCTCCTAAATGTCAACATATACACGTTTGATTTAGTTTATGAAGATTTTTCAATGCCCAGAACCTCGATCAGAGATTAAAAAGGGCATTAGGTTCACAATGGTGTAAAACCAAAATGGGATATAACAGGCTAGGATTCGAGTTACAGGAACAACGGCCAAACCAACCACCCAAAAATGGAATCGTCGAGCGAAAACACTTGACAACCTCCTGGAAGCAGCTTTTCTTGCCTCCAGACCTTTCTCCATCAATTAGGAACCTGATGCCGTCACTAAACACATTCCTTAAATTGTAGTCATTTTCTGATTGTTTATTTTTTGGTGTTTAATCCGCATATATATCACCATTGGTCTTGATTTTCTTGACTGTATATCTCCTAATGTCAACATATACACGTCTGATTTAGTTTACGAAGATTTTTCAATGCCGAGAACCTTGATCAGAGAGTAAAAAAGGCGTAAGGTTCACAATGGTGTAAAACTAAAATGGGATATACCGGGCTAGGATTCGAGTTACAGGAATAAGGGCCAAACCAACCACCCAAGAATTGAATCGTCGAGCGAAAACACTTGACAACCTCCTGGAAGCAGCTTTTCTTGCCACCAGACCTTTCTCCATCAATAAGGAATCTGATTCCGTCGCTAAACACATTCCTTAAATTGTAGCCATTGTTTGAGTGTTTATTCTTGGTGTCTAATCCGCATATATATCGCCATTGCTCTTGATTTTCTTAGCTGTATATCTCTTAAATGTCAACATATACACGTGTGATTTAGTTTACGAAGATTTTTCAATTCTGAGAACCTCGATCAGAGAGTAACAAAGGCGTAAGGTTCACAATGGTGTAAAACTAAAATGGGATATACCGGGCTAGGATTCGAGTTACAGGAACAAGGGCATAACCAACCACCCAAGAATGGAATTGTCGAACGAAAACACTTGACAACCTCCTGGAAGCAGCTTTTCTTATCACCAGACTTTTTTCCATCAATAAGGAATCTGATGCCGTCACTAAACACATTCCTTAAATTGTAGCCATTTTTTGAGTGTTTATTTTTTGGTGTCTAATCCGCATATATATATCACAATTGCTCTTGATTTTCTTGACTGTATATCTCTTAAATGTCAACATATACACGTCTGATTTAGTTTACGAAGATTTGTCAATGCCGAGAACCTCGATTAAAGAGTAAAAAAGGCGTAAGGTTCACAATGGTGTAAAACTAAAATGGGATATACCGGGCTAGGATTCGAGTTACAGGAACAAGGGCCTAACCAACCACCCAAGAATGGAATCGTCGAGCGAAAACACTTGACAACCTCCTGGAAGCAGCTTTTCTTGCCACCAGATCTTTCTCCATCAATTTGGAATCTGATGTTGTCACTAAACACATTCCTTAAATTGTTGCCTTTTTTTTAAGTGTTTATTTTTTGGTGTCGAATCCACATATATATCACCATTGCTCTTGATTTTCTTGATTGTATATCTCCTAAATGTTAACATATACACGTGTGATTTAGTTTACGAAGATTTTTCAATGTCGAGAACCTCGATCAGGGAGTAAAAAAGGCATAAGATTCACAATGGTGTAAAATTAAATGGGATATACTGGGCTAGGATTCGAGTCGCAGGAACAAGGGCCAAACCAACCACCCAAGAATGGAATCGTCGAGCGAAAACACTTGAGAACCTCCTGGAAGCAGCTTTTCTTACCACCAGACCTTTCTCCATCAATTAGGAATCTGATGCCGTCACTAAACACATTCCTTAAATTGTAGCCATTTTTAGAGTGTTTATTTTCTGGTGTCTAATCCGCATATATATCACCATTGCTATTGATTTTCTTGACTGTATATCTCTAAAATGTCAACATATACACGTGTGATTTAATTTACAAAGATTTTTCAATGCCGAGAACCTCGATCAGAGAGTAAAAAACACATAAGGTTCACAATGGTGTAAAACTAAAATGGGATATACCGGGCTAGGATTCGAGTTACAGGAACAAGGACCAAACCAGCCACCCAAGAATGGAATCGTCGAGCGAAAACACTTGACAACCTTCTGGAAGCAGCTTTTCTTGCCACCAGACGTTTCTCCATCAATTAGGAATCTGATACCGTCACTAAAAACATTCGTTAAATTGTAGCCTTTTTTGAGTGTTTATTTTTTGGTGTCTAATCCGCATATATTTCACCATTGCTCTTGATTTTCTTGACTGTCTATCTCTTAAATGTCAACATATACACGCATGATTTAGTTTATGAAGATTTGTCAATGCCCAGAACCTCGATCAGAGAGTAAAAAAGGCATAAGGTTCACAATGGTGTAAAACTAAAATGGGATATACCAGGCTAGGATTCGAGTTACAGGAACAACGGCCAAACCAACAACCCAAGAATGGAATCATCGAGCGAAAACACTTGACAACCTCCTGGAAGCAGCTTTTCTTGCCTCCAGACCTTTCTCCATCAATTAGGAACCTGATGCCGTCACTAAACACATTCCTTAAATTGTAGTCATTTTCTGAGTGTTTATTTTTTGGTGTTTAATCCGCATATATATCACCATTGCTCTTGATTTTCTTGACTGTATATCTCCTAAATGTCAACATATACACGTCTGATTTAGTTTACGAAGATTTTTCAATGCTGAGAACCTTGATCAGAGAGTAAAAAAGGCGTAAGGTTCACAATGGTGTAAAACTAAAATGGGATATACCGGGCTAGTATTCGAGTTACAGAAATAAGGGCCAAACCAACCACCCAAGAATTGAATCGTCGAGCGAAAACACTTGACAACCTCCTGGAAGCAGCTTTTCTTGCCACCAGACCTTTCTCCATCAATAAGGAATCTGATTCCGTCACTAAACACATTCCTTAAATTGTAGCCATTTTTTGAGTATTTATTTTTTGGTGTCTAATCCGCATATATATATCACCATTGCTCTTGATTTTTTTGACTGTATATCTCTTAAATGTCAACATATACATGTTTGATTTAGTTTATGAAGATTTTTCAATGCCCAGAACCTCGATCAGAGATTAAAAAAGGCATTAGGTTCACAATGGTGTAAAACTAAAATGGGATATACCAGGCTAGGATTCGAGTTACAGGAACAACGGCCAAACCAACCACCCAAGAATGGAATCGTCGAGCGAAAACACTTGACAACCTCCTGGAAGCAGCTTTTCTTGCCTCCATACCTTTCTCCATCAATTAGGAATCTGATGCCGTCACTAAACACATTCCTTAAATTGTAGCCATTTTTTGAGTGTTTATTTTTTGGTGTCTAATCCGCATATATATATCACCATTGCTCTTGATTTTTTTGACAGTATATCTCTTAAATGTCAACATATACACGTTTGATTTAGTTTACGAAGATTTTTCAATTCTGAGAACCTCGATCAGAGAGTAACAAAGGCGTAAGGTTCACAATGCTGTAAAACTAAAATGGGATATATAACGGGCTAGGATTCGAGTTACAGGAACAAGGGCCTAACCAACCACCCAAGAATGGAATCGTCGAGCGGAAACACTTGACAACCTCCTGGAAGCAGTTTTTCTTGCCACAAGACCTTTCTCAATCAATTAGGAATCTGATGCCGTCACTAAACACATTCCTTAAATTGTAGCCATTTTTTGAGTGTTTATTTTTTGGTGTCTAATCCGCATATATATATCACCATTGCTCTTGATTTTTTTGACAGTATATCTCTTAAATGTCAACATATACACGTTTGATTTAGTTTATGAAGATTTTTCAATGCCCAGAACCTCGATCAGAGATTAAAAAGGGCATTAGGTTCACAATGGTGTAAAACCAAAATGGGATATAACAGGCTAGGATTCGAGTTACAGGAACAACGGCCAAACCAACCACCCAAGAATGGAATCGTCGAGCGAAAACACTTGACAACCTCCTGGAAGCAGCTTTTCTTGCCTCCAGACCTTTCTCCATCAATTAGGAACCTGATGCAGTCACTAAACACATTCCTTAAATTGTAGTCATTTTCTGAGTGTTTATTTTTTGGTGTTTAATCAGCATATATATCACCATTGCTCTTGATTTTCTTGACTGTATATCACCTAATGTCAACATATACATGTCTGATTTAGTTTACGAAGATTTTTCAATGCCGAGAACCTTGATCAGAGAGTAAAAAAGGCGTAAGGTTCACAATGGTGTAAAACTAAAATGGGATATACCGGGCTAGGATTCGAGTTACAGGAATAAGGGCCAAACCAACCACCCAAGAATTGAATCGTCGAGCGAAAACACTTGACAACCTCCTGGAAGCTGCTTTTCTTGCCACCGAACCTTTCTCCATCAATAAGGAATCTGATTCCGTCACTAAACACATTCCTTAAATTGTAGCCATTGTTTGAGTGTTTATTCTTGGTGTCTAATCCGCATATATATCGCCATTGCTCTTGATTTTCTTGGCTGTATATCTCTTAAATGTCAACATATACACGTGTGATTTAATTTACGAAGATTTTTCAATTCTGAGAACCTCGATCAGAGAGTAACAAAGGCGTAAGGTTCACAATGGTGTAAAACTAAAATGGGATATACCGGGCTAGGATTCGAGTTACAGGAACAAGGGCATAACCAACCACCCAAGAATGGAATCGTCGAGCGGAAACACTTGACAACCTCCTGGAAGCAGCTTTTCTTGCCACAAGACCTTTCTCCATCAATTAGGAATCTGATGCCGTCACTAAACACATTCCTTAAATTGCAGCCATTTTTTGAGTGTTTATTTTTTGGTGTCTAATCCGCAAATATATATCACCATTGCTCTTGATTTTTTGACTGTATATCTCTTAAATGTCAACATATACACGTTTGATTTATTTTATGAAGATTTTTCAATGCCCAGAACCTCGATCAGAGATTAAAAAAGGCATTAGGTTCAACAATGGTGTAAACCCAAAATGGGATATACCAGGCTAGGATTCGAGTTACAGGAACAACGGCCAAACCAACCACCCAAGAATGGAATCGTCGAGGGAAAACACTTGACAACCTCCTGGAAGCAGCTTTTCTTGCCTCCATACCTTTCTCCATCAATTAGGAATCTGATGCCGTCACTAAACACATTCCTTAAATTGTAGCCATTTTTTGAGTGTTTATTTTATGGTGTCTAATCTGCATATATATCACCATTGCTCTTGATTTTCTTGACTGTATATCTCTTAAATGTCAACATATACACTTGTGATTTAGTTTACGAAGATTTTTCAATGCTGAGAACCTCGATTAGAGAGTAAAAAAGGCGTAAGGTTCACAATTGTTTAAAACTAAAATGGGATATACCGGGCTAGGATTCGAGTTACAGGAACAAGGGCCAAACCAGCCACCTAAGAATGGAATCGTTGAGCGAAAACACTTGACAGCCTCCCGAAAGCAGGTTTTCTTGCCACCAGACCTTTTTCCATCAATTAGGAATCTGATGCCGTCACTAAACACATTCCTTAAACTGTAGCCATTTTTTGAGTGTTTATTTTTTGGTGTCTAATCTGCATATATATATCACCATTTCTCTTGATTTTCTTGACTGTATATCTCTTAAATGTCAACATATACACGTTTGATTTAGTTTACGAAGATTTTTCAAAGCCGAGAACCTCGATCAGAGAGTAAAAAAGGCGTAAGGTTCACGATGGTGTAAAACTAAAATAGGATATACCAGGCTAGGATTCGAGTTAAGGAACAAGGGCCAAACCAACCACCCAAGAATGGAATTGTCGAACGAAAACACTTGACAACCTCCTGGAAGCAGCTTTTCTTATCACCAGACTTTTTTCCATCAATAAGGAATCTGATGCCGTCACTAAACACATTCCTTAAATTGTAGCCATTTTTTGAGTGTTTATTTTTTGGTGTCTAATCCGCATATATATATCACAATTGCTCTTGATTTTCTTGACTGTATATCTCTTAAATGTCAACATATACACGTCTGATTTAGTTTACGAAGATTTTTCAATGCCGAGAACCTCGATTAAAGAGTAAAAAAGGCGTAAGGTTCACAATGGTGTAAAACTAAAATGGGATATACCGGGCTAAGATTCGAGTTACAGGAACAAGGGCCGAACCAACCACCCAAGAATGGAATCGTCGAGCGAAAACACTTGACAACCTCCTGGAAGCAGCTTTTCTTGCCACCAGATCTTTCTCCATCAATTAGGAATCTGATGTTGTCACTAAACACATTCCTTAAATTGTTGCCTTTTTTTTAAGTGTTTATTTTTTGGTGTCGAATCCACATATATATCACCATTGCTCTTGATTTTCTTGATTGTATATCTCCTAAATGTTAACATATACACGTGTGATTTAGTTTACGAAGATTTTTCAATGTCGAGAACCTCGATCAGGGAGTAAAAAAGGCATAATGTTCACAATGGTGTAAAATTAAATGGGATATACTGGGCTAGGATTCGAGTCGCAGGAACAAGGGCCAAACCAACCACCCAAGAATGGAATCGTCGAGCGAAAACACTTGAGAACCTCCTGGAAGCAGCTTTTCTTACCACCAGACCTTTCTCCATCAATTAGGAACCTGATGCCGTCACTAAACACATTCCATAAATTGTAGCCATTTTTTGAGTGTTTATTTTCTGGTGTCTAATCCGCATATATATCACCATTGCTGTTGATTTTCTTGACTGTATATCTCTTAAATGTCAACAAATACACGCGTGATTTAGTTTACGAAGATTTTTCAATGCCGAGAACCTCGATCAGAGAGTAAAAAAGGCGTAAGGTTCACAATTGTTTAAAACTAAAATGGGATATACCGGGCTAGGATTCGAGTTACAGGAACAAGGGCCAAACGAGCCACCTAAGAATGGAATCATTGAGCGAAAACACTTGACAGCCTCCCGAAAGCAGGTTTTCTTGCCACCAGACCTTTTTCCATCAATTAGGAATCTGATGCCGTCACTAAACACATTCCTTAAATTGTAGTCATTTTTTGAGTGTTTATTTTTTGGTGTCTAATCTGCATATATATATATCACCATTGCTCTTGATTTTCTTGACTGTATATCTCTTAAATGTCAACATATACAGGTGTGATTTAGTTTACGAAGATTTTTCAAAGCCGAGAACCTCGATCAGAGAGTAAAAAAGGCGTAAGGTTCACGATGGTGTAAAACTAAAATAGGATATACCGGGCTAGGATTCGAGTTAAGGAACAAGGGCCAAACCAACAACCCAAGAATGGAATCATCGAGCGAAAACACTTGACAACCTCCTGGAAGCAGCTTTTCTTGCCTCCAGACCTTTCTCCATCAATTAGGAACCTGATGCCGTCACTAAACACATTCCTTAAATTGTAGTCATTTTCTGAGTGTTTATTTTTTGGTGTTTAATCCGCATATATATCACCATTGCTCTTGATTTTCTTGACTGTATATCTCCTAAATGTCAACATATACACGTCTGATTTAGTTTACGAAGATTTTTCAATGCCGAGAACCTTGATCAGAGAGTAAAAAAGGCGTAAGGTTCACAATGGTGTAAAACTAAAATGGGATATACCGGGCTAGGATTCGAGTTACAGGAACAAGGGCCAAACCAGCCACCTACGAATGGAATCGCTGAGCGAAAACACTTGACAGCCTCCCGAAAGCAGGTTTTCTTGCCACCAGACCTTTTTCCATCAATTAGGAATCTGATGCCGTCACTAAACACTTTCCTTAAATTGTAGTCATTTTTTGAGTGTTTATTTTTTGGTGTCTAATCTGCATATATATATATATATCACCATTACTCTTGATTTTCTTGACTGTATATCTCTTAAATGTCAACATATACAGGTGTGATTTTGTTTACGAAGATTTTTCAAAGCCGAGAACCTCGATCAGAGAGTAAAAAAGGCGTAAGGTTCACGATGGTGTAAAACTAAAATAGGATATACCGGGCTAGGATTCGAGTTAAGGAACAAGGGCCAAACCAACCACCCAAGAATGGAATCGTCGAACGAAAACACTTGACAACCTCCTGGAAGCAGCTTTTCTTATCACCAGACTTTTTTCCATCAATAAGGAATCTGATGTCGTCACTAAACACATTCCTTAAATTGTAGCCATTTTTTGAGTGTTTATTTTTTGGTGTCTAATCCGCATATATATATATATCACAATTGCTCTTTATTTTCTTGACTGTATATCTCTTAAATGTCAACATATACACGTCTGATTTAGTTTACGAAGATTTTTCAATGCCGAGAACCTCGATTAAAGAGTAAAAAAGGCGTAAGGTTCACAATGGTGTAAAACTAAAATGGGATATACCGGGCTAGGATTCGAGTTACAGAAACAAGGGCCTAACCAACCACCCAAGAATGGAATCGTCGAGCGAAAACACTTGACAACCTCCTGGAAGCAGCTTTTCTTGCCACAAGACCTTTCTCAATTAATTAGGAATGTGATGTTGTCACTAAACACATTCCTTAAATTGTTGTCTTTTTTTAAGTGCTTATTTTTTGGTGTCGAATCCACATATATATCACCATTGCTCTTGATTTTCTTGATTGTATATCTCCTAAATGTCAACATATACACGTGTGATTTAGATTACGAAGATTTTTCAATGCCGGGAACCTCGATCAGGGAGTAAAAAAGGCATAAGGTTCACAATGGTGTAAAATTAAATGGGATATACTGGGCTAGGATTCGAGTCGCAGGAACAAGGGCCAAACCAACCACCCAAGAATGGAATCGTCGAGCGAAAACACTTGAGAACCTCCTGGAAGCAGCTTTTCTTACCACCAGACCTTTCTCCATCAATTAGGAATCTGATGCCGTCACTAAACACATTCCTAAAATTGTAGCCATTTTTAGAGTGTTTATTTTCTGGTGTCTAATCCGCATATATATCACCATTGCTCTTGATTTTCTTGACTGTATATCTCTAAAATGTCAACATATACACGTGTGATTTAGTTTACAAAGATTTTTCAATGCCGATAACCTCGATCAGAGAGTAAAAAAGGCGTAAGGTTCACAATGGTGTAAAACTAAAATTGGATATACCGAGCTAGGTTTCGAGTTACAGGAACAAGGGCCAAACCAACCACCCAAGAATGGAATCGTCGAGCGAAAACACTTGACAACCTCCTGGAAGCAGCTTTTCTTGCCACCAGACCATTCTCCATCAATTAGGAATCTGATGTTGTCACTAAACACATTCCTTAAATTGTTGCCTTTTTTTAAGTGTTTATTTTTTGGTGTCGAATCCACATATATATCACCATTGCTCTTGATTTTCTTGACTGTATATCTCCTAAATGTCAACATATACACGTGTGATTTAGTTTACGAAGATTTTTCAATGCCGAGAACCTCGATCAGAGAGTAAAAATGGCATAAGGTTCACAATGGTGTAAAATTAAATGGGATATACTGGGCTAGGATTCGAGTCACGGGAACAAGGGACAAACCAACCACCCAAGAATGCAATCGTCGAGCGAAAACACTAGAGAACCTCCAGGAAGCAGCTTTTCTTGCCACCAGACCTTTCTCCATCAATTAGGAATCTGATGCCGTCACTAAACACATTCCTTAAATTGTAGCCATTTTTTTAGTGTTTATTTTTGGGGTCTAATCTGCATATATATCGCCATTGGTCTGGATTTTTTTGACTTTTATATCTCCTAAATGTCAACATATACACGTGTGATTTAGTTTACGAAGATTTTTCAATGTCGAGAACCTCGATCAGAGAGTAACAAAGGCGTAAGTTTCACAATGGTGTAAAACTAAAATTGGATATACCGGGCTAGGATTCGAGTTACAGGAACAAGGACCAAACCAGCCACCCAATAATGGAATCGTCGAGCGAAAACACTTGACAACCTTTTGGAAGCAGCTTTTCTTGCCACCAGACCTTTCTCCATCAATTAGGAATCTAATACCGTCACTAAACACATTCCTTAAATTGTATCCTTTTTTGTGTGTTTATTTTTTGGTGTCTAATCCGCATATATTTCACCATTGCTCTTGATTTTCTAGACTGTATATCTCTTAAATGTCAACATATACACGTGTGATTTAGTTTATGAAGATTTGTCAATGCCCAGAACCTCAATCAGAGAGTAAAAAAGGCATAAGGTTCACAATGGTGTAAAACTAAAATGGGATATACCAGGCTAGGATTCGAGTTACAGGAACAACGGCCAAACCAACCACCCAAGAATGGAATCGTCGAGCGAAAACACTTGACAACCTCCTGGAAGCAGCTTTTCTTGCCTCCAGACCTTTCTCCATCAATTAGAAACCTGATGCCGTCACTAAACACATTCCTTAAATTGTAGTCATTTTCTGAGTGTTTATTTTTTGGTGTTTAATCCGCATATATATCACCATTGCTCTTGATTTTCTTGACTGTATATCTCTTAATTGTCAACATATACACGTGTGATTTAGTTTATGAAGATTTGTCAATGCCCAGAACCTCAATCAGAGAGTAAAAAAGGCATAAGGTTCACAATGGTGTAAAACTAAAATGGGATATACCAGGCTAGGATTCGAGTTACAGGAACAACGGCCAAACCAACCACCCAAGAATGGAATCGTCGAGCGAAAACACTTGACAACCTCCTGGAAGCAGCTTTTCTTGCCTCCAGACCTTTCTCCATCAATTAGAAACCTGATGCCGTCACTAAACACATTCCTTAAATTGTAGTCATTTTCTGAGTGTTTATTTTTTGGTGTTTAATCCGCATATATATCACCATTGCTCTTGATTTTCTTGACTTTATATCTCCTAAATGTCAACATATACACGTCTGATTTAGTTTACGAAGATTTTTTAATGCCGAGAACCATGATCAGAGAGTAAAAAAGGCGTCAGGTTCACAATGGTGTAAAACTAAAATGGGATATACCGGGCTAGTATTCGAGTTACAGAAATAAGGGCCAAACCAACCACCCAAGAATTGAATCGTCGAGCGAAAACACTTGACATCCTCCTGGAAGCAGCTTTTCTTGCCACCAGACCTTTCTCCATCAATAAGGAATCTGATTCCGTCACTAAACACATTCCTTAAATTGTAGCCATTTTTTGAGTATTTATTTTTGGTGTCTAATACGCATATATATCGCCATTGCTCTTGATTTTCTTGGCTGTATATCTCTTAAATGTCAACATATACACATGTGATTTAGTTTACGAAGATTTTTCAATTCTGAGAACCTTGATCAGAGAGTAACAAAGGCGTAAGGTTCACAATGGTGTAAAACTAAAATGGGATATACCGGGCTAGGATTCGAGTTACAGGAACAAGGGCCTAACCAACCACCCAAGAATGGAATCGTCGAGCGGAAACACTTGAGAACCTCCTGGAAGCAGCTTTTCTTGCACAAAACCTTTCTCCATCAATTAGGAATCTGATGCCGTCACTAAACACATTCCTTAAATTGTAACCATTTTTTGAGTGTTTATTTTTTGGTGTCTAATCCGCATATATATATCACCATTGCTCTTGATTTTTTTGACTGTATATCTCTTAAATGTCAACATATACATGTGTTATTTAGTTTACGAAGATTTTTCAATGCCGAGAACCTCGATTAAAAAGTAAAAAAGGTGTAAGGTTCACAATGGTGTAAAACTAAAATTGGATATACCGGGCTAGGATTCGAGCTCCAGGAATAAAGGCCTAACCAACCACTCAAGATTGGAATCGTCGAGCAAAAACACTTGACAACCTCCTGGAAGCAGCTTTTCTTGCCACCAGACCTTTCTCCATCAATTAGGAATCTGATGCCGTCACTAAACACATTCCTTTAATTGTAGCCATTTTTTGAGTGTTTATTTTTGGTGTCTAATCCGCATATATATCGCCATTGCTCTTGATTTTCTTGGCTGTATATTTCTTAAATGTCAACATATACACGTGTGATTTAGTTTACGAAGATTTTTCAATTCCGAGAACCTCGATCAGAGAGTAACAAAGGTGTAAGGTTCACAATGGTGTAAAACTAAAATGGGATATACCGGGCTAGGATTCGAGTTACAGGAACAATGGCCTAACCAACCACCCAAGAATGGAATCGTCGAGCGAAAACACTTGACAACCTCCTGGAAGCAGCTTTTCTTGCCACAAGACCTTTCTCCATCAATTAGGAATCTGATGCCGTCACTAAAAACATTCCTCAAATTGTAACCATTTTTTGAGTGTTTATTTTTGGTGTCTAATCCACATATATATTGCCAGTGCTCTTGATTTTCTTGACTGTATATCTCTTAAATGTCAATGTATACACGTGTGATTTAGTTTACGAAGATTTTACAATGCCGAGAACCTCTATCAGAGAGTAACAAAGGCGTAAGTTTCACAATGGTGTAAAACTAAAATTGGATATACCGAGCTAGGTTTCGAGTTACAGGAACAAGGGCCAAACCAACCACCCAAGAATGGAATCGTCGAGCGAAAACACTAGAGAACCTCCTGGAAGCAGCTTTTCTTGCCACCAGACCTTTCTCCATCAATTAGGAATCTGATGTTGTCACTAAACACATTCCTTAAATTGTTGCCTTTTTTTAAGTGTTTATTTTTGGTGTCTAATCCGCATATATATCGCCATTGCTCTTGATTTTCTTGACTGTATATCTCCTAAATGTTAACATATACATGTGTGATTTAGTTTACGAAGATTTTTCAATGCCGAGAAACTCGATTAGAGAGTAACAAAGGCGTAAGTTTCATAATGGTGTAAAACTAAAATGGGATACACCGGGCTAGGATTCGAGTTACAGGAACAAGGGCCAAACCAACCACCCATGAATGGAATCGTTGAGCGAAAACACTAGATAACCTCCTGGAAGCAGTTTTTCTTGCCACCAGACCTTTCTCCATCAATTAGGAATCTGACGCCGTCACTAAACACATTCCTTAAATTGTAGCCATTCTTTGAGTGTTTATTTTTTGGTGTCTAATCCGCATATATATCACCATTGCTTTTGATTTTCTTGACTGTATATCTCTTAAATATCAATATATACACGTGTGATTTAGTTTACGGAGATTTTTCAATGCCCACAACCTCGATCAGAGAGTAACAAAGGCGTAAGTTTCACAATGGTGTAAAACTAAAATGGGATATACCGGGCTAGGATTTGAGTTACAGGAACAAGGGCCAAACTAACCACCCATGAATAGAATCGTCGAACAAAAACACTAGATAACCACCTGGAAGCAGGTTTTCTTGCCACCAGACCTTTCTCCATCAATTAGGAATCTGATGCTGTCACTAAACACATTCCTAAAATTGTAGCCATTTTTTGAGTGTTTATTTTTTGGTGTCTAATCCGCATATATATCACCATTGCTCTTGATTTTCTTGACTGTGTATTTCTTAAATATCAACATATACACGTTTGATTTAGTTTATGAAGTTTTTTCAATGCCGAGAACCTCGATCAGAGAGTAAAAAAGGCGTAAGGTTCACAATTGTTTAAAACTAAAATGGGATATAGCGGGCTAGGATTCGAGTTACAGGAACAAGGGCCAAACCAACCACCCATGAATGGAATCGTCGAGCGTAAACATTTGATAACCTCCCGGAAACAGCTTTTCTTGTCACCAGACCTTTCTCCATCAATTAGGAATCTGATGCCGTCATTAAACACATTCATTAAATTGTAGTCATTTTTTGAGTGTTTATTTTTTGGTGTCTAATCCGCATATATATATATATATATATATATATATATATATATATATATATATATATATATATATATATATATATATATATCACCATTGCTCTTGATTTTCTTGATTGTATATCACCTAAATGTCAACATATACACGTGTGATTTAGTTTACGAAAATTTTTCAATGCCTAGAACCTCGATCAGAATGGTGTAAAACTAAAATGGGATATACCGGGCTAGGATTCGAGTTACAGGAACAAAGGCCTAACCAACCACCCAAGAATGGAATCGTCGAGCAAAAACACTTGACAACCTCCTGGAAGCAGCTTTTCTTCCCACCAGAACTTTCTCCATCAATAAGGAATCCGATGCCGTCACTAAACACATTCCTTAAATAGTAGCCATTTTTTGAGTGTTTATTTTTTGGTGTCTAATCCGCATATATATATCACCATTGCTCTTGATTTTCTTGACTGTATATCTCTTGAATGTCAACATATACACGTGTGATTTAGTTTACGAACATTTTTCAATGCCGAGAACCTCGATTAAATAGTAAAAAAGGCGTAAGGTTCACAATGGTGTAAAACTAAAAAGGGATATACCGGGCGAAGATTCGAGTTACAGGAACAAAGGCCTAACCAACCACCCAAGAATGGAATCGTCGAGCAAAAACACTTGACAACCTCCTGGAAGCAGCTTTTCTTGCCACCAGACCTTTCTCAATCAATTAGGAATCTGATGCCGTCACTAAATACATTCCTTAAATTGTAGCCATTTTTTGAGTGTTTATTTTTGGTGTCTAATCCGCATATATATCGCCATTGCTCTTGATTTTCTTGACTGTATATCTCTTAAATGTCAACATATACACGTGTGATTTAGTTTACGAAGATTTTTCAATGCCGAGAAACTCGATTAGAGAGTAACAAAGGCGTAAGTTTCACAATGGTGTAAAACTAAAATGGGATATCCCGGGCTAGGATTCGAGTTACAGGCACAAGGGCTAAACCAATCACCAATGAATGGAATCGTCGAGCGAAAACACTAGATAACCTCCTGGAAGCAGTTTTTCTTGCCACCAGACCTTTCTCCATCAATTAGGAATCTGATGCCGTCACTAAACACATTCCTTAAATTGTAGCCATTTTTTGAGTGTTTATTTTTTGGTGTCTAATCCGCATATATATCACCATTGCTCTTGATTTTCTTGACTGTATATCTCTTAAATGTCAATATATACACGTGTGATTTAGTTTACGAAGTTTTTTCAATGCCGAGAACCTCGATCAGAGAGTAACAAAAGCGTAAGTTTCACAATGGGGTAAAACTAAAATGGGATCTACCGGGCTAGGATTCGAGTTACAGGAACAAGCGCCAAACTAACCACCCAAGAATGGAATTGTCGAGCGAAAACACTAGATAACCACCTGGAAGCAGCTTTTCTTGCCACCAGACCTTTCTCCATCAATTAGGAATCTGATGTTATCACTAAACACATTCCTTAGATTGTTGCCTTTTTTGGAGTGTTTAGTTTTTGGTGTCGAATCCACAAATATATCACCATTTCTCTTGATTTTCTTGACTGTATATCTCCTAAATGTCAACATATACACGTGTGATTTAGTTTACGTAGATTTTTCAATGCCCAGAACCTAAATCAGAGAGTAAAAATGGCATTAGGTTCACAATGGTGTAAAACTAAAATGGGATATATCGGGCTAGGATTCGAGTCACAGGAACAAGGGCCAAACTAACCACCCAAGAATGGAATCATCGAGCGAAAACACAAGAGAACCTTCTGGAAGCAGCTTTTCTTGTCACCAGACCTTTCTCCATCAATTAGGAACCTGTTGCCGTCACTAAACACATTCGTTAAATTGTAGCCAGTTTTTGAGTGTTTATTTTTTGGTGTCTAATCCGCATATATATCACCATTGCTCTTGATTTTCTTGACTGTATATCTATAAAATGTCAACTTATACACGTGTGATTTAGTTTACGAAGATTTTTGTATGCCGAGAACCTCGATCAGAGAGTAAAAAAGATGTAAGGTTCACAATGGTGTAAAACTAAAATGGGATATACCGGGCTAGGATTTGAGTTACAGGAACAAGGGCCAAACTAACCACCCATGAATAGAATCGTCGAACAAAAACACTAGATAACCACCTGGAAGCAGCTTTTCTTGCCACCAGACCTTTCTCCATCAATTAGGAATCTGATGCTGTCACTAAACACATTCCTTAAATTGTAGCCATTTTTTGAGTGTTTATTTTTTGGTGTAAGTTTACGAAGATTTTTCAATGCCCAGAACCTCGATCAGAGAGTAACAAAGGCGTAAGTTTCACAATGGTGTAAAACTAAAATGGGATATACCGGGCTAGGATTTGAGTAACCGGAACAAGGGCCAAACTAACCACCCATGAATAAAATCGTCGAACAAAAACACTAGATAACCACCTGGAACCAGGTTTTCTTGCCACCAGACCTTTCTCCATCAATTAGGAATCTGATGCTGTCACAAAACACATTCCTTAAATTGTAGCCATTTTTTGAGTGTTTATTTTTTGGTGTCTAATCCACATATATATCACCATTGCTCTTGATTTTCTTGACTGTATATCTCTTAAATATCAACATATACACGTTTGATTTAGTTTATGAAGTTTTTTCAATGCCGAGAACCTCGATCAGAGAGTAAAAAAGGCGTAAGGTTCACAATTGTTTAAATCTAAATTGGGATATAGCGGGCTAGGATTCGAGTTACAGGAACAAGGGCCAAACCAACCACCCATGAATGGAATCGTCGAGCGTAAACACTTGATAACCTCCCGGAAGCAGCTTTTCTTGTCACCAGACCTTTCCCCATCAATTAGGAATCTGATGCCGTCATTAAACACATTCCTTAAATTGTAGTCATTTTTTGAGTGTTTATTTTTTGGTGTCTAATCCGCATATATATAAATATATATATATATATATATATATATATATATATATATATATATATATATATATATATATATATTACCATTGCTCTTAATTTTCTTGATTGTATATCACCTAAATGTCAACATATACACGTGTGATTTAGTTTACGAAGATTTTTCAATGCCTAGAACCTCGATCAGAGAGTAACAAAGGCGTAAGCTTCACAATGGTGTAAAACTAAAATGGGATATACCGGGGTAGGATTCGAGTTACAGGAACAAAGGCCTAACCAACCACCCAAGAATGGAATCGTCGAGCAAAAACACTTGACAACCTCCTGGTAGCAGCTTTTCTTGCCACCAGAACTTTCTCCATCAATAAAGAATCCGATGCCGTCACTAAACACATTCCTTAAATAGTAGCCATTTTTTGAGTGTTTATTTTTTGGTGTCTAACCCGTATATATATATATATATATCACCATTGCTCTTCATTTTCTTGACTGTATATCTCTTGAATCTCAACATATACACGTGTGATTTAGTTTGCGAGGATTTTTCAATGCCGAGAACCTCGATTAAAGAGTAAAAAAGGCGTAAGGTTCACAATGGTGTAAAACTAAAATGGGATATACCGGGCTAGGATTCGAGTTACTGGAACAAAGGCCTAACCAACCACCCAAAAATGGAATAGTCGAGCAAAAACACTTGACAACCTCCTGGAAGCAGCTTTTCTTGCCACCAGACCTTTCTCCATCAATTAGGAATCTGATGCCGTCACTAAATAAATTCCTTAAATTGTAGCCATTTTTTGAGTGTTTTTTTTGGTGTCTAATCCGCATATATATCGCCATTGCTCTTGATTTTCTTGACTGTATATCTCTTAAATGTCAACATATAAACGTGTGATTTAGTTTACGAAGATTTTTCAATGCCGAGAAACTCGATTAGAGAGTAACAAAGGCGTAAGGTTCACAATGGTGTAAAACTAAAATGGGATATACCGGGCTAGGATTCGAGTTACAGGAACAAAGGCCTAACCAACCACCCAAGAATGGAATCGTCGAGCAAAAATACTTGACAACCTCCTGGAAACAGCTTCTCTTGCCACCAGACCTTTCTCCATCAATTAGGAATCTGATGCCGTCACTAAACACATTCCTTTAATTGTAGCCATTTTTTGATTGTTTATTTTTGGTGTCTAATCCGCATATATATCGCCATTGCTCTTGATTTTCTTGGCTGTATATCTCTTAAATGTCAACATATACACGTGTGATTTAGTTTACGAAGATTTTTCAATTCCGAGAACCTCGATCAGAGAGTAACAAAGGCGTAAGGTTCACAATGGTGTAAAACTAAAATGGGATATACCGGGCCACGATTCGAGTTACAGGAACAATGGCCTAACCAACCACCGAAGAATGGAATCGTCGAGCGAAAACACTTGACAACCTCCTGGAAGCAGCTTTTCTTGCCACAAGACCTTTCTCCATCAATTAGGAATCTGATGCCGTCACTAAACACATTCCTCAAATTGTAGCCATTTTTTGAGTGTTTATTTTTGGTGTCTAATCCGCATATATATCGCCAATGCTCTTGATTTTCTTGACTGTATATCTCTTAAATGTCAATGTATACACGTGTGATTTAGTTTACGAAGATTTTTCAATGCCGAGAACCTCGATCAGAGAGTAACAAAGGCGTAAGTTTCACAATGGTGTAAAACTAAAATTGGATATACCGAGCTAGGTTTCGAGTTACAGGAACAAGGGCCAAACCAACCACCCAAGAATGGAATCGTCGAGCGAAAACACTTGACAACCTCCTGGAAGCAGCTTTTCTTGCCACCAGACCATTCTCCATCAATTAGGAATCTGATGTTGTCACTAAACACATTCCTTAAATTGTTGCCTTTTTTTAAGTGTTTATTTTTTGGTGTCGGATCCACATATATATCACCATTGCTCTTGATTTTCTTGACTGTATATCTCCTAAATGTCAACATATACACGTGTGATTTAGTTTACGAAGATTTTTCAACGCCGAGAACCTCGATCAGAGAGTAAAAATGGCATAAGGTTCACAATGGTGTAAAATTAAATGGGATATACTTGGCTAGGACTCGAGTCACGGGAACAAGGGACAAACCAACCACCCAAGAATGCAATCGTCGAGCGAAAACACTAGAGAACCTCCTGGAAGCAGCTTTTCTTGCCACCAGACCTTTCTCCATCAATTAGGAATCTGATGCCGTCACTAAACACATTCCTTAAATTGTAGCCATTTTTTTAGTGTTTATTTTTGGGGTCTAATCTGCATATATATCGCCATTGGTCTGGATTTTTTTGACTTTTATATCTCCTAAATGTCAACATATACACGTGTGATTTAGTTTACGAAGATTTTTCAATGTCGAGAACCTCGATCAGAGAGTAACAAAGGCGTAAGTTTCACAATGGAGTAAAACTAAAATGGGATATACCGGGCTAGGATTCGAGTTACAGGAACAAGGGCCTAACCAACCACCCAATAATGGAAACGTCGAGCGAAAACACTTGACGACCTCCTGGAAGCAGCTTTTCTTGCCACCAGAACTTTCTCCATCAATAAGGAATCCCATGCCGTCACTAAACACATTCCTTAAATACTAGCCATATTTTGAGTGTTTATTTTTTGGTGTCGAATCCGCATATATATATCACCATTGCTCATGATTTTTTCTTGACTGTATATCTCTTGATTGTCAACATATACACGTGTGATTTAGTTTACGAAGATTTTTCAATGCCGAGAACCTCGATTAAAGAGTAAAAAAGGCGTAAGTTTCATAATGGTGTAAAACTAAAATGGGATATACCGGGCTAGGATTCGAGTTACAGGAACAAGGGCCAAACCAACCACCCAAGAATGGAATCGTCGAGAAAAAACACTTGACAACCTCCTGGAAGCAGCTTTTCTTGCCACCAGAACTTTCTCCATCAATAAAGAATCCGATGCCGTCACTAAACACATTCCTTAAATAGTAGCCATTTTTTGAGTGTTTATTTTTTGGTGTCTAATCCGCATATATATATATATATCACCATTGCTCTTGATTTTCTTGACTGTATATCTCTTGAATGTCAACATATACACGTGTGATTTAGTTTACGAAGATTTTTCAATGCCGAGAACCTCGATTAAAGATTAAAAAAGGCGTAAGGTTCACAATGGTGTAAAACTAAAATGGGATATACCGGGATAGGATTCGAGTTACAGGAACAAAGGCCTAACCAACCACCCAAGAATGGAATCGTCGAGCAAAAACACTTGACAACCTCCTGGAAGCAGCTATTCTAGCCACCAGAACTTTCTCCATCAATAAGGAATCCGATGTCGTCACTAAACACATTCCTTAAATAGTAGCTATTTTTTGAGTGTTTATTTTTTGGTGTCTAATCCGCATATATATATATATCACCATTGCTCTTGATTTTCTTGACTGTATATCTCTTGAATGTCAACATATACACGTGTGATTTAGTTTACGAAGATTTTTCAATGCCAAGAACCTCGATTAAAGATTAAAAAAGGCGTAAGGTTCACAATGGTGTAAAACTAAAATGGGATATACCGGACTAGGATTCGAGTTACAGGAACAAAGGCCTAACCAACCACCCAAGAATGGAATCGTCGAGCAAAAACACTTGACAACCTCCTGGAAGCAGCTTTTCTTGCCACCAGACCTTTCTCCATCAATTAGGAATCTGATGCCGTCACTAAATACATTCCTTAAATTGTAGCCATTTTTGAGTGTTTCTTTTTGGTGTCTAATCCGCATATATATCGCCATTGCTCTTGATTTTCTTGACTGTATATCTCTTAAATGTCAACATATACACGTGTGATTTAGTTTACGAAGATTTTTCAATGCCGAGAAACTCGATTAGAGAGTAACAAAGGCGTAAGTTTCACAATGGTGTAAAACTATAATGGGATATACCGGGCTAGGATTCGAGTTACAGGAACAAGGGCCAAACCAACCACTAATGAATGGAATCGTCGAGCGAAAACACTAGATAACCTCCTGGAAGCAGTTTTTCTTGCCACCAGACCTTTCTCCATCAATTAGGAATCTGATGCCATCACTAAACACATTCCTTAAATTGTAGCCATTTTTTGAGTGTTTATTTTTTGGTGTCTAATCCGCATATATATCACCATTGCTCTTGATTTTCTTGACTGTATATCTCTTAAATGTCAATATATACACGTGTGATTTAGTTTACGAAGTTTTTTCAATGGCGAGAACCTCGATCAGAGAGTAACAAAAGCGTAAGTTTCACAAAGGTGTAAAACTAAAATGGGATCTACCGGGCTAGGATTCGAGTTACAGGAACAACCTCCAAACTAACCACCCAAGAATGGAATTGTCGAGCGAAAACACTAGATAACCACCTGGAAACAGCTTTTCTTGCCACCAGACCTTTCTCCATCAATTAGGAATCTGATGTTGTCACTAAACACATTCCTTAGATTATTGCCATTTTTGGAGTGTTTAGTTTTTGGTGTCGAATCCACAAATACACGTGTGATTTAGTTTACGAAGATTTTTTTGGTGTCACTCGAATCCTAGCACGATATATATCACCATTTCTCTTGATTTTCTTGACTGTATATCTCCTAAATGTCAACATATACACGTGTGATTTAGTTTACGAAGATTTTTCAATGCCCAGAACCTAAATCAGAGAGTAAAAAAGGCATTAGGTTCACAATGGTGTAAAACTAAAATGGGATATATCGGGCTAGGATTCGAGTCACAGGAACAAGGGCCAAACCAACCACCCAAGAATGGAATCGTCGAGCGAAAACACAAGAGAACCTTCTGGAAGCAGCTTTTCTTGTCACCGGACCTTCCTCCATCAATTAGGAATCTGTTGCCGTCACTAAACACATTCGTTAAATTGTAGCCATTTTTTGAGTGTTTATTTTTTGGTGTCTAATCCGCATATATATCACCATTGCTCTTGATTTTCTTGACTGTATATCTATAAAATGTCAACATATACACGTGTGATTTAGTTTACGAAGATTTTTGTATGCCGAGAACCTCGATCAGAGATTAAAAAAGTTGTAAGGTTCACAATGATGTAAAACTAAAATGGGATATAGCGGGCTAGGATTTGAGTTACAGGAACAAGGGCCAAACTAACCACCCATGAATAGAATCGTTGAACAAAAACACTAGATAACCACCTGGAAGCAGCTTTTCTTGCCACCAGACCTTTCTCCATCAATTAGGAATCTGATGCTGTCACTAAACACATTCCTTAAATTGTAGCCATTTTTTGAGTGTTTATTTTTTGGTGTAAGTTTACGAAGATTTTTCAATGCCCAGAACCTCGATCACAGAGTAACAAAGGCGTAAGTTTCACAATGGTGTAAAACTAAAATGGTGTAAGTTTCTCCATCAATATATACACGTGTGATTAAGTTTACGAGGATTTTTCAAAGCCCAGAACCTCGATCAGAGAGTAACAAAGGCGTAAGTTTCACAATGGTGTAAAACTAAAATGGGATATACCGGGCTACGATTTGAGTTACAAGAACAAGGGCCAAACTAACCACCCATGAATAGAATCGTCGAACAAAAACACTAGATAACCACCTGGAAGCAGCTTTTCTTGCCACCAGACATTTCTCCATCACTTAGGAATCTGATGCTTTCACTAAACACATTCCTTAAATTGTAGCCATTTTTTGAGTGTTTATTTTTTAGTGTCTAATCCGCATATATATCACCATTGCTCTTGATTTTCTTGACTGTATATCTCTTAAATATCAACATATACACGTTTGATTTAGTTTATGAAGTTTTTTCAATGCCGAGAACCTCGATCAGAGAGTAAAAAAGGCGTAAGGTTCACAATTGTTTAAAACTAAAATGGGATATAGCGGGCTAGGTTTCGAGTTATAGAAACAAGGGCCAAACCAAGCACCCATGAATTGAATCCTCGAGCGTAAACACTTGATAACCTCCCGAAGGCAGCTTTTCTTGCCACCAGACATTTCTCCATCAATTAGGAATCTGATGCCGTCATTAAACACATTCCTTAAATTGTAGGCATTTTTTGAGTGTTTATTTTTTGGTGTCTAATTCGCATGTATATATATATATATCACCATTGCTCTTGATTTTCTTGATTGTATATCACCTAAATGTCAACATATACATGTGTGATTTAGTTTACGAAGATTTTTCAATGCCTAGAACCTCGATCAGAGAGTAACAAAGGAGTAAGGTTCACAATGGTGTAAAACTAAAATGGGATATACCGGGCTAGGATTCGAGTTACAGGAACAAAGGCCTAACCAACCACCCAAGAATGGAATCGTCGAGCAAAAACACTTGACAACTTCCTGGAAGTAGCTTTTCTTGCCACCAGACCTTTCTCCATCAATTAGGAATCTGATGCCGTCACTAAATACATTCCTTAAATTGTAGCCATTTTTTGAGTGTTTATTTTTGGTGTCTAATCCGCATATATATCGCCATTGCTCTTGATTTTCTTGACTGTATATCTCTTAAAGGCCAACATATACACGTGTGATTTAGTTTACGAAGATTTTTCAATGCCGAGAAACTCGATTAGAGAGTAACAAAGGCGTAAGTTTCACAATGGTGTAAAACTAAAATGGAATATACCGGGCTAGGATTCGAGTTACAGGCACAAGGGCCAAACCAACCACCAATGAATGGAATCATCGAGCAAAAACACTAGATAACCTCCTGGAAGCAGCTTTTCTTACCACCAGACCTTTCTCCATCAATTAGGAATCTGATGCCGTCACTAAACACATTCCTTAAATTGTAGCCATTTTTTGAGTGTTTATTTTTTGGTGTCTAATCCGCATATATATCACCATTGCTCTTGATTTTCTTGACTGTATATCTCTTAAATGTCAATATATACACGTGTGATTTAGTTTACGAAGTTTTTTCAATGCCGAGAACCTCGATCAGAGAGTAACAAAAGCGTAAGTTTCACAATGGTGTAAAACTAAAATGGGATCTACCGGGCTAGGATTCGAGTTACAGGAACAAGCGCCAAACTAACCACCCAAGAATGGAATTGTCGAACGAAAACACTAGATAACCACCTGGAAGTAGCTTTTCTTGCCACCAGACCTTTCTCCATCAATTAGGAATCTGATTATGTCACTAAACACATTTCTTAAATTGTAGCCATTTTTTGAGTGTTTATTTTTTGGTGTAAGTTTACAAAGATTTTTCAGTGCCCAGAACCTCGATCAGAGAGTAACAAAGGCGTAAGTTTCACAACGGTGTAAAACTAAAATGGTGTAAGTTTCTCCATCAATATATACACGTGTGATTTAGTTTACGAAGATTTTTCAATGCCCAGAACCTCGATCAGAGAGTAACAAAGGCGTAAGTTTCACAATGGTGTAAAACTAAAATGGGATATACCGGGCTAGGATTTGAGTTACAGGAACAAGGGCCAAACTAACCACCCATGAATAGAATCGTCGAACAAAAACACTAGATAACCACCTGGAAGCAGGTTTTCTTGCCACTAGACCTTTCTCCATCAATTAGGAATCTGATGCTGTCACAAAACACATTCCTTAAATTGTAGCCATTTTTTGAGTGTTTATTTTTTGGTGTCTAATCCGCATTGTATCACCATTGCTCTTGACTTTCTTGATTGTATATCTCTTAAATATCAACATATACACGTTTGATTTAGTTTATGAAGTTTTTTCAATGCCGAGAACCTCGATCAGAGAGTAAAAAAGGCGTAAGGTTCACAATTGTTTAAAACTAAAATGGGATATAGCGGGCTAGGATTCGAGTTACAGGAACAAGGGCCAATACAACCACTCATGAATGGAATCGTCGAGCGTAAACACTTGATAACCTCCCGGAAGCAGCTTTTCTTGTCACCAGACCTTTCTCCATCAATTAGGAATCTGATGCCGTCATCAAACACATTCCTTAAATTGTAGTCATTTTTTGAGTGTTTATTTTTTGGTGGCTAATCCGCATATATATATATATATATCACCATTGCTCTTGATTTTTTTGATTGTATATCACCTAAATGTCAACATATACACGTGTGATTTAGTTTACGAAGATTTTTCAATGCCTAGAACCTCGATCAGAGAGTAACAAAGGCGTAAAGTTCACAATGGTGTAAAACTAAAATGGGATATACCGGGCTAGGATTCGAGTTACAGGAACAAAGGCCTAACCAACCACCCAAGAATGGAATCGTCGAGCAAAAACACTTGACAACCTCCTGGAAGCAGCTTTTCTTGCCACCAGACCTTTCTCCATCAATTAGGAACCTGATGCCGTCACTAAACACATTCCTTAAATTGTAGCCATTTTTTGAGTGTTTATTTTTTGGTGTCTAATCCGCATATATATCACCATTGCTCTTGATTTTCTTGACTGTATATCTCTTAAATGTCAATATATACACGTGTGATTTAGTTTACGAAGTTTTTTCAATGCCGAGAACCTCGATCAGAGAGTAACAAAAGCGTAAGTTTGACAATGGTGTAAAACTAAAATGGGATCTACCGGGCTAGGATTCGAGTCACAGGAACAAGGGCCACACCAACCACCAATGAATGGAATCGTCGAGCGAAAACACTAGATAACCTCCTGGAAGAAGTTTTTCTTGCCACCAGACCTTTCTCCATCAATTAGGAATCTGATGCCGTCACTAAACACATTCCTTAAATTGTAGCAATTTTTTGAGTGTTTATTTTTTGGTGTCTAATCCGCATATATATCACCATTGCTCTTGATTTTTTTGATTGTATATCACCAAAATGTCAACATATACACGTGTGATTTAGTTTACGAAGATTTTTCAATGCCGAGAAACTCGATTAGAGAGTAACAAAGGCGTAAATTTCACAATGGTGTAAAACTAAAATGGGATATACCGGGCTAGGATTCGAGTCACAGGAACAAGGGCCACACCAACCACCAATGAATGGAATCGTCGAGCGAAAACACTAGATAACCTCCTGGAAGAAGTTTTTCTTGCCACCAGACCTTTCTCCATCAATTAGGAATCTGATGCCGTCACTAAACACATTCCTTAAATTGTAGCCATTTTTTGAGTGTTTATTTTTTGGTGTCTAATCCGCATATATATCACCATTGCTCTTGATTTTCTTGACTGTATATCTCTTAAATGTCAATATATACACGTATGATTTAGTTTACGAAGTTTTTTCAATGCCGAGAACCTCGATCAGAGAGTAACAAAAGCGTAAGTTTCACAATGGTGTAAAACTAAAATGGGATCTACCGGGCTAGGATTCGAGTTACAGGAACAAGCGCCAAACTAACCACCCAAGAATGGAATTATCGAGCGAAAACACTAGATAACCACCTGGAAGCAGCTTTTCTTGCCACCAGACCTTTCTCCATCAATTAGGAATCTGATGCTGTCACTAAACACATTCCTTAAATTGTAGCCATTTTTTGAGTGTTTATTTTTTGGTGTAAGTTTACGAAGATTTTTCAATGCCCAGAACCTCGATCAGAGAGTAACAAAGGCGTAAGTTTCACAATGGTGTAAAACTAAAATGGTGTAAGTTTCTCCATCAATATATACACGTGTGATTTAGTTTACGAAGATTTTTCAATGCCCAGAACCTCGATCAGAGAGTAACAAAGGCGTAAGTTTCACAATGGTGTAAAACTAAAATGGGATATACCGGGCTAGGATTTGAGTTACTAGAACAAGGGCCAAACTAACCACCCATGAATAGAATCGTCGAACAAAAACACTAGATAACCACCTGGAAGCAGGTTTTCTTGCCACCAGACCTTTCTCCATCAATTAGGAATCTGATGCCGTCATCAAACACATTCCTTAAATTGTAGTCATTTTTTGAGTGTTTATTTTTTGGTGTCTAATCCGCATATATATACATATATATATATATATATATATGTATATATATATATATATATGTATATATATATATATATCACCATTGCTCTTGATTTTCTTGTTTGTATAACACCTAAATGTCAACATATACACGTGTGATCTAGTTTACGAAGATTTTTCAATGCCTAGAACCTCGATCAGAGAGTAACAAAGGCGTAAGGTTCACATTGGTGTAAAACTAAAATGGGATATACCGGGCTAGGATTCGAGTTACAGAAACAAAGGCCTAACCAACCAACCAAGAATGGAATCATCGAGCAAAAACACTTGACAACCTCCTGGAAGCAGCTTTTCTTGCCACCAGAACTTTCTCCATTAATAAGGAATCCGATGCCGTCACTAAACAAATTCCTTAAATAGTAGCCATTTTTTGAGTGTTTATTTTTTGGTGTCTAATCCGCATATATATATCACCATTGCTCTTGATTTTCTTGACTGTATATCTCTTGAATGTCAACATATACACGTGTGATTTAGTTTACGAAGATTTTTCAATGCCGAGAACCTCGATTAAAGAGTAAAAAAGGTGTAAGGTTCACAATGGTGTAAAACTAAAATGGGATATACCGGGCTAGGATTCGAGTTACAGGAACAAAGGCCTAAC
Source organism: Helianthus tuberosus (assembly GCA_030545235.1). Taxonomy (NCBI): domain Eukaryota; kingdom Viridiplantae; phylum Streptophyta; class Magnoliopsida; order Asterales; family Asteraceae; genus Helianthus; species Helianthus tuberosus. Next base: position 129,133,587 of record CM060416.1, read on the forward strand.
CAACCACCCAAGAATGGAATCGTCGAGCGAAAACACTAGATAACCTCCTGGAAGCAGTTTTTCTTGCCACCAGACCTTTCTCCATCAATTAGGAATCTGATGCCGTCACTAAATACATTCCTTAAATTGTAGCCATTTTTTGAGTGTTTATTTTTGGTGTCTAATCCGCATATATATCGCCATTGCTCTTGATTTTCTTGACTGTATATCTCTTAAATGTCAACATATACACGTGTGATTTAGTTTACGAAGATTTTTCAATGCCGAGAAACTCGATTAGAGAGTAACAAAGGCGTAAGTTTCACAATGGTGTAAAACTAAAATGGGATATACCGGGCTAGGATTCGAGTTACAGGCACAAGGTCCAAACCAACCACCAATGAATGGAATCGTCGAGCGAAAACACTAGATAACCTCCTGGAAGCAGTTTTTCTTGCCACCAGACCTTTCTCCATCAATTAGGAATCTGATGCCGTCACTAAACACATTCCTTAAATTGTAGCCATTTTTTGAGTGTTTATTTTTTGGTGTCTAATCCGCATATATATCACCATTGCTCTTGATTTTCTTGACTGTATATCTCTTAAATGTCAATATATACACGTGTGATTTAGTTTACGAAGTTTTTTCAATGCCGAGAACCTCGATCAGATAGTAACAAAAGCGTAAGTTTCACAATGGTGTAAAACTAAAATGGGATCTACCGGGCTAGGATTCAAGTTACAGGAACAAGCGCCAAACTAACCACCCAAGAATGGAATTGTCGAGCGAAAACACTAGATAACCACCTGGAAGCAGCTTTCTTGCCACCAGACCTTTCTCCATCAATTAGGAATCTGATGTTGTCACTAAACACACTCCTTAGATTGTTGCCTTTTTTGGAGTGTTTAGTTTTTGGTGTCGAATCCACAAATATATCACCATTTCTCTCTATTTTCTTGACTGTATATCTCCTAAATGTCAACATATACACGTGTGATTTAGTTTACGAAGATTTTTCAATGCCCAGAACCTAAATCAAAGAGTAAAAAAGGCATTAGGTTCACAATGGTGTAAAACTAAAATGGGATATATCGGGCTAGGATTCGAGTCACAGGAACAAGGGCCAAACCAACCACCCATGAATGGAATCGTCGAGCGAAAACACAAGAGAACCTTCTGGAAGCAGCTTTTCTTGTCACCAGACCTTTCTCCATCAATTAGGAATCTGTTGCCGTCACTAAACACATTCGTTAAATTGTAGCCATTTTTTGAGTGTTTATTTTTTGGTGTCTAATCCGCATATATATCACCATTGCTCTTGATTTTCTTAACTGTATATCTATAAAATGTCAACATATACACGTGTGATTTAGTTTACGAAGATTTTTGTATGCCGAGAACCTCGATCAGAGAGTAAAAAATTTGTAAGGTTCACAATGGTGTAAAACCAAATGGGATATACCGGGCTAGGATTCGAGTTACAGGAACAAGGGGCAAACCAACCACCCATGAATTGAATCGTCGAGCGTAAACACTTGATAACCTCCCGAAAGCAGCTTTTCTTACCACCAGACCTTTCTCCATCAATTAGGAATCTGATGCCGTCATTAAACTCATTCCTTAAATTGTAGCCATTGTTTGAGTGTTTATTTTTTGGTGTCTAATCCGCATGTGTATATATATATATATATATATATATATCACCATAGCTCTTGATTTTCTTGATTGTATATCACCTAAATGTCAACATATACACGTGTGATTTAGTTTACGAAGATTTTTCAATGCCTAGAACCTCGATCAGAGAGTAACAAAGGCGTAAGGTTCACAATGGTGTAAAACTAAAATGGGATATACCGGGATAGGATTCGAGTTACAGGAACAAAGGCCTAACCAACCACCCAAGAATGGAATCGTCGAGCGAAAACACTAGATAACCTCCTGGAAGCAGTTTTTCTTGCCACCAGACCTTTCTCCATCAATTAGGAATCTGATGCCGTCACTAAACACATTCCTTAAATTGTAGCCATTTTTTGAGTGTTTATTTTTTGGTGTCTAATCCGCATATATATCACCATTGCTCTTGATTTTCTTGACTGTATATCTCTTAAATGTCAATATATACACGTGTGATTTAGTTTACGAAGTTTTTTCAATGCCGAGAACCTCGATCAGATAGTAACAAAAGCGTAAGTTTCACAATGGTGTAAAACTAAAATGGGATCTACCGGGCTAGGATTCAAGTTACAGGAACAAGCGCCAAACTAACCACCCAAGAATGGAATTGTCGAGCGAAAACACTAGATAACCACCTGGAAGCAGCTTTTCTTGCCACCAGACCTTTCTCCATCAATTAGGAATCTGATGTTGTCACTAAACACACTCCTTAGATTGTTGCCTTTTTTGGAGTGTTTAGTTTTTGGTGTCGAATCCACAAATATATCACCATTTCTCTCTATTTTCTTGACTGTATATCTCCTAAATGTCAACATATACACGTGTGAATTAGTTTACGAAGATTTTTCAATGCCCAGAACCTAAATCAAAGAGTAAAAAAGGCATTAGGTTCACAATGGTGTAAAACTAAAATGGGATATATCGGGCTAGGATTCGAGTCACAGGAACAAGGGCCAAACCAACCACCCATGAATGGAATCGTCGAGCGAAAACACAAGAGAACCTTCTGGAAGCAGCTTTTCTTGTCACCAGACCTTTCTCCATCAATTAGGAATCTGTTGCCATCACTAAACACATTCGTTAAATTGTAGCCATTTTTTGAGTGTTTATTTTTTGGTGTCTAATCCGCATATATATCACCATTGCTCTTGATTTTCTTAACTGTATATCTATAAAATGTCAACATATACACGTGTGATTTAGTTTATGAAGATTTTTGTATGCCGAGAACCTCGATCAGAGAGTAAAAAAATTGTAAGGTTCACAATGGTGTAAAACCAAATGGGATATACCGGGCTAGGATTCGAGTTACAGGAACAAGGGCCAAACCAACCACCCATGAATTGAATCGTCGAGCGTAAACACTTGATAACCTCCCGAAAGCAGCTTTTCTTGCCACCAGACCTTTCTCCATCAATTAGGAATCTGATGCCGTCATTAAACTCATTCCTTAAATTGTAGCCATTGTTTGAGTGTTTATTGTTTGGTGTCTAATCCGCATGTGTATATATATATATATATATATATATATATATATATATATAGGGGAGGGTTATCTTGAGAACGCTAAATATTGCGAGAACCGTGAGAACGAACGAAAAAACCAATCAAAACCAATTTTTTTAATACAAACCTCATTGTAATCAAAATACAACATCAAAAAAAGAATTTATAACATCAAATAATTCATTTCTCCTTTCAAAATCACTCTTTTTAGATTTTTTACACATGTGTAAATATAACAGATTTACACATGTGTAAATGGCAAACTTACACATGTGTAAATTTTCTTTTTTTACGAATTCACGTAAATTTAAACGTGTAAATTAAATTTCTAACATTGTATTCGAATAATAATGATGAGTGTAGAAAAAAAATTTGAATTTGAATTGTTTTTGACCAAGTTCTTGTGATTTTTTCATTTGTTCTCACGGTTCTCACAATATTTAGCGTTCTCATTTAAACCCTCCCCTATATATATATATATTATATATATATATATATATATATCACCATAGCTCTTGATTTTCTTGATTGTATATCACCTAAATGTCAACATATACACGTGTGATTTAGTTTACGAAGATTTTTCAATGCCTAGAACCTCGATCAGAGAGTAACAAAGGCGTAAGGTTCACAATGGTGTAAAACTAAAATGGGATATACCGGGATAGGATTCGAGTTACAGGAACAAAGGCCTAACCAACCACCCAAGAATGGAATCGTCGAGCAAAAACACTTGACAACTTCCTGGAAGCAGCTTTTCTTGCCACCAGACCTTTCTCCATCAATTAGGAATCTGATGCCGTCACTAAATACATTCCTTAAATTGTAGCCATTTTTTGAGTGTTTATTTTTGGTGTTTAATCCGCATATATATCGCCATTGCTCTTGATTTTCTTGACTGTATATCTCTTAAATGCCAACATATACACGTGTGATTTAGTTTACGAAGATTTTTCAATGCCGAGAAACTCGATTAGAGAGTAACAAAGGCGTAAGTTTCACAATGGTGTAAAACTAAAATGGGATATACCGGGCTAGGATTCGAGTTACAGGCACAAGGGCCAAACCAACCACCAATGAATGGAATCGTCGAGCGAAAACACTAGATAACCTCCTGGAAGCAGTTTTTCTTGCCACCAGACCTTTCTCCATCAATTAGGAATCTGATGCCGTCACTAAACACATTCCTTAAATTGTAGCCATTTTTTGAGTGTTTATTTTTTGGTGTCTAATCCGCATATATATCACCATTGCTCTTGATTTTCTTGACTGTAAATCTCTTAAATGTCAATATATACACGTGTGATTTAGTTTACGAAGTTTTTTCAATGCCGAGAACCTCGATCAGATAGTAACAAAAGCGTAAGTTTCACAATGGTGTAAAACTAAAATGGGATCTACCGGGCTAGGATTCAAGTTACAGGAACAAGCGCCAAACTAACCACCCAAGAATGGAATTGTCGAGCGAAAACACTAGATAACCACCTGGAAGCAGCTTTTCTTGCCACCAGACCTTTCTCCATCAATTAGGAATCTGATGTTGTCACTAAACACACTCCTTAGATTGTTGCCTTTTTTGGAGTGTTTAGTTTTTGGTGTCTAATCCACAAATATATCACCATTTCTCTCTATTTTCTTGACTGTATATCTCCTAAATGTCAACATATACACGTGTGAATTAGTTTACGAATATTTTTCAATGCCCAGAACCTAAATCAAAGAGTAAAAAAGGCATTAGGTTCACAATGGTGTAAAACTAAAATGGGATATATCGGGCTAGGATTCGAGTCACAGGAACAAGGGCCAAACCAACCACCCATGAATGGAATCGTCGAGCGAAAACACAAGAGAACCTTCTGGAAGCAGCTTTTCTTGTCACCAGACCTTTCTCCATCAATTAGGAATCTGTTGCCATCACTAAACACATTCGTTAAATTGTAGCCATTTTTTGAGTGTTTATTTTTTGGTGTCTAATCCGCATATATATCACCATTGCTCTTGATTTTCTTAACTGTATATCTATAAAATGTCAACATATACACGTGTGATTTAGTTTATGAAGATTTTTGTATGCCGAGAACCTCGATCAGAGAGTAAAAAAATTGTAAGGTTCACAATGGTGTAAAACCAAATGGGATATACCGGGCTAGGATTCGAGTTACAGGAACAAGGGCCAAACCAACCACCCATGAATTGAATCGTCGAGCGTAAACACTTGATAACCTCCCGAAAGCAGCTTTTCTTGCCACCAGACCTTTCTCCATCAATTAGGAATCTGATGCCGTCATTAAACTCATTCCTTAAATTGTAGCCATTGTTTGAGTGTTTATTGTTTGGTGTCTAATCCGCATGTGTATATATATATATATATATATATATATATATATATATATAGGGGAGGGTTATCTTGAGAACGCTAAATATTGCGAGAACCGTGAGAACGAACGAAAAAACCAATCAAAACCAATTTTTTTAATACAAACCTCATTGTAATCAAAATACAACATCAAAAAAAGAATTTATAACATCAAATAATTCATTTCTCCTTTCAAAATCACTCTTTTTAGATTTTTTACACATGTGTAAATATAACAGATTTACACATGTGTAAATGGCAAACTTACACATGTGTAAATTTTCTTTTTTTACGAATTCACGTAAATTTAAACGTGTAAATTAAATTTCTAACATTGTATTCGAATAATAATGATGAGTGTAGAAAAAAAATTTGAATTTGAATTGTTTTTGACCAAGTTCTTGTGATTTTTTCATTTGTTCTCACGGTTCTCACAATATTTAGCGTTCTCATTTAAACCCTCCCCTATATATATATATATCACCATAGCTCTTGATTTTCTTGATTGTATATCACCTAAATGTCAACATATACACGTGTGATTTAGTTTACGAAGATTTTTCAATGCCTAGAACCTCGATCAGAGAGTAACAAAGGCGTAAGGTTCACAATGGTGTAAAACTAAAATGGGATATACCGGGATAGGATTCGAGTTACAGGAACAAAGGCCTAACCAACCACCCAAGAATGGAATCGTCGAGCAAAAACACTTGACAACTTCCTAGAAGCAGCTTTTCTTGCCACCAGACCTTTCTCCATCAATTAGGAATCTGATGCCGTCACTAAACACATTCCTTAAATTGTAGCCATTTTTTGAGTGTTTATTTTTTTGTGTCTAATCCGCATATATATCACCATTGCTCTTGATTTTCTTGACTGTATATCTCTTAAATGTCATTATATACACGTGTGATTTAGTTTACGAAGTTTTTTCAATGCCGAGAACCTCGATCAGAGAGTAACAAAAGCGTAAGTTTCACAACGGTGTAAAAATAAAATGGGATCTAACGGGCTAGGATTCGAGTTACAAGAACAAGAGCCAAACTAACCACCTAAGAATGGAATTGTCGAGCGAAAACACTAGATAACCACCTGGAAGCAGCTTTTCTTGCCACCAGACCTTTCTCCATCAATTAGGAATCTGATGTTGTCACTAAACACATTCCTTAGATTGTTGCCTTTTTTGGAGTGTTTAGTTTTTGGTGTCGAATCCACAAATATATCACCATTTATCTTGATTTTCTTGACTGTATATCTCCTAAACGTCAACATATACACGTGTGATTTAGTTTACGAATATTTTTCAATGCCCAGAACCTAAATCAGAGAGTAAAAAAGGCATTAGGTTCACAATGGTGTAAAACTAAAATGGGATATATCGGGCTAGGATTCGAGTCACAGGAACAAGGGCCAAACCAACCACCTAAGAATGGAATCGTCGAGCGAAAACACAAGAGAACCTTCTGGAAGCAGCTTTTCTTGTCACCAGACCTTCTCCATCAATTAGGAATCTGTTGCCATCACTAAACAAATTCGTTAAATTGTAGCCATTTTTTGAGTGTTTATTTTTTGGTGTCTAATCCGCATATATATCACCATTGCTCTTGATTTTCTTAACTGTATATCTATAAAATGTCAACATATACACGTGTGATTTAGTTTAGGAAGATTTTTGTATGCCGAGAACCTCGATCAGAGAGTAAAAAATTTGTAAGGTTCACAATGGTGTAAAACTAAATGGGATATACCGGGCTAGGATTCGAGTTACAGGAACAAGGGCCAAACCAACCACCCAAGAATGGAATCGTCGAGCGAAAACACTTGACAACCTCTTGGAAGCAGCTTTTCCTGTCACCAGACCTTTCTCCATCAATTAGGAATCTGATGCCGTCACTAAACACATTCCTTAAATTGTAGGCTTTTTTGAGTGTTTATTTTTTGGTATCTAATCCGCATATAGATCACCATTGCTCTGTATTTTCTTGACTGTATATCTCTAAAATGTCAATATATACACGTGTGATTTAGTTTACGAAGATTTTTCAATGCCTAGAACCTCGATCAGAGAGTAAAAAAGGCATAAGGTTCACAATGGTGTAAAACTAAAATGGGATATACCAGGCTAGGATTCGAGTTACAGGAACAACGGCCAAACCAACCACCCAAGAATGGAATCGTCGAGCGAAAACACTTGAAAACCTCCTGGAAGCAGCTTTTCTTGCCACCAGACCTTTCTCCATCAATTAGGAATCTGATGCCGTCACTAAATACATTCCTTAAATTGTAGCCATTTTTTGAGTGTTTATTTTTGGTGTTTAATCCGCATATATATCGCCATTGCTCTTGATTTTCTTGACTGTATATCTCTTAAATGCCAACATATACACGTGTGATTTAGTTTACGAAGATTTTTCAATGCCGAGAAACTCGATTAGAGAGTAACAAAGGCGTAAGTTTCACAATGGTGTAAAACTAAAATGGGATATACCGGGCTAGGATTCGAGTTACAGGCACAAGGGCCAAACCAACCACCAATGAATGGAATCGTCGAGCGAAAACACTAGATAACCTCCTGGAAGCAGTTTTTCTTGCCACCAGACCTTTCTCCATCAATTAGGAATCTGATGCCGTCACTAAACACATTCCTTAAATTGTAGCCATTTTTTGAGTGTTTATTTTTTGGTGTCTAATCCGCATATATATCACCATTGCTCTTGATTTTCTTGACTGTAAATCTCTTAAATGTCAATATATACACGTGTGATTTAGTTTACGAAGTTTTTTCAATGCCGAGAACCTCGATCAGATAGTAACAAAAGCGTAAGTTTCACAATGGTGTAAAACTAAAATGGGATCTACCGGGCTAGGATTCAAGTTACAGGAACAAGCGCCAAACTAACCACCCAAGAATGGAATTGTCGAGCGAAAACACTAGATAACCACCTGGAAGCAGCTTTTCTTGCCACCAGACCTTTCTCCATCAATTAGGAATCTGATGTTGTCACTAAACACACTCCTTAGATTGTTGCCTTTTTTGGAGTGTTTAGTTTTTGGTGTCTAATCCACAAATATATCACCATTTCTCTCTATTTTCTTGACTGTATATCTCCTAAATGTCAACATATACACGTGTGAATTAGTTTACGAATATTTTTCAATGCCCAGAACCTAAATCAAAGAGTAAAAAAGGCATTAGGTTCACAATGGTGTAAAACTAAAATGGGATATATCGGGCTAGGATTCGAGTCACAGGAACAAGGGCCAAACCAACCACCCATGAATGGAATCGTCGAGCGAAAACACAAGAGAACCTTCTGGAAGCAGCTTTTCTTGTCACCAGACCTTTCTCCATCAATTAGGAATCTGTTGCCATCACTAAACACATTCGTTAAATTGTAGCCATTTTTTGAGTGTTTATTTTTTGGTGTCTAATCCGCATATATATCACCATTGCTCTTGATTTTCTTAACTGTATATCTATAAAATGTCAACATATACACGTGTGATTTAGTTTATGAAGATTTTTGTATGCCGAGAACCTCGATCAGAGAGTAAAAAAATTGTAAGGTTCACAATGGTGTAAAACCAAATGGGATATACCGGGCTAGGATTCGAGTTACAGGAACAAGGGCCAAACCAACCACCCATGAATTGAATCGTCGAGCGTAAACACTTGATAACCTCCCGAAAGCAGCTTTTCTTGCCACCAGACCTTTCTCCATCAATTAGGAATCTGATGCCGTCATTAAACTCATTCCTTAAATTGTAGCCATTGTTTGAGTGTTTATTGTTTGGTGTCTAATCCGCATGTGTATATATATATATATATATATATATATATATAGGGGAGGGTTATCTTGAGAACGCTAAATATTGCGAGAACCGTGAGAACGAACGAAAAAACCAATCAAAACCAATTTTTTTAATACAAACCTCATTGTAATCAAAATACAACATCAAAAAAAGAATTTATAACATCAAATAATTCATTTCTCCTTTCAAAATCACTCTTTTTAGATTTTTTACACATGTGTAAATATAACAGATTTACACATGTGTAAATGGCAAACTTACACATGTGTAAATTTTCTTTTTTTACGAATTCACGTAAATTTAAACGTGTAAATTAAATTTCTAACATTGTATTCGAATAATAATGATGAGTGTAGAAAAAAAATTTGAATTTGAATTGTTTTTGACCAAGTTCTTGTGATTTTTTCATTTGTTCTCACGGTTCTCACAATATTTAGCGTTCTCATTTAAACCCTCCCCTATATATATATATATCACCATAGCTCTTGATTTTCTTGATTGTATATCACCTAAATGTCAACATATACACGTGTGATTTAGTTTACGAAGATTTTTCAATGCCTAGAACCTCGATCAGAGAGTAACAAAGGCGTAAGGTTCACAATGGTGTAAAACTAAAATGGGATATACCGGGATAGGATTCGAGTTACAGGAACAAAGGCCTAACCAACCACCCAAGAATGGAATCGTCGAGCAAAAACACTTGACAACTTCCTAGAAGCAGCTTTTCTTGCCACCAGACCTTTCTCCATCAATTAGGAATCTGATGCCGTCACTAAACACATTCCTTAAATTGTAGCCATTTTTTGAGTGTTTATTTTTTTGTGTCTAATCCGCATATATATCACCATTGCTCTTGATTTTCTTGACTGTATATCTCTTAAATGTCATTATATACACGTGTGATTTAGTTTACGAAGTTTTTTCAATGCCGAGAACCTCGATCAGAGAGTAACAAAAGCGTAAGTTTCACAACGGTGTAAAAATAAAATGGGATCTAACGGGCTAGGATTCGAGTTACAAGAACAAGAGCCAAACTAACCACCTAAGAATGGAATTGTCGAGCGAAAACACTAGATAACCACCTGGAAGCAGCTTTTCTTGCCACCAGACCTTTCTCCATCAATTAGGAATCTGATGTTGTCACTAAACACATTCCTTAGATTGTTGCCTTTTTTGGAGTGTTTAGTTTTTGGTGTCGAATCCACAAATATATCACCATTTATCTTGATTTTCTTGACTGTATATCTCCTAAACGTCAACATATACACGTGTGATTTAGTTTACGAATATTTTTCAATGCCCAGAACCTAAATCAGAGAGTAAAAAAGGCATTAGGTTCACAATGGTGTAAAACTAAAATGGGATATATCGGGCTAGGATTCGAGTCACAGGAACAAGGGCCAAACCAACCACCTAAGAATGGAATCGTCGAGCGAAAACACAAGAGAACCTTCTGGAAGCAGCTTTTCTTGTCACCAGACCTTCTCCATCAATTAGGAATCTGTTGCCATCACTAAACAAATTCGTTAAATTGTAGCCATTTTTTGAGTGTTTATTTTTTGGTGTCTAATCCGCATATATATCACCATTGCTCTTGATTTTCTTAACTGTATATCTATAAAATGTCAACATATACACGTGTGATTTAGTTTAGGAAGATTTTTGTATGCCGAGAACCTCGATCAGAGAGTAAAAAATTTGTAAGGTTCACAATGGTGTAAAACTAAATGGGATATACCGGGCTAGGATTCGAGTTACAGGAACAAGGGCCAAACCAACCACCCAAGAATGGAATCGTCGAGCGAAAACACTTGACAACCTCTTGGAAGCAGCTTTTCCTGTCACCAGACCTTTCTCCATCAATTAGGAATCTGATGCCGTCACTAAACACATTCCTTAAATTGTAGGCTTTTTTGAGTGTTTATTTTTTGGTATCTAATCCGCATATAGATCACCATTGCTCTGTATTTTCTTGACTGTATATCTCTAAAATGTCAATATATACACGTGTGATTTAGTTTACGAAGATTTTTCAATGCCTAGAACCTCGATCAGAGAGTAAAAAAGGCATAAGGTTCACAATGGTGTAAAACTAAAATGGGATATACCAGGCTAGGATTCGAGTTACAGGAACAACGGCCAAACCAACCGCCCAAGAATGGAATCGTCTAGCAAAAACACTTGACAACCTCCTGGAAGCAGCTTTTCTTGCCACCAGACCTTTCTCCATCAATTAGGAATCTGATGCCGTCACTAAACACATTCCTTAAATTGTAGCCATTTTTAAGTGTTTATTTTTTGGTGTCTAATCCGCATATATATATCACCATTTGCTCTTGATTTTCTTGACTGTATATCTCTTAAATATCAACATATACACGTTTGATTTAGTTTATGAAGATTTTTCAATGCCGAGAAACTCGATCAGAGAGTAACAAAGGCGTAAGTTTCACAATGGTGTAAAACTAAAATGGGATATACCGAGCTAGGATTCGAGTTACAGGAACAAAGGCCAAACAAACCACCCAAGAATGGAATCGTCCAGCGAAAACACTTGACAATGTCCTGGAAGCAGCTTTTCTTGCCTCCAGACTTTTCTCCATCAATTAGGAATCTGATGTTGTCACTAAAAACATTCCTTAAATTGTTGCCTCTTTTGGAGTGTTTAGTTTTTGGTGTCGAATCCACAAATATAACACCATTTCTCTTGAATTTCTTGACTGTATATCTCCTAAATGTCAACATATACACGTGTGATTTAGTTTACGAAGATTTTTCAATGCCCAGAACCTAAATCAGAGAGTAAAAAAGGCATAAGGTTCACAATGGTGTAAAACTAAAATGGGATATATCGGGCTAGGATTCGAGTCACAGGAACAAGGGCCAAACCAACCACCCAAGAATGGAATCGTCGAGCGAAAACACTAGAGAACCTTCTGGAAGCAGCTTTTCTTACCACCAGACCTTTCTCCATCAATTAGGAATCTTTTGCCGTCACTAAACACATTCGTTAAATTGTAGCCATTTTTTGAGTGTTTATTTTTTGGTGTCTAATCCGCATATATATCACCATTGCTCTTGATTTTCTTGACTGTATATCTCTTAAATGTCAACATATACACGTGTGATTTAGTTTACGAAGATTTTTGTATGCCGAGAACCTCGACCAGAGAGTAAAAAAGCTGTAAGGTTCACAATGGTGTAAAACTAAAATGGGATATACCGGGCTAGGATTCGAGTTACAGGAATAAGGGCCAAACCAACCACCCAAGAATGGAATCGTCGAGCGAAAACACTTGACAACCTCTTGGAAGCAGCTTTTCTTGTCACCAGACCTTTCTCCATCAATTAGGAATCTGATGCCGTCACTAAACACATTCCTTAAATTGTAGGCTTTTTTGAGTGTTTATTTTTTGGTATCTAATCCGCATATAGATCACCATTGCTCTGTATTTTCTTGACTGTATATCTCTAAAATGTCAATATATACACGTGTGATTTAGTTTACGAAGATTTTTCAATGCCTAGAACCTCGATCAGAGAGTAAAAAAGGCATAAGGTTCACAATGGTGTAAAACTAAAATGGGATATACCAGGCTAGGATTCGAGTTACAGGAACAACGGCCAAACCAACCGCCCAAGAATGGAATCGTCGAGCAAAAACACTTGACAACCTCCTGGAAGCAGCTTTTCTTGCCACCAGACCTTTCTCCATCAATTAGGAATCTGATGCCGTCACTAAACACATTCCTTAAATTGTAGCCATTTTTAAGTGTTTATTTTTTGGTGTCTAATCCGCATATATATATCACCATTTGCTCTTGATTTTCTTGACTGTATATCTCTTAAATATCAACATATACACGTTTGATTTAGTTTATGAAGATTTTTCAATGCCGAGAAACTCGATCAGAGAGTAACAAAGGCGTAAGTTTCACAATGGTGTAAAACTAAAATGGGATATACCGAGCTATGATTCGAGTTACAGGAACAAAGGCCAAACAAACCACCCAAGAATGGAATCGTCGAGCGAAAACACTTGACAATGTCCTGGAAGCAGCTTTTCTTGCCTCCAGACTTTTCTCCATCAATTAGGAATCTGATGTTGTCACTAAAAACATTCCTTAAATTGTTGCCTCTTTTGGAGTGTTTAGTTTTTGGTGTCGAATCCACAAATATAACACCATTTCTCTTGAATTTCTTGACTGTATATCTCCTAAATGTCAACATATACACGTGTGATTTAGTTTACGAAGATTTTTCAATGCCCAGAACCTAAATCAGAGAGTAAAAAAGGCATAAGGTTCACAATGGTGTAAAACTAAAATGGGATATATTGGGCTAGGATTCGAGTCACAGGAACAAGGGCCAAACCAACCACCCAAGAATGGAATCGTCGAGCGAAAACACTAGAGAACCTTCTGGAAGCAGCTTTTCTTACCACCAGACCTTTCTCCATCAATTAGGAATCTTTTGCCGTCACTAAACACATTCGTTAAATTGTAGCCATTTTTTGAGTGTTTATTTTTTGGTGTCTAATCCGCATATATATCACCATTGCTCTTGATTTTCTTGACTGTATATCTCTTAAATGTCAACATATACACGTGTGATTTAGTTTACGAAGATTTTTGTATGCCGAGAACCTCGACCAGAGAGTAAAAAAGCTGTAAGGTTCACAATGGTGTAAAACTAAAATGGGATATACCGGGCTAGGATTCGAGTTACAGGAATAAGGGCCAAACCAACCACTCAAGAATGGAATCGTCGAGCGAAAACACTTGACAACCTCCAGGAAGCAGCTTTTCTTGTCACCAGACCTTTCTCCATCAATTAGGAATCTGATGTCGTCACTAAACACATTCCTTAAATTGTAGCCTTTTTTGAGTGTTTATTTTTTGGTATCTAATCCGCATATATATCAGCGTTGCTCTTGATTTTCTTGACTGTATATCTCTTAAATGTCAATATATACACGTGTGATTTAGTTTACGAAGATTTTTCAATGCCCAGAACCTCGATCAGAGAGTAAAAAAGGCATAAGGTTCACAATGGTGTAAAACTAAAATGGGATATACCAGGCTAGGATTCGAGTTACAGGAACAACGGCCAAACCAACCACCCAAGAATGGAATCGTCGAGCGAAAACACTTGAAAACCTCCTGGAAGCAGCTTTTCTTGCCACCAGACCTTTCTCCATCAATTAGGAATTTGATGCCGTCACTAAACACATTCCTTAAATTTTAGCCATTTTTTGAGTGTTTATTTTTTGGTGTCTAATCCGCATATATATCACCATTGCTCTTGATTCTCTTATTTGTATATCTCTTAAATGTCAACATATACACGTGTGATTTTGTTGACGAAGATTTTTAATGCCGAGAACCTCGATTAAAGAGTAAAAAAGGCGTAAGGTTCACAATGGTGTAAAACTATAGGGGGCAATCTTGACCCAAAGCCTTCCAAGTGTGTTAATTTGGGTCTATTTTAAATTTATATGGGTTGGTTTGGGTTAGATATTTTAACTAAATGGGTCACAATGGGTCACTTGAAATTTCATCTTTTTATTTTTGGGTCAAAGCGGGTCGACAACATTAAAGAAATGTGTCTATGTGGGTTAGTGTCTTAAAGAAACGGGGAAGGTTTCGGATCGGAATGGGTTTCGGGCCGGCATAAGTATCTGCACGACACGGGTTACGACACAAAATGGGTTCAGTTCAAATTGAGTTTCGGGCAGAGACAGGTTTCGGCACGACGCAGGTTTTGGATCGGAACGGGGTCGGTTCGGGTCGGGTTTCCGGTCGACACGGGTTTTTGCACGGGACGGGTTTCGGATCGCAACGGATTTTGGGCCGACACAAGTTTCCACACGAGACGAGTTTCGGGTCGGGGCGGGTTTCATACCATTTCGACCCGTACCGTTTGGAATCGAACCGTTTCGATGCGTACCGTTTCGACGCGAACCATTTCGACCCGTACCGTTTCGACCCGTACCGTTTCGACGCGGACCATTTCGACGCGAACCGTTTCGACACGTACCGTTTTGAAGCGAACCATTTCGACGTGGACCGTTTTGATGCGAACCATTTCGAATCGTACCGTTTCGAACCGACGCGAACTGTTTCGACGCGGACCGTTTCTATGCGAACCGTTTCGACTCGTACCGTTTCGAACCGAACCTTAGGAGTATAACGGCACCGGTTAAAGCCAATTTGGATGACTCATGATCTGACATTCAAATTTTATAATACTCGCCACAATTGCAAAACATATCACTATCAAAACATGTAACGAGGATTATACACTTAAACTAATAATATCTTTTGTCTCGCGCACGTGGACTCATTTTGGTTATATTCTACACATTTGTGTGTGGGTAACTGGGTGAGTGTACAGAGTTGAATGTTTATGGCATAATTGTTTTCCCTTTGAATGCTAGTCTCTTGACTATCGCTCACTTTTTGTTCAAAAAGTTTCAGTTTTTTTTAATAATAGTTAAGGTGTCAAGTATGATCACCAAAGTTATATTCTAAAAAAAAGACCTGACCCGACCCGAAACCTGTTCTGACCCGGACCCGTTCTGACCCTGACCCGTTCTGACCCGGACCCGTTCCGACCAGAACCAAAACAACCTTTTTTTATAATTGACCCGTTTTGACCCAAACCCGTTTTGACCCGAACCCGTTTTGACCCATGACCCGACTCGACCCAACCCGAACCGTTTGCCAGGTCTATGTAAAACTAAAATGGATATACCGGGCTAGGATTCGAGTTAAAGGAACAAGGGCCTAACCAACCACCCAAGAATGGAATCGTCGAGCGAAAACACTTGACAACCTCCTGGAAGCAGCTTTTCTTGCCACCAGACCTTTCTCCATCAATTAGGAATCTGATGCCATCACTAAACACATTCCTTAAATTGTAGCCATTTTTTGTGTTTATTTTTGGTGTCTAATCCGCATATATATCACCATTGCTCTTGATTTTCTTGACTGTATATCTCTTAAATGTCAACATACACACGTGTGATTTAGTTTACGAAGATTTTTCAATGCCTAGAACCTCGATCAAAGAGTAAAAAAGGCATAAGATTCACAATGGTGTAAAACAAAAATGGGATATACCAGGCTAGGATTCGAGTTACAGGAACATGGGCTAAACCAACCACACAAGAATGGAATCGTCGAGCGAAAACACTAGACAACCTCCTGGAAGCAGCTTTTCTTGCCACCAGACCTTTCTGTTGGTGCATACATCTGTCGACTTCGTCTTATATCGAGTCTTGGTTACGTTGCGGATCTGATAAAGCATGATGTCATCATATACAATGATGGCATCATAAAGATGACATCATCTTGTGCGACATCACACGAAATTGAATGTTCACATAAGACAAAAATTAGTTTGGTTTGAAAGTCAAGACAGTTCGCTTGAAAGTCATGTATTTCGCTTAAAGTGAATTAGGTGAGGTTCGCTTAAAAGTAATTAGGATAGTTCGCTTGAATTGACATGTTATATTTCAAGCGAATCTAGAAGGTTATAAATAGGCTTGTTGTCATTTCATTTGTAACAGAATTTGGAATTGATACCGAGGTGCTGCCGGTATTTCTTGTGACTGTAATCACTGTTATTTCCATATACAAGAAGATTAAAGTGATATTCAAGCTGTTTCGAGTCTATATGTCTGTTTCCGCCTTTCGTATAGTCTAAGAACTCTTCCGAACGACTCGTTCAGGTCGCGATTCGATCCTACAACCTGTTTTCATCACATTTTCTAATTTCTAAACTTTCTTCTTCAAAAATTAAAAAAAATTCACGGATAAAATTGGTTCAAACTTTCACATTATACTCGCAATCATGGTTTAACAAATCCTGGAAAGTTTCAGAACTTAAATTGACTTAAAACTGGTTAAAATCATGAGTTCGTTTGAAATTTGTTCGACATTTGCTGACGTCATTAACATTTCAAGCGGGATCAGAGTATAATACCGCTTGGAATATATATCTCGCTTGAAACAGTTTTGAGATCTCGCTTGAAACTACATTTTGAGACTAGTTCCACTTGAAAACGACATTCCGCTTGAAATATACATGTGATTCCGCTTGAATATCAACCTGTTTCCGCTTGAAACATTATAAGAGATCATGTGATTTGTGTCAGTTCCAGGTCTCGTAAATTGATGTAATCAGGCTCCATGTGATCTGTTTCATTTAACAAGGTGTTGAACATTTAATACATTGAGTTTGGTCCAATCGAATTTGATTGGTATGTGTGTCGGTGAAGCAGCCATTAAAATCATTGCATGTGATATTGTATTTGTTCAAAGTTGGCAGAATTTATTTGATTGTTATCGGCCCAAGGTTTGGATAAAGATTGAAGATTGGGTGGCCAAATAGAATTAAGCATCGGTAGATATTGTCGGCACAATTAATTGAATTGATAAAACATATTAATCGGTCCAATCAGTCGTGATAAAGCGTTCTGGCCCATGTGACTTCAGTTGTCGGCCCAATCACTGATTTTAAGTGTTGTAGATTGTCGGCAAATTGTCTTTGATAATATCAAACTGCATGTGAAATCATTAATGCATTGTATGTGTATATTTTGAAAATCATATTTCTTTGTTGAGATTCAAGAATTTTGTCATGTAGTGTGACTTGATTGAAAAAACCAACTCTCATGGATTGATCAGTCAAAGGTCCAAGTCTTATGTTTTGATCATTCAAAGTTCAAGTAGTGGGTCAGGTCGATTGATTTTGAAGTAGGTCATAGCAGTTCGCACGGTTTGACAAATTGTCTTTCAGTCCGCACAGAATATTCACCAGTTCGAGTATCAGTTTGATTCAATTGTTTGATAGTGTTTAAACTGATTGTTTATTTGTTTGTTTTCAGGTGTTTTACAAGGTGATCCAGCTCGTTTGAGACCAGTATTTTTAAAACAAGAAAGTTTGTGTTTGTGAAGCTTTGACTTTGAAACATGGACGAGGATTTCTACAATGCATTTGCTACACCAATTGCTCCAGTTACTGCTGCTGAAACATTGTACATTGAGAATGAAACGGGAACACATCAGAAACCGCCAAAACTTATGTACATTGAAGATTTTCAGGGATGGAAAGATCGTTTTGAGAATTGGGTGCAAGCTTATAAATTTGATGCATGGTGTTCATTGTTGAAAGAGTATGAGAAACCAAAGAATGAACGTGGGATAGAAAAAGCTATTTGTGACTATTCAGAGGGTGACAAACTGAAATTTACAAGTGAAAAAATGATTATCAGTATTCTTCAACAGGCAATTAAAGAAGATATACTTGTTTTGCTTCAATGTACAGCTAAGTCAATTTGGGAATACAAGGCTAGGATTCGAGTTATAGGAACAAGGGCCAAGTTACAGGAACAAGGGCCAAACCAACCACCCATGTACAGATATATTTGTTTTGCTTCAATGTACAACTAAGTCAATTAAAGAAGATATATTTGTTTTGCTTCAATGATTATCAGTATTCTCCATCAATTAGGAATCTGATGTCGTCACTAAACACATTCCTTAAACTGTAGCCATTTTTTTAGTGTTTATTTTTTGGTGTCTAATCCGCATATATATCACCACTACACTTAATTTTCTTGACTGTATATCTCTTAAATGTCAACATATACACGTGTGATTTAGTTTACGAAGATTTTTCAATGCCGAGAACCTCGATCAGAGAGTAAAAAAGGCGTAAGGTTCACAATGGTGAAAAACTAAAATGGGATATACAAGGCTAGGATTCGAGTTACAGGAACAAGGGCCAAACCAACCACCCATGAATGGAATCGTCGAGCGAAAACACTTAACAAAATCCTGGAAGTAGCTTTTCTTGCTACCAGACCTTTCTCCATCAATTAGGAATCTGATGCCGTCACTAAACACATTCCTTAAATTGTAGCCATTTTGTGAGTGTTTATTTTTTGGTGTCTAATCCGCATATATATCACCATTGCTCTTGATTTTTTTGATTATATATCTCTTAAATGTCAACATATACACGTGTAATTTAGTTTACGAAGATTTTTCAATGCCGAGAACCTCGATCAGAGAGTAAAAAAGACGTAAGCTTCACAATGGTGTAAAACTAAAATGGGATATACCGGGCTAGGATTCAAGTTACAGGAACAAGGGCCAAACCAACCACCCAAGAATGGAATCGTCGAGCGAAAACACTTGACAACCTCCTGGAAGCAGCTTTTCTTGCCACCAGACCTTTCTCCATCAATTAGGAATCTAATGCCGTCACTAAACACATTCCTTAAACTATAGCCATTTTATGAGTGTTTATTTTTTGGTGTCTAATCCGCATAAATATAACCATTGCTCTTGATTTTGTTGACTGTGTATCTCTTAAATGTCAACATATATGCGTGTGATGTAGTTTACAAATATTTTTCAACGCCGAGAACCTCGATCAGAGAGTAAAAAAGGCGTAAGGTTCACAATGGTGAAAAACTAAAATGGGATATACCAGGCTAGGATTCGAGTTACAGGAACAAGGGCCAAACCAACCACCCATGAATGGAATCGTCGAGCGAAAACACTTGACAACCTCCTGGAAGCAACTTTTCTTGCCACCAGACCTTTCTCGATCAATTAGGAATCTGATGCCGTCACTAAACACATTCCTTAAATTGTAGCCATTTTTTGAGTGTTTATTTTTTGTTGTCTAATCCGCTTATAAATCACCATTGCTTTGATTTTCTTGACTGTATATCTCTTAAATGTCAACATATACACGTGTGATTTAGTTTACGAAGATTTTTCAATGCCGAGAACCTCGATCAGAGAGTAAAAAAGGCATAAGGTTCACAATGGTGTAAAACTAAAATGGGATTTACCGGGCTAGGATTCGAGTCACAGGAACAAGGGCCGAACCAACCACCCAATAATGGAATCGTCGAGCGAAAACACTTGACAACCTTCTAGAAGAAGCTTTTCTTGCCACCAGACCTTTCTCCATCAATTAGGAATCTGATGCCGTCACTAAACACATTCCTTAAATTGTAGCCATTTTTTGAGTGTTTAATTTTTGGTGTCTAATCCGCAAATATATCACCATTGCTCTCGATTTTCTTGATAGTATATCTCTTAAATGTCAACATATACACGTGTGATTTAGTTTACGAAGTTTTTTCAATGCCGAGAACCTCGATCAGAGAGTAAAAAAGGCGTAAGGTTCACAATGGTGTAAAACTAAAATGGGATATAGCGGGCTAGGATTCGAGCCACAGGAACAAGGGCCAAACCAACCACCCAATAATGGAATCGTCGATTGAAAACACTTGACAACCTTCTGGTAGCAGCTTTTCTTGCCACCAGACCTTTCTCCATCAATTAGGAATCTGATGTCGTCACTAAACACATTCCTTAAATTGTAGCCAATTTTTGAGTGTTTATTTTTTGGTGTCTTATCCGCATATATATCACCATTGCTCTTGATTTTCTTGATTGTATATCTCTTAAATGTCAACATATTCACGTGTGATTTAGTTTACGAAGATTTTTCAATGCCGAGAACCTCGATCAGAGAGTAAAAAAGGTGTAAGGTTCACAATGGTGAAAAACTAAAATGGGATATACCAGGTTAGGATTCGAGTTACAGGAACAAGGGCCAAACCATCTGTTGGTGCATGCGTCTGTTGACTTCGTCTTGTATCGAGTCTTGTATTGTAATAGACAGACCAGGGCATGAAAAACGAGAAAATATGTGTTTATAGGTAATTTCGCTTGAAATGACACAAGGTCATTTCTAACGAAATTAACATGCTAATTCCGCTTGAAATCACTTGTTGATTCCCTTTGAGTAATTCCGTGCGGAATTAAATTCCGTTTGAAAGGGTTCAAGCGAAATTAATAGTCTATAAATACCTGATGTGCCATTTCATTTGTAACGATTCTGATTCCGGTAGCGAAGCTCTGCCGAAGTGTCTACAGCATTGTAATCGATCTTATATCAATCTAAAGACTATTTAAAGTGATTTTCTAGCTGAATTGACCTCAATGTAATTGTTTCCGCCTTTTCTATTGAGAAAAATGCTTCTGATGGACTCGTTTGGGTCAGAAAACGATCCTACAAGTGGTATCAGAGCTCATGAGGAAGAGTTCTTACCAATTCAGCTGCAAAATCTGATTTCTACACCTTCTTTTTCAAAATTAACAACTTTTCACGGTTAAAATCGACTAATTTCTTCACATATTGTGTAAAATTGTGTTTTAACAAATCCTTGAAAGAATTGGACCTTAATTCGATCTAAAATTGGTAAAAATTTGTAATTTCGCTTGAAAAGCATCTCGAGAATGATGACATCAGCAGTATTTCGCTTGAAATAGCATCTTGATTCCGCTCGAAACCTGATTTCGCTTGAGTGATTCCGCGTGAAATAGTATAATTTCGCTCCAAAGTGTAATTCCGTTTGAAAATCTTCATACGAAATTAGTAATTTCGCTTCAAGTTGCTATTCCGTTTGAAAGGGCATTGTTTCACACGAAATCAGTTAATTCCGTGTGAAGCTGGTATATCGTTTGAACAATTAATTCCGTGTGAAAGAGTTATTTCGTTTGAAAGTGTCAGAGTTTTGTGAAACGTGTTACCGAAACATGGAAGAGGAATTTTATAACGCATTTGCTACTACCCCGACTACTCCGGCTAGTGTTACTCAGAACTTGACCATGGAAAATAAAACGGGCACTATGCAAAAACCGCCAAAGCTTATGAACATCGAAGAGTATAAAGGATGGGAGGAACGTTATGAGAATTGGGTACAAGCAAATTATTTGGATGCTTGGGAATGCGTGGAAATGAAATATGTTAGACCTTTGAATGATGCGGAAGAGGAGATTGCTATTAAAGATCTAAGTGTTGATGATAGAAAGAAATACAAAAATGAAAAGATGATGATTAGTCTATTGCATCAAGCAGTTAAAGAAGATATTTTGGTTTTACTGCAACTCACTGGAAGTGCATATTCTATTCGGAGAGCTTTAAAATCAAAGTTTGTTGGAAGTAAAGAAATGATCAAGAACAAAAAATCACTTTTGAAGAAAGAATTTGATTTATTTCATGGTTTGAGAACTGAAAGCACCAAGCAGATCATTGAAAGATATTGCAATTTGCTAGTTCAAATGAAGAGAGTGAGCATCAATAAAGATAACGAAGAGTTGATAGAAAAGTTGGCTGATGCATTGCCACATGAAACTTGGGGCACGTATTTGAGGATGTTGAGAAATAAGAAAGATTTTGGGAATTTGACACTGAATAAATTCATTGAAAAACTTGAAGCTCAAGAGATGGAGCAAAGAAAGATCTCAAGAATGAAAGATTTTGATGGTGAACAAGATATTGGTCTTTATTACAAAGAGGTATCAGTGATAAGACCAACATGCCACCGAAAGTTGAAACTGCATTCAACGTTAAAAGTTCGTCAGGAGGGTCATCTAAAGGATCAAACAGCAAAACTGAATTCTCTTCATATCCATCATATGATCCAAACTTTTCAACAACCAAGAATGGAAAGAAGCTTCAATGCAGTATTGTGTTAAATCTTGAAAATGATCAAAAATTTTTGAAAGAGATTGCAAAAAGTCACATGTCTTTGTTGGGAACTGTGCTGGAATCATATGGAAGTCTAGTAGCAGGAAAGATCGGAAATCCAATGTTGACAAAAGAGGATTACGATCAAATAGATGCTGAGGAGATGGAATTGATGGATATAAATTGGTATTTGGTAAGTGTTTTGAGAAGAGCTAAAAAGTTTAAACAGATCACAGGAAGAGATGATTTCCATGATGCAAATGTTTCTACTTTAGGATTTGATAAATCTAAAGTTATTTGTTTTCGTTGCAGGGAAAAAGGACACTTCAAGAGGGAGTGCACAAATCGCGAAGCAAGTGGAGCTCAAAATCCGTTCAATAACAATGACTATTATCAGAAAGCAATTTATCACCAAGTTGCTCAACACCAACAAGAGCCACAAACTGCACATTCCAGGAAGACAACCGAAGAGTCATCAAAGAGAGCATGTATGGTGAATCAAGAAGATAGGAAATCATCAAGTGGTTTCAGTTGGGACAAATATGTTTCAGCTGACAGTAAAGCATGTCTGATAAACCAAGATGATGAAAAATTACCTGAAGGGTTTAGCTGGGCAAATTTCAGTTGGGATGATTACGATCCTAACAAAACTCCAAATCACAAAGCCTTTGTTGCTCGAATTGCTAAAGATAGTGATAATGATGATGATTATTATGCAAGGAGAATGGAAAAGCATTTGAAAATGATGGAAGAGATTGACAGTGATGAAGAAAAAGCTAAAAAGAAAAAGAAAAAAAGTTAAAAAACCCGTCAGCAGTGACGATGAAGAAGTTCCTGTGATAAGAAAAAAATTAAAAGATATTCCAGTTTTCAAAGTTGATACAGAAGCTGATGCATAAAAGATTCTGGTGATATGTGAGAATTGTGAAGCAATGAAGAAGAAAAACAGTACTTTGATTCACAACATGAACAGATTGAAAGAATCTTATGATGTTCTCAACAAAGAAATAAATTAGTACAATCAAACAAGCAGTGAACAAGCAACAGCAATGAAGACACTTCAAGGAGCTTTCATGATAAACAGAAAAGTGGTAACAGTTACATTGAAAAATGTGTTGTGCTTGAACAGAAACTGGAAACACAAAGATTTGAAACAGAAAGAGTTAATAGGTTGTTAAAAAGTTACTCATGTACTTCTTATGTTATTGACAGGGTTTATCCAACTGTTGAAGGCATGAAAGCATTTGATGAAGAGGAAGTATCTGAAGACATAAGTTCTGAAAAGAAGGATACTGAAGTAAAGACATCTGGTAAGAAACAAAGTGCCAGCTACAACAAGTGTCCACCCCGCTTGAAAATGGATATTCTCCTAGAAATCCAAATTCAGAAAGAGTAAAAAAGGCAACAAATTTACAGTGGGAGTCTGAGTCTTCAGAAAATTTGCCAGACAACATCGATGTTACTTTTACATCGTCTGATACTGATCATGAGTCTGAGTTAATTAAGAAAGTGGTCGATCAGGTGTTGGATAATGATGAAACTGAGGTGTCAAAGTCGGAGTCAAACTCAGAGTCAAAGTCTGACAAGTCAAAGACAACAGTCAAAAAGGACAAATGGGTTTACAATAAAGAGTGTTTGTTATCAAAATCAAATTTGAATGACGAACCAATCAAAGTGGCTTATACTTTGAATGATTCTGACAAATTATATTCTGATGAAGAATTTCCAATAAGAGGTGTTAAACCTGAAATGATAAAAAAGGTTTTAAAATTAACAGAAATAAATATTTCTGAAATAAAAGATGTAAATCTTTCTGAAAAACCTAAAAAATACACCTCAAGAGTTCAAGAAAGAGAAAACAAGAAAAAGGGTTACAATTCTGGTTCTGGTTTTAAAAAGAAACCAAATCATTATGGTAATTTCAAAAGAAAAAGTCTCGGATTTATTCCACCAAAAAATTATAAAAATGAGAAAACTTATAAACCAAAAACTGTGTTTGTTTCAGGAATATCAACAGAAGAAGAAAAGGATCAATTGTTTAGGAATCAATCAAACAAAGAATTCCTTGCGAAGAAGCAAGAGGAAACGAAGAAGGATGTTGCTAAGATAAAGGAAACGAGAACCTGTTTTCAATGCAAAACAGTTGGTCATATTGCCAGAAATTGTCCAAAGGCAATTCAAACAAAACAGGGAGTTTCTCTTAAACTGAAAGAAAAGATTGTTGAGAATGAACCACCAACTGAATAATTCAAAGTTTTCAAAAATTTGAAGTGTGAAGTTGGTGAATGTTCGACAAGGTTTTACAAGCGAAAAGAAAATCTTGATAACAAAAAATGGGTTGTTAAGAAATCTGATGATAGTTCTAGCAATGATTCTGATTTGTCAAAAACAGATGAGCTATTTTCTGGTGATGAATCTGATTCCACAAAGTCAGAGGAGCCACATGATGAGTTAAAATTGGAAACTTCAGTACCACCAATGGATGATGTAAATTTTCCACCATTGAGGGCTGAAAATTTTAAACAAAAAGTTGGTAAAGTTGAGATTTCAAATCATTTTTTCTCAGAAAAGAAAGAATTTGATGTTGAGAAAGCCTTTAACCCCAAAGTGAAACACATTTTTGGAAAAATGGTTGATGGAAAGGTAAAGGGGGTAAAGGAATTTTATGAGAAGAAAATGAAGAAACCAGGTAACAATGGGTCGTCCCAGGTTTGTGACTGGGATGGAACCTATTATGATGATTGAAAAATCAGGACTTGCCGGAGCTTCCAGGTTCGTAAGTGTGGAGCAGGTATCGGCATCTTTCTTGAGAAATTCACGTTTGTGATATTTCGACTTATAAGTGGTAAATCAGGGACATTAAGTTGTACTTGATTTTCTACAATTGAGATTTGTTGTTTGATCTGAAAATTGTTAAATATTTCAAGTAGTTAAAGAAGAACAAGGTGATGAATTGATCCCCTAACCTACAAGAGGTTTTATAAAATCAACAAAAAATATTTTCTGGAAAAACCATTTTTGATTAAAACAAACTTAAGTGTTTTGAAATCATAATGGGAAAATAGTTTGTTGTGAGGGGGAGTTCGGATTGTTTATGCCAAGTGGATAGCGATTTGAAGCGATTTGATATCAGTTGTCATTTACTTTGTATTGTGTGTTTTAAAATTTTAAATGATTTTGAATTTTAGGGGGAGTAAGAATTTTCAGAAAATCCAAAAACATTTGAAAATTTGAAAAAGTAAAAAACATGATAAAATCAAAAATGAGTTTTGTTGAGAAAAGAGGAAATGATAGTACATCAGTGGACTATCACAGCATGCTAAAGAATTGGAAAGTTAAAATGTGATAAACGGTCTCACTTATGATGTGGTTTTTACACATTTAGTAGATTGTGACAAGATATAATCCTAAAATTCAAACTTGCTTATATCGTGGGGAACATCTCTCGGATATATAGGTAACCCACGAAATCTTGTTTGAAAGATACCTTTTTCTGAGATACTAGGTCTTTAGGCTCAGTGATATCTGGGGTATTATCCTGGGACTTCTGATTTTGCAGAAGCAATGGCCTAGTCCCCATATAATACTTTCTGCTTGCTTGAAATATAGCACCGCCCTCAGTACAAAAAATGATGAAACATTGCAAAATGCTAATCATGTGCTGTTGAAGAAAAGATTCTCTAAAGGGAACACACCAAAAGTCGAAGCCGTCATCTCTCTGATTTTGCGGAAGCAATAGCCTGAGCTCTCACGGCCCTCGCATGTAACCCCTTACAGATATCATCTAGGTATACTCACCTGTAAGACTGATTATTGGGATCTAGATACAGGAGTATATTCTGAGGTGGGACACATGAATAAGTTTAAGTCTCTAAAACATTAATTCTGTATCTCGAAACAGTTGAACTTTGTGTAAAAATTTAAAGGGGATCAGTATACTGACAATCTAAGTGAATCGTTTAGAACTTAAAATGTTTAAAGCTTAATGGTGTTGGTGATTTGTCTCAAAAACTGATATGATCCTCTTACACAATCTCACAAAAAAATTGTGTGTAAATATTTTTTTATTGCATTTCTTTATGTTAAAAAATCCAAAAATATTTTTAGTGTGTTTTAGCATAAATTTTTTAAAAATCCAAAAAGATTTTCGACAACTGATGTTGGAGAGCTGATTTTCAAAATTTCAAGTGCTAAACATGATGACAATCTGTGAGGGGGAGTCTGTTTGAAATGAAAATTGATTTAAAAGAGAAATGTTTTTCATACAAGTGATTCATCAAAGTTTAATATTGTAAAATCATTTATTTTTGAATGGTTATCTTCAAATGGTCATCAGAAACTTGTAAATGTTAAATCATTTTATTTTTGAAAATGATGTTGTTTTGAATCTACAAGTGGTAAACAGAAAATAAATTTGTAAAATGTTAAATTTGTGAAATTTATTTCTGGGTTAAGAACGTGCAGGTTAGCCAGGTCTGATCCTGGACTTAATGTTCATGCAAGCTGATGATGCTGATGAACTTAAGGAATCAAGAGACCGGATCAAGAGGAGTATGGAGCCAGGTTGTAATTCTGAGAGAAAAAGAAAGAGAAAGATTGAGGATGCTTTACATTGTTAGATACTTCAGAAGAGAGCAGAAAAGACTGATAAAGACTGAAGATGTTGAAGACTCGACACTGAAGACTCGTCAACATTCGAGGGGGAGTCTGTTGGTGCATGCGTCTGTCGACTTCGTCTTGTATTGTAATAGATAGATCAGGGCATGAAAAACGAGAAAATATGTGTTTATAGGTAATTTCGCTTGAAATCACTTGTTGATTCCGTTTGAGTAATTCCGTGCAGAATTAAATTCCGTTTGAACGGGTTTAAGCGAAATTAACAGTCTATAAATACCTGATGTGCCATTTCATTTGTAACGATTCTGATTCCGGTAGCGAAGCTCTGCCGAAGTGTCTACAGCATTGTAATCGATCTTATATCAATCTAAAGACTGTTTAAAGTGATTTTCTAGCTGAATTGACCTCAATACATCTGTTTACGCCTTTTGTATTAAGAAAAATTGTAGCCATTTTTTGAGTGTTTATTTTTTGGTGTCTAATCTGCATATATATCACCATTGCTCTTGATTTTCTTGACTGTATATCTCTTAAATGTCAACATATACATGTATGATTTAGTTTACAAAGATTTTTCAATGCCGAGAACCTCGATCAGAGAGTAAAAAAGGCATAAGGTTCAAAATGGTGTAAAACTAAAATGGGATATACCGGGCTAGGATTCAAGTCACGGGAACAAGGGCCAAACCAACCACCCAATAATGGAATCATCGAGCGAAATCACTTGACAACCTTCTGGAAGTAGCTTTTCTTGCCACCAGACCTTTCTCCATCATTTAGGAATCTGATGCTTTCACTAAACACATTCCTTAAATTGTAGCCATTTTTTGAGTGTTTATTTTTTGTTGTATAATACGCATATATATCAACATTGCTCTTGATTTTCTTGATTGTATATTTCTTAAATGTCAACATATACACGTGTGATTTAGTTTACGAAGATTTTTCAATGCCGAGAACCTCGATCAGAGAGTAAAGAAGGCATAAGGTTCACAATGGTGTAAAGCTAAAATGTGATATAACGGGCTAGGATTCGAGTCATAGGAACAAGGGCCAAACCAACCACCCAAGAATAGAATTGTCGAGCGAAAACACTTGACAACCTCCTGGAAGCAGCTTTTCTTGCCACCAGACCTTTCTCTATCAATTTGAAATCTGATGCCGTCACTAAACACATTCCTTAAATTGTAGCCTTTTTGAGTGTTTATTTTTTGGTGTCTAATTTGCATATATATCACCATTGTTCTTGATTTTCTTGACTGTATATCTCTTAAATGTCAACATATACACGTGTGATTTTGTTTACGAAGATTTTTCAATGCCGAGAACCTCAATCAGAGAGTAAAAAAGGCATAAGGTTCGCAATGGTGTAAAACTAAAATGGGATATACCGGGCTAGGATTCAAGTTACAGGAACAAGGGCCAAACCAACCACCCAATAATGGAATCATCGAGCGAAAACACTTGACAACCTTCTGGAAGTTGCTTTTCTTACCACCAGACCTTTCTCCATCATTTAGGAATCTGATGCCGTCACTAAACACATTCCATAAATTGTAGCCATTTTTTAGTGTTTATTTTTTGGTGTCTAATCCGCATATATATCACCATTGCTCTTGATTTTCTTGACTGTATATTTCTTAAATGCCAACATATACACGTGTGATTTAGTTTACGAAGATTCTTCAATGCTGAGAACCTCGATCAGAGAGTAAAAAAGGCGTAAGGTTCACAATTGTGTAAAATTAAATGTGATATAACGGGCTAGGATTCGAGTTATAGGAACAAGGGCCAAACCAACCACCCAAGAATGGAATTGTCGAGTGAAAACACTTGACAACCTCCTGGAATTAGCTTTTCTTGCTTCCAGACCTTTCTCTATCAATTAGAAATATGATGCCGTCACTAAACACATTCCTTAAATTGTAGCCTTTTTGGGTGTTTATTTTTTGGTGTCTAATCCGCCTATATATCACCATTGTTCTTGATTTTCTTGACTGTATATCTCTTAAATGTCAACATATACACGTGTGATTTAGTTTACGAAGATTTTTGAATGCCGAGAACCTCGATCAGAGAGTAAAGAAGGCATAAGGTTCACAATGGTGTAAAACTAAAATGGGATATACCAGGCTAGGATTCGAGTTTCAGGAACAAGGGCCAAACCAACCAGCAAAGAATGGAATCGTCGAGCGAAAACAATAGACAATCTCCTGGAAGTAGCTTTTATTGCCACCAGACCTATCTCCATCAATTAGGAATCTGATTCCGTCACTAAACACATTCCTTAAATTGTAGCCACTTTTGAGTGTTTATTTAGTAGTGTCTAATCCGCATATATATCACCATTGCTCTTGATTTTCTTGACTGTATATCTCTTAAATGTCAACATATACACGTGTGATTTAGTTTACGAAGATTTTTCAATGCCGAGAACCTCGATCAGTGAGTAAAAAAGGCGTAAGGTTCACAATGGTGTAAAACTAAAATGGGATATACCGGGCTAGGATTCGAGTTACAGGAACAAGGGCCAAACCAACCAGCCAAGAATGGAATCGTCGAGCGAAAACACTTGACAACCGCCTGGAAGCAGCTTTTCTTGCCACCAGACCTTTCTCCATCAATTAGGAATCTGATGCCGTCACTAAACACAATGCTTAAATTGTAGCCATTTGTTGAGTGTTTATTTTTGGTGTCTAATCCGCATATATATCACCATTGCTCTTGATTTTCTTTACTGTATACCTCTTTAATGTCAACATATACACGTGTGATTTAGTTTATGAAGATTTTTCAATGCCGAGAACCTCGATCAGAGAGTAAAAAAGGGATAAGGTTCACAATGGTGTAAAAATAAAATGGGATATACCAGGCTAGGATTCGAGTTACAGGAACAAGGGCCAAACCAACCAGCAAAGAATGGAATCATCGAGCAAAAACAATAGACAACCTCCAGGAAGCAGCTTTTCTTGCCACCAGACCTTTATCCATCAATTAGGAATCTGATGCCGTCACCAAACACATTCCTTAAATTGTAGCCTTTTTTTGAGTGTTTATTTATTGGTGTCTAATCCGCATATATATCACAATTTCTCTTGATTTTCTTGACAGTATATCTCTTAAATGTCAACATATACACGTATGATTTAGTTTACGAAGATTTTTCAATGCCGAGAACCTCGATCAGTGAGTAAAAAAGGCGTAAGGTTCACAATGGTGTAAAACTAAAATGGGATATAACAGGCTATTATTCGAGTCCAAGGAACAAGAGCTAAACCAACCACCCAAGAATGGAATTGTCGAGCGAAAACACTTGACAACCTCCTGGAAGCAGCTTTTCTTGCCACCAGAAATTTCTCCATCAATTAGGAATCTGATGCGTCACTAAACACATTCCTTAAATTGTAGCCATTTTTTGAGTGTTTATTTATTGGTGTCTAATCCGCATAGATATCACCAATGCTCTTGATTTTCTTGACTGTATATCTCTTAAATGTCAACATATACACATGTAATTTGTTTTACGAAGATTTTTCAATGCCGAGAACCTCGATCAGAGAGTAAAAAAGGCGTAAGTTTCACAATGGTGTAAAACTAAAATGGGATATACCGGGCTAGGATTCGAGTTACGGGAACAAGGGCTAAACCAACCACCCAAGAATGGAATTGTCGAGCGAAAACACTTGACAACCTCCTGGAAGCAGCTTTTCTTGCCACCAGACCTTTCTCTATCAATAAGGAATCAAATGCCGTCACTAAACACTTTGCTTAAATTGTAGCCTTTTTTGAGTGTTTATTGCTCTTGATTTTCTTGACTGTATATCTCTTAAATGTCAACATATACACGTGTGATTTAGTTTACGAAGATTTTTCAATGCCGAGAACCTCGATCAGAGAGTAAAAAAGGCGTAAGGTTCACAATGGTGTAAAACCATAATGGGATATACCGGGCTAGGATTCGAGTTACAGGAACAAGGGCCAAACCAACCACCCAAGAATGGAATCATCGAGCAAAAACACTTGACAACCTTCTGGAAGCAGCTTTTCTTGCCATCAGACCTTTCTCCATCAATTAGGAATCAGATGCGGTCACTAAAGACATTCCTTAAGTTGTTGCCATTTTATGAGTGTTTATTTTTTGGTGTCTAATCCGCATAAATATAACCATTGCTCTTGATTTTGTTGACTGTGTATCTCTTAATTGTCAACATATATGCGTGTGATGTAGTTTACAAAGATTTTTCAATGCCGAGAACCTCGATCAGAGAATAAAAAGGCGTAAGGTTCACAATGGTCTAAAACTAAAATGGGATATACCGGGCTAGGATTCGAGTTACAGGAACAAGGGCTAAACCAACCACCCAAGAATGGAATTGTCGAGCGAAAACACTTGACAACCTCCTGGAAGTAGCTTTTATTGCCACTAGACCTTTCTCCATCAATTAGGAATCTGATGCCGTCACTAAACACATTCCTTAAAGTGTAGTCCTTTTATAGTGTTTATTTTTTGGTGTCTAATCTGCATATATATCACCATTGCTCTTGATTTTCTTGATTGTATATCTCTTAAATGTCAACATATACACGTGTGATTTAGTTTACAAAAAATTTTCAATGCCGAGAAACTCGATCAGAGAGTAAAAAAGGCGTAAGGTTCACAATGGTGTAAAACTAAAATGGGATATACCGGGCTTGGATTCGAGTTACCTACAAGGGCTAAACCAACCACCTAAGAATGGAATTGTCGAGCGAAAGCACTTGACAACCTCCTGGAAGTTGCTTTTCTTGCCATCAGACCTTTCTCCATAAATTAGGAATCAGATGCCGTCACTAAACACAGTCCTTAAATTGTAGCCATTTTAAGAGTGTTTATTTTTTGGTGTCTAATCCTTATATATATCACCATTGCTCTTGATTTTGTTGACTGTATATCTCTTAAATGTCAACATATACACGTGTGATGTAGTTTACGGAGATTTTTCAATGCCCAGAACCTCGATCAGAGAATAAAAAAGGCATAAGGTTCACAATGGTGTAAAACTAAAATGGGATATACCGGGCTAGGATTCGAGTTACAGGAAAAAGGGCCAAACAAACCACCCAAGAATGGAATCGTCGAGCAAAAACACTTCACAACCTTCTGGAAGTAGCTTTTCTTGCCACCAGACCTTTCTCCATCAATTAGGAATCTGATGCCGTCACTAAACACATTCCTTAAATTGTAGCCATTTTTTGAGTGTTTATTTCTTGCTGTCTAATCTGCATATATATCACCATTGTTCTTGATTTTCTTGACTGTATATCTCTTAAATGTCAACATATACACGTGTAATTTAGTTTATGAAGATTTTTCAATGCCGAGAACCTCGATCAGAGGGTAAAAAAAGCGTAAGGTTTACAATGGTGTAAAACTAAAATGGGATATACCGGGATAGGATTCGAGTTACAGGAACAAGTGCCAAACCAACCAGCTAAGAATGGAATCGTCGAGCGAAAGACAACCTCCTAGAATCAGCTTTTCTTGCCACCAGACCTTTCTCCATCATATACATATGTAATTTATTTTACGAAGATTTTTCAATGCCGAGAACCTCGATCAGAGAGTAAAAAAGGCGTAAGTTTCACAATGGTGTAAAATTAAATGAGATATACCGGGCTAGGATTCGAGTTACAGGAACAAGGGCTAAACCAACCACCCAAGAATGGAATTGTCGAGCGAAAACACTTGACAACCTCCTGGAAGCAGCTGTTCTTGCCACCAGACCATTCTCTATCAATTAGGAATCAGATGCCGTCACTAAACACGTTGCTTAAATTGTAGCCTTTTTTGAGTGTTTATTTTTTGGGGTCTAATCCGCATATATATCACAATTGCTCTTGATTTTCTTGACTGTATATCTCTTAAATGTCAACATATACACGTGTGATTTAGTTTACGAAGATTTTTCAATGCCGAGAACCTCGATCAGAGAGTAAAAAAGGCGTAAGGTTCACAATGGTGTAAAACTAAAATGGGATATACCGGGCTAAGATTCGAGTTACAGGAACAAGGGCCAAACCAACCACCCAAGAATCGAATCATCGAGCAAAAACACTTGACAACCTTCTAGAAGAAGCTTTTCTTGCCATCAGACCTTTCTCCATCAATTAGGAATCAGATGCGGTCACTAAAGACATTCCATAAGTTGTAGCCATTTTATGAGTGTTTATTTTTTGGTGTCTAATCCGCATAAATATCACCATTGCTCTTGATTGTGTTGACTGTATATCTCTTAATTGTCAACATATATGCGTGTGATGTAGTTTACAAAGATTTTTCAATGCCGAGAACCTCGATCAGAGAATAAAATGGCGTAAGGTTCACAATGGTCTAAAACTAAAATGGGATATACCGGGCTAGGATTCGAGTTACAGGAACAAGGGCTAAACCAACCACCCAAGAATGGAATTGCCGAGCGAAAACACTTGACAACCTCCTGGAAGTAGCTTTTCTTGCCACTAGACCTTTCTCCATCAATTAGGAATCTGATGCAGTCAGTAAACGCATTCCTTAAAGTGTAGTCATTTTATAGTGTTTATTTTTTGGTGTCTAATCTGCATATATATCACCATTGCTCTTGATTTTCTTGATTGTATATCTCTTAAATGTCAACATATACACGTGTGATGTAGTTTACGGAGATTTTTCAATGCCCAGAACCTCGATCAGAGAATAAAAAAGGCATAAGGTTCACAATGGTGTAAAACTAAAATGGGATATACCGGGCTAGGATTCGAGTTACAGGAAAAAGGGCCAAACAAACCACCCAAGAATGGAATCGTCGAGCAAAAACACTTCACAACCTTCTGGAAGTAGCTTTTCTTGCCACCAGACCTTTCTCCATCAATTAGGAATCTGATGCCGTCACTAAACACATTCCTTAAATTGTAGCCATTTTTTGAGTGTTTATTTCTTGCTGTCTAATCTGCATATATATCACCATTGTTCTTGATTTTCTTGACTGTATATCTCTTAAATGTCAACATATACACGTGTAATTTAGTTTATGAAGATTTTTCAATGCCGAGAACCTCGATCAGAGGGTAAAAAAAGCGTAAGGTTTACAATGGTGTAAAACTAAAATGGGATATACCGGGATAGGATTCGAGTTACAGGAACAAGTGCCAAACCAACCAGCTAAGAATGGAATCGTCGAGCGAAAGACAACCTCCTAGAATCAGCTTTTCTTGCCACCAGACCTTTCTCCATCATATACATATGTAATTTATTTTACGAAGATTTTTCAATGCCGAGAACCTCGATCAGAGAGTAAAAAAGGCGTAAGTTTCACAATGGTGTAAAATTAAATGAGATATACCGGGCTAGGATTCGAGTTACAGGAACAAGGGCTAAACCAACCACCCAAGAATGGAATTGTCGAGCGAAAACACTTGACAACCTCCTGGAAGCAGCTG
The DNA here is from genome assembly GCA_030545235.1 of Helianthus tuberosus. Classification (NCBI taxonomy): domain Eukaryota; kingdom Viridiplantae; phylum Streptophyta; class Magnoliopsida; order Asterales; family Asteraceae; genus Helianthus; species Helianthus tuberosus. The sequence continues at coordinate 129,168,562 of CM060416.1, forward strand.
TTCTTGCCACCAGACCATTCTCTATCAATTAGGAATCAGATGCCGTCACTAAACACGTTGCTTAAATTGTAGCCTTTTTTGAGTGTTTATTTTTTGGGGTCTAATCCGCATATATATCACAATTGCTCTTGATTTTCTTGACTGTATATCTCTTAAATGTCAACATATACACGTGTGATTTAGTTTACGAAGATTTTTCAATGCCGAGAACCTCGATCAGAGAGTAAAAAAGGCGTAAGGTTCACAATGGTGTAAAACTAAAATGGGATATACCGGGCTAAGATTCGAGTTACAGGAACAAGGGCCAAACCAACCACCCAAGAATCGAATCATCGAGCAAAAACACTTGACAACCTTCTAGAAGAAGCTTTTCTTGCCATCAGACCTTTCTCCATCAATTAGGAATCAGATGCGGTCACTAAAGACATTCCATAAGTTGTAGCCATTTTATGAGTGTTTATTTTTTGGTGTCTAATCCGCATAAATATCACCATTGCTCTTGATTGTGTTGACTGTATATCTCTTAATTGTCAACATATATGCGTGTGATGTAGTTTACAAAGATTTTTCAATGCCGAGAACCTCGATCAGAGAATAAAATGGCGTAAGGTTCACAATGGTCTAAAACTAAAATGGGATATACCGGGCTAGGATTCGAGTTACAGGAACAAGGGCTAAACCAACCACCCAAGAATGGAATTGCCGAGCGAAAACACTTGACAACCTCCTGGAAGTAGCTTTTCTTGCCACTAGACCTTTCTCCATCAATTAGGAATCTGATGCAGTCAGTAAACGCATTCCTTAAAGTGTAGTCATTTTATAGTGTTTATTTTTTGGTGTCTAATCTGCATATATATCACCATTGCTCTTGATTTTCTTGATTGTATATCTCTTAAATGTCAACATATACACGTGTGATTTAGTTTACAAAGATTTTTCAATGCTGAGAAACTCGATCAGAAAGTAAAAAAGGCGTAAGGTTAACAATGGTGTAAAACTAAAATGGGATATACCGGGCTTGGATTCGAGTTACCTACAAGGGCTAAACCAACCACCCAAGAATGGAATTGTCGAGCGAAAGCACTTGACAACCTCCTGGAAGTAGCTTTTCTTGCCACCAGACCTTTCTCCATTAACTAGGAATCAGATGCCGTCACTAAACATAGTCCTTAAATTGTAGTAGCCATTTTATGACTTTTTATTTTTTGGTGTCTAATCTTTATATATATCACCATTGCTCTTGATTTTGTTGACTGTATATCTCTTAAATGTCAACATATACACGTGTGATGTAGTTTACGAAGATTTTTCAATGCCCAGAACCTCGATCAGAGAATAAAAAAGGCATAAGGTTCACAATGGTGTAAAACTAAAATGGGATATACCGGGCTAGGATTCGAGTTACAGGAATAAGGGCCAAACCAACCACCCTAGAATGGAATCGTCGAGCAAAAACACTTCACAACCTTCTGGAAACAGCTTTTCTTGCCACCAGACCTTTCTCCATCAATTAGGAATCTGATGCCGTCACTAAACACATTCCTTAAATTGTAGCCATTTTTTGAGTGTTTATTTTTTGCTGTCTAATCCGCATAGATATCACCAATGGTCTTGATTTTCTTGACTGTATATCTCTTAAATGTCAACATATACACGTGTGATTTAGTTTATGAAGATTTTTCAAGGCCGAGAACCTCTATCAGAGAGTAAAAAAAGCGTAAGGTTTACAATGGTGTAAAACTAAAATAGGATATAACGGGCTAGGAATCGAGTTACAGGAACAAGTGCCAAACAAACCAGCCAAGAATGGAATCGTCGAGCGAAAACACTAGACAACCTCCTGGAATCAACTTTTCTTGCCACCAGACCTTTCTCCATCAATCAGGAATCTGATGCCGTCACTAAACGCATTCCTTAAATTGTAGCCTTTTTTGAGTGTTTATTTTTTGGGGTCTAATCTGCATATATATCACCATTGCTCTTGATTTTCTTGACTGTATATCTCTTAAATGTCAACATATACACGTGTGATTTAGTTTACGAAGATTTTTTAATGCCGAGAACCTTGATCGAGAGTAAAAAAGGCGTAAAGTTCACAATGGTGTAAAACTAAAATGAGATATACCGGGCTAGGATTCGAGTTACAGGAACAAGGGCTGAACCAACCACCCAAGAATGGAATCGTCGAGCGAAAACACTTGGCAATCTTCTGGAAGTAGCTTTTCTTGCCACCAGACCTTTCTCCATCAATTAGGAATCTGATGCCGTCACTAAACATTTTCCTTAAATTGTAGCCATTTTTTGAGTGATTATTTTTTTGGTGTCTAATACGCATATATATCACCATTGCTCTTGATTTTCTTGACTGTATATCTCTTAAATGTCAACATATACACGTGTGATTTAGTTTACGAAGATTTTTCAATGCCGAGAACCTCGATCAGAGAGTAAAAAATGCGTAAGGTTCACAATGGTGTAAAACAAAAATGGGATATACCGGGCTAGGATTCGAGTTACAAGAACAAGGGCCAAACCAACCACCCAAGAATGGAATCGTCGATCAAAAACACTTGACAACCTCCTAGAAGCAACTTTTCTTGCCACGAGACCTTTCTCCATCAATTAGGAATCTGATGCCGTCACTAGACACATTCCTTAAATTGTAGCCATTTTTGAGTGTTTATTTCTTGGTGTCTAATCCGCATATATATCACCATTGCTCTTGATTTTCTTGACTGTATATCTCTTAAATGTCAACATATAAACGTGTGATTTAGTTTACGAATATTTTTCAATGCCGAGAACCTCGATCAGAGAGTAAAAAAGGCGTAAGGTTCACAATGGTGTAAAACTAAAATGGGATATACCGGGCTAGGATTCGAGTTACAGGAACAAGGGCCAAACCAACCAGCCAAGAATGGAATCGTCGAGCGAAAACACATGACAACCTCCTGGAAGCAGCTTTTCTTGCCAACAGACCTTTCTCCATCAATTAGGAATCTGATGCCGTCACTAAACACATTCCTTAAATTGTATCCATTTTTTGAGTGTTTATTTTTTGGTGTCTTATCCGTATAAATATCACCATTACTCTTGATTTTCTTGACTGTATATCTCTTAAATATCAACATATACACATGTGATTTAGTTTACGAAGATTTTTCAATGCCGAGAACCTCGATCAGAGGGTAAAAAAGGCGTAAGATTCACAATGGTGTAAAACTAAAATGGGATATACCGGGCTAGGATTCGAGATACAGGAACAAGGGCCAAACCAACCAGCCAAGAATGGAATTGTCGAGCGAAAACACCAGACAACCTCCTGGAAGTAGCTTTTCTTGCCACCAAACATTTCTCCATAAATTAGGAATCTGATGCCGTCACTAAACAGATTCCTTAAATTGTAGCCATTTTTTGAGTGTTTATTTTTTGGTGTTTAATCCGCAAATATATCACCATTGCTCTTGATTTTCTTGACTGTATATCTCTTAAATGTCAACATATACACGTGTGATTTAGTTTACGAAGATTTTTCTATGCCGAGAACCTCGATCAAAGAGTAAAAAAGGCGTAAGATTCACAATGGTGTAAAACTAAAATGGGATATACCAGGATAGGATTCGAGTTACAGGAACAAGCGCCAAACCAACCAGCCAAGAATGGATCATCGAGCGAAAACACTAGATAACCTCCTGGAAGTAGCTTTTCTTGCCACCAGACCTTTCTCCATCAATGAGGAATCTGATGCCGTCACTGAACACATTCCTTAAATTGTAGCCATTTTTGAGTGTTTATTGTTTGCTGTGTAATCCACATATATATCACCATTGCTCCTGATTTTCTTGACTGTATATTTCTTAAATGTCAACATATACACGTGTGATTTAGTTTACGAAGATTTTTCAATGCCGAGAACCTCTATCAGAGAGTAAAAAAGGCGTAAGGTTCACAATGGGGTAAAACTAAAATGGGATATATCGGGCAAGGATTTGAGTTACAGGAACTAGAGCCAAACCAACCACCCAAGATTGGATTCGTCGAGTGAAAACACTTGACAACCTCCTGGAAGCAGCTTTTCTTGCCACCAGACCTTTCTCCATCAATTAGGAATCTGATGACGTCACTAAACACATTCCTTAAATTGTAGCCATTTTTTGAGTGTTTATTTTTTGGTGTCTAATCCGCATATATATCACCATTTCTCTTGATTTTATTGACTGTATATCTCTTATATGTCAACAGATACACGTGTGATTTAGTTTACGAAGATTTTTCAATGCCGATAACCTCGATCAGAGAGTAAAAAAGGCGTAAGTTTCACAATGGTGTAAAACTAAAATGGGATATACCGGGCTAGGATTCGAGTTACGGGAACAAGGGCTAAACCAACCAACCAAGAATGGAATTGTCGAGCGAAAACACTTGACAACCTCCTGGAAGCAGCTTTTCTTGCCACCAGACCTTTCTCTATCAATTAGGAATCAAATGCCGTCACTAAACACGTTGCTTAAATTGTAGCTTTTTTTGAGTGTTTATTGCTCTTGATTTTCTTGACTGTATATCTCTTAAATGTCAACATAAACACGTGTGATTTAGTTTACGAAGATTTTTCAATGCAGAGAACCTCGATCAGAGAGTAAAAAAGGCGTAAGGTTCACAATGGTGTAAAACCATAATGGGATATACCGGGCTAGGATTCGAGTTACAGGAACAAGGGCCAAACCAACCACCCAAGAATGGAATCATCGAGCAAAAACACTTGACAACCTTCTGGAAGCAGCTTTTCTTGCCATCAGACCTTTCTCCATCAATTAGGAATCAGATGCGGTCACTAAAGACATTCCTTAAGTTGTAGCCATTTTATGAGTGTTTATTTTTTGGTGTCTAATCCGCATAAATATAACCATTGCTCTTGATTTTCTTGATTGTATATCTCTTAAATGTCAACATATACACGTGTGATTTAGTTTACAAAGATTTTTCAATGCTGAGAAACTCGATCAGAGAGTAAAAAAGGCATAAGGTTCACAATGGTGTAAAACTAAAATGGGATATACCGGGCTTGGAATCGAGTTACCTACAAGGGCTAAACCAACCACCCAAGAATGGAATTGTCGAGCGAAAGTACTTGACAACCTCCTGGAAGTAGCTTTTCTTGCCACCAGACCTTTCTCCATTAACTAGGAATCAGATGCCGTCACTAAACATAGTCCTTAAATTGTAGCCATTTTATGACTTTTTATTTTTTGGTGTCTAATCTTTATATATATCACCATTGCTCTTGATTTTGTTGACTGTATATCTCTTAAATGTCAACATATACACGTGTGATGTAGTTTACGAAGATTTTTCAATGCCAAGAACCTCGATCAGAGGATAAAAAAGGCATAAGGTTCACAATGGTGTAAAACTAAAATGGGATATACCGGGCTAGGATTCGAGTTACAGGAATAAGGGCCAAACCAACCACCCTAGAATGGAATCGTCGAGTAAAAACACTTCACAACCTTCTGGAAGCAGCTTTTCTTGCCACCAGACCTTTCTCAATCAATTAGGAATCGGATGCCGTCACTAAACACATTCCTTAAATTGTAGCCATTTTTTGTGTGTTTATTTTTTGCTGTCTAATCCGTATAGATATCACCAATGGTCTTGATTTTCTTGACTGTATATCTCTTAAATGTCAACATATACACGTGTGATTTAGTTTATGAAGATTTTTCAAGGCCGAGAACCTCTATCAGAGAGTAAAAAAAGCGTAAGGTTTACAATGGTGTAAAACTAAAATGGGATATAACGGGCTAGGAATCAAGTTACAGGAACAAGTGCCAAACCAACCAGCCAAGAATGGAATCGTCGAGCGAAAACACTAGACAACCTCCTGGAATCAACTTTTCTTGCCACCAGACCTTTCTCCATCAATCAGGAATCTGATGCCGTCACTAAACGCATTCCTTAAATTGTAGCCTTTTTTGAGTGTTTATTTTTTGGGGTCTAATCTGCATATATATCACCATTGCTCTTGATTTTCTTGACTGTATATCTCTTAAATGTCAACATATACACGTGTGATTTAGTTTACGAAGATTTTTTAATGCCGAGAACCTTGATCGAGAGTAAAAAAGGCGTAAAGTTCACAATGGTGTAAAACTAAAATGAGATATACCGGGCTAGGATTCGAGTTACAGGAACAAGGGCTGAACCAACCACCCAAGAATGGAATCGTCGAGTGAAAACACTTGACAATCTTCTGGAAGTAGCTTTTCTTGCCACCAGACCTTTCTCCATCAATTAGGAATCTGATGCCGTCACTAAACATTTTCCTTAAATTGTAGCCATTTTTTGAGTGATTATTTTTTTGGTGTCTAATACGCATATATATCACCATTGCTCTTGATTTTCTTGACTGTATATCTCTTAAATGTCAACATATACACGTGTGATTTAGTTTACGAAGATTTTTCAATGCCGAGAATCTCGATCAGAGAGTAAAAAATGCGTAAGGTTCACAATGGTGTAAAACAAAAATGGGATATACCGGGCTAGGATTCGAGTTACAGGAACAAGGGCCAAACCAACCACCCAAGAATGGAATCGTCGATCGAAAACACTTGACAACCTCCTAGAAGCAACTTTTCTTGCCACGAGACCTTTCTCCATCAATTAGGAATCTGATGCCGTCACTAGACACATTCCTTAAATTGTAGCCATTTTTGAGTGTTTATTTCTTGGTGTCTAATCCGCATATATATCACCATTGCTCTTGATTTTCTTGACTGTATATCTCTTAAATGTCAACATATACACGTGTGATTTAGTTTACGAAGATTTTTCAATGCCGAGAACCTCGATCAGAGAGTAAAAAAGGCGTAAGATTCACAATGGTGTAAAACTAAAATGGGATATACCGGGCTAGGATTCGACTTACAGGAACAAGGGCCAAACCAACCAGCCAAGAATGGAATCGTCGAGCGAAAACACATGACAACCTCCTGGAAGCAGCTTTTCTTGCCAACAGACCTTTCTCCATCAATTAGGAATCTGATGCCGTCACTAAACACATTCCTTAAATTGTATCCATTTTTTGAGTGTTTATTTTTTGGTGTCTTATCCGTATAAATATCACCATTACTCTTGATTTTCTTGACTGTATATCTCTTAAATATCAACATATACACATGTGATTTAGTTTACGAAGATTTTTCAATGCCGAGAACCTCGATCAGAGAGTAAAAAAGGCGTAAGATTCACAATGGTGTAAAACTAAAATGGGATATACCGGGCTAGGATTCGAGATACAGGAACAAGGGCCAAACCAACCAGCCAAGAATGAAATTGTCGAGCGAAAACACCAGACAACCTCCTGGAAGTAGCTTTTCTTGCCACCAAACATTTCTCCATAAATTAGGAATCTGATGCCGTCACTAAACACATTCCTTAAATTGTAGCAATTTTTTGAGTGTTTATTTTTTGGTGTCTAATCCGCAAATATATCACCATTGCTCTTGATTTTCTTGACTGTATATCTCTTAAATGTCAACATATACACGTGTGATTTAGTTTACGAAGATTTTTCAATGCCGAGAACCTCGATCAAAGAGTAAAAAAGGCGTAAGATTCACAATGGTGTAAAACTAAAATGGGATATACCAGGATAGGATTCGAGTTACAGAAACAAGCGCCAAACCAACCAGCCAAGAATGGATCATCGAGCGAAAACACTAGATAACCTCCTGGAAGTAGCTTTTCTTGCCACCAGACCTTTCTCCATCAATGAGGAATCTGATGCCGTCACTGAACACATTCCTTAAATTGTAGCCATTTTTGAGTGTTTATTGTTTGCTGTGTAATCCACATATATATCACCATTGCTCTTGATTTTCTTGACTGTATATTTCTTAAATGTCAACATATACACGTGTGATTTAGTTTACGAAGATTTTTCAATGCCGAGAACCTCTATCAGAGAGTAAAAAAGGCGTAAGGTTCACAATGGTGTAAAACTAAAATGGGATATATCGGGCAAGGATTGGAGTTACAGGAACTAGAGCCAAACCAACCACCCAAGATTGGATTCGTCAAGTGAAAACACTTGACAACCTCCTGGAAGCAGCTTTTCTTGCCACCAGACCTTTCTCCATCAATTAGGAATCTGATGACGTCACTAAACACATTCCTTAAATTGTAGCCATTTTTTGAGTGTTTATTTTTTGGTGTCTAATCCGCATATATATCATCATTTCTCTTGATTTTATTGACTGTATATCTCTTAAATGTCAACAGATACACGTGTGATTTAGTTTACGAAGATTTTTCAATGCCGATAACCTCGATCAGAGAGTAAAAAAGGCGTAAGGTTCACAATGGCGTAAAACTAAAATGGGATATACCGGGCTAGGATTCGAATTACAGGAACAAGGGCCAAAACAACTACCCAAGAATGGAACCTAATTGATGGAAAAAGGTCTGGTGGCAAGAAAAGCTGCTTCTAGGAGGTTGTCAAGTGTTTTCGCTCGACGATTCCATTCTTGGGTGGTTGGTTTGGCCCTTGTTCCTGTAACTCAAATCCTAGCCTGGTATATCCCCTTTTTATTTTACACCATTGTGAACCTTACGCTTTTTTACTCTCTGATCGAGGTTATCGGCATTGAAAAATCTTCGTAAACTGAATCACACATGTATATGTTGACATTTAAGAGATATACAGTCAAGAAAATCAAGGGCAATGGTGATATATATGCGGATTAGACACTTAAAAAAACACTCAACAAATGGCTACAATTTAAGGAATGTGTTTAGTGACGGTATCAAATTCCTAATTGATGCAGAAAGGTCTGGTGGCAAGAAAAGCTGCTTCTAGGAGGTTGTCAAGTGTTTTCGCTCGACGATTCCATTCGTGGGTGGTTGGTTTGGCCCTTGTTCCTGTAACTCAAATCCTAGCCCAGTATATCCGATTTTAATTTTACACCATTGTGAACCTTACGCTTTTTTACTCTCTGATCGAGGTTATCGGCATTGAAAAATCTTCGTAAACTAAATCACACGTGTATATGTTGACATTTAACAGATATACAGTCAAGAAAATCAAGGGCAATGGTGATATATATGCGGATTAGACACAAAAAAAACACTCAACAAATGGCTACAATTTAAGGAATGTGTTTAGTGACGGTATCAAATTCCTAATTGATGCAGAAAGGTCTGGTGGCAAGAAAAGCTGCTTCTAGGAGGTTGTCAAGTGTTTTCACTCGACGATTCCATTCTTGGGTGGTTTGTTTGGCCCTTGTTCCTGTAACTCGAATCCTAGCCCAGTATATCCCATTTTAATTTTACACCATTGTGAACTTTAGGACTTTTTTACTTTCTGATCGTGGTTCTCGGCATTGAAAAATCTTCGTAAACTAAATCACGCGTGTATATGTTGACATTTAAGAGATATACAGTCAAGTAAATCAAGGGCAGTGGTGATATATATGCGGATTAGACACAAAAAAAACACTCAACAAATGGCTACAATTTAAGTAATGTGTTTAGTGATGGCATCAGATTCCTAATTGATTGAGAAAGGTCTGGTGGCAAGAAAAACTGCTTCTAGGAGGTTGTCAAATGTTTTCGCTCGACGATTCCATTCTTGGGTGGTTGGTTCGGCCCTTGTTCCTGTAACTCGAATCCTAGCCCGGTATATCTCATTTTAATTTTACACCATTGTGAACCTTACGCCTTTTTTACTTTCTGATAGAGGTTCTCGGCATTGAAAAATCTTTGTAAACAAAATCACACGTGTATATGTTGACATTTAAGAGATATACAATCAAGTAAATCAAGGGCAATGGTGATATATATGCGGATTAGACACCAAAAAAACACTCAACAAATGGCTACAATTGAAGGAATGTGTTTAGTGACGTCATCAGATTCCTAATTGATGGAGAAAGGTCTGGTGGCAAGAAAAGCTGCTTCTAGGAGGTTGTCCAAGTGTTTTCGCTCGACGATTCCATTCTTGGGTGGTTGGTTTGGCCATTGTTCCTGTAACTCGAATCCTTGCCCGGTATATCCCATTTTAATTTTACACCATTGTGAACGTTACGCCTTTTTTACTCTCTGATCGAGGTTCTCGGCATTGAAAACTCTTCGTAAACTAAATCACACGTGTATATGTTGACATTTTTAGAGATATACAGTCAAGAAAATCAAGGGCAATGGTGATATATATGCGGATTAGATACCAAAAAAAATACACTCAAGAAATGGCTACAATTTAAGGAATGTGTTTAGTGACGGTATCAAATTCCTAATTGATGCAGAAAGGTCTGGTGGCAAGAAAAGCTGCTTCTAGGAGGTTGTCAAGTGTTTTCACTCGACGATTCCATTCTTGGGTGGTTTGTTTGGCCCTTGTTCCTGTAACTCGAATCCTAGCCCGGTATACCTCATTTTATTATTACACCATTGTGAACCTTACGCCTTTTTTACTCTCTGATCGAGGTTCTCGGCATTGAAAAATATTCGTAAACTAAATCACACGTGTATATGTTGACATTTAAGAGATATACAGTCAAGAAAATCAAGGGAAATGGTGATATATATGCGGATTAGACACCAAAAAAAAACACTCAACAAATGGCTACAATTTAAGGAATGTGTTTAGTGACGGCATCCGATTCCTAATTGATGGAGAAAGGTCTGGTGGCAAGAAAAGCTGCTTCTAGGCGGTTGTCAAGTGTTTTCGCTCGACGATTCCATTCTTGGGTGGTTGGTTTGGCCCTTGTTCCAGTAACCAGAATCCTAGCCCGGTATACCTCATTTTAATATTACACCATTGTGAACCTTACGCCTTTTTTACTCTCTGATCGAGGTTCTCGGCATTGAAAAATATTCGTAAACTAAATCACACGTGTATATGTTGACATTTAAGAGATATACAGTCAAGAAAATCAAGGGAAATGGTGATATATATGCGGATTAGACACCAAAAAAAAACACTCAACAAATGGCTACAATTTAAGGAATGTGTTTAGTGACGGTATCAGATTCCTAATTGATAGAGAAAGGTCTGGTGGAAAGAATAGCTGCTTCTAGGAGGTTGTCAAGTGTTTTCGCTCGACGATTCCATTCTTGGGTGGTTGGTTTGGCCCTTGTTCCTGTAACTCGAATCCTAGCCCGGTATATCCCATTTTAATTTTACACCATTGTGAACTTTAGGCCTTTTTTACTCTCTAGTCGAGGTTCTCGGCATTGAAAAATCATCGTAAACTAAATAACACGTGTATATGTTGACATTTAAGAGATATACAGTCAAGAAAATCAAGGGCAATGGTGATATATATGCGGATTAGACACAAAAAAAACAACACTCAACAAATGGCAACAATTTAAGGAATGTGTTTAGTGATGGCATCAGATTCCTAATTGATGGAGAAATGTCTGGTGGCAAGAAAAGCTGCTTCTAGGAGGTTGTCAAATGTTTTCGCTCGACGATTCCATTCCTGGGTGGTTGGTTTGGCCCTTGTTCCTGTAACTCGAATCCTAGCCCGGTATATCCCATTTTAATTTTACACCATTGTGAACCTTACGCCTTTTTTACTCTCTGATCGAGGTTCTCGGCATTGAAAAATCTTTGTAAACTAAATCACACGTGTATATGTTGACATTTAAGAGATATACAGTCAAGAAAATCAAGTGCAATGGTGATATATATGCGGATTAGACACCAAAAAAAACACTCAACAAATGGCTACAATTGAAGGATTGTGTTTAGTGACGTCATCAGATTCCTAATTGATGGAGAAAGGTCTGGTGGCAAGAAAAGGTGCTTCTAGGAGGTTGTCCAAGTGTTTTCGCTCGACGATTCCATTCTTGGGTGGTTGGTTTGGCCCTTGTTCCTGTAACTCGAATCCTTTCCCAGTATATCACATTTTAATTTTACACCATTGTGAACCTTACGCCTTTTTTACTCTCTGATCGAGGTTCTCGGCTTTGAAAACTGTTCTTAAACTAAATCACACGTGTATATGTTGACATTTTTAAAGATATACAGTCAAGAAAATCAAGGGCAATGGTGATATATATGCGGATTAGACACCAAAAAAATACACTCAACAAATGGCTACAATTTAAGGAATGTGTTTAGTGACGGCATCAGATTCCTAATTGATGGAAAAAGGTCTGGTGGCAAGAAAAGCTTCTTCTAGGAGGTTGTAAAGTGTTTTCGCTCGACAATTCCATTCTTGGGTGGTTGGTTTGGCCCTTGTTCCTGTAACTCGAATCCTAGCCCGGTAAATCCCATTTTAATTTTACACCATTGTGAACCTTACGCCTTTTTTACTCTCTGATCGAGGTTCTCGGCATTGAAAAATCTTCGTAAACTAAATCACACGTGCATATGTTGACATTTAAGAGATATACAGTCAAGAAAATCAAGGGCAATGGTGATATATATGCGGATTAGACACAAAAAAAACACTCAACAAATGGCAACAATTTAAGGAATGTGTTTAGCGACGGTATCAGATTCCTAATTGATGGAGAAAGGTCTGGTGGCAAGAAAAGCTGCTTCTAGGAGGTTGTCAAGTGTGTTCGCTCGATGATTCTATTCTTGGGTGGTTGGTTTGGCCCTTGTTCCGGTAACTCGAATTCTAGCCCGGTATATCCCATTTTAATTTTACACCATTGTGAACTTTAGGCCTTTTTTACTCTCTGATCGAGGTTCTCGGCATTGAAAAATCATCGTAAACTAAATCACACGTGTATATGTTGACATTTAAGAGATATACTGTCAAGAAAATCAAGGGCAATGGTGATATGTATGCGGATTAGACACCAAAAAAAAACACTCAACAAATGGCTACAATTTAAGGAATGTGTTTAGTGATGGCATCAGATTCCTAATTGATGGAGAAAGGTCTGGTGGCAAGAAAAGCTGCTTCTAGGAGGTTGTCAAATGTTTTCGCTCGACGATTCCATTCTTGGGTGGTTGGTTCGGCCCTTGTTCCTGTAACTCGAATCCTAGCCCGGTATATCTCATTTTAATTTTACACCATTGTGAACCTTACGCCTTTTTTACTTTCGGATCGAGGTAATCGGCATTGAAAAATCTTTGTAAACTAAATCACACGTGTATATGTTGACATTTAAGAGATATACAGTCAAGAAAATCAAGGGCAATGGTGATATATATGCGGATTAGACACCAAAAAAACACTCAACAAATGGCTACAATTGAAGGAATGTGTTTAGTGACGTCATCAGATTCCTAATTGATAGAGAAAGGTCTGGTGGCAAGAAAATCTGCTTCTAGGAGGTTGTCCAAGTGTTTTCGCTCGACGATTCCATTCTTGGTTGGTTGGTTTGGCCCTTGTTCCTGTAACTCGAATCCTTGCCCGGTATATCCCATTTTAATTTTACACCATTGTGAACCTTACGCCTTTTTTACTCTCTGATCGAGGTTCTCGGCATTGAAAACTCTTCCTAAACTAAATCACACATGTATATGTTGACATTTTTAGAGATATACAGTCAAGAAAATCAAGGGCAATGGTTATATATATGCGGATTAGACACCAAAAAAAATACACTCAACAAATGGCTACAATTTAAGGAATGTGTTTAGTGATGGCATCAAATTCCTAATTGATGGAAAAAGGTCTGGTGGCAAGAAAAGCTGCTTCTAGGAGGTTGTCAAGTGTTTTCGCTCGACGATTCCATTCTTGGGTGGTTGGTTTGGCCCTTGTTCCTGTAACTCAAATCCTAGCCCGGTATATCCCATTTTAATTTTACACCATTGTGAACCTTACGCTTTTTTACTCTCTGATCGAGGTTATCGGCATTGAAAAATCTTCGTAAACTAAATCACACGTGTATATGTTGACATTTAAGAGATATACAGTCAAGAAAATCAAGGGCAATGGTGATATATATGCGGATTAGACACACAAAAAAACACTAAACAAATGGCTACAATTTAAGGAATGTGTTTAGTGACGGTATCAAATTCCTAATTGATGCAGAAAGTTCTGGTGGCAAAAAAAGCTGCTTCTAGGAGGTCGCAAGTGTTTTCACTCGACGATTCCATTCTTGGGTTGTTTGTTTGGCCCTTGTTCCTGTAACTCGAATCCTAGCCCAGTATATCCCATTTTAATTTTACACCATTGTGAACTTTAGTACTTTTTTACTTTCTGATCGTGGTTCTCGGCATTGAAAAATCTTCGGAAACTAAATCACGCGCGTATATGTTGACATTTAAGAGATATACAGTCAAGAAAATCAAGGGCAATGGTGATATATATGCGGATAAGACACAAAAAAAAAACTCAACAAATGGCTACATTTTAAGGAATGTGTTTAGTGACGGCATCAGATTTCTAATTGATGGAGAAATGTCTGGTGGTAAGAAAAGCTGCTTCTAGGAGGTTGTCAAGTGTTTTCGCTCGACGATTCTATTCTTGGGTGGTTGGTTTGGCCCTTGTTCCTGTAACTCGAATCCTAGCCCGGTGTATCCCTTTTTAATTTTACACCATTGTGAACCTTACGCCTTTTTACTCTCTAATCGAGGTTCTCGGCATTGAAAAATCTTCGTAAACTAAATCACACGTGTATATGTTGACATTTAAGAGATAAATAGTCAAGAAAATCATTGGAAATGGTGATATATATGCGGATTAGACACCAAAAAAAAACACTCAACAAATGGCTACAATTTAAGGAATGTGTTTAGTGACGGTATCAGATTCCTAATTGATGGAGAAAGGTCTGGTGGAAAGAATAGCTGCTTCTAGGAGGTTGTCAAGTGTTTTCGCTCGACGATTCCATTCTTGGGTGGTTGGTTTGGCCCTTGTTCCTGTAACTCGAATCCTAGCCCGGTATATCCCATTTTAATTTTACACCATTGTGAACTTTAGGCCTTTTTTACTCTCGAGTCGAGGTTCTCGGCATTGAAAAATCATCGTAAACTAAATCACACGTGTATAAGTTGACATTTAAGAGATATACAGTCAAGAAAATCAAGGGCAATGGTGATATATATGCGGATTAGACACCAAAAAAAACACTCAACAAATGGCTACAATTGAAGGATTGTGTTTAGTGACGTCATCAGATTCCTAATTGATGGAGAAAGATCTGGTGGCAAGAAAAGCTGGTTCTAGGAGGTTGTCCAAGTGTTTTCGCTCGACGATTCCATTCTTGGGTGGTTGGTTTGGCCCTTGTTCCTGTAACTCGAATCCTTGCCCAGTATATCACATTTTAATTTTACACCATTGTGAACCTTACGCCTTTTTTACTCTCTGATCGAGGTTCTCGGCATTGAAAACTGTTCGTAAACTAAATCACATGTGTATATGTTGACATTTTTAAAGATATACAGTCAAGAAAATCAAGGGCAATGGTGATATATATGCGGATTAGACACCAAAAAAATACACTCAACAAATGGCTACAATTTAAGGAATGTGTTTAGTGACGGCATCAGATTCCTAATTGATGGAAAAAGGTCTGGTGGCAAGAAAAGCTTCTTCTAGGAGGTTGTAAAGTGTTTTCGCTCGACAATTCCATTCTTGGGTGGTTGGTTTGGCCCTTGTTCCTGTAACTCGAATCCTAGCCCGGTAAATCCCATTTTAATTTTACACCGTTGTGAACCTTACGCCTTTTTTACTCTCTGATCGAGGTTCTCGGCATTGAAAAATCTTCGTAAACTAAATCACACGTGTATATGTTGACATTTAAGAGATATACAGTCAAGAAAATTAAGGGCAATGGTGATATATATGCGGATTAGACACAAAAAAAACACTCAACAAATGGCAACAATTTAAGGAATGTGTTTAGTGACGGTATCAGATTCCTAATTGATGGAGAAAGGTCTGGTGGCAAGAAAAGCTGCTTCTAGGAGGTTGTCAAGTGTGTTCGCTCGATGATTCCATTCTTGGGTGGTTGGTTTGGCCCTTGTTCCTGTAACTCGAATTCTAGCCCGGTATATCCCATTTTAATTTTACACCATTGTGAACTTTAGGCCTTTTTTACTCTCTGATCGAGGTTCTCGGCATTGAAAAATCTTCGTAAACTAAATCACATGTGTATATGTTGACATTTAAGAGATATACTGTCAAGAAAATCAAGGGCAATGGTGATATGTATGCGGATTAGACACCAAAAAAAAAACACTCAACAAATGGCTACAATTTAAGGAATGTGTTTAGTGATGGCATCAGATTCCTAATTGATGGAGAAAGGTCTAGTGGCAAGAAAAGATGCTTCTAGAAGGTTGTCAAATGTTTTCGCTCGACGATTCCATTCTTGGGTGGTTGGTTTGGCCCTTGTTCCTGTAACTCGAATCCTAGCCCGGTATATCTCATTTTAATTTTACACCATTGTGAACCTTACGCCTTTTTTACTTTCGGATCGAGGTTCTCGGCATTGAAAAATCTTTGTAAACTAAATCACACGTGTATATGTTGACATTTAAGAGATATACAGTCAAGAAAATCAAGGGCAATGGTGATATATATGCGGATTAGACACCAAAAAAACACTCAACAAATGGCTACAATTGAAGGAATGTGTTTAGTGACGTCATCAGATTCCTAATTGATGGAGAAAGGTCTGGTGGCAAGAAAATCTGCTTCTAGGAGGTTGTCCAAGTGTTTTCGCTCGACGATTCCATTCTTGGTTGGTTGGTTTGGCCCTTGTTCCTGTAACTCGAATTCTTGCCCGGTATATCCCATTTTAATTTTACACCATTGTGAACCTTACGCCTTTTTTACTCTCTGATCGAGGTTCTCGGCATTGAAAACTCTTCGCAAACTAAATCACACATGTATATGTTAACATTTTTAGAGATATACAGTCAAGAAAATCAAGGGCAATGGTGATATATATGCGGATTAGACACCAAAAAAAATACACTCAACAAATGGCTACAATTTAAGGAATGTGTTTAGTGACGGCATCAAATTCCTAATTGATGGAAAAAGGTCTGGTGGCAAGAAAAGCTGCTTCTAGGAGGTTGTCAAGTGTTTTCGCTCGACGATTCCATTCTTGGGTGGTTGGTTTGGCCCTTGTTCCTGTAACTCAAATCCTAGCCAGGTATATCCCATTTTAATTTTACACCATTGTGAACCTTACGCTTTTTTACTCTCTGATCGAGGTTATCGGCATTGAAAAATCTTCGTAACTAAATCACACGTGTATATGTTGACATTTAAGAGATATACAGTCAAGAAAATCAAGGGCAATGGTGATATATATGCGGATTAGACACAAAAAAAAAAACACTCAACAAATTGCTACAATTTAAGGAATGTGTTTAGTGACGGTATCAAATTCCTAATTGATGCAGAAAGTTCTGGTGGCAAGAAAAGCTGCTTCTAGGAGGTTGCAAGTGTTTTCACTCGACGATTCCATTCTTGGGTGGTTTGTTTGGCCCTTGTTCCTGTAACTCGAATCCTAGCTCAGTATATCCCATTTTAATTTTACACCATTGTGAACTATAGCACTTTTTTACTTTCTGATCGTGGTTCTCGGCATTGAAATATCTTTGTAAACTAAATCACGCGCGTATATGTTGAGATTTAAGAGATATACAGTCAAGAAAATCAAGGGCAATGGTGATATATATGCGGATTAGACACAAAAAAAAAACACTCAACAAATGGCTACAGTTTAAGGAATGTGTTTAGTGACGGCATCAGATTTCTAATTGATGGAGAAATGTCTGGTGGTAAGAAAAGCTGCTTCTAGGAGGTTATCAAGTGTTTTCGCTCGACGATTCTATTCTTGGGTGGTTGGTTTGGCCCTTGTTCCTGTAACTCGAATCCTAGCCCGGTGTATCCCTTTTTAATTTTACACCATTGTGAACCTTACGCCTTTTTACTCTCTAATCGAGGTTCTCGGCATTGAAAAATCTTCGTAAACTAAATCACACGTGTATATGTTGACATTTAAGAGATATACAGTCAAGAAAATGAAGGGCAATGGTGATATATATGCAGATCAGATAACAAAAAAAACACTCAACAAATGGCTACAATTTAAGGAATGTGTTTAGTGACGACATCCGATTCCTAATTGATGGAGAAAGGTCTGGTGGCAAGAAAAGCTGCTTCTAGGCGGTTGTCAAGTGTTTTCGCTCGACGATTCCATTCTTGGGTGGTTGGTTTGGCCCTTGTTCCTGTAACTCGAATCCTAGCCAGGTATACCTCATTTTAATATTACACCATTGTGAACCTTACGCCTTTTTTACTCTCTGATCGAGGTTCTCGGCATTGAAAAATCTTCGTAAACTAAATCACACGTGTATATGTTGACATTTAACAGATATACAGTCAAGAAAATGAAGGGCAATGGTGATATATATGCAGATCAGATAACAAAAAAAACACTCAACAAATGGCTACAATTTAAGGAATGTGTTTAGTGACGGCATCCGATTCCTAATTGATGGAGAAAGGTCTGGTGGCAAGAAAAGCTGCTTCTAGGCGGTTGTCAAGTGTTTTCACTCCACGATTCCATTCTTGGGTGGTTGGTTTGGCCCTTGTTCCTGTAACTCGAATCCTAGCCCGGTATACCTCATTTTAATATTACCCCATTGTGAACCTTACGCCTTTTTTACTCTCTGATCGAGGTTCTCGGCATTGAAAAATCTACGTAAACTAAATCACACGTGTATATGTTGACATTTAAGAGATATACAGTCAAGAAAATCAAGGGAAATGGTGATATAAATGCGGATTAGACACAAAAAAAACACTCAACAAATGGCTACAATTTAAGGAATATGTTTAGTGACGGTATCAGATTCCTGACGGAGAAAGGTCTGGTGGAAAGAATAGCTGCTTCTAGGAGGTTATCAAGTGTTTTCACTCGACGATTCCATTCTTGGGTGGTTGGTTTGGCCCTTGTTCCTGTAACTCGAATCCTAGCCCGGTATATCCCATTTTAATTTTACACCATTGTGAACTTTAGGCCTTTTTTACTCTCTAGTTGAGGTTCTCGGCATTGAAAAATCATCGTAAACTAAATCACACGTGTATATGTTGACATTTAAGAGATATACAGTCAAGAAAATCAAGGGCAATGGTGATATATATGCGGATTAGACACCAAAAAAACAACACTCAACAAATGGCAAAAGTTTAAGGAATGTGTTTAGTGATGGCATCAGATTCCTAATTGATGGAGAAAGGTCTGGTGGCAAGAAAAGCTGCTTCTAGGAGGTTGTCAAGTGTTTTCGCTCGACGATTCTATTCTTGGGTGGTTGGTTTGGCCCTTGTTCCTGTAACTCGAATCCTAGCCCGGTGTATCCCTTTTTAATTTTACACCATTGTGAAACTTACGCCTTTTTACTCTCTAATCTAGGTTCTCGGCATTGAAAAATCTTCGTAAACTAAATCACACGTGTATATGTTGACATTTAAGAGATATACAGTCAAGAAAATGAAGGGCAATGGTGATATATATGCAGATCAGATAACAAAAAAACACTCAACAAATGGCTACAATTTAAGGAATGTGTTTAGTGACGGCATCCGATTCCTAATTGATGGAGAAAGGTCTGGTGGCAAGAAAAGCTGCTTCTAGGCGGTTGTCAAGTGTTTTCGCTCGACGATTCCATTCTTGGGTGGTTGGTTTGTCCCTTGTTCCTGTAACTCGAATCCTAGCCCGGTATACCTCATTTTAATATTACACCATTGTGAACCTTACGCCTTTTTCACTCTCTGATCGAGTTTCTCGGCATTGAAAAATCTTCGTAAACATAAATCACACGTGTATATGTTGACATTTAAGAGATATACAGTCAAGAAAATCAAGGGAAATGGTGATATATATGCGGATTAGACACAACAAAAAAAACATTCAACAAATGGCTACAATTTAAGGAATGTGTTTAGTGACGGTATCAGATTCCTAATTGATGGAGAAAGGTCTGGTGGAAAGAATAGCTGCTTCTAGGAGGTTGTCAAGTGTTTTCGCTCGACGATTCCATTCTTGGGTGGTTGGTTTGGCCCTTGTTCCTGTATCTCGAATCCTAGCCCGGTATATCCCATTTTAATTTTACACCATTGTGTACCTTACGCCTTTTTTACTTTCGGATCGAGGTTCTCAGCATTGAAAAATCTTTGTAAACTAAATCACACGTGTATATGTTGACATTTAAGAGATATACAGTCAAGAAAATCAAGGGCAATGGTGATATATATGCGGATTAGACACCAAAAAAACACTCAACAAATGGCTACAATTGAAGGAATGTGTTTAGTGACGTCATCAGATTCCTAATTGATGGAGAAAGGTCTGGTGGCAAGAAAATCTGCTTCTAGGAGGTTGTCCAAGTGTTTTCGCTCGACGATTCCATTCTTGGTTGGTTTGTTTGGCCCTTGTTCCTGTAACTCGAATCCTTTCCCGGTATATCCCATTTTAATTTTACACCATTGTGAACCTTACGCATTTTTTACTCTCTGATCGAGGTTCTCGGCATTGAAAACTCTTCGCAAACTAAATCACACATGTATATGTTGACATTTTTAGAGATATACAGTCAAGAAAATCAAGGGCAATGGTGATATATATGCGGATTAGACACCAAAAAAAATACACTCAACAAATGGCTACAATTTAAGGAATGTGTTTAGTGACGGCATCAAATTCCTAATTGATGGAAAAAGGTCTGGTGGCAAGAAAAGCTGCTTCTAGGAGGTTGTCAAGTGTTTTCGCTCGACGATTCCATTCTTGGGTGGTTGGTTTGGCCCTTGTTCCTGTAACTCAAATCCTAGCCAGGTATATCCCATTTTAATTTTACACCATTGTGAACCTTACGCTTTTTTACTCTCTGATCGAGGTTATCGGCATTGAAAAATCTTCGTAAACTAAATCACACGTGTATATGTTGACATTTAAGAGATATACAGTCAAGAAAATCAAGGGCAATGGTGATATATATGCGGATTAGACACAAAAAAAACACTCAACAAATGGCTACAATTTAAGGAATGTGTTTAGTGACGGTATCAAATTCCTAATTGATGCAGAAAGTTCTGGTGGCAAGAAAAGCTGCTTCTAGGAGGTTGCAAGTGTTTTCACTCGACGATTCCATTCTTGGGTGGTTTGTTTGGTCCTTGTTCCTGTAACTCGAATCCTAGCCCAGTATATCCCATTTTAATTTTACACCATTGTGAACTATAGCACTTTTTTTACTTTCTGATCGTGGTTCTCGGCATTGAAAAATCTTTGTAAACTAAATCACGCGCGTATATGTTGAGATTTAAGAGATATACAGTCAAGAAAATCAAGGGCAATGGTGATATATATGCGGATTAGACACAAAAAAAAAACACTCAACAAATGGCTACAGTATAAGGAATGTGTTTAGTGACGGCATCAGATTTCTAATTGATGGAGAAATGTCTGGTGGTAAGAAAAGCTGCTTTTAGGAGGTTGTCAAGTGTTTTCGCTCGACGATTCTATTCTTGGGTGGTTGGTTTGGCCCTTGTTCATGTAACTCGAATCCTAGCCCGGTGTATCCCTTTTTAATTTTACACCATTGTGAACCTTACGCCTTTTTACTCTCTAATTGAGGTTCTCGGCACTGAAAATTCTTCGTAAACTAAATCATACGTGTATATGTTGACATTTAAGAGATATACAGTCAAGAAAATGAAGGGCAATTGTGATATATATGCAGATCAGATAACAAAAAAAACACTCAACAAATGGCTACAATTTTAATTTTACACCATTGTGAACTTTAGGCCTTTTTTACTCTCTAGTCGAGGTTCTCGGCATTGAAAAATCATCGTAAACTAAATCACACATGTATATGTTGACATTTAAGAGATATACAGTCAAGAAAATCAAGGGCAATGGTGATATATATGCGGATTAGACACAAAAAAACAACACTCAACAAATGGCAACAATTTAAGGAATGTGTTTAGTGATGGCATCAGATTCCTAATTGATGGAGAAATGTCTGGTGGCAAGAAAAGCTGCTTCTAGGAGGTTGTCAAATGTTTTCGCTCGACGATTCCATTCTTGGGTGGTTGGTTTGGCCTTTGTTCCTGTAACTGGAATCCTAGCCCTGTATATCCCATTTTAATTTTACACCATTGTGTACCTTACGCCTTTTTTACTCTCTGATCGAGGTTCTCGGCATTGAAAAATCTTTGTAAACTAAATCACACGTGTATATGTTGACATTTAAGAGACATACAGTCAAGAAAATCAAGTGCAATGGTGATATATAAGCGGATTAGACACAAAAAAAAAACACTCAACAAATGGCTACAATTGATGGAATGTGTTTAGTGACGTCATCAGATTCCTAATTGATGGAGAAAGGTCTGGTGGCAAGAAAAGCTGCTTCTAGGAGGTTGTCCAAGTGTTTTCGCTCGACGATTCCATTCTTGGGTGGTTGGTTTGGCCCTTGTTCCTGTAACTCGAATCCTTGCCCAGTATATCACATTTTAATTTACAGCATTGTGAACCTTACGCCTTTTTTACTCTCTGATCGAGGTTCTCGGCATTGAAAACTGTTCGTAAACTAAATCACATGTGTATATGTTGACATTTTTAAAGATATACAGTCAAGAAAATTAAGGGCAATGGTGATATATATGCGGATTAGACACCAAAAAAATACACTCAACAAATGACTACAATTTAAGGAATGTGTTTAGTGACGGCATCAGATTCCTAATTGATGGAAAAAGGTCTGGTGGCAAGAAAAGCTTCTTCTAGGAGGTTGTAAAGTGTTTTCGCTCGACAATTCCATTCTTGGGTGGTTGGTTTGGCCCTTGTTCCTGTAACTCGAATCCTAGCCCGTTAATCCCATTTTAATTTTACACCATTGTGAACATTACGCCTTTTTTACTCTCTGATCGAGGTTCTCGGCATTGAAAAATCTTCGTAAACTAAATCACACGTGTATATGTTGACATTTAAGAGATATACAGTCAAGAAAATCAAGGGCAATGCTGATATATATGCGGATTAGACACAAAAAAAACACTCAACAAATGGCTACAATTTAAGGAATGTGTTTAGTGACGGTATCAGATTCCTAATTGATGGAGAAAGGTCTGGTGGCAAGAAAAGCTGCTTCTAGGAGGTTGTCAAGTGTGTTCGCTCGATGATTCCATTCTTGGGTGGTTGGTTTGGTCCTTGTTCCTGTAACTCGAATTCTAGCCCGGTATATCCCATTTTAATTTTACACCATTGTGAACTTTAGGCCTTTTTTACTCTCTGATCGAGGTTCTCGGCATTGAAAAATCATCGTAAACTAAATCACACGTGTATATGTTGACATTTAAGAGATATACTGTCAAGAAAATCAAGGGCAATGGTGATATATATGCGGATTAGACACCAAAAAAAACACTCAACAAATGGCTACAATTTAAGGAATGTGTTTAGTGATGGCATCAGATTCCTAATTGATGGAGAAAGTTCTGGTGGCAAGAAAAGCTGCTTCTAGGAGATTGTCAAATGTTTTCGCTCAACGATTCCATTCTTGGGTGGTTGGTTCGGCCCTTGTTCCTGTAACTCGAATCCTAGCCCGGTATATCTCATTTTAATTTTACACCATTGTGAACCTTACGCCTTTTTTACTTTCGGATCGAGGTTCTCGGCATTGAAAAATCTTTGTAAACTAAATCACACGTGTATATGTTGACATTTAAGAGATATACAGTCAAGAAAATCAAGGGCAATGGTGATATATATGCGGGTTAGACACCAAAAAAACACTCAACAAATGGCTACAATTGAAGGAATGTGTTTAGTGACGTCATCAGATTCCTCATTGGTGGAGAAAGGTCTGGTGGCAAGAAAATCTGCTTCAAGTAGGTTGTCCATTCTTGGTTGGTTGGTTTGGCCCTTGTTCCTGTAACTCGAATCCTTGCCCGGTATATCCCATTTTAATTTTACACCATTGTGAACCTTACGCCTTTTTTACTCTCTGATCGAGGTTCTCGGCATTGAAAACTCTTCGCAAACTAAATCACACATGTATATGTTGGCATTTTTAGAGATATACAGTCAAGAAAATCAAGAGCAATGGTGATATATATGCGGATTAGACACCAAAAAAAATACATTCAACAAATGGCTACAATTTAAGGAATGTGTTTAGTGATGGCATCAGATTCCTAATTGATGGAAAAAGGTCTGGTGGCAAGAAAAACTGCTTCTAGGAGGTTGTCAAGTGTTTTCGCTCGACGATTCCATTCTTGGGTGGTTGGTTTGGCCCTTGTTCCTGTAACTCAAATCCTAGCCCGGTATATCCCATTTTAATTTTACAACATTGTGAACCTTACGCTTTTTTACTCTCAGATCGAGGTTATCGGCATTGAAAAATCTTCGTAAACTAAATCACACGTGTATATGTTGACATTTAAGAGATATACAGTCAAGAAAATCAAGGGCAATGGTGATATATATGTGGATTAGACACAAAAAAAAAACACTCAACAAATGGCTACAATTTAAGGAATGTGTTTAGTGACGGTATCAAATTCCTAATTGATGCAGAAAGTTCTGGTGGCAAGAAAAGCTGCTTCTAGGAGGTTGTCAAGTGTTTTCACTCGACGATTCCATTCTTGGGTGGTTTGTTTGGCCCTTGTTCCTGTAACTCGAATCCTAGCCCAGTATATCGCATTTTAATTTTACACCATTGTGAACTTTAGGACTTTTTTACTTTCTGATCGTGGTTCTCGGCATTGAAAAATCTTCGTAAACTAAATCACGCGCGTGTATGTTGACATTTAAGAGATATACAGTCAAGAAAATCAAGGGCAATGGTGATATATATGCGGATTAGACACCAAAAAAAACACTCAACAAATGGCTACATTTAAGGAATGTGTTTAATGACGGCATCAGATTTCTAATTGATGGAGAAATGTCTGGTGGTAAGAAAAGCTGCTTCTAGGAGGTTGTCAAGTGTTTTCGCTCGACGATTCTATTCTTGGGTGGTTGGTTTGGCCCTTGTTCCTGTAACTCGAATCCTAGCCCGGTGTATCCCATTTTAATTTTACACCATTGTGAACCTTACACCTTTTTACTCTCTAATAGAGGTTCTCGGCATTGAAAAATCTTCGTAAACTAAATCACACGTGTATATGTTGACATTTAAGAGATATACAGTCAAGAAAATGAAGGGCAATGGTGATATATATGCAGATCAGACAACAAAAAAAACACTCAGCAAATGGCTACAATTTAAGGAATGTGTTTAGTGACGGTATCAGATTCCTGACGGAGAAAGGTCTGGTGGAAAGAATAGCTGCTTCTAGGAGGTTATCAAGTGTTTTCGCTCGACGATTCCATTCTTGGGTGGTTGGTTTGGCCCTTTTTCCTGTAACTCGGATCCTAGCCCAGTATATCCCATTTTAATTTTACACCATTGTGAACTTTAGGCCTTTTTTACTCTCTAGTCGAGGTTCTCGGCATTGAAAAATCATCGTAAACTAAATCACACGTGTATATGTTGACATTTAAGAGATATACAGTCAAGAAAATGAAGGGCAATGGTGATATATATGCGGATTAGACACCAAAAAAACAACACTCAACAAATGGCAAAAATTTAAGGAATGTGTTTAGTGATGGCATCAGATTCCTAATTGATGGAGAAAGGTCTGGTGGCAAGAAAATCTGCTTCTAGGAGGTTGTAAAGTGTTTTCGTTCGACGATTCTATTCTTGGGTGGTTGGTTTGGCCCTTGTTCCTGTAACTAGAATCCTAGCCCGGTGTATCCCTTTTTAATTTTACACCATTGTGAACCTTACGCCTTTTTACTCTCTAATCGAGGTTCTCGGCATTGAAAAATCTTTGTAAACTAAATCACACGTGTATATGTTGACATTTAAGAGATATACAGTCAAGAAAATGAAGGGCAATGGTGATATATATGCAGATCAGATAACAAAAAAACACTCAACAAATGGCTACAATTTAAGGAATGTGTTTAGTGACGGCATCCGATTCCTAATTGATGGAGAAAGGTCTGGTGGCAAGAAAAGCTGCTTCTATGCGGTTGTCAAGTGTTTTCGCTCGACGATTCCATTCTTGGGTGGTTGGTTTGTCCCTTGTTCCTGAAACTCGAATCCTAGCCCGGTATACCTCATTTTAATATTACACCATTGTGAACCTTACGCCTTTTTCACTCTCTGATCGAGTTTCTCGGCGTTGAAAAATCCTCGTAAACATAAATCACACGTGTATATGTTGACATTTAAGAGATATACAGTCAAGAAAATCAAGGGAAATGGTGATATATATGCGGATTAGACACAAAAAAACAACACTCAACAAATGGCAACAATTTAAGGAATGTGTTTAGTGATGGCATCAGATTCCTAATTGATGGAGAAATGTCTGGTGGCAAGAAAAGCTGCTTCTAGGAGGTTGTCAAATGTTTTCGCTCGACGATTCCATTCTTGGGTGGTTGGTTTGGCCTTTGTTCCTGTAACTCGAATCCTAGCCCGGTATATCCCATTTTAATTTTACACCATTGTGTACCTTACGCCTTTTTTACTCTCTGATCGAGGTTCTCGGCATTGAAAAATCTTTGTAAACTAAATCACACGTGTATATGTTGACATTTAAGAGATATACAGTCAAGAAAATCAAGTGCAATGGTGATATATAAGCGGATTAGACACAAAAAAAAAACACTCAAAAAATGGCTACAATTGATGGAATGTGTTTAGTGACGTCATCAGATTCCTAATTGATGGAGAAAGGTCTGGTGGCAAGAAAAGATGCTTCTAGGAGGTTGTCCAAGTGTTTTCGCTCGACGATTCCATTCTTGGGTGGTTGGTTTGGCCCTTGTTCCTGTAACTCGAATCGTTGCCCAGTATATCACATTTTAATTTTACACCATTGTGAACCTTACGCCTTTTTTACTCTCTGATCGAGGTTCCCGGCATTGAAAATTGTTCGTAAACTAAATCACACGTGTATATGTTGACATTTTTAAAGATATACAGTCAAGAAAATCAAGGGCAATGGTGATATATATGCGGATTACACACCAAAAAAATACACTCAACAAATGACTACAATTTAAGGAATGTGTTTAGTGACGGCATCAGATTCCTAATTGATGGAAAAAGGTCTGGTGGCAAGAAAAGCTTCTTCTAGGAGGTTGTAAAGTGTTTTCGCTCGACAATTCCATTCTTGGGTGGTTGGTTTGGCCCTTGTTCCTGTAACTTGAATCCTAGCCCGGTAAATCCCATTTTAATTTTACACCATTGTGAACCTTACGCCTTTTTTACTCTCTGATCGAGGTTCTCGGCATTGAAAAATCTTCGTAAACTAAATCACACGTGTATATGTTGACATTTAAGAGATATACAGTCAAGAAAATCAAGGGCAATGCTGATATATATGCGGATTAGACACAAAAAAAACACTCAACAAATGGCTACAATTTAAGGAATGTGTTTAGTGACGGTATCAGATTCCTAATTGATGGAGAAAGGTCTGGTGGCAAGAAAAGCTGCTTCTAGGAGGTTGTCAAGTGTGTTCGCTCGATGATTCCATTCTTGGGTGGTTGGTTTGGCCCTTGTTCCTGTAACTCGAATTCTAGCCCGGTATATCCCATTTTAATTTTACACCATTGTGAACTTTAGGCCTTTTTTACTCTCTGATCGAGGTTCTCGGTATTGAAAAATCATCGTAAACTAAATCACACGTGTATATGTTGACATTTAAGAGATATACTGTCAAGAAAATCAAGGGCAATGGTGATATATATGCGGATTAGACACCAAAAAAAACACTCAACAAATGGCTACAATTTAAGGAATGTGTTTAGTGATGGCATCAGATTCCTAATTGATGGAGAAAGGTCTGGTGGCAAGAAAAGCTGCTTCTAGGAGGTTGTCAAATGTTTTCGCTCGACGATTCCATTCTTGGGTGGTTGGTTCGGCCCTTGTTCCTGTAACTCGAATCCTAGCCCGGTATATCTCATTTTAATTTTACACCATTGTGAACCTTACGCCTTTTTTACTTTCGGATCGAGGTTCTCGGCATTGAAAAATCTTTGTAAACTAAATCACACGTGTATATGTTGACATTTAAGAGATATACAGTCAAAAAAAATCATGGGCAATGGTGATATATATGCGGATTAGACACCAAAAAAACACTCAACAAATGGCTACAATTGAAGGAATGTGTTTAGTGACGTCATCAGATTCCTCATTGGTGGAGAAAGGTCTGGTGGCAAGAAAATCTGCTTCAAGTAGGTTGTCCAAGTGTTTTCACTCGACGATTCAATTCTTGGTTGGTTGGTTTGGCCCTTGTTCCTGTAACTCGAATCCTTGCCCGGTATATCCCATTTTAATTTTACACCATTGTGAACCTTACGCCTTTTTTACTCACTGATCGAGGTTCTCGGCATTGAAAACTCTTCGCAAACTAAATCACACATGTATATGTTGGCATTTTTAGAGATATACAGTCAAGAAAATCAAAAGCAATGGTGATATATATGCGGATTAGACACCAAAAAAAATACACCCAACAAATGGCTACAAATTCCTAATTGATGGAAAAAGGTCTGGTGGCAAGAAAAGCTGCTTCTAGGAGGTTGTCAAGTGTTTTCGCTCGACGATTCCATTCTTGGGTGGTTGGTTTGGCCCTTGTTCCTGTAACTCAAATCCTAGCCCGGTATATCCCATTTTAATTTTACAACATTGTGAACCTTACGCGTTTTTACTCTCAGATCGAGGTTATCGGCATTGAAAAATCTTCGTAAACTAAATCACACGTATATATGTTGACATTTAAGAGATATACAGTCAAGAAAATCAAGGGCAATGGTGATATATATGTGGATTAGACACAAAAAAAAAACACTCAACAAATGGCTACAATTTAAGGAATGTGTTTAGTGACGGTATCAAATTCCTAATTGATGCAGAAAGTTCTGGTGGCAAGAAAAGCTGCTTCTAGGAGGTTGTCAAGTATTTTCACTCGACGATTCCATTCTTGGGTGGTTTGTTTGGCCCTTGTTCCTGTAACTCGAATCCTAGCCCAGTATATCCCATTTTAATTTTACACCATTGTGAACTTTAGGACTTTTTTACTTTCTGATCGTGGTTCTCGGCATTGAAAAATCTTCGTAAACTAAATCACGCGCGTATATGTTGACATTTAAGAGATATACAGTCAAGAAAATCAAGGGCAATGGTGATATATATGCGGATTAGACACCAAAAAAAACACTCAACAAATGGCTACATTTAAGGAATGTGTTTAATGACGGCATCAGATTTCTAATTGATGGAGAAATGTCTGGTGGTAAGAAAAGCTGCTTCTAGGAGGTTGTCAAGTGTTTTCGCTCGACGATTCTATTCTTGGGTGGTTGGTTTGGCCCTTGTTCCTGTAACTCGAATCCTAGCCCGGTGTATCCCATTTTAATTTTACACCATTGTGAACCTTACGCATTTTTACTCTCTAATAGAGGTTCTCGGCATTGAAAAATCTTCGTAAACTAAATCACACGTGTATATGTTGACATTTAAGAGATATACAGTCAAGAAAATGAAGGGCAATGGTTATATATATGCAGATCAGACAACAAAAAAAACACTCAACAAATGGCTACAATTTAAGGAATGTGTTTAGTGACGGTATCCGATTCCTAATTGATGAAGAAAGGTCTGGTGGCAAGAAAAGCTGCTTCTAGGAGGTTGTCAAGTGTTTTCGCTCGACGATTCCATTCTTGGGTGGTTGGTTTGGCCCTTGTTCCTGTAACTCGAATCCTAGCCCGGTGTATCCCATTTTAATTTTACACCATTGTGAACCTTACGCATTTTTACTCTCTAATAGAGGTTCTCGGCATTGAAAAATCTTCGTAAACTAAATCACACGTGTATATGTTGACATTTAAGAGATATACAGTTAAGAAAATGAAGGGCAATGGTGATATATATGTAGATCAGACAACAAAAAAAACACTCAACAAATGGCTACAATTTAAGGAATGTGTTTAGTGATGGCATCCGATTCCTAATTGATGAAGAAAGGTCTGGTGGCAAGAAAAGCTGCTTCTAGGAGGTTGTCAAGTGTTTTCGCTCGACGATTCCATTCTTGGGTGGTTGGTTTGGCCCTTGTTCCTGTAACTCGAATCCTAGCCCGGTATATCTCATTTTAATATTACACCATTATGAATCTTATGTCTTTTTACTCTCTGATCGAGGTTCTCGGCATTGAAAAATCTTCGTAAACTAAATCACACGTGTATATGTTGACATTTAAGAGATATACAATCAAGAAAATCAAGGGAAATGGTGATATATATGCGGATTAGACACCAAAAAAAACACACAACAAATGGCTACAATTTAAGGAATGTGTTTAGTGACGGTATCGGATTCCTAATTGATGGAGAAAGGTCTGGTGGCAAGAATAGCTGCTTCTAGGAGGTTATCAAGTGTTTTCGCTCGAGGATTCCATTCTTGGGTGGTTGGTTTGGCCCTTGTTTCTGTAACTCGAATCCTAGCCCGGTATATCCCATTTTAATTTTACACCATTGTGAACTTTAGGCCTTTTTTACTCTCTAGTCGAGGTTCTCGGCATTGAAAAATCATCGTAAACTAAATCACACGAGTATATGTTGACATTTAAGAGATATACAGTCAAGAAAATCAAGGGCAATGGTGATATATATGCGGATTAGACACAAAAAAAAAAACACTCAACTAATGGGAACAATTTAAGGAATGTGTTTAGTGATGGCATCAGATTCCTAATTGATGGAGAAATGTCTGGTGGCAAGGAAAGCTGCTTCTAGGAGGTTGTCAAATGTTTTCGCTCGACGATTCCATTCTTGGGTGGTTGGTTTGGCCCTTGTTCCTGTAACTCGAATCCTAGCTTGGTATATCCCATTTTAATTTTACACCATTGTGAACCTTACGCCTTTTTTACTCTCTGATCGAGGTTCTCGGCATTGAAAAATCTTTGTAAACTAAATCACACGTGTATGTGTTGACATTTAAGAGATATACAGTCAAGAAAATCAAGTGCAATGGTGAGATATATATGCGGATTATACACCAAAAAAACACTCTACAAATGGCTACAATTGAAGGAATGTGTTTAGTGACGTCATCAGATTCCTAATTGATGGAGAAAGGTCTGGTGGCAAGAAAAGCTGCTTCTAGGAGGTTGTCCAAGTGTTTTCGCTCGATGATTCCATTCTTGGGTGGTTGGTTTGGCCCTTGTTCCTGTAACTCGAATCCTTGCCCAGTATATCACATTTTAATTTTACACCATTGTGAACCTTACGCCGTTTTTACTCTCTGATCGAGGTTCTCGGAATTGAAAACTATTCGTAAACTAAATCACACGTGTATATGTTGACTTTTTTAGAGATATACAGTCAAGAAAATCAAGGGCAATGGTGATATATATGGGGATTAGACACCAAAAAAATACACTCAACAAATGGCTACAATTTAAGGAATGTGTTTAATGACGGCATCAGATTCCTAATTGATGGAAAAAGGTCTGGTGGCAAGAAATGTGATGCCGTCACTAAACACATTCCTTAAATTGTAGCCATTTGTTGAGTGTATTTTTTTTGGTGTCTATTCCGCATATATATCACCATTGCCCTTGATTTTCTTGATTGTATATCTCTAAAAATGTCAACATATACACGTGGGATTTAGTTTACGAAGAGTTTTCAATGCCGAGAACCTCGATCAGAGAATAAAAAAGGTGTAAGGTTCACAATGGTGTAAAATTAAAATGGGATATACCGGGCAAGGATTCGAGTTACAGGAACAAGGGCCAAACCAACCACCGAAGAATGGAATCGTCGAGCGAAAACATTTGGACAACCTCCTAGAAGCAGCTTTTCTTGCCACCAGACCTTTCTCCACCAATTAGGAATCTGATGACGTCACTAAACACATTCCTTCAATTGTAGCCATTTGTTTTGTGTTTTTTTGGTGTCTAATCCGCATATATATCACCATTGCCCTTGATTTTGCTTGACTGTATATCTCTTAAATGTCGACATATACACGTGTGATTTAGTTACAAAGATTTTTCAATGCCGAGAACCTCGATCAGAAAGTAAAAAAGGCGTAAGGTTCACAATGGTGTAAAATTAAAATGAGATATACCCGGCTAGGATTCGAGTTACAGGAACACGGGCCGAACGAACCACCCAAGAATGGAATCGTCGAGCGAAAACATTTGACAACCTCCTAGAAGCAACTTTTCTTGCCACCAGACCTTTCTCCATCAATTAGGAATCTGATGCCATCACTAAACACATTTCTTAAATTGTAGCCATTTGTTGAGTGTTTTTTTAGTGTCTAATCCTCATATATATCACCATTGCCCTTGATTTTCTTGAAAGTATATCTCTTAAATGTCAACATATACACTTATGATTTAGTTTACGAGAAGATTTTTCAATGTCGAGAACCCCGATCAGAGAGTAAAAAGGCGTAAGGTTCACAATGGTGTAAACTTAAAATTGGATATACCGGGCTAGGATTCGAGTTACAGGAACAAGGGCCAAACCAACCACCCAAGAATGGAATCGTCGAGCGAAAACACTTGACAACCTCCTAGAAGAAGCTATTCTTGCCACCAGACCTTTCTCCATCAATTAGGAATCTGATACCATCACAAAACACATTCCTTAAATTGTAGCCATTTGTTGAGTGTTTTTTTTTTGGTGTCTAATCCGCATATATATTACCATTTCCCTTGATTTTCTTGACTTTATATCTCTTAAATGTCAACATATACACGTGTGATTTTGTTTACGAAGATTTTTCAATGCCGAGAACCTCGATCAGAGAGTAAAAAAGGCGTAAGGTTCACAATGCTGTAAAATTAAAATGAGATATACCGGGCTAGGATTCGAGTTACAGGAACAAGGGCCAAACCAACCACCCAAGAATGGAATCGTCGAGCGAAAACACTTGACAACCTCCTAGAAGCAACTTTTCTTGCCACCAGACCTTTCTCCATCAATTAGGAATCTGATGCCGTCACTAAACACATTCCTTAAATTGTAGCCATTTGTTGAGTGGTTTTTTTTGTTGTCCGATCTTCATATATATCACCATTGCCCTTGATTTTCTTGACTGTATATCTCTTAAATGTCAACATATACACGTGTGATTTAGTTTACGAAGATTTTTCAATGCCGGGAACCTCGATCAGAGAGTAAAAAGGCGTAAGGTTCACAATGGTGTAAAATTAAAATGGGATACACCGGGTTAGGATTCGAGTTACAGGAACAAGGTCCAAATGAACCACCCAAGAATAGAATCGTCGAGCGAAAACACCTGACAACCTCCTAGAAGCAGCTTTTCTTTCCACCAGACCTTTCTCCGTCAATTAGAAATCTGATGCTGTCACTAAACACATTCCTTAAATTGTAGCCATTTGTTGTGTGTTTTTTTTGGTGTCTAATCCGCATATGTATCACCATTTCCCTTGATTTTCTTGACTGTATATATATCCTAAATGTCAACATATACACGCGTGATTTAGTTTACGAAGATTTTTCATTGCCGAGAACCTTGATCAGAAAGTAAAAAAGTCCTAAAGTTCACAATGGTGTAAAATTAAAATGGGATATACCGGGCTAGGATTCGAGTTACAGGAACAAGGGCCAAACAAACCACCCAGGAATGGAATCGTCGAGCGAAAACACTTGACAACTTCCTAGAAGCAGCTTTTCTTGCCACCAAACCTTTCTCCATCAATTAGAAATCTGATACCGTCACTAAACACATTCCTTAAATTGTAGCCATTTGTTGAGTGTTTTTTTTTGGAGTCTAATCCGCATGTATATTACCATTGCCCTTGATTTTCTTGACAGTATATCTCTTAAATGTCAACATATACACGTGTGATTTTGTTTACGAAGATTTTTGAATGCCGAGAACCTCGATCAGAGAGTAAAAAAGGCGTAAGGTTCACAATGGTGTAATTAAAATGGGATATACCGGGCTAGGATTCGAGTTACAGGAACAAGGGACAAACCAACCACCCAAGAATGGAATTGTCGAGCGAAAACACTTGACAACCTCCTAGAAGCAGCTTTTCTTGCCACCAGGCCTTTCTCCATCAATTAGGAATCTGATGCCGTCAATAAACACATTCCTTAAATTGTAGCCATTTGTTGAGTGTTTTTTTTTTTGGTGTCTAATCTGCATATATATCACCATTGCCCATGATTTTTTTGGTTGTATATCTCTTAAATGTCAACATATACACGTGTGATTTAGTTTACGAAGATTTTTCAATAAGAGAACCTCGATCAGAGAGTAAAAAAGGCGTAAGGTTCACAATGGTGTAAAATTAAAATGACATATACCGGGCTAGGATTCGAATTACAGGAACAAGGGCCAAACCAACCACCCAAAAATGGAATCGTCGAGCGAAAACACTTGACAACCTCCTAGAAGCAGCTTTTCTTGCCACCAGACCTTTCTCCATCAATTAGGAATATGATGCCGTCACTAAACACATTCCTTAAATTGTAGACATTTGTTGAGTATTTTTTTTTTTGGTGTCTAATCCGCATATATATCACCATTGCCGTTGATTTTCTGGACTGTATATCTCTTACATGTCAACATATACATGTGTGATTTAGTTTACGAAGATTTTTCAATGCCGATAACCTCGATCAGAAAGTAAAAAAGGCGTAAGGTTCACAATGGTGTAAAATTAAAATGGGATATACCGGGCTAGGATTCGAGTTACAGGAACAAGGGCCAAACCAACCACCCTAGAATGGAATCGTCGAGCGAAAACACTTGACAACCTCCTAGAAGCAGCTTTTCTTGCCACCAGAGCTTTCTCCATTAATTAGGAATCTGATGCCATCACTAAACACATTCCTTAAATTGTAGACATTTGTTGAGTGTTTTTTTTTTGGTGTCTAATCCGCATGTATATCACCATTGCCCTTGATTTTCTTGACTGTATATCTCTTAAATGTCAAATATACACGTGTGATTTAGTTTACGAAGATTTTTCAATGCCGAGAACCTCGATTAGAGAGTAAAAAAGGCGTAAGGTTCACAATGGTGTAAAATTAAAATGGGATATACCGGGCAAGGATTCGAGTTACAGGAACAAGGGCCAAACCAACCACCCAAGAATGGAATCGTCGAGCGAAAACACTTGGACAACCTCCTAGAAGCAGCTTTTCTTGCCACCAGACCTTTCTCCACCAATTAGGAATCTGATGACGTCACTAAACACATTCCTTCAATTGTAGCCATTTGTTGTGTGTTTTTTTGGTGTCTAATCCGCATATATATCACCATTGACTGTATATCTCTTAAATGTCGACATATACACGTGTGATTTAGTTTACAAAGATTTTTCAATGCCGAGAACCTCGATCAGAAAGTAAAAAAGGCGTAAGGTTCACAATGGTGTAAAATTAAAATGAGATATACCCGGCTAGGATTCGAGTTACAGGAACAAGGGCCGAACCAACCACCCAAGAATGGAATCGTCGAGCGAAAACATTTGACAACCTCCTAGAAGCAGCTTTTCTTGCCACCAGACCTTTCTCCATCAGTTAGGAATCTGATGCCATCACTAAACACAATTCTTAAATTGTAGCCATTTGTTGAGTGTTTTTTTTCGTGTCTAATCCGCATATATATCACCATTGCCCTTGATTTTCTTGACAGTATATCTCTTAAATGTCAACATATACACTTATGATTTAGTTTACGAGAAGATTTTTCAATGTCGAGAACCTCGATCAGAGAGTAAAAAAGGCGTAAGGTTCACAATGGTGTAAAATTAAAATGGGATATAACGGGCTAGGATTCGAGTTACAGGAACAAGGGCCAAACCAACCACCCAAGAATGGAATCGTCGAGCGAAAACACTTGACAACCTCCTAGAAGAAGCTATTCTTGCCACCAGACCTTTCTCCATCAATTAGGAATCTGATACCATCACAAAACACATTCCTTAAATTGTAGCCATTTGTTGAGTGTTTTTTTTGGTGTCTAATCCGCATATATATTACTATTTCCCTTGATTTTCTAGACTGTATATCTCTTAAATGTCAACATATACACGTGTGATTTTGTTTACGAAGATTTTTCAATGCCGAGAACCTCGATCAGAGAGTAAAAAAGGCGTAAGGTTCACAATGCTGTAAAATTAAAATGAGATATACCGGGCTAGGATTCGAGTTACAGGAACAAGGGCCAAACCAACCACCCAAGAATGGAATCGTCGAGCGAAAACACTTGACAACCTCCTAGAAGCAACTTTTCTTGCCACCAGACCTTTCTCCATCAATTAGGAATCTGATGCCGTCACTAAACACATTCCTTAAATTGTAGCCATTTGTTGAGTGGTTTTTTTTGTTGTCCGATCTTCATATATATCACCATTGCCCTTGATTTTCTTGACTGTATATCACTTAAATGTCAACATATACACGTGTAATTTAGTTTACGAAGATTTTTCAATGCCAGGAACCTCGATCAGAGAGTAAAAAGGCGTAAGGTTTACAATGGTGTAAAATTAAAATGGGATACACCGGGTTAGGATTCGAGTTATAGGAACAAGGTCCAAATAAACCACCCAAGAATAGAATCGTCGAGCGAAAACACTTGACAATCTCCTAGAAGCAGCTTTTCTTGCCACCAGACCTTTCTCCGTCAATTAGAAATATGATGCTGTCACTAAACACATTCCTTAAATTGTAGCCATTTGTTGTGTGTTTTTTTTGGTGTCTAATCCGCATATATATCACCATTGCCCTTGATTTTCTTGACTGTATATATCCTAAATGTCAACATATGCACGCGTGATTTAGTTTACGAAGATTTTTCATTGCCGAGAACCTTGATCAGAAAGTAAAAAAGTCCTAAAGTTCACAATGGTGTAAAATTAAAATGGGATATACCGGGCTAGGATTCGAGTTACAGGAACAAGGGCCAAACAAACCACCCAGGAATGGAATCGTCGAGTGAAAACACTTGACAACCTCCTAGAAGCAGCTTTTCTTGCCACCAGAGCTTTCTCCATTAATTAGGAATCTGATGCCATCACTAAACACATTCCTTAAATTGTAGACAATTGTTGAGTGTTTTTTTTGGTGTCTAATCCGCATGTATATCACCATTGCCCTTGATTTTCTTGACTGTATATCTCTTAAATGTCAACATATACACGTGTGATTTAGTTTACGAAGATTTTTCAATGCCGAGAACCTCGATTAGAGAGTAAAAAAGGCGTAAGGTTCACAATAGTGTAAAATTAAAATGGAATATAACGGGCTAGGATTCGAGTTACAGGAACAAGCGCCAAACCAACCCCCCAAGAATGGAATCGTCGACCAAAAACACTTGACAACCTCCTAGAAGCAGCTTTTCTTGCCACCAGACATTTCTCCATCAATTAGGAATCTGATGCCGTCACTAAACACATTCCTTAAATTGTAGCCATTTGTTGAATGTTTTTTTTTTGGTGTCTAATCCGCATGTATATTACCATTGCCCTTGATTTTCTTGACTGTATATCTCTTAAATGTCAACATATACACGTGTGATTTAGTTTACGAAGATTTTTCAATGCCGAGAACCTCGATTAGAGAGTAAAAAAGGCGTAAGATTCAAAATGGTGTAAAATTAAAATGGGATATACCGGGCTAGGATTCGAGTTAAAGGAACAAGGGCCAGACCAACCACCCAAGAATGGAATCGTCAAGCGAAAACACTTGACAACCTCCTAGAAGCAGCTTTTCTTGCCACCAGACCTTTCTCCATCAATTAGGAATCTGATGCCGTCACTAAACACATTCCTTAAATTGTAGCCATTTGTTGAGTGTTTTTTTTTGGTGTCTAATCCGCATGTATATTACCATTGCCCTTGATTTTCATGACTGTATATCTCTTAATTTTCAACATATACAAGTGTGATTTAGTTTACGAAGATTTTTCAATGCCGAGAACCTCGATCAGAGAGTAAAAAAGGCGTAAGGTTCACAATGGTGTAAAATAAAAATGGGATATACCGGGCTAGGATTCGAGTTACGGGAACAAGGGCCAGACCAACCACCCAAGAATGGAATCGTCGAGCGAAAACACTTGACAACCTCCTAGAAGCAGCT
This sequence comes from Helianthus tuberosus, assembly GCA_030545235.1. Taxonomy (NCBI): domain Eukaryota; kingdom Viridiplantae; phylum Streptophyta; class Magnoliopsida; order Asterales; family Asteraceae; genus Helianthus; species Helianthus tuberosus. Next base: position 129,206,692 of record CM060416.1, read on the forward strand.
TTTCTTGCCACCAGACCTTTCTCCATCAATTAGGAATCTGATGCCGTCACTAAACACATTCCTTAAATTGTTGCCATTTGTTGAGTGTTTTTTTTTGTGTCTAATCCGCATGTATATCACCATTGCCTTTGATTTTTTTGACTGTATATCTCTTAAATGTCAACATATACACGTGTGATTTAGTTTACGAAGATTTTTCAATGCCGAGAAACTCGATCAGAGAGTAAAAAAGGCGTAAGGTTCACAATGGTGTAAAATTAAAATGGGATATACTGGGCTAGGATTCGAGTTACAGGAACAAGGGCCAAACCAACCACCCAAGAATGGAATCGTCGAGCGAAAACACTTGACAGCCTGCTAGAAGCAGTTTTTCTTGCCACCAGACCTTTCTCCATCAATTAGGAATCTGATGCCGTCAATAAACACATTCATTAAATTGTAGCCATTTGTTGAGTGTTTTTTTTGGTGTCTAATCTGCATATATATCACCGTTGCCCTTGATTTTCTTGACAATATATCTTTTAAATGTCAACATATACACGTCTGATTTTGTTTACGAAGATTTTTCAATGTCGAAAACCTCGATCAGAAAGTAAAAAAGGTGTAAGGTTCACAATGGTGTAAAATTAAAATGGGATATATCGGGCTAGGATTCGAGTTACAGGAACAATGGCCAAACCAACCACCCAAGAATGGAATTGTCTAGCGAAAACACTTGACAACCTCCTAGAAGCAACTTTTCTTGCCACCAGACCTTTCTCCATCAATTAGGAATCTGATGCCGTCAATAAACACATTCCCTAAATTGTAGCCATTTGTTGAGTGTTTTTTTTGTGTCTAATCCGCATGTATATCACCGTTGCCCTTTATTTTGTTGACTGTATATCTCTTAAATGTCAACATATACACGTGTGATTTAATTTATGAAGATTTTTCAATGTCGAGAACCTAGATCAGAGAGTAAAAAAGGCGTAAGCTTCACAATGGTGTAAAATAAAAATGGGATATACCGGGCTAGGATTCGAGTTACAGGAACAAGGGCCAGACCAACCACCCAAGAATGGAATCGTCGAGCGAAAACACTTGACAACCTCCTAGAAGCAGCTTTTCTTGCCACTAGACATTTCTCCATCAATTAGGAATCTGATGCCGTCAATAAACACATTCCTTAAATTGTAGCCATTTGTTGAGTGTTTTTTTTGTTGTCTAATCTGCATATATATCACTGTTGCCCTTGATTTTCTTGACAATATATCTTTTAAATGTCAACATATACACGTGTGATTTTGTTTACGAAGATTTTTCAATGCCGAGAACCTCGATCAGAGAGTAAAAAAGGTGTAAGGTTCACAATGGTGTAAAATTAAAATGGGATATATCGGGCTAGGATTTGAGTTACAGGAACAATGGCCAAACCAACCACCCAAGAATGGAATTGTCGAGCGAAAACACTTGACAACCTCCTAGAAGCAACTTTTCTTGCCACCAGACCTTTCTTCATCAATTAGGAATCTGATGCCGTCAATAAACACATTCCTTAAATTGTAGCCATTTGTTGAGTGTTTTTTTTGTGTGTAATCCGCATGTATATCACCGTTGCCCTTTATTTTGTTGACTGTATATCTCTTAAATGTCAACATATACACGTGTGATTTAGTTTACGAAGATTTTTCAATGTCGAGAACCTCGATCAGAGAGTAAAAAAGGCGTAAGGTTCACAATGGTGTAAAATTAAAATGGGATATACCGGGCTAGGATTCGAGTTTCAGGTGCAAGGGCCAGACCAACCACCCAAGAATGGAATCGTCGAGCGAAAAGACTTGACAACCTCCTAGAAGCAGCTTTTCTTGCTACCAGACCTTTCTCCATCAATAAGGAATCTGATGTGCATTTGTTAAGTGTTTTTTTTTTTTTGTGTCTAATCCGCATGTATATCACCATTGCCTTTGATTTTTTTGACTGTATATCTCTTAAATGTCAACATATACACGTGTGATTTAGTTTACGAAGATTTTTCAATGCCGAGAACCTCGATCAGAGAGTAAAAAAGGCGTATGGTTCACAATGGTGTAAAATTAAAATGGGATATACCGGGCTAGGATTCGAGTTACAGGAACAAGGGCCAAACCAACAACCCAAGAATGGAATCGTCGAGCGAAAACACTTGACAGCCTGCTAGAAGCAGCTTTTCTTGCCACCAGACCTTTCTCCATCAATTAGGAATCTGATGCCGTCAATAAACATATTCCTTAAATTGTAGCCATTTGTTGAGTGTTTTTTTTGGTGTCTAATCTGCATATATATCACCGTTGCCCTTGATTTTCTTGACTGTATATCTCTTAAATATCATCATATACACGTGTGATTTAGTTTACAAAGATTTTTCAATGCCGAGAACCTCGATCAGAGAGTAAAAAAGGCCTAAGGTTCACAATGGTGTAAAATTACAATGGGATATACCGGGCTAGGATTCGAGTTACAGGAACAAGGGCCAAACCAACCACCCAAGAATGGAATCGTCGAGCGAAAACACTTGACAACCTCCTAGAAGCAGCTTTTCTTGCCACCAGACCTTTCTCCATCAATTAGGAATCTGATGCCGTCACTAAACACATTCCTTAAATTGTAGCCATTTGTTGAATGTTTTTTTTTTTGGTGTTTAATCCGCATGTATATTACCATTGCCCTTGATTTTCTTGACTGTATATCTCTTAAATGTCAACATATACACGTGTGATTTAGTTTACGAAGATTTTTCAATGCCGAGAACCTCGATTAGAGAGTAAAAAAGGCGTAAGATTCACAATGGTGTAAAATTAAAATGGGATATACCGGGCTAGGATTCGAGTGAAAACACTTGACAACCTCCTAGAAGCAGCTTTTCTTGCCACCAGACCTTTCTCCATCAATTAGGAATCTGATGCCGTCACTAAACACATTCCTTAAATTGTAGCCATTTGTTGAGTGTATTTGTTAGTGTCTAATCTGCATATATATCACCATTGCCCTTGATTTTTTTGACTGTATATCTCTTAAATGTCAACATATACACGTGTGATTTAGTTTACGAAGATTTTTCAATGCCGAGAACCTCGATCAGAGAGTAAAAAAGGCGTAAGGTTCACAATGGTGTAAAATTAAAATGGGATATAACGGGCTAGAATTCGAGTTATAGGAACAAGGGCCAAACCAACCACCCAAGAATGGAATCGTCGAGCGAAAACACTTGACAACCTCCTAGAAGCAGCTTTTCTTGCCACCAGACCTTTCTCCATCAATTAGGAATCTGATGCTGTCACTAAACACATTCCTTAAATTGTAGCCATTTGTTGAGTGGTTTTTTTTTGGTGTCTATTCCGCATGTATATTACCATTGCCCTTGATTTTCTTGACAGTATATCTCTTAATTGTCAACATATACAAGTGTGATTTAGTTTTAGAAGATTTTTCAATGCCGAGAACCTTGATCAAAGAGTAAAAAAGGCGTAAGGTTCACAATGGTTTAAAATAAAAATGGGATATACCGGGCTAGGATTCGAGTTACAGGAACAAGGGCCAAACCAACCACCAAAGAATGGAATCGTCGAGCGAAAACACTTGACAACCTCCTAGAAGCAGCTTTTCTTGCCACCAGACCCTTCTCCATCAATTAGGAATCTGATGCCATCACTAAACACATTCCTTAAATTGTAGCCATTTGTTGAGTGTTTTTTTTTGTGTCTAATCTGCATATATATCACCATTGCCCATGATTTTTTTGACTGTATATCTCTTAAATGTCAACATATACACGTGTGATTTAGTTTACGAAGACTTTTCAATGCCGAGAACCTCGATCAGAGAGTAAAAAAGGCGTAAGGTTCACAATGGGGTAAAATTAAAATGGGATATACCGGGCTAGGATTCGAGTTACAGGAACGAGGGCCAAACCAACCACCCAAAAATGGAATCGTCGAGCGAAAACACTTGACGACCTACTAGAAGCAGCTTTTCTTGCCACCAGAACTTTCTCCATCAATTAGGAATATGATGCCGTCACTAAACACATTCCTTAAATTGTAGCCATTTGTTGAGTGTTTTTTTTGTGTCTAATCTGCATATATATCACCATTGCCCATGATTTTTTTGACTGTATATCTCTTAAATGTCAACATATACACGTGTGATTTAGTTTACGAAGACTTTTCAATGCCGAGAACCTCGATCAGAGAGTAAAAAAGGTGTAAGGTTCACAATGGTGTAAAATTAAAATGGGATATATCGGGCTAGGATTTGAGTTACAGGAACAATGGCCAAACCAACCACCCAAGAATGGAATTGTCTAGCGAAAACACTTGACAACCTCCTAGAAGCAACTTTTCTTGCCACCAGACCTTTCTCCATCAATTAGGAATCTGATGCCGTCAATAAACACATTCCCTAAATTGTAGCCATTTGTTGAGTGTTTTTTTTTGTGTCTAATCCGCATGTATATCACCGTTGCCCTTTATTTTGTTGACTGTATATCTCTTAAATGTCAACATATACACGTGTGATTTAATTTATGAAGATTTTTCAATGTCGAGAACCTAGATCAGAGAGTAAAAAAGGCGTAAGCTTCACAATGGTGTAAAATAAAAATGGGATATACCGGGCTAGGATTCGAGTTACAGGAACAAGGGCCAGACCAACCACCCAAGAATGGAATCGTCGAGCGAAAACACTTGACAACCTCCTAGAAGCAGCTTTTCTTGCCACTAGACCTTTCTCCATCAATTAGGAATCTGATGCCGTCAATAAACACATTCCTTAAATTGTAGCCATTTGTTGAGTGTTTTTTTTGTTGTCTAATCTGCATATATATCACTGTTGCCCTTGATTTTCTTGACAATATATCTTTTAAATGTCAACATATACACGTGTGATTTTGTTTACGAAGATTTTTCAATGCCGAGAACCTCGATCAGAGAGTAAAAAAGGTGTAAGGTTCACAATGGTGTAAAATTAAAATGGGATATATCGGGCTAGGATTTGAGTTACAGGAACAATGGCCAAACCAACCACCCAAGAATGGAATTGTCGAGCGAAAACACTTGACAACCTCCTAGAAGCAACTTTTCTTGCCACCAGACCTTTCTCCATCAATTAGGAATCTGATGCCGTCAATAAACACATTCCTTAAATTGTAGCCATTTGTTGAGTGTTTTTTTTGTGTGTAATCCGCATGTATATCACCGTTGCCCTTTATTTTGTTGACTGTATATCTCTTAAATGTCAACATATACACGTGTGATTTAGTTTACGAAGATTTTTCAATGTCGAGAACCTCGATCAGAGAGTAAAAAAGGCGTAAGGTTCACAATGGTGTAAAATTAAAATGGGATATACCGGGCTAGGATTCGAGTTTCAGGTGCAAGGGCCAGACCAACCACCCAAGAATGGAATCGTCGAGCGAAAACACTTGACAACCTCCTAGAAGCAGCTTTTCTTGCTACCAGACCTTTCTCCATCAATAAGGAATCTGATGCGCATTTGTTGAGTGTTTTTTTTTTTTTTTTGTGTCTAATCCGCATGTATATCACCATTGCCTTTGATTTTTTTGACTGTATATCTCTTAAATGTCAACATATACACGTGTGATTTAGTTTACGAAGATTTTTCAATGCCGAGAACCTCGATCAGAGAGTAAAAAAGGCGTAAGGTTCACAATGGTGTAAAATTAAAATGGGATATACCGGGCTAGGATTCGAGTTACAGGAACAAGGGCCAAACCAACAACCCAAGAATGGAATCGTCGAGCGAAAACACTTGACAGCCTGCTAGAAGCAGCTTTTCTTGCCACCAGACCTTTCTCCATCAATTAGGAATCTGATGCCGTCAATAAACATATTCCTTAAATTGTAGCCATTTGTTGAGTGTTTTTTTTGGTGTCTAATCTGCATATATATCACCGTTGCCCTTGATTTTCTTGACTGTATATCTCTTAAATATCATCATATACACGTGTGATTTAGTTTACAAAGATTTTTCAATGCCGAGAACTTCGATCAGAGAGTAAAAAAGGCCTAAGGTTCACAATGGTGTAAAATTACAATGGGATATACCGGGCTAGGATTCGAGTTACAGGAACAAGGGCCAAACCAACCACCCAAGAATGGAATCGTCGAGCGAAAACACTTGACAACCTCCTAGAAGCAGCTTTTCTTGCCACCAGACCTTTCTCCATCAATTAGGAATCTGATGCCGTCACTAAACACATTCCTTAAATTGTAGCCATTTGTTGAATGTTTTTTTTTTGGTGTTTAATCCGCATGTATATTACCATTGCCCTTGATTTTCTTGACTGTATATCTCTTAAATGTCAACATATACACGTGTGATTTAGTTTACGAAGATTTTTCAATGCCGAGAACCTCGATTAGAGAGTAAAAAAGGCGTAAGATTCACAATGGTGTAAAATTAAAATGGGATATACCGGGCTAGGATTCGAGTGAAAACACTTGACAACCTCCTAGAAGCAGCTTTTCTTGCCACCAGACCTTTCTCCATCAATTAGGAATCTGATGCCGTCACTAAACACATTCCTTAAATTGTAGCCATTTGTTGAGTGTATTTGTTAGTGTCTAATCTGCATATATATCACCATTGCCCTTGATTTTTTTGACTGTATATCTCTTAAATGTCAACATATACACGTGTGATTTAGTTTACGAAGATTTTTCAATGCCGAGAACCTCGATCAGAGAGTAAAAAAGGCGTAAGGTTCACAATGGTGTAAAATTAAAATGGGATATAACGGGCTAGAATTCGAGTTATAGGAACAAGGGCCAAACCAACCACCCAAGAATGGAATCGTCGAGCGAAAACACTTGACAACCTCCTAGAAGCAGCTTTTCTTGCCACCAGACCTTTCTCCATCAATTAGGAATCTGATGCTGTCACTAAACACATTCCTTAAATTGTAGCCATTTGTTGAGTGGTTTTTTTTTGGTGTCTATTCCGCATGTATATTACCATTGCCCTTGATTTTCTTGACAGTATATCTCTTAATTGTCAACATATACAAGTGTGATTTAGTTTTAGAAGATTTTTCAATGCCGAGAACCTCGATCAAAGAGTAAAAAAGGCGTAAGGTTCACAATGGTTTAAAATAAAAATGGGATATACCGGGCTAGGATTCGAGTTACAGGAACAAGGGCCAAACCAACCACCAAAGAATGGAATCGTCGAGCGAAAACACTTGACAACCTCCTAGAAGCAGCTTTTCTTGCCACCAGACCCTTCTCCATCAATTAGGAATCTGATGCCATCACTAAACACATTCCTTAAATTGTAGCCATTTGTTGAGTGTTTTTTTTGTGTCTAATCTGCATATATATCACCATTGCCCATGATTTTTTTGACTGTATATCTGTTAAATGTCAACATATACACGTGTGATTTAGTTTACGAAGACTTTTCAATGCCGAGAACCTCGATCAGAGAGTAAAAAAGGCGTAAGGTTCACAATGGGGTAAAATTAAAATGGGATATACCGGGCTAGGATTCGAGTTACAGGAACGAGGGCCAAACCAACCACCCAAAAATGGAATCGTCGAGCGAAAACACTTGACGACCTACTAGAAGCAGCTTTTCTTGCCACCAGACCTTTCTCCATCAATTAGGAATATGATGCCGTCACTAAACACATTCCTTAAATTGTAGCCATTTGTTGAGTGTTTTTTTTGTGTGTAATCCGCATGTATATCACCGTTGCCCTTTATTTTGTTGACTGTACATCTCTTAAATGTCAACATATACACGTGTGATTTAGTTTACGAAGATTTTTCAATGTCGAGAACCTCGATCAGAGAGTAAAAAAGGCGTAAGGTTCACAATGGTGTAAAATTAAAATGGGATATACCGGGCTAGGATTCGTGTTACAGGAACAAGGGCCAAACCAACCACCCAAGAATGGAATCGTCGAGCGAATACAGTTGAAAACCTCCTAGAAGCAGCTTTTCTTGCTACCAGACCTTTCTCCATCAATTAGGAATATGATGCCGTCACTAAACACATTCCTTAAATTGTAGACATTTGTTGAGTATTTTTTTTTTGCTGTCTAATCCGCATATATATCACCATTGCCCATGATTTTCTTGACTGTATATCTCTTAAATGTCAACATATACACGTGTGATTTAGTTTACAAAGATTTTTCAATGCCGAGAACCTCGATCAGAGAGTAAAAAAGGCCTAAGGTTCACAATGGTGTAAAATTACAATGGGATATACCGGGATAGGATTCGAGTTACAGGAACAAGGGCCAAACCAAACACCCAAGAATGGAATCGTCGAGCGAAAACACTTGACAACCTCCTAGAAGCAGCTTTTCTTGCCACCAGACCTTTCTCCATCAATTAGGAATCTGATGCCGTCACTAAACACATTCCTTAAATTGTAGCCAATTGTTGAATGTTTTTTTTTGGTGTTTAATCCGCATGTATATTACCATTGCCCTTGATTTTCTTGACTGTATATCTCTTAAATGTCAACATATACACGTGTGATTTAGTTTACGAAGATTTTTCGATGCCGAGAACCTCGATTAGAGAGTAAAAAAGGCGTAAGATTCACAATGGTGTAAAATTAAAATGGGATATACCGGGCTAGGATTCGAGCGAAAACACTTGACAACCTCCTAGAAGCAGCTTTTCTTGCCACCAGACCTTTCTCCATCAATTAGGAATCTGATGCCGTCACTAAACACATTCCTTAAATTGTAGCCATTTGTTGAGTGTATTTTTTAGTGTCTAATCTGCATATATATCACCATTACCCTTGATTTTTTTGACAGTATATCTCTTAATTGTCAACATATACAAGTGTGATTTAGTTTTCGAAGATTTTTCAATGCCGAGAACCTCGATCAGAGAGTAAAAAAGGCGTAAGGTTCACAATGGTTTAAAATAAAAATGGGATATACCGGGCTAGGATTCGAGTTACAAGAACAAGGGCCAAACCAACCACCAAAGAATGGAATCGTCGAGCGAAAACACTTGACAACCTCTTAGAAGCAGCTTTTCTTGCCACCAGACCCTTCTCCATCAATTAGGAATCTGATGCCATCACTAAACACATTCCTTAAATTGTAGCCATTTGTTGAGTGTTTTTTTTGTGTCTAATCTGCATATATATCACCATTGACCTTGATTTTTTTGACTGTATATCTCTTAAATGTCAACATATACACGTGTGATTTAGTTTACGAAGATTTTTCAATGCCGAGAACCTCGATCAGAGAGTAAAAAAGGCGTAAGGTTCACAATGGTGTAAAATTAAAATGGGATATAACGGGCTAGAATTCGAGTTATAGGAACAAGGGCCAAACCAACCACCCAAGAATGGAATCGTCGAGCGAAAACACTTAACAACCTCCTAGAAGCAGCTTTTCTTGCCACCAGACCTTTCTCCATCAAGTAGGAATCTGATGCTGTCACTAAACACATTCCTTAAATTGTAGCCATTTGTTGAGTGGTTTTTTTTTGGTGTCTAATCCGCATGTATATTACCATTGCCCTTGATTTTCTTGACAGTATATCTCTTAATTGTCAACATATACAAGTGTGATTTAGTTTTCGAAGATTTTTCAATGCCGAGAACCTCGATCAGAGAGTAAAAAAGGCGTAAGGTTCACAATGGTTTAAAATAAAAATGGGATATACCGGGCTAGGATTCGAGTTACAAGAACAAGGGCCAAACCAACCACCAAAGAATGGAATCGTCGAGCGAAAACACTTGACAACCTCCTAGAAGCAGCTTTTCTTGCCACCAGACCCTTCTCCATCAATTAGGAATCTGATGCCATCACTAAACACATTCCTTAAATTGTAGCCATTTGTTGAGTGTTTTTTTTGTGTCTAATCTGCATATATATCACCATTGCCCTTGATTTTTTTCACTGTATATCTCTTAAATGTCAACAGATACACGTGTGATTTAGTTTACGAAGACTTTTCAATGCCGAGAACCTCGATCAGAGAGTAAAAAAGGCGTAAGGTTCACAATGGGGCAAAATTAAAATGGGATATACCCGGCTAGGATTCGAGTTACAGGAACGAGGGCCAAACCAACCACCCAAAAATGGAATCGTCGAGCGAAAACACTTGACGACCTCCTAGAAGCAGCTTTTCTTGCCACCAGACCTTTCTCCATCAATTAGGAATATGATGTCGTCACTAAACACATTCCTTAAATTGAAGACACTTGTTGAGTATTTTTTTTTTGTGTCTAATCCGCATATTTATCACCAATGCCCTTGATTTTCTTGACTGTATATATCTTAAATGTCAACATATACACGTGTGATTTAGTTTACGAAGATTTTACAATGCCGAGAACCTCGACCAGAGAGTAAAAAAGGCGTAAGGTTCACAATGGTGTAAAATTACAATGGGATATACCGGGCTAGGATTCGAGTTAGAGTTACAAGGGCCAATCTAACCACCCAAGAATGGAATCGTCGAGCGAAAACCCTTGACAACCTCCTAGAAGCAGTTTTTCTTGCCACCAGACCTTTCTCCATCAATTAGGAATCAGATGCCGTCACTAAACACATTCTTTAAATTGTAGCCATTTGTTGAATGTTTTTTTTTTGGTGTCTAATCCGCATGTATATCACGATTGCCCTTGATTTTCTTGACTGTATATCTCTTTAATGTCAACATATACATGTGTGATTTAGTTTACGAAGATTTTTCAATGCCGAGAACCTCGCTCAGAGAGTAAAAAAGGCGTAAGGTTCACAATGGTGTAAAATTAAAATGGGATATACCGGGCTAGGATTCGAGTTACAAGAACAAGGGACAGACCAACCACCCAAGAATAGAATCGTCGAGCGAAAACACTTGACAACCTCCTAGAAGCAGCTTTTCTCGCCACCAGACCTTTCTCCATCAATTAGGAATCTGATGCCGTGACTAAACACATTCCTTAAATTGTAGCCATTTGTTGAGTGTTTTTTTTTGGTGTCTAATCCGCATGTATATCACCATTGCCCTTGATTTTCTTGACTGTATATCTCTTAAATGTCAACATATACACGTGTGATTTAGTTTCGAAATTTTTCAATGCCGAGAACCTTGATCAGAGAGTAAAAAAGGTGTAAGGTTCTCAATGGTGTAAAATTAAAATGGGATATACCGGGCTAGGATTCGAGTTACAGGAACAAAGGCCAAACCAACCACCCAAGAATGAAATCGTCGAGCGAAAACACTTGACAACCTCCAAGAAGAAGCTTTTCTTGCCACCAGACCTTTCTCCATCAATTAGGAATCTAATGTCGTCACTAAACACATTCCTTAAATTGTAGCCAATTATTGAGTTTTTTTTTTTGGTGTCTAATCCGCATGTATATCACCATTGCCCTTGATTTTCTTGACTGTATATCTCTTAATTGTCAACATATACACGTGTGATTTAGTTTACAAAGATTTTTCAAAGCCGAGAACCTCGATCAGAGAGTAAAAAAGGCGTAAGGTTCACAATGGTGTAAAATACTTGACAACCTCCTAGAAGCAGCTTTTCTTGCCACCAGACCTTTCTCCATAAATTAGGAATCTGATGTCGTCACTAAACACATTCCTTAAATTGTAGCCATTTGTTGAGTGTTTTTTTTTTTGTGTGTCTAATCTTCATATATATCACCATTGCCCTTGATTTTTTTTGACTGTATATCTCTTAAATGTCAACATATACACGTGTGATTTAGTTTACGAAGATTTTTCAATTCCCAGAAACTCGATTAGAGAGTTAAAAAGGCGTAAGGTTCACAATGGTGTAAAATTAAAATGGGATATACCGGCTAGGATTCGAGTTACAGGAACAAGGGCCAATCCAACCACCCAAGAATGAAATCGTCGAGCGAAAACACTTGACAACCTCCTAGAAGCAGTTTTTCTTGCCACCAGACCTTTCTCCATCAATTAGGAATCTGATGCCGTCACTAAACACATTCCTTAAATTGTAGCCATTTGTTGAGTGTTTTTTTTGGTGTCTAATCCGCATATATATCACCATTGCCCTTGATTTTCTTGACTGTATATCTCTTAAATGTCAACATATACACGTGTGATTTAGTTTATGAAGATTTTTCAATGTCGAGAACCACGATCAGAGAGTAAAAAAGGCGTAAGGTTCACAATGGTGTAAAATTAAAATGGGATATACCGGGCTAGGATTCGAGTTACAGGAACAAGGGCCAAACCAACCACCCAAGAATGGAATCGTCGAGTGAAAACACTTGACAACCTACTAGAAGCAGCTTTTCTTACCACCAGACCTATCTCCATCAATTTGGAATCTGATGCCGTCACTAAACACATTCCTTAAATTGTTGCCATTTGTTGAATGTTTTTTTTTTTGTGTCTAATCCGCATATATATCACCATTGCCCTTGATTTTTTTGACTGTATATCTATTAAATGTCAACATATACACGTGTGATTTAGTTTACGAAGATTTTTCAATGCTGAGAACCTCGATCAGAGAGTAAAAAAGGCGTAAGGTTCACAATGGTGTAAAATTAAAATGGGTATATACCGGGCTAGGATTCGAGTTACAGGAACAAGGGCCAAACCAACCACCCAAGAATGGAATCGTCGAGCGAAAACACTTGACAACCTCCTAGAAGCAGCTTTTCTTCCCACCAGACCTTTCTCCATCAATTAGGAATCTGATGCCGTCACTAAACGCATTCCTTAAATTGTTGCCATTTGTTGAGTGTTTTTTTTTTTTGTGTCTAATCCGCATATATATCACCATTGCCCTTGATTTTTTTGACTGTATATCTCTTAAATGTCAACATATACTCGTGTGATTTAGTTTACGAAGATTTTTCAATACCGAGAACCACGATCAGAGAGTAAAAAAGGCATAAGGTTCACAATGGTGTAAAATTAAAATGAGATATAACGGGATAGGATTCGAGTTACAGGAACAAGGGCCAAACCAACCACCCAAGAATGGAATCGTCGAGCGAAAACACTTGACAACCTCCTAGAAGCAGCTTTTCTTGCCACCAGACCTTTCTCCATCAATTAGGAATCTAATGTCGTCACTAAACACATTCCTTAAATTGTAGCCATTTGTTGAGTGTTTTTTATTTGGTGTCTAATCCGCATGTATATCACCATTGCCCTTGATTTTCTTAACTGTATATCTCTTAAATGTCAACATATACACGTGTTATTTAATTTACGAAGATTTTTCAATGCCGAGAACCTCGATCAGAGAGTAAAAAAGGCGTAAGGTTCACAATGGTGTAAAATTAAAATGGGATATACCGGGCTAGGATTCGAGTTACAGGAACAAGGGCCAAACCAACCACCCAAGAATGGAATCATCGAGCGAAAACACTTGACAACCTCCTAGAAGCAGCTTTTCTTGCCACTAGACCTTTCTCCATCAATTAGGTATCTGATGCCCTCACTAAACACATTCCTTAAATTGTAGCCATTTGTTGAGATTTTTTTTTTGGCGTCTAATCCGCATGTATATCACAATTGCCCTTGATTTTCTTGACTGTATATATCTATTAAATGTCAACATATACACGTGTGATTTAGTTTACGTAGATTTTTCAATTCCAAGAACCTCGATCAGAGAGTAAAAAAGGCGTAAGGTTCACAATAGTTTAAAATAAAAATGGGATATACCGGGCTAGGATTCGAGTTACAGGAACAAGGGCCAAACCAACCACCCAAGAATGGAATCGTCGAGTGAAAACACTTGACAACCTACTAGAAGCAGCTTTTCTTACCACCAAACCTATCTCCATCAATTTGGAATCTGATGCCGTCACTAAACACATTCCTTAAATTGTTGCCATTTGTTGAGTGTTTTTTTGTGTGTCTAATCTGCATATATATCACCATTGCCCTTGATTTTTTTGACTGTATATCTCTTAAATGTCAACATATACACGTGTGATTTAGTTTACGAAGATTTTTCAATGCTGAGAACCTCGATCAGAGAGTAAAAAAGGCGTAAGGTTCCAATGGTGTAAAATTAAAATGGGATATTGACGGGTGGTCCGTAGGACAACCCTTAAATGAGCTAAATATGTGCATATCCCATATTTTACATGGTTATTTATTGCGAATGTGATAACTATGCGAGATTGTTAGTTTACAGGTTAATCGTGTAATTCGGTGAAGTTACAACGTTTGGTGATGAAGCGGATGACAACCGAGAAAGTCAAGTTGGACGTGACTTGGAGGGTTCCTCAAGAAACATGGAATAATGAACTGGTGGGGAGGCCATCATCATTTTAATAATAGAAAAACATCTAGTCACATTAATTAAATCTTGGAGCCAACATAAATATATATCTATATATAAAGTGGCGTCAGACATCAACATGCATGCTTTTTGGGCCGAGATATGCATGGTGGGCAGCAGAACATGTGGGATGAGAATGTTGGAATTCTGTGATTGGGCCGCCAATACAAGTGGGTCAGCCAACATAATTGGTCTTTGGGGGCGGCAGCCTAAGACGATTGGACAGGAGACTTTGGGATTTCCTTATGCACATGGGCCGAATAGAGAGAGAGAAGAAACATAGTGGGCGGCACATATATGACACACACATGTGGGTTTGGACTTGATACATGGCACATGCATAGCACAATAAATGGGACGGCACATGGGCTTGACTTCTTGGCAGACTTTTGTGAAGGAAAATCACGTGCACCAAGTGTTTGGTCAAGAGACATTATAAACAACATTATCATCATCCACATTCCATCATCATCATCTCATATACAAACAAGAGGTGGAGGATTGTTGTTGATTTTTAAGTAATCATCATCATCTTGGTGGCGCATGTGAGTTAAAGAGGCAAGCAACACGTGGATACATATAAACATCATCGATTACATTATCAGAGAAAGGGGTATTCACGTGACTTGGGTTGACGGCTGTTGATCATGTGAAGTCAATTAATTTTAGACATTATCAGCTTTAGTCAACAACATCATCAATAATAGTCATCAAATCATCATTACGGCACAACCTATTCTGAACAAGGACTTTGGCAGACATCATCACGTGAACAAGGAATAACAATCAGCTTGTCACCGTAAATTACGGTCTCACCGTAATTTATGGTGGACTTGATTTTAATCATTTCCTCACCGTAAATCAGACATTTCTCGCCGTAAACAATTCATGACCACCGTAATTTACGGTGGAGCCGTAAATTACGGTGAAGGCTGCGATCAAATGTGTAACCGCCATCTTTAAGTCAGTTTAATGGTGCCTTTTCATTTGTTCTCATCATTGGACGGTTTTGGAAGTGTGGGGGGGGCGATTTTTGGCTCTCCTTTTGTGTTCTTGAGTGATCAAAACATGAAGACTTTGTTTTTGATTCCAATAAACAAAGGTTTGATTGTGATGATGATTCACCACACTATGAGCGGCTAGGTTTGCTTGGTGATCATCCCGAATGTAAGGTTTACTTGTGACAATTATGTTTTGTTCTTGAATTTCTAGAATATTAAACTGTGCATGTGTTGTTAGTTTATTATGGTGCTTGATTGGGTGTTTGTAAATTGTTGATGTATGTTTGATCATAGTTCTAAACCATACGTTCTTGGTGCCGTTGGCAATCGAGATATCATGGGAGGGATTAGGGTTGGATATATGTTAATTGGTCATCGGGTAACAACCTCGCGTTCTAGGAATCCGAGTACTTAGTTCCCTTTCATCACAAATAATTGATCTTGCATGAGCTATGTCTATGTAGTTCTTTCCAGTTGAACATAAACCTTGATTGTCACTTAAAACCTGAAACTCGGGATGATTACTACCCTCTTATCCTGTTACAAAACTTACTTTTGATTTGTATTTTAATTTAGTAACTCTAGATAATTAAAACCATACAACAATCCAAACCATTGATCTTTATTTTTCTGCAAATTAGGTTAATTGTAGTTAATTGCAAAGCTAAAAACTCAACACACTTTCCACATACTCCCTGAGTTCGATAGCCTATTACCGCTATCTATAGTTGTTTTTGGGATTAAATTTGCGTGACCCACGACAATCACGTCAAATTTTGGCGCCGTTGCCGGGGAGTAGTGCGCAACGTGTGTTATTTTTTTTTATTGTTTTTAGTTTGTTATTTTTCTGGTTTATGCTGGGTGTGTTAGTGTGCAGGTATTGACAGGTGCATGCGTACTAGAAGCTCTCACAAGCTATCACCTTTGGCATTTGATCCGGAAATGAATTACCAAGAGGAGTACGATTACGGTGATTATTATGATGAATATTCCCAATTTTCATATGAAGGCCCTCAGATGTACGATCAAGATTATTATCATGCTCAGTACACATTTGATCAGTATGGTTATGAATGTGTAACTCAACAACCTACTTTGCACTATCAGTCACATAAATCTGAAAGTCTTGACGAGATGATGAGAAAGAGACACATGGTTCATGTTGAAAAAGAATTAACAAAACCTCATTTGTCAATGGAAGAACGAGTAGAACTTTTGGAATGGAAATATGATTTGTTACCAAAAGAGGTGAAAGAGATGAGGCCAAGGATGTCGATAGTGGAAAAACATCAAGCAAAACAACACTGGATATATGTGCAGATTGAACAAATGACACCTATGGGTGATGTAGAAGAAAAGGTTGTGAGTCCTCCCGAACTTGAAACTGAATTATTAGGGCCAAATGAGGAATATACAATTGAAATTATTGTGGAGGAACCACCTATGGAGAGAAAAGTTGAGGGCCTTTTACTTGATGAACCGATCAAAGTTAATTACAACTCTCCGGCTGTGGTGGTTATGGAAACCAAGAGTGTTAAGGATGCTTGTTTAGAAACTAGGAAGGTGGCACTTCATGATGTGGGAGATTTCATTCATAAGTTATGTTTATGGGAGAGTTTGGATTTGTTGGGCACAGAAAACGAAGTAGTGAAGTGGAGAGTAAACTACCGAGCATTTGTTGGAAATTCGGTAGGAAAATGTGGATTTAAAGAATTTTGCAAAGAAAGATGGGACGTGACAAAGCACACACACAATAGAAGAATCAAACACCGTGCTTACATCAGCAACGAAAAAGGTAAATGTGCATTGAGACCACCTTGAGACATATCAGGTACGGTCGGGCTGAAGACCTAAACTTTAGCGCTTCTTGGGAAGCAACCCAAGGTGTTTTTAGATAAGTGTGGGGAAGATGTGCGGAGAGTTGCGTGAAGGTGATGATAGGAAGTCGGATTATCTACAACATCTGTTGTGTCAAACTTCACCAGGTCAATGTACTCTTTCCTTAGTCTTGTTATGTTCTTTAGTATTAAAATATTGGTATTAGTTGTTAAAAAAATAAAAAATAAAAATCCAAAAAGAAATTTGGGGTTTGAGAGTTTAAGCAAAGGCTGATGTTTTTGGTTAGAAGCGATCTTTCCCTCAAAACCATACGTTGGGACAATGTATCCCAAGTGTGGGGATGAGGGGAATTTTTTGAGAATTTAAAAAAAAAATTTGTGAAGCCAAGCGAAAATTGTCAAAATTTGAAAACTTGATATTATACCATTTGACACACCGACACCCATTCCTAGTCTTTTCTTGGTGAGAGTTTGAGCCACATATGATTATTAATGATGCTTTCTTTGTTTTGAGTGGCGGTGTGTGTTTTGTGTTAATAGAACTTGTGTACGAATTCTTGTTAAATCCTAGAGTTAGCATGCTTTTGAAAATGATAGGGGACTTTTAGGTAGCCTCGTCTAGACGTGTGAGAGTGTGGGATTGGTGGGTTGGACCTCATACGTTACATATATGAGCTTGGTATTGTGAGGGGTGGGGGTTTGGTCATTAGAAAGCCATGTTGAGCCTTAGACCATTCGATTGTGACCCGAGCCTTCTTCTTACAAAAATTTTACCTTTTGAGATGACCCGGTTTAGGAGATTTAGTTTGTAGTATTGATGTTCTTGTATATATTGTTGAGTTTGATGTGTTATGAAAAAAAAAAAAAAAAAAAAAAAAAAAAAAAAAATATGAAAAATACAAAAAGAAGTATTTAATTGCAATAGAGTGAGAATGTCAAGAAGCTTTGTATATATTTTTGGTGTTTGTTTCGTAGTAGTAGTAGTAGAAATAAAAACCGGGTCAAATCAATTAGCTCTTTCATATGTATTTCACCATTTTCCTACCTTGACACCTAGCCCCGTTACAACCCGCAAGTCCCTTTGATTCTAAAGCATGGTAGATATTTGTTAGGAGGAAACTTGATTTGTATACAAGCTTATTTTCGCACACACACACACGCATTGAGTGGTTTAGCATTATGCTAATAATTCTTATAACCGAGGGATTTTTTGTGAGGGGTGTGTCTTGTGGTATGATTGGAAGTTAGTAAAAGGACGACACATTTAGCTTGGTTTGCATGTTTGATCGCTTTGGTTTTGAAATAGTTTTTGAATGGGTTGCTTGGGACAAGCAACGGGTAAGTGTGGGGATGTGACGGGTGGTCCGTAGGACAACCCTTAAATGAGCTGAATATGTGCATATCCCATATTTTACATGGTTATTTATTGCGAATGTGATAACTATGCGAGATTGTTATTTTACAGGTTAATCGCGTAATTCGGTGAAGTTACAACGTTTGGTGATGAAGCGGATGACAACCTAAAAAGTCAAGTTGGACGTGACTTGGAGGGTTCCTCAAGAAACGTGGAATAATGAACTGGCGGGGAGGCCATCATCATTTTAATAATAGAAAAACATCTAGTCACATTAATTAAATCTTGGAGCCAACATAAATATATATGTATATATAAAGTGGCGGCAGACATCAACATGCATGCTTTTTGGGCCAAGATATGCATGGTGGGCAGCAGAACATGTGGGATGAGAATGTTGGAATTCTGTGATTGGGCCGCCAATACAAGTGGGTCAGCCAACATAATTGGTCTTTGGGGGCGGCAGCCTAAGACGATTGGACAGGAGACTTTGGGATTTCCTTATGCACATGGGTCGAATAGAGAGAGAGAAGAAACATAGTGGGCGGCACATATATGACACACACATGTGGGTTTGGACTTGATACATGGCACATGCATAGCACAATAAATGGGACGGCACATGGGCTTGACTTCTTGGCAGACTTTTGTGAAGGAAAATCACGTGCACCAAGTGTTTGGTCAAGAGACATTATAAACAACATTATCATCATCCACATTCCATCATAATCATCTCATATACAAACAAGAGGTGGATGATTGTTGTTGATTTTTAAGTAATCATCATCATCTTGGTGGCGCATGTGAGTTAAAGAGGCAAGCAACACGTGGATACATATAAACATCATCGAATACATTATCAGAGAAAGGGGTATTCACGTGACTTGGGTTGACGGCTGTTGATCATGTGAAGTCAATTAATTTTAGACATTATCAGCTTTAGTCAACAACATCATCAATAATAGTCATCAAATCATCATTACGGCACAACCTATTCTGAACAAGGACTTTGGCAGACATCATCACGTGAACAAGGAATAACAATCAGCTTGTCACCGTAAATTACGGTCTCACCGTAATTTACGGTGGACTTGATTTTAATCATTTCCTCACCGTAAATCAGACATTTCTCGCCGTAAACAATTCATGATCACCGTAATTTACGGTGGAGCCGTAAATTACGGTGAAGGCTGCGATCAAATGTGTAACCGCCATCTTTAAGTCAGTTTAATGGTGCCTTTTCATTTGTTCTCATCATTGGACGGTTTTGGAAGTGTGGAGGGGCGATTTTTGGCTCTCCTTTTGTGTTCTTGAGTGATCAAAACATGAAGACTTTGTTTTTTATTCCAATAAACAAAGGTTTGATTGTGATGATGATTCACCACACTATGAGCGGCTAGGTTTGCTTGGTGATCATCCCGAATGTAAGGTTTACTTGTGACAATTATGTTTTGTTCTTGAATTTCTGGAATATTAAACTGTGCATGTGTTGTTAGTTTATTATGGTGCTTGATTGGGTGTTTGTAAATTGTTGATGTATGTTTGATCATAGTTCTAAACCATACGTTCTTGGTGCCGTTGGCAATCGAGATATCATGGGAGGGATTAGGGTTGGATATATGTTAATTGGTCATCGGGTAACAACCTCGCGTTCTAGGTATCCGAGTACTTAGTTCCCTTTCATCACAAATAATTGATCTTGCATGAGCTATGTCTATGTAGTTCTTTCCAGTTGAACATAAACCTTGATTGTCACTTAAAACCTGAAACTCGGGATGATTACTACCCTCTTATCCTGTTACAAAACTTACTTTTGATTTGTATTTTAATTTAGTAACTCTAGATAATTAAAACCATACAACAATCCAAACCATTGATCTTTATTTTTCTGCAAATTAGGTTAATTGTAGTTAATTGCAAAGCTAAAAACTCAACACACTTTCCACATACTCCCTGAGTTCGATACCCTATTACCGCTATCTATAGTTGTTTTTGGGATTAAATTAGCGTGACCCACGACAATCACGTCAGATATATCGGGCTAGGATTCGAGTTATAGGAACAAGGGCCAAACCAACCACCCAAGAATTGAATCGTCGAGCGAAAACACTTGACAACCTCCTCGAAGCAGCTTTTCTTTCCACCAGACCTTTCTCCATCAATTAGGAATATGATGCCGTCACTAAACACATTCCTTAAATTGTTGCCATTTGTTGAGTGTTTTTTTTGTGTCTAATCCGCATATATATCACCATTGCCCTTGATTTTCTTGACTGTATATCTCTTAAATGTCAACATATACACGTGTGATTTAGTTTACGAAGATTTTTCAATGCCGAGAACCACGATCAGAGAGTAAAAAAGGCGTAAGGTTCACAATGGTGTAAAATTAAAATGAGATATAACGGGCTAGGATTCGAGTTACAGGAACAAGGGCCAAAACCAACCACCCAAGAATGGAATCGTCGAGCGAAAACACTTGACAACCTCCTAGAAGCAGCTTTTTTTGCCACCAGACCTTTCTCCATCAATTAGGAATCTGATGTCGTCACTAAGCACATTCCTTATATTGTAGCCATTTGTTGAGTGTTTTTTTTGGTGTCTAATCCGCATGTATATCACCATTGCCCTTGATTTTCTTAACTGTATATCTCTTAAATGTCAACATATACACGTGTGATTTAGTTTACGAAGATTTTTCAATGCCGAGAACCTCGATCAGAGAGTAAAAAAGGCGTAAGGTTCACAATGGTGTAAAATTTAAAATGGGATATACCAGGCTAGGATTCGAGTTACAGGAACAAGGGCCAAACCAACAACCCAAGAATGGAATCGTCGAGCGAAAACACTTGACAACCTCCTAGAAGCAGCTTTTCTTGCCACTAGACCTTTCTTCATCAATTAGGAATCTGATGCCCTCACTAAACACATTCCTTAAATTGCAGTCATTAGTTGAGTGTTTTTTTTTGGTGTCTAATCCGCATGTATATCACAATTGCCCTTGATTTTCTTGACTGTATATTTCTAAATGTCAACACATACACGTGTGATTTAGTTTACAAAGATTTTTCAATGCCGAGAACCTCGATCAGAGAGTAAAAAAGGCGTAAGGATCACAATGGTGTAAAATTAAAATGGAATATACCGGGCTAGGATTCGAGTTCCAGGAACAAGGGCCGAACCAACCACCCAAGCATGGAATCGTCGAGCGAAAACACTTGACAACCTCCTAGAAGCAGCTTTTCTTGCCACCAGACTTTTCTCCATTAATTAGGAATCTGATGCCGTCACTAAACACATTCCTTAAATTGCAGTCATTAGTTGAGTGTTTTTTTTGGTGTCTGATCCGCATGTATATCACAATTGCCCTTGATTTTCTTGACTGTATATCTCTAAATGTCAACACATACACGTGTGATTTAGTTTACAAAGATTTTTCAATGCCGAGAACCTCGATCAGAGAGTAAAAAAGGCGTAAGGATCACAATGGTGTAAAATTAAAATGGAATATACCGGGCTAGGATTCGAGTTCCAGGAACAAGGGCCGAACCAACCACCCAAGCATGGAATCGTCGAGCGAAAACACTTGACAACCTCCTAGAAGCAGCTTTTCTTGCCACCAGACTTTTCTCCATCAATTAGGAATCTGATGCCGTCACTAAACACATTCCTTAAATTATAGCCATTTGTTGAGTGTTTTTTTTTTGTGTCTAATCTGCATATATATCACCATTGCCCTTGATTTTTTTTACTGTATATCTTTTTAATGTCAACATATACACGTGTGATTTAGTTTAGAAAGATTTTTCAATGCCGAGAACCTTGATCAGAGAGTAAAAAAGGCGTAAGGTTCACAATGGTGTAAAATTAAAATGGGATATACTGGGCTAGAATTCGGGTTACAGGAACAAGGGCCAAACCAACCACCCAAGAATGGAATCGTCGAGCGAAAACACTTGCCAACCTCCTAGAAGCAGCTTTTCTTGCCACCTCACCTTTCTCCATCAATTAGTAATATGATACCGTCACTAAACACATTCCTTAAATTGTAGACATTTGTTGAGTGTTTTTTTTCGTGTCTAATCCGCATATATATCACCATTGCCCTTGATTTTCTTGACTGTATATCTCTTAAATGTCAACATATACACGTGTGATTTATTTTACGAAGATTTTTCAATGCGGAGAACCTCGACCAGAGAGTAAAAAAGGCGTCAGGTTCTCAATGGTGTAAAATTAAAATGGGATATACCGGGCTAGGATTCGAGTTACAGGAACAAGGGCCAAACCAACCACCCAAGTATGGAATCGTCGAGCGAAAACACCTGACAACCTCCTAGAAGCAGCTTTTCTTGCCACCAGACCTTTCTCCATCAATTAGGAATCTGATGCCGTCACTAAACGCATTCCTTAAATTGTAGCCATTTGTTGAGTGTTTTTTTTTTGTGTCTAATCCGCATGTATATCACCATTGCCCTTGATTTTCTTGACTGTATATTTCTTAAATGTCAACATATACATGTGTGATTTAGTTTACGAAGATTTTTCAATGCCGAGAACCTGGATAAGAGAGTAAAAAAGGCGTAAGATTCACAATGGTGTAAAATTAAAATGGGATATACCGGGCTAGAATTCGAGTTACAGGAACAAGGGCCAAACCAACCACCCAAGAATGGAATCGTCGAGCGAAAACACTTGACAACCTCCAAGAAGCAGCTTTTCTTGCCACCAGACCTTTCTCCATCAATTAGGAATCTGATGCCCTCACTAAACACATTCCTTAAATTGTAGCCATTTGTTGAGTGTTTTTTTTTGGGTCTAATCTGCATATATATCACCATTGCCCTTGATTTTTTTGATTGTATATCTCTTAAATGTCAACATATACATGTGTGATTTAGTTTACGAAGTTTTTTCAATGCCGAGAACCTCGATCAGAGAGTAAAAAAGGCGTAAGGTTCCAATGGTGTAAAATTAAAATGGGATAGATCGGGCTAGGATTCGAGTTATAGGAACAAGGGCCAAACCAACTACCCAACAATGAAATCGTCGAGCGAAAACACTTGACAACCTCCTAGAAGCAGCTTTTCTTGCCACCAGACCTCTCTCCATCAATTAGGAATATGATGCTGTCACTAAACACATTCCTTAAATTGTTGCCATTTGTTGAGTGTTTTTTTTGGTGTCTAATCTGCATATATATCACAATTGCCCTTGATTTTTTTGACTATATATCTCTTAAATGTCATCATATACACATGTGATTTAGTTTATGAAGATTTTTCAATGCCGAGAACCTCGATCAGAGAGTAAAAAAGGCGTAAGGTTCACAATGGTGTAAAATTAAAATGGGATATACCGGGCTAGGATTTGAGTTACAGGAACAAGGGCCAAACCAACCACCCAAGAGTGGAATCGTCGAGCGAAAACACTTGACAACCTCCTAGAAGCAGCTTTTCTTGCCACCAAACCTTTCTCCATCAATTAGTAATATGATGCCGTCACTAAACACATTCCATAAATTGTAGACATTTGTTGAGTGTTTTTTTTTTGTGTCTAATCCGCATATATATCACCATTGCCCTTGATTTTCTTGACTGTATATCTCTTAAATGTCAACATATACACGTGTGATTTAGTTTACGAAGATTTTTCAATGCCGAAACCTCGATCAGAGAGTAAAAAAGGCGTCAGGTTCACAATGGTGTAAAATTAAAATGGGATATACCGGTCTAGGATTTGAGTTACAGGAACAAGGGCCAAACCAACCACCCAAGAATGGAATCGTCGAGCGAAAACCCTTGACAACCTCCTAGAAGCAGCTTTTCTTGCCACCAGACCTTTCTCCATCAATTAGGAATCTGATGTCGTCACTAAGCACATTCCTTAAATTGTAGCCATTTGTTGAGTGTTTTTTTTTGGTGTCTAATCCGCATGTATATCACCATTGCCCTTGATTTTCTTAACTGTATATCTCTTAAATGTCAACATATACACGTGTGATTTAGTTTACGAAGATTTTTCAATGCGGATAACCTCGATCAGAGAGTAAAAAAGGCGTAAGGTTCACAATGGTGTAAAATTTAAAATGGGATATATCGGGCTAGGATTCGAGTTACAGGAACAAGGGCCAAACCAACCACCCAAGAATGGAATCGTCGAGCGAAAACCCTTGACAACCTCCTAGAAGCAGCTTTTCTTGCCACCAGACCTTTCTCCATCAATTAGGAATCTGATGTCGTCACTAAGCACATTCCTTAAATTGTAGCCATTTGTTGAGTGTTTTTTTGTGTCTAATCCGCATGTATATCACAATTGCCCTTGATTTTTTCTACTGTATATCTCTAAATGTCAACATATACATGTGTGATTTTGTTTACGAAGATTTTTCAATGCCGAGAACCTCGATCAGAGAGTAAAAAAGGCGTAAGGTTCACAATGGTGTAAAATTAAAATGGGATATACCGGGCTAGGATTTGAGTTACAGGAACAAGGGCCAAACCAACCACCCAAGAGTGGAATCGTCGAGCGAAAACACTTGACAACCTCCTAGAAGCAGCTTTTCTTGCCACCAAACCTTTCTCCATCAATTAGTAATATGATGCCGTCACTAAACACATTCCATAAATTGTAGACATTTGTTGAGTGTTTTTTTTTTTGTGTCTAATCCGCATATATATCACCATTGCCCTTGATTTTCTTGACTGTATATCTCTTAAATGTCAACATATACACGTGTGATTTAGTTTACGAAGATTTTTCAATGCCGAAACCACGATCAGAGAGTAAAAAAGGCGTCAGGTTCACAATGGTGTAAAATTAAAATGGGATATACCGGTCTAGGATTTGAGTTACAGGAACAAGGGCCAAACCAACCACCCAAGAATGGAATCGTCGAGCGAAAACTCTTGACAACCTCCTAGAAGCAGCTTTTCTTGCCACCAGACCTTTCTCCATCAATTAGGAATCTGATGCCGTCACTAAACGCATTCCTTAAATTGTAGCCATTTGTTGAGTGTTTGTTTTTTGGTGTCTAATCCGCATGTATATAACCATTGCCCATGATTTTCATGACTGTATATCTCTTAAATGTCAACATATACACGTGTGATTTAGTTTACGAAGATTTTTCAATGCTGAGAACCTCGATCAGAGAGTAAAAAAGGCGTAAGGTTCACAATGGTGTAAAATTAAAATGAGATATACCGGGCTAGGATTTGAGTTACAGGAACATGGACCAAACCAACCACCCAAGAATGGAATCGTCGAGCGAAAACACTTGACAACCTCCTAGAAGCAGCTTTTCTTGCCACCAGACCTTTCTCCATCAATTAGGAATCTGATGCCGTCACTAAACGCATTCCTTAAATTGTAGCCATTTGTTGAGTGTTTGTTTTTTGGTGTCTAATCCGCATGTATATAACCATTGCCCATGATTTTCATGACTGTATATCTCTTAAATGTCAACATATACACGTGTGATTTAGTTTACGAAGATTTTTCAATGCTGAGAACCTCGATCAGAGAGTAAAAAAGGAGTAAGGTTCACAATGGTGTAAAATTAAAATCGGATATACCGGGCTAGGATTTGAGTTACAGGAACAAGGGCCAAACCAACCACCCCAGAATGGAATCGTCGAGTGAAAACACTTGACAACCAACTAGAAGCAACTTTTCTAACCACCAGACCTATCTCCATCAATTTGGAATCTGATGCCGTCACTAAACACATTCCTTAAATTGTTGCCATTTGTTGAGTGTTTTTTTGTGTGTCTAATCTGCATATATATCACCATTGCCCTTGATTTTTTTGACTGTATATCTCTTAAATGTCAACAAATACACGTGTGATTTAGTTTACGAAGATTTTTCAATGCTGAGAACCTCGATCAGAGAGTAAAAAAGGCGTAAGGTTCCAATGGTGTAAAATTAAAATGGGATATATCGGGCTAGGATTCGAGTTATAGGAACAAGGGCCAAACCAACCACCCAAGAATGGAATCGTCGAGCGAAAACACTTGACAACCTCCTCGAAGCAGCTTTTCTTGCCACCAGACCTTTCTCCATCAATTAGGAATATGATGCCGTCACTAAACACATTCCTTAAATTGTTGCCATTTGTTGAGTGTTTTTTTTTGTGTCTAATCCGCATATATATCACCATTGCCCTTGATTTTCTTGACTGTATATCTCTTAAATGTCAACATATACACGTGTGATTTAGTTTACGAAGTTTTTCAATGCCGAGAACCACGATCAGATAGTAAAAAAGGCCTAAGGTTCACAATGGTGTAAAATTAAAATGAGATATAACGGGCTAGGATTCGAGTTACAGGAACAAGGGCCAAACCAACCACCCAAGAATGGAATCGTCGAGCGAAAACCCTTGACAACCTCCTAGAAGCAGCTTTTCTTGCCACCAGACCTTTCTCCATCAATTAGGAATCTGATGTCGTCACTAAGCACATTCCTTAAATTGTAGCCATTTGTTGAGTGTTTTTTTTTGGTGTCTAATCCGCATGTATATCACCATTGCCCTTGATTTTCTTAACTGTATATCTCTTAAATGTCAACATATACACGTGTGATTTAGTTTACGAAGATTTTTCAATGCGGATAACCTCGATCAGAGAGTAAAAAAGGCGTAAGGTTCACAATGGTGTAAAATTTAAAATGGGATATATCGGGCTAGGATTCGAGTTACAGGAACAAGGGCCAAACCAACCACCCAAGAATGGAATCGTCGAGCGAAAACACTTGACAACCTCCTAGAAGCAGCTTTTCTTGCCACTAGACCTTTCTCCATCAATTAGGAATCTGAAGCCCTCACTAAACGCATTCCTTAAATTGCAGTCATTTGTTGAGTGTCTTTTTTTTGGTGTCTAATCCGCATGTATATCACAATTGCCCTTGATTTTCTTGACTGTATATCTCTAAATGTCAACATATACACGTGTGATTTAGTTTACAAAGATTTTTCAATGCCGAGAACCTCGATCAGAGAGTAAAAAAGGCGTAAGGATCACAATGGTGTAAAATTAAAATGGAATATACCGGGCTAGGATTCGAGTTCCAGGAACAAGGGCCGAACCAACCACCCAAGCATGGAATCGTCGAGCGAAAACACTTGACAACCTCCTAGAAGCAGCTTTTCTTGCCACCAGACTTTTCTCCATCAATTAGGAATCTGATGCCGTCACTAAACACATTCCTTAAATTATAGCCATTTGTTGAGTGTTTTTTTTTTTGTGTCTAATCTGCATATATATCACCATTGCCCATGATTTTTTTACTGTATATCTCTTAAATGTCAACATATACACGTGTGATTTAGTTTACGAAGATTTTTCAATGCCGAAACCTCGATCAGAGAGTGAAAAAGGCGTCAGGTTCACAATGGTGTAAAATTAAAATGGGATATACCGGTCTAGGATTTGAGTTACAGGAACAAGGGCCAAACCAACCACCCAAGAATGGAATCGTCGAGCGAAAACTCTTGACAACCTCCTAGAAGCAGCTTTTCTTGCCACCAGACCTTTCTCCATCAATTAGGAATCTGATGCCGTCACTAAACGCATTCCTTAAATTGTAGCCATTTGTTGAGTGTTTGTTTTTTGGTGTCTAATCCGCATGTATATAACCATTGCCCATGATTTTCATGACTGTATATCTCTTAAATGTCAACATATACACGTGTGATTTAGTTTACGAAGATTTTTCAATGCTGAGAACCTCGATCAGAGAGTAAAAAAGGCGTAAGGTTCACAATGGTGTAAAATTTAAAATGGGATATATCGGGCTAGGATTCGAGTTACAGGAACAAGGGCCAAACCAACTACCAAGAATGGAATCGTCGAGCGAAAATACTTGATAACCTCCTAGAAGCAGCTTTTTTTACCACCAGACCTATCTCCATCAATTAGGAATCTGATGCCGTCACTAAACACATTCCTTAAATTGTAGCCATTTGTTGAGTGTTTTTTTTTTTGTGTCTAATCTGCATATATATCAAAATTGCCCTTGATTTTTTTGATTGTATATCTCTTAAATGTCATCATATACACATGTGATTTAGTTTATGAAGATTTTTCAATGCCGAGAACCTCGATCAGAGAGTAAAAAAGGCGTAAGGTTCACAATGGTGTAAAATTAAAATGGGATATACCGGGCTAGGATTCGTGTTACAGGAACAAGGGCCAAACCAACCACCCAAGAATGGAATCGTCGAGTGAAAACACTTGGCAACCTCCTAGAAGCAGCTTTTCTTGCCACCAGACCTTTCTCGATCAATTAGGAATCTGATGCCCTCACTAAACACATTCCTTAAATTGTAGCCATTTGTTGAGTGTTTTTTTTTTGGTGTCTAATCCACATGTATATCACAATTTCCCTTGATTTTCTCTACTGTATATCTCTAAGTATATCTCTAAATGTCAGCATATACACGTGTGATTTAGTTTACGAAGATTTTTCAATGCCAAGAACCTCGATTAGAGAGTAAAAAAGGCGTAAGGTTCACAGTGGTGTAAAATTAAAATGAGATATACCGGGCTAGGATTCGAGTTACAGGAACAAGGTCCAAACCAACCACCCAAGAATGGAATCGTCGAGCGAAAACACTTGATAACCTCCTAGAAGCAGCTTTTTTTACCACCAGACCTATCTCCATCAATTAGGAATCTGATGCCGTCACTAAACACATTCCTTAAATTGTAGCCATTTGTTGAGTGTTTTTTTTTTTGTGTCTAATCTGCATATATATCACAATTGCCCTTGATTTTTTTGATTGTATATCTCTTAAATGTCTACATATACAAGTGTGATTTAGTTTACGAAGATTTTTCAATGCCGAGAACCTCGATTAGAGAGTAAAAAAGGCGTAAGGTTCCAATGGTGTAAAATTAAAATGGGATATATCGGGCTAGGATTCAAGTTATAGGAACAAGGGCCAAACCAACTACCAAGAATGAAATCGTCGAGCGAAAACACTTGACAACCTCCTAGAAGCAGCTTTTCTTGCCACCAGACCTTTCTCCATCAATTAGGAATCTGATGCCCTCACTAAACACATTCCTTAAATTTTAGCCATTTGTTGAGTGTTTTTTTTGTGTCTAATCCGCATGTATATCACAATTGCCCTTGATTTTCTCTACTGTATATCTCTGAATGTCAACATATACATGTGTGATTTTGTTTATGAAGATTTTTCAATGCCGAGAACCTCGATCAGAGAGTAAAAAAGGCGTAAGGTTCACAATGGTGTAAAATTAAAATGGGATATACCGGGCTAGGATTTCAGTTACAGGAACAAGGGCCAAACCAACCACCCAAGAATGGAATCGTCGAGCGAAAACACTTGACAACCTCTTAGAAGCAGCTTTTCTTGCCACCATACCTTTCTCCATCAATTAGTAATATGATGCCGTCACTAAACACATTCCATAAATTGTAGACATTTGTTGAGTGTTTTTTTTGGTGTCTAATCCGCATATATATCACCATTGCCCTTGATTTTCTTGACTGTATATCTCTTAAATGTCAACATATACACGTGTGATTTAGTTTACGAAGATTTTTCAATGCCAAGAACCTCGATCAGAGAGTAAAAAAGGCGTAAGGTTCACAATGGTTTAAAATTAAAATGGGATATACCGGGCTAGGATTTGAGTTACAGGAACAAGGGCCAAACCAACCACCCAAGAATGGAATCGTCGAGCGAAAACTCTTGACAACCTCCAAGAAGCAGCTTTTCTTGCCACCAGACCTTTCTCCATCAATTAGGAAACTGATGCCGTCACTAAATGCATTCCTTAAATTGTAGCCATTTGTTGAGTGTTTGTTTTTTGGTGTCTAATCCGCATGTATATAACCATTGCCCATGATTTTCATGACTGTATATCTCTTAAATGTCAACATATACACGTGTGATTTAGTTTACGAAGATTTTTCAATGCCGAGAACCTCGATCAGAGAGTAAAAAGGCGTAACGTTCACAATGGTGTAAAATTAAAATCGGATATACCGGGCTAGGATTCGAGTTACGGGAACAAGGGCAAAACCACCCACCCAAGAATGGAATTGTCGAGCGAAACCACTTGACAACCTCCTAGAAGCAGCTTTTCTTCCTACCAGACCTTTCTCCATCAATTAGGAATCTGATGCCGTCACTAAACACATTCCTTAAATTGTAGCCATTTGCTGAGTGTTTTTGTTTTGGTGTCTAATCCGCATGTATATCACCATTGCCCTTGATTTTCTTGACTGTATATCTCTTAAATGTCAACTTATACACGTGTGATTTAGTTTACGAAGATTTTTCAATGCCGAGAACCTCGATCAGAGAGTAAAAAAGGTGTATGGTTCACAATGGTATAAAATTAAATTGGGATATACCGGTCTAGGATTCGAGTTACAGGAACAAGGGCCAAACCAACCACCCAAGAATGGAATTGTCGAGCGAAAACACTTGACAACCTCCTAGAAGCAGCTTTTCTTGCCACCACACTTTTCTCCATCAATTAGTAATATGATGCCGTCACTAAACACATTCCTTAAATTATAGACATTTGTTGAGTGTTTTTTTTTGTGTCTAATCCGCATATATATCACCATTGCCCTTGATTTTCTTGACTGTATATCTCTTAAATGTCAACATATACACGTGTGATTTTGTTTACGAAGATTTTTCAATGCCGAGAACCTCGATCAGAGAGTAAAAAAGGCGTAAGATTCACAATGGTGTAAAATTAAAAAGGGATATACCGGGCTAGGATTCGAGTTATAGGAACAAGGGCCAAACCAATCACCCAAGAATGGAATCGTCGAGCGAAAACACTTGATAACCTCCTAGAAGCAGCTTTTCTTCCCACCAGACCTTTCTCCATCAATTAGGAATCTGATACCGTCACTGAACGCATTCCTTAAATTGTAGCCATTTGTTGAGTGTTTTTTTTTTTTGTGTCTAATCCGCATGTATATTACAATTGTCCTTGATTTTCTTGACTGTATATCTCTTAAATGTCAACATATACACGTGTGATTTAGTTTACGAAGATTTTTCAATGCCGAGAACCTCGATCAGAAAGTAAAAAAGGCGTAAGGTTCACAATGGTGTAAAATTAAAATGAGATATACCGGGGTAGGATTCGAGTTACAGGAACAAGGGCCAAACCAACCACCCAAGAATGGACTCGTCGAGCGAAAACACTTGATAACCTCCTAGAAGCAATTTTTTTACCACCAGACCTATCTCCATCAATTAGAAATCTGATGCCGTCAATAAACACATTCCTTAAATTGTAGCCATTTGTTAGTGTTTTTTTTGTGTCTAATCCGCATATATATCACCATTGCCCTTGATTTTTTTGACTGTATATCTCTTAAATGTCATCATATACACAGTTTACGAAGATTTTTCAATGCCGAGAACCTCGATAAGAGAGTAAAAAAGGCGTAAGGTTCACAATGGTTTAAAATTAAAATGGGATATACCGGGCTAGGATTCGAGTTACGGGAACAAGGGCCAAACCAACCACCCAAGAATGGAATCGTCGAGCGAAAACACTTGACAACCTCCTAGAAGCAGCTTTTCTTGCCACCAGACCTTTCTCCATCAATTAGGAATCCGATGCCCTCACTAAACACATTCCTTAAATTGTAGCCATTTGTTGAGTGTTTTTTTTTTTGTGTCTAATCCGCATGTATATCACAATTGGCCTTGATTTTCTCTACTGTATATATCTCTAAATGTCAACATATACACATGTGATTTTGTTTACAAAGATTTTTCAATGCCGAGAACCTCGATCAGAGTGTAAAAAAGGCGGAAGGTTCACAATGGTGTAAAATGAAAATGGGATATACCGGGCTAGGATTTGAGTTACGGGAACAAGGGCCAAACCAACCACCCAAGAATGGAATCGTCGAGCGAAAACACTTGACAACCTCCTAGAAGCAGCTTTTCTTCCCACCAGACCTTTCTCCATCAATTAGGAATCTGATGCCGTCACTAAACACATTCCTTAAATTGTAGCCATTTGCTGAGTGTTTTTGTTTTGGTGTCTAATCCGCATGTATATCACCATTGCCCTTGATTTTCTTGACTGTATATCTCTTAAATGTCAACATGTACACGTGTGATTTAGTTTACGAAGATTTTTCAATGCCGAGAACCTCGATCAGAGAGTAAAAAAGGCGTAAGGTTCACAATGGTATAAAATTAAAATGGGATATACCGGGCTAGGATTCGAGTTACAGGAACAAGGGCCAAACCAACCACCTAAGAATGGAATCGTCGAGCGAAAACATTTGACAACCTCCTAGAAGCAGCTTTTCTTGCCACCACACCTTTCTCCATCAATTAGTAATATGATGCCGTCACTAAACACATTCCTTAAATTGTAGACATTTGTTGAGTGTTTTTTTTTGGTGTCTAATCCGCATATATATCACCATTGCCCTTGATTTTCTTGACTGTATATCTCTTAAATGTCAACATATACACGTGTGATTTAGTCTACGAAGATTTTTCAATGTCGAGAACCTCGATCAGAGAGTAAAAAAGGCGTAAGATTCACAATGGTGGAAAATTAAAATGGGATATACCGGGCTTGGATTCGAGTTATAGGAACAAGGGCCAAATCAACCACCCAAGAATGGAATCGTCGAGCGAAAACACTTGACAACCTCCTAGAAGCAGCTTTTCTTCCCACCAGACCTTTCTCCATCAATTAGGAATCTGATACCGTCACTAAACGCATTCCTTAAATTATAGCCATTTGTTGAGTGTTTTTTTTTTGGTGTCTAATCCGCATATATATTACCATTGCCCTTGATTTTCTTGACTGTATATCTCTTAAATGTCAACATATACACGTGTGATTTAGTTTACGAAGATTTTTCAATGCCGAGAACCTCGATCAGAGAGTTAAAAAGGCGTAAGGTTCACAATGGTGTAAAATTAAAATGAGACATACCGGGCTAGGATTCGAGTTACAGGAACAAGGGCCAAACCAACCACCCAAGATTGGAATCGTCGAGCGAAAACACTTGATAACCTCCTAGAAGCAACTTTTTTTTACCACCAGACCTATCTCCATCAATTAGAAATCTGATGCCGTCAATAAACACATTCCTTAAATTGTAGCCATTTATTAGTGTTTTTTTGTGTCTAATCCGCATATATATCACCATTGCCCTTGATTTTTTTGACTGTATATCTCTTAAATGTCATCATATACACGTGTGATTTAGTTTACGAAGATTTTTCAATGCCGAGAACCTCGATCAGAGAGTAAAAAAGGTGTAAGGTTCACAATGGTGTAAAATTAAAATGGGATATACCGGGCTAGGATTCGAGTTACGGGAACAAGGGCCAAACCAACCACCCAAGAATGGAATTGTCGAGCGAAAACACTTAACAACCTCCTAGAAGCAGCTTTTCTTCCCACGAGACCTTTCTCCATCAATTAGGAATCTGATGCCGTCACTAAACGCATTCCTTAAATTGTAGCCATTTGTTGAGTGTTTTTTTTTTGTGTCTAATCCGCATGTATATCACCATTGCCCTTGATTTTCATGACTGTATATCTCTTAAATGTCAACATATACACGTGTGATTTAGTTTACGAAGATTTTTAAATGCCGAGAACCTTGATCAGAGAGTAAAAAGGCGTAAGGTTCACAATGGTGTAAAATTAAAATGGGATATACCGGGCTAGGATTCGAGTTCCGGGAACAAGGGCAAAACCAGCCATCCAAGAATGGAATCGTCGAGCGAAAACACTTGAGAACCTCCTAGAAGCAACTTTTCTTCCCACCAGACCTTTCTCCATCAATTAGGAATCGAATGCCGTCACTAAACACATTCCTTAAATTGTAGCCATTTGCTGAGTGTTTTTTTTGGTGTCTAATCTGCATGTATATCACCATTGCCCTTGATTTTCTTGACTGTATATCTCTTAAATGTCAACATATACACGTGTGATTTAGTTTCCGAAGATTTTTCAATGCCGAGAACCTCGATCAAAGAGTAAAAAAAGGCGTAAGGTTCACAATGGTATAAAATTAAAATGGGATATACCGGGCTAGGATTCGAGTTACAGGAACAAGGGCCAAACCAACCTCCCAAGAATGGAATCGTCGAGCGAAAACACTTGACAATCTCTTAGAAGCAGCTTTTCTTGCCACCACACCTTTCTCCATCAATTAGTAATATGATGCCGTCACTAAACACATTCCTTAAATGTTAGACATTTGTTGAGTGTTTTTTTTTGGTGTCTAATCCGCATATATATCACCATTGCCCTTGATTTTCTTGTCTGTATATCTCTTAAATGTCAACATATACACGTGTGATTTAGTCTACGAAGATTTTTCAATGCCGAGAACCTCGATCAGAGAGTAAAAAAGGCGTAAGATTCACAATGGTGGAAAATTAAAATGGGATATAACGGGCTAGGATTTGAGTTATAGGAACAAGGTCCAAACCAACCACCCAAGAATGGAATCGTCGAGCGAAAACACTTGACAACCTCATAGAAGCAGATTTTCTTCCCACCAGACCTTTATCCATCAATTAGGAATATGATACCGTCACTAAACGCATTCCTTAAATTGTAGCCATTTGTTGAGTGTTTTTTTTTTGGTGTCTAATCCGCATATATATTACCATTGCCCTTGATTTTCTTGACTGTATATCTCTTAAATGTCAACATATACACGTGTGATTTAGCTTACGAAGATTTTTCAATACCGAGAACCTCGATCAGAGAGTAAAAAAGGCGTAAGGTTCACAATGGTGTAAAATTAAAATGAGACATACCGGGCTAGGATTCGAGTTACAGGAACAAGGGCCAAACCAACCACCCAAGATTGGAATCGTCGAGCGAAAACACTTGATAACCTCCTAGAAGCAACTTTTTTTACCACCAGACCTATCTCCATCAATTAGAAATCTGATGCCGTCAATAAACACATTCCTTAAATTGTAGCCATTTGTTAGTGTTTTTTTTGTGTCTAATCCGCATATATATCACCATTGCCCTTGATTTTTTTGACTGTATATCTCTTAAATGTCATCATATACACGTGTGATTTAGTTTTCGAAGATTTTTCAATGCCGAGAACCTCGATCAGAGAGTAAAAAAGGCGTAAGGTTCACAATGGTGTAAAATTAAAATGGGATATACCGGGCTAGGATTCGAGTTACGGGAACAAGGGCCAAACCAACCACCCAAGAATGGAATCGTCGAGCGACAACACTTGACAACCTCCTAGAAGCAGCTTTTCTTCCCACCAGACCTTTCTCCATCAATTAGGAATCTGATGCCGTCACTAAACGCATTACTTAAATTGTAGCCATTTGTTGAGTGTTTTTTTTTTGTGTCTAATCCGCATGTATATCACCATTGCCCTTGATTTTCATGACTGTATATCTCTTAAATGTCAACATATACACGTGTGATTTAGTTTACGAAGATTTTTCAATGCCGAGAACCTCGATCAGAGAGTAAAAAGGCGTAAGGTTCACAATGGTGTAAAATTAAAATGGGATATACCGGGCTAGGATTCGAGTTACGGGAACAAGGGCAAAACCAACCATCCAAGAATGGAATCGTCGAGCGAAAACACTTGACAACCTCCTAGAAGCAGCTTTTCTTCCCACCAGACCTTTCTCCATCAATTAGGAATCTGATGCCGTCGCTAAACACATTCCTTAAATTGTAGCCATTTGCTGAGTGTTTTTTTTTTTGGTGTCTAATCCGCATGTATATCACCATTGCCCTTGATTTTCATGATTGTATATCTCTTAAATGTCAACATATACACGTGTGATTTAGTTTCCGAAGATTTTTCAATGCCGGGAACCTCGATCAGAGAGTAAAAAAGTCGCAAGGTTCACAATGGTATAAAATTAAAATGGGATATACCGGGCTAAGATTCGAGTTACAGGAACAAGGGCCAAACCAACCACACCAGAATGGAATCGTCGAGCGAAAACACTTGACAACCTCTTAGAAGGAGCTTTTCTTTCCACCACACCTTTCTCCATCAATTAGTAATATGATGCCGTCACTAAACACATTCCTTAAATTTTAGACATTTGTTGAGTGTTTTTTTTGGTGTCTAATCCGCATATATATCACCATTGCCCTTGATTTTCTTGACTGTATATCTCTTAAATGTCAACATATACACGTGTGATTTAGTCTACGAAGATTTTTCAATGCCGAGAACCTCGATCAGAGAGTAAAAAAGGCGTAAGATTCACAATGGTGGAAAATTAAAATGGGATATACCGGGCTAGGATTTGAGTTATAGGAACAAGGGCCAAACCAACCACCCAAGAATGGAATCGTCGAGCGAAAATACTTGACAACCTCCTAGAAGCAGCTTTTCTTCCCACCAGACCTTTCTCCATCAATTAGGAATCTGATACCGTCACTAAACGCATTCCTTAAATTGTAGCCATTTGTTGAGTGATTTATTTTTTGGTGTCTAATCCGCATATATATTACCATTGCCCTTGATTTTCTTGACTGTATATCTCTTAAATGTCAACATATACACGTGTGATTTAGTTTACGAAGATTTTTCAATACCGAGAACCTCGATCAGAGAGTAAAATAGGCGAAAGGTTCACAATGGTGTAAAATTAAAATGAGACATACCGGGCTAGGATTCGAGTTACAGGAACAAGGGCCAAACCAACCACCCAAGATTGGAATCGTCGAGCGAAAACACTTGATAACCTCCTAGAAGCAACTTTTTTTTCCACCAGACAAATCTCCATCAATTAGAAATCTGATGCCGTCAATAAACACATTCCTTAAGTTGTAGCCATTTGTTAGTGCTTTTTTTGTGTCTAATCCGCATATATATCACCATTGCCCTTGATTTTTTTGACTGTATATCTCTTAAATGTCATCATATACACGTGTGATTTAGTTTACGAAGATTTTTCAATGCCGAGAACCTCGATCAGAGAGTAAAAAAGGCGTAAGGTTCACAATGGTGTAAAATTAAAATGGGATATACCGGGCTAGGATTCGAGTTACGGGAACAAGGGCCAAACCAACCACCCAAGAATGGAATCGTCGAGCGAAAACACTTGACAACCTCCTAGAAGCAGCTTTTCTTCCCACCAGACCTTTCTCCATCAATTAGGAATCTGATGCCGTCACTAAACGCATTCCTTAAATTGTAGCCATTTGTTGAGTGTTTTTTTTTGTGTCTAATCCGCATGTATATCACCATTGCCCTTGATTTTCATGACTGTATATCTCTTAAATGTCAACATATACACGTGTGATTTAGTTTACGAAGATTTTTCAATGCCGACAACCTCGATCAGAGAGTAAAAAGGCGTAAGGTTCACAATGGTGTAAAATTAAAATGGGATATACCGGGCTAGGATTCGAGTTACGGGAACAAGGGCAAAACCAACCATCCAAGAATGGAATCGTCGAGCGAAAACACTTGACAACCTCCTAGAAGCAGCTTTTCTTCCCACCAGACCTTTCTCCATCAATTAGGAATCTGATGCCGTCGCTAAACACATTCCTTAAATTGTAGCCATTTGCTGAGTGTTTTTTTTTGGTGTCTAATCCGCATGTATATCACCATTGCCCTTGATTTTCATGACTGTATATCTCCTAAATGTCAACATATACACGTGTGATTTAGTTTCCGAAGATTTTTCAATGCCGAGAACCTCGATCAGAGAGTAAAAAAGGCGCAAGGTTCACAATGGTATAAAATTAAAATGGGATATACCGGGCTAGGATTCGAGTTACAGGAACAAGGGCCAAACCAACCTCCCAAGAATGGAATCGTCGAGCGAAAACACTTGACAACCTCTTAGAAGCAGCTTTTCTTGCCACCACACCTTTCTCCATCAATTAGTAATATGATGCCGTCACTAAACACATTCCTTAAATTGTAGACATTTGTTGAGTGTTTTTTTTGGTGTCTAATCCGCATATATATCACCATTGCCCTTGATTTTTTTGACTGTATATCTCTTAAATGTCAACATATACACGTGTGATTTAGTCTACGAAGATTTTTCAATGCCGAGAACCTCGATCAGAGAGTAAAAAAGGCGTAAGATTCACAATGGTGGAAAATTAAAATGGGATATACCGGGCTAGGATTCGAGTTATAGGAACAAGGGCCAAACCAACCACCCAAGAATGGAATCATCGAGCGAAAACACTTGACAACCTCCTAGAAGCAGCTTTTCTTCCCACCAAACCTTTTTCCATCAATTAGGAATCTGATACCGTCACTAAACGCATTCCTTAAATTGTAGCCATTTGTTTGTGTTTTTTTTTTGGTGTCTAATCCGCATATATATTACCATTGCCCTTGATTTTCTTGACAGTATATCTCTTAAATGTCAACATATACACGTGTGATTTAGTTTACGACGATTTTTCAATGCCGAGAACCTCGATCAGAGAGTAAAAAAGGCGTAAGGTTCACAATTGTGTAAAATTAAAATGGGATATACCGGGCTAGGATTCGAGTTACGGGAACAAGGGCCAAACCAACCACCCAAGAATGGAATCGTCGAGTGAAAACACTTGACAACCTCCTAGAAGCAGCTTTTCTTCCCACCAGACCTTTCTCCATCAATTAGGAATCTGATGCTGTCACTAAACGCAGTCCTTAAATTGTAGCCATTTGTTGAGTGTTTTTTTTTGGTGTCTAATCCGCATGTATCTGACATTGCCCTTGATTTTCTTGACTGTATATCTCTTAAATGTCAACATATACACGTGTGATTAAGTTTACAAAGATTTTTCAATGCCAAGAACCTCGATCAGAGAGTAAAAAAGGCGTAAGGTTCACAATGGTGTAAAATTAAAATGGGATATACCGGGCTAGGATTCGAGTTACAGGAACAAGGGCCAAACCAACCACCAAAGAATGGAATTGTCGAGCGCAAACACTTGACAACCTCCCAGAAGCAGCTTTTCTTACCACCAGACCTATCTCCATCAATTAGGAATCTGATGCCGTCACTAAACACATTCCTTAAATTGTGGCCATTTGTTGAGTGTTTTTTTTTTGGTGTCTAATCTGCATATATATCACCATTGCCCTTGATTTTTTTGACTGTATATCTCTTAAATGTCATCATATACACGTGTGATTTAGTTTACGAAGATTTTTTAATGCCGAGAACCTCGATCAGAGAGTAAAAAAGGCGTAAGGTTCACAATGGTGTAAAATTAAAATGGGATATACCGGGCTAGGATTCGAGTTACAGGAACAAGGGCCAAACCAACCACCCAAGAATGGAATCGTCGAGCGAAATCACTTGACAACCTCTTATAAGCAGCTTTTCTTGCCACCAGACCTTTCTCCATCAATTAGGAATCTGATGCCGTCACTAAACACATTTCTTAAATTGTAGCCATT
Source organism: Helianthus tuberosus (assembly GCA_030545235.1). Taxonomy (NCBI): domain Eukaryota; kingdom Viridiplantae; phylum Streptophyta; class Magnoliopsida; order Asterales; family Asteraceae; genus Helianthus; species Helianthus tuberosus. The sequence continues at coordinate 129,246,612 of CM060416.1, forward strand.
TGTTGAGTGTTTTTTTTTGGTGTCTAATCTACATATATATCACCATGCCCATGATTTTTTTGACTGTATATCTCTTAAATGTCAACATATACACGTGTGATTTAGTTTACGAAGATTTTTCAATGCCGAGAACGTCGATCAGAGAATAAAAAAGGCATAAGGTTCACAATGGTGTTAAATTAAAATGGGATATACCGGGCTAGGATTTGAGTTACAGGAACAAAGGCTAAACCAACCACCCAAGAATGGAATCGTCGAGCGAAAACACTTGACAACCTCCTAGATACAGCTTTTCTTGCCACCAGACCTTTCTCCATCAATTAGGAATCTGATGCCGTCACTAAACACATTCCTTAAATTGTAGCCATTTGTTGAGTGTTTTTTTTGTGTCTAATCTGCATATATATAACCATTGCCCTTGATTTTTTTGACTGTATATCTCTTAAATGTCAACATATACACGTGTGATTTAGTTTACGAAGATTTTTCAATGCCGAGAACCTCGATCAGAGAGTAAAAAAGGCGTAAGGTTCACAATGGTGTAAAATTAAAATGAGATATACCGGGCTAGGATTCGAGTTATAAGAACAAGGGCCAAACCAACCACCCAAGAATGGAATCGTCGAGCGAAAACACTTGACAACCACCTAGAAGCAGCTTTTCTTGCCACCAGACCTTTCTGCATCAATTAGGAATATGATGCCATCACTAAACACATTCCTTAAATTGTAGCCATTTGTTCAGTTTTTTTTTTGTGTCTAATCCGCAAGTATATCACCATTGCCCTTGATTTTCTTGCCTGTATATCTCTTAAATGTCAACATATACACGTGTGATTTAGTTTAAGATTATTTTTCAATGTCGAGAACCTCGATCAGAGAGTAAAAAAGGCGTAAGGTTCACAATGGTGTAAAATTAAAATGGGATATACCGGGCTAGGATTTGAGTTACAGGAACAAGGGCCTAACCAACCACCGAAGAATGGAATCGTCGAGCGAAAACACTAGACAACCTCCTAGAAGCAGCTTTTCTTGCCACCAGACCTTTCTCCATCAATTAGGAATCTGATTTCATCACTAAACACATTCCTTAAATTGTAGCCTTTTGTTGAGTGTTTTTTTTTTGTGTCAAATCTGCATATATATCACCATTGCCCTTGATTTTTTTGATTGTAAATCTCTTAAATGTCAACATATACACGTGTGATTTAGTTTACGAAGATTTTTCAATGCCGAGAACCTCGATCTGAGAGTAAAAAAGGCGTAAGGTTCACAATGGTGTAAAATTAAAATAGGATATACCGGGCTAGGATTCGAGTTACAGGAACAAGGGCCAAACCAACCTCCCAAGAATGGAATTGTCGAGCGAAAACACTTGACAACCTCCTAGAAGCAGCTTTTCTTGCCACCAGACCTTTCTCCATCAATTAGGAATCAGATGCCGTCACTAAAAAAATTCCTTAAATTGTGGCCATTTGTTGAGTGTTTTTTTTTTGTTTCTAATCCGCATGTATATCACCATCGCCCTTGATTTTCTTGACTGTATATCTCTTAAATGTCAACATATACACGTGTGATTTAGTTTACGAAGATTTTTCAATGCCGAGAACCTCGATTAGAGAGTAAAAAAGGCGTAAGGTTCACAATGGTGTAAAATTAAAATGGGATATACCGGGCTAGGATTCGAGTTACAGGAACAAGGGACAAACCAACCACCCAAGAATGGAATCGTCGAGCGAAAACACTTGACAACCTCCTAGAAGCAGCTTTTCTTGCCACCAGACATTTCTCCATCAATTAGTAATATGATGCCGTCACTAAACACATTCATTAAATTATAGCCATTTGTTGAGTGTTTTTTTTTTGTGTCTAATCCGCATATATATCACCATTGCCCTTAATATTTTTGGCTGTATATCTCTTAAATGTCAACATATACACGTGTGATTTAGTTTAGGAAGATTTTTCAATGCCGAGAACCTCGATCAGAGAGTAAAAAAGGCATAAGGTTCACAATGGTGGAAAATTAAAATGGGATATACCGGGTTAGGATTCGAGTTACAGGAACAAGGGACAAACCAACCACCCAAGAATGGAATCGTCGAGCGAAAACACTTGACAACCTCTTAGAAGCAGCTTTTCTTACCACCCCACCTTTCTCCATCAATTAGTAATATGATGCCGTCACTAAACACATTCCTTAAATTGTAGACATTTGTTGAGTGTTTTTTTTTTTTGGTGTCTAATCCGCATATATATTACCATTGCCCTTGATTTTCTTGACTGTATATCTCTTAAATGTCAATATATACACGTGTGATTTAGTTTACGAAGATTTTTCAATACCGAGAACCTCGATCAGAGAGTAAAAAAGGCGTAAGGTTCACAATGGTGTAAAATTAAAATGAGACATAACGGGCTAGGATTCAAGTTACAGGAACAAGGGCCAAACCAACCACCCAAGATTGGAATCGTCGAGCGAAAACACTTGATAACCTCCTAGAAGCAACTTTTTTTTACCACCAGACCTATCTCCATCAATTAGAAATCTGATGCCGTCAATAAACACATTCCTTAAATTGTAGCCATTTGTTAGTGTTTTTTTTGTGTCTAATCCGCATATATATCACCATTGCCCTTGATTTTTTTGACTGTATATCTCTTAAATGTCATCATATACACGTGTGATTTAGTTTACGAAGATTTTTCAATGCCGAGAACCTCGATCAGAGAGTAAAAAAGGCGTAAGGTTCACAATGGTGTAAAATTAAAATGGGATATACCGGGCTAGGATTCGAGTTACGGGAACAAGGGCCAAACCAACCACCCAAGAATGGAATCTTCGAGCGAAAACACTTGACAACCTCCTAGAAGCAGCTTTTCTTCCCACCAGACCTTTCTCCATCAATTAGGAATCTGATGCCGTCACTAAACGCATTCCTTAAATTGTAGCCATTTGTTGAGTGTTTTTTTTTTTTTGTGTCTAATCAGCATGTATATCACCATTGCCCTTGATTTTCATGACTGTATATCTCTTAAATGTCAACATATACACGTGTGATTTAGTTTACGAAGATTTTTCAATGCCGAGAACCTCGATCAGAGAGTAAAAAGGCGTAAGGTTCACAATGGTGTAAAATTAAAATGGGATATACCGGGCTAGGATTCGAGTTACGGGAACAAGGGCAAAACCTACCATCCAAGAATGGAATCGTCGAGCGAAAACACTTGACAACCTCCTAGAAGCAGCTTTTCTTCCCACCAGACCTTTCTCCATCAATTAGGAATCTGATGCCGTCACTAAACACATTCCATAAATTGTAGCCATTTGCTGAGTGTTTTTTTTTGGTGTCTAATCCGCATGTATATCACCATTGCCCTTGATTTTCTTGACTGTATATCTCTTAAATGTCAACATATACACGTGTGATTTAGTTTCCGAAGATTTTTCAATGCCGAGAACCTCGATCAGAGAGTAAAAAAGGCGTAAGGTTCACAATGGTATAAAATTAAAATGGGATATACCGGGCTAGGATTCGAGTTACAGGAACAAGGGCCAAAGCAACCTCCCAAGAATGGAATCGTCGAGCGAAAACACTTGACAACCTCTTAGAAGCAGCTTTTCTTTCCACCACACCTTTCTCCATCAATTAGTAATATGATGCCGTCACTAAACACATTCCTTAATTTGTAGACATTTGTTGAGTGTTTTTTTTTGGTGTCTAATCCGCATATATATCACCATTGCCCTTGATTTTCTATACTGTATATCTCTTAAATGTCAACATATACACGTGTGATTTAGTCTACGAAGATTTTTCAATGCCGAGAACCTCGATCAGAGAGTAAAAAAGGCGTAAGATTCACAATGGTGGAAAATTAAAATGGGATATACCGGGCTAGGATTCGAGTTATAGGAACAAGGGCCAAACCAACCACCCAAGAATGGAATCATCGAGCGAAAACACTTGACAACCTCCTAGAAGCAGCTTTTCTTCCCACCAGACCTTTCTCCATCAATTAGGAATCTGATACCGTCACTAAACGCATTCCTTAAATTGAAGCCATTTGTTGAGTGTTTTTTTTTGTGTCTAATCCGCATATATATTACCATTGCCCTTGATTTTCTTGACTGTATATCTCTTAAATGTCAACATATACACGTGTGATTAAGTTTACGAAGATTTTTCAATGTCGAGAACCTCGATCAGAGAGTAAAAAAGGCGTAAGGTTCACAATGGTGTAAAATTAAAATGGGATATACCGGGCTAGGATTCGAGTTACAGGAACAAGGGCCAAACCAACCACCGAAGAATGGAATCGTCGAGCGAAAACACTAGACAACCTCCTAGAAGCAGCTTTTCTTGCCACCAGACCTTTCTCCATCAATTAGGAATCTGATGTCCTCACTAAACACATTCCTTAAATTGTAGCCTTTTGTTGAGTGTTTTTTTTTTGTGTCAAATCTGCATATATATCACCATTGCCCTTGATTTTTTTGATTCTATATCTCTTAAATGTCAACATATACACGTGTGATTTAATTTACGAAGATTTTTCAATGCCGAGAACCTCGATCAGAGAGTAAAAAAGGCGTAAGGTTCACAATGGTGTAAAATTAAAATGGGATATACCGGGCTAGGATTCGAGTTACAGGAACAAGGGCCAAACCAACCTCCCAAGAATGGAATCGTCGAGCGAAAACACTTGACAACCTCCTAGAAGCAGCTTTTGTTACCACCAGACCTATCTCCATCAATTAGAAATCTGATGCCGTCAATAAACACATTTCTTAAATTGTAGCCATTTGTTGAGTGTTTTTTTTTTGTGTCTAATCCGCATATATATTATCATTGCCCTTGATTTTCTTGACTGTATATCTCTTAAATGTCAACATATACACGTGTGATTTAGTTTACGAAGATTTTTCAATGCCGTGAACCTCGATCAGAGAGTAAAAAAGGCGTAAGGTTCACAATGGTGTAAAATTAAAATGGGATATACCGGGCTAGGATTCGAGTTACAGGAACAAGGGCCAAACCAACCACCCAAGAATGGAATCGTCGAGCGAAATCACTTGACAACCTCTTATAAGCAGCTTTTCTTGCCACCAGACCTTTCTCCATCAATTAGAAATCTGATGCCGTCACTAAACACATTTTCTTAAATTGTAGCCATTTGTTGAGTGTTTTTTTTTTGGTGTCTAATCTACATATATATCACCATGCCCATGATTTTTTTGACTGTATATCTCTTAAATGTCAACATATACACGTGTGATTTAGTTTACGAAGATTTTTCAATGCCGAGAACCTCGATCAGAGAGTAAAAAAGGTGTAAGGTTCACAATGGTGTAAAATTAAAATGGAATATACCGGGGCTAGGATTCGAGTTACAGGAACAAGGGACAAACCAACCACCCAAGAATGGAATCGTCGAGCGAAAACACTTGACAACCTCCTAGAAGCAGCTTTTCTTTCCACCAGACCTTTCTCCATCAATTAGGAATATGATGCCGTCACTAAACACATTTCATAAATTGTAGCCATTTTTGGAGTGTTTTTTTTGGGTGTCTAATCCGCATATATATCACCATTGCCCTTGATTTTCTTGAATGTATATCTCTTAAATGTCAACATATACACGTGTGATTTAGTTTACGAAGATTTTTCAATGCCGAGAACCTCGATCAGAGAGTAAAAAAGGCGTAAGGTACACAATGGTGTAAAATTAAAATGGGATATACCGGGATAGGATTCGAGTTACAGGAACAAGGGCCAAACCAACCACACAAGAATTGTATCGTCGAGCGAAAACTCTTGACAACCTCCTAGAAGCAGCTTTTCTTGCCACCATACCTTTCTCCATCAATTAGGAATCTGATGTCGTCACTAAACACATTCCTTAAATTGTAGCCATTTGTTGAGTGTTTTTTTTGTGTCTAATCCGCATGTATATCACCATTGCCCTTGATTTTCTTGACTGTATATCTCTTAAATGTCAACATATACACGTGTGATTTAGTTTACGGAGATTTTTCAATGCCGAGAACCTCGATTAGAGAGTAAAAAAGGCTTAAGGTTCACAATGGTGTAAAATTAAAATGAGATATACCGGTCTACGATTCGAGTTACAGGAACAAGGGCCAAACCAACCACCCAAGAATGGAATCGTCAAGCGAAAACACTTGACAACCTCCTAGAAGCAGCTTTTCTTTCCACCATACCTTTCTACATCAATTAGGAATCTGATGTCGTCACTAAACACATTCCTTAAATTGTAGCCATTTGTTGGGTGTTTTTTTTTTGTTTCTAATCCGCATATATATCACCAATGCCCTTGATTTTCTTGACTATATATCTCTTAAATGTCAAGATATACAAGTGTGATTTAGTTTACGAATATTTTCCAATGCCGAGAACCTCGATCAGAGAGTAAGAAAGGCGTAAGGTTCACAATGGTGTAAAATTAAAATGGGATATACCGGGCTAGGATACGAGTTATAGGAACAAGGGCCAAACCAACCACCCAAGAATGGAATCGTCGAGCGAAAACACTTGACAACCTGCTAGAAGCAGCTTTTCTTGCCACCAGACTTTTCTCCATCAATTAGGAATCTGATGCCGTCACTAAACATATTCCTTAAATTGTAGACATTTTTGGAGTGTTTTTTTGGTGTCTAATCCGCATATATATCACCATTGCCCTTGATTTTCTTGACTGTATATCTCTTAAATGTCAACATATACACATGTGATTTAGTTTACGCAGATTTTTCAATGCCGAGAACCTGGATCAGAGAGTAAAAAAGGCGTAAGGTTCACAATGGTGTAAAATTAAAATGAGATATACCGGGCTAGGATTCGAGTTACAGGAACAAGGGCCAAACCAACCACCCAAGAATGGAATCGTCGAGCGAAAACACTTGACAACCTCCTAGAAGCAGCTTTTCTTGCCACCAGACTTTTCTCCATCAATTAGGAATCTAATGCCGTCACTAAGCACATTCCTTAAATTGTAGCCATTTGTTGAGTGTTTTGTTTTGTGTCTAATCCGCATATATATCACCATTGCCCTTGATTTTCTTGACTGTGTATCTCTTAAATGTTAACATATACATGTGTTATTTTGTTTACGAAGATATTTCAATGCCGAGAACCTCGATCAGAGAGTAAAAAAGGCATAAGGTTCACAATGGTGTAAAATTAAAATGGGATATACCGGGCTAGGATTCGAGTTACAGGAACAAGGGCCAAACCAACCACCCAAGAATGGAATCGTCGAGCGAAAACACTTGACAACCTCCTAGAAGCAGCTTTTCTTGCCACCAGACCTTTCTCCATCAATTAGGAATCTGATGCCGTCACTAAACACATTCCTTAAATTGTAGCCATTAGTTGAGTGTTTTTTTGGTATCTAATCCGCATGTATATCACCATTGCCCTTGATTTTCTTGACTGTATATCTCTTAAATGTCAACATATACACGTGTGATTTTGTTTACGAAGATTTTTCAATGCCAAGAACCTCGATTAGAGAGTAAAAAGGGCTTAAGGTTCACAATGGTGTAAAATTAAAATAAGATATACCGGGCTAGGATTCGAGTTACAGGAACAAGGGCCAAACCAACCACCCAAGAATGGAATCGTCGAGCGAAAACACTTGACAACCTCCTAGAAGCAGTTTTTCTTTCCACCATACATTTCTACATCAATTAGGAATCTGATGCCGTCACTAAACACATTCCTTAAATTGTAGCCATTTGTTGAGTGTTTTTTTTTGTGTCTGATCTGCATATATATCACCATTGCCCTTGATTTTCTTGACTGTATATCTCTTAAATGTCAACATAAACTCGTGTGACTTAGTTTACGAAGATTTTTCAATGCCGAGAACCTCGATCAGAGAGTAAAAAAGGCGTAAGGTTCACAATGGTGTAAAATTAAAATGGGATATACCGGGCTAGGATATGAGTTACAGGAACAAGGGCCAAACCAACCACCCAAGAATGGAATCGTCGAGCGAAAACACTTGACAACCTCCTAGAAGCAGCTTTTCTTGCCACCAGACATTTCTCCAACAATTAGGAATCTGATGCCGTCACTAAGCACACTCCTTAAATTGTAGCCATTTGTTGATGTTTTTTGTTTCTAATCCGCATATATATCACCATTGCCCTTGATTTTCTTGACTGTGTATCTCTTAAATGTCAACATATACACGTGTTATTTTGTTTACAAAGATTTTTCAATGCCGAGAACTTCGATCAGAGAGTAAAAAAGACGTAAGGTTCACAATGGTGTAAAATTAAAATGGGATATACCAGGCTTGGATTCGAGTTACAGGAACTAGGGCCCAACCAACCACCCAAGATTGGAATCGTCGAGCGAAAACACTTGACAACCTTCTAGAAGCTGCTTTTTTTGCCACCAGACCTTTCTCCATCAATTAGGAATCTGATGCCGTCACTAAACACATTCCTTAAATTGTAGCCATTTGTTGAGTGTTTTTTTTTTTGGTGTCTAATCCGCATGTATATCACCATTGCCCTTGATTTTCTTGACGGTATATCTCTTAAATGTCAACATATACATGTGTGATTTAGTTTTCGAAGAATTTTCAATGCCGAGAACCTCGATTAGAGAGTAAAAAAGGCTTAAGGTTCACAATGGTGTAAAATTAAAATGTGATATACCGGGCTAGGATTCGAGTTACAGGAACAAGGGCCAAACCAACCACCCAAGAATGGAATCGTCGACCGAAAACACTTGACAACCTCCTAGAAGCAGCTTTTCTTGCCACCAGACCTTTCTCCAACAATTAGGAATCTGATGCCGTCACTAAGCACATTCCTTAATTTGTAGCCATTTGTTGAGTGTTTTTTGTTTCTAATCCGCATATATATCACATTTCCCTTGATTTTCTTGACTGTGTATCTCTTAAATGTCAACATATACACGTGTTATTTTGTTTACAAAGATTTTTCATTGCCGAGAACTTCGATCAGAGAGTAAAAAAGGCGTAAGGTTCACAATGGTGTAAAATTAAAATGGGATATACCAGGCTTGGATTCAAATTACAGGAACTAGGGCCCAACCAACCACCAAAGATTGGAATCGTCGAGCGAAAACACTTGACAACCTTCTAGAAGCAGCTTTTCTTGCCACCAGACCTTTCTCCATCAATTAGGAATCTGATGCCGTCACTAAACACATTCCTTAAATTGTAGCCATTTGTTGAGTGTTTTTTTTTTTGGTGTCTAATCCGCATGTATATCACCATTGCCCTTGATTTTCTTGACGGTATATCTCTTAAATGTAAACATATACATGTGTGATTTAGTTTTCGGAGATGTTTCAATGCCGAGAACCTCGATTAGAGAGTAAAAAAGGCTTAAGGTTCACAATGGTGTAAAATTAAAATGTGATATACCGGGCTAGGATTCGAGTTACAGGAACAAGAGCCAAACCAACCACCCAAGAATGGAATCGTCGAGTGAAAACACTTGACAACCTCCTAGAAGCAGCTTTTCTTGCCACCATACCTTTCTACATCAATTAGGAATCTGATGTCGTCACTAAACACATTCCTTAAATTGTAGCCATTTGTTGAGTGTTTTTTTTGTGTCTAATCCGCATGTATATCACCATTGCCCTTGATTTTCTTGACTGTATATCTCTTAAATGTCAACATATACACGTGTGATTTAGTTTACGAAGATTTTTCAATGCCGAGAACCTCGATTAGAGAGTAAAAAAGGCTTAAGGTTCACAATGGTGTAAAATTAAAATGAGATATACCGGTCTACGATTCGAGTTACAGGAACAAGGGCCAAACCAACCACCCAAGAATGGAATCGTCAAGCAAAAACACTTGACAACCTCCTAGAAGCAGCTTTTCTTTCCACCATACCTTTCTACATCAATTAGGAATCTGATGTCGTCACTAAACACATTCCTTAAATTGTAGCCATTTGTTGGGTGTTTTTTTTTGTTTCTAATCCGCATATATATCACCAATGCCCTTGATTTTCTTGACTGTATATCTCTTAAATGTCAACATATACAAGTGTGATTTAGGTTACGAATATTTTCCAATGCCGAGAACCTCGATCAGCGAGTAAGAAAGGCGTAAGGTTCACAATGGTGTAAAATTAAAATGGGATATACCGGGCTAGGATACGAGTTACAGGAACAAGGGCCAAACCAACCACCCAAGAATGGAATCGTCGAGCGAAAACACTTGACAACCTGCTAGAAGCAGCTTTTCTTGCCACCAGACTTTTCTCCATCAATTAGGAATCTGATGCCGTCACTAAACATATTCCTTAAATTGTAGCCTTTTTTGGAGTGTTTTTTTGGTGTCTAATCCGCATATATATCACCATTGCCCTTGATTTTCTTGACTGTATATCTCTTAAATGTCAACATATACACATGTGATTTAGTTTACGCAGATTTTTCAATGCCGAGAACCTGGATCAGAGAGTAAAAAAGGCGTAAGGTTCACAATGATGTAAAATTAAAATGAGATATACCGGGCTAGGATTCGAGTTACAGGAACAAGGGCTAAACCAACCACCCAAGAATGGAATCGTCGAGCGAAAACACTTGACAACCTCCTAGAAGCAGCTTTTCTTGCCACCAGACCTTTCTCCATCAATTAGGAATCTAATGCCGTCACTAAGCACATTCCTTAAATTGTAGCCATTTGTTGAGTGTTTTGTTTTGTGTCTAATCCGCATATATATCACCATTGCCCTTGATTTTCTTGACTGTGTATCTCTTAAATGTCAACATATACATGTGTTATTTTGTTTACGAAGATATTTCAATGCCGAGAACCTCGATCAGAGAGTAAAAAAGGCATAAGGTTCACAATGGTGTAAAATTAAAATGGGATATACCGGGCTAGGATTCGAGTTACAGGAACAAGGGCCAAACCAACCACCCAAGAATGGAATCGTCGAGCGAAAACACTTGACAACCTCCTAGAAGCAGCTTTTCTTGCCACCAGACCTTTCTCCATCAATTAGGAATCTGATGCCGTTACTAAACACATTCCTTAAATTGTAGCCATTTGTTGAGTGTTTTTTTTGGTATCTAATCCGCATGTATATCACCATTGCCCTTGATTTTCGTGACTGTATATCTCTTAAATGTCAACATATACACGTGTGATTTAGTTTACGAAGATTTTTCAATGCCAAGAACCTCGATTAGGGAGTAAAAAGGGCTTAAGGTTCACAATGGTGTAAAATTAAAATAAGATATACCGGGCTAGGATTCGAGTTACAGGAACAAGGGCCAAACCAACCACCCAAGAATGGAATCGTCGAGCGAAAACACTTGACAACCTCCTAGAAGCAGTTTTTCTTTCCACCATACATTTCTACATCAATTAGGAATCTGATGCCGTCACTAAACACATTCCTTAAATTGTAGCCATTTGTTGAGTGTTTTTTTTTTTGTGTCTGATCTGCATATATATCACCATTGCCCTTGATTTTCTTGACTGTATATCTCTTAAATGTCAACATAAACTCGTGTGATTTAGTTTACGAAGATTTTTCAATGCCGAGAACCTCGATCAGAGAGTAAAAAAGGCGTAAGGTTCACAATGGTGTAAAATTAAAATGGGATATACCGGGCTAGGATATGATTTACAGGAACAAGGGCCAAACCAACCACCCAAGAATGGAATCGTCGAGCGAAAACACTTGACAACCTCCTAGAAGCAGCTTTTCTTGCCACCAGACCTTTCTACAACAATTAGGAATCTGATGCCGTCACTAAGCACACTCCTTAAATTGTAGCCATTTGTTGATGTTTTTTGTTTCTAATCCGCATATATATCACCATTGCCCTTGATTTTCTTGACTGTGTATCTCTTAAATGTCAACATATACACGTGTTATTTTGTTTACAAAGATTTTTCTATGCCGAGAACTTCGATCAGAGAGTAAAAAAGACGTAAGGTTCACAATGGTGTAAAATTAAAATGGGATATACCAGGCTTGGATTCGAGTTACAGGAACTAGGGCCCAACCAACCACCCAAGGTTGGAATCGTCGAGCGAAAACACTTGACAACCTTCTAGAAGCTGCTTTTTTTGCCACCAGACCTTTCTCCATCAATTAGGAATCTGATGCCGTCACTAAACACATTCCTTAAATTGTAGCCATTTGTTGAGTGTGTTTTTTTTTGGTGTCTAATCCGCATGTATATCACCATTGCCCTTGATTTTCTTGACGGTATATCTCTTAAATGTCAACATATACATGTGTGATTTAGTTTTCGAAGAATTTTCAATGCCGAGAACCTCGATTAGAGAGTAAAAAAGGCTTAAGCTTCACAATTGTGTAAAATTAAAATGTGATATACCGGGCTAGGATTCGAGTTACAGGAACAAGGGCCAAACCAACCACCCAAGAATGGAATCGTCGACCGAAAACACGTGACAACCTCCTAGAAGCAGCTTTTCTTGCCACCAGACCTTTCTCCAACAATTAGGAATCTGATGCCGTCACTAAGCACATTCCTTAAATTGTAGCCATTTGTTGAGTGTTTTTTGTTTCTAATCCGCATATATATCACATTTCCCTTGATTTTCTTGACTGTGTATCTCTTAAATGTCAACATATACACGTGTTATTTTGTTTACAAAGATTTTTCAATGCCGAGAACTTCGATCAGAGAGTAAAAAAGGCGTAAGGTTCACAATGGTGTAAAATTAAAATGGGATATACCAGGCTTGGATTCGAATTACAGGAACTAGGGCCCAACCAACCACCAAAGATTGGAATCGTCGAGCGAAAACACTTGACAACCTTCTAGAAGCAGCTTTTCTTGCCACCAGACCTTTCTCCATCAATTAGGAATCTGATGCCGTCACTAAACACATTCCTTAAATTGTAGCCGTTTGTTGAGTGTTTTTTTTTTGGTGTCTAATCCGCATGTATATCACCATTGCCCTTGATTTTCTTGACGGTATATCTCTTAAATGTAAACATATACATGTGTGATTTAGTTTTCGGAGATGTTTCAATGCCGAGAACATCGATTAGAGAGTAAAAAAGGATTAAGGTTCACAATGGTGTAAAATTAAAATGTGATATACCGGGCTAGGATTCGAGTTACAGGAACAAGAGCCAAACCAACCACCCAAGAATGGAATCGTCGAGCGAAAACACTTGACAACCTCCTAGAAGCAGCTTTTCTTGCCACCATACCTTTCTACATCAATTAGGAATCTGATGTCGTCACTAAACACATTCCTTAAATTGTAGCCATTTGTTGAGTGTTTTTTTTTTTGGTGTCTGATCGGCATGTATATCACCATTGCCCTTGATTTTCTTGACTGTATATCTCTTAAATGTCAACATAAACACGTGTGATTTAGTTTACGAAGATTTTTCAATGCCGAGAACCTCGATCAGAGAGTAAAAAAGGCGTAAGGTTCACAATGGTGTAAAATTAAAATGGGATATACCGGGCTAGGGTTCGAGTTACAGGAACAAGGGCCAAACCAACCACCCAAGAATGGAATCGTTGACCGAAAACACTTGACAACCTACTAGAAGCAGCTTTTCTTGCCACCAGACATTTCTCCATCAATTAGGAATCTGATGGCGTCACTAAACACATTCCTTAAATTTGTACCCAATTGTTGAGTGTTTTTTTTGGTGTCTAATCCGCAAATATATCACCACTGCCCTTGATTTTCTTGACTGTATATCTCTTAAATGTCAACATATACACGTGTGATTTAGTTTACGAGGAGTTTTTAATGCCGAGAACCTCGATCAGAGAGTAAAAAAGGCATAAGGTTCACAATGGTGTAAAATTAAAATGAGATATACCGGGCTAGGATTCGAGTTACAGGAACAAGGGCCAAACCAACCACACCAGAATGGAATCGTCGAGCGAAAACACTTGACAACCTCCTAGAAGCAGCTTTTCTTGCCACCAGACCTTTCTCCAACAATTAGGAATCTGATAGCGTCACTAAACACATTCCTTAAATTGTAGCCAATTGTTGAGTGTTTTTTTTGGTGTCTAATCCGCAAATATATCACCATTGCCCTTGATTTTCTTGACTGTATATCTCTTAAATGTCATCATATACATGTGTGATTTAGTTTTCGAAGAATTTTCAATGCCGAGAACCTCGATTAGAGACTAAAAAAGGCTTAAGGTTCACAATGGTGTAAAATTAAAATGTGATATACCGGGCTAGGATTCGAGTTACAGGAACAAGGGCCAAACCAACCACCTAAGAATGGAATCGTCGACCGAAAACACTTGACAACCTCCTAGAAGCAGCTTTTCTTGCCACCAGACCTTTCTCCAACAATTAGGAATCTGATGCCGTCACTAAGCACATTCCTTAAATTGTAGCCATTTGTTGAGTGTTTTTTGTTTCTAATCCGCATATATATCACCATTGCCCTTGATTTTCTTGACTGTGTATCTCATAAATGTCAACATATACACGTGTTATTTTGTTTACAAAGATTTTTCAATGCCGAGAACTTCGATCAGAGAGTAAAAAAGGCGTAAGGTTCACAATTGTGTAAAATTAAAATGTGATATACCGGGCTAGGATTCGAGTTACAGGAACAAGGGCCAAACCAACCACCCAAGAATGGAATCGTCGACCGAAAACACGTGACAACCTCCTAGAAGCAGCTTTTCTTGCCACCAGACCTTTCTCCAACAATTAGGAATCTGATGCCGTCACTAAGCACATTCCTTAAATTGTAGCCATTTGTTGAGTGTTTTTTGTTTCTAATCCGCATATATATCACATTTCCCTTGATTTTCTTGACTGTGTATCTCTTAAATGTCAACATATACACGTGTTATTTTGTTTACAAAGATTTTTCAATGCCGAGAACTTCGATCAGAGAGTAAAAAAGGCGTAAGGTTCACAATGGTGTAAAATTAAAATGGGATATACCAGGCTTGGATTCGAATTACAGGAACTAGGGCCCAACCAACCACCAAAGATTGGAATCGTCGAGCGAAAACACTTGACAACCTTCTAGAAGCAGCTTTTCTTGCCACCAGACCTTTCTCCATCAATTAGGAATCTGATGCCGTCACTAAACACATTCCTTAAATTGTTGCCATTTGTTGAGTGTTTTTTTTTTTGGTGTCTAATCCGCATGTATATCACCGTTGCCCTTGATTTTCTTGACGGTATATCTCTTAAATGTCAACATATACATGTGTGATTTAGTTTTCGGAGATGTTTCAATGCCGAGAACCTCGATTAGAGAGTAAAAAAGGCTTAAGGTTCACAATGGTGTAAAATTAAAATGTGATATACCGGGCTAGGATTCGAGTTACAGGAACAAGAGCCAAACCAACCACCCAAGAATGGAATCGTCGAGCGAAAACACTTGACAACCTCCTAGAAGCAGCTTTTCTTGCCACCATACCTTTCTACATCAATTAGGAATCTGATGTCGTCACTAAACACATTCCTTAAATTGTAGCCATTTGTTGAGTGTTTTTTTTTTGTGTCTGATCGGCATATATATCACCATTGCCCTTGATTTTCTTGACTGTATATCTCTTAAATGTCAACATAAACATGTGTGATTTAGTTTACGAAGATTTTTCAATGCCGAGAACCTCGATCAGAGAGTAAAAAAGGCGTAAGGTTCACAATGGTGTAAAATTAAAATGGGATATACCGGGCTAGGGTTCGAGTTACAGGAACAAGGGCCAAACCAACCACCCAAGAATGGAATCGTTGACCGAAAACACTTGACAACCTACTAGAAGCAGCTTTTCTTGCCACCAGACATTTCTCCATCATTTAGGAATCTGATGGCGTCACTAAACACATTCCTTAAATTGTAGCCAATTGTTGAGTGTTTTTTTTGGTGTCTAATCCGCAAATATATCACCATTGCCCTTGATTTTCCTGACTGTATATCTCTTAAATGTCAACATATACACGTGTGATTTAGTTTACGAGGAGTTTTTAATGCCGAGAACCTCGATCAGAGAGTAAAAAAGGCATAAGGTTCACAATGGTGTAAAATTAAAATGAGATATACCGGGCTAGGATTCGAGTTACAAGAACAAGGGCCAAACCAACCACACCAGAATGGAATCGTCGAGCGAAAACACTTGACAACCTTCTAGAAGCAGCTTTTCTTGCCACCAGACCTTTCTCTATCAATTAGGAATCTGATGCCGTCATTAAACACATTCCTTAAATTGTAGCCATTTGTTGAGTGTTTTTTTTTTGTCTATTCCGCATATATATCACCATTGCCCTTGATTTTCTTGACTGTATATCTCTTAAATGTCAACATATACACGTGTGATTTTGTTTACGAAGATTTTTCAATGATGAGAACCTCGATCGGAGAGTAAAAAAGACATGAGGTTCACAATGGTGTAAAATTAAAATGGGATATACCGGGCTTGGATTCGAGTTACATGAACAAGGGCCAAACCAACCACCCAAGAATGGAATCGTCGAGCGAAAACACTTGACAACCTCCTAGAAGCAGCTTTTTTTGCCACCAGACCTTTCTCCATCAACTAGGAATCTGATGCCGTCACTAAACACATTCCTTAAATTGTTTTCATTTGTTGAGTGTTTTTTTTTGTGGTGTCTAATCCGCATATATATCACCATTGCCCTTGATTTTTTTGTGGTGTCTAATCCGCAAATTTATCAACATTGCCTTTGATTTTTTTGACTGTATATCTCTTAAATGTCAACATATACACGTGTGATTTTGTTTACGAAGATTTTTCAAAGCCGAGAACTTCGATCAGAGAGTAAAAAAGGTGTAAGGTTCACAATGGTGTAAAAATAAAATGGGATATATCGGGCAAGGATTCGAGTTATAGGAAGAAGGGCAAAACCAACCACCCAAGAATAGAATCGTCGAGCGAAAACACTTGATAACCTCCTAGAAGCAGCTTTTTCTTGCCACCAGACCTTTCTCCAGTAATTAGGAATCTGATGCCGTCACTAAACACATTCGTTACCTTTTAGACATTTGTTGAGTGTTTTTTTTGTGTCTAATCCGCATATATATCACCATTGCCCGTGATTTTCTTGACTGTATATCTCTTAAATGTCAACATATACACGTGTGATTTTGTTTACGAAGATTTTTCAAATCCGAGAACCTCGATCAGAGAATAAAAAAGGCGTAATGTTCACAATGGTGTAAAATTAAAATGGGATATATCGGGCTAGGATTCGAGTTATAGGAACAAGGGCCAAACCAACCACCCAAGAATGGAATCGTCGAGCGAAAACACTTGACAACCTCCTAAAAGCAGCTTTTCTTGCCACCAGACCTTTCTCCATCAATTAGGAATCTGATGCCGTCACTAAACACATTCCTTAAATTGTAGCCATTTGTTGAGTGTTTTTTTTTTGGTGTCTAATCCGCATATATATCACCATTTCCCTTGATTTTTTTGACTGTATATCTCTTAAATGTCAGCATATACACGTGTGATTTTGTTTACGAAGATTTTTCAATGCCGAGAACCTCGATCAGAGAGTAAAAAAGGCGTAAGGTTCACAATGGTGTAAAATTAAAATGGGATATACCGGGCTAGGATACGAGTTACAGGAACAAGGGCCAAACCAACCACCCAAGAATGGAATCGTCGAGCGAAAACACTTGACAACCTCCTAGAAGCAGCTTTTCTTGCCACCAGACATTTCTCCAACAATTAGGAATCTGATGCCGTCACTAAGCACATTCCTTAAATTGTAGCCATTTGTTGAGTGTTTTTTGTTTCTAATCCGCATATATATCACCATTGCCCTTGATTTTCTTGACTGTGTATCTCTTAAATGTCAACATATACACGTGTTATTTTGTTTACAAAGATTTTTCAATGCCGAGATCTTCGACCAGAGAGTAAAAAAGTCGTAAGTTTCACAATGGTGTAAAATTAAAATGGGATATACCAGGCTTGGATTCGAGTTACAGGAACTAGGGCCCAACCAACCACCAAAGATTGGAATCGTCGAGCGAAAACACTTGACAACCTTCTAGAAGCAGCTTTTCTTGCCACCAGACCTTTCTCCATCAATTAGGAATCTGATGCCGTCACTAAACACATTCCTTAAATTGTAGCCATTTGTTGAGTGTTTTTTTTTTGGTGTCTAATCCGCATGTATATTACCATTGCCCTTGATTTTCTTGACGGTATATCTCTTAAATGTCAACATATACACGTGTGATTTAGTTTTCGAAGATTTTTCAATGCCGAGAACCTCGATTAGAGAGTAAAAAAGGCTTAAGGTTCACAATGGTGTAAAATTAAAATGTGATATACCGGGCTAGGATTCGAGTTACAGGAACAAGGGCCAAACCAACCACCCAAGAATGGAATCGTCGAGCGAAAACACTTGACAACCTCCTAGAAGCAGCTTTTCTTGCCACCATACCTTTCTACATCAATTAGGAATCTGATGTCGTCACTAAACACATTCCTTAAATTGTAGCCATTTGTTGAGTGTTTTTTTTTTGTGTCTGATCGGCATATATATCACCATTGCCCTTGATTTTCTTGACTGTATATCTCTTAAATGTCAACATAAACACGTGTGATTTAGTTTACGAAGATTTTTCAATACCGAGAACCTCGATCAGAGAGTAAAAAAGGCGTAAGGTTCACAATGGTGTAAAATTAAAATGGGATATACCGGGCTAGGGTTCGAGTTACAGGAACAAGGGCCAAACCAACCACCCAAGAATGGAATCGTTGACCGAAAACACTTGGCAACCTACTAGAAGTATCTTTTCTTGCCACCAGACATTTCTTCATCAATTAGGAATCTGATGGCGTCACTAAACACATTTCTTAAATTGTAGCCAATTGTTGAGTGTTTTTTTTTGTGTCTAATCCGCATATATATCACCATTGCCCTTGATTTTCTTGACTGTATATCTCTTAAATGTCAACATATACACGTGTGATTTAGTTTACGAAGAGTTTTTAATGCTGAGAACCTCGATCAGAGAGTAAAAAAGGCATAAGGTTCACAATGGTGTAAAATTAAAATGAGATATACCGGGCTAGGATTCGAGTTACAGGAACAAGGGCCAAACCAACCACACCAGAATGGAATCGTCGAGCGAAAACACTTGACAACCTTCTAGAAGCAGCTTTTCTTGCCACCAGACCTTTCTCTATCAATCAGGAATCTGATGCCGTCATTAAACACATTCCTTAAATTGTAGCCATTTGTTGAGTGTGTTTTTTTGTGTCTAATCCGCATATATATCACCAATGCCCTTGATTTTCTTGACTGTATATCTCTTAAATGTGAACATATACACATGTGATTTAGTTTATGAAGATTTTCCAATGCCGAGAACCTCGATCAGAGAGTAAAAAAGGCGTAAGGTTCACAATGCTGTAAAATTAAAATGGGATATACCGGGCAAGGATTCGAGTTACAGGAACAAGGGCCAAACCACCCACCCAAGAATGGATTCGTCGAGCGAAAACACTTGACAACCTCCTAGAAACAGCTTTTCTTGCCACCAGACCTTTCTCCATCAATTAGGAATCTAAGGACGTTACTAAACACATTCCTTAAATTGTAGCCATTTGTTGAGTGTTTTTTTTGTCTATTCCGCATATATATCACCATTGCCCTTGATTTTCTTGACTGTATATCTCTTAAATGTCAACATATACACGTGTGATTTTGTTTAAGAAGATTTTTCAATGCAGAGAACCTCGATCAGAGAGTAAAAAAGGCATAAGGTTCACAATGGTGTAAAATTAAAATGGGATATACCGGGCTTGGATTCGAGTTACAGGAACAAGGGCCAAACCAACCACCCAAGAATGGAATCGTCGAGCGAAAACACTTGACAACCTCCTAGAAGCAGCTTTTCTTGCCACCAGACCTTTCTCCATCAATTAGGAATCTGATGCCGTCACTAAACACATTCCTTAAATTGTTTCCATTTGTTGAGTGTTTTTTTTTGTGGTGTCTAATCCGCATATATATCACCATTGCCTTTGATTTTTTTGTGGTGTCTAATCCGCAAATTTATCACCATTGCCCTTGATTTTTTTGACTGTATATCTCTTAAATGTCAACATATACACGTGTGATTTTGTTTACGAAGATTTTTCAAAGCCGAGAACTTCGATCAGAGAGTAAAAAAGGTGTAAGGTTCACAATGGTGTAAAAATAAAATGGGATATATCGGGCAAGGATTCGAGTTATAGGAAGAAGGGCAAAACCAACCACCCAAGAATAGAATCGTCGAGCGAAAACACTTGACAACCTCCTAGAAGCAGCTTTTCTTGCCACCAGACCTTTCTCCATCAATTAGGAATCTGATGCCGTCACTAAACACATTCGTTAAATTTTAGACATTTGTTGAGTGTTTTTTTTGTGTCTAATCCGCATATATATCACCATTGCCCGTGATTTTCTTGACTGTATATCTCTTAAATGTCAACATATACACGTGTGATTTTGTTTACGAAGATTTTTCAAAGCCGAGAACCTCGATCAGAGAGTAAAAAAGGCGTAATGTTCACAATGGTGTAAAATTAAAAGGGGATATATCGGGCTAGGATTCGAGTTATAGGAACAAGGGCCAAACCAACCACCCAAGAATGGAATCGTCGAGGGAAAACACTTGACAACCTCCTAGAAGCAGCTTTTCTTGCCACCAGACCTTTCTCCATCAATTAGGAATCTGATGCCGTCACTAAACACATTCCTTAAATTGTAGCCATTTGTTGAGAGTTTTTTTTTGGTGTCTTATCCGCATATATATCACCATTTCCCTTGATTTTTTTGACTGTATATCTCTTAAATGTCAGCATATACACGTGTGATTTTGTTTACGAAGATTTTTCAATGCCGAGAACTTCGATCAGAGAGTAAAAAAGGTGTAAGGTTCATAATGGTGTAAAAATAAAATGGGATATATTGGCCAAGGATTCGAGTTACAGGAAGAAGGGCCAAACCAACCACCCAAGAATGGAATCGTCGAGCGAAAACACTTGACAACCTCCTAGAAGCAGCTTTTCTTGCCACTAGACCTTTCTCCATCAATTAGGAATCTGATACCGTCACTAAACACATTCCTTAAATTGTAGCCATTTGTTGAGTGTTTTTTTTGTGTGTAATCTGCATATATATGACCATTGCCCTTGATTTTCTTGACTGTATATCTCTTAAATGTCAACATATACACATGTGATTTAGTTTACGAAAATTTTTCAATGCCGAGAACCTCGATCAGAGAGTAAAAATGGCGTAAGGTTCACAATGGTGTAAAATTAAAATGGGATATACCGGGCTAGGATTCGACGTACAGGAACAAGGGCCAAACCAACCACCCAAGAATGGAATCGTTGAGCGAAAACACTTGACAACCTCCTAGAAGAAGCTTTTCTTGCCCCCAGACCTTTCTCCATCAATTAGGAATCTGATGCCATCACTAAACACATTCCTTAAATTGTAGCCATTTGTTGAGTGTTTTTTTTGGTGTCTAATCCGCATATATATCACAATTGCCTTTAATTTTCTTCACTGTATATCTCTTAAATGTCAACATATACACGTGTGATTTAGTTTATGAAGATTGTTCAATGACGAGAACCTCGATTAGAGAATAAAAGAGGCGTAAGGTTCACAATTATGTAAAATTAAAATGGGGTATACCTGGCTAGGATTCGAGTTACAGGAACAAGGGCTAAACCAACCACCCAAGAATGGAATCGTCGAGCGAAAACACTTGACAACCTCCAAGAAGCATCTTTTCTTGCCACCAAACCTTTCTCCATCAATTAGGAATCTAATGCCATCACTAAACACATTCCTTAAATTGTAGCCATTTGTTGAGTGTTTTTTTTGGTGTCTAATCCGTATATATATCACCATTTCCTTTAATTTTCTTGACTGTATATCTCTTAAATGTCAACATATACACGTGTGATTTAGTTTAAGAAGATTTTTCAATGCCGAGAACCTTGATTAGAGAATAAAAAAGGCGTAAGGTTCACAATTCTGTAAAATTAAAATGGGATATACCGGGTTAGGATTTGAGTTACAGGAACAAGGGCCAAACCAACCACCCAAGAATGGAATCGTCGAGTGAAAAGACTTGACAACCTCCAAGAAGCATATTTTCTTGCCACCAGACCTTTCTCCATCAATTAGGAATCTGATGCCATCACCAAACACATTCCTTAAATTGTAGCCATTTGTAGAGTGTTTTTTTTGTGTCTAAACCGCATTTATATCACCATTGCCCTTGATTTTCTTGACTGTATATCTCTTAAAAGTCAACATATACACGTGTGATTTAGTTTACGAAGATTTGTCAATGCTGAGAACCTCGATTAGAGAGTAAAAAAGGCGTAAGGTTCACAATGTTGTAAAATTATAATGGGATATACCGGGCTTGGATTCGAGTTACAGGAACAAGGGCCAATCCAACCACCTAAGAATGGAATCGTCGAGCGGAAACACTTGACAACCTCCTAGAAGATGCTTTTCTTGCCACCAGACCTTTTCTCCATCAATTAGGAATCTGATGCCGTCACTAAACACATTCCTTAAATTGTAGCCATTTGTTGAGTGTTTTTTTTTGTGTCTAATCCGCATATATATGACCATTGCCCTTGATTTTCTTGACTGTATATCTCTTAAACGTCAACATTTACACATGTGATTTAGTTTACGAAAATTTTTCAATGCTGAGAACCTCGATCAGAGAGTAAAAATGGCGTAAGGTTCACAATGGTGTAAAATTAAAATGGGATATAACGGGCTAGGATTCGAGTTACAGGAACAAGGGCCAAACCAACCACCCAAGAATGGAATCGTTGAGCGAAAACACTTGACAACCTCCTAGAAGATGCTTTTCTTGCCACCAGACCTTTCTCCATCAATTAGGAATCTAATGCCATCACTAAACACATTCCTTAAATTGTAGCCATTTGTTGAGTGTTTTTTTTGGTGTCTAATCCGCATATATATCACCATTGCCCTTGATTTTCTTGAATGTATATCTCCTAAATGTCAACATATACACGTGTGATTTAGTTTACGAATATTTTTCAATTCCGAGAACCTCGATCAGAAAGTAAAAAGGTCGTAAGGTTCACAATGGTGTAAAATTAAAATGGGATATACCAGGCTAGGATTCGAGTTACAGGAACATGGGCCAAACCAACCACCCAAGAATGGAACCGTCGAGCGAAAACACTTGACAACCTCCTAGAAGCAGCTTTTCTTGCCACCAGACCTTTCTCCATCAATTAGGAATCTGATGCCATCACCAAACACATTCCTTAAATTGTAGCTATTGAGTGTTTTTTTTTGTGTCTAGACCGCATATATATCACCATTCCCCTTGATTTTCTTGACTGTATATCTCTTAAAAGTCAACATATACACGTCTGATTTAGTTTACGAAGATTTGTCAATGCTGAGAACCTCGATTAGAGAGTAAAAAAGGCGTAAGGTTCACAATGGTGTAAAATTAAAATGGGATATACCGGACTTGGATTCGAGTTACAGGAACAAGGGCCAATCCAACCACCCAAGTATGGAATCGTTGAGCGAAAACACTTGACAACCTTCTAGAAGCAGGTTTTCTTGCCACCAGACCTTTCTCCATCAATTAGGAATATGATGCCGTCACTAAACACATTCCTTAAATTGTAGCCATTTGTTGAGTGTTTTTTTTTTTGTGTCTAATCCGCATATATATCAACATTGCCCTTGATTTTCTTGACTGTATATATCTTAAATGTCAACATATACACGTGTGATTTAGTTTACAAAGATTTTTTAATGCCGAGAACCTCGATCAGAGAGTAAAAAAGGCGTAAGGTTCACAATGGTGTAAAATTAAAATGGGAAATACCGGGCTAGGATTCGAGTTGCAGGAACAAGGGCCAAACCAACCACCCAAGAAAGGAATCTTCGAGCGAAAACACTTGACAACCTCCTAAAAGCGGCTTTTCTTGCCACCAGACCTTTCTCCATCAATTAGGAATCTAATGCCATCACTAAACACATTCCTTAAATTGTAGCCATTTGTTGAGTGTTTTTTTTTGTGTCTAATCCGCATATATATCACCATTTCCTTTAATTTTCTTAACTGTATATCTCTTAAATGTCAACATATACACGTGTGATTTAGTTTAAGAATATTTTTCAATGCCGAGAACCTCGATTAGAGAATAAAAAAGGCGTAAGGTTCACAATTCTGTAAAATTAAAATGGGATATACCGGGCTAGGATTTGAGTTACTGGAACAAGGGCCAAACCAACCACCCAAGAATGGAATCGTCGAGTGAAAACACTTGACAACCTCCAAGAAGCATCTTTTCTTGCCACCAGACCTTTCTCCATCAATTAGGAATCTGATGCCATCACCAAACACATTCCTTAAATTGTAGCCATTTATAGAGTGTTTTTTTTGTGTCTAAACCGCATTTATATCACCATTGCCCTTGATTTTCTTGACTGTATATCTCTTAAAAGTCAACATATACACGTGTGATTTAGTTTACGAAGATTTGTCAATGCTGAGAACCTCGATTAGAGAGTAAAAAAGGCGTAAGGTTCACAATGGTGTAAAATTAAAATGAGATATACCGGGCTTGGATTCGAGTTACAGGAACAAGGGCCAATCCAACCACCCAAGAATGGAATCGTCGAGCGAAAACACTTGACAACCTCCTAGAAGCAACTTTTCTTACCACCAGACCTTTCTCCATCAATTAGGAATCTGATGCCGTCACTAAACACATTCCTTAAATTGTAGCCATTTGTTGAGTGTTTTTTTTTTTGTGTCTAATCCGCATATATATGACCATTGCCCTTGATTTTCTTGACTGTATATCTCTTAAACGTCAACATTTACACATGTGATTTAGTTTACGAAAATTTTTCAATGCTGAGAACCTCGATCAGAGAGTAAAAATGGCGTAAGGTTCACAATGGTGTAAAATTAAAATGGGATATAACGGGCTAGGATTCGAGTTACAGGAACAAGGGCCAAACCAACCACCCAAGAATGGAATCGTTGAGCGAAAACACCTGACAACCTCCTAGAAGATGCTTTTCTTGCCACCAGACCTTTATCCATCAATTAGGAATCTAATGCCATCACTAAACACATTCCTTAAATTGTAGCCATTTGTTGAGTGTTTTTTTTGGTGTCTAATCCGCATATATATCACCATTGCCCTTGATTTTCTTGAATGTATATCTCCTAAATGTCAACATATAGACGTGTGATTTAGTTTACGAATATTTTTCAATTCCGAGAACCTCGATCAGAAAGTAAAAAAGTCGTAAGATTCACAATGGTGTAAAATTAAAATGGGATATACCGGGCTAGGATTCGAGTTACAGGAACATGGGCCAAACCAACCACCCAAGAATGGAACCGTCGAGCGAAAACACTTGACAACCTCCTAGAAGCAGCATTTCTTGCCACCAGACCTTTCTCCATCAATTAGGAATCTGATGCCATCACCAAACACATTCCTTAAATTGTAGCTATTGAGTGTTTTTTTTTGTGTCTAGACCGCATATATATCACCATTCCCCTTGATTTTCTTGACTGTATATCTCTTAAAAGTCAACATATACACGTGTGATTTAGTTTACGAAGATTTGTCAATGCTGAGAACCTCGATTAGAGAGTAAAAAAGGCGTAAGGTTCACAATGGTGTAAAATTAAAATGAGATATACCGGGCTTGGATTCGAGTTACAGGAACAAGGGCCAATCCAACCACCCAAGAATGGAATCGTCGAGCGAAAACACTTGACAACCTCCTAGAAGCAACTTTTCTTGCCACCAGACCTTTCTCCATCAATTAGGAATCTGATGCCGTCACTAAACACATTCCTTAAATTGTAGCCATTTGTTGAGTGTTTTTTTTTTGGGTCTAATCCCCATATATATGACCATTGCCCTTGATTTTGTTGACTGTATATCTCTTAAACGTCAACATTTACACATGTGATTTAGTTTACGAAAATTTTTCAATGCTGAGAACCTCGATCAGAGAGTAATAATGGCGTAAGGTTCACAATGGTGTAAAATTAAAATGGGATATAACGGGCTAGGATTCGAGTTACAGGAACAAGGGCCAAACCAACCACCCAAGAATGGAATCGTTGAGAGAAAACACTTGACAACCTCCTAGAAGATGCTTTTCTTGCCACCAGACCTTTCTCCATCAATTAGGAATCTAATGCCATCACTAAACACATTCCTTAAATTGTAGCCATTTGTTGAGTGTTTTTTTTGGTGTCTAATCCGCATATATATCACCATTGCCCTTGATTTTCTTGAATGTATATCTCTTAAATGTCAACATATACATGTTTGATTTAGTTTACGAATATTTTTCAATGCCGAGAACCTCGATCAGAAAGTAAAAAAGTCGTAAGGTTCACAATGGTGTAAAATTAAAATGGGATATACCGGGCTAGGATTCGAGTTACAGGAACATGGGCCAAACCAACCACCCAAGAATGGAACCGTCGAGCGAAAACACTTGACAACCTCCTAGAAGCAGCTTTTCTTGCCACCAGACCTTTCTCCATCAATTAGGAATCTGATGCCATCACCAAACACATTCCTTAAATTGTAGCTATTTGTAGAGTGTTTTTTTTGTGTCTAGACCGCATATATATCACCATTGCCCTTGATTTTCTTGACTGTATATCTCTTAAAAGTCAACATATACACGTGTGATTTAGTTTACGAAGATTTGTCAATGCTGAGAACCTCGATTAGAGAGTAAAAAAGGCGTAAGGTTCACAATGTTGTAAAATTAAAATGGGATATATCGGGCTTGGATTCGAGTTACAGGAACAAGGGCCAATCCAACCACCCAAGTATGGAATCGTTGAGCGAAAACACTTGACAACCTTCTAGAAGCAGCTTTTCTTGCCACCAGACCTTTCTCCATCAATTAGGAATCTGATGCCGTCACTAAACACATTCCTTAAATTGTAGCCATTTGTTGAGTGTTTTTTTTTTGTGTCTAATCCGCATATATATCAACATTGCCCTTGATTTTCTTGACTGTATATATCTTAAATGTCAACATATACACGTGTGATTTAGTTTACAAAGATTTTTTAATGCCGAGAACCTCGATCAGAGAGTAAAAAAGGCGTAAGATTCACAATGGTGTAAAATTAAAATGAGAAATACCGGGCTAGGATTCGAGTTGCAGGAACAAGGGCCAAACCAACCACCCAAGAAAGGAATCTTCGAGCGAAAACACTTGACAACCTCCTAAAAGCGGCTTTTCTTGCCACCAGACCTTTCTCCATCAATTAGGAATCTAATACCATCACTAAACACATTCCTTAAATTGTAGCCATTTGTTGAGTGTTTTTTTTGGTGTCTAATCCGCATATATATCACCATTTCCTTTAATTTTCTTGACTGTATATCTCTTAAATGTCAACATATACACGTGTGATTTAGTTTAAGAAGATTTTTCAATGCCGAGAACCTCGATTAGAGAATAAAAAAGGCGTAAGGTTCACAATTCTGTAAAATTAAAATGGGATATACCGGGCTAGGATTTGAGTTACAGGAACAAGGGCCAAACCAACCACCCAAGAATGGAATCGTCGAGTGAAAACACTTGAGAACCTCCAAGAAGCATCTTTTCTTGCCACCAGACCTTTCTTCATCAATTAGGAATCTGATGCCATCACCAAATACATTCCTTAAATTGTAGCCATTTGTAGAGTGTTTTTTTTTTGTGTCTAAACCGCATTTATATCACCATTGCCCGTGATTTTCTTGACTGTGTATCTCTTAAAAGTCAACATATACACGTGTGATTTAGTTTACGAAGATTTGTCAATGCTGAGAAACTCGATTAGAGAGTAAAAAAGGCGTAAGGTTCACAATGGTGTAAAATTAAAATGAGATATACCGGGCTTGGATTCGAGTTACAGGAACAAGGGCCAATCCAACCACCCAAGAATGGAATCGTCGAGCGAAAACACTTGACAACCTCCTAGAAGCAACTTTTCTTGCCACCAGACCTTTCTCCATCAATTAGGAATCTGATGCCGTCACGAAACACATTCCTTAAATTGTAGCCATTTGTTGAGTGTTTTTTTTGTGTCTAATCCGCATATATATGACCATTGCCCTTGATTTTCTTGACTGTATATCTCTTAAACGTCAACATTTACACATGTGATTTAGTTTACGAAAATTTTTCAATGCTGAGAACCTCGATCAGAGAGTAAAAATGGCGTAAGGTTCACAATGGTGTAAAATTAAAATGGGATATAACGGGCTAGGATTCGAGTTACAGGAACAAGGGCCAAACCAACCACCCAAGAATGGAATCGTTGAGAGAAAACACTTGACAACCTCCTAGAAGATGCTTTTCTTGCCACCAGAACTTTCTCCATCAATTAGGAATCTAATGCCATCACTAAACACATTCCTTAAATTGTAGCCATTTGTTGAGTGTTTTTTTTGGTGTCTAATCCGCATATATATCACCATTGCCCTTGATTTTCTTGAATGTATATCTCTTAAATGTCAACATATACACGTGTGATTTAGTTTACGAATATTTTTCAATGCCGAGAACCTCGATCAGAGAGTAAAAAAGTCGTAAGGTTCACAATGGTGTAAAATTAAAATGGGATATACCGGGCTAGGATTCGAGTTACAGGAACATGGCCCAAACCAACCACCCAAGAATGGAACCGTCGAGCGAAAACACTTGACAACCTCCTAGAAGCAGTTTTTCTTGCCACCAGACCTTTCTCCATCAATTAGGAATCTGATGCCATCACCAAACACATTCCTTAAATTGTAGCTATTTGTAGAGTGTTTTTTTTGTGTCTAGACCGCATATATATCACCATTGCCCTTGATTTTCTTGACTGTATATCTCTTAAAAGTCAACATATACACGTGTGATTTAGTTTACGAAGATTTGTCAATGCTGAGAACCTCGATTAGAGAGTAAAAAAGGCGTAAGGTTCACAATGTTGTAAAATTAAAATGGGATATACCGGGCTCGGATTCGAGTTACAGGAACAAGGGCCAATCCAACCACCCAAGTATGGAATCGTTGAGCGAAAACACTTGACAACCTTCTAGAAGCAGCTTTTCTTGCCACCAGACCTTTCTCCATCAATTAGGAATCTGATGCCGTCACTAAACACATTCCTTAAATTGTAGCCATTTGTTGAGTGTTTTTTTTTGGTGTCTAATCCGCATATATATCAACATTGCCCTTGATTTTCTTGACTGTATATATCTTAAATGTCAACATATACACGTGTGATTTAGTTTACAAAGATTTTTTAATGCCGAGAACCTCGATCACAGAGTAAAAAAAGGCGTAAGGTTCACAATGGTGTAAAATTAAAATGGGAAATACCGGGCTAGGATTCGAGTTGCAGGAACAAGGGCCAAACCAACCACCCAAGAAAGGAATCTTCGAGCGAAAACACTTGACAACCTCCTAAAAGCGGCTTTTCATGCCACCAGACCTTTCTCCATCAATTAGGAATCTGATGCCGTCACTAAACACATTCCTTAAATTGTAGCCATTTGTTGAGTGTTTTTTTTGTGTCTAATCTGCATATATCACCATTGCTCTTGATTTTCTTGACTATATATCTCTTAAATGTCAACATATACATGTGTGATTTAGTTTACGAAGATTTTTCAATGCCGAGAACCTCGATCAGAGAGTAAAAAAAGGCGTCAGGTTCACAATGGTGTAAAATTAAAATGGGATATTCCGGGCTAGGATTCGAGTTACAGGAAAAAGGGCCAAACCAACCTCCCAAGAATGGAATCGTCGAGCGAAAACACTTGACAACCTCGTAGAAGCAGCTTTTCTTGCCACCAGACCTTTCTCCATCAATTAGGAATCTGATGCCGTCACTAAACACATTCCTTATTTTATAGCCATTTGTTGTGTGTGTTTTTTTTGTCTAATCTGCATACTTTTTACCATTGCCCTTGATTTTCTTGACTGTATATATCTCTTAAATGTCAACATACACACGTGTGATTTAGTTTACGAAGATTTTTCAATACCGAGAACCTCGATCAGAGAGTAAAAATGGTGTAAGGTTCACAATGGTGTAAAATTAAATTGGGATATACCGGGCTAGGATTCGAGTTACCGGAACAAGGGCTAAACCAACTACCTAAGAATGGAATCATTGAGCGAAAACACTTGACAACCTCCTAGAAGCAGCTTTTCTTGCCACCCAACCTTTCTCCATCAATTTGGAATCTGATGCCGTCACTATACACATTCCTTAAATTGTAGCCATTTGTTGAGTGTTTTTTTTGTGTCTAATCCGCATATATATCACCATGGCCCTTAATTTTCTTGACTGTATATCTCTTAAATGTCAACATATACACGTGTGATTTAGTTTACGAAGATTTTGCAATGCCGAGAACCTCGATCAGAGAGTAAAAAAGGCGTAAGGTTCACAATGTTGTAAAATTAAAATGGGATATAGCGGGCTAGGGTTCGAGTTACAGGAACAAGGGCCAAACCAACCACCCAAGAATGGAATCGTCGAGCGTAAACACTTGACAGCCTCCTAGAAGCAGCTTTTCTTGCCACCAGACCTTTCTTCATCAATTAGGAATCTGATACCGTCACTAAACACATTCCTTAAATTGTAGCCATTTGTTGAGTGTTTTTTTTGGTGTCTAATCCGCATATATATCACCGTTGCCCTTGATTTTCTTGACTGTATATCTCTTAAATATCAACATATACACATGTGATTAAGTTTACGAAGATTTTTCAATGTCGAGAACCTCTATCAGAGAGTAAAAAAGGCGTAAGGTTCACAATGGTGTAAAATTAAAATGGGATATACCGGGCTAGTATTCGAGTTACAGGAAAAAGGGCCAAACCAACCACCCAAGAATGGAATCGTCAAGCGAAAACACTTGACAACCTCCTAGAAGCAGTTTTTCTTGCCACCAGACATTTCTCCATCAATTAGAAAGCTGATGCCGTCACTAAACACATTCCTTAAATTGTAGCCATTTGTTGTGTGTTTTTTTTTGTGTCTAATCCGCATATATATCACCATTGCCCTTAATTTTCTTGACCTTATATCTCTTAAATGTCAACATATACACGTGTGATTTAGTTTACGAAGATTTTTTAATGCCGAGAACCTCGATCAGAGAGTAAAAAAGGCGTAAGGTTCACAATGGTGTAAAATTAAAATGGGATATACCGGGCTAGGATTCGAGTTGTAGGAACGAGGGCCAAACCAACCACCCAAGAATGGACTCGTCGAGTGAAAACACTTGACAACCTCCAAGAAGCAGCTTTTCTTGCCACCAGACCTTTCTCCATCAATTTGGAATCTGATGCCGTCACTAAACACATTCCTTAAATTGTAGTCATTTGTTCAGTGTTTTTTTGGTGTCTAATCCGCATATATATCACCATTGCCCTTGATTTTCTTGACTGTATATATCTTAAATATCAACATATACACGTGTGATTTAGTTTACAAAGATTTTTTAATGCCGAGAACCTCGATCAGAGAGTAAAAAAGGCGTCAGGTTCACAATGGTGTAAAATTAAAATGGGAAATACCGGGCTAGGATTCGAGTTGCAGGAACAAGGGTCAAACCAACCACCCAAGAATGGAATCGTCGAGCGAAAACCCTTGACAAAATCCTAAAAGTAGCGTTTCTTGCCACCAGACCTTTCTCCATCAATTAGGAATCTGATGCCGTCACTAAACACATTCCTTAAATTGTAGCCATTTGTTGAGTGTTTTTTTTTTGTGTCTAATCTGCAAATATCACAATTGCCCTTGATTTTCTTGACTATATATCTCTTAAATGTCAACATATACATGTGTGATTTAGTTTACGAAGATTTTTCAATGCCGAGAACCTCGATCAGAGAGTAAAAAAAGGCGTAAGGTTCACAATGGTGTAAAATTAAAATGGGATATTACGGGCTAGGATTCGAGTTACAGGAAAAAGGGCCAAACCAACCTCCCAAGAATCGAATCGTCGAGCGAAAACACTTGACAACCTCCTAGAAGCAGCTTTTCTTGCCACCAGACATTTCTCCATCAATTAGGAATCTGATGGCGTCACTAAACATATTCCTTATTTTGTAGCCATTTGTTGAGTGTTTTTTTTTTGTGTCTAATCCGCATATTTTTTACCATTGCCCTTGATTTTCTTGACTGTATATCTCTTAAATGTCAACATACACACGTGTGATTTAGTTTACGAAGATTTTTCAATACCGAGAACCTCGATCAGAGAGTAAAAAAGGTGTAAGGTTCACAATGGTGTAAAATTAAATTGGGATATACCGGGCTAGGATTAGAGTTACTGGAACAAGGGCCAAACCAACTACCTAAGAATGGAATCGTTGAGCGAAAACACTTGACAACCTCCTAGAAGCAGCTTTTCTTGCCACCAAACCTTTCTCCATCAATTAGGAATCTGATGCCGTCACTAAACACATTCCTTAAATTGTAGCCATTTGTTGAGTGTTTTTTTTTTGTGTCTAATCCGAATATATATCACCATGGCCCTTAATTTTCTTGACTGTATATCTCTTAAATGTCAACATATACACGTGTGATTTAGTTTACGAAGATTTTGCAATGCCGAGAACCTCGATCAGAGAGTAAAAAAGGCGTAAGGTTCACAATGTTGTAAAATTAAAATGGGATATACCGGGCTAGGGTTCGAGTTACAGGAACGAGGGACAAACCAACTACCCAAGAATGGAATCGTCGAGCGAAAACACTTGACAACCTCCTAGAAGCAGCTTTTCTTGTCACCAGACCTTTCACCATCAATTAGGAATCTGATACCGTCACTAAACACATTCCTTAAATTGTAGCCATTTGTTGAGTGTTTTTTTTTTGTCTAATCCGCATATATATCACCATGGCCCTTAATTTTCTTGACTGTATATCTCTTAATTGTCAACATATACACGTGTGATTTAGTATACGAAGATTTTTCAATGCCGAGAACCTCGATCAGAGAGTAAAAAAGGCGTAAGTTTCACAATGGTGTAAAATTAAAATGGGATATACCGGGCTTGGTTTCGAGTTAAAGGAACAAGGGCCAAACCAACCACCCAAGAATGGAATCGTCAAGCGAAAACACTTGACAACCTCCTAGAAGCAGCTTTTCTTGCCACCAGACCTTTCTCCATCAATTAGGAATCTGATGCCGTCACTAAACACATTCCTTAAATTGTAGCCATTTGTTGAGTGTTTTTTTTTTGTGTCTAATCCGCATATATATCACCATTGCCCTTGATTTTCTTGACTATATATCTCTTAAATGTCAACATATACATGTGTGGTTTAGTTTACGAAGATTTTTCAATGCCGAGAACCTCGATCAGAGAGTAAAAAAAGGCGTAAAGTTCACAACGGTGTAAAATTAAAATGGGATATACCGGGCTAGGATTCAAGTTACAAGAAAAAGGGCCAAACCAACCACCCAAGAATGGAATCGTCGAGCGAAAACACTT
Organism: Helianthus tuberosus; assembly: GCA_030545235.1. Classification (NCBI taxonomy): domain Eukaryota; kingdom Viridiplantae; phylum Streptophyta; class Magnoliopsida; order Asterales; family Asteraceae; genus Helianthus; species Helianthus tuberosus. The sequence continues at coordinate 129,280,193 of CM060416.1, forward strand.
GACAACCTCTTAGAAGCAGCTTTTCTTGCCACCAGACCTTTCTCCATCAATAAGGAATCTGATGCCGTCACTAAACACATTCCTTAATTTGTAGCCATTTGTTTAGTGTATTTTTTTGTCTAACCCGCATATTGTTCACCATTGCCCTTGATTTTCTTAACTGTATATCTCTTAAATGTTAACATATACACGTGTGATTTACTTTACGAAGATTTTTCAATACCGAGAACCTCGATCAGAGAGTAAAAAAGGTGTAAGGTTCACAATGGTGTAAAATTAAATTGGGATATACCGGGCTAGGATTCGAGTTACAAGAACAAGGGCCAAACCAACCACCTAAGAATGGAATTGTTCAGCGAAAACACTTGACAACCTCCTAGAAGCAGCTTTTCTTGCCACCAAACCTTTCTCCATCAATTAGGAATCTGATGCCGTCACTAAACACATTCCTTAAATTGTAGACATTTTTTGAGTGTTTTTTTTGGTGTCTAATCCGCATATATATCACCATTGCCCTTGATTTTCTTGACTGTATATTTTCTTAAATGTCAACATATACACGTGTGATTTAGTTTACGAAGATTTTGCAATGCCGAGAACCTCGATCAGAGAGTATAAAAGGCGTCAGATCACAATGTTGTAAAATTAAAATGGGATATACCGGTCTAGGATTCGAGTTACAGGAACAAGGGCCAAACCAACCACCCAAGAATGGAATCGTCGAGTGAAAACACTTGACAACCTCCTAGAAGCAGCTTTTCTTGCCACCAGACCTTTCTCCATTAATTAGGAATCTGATACCGTCACTAAATACATTCCTTAAATTGTAGCCATTTGTTGAGTGTTTTTTTTTGTGTCTAATCCGCATACATATCACCGTTTCCCTTGTTTTTCTTAACTGTATATCTCTTAAATGTCAACATATACACGTGTGATTAAGTTTACGAAGATTTTTCAATGCCGAGAACCTCTATCAGAGAGTAAAAAAGGCGTAAAGTTCACAACGGTGTAAAATTAAAATGGGATATACCGGGCTAGGATTCGAGTTGCAGGAACAAGGGCCAAACCAACCACCCAAGAAAGGAATCTTCGAGCGAAAACACTTGACAACCTCCTAAAAGCGGCTTTTCATGCCACCAGACCTTTCTCCATCAATTAGGAATCTGATGCCGTCACTAAACACATTCCTTAAATTGTAGCCATTTGTTGAGTGTTTTTTTTGTGTCTAATCTGCATATATCACCATTGCTCTTGATTTTCTTGACTATATATCTCTTAAATGTCAACATATACATGTGTGATTTAGTTTACGAAGATTTTTCAATGCCGAGAACCTCGATCAGAGAGTAAAAAAAGGCGTCAGGTTCACAATGGTGTAAAATTAAAATGGGATATTCCGGGCTAGGATTCGAGTTACAGGAAAAAGGGCCAAACCAACCTCCCAAGAATGGAATCGTCGAGCGAAAACACTTGACAACCTCGTAGAAGCAGCTTTTCTTGCCACCAGACCTTTCTCCATCAATTAGGAATCTGATGCCGTCACTAAACACATTCCTTATTTTATAGCCATTTGTTGTGTGTGTTTTTTTTGTCTAATCCGCATATTTTTTACCATTGCCCTTGATTTTCTTGACTGTATATATCTCTTAAATGTCAACATACACACGTGTGATTTAGTTTACGAAGATTTTTCAATACCGAGAACCTCGATCAGAGAGTAAAAATGGTGTAAGGTTCACAATGGTGTAAAATTAAATTGGGATATACCGGGCTAGGATTCGAGTTACCGGAACAAGGGCTAAACCAACTACCTAAGAATGGAATCATTGAGCGAAAACACTTGACAACCTCCTAGAAGCAGCTTTTCTTGCCACCCAACCTTTCTCCATCAATTTGGAATCTGATGCCGTCACTATACACATTCCTTAAATTGTAGCCATTTGTTGAGTGTTTTTTTTGTGTCTAATCCGCATATATATCACCATGGCCCTTAATTTTCTTGACTGTATATCTCTTAAATGTCAACATATACACGTGTGATTTAGTTTACGAAGATTTTGCAATGCCGAGAACCTCGATCAGAGAGTAAAAAAGGCGTAAGGTTCACAATGTTGTAAAATTAAAATGGGATATAGCGGGCTAGGGTTCGAGTTACAGGAACAAGGGCCAAACCAACCACCCAAGAATGGAATCGTCGAGCGTAAACACTTGACAGCCTCCTAGAAGCAGCTTTTCTTGCCACCAGACCTTTCTTCATCAATTAGGAATCTGATACCGTCACTAAACACATTCCTTAAATTGTAGCCATTTGTTGAGTGTTTTTTTTGGTGTCTAATCCGCATATATATCACCGTTGCCCTTGATTTTCTTGACTGTATATCTCTTAAATATCAACATATACACATGTGATTAAGTTTACGAAGATTTTTCAATGTCGAGAACCTCTATCAGAGAGTAAAAAAGGCGTAAGGTTCACAATGGTGTAAAATTAAAATGGGATATACCGGGCTAGTATTCGAGTTACAGGAACAAGGGCCAAACCAACCACCCAAGAATGGAATCGTCAAGCGAAAACACTTGACAACCTCCTAGAAGCAGTTTTTCTTGCCACCAGACATTTCTCCATCAATTAGAAAGCTGATGCCGTCACTAAACACATTCCTTAAATTGTAGCCATTTGTTGTGTCTAATCCGCATATATATCACCATTGCCCTTAATTTTCTTGACCTTATATCTCTTAAATGTCAACATATACACGTGTGATTTAGTTTACGAAGATTTTTTAATGCCGAGAACCTCGATCAGAGAGTAAAAAAGGCGTAAGGTTCACAATGGTGTAAAATTAAAATGGGATATACCGGGCTAGGATTCGAGTTGTAGGAACGAGGGCCAAACCAACCACCCAAGAATGGACTCGTCGAGTGAAAACACTTGACAACCTCCAAGAAGCAGCTTTTCTTGCCACCAGACCTTTCTCCATCAATTTGGAATCTGATGCCGTCACTAAACACATTCCTTAAATTGTAGTCATTTGTTCAGTGTTTTTTTGGTGTCTAATCCGCATATATATCACCATTGCCCTTGATTTTCTTGACTGTATATATCTTAAATATCAACATATACACGTGTGATTTAGTTTACAAAGATTTTTTAATGCCGAGAACCTCGATCAGAGAGTAAAAAAGGCGTCAGGTTCACAATGGTGTAAAATTAAAATGGGAAATACCGGGCTAGGATTCGAGTTGCAGGAACAAGGGTCAAACCAACCACCCAAGAATGGAATCGTCGAGCGAAAACCCTTGACAAAATCCTAAAAGTAGCGTTTCTTGCCACCAGACCTTTCTCCATCAATTAGGAATCTGATGCCGTCACTAAACACATTCCTTAAATTGTAGCCATTTGTTGAGTGTTTTTTTTTTGTGTCTAATCTGCAAATATCACAATTGCCCTTGATTTTCTTGACTATATATCTCTTAAATGTCAACATATACATGTGTGATTTAGTTTACGAAGATTTTTCAATGCCGAGAACCTCGATCAGAGAGTAAAAAAAGGCGTAAGGTTCACAATGGTGTAAAATTAAAATGGGATATTACGGGCTAGGATTCGAGTTACAGGAAAAAGGGCCAAACCAACCTCCCAAGAATCGAATCGTCGAGCGAAAACACTTGACAACCTCCTAGAAGCAGCTTTTCTTGCCACCAGACATTTCTCCATCAATTAGGAATCTGATGGCGTCACTAAACATATTCCTTATTTTGTAGCCATTTGTTGAGTGTTTTTTTTTTGTGTCTAATCCGCATATTTTTTACCATTGCCCTTGATTTTCTTGACTGTATATCTCTTAAATGTCAACATACACACGTGTGATTTAGTTTACGAAGATTTTTCAATACCGAGAACCTCGATCAGAGAGTAAAAAAGGTGTAAGGTTCACAATGGTGTAAAATTAAATTGGGATATACCGGGCTAGGATTAGAGTTACTGGAACAAGGGCCAAACCAACTACCTAAGAATGGAATCGTTGAGCGAAAACACTTGACAACCTCCTAGAAGCAGCTTTTCTTACCACCAAACCTTTCTCCATCAATTAGGAATCTGATGCCGTCACTAAACACATTCCTTAAATTGTAGCCATTTGTTGAGTGTTTTTTTTTTTGTGTCTAATCCGAATATATATCACCATGGCCCTTAATTTTCTTGACTGTATATCTCTTAAATGTCAACATATACACGTGTGATTTAGTTTACGAAGATTTTGCAATGCCGAGAACCTCGATCAGAGAGTAAAAAAGGCGTAAGGTTCACAATGTTGTAAAATTAAAATGGGATATACCGGGCTAGGGTTCGAGTTACAGGAACGAGGGACAAACCAACTACCCAAGAATGGAATCGTCGAGCGAAAACACTTGACAACCTCCTAGAAGCAGCTTTTCTTGTCACCAGACCTTTCACCATCAATTAGGAATCTGATACCGTCACTAAACACATTCCTTAAATTGTAGCCATTTGTTGAGTGTTTTTTTTTTTGTCTAATCCGCATATATATCACCATGGCCCTTAATTTTCTTGACTGTATATCTCTTAAATGTCAACATATACACGTGTGATTTAGTATACGAAGATTTTTCAATGCCGAGAACCTCGATCAGAGAGTAAAAAAGGCGTAAGTTTCACAATGGTGTAAAATTAAAATGGGATATACCGGGCTAGGTTTCGAGTTAAAGGAACAAGGGCCAAACCAACCACCCAAGAATGGAATCGTCAAGCGAAAACACTTGACAACCTCCTAGAAGCAGCTTTTCTTGCCACCAGACCTTTCTCCATCAATTAGGAATCTGATGCCGTCACTAAACACATTCCTTAAATTGTAGCCATTTGTTGAGTGTTTTTTTTTGTGTCTAATCCGCATATATATCACCATTGCCCTTGATTTTCTTGACTATATATCTCTTAAATGTCAACATATACATGTGTGGTTTAGTTTACGAAGATTTTTCAATGCCGAGAACCTCGATCAGAGAGTAAAAAAAGGCGTAAAGTTCACAACGGTGTAAAATTAAAATGGGATATACCGGGCTAGGATTCAAGTTACAAGAAAAAGGGCCAAACCAACCACCCAAGAATGGAATCGTCGAGCGAAAACACTTGACAACCTCTTAGAAGCAGCTTTTCTTGCCACCAGACCTTTCTCCATCAATAAGGAATCTGATGCCGTCACTAAACACATTCCTTAATTTGTAGCCATTTGTTTAGTGTATTTTTTTGTCTAACCCGCATATTGTTCACCATTGCCCTTGATTTTCTTAACTGTATATCTCTTAAATGTTAACATATACACGTGTGATTTACTTTACGAAGATTTTTCAATACCGAGAACCTCGATCAGAGAGTAAAAAAGGTGTAAGGTTCACAATGGTGTAAAATTAAATTGGGATATACCGGGCTAGGATTCGAGTTACAAGAACAAGGGCCAAACCAACCACCTAAGAATGGAATTGTTCAGCGAAAACACTTGACAACCTCCTAGAAGCAGCTTTTCTTGCCACCAAACCTTTCTCCATCAATTAGGAATCTGATGCCGTCACTAAACACATTCCTTAAATTGTAGACATTTTTTGAGTGTTTTTTTTGGTGTCTAATCCGCATATATATCACCATTGCCCTTGATTTTCTTGACTGTATATTTTCTTAAATGTCAACATATACACGTGTGATTTAGTTTACGAAGATTTTGCAATGCCGAGAACCTCGATCAGAGAGTATAAAAGGCGTCAGATCACAATGTTGTAAAATTAAAATGGGATATACCGGTCTAGGATTCGAGTTACAGGAACAAGGGCCAAACCAACCACCCAAGAATGGAATCGTCGAGTGAAAACACTTGACAACCTCCTAGAAGCAGCTTTTCTTGCCACCAGACCTTTCTCCATTAATTAGGAATCTGATACCGTCACTAAATACATTCCTTAAATTGTAGCCATTTGTTGAGTGTTTTTTTTTGTGTCTAATCCGCATACATATCACCGTTTCCCTTGTTTTTCTTAACTGTATATCTCTTAAATGTCAACATATACACGTGTGATTAAGTTTACGAAGATTTTTCAATGCCGAGAACCTCTATCAGAGAGTAAAAAAGGCGTAAGGTTCACAATGGTGTAAAATTAAAATGTGATATACCGGGCTTGGATTTGAGTTACAGGAACAAGGGCCAAACCAACCACCCAAGAATGGTATCGTCAAGCGAAAACACTTGACAACCTCCTAGAAGCAGCTTTTCTTGCCACCAAACATTTCTCCATCAATTATAAATTTGATGCCGTCACTAAACACATTCCTTAAATTGTAGCCATTTGTTGAGTGTTTTTTTTTTGTGTCTAGTCCGCATATATATCACCATTTCCCTTAATTTTCTTGACTGTATATCTCTTAAATGTCAACATATACACGTGTGATTTAGTTTACGAAGAATTTTTTAATGCCGAGAACCTCGATTAGAGAGTAAAAAAAGGCGTAAGGTTCACAATGGTGTAAAATTAAAATAGGAAATACCGGGCTATTATTCGAGTTACATGAAAAACGGCCAAACCAACCACCCAAGAATGGAATCGTCGAGCGAAAACACTTGACAACCTCCTAGAAGCAGCTTTTCTCGCCACCAGACCTTTCTCCATCAATTAGGAATATGATGCCGTCACTAAACAGATTCCTTAATTTGTAGCCATTTGTTGAGTGTTTTTTTTTGTGTCTAATCCGCATATTTTTCACCATTGCCCTTGCTTTTCTTGACTGTATATCTCTTAAATGTCAATATATACACGTGTGATTTAGTTTACGAAGATTTTTCAATACCGAGAACCTCGATCAGAGAGTAAAAAAGGTGTAAGGTTCACAATGGTGTAAAATTAAATTGGGATATACCGGGCTAGGATACGAGTTATAGGAACAAGGGCCAAACCAACCACCTAAGAATGGAATCGTTGAGCGAAAACACTTGACAACCTCCTAGAAGCAGCTTTTCTTGCCACCAAACCTTTATCCATCAATTAGGAATCTGATGCCGTCACTAAACACATTCCTTAAATTGTAGCCATTTGTTGAGGGTTTTTTTTTGTGGCTAGTCCGCATATATGTCACCATTGCCCTTAATTTTCTTGACTGTATATATCTCTTAAATGTCAACATATACACTTGTGATTTAGTTTACAAAGATTTTTCAATGCGGAGAACCTCGATCAGAGAGTAAAAAAGGCGTAAGGTTCACAATGGTGTAAAATTAAAATGGGATATTACGGGCTAGGATTCGAGTTACAGGAAAAAGGGCCAAACCAACCTCCCAAGAATCGAATCGTCGAGCGAAAACACTTGACAACCTCCTAGAAGCAGCTTTTCTTGCCACCAGACCTTTCTCCATCAATTAGGAATATGATTCCGTCACTAAACACATTCCTTTATTTGTAGCCATTTGTTGAGTGTTTTTTTTTTGTGTCTAATCCGCATATTTTTCACCATTGCTCTTGATTTTCTTGACTGTATATCTCTTAAATGTCAACATATACACGTGTGATTTAGTTTACGAAGATTTTTCAATACCGAGAACCTCGATCAGAGAGTAAAAAAGGTGTAAGGTTCACAATGGTGTAAAATTAAATTGGGATATACCGGGCTAGGATTCGAGTTATAGGAACAAGGGCCAAACCAACCACCTAAGAATGGAATCGTTGAGCGAAAACACATGACAACCTCCTAGAAGCAGCTTTTCTTGCCACCAAACCTTTCTCCATCAATTAGGAATCTGATGCCGTCGCTAAACACATTCCTTAAATTGTAGACATTTTTTGAGTGTTTTTTTTGGTGTCTAATCCGCATATATATCACCATTGCCCTTGATTTTCTTGACTGTATATTTTCTTAAATGTCAACATATACACGTGTGATTTAGTTTACGAAGATTTTGCAATGCCGAGAACCTCGATCAGAGAGTATAAAAGGCGTCAGGTTCACAATGTTGTAAAATTAAAATGGGATATACCGGGCTAGGATTCGAGTTACAGGAACAAGGGCCAAACCAACCACCCAAGAATGGAATCGTCGAGTGAAATCACTTGACAACCTCCTAGAAGCAGCTTTTCTTGCCACCAGACCTTTCTCCATTAATTAGGAATCTGATACCGTCACTAAATACATTCCTTAAATTGTAGCCATTTGTTGAGTGTTTTTTTTTTTTTTTGTGTCTAATCCGCATACATATCACCGTTTCCCTTGTTTTTTATTAACTGTATATCTCTTAAATGTCAACATATACACGTGTGATTAAGTTTACGAAGTTTTTCAATGCCGAGAACCTCTATCAGAGAGTAAAAAAGGCGTAAGGTTCACAATGGTGTAAAATTAAAATGTGATATACCGGGCTTGGATTTGAGTTACAGGAACAAGGGCCAAACCAACCACCCAAGAATGGTATCGTCGAGCGAAAACACTTGACAACCTCTTAGAAGCAGCTTTTCTTGCCACCAGACCTTTCTCCATCAATAAGGAATCTGATGCCGTCACTAAACACATTCCTTAATTTGTAGCCATTTGTTTAGTGTATTTTTTTGTCTAACCCGCATATTGTTCACCATTGCCCTTGATTTTCTTAACTGTATATCTCTTAAATGTTAACATATACACGTGTGATTTACTTTACGAAGATTTTTCAATACCGAGAACCTCGATCAGAGAGTAAAAAAGGTGTAAGGTTCACAATGGTGTAAAATTAAATTGGGATATACCGGGCTAGGATTCGAGTTACAAGAACAAGGGCCAAACCAACCACCTAAGAATGGAATTGTTCAGCGAAAACACTTGACAACCTCCTAGAAGCAGCTTTTCTTGCCACCAAACCTTTCTCCATCAATTAGGAATCTGATGCCGTCACTAAACACATTCCTTAAATTGTAGACATTTTTTGAGTGTTTTTTTTGGTGTCTAATCCGCATATATATCACCATTGCCCTTGATTTTCTTGACTGTATATTTTCTTAAATGTCAACATATACACGTGTGATTTAGTTTACGAAGATTTTGCAATGCCGAGAACCTCGATCAGAGAGTATAAAAGGCGTCAGATCACAATGTTGTAAAATTAAAATGGGATATACCGGTCTAGGATTCGAGTTACAGGAACAAGGGCCAAACCAACCACCCAAGAATGGAATCGTCGAGTGAAAACACTTGACAACCTCCTAGAAGCAGCTTTTCTTGCCACCAGACCTTTCTCCATTAATTAGGAATCTGATACCGTCACTAAATACATTCCTTAAATTGTAGCCATTTGTTGAGTGTTTTTTTTTGTGTCTAATCCGCATACATATCACCGTTTCCCTTGTTTTTCTTAACTGTATATCTCTTAAATGTCAACATATACACGTGTGATTAAGTTTACGAAGATTTTTCAATGCCGAGAACCTCTATCAGAGAGTAAAAAAGGCGTAAGGTTCACAATGGTGTAAAATTAAAATGTGATATACCGGGCTTGGATTTGAGTTACAGGAACAAGGGCCAAACCAACCACCCAAGAATGGTATCGTCAAGCGAAAACACTTGACAACCTCCTAGAAGCAGCTTTTCTTGCCACCAAACATTTCTCCATCAATTATAAATTTGATGCCGTCACTAAACACATTCCTTAAATTGTAGCCATTTGTTGAGTGTTTTTTTTTTGTGTCTAGTCCGCATATATATCACCATTTCCCTTAATTTTCTTGACTGTATATCTCTTAAATGTCAACATATACACGTGTGATTTAGTTTACGAAGAATTTTTTAATGCCGAGAACCTCGATTAGAGAGTAAAAAAAGGCGTAAGGTTCACAATGGTGTAAAATTAAAATAGGAAATACCGGGCTATTATTCGAGTTACATGAAAAACGGCCAAACCAACCACCCAAGAATGGAATCGTCGAGCGAAAACACTTGACAACCTCCTAGAAGCAGCTTTTCTCGCCACCAGACCTTTCTCCATCAATTAGGAATATGATGCCGTCACTAAACAGATTCCTTAATTTGTAGCCATTTGTTGAGTGTTTTTTTTTGTGTCTAATCCGCATATTTTTCACCATTGCCCTTGCTTTTCTTGACTGTATATCTCTTAAATGTCAATATATACACGTGTGATTTAGTTTACGAAGATTTTTCAATACCGAGAACCTCGATCAGAGAGTAAAAAAGGTGTAAGGTTCACAATGGTGTAAAATTAAATTGGGATATACCGGGCTAGGATACGAGTTATAGGAACAAGGGCCAAACCAACCACCTAAGAATGGAATCGTTGAGCGAAAACACTTGACAACCTCCTAGAAGCAGCTTTTCTTGCCACCAAACCTTTATCCATCAATTAGGAATCTGATGCCGTCACTAAACACATTCCTTAAATTGTAGCCATTTGTTGAGGGTTTTTTTTTTTGTGGCTAGTCCGCATATATGTCACCATTGCCCTTAATTTTCTTGACTGTATATATCTCTTAAATGTCAACATATACACTTGTGATTTAGTTTACAAAGATTTTTCAATGCGGAGAACCTCGATCAGAGAGTAAAAAAGGCGTAAGGTTCACAATGGTGTAAAATTAAAATGGGATATTACGGGCTAGGATTCGAGTTACAGGAAAAAGGGCCAAACCAACCTCCCAAGAATCGAATCGTCGAGCGAAAACACTTGACAACCTCCTAGAAGCAGCTTTTCTTGCCACCAGACCTTTCTCCATCAATTAGGAATATGATTCCGTCACTAAACACATTCCTTTATTTGTAGCCATTTGTTGAGTGTTTTTTTTTTGTGTCTAATCCGCATATTTTTCACCATTGCTCTTGATTTTCTTGACTGTATATCTCTTAAATGTCAACATATACACGTGTGATTTAGTTTACGAAGATTTTTCAATACCGAGAACCTCGATCAGAGAGTAAAAAAGGTGTAAGGTTCACAATGGTGTAAAATTAAATTGGGATATACCGGGCTAGGATTCGAGTTATAGGAACAAGGGCCAAACCAACCACCTAAGAATGGAATCGTTGAGCGAAAACACATGACAACCTCCTAGAAGCAGCTTTTCTTGCCACCAAACCTTTCTCCATCAATTAGGAATCTGATGCCGTCGCTAAACACATTCCTTAAATTGTAGACATTTTTTGAGTGTTTTTTTTGGTGTCTAATCCGCATATATATCACCATTGCCCTTGATTTTCTTGACTGTATATTTTCTTAAATGTCAACATATACACGTGTGATTTAGTTTACGAAGATTTTGCAATGCCGAGAACCTCGATCAGAGAGTATAAAAGGCGTCAGGTTCACAATGTTGTAAAATTAAAATGGGATATACCGGGCTAGGATTCGAGTTACAGGAACAAGGGCCAAACCAACCACCCAAGAATGGAATCGTCGAGTGAAATCACTTGACAACCTCCTAGAAGCAGCTTTTCTTGCCACCAGACCTTTCTCCATTAATTAGGAATCTGATACCGTCACTAAATACATTCCTTAAATTGTAGCCATTTGTTGAGTGTTTTTTTTTTTGTGTCTAATCCGCATACATATCACCGTTTCCCTTGTTTTTTATTAACTGTATATCTCTTAAATGTCAACATATACACGTGTGATTAAGTTTACGAAGTTTTTCAATGCCGAGAACCTCTATCAGAGAGTAAAAAAGGCGTAAGGTTCACAATGGTGTAAAATTAAAATGTGATATACCGGGCTTGGATTTGAGTTACAGGAACAAGGGCCAAACCAACCACCCAAGAATGGTATCGTCAAGCGAAAACACTTGACAAACTCCTAGAAGCAGCTTTTCTTGCCACCAAACATTTCTCCATCAATTAGAAATTTGATGCCGTCACTAAATACATTCCTTAAATTGTAGCCATTTGTTGAGTGTTTTTTTTTGTGTCTAGTCCGCATATATATCACCATTTCCCTTAATTTTCTTAACTGTATATTTCTTAAATGTCAACATATACACGTGTGATTTAGTTTACAAAGAATTTTTCAATGCCGAGAACCTCGATTAGAGAGTAAAAAAAGGCGTAAGGTTCACAATGGTGTAAAATTAAAATGGGATATTCCGGGCTATGATTCGATTTACATGAAAAAGGGACAAACCAACCACCCAAGAATGGAATCGTCGAGCGAAAACACTTGACAACCTCCTAGAAGCAGCTTTTCTCGCCACCAGACCTTTCTCCATCAATTAGGAATATGATGCCGTCACTAAACACATTCCTTTATTTGTAGCCATTTGTTGAGTGTTTTTTTTTTGTGTTTAATCCGCATATTTTTCACCATTGCTCTTGATTTTCTTGACTGTATATCTCTTAAATGTCAACATATACACGTGTGATTTAGTTTACGAAGATTTTTCAATACCGAGAACCTCGATCAGAGAGTAAAAAAGGTGTAAGGTTCACAATGGTGTAAAATTAAATTGGGATATACCAGGCTAGGATTCGAGTTATAGGAACAAGGGCCAAACCAACCACCTAAGAATGGAATCGTTGAGCGAAAACACTTGACAACCTCCTAGAAGCAGCTTTTCTTGCCACCAAACCTTTCTCCATCAATTAGGAATCTGATGCCGTCACTAAACACATTCCTTAAATTGTAGCCATTTGTTGAGTGTTTTTTTTTTTTTTGGCTAGTCCGCATATATATCACCATTGCCCTTAATTTTCTTGACTGTATATCTCTTAAATGTCAACATATACACTTGTGATTTAGTTTACAAAGATTTTTCAATGCCGAAAACCTCGATCAGAGAGTAAAAAAGGCATAAGGTTCACAATGGTGTAAAATTAAAATGGAATATACCGGGCTAGGATTCGAGTTACAGGAACAAGGGCCAAACCAACCACCCAAGAATGGAATCGTCGAGCGAAAACACTTGACAACCTCCTAAAAGCAGCTTTTCTTGCCACCAGACCTTTCTCCATCAATTAGGAATCTGATACCATCACTAAACACATTCCTTAAATTGTAGCCATTTGTTGAGTGTTTTATTTTTGGTATCTAATCCGCATATATATCACCGTTGCCCTTAATTTACTTGACTATATATCTCTTAAATGTCAACATATACACGTGTGATTAAGTTTACGAAGATTTTGCAATGCCGAGAACCTCGATCAGAGAGTATAAAAGGCGTCAGGTTCACAATGTTGTAAAATTAAAATGGGATATACCGGGCTAGGATTCGAGTTACAGGAACAAGGGCCAAACCAACCACCCAAGAATGGAATCGTCGAGTGAAATCACTTGACAACCTCCTAGAAGCAGCTTTTCTTGCCACCAGACCTTTCTCCATTAATTAGGAATCTGATACCGTCACTAAGTTCATTCCTTAAATTGTAGGCATTTGTTGAGTGTTTTTTTTTGTGTCTAATCCGCATACATATCACCGTTTCCCTTGTTTTTTATTAACTGTATATCTCTTAAATGTCAACATATACACGTGTGATTAAGTTTACGAAGTTTTTCAATGCCGAGAACCTCTATCAGAGAGTAAAAAAGGCGTAAGGTTCACAATGGTGTAAAATTAAAATGTGATATACCGGGCTTGGATTTGAGTTACAGGAACAAGGGCCAAACCAACCACCCAAGAATGGTATCGTCAAGCGAAAACACTTGACAAACTCCTAGAAGCAGCTTTTCTTGCCACCAAACATTTCTCCATCAATTAGAAATTTGATGCCGTCACTAAATACATTCCTTAAATTGTAGCCATTTGTTGAGTGTTTTTTTTTGTGTCTAGTCCGCATATATATCACCATTTCCCTTAATTTTCTTGACTGTATATTTCTTAAATGTCAACATATACACGTGTGATTTAGTTTACGAAGAATTTTTCAATGCCGAGAACCTCGATTAGAGAGTAAAAAAAGGCGTAAGGTTCACAATGGTGTAAAATTAAAATGGGATATTCCGGGCTATGATTCGAGTTACATGAAAAAGGGACAAACCAACCACCCAAGAATGGAATCGTCGAGCGAAAACACTTGACAACCTCCTAGAAGCAGCTTTTCTCGCCACCAGACCTTTCTCCATCAATTAGGAATATGATGCCGTCACTAAACACATTCCTTTATTTGTAGCCATTTGTTGAGTGTTTTTTTTTTTTTTTGTTTAATCCGCATATTTTTCACCATTGCTCTTGATTTTCTTGACTGTATATCTCTTAAATGTCAACATACACACGTGTGATTTAGTTTACGAAGATTTTTCAATACCGAGAACCTCGATCAGAGAGTAAAAAAGGTGTAAGGTTCACAATGGTGTAAAATTAAATTGGGATATACCGGGCTAGGATTCGAGTTATAGGAACAAGGGCCAAACCAACCACCTAAGAATGGAATCGTTGAGCGAAAACACTTGACAACCTCCTAGAAGCAGCCTTTCTTGCCACCAAACCTTTCTCCATCAATTAGAAATCTGATGCCGTCACTAAACACATTCCTTAAATTGTAGCCATTTGTTCAGTGTTTTTTTTTTTGGCTAGTCCGCATATATATCACCATTGCCCTTAATTTTCTTGACTGTATATCTCTTAAATGTCAACATATACACTTGTGATTTAGTTTACAAAGATTTTTCAATGCCGAAAACCTCGATCACAGAGTAAAAAAGGCATAAGGTTCACAATGGTGTAAAATTAAAATGGAATATACCGGGCTAGGATTCGAGTTACAGGAACAAGGGCCAAACCAACCACCCAAGAATGGAATCGTCGTGCGAAAACACTTGACAACCTCCTAAAAGCAACTTTTCTTGCCACCAGACCTTTCTCCATCAATTAGGAATCTGATACCATCACTAAACACATTCCTTAAATTGTAGCCATTTGTTGAGTGTTTTTTTTTTGTGTCTAGTCCGCATATATATCACCATTTCCCTTAATTTTCTTGACTGTATATTTCTTAAATGTCAACATATACACGTGTGATTTAGTTTACGAAGAATTTTTCAATGCCGAGAACCTCGATTAGAGAGTAAAAAAAGGCGTAAGGTTCACAATGGTGTAAAATTAAAATGGGATATTCCGGGCTATGATTCGAGTTACATGAAAAAGGGCCAAACCAACCACCCAAGAATGGAATCGTCGAGCGAAAACACTTGACAACCTCCTAGAAGCAGCTTTTCTCGCCACCAGACCTTTCTCCATCAATTAGGAATATGATGCCGTCACTAAACACATTCCTTTATTTGTAGCCATTTGTTGAGTGTTTTTTTTTTTTTTGTTTAATCCGCATATTTTTCACCATTGCTCTTGATTTTCTTGACTGTATATCTCCTAAATGTCAACATACACACGTGTGATTTAGTTTACGAAGATTTTTCAATACCGAGAACCTCGATCAGAGAGTAAAAAAGGTGTAAGGTTCACAATGGTGTAAAATTAAATTGGGATATACCGGGCTAGGATTCGAGTTATAGGAACAAGGGCCAAACCAACCACCTAAGAATGGAATCGTTGAGCGAAAACACTTGACAACCTCCTAGAAGCAGCTTTTCTTGCCACCAAACCTTTCTCCATCAATTAGAAATCTGATGCCGTCACTAAACACATTCCTTAAATTGTAGCCATTTGTTCAGTGTTTTTTTTTTTGGCTAGTCCGCATATATATCACCATTGCCCTTAATTTTCTTGACTGTATATCTCTTAAATGTCAACATATACACTTGTGATTTAGTTTACAAAGATTTTTCAATGCCGAAAACCTCGATCACAGAGTAAAAAAGGCATAAGGTTCACAATGGTGTAAAATTAAAATGGAATATACCGGGCTAGGATTCGAGTTACAGGAACAAGGGCCAAACCAACCACCCAAGAATGGAATCGTCGAGCGAAAACACTTGACAACCTCCTAAAAGCAACTTTTCTCGCCACCAGACCTTTCTCCATCAATTAGGAATCTGATACCATCACTAAACACATTCCTTAAATTGTAGCCATTTGTTGAGTGTTTTTTTTTTGTATCTAATCCGCATATATATCACCGTTACCCTTGATTTTCTTGACTATATATCTCTTAAATGTCAACATATACACGTGTGATTAAGTTTACGAAGATTTTGCAATGCCGAGAACCTCGATCAGAGAGTATAAAAGGCGTCAGGTTCACAATGTTGTAAAATTAAAATGGGATATACCGGGCTAGGATTCGAGTTACAGGAACAAGGGCCAAACCAACCACCCAAGAATGGAATCGTCGAGTGAAATCACTTGACAACCTCCTAGAAGCAGCTTTTCTTGCCACCAGACCTTTCTCCATTAATTAGGAATCTGATACCGTCACTAAATACATTCCTTAAATTGTAGCCATTTGTTGAGTGTTTTTTTTTGGGTCTAATCCGCATACATATCACCGTTTCCCTTGTTTTTTATTAACTGTATATCTCTTAAATGTCAACATATACACGTGTGATTAAGTTTACGAAGTTTTTCAATGCCGAGAACCTCTATCAGAGAGTAAAAAAGGCGTAAGGTTCACAATGGTGTAAAATTAAAATGTGATATACCGGGCTTGGATTTGAGTTACAGGAACAAGGGCCAAACCAACCACCCAAGAATGGTATCGTCAAGCGAAAACACTTGACAAACTCCTAGAAGCAGCTTTTCTTGCCACCAAACATTTCTCCATCAATTAGAAATTTGATGCCGTCACTAAACACATTCCTTAAATAGTAGCCATTTGTTGAGTGTTTTTTTTTGTGTCTAGTCCGCATATATATCACCATTTCCCTTAATTTTCTTGACTGTATATTTCTTAAATGTCAACATATACACGTGTGATTTAGTTTACGAAGAATTTTTCAATGCCGAGAACCTCGATTAGAGAGTAAAAAAAGGCGTAAGGTTCACAATGGTGTAAAATTAAAATGGGATATTCCGGGCTATGATTCGAGTTACATGAAAAAGGGCCAAACCAACCACCCAAGAATGGAATCGTCAAGCGAAAACACTTGACAACCTCCTAGAAGCAGCTTTTCTCGCCACCAGACCTTTCTCCATCAATTAGGAATATGATGCCGTCACTAAACACATTCCTTTATTTGTAGCCATTTGTTGAGTGTTTTTTTTTTGTGTCTAATCCGCATATTTTTCACCATTGCTCTTGATTTTCTTGACTGTATATCTCTTAAATGTCAACATATACACGTGTGATTTAGTTTACGAAGATTTTTCAACACCGAGAACCTCGATCAGAGAGTAAAAAAGGTGTAAGGTTCACAATGGTGTAAAATTAAATTGGGATATACCGGGCTAGGATTCGAGTTATAGGAACAAGGGCCAAACCAACCACCTAAGAATGGAATCGTTGAGCGAAAACACTTGACAACCTCCTAGAAGCAGCTTTTCTTGCCACCAAACCTTTCTCCATCAATTAGGAATCTGATGCCGTCACTAAACACATTCCTTAAATTGTAGCCATTTGTTGAGTGTTTTTGTTTTGGCTAGTCCGCATATATATCACCATTGCCCTTAATTTTCTTGACTGTATATCTCTTAAATGTCAACATATACACTTGTGATTTAGTTTACAAAGATTTTTCAATGCCGAAAACCTCGATCAGAGAGTAAAAAAGGCATAAGGTTCACAATGGTGTAAAATTAAAATGGAATATACCGGGCTAGGATTCGAGTTACAGGAACAAGGGCCAAACCAACCACCCAAGAATGGAATCGTCGAGCGAAAACACTTGACAACCTCCTAAAAGCAGCTTTTCTTGCCACCAGACCTTTCTCCATCAATTAGGTATCTGATGCCGTCACTAAACACATTCCTTAAATTGTAGACATTTGTTGAGTGTTTTTTTTTTGGTGCCTAATCCGCATATATATCACCATTGCCCTTGATTTTCTTGACTGTATATCTCTTAAATGTCAACATATACACGTGTGATTTAGTTTACGAAGATTTTGCAATGCCGAGAACCTCGATTAGAGAGTAAAAAAGGCGTAAGGTTCACAATGTTGTAAAATTAAAATGGGATATACCGGGCTAGGATTCGAGTTACAGGAACAAGGGCCAAACCAACGACCCAAGAATGGAATCGTCGAGCGAAAACACTTGACAACCTCCTAGAAGCAACTTTTCTTGCCACCAGACCTTTCTCCATCAATTTGGAATCTGATACCATCACTAAACACATTCCTTAAATTGTAGCCATTTGTTGAGTGTTTTTTTTTTTTGTCTAATCCGCATATATATCACCGTTGCCCCTGATTTTCTTGACTATATATCTCTTAAATGTCAACATATACACGTGTGATTAAGTTTACGAAGATTTTTCAATGCCGAGAACCTATATCAGAGAGTAAAAAAGGCGTAAGGTTCACAATGGTGTAAAATTAAAATGGGATATACCGGGCTAGGATTTGAGTTACAGGAACAAGGGCCAAACCAACAACCCAAGAATGGAATCGTCAAGCGAAAACACTTGACAACCTCCTAGAAGCAGCTTTTCTTGCCACCAAACATTTCTCCATCAATTTGAAATTTGATGCCGTCACTAAACACATTCCTTAAATTGTAGCCATTTGTTGAGTATTTTTTTTTGTGTCTAATCCGCATATATATCACCATTGCCCTTAATTTTCTTGACTGTATATCTCTTAAATGTCAACATATACACGTGTGATTTAGTATACGAAGATTTTTCAATGCCGAGAACCTTGATCAGAGAGTAAAAAAGGCGTAAGGTTCACAATGGTGTAAAATTAAAATGGGATATACCGGGCTAGGATTCGAGTTAAAGGAACAAGGGCCAAACCAACCACCCAAGAATGGAATCGTCGAGCGAAAACACTTGACAACCTCCTAGAAGCAGCTTTTCTTGCCACCAGACTTTTCTCCATCAATTAGGAATCTGATGCCGTCACTAAACACATTCCTTATATTGTAGCCATTTGTTGAGTGTTTTTTTTGTGTCTAATCCGCATATATAACACAATTGGCCTTGATTTTCTTGAATGTATATCTCTTAAATGTCATCATATACACGTGTGATTTAGTTTATGAAGATTTTGCAAAACCGAGAACCTCGATCAGAGAGTAAAAAAGGCGTAAGGTTCACAATGGTGGAAAATTAAAATGGGATATATCGGGCTAGGATTCGAATTACAGGAACAAGGGCCAAACTAATGTTGGTGCATATGTCTGTGGACTTCGTCTTATATCAAGTCTTGTCTTAGTTTAGAAAGATCAAGGGCACCAAATACGAGAAACTTGTTAGAAAGCCCATTCCGCACGAAATAAGAAGGATCATTTCGCACGAAATGGTGTAGCCATTTCGTATGAAATGGATCTGGCCATTTTGTTTGAATCGTTTCGTGCGGAATGGTGTGTCTATAAATAGCGTGTTTGTTCATTTCGTTTGTAACCTTTTTATTCCAGAGCCGAAGTGCTGCTGAAGTGTCTACTGCCTGTAAAAAGCTGTTATATCAATCAAAAAGACAATTAGAGTGTATATCAAGCTGTTTCAAAGTCGATACGTTAGTTTCCGCCTTTCGTATTGATAAGAACTCTTCTGAACGACTCATTTTGGTCATGCAAACGATCCTACAGAGAACCTGGATCAAAGAGTAAAAAAGGCGTAAGGTTTGTTACACCCCCAAAATCCACAAGCGGAGTATCACCGCATGGAGGCGTGACTGACCATGATCAAGCCAACAATCATATTGAACAAAGCATGTGAATAAATATAAAACCCAACACAACATAATTGGTGTCCAAACAAAACATAGTTTAAGTTGTAAGCGGAAGCATAATGTTAAAAACCAAAGTATGAGTTCAAATATATCATATATTTAACATGGCATATGACTATCCATGTCTCACAATGATCACGCCTCCTCGTGCAAGCTCCATAAATACCTAACGACCTGCAAGGCATGTAACAACGAGTCAACAACAAAGTTGAGCGAGTTCGCAATTGGTTGTTTTAGTTTTACAAGTTTGTTTTGAAAACCAAGTTGTTTCGTAAACCACGAGTTAACCTATATCTTTGTTTCCCAAACCTTATTCATAATCAGTGGGGGCTTCCCCATGTAAACCACTAGACCTTTACCATATTGACAACTGATGAACAATAGTTATGCCCTACGTCAATGTCTATCATCACTGACTAAGTGCCCAGATCCATTAGTACACGCCCGTCCGAACGGCACGGTGTGAGGCTTGTCAACCCAAATAGCGCTATTTTACTAATGACCCGCTCGCCATTGGCCCGGTGATTAAGTCGATATAAAAATGAGGGACTTCATGATAGAGTTTTGTCTAGTAAGTTTAAGGTTGTTTTCCTACCCAATGAGGACGAACGTACGTATTCTACCCAAGGAGAATACGCAGGATTAATATGGGCATCCTACCGATGGAGGATGGCGGTACATATCCTACCCAAGGAAGATATGTAGGTTCCGTTTTAATTCTTGATCCCATTCCCAACCACCGGGAATCCCATGCCTTAGAAAGTGTGTGAACTCACCTTGGTTTGCTCGGCAGATAAACAAAAGGTCACTTGAGCCACTTGTGGTCAACCACGTCCTAACATGGTTACCATACAAGTTAGGTCTAGGTTTAAGTAATGCATGTATGGTTTTCTACACGTATACTAACAAGTTGCATACAAGTATAGATCATGGCAAATACGTATAATCATATCAGTCAACTAACAGTCCACATTCCACGTTCAACAATAACATTTACGTAAACAGACAGAGCCCAAATATGCAGCCCAACTACACAAGCCTATAGGAGTGAAAGTCCAAATCGAAAGTGTGATTATATGGACTCGAGTCGAGACTATGGATCTCGAGTCGAGACAGTGTGGTCTCGAGTTGAAGTCTTGGAGTTCTCGAGTCACAACTAAGGGGTCTCGGGTCATGAATTCATCGCTCGAGACCAGGTGGTCTCGAGTCAGGTCTCGAGTCACAACAAGACCCACAACCAAGGTCTCGAGTCTTGTTTGTGTGCTGGTAAGGTGTGATCTCGAGTCGAGACAGTGGGTTCTCGAATCGCAACCGGTGTCGAGACTAGGTGTGTAACTAACTTCCTTATTTGCATCCCATTTACTTCCGTAACCTTTGCTAACAGTTTGACAGTTTTAAATCAGTTTAAACAGCATTGAATTCGGAAATCATACACATTCATATTACCTTAATCGTCATCAAATCAAGAACAATCAATTTAATTCGTATGAACCCTAAGTAACATCTAATCATGAATAACAACAACAATCATTCAAACATTCGATCAAACCACCATCCTAAGGAATTCGATCATTGCCATACAGTTCATGTAATTTTCACCATCTAGTTCATGCCAAAATATATGAATCAATTAAACATCTAGACCCATCACAGTCGATTACATCTCTTTGGTTCTAAATCTCAATCATGCAAATCCAATTCATATGAACAATCTTAACTATCATGCTCAATCATGGTAATCATATCATTGTCTAATACACAACTAATAATGAATCACTAACCGGAATATGAGATAGGGCCAAGATGATCTTCAAGAGAGAGGGGTGTTGCCGTCGAGTGAAGGGAGAGAGCTTTAGGGTTTGTGTGTGTTAAGTGCTTGCAAATTAT
Source organism: Helianthus tuberosus (assembly GCA_030545235.1). Lineage (NCBI taxonomy): Eukaryota > Viridiplantae > Streptophyta > Magnoliopsida > Asterales > Asteraceae > Helianthus > Helianthus tuberosus. Next base: position 129,301,829 of record CM060416.1, read on the forward strand.
GAGGATCCAAAGCCCATAATGGGTATATGCATACGCATAGGGAGTGGGCCGAACCCTTTCCTTGGGCTGCCCTTGGTTTCGAGTTCAAGGATAGTGGGCCGAGAGTGGTGTGCCCAAAAGGGCTTGTGCGATTGGACTAGTGTTGTGCGACTAAGTTATATACACACATATCATACACCAACTCATAACAAAATAAAACATACATTCCATTAAAATCACGTATCACATAATCACATAGAGCTCATACAGATTAAATCGAAATACAAAGGAAGGTTCTAAAATACGAGTTGTCACATTATCCCCAAGTTGAAAGAAATTTCGTCCTGAAATTTAGCACGTGCTCACTGAGGAAGCTAGTTAAGTGGTATGGTTTTCCCGGTTTTCCTGGGGTGTCACATCCTTCCCCCGTTTGTTTGGAATTTCGTCCCGAAATTCCGCGGTAGCTTCGACCTCAGTAGTGGTTTCATGCTGCTCGAACAACCGAGGATACTTGTGTTTCATTTGGTCATCTCCTTCCCAGATGAACTCCGGCCACGACGGGAGTTCCAACGAACTCGAACAAGAGGTATTCTAGTGCTCTTGAGAATCATAACATCTCGGTCAGTAATCTCTACTGGTTCCTCGACGAATCGTAGCTGATCGTCGATTGTGAGCTCTTTCAAAGGAACTATGAGAGTCTCATCTGACAGACACTTCTTCAGATTCGACACGTGAAATACGTTGTGAACTCCACTGAGTTCTGCGGGTAGATTTTGAAAGGTCCAACGCATCGTGGGTTAAGTTTTCCTCGTTTGCCAAAACGTACTACACCTTTCCAAGGTGAGACTTTGAGTAGCACTCGATCCCCAACCTGGAACTCGAGTGGTATCCTGTGCTTATCAGCGTAACTTTTCTGACGGTCACGAGCTGCCGCCATTCGTTTTCGTATCTGAGCAATCTTCTCAGTTGAGTCTACCACAAGTTCTGGGCCTGTGATTTGGCTGTCACCCACTTCTGCCCAACAAAGAGCTGATCAGCATTTACGTCCGTATAATGCCTCAAATGGAGAGGCCTGGATGCTGCTGTGGTAACTGTTGTTATACGAAAACTCCACTAAAGGGAGGTGTCTTTCCCAACCATTGCCAAAATCTATTACACACACTCGAAGCGTGTCTTCAAGGGTTTGGATGGTGCGTTCAGATTGCCCATCCGTTTGCGGATGATATGCTGTGCTCATGTCTAATCGAGAGCCAAAAGACTTGTGCATTGCTTGCCACAGTTCAGAGGTAAAACGTGCATCACGATCGGAAATAATGGAGGTTGGCACCCCGTGCCTCGAAACCACTTCCTTTAAGTAAATGTCTGCTAAAGTAGAAAACTTATCCGTTTCTTTGATAGCCAAGAAGTGTGCAGACTTAGTCAATCGATCCACTATCACCCAGATAGTGTCATTTCCGCGTTGAGATCTAGGCAGGCCAGTAACGAAATCCATGGAAATTTGCTCCCATTTCCATGTCGGGATCTCCGGTTGTTGGAGTAGGCCTGATGATTTTTGATATTCAATCTTGACTTTCGCACAAGTCAAACATTTACTAACGTAAGTTACTATATTGGCTTTCATGCTAGGCCACCAGTATGTAGTCTTTAGGTCGTGGTACATCTTATCCGAACCAGGATGTACTGAGTAACGAGACTTGTGCGCTTCATCCATCACAAGTTCGCGTAGATTACCATATAGTGGAACCCAGATGCGCCCTGTCATGTAATAAGTGCCATATGCCTTTTGTTCTAACAGTTTCTTCGACCCTCACAGGGACTCAGCCCTGATGTTCTCTGGTTTCAATGCTTCAACCTGAGCAACGCGTATCTGAGTAGGAAGGCTAGAGTGAATGGTAAGTTGTAACGCTCGCACGCGCTTAGGTGTAGTATCCTTTCGACTGAGGGCGTCGGTCACAACATTGGCTTTGCCCGGATGGTACTTGATCGTGCATTCGTAATCATTCAAGGGTTCGACCCATCGACGTTGTCGCATGTTTAACTCCTTTTGCTTGAAGATATGCTCGAGACTCCTGTGATCGGTGTAAATGGTGCACTTGGTACCGTACAGGTAATGTCTCCATATCTTAAGAGCAAAAACCACTGCTCCTAATTCCAAGTCTTGCATAGTGTAATTCCTTTCATGAACTTTAAGTTGGCGTGATGCGTAAGCAATGACCTTGTCACGTTGCATTAACACGCAACCATGTCCTTGGATGGATGCGTCGCAATAAACCACAAAACCGTCTGTGCCTTCAGGAAAAGAGAGGATAGGTGCGCTACAAAGTCTATCCTTTAAGTGCTGAAATGCAGATTCCTATGCATCACCCCAATGATAGGTAACACCCTTTTGAGTTAGTGAGGTGAGAGGTTGCACAATCTTGGAGAAATACTTGATAAACCTTCTGTAGTAGCCCGCCAAACACAAGAATTGGCGGATTTCCGTTGGTGTACGAGGTGCAGGCCAGTTCTTAATCGAGTCTACCTTGGATGGATCAACATGAATCCCATCCTTGTTTACCACGTGGCCTAGGAAATGGACTTCGCGAAGCCAGAAGTCACATTTCGAAAATTTGGCATACAACTGCTCTGTTCGAAGGAGTTTCAAAATAAGCCTCAGGTGTTGCTCGTGTTCCTCCTGACTCCTCGAATAGATCAAGATGTCGTCGATGAATACAATAACAAACATATCCAGGTAAGGCTTGCACACTCTATTCATAAGATCCATGAAGACCGCAGGTGCATTCGTCAATCCAAAAGGCATAACCAGAAACTCATAATGCCCGTACCGAGTCCTAAATGTTGTTTTGGAGACGTCCTCATCTCGGACTCTCAGTTGGTGATATCCCGATCTCAGATCAATCTTTGAGTAGAAGCTCGACCCTTGCAGCTGGTCGAACAGGTCATCAATACGCGGAAGAGGGTAACGATTCTTCACAGTCAACTTGTTGAGCTCACGATAGTCAATACACATTCTGAAGGTACCGTCTTTCTTCTTCACAAACAACACTGGAGCTCCCCAGGGCGAAGAGCTAGGACGTATGAAACCCTTATCCAAGAGTTCTTGTAGTTGCGTAGATAGTTCTTCCAATTCTGATGGAGCTAAACGATACGTTGCGCGAGCTATTGGTGCTGCTCCAGGAGCTAATTCGATTTGAAACTCCACTTGTCTATGTGGCGGAAGACCTGGTAATTCCTCAGGAAATACCTCTGGAAAGTCGCGTACAATAGGGATGTCTTCTATCTTCTTTTCCTTCGAGGATGTATCAGAAATGAGGGCTAGAATTATAGTGTGGCCCTTTCGCAAACACTTCTGGGCCTTAAGGAAAGAGATGATGCCTACAACAGCACCACTCTTGTCGCCATGAATCACTAAAGGTTCTTCACTAGAACGAGGAATGTGGACGATTTTGTCCTTGCAAATAATCTCCGCTTGATGTTGAGATAGCTAATCCATCCCAATAACGACGTCGAAACTACCAAGTACGATGGGGATGAGATCGATAGAGAAAGTCTGACCAGCTAAGACGAGATTACAACCCTTAACTATGTGTCTGGCCTCGAGACTTTTACCGTTTGCTAGTTCTACAGTGTGCTTGGTGTTCAAAAGTGTTGGGGTACGCTTAACCATTTGACTAACTTTTAAGGACACATAACAAGTATCGGAACCCGAATCAAATAAAATAGTAACAAAGAAGTCATCCAGAAGAAACTTACCCATCACAACGTTGGGATCGTTCCTTGCATCACCATGACCCAGCACGAACACACGTCCCCTGGCACCATTGCCATCATTGTTACCCCCGTTATTGTTCACGTTCCCCTGATTATTGTTGTTGTTCTGATTCTAGTTCAACTGGGGGCAGTTTCTCTTGAAGTGACCTTCAGCACCACACTGATAGCATCCCCTGTTACCCTGCTGTTGCTGCTGTTGATTTTGTGGGGCTGGTAGCTGTGGTTGACGATTCTGATTTGCCGATCGTGCGCCCCTGCAATCCATTGCTTCATGACCAAACTTGTTACACCTCAGACAACGACCCTTGTTGCACTGCCCACTATGATGCTTGTTGCATCGGTTGCACTTGGGGTGGTTTCCCCTGTATCCACCCTGCCCTTGACTACCAGAAGACTGCTTACCAGGACTCTGGTAGTCATCAGTCTTTCGCTGCTGAGACTGAGACTGAGCTGATGTTGAACCCTTGCTTGAGACTCCATCCCATTTGCGCTTGTTGTCGCTGAGGGCATCAGAAGTAGTAGTAGCACAAATACGCTTGGGCAGCCTGTTCTGCTCAACTGCCTGATCAGTGAGACGATGAGCCAAACGAATAACTTGCTGGATAGTGGGCAGGTTTGCTGCCGTCACATGGCTCTGGATCTCTGGCAGTAAACCTTTAAGGTATAGCTCGATACGTTTGATAGGAGGATCCACCATAGTAGGACACAAGATAGCCAGCTCGTTCAATCTTTTCTTGTACGCTTCAATTTCCGACCCCGTCATCTTTAAGTTGAAGAACTCTACCTCCAGCTTATGGATGTCATCACGATTACAGTACTCATCCCTTATCAATTCCTTGAAATCGTTCCATGGGGTGGCATTAGCAGCAACCAACCCCAGCATTTGGACCTGAGCGTTTCACCACGTGAGCGCTACACCTTCAAGAGTACCAGTAGCATACTTCACCCTACGAGCCTCAGGGCATTCACACATCTCGAAAACAGACTCGAGCTTCTCAAACCAGTGAAGGAGGCCTACAGCTCCCTCAGTTCCATTAAAAGTAGTAGATCGACAGTCCATAAAAGTTTTGAAAGTACAAACAGGAGACTGAGCAGCTTGACCTCCTGCCTGAGCGGCTGTGAGTGCTGCAGTAACTTGTTCATTGATTAAAGCCGTCAACTGGGCTTGAGTTAGGTTGATACGTCCACTCATGATCTTCATATCAAAGGAAACATGAGTGAGAAAAGTGTCACGAAAGTGCGATGACCGAAGAGAGTAAGCACACAATAAGTGTCTAACAATAGTTGCTACATTTATCTAAGCATACCATGAACAATGTACTATGTAACTAACAGTTAAGTAATATAAACATAAATCATATCACCTATAGTGTTGAGCCTTGAACGTGGAGCAATGTGTCGTTGTGGATCATTGAGCACTGTACAGGTTATAGTCTGGTTTTATCAAAAAGCTTTTCCCCTTTTTAAAACCAAGTTCACTATAACCAATGGCTCTGATACCAATCTTTCACACCCCTAAAATCCACAAGCGGAGTATCACCGCATGGAGGCGTTACTGACCAGGATCAAGCCACCAATCATATTGAACAAAGCATGTAAATAAATATAAAACCCAACAAAATATAATTGGTGTCCAAACAAAACATAGTTTAAGTTGTAAGTGGAAGCATAATGTTTAAAACCAAAGTATGAGTTCAAATATATCATATGTTTAACATGGCATATGACTATCCATGTCCCACAACGATCACGCATCCTCGTGCAAGCTCCATGAATACCTAACGACATGCAAGGCATGTAACAACGAGTCAACAACAAAGTTGAGCGAGTTCATAGTTGGTTGTTTTAGTTTTACAAGTTTGTTTTGAAAACCAAGTTGTTTTGTAAAACACGAGTTAACTTGTATCTTTGTTTCCCAAACCTTATCCATAATCAGTGGGCCACTAGACCGTTATCATATCGACAACTGACGAACAATAGTTGTGCCCTACGTTAATGTCTATCATCATTGACTAAGTGCCCAGATCCATTAGTAAACGGCCGTCCGAACGGCACGGTGTGAGGCTTGTCAACCCTAATAGCGCTATTTTACTAATGACCCACTCGCCATTTGCCCGGCGATTAAGTCGATATAAAAATGAGGTACTTCATGATAGAGTTTTGTCTAGTAAGTTTAAGGTTGTTGTCCTACCCAAGGAGGATGAACGTACGTATTCTACCCAAGGAGAAATCCGCAGGATTAATATTGGCATCCTACCCATGGAGGATGGCGGTACATATCCTAGCCAAGGAGGATATGTGGGTTCCGTTTTAATTCTTTAACCCATTCCCAACCACCGGGAATTCCATGCCTTAGAAAGTGTGTGAACTCACCTTGGTTTGCTCGGCAGATAAAAAAAAGGTCACTTGAGCCACTTGTGGTCAACCACGTCCTAACATGGTTACCATACAAGTCAGGTCTAGGTTTAAGTAATGCACGTATGGTTTTCAACACGTATACTAACAAGTTGCATACAAGTATTGATCATGGCATATACGTATAATCATATCAGTCAACTAACAGTCCACATTCCACGTTCAACAATAACATTTACGTAAACAGACAGAGCCCAAATATGCAGCCCAACTACACAAGCCTATACCAGTGAAAGTCCAAATAGAAAGTGTGATTATATGGACTCGAGTCGAGACTAGGGATCTCGAGTCGAGACAGTGTGGTCTCGGGTTGAAGTCTTGGAGTTCTCGAGTCGCAACTAAGGGGTCTCGGGTCATGAATTCATCTCTCAAGACCAGGTGGCCTCGAGTCAGGTCTCGAGTCGCAACAAGACCCGCAACCAAGGTCTCGAGTCTTGTTTGTGTGCTGGTAAGGTGTGGTCTCGAGTCGAGACAGTGGGTTCTCGACTCGCAACCGGTGTCGAGACTAGGTGTGTAACTAACTTCCTTATTTGCAGCCCATTTACTTCTGTAACCTTTGCTAACAGTTTGGAAGTTTCAAATCACATTAAACAGCATTGAATTCGGAAATCATACACATTCATATTACCTTAATCATCATCAAATCAAGAACAATCAATTTAATTTGTATGAACCCTAAGTAACATCTAATCATGAATAACAACAACAATCATTCAAACATTCGGTCAAACCACCATCCTAAGGAATTCGATCATTGCCATACAGTTCATGTAATTTTCACCATCTAGTTCATGCCAAAATATATGAATCAATTAAACATCTAGACCCATCACAGTCGATTACATCTCTTTGGTTCTAAATCACAATCATGCAAATCCAATTCATATGAACAATCTTAACTATCATGCTCAATCATGGTAATCACATCATCGTCTAATACACAATTAATAATGAATCACTAACCGGAATATGAGATAGGGCCGAGATGATCTTCAAGAGAGAAGGGTGTTGCCGTCGAGTGAAGGGAGAGGGCTTTAGGGTTTGTGTGTGTGTTAAGTGTTTGCAAATTATGAGGATCAAAACCCCAAAATGGGTATATGCATATGCATAGGGAGTTGGCCGAACCCTTTACCTGGGCTGCCCTTGGTTTCGAGTTCAAGAATAGTGGGCCGAGAGTGGTGTGCCCAAAAGGGCTTGTGCGATTGGACTAGTGTTGTGCGACTAAGTTATATACACATATATCATACACCAACTCATAACAAAATAAAACATACATTCCATTAAAATCACGTATCACATAATCACATAGAGTTCATACTGGTTAAATCGAAATACAAAGGAAGATTCTAAAATACGAGTTGTCACAAGGTTCACAATGGTGTAAAATTAAAATGGGATATACCGGGCTAGGTTTCGAGTTACAGGAACAAGGGACAAACCAACTACCCAAGAATGGAATCGTCGAGCGAAAACACTTGCAACCTCCTAGAAACAGCTTTTCTTGCCACCAGACCTTTCTCCATCAATTGGGAATCTGATGTCGTCACAAAACACATTCCTTAAATTGTAGCCATTTGTTGAGTGTTTTTTTTTTTGTGTCTAATCCGCATATATATCACCATTGCCCTTGATTTTCTTGACTGTATATCTCTTAAATGTCAACATATACACGTGTGATTTAGTTTACGAATATTTTTCAATGCCGATAACCTCAATCAGAGAGTAAAAAAGGCGTAAGGTTCACAATGGTGTAAAATTAAAATGGGATATACCGGGCTAGGATTCGAGTTACAGGAACAAGGGCCAAACCAACCACCCAAGAATGGAATCGTCGAACGAAAACCCTTGACAACCTCCTACAAGTAGCTTTTCTTGCCACCAGACCTTTCTCCATCATTTAGGAATCTGACACCGTCACTAAACACATTCCTTAAATTGTAGCCATTTGTTGAGTGTTTTTTTTTGGTGTCTAATCCGCATATATATCACCATTGCCCTTGATTTTCTTTACTGTATATCTCTTAAATGTTAACATATACACGTGTGATTAAGTTTACGAGGATTTTTCAATGCCGAGAACCTGGATCAAAGAGTAAAAAAGGCGTAAGGTTCACAAGGGTGTAAAATTAAAATGGGATATACCGGGCTAGGATTCGAGTTACAGGAACAAGGGCCAAACCAACCACCCAAGAATGGAATCGTCGAACGAAAATCCTTGACAACCTCCTAGAAGTAGCTTTTCTTGCCACCAGACCTTTCTCCATCAATTAGGAATCTGATACCGTCACTAAACACATTCCTTAAATTGTAGCCATTTGTTGAGTGTTTTTTTTTTGGTGTCTAATCCGCATATATATATCACCATTGCCCTTGATTTTCTTTACTGTATATCTCTTAAATGTTAACATATACACGTCTGATTAAGTTTACGTGGATTTTTCAATGCCGAGAACCTGGATCAAAGAGTAAAAAAGGCGTAAGGTTCACAAGGGTGTAAAATTAAAATGGGATATACCGGGCTAGGATTCGAGTTACAGGAACAAGGGCCAAACCAACCACCCAAGAATGGAATCGTCGAACGAAAATCCTTGACATCCTCCTAGAAGTAGCTTTTCTTGCCACCAGACCTTTCTCCATCAATTAGGAATCTGATACCGTCACTAAACACATTCCTTAAATTGTAGCCATTTGTTGAGTGTTTTTTTTTGGTGTCTAATCCGCATATATATCACCATTGCCCTTGATTTTCTTGACTGTATATCTCTTAAATGTTAACATATACACGTGTGATTAAGTTTACGAGGATTTTGCAATGCCGAGAACCTCGATCAGAGAGTAAAAAAGGCGTAAGGTTCACAATGGTGTAAAATTAAAATGGGATATACCGGGCCAGGATTCGAGTTACAGGAACAAGGGCCAAACCAACCACCCAATAATGGAATCGTCGAGCGAAAACACTTGACAACCTCCTAGAAGCAGCTTTTCTTGCCACCAGACATTTCTCCATTAATTAGGAATCTGATGCCGTCACTAAACACATTCCTTAAATTGTACCCATTTTTTGAGTGTTTTTTTTTGGTGTCTAATCCGCATATATATCACCATTGCCCTTAATTTTCTTGACTGTATATCTCTTAATTAAATTTCAACATATACACGTGTGATTTAGTATACGAAGATTTTGCAATGCCGACAACCTCGATCAGAGAGTAAAAAAGGCGTAAGGTTCACAATGGTGTAAAATTAAAATGGGATATACTGGGCCAGGATTCGAGTTACAAGAACAAGGGCCAAACCAACCACCCAAGAATGGAATCGTCGACCGAAAACACTTAACAACCTCCTAGAAGCAGCTTTTCTTGCCATCAGACCTTTCTCCATCAATTAGAAATCTGATGCCGTCACTAAACACATTCCTTAAATTGTACCCATTTTTTGAGTGTTTTTTTTTTATGTCTAATTCGCATATATAACACCATTGCCCTTGATTTTCTTGACTGTATACCTCTTAAATGTCAACATATACATGTGTGATTTAGTTTACAAAGATTTTGCAATGCCGAGAACCTCGATCAGAGAGTAAAAAAGGCGTAAGGTTCACAAGGGTGTAAATATAAATGGGATATAACGGGCTAGGATTCGAGTTACAGGAACAAGGGCCAAACCAACCACCCAAGAATGGAATCGTCGAACGAAAATCCTTGACAACCTCCTAGAAGTAGCTTTTCTTGCCACCAGACCTTTCTCCATCAATTAGGAATCTGATACCGTCACTAAACACATTCCTTAAATTGTAGCCATTTGTTGAGTGTTTTTTTTGGTGTCTAATCCGCATATATATCACCATTGCCCTTGATTTTCTTGACTGTATATCTCTTAAATGTTAACATATACACGTGTGATTAAGTTTACGAGGATTTTTCAATGCCGAGAACCTCGATCAGAGAGTAAAAAAGGCGTAAGGTTCACAATGGTGTAAAATTAAAATGGGATATACCGGGCTAGGATTCGAGTTACAGGAACAAGGGCCAAACCAACCACCCAAGAATGGAATCGTCGAGCGAAAACACTTGACAACCTCCTAGAAGCAGCTTTTCTTGCCACCAGACATTTCTCCATCAATTAGGAATCTGATGCCGTCACTAAACACATTCCTTAAATTTTAGCAATTTGTTGAGTGTTTTTTTTTTGGTGTCTAATCCGCATATATATCACCATTGCCCTTAATTTTCTTGACTGTATATCTCTTAAATGTCAACATATACACGTGTGATTTAGTATACGAAGATTTTGCAATGCCGAGAACCTCGATCAGAGAGTAAAAAAGGCGTAAGGTTCACAATGGTGTAAAATTAAAATGGGATATACTGGGCCAGGATTCGAGTTACAAGAACAAGGGCCAAACCAACCACCCAAGAATGGAATCGTCGACCGAAACCACTTAACAACCTCCTAGAAGCAGCTTTTCTTGCCATCAGACCTTTCTCCATCAATTAGGAATCTGATGCCGTCACTAAACACATTCCTTAAATTGTACCCATTTTTTGAGTGTTTTTTTTTATGTCTAATTCGCATATATAACACCATTGCCCTTGATTTTCTTGACTGTATACCTCTTAAATGTCAACATATACATGTGTGATTTAGTTTACAAAGATTTTGCAATGCCGAGAACCTCGATCAGAGAGTAAAAAAGGCGTAAGGTTCACAATGGTGTAAAATTAAAATGGGATATACCGGGCTAGGATTCGAGTTACAGGAACAAGGGCCAAACCAATGTTGGTGCATATGTCTGTCGACTTCATCTTGTATCAAGTCTTGTCATAAGTTAGAAAGATCAAGGGCACGAAATACGAGAAACTTGTTAGAAAGCCCATTTCGCACGAAATGGATCTGAACATTTCGCTTGAATCGTTTCGTGCGGAATGGTGTGTCTATAAATAGCGTGTTTTTTCATTTCGTTTGTAACTTTTCGATTCCAGAGCGGAAGTGCTGCTGAAGTGTCTAGTGCCTGTAAAAAGCTGTTATATCAATCAAAAAGACAATTAGAGTGTATATCAAGCTGTTTCAAAGTCGATACGTTAGTTTCCACCTCTCGTATTGATAAGAACTCTCTTGAACGACTCATTTTGGTTGTGCAAACGATTCTACAGAGAACCTGGATCAAAGAGTAAAAAAGGCGTAAGGTTCAAAATGGTGTAAAATTAAAATGGGATATACCGGGCTAGGTTTCGAGTTATAGGAACAAGGGCCAAACCAACCACCCAAGAATGGAATCATCGAGCGAAAACACTTAACAACCTCCTAGAAGCAGCTTTTCTTGCCACCAGACCTTTCTCCATCAATTAGGAATCTGATGCCGTCACTAAACACATTCCTTAAATTGTAGCCATTTGTTGAGTGTTTTTTTGGTGTCTAATCCACATATACATCACCATTGCCCTTGATTTTCTTGACTGTATATCTCTTAAATGTCAACATATACACGTGTGATTTAGTTTACGAAGATTTTTCAATGCCGAGAACCTTGATCAGAGATTAAAAAGGCGTAAGGTTCACAATGGTGTAAAATTAAAATGAGATATATCGTGCTAGGATTCGAGTTACAGGAACAAGGGCCAAACCAACCACCCAAGAATAGAATCGTCGAGCGAAAACACTTGACAACCTCCTAGAAGTAGCTTTTCTTTCCACCAGACCTTTCTCCATCAATTCGGAATCTAATGCCGTCAATAAACACATTCCTTAAATTGTAGCCATTTGTTGAGATTTTTTTTCGGGTCTAATCCGAATATATATCACCATTTCCCTTGATTTTCTTGACTGTATATCTCTTAAATGTAAACATATACACGTGTGATTTAGTTTACGAAGATTTTTCAATGCCGAGAACCTCGATCAGAGAGTAAAAAAGGCGTTAGGTTCACAATGCTGTAAAACTAAAATGGAATATACCAGTCTAGGATTTGAGTTACAGGAAGTAGGGCCAAACAAACCACCCAAGAATGGAATCGTCGAGCGAAAACACTTGACAACCTCCTAGAAGCAGCTTTTCTTGCCACCAGACCTTTCTTCATCAATTAGGAATCTGATGCCGTCACTAAACACATTCCTTAAATTGTAGCCATTTGTTGAGTGTTTTTTTGTCTAATCCGCATATATATCACCATTGCCCTTGATTTTCTTGACTGTATATCTCTTAAATGTCAACCTATACACGTGTGATTTAGTTTACGAAGATTTTTCAATACCGAGAACCTCGATCAGAGAGTAAAAAAGGCGTAAGGTTCACAATGGTGTAAAATTAAAATGGGATATACCGGGCTAGGATTCGAGTTACAGGAACAAGGGCCAAACCAACCACCCAAGAATGGAATAGTCGAGCAAAAACACTTGACAACCTCCTAGAAGCAGCTTTTCTTGCCACCAGACCTTTCTCCATCAATTAGGAATCTGATGCCGTCGGTAAACACGTTCCTTAAATTGTAGCCATTTGTTGAGGTTTTTTTTTGGTGTCTAATCCGCATATATATCACCATTGCCCTTGATTTTCTAGTATGTATATCTCTTAAATGTCAACATATACACGTGTGATTTAGTTTACGAAGATTTTGCAATGTCGAGAACCTCGATCAGAGAGTAAAAAAGGCGTAAGGTTCACAAGGGTGTAAAATTAAAATGGGATATACCGGGCTAGGATTCGAGTTACAGGAACAAGGGCCAAACCAATGTTGGTTCATATGTCTGTCGACTTCGTCTTGTATCAAATCTTGTCTTAGTTTAGAAAGATCAAGGGCACGTAATACGAGAAACTTGTGAGAAAGCCCATTTCGCACGGAATGGAAACGATCATTTCGCATGAATTGGTGTAGCCATTTCGTACGAAATGGATCTGGCCATTTCGCTTGAATCGTTTCGTGCGGAATGGTGTGTCTATAAATAGCGTGTTTGTTCATTTCGTTTGTAACTCTTCGATTCCAGAGCCGAAGTGCTGCTGAAGTGTCTACTGCCTGTAAAAAGTTGTTATATCAATCAAAAAGACAATTAGAGTGTATATCAAGTTGTTTTAAAGTCGATACGTTAGTTTCCACCTCTCGTATTGATAAGAACTCTTCTGAATGACTCATTTTGGTCGTGTAAATGATCCTACAGAGAACCTGGATCAAAGAGTAAAAAAGGCGTAAGGTTCACAATGGTGTAAAATTAAAATGGGATATACCGGGCAAGGTTTCAAGTTACAGGAACAAGGGCCAAACCAACCACCCAAGAATGGAATCGTCAAGAAAAAACACTTGACAACCTCCTAGAAGCCGCTTTTCTTGCCACCAGACCTTTCTCAATCAATTAGGAATCTGATGCCGTCACTAAACACATTCCTTAAATTGTAGCCATTTGTTGAGTGTTTTTTTTTTGGTGTCTAATCCACATATACATCACCATTACCCTTGATTTTCTTGACTGTATATCTCTTAAATGTCAACATATACACGTGTGATTTAGTTTACGAAGATTTTTCAATGCCGGGAACCTCGATCAGAGATTAAAAAAAGGCGTAAGGTTCACAATCGTGTAAAATTAAAATGGGATATATCGGGCTAGGATTCGAGTTACAGGAACAAGGGCCAAACCAACCACCCAAGAATGGAATCGTCGAGCGAAAACACTTGACAACCTACTAGAAGCAGCTTTTCTTGCTACCAGACCTTTCTCCATCAATTCAGAATCTGATGCCGTCACTAAACACATTCCTTAAATTGTATCCATTTGTTGAGATTTTTTTTTGGTGTCAAATCCGCATATATATCACCATTGCCCTTGATTTTCTTGACTGTATATATCTTAAATGTAAACATATACACGTGTGATTTAGTTTACGAAGATTTTTCAATGCCGAGAACCTCGATCAGAGAGTAAAAAAGGCGTGTTGTAAAATTAAAATGGGATATACCAGTCTAGGATTTGAGTTACAGGAACAAGGGTCAAACAAACCACCCAAGAATGGAATCGTCGAGCGAAAACACTTGACAACCTCCTAGAAGCAGCTTTTCTTGCCACCAGACACTTCTCTATCAATTAGGAATCTGCTGCCGTCAGTAAACATATTCCTTAAATTGTAGCCATTTGTTGAGTTTTTTTTTTGTATCTAATCCGCATATATATCACCATTGCCCTTGATTTTCTCGTCTGTATATCTCTTAAATGTCAACATATACACGTGTGATTTAGTTTACGAAGATTTTTCAATGCCGAGAACCTCGATCGGAGAGTAAAAAAGGCGTAGGTTCACAATGGTGTAAAATTAAATGGGATATATACCGGGCTAGGATTCGAATTAATGGAACAAGGGCCAAACCTACCACCCAAGAATGGAATCGTCGAGCGAAAACACTTGACAACCTCCTAGAAGCAGCTTTTCTTGCCCCCAGACCTTTCTCCATCAATTAGGAATCTGATGCCATCACTAAACACATTCCTTAAATTGTAGCCATTTTATTGAGTGTTTTTTTTTTTTTTGTGTCCAATCCGCATATATATAACCATTGGCCTTGATTTTCTTGACTATATATCTCTTAAATGTCAAAATATACACGTGTGATTTAGTTTACGAAGATTTTTCAATGCCGAGAACCTCGATCAGAGTGTAAAAAAGGCGTAAGGTTCACAATGGTGTAAAATTAAAATGGGACATACCGGGCTAGGATTCGAATTACAGGAACAAGGGCCAAACCAACTACCCAAGAATGGAATCGTCGAGCGAAAACACTTGACAACCTCCTAGAAGCATCTTTTCTTGCCACCATACCTTTCTCCATCAATTAGGAATCGAATGTCGTCACTAAATACATACCTTAAATTGTAGCCATTTGTTGAGTGTTTTTTTTTGGTGTCTAATCCGCATATATATCACCATTGCCCTTAATTTTCTTGACTGTATATCTCTTAAATGTCAACATATACACGTGTGATTTAGTTTACGAAGATTTTTCAATGACGGGAAACTCGATCAGAGAGTAAAAAAGGCGTAAGGTTCACAATGGTGTAAAATTAAAATGAGATATACCGGGCAAGGATTCGAGTTACAGGAACAAGGGCCAAACCAACCACCCAAGAATGGAATTGTGGAGCGAAAACACTTGACAACCTCCTAGAAGCAGCTTTTCTTGCCACCAGACCCTTCTCTATCAATTAGGATTCTGATGCCGACACTAAACACATTCCTTAAATTATAGCCATTTGTTGAGTGTTTTTTTTTTTGTGTCTAATCCGCATATATAACATCATTGCCCTTGATTTTCCTGACTGTATATCTCTTAAATGTCAACATATACACGTGTGATTTAGTTTACGAAGATTTTTCAATGCTGAGAACCTCGATGAGAGAGTAAAAAAGGCGTAAGGTTCACAATGGTGTAAAATTTAAATGGGATATAACGGGCTAGGATTCGAGTTACAGGAACAAGGGCCAAACCAACCACCCAAGAATGGAATCGTCGAGCAAAAACACTTGACAACCTCCTAGAAGCAACTTTTCTTGCCACCAGACCTTTCTCCATCAATTAGGAATCTGATGCCGTCACTAAACACATTCCTTAAATTGTAGCCATTTGTTGAGTTTTTTTTTTTTGTATCTAATCCGCATATATATCACCATTGCCCTTGATTTTCTTGACTGTACATCTCTTAAATGTCAACATATACACGTGTGATTTAGTTTACGAAGATTTTTCAATGCCGAGAACCTCGATCAGAGAGTAAAAAAGGCGTAAGGTTCACAATGGTGTAAAATTAAAATGGGATATACCGGACTAGGATTCAAGTTACAGGAACAAGGGCCAAACCAACCACCCAAGAATGGAATCGTCGAGTGAAAACACTTGACAACCTCCTAGAAACAACTTTTCTTACCACCAGACCTTTCTCCATCAATTAGGAATCTGATGCCGTCACTATACACATTCCTTAAATTGTAGCCATTTGTTGAGTGTTTTTTTTTTGGTGTCTAATCCACATATATATCATCATTGCCCTTGATTTTCTTGATTGTATATCTCTTAAATGTCAACATATACACGTGTGATTTAGTTTACGAAGATTTTTCAATGCTGAGAACCTCGATCAGAGAGTAAAAAAGGCGTAAGGTTTACAATGCCGTTAAATTAAAATGGGATATATCGGGCTAGGATTCGAGTTACAGGAACAAGGGCCAAAACAACCACCCAAAAATGGAATCATCGAGCGAAAACACTTTACAACCCCCTAGAAGCAGCTTTTCTTGCCACCTGACCTTTCTCCATCAATTAGGAATCTGATGCCTTCACTAAACACATTCCTTAAATTGTAGCCATTTGTTGAATGTTTTTCTTTTGGTGTCTAATCCGCATATATATCACCATTGCCCTTGATTTTCTCGACTGTATATCTCTTAAATGTCAATATATACACGTGTGATTTAGTTTACGAATATTTTTCAATGCCTAGAACCTCGATCAGAGAGTAAAAAAGGCGTAAGGTTCACAATGGTGTAAAATTAAAATGGGATATACCGGGCTTGGATTTGAGTTACAGGAACAAGGACCAAACCCGCCACCCAAGAATGGAATCGTCGAGCGAAAACACTTGACAACCTCCTAGAAGCAGCTTTTCTTGCCACCAGACCATTCTCCATCAATTAGGAATCAGATGCTGTCACTAAACACATTCCTTAAATTTTAGCCATTTGTTGAGTGTTTTTTTTTTGTTTGTCTAATCCGCATATATATCACCATTGCCCTTGTTTTTCTTGACTGTATATCTCGTAAATGTCAACATATACACGTGTGATTTAGTTTACGAAGATTTTTCAATGCTGAGAACCTCGATCAGAGAGTAAAAAAGGCGTAAGGTTCACAATGGTGTAAAATTAAAACGGGATATATCGGGCTAGGATTCGAGTTACAGGAACAAGGGCCAAACCAACCACCCAAGATTGGAATCGTCGAGCGAAAACACTTGACAACCTCCAAGAAACAGCTTTTCTTGCCACGAGACCTTTCTCCATCAATTAGGAATCTGATGCCGTCACTAAACACATTCCTTAAATTGTAGCCATTTGTTGAGTGTTGCTTTTAGTGTCTAATCCGCATATATATCACCATTGCCCTTGTTTTTCTTGACTATATATCTCTTAAAAGTCAACACATACACGTGTGATTTAGTTTACGAAGATTTTTCAATGTCGGGAACCTCGATCAGATAGTAAAAAAGGCGTAAGGTTCACAACGGTGTAAAATTAAAATGAGATATACCGGGCTAGGATTCGAGTTAGAGGAACAAGGGCCAAACCAACCACCCAAGAATGGAATCCTCGAGCCAAAACACTTGACAACCTCCTAGAAGCAGATTTTCTTGCCACCAGACCTTTCTCCATCAATTAGGAATCTGACGCCGTCACTAAACACATTCCTTAAATTGTAGCCATTTGTTGAGTGTTTTTTTTTGTGTCCAATCCACATATATATCACCATTGCCCTTGATTTTCTTGACTGTATATCTCTTAAATGTCAACAAATACACGTGTGATTTAGTTTACGAAGATTTTTCAATGCCGAGAACTTCGATCAGAGAGTAAAAAAGGCGTAAGGTTCACAATGGTGTAAAATTAAAATGGGATATACCGGGCTAGAATTCGAGTTACAGGAACAAGGGCCAAACCAACCACCCAAGAATGGAATTGTCAAGCGAAAACATTTGACAACCTCCTAGAAGCAGCTTTTCTTGTCAGCAGACCTTTCTCCATCAATTAGGAATCTGATGCCGTCACTAAACACATTCCTTAAATTGTAACCATTTGTTGAGTGTTTTTTTTGGTGTCTAATCCACATATATATCACCATTGCCCTTGATTTTCTTAACTGTATATCTCTTAAATGTCAACATATACACGTGTGATTTAGTTTACGAAGATTTTTCAATGCCGAGAACCTCGATCAGAGAGTAAAAAAGGCGTAAGGTTTACAATGCCGTTAAATTAAAATGGGATATACCGGGCTAGAATTCGAGTTACAGGAACAAGGGCCAAAACAACCACCCAAAAATGGAATCATCGAGCGAAAACACTTTACAACCCCCTAGAAGCAGCTTTTCTTGCCACCTGACCTTTCTCCATCAATTAGGAATCTGATGCCTTCACTAAACACATTCCTTAAATTGTAGCCATTTGTTGAATGTTTTTCTTTTGGTGTCTAATCCGCATATATATCACCATTGCCCTTGATTTTCTCGACTGTATATCTCTTAAATGTCAATATATACACGTGTGATTTAGTTTACGAATATTTTTCAATGCCTAGAACCTCGATCAGATAGTAAAAAAGGCGTAAGGTTCACAATGGTGTAAAATTAAAATGGGATATACCGGGCTTGGATTTGAGTTACAGGAACATGGACCAAACCCGCCACCCAAGAATGGAATCGTCGAGCGAAAACACTTGACAACCTCCTAGAAGCAGCTTTTGTTGCCACCAGACCATTCTCCATCAATTAGGAATCAGATGCTGTAACTAAACACATTCCTTAAATTTTAGCCATTTGTTGAGTGTTTTTTTTTTTGTGTGTCTAATCCGCATATATATCACCATTGCCCTTGTTTTTCTTGACTGTATATCTCGTAAATGTCAACATATACACGTGTGATTTAGTTTACGAAGATTTTTCAATGCTGAAAACCTCGATCAGAGAGTAAAAAGGGCGTAAGGTTCACAATGGTGTAAAATTAAAACGGGATATATCGGGCTAGGATTCGAGTTACAGGAACAAGGGCCAAACCAACCACCCAAGATTGGAATCGTCGAGCGAAAACACTTGACAACCTCCTAGAAACAGCTTTTCTTGCCACGAGACCTTTCTCCATCAATTAGGAATCTGATGCCGTCACTAAACACATTCCTTAAATTGTAGCCATTTGTTGAGTGTTGCTTTTAGTGTCTAATCCGCATATATATCACCATTGCCCTTGATTTTCTTGACTATATATCTCTTAAAAGTCAACACACACACACGTGTGATTTAGTTTACGAAGATTTTTCAGTGTCGGGAACCTCGATCAGAGAGTAAAAAAGGCGTAAGGTTCACAACGGTGTAAAATTAAAATGAGATATACCGGGCTAGGATTCGAGTTAGAGGAACAAGGGCCAAACCAACCACCCAAGAATGGAATCCTCGAGCCAAAACACTTGACAACCTCCTAGAAGCAGATTTTCTTGCCACCAGACCTTTCTCCATCAATTAGGAATCTGATGCCGTCACTAAACACATTCCTTAAATGGGATATACCGGGCTAGAATTATGTTACAGGAACAAGGGCCAAACCAACCACCCAAGAATGGAATTGTCAAGCGAAAACATTTGACAACCTCCTAGAAGCAGCTTTTCTTGTCAGCAGACCTTTCTCCATCAATTAGGAATCTGATGCCGTCACTAAACACATTCCTTAAATTGTAACCATTTGTTGGGTGTTTTTTTGGTGTCTAATCCGCATATATATCACCATTGCCTTTGATTTTCTTAACTGTATATCTCTTAAATGTCAATATATACGCTTGCGATTTAGTTTACGAAGATTTTTCAATGCCGAGAACCTCGATCCGAGAGTAAAAAAGGCGTAAGGTTCACAATGGTGTAAAATTAAAATGGGATATACCGCGCTAGGATTCGAGTTACAGGAACAAGGGCCAAAACAACTACCCAGGAATGGAATCGTCGAGCGAAAACACTTGACAACCTCCTAGAAACAGCTTTTCTTGCCACCAGACCTTTCTCCTTCAATTAGGCATCTGATGTCGTCACTAAACACATTACTTAAATTGTAGCCATTTGTTGAGTTTTTTTTTTGGTGTCTAATCCGCATATATATCACCATTGCCCTTGATTTTCTTGACGGTATATCTCTTAAATGTCAATATATACACGTGTGATTTAGTTTACGAAGATTTTTCATTGCCGAGAACCTCGATCAGAGAGTAAAAAAGGCGTAAGGTTCACAATGGTGTAAAATTAAAATGGGATATACCGAGATAGGATTCGAGTTAGAGGAACAACCAACCACCCAAGAATGGAATCGTCGAGCGAAAACAATTGACAACCTCCTAGAAGCAGCATTTCTTGACACCAAACCTTTCTCCATCAATTAGGAATCTGATGTCGTCACTAAACACATTCCTTAAATTGTAGCCGATTGTTGAGTATTTTTTTTTGGTGTCTAATCCACATATATATCACCATTGTCCTTGATTTTCTTGACTGTATATCTCTTAAATGTCAACATATACACGTGTGATTTAGTTTACGAAGATTTTTCAATGCTAAGAACCTCGATCAAAGAGTAAAAAAGCCGTAAGGTTCACAATGGTGTAAAATTAAAATGGGATATACCGGGCTAGGATTCGAGTAACAGGAACAAGGGCCAAACCAACCCCCAAGAATGGAATCGTCGAGCGAAAACACTTAACAACCTCCTAGAAGCACCTTTTCTTGCCACCAGACCTTTCTCCATCAATTAGGAATCTGATGCCGTCACTAAACACATTCCTTAAATTGTAGCCATTTGTTGAGTGTTTTTTTTTTGTGTGTCTAATCCGCATATATATCACCATTGCCCTTGTTTTTCTTGACTGTATATCTCGTAAATGTCAACATATACACGTGTGATTTAGTTTACGAAGATTTTTCAAAGCTGAGAACCTCGATCAGAGAGTAAAAAAGGCGTAAGGTTCACAATGGTGTAAAATTAAAACGGGATATATCGGGCTAGGATTCGAGTTACAAGAACAAGGGCCAAACCAACCACCCAAGATTGGAATCGTCGAGCGAAAACAATTGACAACCTCCTAGAAACAGCTTTTCTTGCCACGAGACCTTTCTCCATCAATTAGGAATCTGATGCCGTCACTAAACACATTCCTTAAATTGTAGCCATTTGTTGAGTGTTGCTTTTAGTGTCTAATCCGCATATATATCACCATTGCCCTTGATTTTCTTGACTATATATCTCTTAAAAGTCAACACATACACGTGTGATTTAGTTTACGAAGATTTTTCAATGTCGGGAACCTCGATCAGATTGTAAAAAAGGCGTAAGGTTCACAACGGTGTAAAATTAAAATGAGATATACCGGGCTAGGATTCGAGTTAGAGGAACAAGGGCCAAACCAACCACCCAAGAATGGAATCCTCGAGCCAAAACACTTGACAACCTCCTAGAAGCAGATTTTCTTGCCACCAGACCTTTCTCCATCAATTAGGAATCTGATGCCGTCACTAAACACATTCCTTAAATTGTAGCCATTTGTTGAGTGTTTTTTTTTTGTGTCTAATCCACATATATATCACCATTGCCCTTGATTTTCTTGACTGTATATCTCTTAAATGTCAACATATACACGTGTGATTTAGTTTACGAAGATTTTTCAATGCCGAGAACCTCGATCAGAGAGTAAAAAAAGGCGTAAGGTTTAGAATGCCGTTAAATTAAAATGGGATATACCGGGCTAGGATTCGAGTTACAGGAACAAGGGCCAAAACAACCACCCCAAAATGGAATCATCGAACGAAAACACTTTACAACCCCCTAGAAGCAGCTTTTCTTGCCACCTGACCTTTCTCCATCAATTAGGAATCTGATGCCTTCACAAAACACATTCCTTAAATTGTAGCCATTTGTTGAATGTTTTTCTTTTGGTGTCTAATCCGCATATATATCACCATTGCCCTTGATTTTCTCGACTGTATATCTCTTAAATGTCAATATATACACGTGTGATTTAGTTTACGAATATTTTTCAATGCCTAGAACCTCGATCAGAGAGTAAAAAAGGCGTAAGGTTCACAATGGTGTAAAATTAAAATGGGATATACCGGGCTTGGATTTGAGTTACAGGAACAAGGACCAAACCCGCCACCCAAGAATGGAATCGTCGAGCGAAAACACTTGACAACCTCCTAGAAGCAGCTTTTGTTGCCACCAGACCATTCTCCATCAATTAGGAATCAGATGCTGTAACTAAACACATTCCTTAAATTTTAGCCATTTGTTGAGTGTTTTTTTTTTGTGTGTCTAATCCGCATATATATCACCATTGCCCTTGTTTTTCTAGACTGTATATCTCTTAAATGTCAACATATACACGTGTGATTTAGTTTACGAAGATTTTTCAATGCTGAAAACCTCGATCAGAGAGTAAAAAGGGCGTAAGGTTCACAATGGTGTAAAATTAAAACGGGATATATCGGGCTAGGATTCGAGTTTCAGGAACAAGGGCCAAACCAACCACCCAAGATTGGAATCGTCGAGCGAAAACACTTGACAACCTCCTAGAAACAGCTTTTCTTGCCACGAGACCTTTCTCCATCAATTAGGAATCTGATGCCGTCACTAAACACATTCCTTAAATTGTAGCCATTTGTTGAGTGTT
Source organism: Helianthus tuberosus (assembly GCA_030545235.1). Lineage (NCBI taxonomy): Eukaryota > Viridiplantae > Streptophyta > Magnoliopsida > Asterales > Asteraceae > Helianthus > Helianthus tuberosus. The sequence continues at coordinate 129,324,442 of CM060416.1, forward strand.
GCTTTTAGTGTCTAATCCGCATATATATCACCATTACCCTTGATTTTCTTGACTATATATCTCTTAAAAGTCAACACATACACGTGTGATTTAGTTTACGAAGATTTTTCAATGTCGGGAACCTCGATCAGATTGTAAAAAAGGCGTAAGGTTCACAACGGTGTAAAATTAAAATGAGATATACCGGGCTAGGATTCGAGTTAGAGGAACAAGGGCCAAACCAACCACCCAAGAATGGAATCCTCGAGCCAAAACACTTGACAACCTCCTAGAAGCAGATTTTCTTGCCACCAGACCTTTCTCCATCAATTAGGAATCTGATGCCGTCACTAAACACATTCCTTAAATTGTAGCCATTTGTTGAGTGTTTTTTTTGGTGTCTAATCCACATATATATCACCATTGCCCTTGATTTTCTTGACTGTATATCTCTTAAATGTCAACATATACACGTGTGATTTAGTTTACGAAGATTTTTCAATGCCGAGAACCTCGATCAGAGAGTAAAAAAAGGCGTAAGGTTTACAATGCCGTTAAATTAAAATGGGATATACCGGGCTAGGATTCGAGTTACAGGAACAAGGGCCAAAACAACCACCCCAAAATGGAATCATCGAACGAAAACACTTTACAACCCCCTAGAAGCAGCTTTTCTTGCCACCTGACCTTTCTCCATCAATTAGGAATCTGATGCCTTCACAAAACACATTCCTTAAATTGTAGCCATTTGTTGAATGTTTTTCTTTTGGTGTCTAATCCGCATATATATCACCATTGCCCTTGATTTTCTCGACTGTATATCTCTTAAATGTCAATATATACACGTGTGATTTAGTTTACGAATATTTTTCAATGCCTAGAACCTCGATCAGAGAGTAAAAAAGGCGTAAGGTTCACAATGGTGTAAAATTAAAATGGGATATACCGGGCTTGGATTTGAGTTACAGGAACAAGGACCAAACCCGCCACCCAAGAATGGAATCGTCGAGCGAAAACACTTGACAACCTCCTAGAAGCAGCTTTTGTTGCCACCAGACCATTCTCCATCAATTAGGAATCAGATGCTGTAACTAAACACATTCCTTAAATTTTAGCCATTTGTTGAGTGTTTTTTTTTTGTGTGTCTAATCCGCATATATATCACCATTGCCCTTGTTTTTCTAGACTGTATATCTCGTAAATGTCAACATATACACGTGTGATTTAGTTTACGAAGATTTTTCAATGCTGAAAACCTCGATCAGAGTGTAAAAAGGGCGTAAGGTTCACAATGGTGTAAAATTAAAACGGGATATATCGGGCTAGGATTCGAGTTACAGGAACAAGGGCCAAACCAACCACCCAAGATTGGAATCGTCGAGCGAAAACACTTGACAACCTCCTAGAAACAGCTTTTCTTGCCACGAGACCTTTCTCCATCAATTAGGAATCTGATGCCGTCACTAAACACATTCCTTAAATTGTAGCCATTTGTTGAGTGTTGCTTTTAGTGTCTAATCCGCATATATATCACCATTGCCCTTGATTTTCTTGACTATATATCTCTTAAAAGTCAACACATACACGTGTGATTTAGTTTACGAAGATTTTTCAATGTCGGGAACCTCGATCAGAGAGTAAAAAAGGCGTAAGGTTCACAACGGTGTAAAATTAAAATGAGATATACCGGGCTAGGATTCGAGTTAGAGGAACAAGGGCCAAACCAACCACCCAAGAATGGAATCCTCGAGCCAAAACACTTGACAACCTCCTAGAAGCAGATTTTCTTGCCACCAGACCTTTCTCCATCAATTAAGAATCTGATGCCGTCACTAAACACATTCCTTAAATTGTAGACATTTGTTGAGTGTTTTTTTTGGTGTCTAATCCACATATATATCACCATTACCCTTGATTTTCTTGACTGTATATCTCTTAAATGTCAACAAATACACGTGTGATTAAGTTTACGAAGATTTTTCAATGCCGAGAACTTCGATCAGAGAGTAAAAAAGGCGTAAGGTTCACAATGGTGTAAAATTAAAATGGGATATACCGGGCTAGAATTATGTTACAGGAACAAGGGCCAAACCAACCACCCAAGAATGGAATTGTCAAGCGAAAACATTTGACAACCTCCTAGAAGCAGCTTTTCTTGTCAGCAGACCTTTCTCCATCAATTAGGAATCTGATGCCGTCACTAAACACATTCCTTAAATTGTAACCATTTGTTGGGTGTTTTTTTGGTGTCTAATCCACATATATATCACCATTGCCTTTGATTTTCTTAACTGTATATCTCTTAAATGTCAATATATACGCTTGCGATTTAGTTTACTAAGATTTTTCAATACCGAGAACCTCGACCAGAGAGTAAAAAAGGCGTAAGGTTCACAATGGTGTAAAATTAAAATGGGATATACCGGGCTAGGATTCGAGTTACAAGAACAAGGGCCAAACCAACCACCCAAGAATGGAATCGTCGAGCGAAACACTTGACAACCTCCTAGAAGCAGCTTTTCTTGCCACCAGACATTTCTCCATCAATTAGGAATCTGATGCCGTCACTAAACACATTCCTTAAATTTTAGCAATTTGTTGAGTGTTTTTTTTTTGTGTCTAATCCGCATATATATCACCATTGCCCTTAATTTTCTTGACTATATATCTCTTAAATGTCAACATATACACGTGTGATTTAGTATACGAAGATTTTTCAATGCCGAGAACCTCGATCAGAGAGTAAAAAAGGCGTAAGGTTCACAATGGTGTAAAATTAAAATGGGATATACCGGGCCAGGATTCGAGTTACAAGAACAAGGGCCAAACCAACCACCCAAGAATGGAATCGTCGACCGAAAACACTTAACAACCTCCTAGAAGCAGCTTTTCTTGCCATCAGACCTTTCTCCATCAATTAGGAATCTGATGCCGTCACTAAACACATTCCTTAAATTGTACCCATTTTTTGAGTGTTTTTTTTTTTGATGTCTAATTCGCATATATAACACCATTGCCCTTGATTTTCTTGATTGTATACCTCTTAAATGTCAACATATACATGTGTGATTTAGTTTACAAAGATTTTGCAATGCCGAGAACCTCGATCAGAGAGTAAAAAAGGCGTAAGGTTCACAATGGTGTAAAATTAAAATGGGATATACCGGGCTAGGATTCGAGTTACAGGAACAAGGGCCAAACCAATGTTGGTGCATATGTCTGTCGACTTCGTCTTGTATCAAGTATTGTCTTAAGTTAGAAAGATCAAGGGCACGAAATACGAGAAACTTGTTAGAAAGCCCATTTCGCACGAAATGGATCTGACCATTTCGTTGAATCGTTTCGTGCGGAATGGTGTGTCTATAAATAGCGTGTTTTTTCATTTCGTTTGTAACTTTTCGATTCCACAGCCGAAGTGCTGCTGAAGTGTCTAGTGCCTGTAAAAAGCTGTTATATCAATCAAAAAGACAATTAGAGTGTATATCAAGCTGTTTCAAAGTCGATACGTTAGTTTCCACCTCTCGTATTGATAAGAACTCTCTTGAACGACTCATTTTGGTTGTGCAAACGATTCTACAGAGAACCTGGATCAAAGAGTAAAAAAGGCGTAAGGTTCAAAATGGTGTAAAATTAAAATGGGATATACCGGGCTAGGTTTCGAGTTATAGGAACAAGGGCCAAACCAACCACCCAAGAATGGAATCATTGAGCGAAAACACTTAACAACCTCCTAGAAGCAGCTTTTCTTGCCACCAGACCTTTCTCCATCAATTAGGAATCTGATGCCGTCACTAAACACATTCCTTAAATTGTAGCCATTTGTTGAGTGTTTTTTTGGTGTCTAATCCACATATACATCACCATTGCCCTTGATTTTCTTGACTGTATATCTCTTAAATGTCAACATATACACGTGTGATTTAGTTTACGAAGATTTTTCAATGCCAAGAACCTCGATCAGAGATTAAAAAGGCATAAGGTTCACAATGGTGTAAAATTAAAATGAGATATATCGTGCTAGGATTCGAGTTACAGGAACAAGGGCCAAACCAACCACCCAAGAATAGAATCGTCGAGCGAAAACACTTGACAACCTCCTAGAAGTAGCTTTTCTTTCCACCAGACCTTTCTCCATCAATTCGGAATCTAATGCCGTCAATAAACACATTCCTTAAATTGTAGCCATTTGTTGAGATTTTTTTTCGTGTCTAATCCGCATATATATCACCATTTCCCTTGATTTTCTTGACTGTATATCTCTTAAATGTAAACATATACACGTGTGATTTAGTTTACGAAGATTTTTCAATGCCGAGAACCTCGATCAGAGAGTAAAAAAGGCGTAAGGTTCACAATGCTGTAAAATTAAAATGGAATATACCAGTCTAGGATTTGAGTTACAGGGAGTAGGGCCAAACAAACCACCCAAGAATGGAATCGTCGAGCGAAAACACTTGACAACCTCCTAGAAGCAGCTTTTCTTGCCACCAGACCTTTCTTCATCAATTAGGAATCTGATGCCGTCACTAAACACATTCCTTAAATTGTAGCCATTTGTTGAGTGTTTTTTTGTCTAATCCGCATATATATCACCATTGCCCTTGATTTTCTTTACTGTATATCTCTTAAATGTCAACCTATACACGTGTGATTTAGTTTACGAAGATTTTTCAATACCGAGAACCTCGATCAGAGAGTAAAAAAGGCGTAAGGTTCACAATGGTGTAAAATTAAAATGGGATATACCGGGCTAGGATTCGAGTTACAGGAACAAGGGCCAAACCAACCACCCAAGAATGGAATAGTCGAGCAAAAACACTTGACAACCTCCTAGAAGCAGCTTTTCTTGCCACCAGACCTTTCTCCATCAATTAGGAATCTAATGCCGTCAGTAAACACATTCCTTAAATTGTAGCCATTTGTTGAGGTTTTTTTTTTGGTGTCTAATCCGCATATATATCACCATTGCCCTTGATTTTCTAGTATGTATATCTCTTAAATGTAAACATATACACGTGTGATTTAGTTTACGAAGATTTTGCAATGCCGAGAACCTCGATCAGAGAGTAAAAAAGGCGTAAGGTTCAGAATGGTGTAAAATTAAAATGGGATATACCGAGCTAGGATTCGAGTTACAGGAACAATGGCCAAACCAATGTTGGTGCATATGTCTGTCGACTTCGTCTTGTATCAAATCTTGTCTTAGTTTAGAAAGATCAAGGGCACGTAATACGAGAAACTTGTTAGAAAGCCCATTTCGCACGAAATGGAAACGATCATTTCGCATGAAATGGTGTAGCGATTTCGTACGAAATGGATCTGGCCATTTCGCTTGAATCGTTTCGTGCGGAATGGTGTGTCTATAAATAGCGTGTTTGTTCATTTCGTTTGTAACTCTTCGATTCCAGAGCCGAAGTGCTGCTGAAGTGTCTACTGCCTGTAAAAAGTTGTTATATCAATCAAAAAGACAATTAGAGTGTATATCAAGTTGTTTTAAAGTCGATACGTTAGTTTCCACCTCTCGTATTGATAAGAACTCTTCTGAACGACTCATTTTGGTCGTGCAAACGATCCTACAGAGAACCTGGATCAAAGAGTAAAAAAGGCGTAAGGTTGACAACGGTGTAAAATTAAAATGGGATATACCGGGCTAGGTTTCAAGTTACAGGAACAAGGGCCAAACCAACCACCCAAGAATGGAATCGTCAAGCAAAAACACTAGACAACCTCCTAGAAGCAGCTTTTCTTGCCACCAGACCTTTCTCAATCAATTAGGAATCTGATGCCGTCACTAAACACATTCCTTAAATTGTAGCCATTAGTTGAGTGTTTTTTTTTGGTGTGTAATCCACATATACATCACCATTTCCCTTGATTTTCTTGACTGTATATCTCTTAAATGTCAACAAATACACGTGTGATTTAGTTTACGAAGATTTTTCAATGTCGGGAACCTCGATCAGAGATTAAAAAAAGGCGTAAGGTTCACAATGGTGTAAAATTAAAATGGGATATATCGGGCTAGGATTCGAGTTACAGGAACAAGGGCCAAACCAACCACCCAAGAATGGAATCGTCGAGTGAAAACACTTGACAACCTACTAGAAGCAGCTTTTCTTGCTACCAGACCTTTCTCCATCAATTCAGAATCTGATGCCGTCACTAAACACATTCCTTAAATTGTATCCATTTGTTGAGATTTTTTTTTGGTGTCAAATCCGCATATATATCACCATTGCCCTTGATTTTCTTGACTGTATATATCTTAAATGTAAACATATACACGTGTGATTTAGTTTACGAAGATGTTTCAATGCCGAGAACCTCGATCGGAGAGTAAAAAAGGCGTAGGTTCACAATGGTGTAAAATTAAATGGGATATATACCGGGCTAGGATACGAATTAATGGAACAAGGGCCAAACCTACCACCAAAGAATGGAATCGTCGAGCGAAAACACTTGACAACCTCCTAGAAGCAGCTTTTCTTGCCACCAGACCTTTCTCCATCAATTAGGAATCTGATGCCATCACTAAACACATTCCTTAAATTGTAGCCATTTGTTGAGTGTTTTTTTTTTGTGTCTAATCCGCATATATATCACCATTGGCCTTGATTTTCTTGACTATATATCTCTTAAATGTCAAAATATACATGTGTGATTTAGTTTACGAAAATTTTTCAATGCCGAGAACCTCGATCAGAGTGTAAAAAAGGCGTAAGGTTCACAATGGTGTAAAATTAAAATGGGATATACCGGGCTAGGATTCGAGTTACAGGAACAAGGGCCAAACCAACTACCCAAGAATGGAATCGTCGAGCGAAAACACTTGACAACCTCCTAGAAGCATCTTTTCTTGCCACCATACCTTTCTCCATCAATTAGGAATCGAATGTCGTCACTAAACACATACCTTAAATTGTAGTCATTTGTTGAGTGTTTTTTTTTTGTGTCTAATCCGCATATATATTTCCATTGCCCTTAATTTTCTTGACTGTATATCTCTTAAATGTCAACATATACACGTGTGATTTAGTTTACGAAGATTTTTCAATGACGGGAAACTCGATCAGAGAGTAAAAAAGGCGTAAGGTTCACAATGGTGTAAAATTAAAATGAGATATACCGGGCTAGGATTCGAGTTACAGGAACAAGGGCCAAACCAACCACCTAAGAATGGAATTGTTGAGCGAAAACACTTGACAACCTCCTAGAAGCAGCTTTTCTTGCCACCAGACATTTCTCTATCAATTAGGATTCTGATGCCGACACTAAACACATTCCTTAAATTATAGCCATTTGTTGAGTGTTTTTTTTTGTGTCTAATCCGCATATATATCATCATTGCCCTTGATTTTCCTGACTGTATATCTCTTAAATGTCAACATATACACGTGTGATTTAGTTTACGAAGATTTTACAATGCTGAGAACCTCGATGAGAGAGTAAAAAAGGCATAAGGTTCACAATGGTGTAAAATTTAAATGGGATATAACGGGCTAGGATTTGAGTTACAGGAACAAGGGACAAACCAACCACCCAAGAATGGAATCGTCGAGCAAAAACACTTGACAACCTCCTAGAAGCAACTTTTCTTGCCACCAGACCTTTCTCCATCAATTAGGAATCTGATGCCGTCACTAAACACATTCCTGAAATTGTAGCCATTTGTTGAGTTTTTTTTTTGTATCTAATCCGCATATATATCACCATTGCCCTTGATTTTCTTGACTGTACATCTCTTTAATGTCAACATATACATGTGTGATTTAGTTTACGAAGATTTTTCAATGCCGAGAACCTCGATCAGAGAGTAAAAAAGGCGTAAGGTTCACAATGGTGTAAAATTAAAATGGGATATACCGGACTAGGATTCGAGTTACAGGAACAAGGGCCAAACCAACCACCCAAGAATGGAATCATCGAGTGAAAACACTTGACAACCTCCTAGAAACAGCTTTTCTTACCACCAGACCTTTCTCCATCAATTAGGAATCTGATGCCGTCACTATACACATTCCTTAAATTGTAGCCATTTGTTGAGTGTTTTTTTTTTGTGTCTAATCCACATATATATCACCATTGCCCTTGATTTTCTTGACTGTATATCTCTTAAATGTCAACATATACACGTGTGATTTAGTTTACGAAGATTTTTCAATGCCGAGAACCTCGATCAGAGAGTAAAAAAGGCGTAAGGTTCACAATGCTGTTAAATTAAAATGGGATATACCGGGCTAGGATTCGAGTTACAGGAACAAGGGCCAAAACAACCACCCAATAATGGAATCGTCGAGCGAAAACACTTTACAACCTCCTAGAAGCAGCTTTTCTTGCCACCTGACCTTTCTCCATCAATTAGGAATCTGATGCCTTCACTAAACACATTCCTTAAATTGTAGCCATTTGTTGAATGTTTTTCTTTTGGTGTCTAATCCGCATATATATCACCATTGCCCTTGATTTTCTCGACTGTATATCTCTTAAATGTCAATATATACACGTGTGATTTAGTTTACGAATATTTTTCAATGCCGAGAACCTCGATCAGAGAGTAAAAAAGGCGTAAGGTTCACAATGGTGTAAAATTAAAATGGGATATATCGGGCTTGGATTCGAGTTACAGGAACAAGGACCAAACCCGCCACCCAAGAATGGAATCGTCGAGCGAAAACACTTGACAACCTCCTAGAAGCAGCTTTTCTTGCCACCAGACCATTCTCCATCAATTAGGAATCAGATGCTGTCACGAAACACATTCCTTAAATTTTAGCCATTTGTTGAGTGTTTTTTTTTGTCTCTAATCCGCATATATATCACCATTGCCCTTGTTTTTCTTGACTGTATATCTCGTAAATGTCAACATATATACGTGTGATTTAGTTTACGAAGATTTTTCAATGCCGAGAACCTCGATCAGAGAGTAAAAAAGGCGTAAGGTTCACAATGGTGTAAAATTAAAACGGGATATATCGGGCTAGGATTCGAGTTACAGGAACAAGGGCCAAACCAACCACCCAAGATTGGAATCGTCGAGCGAAAACACTTGACAACCTCCTAGAAACAGCTTTTCTTGCCACGAGACCTTTCTCCATCAATTAGGATTCTGATGCCGTCACTAAACACATTCCTTAAATTGTTGCCTTTTGTTGAGTGTTGCTTTTAGTGTCTAATCCGCATATATATCACCATTGCCCTTGATTTTCTTGACTATATATCTCTTAAAAGTCAACACATACACGTATGATTTAGTTTACGAAGATTTTTCAATGTCGGGAACCTCGATCAGAGAGTAAAAAAGGCGTAAGGTTCACAACGGTGTAAAATTAAAATGAGATATACCGGGCTAGGATTCGAGTTAGAGGAACAAGGGCCAAACCAACCACCCAAGAATGGAATCCTCGAGCCAAAACACTTGACAACCTCCTAGAAGCAGATTTTCTTGCCACCAGACCTTTCTCCATCAATTAGGAATCTGATGCCGTCACGAAACACATTCCTTAAATTATAGCCATTTGTTGAGTGTTTTTTTTGGTGTCTAATCCACATATATATCACCATTGCCCTTGATTTTCTTGATTGTATATCTCTTAAATGTCAACAAATACACGTGTGATTTAGTTTACGAATATTTTTCAATGCCGAGAACTTCGATCAGAGAGTAAAAAAGGCGTAAGGTTCACAATGGTGCAAAATTAAAATGGGATATACCGGGCTAGAATTCGAGTTACAGGAACAAGGGCCAAACCAACCACCCAAGAATGGAATTGTCAAGCGAAAACATTTGACAACCACCTAGAAGCAGCTTTTCTTGTCAGCAGACCTTTCTCCATCAATTAGGAATATGATGCCGTCACTAAACACATTCCTTAAATTGTAACCATTTGTTGGGTGTTTTTTTTGGTGTATAATCCGCATATATATCACCATTGCCTTTGATTTTCTTAACTGTATATCTCTTAAATGTTAATATATACGCGTGCGATTTAGTTTACGAAGATTTTTCAATGCCGAGAACCTCGATCCGAGAGTAAAAAAGGCGTAAGGTTCACAATGGTGTAAAATTAAAATGGGATATACCGCGCTAGGATTCGAGTTACAGGAACAAGGGCCAAAACAACCACCCAGGAATGGAATCGTCGAGCGAAAACACTTGACAACCTCCTAGAAACAGCTTTTCTTGCCACCAGACCTCTCTCCTTCAATTAGGCATCTGATGTCGTCACTAAACACATTACTTAAATTGTAGCCATTTGTTGAGTTTTTTTTTTGGTGTCTAATCCGCATATATATCACCATTGCCCTTGATTTTCTTGACGGTATATCTCTTAAATGTCAATATATACACGTGTGATTTAGTTTACGAAGATTTTTCATTGCCGAGAACCTCGATCAGAGAGTAAAAAAGGCGTAAGGTTCACAATGGTGTAAAATTAATATGGGATATACCGAGATAGGATTCGAGTTAGAGGAACAAGGGCCAAACCAACCCCCCAAGAATGGAATCGTCGAGCGAAAACACTTGACAACCCTCTACAAGCACCTTTTCTTGCCACCAGACCTTTCTCCATCAATTAGGAATCTGATGCCGTCACTAAACACATTCCTTAAATTGTAGCCATTTGTTGAGTGTTTTTTTTGTGTCTAATCCGCATATATATCATCATTGCCCTTGATTTTCTTGACTGTATATCTCTTAAATGTCAACATATACACGTGTGATTTAGTTTACTAAGATTTTTCAATACCGACAACCTCGACCAGAGAGTAAAAAAGGCATAAGGTTCACAATGATGTAAAATTAAAATGAGATATACCGGGCTAGGATTCGACTTACAGGAACAAGGGCCAAACCAACCACCCAAGAGGGGAATCGTTGAGCGAAAACCCTTGACAACCTCCTAGAAGCAGCTTTTCTTGCCACCAGACCGTTCTCCATCAATTAGGAATCTGATGCCGTCATTAAACACATTCCTTAAATTGTAGCCATTTGTTGAGTGTTTTTTTTGGTGTCTAATCCGCATGTATATCACCATTGCCCTTGGTTTTCTTGACTGTATATCTCTTAAATGTCAACATATACACGTGTGATTTAGTTTACGAAGATTTTTCAATGCGGAGAACCTCGATCAGAGAGTAAAAAGGCGTAAGGTTCACCATGGTGTAAAATTAAAATGGGATATAACGGGCTAGGATTTGAGTTACGTGAACTATGGCCAAACCAACCACCTAAGAATGGAATCGTCCAGCGAAAACAATTGACAACCTCCTAGAAGCAGCTTTTCTTGCCACCAGACCTTTCTCCATCAATTAAGAATCTGATGCCGTCACTAAACACATTCCTTAAATTGTAGCCATTTGTTGGGTGTTTTTTTTTGTGTCTAATCCGCATATATATCACCATTGCCCAAGATTTTCTTGACTGTATATCTCTTAAATGTCAACATATACATGTGTGATTTAGTTTACAAAGATTTTTCTATGCCGAGAACCTCGATCAGAGGGTAAAAAGGCGTAAGGTTGACAATGGTGTAAAATTAAAATGGGATATACCAGGCTAGGATTCGAGTTACAGGAACAAGGGCCAAACCAACCACCTAAGAATGGAATCATCGACCGAAAACACTTGACAACCTCCTAGAAGCAGCTTTTCTTGCCACCAGACCTTTCTTCGTCAATTTGGAATCTGATGCCGTCACTTAACACATTCCTTAATTTGTAGCCATTTGTTGAGTGTTTTTTTTTTGTGTCTAATCCGCATATATATCACCATTGCCCTTGATTTTCTTAACTGTATATCTCTTAAATATCAACATATACACGTGTGATTTAGTTTACGAAGATTTTTCAATGCCGAGAACCTCAATCATAGAGTAAAAAAGGCGTAAGGTTCACAATGGTGTAAAATTAAAATGTGATACACCGAGATAGGATTCGAGTTACAGGAACATGGGCCAAACCAACCACCCAAGAATGGAATCGTCGAGCGAAAACACTTGACAACCTCCTAGAAGCAGCATTTCTTGACACCAAACCATTCTCCATCAATTAGGAATCTGATGCCGTGTCACGACCCCCGACCCACCCTGGACGGAATCCGGTGCCGTGAACAGTCCAGTGGTACCGGTGATTATTTTAAAAACGTTGCAGCGGAAATTTCATCAGAACCGTGAGTTAGGAAAAATATCAGAGTTTAGAAAACACCGGATTTGATTTATTAAATAGATGGGATAAACCCATGTTTTACAATGGTAGCTTTAATAAAGATAAATTTTATTACATAAAACAATATTTCTTAATTTGATTTTAATTAATAAAATAAGCCACTTCTTGATGCCTTTCGGTGCCGTATCCATCTTTTACTCCAATCTACTGTAATTACCTGAAACGCGTTTTAAAAAGGTTTTGTCAGCGGGAAATACTGAGTGAATCTTTCTATTTATGAAAATGACCTGTTTGTTATAATTTACAGTATTAAGAGCGATTACAATTGCCTCATCTTTTAAATTAACTGATCCAGTTGTCACTTTACCGGACTGTGACTGTGGACATATCACTTGTAGGGTCCTTTCACCCCAAGTGATAAATAATTAGTAGCTATGTGCACATCCCCCCACATACTGGCAGTAATTTCAGATAACAACGACTTAATCCCTGTAACTATAATTTTGATAAAAACATGCTTTCGAAAAGTATTTTGATAAAAAGAGAATGACTCACTTTATAAGCATGCAAGATTGAGTTAACAAGCTTCTTGATTCTATTTCTTCCGATAATTTAAGCATGCACTTTATTATTCTGGATTTTCTGATGATTTAATAGTTTGTTTGATTGTAAGTGTGTAGTTGGGAGTATTCTTGGTAGTTAAACACATAGTTTAACAGAACGGAATACGTATTTGTGTAAAACCCAAATCAAACCTTAACGGTAGTCACGAGATTCGAACCTTAACGAATTTCACAAAGTATAGTCTTATTCAGACAGTACTTTGGTATCCATTTAATAAACTCACAAAGTATAGTACTTTGGATTCCGTTTAACGAAATTCACAAAGCACAACACTTTGACATTCGTTAGATGGTTCCTGAATCAATCGGACAGAACTTCACTTTGGTGATTATTGGTTAGAACACCAACGTATAGAGAGAAGAATAGAAGAAATGAACAAAGGAAAATGAATTCTAAGCTTCCTATTTATAGGTAAGAGGATAAGCTTTACCCTATATAGAATTTCCCTAGATAAATTTTCCCCAGATAAAGCCTTCCCTGAATAACACTTTCCTTAGATAATACATTCCCTAGGCAATACTTTCCTTAGATAAAATCTTCTTTAGATAATATCTACCCCATATATATCTATTTTTCATGTATATCTATCTTCCCTGAATAACACTTTCCTTAGATAATACATTCCCTAGGTAATACTTTCCTTAGATAAAATCTTCTTTAGATAATATCTACCCCATATATATCTATTTTTCATGTATATCTATTTAGGTGATAAATAAATCTTACTTGGCTTAATTAATCTTGATTAACTTAATTAATCTTGATTAACTTAATTAATCTTGATTAACTTAATTAATCTTGATTAACTTAATTAATCTTGATTAACTGATTAATTAATCATACTTAACTTAATTAACAGATTAATTAATCTACTCAGTTAACTTAACTGCTAAGTTTATTTAACTATTAAATTTCTTAGCTTTTAAGTATTCTAGCAGCTACCTGCTTACGAGTTCTAATTTCTAGATACAATGGAACTCGTATTAGTGTATTAACTCAATTCAACTTTAACGACAATCACGAGATAGAAACCCTCACAATGAATGACAAAGTGCGATACTTAAACATTCATCGAATTCACGACGAATGACAAAGTATAACTCGAGTTTGAGCAGCACTTAAACATCCATTGGATAGTTTCAATCGATCGGATAAAGTATCATACCAGTGATTAAAGTTATTACCTTAATAACGAGCAGAGTTTCGAGGTTTTAGGGCATTGATAGAAAGAAACGGAGATACAAAGAGTAGGACGACGTTTTAGACCGTCGAACTGAGCAAATAGTTCAGGCCCCAAGCCCCTGCATTTATACCCAAAATTTGAGCCGCCCGCGTGTCGCGAAGGACACCATGGTTCCTGTCGCGTGTCGCCTGGGGTGTCAAAGTAGGGTAGGCCTACTTCGTCACCTATCTAGCCCTGATGAGTCGACGTTGCGTGAATTTTAAATTTTGACAGCGTTTTATAAAGATAATCATTAATAGGGTTTTACCCCCTTGAGTTTTAGGGGCCCTGATCCTGATTCCGTTTATTCTGAAAATTTTAGGGTTTGTTCAGAATCACTTGGGTTTCTCAATTAGGGTTTCCTATTGGACAATTAAAATAATAATTAGGACTTTTTAATGAGAGTTGTTACATTCTCCCCACCTTAATAAAAATCTCGTCCTCGAGATTTACTGGAATAAGTAGGAATACTTTTTCTTCATCTCAGATTCCAGCTTCCAAGTGTATTTGGGATATGATATTTCTTTTAATTTATGTCACCTTTTAAATAAAAATAATATTAAGGTAGATGACAATTTAAAATATCGAATTTTGTGAATACAAGTTGTATCTTAAGTAGGATTCAATGGGTTAACTGAATTAGTTCAAGAAATAGATGACAAATGAATGAAATGAAATGATATATTTTCTAAAGTGACTAGGTTCAAGCCAAAAGATAGATATTTAAAATGATTGTGAAGGACTTTTAAAATCAATAAAATTCTTTGTAAAAAGGAAGCTTACTTTGATTGGCAACTGAGGAAGACTTAGAATTTACAGGTTAAAAATAAAATAAAAGCATGAAAAATGATTTGTCAAATATTTATGATATTAGAAAATCAAAGGGTTGAGAGAAGTAAATTATAAAGATACACAAAAAGACAATAGAGTTAGTGTATTATCGTTTAACGTTCCAAGTTGTTTTAATTGTGAAACAATGTGATAGTATATTATTAGTAGTAACCATATTTTTCATACTATATCCTAGAGATTGAAAAAAGAACAAGTTGTTTTGTCATGCCCAACTATTATATTATATTTTGTAAAGCAAATGTAATATATTATTTGTGTCCATATCTGAATCGTATCTTATATATCAAATATATGTAATATATTTTTATTTGTTATATATTTTTACTATATGTAAATGGTTACCAAAAATAAATTTTAGTATTTTACTTTTACTAAAATAACTTATATTTACTATGTAATATATATATTGCAAGGAAGTTATTACATTACAAAATATTTTAGTATTATTATTTTGTAAAAGAATTTACTATTGTTAAATAAAAGTTGTAAATAGAGATGTAAAAATATTTATTGTACAAAAGTAAATATATATAACACTTAATGGTCCGATGCTATGTGATTACTTATTTTCATTTTGAAATCATATAACGTTGTGAGTGTATTTACAAATATTGAAAACGGAGACTATTCTTATAATGTTTCCTTAACCAATTTAGTTGATGACTACCATATTATTCTTATATGGTCATTTTCTTGCCAAAGCGTTACATAGTTTACTAAAAAAAAATATGTGATACTTTAATTTATTAAATATCTTTTCCTTTTATGTTATCATAAAGTAAAATCAAAATTTCGTGGTAATTTTTTAACAAAATAATGATATATGTTTTATGTTGATCCAAATATCCTAGAATTCATGATCATTATTTTAAAATCAAATATGTTTAACTATAAGATTTTACAATAATATATTTTAAATCATAAAAGAAAAATAGTAAATGTTTATTTTAATATCAAGCATACTTAAATATTGGCTTGAGTAAAATATATATTAAAATGCATATTTTATAAAAGTATTGTAGAATATTTAAACAAGATGAATAATTAAATATAAATATAAATGTCTTGTTCATGAATACTTAGACAGTTATTTAGATAATTTTATTCGTTTCTCTAATTCTTGTATTGTTTTATGAAAATATGACTTCTCTTTACAGTGTAAAGTATATGTAAAATATATAATTAAATTTTACTAATTAAGTATGATAACTTAATTTAACTAGTCATTATCATGGTTGGATATTGATTAGTGCTGCCTTGTTTAAGCATAGGTGGCCAATCCATGCCTAACTAAGGCTAGGCTATTCAATACCTGCCCTTGACAATAACCCTAGTATTAAAATAATACTAACACTACTATTATTAATATATTATTACTAATAATATTAATTATCAATAACTTAAACATAATTTAAATGAGAGTATACCTCAAATAAAATATAAATTTTTCACCTCAATGGTTTAATAAAATATAGTAATATTATTTTGCAAATTAGGTAATCACTTATGTAAGTATATAAAATAAATTTTATATAATGTTTTTCAATTGAAGATGTTAAAGCAATAATTATCACGAAAGACTAGATTGATGTTTAAAAGATATACTGAAATATGACAAGAATTTGTGTATTATTATCTTAACACACAATTTGTGTTAAGATGGCTTTTATAAATATATAATTAATTAAATCCGTATATGATATATATAAACGAGATTAGTGCAAGTTTTAAATTTTGTGAAAATGTCAGTACAAGGTGATCGTGATCAAAGAAACGATTCAATGAAGTCAAAGATTAAATAAGCTGATTATGGTTTAAAACAAATGAAGTGATTGTTGGGACTATTTTGAATATGATAGCTTCCATCTATCATATGGGATTTTGAAATGAAATAGTTTTGAATTTGATTTAAGTTTTAATAAGAAAGTTCGGACATGGTCACAATAGAAACTATGTATACCAAAGAAAATTAAGTTTTTTTTTTTTTTCAAGAAATTTATTGACTAGATATCAAGGAGTTATTGTTTTGCAATAATGAGGTTCACAGTACAAAGAGTGGAATGATATTTGAATTTGGATAAAATAACAAATCGGAATGAAGCCCTCCAGTGGTCTTTATAAATCAAATGAACCACATGCGTAACAAATAGTGTAGGGATTTACCAAGAAATGAAATAGATCAATATTTGATATTATGAAAGAAATCCTCAGGGTATGATGACCATTAAGGGAAATAGCAAAGTCAAAGTCTATTTACAGAGGTCAAAATTTTAACGAATGAAATATAAGGATCTTATCTGGAATTTCGTGTGATAATCATTGTTAAATAACATTACCAAGGAATGTCGAATGAAATGAAATGAAATAAGGAATTTGCAAAAGTATATGATTTATTTTGTGGTGCTAATAATTATGATTCTGATTAGACTGTGCACCTATGGTTGTGAAATATTGTTCCAACGTACCTCAGCGAGAATTAGATCATTTGTAAGATCGTGGCAAAGTGCTTCTTTTTTATTAGTAGTTTTTCCCCTGACGGAATTAGTATTGGTGTCATCGTGCCTAATTTATATTTTCAAAAGGTCTTGCCTTGGAAGTCGTGTGTGATATACTTCAACTTTTGTGGAATTATAATTAAATTTTCATGTGTTTTCTTATATATTATCACAACTTTACATGTTTCTTACTGGCGTTAAATAGTTTATGGTAACGTATTGGAAATTCTTTACACTTTTGATGGTATCCCAACTTAATGGGTTTCTATCGTTTATTATTGTCGCTCAAGTTACTAGGCGGATAATCAAACGAAATAATGTTTGATATCGGAAAAGAGATTCTAATTAAAGAAATCTAGACACAGATGCTTGTGCTTTATTCCAAATTGACTTTTGGAATTTCTTATGGATATACCTATCTATATAATCACATATTTCACATGCTGTAGTATACATACCCTTAATAAGATCATGTATTTAACAGATTCATATTTCCAAAGCAATTCAGATATTAGATCATGATACTATTTAGGGAAATCTTGTCACTTGTTTGACATATTATATACCCTGTCTTATCCGATTCGCGCCGGAGAGGTAATCTCAGTATATCCGGACAAACTGGAGAGTCTTGCTACCCCATACCCAGTCTTGCCGGAGAAAATTTTCTATTTCCCATAAATAGTATCTTTTCAAGATTTTAAAAGTGCCTTTTTCATTAGGGCTTTTATCTAGAATTAGGGAAATTTGTATTCCCGTAACATATATTATTCTAGACCAAGTAATATCAATAAGCAATAATTACTATTAATTCTTGCTTATTTATCATATCTTGCAATATTCTAATTACCATTCTTATGGTATATCAAAACCCATCATAATTTATTCACATAAGTACTTAGCTTATCTTGAAGCTGATACTACGACATCTTTTCTTAAGTTCAAGTCTAAATGCTATCATGTGTGCTACCAATTAACAGCAATCTCCTAACTCTTTTATATAAACTTAGGTATTTTTACAACATCTAATTGGCTTAAATCAGTGGCTCTTTGAGTTGGCTCTGATACCACCTTCTGTCACGACCCCCGACCCACCCTGGACGGAATCGGGTGCCGTGAACAGTCCAGTGGTACCGGTGATTATTTTAAAAACGTTGCAGCGGAAATTTCATCAGAACCGTGAGTTAGGAAAAATATCAGAGTTTAGAAAACACCGGATTTGATTTATTAAATAGATGGGATAAACCCATGTTTTACAATGGTAGCTTTAATAAAGATAAATTTTATTACATAAAACAGTATTTCTTAATTTGATTTTAATTAATAAAATAAGCCACTTCTTGATGCCTTTCGGTGCCGTATCCATCTTTTACTCCAATCTACTGTAATTACCTGAAACGCGTTTTAAAAAGGTTTTGTCAGCGGGAAATACTGAGTGAATCATTCTATTTATGAAAATGACCTGTTTGTTATAATTTACAGTATTAAGAGCGATTACAATTGCCTCATCTTTTAAATTAACTGATCCAGTTGTCACTTTACCGGACTGTGACTGTGGACATATCACTTGTAGGGTCCTTTCACCCCAAGTGATAAATAATTAGTAGCTATGTGCACATCCCCCCACATACTGGCAGTAATTTCAGATAACAACGACTTAATCCCTGTAACTATAATTTTGATAAAAACATGCTTTCGAAAAGTATTTTGATAAAAAGAGAATGACTCACTTTATAAGCATGCAAAATTGAGTTAACAAGCTTCTTGATTCTATTTCTTCCGATAATTTAAGCCTGCACTTTATTATTCTGGATTTTCTGATGATTTAATAGTTTGTTTGATTGTAAGTGTGTAGTTGGGAGTATTCTTGGTAGTTAAACACATAGTTTAACAGAATGGAATACGTATTTGTGTAAAACCCAAATCAAACCTTAACGGTAGTCACGAGATTCGAACCTTAACGAATTTCACAAAGTATAGTCTTATTCAGACAGTACTTTGGTATCCATTTAATGAACTCACAAAGTATAGTACTTTGGATTCCGTTTAACGAAATTCACAAATCACAACACTTTGACATTCGTTAGATGGTTCCTGAATCAATCGGACAGAACTTCACTTTGGTGATTATTGGTTAGAACACCAACGTATAGAGAGAAGAATAGAAGAAATGAACAAAGGAAAATGAATCCTAAGCTTCCTATTTATAGGTAAGAGGATAAGCTTTACCCTATATAGAATTTCCCTAGATAAGTTTTCCCCAGATAAAGCCTTCCCTGAATAACACTTTCCTTAGATAATACCTTCCCTAGGTAATACTTTCCTTAGATAAAATCTTCTTTAGATAATATCTACCCCATATATATCTATTTTTCATGTATATCTATCTTCCCTGAATAACACTTTCCTTAGATAATACCTTCCCTAGGTAATACTTTCCTTAGATAAAATCTTCTTTAGATAATATCTACCCCATATATATCTATTTTTCATGTATATCTATTTAGGTGATAAATAAATCTTACTTGGCTTAATTAATCTTGCTTAACTTAATTAATCTTGATTAACTTAATTAATCTTGATTAACTTAATTAATCTTGATTAACTGATTAATTAATCATACTTAACTTAATTAACAGATTAATTAATCTACTCAGTTAACTTAACTGCTAAGTTTATTTAACTATTAAATTTCTTAGCTTTTAAGTATTCTAGCAGCTACCTGCTTACGAGTTCTAATTTCTAGATACAATGGAACTCGTATTAGTGTATTAACTCAATTCAACTTTAACGACAATCACGAGATAGAAACCCTCACAATGAATGACAAAGTGCGATACTTAAACATTCATCGAATTCACGACGAATGACAAAGTATAACCCGAGTTTGAGCAGCACTTAAACATCCATTGGATAGTTTCAATCGATCGGATAAAGTATCATACCAGTGATTAAAGTTATTACCCTAATAACGAGCAGAGTTTCGAGGTTTTAGGTCATTGATAGAAAGAAACGGAGATACAAAGAGTAGGACGACGTTTTAGACCGTCGAACTGAGCAAATAGTTCAGGCCCCAAGCCCCTGCATTTATACCCAAAATTTGAGCCGCCCGCGTGTCGCGAAGGACACCATGGTTCCTGTCGCGTGTCGCCTGGGGTGTCAAAGTAGGGTAGGCCTGCTTCGTCACCTATCTAGCCCTGATGAGTCGACGTTGCGTGAATTTTAAATTTTGACAGCGTTTTATAAAGATAATCATTAATAGGGTTTTACCCCCTTGAGTTTTAGGGGCCCTGATCCTGATTCCGTTTATTCTGAAAATTTTAGGGTTTGTTCAGAATCACTTGGGTTTCTCAATTAGGGTTTCCTATTGGACAATTAAAATAATAATTAGGACTTTTTAATGAGAGTTGTTACATGCCGTCACTAAACACATTCCTTAAATTGTAGCCATTTGTTGAGTTTTTTTTTTTGGTGTCTCATCCGCATATATATCACCATTGCCCTTGATTTTCTTGACTGTATATCTCTTAAATGTCAACATATACACGTGTGATTTAGTTTACGAAGATTTTTCAATGCTAAGAAACTCGATCAAAGAATAAAAAAGACGTAAGGTTCACAATGGTGTAAAATTAAAATGGGATATACCGGGCTAGGATTTGAGTTACAAGAACAAGGGCCAAACCAACCACCCAAGAATGGAATCGTCGAGCGAAAACACTTGACAACCTCCTAGAAGCAGCTTTTCTTGCCACCAGACCTTTCTCCATCAATTAGGAATCTGATGCCGTCACTAAACACATTCCTTAAATTGTAGCCGTTTGTTGAGTGTTTTTTTTTGTGTCTAATCCGCATATATATCACCATTGCCCTTGATTTTCTTGACTGTATATCTTTTAAATGTCAACATATACACGTGTGATTTAGTTTACGAATATTTTTCAATGCTAAGAACCTCGATCAAAGAATAAAAAAGCCGTAAGGTTCACAATGGTGTAAAATTAAAATGGGATATACCGGGCTAGGATTCGAGTTACAGGAACAAGAGCCAAACCAACCACCCAAGAATGGAATCGTCGAGCGAAAACACTTGACAACCTCCTAGAAGCAGCTTTTCTTGCCACCAGACATTTCTTCATCAATTAGGAATCTGATGCCGTCACTAAACACATTCCTTAAATTGTAGCCATTTGTTGAGTTTTTTTTTTGGTGTCTAATCCGCATATATATTACCATTGTCCTTGATTTTCTTAACTGTATATCTCTTAAATGTCAACATATACACGTGTGATTTAGTTTACGAACATTTTTCAATGCCGAGAACCTCGATCATAGAGTAAAAAAGGCGTAAGGTTCACAATGGTGTAAAATTAAAATGTGATATACCGAGATAGGATTCGAGTTACAGGAACAAGGGCCAAACCAACCACCCAAGAATGGAATCGTCGAGCGAAAACACTTGACAACCTCCTAGAAGCAGCATTTCTTGACACCAAACCTTTCTCCATCAATTAGGAATCTGATGCCGTCACTAAACACATTCCTTAAATTGTAGCCATTTGCTGAGTATTTTTTTTGGTGTCTCATCCGCATATATATCACTATTGCCCTTGATTTTCTTGACTGTATATCTCTTAAATGTCAACATATACACGTGTGATTTAGTTTACGAAGATTTTTCAATGCCGAGAACCTCGACCAGAGAGTAAAAAAGGCGTATGGTTCACAATGGTGTAACATTAAAATGGAATATACCGGGCTAGGATTCGAGTTACGTGAACAAGGGCCAAACCAACCAGCCAAGAATGGAATCGTGGAGCGAAAACACTTTACAAACTCCTAGAGGCAGCTTTTCTTGCCACCAGACCTTTCTCCATCAATTAGGAATCTCATGCCGTCATTAAACACGTTCCTTAAATTGTAGCCGTTTGTTGAGTGTTTTTTTTTTGTGTCTAATACGCATATATATCACCATTGCCCTTGATTTTCTTGACTGTATATCTCTTAAATGTAAACATATACATGTGTGATTTAGTTTACGAAGATTTTTCAATGCCGAGAACCTCGATCAGAGAGTAAAAAAGGCGTAAGGTTCACAATGGTGTAAAATTAAAATGGGATATATCGGGCTAGTATTTGAGTTACAGGAACAAGGGCCAAACCAACCACCCAAGAATGGAATCGTCCAGCGAAAACACTTGACAACCTCCTAGAAGCAGCATTTCTTGACACCAAACCTTTCTCCATCAATTAGGAATCTGATGCCGTCACTAAACACATTCCTTAAATTGTAGCCATATGTTTGGTGATTTTTTTTTGGTATCTAATCCGCATATATATCACCATTGCCCTTGATTTTCTTGACTGTATATCTCTTAAATGTCAACATATACACGTGTGATTTAGTTTACAAAGATTTTTCAATGCCGAGAACCTAGATCAGAGAGTAAAAAAGGCGTAAGGTTCACAATGGTGTAAAATTAAAATGGGATATAACGGGCTAGGATTTGAGTTACGTGAACAAGGGCCAAACCAACCACCCAAGAATGGAATCGTCCAGCGAAAACACTTGACAACCTCCTAGAAGCAGCATTTCTTGACACCAAACCTTTCTCCATCAATTAGGAATCTGATACCGTCACTAAACACATTCCTTAAATTGTAGCCATATGTTGGGTGATTTTTTTTTTGGTATCTCATCCGCATATATATCACCATTGCCCTTGATTTTCTTGACTGTATATCTCTTAAATGTCAACATATACACGTGTGATTTAATTTACGAACATTTTTCAATGCCGAGAACCTCGATCAGAGAGTAAAAAAGGCGTATGGTTCACAATGGTGTAACATTAAAATGGAATATACCGGGCTAGGATTCGAGTTACGTGAACAGGGGCCAAACCAACCAGCCAAGAATGAAATTGTCGAGCGAAAACACTTTACAACCTCCTAGAGGCAGCTTTTCTTGCCACCAGACCTTTCTCCATCAATTAGGAATCTCATGCCGTCATTTAACACGTTCCTTAAATTGTAGCCATTTGTTGAGTGTTTTTTTTTTGTCTAATCCGCATATATATCACCATTGCCCTTGATTTTCTTGACTGTATATCTCTTAAATGTAAACATATACATGTGTGATTTAGTTTACGAAGATTTATCAATGCCGAGAACCTCGATCAGAGAGTAAAAAAGGCGTAAGGTTCACAATGGTGTAAAATTAAAATGGGATATATCGGGCTAGTATTTGAGTTACAGGAACAAGGGCCAAAGCAACCACCCAAGAATGGAATCGTCCAGCGAAAACACTTGACAACCTCCTAGAAGCAGCATTTCTTGACACCAAACCTTTCTCCATCAATTAGGAATCTGATGCCGTCACTAAACACATTCCTTAAATTGTAGCCATATGTTGGGTGATTTTTTTTGGTATCTCATCCGCATATATATCACCATTGCCCTTGATTTTCTTGACTATATATCTCTTAAATGTCAACATATACACGTGTGATTTAGTTTACGAAGATTTTTCAATGCCGAGAACCTCGATCAGAGAGTAAAAAAGGCGTATGGTTCACAATGGTGTAACATTAAAATGGAATATACCGGGCTAGGATTCGAGTTACGTGAACAAGGGCCAAACCACCCAGCCAAGAATGGAATCGTCTAGCGAAAACACTTTACAACCTCCTAGAGGCAGCTTTTCTTGCCACCAGACCTTTCTCCATCAATTAGGAATCTCATGCCATCATTAAACACGTTCCTTAAATTGTAGCCATTTGTTGAGTGTTTTTTTTTTGGTGTCTCATCCGCATATATATCACCATTGCCCTTGATTTTCTTGACTGTATATCTCTTAAATGTCAACATATACACGTGTGATTTAGTTTACAAAGATTTTTCAATGCCGAGAACCTAGATCAGAGAGTAAAAAAGGCGTAAGGTTCACAGTGGTGTAAAATTAAAATGGGATATAACGGGCTACGATTTGAGTTACGTGAACAAGGGCCAAACCAACCACCCAATAATGGAATCGTCCAGCGAAAACACTTGACAACCTCCGAGAAGCAGCATTTCTTGACACCAAACCTTTCTCCATCAATTAGGAATCTGATGCCGTCACTAAACACATTCCTTAAATTGTAGCCATATGTTGGGTGATTTTTTTTGGTATCTAATCCGCATATATATCACCATTGCCCTTGATTTTCTTGACTGTATATCTCTTAAATGTAAACACATACATGTGTGATTTAGTTTACGAAGATTTTTCAATGCCGAGAACCTCGATCAGAGAGTAAAAAAGGCGTAAGGTTCACAATGGTGTAAAATTAAAATGGGATATACCGGGCTAGTATTCGAGTTACAGGAACAAGGGCCAAACCACCCACCCAAGAATGGAATCGTCCATCGAAAACACTAGACAACCTCCTAGAAGCGGCTTTTCTTGGCACCAGACCTTTCTCCATCAATTAGGAATCTGATGCCGTCACTAAACACATTCCTTAAATAGTAGCCATTTGTTGAGTGTTTTTTTTTTGTGTCTAATCCGCATATATATCACCATTGCCCTTGATTTTCTTGACTGTATATCTCTTAAATCTCAACATATACACGTGTGATTTAGTTTTCGAAGAGTTTTCAATGCCAAGAACCTCGATCAGAGAATAAAAAAGGCGTAAGGTTCACATTGGTGTAAAATTAAAATGGGATATACCGGGCTAGGATTCGAGTTACAGGAACAAGGGCCAAACCAACCACCCAAGAATGGAATCGTCGAGGCAAAACACTTGACAACCTCCTAGAAGCAGTTTTTCTTGCCACCAAACCTTTCTCCATCAATTAGGAATCTGATGCCGTCACTAAACACATTCCTTAATTTGTAGCCAATTATTGAGTGTTTTTTTGGTGTCTAATCCGCATATATATCATCGTTGCCCTTGATTTTCTTGAATGTATATCTCTTAAATGTCAACATATACACGTGTGATTTAGTTTACGAAGATTTTTCAATGTCGAGAACCTCGATCAGATAGTAAAAAAGGCGTAAGGTTCATAATGGTGTAAAATTAAAATGGGATATACCAGGCTAGGATTCGAGTTACAGGAACAAGGGCCAAACCAACCACCCAAGAATGGAATCGTCGACCGAAAACACTTGACAACCTACTAGAAGTAGCTTTTCTTGCCACCAGACCTTTCTTCATCAATTAGGAATCTGATGCCGTTACTAAACACATTCCTTAAATTGTAGCCATTTGTTGAGTGTTTTTTTTTGTGTCTAATCCGCATATATATCACCATTGCCCTTGATTTTCTTAACTGTATATCTCTTAAATGTCAACATATACACGTGTGATTTAGTTTACGAAGATTTTTCAATGCCGAGAACCACAATCATAGAGTAAAAAAGGCGTAAGGTTCACAATGGTGTAAAATTAAAATGTGATATACCGAGATAGGATTCGAGTTACAGGAACAAGGGCCAAACCAACCACCCAAGAATGGAATCGTCGAGCCAAAACACTTGAAAACCTCCTAGAAGCAGCATTTCTTGACACCAAACCTTTCTCCATCAATTAGGAATCTGATACCGTCACTAAACACATTCCTTAAATGTAGCCATTTGTTGAGTTTTTTTTTTGGTGTCTCATCCGCATATATATCACCATTGCCCTTGATTTTCTTGACTGTATATCTCTTAAATGTCAACATATACACGTGTGATTTAGTTTACGAAGATTTTTCAATGCTAAGAACCTCGATCAGAGAATAAAAAAGGCGTAAGGTTCACAATGGTGTTAAATTAAAATGGGATATACCGGGCTAGGATTCGAGTTACAGGAACAAGGGCCAAACCAACCACCCAAGAATGGAATCGTCGAGCGAAAACACTTGACAACCTCCTAGAAGTAGCTTTTCTTGGCACCAGACTTTCTCCATCAATTAGGAATCTGCTGCCGTCACTAAACACATTCCTTAAATTGTAGCCGTTTGTTGAGTGTTTTTTTTGTGTCTAATCCGCATATATTTCACCATTGCCCTTGATTTTCTTGACTGTATATCTCTTAAATGTCAACATATACACGTGTGATTTAGTTTAAAAAGATTTTTCAATTTCGAGAACCTCGATCAGAGAGTAAAAAAGGCGTATGGTTCACAATGGTGTAAAATTAAAATGTGATATACCAGGCTAGCATTCGAGTTACAGGAACAAGGGCCAAACCAACCACCCAAGAATGGAATCGCCGAGCGAAAACACTTGACAACCTGCTAGAAGCAGCTTTTGTTGCCACCAGACCTTTCTCCATCAATTAGGAATCTGATGCCGTCACTAAACACATTCCTTAAATTGTAGCCATTTGTTGAGTGTTTTTTTTTTGTGTCTAATCCGCATATATATCACCATTGCCCTTCATTTTCTTGACTGGATATCTCTTAAACGTCAACATATACACGTGTGATTTAGTTTACGAAGATTTTTCAATGCCGAGAACCTCGATCAGAGAGTAAAAAAGGAGTATGGTTCACAATCGTGTAAAATTAAAATGGGATATATCGGGCTAGGATTCGAGTTACAGGAACAAGGGCCAAACCAACCACCCAAGAATGGAATCGTCGAGGCAAAACACTTGACAACCTCCTAGAAGCAGCTTTTCTTGCCACCAGACCTTTCTCCATCAATTAGGAATCTGATGCCGTCACTAAACACATTCCTTAAATTGTAGCCATTTGTTGAGTGTTTTTTTTTGTGTCTATTCCGCATATATATCACCATTTCCCTTGATTTTCTTGACTGTATATCTCTTAAATGTAAACATATACACGTGTGATTTAGTTTACGAAGATTTTTCAATGTGGAGAACCTCGATCAGAGAGTAAAAAAGGCGTATGGTTCACAATGGTGTAAAATTAAAATGTGATATGACATGCTAGGATTCGAGTTACAGGAACAAGGGCCAAACCAACCACCCAAGAATGGAATCGCCGAGCGAAAACACTTGACAACCTCCTAGAAGCAGCTTTTCTTGCCACCAGACCTTTCTCCGTCAATTAGGAATCTGATGCCGTCACTAAACACATTCCTTAAATTGTAGCCATTTGTTGAGTGTTTTTTTTGTGTCTAATCCGCATATATATCACCATTGCCCTTCATTTTCTTGACTGGATATCTCTTAAATGTCAACATATACACGTGTGATTTAGTTTACGAAGATTTTTCAATGCCGAGAACCTCGATCAGAGAGTAAAAAAGGAGTATGGTTCACAATGGTGTAAAATTAAAATGGGATATACCGGGCTAGGATTCGAGTTACAGGAACAAGGGCCAAACCAACCACCCAAGAATGGAATCGTCGAGGCAAAACACTTGACACCCTCCTAGAAGCAGCTTTTCTTGCCACTAGACCATTCTCCATCAATTAGGAATCTGATGCCGTAACTAAACACATTACTTAAATTGTAGCCATTTGTTGAGTGTTTTTTTTTTGTGTCTATTCCGCATATATATCACCATTTCCCTTCATTTTGTTGAGTCTATATCTCTTAAATGTCAACATATACACGTGTGATTTAGTTTACGAATATTTTTCAATGCCGAGAACCTCGATCAGAGAGTAAAAAAGGCGTATGGTTAACAATGGTGTAAAATTAAAATGTGATATACCATGCTAGGATTCGAGTTACAGGAACAAAGGCCAAACCAACCACCCAAGAATGGAATCGCCGAGCGAAAACACTTGACAACCTCCTAGAAGCAGCTTTTCTTGCCACCAGACCTTTCTCCATTAATTAGGAATCTGATGCCGTCACTAAACACATTCCTTAAATTGTAGCCATTTGTTGAGTGTTTTTTTTTTGTGTCTAATCCACATATATATCACCATTACCCTTCATTTTCTTGAGTGGTTATCTCTTAAATGTCAACATATACACGTGTGATTTAGTTTACGAAGATTTTTCAATGCCGAGAACCTCGATCAGAGAGTAAAGAAGGAGTATGGTTCACAATGGTGTAAAATTAAAATGGGATATGCCGGGCTAGGATTCGAGTTACAGGAACAAGGGCCAAACCAACCACCCAAGAATGGAATCGTCGAGGCAAAACACTTGACAACCTCCTAGAAGCAGCTTTTCTTGCCACCAGACCTTTCTCCATCAATTAGGAATCTGATGCCGTCACTAAACACATTCCTTAAATTGTAGCCATTTGTTGAGTGTTTTTTTTTGTCTATTCCGCATATATATCACCATTTCCCATGATTTTCTTGACTGTATATCTCTTAAATGTCAACAGATACACGTGTGATTTAGTTTACGAAGATTTTTCAATGTCGAGAACCTCGATCAGAGAGTAAAAAAGGCGTAAGGTTCACAATGGTGTAAAATTAAAATGGGATATAACGGGCTAGGATTTGAGTTACGTGAACAAGGGCCAAACCAACCACCCATGAATGGAATCGTCCCGCGAAAACACTTGACAACCTCCTAGAAGCAGCATTTCTTCACACCAAACCTTTCTCCATCAATTAGGAATCTGATGCCGTCACTAAACACATTCCTTAAATTGTAGCCATTTGTTGGGTGATTTTTTTTTTTGGTATCTAATCCGCATATATATCACCATTGCCCTTGATTTTCTTGACTGTATATCTCTTAAATGTCAACATATACATGTGTGATTTAGTTTACGAAGATTTTTCAATGCCGAGAACCTCGATCAGAGAGTAAAAAAGGCGTAAGGTTCACAATGGTGTAAAATTAAAATGGGATATACCGGGCTAGTATTAGAGTTACAGGAACAAGGGCCAAACCACCCACCCAAGAATGGAATCGTCGAGCGAAAACACTTGACAACCTCCTAGAAGCGGCTTTTCTTACCACCAGACCTTTCTCCATCAATTAGGAATCTGATGCCGTCACTAAACACATTCCTTAAATTGTAGCCATTTGTTGAGTGTTTTTTTTTGTGTCTAATCCGCATATATATCACCATTGCCCTTGATTTTCTTGACTGTATATCTCTTAAAACTCAACATATACACGTGTGATTTAGTTTACGAAGAGTTTTCAATGCCAAGAACCTCGATCAGAGAGTAAAAAAGGCGTAAGGTTCACAATGGTGCAAAATTAAAATGGGATATACTGGGCTAGGATTCGAGTTCGTGAACAAGGGCCAAACCAACCACCCAAGAATGGAATCGTCCGGCGAAAACACCTGACAACCTCCTAGAAGCTGCTTTTCTTGCCACCAGACCTTTCTCCATCAATTAGGAATCTGATGCCGTCACTAAACACATTCCTTAAATTGTAGCCATTTGTTGAGTGTTTTTTTTGGTGTCTAATCCGCATATATATCACCATTACCCTTGATTTTCTTGACTGTATATCTCTTAAATGTCAACATATACACGTGTGATTTAGTTTACGAAGATTTTTCAATGCCGAGAACCTCGATCCGAGAGTGAAAAAGGCGTAAGGTTCACAATGGTGTAACATTAAAATGGGATATACCGGGCTAGGATTCGAGTTACGTGAACAAGGGCCAAACCAACCACCCAAGAATGGAATCGTCGAGCGAAAACACTTGACAACCTCCTAGAAGCAGCTTTTTTTTGCAACCAGACCTTTCTCCATCAATTAGGAATCTCATGCCGTCACTAAACACATTCCTTAAATAGTAGCCATTTGTTGAGTGTTTTTTTTTTTGTGTCTAATCCGCATATATATCACCATTGCCCTTGATTTTCTTGACTGTATATCTCTTAAATCTCAACATATACACGTGTGATTTAGTTTACGAAGAGTTTTCAATGCCAAGAACCCCGATCAGAGAGTAAAAAAGGCGTAAGGTTCACAATGGTGGAAAATTAAAATGGGATATACCGGGCTAGGATTCGAGTTACGTGAACAAGGGCCAAACCAACCACCCAAGAATGGAATCGTCTAGCGAAAACACTTGACAACCTCCTAGAAGCAGCTTTTCTTGCCACCAGACCTTTCTCCATCAATTAGGAATCTGATGCCGTCACTTAACACATTCCTTAAATTGTAGCCATTTGTTGAGTGTTTTTTTTGGTGTCTCATCCGCATATATATCACCATTGCCCTAGATTTTCTTGACTGTATATCTCTTAAATGTCAACATATACACGTGTGATTTAGTTTACGAAGATTTTTCAATGCCGACAACCTCGATCAGAGAGTAAAAAAGGCGTAAGGTTCACAATGGTGTAAAATTAAAATGGGATATACCGGGCTAGGATACGAGTTACAGGAACAAGGGCCAAACCAACCACCTAAGAATGGAATCGTCAAGCGAAAACACTTGACAACCTCCTAGAAGCGTCTTTTCTTGCCACCAGACCTTTCTCCATCAATTACGAATCTGATGCCGTCACTAAAAACATTCCTTAAATTGTAGCCATTTGTTAAGTTTTTTTTTGGTGTCTAATCCGCATATATGTCCCCATTGCCCTTGATTTTCTTGACTGTACATCTCTTAAAAGTCAACATATACACCAGTGATTTAGTTTACGAAGATTTTTCAATGCCGAGAACCTCGATCAGAGAGTAAAAAAGGCGTAAGGTTCACAATGGTGTAAAATTAAAATGGGATATACCGGGCTAGGATTCGAGTTACAGGAACAAGGGCCAAACCAAACACCAAAGAATGGAATCGTCGAGCGAAAACCCTAGACAACCTCCTAGAAACAGCTTTTCTTGCCACCAGACCTTTCTCCATCAATTAAGAATCTGATGCCGTCACTAAACACATTCCTTAAATTGTATCCATTTGTTGAGTGTTTTTTTTGTGTCTAATCCGCATATATATCACCATTTCCCTTGATTTTCTTGACTGTATATCTCTTAAATGTCAACATATACACGTGTGATTTAGTTTACGAAGATTTTTCAATGCCGACAACCTCGATCAAGGAGTAAAAAAGGCGTAAGGTTCACAATGGTGTAAAATTAAAATGGGATATACCGGGCTAGGATACGAGTTACTGGAACAAGGGCCAAACCAACCACCTAAGAATGGAATCGTCAAGCGAAAACACTTGACAACCTCCTAGAAGCGGCTTTTCTTGCCACCAGACCTTTCTCCATCAATTAGGAATCTGATGCCGTCACTAAAAACATTCCTTAAATTGTAGCCATTTGTTAAGTTTTTTTTTGGTGTCTAATCCGCATATATATCACCATTGCCCTTGATTTTCTTGACTGTACATCTCTTAAAAGTCAACATATACACCAGTGATTTAGTTTACGAAGATTTTTCAATGCCGAGAACCTCGATCAGAGAGTAAAAAAGGCGTAAGGTTCACAATGGTGTAAAATTAAAACGGGATATACCGGGCTAGGATTCGAGTTACAGGAACAAGGCCAAACCAAACACCAAAGAATGGAATCGTCGAGCGAAAACACTAGACAACCTCCTAGAAACAGCTTTTCTTGCCACCAGACCTTTCTCCATCAATTAAGAATCTGATGCCGTCACTAAACACATTCCTTAAATTGTATCCATTTGTTGAGTGTTTTTTTTTTTGTGTCTAATCCGCATATATCTCACCATTGCCCTTGATTTTCTTGACTGTATATCTCTTAAATCTCAACATATATACGTGTGATTTAGTTTACGAATATTTTTCAATGCCGAGAACCTCGATCATAGAGTAAAAAAGGCGTAAGGTTCACAATGGTGTAAAATTAAAATGGGATATACCGGGCTAGGATTCGAGTCATAGGAACAAGGGCCAAACCAACCACCCAAGAATGGAATCGTCGAGCGAAAACACTTGACAACCTCCTGGAAGCAGCTTTTCTTGCCACCAGACCTTTCTCCATTAATTAGGAATCTGATGTCGTCACTAAACACATTCCTTAAATTGTAGCCATTTGTTGAGTGTTTTTTTTGTGTCTAATCCGCATATATATCACCATTGCCCTTGATTTTCTTGAATGTATATCTCTTAAATGTCAACATATACACGTGTGATTTAGTTTCGAAGATTTTTCAATGCCGAGAACCTCGACCAGAGAGTAAAAAAGACGTAAGGTTCACAATGGTGTAAAATTAAAATGGGATATACCGGGCTAGGATTCGAGTTACAGGAACAAGGGCCAAACCAACCACCTAAGAATGGAAATGTCAAGCGAAAACACTTGACAACCTCCTAGAAGCGGCTTTTCTTGCCACCAGACCTTTCTCCATCAATTAGTAATCTGATGCCGTCACTAAACACATTCCTTAAATTGTAGCCATTTGTTGGGTGATTTTTTTTTTGGTATCTAATCCGCATATATATCACCATTGCCCTTGATTTTCTTGACTGTATATATCTTAAATGTCTGCATATACACGTGTGATTTAGTTTTCGAAGATTTTTCAATGCTGAGAACCTCGATCAGAGAGTAAAAAAGGCGTAAGTTTCATAATGGTGTAAAATTAAAATGGGACACACCGGGCTAGGATTCGAGTTACAGGAACAAGGGCCAAACCAACCACCCAAGAATGGAATCGTCGAGCGAAAACACTTGACAACTTCCTAGAAGCAGCTTTTCTTGCCACTAGACCTTTCTCCATCAAATAGGAATCTGATGCCGTCACTAAACACATTCCTTAAATTGTAGCCATTTGTTGAGTGTTTTTTTTTTGGTGTCTAATACGCATATATATCACCATTAGCCTTGATTTTCATGACTGTATGTCACACCCCCAAAATAGCACATGCGGCAACCCCCGCGAGGTATGTGACGTACCAGGATCCAAGCCACAAATAATGTTGAACTCATAAATATAATTAAAGAAAACTTTCATTCATTAACGTAAAGTGTTATAAACATTACATATCATTCATTGAATACAGCGGAAGCATAACTCATTTGTTTAGTGTGTCGTAAACCATGTGTACATAAACCGGTAAGTTTGTATTGAGATTCCATGTATTTCGACCCATGACCACTCCAGCTTCCCAGACAGCAAGTTCCAACAATGTGCACCTAAAGGCATGTAAGGCATGTAACAACGAGTCAACAACAAAGTTAAGCGAGTTGACAGTTGATGTTCATTTTAAAGTTGTTCCAAAAACCATAAGTTCATTCGTAAACCATAAGTTAACCCATTTCCTTGTTTCCCAAACCATAACCAGTGGGGGCTACCCCATGTTGACCACTAGACCATTACCATATCGACAACTGACTGGAGTCTTGTTATGCCCTACGTCAATGTCTTTCATCATTGACTAAGTGCCCAGATCCATTAGTCCACTCCCGTCCTTTGCGGCACGGTGTGAGGCTTGTCAAACCTAATAGCGCTATTTAACTAATGACCCGTTCGACAATGGCCCGGCGATTAAGTCGATATAAAAATGAGGGACTTCATGATAGAGTTTTGTCTAGTAAGTTATATGTTGTCATCCTTCCTACGGAGGAATGGAGGTACGTAATCTACCCAAGGAGAATACGCAGGTTTAATGTTGTCATCCTTCCCATGGAGGATGGAGGTACATATTCTACCCAAGGAGAATATGTAGGTTCCGTTTTAGTTTATTAACCCATTCCCAAACCACCAGGAATCCCATGCCTTATAGAAAGTGTGAACTCACCTCGGTTTGCTCGGTATGTTTATCTACGTATTCAAGTCGATCAATTAAATCCTAGCATGGTTATCAAATCCAATAAGTTTCACATAGACTCAAGTCACATAGTTCACGTATTCGTTACACATACTATACTTGCAGTGTACACAGACTTTACCTATCGTTATGCAAGTCACCTAAGTAATTCATGCAACATACCAGTTTATCATCATCATATATTCCCTATCATATGTTCAGGTCACATACCGAGTCACGTTACAAGTTTATGTACAATAAAACCCATCAGCCCCTTGTCATATATCATCCAATTATGCGGCCCATAAGATTAACATGTTAAGTCCAAACAGTATGTTATAAACTCAGATAATATACAAAAATCTCAACGCTCATGAATTCAGGCTCCCATGTTTCGTCATCCCAAAACATCCCCTCGACGAAACTCCCATGTTTCGTCGTTATAAGCTCCGGCGAAACTCCCATGTTTCGTCGAGTTAATGCATGGCGAAATACCCATATGTTTCGTCGCACCAGTCAACAGTTCTATTTATTCAAATAAATACATATCATGCTTATACAACCTAAGTAAATTATATTTAACAATATACAATTAATTAGTAACATCAAAAGACACAACACATCAGAGGACATCATCATCTTCGACGGCAATGCACAAAGTCAACATCACTTGAGGTTTTTGAAGAAACATAATCATCATCACGTGGCCACCATATTCATAATTATTAGACTATCTAAATTATCATGACATAGTTATTGGCCATTCCCTATTCTTTTGAAGTTCAATCATCATCAATAAGATATACAGCCATCTAAACATGTAACAACAATGAAGGCATACACCGACCTTGGGAAATCACACCTTAATTTCATGCATATATCGACATCAATCCACACAAACCAATGGCAAGAAAGACACTCATCGGACCAAGGGATTTCACTTCAGTTGCATATTCATAACAACATCACATAATTAATCCAAAAACATATGCTAACCTGATTATGATACACAAGAATACAGAAATCGAGGGGAGTGGGGATTCGTCTGCCGTCCAAGACAGAGAGGTGGGGAAAATAGTAGGGTTTGCAAATAATTTAATGTATTCATATAACATTTCACGTAAACAAGTAATTGAGAAAAGGGCTTGGATTGGTTTGGGCTTGTGAGACAGGGCCAAGGGTAACAAAAGTTTAAATAATCAAATATATACAAATAACAAACTCATAACAGTGGGCCGAAGACTAGCTTGTGTGTGGGCCGAATTGATTTGGAGTTTAAAAGGGAAGTGTGTGCATGGTCCATCACCAGTGCAGCCCAAGTATGCCTGCGTCCTAAGAGTAGCTCGACCACACACTCAACATACACAAGTATGTTTATACTTGACAAGTTTAAGGTAACAGAATGCGTAACAGTTTAACATAGCAAGAACGTTTAACACGTTGGAGAGGGATGTTGAGAAATTAAGATCACAAGATTGAGCAACACTAACCTAGAAAGTTCGGTTTGTCACACTGTATATCTCTTAAATTTCAACATATACACGTGTTATTTAGTTTACAGAGATTTTTCAATGCCGAGAACATCGATCAGAGAGTAAAAAAGGTGTAAGGTTCACAATGGTGTAAAATTAAAATGTGATATACCGGGCTACGATTCGAGTTACAGGAACAAGGGCCAAACCAACCACCCAAGAATGGAATCGTCGAGCGAAAACACTTGACAACCTCATAGAAGCAGCTTTTCTTGCCACCAGACATTTCTCCATCAATTAGGAATCTGATGCCGTCACTAAACACATTCCTTAAATTGTAGCCATTTGTTGAGTGTTTTTTTTGTGTCTAATCCGCATATATATCACCATTGCCCTTGATTTTCTTGACTGTATATCTCTTAAATGTCAACATAAACACGTGTGATTTAGTTTACGAATATTTTTCAATGCCGAGAACCTCGATAAGAGAGTAAAAAAGGCGTAAGGTTCACAATGGTGTAATATTAAAATGGGATATACCGGGCTAGGATTCGAGTTACAGGAACAAGGGCCAAACCAACCACCCAAGAATGGAATCGCCGAGCGAAAACACTTGACAACCTGCTAGAAGCAGCTTTTGTTGCCACCAGACCTTTCTCCATCAATTAGGAATCCGATGCCGTCACAAAACACATTCATTAAATTGTAGCCATTTGTTGAGTGTTTTTTTCTTTTTTGGTGTCGAATCCGCATATATATCACTATTGCCCTTGATTTTCTTGACTGTATATCTCTTAAATGTCAACATATACACCAATGATTTAGTTTACGAAGATTTTTCAATGCCGAGAACCTCGATCAGAGAGTAAAAAAGGCGTAAGGTTCACAATGGTGTAAAATTAAAATGGGATATACCGGGCTAGGATTCAAGTTATAGGAACGAGGACCAAACCAACCACCCAAGAATGGAATCGTCGAATGAAAACACTAGACAACCTCCTAAAAGCAGCTTTTCTTGCCACCAAACCTTTCTCCATCAATTAGGAATCTGATGCCGTCACTAAACAGATTCCTTAAATTGTAGCCATTTGTTGAGTGTTTTTTCTTTTGGTGTCTAATCTGCATATATATCACCATTACCCATGATTTTCTTGACTGTATATCTCTTAAATGTCAACATATACACGTGTGATTTAGTTTACGAAGATTTTTCAACGCCGAGAACCTCGATTAGAGAGTAAAAAAGGCGTAAGGTTCACAATGGTGTAACATTAAAATGGGATATACCGGGCTAGGATTTGAGTTACGTGAACTAGGGCCAAACCAACCACCCAAGAATGGAATCGTCGAGCGAAAACACTTGACAACCTCCTAGAAGCAGCTTTTCTTCCAACCAGACCTTTCTCCATCAATTATGAATCTCATGCCATCACTAAACACATTCCTTAAATTGTAGCCATTTGTTGAGTTTTTTTTTGTGTCTAATCTGCATATATATCACCATTGCCCTTGATTTTCTTGACTATATATCTCTTAAATATCAACATATACACGTGTGATTTAGTTTACGAAGATTTTTCAATGCCGAGAACCTCGATCAGAGAGTAAAAAAGGCTTAAGGTTCACAATGGTGTAAAATTAAAATGGGATATACCGGGCTAGGATTCGAGTTACGTGAACAAGGGCCAAACCAACCACCCAAGAATGGAATCGACCAGCGAAAACACTTGACAACCTCCTAGAAGCAATTTTTCTTACCACCAGACCTTTCTCCATCAATTAGAAATCCGATGACGTCACTAAACGCATTCCTTAAATTGTAGCCATTTGTTGAGTGTTTTTTTTTGTGTCTAATCCGCATATATATCACCATTTCCCTTAATTTTCTTGAATGTATATCTCTTAAATGTCAACATATAAACGTGTGATTTAGTTTACGAATATTTTTCAATGCCGAGAACCTCGATCAGAGAGTAAAAAAGGCTTAAGGTTCACAATGGTGTAAAATTAAAATGGGATATACCAGGCTAGGATTCGAGTTACGTGAACAAGGGCCAAACCAACCACCCAAGAATGGAATCGTCCAGCGAAAACACTTGACAACCTCCTAGAAGCAGTTTTTCTTGCCCCCAGACCTTTCTCCATCAATTAGGAATCTGATGACGTCACTAAACGCATTCCATAAATTGTAGCCATTTGTTGAGTGTTTTTTTTTTGTCTAATCCGCATATATATCACCATTTCCCTTGATTTTCTTGACTATATATCTCTTAAATGTCAACATATACACGTGTGATTTAGTTTACGAAGATTTTTCAATGCCGAGAACCTCGATCAGAGAAAAAAAAATGCGTAAGGTTCACAATGGTGTAAAATTAAAATGAGATATACCGGGCTAGGATTCGAGTTACAGGAACAAGGGCCAAACCAACCACCTAAGAATGGAATCGTCAAGCGAAAACACTTGACAACCTCCTAGAAGCAGCTTTTCTTGCCACCAGACCTTTCTCCATCAATTAGGAATCTGATGCCGTCACTAAACACATTCCTTACATTGTAGCCATTTGTTAAGTGTTTTTTTTGGTGTCTAATCCGCATATATATCACCATTGCCCTTGATTTTCTTGACTGTATATCTCTTAAATGTCAACATATACACCAGTGATTTAGTTTACGAAGATTTTTCAATGCCGAGAACCTCGATCAGAGAGTAAAAAAGGCGTAAGGTTCACAATGGTGTAAAATTAAAATGGGATATACCGGACTAGGATTCGAGTCACAGGAACAAGGGCCAAACCAACCACCAAGAATGGAATCGTTGAGCGAAAATACTTGAGAACCTCCTAGAAGCAGCTTTTCTTGCCACCAGACCTTTCTCCATCAATTAGGAATCTGATGCCGTCACTAAACACATTCCTTAAATTGTAGCCATTTGTTGAGTGTTTTTTTTTGTGTCTAATCCGCATATATATCACCACTAGCCTAAGACCCCGCGAGCTTCGCGGGTGGCTAAACAGCAACTAAACACATAAAATAATTTAAACGTAGAAGCGTTAAAGTGTGATTTGTTAAGCCTAATATTTTGTGACAGTTGAGCACGTCCCAATAGTACATCTACATAATGTTCCTTACAAATTAAGTTTTTGTCAACTAAACATTCATGATGTTTTCATGATGTCTTCTTTAACTCCACTATCGCATTCATCCTCTGACATTATAAATTCTAATCAGGACGACTTAGAATTTAAAGCTCTATTGGTAGATTATTAAAAAGAGTTAATTACTGTTTTCGTCCCTATGGTTTGTCAAAAATCACTATTTCAGTCCATTAGTTTAAAATTTGCGATTTCAGTCCTTGTGGTTTCACTTTCGTAACCATTTCAATCCACCTCGTAACCATTTCAGTCCCTGTACTTACAGAATAAATGGATTGAAATGGTTAAGAAAGTGAAACCACAGGGACTGAAAATGGTCATAAAAGTGAAACCACACGGACTGAAATCGCAATTTTTAAACTAATTGACTGAAATAGTAATTTTTAATAAACCACATGAAGAAACAGCAATTAACTCAAAAGAGTTAATTACTGTTTTATATACATGAAATTAATTTGAAAAAAATAGATTGGTACTTAAGTGTAAGAACAACTCAAACGGGTTCTTAGAGATATCAACTGGTTGGCTACCCTCCAACACTTGATTTGCTATAAATCCCTTTTACTGTTATAGAAAAAAATAAGGTTATAACCCGGAAATTTTCCGGGTAGGAAAATTTAATTTATAACAAATAAAAGTATAAAAATAACACTTTAACATCTAAAGTATAGTCTTCTCCTTTTCTCCATCATAAATTTTTAATTGGTTTCTTAAACTTTTTCTTGTTGTAAAGAGCCATAAAAACATACAAAAGCAAGAATATAAAGTAAACATCTATATTTAGAGCATTTACATTGGAACCTCTATTCTATATTATATAGGGAAAATAATAGAGGAAACAACAAAAATACCATCACATTGGAATTTCTATAATAGAAAAAAATTAAAGTAAAGTACACCTCTATATTTATAGGGTCACATACATTCAACCCTCAATATTATTATTCTGAGTGCGTAATATCTAATATGATTTTGAAAAGCTTCATTTATACCACAGCCTCACCAATTTTGAAAAGACCCATTTTTAAAAAAAAGACTCATTTCATCACAACCTGTTTTAATCGAGTTAATCACAGGTTATCCTCTAAATATCTTTTGACATCTGTACATAAAATAAATACAAACAAACTAATCATAAGTCCGTCTTTAAAAAAAATTTCAAAGTTTACCTACTTGAGCAATTAGAGATAAATATAAAGCAAATCACCCGTTAGGTAAAAATGGTTGAAATTGCGTTTTTTTTTCAGTAAACCATACTTTATTAATCACCAAAAGAGGCATACAAACAACAATTAAGCTTCCAAAAAAACACACTAAGATACATCCAAAATACTCTTACCCCATTACACATTCAATCACTTTAAAAAAACTATCTATACACATACACTAACCAAAGTCTAAACCAGAGAAAGTGGACCAGATTAAGAGATTGACGCCTATCGATCTGTTAATCATCCACCAGAGAGTAGCCTCCTTAATGTCTTGCACTATTTTAGTTTGAAAAGCATCGACCCCTTTGAAGATCTTATTATTTATCCTTAACCATAGCCTTCATACTGTCATGAGAAATACAATATAAATCGGCCTTTTTTTTCGTGGGCGTATCCAGACTAATTCTACATACACAAACCTTCCAACATATTGATTTAGCGAAGATATGTGAAGAGAACAAAAGACAGGAAGAGCAGCTTTTATATTTTTTTATCATACTTGTAATCATTTTATAAATAATGCTATACAAAATTACAGGAAGAGAAACTGTTATAGTTATTTTTTTTATAATATCAATCATAATGCTATACACACCTTGTCGTAGCTTAAACACATTTCTTCAGATTATGGCCCAATTTGATCAGATTCTAAAAAACGAAGAAAGATTATCATGAGATACTGTAAAACTGGGGTTTAGGATGTAAACCATAAAAATAAAAAATTAATTTAGATGATTAGCCTTGCAGAAAACCCAAATCGGGAAAGTTTACCTGAATCGTTAACGAAAAAAATCAGACTCAGATTGCGTTACTCAAGCGGATATTAATCACTGGAATAAGATCGGGTATCAAACATAAGAGCACACATGAGTTGATTAATGGAACAAAATGGTGAGGAGAAGAATATACATCAGTGAATCGAATAGAGATCAATTTCCCATAGGATCCCATTTAAGATATATAGATATAGAAAAAGAACGGTGCAAGATATACCTTTCCTTCAACTTCTCATAGGATCCCATTCAAGAGTTTCTTGTAGGGGAAGGAGTCTGAAAGAAGCTCATCACCTAAAATTACAAAACACAATTTGAATTAGATATGCAACTCGAGTACAAAAACAATAGTCGAAGAAGACTCGAAGCATCCCTAAAATTACAAATAATATAGTCAAAGCATCTCATAAAAAAAATCAAGATTTCAAAGAGTTCAAAATTTAAAATCAAACACAATAATGGTTTACTTCAAAATTTAAATTTAAAATAATGATTGACTTCAAAATTTAAAATCTGAAAATCAAATCACTAATATCCAATCCCGTAAATCAAGCAAACTTATTAGAAAAGTCTAACTTTTCAAATTTAAATTCATTTTACAGATTCGAAATTTAAAATCAAACACATTAATGGCAAACTTTCAAATTAAAATTTAAAATAATAATTGACTTCGAAATTGAAATTTTAAAATCAAACACAATAATGGTTTACTTCAAAATTTAAATTTAAAATAATGATTGACTTCAAAATTTAAAATTTAAAATCTGAAAATCAAATCACTCATATCCAATCCCGTAAATCAAGCAAACTTATTAGGAAAGTCTAACCTTGCCAAGCAAAACCAACCGACATAGAAACAAACTCATAAGAGAGGGAAAAAATATAAAACAAACAAAAGGAGGGGTTTCAAAAAACATAAATGAATTTATTTTTAGAAACACTACAAATTTTTCGGAAATTAATACAATACCAAATTTATTAGTAACTAAAAAATACAGCCAAAATTAAATGAGCATAAAGTATGAAACCAAACATTATACCGGATAAAAAATAGGAAAAAAAACAATAAAACTAAAATTTTTTATTAACATGTCCGACGAAGTTTAATAGTCCGACAATGACATAAAATTTAGGGTTAACCATGAAAAAATGAAAAAAAAAACAAAAGAATCATTAATACATATTAATACTAAACAAAATTTATTAGTAAAAAAACAAAGATTTTCAAATTTCAAAAAATATCATAGTTTGATTTGCCAAAAAAAAAAACAAAATAACTTAAAAATTATAGAGATTAGCATAAATGATGAAAACTATCATTATACCGGATCAAAAAACACCAAAAAAAACGATAACATTAAACTTACCTCTTGTGT
Source organism: Helianthus tuberosus (assembly GCA_030545235.1). Lineage (NCBI taxonomy): Eukaryota > Viridiplantae > Streptophyta > Magnoliopsida > Asterales > Asteraceae > Helianthus > Helianthus tuberosus. Next base: position 129,366,382 of record CM060416.1, read on the forward strand.
TCGAAGACGATTCAGACTCCTGCAATTGCATAAAAATTAGGGTTTATCATGAAAAAACAAAAAATAAAATAAAAAAATCAGTAAGAGCATCACTCTTTCAAAGACATCAAGAATAGATCCATTAATAAGATTAGATTCGAAAATTTTAAATCATCATCAGCAACACAAAAATACAGAAAAATTATTAAAAAAAAGTGCGATTAAGCATTTAAAATACATAACAATCTAATCTAGTTTACATACCTGCAGAATAAGTGGAATGATCTACAAAAAACTGAAGAAGAACAAATTCTGAGAAACTTGAAAATTAATGTGATTGTCGAAAATTATGGAAACTAACACAAAATTTGGAAGCAATTAAAACTTTAATATAAGTTATCCTGATAAATTTGGAAATACGTTACAATTTAGACAACTTTGATAAGTATCCATAATTGATATAAATTTCAAAAATTAAAATTTTGAAATAATCAGTCAAAACAATTTACCTAAATAGTTAAATATTATTCAAACTTAAATTCAAAACCAATGAGATTAATATATTCATAATATAATCAATATCTAAATGATTGTGAAAAAAAAATCAATCACAAAAAAAACATAAAAATGATTAAAAAAAGTGCGATAATGCATTTAAAATACATAACAATCTAATCTAGTTTACATACCTGCAGAATAAGTGGAATGATCTACAAAAAAAGAAGAAGAACAAATTCTGAGAAACTTGAAAATTAATGTGATTGTCGAAAATTATGGAAACTAACACAAAATTTGGAAGCAATTAAAAATTTAATATAAGTTATCTTGATAAATTTGGAAATACGTTACAATTTATACAACTTTGATAAGTATCCATAATTGATATAAATTTCAAAAATTCAAATTTTGAAATAATCAGTCAAAACAATTTACCTAAATAGTTAAATATTATTCAAACTTAAATTCAAAACCAATGAGGTTAATATATTCATAATATAATCAATATCTAAATGATTGTGAAAAAAAATCAATCACAAACAATACAGAAAAATGATTAAAAAAAAGTGCGATTAAGCATTTAAAATACATAACAATCTAATCTAATTTACATATCTGCAGAATAAGTGGAATGATCTACAAAAAAAGAAGAAGAACAAATTCTGAGAAACTTGAAAATTAATGTGATTGCCAAAAATTATGGAAACTAACACAAATTTTGGAAGCAATTAAAACTTTAATATAAGTTATCTTGATAAATTTGGAAATACGTTACAATTTAGACAACTTTGATAAGTATCCATAATTGATATAAGTTTCAAAAATTCAAAATTTTTAAATAATTAGTCAAAACAATTTACCTAAATAGTTAAGTATTATTCAAACTTAAATTCAAAAACAATAAGGTTAATATATTCATAATATAATCAATATCTAAATGATTGTGAAAAAAAAAATCAATCACAAAAAATACAGAAAAATGATTAAAAAAAGTGTGATTAAGCATTTAAAATACATAACAATCTAATCTAGTTTACAAACCTGCAGAATAAGTGGAATGATCTACAAAAAAAGAAGAACAACAAATTCAGAGAAACTTGAAAATTAATGTGATTGTCGAAAATTATGGAAACTAACACAAAATTTGGAAGCAATTAAAACTTTAATATAAGTTATCTTGATAAATTTGGAAATACGTTACAATTTAGACAACTTTGATAAGTATCCAAAATTGATATAAATTTCAAAAATTCAAATTTTGAAATAATAAGTCAAAACAATTTACCTAAAGAACGATAAAGAAGACTCAAAATAACACCAAATCTATGGAAAACGAACCTACTTGCAATTGATTGGAAGAATGATCAGCTCTCTAAAGGACCTGTTGTCAACAAAGACATCACAATTTTAAGGATTTAAATAGAGAATGATGGATGAAACATTGCTTAAGCTTAAACAATAATCTGTACTATAACCTTTCTGGTATGCCAAATCATCACTCCCAATTGTTGAACTGTAATAGTGTCAGCAAACAACGTCACCTCTGACAATTGCTCAAAATCTACTTCAATACGTGAATTTAATCGGAAAACCTAACGATGAACATATGATAGAGAACATCAACCAGGAAGCGACATTATCAAACATGAATCGATATTTGAAGAATTGATACCTATTTGTTGAATCGTTTGGAGAAGACAGTGATGGATCCCATCTTTCAGAAAGCACCAAATCTTGAAAAATATCACAAAAGCACTCAAGAAATGAATATAGGTATTGATGAATGCATAAGTTAGAAATCACTGAAACCCTAAGAAGAGGCGGTGGCTAGGTCTTCCAGACACCAACAAAGCCGCAAAAAGAAAATTGAAAACACGGATGCATACCTTATACGCCGCATAATAAGGACTGGTTGCTTCCACTCACGATTGAAGATGAAGAAATCTTGGGTTCAGGAGATTGCAAATAACATATTAAAGATCGATAGATGATATCTAGGGTTTAAGGAAGAAATAGATAGTGTTTAACAATGACAAAGAAAAATCAAAGAGGGAAAAGAAAAATAACATACCTATGTTTTTCGAAGATCAATCGATGAAGAAGAAAGAACCGGATGCAGGAGATGGGTATTAGGGTTTTGGAGTGAAGTGAAGCGTATTAAAGAAGATAAGGAGGATGGTTTTGGCGGAAAAAGCAAAAAAAAAAGTGGTCTAAGCAAATGCCACGTGGCAACTAATGGCTTAAGCTAATGCCATGTGGCTTAAGCTTGTTTTGCTTTATTAGAAGTAGTAGATTGTCCTTGATTTTCTTCACTGTATATATCTTAAATGTCAACATATACACGTGTGATTTAGTTTAGGAAGATTTTTCAATGCCGAGAACCTCGATCAGAGAGTAAAAAAGGCGTAAGGTTCACAATGGTGTAAAATTAAAATGAGATATACCGGGCTAGGATTCGAGTCACGGGAACAAGTGCCAAACCAACCACCCAAGAATGGAATCGTCGAGCGAAAACACTTGACATCCTCCTAGAAGCAGCTTTTCTTGCCACTAGACCTTTCTCCATTAATTAGGAATCTGATGCCGTCACTAAACACATTCCTTCAATTGTCGCCATTTGTTGAGTGTTTTTTTTTTGTGTCTAATCCGCATATATATCACCATTGCCCTTAATTTTCTTGAATCTATATCTCTTAAATGTCAACATATACACGTGTGATTTAGTTTCGAATATTTTTCAATGCCGAGAACTTCATCCAGAGAGTAAAAAAGGCGTAAGGTTCACAATGGTATAAAATTAAAATGGGATATACCGGGCTAGGATTCGAGTTACAGGAACAAGGGCCAAACCAACCACCTAAGAATGGAATTGTCAAGCGAAAACACTTGACAACCTCCTAGAAGCGGCTTTTCTTGCCACCAGACCTTTCTCCATCAATTAGGAATCTGACGCCGTCACTAAACACATTTCTTAAATTGTAGCCATTTGTTAAGTTTTTTTTTTGGTGTCTAATCCGCATATATATCACCATTGCCCTTGATTTTCTTGACTGTATATCTCTTAAATGTCAGCATATACACGTGTGATTTAGTTTTCGAAGATTTTTCAATGCTGAGAACCTCGATCAGAGAGTAAAAAAGGCGTAAGTTTCATAATGGTGTAAAATTAAAATGGGATACACCGGGCTAGGATTCGAGTTACAGGAACAAGGGCCAAACCAACCACCCAAGAATGGAATCGTCGAGCGAAAACACTTGACAACCTCCTAGAAGCAGCTTTTCTTGCCACTAGACCTTTCTCCATCAAATTGGAATCTGATGCCGTCACTAAACACATTCCTTAAATTGTAGCCATTTGTTGAGTGTTTTTTTTTTGTGTCTAATACGCATATATATCACCATTACCCTTGATTTTCATGACTGTATGTCACACCCCCAAAATAGCACATGCGGCAACCCCCGCGAGGCGTGTGACGTACCAGGATCCAAGCCACAAATCATGTTGAACTCATAAATATAATTAAAGAAAACTTTCATTCATTGACGTAAAGTGTTATAAACATTACATATCATTCATTGAATACAGCGGAAGCATAACTCATTTGTTAAGTGTGTCGTAAACCATGTGTACATAAACCGGTAAGTTTGTATTGAGATTCTATGTATTTCGACCCATGACCACTCCAGCTTCCTAGACAGCAAGTTCCAACAATGTGCACCTAAAGGCCTGTAAGGCATGTAACAACGAGTCAACAACAAAGTTAAGCGAGTTGACAGTTGATGTTCATTTTAAAGTTGTTCCAAAAACCATAAGTTCACTCGTAAACCATAAGTTAACCCATTTCCTTGTTTCCCAAACCATAACCAGTGGGGGCTACCCCATGTTAACCACTAGACCATTACCATATCGACAACTGACTGGAGTCTTGTTGTGCCCTACGTCAATGTCTATCATCATTGACTAAGTGCCCAGATCCATTAGTCCACTCCCGTCCTTTGCGGCACGGTGTGAGGCTTGTCAAACCTAATAGCGCTATTTAACTAATGACCCGTTCGACAATGGCCCGGCGATTAAGTCGATATAAAAATGAGGGACTTCATGATAGAGTTTTGTCTAGTAAGTTATATGTTGTCATCCTTCCTACGGAGGAATGGAGGTACGTAATCTACCCAAGGAGAATACGCAGGTTTAATGTTGTCATCATTCCCATGGAGGATGGAGGTACATATTCTACCCAAGGAGAATATGTAGGTTCCGTTTTAGTTTATTAACCCATTCCCAAACCACCAGGAATCCCATGCCTTATAGAAAGTGTGAACTCACCTCGGTTTACTCGGTATATTTATCTACGTATTCAAGTTGATCAATTAAATCCTAGCATGGTTATCAAATCCAATAAGTTTCACATAGACTCAAGTCACATAGTTCACGTATTCGTTACACAAACTATACTTGCAGTGTACACAGACTTTACCTAACATTATGCAAGTCACCTCAGTAATTCAAGCAACATACCAGTTTATCATCATTATATATTCCCTATCATATGTTCGGGTCACATACCGAGTCACATTACAAGTTTATGTACAATAAAACCCATAAGCCCCTTGTCATATATCATCCAATTATGCGGCCCATAAGATTAACATGTTAAGTCCAAACAGTATGTTATAAACTCAGATAATATACAAAAACCTCAACGCTCATGAATTCAGACTCCCATGTTTCGTCATCCCAAAACATCCCCTCGACGAAACTCCCATGTTTCGTCGTTATAAGCTCCGGCGAAACTCCCATGTTTCGTCGAGTTAATGCATGGCGAAATACCCATATGTTTCGTCGCACCAGTCAACAGTTCTATTTATTCAAATAAATACATATCATGCTTATACAACCTAAGTAAATTATATTTAACAATATACTATTAATTAGTAACATCAAAAGACACAACACATCAGAGGACATCATCATCTTCGACGGCAATGCACAAAGTCAACATCACTTGAGGTTTTTGAAGAAACATAATCATCATCACGTGGCCACCATATTCATAATTATTAGACTATCTAAATTATCATGACATAGTTATTGGTCATTCCCTATTCTTTTGAAGTTCAATCATCATCAATAAGATATACAGCCATCTAAACATCTAACAACAATGAAGGCATACACCGACCTAGGGAAATCACACCTTAATTTCATGCATATATCGACATCAATCCACACAAACCAATGGCAAGAAAGACACTCATCGGACCAAGGGATTTCACTTCAGTTGCATATTCATAACAACATCACATAATTAATCCAAAAACATATGCTAACCGGATTATGATACACAAGAATAAAGAAATCGAGGAGAGTGGGGTTTCGTCTGCCGTCCAAGACAGATAGGTGGGGAAAATAGTAGGGTTTGCAAATAATTTAATGTATTCATATAACATTTCACGTAAACAAGTAATTGAGAAAAGGGCTTGGATTGGTTTGGGCTTGTGAGATAGGGCCAAGGGTAACAAAAGTTTAAATAATCAAATATATACAAATAACAAACTCATAACAGTGGGCCGAAGACTAGCTTGTGTGTGGGCCGAATTGATTTGAAGTTTAAAAGGGAAGTGTGTGCATGGTCCATCACCCGTGCAGCCCAAGTATGCCTGCGTCCTAAGAGTAGCTCGACCACACACTCAACATACACGAGTACGTTTATACTTGACAAGTTTAAGGTAACAGAATGCGTATCAGTTTAACATAGCAAGAACGTTTAACACGTTGGAGAGGGATGTTGAGAAATTAAGATCACAAGATTGAGCAACACTAACCTAGAAAGTTCGGTTTGTCACACTGTATATCTCTTAAATGTCAACATATACACGTGTTATTTAGTTTACAGAGATTTTTCAATGCCGAGAACCTCGATCAGAGAGTAAAAAAGGTGTAAGGTTCACAATGGTGTAAAATTAAAATGTGATATACCGGGCTAGGATTCGAGTTACAGGAACAAGGGCCAAACCAACCACCCAAGAATGGAATCGTCGAGCGAAAACAATTGACAACCTCATAGAAGCAGGTTTTCTTGCCACCAGACCTTTCTCCATCAGTTAGGAATCTGATGCCGTCACTAAACACATTCCTTAAATTGTAGCCATTTGTTGAGTGTTTTTTTTTGTGTCTAATCCGCATATATATCACCATTTCCCTTGATTTTCTTGACTGTATATCTCTTAAATGTCAACATATAAACGTGTGATTTAATTTACGAAGATTTTTCAATGCCGAGAACCTCGATCAGAGAGTAAAAAAGGCGTAAGGTTCACAATGGTGTAAAATTAAAATGGGATATACTGGGCTAGGATTCGAGTTATAGGAACAAGGGCCAAACCAACCCCCCAAGAATGGAATCGTCGAGCGAAAAGACTTGACAACCTCCTAGAAGCAGCTTTTCTTGCCACCAGACCTTTCTCCATCAATTAGGAATCCGATGCCGTCACTAAACACATTCATTAAATTATAGCCATTTGTTGAGTGTTTTTTTCTTTTTTGGTGTCTGATCGGCATATATATCACCATTGCCCTTGATTTTCTTGACTATATATCTCTTAAATGTCAACATATACACATGTGATTTAGTTTACGGATATTTTTCAATGCCGAGAACCTCAACCAGAAAGTAAAAAAGGCGTAAGGTTCACAATGGTGTAAAATTAAAATGGATATACCAGGCTAGGATTCGAGTTACATGAACAAGAGCCAAACCAACCACCCAAGAATGGAATCGTCGAGCGAAAACACTTGACAACCTCCTAGAAGCAGCTTTTCTTGCCACCAGACCTTTCTCCATCAATTAGGAGTCTGATGCCGTCACTAAACACATTCATTAAATTGTAGCCATTTGTTGAGTGTTTTTTTTCTTTTTTGGTGTCGAATCCGCATATATATCACTATTGCCCTTGATTTTCTTGACAGTATAAATCTTAAATGTCAACATACACACGTGTGATTTAGTTTACGAAGATTTTTCAATGCCGAGAACCTCGACCAGAGAGAAAAAAAGGCGTAAGGTTCACAATGGTGTAAAATTAAAATGGGATATACCGGGCTACGATTCGAGTTACAGGAACAAGGGCCAAACCAACCACCTAAGAATGGAATCGTCAAGCGAAAACACTTGACAGCCTCCTAGAAGCGGCTTTTCTTGCCACCAGACGTTTCTCCATCAATTAGGAATCTGATGCCGTCACTAAACACATTACTTAAATTGTAGCCATTTGTTGAGTGTTTTTTTTTTGTGTCTAATCCGCATATATATCACCATTGCCATTGATTTTCTTGACTGTATATCTCTGAAATGTCAACATATACACCAATGATTTAGTTTACGAAGATTTTTCAATGCCGAAAACCTCGATCAGAGAGTAAAAAAGGCGTAAGGTTCACAATGGTGTAAAATTAAAATGGGATATACCGGGCTAGGATTCGAGTTACAGGAACGAGGGCCAAACCAACCACCCAAGAATGGAATCGTCGAGCGAAAACACTAGACAACCTCCTAGAAGCAGCTTTTCTTGCCACCAGACCTTTCTCCATCAATTAGGAATCTGATGTCGTCACTAAAAACATTCCTTAAATTGTAGCCATTTGTTGAGTGTTTTTTCTTTTGGTGTCTAATCCGCATATATATCACCATTACCCTTGATTTTCTTGACTGTATATCTCTTAAATGTCAACATATACACGTGTGATTTAGTTTACGAAGATTTTTCAATGCCGAGAACCTCGATCAGAGAGTAAAAAAGGCATAAGGGTCACAATGGTGTAACATTAAAATGGGATATATCGGGCTAGGATTCGAGTTACGTGAACAAGGGCCAAACCAACCACCCAAGAATGGAATCGTCGAGGGAAAACACTTGACAACCTCCTAGAAGCAGCTTTTCTTGCAACCAGACCTTTCTCCATCAATTAGGAATCTGATGACGTCACTAAACGCATTCCTTAAATTGTAGCCATTTGTTGAGTGTTTTTTTTGGTGTCTAATCCGCATATATATCACCGTTGCCCTTGATTTTCTTGACTGTATATCTCTTAAATGTCAAAATATACACCAGTGATTTAGTTTACGAAGATTTTTCAATGCCGAGAACCTCGATCAGAGAGTAAAAATGGCGTAAGGTTCACAATGGTGTAAAATTAAAATGGGATATACCGGGTTAGGTTTCGAGTTACAGGAATAAGGGCCAAACCAACCACCCAAGAATAGAATCGTCGAGCGAAAACACTAGACAACCTCCTAGAAGCAGCTTTTCTTGCCACCAGACCTTTCTCCATCAATTAGGAATCTGATGCCGTCACTAAACACATTCCTTAAATTGTAGCCATTTGTTGAGTGTTTTTTTTTTTGTGTCTAATCCGCATATATATCACCATTGCCCTTGATTTTCTTGACTGTATATCTCTTAAATGTCAACATATACACGTGTGATTTAGTTTCGAAGATTTTTCAATGCCGAGAACCTCGATCAGAGAGTAAAAAAGGCGTAAGGTTCACAATGGTGTAAAATTAAAATGGGATATACCGGGCTAGGATTCGAGTGACAGGAACAAGGGCCAAACCAACCACCTAAGAATGGAATCGTCAAGCGAAAACACTTGACAACCTCCTTGCAGCGGCTTTTCTTGCCACCAGACCTTTCTCCATCAATTAGGAATCTGATGCCGTCACTAAACACATTCCTTAAATTGTAGCCATTTGTTAAGTGTTTTTTTTTGTGTCTAATCCGCATATATATCACCATTGCCCTTGATTTTCTTGACTGTATATCTCTTAAATGTCAACATATACACCAGTGATTTAGTTTATGAAGATTTTTCAATGCCGAGAACCTCGATTCAAGAGTAAAAAAGGCGTAAGGTTCACAATGGTGTAAAATTAAAATGGGATATACCGGGCTAGGTTTCGAGTTACAGGAATAAGGGCCAAACCAACCACCCAAGAATGGAATCGTCGAACGAAAACACTAGACAACCTCCTAGAAGCAGCTTTTCTTGCCACCAGACCTTTCTCCATCAATTAGGAGTCTGATGCCGTCACTAAACACATTCCTTAAATTGTAGCCATTTGTTGAGTGTTTTTTTTTGTGTCTAATCCGCATATATATCACCATTGCCCTTGATTTTCTTGACTGTATATCTCTTAAATTTCAACATATACACGTGTGATTTAGTTTCGAAGATATTTCAATGCCGGGAACCTCGATCAGAGAGTAAAAAAGGCGTAAGGTTCACAATGGTGTAAAATTAAAATGGGATATACTGGGATAGGATTCGAGTTACAGGAACAAGGGCCAAACCAACCACCTAAGAATGGAATCGTCAAGCGAAAACACTTGACAACCTCCTAGAAGCGGCTTTTCTTTCCACCAGACCTTTCTCCGTCAATTAGGAATCTGATGCCGTCACTAAACACATTCCTTAAATTGTAGCCATTTGTTAAGTGTTTTTTTTTTTGGTGTCTAATCCGCATATATATCACCATTGCCCTTGATTTTCTTGACTGTATATCTCTTAAATGTCAACATATACACCAGTGATTTAGTTTATGAAGATTTTTCAATGCCGAGAACCTCGATCAGAGAGTAAAAAAGTGTAACACCCTTATTATTATTTAACGGTTTCGTATAGTTTATGAAGATAAACGGGTAATTATGATTTCAAATACATTGAAATTACGGGTTAATTAAACCTTTTACAGAATTAAAAGTAAACAACATAACGTGTGTGAGTTCGTCATTTAACATAACAACGATACATAGTACGGAAGCTTATTTCTTAATCGTGTTTGGTTCTTCATTATGCTTGATCGTCCACCGGTGCTAAAATCATACCTGAAACTCATAAAACATGAGTTGGATTAGCCATATGTAACTTAGAACGTGTTTAAATGAGTCTGGGAAGCGAAACTGATTAAAATAAAATTTTTTCGCCAAAACGGGGTTCCGTCGCGTGTCGCGGAGGCGTCGTGTTGTTCCTTCGCGTGTCGCGGGGGAAACCAGTTTCCAGCAGGTCTGGAGCTGGGTCCCGCATTTTCAGCTATGCATGTTTTTACGGAAACGGCCATAACTTCTTCGTTATTGATCCGTTTTACCCGATTCTTTTTCCTACGCTACCGTAATTTAATCCTCCATCTTATGGAGTTAAAATCCTACATCCAACATAAGAAATTTTGAGACTTCTAAGCCTTTGACTCGTTACCTTTTTACCAAATTTTAACCCGTTTATGCATTTTATCAAACAAACGTATTTGTTTGATTCCTATATCACTTACACTTCTTCAAATTAATGTTACCTACCATATTAGGTTCTAATCATAGGTTTATTACACAATTTAAACCCGTTTTCGCTCGTATGCTTATTTTGACCCGTTAAGGGTATTTAAGCACTTTCGAGCCTAAAATCGCTTTCATTTGTATCTAACTTTATATTTTCACATTTCTTACCAAGTAGTCTTCCACCACAATTATATTTGTGGTGGATTTAATATGGAGATACATATATTCCGAGTTTTATCCCTCGGACTATCATTTTACGGCAAAGACCCATATTGAGTCATTTGACCCAAAATTTACCCTTTTCATTCTTTATACTTATTCAAAGTATTTGCTTGATCATATAACTTGTTTTTAAACGACTCTTAAGGTTCATTTACTCGATTTTTCTTACGAGGGCATTTTGGTCATCTTAAACCCTTTCTTTACAACAAAGGACTTTTCATGTCGTAATTGACCAAAATTCCACTTTTTAAACTAGGATCTTGTTTAAATAGCCATCATGTTTTTAAAACACAATGACAATAACTTAAATCATTCAGTTTACTTAAAAGATAACCCAATGTCCATTTTAACTAGTTTAGCCCTCATTGAACTTCAAGTTCTAATGATGATTTGACCAATTATACATACCTGGCTCGAATCAATATATTGACCCGTTTTGATACCTTGCCTTAGTAGCCGCTAAGTAATAGCGAAGACAACATTCAATCGATATTTATTCCTGTAATCATGCAACTCGAGAAAACATTAGCCGATATTGTCAAAGGGTGATATTTTCGCCTTTTGACCCGTTTGGTCTATATGACCATTTACTTTTGCGAGATGGATTTATTATCATCTCATCTACATAACTTGTACCGGTTTACACCATACGGTCAATTTACTTATAAATTTATTTCTTGATTATTTTGACCCCTTTATATCTTACGCCATAAAGTGTCCTTCAAAACTAACGGTTATCGTCAACGATTGACTACATTGCCGTTTTACCCTTATTAATTGTATTGATTTACCTTATAAGGTAAATCACTCAAAACTCGTTATTTATTAGTCATTACATGACTAAATGACCTTATTAGCTCTTTTTAACCATTCAACATGGTTTATTATTATTGTCTTTTGTTTCGAACCTCGCACGTCGGGTCGAAACATCATAAGTCAAAATGTGACTTTTGATTATTCAAAATCTATAAAACCAATAGATATCAAATAAAAGGTGTAAGTTTTAACTTACCTCGCATCCCGAATACGCCTTTCTTCTCACTTGGTTCGTTTGACCCGCTCACCCATCAAGCTTCCACCTAGCTCGTTAAGCGCCAACTATCATTCATTATTCACAAGGTTGTTAGATTAGCCATCCCAAATCATGACTTTCACACCTTATGATTCTTTGACTATTTTTCTCTTTAAACTCAATCATAATTCACGAGTTTAATTCTTGTGTCAAGACTCACTTCTAATCAATTATGAACTCTTAACAAAATCCCTATTTTGTTCAAGTAGTTCATTCATACGAGTTAGTATGGCGTTTATAAACACCAATGTAACATTAATTTCTTCAAATCAACTAATCCCATTTCATAGCAATTATGATTTATGTACCCAAACACCTAATTTGTTCAAGTACCTTGTTTCTACTATCACCTATGATGATTTCTAGCATAAACATATCATCATCTTCACTACAAAATCAAAACCCACTTAGCACATAGTAGGGTAATTATCAAATCCTTAGTTTTTACAACAATTCATCAAGTTTTCTACTAGGGTTTGTTTCTAAACTAAGATATAATCACAATAACACTCATAGATTCAACATTCATTCCAGAATTTTGATTTTTGATTGTTCATCATAATCTCAAAGTATCACCAAATCGTAAAATTCGACATACCTTGTAATCCCCATGACTAGGTGATCATGAATTCGTGTTCATGCATCTGATTTGAGCTAGTTCTGCCCTTCAATTTGGTGAGATTGAGATGAGTTAGGGTTTGAGCCCCTGGCTCTTCTCCTGATCGATTTCACACACACACACACACTAGTGTGTGTGTGTAGTGTTTTAATTAAATAAAATCAAGTTTTAATTCCTCCTCTTTTAGCCCCTCTAGTTTGTAACCTTATAATAAGGGTTATTACCCAATTTTCCTTCTTTATTTTAAGGCATGTATTTAACTAGGTTATTCTTCCTAGTTACTTGGTAGGTCCGGGGAAGTTATGACCCGTTTTATTTTTAAGTCCCGTTAATTCGGACCTTTCGTAACTTTTTTTTCTCAAGCATTTATTCCCCCTTTTTTATTAATATTAGGTTTATTTATTTAAATCCTAATATTTACCGGGTTAAATTTTACCACTAACGGCATTTTACCCGTCCATCACTATTAACGAGGTTTGATTACTAAACCCATTTTCGGGGTGTTACAAGTCTACCCCCCTTAAAGAGGTTTCGTCCTCGAAACCTTTTCTTACATAATTCATTGAGTTTAAACTCAATGTATTCGATCCGAGAAATATTTTAAACATTACTTATACTTTTTAACCAATCGTTAGTATTACCCGAAAAGTACGGTAACATCTTTTTGGTTACTAATTGTCTACATATCTCTTCACGAAATTAGTAAAATAACGTTGTTTTCACGAAATTAGTAAAATAACGTTAAAATAACTTCGAAATAACGTAATCTCGTTATTTCCACTAGTTTAGTTAACTTAGCGATATCCATCGCTTTCATATACTATCGAATTTCCTTATGAATCCGTTACTTTGACCCGTTTAAAGGTCCTTAGTGAAATCTTTCACTTTTAGCAACAATTTCTTTTGTTTTCAAATTCATTTATTCGGTTCAGTTATACCGAATCCACCGCTTACAAGCAACCAACTTACTTAAATGACCTTAACCGGTCTCACTAACTAGACTTTTTAGTCCAGTTGCTTTTTACCGCTCGCTTGGTGATAATGTGATTCCACTTCACATTGCATTTCTTGACCGTGATCGTGTCACGTCATGTTTAATTTATATCAACCTTTCATTTTTGAAAATACCACTTTTTCGAATATATCGTCTTGCACCTATCGATGTTAAGACCCATACTCTTTGATATTTGTTATTTCCAATTTCGTCTTATAGTATTCATATTTGTTAAAACGTTGTTTCTTACTAAAACTGAATTTTAGTTTAACGTTTTTTTTTTTCCTTTTAACTATGTCAATTACTCATATTAAGGAAATTGACAACCCATAATTTATTATTTTCCGTTCTCATTTTACGCGGGGAATCATAACTAGTTCCCTTGCTTTACACTATTGACCCGTAGGTTCTTTCACTTAGCCTCATAGGCTATTTCTTTAAATTTTTCACCTTTTTAAGGTGAGACATTAACAACTCGTTTCCTTCTCTTTATGACCCGAGGGTCTTTTTGGTCCCGTAGACCTTAACACTGTGTTTAATCCCGTAGGTTATGATGATCCCGTAGATCATCTTTTATTCTTGTCTATATTCAAATGTATATATACATATATAGCTTCAAGGCATCTCTTATTATGTTTGGAATCGTTTATTTTCGCTCTTGAACTTCAATTGACCTTGACCGTAGTCTAAGGCTTCATTTGTTTACTTTCGGACTAATCCTCCGACTTTATGACTTTTGACGTTATTTACGCGTCAGTTTGTCCTAAACTTACCGTTACCCGGTTCATACTTATACTCCTTTACAACCCATTACCCGGGTCCTTCAATCTTTTTGTTTTTAGCTTTCCAGTTTCACCGGTTTGCGTTTTCCTATTTTATCAAGCGTTATTCCTTAATTGACTCCTTTGACTCTTTTTGGGTGAATTTTCATCACTCATGAATGTCAAACTTCATTCTTTACTTGACCCGTCCAACTTTGAAATGGTTGAACGTAATTACCAAAATTTATGTTTGCGAAAATTCTTGTCATCTTTTAGTCATGACTCATATTCCGAGTCTTTTGACTTTCTATTTCGCGTTCCTGTTTCTCAGTCTACGCATGCGTTTAAATTCTTACCCACCAACCGGGTGTTTTACCGAAGTCGTTATTATTGCAACCCTTACGGTATGCATTATGACTTCGTTTCGCTTTTATATTCCTACTTTGTTCTCAAATTTGGCGTTTTACAAAATCGGCCCGTTAAGAGTCATATTTGCATTCTCCGGGTTCGAGTGTAAGCACACCCCTCCCAATTGCATACCTTAATCCTTTTACATTTATCTTTGTCCCTTCACTCGGGCTCATCATCCTAATGTAATACGCTTCCGTCACCCGGCTGTGCGTTTACATTATTATCAAATATTTTGCTCATTTGATTCATTTGGATACTTTTAAGTTAGTCCCATTCACCCTGCTCTTTCTACATCGGATGTAAACGTGTCCGCCATAAGAAGTTCATGGTATCATATGCCACTACTTACTTGGCCAGAGTAAGCGATTAACACATGACACACATGACCTTTTTATAGTTTTCACATCACGCCCTATGTAAGTAACGCCTCTATTTGTTTCTCTTGGAAACAATATCCCGAATACATTTTCTATTCGGGTTTTTCCAAGTTTTTAATCTACATATGCAACTTTCAATTTCTACTTATTTGTTGCATATTACTATTTGTGCGGTTATTTAAAATGTGCACCTGGTAATGTTTGCCCCGACGGGCGTTCCTTGCCATTAACCTTGTTCGCGGTCGTTACGCGATTTAGTCCTCGGTGAGCATGCTCCTCTTGTCATACTTCGGACCGTTCCATCATCATATCCACAATTCGTTTGACTCTCGTCGTCTTCAAACGCGAGTGTCCTTCAATTAAAACATTCACAAAAGTTAGTAACGTCAACTTCAATAATCGCCCGTATTATAATACAAGGCTTTTTCTACTATACGCGTCAACGCGCGTATTTTCGTCAACTATATCAATCATTTTAATTGGGGTAACGTGTATCACACGATAGCCCTATGTGTTGTTTACAACACCTTAGCATGCTAAACTATTAACATACATGTACTTACCGTATTTGCGATCAAGCCTCGAACCGAAAACATTTGTCAACAACCTTGAGCTCTGATTACCAACTTGTAACACCCTTATTATTATTTAACGGTTTTCGTATAGTTTATGAAGATAAACGGGTAATTATGATTTCAAATACATTGAAATTACGGGTTAATTAAACCTTTTACAGAATTAAAAGTAAACAACATAACGTGTGTGAGTTCGTCATTTAACATAACAACGATACATAGTGCGGAAGCTTATTTCTTAATCGTGTTCGGTTCTTCATTTTGCTTGATCGTCCACCGGTGCTAAAATCATACCTGAAACTCATAAAACATGAGTTGGATTAGTCATATGTAACTTAGAACGTGTTTAAACGAGTCTGGGAAGCGAAACTGATTAAAATAAAAAAATTTCGCCAAAACGGCCGTCGCGTGTCGCGGAGGCGTCATGTTGTTCCTTCGCGTGTCGCGGGGGAAACCAATTTCCAGCAGGTCTGGATCTGGGTCCTGCATTTTCAGCTATGCCTGTTTTTACGGAAACTGTAACACCCCAACCCGGAAGGGCTGACGTGTCACAATAACAGTGATATCATAAACAAAAGTCATAATTCCATTTATTTATTTGACAAGGATACAACCACACGACAATTTAACTTAAGGTTAATATACAAGCGAAGACATTCGACTTGATTAACTAACATCTTCAGATTTATTCCTAGACTTTATTCTTCTCTCTTTTCCCCGCCCAAAGTAACCTGCTGACCTGTAAATACAAAATTTATACGGAATGAGCCGAATGCTCAGTACGGAATTATAGGCTCAAAGAACAAATAACGCTTTATATGCAATGTTATTCGGAGGAAACTTATTGCGAAAATGATACGATGCAAGAACATAATTTCATAATTATATCTTACGGATGTACCCATGAGCAAACTGAAAACGTGACAATACACAGGTAGCTACTCCTGCATACTTATCACACGAGATGGCCAGTTGGCATACCTGCTATCCACCTCGTTAACTTAAATTCTAGGATCGATCCATACGCCTCCTAATAGCCTTATGTACCACACTTGTACTTAAGAGACGCCGTGAACTGATCTCTCCGTCACGGATGGAGCACATGATGTCGATGCCACAACAACATGCTCGTGGGACACTCCACGAGAAGCGATACTCAGGGTATCAGAGTACAAATGGTCTTATTCACCTAACTTATAAAACTTATTTTCATAACAAAACGGAACATATATTGGAACATGCGATAATGAGTATAACAACATAATACTATCACATGACATAAAAGCTAAATCAAATGATTTGAATAGAAATCGAACGGACTGTCAAATGAATCGATAATCAAAGACGTAAGGAGTTTGAAAAGCTATACGAACTTAACGGTTTTATATCAATTGAATATCAAATAACAAGGAGTGGGGTAAGGATCCGTACCTTAATAATTCCAAAGTGAAGCTACTCTGTGGTAATATTTCAGATTTATACGGGCAGAGTTTAGACTACTGATTAGTCTTTTAACCTAATTTAAATAATATGCACACAAACTAGGTTAGTAACTTAATACAGCATTTACGATAACTCACGAGATCAAATTCTCACAACGAACGACAAAGTGCGATACTTAAACTCATCCATCGAATTAACGACGAACGACAAAGTACGATACTTAAACTCATTCATCGAATTAACGATGAACGACAAAGTATAACCCTAATGTGGGCGGCACTTAAACATCCATTGGATATATTGATCGATCGGACAATGAATCGTAATAGCGATCGAGTTATTACCCTGTTCTGCAGCACCCCGCTATACTTAATTAGTGTTTCGTGTGTGTTTTGAGAGTATTCAGACGAAATATCAGCGTGTATTTTGAGTTTCTTCGTCGTTTTTATGCGAGAATTCAAGTGCCAGAGCCTTCTATTTATAGCCCAATTTTGGTCAGCCCTAAGCCTCGTAGCACTATAACCCCTACGATGCGTATGGGACTCTTATCAAGCCTGCGCATCGTAGGCTTTAAACCCCTACGATGCGTAAGGGACATATTTTCACTATAGGTCTGCCACGCGTGGAACTAGGCTAGCTGAGTCGACGGAATCATTAAATTCAACTTCCTCCGCAAGTTTATTAAGATAATTATCAAGTAGGGAATACCCCCCTGAGTTTTAGGGGCCCTAATCCTGATTCTGAAAATTCTTGAAATTCTAGGGTTTGTACAGAATTACTTGGGTGTCTTAATTAGGGTTTTCTAGTGGGAAATTTATAAATTATTATTATTCTTTTTATTTCTAGAATAATGATTTTAAATTTATGGGCATTACAACTATTACCCCCTTAAAAGAAATTTCGTCCTCGAAATTTTTCAAATAAGAATATAACCTATCGCATAAGTAACAGAAACGGAACTTTTATTGCAGAGTTACTAACTTATATAACCAGAATCTCCTAAACATACATGTGTATCTGAAATTCATAACTAAGGTCATGACTATAATTGTCAATTACCTTACATATGTGCCCTAATGGTCCTCCTATAACGCATCTTAATAAAATATCTTATCATACGAAAAGTCAATGGAGACTTACAGATACTAGAGTGACTATTGGTACTGATATAGATATGCTTAATCATAGCTAAGATATATTCACATAAGGTAAAGCATAAATGATCACAAACATAACTAAATGAACATAGATTAAAGAACAAGGTTCACCGTTACCTTGACTAAAATTCTATTGTTCGAATAGATTAGGGTATAGAGAGCGAATTGATTCTTCAGATTCCCATGTTGCTTCGTGTTCAGAGTGATTTTTCCAGAGGATTTTAACAAACGGAATTACTTTCCTACGCAAAACCTTTTCTTGTCGATCTAAGATAGCTTCTGGTTCCTCTTCGTAGGACAAATCCTCGTGAATTGTAAGTAACGGATAACTAATGACATGGAGTGGATGATAATTATATCCTCTTAACGAGGAGACATGAAAAACGTTATGAACGTGAGAGAGCTGAGGAGGTAAAGCCAGTCGATATGACACTTCTCCAATTCTTTCAAGGATTTCAAACGGACTGATGAAACGGGGACTAAGCTTCCCTTTAATTCCAAATCTACGAACGCCACGCCAAGGTGATACCTTTAAGAAAAAGTGATCACCAATTTTAAATTCGAGTGGTTGTCTATCTTGATCTGCATAGCTCTTTTGTCGGCTCTGAGCTTCTTTCAGTTTTTCTCGGGCCATAGTGACTTTTTCATTTGTAATCTGAACTAGTTCTGGCCCTTCAATAATCTTTTCTCCAACTTCATCCCAGCATATAGGTGCGCGACATTTCCGACCGTACAAAAGTTCAAAAGGTGCCATGCCAATACTTGCTTGCCAACTATTGTTGTAAGCGAACTCTACAAGGCATAGATATTCATCCCAGTTTCCAGATCATTCAAGTGCACATGCTCGGAGCATGTCTTCCAAGGTCTGAATCGTGCGTTCCGACTGCCCATCTGTTTGTGGATGGAAAGCCGTACTAAACTTCAGTCGTGTACCCCAAGCTGCCTGAAAACCTTTCCAAAATCGTGAGGTGAAACGTGGGTCTCTATCGGAAACAATGGAAGATGGTGTGCCATGGAGTCGAATAATTTCTTGAATAAATATTTCGGATAACTTATTAACCGAAAATCCTTGCTGAATCGGTAGAAAATGTGCTGACTTCGATAATCTATCGACAACAACCCATACAACATCATTCTTCTTGAAAGTCTTAGGCAAACCTGTAACAAAATCCATTGTGATCTCATCCCACTTCCATATGGGAATATTCAATGGCTGCAACAGACCGCTTGCTCGTTTGTGTTCAATTTTCACTTGTTGGCAAGTGAGGCATTTACTTACGTATCGAGCAACGTCTTCCTTCATGCCATTCCACCAGAAATTATGTCTTAAGTCTCGATACATCTTGGTAGATCCTGGGTGAATTGAAAATGGTGAGCTGTGAGCTTCGGCTAACAATGACTCACGAAGGGTGGAGTCATCGGGTACACAAAGTCTCTTACCGCACCAAATCACCCCATGATGGTCTATACGAAATTCAGATTGCTTACCCACCTCAAGATTTTGCACAATTGCCCAGAGTTCTCCATCTTGCTTTTGTGCATCTTTGATCCGTGATATGAGGTCGGGTTCAATCTGCATTCTAGCTAGATATCCATCAGATTTACTAACCTGAAGCCAAATGTTCATTCTTTCGAGATTCCTCCTAATATGAGGCTGAATTTGTAAGCAAGATATAGTCCCGGAATTCTTTCGGCTCAACGCATCAGCTACAACATTGGCTTTGCCTGGATGGTATTGAATATTTACGTCGTAATCTTTTAAAAGTTCTAACCACCTTCTTTGCCTCATATTTAGCTCCTTCTGCGTAAATATGTACTTGAGGCTCTTGTGGTCGGTAAAGATGTCACAACTTTCACCATACAGATAGTGTCGCCAAATCTTAAGTGCAAAGACGACTGCGGCTAGTTCTAAATCATGTGTAGGGTAGTTAACTTCATAAGGCTTCAATTGACGGGAGGCATAAGCGATAACATTCCCATGTTGCATTAGCACACAACCTAATCCTTTCTTTGAGGCATCACTATAGACTTGGTAACCTCCTGATCCAGAAGGGAGAGCGAGTATCGGAGAGGATACGAGTCGTTTCTTCAATTCTTCAAAGCTTTTCTCTTGTTCCTCATTCCATGAGTACTTCACCCCTTTTCTTAGGAGTTTTGTGAGTGGTAAAGCAATTACCGAGAATCTTTCAACAAATCTTCGGTAATAGCCAGCAAGACCCAAGAAACTTCGTATTTCGGTTACAGAAGTAGGTCTTGGCCATTTTGTAATAGCTTCAACCTTTGTTGGGTCTACCATAATTCCTTCTGCTGATATGACATGACCTAGAAATGCCACTTGGCTAAGCCAAAAGTCACATTTGGAAAACTTCGCGTACAACTTCTCATGCCGCAAGGTTCTAAGTACTGCATGTAGATGTGTTTGATGCTCTTCGTGACTCTTAGAATACAATAGAATGTCATCGATAAAGACAATAACGAATTTGTCTAGGAATTTGTGAAATACGCGATTCATCAAATCCATGAAGACCGCCGGTGCATTAGTTAGCCCAAAGGGCATAACCAAAAATTCGTAATGACCATATCGAGTACGAAAGGCGGTCTTGGGAACATCATCATTTTTGATCTTTAGCTGATGGTACCCGGACCTCAGGTCAATTTTTGAGAAGAACTGAGCCCCCTGAAGTTGGTCAAAGAGATCATCAATGCGAGGCAGAGGATACTGATTACGAATAGTAATCTTGTTCAGCTTTCGGTAGTCAATACATAAGCGCTTACTACCGTCTTTCTTCTTCACAAATAAGACCGGAGCACCCCAAGGTGAAACACTGGGTCTTATGAATCCTAGATCTAACAATTCTTGCAATTGTTCCTTCAACTCCTTCAGTTCCATTGGAGCCATACGGTATGGAGCTTTAGAAATAGGTTCGGCACCAGGGATCAAGTCGATGGTGAATTCTACCTGACGGTCGGGTGGTAATCCCGGAAGTTCATCTGGAAATACATCAGGATATTCACGAACAACGTAGTGGCTATCGATACTCTTAACACTAGCAGAAGTATCCTTAATCGATGCTAGGAATCCAGCACAACCGTTTGATAAAAATTTTCGAGCTTTGAATGCGGAGATAATTTTAAGAGATTTATGAGCTTGAGTTCCTTGATATATAATATCAGGATGATGAAGATCACTGAAAATAACACGGCGAGAATAACAATCTATGGTTACTCGATGTCGAGATAACCAATCTATCCCTAGAATAACATCAAAGTCACACATATGTATTGGAAATAGGTCTGCCTTACACACAATATATTTAATATGGATCGGACAATTTTAATATACGTAAGTGATTACGAATGAATTTTTCATGGGAGTGGAAATGGTTAAAGTATGATTTAAGAGAGTTGGTCTTATTGGAAGATATTTAGTAAACGATTGGGATACTAAAGAATGAGTCGCTCCTGTATCGAACAATTACATAGATACTACGTTCACCAAGTTGAAGGATTCCAGATACAGTACCTGGGGCATTAGCAGCTTCAGTTGCGAAAACTCTTCCTTCAACATTGGGTTGGTTGTTCTTCTTAGTATCTTTCTTAGGACATTCCTTGATCATGTGTCCAATTTGGCCACATCTAAAGCATGCTCCTGTACCTCGGTGACATACGCCTTGATGTCTCTTACCACAAGTATTACATAGAGGATATGAAATTTGATTCTGTTTTTGTTTTTGGAATTTAGAGATCCATATGTCTATATTATAGGTATTATGGTTCGTGGTATTCTTACGAATTTCTTCACCAGAGACTAGATTCGTGTTATTACGTTCTGGATGACGAGTTTGTTGAATAACGGCCTCAGCTGTTTGAGCAACAAGGTTTGGAAGCAACCCGGCAACAGCCTGGTTGATAGTATTAATTACGTCTGGATCAACTGGAGTCTCATTCGAAGAAGTATTGTTACGCACATGATTAGTACGAGTACTCCTACGTAGCGGACGATGAGGAGGCATATCTATACGAATAGACAAAGGAATTAAACCAAATAAGAGATCAAGTTGAATCCTATCATAGATATCTACCCATTCCTCACAGGTTTTAATTACTATCTTCAAATTTTCTACAGGAAAGAGCCTTTGCTCTGATACCATAACTGTAACACCCCAACCCGGAAGGGCTGACGTGTCACAATAACAGTGATATCATAAACAAAAGTCATAATTCCATTTATTTATTTGACAAGGATACAACCACACGACAATTTAACTTAAGGTTAATATACAAGCGAAGACATTCGACTTGATTAACTAACATCTTCAGATTTATTCCTAGACTTGATTCTTCTCTCTTTTCCCCGCCCAAAGTAACCTGCTAACCTGTAAATACAAAATTTATACGGAATGAGCCGAATGCTCAGTACGGAATTATAGGCTCAAAGAACAAATAACGCTTTATATGCAATGTTATTCGGAGGAAACTTATTGCGAAAATGATACGATGCAAAAACATAATTTCATAATTATATCTTACGGATGTACCCATGAGCAAACTGAAAACGTGACAATACACAGGTAGCTACTCCTGCATACTTATCACACGAGATGGCCAGTTGGCATACCTTCTATCCACCTCATTAACTTAAATTCTAGGATCGATCCATACGCCTCCTAATAGCCTTATGTACCACACTTGTACTTAAGAGACGCCGTGAACTGATCTCTCCGTCACGGATGGAGCACATGATGTCGATGCCGCAACAACATGCTCGTGGGACACTCCACGAGAAGCGATACTCAGGGTATCAGAGTACAAATGGTCTTATTCACCTAACTTATAAAACTTATTTTCATAACAAAACGGAACATATATTGGAACATGCGATAATGAGTATAACAACATAATACTATCACATGGCATAAAAGCTAAATCAAATGATTTGAATAGAAATCGAACGGACTGTCAAATGAATCGATAATCAAAGACGTAAGGAGTGGGGTAAGGATCCGTACCTTAATAATTCCAAAGTGAAGCTACTCTGTGGTAATATTTCAGATTTATACGGGCAGAGTTTAGACTACTGATTAGTCTTTTAACTTAATTTAAATAATATGCACACAAACTAGGTTAGTAACTTAATACAGCATTTACGATAACTCACGAGATCAAATTCTCACAACGAACGATAAAGTGCGATACTTAAACTCATCCATCGAATTAACGACGAACGACAAAGTATAACCCTAATGTGGGCGGCACTTAAACATCCATTGGATATATTGATCGATCGGACAATGAATCGTAATAGCGATCGAGTTATTACCCTGTTCTGCAGCACCCCGCTATACTTAATTATTGTTTCGTGTGTGTTTTGAGAGTATTCAGACGAAATCTCAGCGTGTATTTTGAGTTTCTTCGTCGTTTTTGTGCGAGAATTCAAGTGCCAGAGCCTTCTATTTATAGCCCAATTTTGGTCAGCCCTACGCATCGTAGCACTATAACCCCTACGATGCGTATGGGACTCTTATCAAGCCTGCGCATCGTAGGCTTTAAACCCCTACGATGCGTAAGGGACATATTTTCACTATAGGTCTGCCACGCGTGGAACTAGGCTAGCTGAGTCGACGGAATCATTAAATTCCACTTCCTCCGCAAGTTTATTAAGATAATTATCAAGTAGGGAATACCCCCCCCCCCTGAGTTTTAGGGCCCTAATCCTGATTCTGAAAATTCTGAAAATTCTAGGGTTTGTACAGAATTACTTGGGTGTCTTAATTAGGGTTTTCTAGTGGGAAATTTATAAATTATTATTATTCTTTTTATTTCTAGAATAATGATTTTAAATTTATGGGATTACAGAAACGGCCATAACTTCTTCGTTATTGATCCGTTTTACCCGATTCTTTTTCCTACGCGTCCGTAATTTAATCCTCCATCTTATGGAGTTAAAATCCTACATCCAACATAAGAAATTTTGAGACTTCTAAGCCTTTGACTCGTTACCTTTTTACCGAATTTTAACTCGTTTATGCATTTTATCAAACAAACGTATTTGTTTGATTCCTATATCACTTACACTTCTTCAAATTAATGTTACCTGCCATATTAGGTTCTAATCATAGGTTTATTAAACAATTTAAACCCGTTTTCGCTCGTATGCTTATTTTGACCCGTTAAGGTTATTTAAGCACTTTCGAGCCTAAAATCGCTTTCATTTGTATCTAACTTTATATTTTCACATTTCTTAACAAGTAGTCTTCCACCACAACTATATTTGTGGTGGATTTAATATGGAGATACATATATTCCGAGTTTTATCCCTCGGACTATCATTTTACGGCAAAGACCCATATTTAGTCATTTGACCCAAGATTTACCCTTTTCATTCTTTATACTTATTCAAAGTATTTGCTTGATCATATAACTTGTTTTTAAACGACTCTTAAGGTTCATTTACTCGATTTTGCTTACAAGGGCGTTTTGGTCATCTTAAACCCTTTCTTTACAACAAAGGACTTTTCATGTCGTAATTGACCAAAATTCCACTTTTTAAACTAGGATCTTGTTTAAATAGCCATCATGTTTTTAAAACACAATGACAATAACTTAAATCATTCAGTTTACTTAAAAGATAACCCAATGTCCATTTTAACTTGTTTAGCCCTCATTGAACTTCAAGTTCTAATGATGATTTGACCAATTATACATACCTGGCTCGAATCAATATATTGACCCGTTTTGATACCTTGCCTTAGTAGCCGCTAAGTAATAGCGATGACAACATTCAATCGATATTTATTCCTGTAATCATGCAACTCGAGAAAACATTAGCCGATATTGTCAAAGGGTGATATTTTCACCTTTTGACCCGTTTGGTCTATATGACCATTTACTTTTGCGAGATGGATTTATTATCATCTCGTCTACATAACTTGTACCGGTTTACACCATACGGTCAATTTACTTATAAATTTATTTCTTGATTATTTTGACCCCTTTATATCTTACGCCATAAAGTCTCCTTCAAAACTAACGGTTATCGTCAACGAGTGACTACATTGTCGTTTTACCCTTATTAATTGTATTGATTTACCTTATAAGGTAAATCACTCAAAACTCGTTATTTATTAGTCATTACATGACTAAATGACCTTATTAGCTCTTTTTAACCATTCAACATGGTTTATTATTATTGTCTTTTGTTTCGAACCTCGCACGTCGGGTCGAAACATCATAAGTCAAAATGTGACTTTTGATTATTCAAAATCTATAAAACCAATAGATATCAAATAAAAGGTGTAAGTTTTAACTTGCCTCGCATCCCGAATACGCCTTTCTTCTCACTTGGTTCGTTTGACCCGCTCACTCATCAAGCTTCCACCTAGCTCGTTAAGCGCCAACTATCATTCATTATTCACAAGGTTGTTAGATTAGCCATCCCAAATCATGACTTTCACACCTTATGATTCTTTGACTATTTTTCTCTTTAAACTCAATCATAATTCACGAGTTTAATTCTTGTGTCAAGACTCACTTCTAATCAATTATAAACTCTTAACAATATCCCATTTCATAGCAATTATGATTTATGTACCCAAACACCTAATTTATTCAAGTACCTTGTTTCTACTATCAACTATGATGATTTCTAGCATAAATATATCATCATCTTCACTACAAAATCAAAACCCACTTAGCTAAGATATAATCACAATAACACTCATATAATCACAATAGTAGGGTAATTATCAAATCCCTAGTTTTGACAACAATTCATCAAGTTTTCTATTAGGGTTTGTTTCTAAACTAAGATATAATCACAATAACACTCATAGATTCAACATTCATTCCAGAATTTCGATTTTTGATTGTTCATCATAATCTCAAAGTATCACCAAATCGTAAAATTCAACATACCTTGTAATCCCCATGACTAGGTGATCATGAATTCGTGTTCATGCATATGATTTGAGCTAGTTCTGCCCTTCAATTTGGTGAGATTGAGATGAGTTAGGGTTTGAGCCCCTGGCTCTTCTCCTGATCGATTTCACACACACACACACTAGTGTGTGTGTGTAGTGTTTTAATTAAATAAAATCAAGTTTTAATTCCTCCTCTTTTAGCCCCTCTAGTTTCTAACCTTATAATAAGGGTTATTACCCAAGTTTCCTTCTTTATTTTAAGGCATGTATTTAACTAGGTTATTCTTCCTAGTTACTTGGTAGGTCCGGGGAAGTTATGACCCGTTTTATTTTTAAGTCCCGTTAATTCGGACCTTTCGTAACTTTATTTTCTCAAGCATTTATTCCCCCTTTTTATTAATATTAGGTTTATTTATTTAAATCCTAATATTTACCGGGTTAAATTTTACCACTAACGGCATTTTACCCGTCCATCACTATTAACGAGGTTTGTTTACTAAACCCGTTTTCGGGGTGTTACAAAAAGGCGTAAGGTTCACAATGGTGTAAAATTAAAATGGGATATACCGGGCTAGGATTCGAGTTACAGGAACATGGGCCAAACCAACCACCCAAGAATGGAATCGTCGAGCGAAAACACTTGAGAACCTCCTAGAAGCAGCTTTTCTTGCCACCAGACCTTTCTCCATCAATTAGGAATCTGATGCCGTCACTAAACACATTCCTTAAATTGTAGCCATTTGTTGAGTGTTTTTTTTTTTGTGTCTAATCCGCATATATATCACCATTGTCCTTGATTTTCTTAACTGTATATATCTTAAATGTCAACATATACACGTGTGATTTAGTTTACGAAGACTTTTCAATGCCAAGAACCTTGATCAGAGAGTAAAAAATGCGTAAGGTTCACAATGGTGCAAAATTAAAATGGGATATACCGGGCTAGGATTCGAGTTACAGGAACAAGGGCCAAACCAACCACCAAAAAATGGAATCGTCGACCGAAAATACTTGACAACCTCCTAGAAGCAGCTTTTCTTGCCACCAGACCTTTTTCCATTAATTAGGAATCTGATGCCGTCACTAAACAAATTCCTTAAATTGTAGCCATTTGTTGAGTGTTTTTTTTTTTGTCTCTAATCCGCATATATATCACCATTGCCCTTGATTTTCTTGACTGTATATCTCTTAAATGTCAACATATACACGTGTGATTTAGTTTCGAAGATTTTTCAATGCTGAGAAACTCGACCAGAGTGTAAAAAAGGCGTAAGGTTCACAATGGTGTAAAATTAAAATGGGATATACCGGGCTAGGAATCGAGTTACAGGAACAAGGGCCAAACCAACCACCCAAGAATGGAACCGTCGAGCGAAAACACTTGACAACCTCCTAGAAGCAGCTTTTCTTGCCACCAGACCTTTCTCCATCAATTAGGAATCTGATGCCGTCACTAAACACATTCCTTAAATTGTAGACGTTTGTTGAGTGTTTTTTTTTGGTGTCTAATCCTCATATATATCACCATTGTCCTTGATTTTCTTGACTGTATATCTCTTAAATGTCAACATATACACGTGTGATATAGTTTCGAAGGTTTTTCAATGTCGAGAACCTCGATCAGAGAGTAAAAAAGGCGTAAGGTTCACAATGGTGTAAAACTAAAATGGGATATACAGGGCTAGGATTCGAGTTACAGGAACAAGGGCCAAACCAACCACCCAAGAATGGAATCGTCGATCGAAAACACTAGACAACCTCCTAGAAGCAGGTTTTCTTGCCACCAGACCTTTCTCCATCAATTAGGAATCTGATGCCGTCACTAAACACATTCCTTAAATTGTAGCCATTTGTTGAGTGTTTTTTTTTGGTGTCGAATCCGCATATATATCACAATTGCCCTTGATTTTCTTGACTGTATATCTCTTAAATGTCAGCATATACACGTGTGATTTAGTTTTCAAAGATTTTTCAACGCTGAGAACCTCGATGAGAGAGTAAAAAAGGCGTAAGTTTCACAATGGGGTAAAATTAAAATGGGATACACCGGGCTAGGATTCGAGTTACAGGAACAAGGGCCAAACAAACCACCCAAGAATTGAATCGTCGAGTGAAAACACTTGACAACCACCTAGACGCAACTTTTCTTGCCACCAGACCTTTCTCTATCAATTAGGAATCTGATGCCGTCACTAAACACATTCATTAAATTGTAGCCATTTGTTGAGTTTTTTTTTTGGTGTCGAATCCGCATATATATCACTATTGCCCTTGATTTTCTTGACTGTATACCTCTTAAATGTCAACATATACACGTGTGATTTAGTTTACGAAGATTTTTCAATGCCGAGAACCTCGATCAGAGAGTAAAAAAGGTGTAAGGTTCACAATGGTGTAAAATTAAAATGTGACATACCAGGCTAGGATTCGAGTTACAGGAACAAGGGACAAACCAACCACCCAAAAATGGAATCGTCGAGCGAAAACACTTCACAACCTCATAGAAGCAGCTTTTCTTGCCACCAGACCTTTCTCCATCAATTAGGAATCTGATGCCGTCACTAAACACATTCCTTAAATTGTAACCATTTGTTGAGTGTTTTTTTTTTGTGTGTCTAATCCGCATATATATCTCCATTGCCCTTGATTTTCTTGACTGTATATCTCTTAAATGTCAACATATACACGTGTGATTTAGTTTACGAAGATTTTTCAATGCAGAGAACCTTAATCAGAGAGTAAAAAAGGCGTAAGGTTCACAATGGTGTAAAATTAAAATGGGATATACCGGGCTAGGATTCGAGTTATAGGAACAAGGGCCAACCCAACCACCCAAGAATGGAATCGTCGAGCGAAAACACTTGACAACCTCATAGAAGCAACTTTTCTTGCCACCAGACCTTTCTCCATAAATTAGGAATCTGATTCCGTAACTAAACACATTCATTAAATTGTAGCCATTTGTTGTGTGTGTTTTTTTTTCTTTTTTGGTGTCTAATCCGCATATATATCACCATTGCCCTTGATTTTCTTGAATGTATATCTCTTAAATGTCAAAATATACACATGTGATTTAGCTTACGGAGATTTTTCAATGTTGGGAACCTCGAACAGAGAGTAAAAAAGGCGTAAGGTTCACAATTGTGTAAAATTAAAATGGGTTATACAGGGCTAGGATTCGAGTTATAGGAACAACGGCCAAACCAACCACCCAAGAATGGAATCGTCGAGCGAAAACACTTGACAACCTCTTAGAAGCAGCTTTTCTTGCCAGGAGACCTTTCTCCATCAGTTAGGAATCTGATGCCGTCACTAAACGCATTTCTAAAATTGTAGCAATTTGTTGAGTTTTTTTTTTGTTGTCTAATCTGCATATATATCACCATTGCCCTTGATTTTCTTGACTGTATATCTCTTAAATGTCAACATATACACGTGTGATTTAGTTTACGAAGATTTTTCAATGCCGAGAACCTAGATCAGAGAGTAAAAAAGGCGTAAGGTTCACAATGGTGTAAAATTAAAATAGGATATACCGGGCTAGGATTCGAGTTATAGGAACAAGGGCCAAACCAACCACCCAAGAATGGAATCGTCGAGCGAAAACACTTGACAACCTCCTAGAAGCAGCTTTTCTTGCCACCAGACCTTTCTCCATCAATTAGGAATCTGATTCCGTCACTAAACACATTCATTAAATTGTAGCCATTTGTTGAGTGTTTTTTTCTTTTTTGGTGTCTAATCCGCATATATATCACCATTGCCCTTGATTTTCTTGACTGTATATCTCTTAAATGTCAAAATATACACATGTGATTTACCTTACAGAGATTTTTCAATGCCGAGAATCTCGCCCAGAGAGTAAAAAAGTCATAAGGTTCACAATTGTGTAAAATTAAAATGGGATATACCAGGCTAGGATTCGAGTTACAGGAACAAGGGCCAAACCAACCACCCAATAATGGAATCGTCGAGCGAAAACACTTGACAACCTCCTAGAAGCAGCTTTTCTTGCCACCAGACCTTCTCCATTAATTAGGAATCTGATGCCGTCACTAAACAGATTCATTAAATTGTAGCCATTTGTTGAGTGTTTTTTTCTTTTTTGGTGTCGAATCCGCATATATATCACTATTGCCCTTGATTTTATTGACTGTATATCTCTTAATTGTCAACATATACACGTGCGATTTAGTTTACAAAGATTTTTCAATGCCGAGAACCTCGATCTGAGAGTAAAAAAGGCGTAAGGTTCACAATGGTGTAAAATTAAAATGGGATATACCGTGCTAGGATTCGAGTTACAGGAACAAGGGCCAAACCAACCACCCAAGAATGGAATCGTCGAGCGAAAACACTTAACAACCTCCAAGAAGCAGCTTTTCTTGCCAGCAGACCTTTCTCCATCAATTAGGAATCTGATGCCGTCACTAAACACATTTCTAAAATTATAGCCATTTGTTGAGTTTTTTTTTTTTGGTGTCTAATCCGCATATATATCACCATTGCCCTTGATTTTCTTGACTGTATATCTCTTAAATGTCAACATATACACGTGTGATTTAGTTTACGAAGATTTTTCAATGCCGATAACCTCGATCAGAGAGTAAAAAAGGCGTAAGGTTCACAATGGTGTAAAATTAAAATGGGATATACCGTGCTAGGATTCGAGTTATAGGAACAAGGGCCAAACCAACCACCCAAGAATAGAATTGTCGAGCGAAAAAACTTGACAACCTCCTAGAAGCAGCTTTTCTTGCCACCAGACCTTTCTCCGACAATTAGGAATCTGATGCCGTCACTAAACACATTCCTTAAATTGTAGCCATTTTTTGAGTGTTTATGTTTTGGTGTCTAATCCGCATATATATCACCATTGCTCATGATTTTCTTTACTGTATATCTCTTAAATGTCAACATATACACGTGTGATTTAGTTTACGAAGATTTTTCATTGCCGAGAACCTTGATCAGAGAGTAAAAAAGGCGTAAGGTTCACAATGGTGTAAAACTAAAATGGGATATACCGGGCTAGGGTTCGAGTTACAGCAACAAGGGCTAAACCAACCACCCAAGAATGGAATCGTCGAGCGAAAACACTTGACAACCTCCTGGAAGCAGCTTTCTTGTAACCAGACCATTCTCCATCAATTAGGAATCTGATTCCGTCACTAAACACATTCCTTAAATGTCGCCATTCTTCTAGTGTTTATTTTTTGGTGTCTAATTCGCATATATATCACCATTCCTATCGATTTTCTTGACTTTATATCTCTTAAATGGCAATATATACACGTGTGATTTAGTTTACGAAGATTTTTCAATGCCGAGAACCTCGATCGGAGAGTAAAAAAGGCGTAAGGATCATAATGCTGTAAAACTAAAATCGGATATACCGGGCTAGGATTCGAGTTACGGGAACAAGGGCCAAACCAACCACCCAAGAATGGAATCGTCGAGCGAAAACACTTGAAAACCTCCTGGAAGCAGCTTTTCTTGCCACCAGACGTTTCTCCATCCCATAGAAATCTGATGCCGTCACTAACCACATTCCTTAAATTGTAGCCATTTTTAGTGTGTTTATTTTTTGGTGTCTAATCCGCATATATATCACCATTGCTCTTGATTTTCTTGACTGTATATCTCTAAAATGTCAACATATACAGGTGTGATTTAGTTTACGAAGATTTTTCAATGCCGAGAACCTCGATCAGAGAGTAAAAAATGCGTAAGGTTCACAATGGTGTAAAACTAAAATGGGATATACCGGGCTAGGATTCGAGTTACGGGAACAAGGGCCAACCCAACAACCCAAGAATGGAATCGTCGAGCGAAAACACTTGACAACCTCCTAGAAGCAGCTTTTCTTGCCACCAGACCTTTCTTCATCAATTAGGAATCTGATGCCGTCACTAAACACATTCCTTAAATTGTAGCCATTTTTTGAGTGTTTATTTTTTGGTGTCTAATCCGCATATATATCACCATTGCTTTTGATTTTCTTAACTATATATCTCTTAAATATCAACATATACACGTGTAATTTAGTTTACAAAGATTTTTCAATGCCGAGAACCTCGATCATAGAGTAAAAAAGGCGTAAGGTTCACAATGGTGTAAAATTAAAATGGGATATACCGGGCTAGGATTCGAGTTACAGGAACAAGAGCTAAACCAACCAACCAAGAATGGAATCGTCGAGCGAAAACACTTGACAACCTTCTATAAGCAGCTTTTCTTGCCACCGGACCTTTCTCCATCAATGACGAATCTGATGCCGTCACTATACACATTCCTTAAATTGTAGTCATTTTTTGAGTGTTTATTTTATGGTGTCTACTCCGCATATATATCACCATTGCACATGATTTTCTTGACTGTATATCTTTTAAATGTCAACATATACACGTGTGATTTAGTTTACGAAGATTTTTCAATGCCAAGAACCTCGATCAGAGAGTATAAAAGGCGTAAGGTTCACAATGGTTTAAACTAAAATGGGATATACCGGGCTAGGATTCGAGTTACGGGAACAAGGGCCAAACCAGCCACCAAGAATGGAATCGTCGAGCGAAAACACTTCACGACCTCCAGGAAGCAGCTTTTCTTGCAACCAGACCTTTCTCCATCATTTAAGAATCTGATGTCGTCACTAAACACGTTCCTTAATTTATAGCCATTTTTTTAGTGTTTATTTTTTTGTGTCTAATCCGCATATATATCACCACTGCTTTTGATTTTCTTGACTGTATATCTCTAAAATGTCAACATATACAGGTGTGATTTAGTTTACGAAGATGTTTCAATGCCGAGAACCTCGATCAGAGAGTAAAAAATGCGTAAGGTTCACAATGGTGTAAAACTAAAATGGGATATACCGGGCTAGGATTCGAGTTACGGGAACAAGGGCCAACCCAACAACCCAAGAATGGAATCGTCGAGCGAAAACACTTGACAACCTCCTAGAAGCAGCTTTTCTTGCCACCAGACCTTTCTTCATCAATTAGGAATCTGATGCCGTCACTAAACACATTCCTTAAATTGTAGCCATTTTTTGAGTGTTTATTTTTTGGTGTCTAATCCGCATATATATCACCATTGCTTTTGATTTTCTTAACTATATATCTCTTAAATATCAACATATACACGTGTAATTTAGTTTACAAAGATTTTTCAATGCCGAGAACCTCGATCATAGAGTAAAAAAGGCGTAAGGTTCACAATGGTGTAAAATTAAAATGGGATATACCGGGCTAGGATTCGAGTTACAGGAACAAGAGCTAAACCAACCAACCAAGAATGGAATCGTCGAGCGAAAACACTTGACAACCTTCTGTAAGCAGCTTTTCTTGCCACCGGACCTTTCTCCATCAATGACGAATCTGATGCCGTCACTATACACATTCCTTAAATTGTAGTCATTTTTTGAGTGTTTATTTTATGGTGTCTACTCCGCATATATATCACCATTGCACATGATTTTCTTGACTGTATATCTTTTAAATGTCAACATATACACGTGTGATTTAGTTTACGAAGATTTTTCAATGCCAAGAACCTCGATCAGAGAGTATAAAAGGCGTAAGGTTCACAATGGTTTAAACTAAAATGGGATATACCGGGCTAGGATTCGAGTTACGGGAACAAGGGCCAAACCAGCCACCAAGAATGGAATCGTCGAGCGAAAACACTTCACGACCTCCTGGAAGCAGCTTTTCTTGCAACCAGACCTTTCTCCATCATTTAAGAATCTGATGTCGTCACTAAACACGTTCCTTAATTTATAGCCATTTTTTTAGTGTTTATTTTTTTGTGTCTAATCCGCATATATATCACCACTGCTTTTGATTTTCTTGACTGTATATCTCTAAAATGTCAACATATACAGGTGTGATTTAGTTTACGAAGATTTTTCAATGCTGAGAACCTCGATCAGAGAGTAAAAAATGCGTAAGGTTCACAATGGTGTAAAAGTAAAATGGGATATACCGGGCTAGGATTCGAGTTACGGGAACAAGGGCCAACCCAACAACCCAAGAATGGAATCGTCGAGCGAAAACACTTGACAACCTCCTAGAAGCAGCTTTTCTTGCCACCAGACCTTTCTTCATCAATTAGGAATCTGATGCCGTCACTAAACACATTCCTTAAATTGTAGCCATTTTTTGAGTGTTTATTTTTTGGTGTCTAATCCGCATATATATCACCATTGCTTTTGATTTTCTTAACTATATATCTCTTAAATATCAACATATACACGTGTAATTTAGTTTACAAAGATTTTTCAATGCCGAGAACCTCGATCATAGAGTAAAAAAGGCGTAAGGTTCACAATGGTGTAAAAATAAAATGGGATATACCGGGCTAGGATTCGAGTTACAGGAACAAGAGCTAAACCAACCAACCAAGAATGGAATCGTCGAGCGAAAACACTTGACAACCTTCTGTAAGCAGCTTTTCTTGCCACCGGACCTTTCTCCATCAATGACGAATCTGATGCCGTCACTATACACATTCCTTAAATTGTAGTCATTTTTTGAGTGTTTATTTTATGGTGTCAACTCCGCATATATATCACCATTGCACATGATTTTCTTGACTGTATATCTTTTAAATGTCAACATATACACGTGTGATTTAGTTTACGAAGATTTTTCAATGCCAAGAACCTCGATCAGAGAGTATAAAAGGCGTAAGGTTCACAATGGTTTAAACTAAAATGGGATATACCGGGCTAGGATTCGAGTTACGGGAACAAGGGCCAAACCAGCCACCAAGAATGGAATCGTCGAGCGAAAACACTTCACGACCTCCTGGAAGCAGCTTTTCTTGCAACCAGACCTTTCTCCATCATTTAAGAATCTGATGTCGTCACTAAACACGTTCCTTAATTTATAGCCATTTTTTTAGTGTTTATTTTTTTGTGTCTAATCCGCATATATATCACCACTGCTTTTGATTTTCTTGACTGTATATCTCTAAAATGTCAACATATACAGGTGTGATTTAGTTTACGAAGATGTTTCAATGCCGAGAACCTCGATCAGAGAGTAAAAAATGCGTAAGGTTCACAATGGTGTAAAACTAAAATGGGATATACCGGGCTAGGATTCGAGTTACGGGAACAAGGGCCAACCCAACAACCCAAGAATGGAATCGTCGAGCGAAAACACTTGACAACCTCCTAGAAGCAGCTTTTCTTGCCACCAGACCTTTCTTCATCAATTAGGAATCTGATGCCGTCACTAAACACATTCCTTAAATTGTAGCCATTTTTTGAGTGTTTATTTTTTGGTGTCTAATCCGCATATATATCACCATTGCTTTTGATTTTCTTAACTATATATCTCTTAAATATCAACATATACACGTGTAATTTAGTTTACAAAGATTTTTCAATGCCGAGAACCTCGATCATAGAGTAAAAAAGGCGTAAGGTTCACAATGGTGTAAAATTAAAATGGGATATACCGGGCTAGGATTCGAGTTACAGGAACAAGAGCTAAACCAACCAACCAAGAATGGAATCGTCGAGCGAAAACACTTGACAACCTTCTATAAGCAGCTTTTCTTGCCACCGGACCTTTCTCCATCAATGACGAATCTGATGCCGTCACTATACACATTCCTTAAATTGTAGTCATTTTTTGAGTGTTTATTTTATGGTGTCTACTCCGCATATATATCACCATTGCACATGATTTTCTTGACTGTATATCTTTTAAATGTCAACATATACACGTGTGATTTAGTTTACGAAGATTTTTCAATGCCAAGAACCTCGATCAGAGAGTATAAAAGGCGTAAGGTTCACAATGGTTTAAACTAAAATGGGATATACCGGGCTAGGATTCGAGTTACGGGAACAAGGGCCAAACCAGCCACCAAGAATGGAATCGTCGAGCGAAAACACTTCACGACCTCCTGGAAGCAGCTTTTCTTGCAACCAGACCTTTCTCCATCATTTAAGAATCTGATGCCGTCACTAAACACGTTCCTTAATTTATAGCCATTTTTTTAGTGTTTATTTTTTTGTGTCTAATCCGCATATATATCACCACTGCTTTTGATTTTCTTGACTGTATATCTCTAAAATGTCAACATATACAGGTGTGATTTAGTTTACGAAGATGTTTCAATGCCGAGAACCTCGATCAGAGAGTAAAAAATGCGTAAGGTTCACAATGGTGTAAAACTAAAATGGGATATACCGGGCTAGGATTCGAGTTACGGGAACAAGGGCCAACCCAACAACCCAAGAATGGAATCGTCGAGCGAAAACACTTGACAACCTCCTAGAAGCAGCTTTTCTTGCCACCAGACCTTTCTTCATCAATTAGGAATCTGATGCCGTCACTAAACACATTCCTTAAATTGTAGCCATTTTTTGAGTGTTTATTTTTTGGTGTCTAATCCGCATATATATCACCATTGCTTTTGATTTTCTTAACTATATATCTCTTAAATATCAACATATACACGTGTAATTTAGTTTACAAAGATTTTTCAATGCCGAGAACCTCGATCATAGAGTAAAAAAGGCGTAAGGTTCACAATGGTGTAAAATTAAAATGGGATATACCGGGCTAGGATTCGAGTTACAGGAACAAGAGCTAAACCAACCAACCAAGAATGGAATCGTCGAGCGAAAACACTTGACAACCTTCTATAAGTAGCTTTTCTTGCCACCGGACCTTTCTCCATCAATGACGAATCTGATGCCGTCACTATACACATTCCTTAAATTGTAGTCATTTTTTGAGTGTTTATTTTATGGTGTCTACTCCGCATATATATCACCATTGCACATGATTTTCTTGACTGTATATCTTTTAAATGTCAACATATACACGTGTGATTTAGTTTACGAAGATTTTTCAATGCCAAGAACCTCGATCAGAGAGTATAAAAGGCGTAAGGTTCACAATGGTTTAAACTAAAATGGGATATACCGGGCTAGGATTCGAGTTACGGGAACAAGGGCCAAACCAGCCACCAAGAATGGAATCGTCGAGCGAAAACACTTCACGACCTCCTGGAAGCAGCTTTTCTTGCAACCAGACCTTTCTCCATCATTTAAGAATCTGATGTCGTCACTAAACACGTTCCTTAATTTATAGCCATTTTTTTAGTGTTTATTTTTTTGTGTCTAATCCGCATATATATCACCACTGCTTTTGATTTTCTTGACTCTATATCTCTTAAATGTCAACATATACACGTGTGATTTAGTTTACGAAGATGTTTCAATGCCGAGAACCTCGATCAGAGAGTAAAAAAGGTGTAAGGTTCACAATGGTGTAAAACTAAAATGGGATATACCGGGCTAGGATTCGAGTTACAAGAACAAGGGCTAAACCAACCACCAAAGAATGGAATCGTCGAGCGAAAAAACTTGACAACCTCCTGGAAGCAGCTTTTCTTGCCACCGGACCTTTCTCCATCAATTAGAAATCTGATGACGTCACTAAACACATTCCTTAAATTGTAGCCATTTTTTGAGTGTTTATATTTTGGTGTCTAATCCGCATATATATCACCATTGCTCTTGATTTTATTGACCGTATATCTCTTAAATGTCAACATATACACATGTGATTTAGTTTACGAAGATTTTTCAATGCCGAGAACCTCGATCAGAGAGTAAAAAAGGCGTAAGGTTCACAATGGTGTAAAACTAAAATGGGATATACCGGGCTAGGATTCGAGTTACGGGAATAAGGGCCAAACCAACAACCCAAGAATGGAATCGTCGAGCGAAAACACTTGACAACCTCCTGGAAGCAGCTTTTCTTTCCACCAGACCTTTCTCCATCAATTAGGAATCTGATGCCATTACTAAACACATTCCTTAAATTGTAGCCATTTTTTGAAATGTTTATTTTTTTTGTGTCTAATCCGCATATATATCACCATTGCTCTTGATTTTCTTGACTGTATATCTCATAAATGTCAACATATATACGTGTGATTTAGTTTACAAAGATTTTTCAATGCTGAGAACCTCGATCAGAGAGAAAAAAAGGCATAAGGTTCACAATGGTGTAAAACTAAAATGGGATATAACGGGCTAGGATTCGAGTTACGTGAACCAGGGCCAAACTAACCGCCCAAGAATGGAATCGTCGAGCGAAAACACTTGGCAACCTCCTGGAAGCAGCTTTTCTTTCCACCAGACCTTTCTCCATCAGTTAGGAATCTAATGTCGTCACTAAACACATTCCTTAATTTGTAGCCATTTTTTTGAGTGTTTATTTTTTGGTGTCTAATCCGCATATATATCAACATTGCTCTTGATTTTCTTGACCGTATATCACTTAAACGTCAACATATACACGTGTGATTTAGTTTACGAAGATTTTTCAATGCCGAGAACCTCGGTCAGAGAGTAAAAAAGGCGTAAGGTTCACAATGGTTTAAAACTAAAATGGGATATACCAGGCTAGGATTCGAGTTACAGGAACAAGGGCTAAACCAACCACCCAAGAATGGAATCGTCGAGCAAAAACACTTGACAACCTTCTGGAAGCAGCTTTTCTTGCCACCAGACCTTTCTCCATCAATTACGAATCTGATGCCGTCACTATACATATTCCTTAAATTGTAGCCATTTTTTAATTGTTTATTTTATGGTGTCTAATCCACATATATATCACCATTGCACTTGATTTTCTTGACTGTATATCTTTTAAATGTCAACATATACACGTGTGATTTAGTTTACGAAGATTTTTCAATACCGAGAACCTCGATCAGAGAGTATAAAAGGCGTAAGGTTCACAATGGTTTAAAACTAAAATGGGATATACTGTGACAACTCGTATTTCAGAACCTATCTTTGTGCTTAATGTAACGTAAATGAACTTGGTGTGATTATCTAATATGTTGATTTAATGAATGTTTATGAGATTTTATGTTTGTAATATGTGAATCTATGCATGTATATAAATGACTCGGATCGCACAACACAACACAACCCAATCGCACAAGCCCATTCGGGCTACACTCTTTGTATCCGAACCAAGGGCAGCCCAAAGCTGGGTTCGGCCCACTCCATCAACTCGCACAACACCTAGGGTGTTAGTATAAATCCAACACTTCACCAAAACACACAAAGTTTAGCAAACCCTAAATCTCTCCTCTCTCTCCCTCTCAAACCCGACGGCAACAACATCCTATCTCTCTCGAAGCTTTATCGTTCGGATCAACTCTCATTCCATTCTCTAACCGGTTAGTGTATTACATTTGATTGCATGATTGATGATGTGTTGGCTTATATGTTTTTACATGATGATTTAGGGAGGTTATGTGTTTGAGATTGTTAAGGGTTTGTGTTCATAAAATCGGCTCACATGTGTATTCGATAATGTTCATATGATTTGGAATTGCATGATATTAATCAAGAACGGAATGTATATTTACTCGGCTGTGATGTGTTTATGTTTAGACTGATTTAGAGTTGATGATTTAGAACCGAATAGATGTTAATCGGCTGTTATGTTTCTGCCTTTCGGATTGTTTGTTTGATGATCTTGAAAGCTTTAAATCGGATAGTTTGAATGTTTTAAGATGTTGTTTATACTTGAAACATGATTAGGGTTCATAGAGATTTGATGCTAAAAACCCTTGTTCGATCGATTAATTGTATGAATGGAAACTGTTAGTGTTGTTGATTGATAACTTCATAAATGGAAACAATAAAACTGATTGCATGAAATTCAGAAATTATAACTGGTCGCAAAAGACTCATTGGTCGCACAAGATCAGATCATACAAGATCTGATCCGATCGCACAAGACAGTCTCGCAAGATAGGGTACAATGGTTAATGCTCTACGTTCAATTTAGGATTGCATGATCGCACAAGACCTTGTGGATCGCACAAGGTTGTGCCGATCGCACAAGGCTTGGGCCACACACATTCATTGAACATTTTTATGCTGTTGGGCCTCAAATCCCTAGTCCAGTCGCACACGATGTATTGAATCGCACAAGCTGGCCGCACAAGATCAACATGTATTATTGTTTGGGTCGGGTTAAGCTATTGGGCTTATTCATAAACTGGGCTGGGTGAGTAATGGATCGCACAACATGATGTGGGTCGCACAAGGCTGTGCTGACCGCACAACATGTTGGGCCGAGGTGTTTAGTAGGGTTATGTTAGTGAATCGCACAAATGCTTCGGCCCAAACTATTGAATCGCACAAGCTTGAATATGTTATGTACTTGACGGTTAATGTGTTGCCATGATCAATACGTGTTCGTAACCTGTTAGCTTATGTGTAAACATACGTGCACTACTTGAACCTAGACCTGACTTGTATGGTAACCATGTTAGGACGTGGTTGACCTCTAGCAGCTCGATTGACATTTCGTTTATCTGCCGAGCTAACCTAAGGTGAGTTCACACTTTCTACAAAGCATGGGATTCCCAGTGGTTGGGAATGGGTTAAGGAATAGGGATTCCTCGTCCTTCTTGGGTAGGACAGTACGGGTTAAGGAATA
Organism: Helianthus tuberosus; assembly: GCA_030545235.1. NCBI lineage: Eukaryota > Viridiplantae > Streptophyta > Magnoliopsida > Asterales > Asteraceae > Helianthus > Helianthus tuberosus. The sequence goes on from CM060416.1 coordinate 129,407,242, forward strand.
TAATTCCTCATCCTCTTGGACAGTTTAAATTTCACTAGACCAAAACTCTATCACGAAGTCCCTCCTTTTTATATCGACTTAATCGTCGGGCCAATGGCGAGCGGGTCATTAGTTAGATAGCGCTATTTAGGTCTGACAAGCCTCACACCGTGCCGCAGAGGACGGGCGTGAACTAATGGATCTGGGAACGTCAATGATGATAGACATTGACGCTAAGGGCACATAAACATGACTAAAGTCAGTGGTCGATATGGTAACGAGTCTAGTAGTATATACATGGGGTAGCCCCCACGGCTGGTTAGCCAGAGTAAACGGGATTTAAACAGAACACGTTTTCAACTATGGGGTAACCCCCACGGCAGGGATGCCAGTTAAAGGAAACTGTTTTTGAAACAACTTAAAACAAACACCCAACTGTTAACTCACTCAACGTTGTTGTTGACTCGTTACTACATGCTTTACAGGTCAATAGGTTTAGCAGGAGCTTGCATGGAGAAGATTCGTTGTGGTGCATGGACATTGAGTGTTCATGAGGAACTTAAACATTATTTACTTATGCCTTGGTTTTAGACATTATGCTTCCACTTGCAACTTAAATTATGTTTTGTTTGGACACCAATTGTATTGTGTTGGATTTTATTATTACTTACATGCTTGTTCAATATGATTGGTGGCTTGATCCTGGTCAGTCACGCCTCCAAGCAGTGATACTCCGCAGGTGGATTTTGGGGGTGTGACAGATTGGTATCAGAGTCATTGGTTATAGTGAACTTGGTTTTTAAAAAGGGAAAAGGCTTTTTGGTAAAACCAGACTATAACTTGTACAATGCTCAACGATCCACAACGACGCTTCACTCCACGTGCAAGGCTCAACAATATAGGTAATATGATGTATTTTTATATTGCGTACTTGCTAGCTACATAGTACATTGCTTATGGTATGCTTCGTTAGTATAACAACTGTTGCTTGAACTCCGTGTGCTTACTCTCTTCTGTCACTCCACGTTTACACACATGCGTGACACTTTCCATACTTGTGTTTTCTTCGATGTGAAGATCATGAGTGGACGCCTGAACTTAACTCAAGCCCAGCTGACGGCCTTGATCAATGAGCAAGTTGCTGCGGTACTTGCAGCCGCACAGGCAGGAGGCATACCCTGCCATTTCAACTCACTCTAGGATCTCTAGGTCCTACTCTCGTGAACCAACTTTTGTGTTAAACTTTGTCCTTTCTTACTCTCACGGCAGGTCAACCTGCACAGCCTCCCGTGTGCACTTTCAAGACCTTTATGGATTGTCGACCTAGTACCTTTAGTGGTACTGAAGGAGCTGTGGGTCTCCTCCACTGGTTTGAAAAGCTCGAATCTGTTTTCGAGATGTGTGAATGCCCTGAGGCTCACAGGGTGAAGTATGCTACTGGTACTCTCGAGGGTATAGCGCTCACGTGGTGGAATGCTCAGGTCCAAATGCTGGGGTTGGTTGCTGCTAATGCCACCCCATGGAACAATTTTAAGGAAATGATTAAGGAAGAGTACTGCAATCGTGATGATACTCACAAACTGGAGGTAGAGTTCTTCAACTTAAAGATGACGGGGTCAGAAATTGAAGCTTATACAAAAAGATCGAACGAGCTGGCAATTTTGTGTCCTACTATGGTGGATCCTCCCATCAAACGCATCGAACTATACCTTAAGGGTTTAGTGCCAGAGATTCAAAGTCATGTGACTTCAGCTAACCTCGCCACCATCCAGCAAGTTGTTCAATTGGCTCATCGTCTCACTGATCAGGCGGTGGAGCAGAATAGATTACCAAAACGTATTAGGGCTACAGCTACTTCTGAAACTCCCGGCGACAACAAGCATAAATGGGACGGAACTTCAAGCAAAGGTTCGACTTCCGTTCAATCTCAGTCTCAGTAGAGAAGGACTGATGACTACAAAAGCCCTGGTCAGCAATCATCTGGTAGTCAAAGTCAAGGAGGGTACATGGGAATTCACCCCAAATGCAATCGTTATAACCTACAGCACAGCGGGCCATGCACCAGGCGTAACTGTCATCGGTGCAACAAGCCAGGCCACGCTGCAAAGGATTGCAGAAGTTTACGCCCCGCGAATCAGAATTGTCAACAACAACCCCCACAGAATCAACGTCAGCAGCAGCAAGGTATCAACAAGGGGTGCTTTCAGTGTGGAGCTGAAGGCCACTTCAAGAGAGACTGTCCCCAAATGAACCAGAATCAGAACAACAATAATAACAATCAGGGGAATGGAAACAACGGGGGTAAGAACGGCAATGGTGCCAGGGGTCGTATGTTTGTGATTGGACAAGGAGATGCAAGGAACGATCCCAACGTCGTGACGGGTAAGTTTCTACTGGACGACTTTTATGTTACTGTTTTATTTGATTCGGGTGCCGATACTAGCTACGTTTCCTTAAAAGTTAGTCAAATGCTTAAGCGTACCCCAACACTTTTGAACACCAAGCACACTGTAGAGCTAGCTAATGTTAAGAATTTAGAGGCCACACACGTAGTCAAGGGTTGTAACCTTGTTCTTGCTAATCAGACCTTCTCTATCGACCTCATTCCTATCGTCCTAGGTAGTTTCGACGTTGTCATTGGGATGGATTGGTTATCCCAACACCAAGCAGAGATCCTTTGCAACGAGAAGATTTTCCGTATTCCTCGGTCAGGTGATGAGCCTCTCATGATTCGTGGCGACAAGAGTGGTGCTGTTGTGAGCATCATCTCTTTCCTTAAGGCCCAGAAGTGTTTGCAAAAGGGTCACACTGCTATTTTGGCTCTCGTTACTGACACCTCGAAGAAAGAGAAGAAGATAGAAGATTTTCCGATTGTACGCGACTATCCTGAGGTATTTCCTGAGGAACTACCTGGTCTTCCGCCTCACCGTCAAGTCGAATTCCAAATCGAGCTAGCTCCTGGAGCAGCGCCCATAGCTCGAGCCCCCTATCGTCTAGCTCCATCAGAATTGGAAGTACTGTCCACACAAATACAAGAGCTTTTGAATAGGGGTTTTATTCGTCCTAGCTCTTCGCCATGGGGAGCTCCTGTGCTATTTGTGAAGAAGAAAGACGGTACCTTCAGAATGTGTATAGACTAACGCGAGCTCAAGAAAGTGACCGTGAAGAATCATTATCCTCTTCCACGTATTGATGACTTGTTCGACCAGTTGCAAGGGTCGAGTTTCTATTCAAAGATTGATTTGAGATCGGGATATCACCAGCTGAGAGTCCGAGAAGAGGACGTCTCCAAATCAGCCTTTAGAACACGTTATGGACACTACGAGTTTTTGGTCATGCATTTTGGGCTGACAAACACACCTGCGGTTTTCATGGACCTTATGAATCGAGTGTGCAAGCCCTACCTAGATAAGTTCGTTATAGTTTTCATCGACGACATCCTGATCTATTCTAAGAGTCAGGAAGAACACGAGCAGCATCTACGACTTATTTTGGAACTCCTTCGAACAGAACAGCTTTATGCTAAGTTTTTGAAATGTGACTTCTGGCTTCGCGAAGTCCATTTCCTAGGCCACGTGGTAAACAAGGATGGGATTCATGTTGATCCATCCAAGGTAGACTCGATCAAGAACTAGCCTGCACCTAGAACACCAACAGAAATTCGCCAATTCTTGGGTTTGGCGGGCTATTACAGAAGGTTTATCAAGGATTTCTCCAAGATTACGCAACCTCTCACCTCACTAACTCAGAAAGGTGTCACCTATCGTTTGGGTGATGCCCAGGAAACTGCGTTTCAACACTTAAAGGATAGACTTTGTAGCGCCCCTATCCTCTCATTGCCTGAAGGCACAGACGACTTTGTGGTTTATTGCGACGCATCCATTCAGGGACTTGGTTGCGTGTTGATGCAACGTGATAAGGTCATTGCTTACGCATCACGTCAACTTAAGATTCACGAAAGGAACTACACTACACACGATTTGGAGCTGGGAGCTGTCGTTTTTGCACTCAAGATATGTAGACACTACCTGTACGGTACCAGGTGCACCATTTACACCGATCACAGGAGTCTCAAGCATATCTTCAAGCAAAAGGAGTTAAACATGCGTCAACGTCGATGGGTCGAGTTATTAAATGATTGCGAATGCGCGATCAAGTACCATCCAAGCAAAGCCAATGTTGTGGTTGACGCCCTCAGTTGAAAGGACACTGCGCCTAAGCCCGTGCGAGCATTACAACTCACCATTCAATCTAGTCTTCATTCCCAGATACGAGATGCTCAGGTAGAAACATTGAAACCAGAAAACGTCAGGGCTGAAGCCCTACGTGGCTCAAGGCAACGGTTATAACAAAAGGAAGACGGTGCTTACTATGTAACAGGACGCATCTGGGTCCCGCTCTATGGCAACCTACGAGAGCTTGTGATGGATGAGGCACACAAGTCTCGTTACACAGTACATCCTGGTTCGGATAAGATGTACCACGATTTGAAAACTACATACTGGTGGCCTAGCATGAAAGCCCACATAGCAACCTACGTTAGTAAATGTTTGACTTGTGCGAGAGTCAAAGTCAAATACCAGAAACCTTCAGGCCTACTCCAACAACCAGAGATACCATAATGGAAATGGGAGCAGATTTCCATGGATTTCGTTACTGGCCTACCTAGATCTCAATGCGGAAATGATACTATTTGGGTGATCGTGGATCGACTCACAAAGTCTGCACACTTCTTGGCTATCAAGGAAACGGATAAGTTCTCCACTCTAGCAGACGTATATCTTAAGGAAGTTGTCTCGAGGCACGGGGTGCCCACCTCTATTATCTCTGATCGTGATGCACGTTTTACTTCTGAACTGTGGCAAGCAATGCACAAGTCCTTTGGCTCACGTTTAGATATGAGCATAGCTTATCACCCGCAAACGGATGGGCAGTCTGAACGCACCATCCAGACCCTTGAAGACATGCTTAGGGCATGTGTGATTGACTTTGGCAACGGTTGGGAAAAACATCTGCCATTAGTGGAATTCTCGTATAATAATAGTTACCACACCAGCATTCAGGCCGCTCCATTTGAGGCATTGTACGGGCGTAAATGCCGATCACCTCTTTGTTGGGCAGATGTGGGGGATAGCCATATCACTGGCCCAGAACTTGTGGTAGACACAACAGAAAGGATTGCTCAAATACGACAACGAATGGCAGCAACTCGTGACCGTCAGAAAAGCTACGCTGATAAGGGCAGGAAACCACTCGAGTTCCAGGTTGGGGATCGAGTGCTACTCAAAGTCTCACCCTGGAAGGGTGTTGTTCGTTTTGGTAAACGAGGCAAGCTGAATCCACGATACGTTGGACCGTTCGAAATCATTGAGAAAATAGGCTGAGTGGCCTACAAACTGTACCTACCAGCAGAACTCAGTGGAGTTCACAACGTTTTCCACGTGTTGAATCTGAAGAAGTGTCTGTCAGATGAGACCCTCATAGTTCCTTTGAAGGAGCTCACCATCGACGAGCAGTTGCGATTCATCGAAGAACCAGTAGAGATTACTGACCGAGATGTGAAAATTCTCAAGCGGACCAGAATACCTCTCGTTCGAGTTTGTTGGAACTCCCCTCGTGGCCCAGAGTTCACCTGGGAATGCGAAGACCAAATGAAACAAAAGTATCCCCAACTGTTCACAAACAGTACAACCACTACTGAGGCTGAAGCTACTGCGGAATTTCATGACGAAATTCCAGATCAACGGGGGGAGGATGTGACACCCCAGGAAAACCATGCAACTTATCTAGCTTCCTCAGTGAGTACGTACCAAATTTCGGGATGAAATTTCTTTCAACTTGGGGATAATGTGACAACTCGTATTTCAGAACCTATCTTTGTGCTTAATGTAACGTATGTGAACTTGGTGTGATTATCTGATATGTTGATTTAATGAATGTTTATGAGATTTTATGTTTGTAATATGTGAATCTATGCATGTATATAAATGACTCGGATCGCACAACACAACCCAATAGCACAAGCCCATTCGGGCTACACTCTTTGTATCCGAACCAAGGGCAGCCCAAAGCTGGGTTCAGCCCACTCCATCAACTCGCACAACACCTAGGGTGTTAGTATAAATCCAACACTTCACCAAAACACACAAAGTTTAGCAAACCCTAAATCTCTCCTCTCTCTCCCTCTCAAACCCGACGGCAACAACATCCTATCTCTCTCGAAGCTTTATTGTTCGGATCAACTCTCATTCCATTCTCTAACCGGTTAGTGTATTACTTTTGATTGCATGATTGATGATGTGTTGGCTTATATGTTTTTACATGATGATTTAGGGAGGTTATGTGTTTGAGATTGTTAAGGGTTTGTGTTCATAAAATCGGCTCACATATGTATTCGATAATGTTCATATGATTTGGAATTGCATGATATTAATCAAGAACCGAATGTATATATACTCGGCTGTGATGTGTTTATGTTTAGACTGATTTAGAGTTGATGATTTAGAACCGAATAGATGTTAATCGGCTGTTATGTTTCTGCCTTTCGGATTATTTGTTTGATGATGTTGAAAGCTTTAAATCTGATACTTTGAATGTTTTAAGATGTTGTTTATGCTTGAAACATGATTAGGGTTCATAGAGATTTGATGCTAAAAACCCTTGTTCGATCGATTAATTGTATGAATGGAAACTGTTAGTGTTGTTGATTGATAACTTCATAAATGGAAACAATAAAACTGATTGCATGAAATTCGGAAATTATAACTGGTCGCACAAGACTCCTTGGTCGCACAAGATCAGATCGTACAAGATCTGATCTGTTTGCACAAGACAGTCGCACAAGATAGGGTACAATGGTTAATGCTCTACGTTCAACTTAGGATTGCATGATCGCACAAGACCTTGTGGATCGCACAAGGTTGTGCCGATCGCACAAGGCTTGGGCCACACACATTCATTGAACATTTTTATGCTGTTGGGCCTCAAAGCCCAAGTCCAGTCGCACAAGATGTATTGAATCACACAAGCTAACCGCCCAAGATCAACATGTATTATTGTTTGGGTCGGGTTAAGCTATTGGGCTTATTCATAAACTGGGCCGGGTGAGTAATGGATCGCACAACATGATGTGGGTCGCACAAGGTTGTGCTGACCGTACAACTTGTTGGGCTAGGGTGTTTAATTGGGTTATGTTAGTGAATCGCACAAATGGTTTAGCCCAAACTATTGAATCGCACAAGCTTGAATATGTTATGTACTTGACTGTTAATGTGTTGCCATGATCAATACGTGTTTGTAACCTGTTAGCTTATGTGTAAACATACGTGCACTACTTAAACCTAGACCTGACTTGTATGGTAACCATGTTAGGACGTGGTTGACCTCTAGCAGCTCGATTGACCTTTCGTTTATCTGCCGAGCTAACCTAAGGTGAGTTCACACTTTCTACAAATCATGGGATTCCCAGGGGTTGGGAATGGGTTAAGGAATAGGGATTCCTCGTCCTTCTTGGGTAGGACAGTACGGGTTAAGGAATATAATTCCTCGTCCTCTTGGACAGTTTAAATTACACTAGACCAAAACTCTATCACGAAGTCCCTCCTTTTTATATCGACTTAATCGCCGGGCCAATGGCGAGCGGGTCATTAGTTAGATAGCGCTATTTAGGTCTGACAAGCCTCACACCGTGCCGTAGAGGACGGGCGTGAACTAATTGATCTGGGCACGTCAATGATGATAGACATTGATGCTAAGGGCACATAAACATGACTAAAGTCAGTGGTCGATATGGTAACGAGTCTAGTAGTATATACATGGGGTAGCCCCCACGGCCGGAGAGCCAGATAATTGAACATGGGGTAGCCCCCACGGCTGGTTAGCCAGAGTAAACGGGATTTAAACAGAACACGTTTTCAACTATGGGGTAACCCCCACGGCAGGGATGCCAGTTAAAGGAAACTATTTTTGAAACAACTTAAAACAAACACCCAACTGTGAACTCACTCAACGTTGTTGTTGACTCGTTACCACATGCTTTGCAGGTCAATAGGTTTAGCAGGAGCTTGCATGGAGAAGAGTCGTTGTGGAGCATGGACATTGAGTGTTCATGATGAACTTAAACATTATTTACTTATGCCTTGGTTTTAGACATTATGCTTCCGCTTGCAACTTAAATTATGTTTTGTTTGGACACCAATTGTATTGTGTTGGATTTTATTATTACTTACATGCTTGTTCATTATGATTGGTGGCTTGATCCTGGTCAGTCATGCCTCCAAGCTGTGATTCTCCGCAGGTGGATTTTGGGGGTGTGACATATACCGGGCTAGGATTCGAGTTACGGGAACAAGGGCCAAACCAACCACCCAAGAATGGAATCGTCGGGCAAAAACACTTGATAACCTCCTGGAAGTTGCTTTTCTTGCCACATGACCTTTTTCCATCAATTAGGGATCTGATGACGTCACTAAACACATTCCTTAAATTGTAGCCCTTTTTTGAGTGTTTATTTTTTGGTTTCTAATCCGCATATATATCACCATTGCTCTTGATTTTCTTGACTTTATATCTCTTAAATGTCAACATATACACATGTGATTTAGTTTATGGAGATTTTTCAATGCCGAGAACCTCGATCAGAGAGTAAAAAAGGTGTAAGGTTCACAATGGCGTAAAACTAAAATGGGATATATCGGGCTAGGATTCGAGTTACGGGAACAAGGGCCAAACCAACCACCCAAGAATGGAATCGTCGAGCGAAAACACTTCACAACCTCCTGGAAGCAGCTTTTCTTGCCACCAGACCTTTCTCCATCAATTAGGAATATGATGCCGTCACTAAACATATTCCTTAAATTGTAGCCATTTTTTGAGTGTTTATTTTTTGGGGTCTAATCCGCATATATATCACCATTGCTTTTGATTTTCTTGACTGTATATCTCTTAAATGTCTACATATACACGTGTGATTTAGTTTACGAAGATTTTTCAATGCCGAGAACCTCGATCAGATAGTAAAAAGGGCGTAAGGTTCACAATGGTGTAAAACTAAAATGGGATATACCGGGCTAGGATTCGAGTTACAGGAACAAGGGCCAAACCAACCACCCAAGAATGGAATTGTCGAGCGAAAACACTTGACAAGCTTCTGGAAGCAGCTTTTCTTGCCACCAGACCTGTAACAACTCTCATCAAAAGTCCTAATTATTATTTTAATTTGACCAATAGGAAACCCTAATTTAGAAACCCAATTGATTCTGAACAAACCCTAAAATTTTTAGAACAATCGGAATCAGGATCAGGGCCCCTAAAACTCAGGGGGGTAAACCCTAGTTATTGATTATCAACAATTACTCGTTGTAAAATTCAGAATTTATGAAACTACTGACTCAGCATAGCTAGTCCCAAACGTGGCTACCCTATAACCTATTTTTTTTACCTTACGCACCGTAACAATTTAATTATTACGGTCCGTAAGCATCCTTACGCACCGCAACAATTTATTTGTTACGGTCCGTAAAGGGTGGCAAAATTTGGCTATAAATAGCAGACATTGGGACTTGAAATTTGACGTATGTTCGACGAAGAAATTCGTTTCATGCACCGATTTACGTTCTGTATACTACAATTAACACACACAGTGCACTAATCGACGCCGCAATCAGGGTAATAACTCGATCGCTATTACGATTCAACGTCCGATCGATTATAACTATCCAACGATTGTTTAAGTGCCGCTCAAATTGAGATTATACTTTATTAATTCATTATGATTTCGACTTGAATGTTTGAGTACTGCTCGAATTCGGACTATACTCTGTCATTCGTTGTAAATCCGATGAATTGTTAAGTATTGCATTAATAACTCGTTGTGAAGGTTTAATCTCGTGAATTGACGTAACTGCTGTATTAGTTACTAACCTGTGTGCATTATTTAAATTAGGTTAATCAAGACTAATCAGTAGGCTTATATTCTGCTCGTTAAATCTACAATGTGAGTCATTTTTTTTATCAAATTACTTTCAAAATCATGTTTATTTTCAAAGGTTATAATTACAGTGATTAAGTTTATGTAATCACCAAGTTACAACCAGTATGTGGGGTTTTGTATACATTACTTGATAATCTTCACCATTGGACAACGAGTTAGCCAAGGGGTGATATGACCATAGTCACAGACACCATTGGACTAATGGGCCAATGGGTCGAGTGACAAATACTGTGGGTATTTGGTTTGATATCTGAAACATTGTAATATCTCTTACTACTGTGAATTATAACAAATGAGTCATTTTAGTAAAATGAATGATTCACTCAGTATTTCCCTGCTGACAAAACCTTTTTCAAACATGTTTCAGGTGATCTGTTGTGAGCAAAGGAAAAGTGCCGTGGAGCACTACAAGCTTAGAAAGTGGCTCAATGTAAATAAATAAAGAAACATGTTTTAAGAAATAAAGGATTTCCCAGTGAAATCAAGTATTTGTAAATTATGGGATTTATCCCTATATTATATATAAACGAGCAATTTTAATAATAATCGATCCTGTTTAAAAAGACTTCCGCTGTCACTAAATTAGATACCACAGGATTTCCTGCCTCGCGGCTCTAGACCGGGTCAAACCAGGGCCAAGGGCCGTGACAGGGAAAAGGTGGTATCAGAGCCACTGATTTAAGCTTACTATTGATTTTAGCCTGTTAAAATAATTGAGAAATTTAATTGCTATTCTGTGAAAATATGTGTTATTAACTGATTAATTGTTGAGTTACAGTATGGGTAAACACAAGATTTCTGCTATCTACCACAAATTAGATACTGCACCCACAGAAAAAGGAACCTCTTCCTCCAAACACCCAGCAGGTCTGGAAGAAGGGATTTTTGTCCGTAAAGCAAATTATGAAAATCCTCTTACCCAAGATAAAAGAAATTTGATTCTTAGAAAGGGACAGGAGAAAATAAAGAAACCCCAAGTCAAGAAAGTGAGGTTTAATTCAGAAATCCAGGAATTAGGAAATAGGTCACCTTGGGAAGATACATTAGATGAAAAATGGGCAAACCTTTATATGCTAGCTACCGTAGCAGAGAATGCAAATCTCTAAACTTTTAATAAAGCATGGTCTAGTAGAAAAGTAATACCCAGTAAATAAATAAATTATAGTGTTTTCACTTTCCTATAGTCTTTTGTACAAATCCGTATGCAATAAACTTTAATGTTTATTTATTAAAATTTTGTTCCAAAGTTTTAACATTTACATTTTGTGCATTTTGCATATATGCCATTCAGCATGACTGAGATATCGGAAGCATTTCAGAATCTCAAGCTCTACCCAGTACCAATTGAAGTCTCCCACGACTTTACTGGTTATATTGCTGACATAGAGGAACCCCTGGAATTCCAAGCTCCACCGCTGGAAAAAGCAAAACTTAAAAAGAAAAGAAGATATGTAGGATGGAGGAAAGTGCGCAGGAGAAAGCCAGCCACTAGGAAACTCCCTAAAATAGAAAACCCTATAGACAAAGGAAAAGGAATCGAAATCGGAGAAAGTTCTAATCCAGCAGAAACGGAAATCAGGAAAGATTATAAACAAAAAGGAATAGAAATTGGAGAGAATTCTAGACAAGCTGAAGAAATCACATTTCAAGACGAAATCGACCGTTTACCGGCAAATTGTGATGTCATTAGCCCTATCCATAATAATCTATATCCTTACCTACAAACCCAACTTCCTGTCAATCTGGAACCAGCTATTCCAGACCCACTAATCCACACTCGACCCTTAGGTCAAATGGAAGAATGGTGGACAAATGACTGGCCATTCCAAAATATTGTCAATAGTCCTTATTCTTTTCTTCCACAGTGGGATCCAGAACCTATCCCCAATCCTCCAATGAGCAACGAAAACTTAGCCGAACTCCGTCAGTACGGTGAAGAACTGATAAGTACAGGGAATAGAATCCGGGAAATGGGGGAACAAATTTCCTGGAAGTACGACGAAAGGGAGCGTCGCTACTAAACTGCTAGTTGACCAAAGAATAGTGGGGTTGGGAAGTATGTCTGTATATTAATAATAATAATTAAATATAACTCTGTAAAATAGGAAATAAAACATTGTAAGATAATCGGTGTGTATGGATGCCTATATAATATATAAAGCAAAATTGAAGTCGAAACATCGACAATTTTGGATATATATCTGTGTTGTAAGATTTTATGTGCTTCTGTGTAATTATTTTATTTATAATTATTTGATACTAATAGTTATATTTATAATAATTATCAGATGGAAAACGCTAGTAATGAACCAGTTAATGAAGGGAATCAATCTGAACAAAATCAGAAAAACCAGTATATGACTAGACAAGATATTGAAAATATTGTTGCTCAAGGGATAGCTAATGCTATTCCAGCATTCGTTGCTGCTATAAAGAAACCTGTTGAACCACAACAAATAGTTCCTAGTAAACGTACTCAGGAAGATAATTTTAGTCATGGTGTAAATGGAGGCGGCAATCATGACGATAATAATCCACTACAGGCTCCACCTCCTAAGAAAATGAAAGCCGCAACACCTGGTTGCACTTTCAAAGAATTTCTTGCTTGCAAACCTGCTGAATTTGTAGGCAATGAAGGAGCAACTGCAGTACTGCGTTGGTTAGAGAAAACCGAAGCAGTAATTACAATAAGTAAGTGTTCCGAAGAAGATCAGGTCATGTACGCATCAAACCTTTTCAAAGAAGGAGCGCTTGAATGGTGGAACACGGTGCTACAAGAAAAAGGAAGAAGGATAGCTTATGCTATGAACTGGGAAGAATTTAAAATTCTTGTAGAAAGAAAATACTGTCCTGAATATGAAAAGGAACAGATGGCAAATAAGTTCCTAAATCATCGTATGGTAGGCGTAGAGTGTCGCGGTTATACTTCGACATTCTTTGAATATGCTAGAGTGGTACCAACACTGGCTTCGCCAGAACCGGTACTCAGTTCTCGCTATATTTGGGGACTGATTAGTGAAATCCGTAACATCGTTAAAGCTCCGAGACCTCGTACGATTGATGATGCAGTGGAATTAGCTAATACCCTAACCGACGAACTGGTATGCACACAAGATGAAAGCAGGAAGAAGGAACTGGCTCAGAAAATTACCCAGGGATTTCGTACGGGTAATAATAGCAACTTCAAGAGAAGAGGAACAGGCAACCCTCAAATCCGTCATTCTGCAGAAATTGCAAAAGGAAACATTTTGGAAAATGTAATATAGTTTGCAACTTTTGCAAAATGGCAGGACATCGTGAAGAAAACTGTAGGAAGAAATCCACAATTTGTTACAATTGTGGAGAAACTGGACATTTCAGGCCAGATTGCCCAAAATTAGTCAAACCAGCAGACAACAAAGCTAAACCAGCTGACGGAGCTACAAAGAAAAATGTCTGAGCCTTTCAGCTAACTACTCAGGAGGCAGAACTCATCCCAGATGTGATAGCGGGTACGTTCTTAGTTCACAACGTATACGCAAAAGTATTATTTGACTCTGGTGCAAACCAAAGTTTTATAAATACTTCATTCTGCCAAGCTCTTAAGTTACCTTTAACCACCCTTAGGCAAATTTTTACAGTCGAAACGGCAGAAGGAAATTCAGTTAAAATAGATAAAGTTTTGCAAGAAGAAAACATAGAACTTTTAGGACATAGATTTTCTACAAAACTATTGCCAATGAATTTAGCTGAATTTGATGTTGTATTAGGAATGGATTGGTTGGTAGCCAACCATGCTAGAATCCTTTGTGATCAAAATTCCATAGAAATTCAATCACCCACCGGAGAAATGATTAGGATTACAGGAGATAAACCACGAAAGCCTATGAAGTTCATATCAGTAATGAAAGTTGCTAATTATGAACGAAAACAAGGAATAGTATATATGATTTCAGTAATCATTAGTACTAAGGGTAAAGAATTTAAGGAAATTCCTGTAGTCTCAGAATATCCGGATGTATTCCCAGAAGATTTACCGGGATTACCTCCAGATAGGGAAGTAGAATTTAGGATTCATCTAATTCCAGGAACTACACCGATAGCCAAGGCACCTTATTGGTTAGCACCCACAGAAATGTTAGAATTAAAAACGCAATTAGATGAATTACTAAGTAAAAGATTCATACAACCTAGCTCATCCCCTTGGGGAGCGCCAGTGTTGTTTGTAAAGAAAAAGGATGGTTCAATGAGAATGTGCATCGATTATAGAGAATTAAATAAGGTTACAATTAAGAATCGATACCCATTACCTAGGATTGATGATCTATTTGATCAACTTCAGGGGGCTAGATATTTTTCTAAGATAGATTTACGCTCCGGATATCATCAATTGAAGGTACAGGAAGAAGACATACCTAAAACTGCTTTCAGAACTAGGTATGGTCATTATGAGTTTACAGTCATGCCCTTTGGATTAACGAATGCACCTGCTGCATTCATGGACATGATGAATAGGATCTGTAAACCATACTTGGATAAATTTGTAATCGTATTCATCGACGATATACTTATTTATTCCAAAAGTCAGGAAGAACATTGCAAGCATTTGCATGCACTCTTAACCTTGTTAAGAAAAGAAAAGCTTTATGCAAAATTCTCAAAGTGTGAATTTTGGTTAAAAGAAGTGCAATTCCTAGGACATATGGTGAATCACGAAGGCATTCACGTAGATCCTGCTAAAATAGAAGCAATCACTAAATGGAAGGTCCCACAAACAGCTATGGAAATTAGAAGTTTTATAGGTTTAGCTGGGTATTATAGACGGTTTATTAAGGATTTTTCCAAGATAGCCGTACCATTAACCAAGTTAACCTGTAAAACCACTAAGTTTGAATGGGGACCTAAGCAAGAAGAAGCTTTTAAGATTTTAAAGAACCGATTGACGAATGCTCCAATTTTAGCATTACCCGAAGGAACAGAAGATTTTGAAGTATATTGTGATGCTTCAAAATTAGGATTCGGATGTGTGTTGATGCAGCGCAAGAAGGTAATTGCGTATGCCTCTCGGCAGTTGAAAAAGCACGAGGAGAATTATACGACTCATGACTTGGAATTAGGAGCCATAATTTTTGCCCTTAAGATTTGGAGACATTATCTTTACGGAAGTAAATTTACTATCTACACAGACCACAAAAGTTTAAGATATATATTTGGGCAAAAAGAATTAAACATGAGGCAAAGGAGATGGATGGAAATCCTAAGTGACTACGACTGTGATATTCGGTATCACGAAGGAAAGGCAATTGTAGTTGCAGATGCCTTAAGTCGTAAGTATTATGAGAAACAACGACGAGTTCGTGCTCTCAGATTAAATCTACAAATAGATTTAATGGAACAATTGAAGAATGTTCAAGTTACAGGAATCAAGGATGATGTTGAAGGAATGAAAGGACGAATGAAGGAATTAGAACAAGGAGCAGATGGAATTTGGAGATTCCACAAAAGTAGAATTTGGGTACCTAAGCAGGGAGATTTAAGACCTAAGATTTTAGAAGAAGCTCATAAATCTAGGTATACTATGCATCCAGGAAACAATAAAATGTACCAAGATTTAAGAAATAATTTCTGGTGGATAGGAATGAAAAAGGATATAGCTAAATACGTATCTAAATGTCTTACTTGTTCACAAGTTAAGGCCGAACACCAGAAACCTTCAGGATTACTACAACAATTAGAAATGCCTGTATGGAAATGGGAACTCATAACAATGGATTTTGTTACTAAGTTACCCAAGACCAGAAAAGGGAATGATGCGATTTGGGTAATTGTGGATCGATTAACCAAATCAGCTCATTTTCTACCAATGAAGGAAACCTTTAGCATGGAAAAGTTAGCCAAGTTGTACGTAGATGAAGTGGTATCTTTACATGGAGTCCCACTCTCCATTGTATCAGATAGAGATAGTCGCTTCACTTCTCATTTCTGGAAAAGTTTCCAGCAAGCAATGGGAACTCGACAAAATTTAAGCACTGCATATCATCCTCAAACAGACGGACAAAGTGAAAGGACGATACAAACCCTGGAAGACATGCTCCGAGCATGTGTAATTGATTTTGGTGGATGTTGGGATGATCATTTACCATTAATTGAATTCTCCTATAATAATAGTTATCATTCAAGTATTGAAACTGCTCCATTTGAGGCACTTTATGGAAGAAAGTGTAGAACTCCAGTTTGTTGGGCAGAAATAGGAGAAAGTCAATTGTCAGGTCCTGAGATAGTGCAAGAGACAACCGACAAGATAACTCAGATCAAGGAAAGACTGAAAACGGCTCGAGATCGCCAAAAGAGTTATGCAGACAATAGATGCAGGCCGTTAGAATTCCAAGTAGGAAATAAAGTACTATTGAAAGTTTCTCCTTGGAAAGGAGTTGTTCGATTCGGTAAGAAAGGAAAGCTAAGTCCCAGGTACGTAGGACCATTTTCAGTGATCCAACGTATAGGACCAGTTGCTTATCGTTTACAACTACAAGAAGAATTAGCTGGAGTACATGATGTATTTCATGTATCCAATCTGAAGAAATGTTTATCAGATGAATCACTGGTAATACCTCTTCAAGATATTGAGGTAAATGAAAAGCTGAAATTTGTTGAGAAACCTCTTCAAATTGAGGATTGAAAGATTAAGTTTCTCAAACATAAACGACTAGTTTTATTCAAAGTTAGATGGGATTCAAAGAGAGGAGCCGAATATACTTGGAAGCTAGAATCGGAAATGAAGAGAAAGTATCCTCATTTATTCAAGTAAATCTCGAGGACGAGATTTTTATTAAGGTGGGGAGAATGTAACAACTCTCATCAAAAGTCCTAATTATTATTTTAATTTGACCAATAGGAAACCCTAATTGAGAAACCCAATTGATTCTGAACAAACCCTAAAATTTTCAGAACAATCGGAATCAGGATCAGGGCCCCTAAAACTCAGGGGGGGTAAACCCTAGTTAATGATTATCAACAATTACTCGTTGTAAAATTCAGAATTTACGAAACTACTGACTCAGCATAGCTAGTCCCAAACGTGGCCACCCTATAACCTATTTTTTTTTCCTTACGCACCGTAACAATTTAATTATTACGGTCCGTAAGCATCCTTACGCACCGCAACAATTTATTTGTTACGGTCCGTAAGGGGTGGCAAAATTTGGCTATAAATAGCAGACATTGGGACTTGAAATTTGACGTATGTTCGACGAAGAAATTCGTTTTATGCACCGATTTACGTTATGTATACTACAATTAACACACACAGTGCACTAATCGACGCCGCAATCAGGGTAATAACTCGATCGCTATTACGATTCAACGTCCGACCGATTATAACTATCCAACGATTGTTTAAGTGCCGCTCAAATTGAGATTATACTTTATTAATTCATTGTGATTTCGACTTGAATGTTTGAGTACTGCTCGAATTCGGACTATACTCTGTCATTCGTTGTGAATCCGATGAATTGTTAAGTATTGCATTAATAACTCGTTGTGAAGGTTTAATCTCGTGAATTGATGTAACTGCTGTATTAGTTACTAACCTGTGTGCATTATTTAAATTAGGTTAATCAAGACTAATCAGTAGGCTTATATTCTGCTCGTTAAATCTACAATGTGAGTCATTTTTTTTTATCAAATTACTTTCAAAATCATGTTTATTTTCAAAGGTTATAATTACAGTGATTAAGTCTATGTAATCACCAAGTTACAGCCAGTATGTGGGGTTTTGTATACATTACTTGATAATCTTCACCATTGGACAATGAGTTAGCCAAGGGGTGATATGACCATAGTCACAGACACCATTGGACGAATGGGCCAATGGGTCGAGTGACAAATATTGTGGGTATTTGGTTTGATATCTGAAACATTGTAATATCTCTTACTACTGTGAATTATAACAAATGAGTCATTTTAGTAAAATGAATGATTCACTCAGTATTTCCCTGCTGACAAAACCTTTTTCAAACATGTTTCAGGTGATCTGTTGTGAGCAAAGGAAAAGTGTCGTGGAGCACTACAAGCTTAGAAAGTGGCTCAATGTAAATAAATAAAGAAACATGTTTTAAGAAATAAAGGATTTCCCAGTGAAATCAAGTATTTGTAAATTATGGGATTTATCCCTATATTATATATAAACGAGCAGTTTTAATAATAATCGATCCTGTTTAAAAAGACTTCTGCTGTCACTAAATTAGATACCACGGGATTTCCTGCCTCGCGGCTCTGGACCGGGTCAAACCAGGGCCAAGGGCCGTGACAAGACCTTTCTCCATCAATTAGGAATCTGATGCCGTCACTAAACACATTCCTTAAATTGTAGCCACTTTTTGAGTTTTTATTTTTTGGTGTCTATTCCGCATATATATCACCATTGCTCTTGATTTTTTAAATGTATATCTCTTAAATGTCAACATATACACGTGTGATTTAGTTTACGAAGATTTTTTAATGCCGAGAACCTCGATCAGAGAGTAAAAAAGACGTAAGGTTCACAATGGTGTAAAACTATAATGAGATATACCGGGCTAGGATTCGAGTTACAAGAACAGGGGCCAAATCAACCATCAAAGAATGGAATTGTCGAGCGAAAACACTTGACAACCTCCTGGAAGCAACTTTTCTTGCCACCAGATATTTCTCCATCAATTAGAAATTTGATGACGTCACTAAACACATTCCTTAAATTGTAGCCATTTTTTGGGTGTTAATATTTTGGTGTCTAATCCGCATATATATCACCATTGCTCTTGATTTTCTTGACTGTATATCTCTTAAATATCAGCATATACACGTGTGATTTAGTTTACGAAGATTTTTCAATGTCGAGAACCTCGATCAGAGAGTAAAAAAGGCGTAAGGTTCACAATGGTGTAAAACTAAAATTGGATATACCGGGCTTGGATTCGAGTTACGGGAACAAGGGTCAAACCAACCACCCAAGAATGGAATCGTCGAGCGAAAACACTTCGCAACCTCTTGGAAGCAGCTTTTCTTGCCACCAGACCTTTCTCCATTAATTAGGAATCTGATGTCGTCACTAAACACGTTCCTTAAATTGTAACCATTTTTTGAGTGTTGATTTTTTGGTGTCTAATCCGCATATATATCACCATTGTTCTTAATTTTCTTGACTGTATATCTCTTAAATGTCAACATATACATGTGTGATTTAGTTTACGAAGATTTTTCAATGCCGAGAACCTCGATCAGAGAGTAAAAAAGGCGTAAGGTTCACAATGGTGTAAAACTAAAATTGGATATACCGAGCTAGGATTCGAGTTACGGGAACAAGGGCCAAACCAACCACCCAAGAATGGAATCTTCGAGCGAAAACACTTCACAACCTCTTGGAAGATGCTTTTCTTGCCACCAGACCTTTCTCCATCAATTAGAAATCCGATGCCGTCACTAAACACGTTCCTTAAATTGTAACCATTTTTTTAGTGTTTATTTTTTGGTGTCTTATCCGCATATATATCACCATTGCTCTTGATTTTCTTGACCGTATATCTCTTAAATGTCAACATATACACGTGTGATTTAGTTTACGAAGATTTTTCAATGCCGAGAACCTCGATCAGAGAGTAAAAAAGGTGTAAGGTTCACAATGGTGTAAAACTAAAATGGGATATACCGGGCTAGGATTCGAGTTACGGAAACTAGGGCCAAACCAACCACCCAAGAATGGAATCGTCAATCGAAAACACTTGACAACCTCCTGGAAGCAGCTTTTCTTGCCACCAGACCTTTCTCCATTAATTAGGAATCTGATGCCGTCACTAAACACATTCCTTAAATTGTAGCCATTTTTTGAGTGTTTATTTTTTGCTGTCTAATCCGCATATATATCACCATTGCTCTTGATTTTCTTGACTGTATATCTCTTAAATGTCAACATATACATGTGTGATTTAGTTTACGAAGATTTTTCAATGCTAAGAACCTCGATCAGAGAGTAAAAAAGGCGCAAGGTTCACAATGGTGTAAAACTAAAATGGGATATACCGGGCTAGTCTTCGAGTTACGGGAAAAAGGGCCAAACCAACCACCCAAGAATGGAATCTGTTGGAGCTTATGAGATCGTTGATACTTGCACTGGATTAGTTTTGATATAGTTTGTAGATTATTTGAAGTCTAGGGACTTGTTTTGTAATTATATGAAAGTAGCAAACCTGACCTACTGTAGTTAAGATGCCAGCATAATTATAATTATGCTAGCAAGTTAGGATCTATATAAACCATTGTATTGTTGCCCTAGCCAAGCTTTTTGCCACACTTGGTGAATATTAGTGTTGTTTACATTTCAATCTCTACTCATTGTGCTTAATCAGATTTCCAAGGTGCTTTATTGTTTATCTTCTTGTTTGGATTCAATACAACACTTGTTGTATTCATCATACCACTAGCTACATCTTCATTCTTGATTCTTCTTAACTTTTTCATAGTACAAACACCTAATCAATAGGTGTTTTGGACTAAAACAATCAACCACTGTGATCTGGATTGATATTGGGATCTACAATTTGGTATCAGAGCCTTAGTGCCCTTGGTTGTTGTATTTTTGTTAAGATTTTTCAAAGTTTTGAAGGTTTTTCAAAGTTCCAAGGTTTTTCAAGTTTTTGGACTTAAAATTGATTGATTTGGTGTGTTTAATTGATAGGTTGTTGTTAATCAGTGATTAGGGAGTCATTTTGGACATTTTGATGCAAAGAAACATCGTTTTTGAGTCGTTTTCGGGTGATTAGAGGGTTTTAGTTCGTGTTAAACCCTCTGGTCAGCGTAGATTATTTTGAAGGTAGCGAATTTAGTTTGTACACAGCGAAGTTATTTTTGAATACAGCGAACAATATTTGAATATTGCATAATTATCAATTTCGCCGATTAAAACTCAAGCGAAATTGCTAATTTCCGGTGAAATAGTGCCATTGTCCCTATAGCGAATTTATCGAAGGCGACTTCGAGAACTGTGATAAAGAACCACAGCATTTTTGTCACGGTGTCCGGCGAAATAAGCCAAACTAACGTGTTTGTTTATTGTATCGGCGGAATTAGCTTTCTTCGCTTATGCAGGACTTCTTCGCATACCGGCGAAGACATTTGTTCAGCGAAGCGTGTCGGCGAAGTGGCCTAGGTCCAGAAATTTCAGTCTGCTGTCCGGCGAAGTTAACATCATTACCGGCGAAGTTGCTCAAATATCAGTATCTCAGCAAATTTAACCTCTGATCAGCTTTCTTAAGTAAAAAAAAAGTCAAAATGTCGATGAATCAACTAAGTCCAATGGCTCAAGCTGAACTTGAGACCGGAACCACCACAAGACCACCAAAATTGAAATGAGCAGAAGATTTCGGTACTTGGAAGAATCGAATCAAGTCATTCTTCAAATTCACTGACTACAATCTATGGCTTTCTGTCATCGCTGGACCCCACGTTCCAACGGTGGTTTAAGGAGATGTGATAATCAATAACAATGACCCCACAACCTTCACTGATGAAGACAAAGCCCTAATCCAACGCGACTGTCGTGCACATGCTGCCTTAACCATGGCTTTGTCAACTGATGACTGTAACATGTTTGAAGAATACAGAACTGCTAAAGAACTCTTGCACGCTTTGATCGAATACTACGAGGGAAATGCAGAGCTAATTGAGAGCAAAAGAGACATGGTGCAGAAGCAATACGACTTGTTTGGTGGAATTCGTGGAGAAAGTCTTTCCGATCATATCAGTCGCTTTCTGAATATGATGACCAAGATGAAGAAGGCAGGAAATCCTGTCACAAATCGTGCTGCCATAAAGAAGCTTCTGGACTCGCTTCCAAAGGAATGGAGCCTTCAATGCATGATGATAAAAAGGGATTTCCTCAACAACCCAAATCCTGTCACTCTGTGTGATTTAATCAACACTCTGAAGGCTTTTGAAATAGATGTCAACAAACACAAAATGAATACGGATGGTTACTCCCAAAAGTCAGCTCAGACTTCTACTGGGCTAAAGAATGTGACATTTCTTGCTTCAGGAGGCACCAGTCAACAAGCTTCCGACATGTCCTACTTTAACGTTTCCGCAAGCACATCAAAGGCTCCACAATCTAGTGATAAGGCTGTTGTGGTTGGTGATACTCAAGCTTTGAAAGTGTCAACTGAACATGTAGCACTTTTTAACATGGTTCTTAGTAGCTATGAAGCTTTAATGTCGGGAGAACTCAAGAAGGAGATGCTCACTACTGAAGACATGTATCAGGTTGATCCAGATGACATGGAGGAGATGGATTTGAAGTGGCAGATGGCTATGATCACTTTAAGGTTGAAGAAGTTTCAGGATAAGACTGGGAAGCATCTAGGTCTTGGAAAAGCTGGTTTTGAAAAATCCAAGCTGAGATGTTACAACTGCAAGAGTTTGGGTCACTTCAAGCGAGAGTGTCCTTTGTTGAAGGAGGGAAACACTGAAGCTGCTCCTGCTACAAAACAAATTGCTATTGAAGAAAACAAGAACAATGCTACTCCCAATACACCAAAAGCTCTGGTAGTTGAAGACTATGATTGGGGTGAGGAAATTGTTGAAGCCAAGGAACAAGTCAACAAAGCTCTCATGGCAAAGATCTCAAGCGGGTCATAATCAAAACAGGTTGAGAAACTAGTTGCTGGTATCCCAAAAGGGGACAACATTGCTGACAAGGGTCTGAAAAGCATTCTTAACTCCCAGAGCCTAAGATAGACAAGAATTCTGAAGATGCTGAAAAGCCCAAGGAGCAGGTTCTAAAAGAGTCACCCGATCAGAAGAAAGAAAAGGGAAAAGCCTCTGCAGCAGCTATGAAAACTGAATCCTCAAAGGAAAAGGCTGACAAGGACCTGGTAAATAGCATTCCACACGACTTTAAAGTAAAGTTATGCACGCAATCATGCGTTGACATCGTGGCACACTATAAATTTCTTAATCTTGAATTTGAGAGGCAAAAAGACAAGCTTTAAAATTTAATAAAGAACTTAAACAGAACGAGGCCGCATATCAGAGAAAGTTGAATTCAACTTTAGCTGAAATGCAAACTCTAAAAGAATTTGTTTTTAGAAAATATTTTATCATCAACGATCTAACAGATAGACTAGAAAAAGCTTTGAACGAAAATAATAAATTACAAATTATTATAGACAAATGGAATGTCAGTCAAAAGGCCTTTACTGACATCAAAAACTGCCAACGACCGACGTATGTAAAAGATGGGATTGGGTATAAGGATAGGCAAGGAAATGAAAGAAAACTTTGCTTTCCACCACATAGCAAAAACTATGTGCCTATGCCAACTCCTCATCCCGACAATGATTTCATTGATGAAAAGGCCTCTATAGAACAAAATGATTCTTTTAAAAACGAAACAACCGCTAACATTCCTAAAAGTAATGCAGATCCAATTGTGTGTAAAGAAGATGTGTGCGATGAGGATGGAGACTGCGGCGGTTCAAAAATAGGAATAGGTTATTCAGGCGACAGTTATTCCACCGTTAACTGGTTCGCCTGGAACTGTTCTAAAGAAAACAATATTCGGGATGAATGTAATAATTTAATTAGGACGGATGACTGTAATGGCCGTGTGCCTAAATTTAACTCTTTGGATGACTGTAAGGGCCATGTGCCTACATTTGAGACCCGTGATCGTGAACATGCTATGTTTGAATGTCATGATTTAAATTCTACATTTTGTGATGATAAAAATGTGTATGAATCTCCTGTATTTGTGCCAGAGTTGAAAAAGAATAGCTTTGGAAAATTCCTCACCGAGGAAATTCCAGAATTTATTCCATCTCGAACAGGTATGATAGATTCAGAGAAGAGAGCCACTGAAAATTACAGCGAAGAAGATTCAAGCATTTCTGCCTCAGAAAGGGAAGAAGAGACTTCAAGTTCTGATGAAGAACAAAATCAGAAAACTCAAGTGAAGATCAAACAACAGAAGATCAAAGCTCTGAAGATTCAAGTGACGAAACAATTGAAGATCAATATTCAGAAGTTTCAAGTGAAAATCATAGCTCCGAAGATTCAAATGACGAAGCAAGTGAGGATCAAAATTCAAAAAATTCAAGTGAAGATCAAACATCAGAAAGTTCGTCAGATTCTGACAATGATGAAGACTGCTCAGAAGATGAAAGCCGAGTTGAAAAGAAAATGAAGAAAGCCGAAAGCTCAAGATACACCGCATCAAAAGACTCATCAAAAAGCTCAAGACACTCATCATATACATCATCTTCTAACACCAAAAAGCCCAGACGTAAACGATGGTTTCGTTATGGTCATTAAGGACATACAGCGAAACATTGTAAAAACAAGAATTTTTCTAAACCAGAATATGATTTTGTTAAAAATTTCACAGATCAGCTTGATTACCTTAAGAAATCTGTTAAAAATCTGGTTAACTCAATAGCTTATTTCTGGAAGCAAAAAGAGGATATCGTGGGACAAAACCACGATAGATCCAAAGTGAAGCAAATCTGGGTTCCTAAATCAAACTAATTTATGTATATATTTGTATTTCAGAATAAACTCCAGAAATGGCTTCGGATGCTCATAGAATACATCTGGCATGTCGACAGCGGATGTTCAAGACACATGACAGGCTTAAAGGAGCTTCTGAAGAATTTTTGTTTTATTGATGGTGATTTCGTGTCATTCGGTGGAGACGAGAAGGGAGGGAAGATCGTTGGAACAGGAGATGTTGTGTCTGAAGCTCTTACTTTAGAAAATGTCAACTATGTTCCAGAATTGTGCTACAATTATGAGTGTATCACAAGTCTGTGATAAAGGAATATCGGTGCTCTTCAACGACATGGAATGTTTGTTCCTCAAGCCTGAATATGTCGTTCCCGCAGAGATGATCATGCTCACAGCTCCACGACAAAACAACACATACGTGCTCAACATGAAAAATGCCAAGACAAATGACAACTTGACGTGTTTAATCTCAAAGGCTTCAGAATCGGAGTCACCACTTTGGCACAGGCGATTGGGGCATGTAAATTTCAAAAATATGAACAAACTCTCTAAGTTAAACTTAGTAAGAGGTCTTCCGATAAAAGAATTTCATTTTTCTGAAAAATGTATAGCATGCGCCCAAGGAAAGCAACACAAGAAATCGCACAAGCCCAAAGCAGTGAATACGATTACTGAGCCTCTTCAACTGATGCATATGGATCTTTTTGGTCCAATAAGTGTTAAAAGTCTTGCTAAAAGTTCCTACTGTTTGGTCATTACAGATGATTTCTCTCGTTTCTCATGGGTCTATTCTTGAAGCCAAGATTGAGATGGCTGATATCCTCGAGTCATTCATTCCCTTGATTGATAACGTGACCAGATTGAAAGTGAAGTTGATCAGAAGTGATAATGGTTCCGAATTCAAGAATCAAACCTTCATATCCTTCTGTGCAGAAAAGGGAATTCATCTTCAATACAGTGCGGCTATAACTCCTCAACAAAATGGAGTCGCTGAACGAAAGAACAGAACTTTGATCGAAGCCGCGAGAACTATGCTGGTGGATTCAAAGCTTCCAATCATTTTTGGGCAGAAGCGGTAAACACAGCATGCTATGTTCTGAACCAAGTTCTCATTTTAAAACCTCACGGAAAAACTGCATATGAACTTCTCTTCAAAAGGAAGCCGCTTATTGATTTCTTCAGATCGTTTAGATGTTCTTGCACTCTTCTAAACACTCAAGATAATCTCATCAAGTTCGAAGCAGTGGGTGATATCTGCTACTTCATGGGATATTCATCCACTCAGAAAGCCTACAGAGTCTACAACAAACGAACAAAGATTGTGATTGAATCTTATTTCGTTGACTTCCAAGAAGGAAACTACACTAACACTGGAAGTACTCCCGATTGGTTTTACGATGTGGGTGTGATTTTCAACACCTTAGAAATTCCAGAAGATGTTCCAAAAGCAGGACCTGCAGAAGCTGCTCAAGTTGAACCTCTGTTTGATTCTTCAGATATTGGTTTAACTCCTTTCACTACTCATTTTTCTCCATTCTCTGCTGATCCACTTCTCTCCGTGGATGAAGTAAATGGTGACACTTCGCCTGAGAACACCCCTGAAAACGGTGCTTCTTCTTCACAGATGAATGTGGATGAACCAACTCAGGAAGATGATCCTCCAGTAATCTACGTTGACGAACACTTCACCAACCTTCCGCAGCAAATTGAGACTCACACAAATGCAGGATACAAGACAAATCGCAATCATCCTCTTGAGAATGTCATAGGTGCAGTAGAAGAAGGAGTACGTACACGTGGTCAGTCATCAAGCATCAACAAAGGGCTCTATGCCGCTTTTCTCTCGCAGTCCGTGCCTCGTGACATTGAAGAAGCTATTCAAGACTCCAGTTGGGTTCAGGCCATGTAGGAAGAACTATCTCAATTTCACAAACTCAAAGTTTGGGAGCTAGTAGATTTACCTGAGGGAAAGTTTCCGATTGGTACAAAATGGGTCTTTCACAACAAGATGGATGATCGTGGAGTAGTGATCAAGAACAAGGCTAGATTGGTGGTGCAAGGTTTTCGTCAGGAGGAAGGAATTGATTACGATGAAGTTTTTGCTCCAGTTGCAAGATTGGAGGCAATCAGAATATTCCTGGCAAACGCGTCATACAGGAATTTCAAAGTTTTCCAGATGGACGTAAAGAGTGCTTTTCTGTATGGCAAGGTAAAGGAAGAAGTCTACGTGTGTCAGCCTCCGGGATTCGAAGATCCTCATTTTCCAGGTCGCTACTACAAGTTGGACAAAGCCCTCTATGGTCTTCACCAAGCCCCACGTGCTTGGTACGAGACTTTGTCAACTTATTTTTTGAAGTGTGGGTACACTAGAGGAACGATCGACATGACTCTCTTCACCAAACGAATCGGAGAAGTCGTAATGCTGGTTCAAATTGATGTGGATGATATCATCTTCGGGTCAACAAATGAGGAGTTATGTAAAGAATTCGAGACCGTTATGAAGGCAAAATTCGAAATGAGCATGATGGAAGAACTCCCGTTCTTCTTAGGGTTAGAAGTGAAGCAAAAGGAGGACGGCATTCTTATTCACCAGGCTAAGTACATTCGGGATATTCTCGCAAAGTACAACATGAACGACTGCAAAGTTGCAAACACCCCGTTCGCCTCACAGACGGAGCTTACTCTAGATCCTCAAGGAAAACCAGTGAATAAGTCCTTCTACCGCTCCATGATAGGCTCTCTGATGTACTTAACTGCAAGCAAACCTGACATTATGTGGGCAGTCTGTCTCTGTGCTCGTTTTCAGACAAAACCCAAAGAATCACATGAAACCGCTGTGAAGCGCATCTTCCGCTATCTTAAAGGAACTCCGAAACTAGGTCTTTGGTATCCTATTGCTTATTCGGACAGTGATCATGCATGTTGTAAAGTGGATCGCAGGTCTGTATCAGGAGGGTGTCAATTCTTGGGAAATCGTCTGATCTCTTGGTAAAGCAAGAAGCAGACAACTGTGTCCACCTCCACTGCTCAAGCTGAGTACACTGCGGCCTACAGTTGTTGTTCACAAGTTCTCTGGATACAAAATCAGTTGTTGGATTATGGAATCAACATCATGAAGAATCCCATCCACCACTCAAGAACAAAGCATATCGAAATTTGTATTCACGCAATTCGAGATCCTTACGAGAAAGGATACATTCAAGTGGTGCCAGTGGATACAACACAGCAACGGGCCGACATTTTCATGAAAGCCTTTGATAAAACCCGATTCAACCAGCTGGTAACCTGGTTGGAAATGGTTAATTTCCTTGAGTTGAAATGAATCTTGTTGTCCAAAATCGTTTGTAAATACTCTATCTTTTGTCCATATTAAAAAAATAAATAAAAAAATAAAAAACGTTTGTTAAAAGTAAAACAAGTATCGTAAAGTGTTGCCCACCAAAAAGATTTTCTAAACTTTAAAATTTCATTTTCGGGCAATGGACTTTCGAAAATAAAAATTTTAGGGGGGATATTCCAGAAAATCAAAATTAGATGCTTGTGTCTGACTCCTGTTAGAGGAAATGATAGAAAATTGCTAACACTTTGTCATTTCTTGAAAAACAGAAAACAAAAGAAATCAGGGTACCAAGCAAGGACGTGTCGGTAGATTCAGCAACACCAACGAGTAAACTGCTGTTAGGGAGCAAAACATAACATCTACACAAGGATTCTGGCTTTTCTCAGGCATTACGCATCATTGTGGGTAACACGTTGCGGCATATGGCTTAATGGTCTTAAATCTTGCGTTGATAGATTGCCAAAGTCTGAGATTTCGGGTCTTTATATTGGTATTTCATTCGGGGATATCATAGTTGTTCTTCTGTTGCATCCAGATACATGCTGACCTAGACGCTATGATATCTTTTCAAGAAAAGAGCCAAAAATGGCCAAATCCCTAAATTGAAGAAGCTTTCATAGAAAGTCATTCAAATGCGCAAAAAAATGCACAAATCGTACCAAATCTGGTATCTGTCTTTGCCCTCGGTAGTTTTTGGGATCTCTGTTGTACGAAAGTACTGACCTGATCACCAACTCTATCGTTGAAACGCAAAACGAATGAATCCAATAAACTCACCTGTTATGAGGAATCTTTGTGCATACCTTGATCGCAGGGGTATGTCCTGATGTGGGAATCACGGGCGTAATGATTCTATTCTAAATAGCTTGTGTGGGGGCCATAGAAGTCTTGTCAATATTACCAAAAACATGATAAACGCGCTCTCCGAAGGCATGTTGAAAGAAGGATGCATGGATTTAAGCGGACAAACATACTAGCAGTTTTTCTTGAGCCTTGATTCGCTAATAATAATAAATAAGGATTTGACAAGTGTTGACAATATGATCTTCTGCAGGTAAGTCGACAAGCGTCAAAAGAAACAAGAAAATCAGCAAAAATGGAACCTCTCAAAATTGAAAAACGAAGTTCGGAGTCAAAATGGGCCAAATTTTCTCTAGTTTATGAATATTTCATGATTTCTATTATTTTAAACAAAATTGGGCACGTTTTTCAAACAAGTTTGAAATTCACGAGCGTATTTAAATTTGATTTTGAAAAGAAGTTGCAAACCACCAAAGGCGGCGAAATTAAGATTCCGGCGAAAATGACAATTTCGCCAAAAACCTTAAACCGCCTATAAATCTTCCTTAACCGACCTTAATTCAAAAAATTTCAAACATTCCTTTTCTCTCTCTCATTGTCACCGGTTAAAACCTCTTTCATCTTCTTCATCATTCTATTGTACTTAGTGCTTTCATTCACAGATCAGAGGTAATATCGGTTCATGGTCGGTCCTCACAGATTACTAAAATCGTTGATCTATGATTATATTGGGTTTATTACTTTTTGAAAAACCATTACTATCAATCATCTGTCATTAAGAAGGATTTGAGATAATTGTTGATAAACATTGACCATACTTCATGAACTCAGACCGTGTTTGAAGTTTTGTTGATCATAGATTAACATTCGTGTTCGTCATTAGTTCCGACTGTTAGGGTTTTTGAAGGGGTTTATCAAGTAAAAATATGGGGCCAGCGAAATTAAAGATGAACATAGCGATGAATCTGGCGAATTTAGTTCAAATCAAGGAATTTCAAAAGTCTCGAACGCGAGTTCGAGAAACCGGCGAAATAATTTATTTCGCCGGTAAGTCGGCTTAGACGATTGTCTTCGCTGCTCGATCGCTTCGAGAACAAAGTCTACCTTCGCCGGCAATTGTCAGTGAAATTAAATTTCTGTCACATATTTGTTGCCGGCGAAATCACCCGATACCCGCTTTTGTCACCGGCGAAGATATCCTATCCGTGTTATAACCATCAACGAAACTTGGCTTGTTTCCTTAGTCGTTGCCGGCGAAAACACACGTGATCAGATATTGTCGCCGGCGAAATTGCTTGGTCTCGATAACAATCATCGGCGAAGATAACCTTTTTGGGTTATCAGCGATTTTGATCCTTATTTTTTTTAAGTTTTGTAAATATCTTTTTAATACTAAAATCAAATTATCTTTTATATAACCTAATATATTTGTAAATATTATCAAACTTCATATATTCTTATACCTAGGTGTAAATATTTTCGTAAAAAGATTCTAACTTGGCTCGTTTGTTGTGTCAGAAACAGGATGGTGAAAATTATCGAGTGGGATAAGACTCTGAAGCATAATCAGCATATCAAACTTGAGCAAGCACCACAGGATTTCGAAGACGTGGCAAGATGGATACAATCAAGCAGGATAAGTTATGCGGTCCAAACGAAAGTTCCTATTTATTGAATCCACATACAAGAATTCTGGCAAACAACGAAACCTAAAACTATTAACAAAGCCAGAGGGATATCTGCAACAGTCCGCAACAAACGAGTAATTGAAGCTGGGAGATAATGCACAAGATCCGATCAGCTTGAACAAGGATGATGTTTTGGATGGATTTCGTGGTATGGGATACGTGGGAGATTTTAGTCAGAAGAAGGAGATCAAAAGAAACGGTCTCACAAGGGATTGGAGATTTATAGTACACGTAATTGCTATGAGTATAGCTCATCGTAAAGGTGGATATGACGGCCTGAATCTGGAGTGGTCGGGAGCAATGCTGAACTTATGTTTAAACCAAAAGTTCAACATCTCTGGACTAATCTTCAACTACATGCTCGAGAATATAAGAGGACATACTCGGGCAATGTATCCCAGATTCATTCAGATGCTGATCAACGATCAATATGACAAACTGCAGCATGATGAATGCCTCTACACCTTTCATGTTCCCACCAGTCGACAATACACTGAGATCAAAATGAACGAATTGGTGATGTTACATGACTGGATGTATACTGCAGAAAGACTGCCGTTGGTGAAAGCGGCTTACAAAAAGTACAGAGAAGCAGTTAAAGCAAAACAACAAAGAATCATGCAAGCTGAGGAAGAGGTTGTAGAAGAAGAAGAAGAAGAACAGCTAAAAAGAAAAAGAAAAGGAAAGCAAGCAGCTGATGAAGAACCTCCAAAGAAGAAGAAATCATCGAAAAACCCAGAAAGGCTTATGGGAGCAAGTTTTAGAGCCGCAGATTCAGAAGAACATCATCGACACATTCAAGATATGCGGGAAATTCATGCAATACAAGAAAAAGAAAAGAGAGAAAAGAAGCTTGCAAGACGATAAATGTCGGAATCTGAAAGACCAGTTGTAGTAACGGAAGAAGAGCAAACATTGGAAGATTTTGTTGATACACTATTAACCGATCCAGAAGAAACCTCTGCAAGAAAATCAACTCCCCCAAAGAAAACAGATGAAGGACCTTCTAGGTTTCCCCAAGTGAAACCCACAAGGATCTCAAAACCTCCTGTGCCTCCACAAAGAATTCGTCCATTTCAAGATCTGTGACAAGCTCATCAAAGATATAGGTGCTGGTCCTGCGAAAGAGATATGCATTCTAAAACATCAAGTCAATGATACAAATGTTCTAAGAGAAAAGCTGAAGGACCAAAGAAAGAAGAACAAAGAATTGCATGCCTATGTCACTAGACAATCACAGTACATAAGGTTTCAGCAGCATGGAATAGAGAAGCTATACAGAATGATGAAGAAAATTTGTGCAAAAATTGAGATAGAGCCCATGTTCTCGTTCGTAGAAATCTTCGACTTTGAGGCATTTAAAGAGGAGGAAACAAATAGAAAGAAGAAAGAAGCTGAAACAAATAAAAAGTCACTGAAGGAGACGATAGTGATGAAGAAGAAATGGACAGAGATGAAATGCCTGCAAGATTTATAGAATGGGGATTGGAAGAGGAAGTAATTTATGAACAAGAAGATGGAAAGACATTCACCCCACAACACCCGGAATGGTTTAGAAGGGAAAGAGAAAAACTTCCTGATTTTTATCAGGTAGTAACTGTTGAGAAGACAGAAGCTACTGATAAAATCATTAGCTGGATGTATAACGATCTTAAAGGGATGTTTGTGGTCAAACGAAGAGGTGGTGTGATTCAGTACTTCAGAACTGGGTATGATCTGTTTTCTCTTCCCAGGTGGGATCTACGTGAACTTGGCCGACTGGATATGTTAAATCCAGATGATAGAAGCGTTGGGGGGACTTTGAGCGCATAATTGCGAAAGAATGCAACAATGGCTTTCCGACATTCAAGCCACAACGTCCCAGAAAGAGAGTATCCAAGACAACAAAAGATCCTATTACTGGAAAAAGCAAAGTGATGTGGGTTATCAACCCTGCAAAAGTTGTCACAAGAATTAAGCTCCCAGATAAAGTCCCGGTTTGTCTAAACAACTTCAAGAAGTGGTTCTATGATAGCCATACTGTGAAGCGGTGATCCGATCGAACGAAAAATGAAGATATTAAAATATTGGATCCAATGGATGTCTTCATGTTCGGACTCTCTGATTTAACGGTGCTGAATGCAAACCGTATAAATGTTGGAGCTGGAAACGCCAATCTAGAAGAGGCCATGTTGTTTCAGAGGGCAGTGGATAGAGCCTGGAAGAGAAAACGAGAGATGCTCGGCATCGTTGACAAGATTGAGAAAAGAAAGGAAGTAGATGCAAAGAAGAAAGAAGAAAGGAAGAAGAAAAAGCATGAGAAAAATAAAGAAAAGCCTTCCTCAACGACAAAAGAGCCCACCACCACTCCTCAAGCAACATCACCACCTCCGGCCTCATCCACATATGAGGCCATTATGGAGGATCCACCATCGACAAGTGAAGTTGTTTTAACTAAAGAAACCCCTGCAACAACGACCGAAGTTCAAGCGACACCAGAAGCAACAGTGAGTGCAGAAGTCCCTCCAGAGCCAGAAAAGAATGCTACAGACAATCCAGAAGCAACTAATGAAGAATGAAAAACAAGTATGCAATGATCTAGGGGGTATTGTTGGAACTTATGAGATCGTTAATACTTGCACTGGATTAGTTTTGATATAGTTTGTAGCTTATTTGAAGTCTAGGGACTTGTTTTGTAATTATATGAAAGTAGCAAACCTGACCTAGTGTAGTTAAGATGTCAGCATAATTATAATTATGCTGGCAAGTCGGGATCTATATAAACCATTGTATTGTTGCCCAAGCCAAGCTTTTGGCCACACTTGGTGAATATTAGTGTTGTTTACATTTCAATCTCTACTCATTGTGCTTAATCAGATTTCCAAGGTGCTTTATTGTTTATCTTCTTGTTTGGATTTAATACAACACTTGTTGTATTCATCATACCACTAGCTTCATCTTCATTCTTGATTCTTCTTAACTTTTTCATAGTACAAACACCTAATCAATAGTTGTTTTGGACTAAAACAACCAACCACTGTGATCCGGATTGATATTGGGATCTACCAAATCGTCGCGCGAAAACACTTG
This sequence comes from Helianthus tuberosus, assembly GCA_030545235.1. Classification (NCBI taxonomy): domain Eukaryota; kingdom Viridiplantae; phylum Streptophyta; class Magnoliopsida; order Asterales; family Asteraceae; genus Helianthus; species Helianthus tuberosus. The sequence goes on from CM060416.1 coordinate 129,440,621, forward strand.
ATAACCTTCTGGAAGCAGCTTTTCTTGCCACCAGACCTATCTCCATTAATTAGGAATCTGATGTCGTCACTAAACACATTCCTTAAATTGTAGCCATTTTTTTGAGTGTTTATTTTTCGGTGTCTAATCCGCATATATATCACCATTGCTCTTGATTTTATTGACTGTATATCTCCTAAATGTCAACATATACACGTGTGATTTAGTTTACGAAGATTTTTCAATGCCGAGAACCTCGATCAGAGAGTATAAAAGGCGTAAGGTTCACAATGGTGTAAAACTAAACTGGATATACCGGGCTAGTGTTAGGAAACTTTATTGTATTTGTTGTTGAAAATTGTTTAATTTACTTTGAATTAATTCCATCAACGCGAACCGACCGACGAACCGTCCCAGAAGCACTAAATATGAAGTCCGAGAAAGAAAAAATCAAGCTTCTAATTCTTTGATTAAAGATCACTGCAAGGTTACAAGACTTCAAAATGTTAGCAGGACATTATGGAGTATACAAGATATATATTCAAAGAATTATGTTCATAAAGATAATATATCTTATGAACATATTTAATTTCTTTTCTTATGAAAAAGGTTTCATGAGAAAATGAAATGCTTTCAACACAAAAGAAAAAGGAATCTTTTCTTATGAAAAAGCTTTTCATAAGAAAAGAAATATAATATCTCAATATGTGATGACTTAATAAGAATGGAAAAAGGCAAGTTGATGAAAAATGAAGATAAGCCACATTAAAATAATAGATGAGCACACAAACCAATTTCCCATCAACCAATCACATTTGAGATAGGCACAGGGAAATCTCTATAAATACATAATTTCTTCGTAGGAATTATGTGTGTCTTGTAAAGTAATATTTTTCTTATAGAGTTTTTGTGTGAGTTTACCCCCTGGTTTGCCCTAGGGGGTGACATTCAAGATTCGAGTTTATTCTCGGATCGACCCCTTCTTCTTTGTTTGATTCCGCCAAACAAAGATTAATTCTTATGTTCATAGAATGATTCATTTATTTTATAAGAGTTAATCATTGAAGAAATCTCACTCTCACTGTCTCTATTTTTATTCTTTGAATGTTTATATACTTCACAAACACCCGTCTCTATGATCGAAGAAAGCTGAATCATTCGAACAGGGTCAGAAAATGGGACCAACAAGTGGTATCATTTATAGGTTTTATATTCATTTACTAATTATTTATTATTATGGTTATGGAACATGATAAATTGCCACATGCCATTTTGGTGAAATCTTTTATCATAAGAGAATGCTAAGTGGCATTAAGGAGACTGTTTTTATTAATGTTAGATATTTTCCAACTTTGTAGGGGTATATATAAAAATGCCCCATAATAAAATTGAGTCGTCTTCGTGAAGAAAAAAAAGTTATTCAGCTTTGGATCCTGTGATACTATATCATCATGTTTACATAATTTATAGATCATAAACCCCGCCGTTAACAATCCTAAAGCCCAAAATACAAACAGATAAATTCTTTTTTTTAGAATTTGAGGGATCTATGGAAATAGGAGCCCAAAACCTTTGCTATATATGTTAAACATAGTGTGGTGCCCCCAATCAAAAGTCTATCAAAAGTTTTTGTTTTCTCCATTCTGATTCATTTAGTGACTATGATTGTTGTTCTTAAGTTAGGAACTACATGTTCACAACCTTGGATTAGAACATGTGTTTTGGGACTAGGATTTGTATCCTTATAAGGTAGAACGTGTGCTCAATAACTGGGACCACGTCCTTGGATGGGATATGCGTGTCGTGGTTAGGACTTCGCATTTTAGGGTGTGTGGGGTTTTGCATTGTTAGAGCATTCACATTCCTTACCCTATATTCTGTGAAAGCGGATTTTATATTATAAAAAGTGGTTGTAACAGGTTGTGAGTGGAGCAGAGAAAAAATGTTTATGTTCATCTATATGTTTGGGGGGACACTGTCCACCCTCTATAATTTTTTAATATATTTTAAAAGTAGTTGTGAGTATAGTAGAGAGAGAAAAGATAATGATAAAAGTAGAAAAAAAAATATTATTTAATTGAAAGTTGAGAGAAAATGTAGCTTTTAATGTAGTTATATGATTGATTTGATGGAAAGGATATGAATGCTCTTATGCCTTCATAGTTAGTGTGTACGTATACTCTTATACATATACAAGTTCTAAATACATATGTTACGTGTATACATAAAAACATATATAATTTAGTGTAAGTGTTTGCGAGCCAGGTGAATGGGTTAAGGATTACATTATTTGACTTCTCCCTTAGAGCTTGAAATATCGAGAAAATGGTTATAGTCTAATAGAAAGAGAAAGGTTAGAGGGCTTACGTAGGTTTTAATCTTGTGGTTGATTTTGTGATTTTTTGGACCGATTCGACCCACATATATGAATTATATAACTTCTATCTTTCTATAAAAATAAATATACTTTAATACATATTATTTAGTTTATTTTTTTCTATAATTTGGTTCTTTAAATCAACTTGAATTGACAAGAAGTCACATGGTTGGCTTGTGGTTTATTTTGTGATTTTTTGGACCGATTCGACCCACATATATGAATTATATAACTTCTATCTTTCTATAAAAATAGATATACTTTAATACATATTATTTAGTTTATTTTTTTCTATAATTTGGTTATTTAAATCAACTTGAATTGACAAGAAGTCACATGGTTGGCTTATACTTGTCCTACTTGAAATCATAGAAATTTTGTAAATCTTATACACCAATTTTACCATTTTTTTGCCTATGATATGAAATTCATAATTCATAAATGCCTTGATTTTTATTTTGTAGTAGACTTTCAAAAAGATCGATCGAGCCGTCTTTACGCCATCAAAACAAACCTATTGCCACTTTACTTAACCACATCAACCCAAACCCATCACATCACTTTGCTTAATTATGTGACCAACACCTCCTCCCCCTCCTCACCTTCACATTCACAACGCCGTATCTTGCACCCTCATCATTGCACGTAACATCACCATCGTTTTCAATCCGAGCCCCCTCCAATTAAAAACCTACACATCACTAAAGCCCCCCACAAATTAAGTTGGCAACCACCTTTAGAAAACCCAACCAAACCCCTACTCTTTTAAATCAGAGTAAATTTCAAAAATAGTCATTTATATTGACACCAGATTGCAAACTATGTCCTTTGTCTTTAAATAGTACAAAAAACTTACTCGATGTTTGCGAACTCTTACACGTTATGTCCTTTAGCTCTAACTCAATTAGTTTTTAACCTTAAATCTGACCAAGTAGACCCCATTTAAGGGAAAATTAGACTTTTTACCATTTATTTATATAAAATAATATTATAAAAAATAAAAAACATATAAAAGTTTATCTTTTCTTTCAAACATTCAGATATCTCCCTCTCTTTTCCATTACGCTCACTCACTCACCCACCCACCCACCACCATCTTCACACCACCACCATCACTATCACCACCGTCATAACACTTCTTTCCCTCTCTCCCTACCTTTCTCTCCCCTAATATTCTGATTAATCAGTTTTGCTCGTATATGATTATTCAATCAAAGTTCATTAATCTTCAAGTTAGAGTTGAGATCTGCAACCATTAATTTAATGTAATTTACCACAATATCATGCTCATAAACCCAAATTTTGACCAAAATATTCATGTTTGACCACCGATTTCTATCTTCATTGTTATGCAATCCATCACTTATACTCGTATATTATGATTATTCAATAACTTAGATCAGATCTAGACATACATTAGTCCCAACTCCGACCGTCATTTTCTCCCCAAAATAAAAAAAAAATCAAATCTAGAAAAACCTAACCCCACCGTCATTTTCTCCTCCAAATCTGGAATAACCTAATCCCACCATCATTTTCTGTTGATGACTGGCAGGAGACGTCGGATGCCAGTGCTGGTGCGATGACTGGCCGTATATTTGGGGTTGGAATGGTGAACAGTTGGTGATAGAGAACATATAGATAGAGAAAGAGGTGAGAAAAGGGTGGGTGGTTTATGGTGGCGGTGGTGCTATGCGGTGGTGAGTACAGAAAGTTAGGGAGAGAGGGGAAAAGAGAGTTGAGAGAAAGGAAGAGAGAGAGAGTTGGGATAGAGGGGGTTCTTTATATATATTTTATATATTTTTTATTCTTTTTGTTTTATTTATTAAATATATAAAATAGTAAACTTACCAATCTACTCTAGTTTAACTTTAAAAACTAACTGAGTTAGGGGTAAAGGACAAAACGTGTAAGAGTTTGCAAACATCGGGTACGTTTTTTGTACTTTTTGAAGACAAAATACATAGTTTGCAATTTAGTGTTAACATAAATGACGATTTTTGTAATTTACTCTTTAAATTATATAATATTATTGACTATTGTAACGTATATTGTAAGACAATTTTTTATAACCCAAATTGTAACAAGAATTCACATACAAATATACATATATAATTTAACACATAATTTTAATTTGTAACCTAAATTTATTAAGGTTCACAGATACACAAACAACCTTTAATTTAGCAACCGAAATACGCAACGTTGATTCATATAGTAAGAAACTTTTCAATTCAACAAACCAATTATGTTTTAAAAATTATTTTACAAAAGGTTTTATCCATATAAAAAAAATGTAACAACTAATTTCAGTATCCTCCACCACCCACCTTCGTGTCAACCACCCTCCATCTTTCAGTCAACCCTTTCCCTTCACGTCAACCACCCAACGGTCACTTTGTGAATATCCTTTGTGTTCATATCAGCCACCCTTCGCTTTCGCGATAACCACCCTTCCCCTTCGCGTCAACTCCCCTTCCCCTTCGCGTGCTATAAGCCACCCACCACCCTCTACCTCCTCGCCCTAAAACCACTGAATTACAAAAAAATGTGGTAAGGGGTTATGTGGGCTACCATTTACAGGATGGGAAACTCGTAGTTGCTGCCCTCCTTTGTCGTGTATAAGGTTTTTTTGCTTAACGGTTTTCTACCCCCATAACTCATCTCGAGTTCAGTTTAGCGTTGGTGATTTTTTTCTTCAGTGGCAGTTAACCTACGCGCATGGCTCCTATGAGGAGGGGCGGAACATTAAGTCCGGGGGTCCTGTGCATGACACTGCTAGTGGTTTAAGGACCAACCCCTTCAAATTTCTCCACGAATGTAAAGATGGAAAACTGAGGACTGGGGGATTTTTTCGGCTGGTTGAACACGTGCAAAGCACCCACCTCAAGACTGAAAACCGAAGGCTATCTTTGAAGGAAGCTATCTCCAAGGACTTGGAACTTTTTTTAGATGTAGGGGAAGTTCTTAGGGTAGGAGATAAATGGTTATGTTGTAGTTGCATGGTGATGCATGCACTAAGTAGGGGGTGCAAGCATGACGACGAGGTCGTGTCGTTCGCCATGGTCTCGGGGGTAATGTTAATCTCCTTGAGCGTGTTTTTCCCTCCTTATTCAGACTGTTAAAAGCATTCCCCCAGTTGTCGGATGGTGTTTGCTCAGGTTTTAACAGGTGCTTTGCGCAAAGTTGTCGTGTCGCAAGGATCGGTCGACAATTGGGTCCAATTGCTTCTGCTACCACAGTGCACCTTGAGGGTGGTCAAACCATCCCCTAGAGAAGAACGGAGATCAGGGAACAGGAAATCTCTGCAGTGTAGTAATATCTTGATGGGGATGGGTTTGGTGATTTGGTCTCTTCCCTATTGGATAGCGTGGGAGAGGCGGGGGCTCCTAGAAGAGAATGCAGGAAGGAGGAAGACAGAGAAAGGGACCCTAAAATTATGCAATGTTTTCACAAAGTCAGAAATGGACATTTCACGGCTGCGATTAAGGTCCAATGTTCTAGTGGAGTTGTCCCTCTAGGGGATTCGATCTTGAAAGCTCTCATCGATAAACATCCAGTGGTGTCGCCTCCGTCCTTGCCTTCTAACCCTTTGGCCCAACCCACTCTTGTTGTTGATGGGGAGTGAGTGCTCAAATGTATCCGATCCTTTCCTAAAGGGACGTCTTATGGTAGGGATGGGTTGTGGGCCCAACACCTGTTATTATAGTTAAATATTTTAGTTGGTTATAATATTTTAAAGAGATCCTCTTATTTTGGGATAATATAGGACTTGATTATGTTTCCTAAAATTATATATCTTTATCTCCAAGTTTCAAATAAAATATTATCTTTAAATTTATAATCGAATAATTAACTTGGATGGATAGAGATATTTTGAAATTATAATCAAAATCCCTTAAAATTAGTTGATTCAACCTTATCACATTAACTGCCATAATTAGAGGATTTCGAATCTTGGAGAACACGTCTCGAACAAGATTCGAGATCATTCGAACTTACACATCTCGGACATATCCGAAATCATTCGAACTCATACGTTTCGGATGAATCCGAGATATAACTTATTCGAAATCATAAATGTTCTTGAAATGTCAAGATTTATCCGAAATCCCATTACTTTATTAGGTTGTTAATGTGAACTAAATTGATTGGTTTGCTATTAAATGATTGGTTTTGTAAACACTTAATTAATCAGAATTAGATAACCTTTTTACAAAACCAAATAGCTTAACTTGAATGTACTTCTGATGTATCACTTCTGGCCAAAGCTGATTTGATGCATCTATTTATTGTTCAAGTATTATAAAAGCTATGTTAAGTATGCATTACAAACGTGAATGCCTTATTTCTGGCCAAAGCTGATTGAATTCATTTATGTCTAACATACTTAACAAGTACATAACTAAAGTGATTGTCTCATTTCTGGCCAAAGCTGATTTGTTACGATTACTTTGCACACATGTTTAAATGATTACACTTCTGGCCAAAGCTGAATTGTCTTCGTTTAAGTAGAATTTTAACTAAGTCTATTATTTTGATGTTAGTAATAGACATATCACAACTTCTTCAAATTATGATCCACATATTAATGATCCTTCATTAATCTTATGATCATTTTGTCTGCCTTATTTTTTTAAGTACCCATAACTTTACTCACTATAATTTTCTTCTATAAATCTATATCTCATCCACTCTAATTCCTAAACCTAAAATGTTTTGCTTTATTTAAAGTTTCTATAGGATTAGCTTTCTAACAAAATGTTATCACTAAAGTTATTCCAGATTAAGTTTTTCCTACGACTAATCTATTATTTGTGGAATAATCACAAGAACTCCTAAGATGCATGCCTTCATTTAAAAAAAATAAAAAAAAATATAAACTATAAGGTTAAGTGGCATTCATGAATACATTATAATGTTAGTACCATGACCCATAAGATTAAGGGTTTACGCATGGAAATAAGTGCATTTTCCAGTACATTACATACTAAAATTTTCACTTGTACAATTTAATGCCTTATAAATCAACTATAACACTCAAAAGTACCAAAGGAAAATGAGTGTGTTGATAAGCAACATATGTACAAAGAAATAAATGTTTGAAACTGAAAAATAAGATGTTATTCACCTTACAACCACTGAAACCTTAAAAGAGGATTGTTCAAAGGTCCATCGTCAAAATACAAGTACAAAATTTCCAACTCTAAGGTTCTTTAAGGGAGAATCTCACTGCATACTTATGCCATTAGACTAGGCATAAGCAACGAGACTATCCATTACTCAAAAGAATAGTTGGATAAGTTAATTAGGTAGTCAATTACTAATGATATTTAAGTCTTCTAATTTTAATATTCATGTTAACACATGATTAGTTGACTCTAGTTCTATACGTTTCCTTACCAGAATTCAACAAATAACTAAAATGAGAGTTAGTGACAAAATTAAATGTTAAGGCTATAAGAACCATAATAAACAGTCTTCTAACAACGCCTTTCGATACCTTACATATTCTGAAGATTAATCAGAATATAGTATCATAATTAAGCTATGTTATGAAGGTTGTGAGGTTTGCATGGTCAACATAAAGTCACATTTACCTTAAACTCTCATATTATTTGCTCTCAATATCTGGATAGAAACATTACTAAGATGAAACTAGATGATACCTTACACTTTCACAACTTTTGTTATCATGCAAATGAGAATTTGACAAAAGGAAAATGAGACCTATAAATTTCATCCATTATAACTGAAACTCATGAGAAAGCATGACATGGTCAATGAGGATGATTTTTATCGAATCTCATTCTAAGTGATTTTAAATCATGATGTTAAAAGCCCTAAATCATTGCTTGGCTTAAGTATGGGTCCACCATAAGTTATTCATTGACATTCGTGGATTTTATTCCAAATGTAATATTCAGACATAATTCATTTATCAATTAAAGACTATCAACTTGTATCTAAATTTGTCACATATGACCCGCGGTCTTAAAAGAAATCTATTTATATATATACTTAATAAGATTTCTATTAAATATGTCCCTAGGTTTCTTATTACATCTGATGTTAAGGAAATCAAATAAAGTCTAATATATATATGATAGGTTCCCATGTTACATACCTTATTGAAATTTCTATTGTAGCATTTTAGAGATATCAAAGAACAGTGGGAGCATTAAGTGTCTTAATAATAACTTGTAATAGTTGCAAGAGGTGGGGGTGAAAACTTCATATTACTTCAATTTACACCTCTTGTACAAGACACTACTCCATCTCGACACTGTTCCATCAAAACTTGTCTCCTTAAAATCTAATGCTACTCTTACAAAAGTTTCATTGTTGCTTGATTGTGGGCACACTTAGATTTATTACCTGAACTAACATAATCCTCAACAAGAGAAACTACAACGACTGACGTCGTTAATTTTTTTTTTCTCTATTAGAATTTGTTGGTCGTTACATATTGACCCTAAGCATGCTGAGTTCCTAAAAAAAATTCTAAGGTCAGTGAGAGTAGTCAAAGTCCTTATCATGACTTGCAAGGAATACGAGAGGCGGGGGAAAGAGAGTCATTAAATTTTACTCTAAATTTAACTCCGATTACACCTCTTGTACATCATACTGCACCAACTCTTACAAACTTAGAATCCTAAAAATGATAGCAACCTAACCTAGAGCTAATCCATAAAACTGAAACTTCTAATAAACTCAATAATCAACTCAGGAGGTCATCTAGGTTTAAAAACCTACTACTTTGATGATTATATAATCTCCATAATTGAAGTTGAAATGGATTTTGGAAAAGTTTACTGGTCCCATCTCTTCTAATTAAACCATTAGCGTCAATCAATCTTCTACATGGAATAAAATTGTTTTCTAGTATAACTGATTTTATGTGTTCGTATAACATTTGGGATTTGATTGAATTACCTGAGAGTGTTCATAACCAAACCAAATCCTAATATAAGCGTTAAGACACGAAGAATCATGATTGAATGTCAAAAGGTCATACTCATGAAGAGATAAATTATCAAAGAACCTTTCTACCTATCTTATAGATGATTTCTTTGAGGATCATCACTATTCTAGTAGCTTATAATAGTTTGAGCTACATTAGATGAACATTAAAACAATTTTCTCTAAACAACCGACTTACATATTTACATGTTCATTAGATAACAACCTGAAAGTTCTGAACTGAAGGTTAAGAACATTTTATTTGTAAGCCAATAAAATCCATGTATGGGTTAATGCAAACATCATAATGTGATGAAATCTTAACGCAATTATTTTCATCAAGAATCAAGTGGATTAATGTACCTACCTCATAATGAGTGGGAGCAACTAAAATAAACTTGTCTCTATATAGATGACATTCTTTTGACAAGTATATGTTACATAAGTCAAAGCATTATTAACACAAAATTTGACATAATTGATCTCAGAGATATCTCTTACGTGATAGATATCATAAAATATCGAGATAGACCCAATGGGACATTAGTTTCGTTCCATAAGTTTAACCTTAAATGGGTCCTTACATATGTAACAAATAATATTGCTCTCCTTTAGAGAATAATAGGATAAATGAGATTATTTCTTTACGCTTCATTAATTAGAAGCCTTATGTAAGTTTAAGTCTATACTCGTTTAGATATTACTTACATTGCAACACTAGATATGTCTAGATTAATGTGAGGCATTAAATAGAGTATTACAATATCTTTAAAAGAAACGAGAGGCTATAATTTAAAGAAGAAGTGAGAACTCAAACTGGCTGATTACTCTAACTTTGTAATATTCAAAGATGACAAAATGTAATTTCGGGTATATCCTTATGCTAGTAGACACAATCTCTCATGGAGGAGTCATAATAAACTGATAATAACAACCTAAGTTATAATGACATAATGTGTTGTTGATCACAAAACAATAGTCACTAAATGTTGTTGAAAATTTATCAGTGGACTCATAAGTTTATTAACTCCATATAAATTATATTGTGGATTTGTTGTGATAAAGTCAGCGACCATGTCTCCTTGAAAAGTAACAGTTCGAGAGGTGCTGCACTAAATTTCGATACGAAATTAATTATTCGTTTATGAACGAATTGAGGAAACTAAATATTTGTGTCGAATACATTCATGATATGCTTATGGATCTAATAACAAAAGGTCAATCACCCATAAATATTATGTAAGCGCTTATAATAATGACGGGTTTTATTGATGACCATGTACAACTGCATATCTTACTATGAATGACTGATTATTAATTTTCCTCGTACGTTTAGATTTGTTTGTCTCTAAATATATGTTCATGCTAGCCTAAATGACATATAGACAATTATTATACAAATCAATGTTAAGGGCTTATTCGTCAATTGATCCTAACTGCTTAGGTTTTAAATTGGGACTATAGTATGATTAATGGGGGTCCTGAGTTGATTACTAACTCAACGGCTGTATTTCTCTGCTATGGTTTTAGTTTAAAGCTAAAATGAGTATTAACTCCTGATCAAGCTTATCTAGTACACATAATAAATGATAACTCGGCCAAGTGGGAGAATGTAAGAATATATTTATATATTTAATATATTATGTGGCCATTATTATCATTTATCTAATATTGATCATTGACCTAATTACCCCTATATCATTAATTGGTAAATATTTGATGGACGTATTTACCCTTAGTAGATAAACATAGGGTTTCCCCTTGGGTGTATATAAATAGAGATTACTAGAGAGGGTTTATGTAACACCCTTAATATTTGGACGGAATTTAATTTGGTTTTTTATATTAATTAAATACTAATCAGAGTTTACAAAAACTTTTCGTGCTTAAAGACCATACATACTTGTTGTAATACCCAAAACAGTGTAAGGTAGTGCATAACAAGTTTAAAGTTAACCCTTGCTAGGAAACTAACCACTAGTTTAAAAGATTCAAAACACGATTAACAAAAACATTTACAACATGATTAAAGTCTAGACAAGATTAAGTTTGGTGCGGAAGCTTCAAAATGCGTGTTCGGTTCTTGACTACGTACTTGATCACCATCCGAGAGGATCTCATCCATACCTAGGGTCAAACAACTAAAAACATTAGTTTTGACATTAGTATAGCATATGTATATACAAATTCCGAGATCGAAAAGTGAATTAAAATACAAGTTTTTCAGGGCTCCACCGTAACTTACGGTGTCTACCGTAAGTTACGGTAGACCCTGAATGATTCTGGTTCTGCCGTAACACAGGAACGATCCACCGTAACCTTTTTGATCTCCACCGTAAATTACGGTGTAGACCGTAATTTACGGTGGACACTGGGATTTTGCGATTTGACTATTTTGGAAATTTTGCTCTAATTCGCATACCGTTTTAGGCTATTTCCTTACTGTATGTCTGTAAATTTATTACGGACATGTTCGTTTTGTTTATCATACCACTATTTGTCTCGCCGATCATTCGGTTACAAGTTACTATACTTGCATTTGCTCGATGCATTCTAACTATAAGTGTATATTTCAACTTTCTTATTCTAACCTTTTAGATGTCATTACCCAAGTTCCCGGGCTAGTACATCTTGATGTGTTTACGTTATTCGTGGCTTTATGTTGCCTTGGAACTAAAAGCTCATTTCGTCGGAATTCAACATTCCGTTCCAATCGACACATTTTATTGACCTTAGGGTATGACCCGTTAACACGGGTTCGTAGATTTAAATTAACATAACCAATTTATTGGGGTGGTACCATCCATCACCTAGCGAGGTATGAAACTTTCAAGTCTCTACTCCCGTGATTCCTTTAAAATCTTTATCTTGACCCATTTGGCTATCTAGTGAAGACCATCACTTTATTGACAAGCCAAACCAAATTCTAAATCTTTATTTTGACCCGTTTGGCTATCTAATGAAGACCATCACTTTATTGACAAGCCAAACCCAATTCCAAATCTTTATTTTGACCCATTTGGCTATCTAGTGAAGACCATCACTTTATTGACAAGCCAAAGCCAAACCCAATTCCAAATCTTTATTTTGACCCGTTTGATGGTCTAGTGAACTTCGCCACTTTAATGACGCATCAAACGCGTCCTTTACACTACGACATCATTATTACACAAAAACCAAACATTTACATAATGTAACGAGACTGAAGTCATGCACCTTTAGAGCACACCCTTCAAGCGCGTATCTCCTCCTCCGGCTTGTCCGCTTGACGATCCGGATGCTTGGCCTAAAGAGTTCAATTCAACTTACATTTAGAACCCTTTTTGTAATTATTAACACATAAATTGCCACATTAGTCAATTATGCATTTTTATCCGATTTTCAACATATTAATTCCCCACTTAGGCATTTCAACAAACACCTAGTGGGTCAAATTTTCACATGATTATTACCAAGTTCATGACTTGTTAACTTGTCTAAATCAACCTCAATTAGGCAAATATATACATATTTTCAACATCCGTATTTCAGGGATTATCACACAATTTCAGTTTACACTAAACCAAAAGCCTTAATCTTAGTGTTTACCAAATTTTACTAACTTGTTAATCACCCACTATGGTGATTATGAACCTTACAAACATCATGCAAGATTTTGACAAGAATTCATCTAGAGTCTGTCCCTAAACCTTACATCACTTCCAATTTCATTCATGCATGACACAATCAAGCTCAATTTCAACTTTTCATGATTTGTCTAAAACTTGAGATGAATCAAAAATACCAAAATTTACATACCTTATGATCCCTACAACAAGGAGACCACTAATCTATATTCAGATTTTGATTTGAACTTGCTTTGAGACTTCAATTCGTGGTTTTTTTGTGATTTCTAGGGTTTTGAGAGTGGGGGTCGCCCTTCTCTTGCTCTGATCGACCAGACCTCCTAAATGGAGTTTTAGTTTTTGTTTTTAATTAAATTTGATAATACAAGTTTCAATTTTGACAACATGAGCCCCTCCACTTTTGTTTAACATATAGTTTGGTCATTCTAACCCTAATTGGAGTTATTTCTAGACTTCTAGTTAACTAGGTTATAATTTCCTAGTTAAATAAATTCTTGTTTATTTATACTTTATAGCTCTAATATAAAGTTTTATATTTTCGGGATGTTACAAGTCCAACCCCCTTAAAAAGGGTTTCGTCCCCGAAACCAAATTTTACGTACCAAATAGTATGGGGTAGAGCTGTTGCATCTCTTCTTCGGATTCCCATGTGGTATCCGCACCCTTCCTGCATTCCCATTTAACCTTCACTTGGTTAATCACTTTGTTCCTCAAACTCTTCTCTTTACGATCTAAAATCGCAATTGGTTTCACTGCATAGTTGAGGCTGTTATCCACCTAGATATCATCGTAGTAGATATGAGCAGTTTCGTCTGCTAAACATTTTCGGAGATGTGACACGTGGAATGTGCTATGAATCCCACTCAACTCCTCGGGTAGTTCGAGACGATATGCTACTTTACCAACCCGTTCGGTGATTCTGAACGGCCCAATAAATCTTGGGCTCAACTTCCCTCTTTTTCTGAACCGTATTATTCCTTTCCACGGCGATACTTTCAGCATTACCTTATCGCCCACTTGAAACTCAATCGCCCTATTTCGCTTATCCGCGTACGACTTTTGTCGATCCTGAGCTGCTTTTAGGTGAGTTCGGACCATGTCAATTTTCTTATTCGTCGTTCGGATTATATCAGTAGGTGCTAATCCTCATGGACCCACTTCTCCCCAACATACCGGGGTTCGACACTTTCTACCATATAACATCTCATACGGGGCCATTTTAATGCTCGAGTGATAACTATTGTTATATGAAAATTCGACCAAGGGTAGATAGACATCCCAACTACCTCCGAAGTCAATAATGCAAGCCCGCAGCATATCCTCCAACGTTTGTATTGTTCTTTCACTCTGCCCATCCTTTTGTGGATGGTAAGCGGTGCTAATGAATAGTTTAGTCCCCATTTATTCTTGGAAGTCACGCCAAAAATTTGAAGTGAACCGAGTATCTCTGTCTGACACAATGGATATCGGTACCCCATGACGTGCTATGATTTCATTAATGTACACCTCCGACATCTTCTCGGATGTATAAGTCTCACGAATCGGAATGAAGTGAGCACTTTTCGTCAATCTATCCACGACTACCCATATAGCATCAAACCCGCGATTGGTTTTGGGTAATTTGGTCAACAAATCCATGGTGATTTGTTCCCATTTCCAAACTGGGATGTCCAATTGTTGCAACCTACCATATGGCTTTTGGTGCTCCGCTTTGACTTGCAAGCATGTCAAACACTTTTCTACATATTTCACGATGTCTCTTTTCATTCCGGGCCACCAATAATTTTGTTTTAAATCGTTATACATCTTGGTTGCCCCCGGATGTATCGAATAACGAGATTTATGGGCCTCGTCAAGTAGAAGTGCCTTGGCCCCACATGAGTTTGGAACCCAAATTCTCCCAAATCGGGTTTTCAATCTTTGGTTATCATCCGCCAGGTCTTTTAACTGCCCAACTATTCTTTCCCTTTTTACATTTTTCTTCCTTTATTGCTTCAGTTTGATATTTCCGGATTTGCTCAAGCAAACCCGATGTCACAATTAGTTGCATCGATCGTACTCGAATATGCGTATAATCTGTCTTTCGGCTCAACGTGTCTGCCACTACGTTAGCCTTCCCGGGGTGGTAATGTATTTCACAATCAAAGCCTTTGACGGTTTCTAACCACCGCCCATGCCTCATATTTAATTCCTTCTGATCGAAGAAATACTTCAAGCTTTTATGGTCGGTAAAGATAGTGCATTTCACCCCATACAAATAATGCCTCCATATTTTCAAGGCAAACACCACTGCCGCCAACTCGAGGTCATGGGTAGGATATCTCTTCTCATGAGTCTTTAGTTGCCTCGAGGCATAGGCTATAACCTTGCCTCGTTGCATCAAAACGCAGCCAAGCCCCGAATGTGATGCATCTGAGTAAACTACCATGTCGTCTGTTCCATCCGGTAATGACAATACCGGTTGATGTGTGTAAAATGCAACATATAAATTACATCAAATGAGGCATAAAACTAACCCTTTTTAAGTACTAATATTGGAAAAAGAGTGTTTTTGTCTTCCTTTTGTATTTTCAGGATTAAATGAGCTCAAAAACACAAAAGAAGCAAAAAGACAGCTAAATCCAACATAAATACAAGAAAAGGAACATAAGTGGACTGCCCGACCCTCAATGGCATCTTCCCAAGCAAAATAAAGAATGCAGAAGACTGAACACGCCCCGTGCTCAGCCATCACGGGGCCGTGCCCAAGAAGCAGCAGAAAAGACAAACCTATAGAAGCTTCTATTGCCCACCACGGGGCCGTGTCCAGTGAACACGGGGGCGTGGCGAAAGCACAGCAGGCGCATTAATTGTAATTGCGAATTACAATTAATGAAGAGAGAGAGTGTCAGACAGGCACGGGGGCGTGTCCAGCGGACACGGGGCCGTGCCCAGCCTTCTGTTCAGCCTATAAATAGGAGTGCTTGGTTTCATTTCAACTCATCCCTTGGCACACCACCTCTCTCACACTTCATCCACCACCCACCACCATCACAACACCATCATCCACCACCATCATCCATTGTCCATCGTAGAGTGTGTGAGTCGTCTCGGGATCCAAGATTGATCGTAAGAGTTCTTGACAATCAAGGCCATGTTTGCCTAAGTCTCTTACATCACTTGGTGAAGACAAAGTGTCTAGTATAATACGTTTTATTTCTAATCTTTTGCACTTTTTATTTGGTTTTGTATTAATGACTTTAATAACTAGTTACTTATGTTGAAGGTGATCTTTCCTTATCGTTTGTCCGTGGTGTCTTGGCATTATTTTACTGTCTATATAAAATAAAAGATTTTCACCATTCATATCTCCACGGTCTATATGGAGGTATGTTGGCTACCTGGTCGGGGGTTAAGGGAACGGTTTGGTAAAGGTCTTGCCATTGTTCAGCGTTTAGAGGTCCTGCAATGGACCTGGGTCAAATTTAGTAGGACCTCCTTCAATGCTTCACGGTATTGGATGGCGGGGGTCTAAACTCTTTGATCCCCTCATAAGTTAACTACTATTAATACTATAACCCGACTATTTAGGACTGTATCCCTGCTGACTCAGACTACTTAGTCGAGGGTAACGTCACCTCCAAAAGAGGGGCCTACCATAATATTGCATTAATAACTTAATTCATTATCTTCCAATAATCCACCCTTTTAGGATTGTATCCTTGCTGACTCAAACTACTGGGGTGAGGGTAATGTCACCTTCAAAAGAGGGGCCTACTACAATAACTAAGATAATCTCTTAATTATGTGCAAAAGTGCGGAAATAATCAAAGGTTACACTAGATACGAGTCGAAACCAAGTGATTCATCTTGTCTATCTGTTTTTCTTTTTATTTTTATTTTCAGCATTTTAGTTAGTTTTTATTTTTCTTAGTTTAAAACATTTTTCTAAACTTTTTATTTTGATTAGACGTTGAGGATAAACCGGTACTAAAAGCTCTTGTGTCCTTGGATGACCTCGGTATCTTGCCAACACTATACTACGCTCACGATCGGTGCACTTGCCCATATGTGTGTTTAGTGTTAGTAAAATATCGTGTTTTATAAATTTAAAACTTGGCTAAAATAAGTGTTAAAGGGGCTTAAAATATACACCTAATATATATAACACTTCACACGCACATTAAGAAATCGAACCGTGGGTCCCGAGGATGCTCCATTGCCGCCAAATGAAAGAAGCCAATCTAGCCAACCTGTGACTCCTCCTGCATCAGAAAAGGCTTCTCTACCAACTCAAGAGCCCACCAAGACTCCTCCAATTCCGTACCCCGGTAGGTTAAATCGTCAAAAGACCGATGAGCAATTCGCTAAATTTGAAAATTTACTAAAACAATTGCATGTTAATATTCCTTTTATCGAGGTCCTAACCCAAATGCCTAAATACACAAAATTTATGAGGGATTTCCTCACAAACAAAAGGAAAATTAAATCATTGCAATTAGTTAACTTAGGCGAAGAATGCTCCGCCTTAGTGCACAACAAACTTCCACAAAAGAAAATCGATCCCGGAAGCTTCACAATTCCTTGCTCGATTGGGGAGTCTCCCGTTCGTAATGCATTAGCCGATCTTGGGGCTAGCATTAACCTCATGCCCACATCGATGTTCAAATGACTCGGCCTAGGAACAACAAGCCCTACAAAGATGAGCATACAACTCGCCGACAGATCCGTCAAATTTCCACAAGGTGTCGCTGAGAATCTATTGGTAAAAGTTAACAACTTCGTTTTCCCAACCGACTTTGTCATCCTAGACATGGAAGAAGACACCGATGTCCCTCTCATCCTCGGGAGGCCATTTCTAGCCACCGCCCAAGCAGTGGTAGACATGAATGACGGAACGTTAACATTGAAGTTTGGGGATAAGGAGGTAAAGTTTGAATGTGGAAAAAGAATTGAGGACGAAGACCCGGTCAACTACATGCAGGTCATAGACTCAAGCTTGGATGACGCTCTCCGACGGTGTAACATGGGATGCAATACATCCCACTTGGGTGACATATGACCGGCTTTGGGTCTAGCCAAGGACCCCCATAAACGTGGCGCACCACGGAGGCATTCCGCGGAACTATCCTTAGTTTAATTTAGATTAATTTTTATGTTTTCTAGTTAGTTTTAATTTTCAGGAATAAAACACATTTGAGATGACAAAGGATACAAGGGAAACTTGAACCAGCACCCCATGCAGGAAAACAGAACCGTCCGACAAATCTCTTCTTTACAGTAAGCTCGGCACGGGCCGTGTCCAACCAACACGGCCCCGTGCTGAACCCCCTGCAGAAAAATGCCCAGTTCAGGTAACTGGACACGAGCCGTGTTCACCAGACACGCCCCCGTGTCCAGGCTTCTGTTTCTTTTCTTTAATTTCTGTTACTGGCACCTGAACACGGGGCCGTGTCCGGTCCCCACGGGGCCGTGTCCAGACTACCAGTAACATAAATCTTTGCTTTTAACACCATTTTACACATCTAATCAACCTAAAAATTTATTTTTGGGACACATTGAGGACAATGTGTAATTTAAGTGTGGGGGGATGCTAAAACCTTGAATCTTGCAAGTCCTAAATACAAGCCTTACACAAAACTCTATTGGAACCGCTAAAAAATTTCATTTTTTTTACTTGTCTAGGTTTAACTCGGGAAATTCAAGTTCTCAAAAAGGTTATATTTTTACGAATTTACAACCGATAGCGTAATGATAAAAAGAACCAACATAAGAAAATTATGAAAAGGCATGGCAAACTTAGTTAAAATTTGATTATATATACTTGATCACATAAAAATCCATTCCCACAAAAGTGAGTTTTGAGCCTTTATTGAGCATACAATTACATATCATTAAACTAAATGCTCATTTTTCGTTTCTTGTGTGAATAGCCGCTTGGTTCTTACGACTCTAGAACTTGCCATGACGATACATTCCCGGTCCTTATCAACTTAAACCCGAGTAGGTAAATGATGGAGGCATTGGGACTAACCCCTTTTTATTTCTACACCATTTTTTTTCTTTTTCTTTTACCACCTACCCAAAAATCCCCCTAGTTAGCCCCTTTGAGCCTAAACCTTTTCATTTCACTTCCCACATGGTCCAACCTGCGGGCGCATGGGAGGGGATAGGACAAGGTCACCACATGGTCCAACCTGCGGGCGCATGGGTGGTGTTAAGACAAGGTCACCACATGGTCCAACCTGCGGGCGCATGGGTGGTGTTAAGATATGGTCACCACATGGTCCAACCTGCGGGCGCATGGGTGGTGTTAAGATAAGGTCACCACATGGTCCAACCTGCGGGCGCATGGGTGGTGTTTGTTATGCTCAAATAGGCCTATCACTCGTATCCCTCGATCGTACTACGAGGACTGATGTTCTTAAGGTTTCACCTACCCAATCACATAACCTAACAGTTCCTTCCTTAGCTGACCATACCATGTAAGAAACATTCGTAATCATAGTAACATGTATTTCACCCCCGCAGTTAAAAACTGAAAACAGTTAAGAGAAAAGGGGGACATGAACTCACAGTGGTGCGTCTCTACCAAGTATGCCTCCAAATCAATCAGCTGTATGACGACCTACACGTGCTAACTCTATTACACGGACGGCCGTGCCTTAGCTTTATGGTTTAAGTTCTTGGGAAATAGTTAGTCAACTATTTCGTGTTTATATTCTGTATATACTTGGTAGTTAATCTCCTTCCCAAGGATGGGGGAGTCAATACATGTGCGTTCAAATCATATCATTAAGTCTCACTTAATATATATTTACTTCTAACTCCAAAATATAAATATTTTTCTCAAAAATATTATATTTTTACTTCACAAAATTCTCCCAAAATAATACTTTGTCAAATATACGCGTTCATAATTATTTCTGTAAAATGCGTAAGTTACGTTTTAACGTTCGAGTGGTAATAAGAATTACCGATGTAACTTATATGTTTATCGTAGAGGCGTTCGTATTATTTTGTATCCATTAACATTTGGTAGTATTATTTTTACCCTAAAAATAATACTAGTATTTTCACAAAATAATCATAAACACATGACAAGTGTCGTTAAGAAAAATATATACTAAATATATATTTATCGCGTTTTATTTTGTGAAATCCCACCTCCGATATTTTGTAAATAAAGTTGTGGCGAAAACAAGTCGAAAAGTATTTCTAACACTTATAGTGAAAATAATTCCAAGTGTTAGGTTTTTAGAAAAATTTCGCCAGAGTTTCCTCTGTAACTGGAGGTGGCCACGCTTTCAAGCGTATCATTTTCTTTTACAATTCAAACCAACAATTTTCTTGTTCAACAACAAACAATATTCAACTAGTTAAAATCGTTGTAATCGCAAAAATACATGAACTTGTAGCTTATCCAAAAATATGTGATAAAGCTCCTTATCTTTGGTGTATCTTTATATAAATCCAACCGGTTTCGTAAAAGCCTCGTTTTTAAAGAAATTGCATCTTTACAACTTCTAGTAACATTTGACAAAACTAGTTCTTTGTCGGAACTTAGTGTTACACAAGTGTTTATACACTTGTGTGTTCATAAAATCATTCTTGTTATTATAAGATCATTCTTTTAGAAACATGATTTCCTTGACGCGTGGTCCTTTGAAAATACCGGTTGTAGATACGTAGATCTACTAGTTTCAAACGCTTTTTCACTTGTCAAAATATTTTTACACAAGTTCATGATTCGGGTGTGGTAGAGTTTCACCTTTTAACCCTTGTTCCTTTCAAAATAACCTTATGTCATGATCCAAGAACATGACTAGACCGGGTTAAATGGTGATCCGAGCTACCACAACATAGATCGGGTCTAAATAATCACAAATTTCAATTACTACAACATTTACACAACATATGAGCTTTTAACCATCATTCTTCATGTTTTTAGTAGACTTTTATGCTTCATCTTGTAAGTTATCGAGTTTTAACCGTCATATATTGTTTTAACCACATTAGAATAGTTCGAGAAGATGATTTAAGCAACATACCACTAGCTCGAGGCTAGGGAAGAATCTATGCGCAAAAGAGGTGGATAAAAGCTAAGTAGAGAGGTCCTTCGCGTTCCGTTTGCTCCAAGCTTCCTAATACGCGACCCTTATCACTTGTATACCCTTGGAATGTGAAGATTAGAACCGAAAATGATGGATGGATGGTGGGTGATGTTTGGCCGTAGCCTTAGGGAGAGAGAGAGAGAGTTGTTATGTTGAGTTTGTGTTAAGTGAAGGAATGATGGATTATGAGAGATACTTATAGACAAAGTTAATGTGTATTATCCAATGGTTCTTGTGCCTCCAAGATATTAAGCACTTGATTAAAATAATCAAATAATGGTACTAGTGTGTCCCCCTACATGGGGACGGTTATAAAGATGGGGGGGGGGGTCTAGTTCATTTCCAACTAGTCTTTAGTTATTAGTTAGGATAATAGTTAGGTTAAGTATAGTTAACCCGGTTAATTGTGTGTCACGCGTTACAATGGGTGTTAGGGTATTCAGGGACCCTAACTGGCACAGAAAAAGATAAGTAATGAAAATAACAATATTTTGATGTTCCGGGTATAGTCCGGTTGTTCGGTTGGATAGTAATCCGTTAAAGTGCTTAACAAGGCTTAAAGTGTCGTTAATACTCTTTTTAGTGACACGACTCATTCCTGACACTTTGGAAAGTGTCTAGCAATATTTTTCTCATGTTTTGGCACTTTACTAGTTAGCTAAAAGCTGAATTATTGTGTAAAGTGCTGAGTTTTGTACTTAGAGTACGTTTTAGGCACATCCAGTCATTGTGACTTATCCCTAGAGACGCAGTTCCACAACCCTTATATCCCTACACTCACTACTAGTGTAGCAAAACATTTCAGGCTCTTACAGGCCTTAGAGGCAGTGTTTGCCTGATGCTGGCTTTATCAGCATGTTCAATAGGTTATCCGTTATAGTGCTACTGTGCTTTTTGTGCATCATGGTTGTCACTAGGGTTCAACACGTAAATAATGTAGTGACGATAAGTAAAGTATGATGCAAGTAAGTACATGTATCAGATATCAAGTAGCAGTTCATCAGCTAGTTCGAACAAGCACAGTAATTAAGCAGTAATTAATCATTAGTTAAGTCGTACGGATACCTGGTTTAGTGCGGGTTGTCACATTCTCCCCCCGTTAAATAAATTTCGTCCCGAAATTTAAGTTCTGCTACTAGATGCAGGGTTCTTAGGAAAAAGGTGGGGGTATTTCTCTTTCATCCGGTCCTCACGTTCCCAGGTGAACTCAGGACCATGTCTGGCATTCCAACGAACTTTGACGAGTTTGACACTGCTCCGGCGGGTCTTGTTTACTTTCCAATCCGTGACCTCAACAGGTTCTTCAACGAAATGGAGCGTGTCGTCAACATGAATCTCGTCGGTGGGAATAGCAACGGTAACTTGAGTTGGACTTTTCTTCAGGTTGGATACATGAAATGTATCGTGAACACCATTCAGTTCAGCAGGTAGGTCCAACTTGTATGCTACTAGTCCTAGCGCGGATTTAACTTCCCACGCTTTCCAAAGCGTGCCACCCCCTTCCAGGGTGAGACTTTCAATAGCACCATTTCTCCAACTTGGAAATCCACATGTTTTCGGTTTGGATCCGCATAGGCCTTCTGTCTGTGGCGAGCTGCTTCGATGCGTTTAAGAATCTGCGCGATCTTGTCTGTCGTCTCTTGGACGATTTCGGGACCAGCAAGCTGCCTATCACCTGCGTCAGCCCAACATAAGGGTGATCGGCACTTGCGTCCATAAAGGGCTTCAAATGGCGCGACACCAATACTGGTGTGGTAGCTGTTGTTGTACGAAAATTCGACCAAAGGCAAATGCTTATCCCAGCTACCGCCCAAATCCATAACACACGCTCTCAGCATGTCTTCCAAAGTCTGTATCGTTCGCTCGCTCTGGCCGTCAGTTTGCAGATGAAACGCAGTGCTCAGATTCAATTGGGAGCCAAAGGCTTCTTGGAAGGATTGCCATATCCTTGACACAAACCTTTCGTCTCTATCAGAGATGATTGAGAGAGGTACTCCATGGCGCGCGACGATCTCTCTCATGTAAATTTCAGCCAATTTGCTAGTGTTATCCTTCTCCCTGATGGGTAAGAAGTGTGCTGACTTCGTTAATTGGTCCACTATCACCCAAATAGTGTCATGGCCTCTTGGCTTTCTTGGCAATTTCGTAATAAAATCCATGGAGATTTGTTCCCATTTCCACTTGGGAATCTCTGGTTGTTGCAGAAGTCCTGAAGGCTTCTGGTATTCCGCTTTAACCTTAGCGCATGTTAAACATTTGCTCACATAAACAGCAACATCGCCTTTCATCCTAGGCCACCAATAATAATCTTTGAGATCCTGGTACATCTTATCCGCTCCAGGATGGATAGAGTACCGTGATTTGTGAGCTTCATCAAAAATAACTTTCCTTAAACCACCAAACAGAGGAACCCAAATCCTTTTCTCGAAGCATAACGTTCCTTCCTCGTTTGGTACCAGTAGCTTCTCCATCCCACGGAGATATTCTTCTTCAAGGTTTCCTTCCTTGAGAGCTTCTTTCTGCGCGGCACGAATGCGCAAGGAAAGATTGGTTCGGACAATCATTTCTAAAGCTCTAACCCTTATGGGTTTGATTCTCTCTTTACGACTTAGGGCATCGGCGACCACGTTCGCCTTCCCTGGATGGTACTTTATCTCGCAGTCGTAGTCGTTCAACAATTCAACCCATCGTCTTTGCCTCATGTTCAACTCCTTCTGGTTAAATATATGCTGTAGGCTCTTGTGATCTGTATAGATTGTACACTTTGTACCATAAAGGTAGTGTCTCCAGATCTTTAATACAAAAACCACTGCGCCAAGTTCCAAATCATGTGTGGTATAGTTCTTTTCGTGCACTTTCAGTTGACGTGATGCGTAAGCAATAACCTTTTGGCGTTGCATCAACGCACAACCCAATTTTTGACGCGAAGCGTCACAGTATACCACGAAATCATCTGTACCTTCCGGTAGTGCTAAGATTGGCGCATTGCAGAGCTTATCCTCCAATATCTGGAACGCTTCTTCCTGTTTGATTCCCCAATCAAACTTCTTATCTTTCTGCGTGAGGAGTGTCAAAGGTTGAGCAATTTTTTTTTGAAAAATCCTCAATGAACCTTCGATAATAGCCAGCCAAACCCAAGAATTGTCGAATCTCGGTTGGCGTCTTTGGCGTTTCCCAATTCTTGATCGCTTCGATCTTGGTGGGATCCACGTGGATTCCATCTCCATTTACCACATGTCCAAGAAATTGGACCTCATGTAGCCAAAATTCGCACTTAGAGGGTTTGGTATACAGCTGTTCTTTCTTTAGCAGCTCCAAAATAGCTCTTAGATGCTGTTCGTGCTCAGCCTTCGTCCTTGAATAAATCAAGATGTCGTCGATAAACACAATCACGAACTTGTCCAAGTGCGACTTGCAAACTCTATTCATCAAGTCTATAAAGACTGCAGGTGCGTTTGTCAAACCAAACGGCATAACAAGGAACTCGTAGTGTCCATAACGAGTCCTGAAGGTTGTCTTTGGGATACTCTCCTCTTGTATCCTTAACTGATGGTATCCAGATCGAAGGTCGATCTTTGAATAAAAGCTTGAACCTTGCAGTTGGTCGAATAGATCATCAATCCTTGGCAGAGGATATCTATTCTTGATCGTCAGCTTGTTCAGCTCCCGGTAGTTGATGTTTATTTGAAAATCATCATCCTTCTTTTTGACGAGTAGAAATGGGGTTACCCCAAAAGGGAATTTTGGTCTGTTATCTTCCTTCTCTACCCATTTCTAAAACTTCTCTGTCAATCCTTGCATCTCCGAAAATGTAAGTCGCTACGATGCAACGACCACGGGTGTAGTGCCTGGAATTAGATCGACGCGGTATTCGACTAATCGTTGAGGAGACGATTCCGGCAAGTCTTCGAAGAAGACTTCGGGGTATCTTCCAATCACAGGGATATCTTCGAGTTTTGGTTCTTCGGCTTCCTTTTTTTTTCCACGACATGAGCCAAGAATGCAACACATCCTGTGTGCGAAAATTTTCGTGTCTTCTTTGTCTGATAATCCGTAGGAGCGTATCCTGCTCCATGAATCACAATCATTTCTCCGTTCGTCGTCGGGGCGCGGCTGACAACCTCCGCCGGGTTGTTCGACAACCAGTCCATCCCAATTATCACATCGAAGCTTTCGTTAGGCTTGTTCTATCGAGAACTGGGTATCTAGGTTACTTACTACTAAAACAACTATATTTTCTGGAGCTAAAATTTGACAATACTATCAAATAGAGCATAACATTGACTATTATGAGACGTACCGATATCCACGCTTGGATTCTATCCCCGCTGTTGAGCTTTCATCCACGTGCCTGAGTGTTCTTAGGGCAATACTTCCTGAAATGCCCCACATCACCGCAATTAAAACAAGCTTGGCCACAGTCTTGATCGTCAGCTTCCCTGCCTTGATAGTTGTTGTCGTCGTTATTTCCTCCGCGATTTCCGTTACCATCTTGACCTCTATTTCCATGTTTAGTACCTTGCCGACACGTTTCCTTGACATGTCCCACCTTGCCACAGTTACCACATTTTCCATATCTACACCGCCCGTTATGGGGTCGTCAACAGTTGTCGCACTTTGGTAGGATACCCGTGTACTCTTTTCTCTTTTTGGCCTTGTCGTTGCTACTCGACTGGGTACCCTGTTTGAAATTTGCCAACTTCCTCTTGTTGTCCCCAGATGACTCTTCATGAGTCTCCTTCTTCTCCTCAGAGGTTGAAAATTTGTTCATCCTGATTGCCTCTTCCGTCAAGGCTATACTTAGATTGATGGCCTCAGTGATTGTCGCAGGCTTGGAGGAGGTTACCATACTTATGATTTGAGGAGCTAAACCCCAAATGAAGCGCTCGATTCGCTTGTACTCTGGTGTAACCATGTAAGGAACGATACGCGATAGAACTTGGAACTTCTCCACATACTCAACTATTTTTGGGCCTTCCATCTTCAAGTTCCAGAACTCAGTTTCTACCTTCTGGCTTTCTGTTCTCGAACAGTACTTTTTATGCATTAGCTCTTTCAGCTCGTCCCATGATAGAGCATACGCAGCAGCCTCGCCCATTGTCTGAACCTGAAGTTTCCACCATGACAGAGCCCCATCTCGGAACAGCCCGGAAATGTACGTGACCTGATCTCTTGGGGCGCATTTTCTCGCACGCAAAACAGTGTCAGTCTTCTCAATCCAGCGTACGAAGGCTACGGCACCCCCAGTGCCATTGAAATGCAGGGGCTGGCAGCCCAAGAACTGTTTGTAGGTGCAGCCGTTGGGTGGGTTACTTCCTGAGGTATCTCCGTTGTGCTCGGAGCGATGGGCCTCGTATTGTGCGATGACTGTAGCAATGATTCCCTGAAGTTCCGCCTCGTTGGTGGGTATGCGTACACCCCGTTTTGGAGGCATTTTCTAAAAGATGTTTCACGTAGGTTAGGTCATCGCAAATAAAATGCACGTATGCATTCAACAATATCAACACATAACATCTCATGCTATCAATAATTCATCCACATAACATCTCATGTTATAAATAAATTAGCCTCTGCAATGGTTGAGGGCTTCGAGGTAGTAACCATACCCCTGATCTGGGGTGCAAGTGTCCAAATGAATCGTTCAATCCTTTTGAACTCTGGTTTGACTAAGTAGGGGGGCGACCCTAGATAAGTCGTGCGATTGTTGGATAAGTTCAGGAATTTCTGGTTCGTCCATTTTCAAATTCCTGAACTCCACCTCAAGCTTCTAAATTCCAGTCCTAAAACAACATTTCTTCTCAATCGTTTCCTTGAGCTCGTCCCAGCTCAGTGCATAAGTAGCGTCTGTGCCAAGGGTCTGAACCTGGAGGTTCCATTAAGAGAGTGTGCCATCTAGAAATATCCCCGAGATATAGGTAGCACTCTGTTGGGGCGAACAGTTACTCATTCTTAGAATGGAGTCGGTCTTTTCGGACCAACGAACAAATGCAACGGCGCCTCCTGTTCCGTCAAAGTTCAAAGGCTTGCAGTTCAGGAACTGTTTATAGGTGCAGCCAGTTGGAGGGTTATTTCCAGTAATGCCATCGTTGTACTTAGAGCGGAGGGCTTCATATCGTGCATTTATCTGTGAGATGCGTTCTTGCAGCTCGGCTTCTGTCCTTGGCAACGTACTGGTGTTTGTGTCACGTCTGGGTGACATTCCCTTTTGTCGAAGTGGTGTGAAGCGGGTTAGACAACGTTTCAATTGTCTATGAGGTGTATATAGCAACATAAGCCATCATGTAATCACCCAATTTCACACGCAAATATACTCACTGTATGAGTGGGGAAGTAAATTTATGAGCCTTCACATAGGCTTGCCAATTTGGCTTGTTGCTCGTAATAGAATGAACTCGAGGCTACATCGCCTTGGTCATTCGTGTTTAAGTTATTTCCTGCTGCATGGGTTATCATTAGCTTGACCCGCAGAGTCCACCAGGATTCCTGTGCACTACAAATCGTTATTACGTAGGCCCCCGTAATAATAAATTGTCTTGCACAGTTATCCCAAATTTTCTCTTGTCCAAGCAGATGATCAATCAAGGAGCAACAGTAGGTGCATTGGCATGAACAGGGTCATGCTCCAATGCGGGGTCAGGAGCAGCGCCTAGCTCAGGGGCCACGGCTGGCTCCGGATCAAAACTCCATCTCAAGATCAGCTGGATCAACAAACACAGGGGGTTACAGGATCCTCCAAGGGTTGGTCTAAGTGTATGGACTCAAGGTCATGGTCTGGATCAAAACCAGGTGGGAAAGCAGGATCAACCTCAATATCGTGATCGCACTCAAAGCTATGGGCGGGATCCGGTGCAGCTGATGATGCCATATCAGGGTCGGCGTCGTGTGAGTGGTGCTGCATTCCCTGTATGTGCGAAGATGCGGATGTCAGAAACTCAAATGAGTCTGGGATAGGGGAATGGACATGAGTTTCCCCTACAGGAGCGTCCGCATGCAGTAGTCTAATACCAGCAGCAATAGGGCCCTGCCCTCGAATGGGTCCTCCTCCAGTAGATCGTTATCGTCGTCAGAGGCCACGTCGGGAGGCATATCATCAACAGGATAAGCGGCAAGGGCACAGGAGCAGGGATCACCGCGAGTGGCAATTTCCCAACAAGATGGCCATCAGTAGGTTCTGCTACGACTTCAGGCAGCGCACAAGGCTGAAAGTCGTCATTGTCTGTGCCGGTAGTATCGGAGATGTACACCTCGTGCTTCGATGAAACTATGTCATCTGATACTATGGCCATGGGATTCGTAGTGTCCATCTTTCTAGTACTTGATGAAAGCATGACGTTTGTAACACAAACACATATACGTATAATAATCAATCATATAATCAGTTAATCACATAGTCACCAAGTAAGCATTTAAATCATTCTCCTAGTCTCACTAGCCAATTTCTCCCAGTCATTAAGACTGCTCTATCCTCCACCTCGACCTCTTAGATCGAGCCTCGGTCCCCTTGACCGAGCCTCAGCCTTCATGACTGAGCCTACTCTTCCTAGCCTCACTAGCCAACTACCTCGGTCACCTAGACCGAGCCTCGATCCTCCAGACCGAGCCTCAGCCCTCCAGGCTGAGCCTATAATAAATCAACGTGCTCAACTACCTCGGTCACCTAGACCGAGCCTCGATCCTCCAGACCGAGCGTCAGCCCTCCAGGCTGAGCCTATAAATAATAAAATGTGCTCAACATTTGTTTGTAAAAAGTTTTGGATCTGGACTTAAGTGGTATGCAGTAAAATGTTTTCGTGAGAGCCCTAGTGATCATAGTCTAGACTCGAGAAAGAATCCTAGTTCGCTATGATCAGGGCTCTGATACCAAGCTGTCACACCCTGGCTTTGCGGAAGCGTGGTTAATTTGGTGTGACTTCTTAATACCATAGCTTAACCATAACAAAGCTATATGAAATAAAACCATGCAAGATCATCCATTTAATTAAGTTTTGAAAACCAAATACAACAACATTGTCTTAACAATCACAAACATCAACATGACATAAACACAGTTTAAGGATTGTGACTTGTCCAGGAAAGAGTCACATTCCCCAAACCCGGATGACCTCGTAACTAGTGCAGCGGGAAAACGTGTCATACCGCGCCAGATCCTTTAATTCCCTGAAATACATGTAAGTTGAAAAATCAACAATAATGTTGAGCGAGTTCATGTGTTTAGTATGTGCGCGCGAATAAACCTTTGTAATCATTGCAAGTATGAATGTTTTGTAAACTCTGGTATGAAAGCAAATAAGGAAACATATCAGTTATTGTGTATCCACATGGTCCAACCTGCGGGCGCATGGGAGGGGATAGGACAAGGTCACCACATGGTCCAACCTGCGGGCGCATGGGTGGTGTTAAGACAACGTCACCACATGGTCCAACCTGCGGGCGCGTGGGTGGTGTTAAGATATGGTCACCACATGGTCCAACCTGCGGGCGCATGGGTGGTGTTAAGATAAGGTCACCACATGGTCCAACCTGCGGGCGCATGGGTGGTGTTTGTTATGCTCAAATAGGCCTATCACTCGTATCCCTCGATCGTACTACGAGGACTGATGTTCTTAAGGTTTCACCTACCCAATCACATAACCTAACAGTTCCTTCCTTAGCTGACCATACCATGTAAGAAACATTCATAATCATAGTAACATGTATTTCACCCCCGCAGTTAAAAACTGAAAACAGTTAAGAGAAAAGGGGGACATGAACTCACAGTGGTGCGTCTCTACCAAGTATGCCTCCAAATCAATCAGCTGTATGACGACCTACACGTGCTAACTCTATTAGACGGACGGCCGTGCCTTAGCTTTATGGTTTAAGTTCTTGGGAAATAGTTAGTCAACTATTTCGTGTTTATATTCTGTATATACTTGGTAGTTAATCTCCTTCCCAAGGATGGGGGAGTCAATACATGTGCGTTCAAATCATATCATTAAGTCTCACTTAATATATATTTACTTCTAACTCCAAAATATAAATATTTTTCTCAAAAATATTATATTTTTACTTCACAAAATTCTCCCAAAATAATACTTTGTCAAATATACGCGTTCATAATTATTTCTGTAAAATGCGTAAGTTACGTTTTAACGTTCGAGTGGTAATAAGAATTACCGATGTAACTTATATGTTTATCGTAGAGGCGTTCGTATTATTTTGGATCCATTAACATTTGGTAGTATTATTTTTACCCTAAAAATAATACTAGTATTTTCACAAAATAATCATAAACACATGACAAGTGTCGTTAAGAAAAATATATACTAAATATATATTTATCGCGTTTTATTTTGTGAAATCCCACCTCCGATATTTTGTAAATAAAGTTGTGGCGAAAACAAGTCGAAAAGTATTTCTAACACTTATAGTGAAAATAATTCCAAGTGTTAGGTTTTTAGAAAAATTTCGCCAGAGTTTCCTCTGTAACTGGAGGTGGCCACGCTTTCAAGCGTATCATTTTCTTTTACAATTCAAACCAACAATTTTCTTGTTCAACAACAAACAATATTCAACTAGTTAAAATCGTTGTAATCGCAAAAATACATGAACTTGTAGTTTATCCAAAAATATGTGATAAAGCTCCTTATCTTTGGTGTATCTTTATATAAATCCAACCGGTTTCGTAAAAGCCTCGTTTTTAAAGAAATTGCATCTTTACAACTTCTAGTAACATTTGACAAAACTAGTTCTTTGTCGGAACTTAGTGTTACACAAGTGTTTATACACTTGTGTGTTCATAAAATCATTCTTGTTATTATAAGATCATTCTTTTAGAAACATGATTTCCTTGACGCGTGGTCCTTTGAAAATACCGGTTGTAGATACGTAGATCTACTAGTTTCAAACGCTTTTTCACTTGTCAAAATATTTTTACACAAGTTCATGATTCGGGTGTGGTAGAGTTTCACCTTTTAACCCTTGTTCCTTTCAAAATAACCTTATGTCATGATCCAAGAACATGACTAGACCGGGTTAAATGGTGATCCGAGCTACCACAACATAGATCGGGTCTAAATAATCACAAATTTCAATTACTACAACATTTACACAACATATGAGCTTTTAACCATCATTCTTCATGTTTTTAGTAGACTTTTATGCTTCATCTTGTAAGTTAGCGAGTTTTAACCGTCATATATTGTTTTAACCACATTAGAATAGTTCGAGAAGATGATTTAAGCAACATACCACTAGCTCGAGGCTAGGGAAGAATCTATGCGCAAAAGAGGTGGATAAAAGCTAAGTAGAGAGGTCCTTCGCGTTCCGTTTGCTCCAAGCTTCCTAATACGCGACCCTTATCACTTGTATACCCTTGGAATGTGAAGATTAGAACCGAAAATGATGGATGGATGGTGGGTGATGTTTGGCCGTAGCCTTAGGGAGAGAGAGAGAGTTGTTATGTTGAGTTTGTGTTAAGTGAAGGAATGATGGATTATGAGAGATACTTATAGACAAAGTTAATGTGTATTATCCAATGGTTCTTGTGCCTCCAAGATATTAAGCACTTGATTAAAATAATCAAATAATGGTACTAGTGTGTCCCCCTACATGGGGACGGTTATAAAGATGGGGGGGGGGTCTAGTTCATTTCCAACTAGTCTTTAGCTATTAGTTAGGATAATAGTTAGGTTAAGTATAGTTAACCCGGTTAATTGTGTGTCACGCGTTACAATGGGTGTTAGGGTATTCAGGGACCCTAACTGGCTCAGAAAAAGATAAGTAATGAAAATAACAATATTTTCATGTTCCGGGTATAGTCCGGTTGTTCGGTTGGATAGTAATCCGTAAAGTGCTTAACAAGGCTTAAAGTGTCGTTAATACTCTTTTTAGTGACACGACTCATTCCTGACACTTTGGAAAGTGTCTAGCAATATTTTTCTCATGTTTTGGCACTTTACTAGTTAGCTAAAAGCTGAATTATTGTGTAAAGTGCTGAGTTTTGTACTTAGAGTACGTTTTAGGCACATCCAGTCATTGTGACTTATCCCTAGAGACGCAGTTCCACAACCCTTATATCCCTACACTCACTACTAGTGTAGCAAAACATTTCAGGCTCTTACAGGCCTTAGAGGCAGTGTTTGCCTGATGCTGGCTTTATCAGCATGTTCAATAGGTTATCCGTTATAGTGCTACTGTGCTTTTTGTGCATCATGGTTGTCACTAGGGTTCAACACGTAAATAATGTAGTGACGATAAGTAAAGTATGATGCAAGTAAGTACATGTATCAGATATCAAGTAGCAGTTCATCAGCTAGTTCAAACAAGCACAGTAATTAAGCAGTAATTAATCATTAGTTAAGTCGTACGGATACCTGGTTTAGTGCGGGTTGTCACACCTACCATAATATTGCATTAATAACTTAATTCATTATCTTCCAATAATCCATCCTTTTAGGATTGTATCCTTGCTGACTCAAACTACTGGGGTGAGGGTAACGTCATCTTCAAAAGAGGGGCCTACTACAATAACTAAGATAATCTCTTAATTATGTGCAAAAGTGCGGAGAATCAAAGGTTACACTAGATACGAGTCGGAACCAAGTGATTCATCTTGTCTATCTGTTTTTCTTTTTATTTTTATTTTCAGCATTTTAGTTAGTTTTTATTTTTCTTAGTTCAAAACATTTTTCTAAACTTTTTATTTTGATTAGACGTTGAGGATAAACCGGTACTAAAAGCTCTTGTGTCCTTGGACGACCTCGGTATCTTGCCAACACTATACTATGCTCACGATGGGTGCACTTGCCCATATGTGTGTTTAGTGTTAGTAAAATATCGTGTTTTATAAATTTAAAACTTGGCTAAAATAAGTGTTAAAGGGGCTTAAAATATACACCTAATATATATAACACTTCACACGCATCACCGGTGCATGGGTCAGTTTTTCCTTAAGCGTTTGGAACGCCCTTTCTTGATCATCACCCCAGATAAACTTTTCGTCTTTACTGGTTAATTTGGTTAATGGCATAGCAACTTTGGAAAAATCCTGTATGAACCTCCGATAATAACCCGCAAGCCCCAAAAAGCTTCTGATCTCCGAAGGATTCTTCGGTGGATCCCATCTCGCCATGGCTTCTTTCTTCGACGGGTCTACTAACACCCCGTTTGCACTAATGATGTGCCCGAGAAATTGTACTTCTCGCAACCAGAAAGCACATTTCGAGAACTTTGCATACAATTTCTCTTTTCTGAGCGTCTCTAATACTTCACGCAAATGATTTGTGTGTTCCGCTTCATTCTTCGAATATATCAAGATGTCATCAATGAACAATATTACTGACTTATCTAGCATAGGCTTACAGACCCGGTTCATAAGGTCCATGAAAGCCGCGGGCGCATTAGTTAACCCAAAGGACATCACAAGGAACTCGTAATGTCCATACCGTGTACGGAAAGCCGTCTTCGGTATATCTTCCTCCTTGACTTTCAGCTGATGGTATCCCGATCTGAGGTCGAACTTGGAGAACCAACTTGCGCCTTGCAATTGATCAAATAAGTCGTCGATTCTTGGGAGTGGGTATCGATTCTTCACCGTAAGTTTATTCAACTCCGTGTAATCAATACACATGCGCATGCTCCCATCCTTCTTTTTCACGAATAGCACCGGTGCGCCCCACGGAGACACACTAGGCAGGATAAACCCTTTGTCCAGCAGGTCTTGAATTTGTGACATCAATTCTTGTAATTCCGATGGCGCGAGTCGATACGGCGCCTTGGCCACAGGTTTCGCGCCCGGAACCAATTCGATCCCGAACTCTACCGTCCGTTCTGGCGGTATTCCCGGTAGGTCCTCCGGAAATACGTCGGCATATTCGCGTACCACCGGTACATCTTTAATCTCTGGTGATCTCTTGTCTGGTTCGTTCGCGTATATCATGAATGCCCTACAACCGTGCTTCATGAGCTGGCGAGCTTTCAGCATTGAACACATAACGGGATTACCCCTCTTTTCACCGTATATGGTAACAGATTTTCCACTTGGAGATGTTAGTTTTATCTCCTTGCGGAAACATACTACTCTCGCATGGTATCGGGATAGCCAATCCATCCCGACTACTACTTGGAATTCCCCCATCGACATAGGAATCAAGTCTATTGAATATTCTTCATCGTCAATGTTTATCTTACAGTCTCGACATACATCACACACAAGGAAACTTTTGTTATCACCTATTTCTACTTCTAATGGCATATGCAATTTTGTTAGTACAAAAGAAGGATGTCGAATAAATCCATGTGAAACAAAGGATTTATTCGCACTCGTATCAAATAACACATGTGCAGGAATTGAATTTATGGCAAATATACCTGAGACCACATCGGGCTCTGTTTTTGCCTCCACTGCTGTTAACTCGAAAGGTCTTGCCTTTGCTCTTGGTGTCTCGGTGTGTGTATTCTTATTATCTTTCTTTCCGATCAACTCCGGGCACTCAGATTTCTTGTGACCCGACAGGTAGCATTTGTAACACACCGACACCTTTCCCGGACACAATGCAGCCGTGTGCCCCGTTTTCCCACATATAGGACACGGTTTGTCCTTGAACCGGCACTCACCTTTGTGCCCCTTCCCGCATATCTTGCAGTTCGATGACCCGCTTTTCCCTTCCTGTTTCTTAGAGGATTCTGTTGTGCGCGCCTTTTACGTTGGGCTTGGATTGACTATCTGCGCCCTTCTTTCACCTCTTTCAATCTGTTTCTTCAACTCTATCTCCCGTTCCTGAGCAACGTTTATAATCTCGGTGAGAGTCTCATACTTTGAAGGAGTCATAAACTCCCTATACTCGGTGCTCAACATATTATAATAATAATATATTTTCTGCTCCTCATTCGTTATCAGTTCATCACAAAACTTCATCTTATCCATGAACATTCCCGTGATTTTATCAATAGATTCACCCTTGTGTCGAAGCTGCATGAATTCTTCCTTGATCTTGTTAATGACTGCCTTGGGACTATGATGTTTAAGAAACGGCGTCTTAAACTCGTCCCATGTCATAGCTTTAGCCGCTTCGCTTCCAATTTCTTTCTTCTTGTTATCCCACCAGTCTTTCGCTTGACCCCTTAACTGACCCGTGCCATAGGCTACGTAGTCATCTGGATCACAATGAGTTCTTTCGAATACTAGATCCATATCACTTAGCCACCGCTGGCATATTATCGGGTCAACCTCCCCATTGTAAATTGGCGGTTTGCACGCCATGAACTCTTTATAAGAACAAGATTTTCGTCCTCCCGACTTCGCCTTTGCTAAATTGTTATTATCCTCCAATTTCTTAATTCACTCTTCCACCACTGATAATACCGTGTTTTGGATTTTGTCGATGAAACCCGACAAACTGTTTTCGATTGCTTTTCCTACTTCCTCAGCAATCACTTCTCTCGTTTGCTCGGTGACTCTTGGCACCGCATCATCATTACCTTTATCCGTCATCTTTAACTGAAATGTTTACATTAAGCGTTAAACATTTCATCTATGACATATGGTTTATTTACTTCGGTTTATTCAAGTTTATAACTTGTTTTCACCATTCTTATTTAATGCACTTTCCGTATTTGAGTGTGTTAACACACTCTTCCCATGCATTTCCATTCATTATTTCCCTTTTTATACTTAGTAACTCTACTTTAGAGCAATTAACTCTTACCGGATGTTTGATCAAGCTTGAACCAAAAACACTTGTTAACAACCTTGGGCTCTGATTACCAACTTGTAACACCCTTAATATTTGGACGGAATTTAATTTGGTTTTTTATATTAATTAAATACTAATCAGAGTTTACAAAAACTTTTCGTGCTTAAAGACCATACATACTTGTTGTAATACCCAAAACAGTGTAAGGTAGTGCATAACAAGTTTAAAGTTAACCCTTGCTAGAAAACTAACCACTAGTTTAAAAGATTCAAAACACGATTAACAAAAACATTTACAACATGATTAAAGTCTAGACAAGATTAAGTTTGGTGCGGAAGCTTCAAAATGCGTGTTCGGTTCTTGACTACGTACTTGATCACCATCCGGGATGATCTCATCCATACCTAGGGTCAAACAACTAAAAACATTAGTTTTGACATTAGTATAGCATATGTATATACAAATTCCGACATCGAAAAGTTAATTAAAATACAAGTTTTTCAGGGCTCCACCGTAACTTACGGTGTCTACCGTAAGTTACGGTAGACCCTGAATGATTCTGGTTCTGCCGTAACACAGGAACGATCCACCGTAACCTTTTTGATCTCCACCGTAAATTACGGTGTAGACCGTAATTTACGGTGGACACTGGGATTTTGCCATTTGACTATTTTGGAAATTTTGCTCTAATTCGCATACCGTTTTAGGCTATTTCCTTACTGTATGTCTGTAAATTTATTACGGACATGTTCGTTTTGTTTATCATACCACTATTTGTCTCGCCGATCATTCGGTTACAAGTTACTATACTTGCATTTGCTCGATGCATTCTAACTATAAGTGTATATTTCAACTTTCTTATTCTAACCTTTTAGATGTCATTACCCAAGTTCCCGGGCTAGTACATCTTGATGTGTTTACGTTATTCGTGGCTTTATGTTGCCTTGGAACTAAAAGCTCATTTCCTCGGAATTCAACATTCCGTTCCAATCGACACATTTTATTGACCTTAAGGTTTGACCCGTTAACACGGGTTCGTAGATTTAAATTAACATAACCAATTTATTGGTGTGGTACCATCCATCACCTAGCGAGGTATGAAACTTTCAAGTCTCTAATCCCGTGATTCCTTTAAAATCTTTATCTTTACCCGTTTGGCTATCTAGTGAAGACCATCACTTTATTGACAAGCCAAACCAAATTCCAAATCTTTATTTTGACCCGTTTGACTATCTAATGAAGACCATCACTTTATTGACAAGCCAAACCCAATTCCAAATCTTTATTTTGACCCGTTTGGCTATCTAGTGAAGACCATCACTTTATTGACAAGCCAAACCCAATTCCAAATCTTTATTTTGACCCGTTTGATGGTCTAGTGAACTTCGCCACTTTAAGGACGCATCAAACGCGTCCTTTACACTACGACATCATTATTACACAAAAACCAAACATTTACATAATGTAACGAGACTGAAGTCACGCACCTTTAGAGCACACCCTTCAAGCGCGTATCTCCTCCTCCGGCTTGTCCGCTTGACAAACCGGATGCTTGGCCTAAAGAGTTCAATTCAACTTACATTTAGAACCCTTTTTGTAATTATTAACACATAAATTGCCACATTAGTCAATTATGCGTTTTTATCCGATTTTCAACATATTAATTCCCCACTTAGGCATTTCAACAAACACCTAGTGGGTCAAATTTTCACATGATTATTACCAAGTTCATGACTTGTTAACTTGTCTAAATCAACCTCAATTAGGCAAATATATACAAATTTTCAACATCCATATTTCAGGGATTATCACATAATTTCAGTTTACACTAAACCAAAAGCCTTAATCTTAGTGTTTACCAAATTTTACTAACTTGTTAATCACCCACTATGGTGATTATGAACCTTACAAACATCATGCAAGATTTTGACAAGAATTCATTTAGGGTTTGTCCCTAAACCTTACATCACTTCCAATTTCATTCATGCATGACACAATCAAGCTCAATTTCAACTTTTCATGATTTGCCTAGAACTTGAGATGAATCAAAAATACCAAAATTTACATACCTTATGATCCCTACAACAAGGAGACCACTAATCTATATTCAGATTTTGATTTGAACTTGCTTTGAGACTTCAATTCGTGGTTTTTTTTGTGATTTCTAGGGTTTTGAGAGTGGGGGGTTGCCCTTCTTTTGCTCTGATCGACCAGACCTCCTAAATGGAGCGTTTGGTTTTGTTTTTAATTAAATTTGATAATACAAGTTTCAATTTTGACAACATGAGACCCTCCACTTTTGTTTAACATAAAGTTTAGTCATTCTAACCCTAATTGGAGTTATTTCTAGACTTCTAGTTAACTAGGTTATAATTTCCTAGTTAAATAAATTCTTGTTTATTTATACTTTATAGCTCTAATATAAAGTTTTATATTTTTGGGATGTTACAGTTTATGCTAAGACAATGATAATAACATCATCACTATCAATTCGTCTCCCCTCTCTCTCATAACCGTGTTCATCAAGAACACCTAAACCCATCAGAACTGTACACCCTAAAGGGGAACTCGACCAATCTGACGAACATGACATCTACTTCATTCTCTGATGCGGTTACTGGCTAACCAGGTACACATGTTTTTTTATTATTCATGATTGAATTTATTTAATTAGGGTTTATGTTTTACCCATGTTCTAATGATATAATCAACAATATGTGCCTGACATTGCTAATGTTGGCTCTTGTATCACAAAAACATTTGCTTTAAGAACCAACCAAATATTTTAAAAGCCAAAAAACTTATTTATCTTAATCAACAATATTCTTTTAAGTGGATATAAAATATCTATGTATTGAAGGCCAAACCAATATAAACTGGCTGTGAAATCGTAATATCATCGAAGTAGAGGAAGTTGAAGCTTTAGGCTGGTTACATTGCAATATTAACCAGGTCTGGTTTCGGGACGGGCCGGACAAGTGGACCTGGACAGCGGCTGATGCCGACGGGTTTAGTGTTTCCAGCGTTAAAAGCCTCATCGCTAAAGGGTAAGATCACAACAATAATTATGTTCTCGAATGGAGTAAATGGGTTCCGGTTAAAGCCATAGCCATTGTGACAACTCGAGTTGTCAAGATCTTTCCTCGACACGTTATATGTTTCACAATTGTGTTTGCATAACTTGTTTGTCTTGTAATCGTGCACGTTAGATATATGTTTGAGATATTGGTTTGATATTGTGTTATTATATGGTTAATGTGTTTAAGGTGTTAGTTTATAAACTATTGAAATGTCTAAAGGTTATAAATCACATAGACGAAACATAGGAAGTTCATCACAACCTGTACTCGATGAAACATATAAGGTTTCGTCACACCCATTCGTTTGACGAAACTCAGGGATTTCGTCATGCACCCTGACGAAACTTGGGAGTTTCGCCATAACGGGTCTCAGCCCAATGAGGTTTCGGCCCAACCCTTTATTATATTAGATCTCCTCAGCTATCAGTTACGTAATAATACCCAAACCCTAGAGAAATCATTTCCTCTCCCTGCACGCGACGACAACCATCACCTCTTAAAGATCTTGTGTTTCACCTCTCAACCGGTTAGTCCCGTTGATCGATTCGATTACGTATTACTGTGTGTAGATATCTATCATGATAAGGAAGATTGATTGCTAGATGATTTGATTACGATTTATGCTTGAATTGAAAATTATGTAACTAGAGTTTTGATGTTCTTGTGCAAATCGATTGTTGGGAATTGCATGATGGTAACTCATGGAATCGTATTCGCTCATTTAGCGCCATGTTTATGTTTATATTGTACTTGTGATTGAATGATTCTGATCATCGGATACACACATGTCGTAATCTAGATTAGATTGTATATGGTTATATTATAATTTAGGGTTCATGCTAGATGTGAATGCTGTGATATTATTGGAATGATGTTAATAGCAATTGATGGGTACTGTAATTGGGAAATAACCGTATGATCGATGATTTTGGGAGAAACGGCTGATGATGATTAGGGTTTGTGTGAATGTATGCTTAACTATTACATTGTCGATGAGAGTCCCACCCGACGAAACACTGTTGACTACGAAACCTGTGGAGTTTTGTCACATGCAATGCTGACGAAACATGATAAGTTTTGTCACATGTTAACTCGACGAAACAGGGTGAGTCTCGTCGCATAGGGTTTCGTGGAGTACATGTTTCACCGAAGGACTTCTTTTGGACAGTAGGTTATGATGAATTGTACTGATTTCATGTATTGTAAAGATTGCATGACATTGATGTAGAACAGGAAAACCTGATGTATCTAATATGTATGGTAAACCACTTGCTGTGTGCATTACGAGCTAAAGTACTTGATACCTGTTAAACTCTGATTCTATTATGATATATATTATGAACGTGTGTGATCAACGTGATTGTAGACTGATTTATGTATACGTGAATACTATAGACTTTGAGTGATTAACTTTGAGCAAGTAGCTTAACAAACCGAGCAAACCAAGGTGAGTTCACACTTTCTACAAGGCATGGGATTCCCAGGGGTTGGGAATGGGTAAAGGATTTTTACTGAAATTGCGTGATCTCCTGGTTTGGAACACGTACCACATCCTCTTTATTGAAGGGTGACAGCACGTACTAAGAACTTAATCAGAACCTGCGTAATCTCCTGGTTTGGCGATTACGTACACATCCTCTTTATTGAAGGGTGATAACACTGATGCTAGACCAAAACTCTATCATGAAGTCCCTCATTTTATATCGACTTAATCGCTGGGCCAATGGCGAGCGGGTCATTAGTTAGATAGCGCTATTTAGGTTTGACAAGCCTCACACCGTGCCGCGGAGGACGGGCGTGAACTAATGGATCTGGGCACTAGTCAATGATGATAGACATTGACGTCAGGGCACCAACTTACTTTAGTCAGTGGTCGATATGGTAACGGGTCTAGTGGTTCACATGGGGAAGCCCCCACTTGGTTATGGATATGGTTTGGGAAACAAGGAAAACTGGTTAACTTATGGTTTACGAATGGACTCGTGGTTTTTGAACAACTTTAAAACGAATACCAATTGTGAACTCGCCCAACTTTGTTGTTGACTCGTTGTTACATGCCTTGCAGGTCGTTAGGTACTAGCTGGAGCTTGCATGGAGGGAAGGAGTCGTTGTGGGACATGGACTGTTGAGTTTCATGTTAAACATTCAAACAATTAAACTTATGTCTTGGTTTTTACACTTTATGCTTCCGCTGATAACTTGATTTTGGTTAACTTGTTTTTGGATCACCAATTATATTGTGTGGTTGGATTTTGTTTACTTGACTATATTGTTCAATATGATTGGTGGCTTGATCCTGGTCAGTCACGCCTCCTGCGGTGGTACTCCGCTTGTGGATTTTGGGGGTGTGACATATTGGTATCAAAGCCAGTGGTTATAGTGAACTTGGTTTTAAAAAAAAGGGAAAAGCTTTTGGACAAAACCAGACTATAACCTGTACAGTGCTCAACGATCCACAACGACGCTTCGCTCCACGTGCAAGACTCAACACTATAGGTGGTATGGTTTGAACTTATTGTCTGTCTATTAGTTTGCATAGTGCATTGTTTATGGTATGCTTAGTTAACGTAGCAACTGTTGATTGAAACCCTGTGTACTCACTCTCTTCTATCATTCCACACTTACGCACTTTCGCGACACTTTTCTCACTTATGTTTGCTTCAATGTGAAGATCATGAGTGGACGTATCAACATGACTCAAGCCCAGCTGACGGCACTGATCAATGAACGAGTTGCTGAGGCACTCGCAACTGCTCAAGCAGGAGGTACAACTTGCCACTTCGACCTATCCTAGGATGTTTAGATCCTACTATAACGAACCAACTCTCGTGCCTAACTTTGTCCTATCTTACTACCACGACAGGTCAACCTGCTCAGCCTCCTGTGTGCACATTCAAAACATTCATGGATTGCCGACCCAGTACTTTCAATGGCACAGAATGAGCAGTAGGTCTTCTTCACTGGTTCGAGAAGCTCGAATCTGTCTTTGAAATGTGCGAATGCCCTGAAGCTCGAAGGGTGAAGTTTGCTACTGGAACACTTGAGGGCATTGCGTTAACTTGGTGGAAAGCGCAAGTCCAAATGCTAGGGTTGGTAGCTGCTAATGCCACCCCATGGAACGACTTCAAAGAGCTGATTAAAGAGGAATACTGTAACCGCGACGACATCCACAAGCTAGAGGTGGAGTTTTTCAATTTGAAGATGACGGGGTCTGAAATCGAGGCATACACAAAGAGATCGAACTAGTTGGCTATCTTGTGCCCTACTATGGTGGATCCTCCCATCAAGCGTATCGAGCTGTACCTCAAGGGTTTAGTGGCAGAAATTCAGAGTCATGTGACTGCAGCTAACCTTGGCACCATCCAGCAAGTCATTCGACTGGCTCATCGTCTCACTGATCAGGCAGTTGATCAGAACAAGCTACCCAAGCATGTTAGTGCTACTACTACTTCCGATGCTCCTAACGACAACAAGTGCAATTGGGATGGAAATTCAAGTAAAGGTTCAACTTCTGTACAGTCTCAGTCTCAGCAGCGAACGACAGATGATTACAAGAGCCCCAGCCAGCAGTCTTATGGGAATCAAGGTCAGAGTGGATACAAGGGAAATCACCCCAAATGCAATCGTTGTGGTTTTCATCACAGTTGACCGTGCACTAAGG
Organism: Helianthus tuberosus; assembly: GCA_030545235.1. NCBI lineage: Eukaryota > Viridiplantae > Streptophyta > Magnoliopsida > Asterales > Asteraceae > Helianthus > Helianthus tuberosus. Next base: position 129,483,075 of record CM060416.1, read on the forward strand.
GCAACTGTCAGAGGTGTAACAAACCCAGCCATGCGGCCAAGGATTGCAGGAGTCTTTATCCTGCGAATCAGCGACGCCATCAATAGCAGCAGACTCCACAGAATCAGCAACAGCAACAACAGGGTAACAACAAGGGATGCTTTCAATGTGGTGCTGAAGGCCACTTCAAAAGAGACTGCTCCCAGCTGAACCAGAATTAGAACAACAACAACAACAATAAGGGGAACGGAAACAAAAATGGGGGTAACAATGATGGCAACGGTGCCAAGGGACATGTCTTCGTGATTGGTCAGGGTGAAGCAAGGAACGATCCCAATGTTGTGACGGGTAAGTTTCTACTGAACGACTTCTTTGTTACTGTTTTATTTGACTCGGGTGCCGATACCAGTTATGTGTCCTTAAAAGTTAGTCAGATGCTTAAGCGTACCCCAATACTTTTGAACACCAAGCATGTCATAGAACTAGCAAATGGTAAAAGTCTTGAAGCCACACACATAGTTAAGGGTTGTAATCTCGTCTTAGCCGGTCAGACCTTCTCTATTGACCTTATTTCCATCGTTCTTGGTAGTGTCGACGTTGTTATTGAGATGGATTGGTTATCTCAACATTAAGCGGAGATCCTTTGCAAAGAGAAAATCATCCGTATTCCTCGTTCAGGTGATGAACCACTCATTTTTCATGGTGATAAGAGTGGTGCTGTCGTGGGCATCATCTCTTTTCTTAAGGCCCAGAAGTGTTTGCATAAGGGCCACACTGCCATTTTAGCTCTCGTTACTGACTCCTCAACAAAAGAGAAGAAGATTGAAGACATTCCGATTGTACGTGACTTTCCTGAGGTATTCCCCGAAGAGTTACCTGGTCTTCCGCCTCATCGTCAAGTCGAGTTTCAAATCGAGCTAGCTCCTGGAGCAGCACTAATAGCTCGTGCACCTTATCGTTTAGCTCCATCAGAATTGGAAGAACTATCTACGCAACTACAAGAGCTCTTGGACAAGGGTTTCATTCGTCCTAGCTCTTCGCCCTGGGGAGCTCCAGTCTTGTTTGTGAAGAAGAAAGACGGTACCTTCAGAATGTGTATTGACTACCGTGAACTCAACAAGGTGACCGTGAAGAATCGTTATCCTCTTCCACGTATTGATGACCTATTCGACCAGTTGCAAGGGTCAAGCTACTACTCTAAGATTGATCTGAGATCGGGCTACCATCAACTAAGAGTCAGGGACGAGGACATCTCCAAGGCGGCATTCAGAACTCGTTATGGGCACTACGAGTTTCTGGTCATGCCTTTCAAATTGACAAACGCACCTGCGGTCTTCATGGATCTTATGAACCGAGTGTGCAAACCTTACCTGGATAAGTTCGTTATTGTTTTCATCGACGACATCTTGATCTATTCCAAGAGTCAGGAGGAACACAAGCATCATCTACGACTTATTTTGGAACTTCTTCGAGCAGAGCAGCTTTACGCTAAGTTTTCGAAATGCGACTTTTGGCTTCGTGAAGTCCATTTCCTAGGCCACGTGGTAAACGAGGATGGGATTCATATGGATCCATCCAAGGTTGACTCGATCAAGAACTGGCCTGCACCTCGTACACCAACAAGAATTCGTCAATTCTTGGGTTTAGCGGGCTACTACAGAAGGTTTATAAAAGATTTCTCGAAGATTGCGCAGCCTCTCACTGTCCTTACTCAGAAGGGTGTCACCTACCGTTGGGGTGATGCTTAGGAATCCGCTTTTCAGCAGCTAAAGTTGAAGCTTTGTAGCACACTTATTCTCTCACTGCCGGAGGGCACAGACGATTTTGTGGTTTACTGCGACGCGTCAATACAAGGACTTGGTTGTGTGTTGATGCAACGTGAGAAAGTCATTGCTTATGCATCATGCCAGCTAAAGGTCCATGAAGGGAACTACACTACACACGATCTGGAGCTGGGAGCTGTCGTTTTTGCACTCAAGATATGGAGACATTACCTGTACGGTACCAAGTGCACCATTTACACCGATCACAGGAGTCTCCAGCATATCTTCGATCAGAAGGAGTCGAACATGCGACAGCGTCGATGGGTCGAACTTCTGAATGATTTTGAGTGCGCAATTAAGTACCATCCGGGCAGAGCCAATGTTGTGGCCGATGCCCTCAGTAGAAAGGAGACTAAACCTAAGCGCGTGCGTGCGTTACAACTAACCATTCACTCTAGTCTTCCTACTCAGATACGAGAAGAACAAATTGAAGCATTGAAACTAGAGAACATCCAGGCTGACTCCCTGCGAGGATCGAAGAAACGGTTAGAACAAAAGGGAGACGGCGCTTACTACGTGATAGGATGCATCTGGGTTCCCTTGTATGGTAATTTTTGTGAGCTTGTGATGGATGAAGCACACAAGTCTCGCTACTCAGTACATCCCGGTTCGGATAAGATGTACCATGATTTCAAAACTGCATACTGGTGGCCTAGTATGAAAGCCAACATAGCAACCTATGTCAGTAAATGCTTGACTTGTGCGAGAGTCAAGGTTGAGTACCAGAAACCATCAGGCCTACTTGAACAACCAAATATCCCGACATGGAAATGGGAGCAAATTTCCATGGACTTCGTTATTGGCCTACCTAGATCCCAACGCGGAAACGATACCATTTGGGTAATAGTGGATCGATTGACAAAATCTGCACACTTTCTGGCTATCAAAGAAACGGATAAGTTCTCTACTCTAGCAGACATCTACCTGAGAGAAGTAGTTGCTAGGCACGGGGTGCCAACCTCCATTATCTCTGATCGTGACGCGTGCTTTACCTCTGAATTGTGGAAAGCAATGCACAAATCTTTTGGCTCTCGATTAGACATGAGCACAGCTTCTCACCCACAAACGGATGGGCAGTCTGAACGCACCATCCAAACCCTTGAAGACATGCTTCGAGCATGTGTTATCGACTTTGGTAACGGTTGGGAAAGGCATTTACCGTTGGTGGAGTTTTCGTATAACAACAGTTACCACACCAGCATCCAGGCCGCTCCGTTCGAGGCTTTGTACGGACGAAAGTGCCGCTCACCTCTTTGTTGGGCAGAGGTTGGTGACAGCCAAGTCACTGGCCCAGAACTTGTAGTAGATACAACTGAGAAGATTGCTCAGATACAACAACGAATGGCAGTAACTCGTGACCGTCAGAAAAGCTACGCCGATAAGCGCAGGAAACCACTCGAGTTCCAGGTTGGGGATCGAGTACTACTTAAAGTCTCACCTTGGAAAGGTGTAGTTCGTTTTGGTAAACGAGGCAAACTTAATCCACGATATGTTGGACCTTTCGAAATCATTGAGAAAATTGGCAAAGTGGCCTACAAGCTGAATCTACCTGCAGAACTCAGTGGAGTTCACAACGTATTCCACGTGTCAAATCTGAAGAAGTGTCTGTCAGATGAGACCCTCATAGTTCCTCTCAAGGAACTCACTATCGACGATCAGTTGCGATTCGTTGAGGAACCTATAGAGATTACAAACAGAGACGTTAAGGTTCTCAAGCGTACCAGAATACCTCTTGTTCGAGTTCGTTGGAACTCCCGTCGTGGCCCAGAGTTTACCTGGGAACGAGAAGATCAAATGAAACACAAATATCCCCAGTTGTTCGACAAAAGTGCAACCACTACTGGGGCTGAAGCTACTGCGGAATTTCGGGACAAAATTCCAAACCAACGGGGGGATGATGTGACACCCCAGGAAAACCAGGAAAACCACGCAACCTAACCAGCTTCCTCAGTGACTACGTGCTAAATTTCGGGACGAAATTTCTTTCAAGTTGGGGATAATGTGACAACTCGAGTTTTCAAGGTCTTACCTCGACACGTTATATGTTTCACAATTGTGTTTGCATAACTTGTTTCTCTTGTAATCGTGGACGTTAGATATATGTTTGAGATGTTGGTTTGATATTGTGTTATTATATGGTTAATGTGTTTAAGGTGTTAGTTTATAAACTGTTGAAATGTCTAAAGGTTATAAATCACATCGACGAAACATAGGAAGTTCATCACAACCTGTACTCGACGAAACATATAAGGTTTCGTCACACCCATTCGTTTGACGAAACTCAGGGATTTCGTCATGCACCCTGACGAAACTTGGGAGTTTCGCCATAACGGGTCTCGGCCCAGTGAGGTTTCGGCCCAACCCTTTATTATATTAGATCTCCTCAGCTATCAGTTACGTAATAATACCCAAACCCTAGAGAAATCCTTTCCTCTCCCTGCACGCGACGGCAACCATCACCTCTAAAAGATCTTGTGTTTCACCTCTCAACCGGTTAGTCTCGTTGATCTATTCGATTACGTATTACTGTGTGTAGATATCTATCATGATAAGGAAGATTGTTTGCTAGATGATTTGATTACGATTTATGCTTGAATTGAAAATTATGTAACCAGAGTTTTGATGTTCTTGTGCAAATCGATTGTTGGGAATTGCATGATGGTAACTCATGGAATCGTATTCGCTCATTTAGCGCCATGTTTGTGTTGATATTGTACTTGTGATTGAATGATTCTGATCATCGGATACACACATGTCGTAATCTAGATTAGATTGTATATGGTTATATTATAATTTAGGGTTCATGCTAGATGTGAATGCTGTGATATTATTGGAATGATGTTAATAGCAATTGATGGGTACTGTAATTGGGAAATAACCATATGATCGATGATTTTGGGAGAAACGGCTGATGATGATTAGGGTTTGTGTGAATGTATGCTTAACTGTTACATTGTCGACGAGAGTCCCACCCGACGAAACACTGTTGACGACGAAACCTGTGGAGTTTTGTCACATGCAATGCCGACGAAACATGATAAGTTTTGTCACATGTTAACTCGACGAAACAGGGTAAGTCTCGTCGCATAGGGTTTCGTGGAGTACATGTTTCACCGAAGGCCTTCTTTTGGACAGTAGGTTATGATGAATTGCACTGATTTCATGTATTGTAAAGATTGCATGACATTGATGTAGAACAGGAAAACCTAATGTATCTAATATGTATAGTAAACCACTTGCTGTGTGCATTACGAGCTAAAGTACTTGATACCTGTTAAACTCTGATTCTATTATGATATATATTATTAACGTATGTGATCAATGTGATTGTAGACTGATTTGTGTATACGTGAATACTATAAGCTCAGATGTTAAAAATTTCTTTTTTGGGCTAAAAGGATAAGAGTGATATAACCATAAGGGCCAAAATAATATTATAAATATAATGATGATAACATTAACGGGCCGAGCTTTGGCTCGTCTAAGCGATATTGAAGCGAGCTCGAGCCGAGCTTTTAGCTCGTTTGAGGTTGTTCTCAAAACGTCTCGAGTAGAGCTTTGGGTTTTACTCGCGAGTCGAGCTCGAGCTCAAGTAGGCTCGAACCGAGCCGAACTCGAGCTTTATAAAAACATGACGAGCCGAGCTCGATCGGTCTGGCTCGCTTACACCCCTACCTTCCTCCCTCAGTGCTATACATTTACCATTTTTCACCAAATATAAGACCATGCGTAGTGGGGGGTTTTTTGGCCGTTTTTCCCTAAAAAAACGCCCCACAACACCCAACTCCCACACCCCCTGGGCGTTTTTTCAACAAAATTTGGTTTGGCGTTGTGTTTTTCACGCCCAAGCTCCTTGTGTGTTGACCAATCACCCTTTTTTTATGGTTTTTTGTCCAATAACATTTTTTGATAGTTTTTTTAATTTAATTCTATTAAACCTCTTTTAATATAATGCCCTACATTCCCGCTACACCCATTTTAGAAAACTACCCATAATGCCCCATTGCTGATTGGATGTCACATGGCGCAAAACGCCCAAAGATAAGAGCATTAGGCTGGATGGTGTGGCTAGGGGTTTTATCACGTCACCTCATCGCCACGTCACACAAGAGTTTTTAAGTCCCTCCTTTAACTTGTAGGGTGTGGTATAAAGCCCCCTTACCACTATAGCGCCCCCTTTAAAGCCAATCAACTTTGAAAATCTCAAAGTTTGCTCGTTAACATGCTGGCGGAAGAATGATGGTGCCCCCCCCCCCCCCCCCTCTTTAATTGCGGCGGTGTGGACGATGACGCCCTGAGGACGCTATGGAGGCTGAGGTGACGGGGTGGCGCGCCCCACACCCACTGGAATTACCACTACACATGGCGTAGCACTAATTTTTTCATTGTTTCATGCGATAGATGAATTTTAGATTGTTTAATGCGATAAGATGAAATTAAAGTAGAATTTAATGCAAGAATTTACGTCCTTAACCGATACAAAAAATTCAATAAAAACCATACTATACCCACTACTAACCTTTTCTTTTTTATTGTTTTTCATAATTCGTTTCATACATATATACTCGATCTTGCTCCTCTCTCATATCATGTTTAAATCGCAGATTTTGTTTACGTTACGTTTATGATTCAAACTATTTTGTATGTTTACATATACAACTTTAAATACAGCATTAAATACAAAACAGCTTCATATTTGATAAAAGATTTATCATTTAATACACTTAACATTAATCATTTAATACAGACATTAAAAAAGGAAACCACATGTAATACCTTGCAGAAAACCCCAATTTAATCACCACCTCTTTTCCCCCTTTTATAAATAACCAAGAACCCTAATCTCCAAAACCCCCAAATCACAATACCAACCTCTCAATCCCCCCAAATCTTGATCACCAAACACAAATCAAACAGATCTGGGCCTCGATTTCACTCTCCAATGCCGATTGTGATCCGATCCGTGTGGAGTCACAACCTGGAGTCCGAATTTGACCTAATCAACTCACTTATCAACTATTATCCATACGTTTCAATGGATACAGAGTTTCCAGGGGTCGTTTTCCGCTCTAATTACCAGGTTTTTGGTCACCAAAACCCTAATGAATGCTACAATCTGCTCAAATTAAACGTTGACGCGTTGAAATTGATTCAAGTTGGGTTGACTTTGACCGATTTTCGCGGGAATTTACCAGAATTTGGTAATAATAAGTACATATGGGAGTTCAATTTCAAGGATTTTGACCCGTCACGTGACCAGCACGCGTCTGAATCCATTGACCTGTTGAAGCGTCAAGGCATTGACTTTGAGAAGAATTTAAATGAGGGAATTTGCACAGTGAAATTTGCTGAGATGATGACGTCATCAGGGTTGGTGTTTAACAAGAATGTGAGGTGGGTGAGTTTTCACAGTGCGTATGATTTCGGGTACTTGGTTAAGGCGTTAACGGGTCGGGTATTGCCCGATGAGTTAAGCGGGTTTGTTGAGGTTATGAAGTTGTTGTTTGGGGAGAATGTGTATGATGTGAAGCATATTATGAGGTATTGTGATGGGTTGTATGGTGGGTTGGATCGGGTGGCTAAGAGTCTTGAAGTGGAGCGGGTCGTTGGGAAGTGTCATCAGGCGGGTTCGGATAGTTTGCTAACGTGGCATGTGTTTGCGAAGATTAAGGAGCGTTGCGTCGGTGGACCGGAGAAGTATGCTGGTGTTCTTTATGGGTTAGAGGTTGTTTGAAAGGTTTAGTGGTGGGTAGGTTTTGAGATTGTTGGATTTGTAGCAGATTAATGGATGTAAATTTGTTGACTTATTAATATCAGTTTAATCTTTTGGTATCTTGTTTATCTGTGTTTTGTTGTTTTTATATCACTAAGCATGCTAAGTATATTACATACATATATAAATACACTACACCTATAACTATTGCTTGAGTCGAAGGAATTTTACTATGTACGTTTGTTTGTTATCTGGTGGAATTTTACTATGTACGTTTGTTTGTTATCTGATTGAAATGGTTTCTGTTGAATGGATGTGATATTAATCTGTCAAAATAATATCATACAACAGATTAATGCATTTGCAGGAGGGATATGTTTATGTGGAATAGGACAGATGCATTGTTACTTGGAGTTAAAAAAATTTCACTCAAGGTTATATTATCCCTGGCCGCCACTCTTTGGTAAGTTTCTTATCTTTTAGAGTTAACTGTCATTTTCGTTGTCCATGTGGTTTGTTCACTTTTCTTATTTCAGACCAATTTTCAAAAATGCACTAGTTTCCTTCCTGACATACTAGAAACGTGCCACTTCAGTCCAAAAATTAAAACTCAGTTAAGTCAGACAGGTTAAATTAAGGGTATTATTGTCAATTCATATATCTTTTATTTTCACCTTATTATATGAATTGACAATAATAACCTTCATTTAACCTGTCTGACTTAACTGGGTTTTAATTTTTGGACTGAAGTAGCACGTTTCCAGTATGTCAGGGAGAAAACTGGTGCATTTTTAAAAATTGGTCTGAAATTGCAAAAGTGAACAAACCACAGGGACGAAAATGGCAGTTAACTCTATCTTTTAGTTTCGGTTGTCTGGCGGTCATGTAGACGTACACACACGTATTATGATTATTTAGTGTTTTTGTGGTGTTTCAGGTTGCATTGATTCCCTATTAAAATTTCGGTTTTTCAAAAGATGGTTGAATGGGGTCTGTGTTTTAGAGCAAAGCATAATCTTCATATGACGATTGCAAATTTTGATTATTATTATTATTATTATTATTATTTTTATTCTATTTCTCTTTTTTATTATGTAAAGTGTTTAGTTGAGCATTCAGGGTAGTACTAAGGGTTAGAGGTTCAGTTACATTTTCTTTCAAGATTATAGTTTTTGAAGTTGATCTGGTTGGGCTTTTGCTGATGTGGCAAATAACTATATAATCACATCTATTAAAAACTACAAGCATTCATCTTTATAAATTACAAAGTCTTGATTGTCTAAATTGTTGCGGCTCGATGACACATTACATACGCTTGAACTAATCCATTTGATGTTTGCGATATACCCACGCTGCAACGCGCGCGGGCTTTATTACTAGTTAATCTAAAAACTGAAAATGTCGGTGGTATTTACCGTTTTGGTCCCTGCTTTTGCTTTTTACAGTTTGACCCATCTGCTTTCGTTTGTATATTTTCCTTCCTCTGCGTTCCTTATCTTCTCTGGTGTTTCTCCATCCAAGTGCCTTTTCTATGTGTTTGCTTTCAATCTTAATTTCAGTCAACAAATAATAAATGGTAGATTGGTGTGGTTAAAAACAAGAAGAAACGAACGATCTGAGACAAGGGTTTTCACTGAATACAATCATTGAGTTTATTTATTTATTTATTTTTAAAAGATCATTCCATTAAGATTTAAAATATAATGCACTTTACATCAATATCGCAGGTAAGCGAGCAACAAGCTGCGCCGCTACCCCTTTCTGAATGGTTTATTTGACTTTGTTTCAATTCCGGTCTTTCTTCATCACTTCAACACAAAAATAATGATTAGACGATTCAGTGTTTTGAAATTTATTGGATAGGCAATATTCTTTATTTTGATGAAATCACAAGCGGTTGCTTTACAAAAGTTAGGTTTTGGATATCGAATTGAACAATATTGTCCTCACTTTAATATTAATATTAATACATATTTAACCTACAAATAGAGTATGAAAATGTGAAGTAAAACTAAATGCACAGAGAAAGAAAAGCTTATGATGTTCCTCAATATCAAATTTTGATTTTTAGTCAAGCTCATGTGTTGACCAACGACTGTGGATGTTGGTGGTTGGCTGGCGATGTGTTCGATCTGTTAAGCTTTCAAAATTAAATAGTAAATACAGAATTCTAACGTTTTTCTTTTATAAAAAAGTATTGCTTGATTTCTACTATTTTAGTACTCATCGGGGTTTGTTATTTGCATATAAGATTTTGGCCTTCTCTGAGTTGTTCTAAGTAGTCGCCAGATGAAGAGGAAAAAGAAAAGCAGAAGTCGCTTCTGAATGGCGGAATGAAGCTTGGCGTATTGCATCCTACATACAAAATTCACATCGAACGACAAGTAATTAGGTACTAAACCTAAAGCCACCGTGTGTGGTTTTTTTTTTCCTTTTGTCGCCTTCAGCTTGCTTTAGTCGTTTGCCTGAGTTACGTTGCTAGGATCGCCTTCATCTTGCTATATTGTTATTTGTTTCCCTAACACATGTTGGTTACCCCATAACGACACCAAAATCACTTTATCTGTCAGCCTGTAGCATCAATATAAGCTTTTCAAAATATATTGTATTGCTATGTTATGCACATCAGCACATGACAATTGTAAAGGATTCCTTTAGGGGTGATTTTTCCATTGTGTTTTTTAAACCTATATTATCCTTATATACAGATAGTATAAAATATGCTTTTAAATTATTTAATTTTAATTTACATTTAAGATTCTTTTTTATATTATTTTATAGTTAATTACTGTTTTCGTCCCTGTGGTTTGTCAAAAATCACTATTTCAGTCCATTAGTTTAAAAATTGCAATTTCAGTCCTTGGGGTTTCACTTCGTAACCATTTCAGTCCCTGTGGTTTCACTCTCGTAACCATTTCAAGCCATTGTTCTGTTAAGTACAGGGACTAAAATGGTTAACAGGGACTGAAATCGCAATTTTTAAACTAATTAACTGAAATAGTGATTTTCGACAAACCACAGAGACGAAAACAGCAATTAACTCATTATTTTATATCTTGAACATAGTGATTACCATTAGATTTCACTACATTTATATGCTAACAGGGCGTTACATGTGGCATATCCACGTCACTTTTATCGTCAAGTTGGCATACACATGTCATGCAACGTGTCCATTTCACTTTATTTTGATAGATTTCTATGTGTTTTGCCTTTCAATATTATAGTCTATTGTAAGGAGTTAAATGCTTGGTTGGTCCCTGTGGTTTTTAAAAATTGCAGAATTAGTTCCAGTGGTTTACTAATTACACGCGTGGTCCCAAAACTTGTCAAAAATGCACTCGGTTGGTCCCCAGCCCTAACATCAGTTAAATTTCCCAGTTAAGTCCATGTTGAATGACTAAAATACCCTTGCTTATTAACTCTATAATTTTTGTTTAGTTTTACTTCCATCATCATCTTCATCAATCCCAGAGAGATTTCATCTACACCCAAAACCAATCTCTCTCGATTCACCAATCCAGAGAGATTTCATCTCTCCCAATTCCCCCGATTTCTTCTCTCCAATCCAAGATTCACAAAAAATGCAAACATCTTCACTCAATCACCCTTCATCTTCCTCATCATCATCCTCCCCCAATTCACCATCATACTCCTCCATAACTCTCCATTCCCTCTTAGCATCATCCACCGATTCCTCCTCATCATACCCATCTTCTTCTTCTTCCTCCCCATCTCACTGTTTCGGCCTCAATCTTCCCGTCAAAGCAATCCACCAAGTCACAGCAGGATCAGTTGTTGGTGTCCCGTACATTCAACGAAGAATCTTGACTCGAAGAAGAAGACCCACCCACTTCAACAATCTCATCATTGCCACACAATCCAAACCCAAATCTAAATCGAAATCGAAGGTGGAATCGAGAAGACAGAGGAGGGTTCATATTTCTTCTTAACCTAAAACATACAATTAACAACACTCTTAAAAGTAATCGACATGATGAAACCCTAGCAGATAAAGGCAATTTTCAAGGATGTGAATAGAAAACGATGATCGGTTGATTACAAATTCAAAACCAGTAAAACGCCCTATAGAAAACGATGATGCGCGATTGCGCCGTGATGATAATAATAAAAGAGAGGAGAAGAAACCTACCGGCGAAGGACGATTGATTGATTGATTACGAGTGAGTGAATAACAACAGACCGGCGAAGGACGACTGATTACGAGTGAGCCAGTGAGTGAATAACAGAGATTGATTCTTCCTTCGTTCCCTTGTTTATCTATCCTACCTCAAACGTCGGTGCCCCCTTTTGTAGATGGTGATGAACATGATGGTGATGAAGATGATGATGGAAGTAAAACTAAACAAAAATTATAAAGAGAGTTAATAAGTAAGGGTATTTTGGTCATTTAACATGGACTTAACTGGGAAATTTAACTGATGTTAGGGCTGGGGACCAACCGAGTGCATTTTTCACAAGTTTTGGGACCACGCGTGTAATTAGTAAACCACTGGGACCAAGTCTGCAATTTTTGAAAACCACAAGGACCAACCAAGCATTTAACTCCTATTGTAAGTGACTAAATTTTTATGGATTTAAATTATCTTAACTTATGGCATCAATAACAAAACCAGAACTGACTACAAAGGTATATAACAAAGGCAATAAAGAAAAAAAAAAAAACGAAACAAAGACTCTAATGTTAAAAGAATGTAAATAAAGTAAGTAAACTATAGTTTGTAATATACTGCAATCGGCTTTGCTTCATGAAACCTAATGAACACATCAAGCTATCCATTCAATGTTAATCTGCAATGTACCCGCGCCACAATGCATACGAGTCTAATTTCTAGTTCTAAGTAAAGTTCAAACAAAAGATATTGTTGAAGACAAGTTTGAATTGGATGAATACGTGCACCCTCACACTCTTCTGCCCGAATACGAAAGACGTCACTGAATCCTCAAAGAAGATCGAATGAACTAAACTAAAATACGATTCAAATAAACAATTATAGAGGCCCTATTTTTATAATAAAGGAACTCGCACAACTTTTTTAAGTATAAACCAAGGGACATTAAATAAACAATTACAAGAACCCTTCCTATATAATAAACAAGAACTATACTATTTAGACTCGAACACCAAATATAACCGAACGACACTTATCCTATCCTTTATTTAATTTTATTTTTTTAACGGCAAATTTGGATCACCCATGGACCATTGGAGTATAATCGTGCCATTAGCGGAATCGCCCGATCATATCCATCTCTACTAGGCAATAATGCCTATACATAATTTCAGGAGGAAACCTAAATATATCTGGGAAAAACATCTCTTATCGGAATCGAACCTATAATCTAATGGCTATAAACCTTATCTCACCACTAAGATGCCACTAGACTATAATGCCATGAGACTATCCTTTATTTAATATTTAAACTAACCAATTATTAACCCAATAAAACAATACTCTACTCAAAGACTTATAACCCAATTTGAACTCTTTCAATCTCTTTTGAAATATTAATAAAACAATAATGTACTCAAAGACTTATAACCCAATTTGAACTCTTTCTATCTCTTTTGAAATATTTCAATTTTATAAACACGTTCTGCTACAAAGTCCGAAAAGCAAATGAATTAAACATAAAAACAGGGTCGTTACAACCTTTTTGGAGGCCTAAGGCGAAATCAAATTTTAGAGCCTTTTTCCTTTTTTTGATTATTATAAACGGTACTTCTTTATTCGTGTTTGAAACCTAACAAAAATCTAACACAACTATAACACATAACGATTTGCTTGTATAAGAAATCAAACAAATCTATAATTATAACTTTACACTAATATTAATGATTAGTATATAAATTTTCTTTTAATTGAAAGTGTTAGACCCAAACCTGAGTCACTTAGGTTTGCCTATTGGTAAAAATATTTCGTTAAAAACCAATGGATTATCCAAAGGATGCTTGCTTGATACTTGATAGTCATTGACTTTACATTCCTTTTTCTATTTGACTAACAACTAAACAAGTCTTTGTAGTGAAACCACCATAAAATAAATATTTAAACAAATCCCAAATAAAAAAAATTATATATTTTAATCAAGAAACACAAATCCACAAACAAAAGAATCTAACTTAAATATTTTAATATTTTATCTTTAACTTTTACCATGAAAACCATTAAATAATTCTGAATTTCACCCTTCCCAAACAAATACCCATTCACCTTTTTCTCTTCTACGTTTTACCCCTTCAACACACACACAAACACACAGTCGCCATTGTTGCAGACAAACAACAACAATCTTATCAATTTTGCTACTTTCATAAATCTTTTTACAAATCCCAGAAAGCATCAATCGAAAGTTCCACCTTTTAATAGGTAAATGTTCATCTTGCTTATCAAGAATCAAGATTCCATTAAAGATCTATTTATTCTAGTTACGAACAACATTGGTTTTTTATTCTGCTTATTTGGAGTTATTTTGGAGTTAATTAATTCCAATTTTAAATCAGATTTGATTGGATTTGTTAATCCAGATAGGTTAATTCTTGCTTAAAGTTCATAACTTTAATCAAGATTTCATATACAATGATGATTAAAATTGATTTTAGTGTTTTACTTACTTTTTTTGCAGTTAATCTTGCAAAAAGTTTATAACTTTATTCAAGATTCCACAATAATTGATGATTAAAATTGATTTTAGTGTTTTACTTTGTGTTTTACATATGATACATGAATTTTTATATATAAGGCCAAACAAATTACACCAAGATAGCCGGTAAGCGGGCAACAAGCTGCGCCGCTACCCCCTTTTAATGTTGCAAAAAAGTTCATATCTTTGACAATGATGATTAAAATTGATTTTTTAGTATTTTATGTTTTGTTTTTGCAGTTAATTTTGTAGAATCTTGGAAGAAGATGCTGGGTGAGCTCATCATAAACAGTCTTGTGTATGCATCTTCCTTTTGTGAATCTAATTTTAGGCAAATTGGGATTTAAAAAAAAAAAAATTAATGGTGTTTGGTTATGGTTTTAGGTTGATTCTTGGATATGCATATCCAGCTTTTGAGTGTTTTAAAACCATTGAGAAGCATAGTGCAGCAAATGCAGAATTGAGATTTTGGTGTCAATATTGGTAAGTTTGACCATTTGCTTGTTTGGTGTCAACTATCTTTTAGAGATTAGATCAAACCCATTTTGTTTTGATTAATGATTGTGACATTTATGTTCCATGATAAGGTATTAGTTTCTTGTTGATGTCTTAATCTTAAAGATAAGATAAAGATACATATCTTATTCAAAGAATAATCATGGTCAAACTTAGACTTTTCAAAAGGTCAAACTCTTGATTTTTTGTCTCAATAATTGAATCTTGGTTCTTTGGTTATGATTTCACAGGGTCATCATCGCGGTTCTTACAGTTTTTGAAAGAATAGGTGATATATTCGTTTCATGGTACGTATCATAGATTATCTATGCTAATCGCTTACTGATGATGTAATGTATGTATCTATGCATGTTTTAACATGAGAATTCACCGTAAGTCTTTTGTTTGAAAAATGTTTCTTAGGTTACCGATGTATGGAGAGATGAAGCTAGCGCTCATCATCTACTTATGGTATCCTAAAACTAAGGTAAAATATGACCATATTTCATTCTATGAAATTTTACCGCTTTTGGTTTCTAAAATGGAAATTTTATTGGGTGTTTTAGGGAACAGGATATGTATATAATGCCATGTTGAGACCGTTTGTAGCACGACATGAGACCGATATAGAAAGAAGTTTAAGGGAAATGAGGGCGAAAGCGTGGGATGTGGCGATTTACTATTGGCACAATTCCTCGGAGTTGGGACAAACTAGATTTTTTGAAATCATTCATTACTTGACTTCAAAACCTTTGAGGCCAAGATCCGAGGTACCATTTTTTCCCTTCTCGTTTAAAAAAAGCACTAAGCAAAAACCAAAGAAGATGATATGGGGATCCAACCAGAGGCTAAAGTCAGTGGCGAAGCTTGAGATTTCCGACCAGGGGGTCGAAAACGTATATACCCAAAAATTTATATACGAAAACTACATACTCTCCGCTACTAAGCAAAAAATTTGGGGGAATCCCCCCCCCCCCCCCCCCCCCCCCCCTATGCTGCGCCCTGACTACAGTCATTATTCGTGTTGGTTTTTTTAAGTCATTAGTAGAGCCAATTGGATGGAAATTATCCAATCGGATTATACAAATTATGGTTGATCCGGTTCATCGTGCTATTATTAGATCAAATCCAGTTGGGTGCTACATTCACCCAACTGGATACTACAAATATTCGTTTGGATCGACTATGAGCCTATGTTTAACTTAAAATTTAGGTCATTTGTTGTAAGTGTGAGGCTACATGCCACACGAATAAACCGCAAGATAGTAATAATAATAAACGAAACCAATGGCTTTTTTATATAAAATAAGCTTATCCGAACACTTCGTTGGTGTGGTCGAATGATAAAAAGAAATTTGCATTTGAGATCAAATAATTTGAACCACTAATTTCATTTGTTGTTCCATTCTGTTTAGGTGTTGCAAAACCATCAAAACTCTGTGGCGGGACATTCGCCACCACCTCCTACGGTTGCTCCACCGGTGGTTCCTCGACCAGATCAGGCTGAAGATAGGTGGGTGCCGACAGCTCCAACAGCTCCACCGCTACCAAACGTTAGTCACCACCAGACAGCATATCCGGAGGAGTTGCATATTCCTGGATCACCAAGTAGACCCGGTTTGCATATTCCGGGATCACCGAGTAGACCCAGTTTGAATCCGGGTCAGAGAGAACCTGTTTGGCTAAGGTTCAAAAAATCGAGGGGGCTATGACTGCATTGTTCATTGTTTCTTTAAGATACTAATAATTAGGAGAGCTAACTTTTGATAGTCAGTTAAACCAACAATCAAGTCATTTTAGCCTTGAAAGATTGGGATCACGTGACTAGCACATGTGAAGCTTAGGTCACTTTTCTTCACTGACCATAAAAAGATGGTGTTTGTACATAGTTACCATTGGCATCTTACAATGGTACATTACATTTGCAACTTAAACTTTCATAATTGCAATTGGCTACTTGTAATAATATTATAAAATTTAAAGTTATGCACTATTTATATAATTAGAAAAAGTATATCGTACATTACGGCTTAACGTACTTCACGTACGACAACGTGCGTGATTTGTTCTATAACATGCGTGATTAATGTTTTCAATATGCGTGATTATTGTGTTTCAACATGCGTGATTTTAGATTTTTGAGTTATAACGTGCGTGATTTTAATTAAAATGAACGTGCGTAATTACCTGTCGTACGTGATGTACGTTAAGCCGTAATGTACGTTAACCTTCCTCTATATAATTATATTACTACAAACCATCCATATATATTTTAGTTATAATAAATGTTATTTTGTAGGTAAACTTATTATTAAAACACTATACATACAACATAGATTCTCCCTTCACACAAAAGATCAACAGTTTTCATACCTTAGTAATGACATGTTTGTTATAAATAATATGGACATTGACCTCGAATGCAAGCATATGTTATGAACTTATGATCATTCACATCGTTTGTAGCATTGTGTTACTTGTATCATTCTTATCTTGTAATCCGCTCGTATGCCTTATATATCTAGCACATAATCTGCTCGTCACAAACTGACTTAAGGGTTGTTTGTTTACCTCTTAATGGTTTCATTAAAAGACTACCTCTGAATCGGTAAGAGGTAACTGTCTTTAGTCCACTAAAACAAAACCTCTGGATTCAACAGGTGTATCACCGATCAAACCACCAACGTATCGGAGCATTGGTGTATTAATCTGTAGTATGCATATGGTGTATTGTTCTGTAGTGTTTGGAGGATAATGAAGCTTTTGATCTTAAATATCTTATTTGTTAATATAATTAGGATTTAGGAAAACTCTCTGTATGATTGTGAGTTGAAAATGTAAATTTATTATTAACGTACATAAAGGAATGACTCCTAAAAGTTTCCGCCGCCCATGAAAAAACCCACTGGGTGGAGGTGGTCACATACGCCGAATAACAAGATTAACAACACCTAGGTCCGAATCAAAGGTCACACACAGCAACGGAGGACCCAATTGGTTTTCCAATGACATGATTCAGGGTTCATGTGACGATTTGGAGGGTGTGGTATAAAAGCCCCTAGATGCTTTATCACGCCACGTTAGCGTCACGTCAACGCCACGTCACACAAGGGGCTTCAGGGTGTGGTATAACCCCCCCCCCCCCCCCCCTATTAAACAAAATAAAAAAAAATATTGGTTGAAAAGAGGTGGGCCCTACCTACCGGTCTAACAGACCGGTTACTTGTTCGGTGATAATGTGTGCTCGATATGTATTGCCCTCCTTGATATCACTTACTAAATTCCATTTGTTAATATCTTTTTTTCCTCATATATAATTCCCCCTTTACCTTCCAAGTTCCAACCTGTTGCCTTAAAATAATAAACTTTGGATTATTTTTAGAATAGACCCCAACTTTGATTTATTAGATGCACAGATTGTGGATATGATTTTGATGTCGTATCTCTTCAATATAGGATTTTATAGAGGATAGCTCTTTGTAAATAAAGCTATCTTATATATTAAACCTTATGTCGCATTGACCAATACACCTAGAGGTGCATAAACCGGGTATTTTTAATAACCGATTTCGGTTATGGAATTGGTTTCAGTTTCTCGTTTTACGGGTTGGAACCGCTTATTGCTATAACCGGTTCGGTTCCAGTTATTTAACCAAAAAAACCATACCCTATATGCCCGGTTCCGGTTTTAATAAACCGGGTATTAAAATACCTTATTTTTCGGGTTTTAGTAAACCCTATTTCCAAGTTTTTTAGTATCCGATTTTCAGATTTTTTAATACTCTATTGCATTTTTATTAACTTATTTTCTCGTCTTTTTGTTTGTTATTATTAAAAATGCATTGTATAATGTCATAAAAAATTAAAATAATACACTAACATAAATTTAAAAGATAGATATTAGAATAACGTATCGGATCTAGCCGGGTATAATATGTTCCGGATCTTGTCTGGTTTCGGGTATTAATTGGGTATGATCAGTTCCGGTTCCAGGTATTGAGATCAAAATGCATACCCTATCTATACCCTATGGATAGTGTCGGTTTCGGTTTCGGGTATAGAATATCCGGGTAAAAAAAACCGGTTCTGGCTTTTTTAACGGGTCCAGTTCCAGGTACGTTTTTTTTTGTGCACCTCTAAATACACCACATTATTTATAAATGTGATAATGTTGTGTTATAGGCCTAGTGTTGTTCTTTAATGCAAAAAAGAATCACTTTGCTGCTGTAGATTTACAAAAGAAATATTTGAACAAAAAAAGAAAGCATGTTGGCTCTACAACTGATACTTCAGCTCCATTTAATCTACCATATGACCACGTTGGCTTACGATAAAATTTCTTGCAAAGATTGCCATAATTCGTATATATGTTTAATTTTTGGCAAACGGATAATACAAGTTGCGGGGAACACGATTTGTAGATTTTTTTTTATGTTAAAGCAGTATGTTGATGCTGCAGGTATTGGTGGTTTTGCAGTGCAGCATCTTGAGCAGACATGAATCAAAATTCTACAAATACTTCTGCTTCCCAGGTAAATAAAAGTACATTATTCAAGTACATGTGGCAATACGGACATTTATTTATAAATGGATTGGTTTGATTTAAGTTTGCCACGAACCCAATTGATACTTTATTGAAATGGTCCGTTTTGACCCGTTAGTTTATATGGCCCGCCTGCCCGTTTTGCAAGGGTTATTTCTGAATAACATTGCATTTGATGTTTAAACGAGCACTTTTAACTCGAGCCCATATGGTTCTGAACCCGTTTTCACTTGCACCAAATTTGATACTTTTTTTTAAACAACCAGTTTTGACTCATGGTGAATTTGACCCTTAAAATCCTCTTAACCGCATCATTTACACACTCATGGGTATGAACTTGTTCTTGACTAGGTAAGTTAGACGAGTGATGAACTCTTCGTAGTTGTATCCTGCCATGAACTGCATACAGTCAACATGTTAAGAGGCTATAAAAAATCAACTTTTTTAAGGATGTTACAAGATAACTGACCATGTCTATGCCAGCATTCATCCCGGCCATGATAGAATATCTATAGTTAGCATTTGGAGGAGTGGTAATCTTATCTATCCCTTGAAAATCAGATATAACGAACCCCTGAAGTCAAATTTAACACAAAACTTCATAAGTTGATGCATTTGTGTTTAAAGTCATTTAATGTAATCCGAGAACAGATGTTACTCTGAATTTGAGCGTGTTCTTGAGGTAGTCAGTGACAAGGAGACGGTTTTTGTGCATTTTAACTCCGTTTCAACTAGAATATGAGGTCATAATAGTAGACACACCCTTGATGATTGAATCATAGTATGCTGAATATTCTTGAAACATAATGGTAACTTGTGGCGTTAGCATCAAAATTCTCTCGATCCAAGTTTTACTTCTATCGGTAGAGATGCTATGGCCAAAACTGTTTACTCAAGATAAGTTTGGTTTGTATTCCGACCCATGTACTAATGGATGGGTTTGTTTACTTGGCTTGCGTTTTAATCTCAAATGGTCAAAAATAAAATATAAACCTATTAGGGGAACAACTCAAATGGGTTAAACAAGCTAGAAGTCCGACAAACGTAATGTATACAACCTCCTAAATGGCTAATTTAACAAAAGGGGAAGGTTATCTAGAGCTTCTATAAGAACTTATTTGCTATAGTCATCACGGATTTGTCGAGTTTCTGACCCTAAGAAGAAGTGTATTTATGCTTTGTTTCTAGAGTTTGTTTGGTTTCATTGGTAAGTTGGGCAGGGTAAACCCATTTATAGCTACTTAAAAATACAAAACAAACAACATGAGAAAAACAAAACAAAAAGACTCCAAAATCCATATAAAGGAAAACATAAAAAAATAAGTTAGTTCAAGAAAATTCAAAGTTTTTACCCAACAAAAAAAAAAAAAAAAAGACTCAATCTGTCCAGCTAAACTGGCACTTTACCATCTTGTTCTTCATAATTCACATTCAAATCCTTATCTTTTTGTTCTTTTGATCTTAAAGCCTACCCCATCAATCAAATTGACAACCCGCTTAACGATCCAACTCGGGGTAGTTCCCTGAGAAACATGCGTAGCAAAAGTTAGGCGAATCGCCCGCCAACATCTTCTTTAAGCTATCGATCTTCAAAAACTCAAGTGAATCACACCCAATGAATTCCCGAATCTCCTCAACACGCATCCTATTCGATATCAACTCTTCTGAGCTCGGCGTATCAACCCCATAGTAACAAGAAGCGATGATAGGCGGGCTTGCAATCCTCATATGCACCTTTTTGCTCCGGCTTCTTTCAACAACCGAACTATCTTGGAACTCGTTGTTCCTCGGACGATCGAATCGTCAACCACCACGACCCGTTTTCCCTCCAAAACCACCCGAACCGGCGACAACTTTAACTTAACCCCAAAATCCCGAATCTGCTGCGAGGGCTCGATAAACGTCCTCCCGATGTAATGCGACCGAATCAAACCTTGTTGAAACGGTATACCCGCCTTATTCGCATACCCGATCGCCGTGACCACCCCAGAATCCGGGACGGCGATCACCACATCGCAATCGACCGGAGACTTAGTAGCCAAAATTTCCCCAAACTTTCGCCTCGACTTGTACACAGACTTCCCAAAAACAACCGAATTCGGCAACGAAAAGTAAATGTGCTCGAAAACACACGATTTCGGGTCCAGGTGTGGTACTAAACACGTAGATTGAACACCATCTTTGTCTACGATCAAAAGCTCGCCAGGTTCCACTTCTCTCTCGTAAGTCGCCTCGACTAGATCGAGCGAGCAGGTCTCCGACGCGAACACTATCGCGCCATTGCTTCATCTACCCATAACTAACGGCCTAAACCCAAAAGGATCCCTAACAGCAACTAACTTATCTTTCGTTAAAAACACCAACGAATAAGCCCCTTTAAGCTTCTTACAAGATTCAATAACTCTTATAAGAAACGGCCTTATAAAAGTATCAAATCTTGTTTTTTTCCATTGAATAGAGATTAACATATATACACATGATAGAGCTAAAGGCTAGGGACTAGTAGCTACAATTAAGGAGTAAAAAGAGTGCAGAATATGGACTAATAAATTACAATTACAACAAGCATTAATTGTGAATATTCATTCCGATTCGGTGGGAGACTCGGTTTTGACCGAGTGTGCTTCAATATGCCCCCGCAAGATGGACGAGCGTGAGAGGAGACCAATCTTGGATGTTAAAAAATGGAACCGTTGACGTAGAAGAGGCTTGGTTAGAGCATCCGCAAGTTGATCATCTCCTGATATGTGTGTGACGCGAATGGTGCCATCTTGAACTTTTTCACGTACGAAGTGAAAGTCTAGTGCAAGGTGCTTCATGCGGGAGTGGAAGACCGTAGTGTGTTGCACTTAAGTTGTCACAGTAGATGGCAGGTGTGACTGTGGATTTGAGACCTAGTTCAACCAATAAGGAGATTAGCCATTGGACTTCGGTTGTGGTGGAAGCCACAGCGCGAAATTCTGCTTCGGTGGATGATCGAGCAAGTGTTGGTTGACGTTTGGAGCTCCAGGAAATCGGGTTTTGACCGAGATAAACGATGTAGCCGGTAGTGCTTCGGTAAGAGGGTCGGTCACCGGCCCAATCCGCATCAGTGAAAGCGTGAAGCTGCATAGGGGATTTCCGTTTGAGGAAGATGCCATGATGTAGAGTGCCATGTAGATATCTTAGCAGTCTTTTTAGAGCTTCCCAGTGTACATTTGTTGGCTTGTGCATGAACTGTGAAAGTTTATTAACTGTAAAAGAAATGTCAGGACGTGTTAAAGATAAATATTGTAGTGCACCTACGAAAGCCCGGTATTCGGTTGGGGACGGTAGGGGTTCACCATCCAGGACAGTAATAATAGAGGAAGCCGACATCGGTGTAGGTGCCGGTTTGCAATTACTCATGTTAGCTTTGGTGAGGATATCAAGGATGTATTTGGATTGAGATAGAAAGAGACCATGGTTGTGAGGAATGACCTCGATGCCCAGAAAGTAGGAGAGATTGCCAAGGTCCTTTAAAGAGAATCTGGCAGCAAGAGTTTGAATGAAAGATTGGATGATAGATGGATTTGCTCCGGTGATGATTATGTCATCAACGTAGACAAGAATGAAGATGGGGGAAGAAGTAGCTTTGTTGATGAAAAGAGAGGGGCCGGATATAGAAGGTTTGAAGTGAACCGATAGAAGGTAGGTTTTAAGTTCGTCATACCAAGCACGAGAAGCTTGACGAAGGCCATAGATAGCCTTGTTAAGTTTGCAAACGTGGGTGGGATAGGAAGGGTCCACGAAGCCGGGTGGTTGAGACATGTAAACCGATTCGGTTAGGGTGCCTTGGAGGAAGGCATTGTTTATGTCAAGTTGGCGTAGAGGCCAATTGTATGAAGTGGCTATAGCAAGAATAAGGCGTAGAGTAGCCGGTTTGACTACGGGACTAAAGGTTTCAACATAGTCTAGACCGGGGCGTTGATGAAAACCTTTAGCAACAAGACGTGCTTTTAGGCGGTCTACCGAGCCATCGGGTTTGAATTTAGTGCGGTAGACCCATTTGCATCCAACAAGGTTAGGGGCGTTGTCGGGAGGAACAAGGGTCCAAGTTTGATTGCGTTTGAGGGCATCGAACTCGGTTTGCATGGCATCTCGCCATAGTGGTTATTTGAGAGCTTGGGTAATATTAGTGGGTTCGGGAAGAGTGTGAGTAGTTGAGTGGTATAGGACAAAATCAGAATTGTGGTATTTCGGGTTGGGTTTACGAGTGGCTCGAGTTTGGTAAGAGGCAGCGGGTTGAGGTGAAGAGGAAGTGGGTTCTGTGGTTTGGGAAATATTAGAGAGAGATGAATCTGAGGGAATATGTATGGGGGATGAAGTGGTGGTTTGGTCGGTGGTGTGGGAGGGCTCGGTGGGCTGTTGTGGGAGTTCGGTGGGGGTGGGTGGAGGCGGTCGTCTTTGGTAGGTGATGATTGGTGGGTTGGAGGAAGAGGGTGCCGAAGTGGTGGCAGCGGATGTGGGAGTTGGAGAAGGAGGAGGAGAGTGGTTGGGAAGTGAAATTGATTGAGTGGTAAGGGGTAACCAAGTGTCGGTTGATGGTGGAGCGGGGGTAGAGGTTTGAGAGAGAGAGATTCATAAGGGAAAATATGGTCAATAAAGTGGACATGACGGGATGTGTAGATTCGATTTGTGAGCGGGTCAAGAAGGTGAAAGGCACTTTGGGAGGATGAGTAGCCTATGAATATGCATGGTTTAGGCCGAGACTCGAGTTTGTGTTTCGAGTATGGGCGTAGCCAAGGGTAGGATAGACAACCGAAACCATGAAGTTTTTCATAGTTGGGAGTAGTGTGAAATAGCCGATAGTAGGGGGAATCATTGTTTAGAGTGGTGGTGGGTAATCTATTTATGAGGTAAGTGGCGGTGGTAAAGGCAAAGGGCCAAAATTTAAGGGGCATTTTGGCATGGGATAACAATGATAGGCCGGTTTCGACAATGTGGCGGTGGCGTCGTTCGGCGTAACCATTGTGCTCGGGTGTGTGAGGAGGTGAGGTGAGATGAGATGAGAAATGCCACAAGAAGCAAGATGAGGGGAGAGTTTAATGTATTCTCCACCATTGTCTGAAAATAATTGTTTTATTTTGGTTTTGAAATAATTTTCAACAAGTTTTTGAAAACGAATGAATGTGTTAAGAGAATCCGATTTGTATTTTAATGGGTAAATCCAAATATATTTTGTGAAATGGTCAACAAAAATAATGTAGTATTTGTAGCCATCGAAAGATGTAATGGGAGATGACCATACATCGGAAAACAATAATTCTAGAGGAGAAGTAGAATGCAAAGAAGATGAGTGAAAAGGTAGTTTGTGACTTTTATTAATGCAACAAGAATTACAAGTTTCATGCTTGCTAGAAATAAAAGGGACAAAGGATGCTAAAAAGTGTAAAACTCTTGAATGTGGATGTCCGAGGCGATGATGCCATGTAGACTTCTTGGTGGTTTGCAAGTGAAAAAGTTGTGGAGACTTGGTGGAAGAGAGCTCGTATAGACCATGGCTAGTGGTTCCCCGAAGAATTGTTCGGCGAGTGGGAAAGTCCTTAATGACAAAATAAGAAGAAAAAAATAGGATTAGTATGTTGTTATCAAGACATAATCGAGAGATAGAGATAATGTTTCGAGATATAGAGGGAACACAAAGAACGTTTTTAAGGATGATAGGGGTATTAGAAAAATAAAGAACCATAGTGCCAACATGAGTAATTTTGAGAGACGAACCATCACCGATGATAAGTTCCTCGGTACCGTCATATGGGCTATGCATGGAGAGTGCATTGAGATCATTTGTGATGTGGTGAGAAGCACCACTGTCCTTTAACCATGATAAATCGGAGTCCACTGTGGGGTGAGTAGCCATCAAATGTGCTTGGGGTTTTGGTTGAGTTTGGGTTCGGTTATAGGTTGGGAGGGTTATTTGGGGATGGCTTTTCTTAAAGGATGGGCAGGAGGTGAGTGAGTGACCCTTGGTGAAACACCATTGACATTTACCAAGGAATGGGCGCTGGGCAGAGGCGGAAGATGGAGTGGGAAGTAAGCCAGGAGCATTGCTAGGTGGTCGTGAAGGCCATTGTTTGGAAGAGGGACGGGTATGGGCTGCAAAGGCGGATGCCGGTTGGTGAATGGAGGCGGAGTCGGGTGGGTTTTGTGAAAGGGAGAGTTCATGGTTAATAAGTTTTTCGTGAAGTTCATGAAAGGATATGGGATTGTCACGAGCGTGGACTGATTCAATCACGGGTTTGTAGGCTTTGGAATCTAGTCCTTGAAGGATGATATCAGTGACATCCTCTGGGTCCATCGGTTTTCCAAGAATAGCCAATTCATCAACAAGTATTTTGATAGTTTGCATAAAGTTTGTGATGGATTGGTCAGGAGTTTTGACGGATTTTTTGAGTCGATGTTGAAGTTGTTTGATGTGGCCTCGGGATGGAGAGGCATAGGTGGATGCGAGAATTTTGCAAGCATCAAGGGATGTTTTGGCATTGGTGATGAAGGGCACAATTTCGGCAGAGAGGCTGCCAACGATTGCCCCGAACAGCAGGCGGTCTTGGCGATACCAAGCATGGTAACCGGCATGAGGAATGGTGGAGCCATCAGTGTTGACAGTGGGTGAGGGAGCAAGGTGAGAACCATCTACAAATTTGTAGAGATCCAAACCTTGAAGGATAGCTTCTAGTTGGGTTTTCCAACTGAGATAATTGGTAGAAGTGAGTTTGAGGGAAGAGGGAAAGTTAACCATAGTGACAGTGGGGGTGGTGGTAGTGTCGGCGGTTAGGGTGGTGGTGGAGATGATATTATCGTCCATTTGGGGGTGAAAAAAAAAGGATTAGGTTTTGCAAAACCTGGCTGATACCATATAAAAGTATCAAATCTTGTTTTTTTCCATTGAATAGAGATTAACATATATACACATGATAGAGCCAAAGACTAGGGACTAGTAGCTACAATTAAGGAGTAAAAAGAGTGCAGAATATGGACTAATAAATTACAATTACAACAAGCATTAATTGTGAATATTCATTCCGATTCGGTGGGAGACTCGGTTTTGACCGAGTGTGCTTCAATAGGCCTTTCTTGAGAGACAGCAATTAAATGTAAGACTACTTCAGTATCCGAACTAGTAGCAAAAATAGACCCATTTTTTTCAAGTTCTGCCTTACGGTTTGATAGTTTACCAAATTGCCATTATGGGCGACGGCGACACGGCCGAAGCGGTAGCCGGCGACGAAGGGTTGCAAGTTCTTGAGCATAGACTGTCCGGCAGTGGAGTATCTGACGTAGCCGATGGCGTTCTTGCCGGTGAGTTCGTCGAGTTTTGATTGGTTGAAGACTTCAGAGACGAGGACTACGCCGGTGACGGAATTGAGGACACCGTCTGGTGTGGCGGTGACGATTCCGGTGCCTTCTTGACCGCGGTGTTGGAGTGCGTGGAGAGCTAGGTAGCAGATACGTGAGGCCTCTGGATCGTTGTAGATACCCACCACGCCGCACTCTTCACAGGGCTTGTCGTCGTCTAAAACTAAAGTTTGATCATCTGAGTATGATGAAATAACGTCGGAGATAGGGTTTCTTGCATTGTGGGTCAGAGTGAATGATGTTGTTTTGGTTAGTAGGGATTTGAAGAAGGGGTTTTTAAGGTAGTTGGAGCATGTTTTGTCGGGGAAGAGGTGGGCGATGGGGGCGGTGGTGGGAGTGGTGGCGACTGCGGACATGTTCGGAGAGAAGGGTTTGTGGCGGGAATATGATATGAATTGCCAAAGTGGAATGGTAGGTTTTGAGGGTTATATACGTTTGCTAGTGAACCTTCTTGGGTTTCTTGTTTTTTAAGGATTCTAATGTGAAACTAACATTATTATTATTAGAGTAAATTACAAAGTTCGTCCTATGTATGTCATTTATTACAAAGTATGTCCTTTATCTTTAATAAGCTCAGAAAACATACTTAATGTTTGCAAATCCTTACATGTTACGTCCTTTAGTCCTAATCCAGTTACTTTTCATGGTTAAATTTGACTAAGTCAGCCCCACATAAGGGTATTTTGGTCATTTTAGCATAAATATTAAAATAAATAATCATCAAAAACAATAAATATATACAGACTAAATGTTTCTCCTTCTCTCTCTAACTATCCTAACCCCACCACCACAACCCAGCTGCCACCGCCACCACCACCACAGATCTGCCACCACCACCACTTCACCTGCAACTTTAATCTGCTCCAAACCAGTTTTCCGGCAATCAAATCATCAAGCTTATTGAGGAGCTTACTCATCTCACTCAAAAGCTCTGTTCCAAACCAGATCTCTCCCCCCTCCCCTCTCTCTCTCACACACACGCCCACCACTATCACCAACACCATCACCACCGTCAACCGCCATAGCTCCATCATCACCACCGCTGCACAAACCCCAACACCGCACCTCCACCACCGCCCAACCCCAACATGCATATTCAGATCTGAATATGTACAGATCTGAACACCACCACAAAATTCAAACCCTAATCTACATTTAAGCTACTAACCCCAAACAAACCCCAAATCCGGATTCAAACTACAAATCTCCCCACAACCACCACCTATTCGATCCGATTAGAGAGAGAGAAAAGAGGGCAGTAGAACGAAGACCGCATACGGTGGCGATTAACTGCGATGATGACATCCTTAACTGCGATGATGACATCCTTAATGTGCGGCGGCGTACGGCGGAGAGGCGGCGAGGAACAAAGTGGCCGTTTGAGTGTCTCCGATAACTAACCGACTCAAAGTAACCGTTTCGTTGAAGTATAATCGTTTTGGAGTCCAACGGTGGGGGTGTGTAGGTGGTGGTGGTCCGGTGAGGTGTGTGCAGGTGGTAGCAGTGGTCCGGTGAGGTGTATGGCGGTGGTGGTCGGTCTGGTGAGGTGTATGGCGGTGGTTGTCGGTCCGGTGGTGGTGGTCCGGCGATTAGAGAAAGAGAGCTGGTGTGTGTTTAGAGAGAGAGAGATAGAGGTGTTTATGTGTGAGAGAGAGAGCTGATGTGTGTTGTGAGAGAGAGAGAGCTGTATGTATATATATATATATATATAATTTTTTTATTATTTATTTTAATATTTATGATAAAATGACCAAAATACCCTTATGTGGGGCTGACATAGTCAAATTTAACCATGAAAAGTAACTGGATTAGGACTAAAGGACGTAACATGTAAGGATTTGCAAACATTAAGTATGTTTTCTGAGCTTATTAAAGATAAAGGACATACTTTGTAATAATTGACATACATAAAGGACGAACTTTGTAATTTACTCTTATTATTATATAAAAAATGGAGAAAAATGCCCGGATAGTCCCTGTGGTTTCACCTTTTTTCACCTATACTCCCTATCTTTCTAAAACTACTTGAATAGTCCCCAAGGTTTTCCGTTTTGTTCTCGGATAGTCCCTGGGTCTAACTTCAGTTACTTTTCTCTGTTAAGTGGGTGTTGAAATGACCAAAATACCCTTTCCTTAAAAGGCCAAACCATAGGGACTATCCGGGCATCTTCTACATTTTTAGAGAAAAACCCCACCACCACACTTTCCGGCGAACTTTTCCGGCGAAATTAATTTCCGGCGACTTTAAATCTTGAACGCGAGTTATTCCGGCATCGCCGCCTTTCCGGTGAACTTTTCCGGCGGCCAACCACCATTAGCCACTACCCTACACCACTCTCAACATCACTACCACACCACCACTCTCACCAAACCTCCATCACCACCACTCTCACTGAACCTGGTCAGTTGACCAGGTTTGACCCGTGTTGACTGTTTGACCGTTGCTGACCCGAACCCGGTTCTGACCCGTTGACCGCGGTTTGGCCGAACATAGACGAACCGACCCGCTCCAGAACTGAGATGAATTCGAACCAAAAAAAAAATGAACCGAACAAGTTAGGATCGCGGCTTAACCGAATGAATCGAAACCAAACCAAAGAATCAAACCCGTACCTGAATCAAATCAAATCGAAAGTGAACCAGACGCTGATGTTGGCCAGAGCTGTCGTCGTTGGTTGCCGGAGACACGGTGACCCGAACCGATCTTGAACCTAGAACAGAACCGAGAAGAACCAAGATCCGCATCAACCGGAGAAGAGGGATCGAACTGAATCGCAATGAAACGAGATGAAGAAAGAAATCAGGTGCTTACCGGGGATTTTGTCGGAGAACCGGACCCGAGACCCGAGATCACCTCCACTGTCGTGAACACAAATTTAGAGTGAACCAACTTCTCTGACCTGACTCGAACCCATCCGGAGCCCAAATCTGGAAACCGATTCTAAGAAGAACCGAACCAAACGACTCTCGAAGCTGAACCGTTGCACCACCGGTTGGACCGAAGCTCGAGTCTGATCGAATCATCACCATCTTCAACATTCGCAGGAGTTGTCGGAAGGAAGCCAGGACCGCCGTTGCTCACGGTTCGTCGGAGCTCGTCGGAAAGAAATCAGGTGCTTACAAGGGGGCGGGGGTGATTCGCAGGAGAAAGGAAGGAGCAGAGGGGGTGAGGGGGTTGTGTACGACCAGAGGAGATGAATTGAAGATGATGATGCCCGGATAGTCCCTATGGTTTGGCCTTTTAAGGAAAGGGTATTTTGGTCATTTCAACACCCACTTAACAGAGAAAAGTAACTGAAGTTAGACCCAGGGACTATCCGAGAACAAAACGGAAAACCTTGGGGACTATTCAAGTAGTTTTAGAAAGATAGGGACTATAGGTGAAAAAAGGAGAAACCACAGGGACTATCCGGGCATTTTTCTCTAAAAAATGGAATACGTTTTGAATTCTGGAATGAAAATTAGTCTTAGATGAAATCTGAATTTTGAGTTTAACTTGTTTAGATGAAACACCAATATAATTTTCAGTTAAAAACTTGGGTAGACTTTAGTGTTTTCGCGTGATGTGACGGGAGTTCGATTGATATCGGTTCACTTCATTACGTAAGAGAATTCGTTCGATATTGGTTCGATTCGTAACGGTATCAATATAGTACCACACTCGTTTTAAAGTCATTATATGCTCAAAAGAATGTGTTTTTCACTGAAAACCATAAAAACGAATACCGGTGCCAGTTCTAATAATAACTATACCGGTACCGATGCCGGTATTAGTTCGGTTCGTCACTGTACTATTTTGAATAAATTCTTGTTTCAACAAAGTTTATACGGGAACGGCGAGAAAAAAATTAGGTGTCGAACATTACCTTTCAAAAAATAGTGAATCTTTTTTCCCCTTCTAAATGATGAGTGGTTAGTTGTTTTTGTGGTTTGTGGTTGGTTTCGAACATTTTTTTTTTGAAAGGTAACTATCATTAACACAAACACCGACCCAAGCCGGGCCGGCAAAAAACAACAACAATTGGACTGTATTATAGACTAGGGTTTATTAATGTAAGCCCACGGGCTCGGTAAGGTTTTAGGGTTCCTTGTGATCTCTATATATTGTAACCAAACACATCAATAAGATCATGATCAAGCCTTTTACCATCTTACATGGTATCAGAGCCCGCGCTCTATACCGTTTCCACCGCGCCACACAAAAATAATGAAACCCTAGCCATCAACACTTGAGAAAAACCCTAGACAGGGCGGCGTGCCGCCATTGCCGCCGCCGCCCTGTCCGGCCGCAATTTTTTTTATTTTCGTGTCCGGTCACTATTTTCCTTTTAGCTAGTTTCATCTACTATTTTTTTCTATTTCTTGTTTGAATAAAGTCTCTTTCATCGGTTCAAGATTCTGGTTACAATTCCACTCATCAAATATTCTTTTGAGTTCTTCTGTCGTAGTATTTCCAAATCAAATTCTCATGTCATGGCTGACTTGTTGATGCTTTCTTGATGGCATCATCATGAAGTTCTTTATCCATAATTTATTCCATGGGTTGGTTTTATAATATTACTCATACATCATCATGGTTCTTATGGTTTGTTCCTGAAGTATAACTTCTAAATTGCAGCAGCAACTTCCTTTCTTTTTTTTTTTTTTTTTTTTTTTTTTATCTGTGTTTTAGTTGGACCACGGTCCACTAGCCACCACCAGCCGCGTTGCCGCACTGCTTGCTGGACTACGCTCCACAGCCGTGCTGTTCATTGTCACCACGACCATCGGTCTAAACCACGGTTTGATCACTTAAATCTACGGATCTCCCTTCTCTCTCTTGTCGCCTCTTGACCATGATCACCGGCCTTCTCCTTCTATCTTTCTTTGATCTATGGATCTCACTTCTTTTCCAAGTCCTCGCCTGACAACGGTCATCGGTGTTCGGTTTGACACACCGTTGCACGACCACGGTCGCCGGGTGTCTATTTGGTTCATTTCTTTCTTTTGTTCTCACCGGACCACGGTCCAGCCTATCAACCCATGGTTGTTCAGATCTCTTTCTTTGATCTATGGATCTCACTTCTTTTTGAAGTTGCGCCTGACCACGGTCACCGGCCTTCACCATCTCTCTTAGACACACCGCGCTCGACCATGGTCGCCAGTTGTCTTCTGCAGCCTTTCTTCCTTGTTCGTCTTGCCATGGCCGATTGGGATCTTGCTTGTCTTGTGTTATTATTCCGGGAATTAAGAAACTAAAGCAGTGGAAGCCGTACACCGATTTAATTTGAAGTATTGAAGAATATGGATTGTTATTTGTTTTGGTAAATCCAGGCGACTTGTGATTTTTTTTTTGGCAGAAATTTGGACCTACAAGTCAAGAACCGAGATTGGGACTAGTTTAGTTTTATTGTTTTGTTTGTTTTTTTTTTCCAGTCTAAGCGTCCGATTTTCTACCGCTCTACCTGCGGGGGAGTATTGGACTGTATTATAGACTAGGGTTTATTAATGTAAGCCCACGGGCTCGGTAAGGTTTTAGGGTTCCTTGTGATCTCTATATATTGTAACCAAACACATCAATAAGATCATGATCAAGCCTTTTACCATCTTACAACAACAATTACATATTTACAAAAGACAACCACTTCCTCCACTCCAAACCTTTATGTTTCGATCTAAAATAAAACCATAGAAAACCCAAGGCCTTAATCTCACTCAAAATACTATCTATTCTAATTGGCACATTTGAAAATTTAACATTGTTCCTAGCTCGCCACAAACTCCAACACCCGATCAAAATAATTCCTTGGACCGCATCCTTTTTCTTCTCCGAAACTTCAAGGCCTTTGAAGATAGAAAGAAGGTCTTTGAGATAAAAGGCGAAAATGTTTGGTATCTTACACCACACACTAACACCGTTCCAAACGTTCGCGGCAATAATGCATGTATTAAACACATGGTCAACCGTTTCTTCTTCCGAATTACACATTGGGCATAAGGAAGCTGTAATACCTATATTTCTTTTTATCAAGGCTTCGGCGGTCGGAACTTTGTCCATCTCCATCCTCCATGCGTGTATGTTAACCTTAGGGGGGGACCCATTTACACCAACTCAAAATGAAAGAACATTTAGTTACTAATTTTTTCTTTTAATTCTGATGGTAATTGTAGTAGTAATGATGAGGATGTTAAATGATTACTTTTATTAGACCGGTGGGTATGGTTTGAATAGTCTCTTGGAGACTACCCATCACGTAGGCGCCACGTCATCACGGGAGGAGGAGCATCCTCTTAGGGACTACCCAAGGGTGTGGGGACTAGCCAAGACTACCCAACCATTAATAATATATTAATATATATATATATATATATATATATATATAAAGGAGGAGAGAGAAGTCAGATGGGGGGCCCACCAGTTTGCTCCGTCTCCTCCGTCTGGATTCCGACACTGGCGACGCGACAGACCGCCAGGGGGCGGTGTGCGACGGTCCAGCACTTGGCGATGATCCAGGGACGGGGCCCGTACCCCATGGTCTTAGTATCTTTAATGGTCTATTTTGAATCAATCTTGTAGTAGTACTGATTATGATGTTAAATGATTACTTTTATTAGTATCCCTTTAATGGTCTATTTTGAATCAATCTTGTAGTAGTACTGATGATGATGTTAAATGATTACTTTTAGGGAAAATTACGGCAGTGGCCATTGACCAAGCCATTTTACAAAACTAGCCATTTGACCAGGCATAAAAAAGCCTGGTCACGCTCCCCCATCCCAGTGAACCGTCATTTTTATGCATCTTCAATCCAGCCACAACCAAGCGGACACGTGTCCTCCTAGCTGAACCGGCTTTATGCCGCTACCTCTGACCGCCGAGCCGTTTCATGCCCAAGCCGAGCCGCTTCGCCCAATCTCTGATTTATGCCGCTTTGTGGTACTGCCAAGCCGAGCCGCTTCATGGCCAAGCCGAGCCGCTTCGCCCCATCCCGAGCCGCTACACCCTGGATCTAAGCCGCTTCAGCATTGCCACCTACCCCAAGCCGTTTCATTTGAATTTTATGACCTTTCAACATATGCCCAAGCCTTTACATGTGTTTTTTATGTATAATTTCGTAACTATATATATAACATCTGGATTTTGCACACATGTGTTTTTTGTCTTCTCGTTTTCTTTGTTTGAATACATACTTTGGTCACGTTTAGTATAACTCATGGGTGTTAAGTTTGTGATATACACCGGGGGAAACTGGGAGGTTGTCAAAGAAAAGTTGTTAAATACAAAAGCTTTTCTTTGATCCTAACCCACTACAAATATAATGAGTTTGAGATTTTAAAGCTAAGAAAAACGTCATAAAACCGAGAGGTAACCCACCCGATGAAAAAATTGGCATAAAACCGAGAGTAGAGAACTCTTTCTGTATGGGATTCGGTTTTTTAAAGCTAAGAAAAACGTCATTTTCTTAAAAAATACAACATTGAAAAAATTTGGCCCACCTATACTTCATAAACCAATTTGACATATTTTGATATATTTTTTTTTTAAAATACTACTGAAATTTAACAAGAGTTTTGAAACGGCTCGGCTTGGCCTTGAAAGGTCATGGCTTGTACTTGTAGCGGCTTGGCTAGCTTGTGGGGCAGGGGGCGAAGCGGCTCGGCTTGGGCATGAAACGGCTCGGCGGTCAGAGGTAGCGGCATAAAGCCGGTTCAAGCTAGGAGGACACGTGTCCGGTTGGTTGTTGCTGGATTGAAGGTGCATAAAAATGACGGTTCACTGGGATGGGGGAGCGTGACCGGGCTTTTTTATGCCTGGTCAAATGGCTAGTTTTGTAAAATGGCTTGGTCAATGACCACTGCCGTAATTTTCCCTTACTTTTATTAGTATCCTTTAATGGTCTATTTTGAATCAATATTGTAGTAGTACTGATGATGATGTTAAATGATTACTTTTATTAGTATCCTTTAATGGACTATTTTGAATCAATCTTGTAGTAGTACTGATGATGATGTTAACTGATTACTTTTATTAGTATCCTTTAATGGACTATTTTGAATCAATCTTATTAGGTGTCTTTAATGGTTTATTTTGAAGCAGTTTGGTTAATTGAATTCAAACATCTTTTGATTCTAATTATTGTTTGGGTTAATTGATTTCAAATGGTTGATATCCAAGTGAATTGAGCTAAAGACTATATTCTTGTTTTGGTATTGATTATGATGATCGATAAAATGTTAAAGTGTTTTTGTAGCAAGGGAAACCGGTTACAAGATATATGGTATATATATGTATCATGTTGTGATCCAAAAATGTTTTATCTAGTTTCATAAATGATAACGTAACTAGGTTTGTTTTTTTGTTTTTTTTTTACCATGTAGTTATGCTAAAATACATTCATACATATAATTTACCCTTCCGTGCGGTCTTACGTTAGGTTTATTACGTCTAGAAGCTATTTTAGCCTTATTTGTTTAGCAACTGTTTTTAATAAAACTAGCAATAACACCCGCGCGCGTTGCGGCGCGTGTACATCGAAAACATCAAATAAATTAGTCCAAACGTTTTGTAATGCGTTAACCATATGAAAACATGCGTTTCAACATAATCGATTTAACTCAATGTAACCTATATAAACAATGTGATTGGATCAAAACATAAAGTGAATCAAATTTATACTGTACAATCATAACATATTACATGTGACCCTAGTCATACATACAAAACGTAACGGGTATAACGAAAAAGTTGACATGTATAATCAAAAGAGATTAATTAGAGCGTTTAAAAAAAAGAGAAAAAAAGAAACCACATTTTGACTCAACTCCAATGGAAACAAAATTTACAAAACATTCATAAAATAATTACGAAAACATATTATATTTGACATGACTCGTTCCCCAAAAAAAGGTTACGTCGAAACATACACCAACTTCAAATTTATACCAAAACGTACATAAAAATGTGCATGAAAAACTATTTTTTTAAATGAAAACGTATTACATTTAACCTGAATCGTTTCCAGAAAAAGTTTACGTCGAAATGTAGAGCAAATCGAATTTATATTGACACGTACACAAAAATATGCACGTAAAAAAGTTAGTTTTTTCATAAGTAAAGGGGGTATAGTGATAACTCGAAACAAATTATAAGTAATAACTTAATAGGTTAAATACGTTCTTAAAATCGTGACAAGTAGCACTAACGCCACACCACTGACAATGACCACCAGCATTAGAAGGGCTCGTAAAAAGAAAAAAAAAAGTAAAAAAATAACACCGAATGAAAAACAAACTTAAAATCGTTCAACCACACACACCCACGCACGCCCGTTGCAAGGTGTTAATCCGAAGAAATTAGCCATAAACGTTAAACGTTGAAAATAATAACTAAGTCGATGTAGGACCCACGCGTTATGACGAATTTGTTAAACGAAGAAAAATATACGTGTTGTGACTGGTCTGTCAAATGGGAAAAAAACAGACGAAAAACGGTTGAACCTCACACGCACGTTGCGGCGTGTTGACTCGTAAAATTTAGAATGAAACGTAAAACGAAAAACTTGCGAAACATGAAAACTATGGGGGGATGAAAGTTAAAAATAAAAGGTGTGGGGGTTAAATTGTAAAAGATGAGATAAAGGGGTTAAATGCAAAGAATAAGGACTTTTGGGTTAAAAGTGAAAAATAAAAAAAGTTTTTTGAAAAACTCCCAAAGCATAAGGTATATACCTTTATGCATACAAATGTTGCTTATTTATGGTATTTTAATTTAATTTTAATATGAGATCTTGATGGAACAAAAGTGTTTAATATTTTATTAAAACAAAGAGGTGTTGGACCGTGGCGAAGCTTGAGATTTCCGACAGGGGTCGGAAGTCGCCGGACCTAAAAAATTCAATAAAACGAGGGGGGGTCGAAAACGTATATACCGAAAAATTTCTATACGAAAACTACATACTCTCCACTCCTGAACGAAAAGTTCGGGGGTCGGCCACCCCCTCCCGCCCCTTAAATGCTTCGCCCATGGTGTTGGTAAGACCGTGGGGTATGGTGGGGCTTGGGTTGGGCATTTGTTGACATGTGGAATGGGACCCCCCACCGCCTGGTACATGTCCGCGGGGTATGGTGGGGCGTGGGTTGGGTGCACCGCGTGGCAGAAAATTAAAAAAAAAAATACAAAAAATTTATAAAAAAGCACACAACATTTATAAAAAAAAACCTACAACTTCATTAAAATTTTAAAAATTACATAATCCTAAAAATTACATAATTTCTAAAAATTACAAAATAACAAACCTAGAGCGTTAAATAAATTTCAAAAAGGTCGATCTTGTCGAACGCCTTTTTTTCCTTGCCTCAAAACTCTATGTTCGCCATCGCCACTCGGTCCTCGTGGCTTAACTCGCCACTGGGAACGGCTTCGTAGTAAGCCTTGAAACGCTCGAGCTTGGGCCGTAGCTCGCGCCATTTATGTTGGCACGCGTTGAGGTTGTGGCGGTCGTTACCGACGTTATGTCGGTAGGGTCCGAATGCTTCCAGCCAATATTTTGTTTGGCCCGGTGGCCGCCCCTTCATAGCGTCAACGACGCTTGTGACGAGAGCAATTTCTTCTTCATGGGTCCAGAATGCCATAGCGGGGTTGGGTTCGTGGGATGGGGGGGACCAGTGGGTTAGCCGGTGGGGTTGGGTTCGTGGGATGGGGTGGACCAGTGGGTTAGCGGGTTCGAGAGAAGTGGGTAGCCGGTGGGGTTGGGTTCGTGGGATGGGGGGACCAGTGGGTTGGGGGTTACAATATATAGAGGTTGTTGGGAGACCAGGGTGGTGGTTTGAAATTAAAATTCGAAATTTGAAAAGTCCGCTTGACGTGGCGGGGTGAGCGAATGAGATTCAGCCAGCTAGCATGGCCATACCGCCCCACGCCCGGCTTGAAAGCCAAGCCCCAAGGGCCACGCCCCAACCCAAGCCCACCCGGGTGGTGGCTTGGGCGTTTTCCCCCAACCCACGCCCAAACCCAAGCCCCATACCCCATGGCCTAAAGATGAAGTGAGCACTTACTACCAAACATTTCCTCGCAAATAAGTGGGGTCATATATAATACGTTTACGTGTTTATAGTTATGTACATCTTCAGTTTATCTACGTTTTGATGTAACTTTTGTTTTGAAACGATCCAGGTCTTTGCTGTACAAATCCGAGTAACTTTACATTTAGACCTGTTTCAACGCGTAGAAAAATTTACTAGTTAATTACATCCCAGAATCTCTGTCCTGGTCCAACCCATACCTATGAATGTCCAACATACGGACTTATCCTATTATATGCCCCTTTATTTAAAAAATTGTTAATTATTAATATATCAAATTTAAATAAGATTCATTTATTTATAATTAAAGATAAAATCTATAACTTTTTAACTTTGGAAAAAAGAAAAGAAAAGAAAAAGACAGTCGTGACTAAAAATTATTTCTTTTATATCTTAACTATAAGCTAAAGAGTAAATTACGTTTTTGGCCCCTGTGGTTATATCACTTTTACTATAATAGTCCAAAATAAGAATTTTTAACATATCTGCCCCCATGGTCTCTATAACTAACCATTTTGGCCCCTAAGTCTAGAGATCATGGGAGCCAAAATGGTTAGTTATAGAGACCATGGGGGCCAAAATGGTTAGACTTAGGGGCCAAAATGGTTAGTTATAAAGACCATGGGACAGATTTGTTAAAAATTCTTATTATAAGCTAATATAGTAAAATTGACATAACCACAGGGGCTAAAAACGTAATTTACTCTAAGCTAAAAACTAGTCTTTCACGGTTTCAACGATTGAAAATGAAACCGCTCACAAAAAAACAATACTATTCCGTGGGTCCCACGTTTCTTATCTTTAACTCCTAAAAGCTAAAAAAAAAGCAAGCACATAACCTGAATTCATAACTTTCTATACTTTATCTGCCATCAATAAACAAATGAAACAATCTCAATCATATAACTCTAGCATCAACATTTACCAACAATATTGTGTGAAAGTCTTACATATAATATCATGGCTTTTTAGGCTAGTGACATCTCTCAGATGGGATAAGACTTTGGTACCAATAGGTGCTAGGTTTGATTTCTACAAGTGGTTTTTTCTCATATTTATTTGGTTTCCTTCTGAATTGGTGTATAGACATTATGCATAGTGGAGATGAATATGATCGGGTGGTTCCGCTGGTGACACGATGATACTTCAGTAGTCCGTCAGTAATCCAAATTTGCCGTTAAAAAAGAACAACTTTCTATAAAATAAAAGATGAAAAACCAGAATCTATTACTATTAGTATCATAATCATTGTATTATAATTATTAATTAACTTATAAAACTATCACTAAACCACCATCATCAGCTTCTTCCCCACCAATCAAAATTACAATTTGTTCCCTCAAATTTCACATATGAAACTTTACCTTTAGAACTCAAGGGAACCTTCAAATCACATTCATATTTAGCTTTAAATTTTGGTGTTTTCATCCACAACACTTTATAACTAATCTTCAACTTCAGCTTCATATCAATTTTGTACACATCATCACTCTTCTCTAATTCATATTTAGATCTATCACCTCCATCAAACACCACCACTTGCTCTCCTTTAAACACAGGACCAACATATTTCTCCTTCTTATGTCCTAAATAAAAACCATCAACCTCCTGGGTCGAAAACCACTGACCAGAGTACATTGTGGTGGCCTCGATGTTGTCGTAGTAGATACCTAACCGGCTGTTGGGGTTGCGAAACGTCATGTTGACGACGAGATTGTAGTTGAGAGTGTTGTTAGTAGGGGACATGGTGAATTGAGTGAGGGTGGCGTTATCGACGTGAAATTTGGGGACGTTTGGGCGGAAGATGAACCAGAAGATTAAGCCGATGATAGCCGCGAAGATCGCGATGGTGATTAGGATTTGGCAGATGAGTTGGATGATGCAGTTGCAAATGCAACTACAACAACATGTTATAGGGTTACACGTGGTGCCGCGGCCAGGGCGGTGGTAGGATTTGGTTTTTGGTTGGACCGGAGGGCCGTAGA
Organism: Helianthus tuberosus; assembly: GCA_030545235.1. Classification (NCBI taxonomy): domain Eukaryota; kingdom Viridiplantae; phylum Streptophyta; class Magnoliopsida; order Asterales; family Asteraceae; genus Helianthus; species Helianthus tuberosus. The sequence goes on from CM060416.1 coordinate 129,522,717, forward strand.
AGGCGCCGTTGAGGTGTGGCTGTGCAGGACGCGATGGCATTTTCGTAAGTGGGGAGAAAGTTAGATTGATTTGTGGATTGTGATGATGTGAGTTTTATGGTGGAGTGGTGGCTTTTGATGGAGTGGGGGCACTAAATACATGAAGGAATAAAATGTAATGGGTGACAATTGATGCTTCATTTGTTACTTTCATCTATGCATGACAACATGTACTCCATGCATATAAACATATTTGATTGTACACATGATTTAAAGGTTACTGCTGATTACACGGAGATGTGATATACATGTTTTCCTTTTTTTAGAAAAGGTTATTGCTTTAAGCTATGTTGTCAAAAGTCCTTCAAGCACGCGACTAGGCCCACAAATGAGAGACGAGGCGTGAGAAAACACCTTACTGCCATGCAGGCGCTTAGGCGAGATCCTAGCCAAATCCTAAAAATTCTGGTAAAAATTGCAAATTCCGACAAACTGGTCCGAAAAATCCTAAAGTGGTTTAGAACCAGCCTAGCTAAACATGTCTAAAATCCACAAAAATGGTATATCTATTAGAACCAGCCTAAACATGTCAAAATGGTATATCTATCATACGCTCTTTGCTTATCCCGGGTTCTCGCTTTTTAAGTGCCTTGTGCCAAAGTCCAAGGCTCACCCTTTGCACATCGCGTGTTTGACGTCGATAGTTTTAATCAATTTTTTTTAGATATTACAAATTTAGCATTTACTATTTATTAAATTGTGTAACACATTTTGTCCTTTGTCACTATTTGCGTAAGGGGTATTTTGGCAACTTCTGAATGGTTAAGTGCTGAACCAGTAAGAGGTCTGAACCATTAAGTGCTAAACCAGTAAGAGGTCTAAACCATTAGGAGTCTGTATAATGCTTAAGCGTTCAGAGACAAATGTCTGACCAATTTAGATTAGAAGTCTTAACCATTCAGGCTCTGTATAAATCTTAATCATTCAGAGGCAAATGTCTGAACCATTCAGGCATCTGCTCGTGAAACAAACAGTCTGAACCATTACGTGCTAAACCAGTAAGAGGTCTGAACCATTAAGAGGTAAAAGCCCCTAACTGACTTTAAATGACAAATTTTTAAAATTATATTTAAAAATAAAATCAAAAGAATAAAGATTTAAAAAGGAAAGCCCACCCATCATCTTTCCATTCCTGGGCGGATTCTCGGGCCGACCACTGCAGTACACGCTGGCCTGATAGCCCATGAAGCATACACGTTTTGCTGTTTTAGATAATGAGTTATTGCTTAAAGGAGTTGTAATAACCAGGGGCGCGCGGTAGAAGGGTCCGGCCCGACCCCCGAACTTTTCGCTTAGTAGTGTCCGGTATGTAATTTTCGTATAGAATTTTTTAGGAATATACGTTTTCGACCCCCCGGTTTTATATTTTTTTAGCTATATACGTTTTCGACTCCCGGTCGGAAATCTCAAGCTTAGCCACTGGACTAATAACTACGTTAGACAAGAATGGGATGAATTTCTCACAAAAATCTAGTAAATGTAAAGAACATAAGTATTGGGGTAATTAGATAGAGGCACAACTGGATTGAATGGTCTTCTTGGTGTAGTTTTATAGCAATTGATAAAATGTAAATTTGGTTGATTAGATGTAATCTTTGGTGTATCCTCGTTTTTTTAGCTCCTTGCTAAGCCGATTCTCATTTTGATTATGAAAAGTTGCCGTTTGAAAAAAAGATAGTCACATTTGTAAGGGTAGAGGGTGTCGTCTCAATTTTCTCCATTTCTCCCTGTGTGACACGGTAGCGTCACATCAGTTTTTTTTGCAGATTTCCGAAGATTATGCGGTGTCATCTCAGATTTCTCTAAACCAAATTATTTTAATTTAATTTAAACTTTAAAACAATATATAATTAAAAAAAATTTAAATATATATTAAAATAAAAGATATATAAACAAAAAACTAAATCAAATTTCAATATATCTTATTTGTAAATTAAAACGAAAGATATATATTTTATAAATTAAAATAAAAGATATATAAAAAAAAAGTAAATCAAATTTCAATATATTTTAGTTTTAAATTTAAATTAAAGACATGTTTTAAATATAAATTAAAAAATAGATAAACATTAACCAAAAACAAAAAGAAAAAACAAAACACAAAAAAACCTGTACCTATTCTTCATTCTTCATCTTCTTCACCTAAAAAACACATACACACACAAACAAAATACAAACACACACATGAAAAAAAAGAAAAAAAAAACAAACTCCCCACTCAATGGGGTTGTTTTTTTTCGCTGGGTCTGGTGTTCCTGGACAGGGCTGGGCTTCACCCGGCCTTCCCCGACCCCCACACTATCCGCCCTAATATCTAAGCAATGGGTAAAGAAAGTTTTTGGATAACATGTTCAATTTAAGGCGAAAATCGGAAGCATATACTTAAGTATAAAAGTTACACTAAAGCATGTGCGAGACACGAGTTCTTGATTGTTACTTATTATAATTAGTAATATTATCAGTGGCGGACTCATAATTTTTTTCTGGGGTGCGAAAGATTTTTATGGATTTTTAAGGATTTTAGGTTCATAGCTATATAAAAAAAATTCAGTTCATAGCGGGTCAGACCATGTGAGAACCAACAATTTCTGGTTCATATACGTACAAGCTCAATTTTTTGCACAAATTGAAAAAGTTTTATAATTAATTTATTATAAGTTAGGTTGTCATACGTGTAGCTAAGTCCATTTTGTCTCATCTTGCATTGGTAATAGAAATTACTGGGTCACACATGTTTTTATATTTTACTAAAAACAAGTAACTAGTAAGTTTAATTAAGCAGGTATTTTATACACCAACCAAAACCTAAATTGTCACACCTCAACCGATGACGGAGACATCTGGTGAGGCACTGAGCGAAACAGATTTATTAATATGTGTATATTTAGTAAATTTGTAATTACTATATGATAATAGGAAAAGGTAATGAACAGTGTCGGAGGGGGGAGGGCATCTTGGTAATTTTAAATACCTGATCAACTTAGGAAAAGAGCACACCAGTAAATACAGGTCACACCTCTCCTTCACATCTGATAAGTGATTCAGGCAAACCCTAAACCTACTGCACCCACACACACCGCCGATTACATGGAGAGAGAACGATGAGAGAGATCAGAAAGAAGGAGAGAGAGAACGGTAGCCGGCCATGTCCCGTGTGTGTGCCTGAATTGCGGCGTTGCCTATCACTGGTGGCGTGGTGGTGACTAGAGATATTATCAGTGTGTGGTGGTGCCGGATTCACGGTGCGGTTCCGGTGGTGACGGAATCAGGGTGCGGTTCCGGTGGTGATTAGCGGCATAGAGAAGATGCTAGGGTTCCGGTGATGGTCCGGCAAAATTACGGTACCACGGGTGTCGGGATCAACATGAACAGATGACACCACGGGTGTCGGGATCTGCGGTGCGGTTCCGGTGGTGACGGAATCAGGGTGCGGTTCCGGTGGTGATTAGCGGCGTAGAGAAGATGCTAGGGTTCCGGTGATGGTCCGGCAAAATTACGGTACCACGGGTGTCGGGATCAACATGAACAGATGACACCGCGGGTGTCGGGATCTCTGCCGGTGAGAGATCTGAAAGTTTTAGGGTTCCGACGAGTCAGCTTAGCTCCGGTGAGAACCTGCTTTCCTGAACCAGGTATGCATGTATTCTTTTATAGTCAAAGTGGGTGTTCCATGTATTCATATCTAACCGGTTAGGCTTTTTTGGGACTTCAAAGATTAGTGTTTATGAAAAAGGGGAACGCATCCAGCAAGCGCAATAGGTTGTGATGCATCTAGAGGGCGGTGTTCATCATCAATCGGTGGTGTTCGATTGTCTATTGGGGCAGTGGTAAGTGGAATCGGTACTAAAGCAATCGATTTGTTGTGTTCAATAGTTTAGGGCGGTGTGCATCACTGATGATCAATTTTCTTTTAAAATTTGATAAAGCCCGTCTTTTAATTTTGGTCTCCAGTTTGCACAAACCTCTCAGGTTTCTCTTTGTTTAAGGTTTCTTGAATCTTTCATATTAAGAACATAAGAACAAAAGATTTTCTTCAAATTTGGAAAATTCTACGATTGGCTTCACTACTGGAAATCTGCCTAAAGAGAATGACAACAGAAAGAATAATATCAATTAAAAAATTAGTTTGCTTCCATTATCATTCATATTTAAATACATATTCAGCTTTACTAATAACAAAGGAACTTTGAGTGTGATTTAATTTGAACCTTCGACTGATGTTGTTTACATGTTTTAATATAATGAAAGTTTTGATTCTCAGATCCGGGTATGGTCAATCGGGTGAAAACCAGTTGTAGTAATTACCAACTCGGTATTTGAACCAGATTTTTGAAGAAGAAGCCAACATTTTTTATAGCATTTAGTGCCACTCAAAAGACCAGGAGTTTTATAGCGTTTTGATGCTGTCTTCTAATTGATCAACATCATATAGAGGAATTACTTAATGATGTTGATCAATTACAAGACAGCAAGGTAATTCTGATGTGTTATGATTGCTGAGTTTCATAATTGTTACGAACAATAGCAGTCTAGGGAATAATCGATGGAATGGTAGTCTTCTCAGTCAGCAGGAGGAGAATCGATGGAATGGTGGTCTTCTGACTGGCATGTTGGTTTCTATTTTTTTAACTGTTTTATTAGTGTATGAGAATCATCTTTAAAAGATCATGTTGGTTTGTTTGACGCCCATACACCATATATATATTATTATTATTATTGAGAAACGATGAAAAATAAGTATCGGCATATGTTACATGTGAATTTAAAAAGTTATTCGGATTGCAAAGGCGTGACTTGAGTCGCTTTTCACGATCACTCACTAAAAAGAAAAATGTTACTCATAACTTCACAGCTTAATCCACCACTGTATTTCTAAATTATCCCTAAAGGATATAAGGAATTTTGAAAGTTTGGGTTGTCTGATTTAGGAATATGATGGTGGTTTAAGCTGTGATAAAATTATGAGAAACATCAATCTACCCAATTAAGGGATAGTGAAAAGTGACTTAAATTAAGCTTTTTCTAACCTAAATAAGCTTGTGAATTGACTTATAATTGCAAACAACTGATATCTCTATTTTTTTACTTTGTTTTGGAAACTGATGAATGTCTTTTAATATCCATTGTGATATGGGTTTTGTTTAATTTAAAATTATTACACCGAATTAGATTTGAACTTGACAGTTTAGTGATGATTTCACACGCTTTGAATTGAAAATTTTGAAATGGAGAATGTAATTAGGTGGGATTTTGAATATGACAAAGATGAAAGACGATAAGGCTATGATGATCGGATGGGGCTCTCACATTGGCATGGCATACATTGCAGCCATGTTGAAGACATCATCTGAGCCTTATAACCTAACTAAAAATAAGATACCTGAGTTCCACATTATTTGAATTGCGTAGATCGATGAGGTTGAAAGACGCTATGGCTATGATGATCGAATGAGGCTCTCGGATTGGCGTGGCATCCATGTTGATGACATCATCTGACCCTTATAACGTAACTAAAAAAAGGCTATGATGATTGGGTGAGGATCTCGCATTGGTGTGGCATCCATTGCAGCCATGTTGGTGACACCATCTGAGCCCTAAATAAGACATTGTATTTGAAATGAGTTCACAAGAAAAAATATGATATCTTTTGGACGATTTCAACATCACCGAGTATCAACTGGCGTTACCATTCTACCTTTGTTTTCTTAAGTATGTTTTTTATTATTTTTAGACATTTGGTTACACAAAAGTGTGAATTAAAATGTTGGTTTGTGGTACTGATGAATGCTTTAAAATGAAGAGGTCGTTGCTTGGTGTGGCATGATTAAGGACGGCAAGTGTGATGTTCTCCACTTGCAACCTTTTTTGCAGCCATGATAGTCCAATTGGCGAATCTGAGCCAATTCGTTTAATACGAAAACCCTAACCAGAGAAACCATGATGCTGCTGAAAAATAACTTAAACACCACGACGGGTAGTTCGTGTTTCGTTGAAAGGGTTTTTTAATTTGATTTTCTTGGAATCTTGAATTTTGTTGCCTTTATCCTACTGAAATCAATGTGCAGGTTTTGTCTGAATAAAGGTTTGAGCTCAATTGGGTATTTTGTGTTTGGGTTTCTTGAAGTCTTATATTTTGTTGTCTTTAATCTTCCTGAAGTTAATGTGTAGGTGTTATTTGGATAAAAATGGGAGCTCAATTGGGTGTGTTAGAGGTAAATGTTGAATTATGTTCTAGACGTTAGGGTTTTAAGTTGTGTGCTAATTTGAATGTGTATTCGGTGGTTAATTAGTTATATTCTAATGTGGCATTTACTGTTTCACGGTTAAGTGGTTAGTTATGGTGCGGGTTTGTGTTCTATATCTAATGAATGTGCATGGTAGGTTGTGGTGGTATGAGATGGCATTGGCGGCAGTGGATGTTCACACTTTGCTTCTTCGAGAAACAACTTGCGGGACGTTGTGTAAAATGAATGGATCCAAGTGGCTATCCGTGAAGTTCATTTTTCAATACTTAGAGATGTGTGTGTGCTTACAATCTTTAGTAAAACCAAAGTAGGGAATGGGTTCTGTAATATTTTGCTTTCTTGATGAACAAAATAGTTAGGTTGTTATTACAAGCATCATAGTGGCGATGACAGCACTCTATCCAGAAATGGGTCATACTACTTCAATATAAATGTGTAGGGTGGTAGACAATTGAGTGGGAGAGTTTTCACCAGGTTGATCAGTTGACTCACGTTACAAGGTCATGAATTGTCTGCACCCGGGAACCTATAAACTATTGGGCGAAACATGGTACGAATCGTTACATTACCATCAAGTGAAATGAGGATTTTACCCTTTAGCCAGAAAGCAGAAGCCCTTTTTGGGTAGAAAGATTGTGCTTTGCTTTTGATAAGGGATTCTGTTTGGTTGTGAAACATGTACTTTTTTCATCTTCTTAGTTGTGGATTGTATGCAAGTGTTTTGCTGCATTGTTACTATTATGGTTGGGTTGTTATCTGTTTAATATAATTACCTTCTTTGATTGTTTAGCAGCCCAGGTGGTCGCGGTTGAGGGTTTCAAAGATGAGAACAAGGAATCTGAGACATTCTGCTGGTCATAGCAACAAAAGGGGTGTCCAGGATTTGGTTCTTAAGGCATTGAGTGGCTGTAGGCGGCTGACCTGCATTCACCCCTGTGTTTTCTTTTGCTTAAGTTGTACAAAGATTATGTTATGAATGTAACCAGTCCGAAAACTGATTTGTACTCGCGCAACGCGTGAGGATCAAGATAACTAGTTGTCTCAAATTGTAGAAATCATCTCCATAATTTTAGGAGATCTTTGTACTATATATTATTGTCTAATGAATACAAGGAGGGCACGATTTCAATTACCAATATGGTATCAGAGCCACGGCTTTATGTCAGCTCCGGTTAAGGCCACGTGTACACCTCTTGATAGACCGGGTTACACGTGCGGGAGGGTATTGGAGGAGCCCTATCCCACATTGAAAGAATAAGACCTTCCGGTTGTATTAATAAGATCTTGGGTTACTCCCTCTATCACCAATTGGTTTTAGAGTGGAACCCCATAGACTTCAATATGGTATCAGCCTAATAAATCGATCTCAACCCTAATCCCTCCCTCTGCCGCCGCTGCATCTTCTCTGCCGGCTGTTTTCTTTTCCCTTTGCCTTCTCCGATCACTCACTCACCATCTGTCACTCATGGATTCTAACCCTCTTCACCCAGCCCTCACGGTGACTCATATAAAATCCCATATCCCCATCCTGCTTGAGAAGGACTCTACACATTACAGTACCTGGAAAACTCTCTTCCAGGTCCACTGTCAGGTGTATGACGTCATAGACCATCTTTCTCCCAAAAAGCCGGCCAAACCCGCTCCATCTTCTTCTGACACTGCTGCTGCTGCCAAGGATGACGCAGCCACAATCGATGCTGAACACCTCTGGACCAAGTTGGATGCTTTGGTTAAACAATGGATCTACGCTACTATCTCGCAGCCTCTTCTTCGCATAATTATCCAACCAGGCCAGACTGCTCTGGATGCTTGGACTGCTGTTGAGAATGAATTTAATGATAATCAGAACACTCGTGCTATTTTTCTGGGTCAAGAGTTCGCCAACCTTTCTCTTGAGAATTTTGCTTCAATGGGTGACTATTGTGATCATGCCAAACAGCTCTCCGATCAACTCGCAGCCGTGGGCTCTCCAGTCAATAATCGCATGCTCGTTTTATAGGTTTTAACCGGATTGACGGAACAATATGACAGTATCTCAACTGTCCTGCAGAACCGTGACCCGCTACCCCCCTTCAGCGAAGTCCGTTCACGTCTGAATCAGGAAGAACTCAAGAAGAAACGTCAAGTAACCCGGGGATCCCAATCGGTCGCTGCTGCCCTACACACAAACATTTCAACCTATTCCTCTCACACACCTCAGCCGGCTCCCTTACCCAACTCGGACCGAAGCCAAGGCCGCCCTCGTGGTCGGGGCCGCGGCCGAGGCCGGCAATATAATTCCCAACACCGTTCCATTTCACAGAACTCAAACACACCAACTCACCCCTATATTGTGTTTCCAAGTAATTGGACTGCTGCACAATGGGCCTCCATGCTTAAATCCAACAACGTGGCCCAAACCCCCTGCCCTTACCCCTCTAAGCCCAATACACAAACCTCTCAAGGGATTCTTGGCCCACGACCTGATCAGGCCCATCACACCAATTACTCTCCTACAGATATTGAACATGCACTTTACTCTCTGGCGCTAAACCCACCAGATCAAGGCCTCATGGACACTAGAGCCTCCTCGCACTCTGCCAATCAGCAAGGTATATACTCCCCGTCTAACTTTAATAAGTGTACTAATAAATTTATTATTGTTGGTAATGGTACATCTATACCTGTTGTGGCACAAGGCAACCAAGTCCTCCCACCACCCTACCCACCACTTAAACTGAACAATGTCCTTTTTGCCCCTAATATAATTAAAAATCTTATATCTGTCCGTCGCCTTACCACTGACAACTTAGTTTCTGTGGAATTTGACCCTTTTGGCTTTCTTGTGAAGGATCTAAAAAATCGGGCTCCTATCCTACGATGCAATAGCACCGGCGATCTTTATCCGTTCACTGAGCCTCTACCACTCAAGACCACCCAACCATCCTCCTTTGTTGCTGTCTCTCAAGATCGCTGGCATCAACGATTGGGTCATCCTGGAAATAATTTGCTTCAGTCTTTAAAACTTTCTTCGTTTATTGATTATGGAAAACTTAATAATACACTTTGTCAATCTTGTGTTTTTGGCAAAAGTGTTAAATTGCCTTTTTATGATTCCGTTAATTCTACTTGTTCTGCATTTGACATTGTTCACAGTGATTTGTGGACCTCTCCCATACTCAGTACAGGGGGTCACAAATATTATATTTTGTTTTTGGATGATTTTACAAATTTCTTGTGGACTTTTCCCTTATCTAATAAATCTAATGTCTTTCATACCTTCACCACCTTTCACAATTTAATCCACACTCAACTTGAACGTAAAATCAAACAATTTCAATGTGACAATGGTAAAGAATATGCAAATCAAAAGTTCTACAACTTCTGCAATCATAATGGCATGCAATTTCGTTTCTCATGTCCCTATACATCTTCTCAAAATGGTAAAGCGGAACGCAAAATCCGCACCATTAATAACATGATTCGCACTCTTCTTACCCAAGCTTCTCTACCCCCTAACCTTTGGCATCATGCCCTTGAAACTGCCACCTACCTCCTCAACATCTTACCAAGCAAACTTCACAACTTCAAGTCTCCCACCTCTCTCCTTTATAATTGCACACCGGAGTATGAACACCTTCGTACTTTCGGATGCCTTTGCTACCCTCTTACACCTTCCACTAAAATCCACAAACTCAACTTTCGTTCTCACCCTTGCGTTTTTCTTGGCTACCCTAACAATCATCGTGGATACAAGTGTCTTGATCTCACCACTCACCAACTTATTATTTCTCGCCATGTACACTTTGAAGAAACTATATTTCCCTATGCCATCCAAACACCCACCAACCCGCCCTCATATGAGTTCCTTAACCCAACCATTAGCCCCCTTGTTTGGGAATACCTACAAACCAAACGTACTGGACCACCCCACTCCTCCACCACTGCTTCCGCACAACACCCTACTGGCCCAACTTCTTCCCAACCCCTCGGCCCACAACCTAACAGTCCGCCCAACATCTCCTCTCCCCCACTCCAACCTCACCATCTGAATCCCCAGCCCGCTACCCAGGGCCAAAACACCGGCCCAGCTCCCTCTCCATATCACGAACCTACCCCTTCCTCTATACCGGATCCACCTTCCAGCCCAACCCAACCAACAACTCCCACATCTACTTCCGATCCATCTGCTCCCCTTCATCCCCCTCCTCCTCCCCCTCCTCGAACCATTCACACCCGCTCTATGAGCGGTATTCACAAACCTAAACAACACTTTAATCTCCATACTTCCACCATTGCACCCCTCCCGAAAACCCCACAGGTTGCTTTACCCACTCCAGAATGGCATGCTGCCATGACCAACGAATTTAGTGCACTTATTAAAAATAAGACCTGGGAGCTTGTACCTAGGACACCTGATATGAATATTATTCGTTGCTTGTGGTTATTTAAACATAAATTCAGGTCTGATGGAAGTTTGGAGCGTTATAAAGCTCGTTTAGTGTGTGATGGTCGTAAACAGCAGACGGGCATTGACTGTGGAGAAACTTTTAGCCCGATGGTAAAACCATCTACCATTCGGCTTGTATTATCTTTGGCCCTCTCCAAGTCGTGGCCCATTCATCAGTTGGACGTCACGAATGCTTTTCTTCATGGCAACTTGGCGGAAACAGTCTATATGCATCAACCTCTGGGTTTTCGTCACAAAGACTTCCCTGATTATGTATGCCGTCTTAATAAGTCTTTATACGGGCTTAAGCAGGCCCCTCGGGCCTGGTACCAACGATTCACAGACTTTGTCACCATGCATGGGTTCCAACAAAGCAAATCCGACAACTCGTTATTTATATATCATCATGGGTCTGATATTGCCTATCTCCTTATTTATGTGGACGACATCATTCTTACAACGTCAACTGAGGCCCTTCGTATGCGGTTATTGAACACATTGTCTGGTGAATTTGCAATGAAAGACTTAGACCCTCTCTCTTATTTTCTGGGTATTCAGGTCACCAGAACTGGCGACAAGATGTTTCTCTCTCAGCAGGCATACGTTCAGGACATCATTCATCGGGCTGCCATGGACTCTTGCAAACCGGTTGCAACGCCGGTTGACACTCAGTCCAAATTACCTACTGACTCAGGACCTCCTCATGATGATCCTGCTACCTATCGTAGCCTTGCAGGCGCATTACAGTATCTCACATTCACTAGACCAGACATTTCCTACGCTGTGCAACAATTCTGTATGCACATGCATGACCCCAGACAGGATCACTGGAATGCCTTAAAACGTATAATTCGTTATCTTCAGGGCACTTCTGATCACGGGTTGCTTCTTGGTCCGGTTCCTCATCTCTCTTTAGTGGCTTACACGGATGCTGATTAGGCTGGTTGTCCGTATACTCGCCGCTCCACGTCTGGTTATTGTGTCTACTTGGGTGACAATCTCATCTCCTGGTCATCCAAACGCCAGTCTACTGTCTCGAGATCTAGTGCTGAAGCTGAATATCGGGGGGTTGCAAATGTTGTGGCAGACATTTGTTGGCTTCGTAATCTGTTGCTTGAGCTTCGTCATCCTCTTTCTCGGGCGACTTTAGTTTATTGCGACAATGTTAGTGCAGTCTATCTGTCTGGCAACCCTGTTCAACATCAACGCACTAAACATATTGAGCTCGACATTCATTTTGTTCGTGAACAGGTGCGCCGTGGACACATTCGAGTTTTACATGTTCCGTCTAGACACCAGATTGCCGACATCTTCACCAAGGGACTTCCTCGCATTCTGTTTGAAGACTTTCGATCCAGTCTCAACATCGGACCACCCGACGTTTCAACTGCGGGGGCGTATTAATATGCGTATATTTAGTAAATTTGTAATTGTCTCAAATTGTAGAAATCATCTCCATAATTTTAGGAGATCTTTGTACTATATATTATTGTCTAATGAATACAAGGAGGGCACGATTTCAATTACCAATAAGATTATATATTTGGTAATTATAGTCTATAATTACCAAATATATAATCATTACGTCCCATACCGTAACATATAAAGTAACACAGTTATTACAGACAAATTGTTCTCAAAGACAGATAAAAACTGTTCCGACAACTCATAAATTATTTAGTTTGTTTCTAGACCACCTAGACTTGATTTCCATGACAGCAAGCAAGCATAAGCATCCTAAACACCTGTCACATACGTTAAAATAAGTCAATACACATAGTGCAAAGGTGAACATACAAGTTTAATAGAATAATAGTAGCGAAAAGCGGTTTACGCATAACCAGCATGTAACATGTTAAAAAGTGAAGCTAGCAGGTTATCGACAATGAAATAGGCACATACATGACTGCGAGTTGTAGAATGCGCAACACATATCACCACTGTGACACGTGAAGTAAAACCCTTAACAACCCCTGTCCACGACAGGTGCTGAGTCCAAACTATAGTACTATCGTTGCAAAGGTGTCAGGCAACAATCACTGTGTAAACATAACATACAAGCATTCATCGAATAACACGTATAACATGCAGAGTCGGTTAGCGTATAGAAAGTGTTTGCGTTGTTGTAACACCTCGAAAATTTGCGTCCTATAATGTGTTGACACGTGTCATAAGTTTGAACGTGTGAAAGAATGTTCTGGAAGGACTAAAGTTGACAAACATAGAAACTATGTGAATTTGAGGGTTCAAAGTGTCAACAATGAATAATTATACTTTACAATAACCCTATGTGATATTTATAACCTTAAACGAATGGATCATGGATCATACGAAGCGAATTGTAAAAGAAAGTGAGAGATTACAAACTACAGGGTTAAATGTGTCAACATGTTAAGATATACCTCTGAGTGACCTTTTAGCAAACCCGAAGCTTTGTAACGGTAAATTATGCTCACTAGAATGTGTGATAAAAATTTCACCAAGTTTCGTTATCGTATGAGAAAGTTATGATAGAATTCGTATTCGAGGGATTAAAAGTGTAAACGTTGAAATTCACGACTTTTCGGGTGATCACAAGGTTACCCGAGGACTTCACAAAGATGGTATAAGTATTAAAGCCCCTAAATGTCAATTTTAAAGTCCCATAATGCAAGAATACAAGTGAAAGCGACGTTTAGGAGGACCGGGGGCCAAAATGCAATTAAAGAAAAATGGGAAACCTGAACATAAGGCTCAGGCGGCCCGCGTGAGATTTAACAAAATGTGAGGCGGCCCGCGTCAGACCTGCAGATGCAGAAAAAACAGGCAGGTGCCTGTTTGCATGTTGTAACCGACTTTAAACTTAGTTTTTCGATTCTATGGGCTTCCTAAGATGGTTTATAGCCTATAGGGGGCACATGTAATGATCTTGGATCATTTCTAGACTCATTTGGCATCAATTTGTGAAAGATCAAAGTTCTTATAAAGTCTCATATTGCAACATACATGCACATTTCAACTTCTGGACTTTTAGAGGAGCTCAAGAACTGATACAAGCTTTCCAAATCATTCATTAGACGTATGTAAGTACCCTTGATTCTTCTTGTTTGGGTTATGCTTAGTTTATAGCCTAGAAATCAAACCGTCGTAACTACGGTTTGACTTTACGATAAATCATAAACGGTCCAGAATTTTGTCGAAATGAAAGTTGTTACAAGTTGGTAATTTTATGGGCAATTAACCCTTAAAAGGGCACCCGCTGATTTCAATCCTAACTATGTCGTTTGTCGAGTCAAACTTCTTCCGAAAAAGTCAACATAACCATTAAACATGTAATTAGCGTTACAGAGGGCGTGTAATCTGTTTTAACATTCATATAACCTGAAAATAAGTATAATAACATGTCTAAACTTTTTTGGTTCGACAACTTTCTGTTTTGAACCGATTCGGAGCCGAAAGTCGCGTAGTTTGACTTTCTGCTTTGACTTTGATTCTGACCCGGTTTTGATAGGTTTAGACATGCCTTAAAGTTCCATTAGGACCTTGTTACATGTTAGTATAATCCTCTGCGTTTATACTACCCGAATCCTTAACTATCCGACGTTTCCGTTAAATGCCTAAATAATGACCATAATGCCCTTATGACCGTAGAACGAGATTTTTGAAGATGTGAAAGTACAAAAGTCTTTGTTACTGATTATTGAACATGTCTGTAAATTTTCACGTCAATCGGAAGTCTAGATTAGGAGTTATGCTTAATGACGTAATTATAAACACTTTTATTAATTAAACGACGTCATTAGCATAAAGCCTATCTAAACCAAATTTTTGACACCAAACCTTTTACCCACTGATGTTATATAATATTTTAGGATTTTTGAAGATTTTTAATTATTTTTAAACTGATCATAAGCTAGGTTTATCGCCTTAATTCGGTAAATACCGAATATGCCCTTTTCGGGTATAAAATGAGTTTTACAAGTTCTTTTGCTACAAATCCAATGGCTACTGATTTTAAATAATAAATGAAGTGTTTTGAGCCTGTTTAAAATGATCAGAAAACTGAGAATCCTATTTTAAACCGTACGTCGCTTAAAACGGCTTTATACGCGTATTATACGCATAGTTTGGGTTTAAAACTATTTTGACATATAAGACTTATAACCAAATGTTATAACCTGTTAAAATAAACTAATTTACTGATGTATTCAGACCCGGTTCGCAGAAACATAATTAATCCCTTTTATAATCTTTAAAATGACCAAAATACCCCTACGGGGCTTAAAATGCGATTAAACTCGTTTTGGGCATAACGGAAGGTATCCTACTGATATCATGACATATTTAAGGCATGTCAACTTAGGAAACCTGTTTAGGACTCTTATGGTTACCCGTTACGCTTCATACGCGTTCGGTTCGGTTTATGTAACTAGTTTACATAAATTAGCCGAAACGGGTCAAACCTTATCGGTTTTATCTCAAAAATCCAGAATGTGTATAATATACCCATATTATACAAGTCTCTGAACTTGTCAGGTCTAAATCACATTCTATTCCGGTCTTCGCTTTATCATGCGGTTGAACCGTATCTTCGTTTTGAAAACTAATCGGTCTAAGTCAAGGCTTAATTCAAAGACCCGTTAGGATTCTAATAGGTTATTAAAAACCTTCGTTCCAGATTTAGGAGCCCAGTAAAAGCTATCTGTACTTGCTGATTTGATACGGCTGGGATTGAATTTATATTTAGCTCAGGTAAATACTTTTAACTTATTTCCCTATACGGGCTTGGGGTACGGTATATAAAATACCGCTTGGTCGGGCATTGAATCTTTAATTGTATGACAATTAAAGTATTGAGGTGTTCCGTTTAATTTGTTTTGTTTGCTTAAAGCCTTTGGGGGTTAATGACCGTTGTCCCGGATATCCCTGGCATCATTTTACGAAATGGCCACGACCTTAGCACACAGGTGTAGGCGTACACCTGTCAGTGTCTCATAATTAAAGTGGTGTGTCCATTAATCTTTAACCCGGCTCGATCCGGGCTACTGAACGCATAAGAAACATGTAAATCCTGTACAAGTTTATATATTTAAATAAGTAACCCAAGTTATAAAACATTATTTGTGCCTTGTGCATTCAAATCAATCATTTTTTAAAACCTTTTCAAAATGAGTCGGTTGATTGTATTTACCAGTGTAAACTGACGTATTTTCCCAAAAAGGCTAAGTGCAGGTACTAATCGGAATTGGCTGGCTACTCCTAGCTTCAATAAAGAGTCTCGCAAGCTTAGATGCCTAAAGTCTGTTGAACAGTGTTATTTTATTTTAGATCCGCCTGGGGATCCTTTACTTCCGTTGTAATACTTTGATGTTACACTATTTCGGATTGTAATATATTTATCCTTTTGCTTCCGCTGTGCATTTATATATTGTGTTGTTTAACTATGATGTTGCCAACCACGTCACGTTACTCCCCTACCGGGCCCACCGGTAACACCCCGAAGTTGGTATCAGAGCCAACATTGAGTGAATTAAACACTATCTTTTTTGTGTTTAATCTCAATGACACATTAGCACATACCTTGACCTTCTGAGTCTAGACTTAACATAGGAATATTCTCAATCCTTATCTGGAAATTATGCTTCCATTTTTTTTATATTTTGGATACGTCGCCAAGCGAAGAAGCCGTAATAATAATTCTCCACACTCGGAGCCTTAATTTGCTGACCTTCGTACAGCGGCTAGGACGAAACATGCAACCAAGGAGAAAGCATTCAGAAATAAAATGAAGAAGAAACTCCTTTTGCTAAAAATCATTTCCTTAATAGTCCTTAAAAGGACATAATTACCTTTCAGTTCCTTCGAGAACAACATTATTCCTTTCAAGTCCCGTCTAGGGCACATCTGTATTTTTTATTTTATAGTGGAATAATTAACTTTAAATTTTTCATTCAGACATTCCTTTTATAAGATCTACCTTTATATAAAATGGCAAAATCTAAAAAGGGCGAGACCTAGCCACGCATTATTTTGAGGCAGGGCAAAGATGGTAGTTCCATAATTAGATTCAGATCCATATTTAACACCTCAATTTAGGATTTTTCTGCATTAATATTAATAAGAATCTTAAGAGTGAAACCTAGCCTTCGGGTCATTTTAAGGCCGGGCCATGATGGTAAGACCTGTTTAAAAGATTCGAATCCCTGTTAACATCTGTAAATATGTTAACACTCCTGACAGACGTGATTCATTAAAAATCACACACGTCATTCTTATTACAGGATTCTTCAAAAGATTCCTAACCCAATGTAATGATCTCTGAATCATGGGTTTAGATCATCACTTGAGATGATCACATTTTGACCATACGTGGTAATATAGCGCCTACAGGCCCTGTTCATTTCCATATGAACCAAAAGACAGTGGTAGCAACGACTCCCTGTCAGATAAAGGTAATGAACTAGGTTCAAACCTTCATGCTTTGATTCTCTGAAATCATAGCTTATAATTTATAAATGTCCTTGTGACTAAGCCTGTTGTGCCAGTATACCTTCATGCTTTGATTCTCTGAAATCATAGCTTATAATTTATAAATGTCCTTGTGACTAAGCCTGTTGTGCCAGTATACCTTCATGCTTTGATTCTCTGAAATCATAGCTTATAATTTATAAATGTCCTTGTGACTAAGCATGTTGTGCCAGTATACCTTCATGCTTTGATTCTCTGAAATCATAGCGTATAAATTAAACTTGTCTACGCGACTAGGCCATTTGTGCTATTATTAACTTATAAATTAGGATTATGATAAAAATCCTGAAAAAAAAATAATAAATATCATTCCTTTCCTGCCAGTATAATTATTAAAAGAGAATCTTAAATGGTTTGACCTAGCTTGAATGTCATTGAAGACCTAGCTAAGATGGTAAAATCTGTTTAAAAAGAGATTCAGATCCTTGTTAACACCTGAAAATGTGTTAACACTCCCGACAACCGTGATGCTATAAAAATCACACTTGTCATCCTTATATTAGGAATTTTTTTTCAAATCCCTTATTTAGCGTAAATGATCAATAGGAATCATGGTTGGTAAACGTTGAAAATGAGGTACGCATCAAAACATCCATTTGGGATGTATATATACGAGTAAAGATGAATACATGAAAAAGATAGTTTTATTTCATAACTTCTTGTCAAGACAATGAACTATGAAATTTTTCCGACCCAAAGGAATCATCGATTATGTTTTAAAATTTCCCTACTGACAAGGCCTCTGAGCCATCATAAGTCCTTTGGAACAAGCCCTTGTGCTATATATAAAAGATGTCAGTATGACATTGGCAGTCGTGACTTATGTCCCCTGTCTAATAAATATGAAGGATTATATTCCTCTTAAATGCCAAAGATGGTTTATTTAAAAACTTAGGCAAAACATAATCAAATAAATTAAATACTATCTATTGGACTATATGGTTTAATTGCACCATGGCTATTTATTCATCAAAATTCGACAATTCGCCATATAATTAAATCAATTATTACTACTTGGTTTTTAGCCTTCAAAGCTTCACCATGGATGACTCCTCTGAAGCTCACAATCATCCAGTTGATCCGAATGATAATGCAAGACTGAACTTAACGGGCGCCGAGTTACAGGCTATGTTAGATACAGCTGTAAACAAGGCCGTGAATCGAGCGTTAAGGGATCATAAGCGAAAGTGCATTAATGCCCCAAATGAAGGTCGTAAAAAGGGTAAGACCGGTTCAAACCATAACCCGTCCATGCCAAAGGGGGCAAAGCCCAAATGCAATAACTGCAGGAAGCAACATTCTGGAAAATGCACCATCGACCCACGTGCTAATTTATGTGGAATTTGCAAAACCAAGGGTCACAAGACCTTGGATTGCAAGAAATTGGAAGATGCGACCTGTCATGGCTGCGGCGAAAATCAGTACTAATTGCCCTAAGGCTGCCAAGGAAGGAGCAGCTAAGTATGGCAAGTATTTAAAGGACAAACAGCAGTCAGGTGAAAAACCCAAATGCAAAACCTGCAAGAAACAGCACTTCGGGAAGTGCAGGTATGGATCGAACTCGCATACACAGTCGAGAACTTTTGCATGTGGGATCTGCAAATCCAAGGGGCATAAGACCTTGGACTGCAAGAAGATGGAGGACGCAACCTGCTATGGTTGCAATGAAAGAGGGCACATTAAGACCAACTGCCCTAAATATGCTAAAAAGCTTGAGGAAGTTAAGAAGACCAAAACCGAAAACTCCCAAATGGATACTCAAGAGGCTATCCAAGATGACAAGGTCACAACAGGTACTTTCTATATCAATAACGCTCATGTTAGAGTATTATTTAATTCAGGTTCAGATAAGTCTCTCATAGACAATAGATATAGTAAATCATTAAATCTGCCTGTTAAAAACTCTAAGCGTTAAGTATGAAGTAAAATTGGCCGATAGTACCTCAGAGACTAATTCAGCAATATTAGATGGATGTTTTATATCCATTAAGAATTACCCTTCTCCGTTGTCCTTGTTCCGTTAATAAGAGGACTCTATATAGTAATAGGTAAGGATTTATCGTCTTGTGACCAAGCCTATATTGTGGGTGATAAGAAGCAGTTAATTATCAAGACTGTCATTTTGAAGGTTTGCTTCGGATCAGAAGATCCATGCGGCCCGCGTAAGCCCTGGGTGATACCTTACGCGGCCCGCGTCAAAAAAAAATGGTGGAACCGGCCGTCCCCGGAATCGAACCTGGGTCTAGGCCGCACCCTTTCGCGCGCCTAGCCAACCGAGCTAGGTGCCTAGTTTGTCAAAATTTCCAATCCGATTAAATATAAGCACATGTACAATAACTTCCTTACTTCTTACTATAAGTCACCTACTTATCCTTCTGCTGTTAACTAAGTATTAGAATCCAAGATTTTATCTCTATGTTTTAATTACTCTTGGCTTGCTTATGTTGACTGAACACTAGAAAGGATGAAGTAGAAACCATTAAGTATATCGGTGGTTATGCTAGAAAGGACATGGTAAGGTATACATCACAGTCATTTGATGGCAATACTCTTAATGTGTAAGGACATTAATGAAATCCTCAAGTAGGATCCTCTTATACATTATGGAACGGTCCAAGTTTTAAGGACCTTATTAGAAAAACCTGATATCCGTTTCGCGAAAAAGGGAAAAGACGGAATAAGAATTTTCTGACTCTCGCCATAAAAGTTCTAGACCGTCGACAGTGTGTCGCAAATTTTAATTCATTGGCTGAGATAGTACCCTATTAAAGCACACAATTATTAGTGGTTAGCATTGGCAATAAGAGGACACATTAAGGTTTAAAAACCTACTCATTAAAAATCCATTATGGATCTACCTCAGCTACCCACGTTATAATGATTAAGAAGTAATCAGTCAAAGTTGAGACTGCCCTAAAGTTATCTAAGATTTTACAGCTAAGTTAGAAGGATTAATAATGGAGGCGTTTAACCCTCCTGTTGAATAATTAGAGACAGCTCACATTGTGAATTTCACCAGATAAACCTTTATTTGTGAATTTATTGCTATAAATTACATGTGGTTTCGGGTGCTGTTAAGTCTCTCACCAGACCATAAACTTAGCAAACTTTTAGAAATTTTTCCTTGTAAGAACCCCAGATGTTAAGTGTAAGGTAGAACCTTCAGGCAAATCATAAGAACCATTTCTTTTGTTCTTATCAGAAACCTTTAGGCATAAAATTTTAGAAGTATCCTTTCTCTATAAGGAAGTGTGTCAACATATATAATGATATCTCTTTAATCTCTATTGATTCCGAATACCAAATGGTATGATAAAAGCATCATATGAGGATTGGTGTATCTTAATAAGTTCCATAGATTGCTTCCATGCCTGATCAGTATGGAGGTTTAATACATGGGACCACAAAGATATTCCGATGGTCATAGAGTACTAAAGTCAGCTAATGGTATTCAAAGGAGATGTCCAAGTTGGAATTGTCCAAGTAAATCTTCCCGATTAAGGAGTTCTTGGACTCATAACATAAATGTGTCACTTAATTGACACAAACAATGGTGGATGAATTGGAGCCTGAGATTTGTAAAAATCTCTGTAACCTCCTTGTACCTTGATTATCTTCTCCTAATATTACCCTGTTTACCCCTGAGAGGCAGGTAGAGTTAAGGTTTAAATTCCGTTTAAGGCTGTGTTATTATGAAATCTCCAAGACGGTTAGTACCATCATTGGAATAATCGAAACCCTGATTAACTAAGTTTAAAATAGAGGGTTCATATAGCCTAACTCAATATCCTGGGAATCCGGTATAGTTAAGTATGAAAGACGGTTCATTTTGCTTATGCATTATCACCGCCACCCTAATTAGGCAACGATTAAGAATTTGCCATCAACTGCCCAGGATCGTCGATCTGTTCGACTAACGGCAAGGATTAACTTTTCCCTAAACATTAGCTAAGCAGTGGTTGGAATAACCATCTCACCTTAAAAATAAGCTTTTCTATAATAATGGATATGTAAGTATTAAGGCTACTCCTTTGGAGACCTTGTATAGATGGAATGTTAAATGTCTAGTGTTAGATAGAGAATTGGTAAGTCCAATTATCAAGATCTGAAAGTTGCCTGGGGGACAACAAATAAGATTATACAAATCCATAATCGATTGTAGGTTGCCAGTATATGGCAAGAAATCGAGGAGTTATGAAAATAGCAAACTTCCTAAGTTCTTGTTAAGGAATATGGTTTAACAAAAGATATCACCCAGGAAGGGTGTACCAAATTTGTGAAATTATCAGGCTAGTTAAGCTCTGAATATATGGAAATTATTCGAAGGAAAACGCAAATATCAAGATCAAGTAGCTTATAAGCTAAAACCTATTTAAGGAGCTTGGCGGAGCTCGCAATACATTGCACACTAGTGACTGAAGGAGGTGTTTCGCCAATAAGTTAAGGAACACTATCCCAATATGGTATGCGGATTTATGATGTGATAAACATCTTATATCGATTGAGGATCGACAGGTTAAGAAGCTTCGAAGGAAGCATATACCCATTATAAAGGTCAATTTGGGGAGCTTGGAAAAGCTCCATATATACTATATAGAGATTAAACCTAATATGAGACAGAAGGTATTTCCACTTATTTTAGCAAATCTCGAGCTCGAGATTTCTTTTAAGGGGGTGAGGATGTAACACCTCGAAAATTTGCGTCCTATAATGTGTTGACACGTGTCATAAGTTTGAACGTGTGAAAGAATGTTCTGGAAGGACTAAAGTTGACAAACATAGAAACTATGTGAATTTGAGGGTTCAAAGTGTCAACAATGAATAATTATACTTTACAATAACCCTATGTGATATTTATAACCTTAAACGAATGGATCATGGATCATACGAAGCGAATTGTAAAAGAAAGTGAGAGATTACAAACTACAGGGTTAAATGTGTCAACATGTTAAGATATACCTCTGAGTGACCTTTTAGCAAACCCGAAGCTTTGTAACGGTAAATTATGCTCACTAGAATGTGTGATAAAAATTTCACCAAGTTTCGTTATCGTATGAGAAAGTTATGATAGAATTCGTATTCGAGGGATTAAAAGTGTAAACGTTGAAATTGACGACTTTTCGGGTGATCACAAGGTTACCCGAGGACTTCACAAAGATGGTATAAGTATTAAAGCCCCTAAATGTCAATTTTAAAGTCCCATAATGCAAGAATACAAGTGAAAGCGACGTTTAGGAGGACCGGGGGCCAAAATGCAATTAAAGAAAAATGGGAAACCTGAACATAAGGCTCAGGCGGCCCGCGTGAGATTTAACAAAATGTGAGGCGGCCCGCGTCAGACCTGCAGATGCAGAAAAAACAGGCAGGTGCCTGTTTGCATGTTGTAACCGACTTTAAACTTAGTTTTTCGATTCTATGGGCTTCCTAAGATGGTTTATAGCCTATAGGGGGCACATGTAATGATCTTGGATCATTGCTAGACTCATTTGGCATCAATTTGTGAAAGATCAAAGTTCTTATAAAGTCTCATATTGCAACATACATGCACATTTCAACTTCTGGACTTTTAGAGGAGCTCAAGAACTGATACAAGCTTTCCAAATCATTCATTAGACGTATGTAAGTACCCTTGATTCTTCTTGTTTGGGTTATGCTTAGTTTATAGCCTAGAAATCAAACCGTCGTAACTACGGTTTGACTTTACGATAAATCATAAACGGTCCAGAATTTTGTCGAAATGAAAGTTGTTACAAGTTGGTAATTTTATGGGCAATTAACCCTTAAAAGGGCACCCGCTGATTTCAATCCTAACTATGTCGTTTGTCGAGTCAAACTTCTTCCGAAAAAGTCAACATAACCATTAAACATGTAATTAGCGTTACAGAGGGCGTGTAATCTGTTTTAACATTCATATAACCTGAAAATAAGTATAATAACATGTCTAAACTTGTTTGGTTCGACAACTTTATGTTTTGAACCGATTCGGAGCCGAAAGTCGCGTAGTTTGACTTTCTGCTTTGACTTTGATTCTGACCCGGTTTTGATAGGTTTAGACATGCCTTAAAGTTCCATTAGGACCTTGTTACATGTTAGTATAATCCTCTGCGTTTATACTACCCGAATCCTTAACTATCCGACGTTTCCGTTAAATGCCTAAATAATGACCATAATGCCCTTATGACCGTAGAACGAGATTTTTGAAGATGTGAAAGTAAAAAAGTCTTTGTTACTGATTATTGAACATGTCTGTAAATTTTCACGTTAATCGGAAGTCTAGATTAGGAGTTATGCTTAATGACGTAATTATAAACACTTTTATTAATTAAACGACGTCATTAGCATAAAGCCTATCTAAACCAAATTTTTGACACCAAACCTTTTACCCACTGATGTTAAATAATATTTTAGGATTTTTGAATATTTTTAATTATTTTTAAACTGATCATAAGCTAGGTTTATCGCCTTAATTCGGTAAATACCGAATATGCCCTTTTCGGGTATAAAATGAGTTTTACAAGTTCTTTTGCTACAAATCCAATGGCTACTGATTTTAAATAATAAATGAAGTGTTTTGAGCCTGTTTAAAATGATCAGAAAACTGAGAATCCTATTTTAAACCGTACGTCGCTTAAAACGGCTTTATACGCGTATTATACGCATAGTTTGGGTTTAAAACTATTTTGACATATAAGACTTATAACCAAATGTTATAACCTGTTAAAATAAACTAATTTACTGATGTATTCAGACCCGGTTCGCAGAAACATAATTAATCCCTTTTATAATCTTTAAAATGACCAAAATACCCCTACGGGGCTTAAAATGCGATTAAACTCGTTTTGGGCATAACGGAAGGTATCCTACTGATATCATGACATATTTAAGGCATGTCAACTTAGGAAACCTGTTTAGGACTCTTATGGTTACCCGTTACGCTTCATACGCGTTCGGTTCGGTTTATGTAACTAGTTTACATAAATTAGCCGAAACGGGTCAAACCTTATCGGTTTTATCTCAAAAATCCAGAATGTGTATAATATACCCATATTATACAAGTCTCTGAACTTGTCGGGTCTAAATCACATTCTATTCCGGTCTTCGCTTTATCATGCGGTTGAACCGTATCTTCCTTTTGAAAACTAATCGGTCTAAGTCAAGGCTTAATTCAAAGACCCGTTAGGATTCTCATAGGTTATTAAAAACCTTCGTTCCAGATTTAGGAGCCCAGTAAAAGCTATCTGTACTTGCTGATTTGATACGGCTGGGATTGAATTTATATTTAGCTCAGGTAAATACTTTTAACTTATTTCCCTATACGGGCTTGGGGTACGGTATATAAAATACCGCTTGGTCGGGCATTGAATCTTTAATTGTATGACAATTAAAGTATTGAGGTGTTCCGTTTAATTTGTTTTGTTTGCTTAAAGCCTTTGGGGGTTAATGACCGTTGTCCCGGATATCCCTGGCATCATTTTACGAAATGGCCACGACCTTAGCACACAGGTGTAGGCGTACACCTGTCAGTGTCTCATAATTAAAGTGGTGTGTCCATTAATCTTTAACCCGGCTCGATCCGGGCTACTGAACGCATAAGAAACATGTAAATCCTGTACAAGTTTATATATTTAAATAAGTAACCCAAGTTATAAAACATTATTTGTGCCTTGTGCATTCAAATCAATCATTTTTTAAAACCTTTTCAAAATGAGTCGGTTGATTGTATTTACCAGTGTAAACTGACGTATTTTCCCAAAAAGGCTAAGTGCAGGTACTAATCGGAATTGGTTGGCTACTCCTAGCTTCAATAAAGAGTCTCGCAAGCTTAGATGCCTAAAGTCTGTTGAACAGTGTTATTTTATTTTAGATCCGCCTGGGGATCCTTTACTTCCGTTGTAATACTTTGATGTTACACTATTTCGGATTGTAATATATTTATCCTTTTGCTTCCGCTGTGCATTTATATATTGTGTTGTTTAACTATGATGTTGCCAACCACGTCACGTTACTCCCCTACCGGGCCCACCGGTAACACGTGGAAATTCGGGGTGTAACAGTTGTGTGTCGAATGTGATTTGAAATAGGTAACGTATGTAACACCCAAAAGTGCGTAAAGCAAAAAGGGTTTGAGTATACTCACAGATCGTGTTTAATGAATAAACACAGTCTTGGATTGAATGGAGCGCTGGGGAGTTAGCCTGGATACAGAAAGACATTATAAGCGTTGAACAGTGCGTGGAACGGTGCGTTGAGTGAGCTGAGGGATGAAGGGTAATCCGATCGGATGACCATTCGGTCGGAGGGTTATCCGTTTGGGATAGATGTGTTTGTGTATGATGTGACTTTGAAGTTTTCGTTGTAGCATTTTAAAAAGAGAGAAGTATCTCTACCTATCAGGTCGTCCGGTCATCCGGACGGATGGCCGTTCGCTCGGATGGTGATCCGTCCAAGTTAGATATTTCATAGATCCAAGTCTCCTGATAGAATAGTCATTCGATCGGATGGTCATCCGATCGGATGACTATTCATTGGAAACTGATATTTTTGAAAGTTTGCAAAATTTGGTTTAGTGTTGAAAGTCATAAGTCATTCGTTTGTGAACTTGTGAAATCAGTTAAGTTTAGAAAGTTTTGCGGTTGAACCGAGACGGTATGACGACGTGTCAAACAAAGGATACACCATCAAGTCTAAGTCCCCCGATCGGATGGGAATCACCACGTCCGATCAGTTAACTGTTCTTGACGGAACTTCATGTTCAACCCGTTAAGTCAGTTATCTCTTCAATAGTAACCCGTTCTCAGACCGACACTTCACTAGAGACTGAGTAGAAGGCCCGATCGAGCTCAGATTTTATCGGTGTTGAGTAAAAGTGAAGAAAGTTTGAAGAAAAGTGGAAATCAGTTGGAAAATGTTTAGTTTTACAGAGATCAGTGTTTAAACATTGTAGAAATCCTTTAGATCTGAGTTGTTCTTGGTGGAATGAGGTCACACTTTGATGTTCATGAGAACCCATGATGACATCATCTTAGAACAGCCCAAATCCACCGATTTCATGGTGAAAAGTTGAGATTTGTTGGTGAAATTGATGAGAAAGTGTGTGTAGATTAAGAAAGTACAAGATTTGAGATGAAAACTTACAAGAATCGTGAGGAATCGAGATAAATGTGGCTGAGAAGGCGAAGGGTCGGAGGAGAGCTGTCACATCATGAACAGTGATGTGACAGGTAGGTATTTATAGGTGAAGAGGAGAGAAAGGCGGTGGGAGTGGTTCGATCGGAGGGCCTTCCGATCGGATGGTCATCCGGACGGATGACCATTCGATCGAATGGTCCTTCGATCGGATGGTTGGTGCGAATTGGTTTCCGACCTTTGTTTTGTGCGTTAAGTGTTGCGATGCGTTTAAGCGAGTATCGATCAAGCGATGCGAAAGTTTTAATTAATAGTTACGCAAATAACATAACTAACATACAACAACCTAAGTAACCTTGCGTTTCCAGTTCACGATGAGATTGCGTTGCGATAGAGTTGCGATTGCGTTTGCGATTAACACCTTTAACATAATTAAACATGCACAAGTAACACATAATAGCACACACACGTAAAACAATATCCAGAACTTGCGATTCAGGTTCCGATGCGATAGCGATGAGATTAGTGTTAAGTAGATTAGCGTTTAATAGCGTTTATTGCATTTACTCCACATAATACAACTAAAGTAATGTAAATTAAAGTATCGATTATCAAGTCCAATAGTACAAGTAATAATTAAGCAATGAATGACAGATCGAATTAGCAATCTTTTCTTCTTTTGACTTTGACTTTGACTTGTACTTTGACCTTTAAAAGTCGGGTTGTTACATAAATCTACACTCAAACTCAACCATCACCCATCATCAAATCATAACACCAACTTTTTATAAAAAGACCATACCTAGTTGCTTAATCACCACCTTACTTGACAACCCAAATCTTTAACTCCCCCCCCCCACCCCGCGCCAACCGGCTACATATCATGACCTTCCCCACATTCTAGCCTTCATTCGCCTTTCATGGCCACATATGTTTCCGGGTAAGGAACGGGAAATCCTTTTCCTGTTCCATGAATCCAATTTTCATTTCATCCGAGAAAAGCCATATTTTTCTCACCAATTTTTTTTTATATTAATATTTTTATATATAAGGCCAAACAAATTACACCAAGATAGCCGGTAAGCGGGCAACAAGCTGCGCCGCTACCCCCTTTTGAATAGCGAAACCTAACCTAGTAAAAACGAAACCCCGATCTCTAGGAGACGAAATGTTGCTGTGAACAACTCGTTGGACCCGTTCAAGAAATCTGATGGCTTCTTGGGCTAGCGAGCCAAAGGTATCAAAGGTAAAAGGGATAAAGGAATGTTGATTATCCTCGCAGGCTTTTGCATGTTTGTCCATTTTCTTCGCTGCCGCCCTTGCAATCGCCTGACTAGGGACAAAACCTGTATCCCGAAATCCTACAAGGGGGGAAACCCCGGTAAGATCAACACAAGCGTGTTTACCTGCATCCCACCCGAAAACTAAAACGTCCGCGGGGCGCAATGTGGATCTTCCTTCCCTCGGATCTGTCAAAAAGTTTACGGGGGCTTCTTTCTTCACCGAGATCCCTGCCCGTTTGAGGATGTCCGCCAAGACATCCCGCACCCAGTCGTGCCTATACTTAAAACCTGGCAGTTCTTTACAGTGCAGAGCATGCTCCCCAAATTGGTCTAAGCAAGCTTTCCGGCAAATCGGACATTGCTCATCATCAGGGAACATAGGAATCATGAGCCGATATTTTAAGATAGCACGGTATTCAACGGCTGACATCTTTTGGCCTAAGCCCTCGATGGGGATGACCGATAAAAAATCTTGGGCGTGGGGGCCCCACAAGCATTCTAGGACGGCGTTCTGACGAGGGGTCGTACAGAAATCTGATCCAATATTCTGAGCGATACGACAAAACAGAGCACTCGCCAAAGTCTTCTGGGTCTTCGGTGGGGCGGTGTCCCTGTTAGCGAAACCGCCAATATCCAAATCCGGGAGGTGTCTATGCAACTCCCCCAGAGCCATGTCATAATCCCCATCCATTCCAACAACCCCACTCTCGCGCAAGATGTGATCTTGCAGCCCCCACGATTGAGCTCGCGAGGCAACAAAACCGTAAATGGAGACATCCATGGCCGATAGAAGCCCCAGCCCCCCATCTTACAGGGCAAAGAAGCAACCCGCCACTGAAAATCCCCAAAAAACGGACCCCCACACACCACAATGTCCTCTATAGCCCCCCGTAGCCCTTTATCGAATAAGGATACCGCCTCCTTTACAAACACAGGTTGACAAGTTCGCAGACCAAAAAGGAGCTTAGCGACACCCATGCAAGAGCGCAGCAGGAGAAGCTCACTTTGCGGGTCTCGGAGTTGCGAAAGGCTACTCATAAGGTCCACTGCCCGGGAAGCTCGCCGCGCAGCCAAAGCACTAATGAAACTGGGGTCCCGGCTCACAGCTCCCCCAAGGAGTCTCACGCCCCCCGTTGGTCTTCCAATCTCCTTCGGGAATAAACTAGCCTCCAATTTTTCTCCATTGCAATACGGCCAATATACCTCTGTTTTTTTTATATTAAGCCGAAGCCCCAAAGGTGGCCCCTCAGATTGAATGATAGCCAGAGCCTTTGCTACCTCAGATGTTTTTCCCATAATAGTACCATCATCCAAATACCACGCGTGGAAGGGGAGGGTGCAACTGTCTCGTATACGTTGTGTGAGGGGGTGCAAGACAAGGGCGAACAATAGAGGCCCCAAAGGATCCCCCTGCTGGACACCCGTGGACGACCCAATACAGTCATTACCCACATAAAGCCTAGCGGTTTGCCCATAAAGAAAATGTACCCACGGAAATATAGATGGGCATCGAATCCCAACCTCCCGCAGAAGAGTTGTGCGATCCACTAGGTTGAAAGCATTGGAGAAGTCAACGGTAAGCATGGCGAATGCCCCATCATCGTAAAAGGCGTTAAGGAACCTGTTCGCGCCATGGAGGATAGCTTCAGCCCCATCTGGTGTCCCAACCCCGAATTGATGATCCCCCAGGTACCTAACCATCTCTTTCCCTACCTTTTTCATCGCTATCTTGGAGACCAGCCTACGCCAAATGGCCCCGACCGCAATAGGACGGATCCCCCCATCAGGTTTCAGCAAGGGGGTCAGAGGAGCGGAGGCAACGAACTCAGCAAGAGACCTGGGGCATAACCCCCCCAAGAAGACATTGACTACCCCGGTGATGGCTAAAACTAAACCCGAGGAAGTTGAGGATAGGAAAAAAATAGTGTTTCGTTAGATAATGATCCAATAGTGTTTCGTTAGATAGGAAAAAAATTGATAAATACTAATAGCTCTCTGATATAGTATGAGAACAGAAAGATCCATTAGATAATGAAGGATCGGTTCTAAGCCATCTCTGGCGGTTAATTAACAATTTGAAGTGTTTTTTTGCGTCTTCTTGATAAACCTGCGTTTATATAGAGATGTAGGAGGATTTGTTTGGGGAGTAAGAAACCCCTTTGACATCTCTTCATCTGTAAATAATTCTCGATGTGACAACACAAAGACAAAGGGCTGAGCTTTGAATTGGAAAAATAGTGGATCTGCAGGGTCCCAAATGAATTGGCTTATTCGTAAAAGGCCTTATTCTTTGGAAGATCTATCTCGTGTTTGGTACTGCGCGGTTCCGCTCTACAAGAACTCCGAATCATTCTCTTGAAGCTCATCCTCTTCATCATAAATGATCCGCTTGCCCCGAAATGACCTGGACCAATAGGGAAATCCCAATTCATTGGGCCTTTCGATACAATCAAATAGAAAGCCCCAAGGGTGCCACATTCTAGGAGCCCAAACTATGTAATTGAATAAATCCTCCTCTATCTGTTGCTGGTCGAGGGCTCCTTCCCCCTCTTCAAACTCTGATTCGTCTTTTTCATAGAGAAATCTCTGATCAAGGATAGAACAAGATCCTTTTAGAATCATATCTAAGGGATTCCTTGGTTCAGGTCAAAGAAGCACTTATCAAACTGACTGCATGTCCGTTAGGATCCCACCAGAGTGCCTTCCACTTCTAATAGGCCACGAACTAGACCAGAATCATTCTTAACGAGTCTATATGGAGTGATCCCATTTTTTTTCATCTGGTCTGGGTAGAGACCAAAGATCTTGAGTGACCGATCTGGCAGAACAACTCAAAGATTAAGAAGTATTGTTAATTTCTTCATGCTCGTTCAAAGTTTGAAGTACCAATTGTACAAATAACTAGAGGGATAACCCGCGCTACGCAGCGGGTTTTCTAGTATGATATCGACACTTTATGTAACAACCGAAAGAGGAATTCGATTGGTATCGTTATGCCTTATTATGGTACTGATACTCACTATAGCAACCGAAAAAAGAACCCCAAAAATAAAGTATTAATATGGCGGAAAGAATATCGGTACATGTTCTACATTGATCGAAAAACCATAAAATAAAATGAATGTTGGTTTCAATAATATAGATGCTAAGTGTTATTCGGTCAGAATTAAAACGGTTTGACAGAAAAAGAAAAAAAAAGTCATCCAATGAGAAAAACGATATCTACACATAATAAAACACATTTCGTCTAGTAGGGTTTAACCGGCGCTACACCGCACAAAGAACGTATTTTAAAAAGGGTTAAAATGTTATTGATTTAATAAGATTTGATTAAAAAAACAAATTAGGAATAAGAGAAAATCAAATAAAAGTGCCAGAAAAAGGAAGGAATAAATAACAAAAATATTATTGAGGAAAAGAAGATAAAATAAAAATAAAATATTACATAATTTTCTCTAACTTTTTATTAGGTAGTAGCCTAGGGTAAAAAAAAAAGAAACAAAAACTTGCTATGATAAGATTTGAACCCAGGTAACCATAATGTATGTATGCGGGTTCAACCAACTGATCAGTGATAATTATGTGAAATAAGAGTTGTAATAATAATTATATCCTATTACATAAAGCGAAAATAAAAAAAACAGCCTACAGCCACCTGCCACGCAGGTGGTAGGCACTGTACATAAAAGTTGGAAAGCAAGAATACCGCGCGCGTTGCGCGCTAGAATCCAGCCGGTATCGGTTCGATTCCGTTAATTACAGTATTGATAGAGTAACGACACTCGGTATAGAAACGCAAGAGAAGTCAGAAAGAACGTCGACATGTTTTTTATATTTATTGGCAAATTGTACATGTGTTTTAAAATTTATTAGCATTGGTTTCTATGAATTTTACATTCATATCCATCCCGGGAAAAACACACATTGAAACGCTAATAAAATCATGTATGTCGAAACAGCAAATCCGAAATTTCAAAGATGCGTGGTATTTAACACTTTTAGCAAAAAAGTTTATGATGAGATAAAAAAAATACAATAGCTTAAAATTATGAGATTAAAAGAAAATACATGAAATAAAATGTGTTATAATACATACTATTCAAAACCATGACATACCTATTAACGTAAACATATATATTTATTTTAAAGTAACATTTTGCTAATTTCTAATAGTATTTGCTAAGAAATTTTATAGTGTACTGTACGTCTGATAATTATATAAAGTTAATTCTGAATTTGGTAAAAAACCTTTACAGCACATGGATTTAGATTACCAGACCACCATTCTAAACCTTTTTTTTTCTGGTTCTTCTACATCCCACCTTTCCAGTTCACCACCATGGCCACTGTTTCACCTTCACCTCACCAGTTATGTTAATCTACCACCAACCTCTAAACCGCTTAGTCTCCCTCACCACCGCCTACAACACCATAACTCTAGACGAACCTGTTGTTTCGTCTCGAGACTCATGGCACAACACAAACCTTTTAGGGTTCCGGCGAGTTCGTTAAGCGGCGACTACGGTTCGATGGTTGTTGCATGCTGTAGATCGGGAACGAAGGAGGCGATTCGAGTGCAAAACCGTCGCTGCTATAGCAAACCTTTTAGGGTTCCGGCGACAGCGGGGGGACCCGTCATCATCGTCTCCGATTCTGTATATTCTCTCTCGGTCGTTCAGATACCCTAGTCGGCGCGGTTGGCGATTGTCGGAGGTTAGGAGGTGGTCGGCAAAAACGGAGGTTAGGAGAAGTACCAACAGTGGCTGGTTAGGATTTTTTCTAGCGAGGTAACTGTCGAAACCATTACGGTGGCGTAGTGGTGGCGTCTTGTGTTGGTTGTTCACAGATGTTGCACCTTGTGTTGTTTTAGTTGCACGTTGCCGATCAGCGTCAGCGAACGTCGAACGTCATCACCGCCGGTCGGATGTACAATGGTGTTGCCTTCATCGCGCCACCGCGGAACAACCGACGCCGGCCCCTCCTTTTTCACTCTTTCCTGTCAA
Source organism: Helianthus tuberosus (assembly GCA_030545235.1). NCBI lineage: Eukaryota > Viridiplantae > Streptophyta > Magnoliopsida > Asterales > Asteraceae > Helianthus > Helianthus tuberosus. The sequence goes on from CM060416.1 coordinate 129,555,349, forward strand.
GTCTTTCTCTTTTATCCAGGCGGCGGCAGGGGTGTCGTGGTTCGAAGCAGGTGAATTGTAGTTGAAAGAAGAAAGAAGGGCAAATTTGTAATTCATGTCAGCAGCTACTGTTCATCCAAGTTCCAAAATGTTATAGAGTTAATAATCCACTTCGCTACATGATTTCTTTTCCATATAGATAGATATAGGATCTATGGGGCAATTGCTTAAAAGTACATTTTGTGCTACAACCCTACATCTAACCAAGTCGTAATTAAGCGGTTACATCTTACATCTAGCCAAGGAGCTCGTGAATTTGAGGCCGAAGTTAAGCTCCTTTCTAGTTTACGTCATGGTAATCTGGTGCCGTTGATTGGTTATTGCAGTGAAGAAAAAGAGATGGTCTTAGTTTATGAGTTTATGCCAAATGGAACCCTTGAAGATCATCTTCACGGAGGTGATACATAATTATCGTGGTTCACAATGACTAACGATATGCATAGGCACTACTCGTGGATTGGATTACCTTCACACGGGTATGTCAACTCAACATGGAGGGATACACCGAGATGTGAAGACCTCCAATATTTTGTTGGATTCAAACTTTGATGCTAAAATTTTTGACTTTGGATTGGCGAAAGTGGACAAAATAAATCAGACACCAACTCATGTGAGCACTCTAGTCAAAGGGACATTCGGATATATGGATCCATGCTATTTCTATAGTGGAAAATTGACAAGAAAATCTGATGTTTACGCCTTTGGGGTTGTCCTTTTGGAGGTGTTATTAGGGAAGAGAGCGGTAGATCCAACACTTGATGAAGAGCAATGGAGTTTAGCAGTTTGGGCTTAAGACTACTTCAAAGCAGGAAGACTCGATGAAATTTATTGATCATAGACTAATTTGTAAGCATAGCAGTCATCTGCTTACATAGTCTGCCCACTGTAATATCACAATTTGGATTCATGTTGATGAACCTCTCATTAAAACCAAATCTTCTTAATATGTTCCAACACATGTGACTCTGCTTTTTAGTCATTCTGTTGTAGTCTTGCATAAATCGAGTATCTTAGAGTCGTTGAGGCATAAATTATATGCTCTATGTATGCAGAGCCAGGCATAACTCCACTTTCTTGGGATGCACGGCTGAAAATAGCACTAGGAATAGCTCAGGGCTTGTCTTTCTTGCATAAGAAGGGACATCCAGCGTATAGAGAATTTAAGACCACTTATATAACGGTGGATGCGGTAAATAAGACAGTCTTTGACATGCTGCATATGGCATTTCAGTGTAACATAAATTTTACATTCTGTTTATATATAACTCTCCCAGGATTATAATGCTCGCCTTCAGGATTTTGAGGTGGGTAACCCAACTTGTGATTTTGATGCGTACATATATGGAAGGAGTTCGCATTATGCCGTGCCTGAGGGGCTCCATTACGAATTAGATTTATTAGATGGTATTGACATAGGACATTATTGCAAAGACGGTATGTTCTGCTTTGAAATTGTTTTTTAGCTACAATCTCAAATTTTATGATCATATGTTACTCAATTCCTTAACAATAAACTCAATTGATCCTCCATGCTAAAAGGGCACGCTAGTTGTGCACGCGTCATGACCCACGAATGGTCGGTTTGGCAGGGTTTATGTTGAAGGGTGAGATCTATTCTTTTGGAGTGATACTGCTGGAAATACTTACAGGGATGAATGTGTTTGACCCAAACAAACCAAAAGGAAAACAAAATTTGGTAGAATGGGCTATTCCATTGCTAGCACATGAGGTAAATTTGGGAGTGATTTTGGACCCACAGGATAATAATCATCCTCCAAAGGAAGCATTCATGTTGGCTGAACTAGTTTTAAATTGTCTGCAACCAGTACGAGATGAACGCCCTTTGACGGAAAAAATATTGCGGGTCTTGCTTCAATGTTATCATGAAACAATATGACTGCTAAAAGGAAAACAAACAATGAATCCTAAGATGGAGGTATTTCCGTAGGAAAGCATTTAGGTGACGGTATGTTCAACTTTGAAACTGATTTGCTCGTTATATTCAGGGGCGGAGCTTTTAAGGGGCAAGGGGGTGCACCCACCCCAGTGCCCCACCAATGTTTCGGTTAGTAGTGTATTTTTTCCGATTTTTTGGTCCGAAAATTTTAAAATTATATAGGTCTGCCCCCGCCAATTATTTTGCCTAAAAATTCTATGCCCCTACCAAGTTTATTGTCCAAAAAATTTATGCATATTTTCATATCGAGTTAAAAAAAACGTGAAGAATGGGGCTATTAGTAATTCTTTTATAATTCTTTTTAAACTTGAAGTGAGTATAAGAAAAGTTTGAAACTAGCTTTTATATAAACGAAATTTGAGGGTTCAAATTTAGTTTTTTTATATGTAAGACAGTTCCTTTAATTGAATGAAGATTATTTAGTTTTATTTGGAGTTATTATTGTTTAACCTGGCCCGAATTGAATAGCCGACCCAAACATATAACCCGAAACATAACGATAGGAAAAAAATTTGGGTCCCATGACTTTCCGCCGTCGCGGAACTTTTGGTCAAGCTCCGCCACCGGTTATATTCTCAAAATTTAGGATCATAGGTTACTCAACTCCTTACCAATCAACATAATTATGCCCTCATGCTGATAGGACTTGGCTAGTTTGACAGTTTTTGCAGTGAAAAGTTAGATCCATATATTATTTTGTAGTGGTCCAGCTAGAAATGCTAACACAAATGGAAGTATTTTACTAGAATAGACCTGAAGGAGAACGAAATTTGGTCCTAGCACATGAGGTAAAACTGGAAATGATTCTCCCGCAGCTTCAAAATGATAATGATCCTACGAAGGGAGCATTCATGTTGGCTCAACTCATTTTCGAACGATATGCAACCAACCCAAGATGAACGCCCAACAATGGAATATCTCTTGCAAGTCTTGCATGAGTGTTACTTAGAACAGATTTGACCCTCAAAAGACAAACAAGTAATAGTAAATATTTTATGAAGTATGTATTTGGTTGTAGCATTTTTAGATGATAACTTTCATCTAAAAAGTTATTAATTATGTATAGAGTTAAGCAGTTAATGGTTGGTAGTTAGTGTTTGTTTGTTACTTATGTTAGACAGTATCTTTGTTTTCGTGGTCACATTTTTACTCATTATTATAGTCACATTTTTACTCATTTTTATAAGTCACATTTTTACTCATTATTATAGTCACATTTTTACTCATTTTTATAAGTCACATTTTTACTCATACATACACATACTTATCTTTGTTTTCGTGGTACCAGAGCCTCGACAAGTCTCTCCGGCGACTTCTTCTGTCTTTTTCTCAGACATTATGGTTGCAATTTCTCTTTTCAATAGTTCAGTTCAGAACATGTTCTTCACTGTTAATTTAATTTCTTTAAATTGCTTGTGTTCAATGTTGAAAATCTAAATAGTAGGTCAATGATACATACTTGTTAAACTAGATTAAGGCAACAATCAACGACAAATCAATGAAATAAATTTGCAATTGTCGATTATATGTCAGAGACTCTGACTCTGATTGTGCTAAATTTGGACAAGGGCTTCAAATTATTTCTACCCATATGCATAATCATCTGGTATGACTCCAAATTATGGCTCTGAAATAGATGTAGAGGTAGAACTGGTGGCCAACGTTCATGTCAAGGTGACGATCGTCGAATTCATCAGTCGACGACGGTTCGATTGTCGGCAAATCAAGGGCCGTCCCCAGAATCCTAAAAAATCTTTGGGCCCCTGGTGTTGACAATCGGGCCCTAAAATATATATTTTTTACAAAATATATTTACAGAAGCTTAAATATATAACAAAAATTTAAATATATATACTAAAACCAATTTTATTTTTAATTTCGGGGGCCGGAAATTCGGGGCCTCAGGCGATCGCGCCGCTTACCCAGCCCCTCTTATAAGACAGTTCAAAACACTTTTCTTACAAACAAAAACAACCATGCTGATTAAATTCCGAAAATAGCCAAACATTCAGAGGGTCTGGGAAGGGTGGGATGTAGGCAAACCTTACCTTCATCCCTATGATAGAGAGGTTATTCTAGAGGTCCAAACAACATGGAAACAAACAAAACTAAATGAATAGACATCAAAAGCTACCAATAAGAAAAAAAGGGTGATGAATGAGTAAGATGGTAAAAACAAGAATTGAACAAGTATAACATGATACATAGCTTATAGACATGCACAATCACAATCATATGCAAAGTCCACCTAAAGTGTATGGACATCTAAGTCCCTAATCCAAAGCTAAGGCACATCTGTATCATCCCTTAAAAGTAATTAATCTTAAACGTACGCCTCCATGCTCTCATATCTTGGACCATGTTCTTAGAGAGGCGCACGTCTAGCTTGATACTCAAACCAAATAATATGAACTAAAAAATCAAGACGATTATAAACTAAATTTTAGTGTTGATAGAGTTATAAAAGACAAAAATAATAAACGATAAAGAGTAAATTGCCATTTTAGTCTATGAGTTTTGTCCAAATTTGCCATTTTGATCCAAATAGTTTTTTTTTTGCATCTGGGTCCCTGACTTTTCCCTTTTGTTGCCATTTTGATCACTTTGCCTAACTCCATCCAAATAGTTTCAAGCCGAACCGTTTCGACCCGTACCGTTTCGAACCGAACCGTGCCGTATCGAACCGTACCGTACGGGTCGAAATGGTTCGGTTCGAAACGATACGGGTCGAAACGGCATGGTTCGGTTCGAAACGGTACGGGTCGAAACGGTTCGGCTCGAAACGGTACGGGTCGAAACGGTTCGGCTTCGAAACGGTACGGGTCGAAACGGTTCAGCTCGAAACGGTTCGAGTCAAAACGGTACGGGTCGAAACGGTTCAGCTCGAAATGGTTCGGGTTCGAAACGGTTCGCGCTGAAACGGATTTTTTGGATTTTTTAGAATTTTTTGGATTTTTTAGAATTTTTATGATTTTTTAGAATTTTTTGGAATTTTTTTGATTTTTTGGAATTTTTTTGATTTTTTGGAATTGAATCAAAATGGCAATTAAAAACATTTAAAAAGAAAATCCCCAAAATACCCCTGGTTAAAGATGGAGTTTTTGGATGGAGTTAGGCAAAGTGATCAAAATGGCAACAAAAGGGAAAAGTTAGGGACCCAGATGCAAAAAAAAAACTATTTGGATCAAAATGACAAATTTGGAAAAAACTCAGGGACTAAAATGGCAATTTACTCAACGATAAAAGAATATATATTTTCAATATAAAAAATCAAGAAAATATTTATAGAGTTAAATGCCATTTTAGTCCCTGTGGTTTGGGTCATTTTGCCAGTTTAGTCCAAATGTTTCATTTTTAACCTGTGGGTCCAAAAAGGTTTAACATTTGTCATTTTAGTCCACTGGGTTAACTTCATCCATTTTTTCTGTTAACCAGAAGGCCATTTCGGTCATTTTATATGGCTGAATTGTCCTTTTAGTTAACAGAATTACATACAAAATGACCAAATTGACCTTCTCGTTAACAGAAAAAATGGATAAAGTTAACCAAGTGGACTAAAATGGCAACTGTGAAACCTTTTTGGACCCACAGGTTAAAAATGAAACCTTTGGACTAAACTGGCAAAATGGCCCAAACCACAGGGACTAAAATGGCATTTAACTCTTTATATTATTAGAAGTAGAAATAATGGGTGGCCAGTGGCTTATTATTAAATGTCAAGGATAGCAAGACATTCTGCACCTCCAGAAAAGAAATTTGGTGAAGACCAAAAAATCAACGCTTGCTTGCAGAGAAGACTTGAAGTTGAATAAAAATATCCGTTGGCCAGCAGATCTGAAGTATCATTACAGAGTAATCAAAGAGAATTTTGCAGATTCCAAGGCCCGTACGGATCGAAAAATGATGCTATCTGAACCTATCAAGGAGTCCATGCCGCCAGACCAAACATGTCAACGTCTTACACTTGCACAGGTTCAATTGGCAACCAACAACTTCGATCAGGCATTAGTCATCGGCGGTGGGGGGTTCGGCAAGGTCTATAAATCTCTAAGCAACTTCGGGTCATCAATAAACGAAGTTGCTATTAAGCGGTTGAATTCTTCATCTAGCCAAGGAGCGAATGAATTTGAGGCCGAAGTTAAGATCCTTTCTAAACTGCGGCATGGTAATTTGGTTCCGCTGATTGGTTATTGTAGTGAAGGAAAAGAGATGGTCTTAGCTTATGAGTTTATGCCCAACGGGACCCTTGAAAAACATCTCAAGAGAGGTGATACAGAGTTATCGTGGTTACAACGACTAAAGATATGTATAGGCGCTGCTCGTGGATTAGACTACCTTCACACGGGTACGTCAACTCAACACGGAGTGATACACCGAGATGTGAAGACTTCCAATATTTTGTTGGATTCTAACTTTGATGCTAAAATTAGTGACTTTGGATTGGCGAAAGTGGGCGCAATAAATCAGACACAAACTCATGTGAGCACTTTAGTCAAAGGGACATTTGGATATATGGATCCATGCTACTTCTACAGCGGAAAATTGACAAGAAAATCTGATGTTTATGCCTTTGGGGTTGTCCTTTTTGAGGTGTTATCTGGGAAGCAAGCCGTAGATCCAACACTTGATGAAGATCAATGGAGTTTGGCAGTTTGGGCTCAAGACCACTTCAAAGCAGGAAAACTCAATGAAATTATTGATCATAGACTAATTGGACAAGTCTCAAAAAAAAGCTTGAAAGAATTTGCAAGCATAGCAGTCCTCTGCTTACATAGTCATCCAAAACAACGCCCTACAATGGCGGAGGTTGTAGTCAAGCTCGAATCTATTCTGTCACGGGATAGTGAAAGTGCTGGTTCCGGTGCTGATGATGGACGATTCTTTAACAAGGTGAGATATTTGTTAACAGGAAAAGCTGACTTGATGCTGGCTCATGCAGAGGGAAGCAAATCTGAAACCAGTGCTCAGTATATTCAGAAAACTAGCAATATAAGTTTAAGAGTTTTCACATATGCTGAATTGGTAAGTGCAACAGAAAAGTGCAATGACAAGGGGTTCTCCACAAATATTGAAACTAGTTACAAAGGTTGGGTCGATGAATTGACATATGCCCCGACAAAACCTGGTGTTGGTTTGGCTATTTACGTCTGGACTAGGCATATTGGAGCAAATATGGTAACTTGAGATGGACACCTTTTTTCTGATTTAAGAAATGAATTTCAAAACACTTTTTTGTTTTTGACTTTTCGGTTAGTGCAAGCATATGAATTTACTGATTTTTTATGTGCAGCCAGATCTCAACTCTGAACAATTCAATCATCCCAACCTTGCCAAACTCGTAGGATACTACTTGAATGAGCACAAACTATCTTGTGTTTCTGAGCGACGTCCGAGTTTAGATAAAATTCTTTTTGGAGGTAAGGATATATTCTAGTAGTAACTTTAGAGAGTTCTGTCCACTGTAATATCACAATTTGGATTCATGTTGATGAACCTCTCATTAAAACCAAAACTTCTTAATTTGTTCCAACACATGTGACTCTGCTTTTTAGTCATTCTGTTGTAGTCTTGCGTAAATCGAGTATCTTAGAGTCGTTGAGGCATAAATTATATGCTCTATGTATGCAGAGCCAGGCATAACTCCACTTTCTTGGGATGCACGGCTGAAAATAGCACTAGGAACAGCTCAGGGCTTGTCTTTCTTGCATAAGAAGGGACATCCAGCGTATAGAGAATTTACGATCACTTGTATAACGGTGGATGCGGTAAATAAGACAGTCTTTGACATGCTGCATATGGCATTTCAATTTAACATAAATTTTACATTCTGTTTATATATAACTCTCCCAGGATTATAATGCTCGCCTTCAGGATTTTGAGATGAGTAGACCTTGGACTTTTTATGGAAACAGATCGTATTATGCCGCGCCTGAGGGGTTCGATTACGATTTAGACGTATTAGATGGTGTTGAGTTTTGCAGAGACGGTATGTTCTGCTTTTAAACTGTTTTTTTAGTTATAATCTCAAATTTTATGAACATATGTTACTCAATTCCTTAACAATAAACTCAATTGAGCCTCCATGCTAAAAGGGCACACGTCATGACCCACGAACGGTCACTTTGGCAGGTTCTTTGTTGAAGGGTGAGATCTATTCTTTTGGAGTGGTACTGCTGGAAATACTTACAGGGATGAAGGTGTTTGACCCAAACAGACCAAAAGGAAAACAACATTTGGTAGCACAACCAAAAGGAAAACAAGATTTGGTAGCACAGTTTCAGGATAATAATAATCATCCTCCAAAGGAAGCATTCATGTTGGCTGAACTAGTTTTAAATTGTCTGCAACCAGTACGAGATGAACGCCCTTTGACGGAAAAAATATTGCGGGTCTTGCGTCAATGTTATCATGAAACAATGACTGCTAAAAGGAAAACAAACAATGAATCCTAAGATGGAGGTATTTCCGTAGGAAAGCATTTAGGTGACGGTATGTTCAACTTTGAAACTGATTTGTTTTTTATATTCAAGGTGGAGCTTTTAAGGGCAAGGGGGTGCACCCGTCCACCAATGTTTCCGTTAGTAGTGTAATTTTTCCTATTTTTCGTTCCAAATTTTTAAAATTATATAGGTCCGCCCCGCCAATTATTTTGCCTAAAAATTCTCTGCCCCTACCAAGTTTATTGTCCAAAATATTTATACATATTTTCGTATTGAGTTAAAAAAAACATGAAGAATGAGACTATTGTAATTTTTATAATTTTTAAACTTGAAGTGAGTTTAAATAAAGTCTAAAACTAGCTTTTACATAAATGAAACCTGAGGGTTCAAATTTAGTTTTTTTATATATAAGAACATGTCCTTTAATTGAATAAAGATTATTTAGTTTTATTTGGAGTTATTATTGTTTGACCTGACCCGAATTGAATAGCCGACCCAAACATATAACCCGAAACATAGCCATAGAAATTTTTTTTTGTGTCCCATGACTTTCCGCCCTCGCAGAACTTTTGGTCAAGCTCCGCCACCGGTTATATTCTCAAAATTTAGGATCATAGGTTACTCAACGCCTTACCAATCAACATAATTATGCCCTCATGCTGATAGGACTTAGCTAGTTTGACAGTTTTTGCAGTTAAAAGTTAGATCCATGTATTATTTTGTAGTGGTCCAGCTAGAAATGCTAACACAAATGAAAGTATTTGACTAGAATAGACCTGAAGGAGAACAAAATTTGGTCCTAGCACACGAGGTAAAACTGGAAATGATTCTCCCGCAGCTTCAAAATGATAATGATCCTACGAAGGGAGCATTCATGTTGGCTCAACTCGTTTTCAAACTATATGCAACCAACACAAGATGAACGCTCAACAATGGAATATCTCTTGCAAGTCTTGCATGAGTGTTATTTAGAACAGATTTGACCCCCAAAAGACAAAAAACAAGTAATAGTAAATATTTTATGAAGTATGCATTTGGTTGTAGAATTTTTAGATGATAACTTTCGTCTAAAAAGTTGTCATTTCTATCCATATGCATAATCATCTGGTATGATTCCAAATCATGGCTCTGGACTATGAAGCACAGGGACGGCTATGACCCTCTAGTACCCGTCCCGGGGACGGTTTTGGGGACGGAAACGCCCAGGGGACGGCTGGAGACGTTTCCAAAACGTATCCTGAAATTGGGGGACGGCAACCAAACGTATCCATTGTTGCCAAATTATCTCACTGGAGAAACCGCTCTGGTAATTCTGCGACTAAAATATCTCGCCAAAATAGTAGTTCTGTATTGGTAAGCAACCACAAATGTTGGAAGATGAGAAAGAAAGGGTCGGCTCTCAATTTTGTAGGGTTTTTTAATAAATTTTGTCTTTTTGTCACTTTACACCCTCTGGTTTTATTTTATTACACTCTTAGCACTAACTTTTAAGGAAGAGTTTAGTAAAATGTTTGCTTTTTTCCATTTGACCCCTCTTAACTAGTTTACATTTGGTCCCTAAACTTTTAAGTTTATAAAAATAGCACAAAGTTTAAGATCGTAACATTATATGGACTTTGTTTAATATATTTTTATTTTTTATATTTTTTTTTCCGTACCTTTGTCGTACTCGTATCTTGGATTTTTCAGTTTTGCCGTTCCCCGTACCCGTATAGTCCCGTACCCCAGTCGCGTACCCGTTCCCGTGCTACATAGGCTCTGGAAATAGATGTAGAGGTAGAACTGGTGGCCGACGTTCATGACAAGGTGATGATCGTCGAATTCATCAGTCGACGACGGTTCGATTGTCAGCAAATCAAGGGTCGTCCCCCAGAATCCTAAAAAATCTTCGGGCCCCTGGTGTTGACAATCGGGCCCTAACATATATAACAAAAATTTTAATATACATATTAAACCAATTTTTTTTTTTAATTTCGGGGCCTCGGGCTGTCGCGTCGCTTACCCAGCCCCTCTAAGACGGTTCAAAACTCTTTTTTTTTACATACAATAACGACCATGCCGATTAAATTATGAAAATAGCCAAACATTCAGAGGGTCTGTGAAGGGTGGGATGTAGGCAAACCTTACCTTCATCCCTAGGATAGAGAGGTTATTTATTCTAGAGGACTCCAAACAACATGGAAACAAACAAAATTAAATGAACTAGCGTTGTTTGTCGTCGCGCGTTGCGCGATTACAATATGTTTTTGGCATTGTCAAATGTGATTATGGATGTTGTCATAATGCGCGTTTTTGCAAGAGGTGATATCATGTTGTAAATAATGTGTTGCTCCATTAAATGATGTTGTAGCTCTTTAAAAGTTGTGTTTGATTCTCACACATGATTTCTAAGACCAAGCAGGTTTGGTTTGTACATTGAAGAGTTGCAAAAATCTTGATTCTTGCTACTTGTCGTAAAAACAGCTACTTGTTTCTCAGTTTAAGATCCGTAAAGCGCTATTTTCATCATCTGTAAATAGTATACACTACAAGAAATAACCACTTTTAGCGGCGACACCATTAGCGGCGACAGGCCAAATGTCGCCGCTATTGGTCGATCCGCGTCCCGGAGTCTGAAACCAAACCCCAGCCGTTGATCCTTATCCTGATCTAACGGTTGGGGATTTAAAGGGCATTAGCGGCGACAAGACAATAGACATTAGCGGCGACATCTGTCTCCGCTAAAAGCCAATCCGTGTGAAGCTTGAAAAGAGCTGATCTCTGCCCTTGATGAGAGTATGATCCAACGGTTTGGGCTCCTTCCTGCTTTCTCTCCCTTAAACAAACACACTCACCCACAAACACAATCACCAAACTCCATCATCTTCACAACAACAACAACCTGCTACCATCACCGCCGGATCGCCACCACCGTGAAGCTGCCACCACCCTGAAGCTTCACCCAGCACCGTTGGACCGCCATCATCAAGCTCCACCACCACCATTGGACCGGCTGCACCACCACCACCGTCAAGCTCCGTCAACCACCGTTGAACCGCCATCATCAAGCTCCACCACCATTATCAAGCTCCACCACCACCATTATCAAGCTGCACCACCACCACCGTGATTCTATCTCAGGCGCCGTTGAACCACCGTTGAACCGCCATCATCAAGCTCAAGTTCCGGCCAGTTTCTTTTATCGTTTTAATGTTTAGAAAATGTATAGTTCCGACAAGTTTTTGATAGTACCGATGAATCCATTTTTTGAGATGAGAATTTGAATGAAAAGTTATGTAATCTTTAAATTTATTAGTTCCGACAAGTTTTTGATAAACGATTTGTTATGTAATCTCCGGCAATCTATCTCAGGCGATCTTTCCTGCGAATTCTCCGGCAAGAGTATTAGCGGCGACAATATCAATAGCGGCGACAACCAGGCCAATAGCGACCCATCAATACCGGCGACCCTTTAGCGGCGACATGTCGCCGCTAAAAGGTAATAGCGGCGACAAATGTGGGCAATAGCGGCGACAGCTGTCGCCGCTAAAGGTGCCAGGTTCTTGTAGTGATACTTTTTAAACATAAAATTTAGATCAAGGAAATGTTGGAATTAATCTCCCATGCTAAATGCCGCCCTGTATAAACAGAATGGTTGTTAGATATTAGGCATAGAAATGCATCATCTTCACTCAAATTTATATTTATTTTTATCAACAAAAATAAAATCAAAAGTTTATACATGGAACTCTTTGTCCCTCACACATGAAAACCATATTATGCAAAAGACGGAACTAAAGTTAGGAAAATAAAGTCTCTTTTAACTTTATATTTTAAATTTACTTATTCATAGCTCCAAAGACCTGTAAACTACATATACTAAGCTACTCTAAAACAGTAATCAAATAAAAACTATAAAAGCTTGTAATATAACATTATGGTTCCAAACTCAACTGATTTTAATGCCTAAAGATAACATATGTCCCATGGACTTGAACCAGACTTCAATTTTCGACCCGTAGCCATTAAAACCACAACCGCATTGAGCCAGGTTAGGTTCTTTTAAGATGGGATAATCAGCAGAACATATAATGAACATAAAACCACACCCTTCTGTAATAAAAGTCACCTGAACTGCATAAATTGTTTATCGTGTATCGGATCACTTTCAAATTTCACATACTTGTTACACAGACATTTCATCAAACAACTTGCATGCGGTTTTAAAGTAATATCAGACAAGCATCTAGAGAATAACCATCATTCAAGAATCACCACATATCATCACTAAATCTTTTATCTAATTTGAAAACCCCAACATGCATATGCTTGATGATCATTAACAATTAGGTATCATAGGTACATACCAGATAGCGGCGACAAGTGGAACTTGACATAATTTCTATGATCATTATGCCCCGATTCATATAATATCAGAAAAAAATGCAATCAACATCTCCCTTATCAAAGGTTTTAGAAGAAAACCGTAGATTATTTGGGCTTGTGAACCATCGTAGGGATAAAAAGAAGCAATGAACAGATTTTGGAACCGGGAAACAAAAAGGAAACGACATATAACAGCCCAAAGGGAAAACACTTGCGGTGCTCAGGTAGCTTGAACAATGGTGGTCTATCAACGACTTCCGGCTGCTGCTTTGACTCGGTATAACCCGGCGTCACTGGGCAAACAGAAAATTCGCTATAGCCTGGGTTCTTCAGTTTCAAATTACATGTAGAATGAAGGTTTTATCTCAGTTGAATGGAGGTGATGTATGACACCAACAGTTAACGTGGCAAGCAGAGTGAAACTGAGAAGGTGAGCAAGCAGGTGAATCAGCAATGAGACACTATTCATTCCACTTCTCTATTATTAGATTTAGATTAGATTAGATTAGATTGACATCAAAAGCTACCAATAAAAGAAAAAAAGCCACCAATAAAAGAAAAAGGGTGATGAAAGAGTAAGATGGTAAAAACAAGAATTGAACAAGTATAACATGATACATAACTTATAGACATGCACAATCACAATCAGATGCAAAGTTCACCTAAAGTGTATGGACATCTAAGTCCCTAATCCAAAGCTAAGGCACATTTGTACCATCCCTTAAAAGTAATTGATTAAACGTACACCTCCATACATAGTTATCGATAACTGTAGGTCCACCCGGAGGATCGAGTAACCTCTATTCCCTGTTTTCCGACAAACCCGAAAGTACGGAATCCAAACGGGTAAGTTAAACCAAGTTACGAACACGCAAGACACAAAGATTCAATGATTAACACTCAATGTACTAATGCTAGAAAACGGTTACAATACGGTGTTTACAAATGGTCTCTGTAAACTCTCAGTGTGTGTGTTACAATGTGTTCGCTCGCAAATCTATTCAGACTTGTCTCTTTGTTTCTGTCTGTTGTCTGTGAATATATACTGAAACACATCAACGAAATCAAGATTTCGACGAAATCCTTTGGATTTCGTCACATGTGTGTTTTTGCCATAATGTCGTGATTTCTTCACTTTGATGTCCTGGGCTTGGTCTTCGTCCAAATGATGTAGCAGGCCCAAATAGTCAAAGTGCACTTCAAGATACGGCCCAATGTCCAAAGTTTACGGCCCAGACTAGTTTCTGTTTACAACTTTCATTAATTCAACATATGACATGACATCACAATGATGATGTCATGGTGATGTGTAAACGGGACTTGGCTTGCGGCGCTCCGTGCTTCGCGTGTCGAACTCTGGGGCGCACGACTGAGGAATGTCGTGACGTCGGGCTGGAGCCGGACCTAACCGAGTCGACCCGAACCGAATCGAACCGAGTCGAGTCGCATCCACATAAAGTGTATCAACAATAACGAATAGCGATATATAACGACAAGTTACCTATATGGCTATATGCTACGTAGCGATAGCGATGAAATTGCGTCCGCTATTTCGTGTTTAGCGATAAGGTAGTTAAAATTTTAAGAGACAAAAATAGCTTTTTAATGTATTAAAAATACACAAACTAATTTTTCACAGTTGTGTAATTTTTTACAAGTTTTAGGGACTAAATGTAAACTAATGAAAGGTAGAGGGGTTAAATGTTAAAATCCATAAAGTTTTTTAACCCTAGAAAGACTAAAACGCAACAAAACGTAGTCCGCTCTTCTTTCTCCTATTTTCCAGCAAGTTTCCGGCAGAAATTGCAGGTCTCCAGCCAGAATTTGTAGCCAGATCCGCTACAATCACGTTATTCATTCGCTACATACAGATTGCGAGACCTTGGCGCTTCGCTACGAAGCGCGGGATAGTGTACGCTATCGGCGCTATCAGTAACTATGCCTCCATGCTCTCATATCTTGGACCATGTTCTTAGAGAGGCGCACGTCTAGCTTGATTCTCAAACCGATGAATATGAACTAAAAAAATAAGACGATTATAAACTAAATTTTAGAGTTGATAGAGTTATAAAAGACAAGAATAATAAACGATAAAAGAATACATATTTTCAATATAAAAAATTAATAAAAACGATAAAAGAATCCACATTTTCAATATAAAAAATTAAGAAAATATTTATATTGAGTAAACTGTCATTTTAGTCCCTGAGATTTGGTCACTTTTGCCACTTTAGTCCAAATTTGAAACATTTTGCATCTGGATCTCTGTGGTTTAATTTTTTTTTTTGTCATTTTGGTTCAAAAATGAAATCAACTCATATTTCTCAAATTAAATCCTAATTTTTTTGTCCTTTTCCTTAAAGGCAAAATGATTATTATGAGTTTTATTATAACAAATTATTAATTAAAATTATAAAATTAATTAAGACCATGTGTAGTGGAAGGGGAAGATAATGCTCTCACCCTAGGGCATTTTACGCCATGTGGCGGTCCAGTCAGCAAAGAGGCATTATTGGGCGTTTTCTAAAATGGGTGTAGTGGGGATGAGGCATTATTGGGCAATATGTTTTGTAGTAAATAAAATTAAGAAAAAACATCTAAAAATCTTATTGGCCAAGCAAATAGAATCTCTAATCTAATTGGTCAACATTTCCCCCCTTCGGCGTTCTTAAAACAACGCAGACCCAACTTTCTTTTCGAAAAAAAACCCGAAAACGCCCTATGTAATGGGATTTGGGAGTTTTTCGACGTTATTTTTGATTTTTTTTTAAAAAAAAAACGCCGGGGGTCTAACCCCTTTCTCAACTTACTCTACCCTCTCTCTCTTTCTCTTTCTCTCTCTCCCTCTCTCCTCTCTCTAACACCACCGCCACCATGAACTCCACCACCGCCACCTCCTCCCCCCTTCTCACCATCGCCACCACTACCTCCTCACAACAGCCGCCACCACCACCTCCTTCTCACCACAGCTTGTTATTTTCGGTTGACTTTTCGCAAAGGGTCTCTCCCTTTCTTGGGATTGTGCTCAAGATCATGCTTCTTCTCAGCTGAAAACTGTGTTTTCATGTAAGCATCTGATCTCTCTTTGGCAATCTTTTATGGGTTTTGTGCAATTTTTCGATTGTTTCTGTAAATCATTGTTAGGTTGTGTCGAAATTAGTATGCTTCATTGCTTTGTCTTTATTTTGCTTCATAGTTCATACATGGTGTGATTGGGTCAGATACCAGTTTGAGGGTTCACTTTCTTGATATTATTGTCAGTTGACTTGATAGGATTTCTGTTTGACCAATTGGGGAAAAGTTTGAGTGGTTGGTCCTTCTGTTTTTAGGTTAGTATGAACCTAAATCTATGTAAATTTCAAAACTTGAGAAAATTTGTTCATAAGTCTTGATGATACAAATGTAAATATAGTTTGATTACACTTGATTCTTGAATTGATTCCACCAAAAGGCAGTTATTTTTGGTTATTCTTAAATGCAGATTTTGATTCTTGAATCTTTATTCTTTAATCTTGAATCTTAAATTTTGAATCTTGAATCTTGAAGTGAGCTATCTGTTTCTCATGCCAGTGAAGGGTTAAAAAATGGTTTTCTGTATGCGATTATGGTCGTCTGATGTACAAGAAACCCAATCTGGTGAAAATTATGTTACCGCCCATTCACATTTTGATCAGGGACCACCGGGGGCTACATCCATTGGAGAAGATGATCGTTGGCGAAGATAATCGTAGGTGGGAGAATATTTTTGGGGAAGATGATATAATCTGAGCTTTATGAGGTCAAGGGGGATATTTGATTTACTTAATTTAATGAGTTAATTGTCATTTTCGCCCCTGAGGTTTGGGCACATTTGCCATTTTCGTCCAAAATGACAGTTTGGTACCATTTTGCCCCTGAGGTTTGGGCACATTTGCCATTTTCGTCCAAAATGACGTTTAAAAACCATTTTGCCCCTCACGTTTGGCCATTTTTGCCATTTTCATCCAAATCTCTAACCTAGTTAAAAAGTTCTGTTAAATGATAATTTTTTTAATTTAATTTTTTATATTTACTCTATAAAATACAATTGTTTAATTTAATTTTTTAAAAAGTTCTCTAACATAATTGTTTATTATATTTTATAGAGTAAATATAAAAAATTAAAGAGTTAATTACCGTTTCGACCCGTACCGTTTCGAGCCGAACCGTTTCGACGCGAACCGTTTCGACCCGTACCGTTTCGACGCGAACCGTTTAGACGCGAACCGTTTCGACCCGTACCGTTTCGAGCTGAACCGTTTCGACCCGAACCGTTTCGACCCGTACCGTTTCGACCCGTACCGTTTCGAACCCGAACCGTTTCAACGCGAACCGTTTCGACCCGTACCGTTTCGAGCCGAACCGTTTCGACGCGAACCGTTTCGAGCCGAACCGGTACGGGTCGAAACGGTTCGGCTCGAAACGGTTCGCGTCGAAACGGTTCGGCTCGAAACGGTACGGGGCGAAACGGTACGAGTCGAAACGGTACGGGTCGAAACGGTACGGGTTCGAAACGGTTCGGCTCGAAACGGTTCGGCTCGAAACGGTACGGGTTCGAAACGGTACGGGTCGAAACGGTACGGGTCGAAACGGTTCGGCTCGAAACGGTACGGGTCGAAACGGTTCGCGTCGAAACGGTTCGGCTCGAAACGGTACGGGTCGAAACGGTTCGCGTCGAAACGGTTCGCGTCGAAACGGTTCGCGTCGAAACGGTTCGCGTCGAAACGGTTCGCGTCGAAACGGTACGGGTCGAAACGGTTCGCGTCGAAACGGTTCGGCTCGAAACGGTACGGGTCGAAACGGTAATTAACTCTTTAATTTTTTATATTTACTCTATAAAATATAATAAACAATTATGTTAGAGAACTTTTTAAAAAATTAAATTAAACAATTGTATTTTATAGAGTAAATATAAAAAATTAAATTAAAAAAATTATCATTTAACAGAACTTTTTAACTAGGTTAGAGATTTGGATGAAAATGGCAAAAATGGCCAAACGTGAGGGGCAAAATGGTTTTTAAACGTCATTTTGGACGAAAATGGCAAATGTGCCCAAACCTCAGGGGCAAAATGGTACCAAACTGTCATTTTGGACGAAAATGGCAAATGTGCCCAAACCTCAGGGGCGAAAATGGCAATTAACTCTAATTTAATTAAACATGTGTTATAATAAAATTATATTGACCATTTTGCCCCTGAGGAAAAGGACAAAATAACAGGATTTTATTAGCCAAATATCAGATGATTTCATTTTTGGACTAAAATGGCAATAAAAGTGAAACGACAGTGACCCAGATATAAAAGGTTTGAGTTTTGGACTAAAGTGACCAAACCTCAGGGACCAAAATGGAAGTTTACTCTATTTATATTATATTAGAAGTAGAAATAATGGGTGGCCAATGGCTTATTATTAAAAGTCAAGGATAGCAAGACATTCTGCACCTTCAGAAAAGAGATTAACGCTTGCTAGCAGAGAAGACTTGAAGTTGAATAAAAACATCCGTAGGCCAGCAGATCTGAAGTATCGTTACAGAGTAATCAAAGAGAATTTTGCAGATTCCAAGGCCGTACGGATCGAAAAATGATGCTATCTGAACCTATCAAGGAGTCCATGCTGCCAGACCAAACTTGTCAACGTCTTACACTTGCACAGGTTCAATTGGCAACCAATAACTTCGATCAGGCATTAGTCATCGGCGGTGGGGGGTTCGGCAAGGTCTATAAATCTCTAAGCAACTTCGGGTCATCAATAAACGAAGTTGCTATTAAGCGATTGAATTCTTCATCTAGCCAAGGAGCGAATGAATTTGAGGCCGAAGTTAAGATCCTTTCTAAACTGCGGCATGGTAATTTGGTTCCGCTGATTGGTTATTGTAGTGAAGGAAAAGAGATGGTCTTAGCTTATGAGTTTATGCCCAACGGGACACTTGAAAAACATCTCAAGAGAGGTGATACAGAGTTATCGTGGTTACAACGACTAAGGATATGTATAGGCGCTGCTCGTGGATTAGACTACCTTCACACGGGTACGTCAACTCGACACGGAGTGATACACCGAGATGTGAAGACTTCCAATATTTTGTTGGATTCTAACTTTGATGCTAAAATTTGTGACTTTGGATTGGCGAAAGTGGGCGCAGTAAATCAGACACAAACTCATGTGAGCACTTTAGTCAAAGGGACATTTGGATATATGGATCCATGCTACTTCTGTAGCGGAAAATTGACAAGAAAATCTGATGTATATGCCTTTGGGGTTGTCCTTTTTGAGGTGTTATCTGGGAAGCAAGCCGTAGATCCTACACTTGATGAAGATCAATGGAGTTTGGCAGTTTGGGCTCAAGACCACTTCAAAGCAGGAAAACTCAATGAAATTATTGATCATGGACTAATTGGACAAGTCTCAAAAAAAAGCTTGAAAGAATTTGCAAGCATAGCAGTCCAATGCTTACATATTCAACCAAAACAACGCCCTACAATGGCGGAGGTTGTAGTCAAACTTGAGTCTATTCTGACAGAAGAAAGACAAATCATTGATTCTGGTGTAGAAGATGATGGGAAATTCTTTGACAAGGTAAGATACTTTTTCACAGGCAAAGATATTCGAAGAACCAACAATCATAGTTTAAGAGCTTTCACAAAAGCTGAACTGGTAAGAGCAACAAATAATTTCAATGACGGGGAGTTCTCCACAGGTTCACATGAATACATTTACAAAGGTTGGGTCGATGAATTGACATATGCCCCGGCAGATGCTGGTGTTGGTTTGGCTATGTATGTTGTGATAAGGGATATTGGAACATCTAAGGTAACTTGAAATACAGACCTTTTTTCAATCAAAGTACTGAATTATAATGAATGAATTTCGAAACAATTTTTTTTTGTTTTAGCAAGCATATAAATCTACTGAATTTTGATTTGCAGCGGGATCTCAAATCTGAAGAATTTAATCATCCCAACCTTGTCAAACTCTTAGGATATTACTTAAATGGGCATGAACTTTCTTGTGTTTATGAGCTAAATCCAAGCTTAGATAAACTTCTATTTGAAGGTAATAAAATCTTCTACTTGTAAATTCGTAGAATTCTAAGCATTGCAATATGTTGGGTGTCGAATCCAACAAATAAAATAATAAAGAAAACTACTAGTATGAGTGGAAGTAGAGTTCGTGTCCTCAGGGATACAGATTAACTAGATTATACTAAAGTGTTTAAAACACATATACGATTATTTTAAGGGGGGGGGGGGGGGGGGGGTTGATTTATCTTAAAATTAATGACAACGAAAATTATATAAAAACGTCAATTAAAGTGGTTGTAAAATTCAAATGTTAAAAGCTAATTTCAACACCAGGGCTGTTTCTTGATTCGTTTCGGCTTACGATCATTAACGGTCACAGTGCAATGATCATTTTTAAATAATAGTTTGTATCAATACTATTCGGACATCCACTCCATCTAATGTCTAACCAAGCGCAATTCGTCAGTTAGAGGCAACCCGCTACTCTAAACTCACGCGGTTCGGATCTTAGTGTGCGAGTTGCGTGATAAAAATATCGATTATATTCAAACACTCACGCCATTTCGGAATGTTTTACTATATTATATGATTCTATAATAGTTTGGGTTCATAGACAAACTCAAAATGTTATTTTGTTCCTAGTATAAAAAATTAGAACTTTCTCCGAGTTCTAAAAATCGATTGAACTTTATTAGAAAAATTAATAAGTTGATAAGTTTACTAACAATCTAATACTTCCGGGATTGAATTCGTATAAAAACAAGAATCACATAAACAAACCATTAAATTATAAAATCTAACATAACCATTTAACATAAGTTTATGAACCAAAACAAAGAAAATAAGCCCCGATGTCGAAACTATACGGTTCTAGCCTTACATGGTGGCTAAAACAATTAAGTCTAAACAAAACATGGAATTTAACAACGTACTAAACCAAAATTAATTCCAAAATTCTGAATTGCTCCTCTAGATCTCGAATTACAGCCGTCAAAGATCCTCAGCGGTCATCAGTCGAAGTCCCTCCTTGTTCTTGATATTAATTGTCGTCCTTTACCAATTGGGTGGTGCTCCATTGGCAAAGCCAAAACCTTTAAACACCTTGGGAGAGGGAGGTCTTGGGTTCAAGTCGCATAGACGACATGGAATAAAAGAAATTTGCCGTTCAAAAAAAAAATTTGCCGGCCTTTTCTTTCATTCTGTTGCTCAATCTTCCTTTTTTTTTTAATTCCTAGTCCGTGAGTAAATGTGCAGCCCAATTATTTTCTTTTGATTGTTGGCAGCTCAAACCTTTTAGCCCACCATACTTGAAGCCCAAATACACAAAGATAAAATGAACCTGAAGACCCAAACGTATCATATCTTTGTATACTGTTAAATCTCTAATTAATCATAGTGACAATTATGATTCGAGCACAATTAGAGTAACTTTTGACCATCGACCGATTTTCTTTCTTTTCAATTTCTTCAATTTAACTCGCTTCCTCCATAATCAATCGATCTGTCCAATACGCAATTACTCCACGCCTACAAAATAAACCAGAGGCAAACCAAAGTAGATTCCATCCTTTCTCAAAATGATGCAATATCTATAGTCTAAATGCATAAAATGCAATGGAAATATATGCTAAAATATGCCTAAAAATGCATCTAACACAATATCACATTTGGGATACATATTGATAAACCTCACATTGAATTAAAACTTGTTAATTTGTTCGAACATATGTGATGCCGCTTTCGAGTCCTTCTATTGTAGTCCTAAACAATTAGTCTATATTTAAGTCGTTGAGGCATTAAGTATATGCTCTATATATGCAGAACCATGTACAACTTCACTTTCTTGGGCTGCAAGGCTGAAAATAGCAGTTGGAGCAGCTAATGGCCTTTCTTTCTTTCATAAGAAGGGACACCCCGCGTATAGCCAATTTAAGACCACTTGTATAACGGTGGATGCGGTAAATAAGACACTCTTTGACATGCTTGCATTTTGCTTTTGTAATATCAATTTTACATCCTTTTATATACCTCTTAGGACTATAATGCTCGACTTTGGGATTTTGATGTGGAAAACCTATTTTTGGATCTTGATTCATACTCGTTCGGAATGGATGCATATTATTCCGCACCTGAGTGGTTTCGTTACCAAGCAGACGTAATATTGGAGGGTATTAACATAGAACATCATGGCAAACAGGGTATGTTCTGCTTTGCAACAGGCTTTTTACTCATAATTTATGGTCATAGGTTACACAACTCCTTATGTCCAAGCCAGTGGCGAATCTAGGATTTTGTTCTAATGGGTTCCTTTTGGTAAATTATCGTTAATTCTCACTAATTTTTTCTAAATTCTATAAGGTTCTCACTAAGTTTTTTCCAAACGCACTGGGTTCCTGGGAACTCATAAATGTAGGCTGGATCCGCCCCTGGTCCAAGCTAATGGGGGAAGTAGTGTGTACGCGTCAATGGCTGACCAATCAATTGTCACTTTGGCAGGTTTTGGAGTGGAGTGTGAGATCTATTCTTTTGGAGTGGCACTGCTGGAAATCCTAACAGGAATGAAGGTGTTTGACCGGAACAGACCACAAGGAAAGCAAAATTTGGTAAAATGGGCTACTCCATTACTAGCACATGAGGCAAATTTGGGAATGATTATGGACCCACAGCTTCTGGATAGCTATAATGATCCTCCAAAGGGAGCATTCATGTTGGCTCAACTTATTACAAATTGTCTGCAACCAGTAAAAGATGAACGCCCATTTATGGGAAACATATTGCAAGTCTTGCGCCAGTGTTATCAAGAAACAATATGACTCCTAGAAGGCAAACAAAATAGATCATTTCATCAAGTGTGTATTTGGTTGTAACTTTTTTATAAGATAACTTTCTTGTGTATTGAAAAGTAAAACAAAGCTAATCTTGAAATTGCTTCTTGATTTTCATCACAGAGAAGACTATTAGACACAACAATGGAGGTTTATGTACTTTCTTGAAGTGTAATGAGTTCCAAGGCAATTTTCTACCTTAAAAATGATGGTTGAGACCTTGTTGAGCTTCTCCCACAGATACTTCGGGTGCGTGTGATATCAATTCTTTTTTTTTTTTTTTTTTTTTTTTTTTACGGGTATGCTTTTTCTCTGGTTACGGATACAGTTAGGTTTTCGGCTTTATTGGTATCGAAATTCATCTGCACATTGGAATAGAGTATTTTATTGGTATTGAAATTCGTTTCTGTAGTCTTTGATCCATGTAAATACATAATACATATTTGTTGGGTATATCACCACTTTTTCTTTTTAATTTTTTTTTAAACTGATGCCAAACGAGTTCCCACCGCATAGCATGGATTCTATCGGTCTTTGGGGGACTCAGACACGTGTCTGAGCCCCAACGGCAGGATTGTATCCTCATTTAATGATGCCGGCTTGTTAGTACAGTGCCAGCCGGAGATCCTATTCTTATCATGCATTTAATGCTTCCTCCTCTTTGTGAAATATCTATTTTCCTGCCCATTTTATGAGAAAGTCCCTTAATGGGCAAGTATAAGCATTTGGGCTCTCATTTGTTGGGCCTACGCGATAATAGCCCAAGACGGGTAAATGGGGCAACCCATTGGCTCTTCGTCAACCCCCATACCAATCATACTCAATTATTTTTTTTAATTTTTTTATTTAATCTCTAAATTTATAAAACTAAAAAACATATAACATTTCATTAATTAAATTAAAAAAAACAAATATTACAATAAAATTAAAAAAACACTCTAAAACTCAAATTCCATATTTTTTTGAAAATCGTCTTTTTGTTTCGGAGCCATTTCTAACGTCTTTCCAGTTATGTGGTCGTTCGGCTTCGAGTCAAAATCAAAGGCTTTCTTATTTAAGTTAGTTTTATTTATTCTTGAGTTAAGTGCCATTTACGTCCCTGTGGATTAGCATAATTTTAAACACAATGCTTTCAACAATTCTCATTGTGATGGTGGTGGAGATTGAACGGTGGTGGTGGTGGTTTGATGGTTGAACGGTGGTGGTTGTGGTATGATGGTTGAATCGTGGTGGTTGTGGTATGATGGTTGAATCGTGGTGATGGTGGTTGGATGGTTGAAAGGTGCTGGATAGTTGAAAGGTGCTGGTAATGGTGGTTTAACACATATTAAAAGAAAAACAAATGGAAACTTAGAGCAAAAGGAGCTTTAGCTTGCTGGTTAATACATTCGTTTCTAAACAGATGTTTATGGGTTCGATCCCGGCCATGTGCATATGTTTTTCTTTTCTTTATATTAAAATGTGAAGTTAAAAAAATGAAAAATAAAAATTCTATGTAAAATGACAATCTTACCTTTGAGCTGATTGAATTTTTTCACTGGGGTTAATTTTTTTGGACTGAAATGGCACGTTTCAAGAAAGTCGGGGAGGAAAATTGTGCAATTTTGAAATTTGGTCTGAAATGACAAAAGTGAACAAACCACAAGGACGTAAATGACACTTAACTCTTTATTCTTTGTAGCTTCAAAAAGTAATTTTATTTCATTATCTGGCAGGTTGTATCCAATGAGAGTAAGGAGTAAGGAGTAAGAGAACGGTGGTGTGATTGACAAAAGTGAAAAGACGATTTTACCCTTGAGTTTCTAAATAAAAAGATAAACCTACCATCATCAACTAACACAAATTGAAGGAGAGACCTGATTGATTGAAAGTGACAACCACAAAGATTGTATTGTTTGGTTTTTTTAAATAAGGACCGAAAGTGTGATTAGGTATAAACCAACTCAAAAAAAAGCTCAAAGAATTGAGCTTTAAAAGCAACCCAAAAACGGAAAACTCTTGTTACCTATTATCAACCCTGTCTCCCCAAGATCCACCTTGGTAGCCCATGAACCATATTTAAAATTTAGCAGCCCACGAATTTCTAAGCCTCATTTCCAGCTGCAGCCCAGGAGTTAAAGAAAATCCATTCTCTATACCTACAATCAAAACCTTGATGACCAGTGCCATGCTGTACCAATTTCTTTTTTTCTTTTAATAAGTTTTGTTTTGTTTTTTTTTTTTAACTTTTACCTACAAGATTTAGTGTTGACACTTACAACCCTTCTTAGCCTTTACCCTTCAACATTTAGTCTTGACACTTACAACCCTTCAAATTTCTAAAAGCTTTATAATAATTTTTTACGTGTTTTGAAAATGGGTAGTCTCAGATATAATATGTTTTTTTTTTTACATTTTCAGTTAATCCACGTTTTGGCATAAACTTTGTTTTACAACAAGTTGTGTCAAATATAATATGTTTTCATTAAACTTTATAAATTCGGCTTACTTAACGTTTCGGCACCACCACAACGCATGATACCATTTTTAACTTCAAAAGACATATTTTTTTGCTTATTTTTTTACGTGTCGGTATAGGTTCAGGTTGGTATGTAAATTTCTTTCGCAAATAAGTGGGGTCATATATAATACGTTTACGTGTTTATTTTTATGTACATCTTCAGTTTATCTACGGTTTGACGTAACTTTTGTTTTGAAACGATTCAGGTATTTACTTTACAAATAGAGTTACTTTACATTTGGACCCGTTGCAACTCGCAGGGAAATTTACTAGTTAATTACATCCCAGAATCTTTGTCCTGGTCCAACCCATACCTATGAATGTCCAACAAAGGGGTGTGCATGGGTCGGTTTGAGTCGGTTTTGGCCTAAAACCATAACCATAACCATGATATCGGTAAATGGATAACCATAACCTTTTGGTTATGGTGGTTATGGTTAATCGGTTTTGATGGTTATAGCGGGTCGGTTGTGGGTGGTTAACCGTGTATTTTGCCTAGCTAAAAATAGCTTAATTTTTTTTTAACATGAAATAAATTGTTATTGTATATTTGTATATATTAGTATATTACATAGCATTAAAAAATACATATAATCTATAATGTTAATGCCGCTTATTACCGAATATATAAAGTGATATGATATATTCCATAAATTCAAATAAACATTCAAACAAAACCGCAAAACGATATGAAATAGCCCATAAATACTAAAAATCTTTAATCAAAAACATCAAATATTAAACTCATAAATACTAAAAGTCTTTAATCAAAAACATCAAATACTAAAAAATGGTGAAAAGTCCTAAATCCTACCAAGATTTATTACATGTTGGTTCGGTTCGGTTCGGTTATGATGGGTATGTAAACATTGAAAACCATAACCGACTCGCTACTTTCGGTTTTCAAAAAAACCATTAACCGACCCACTGGTTTTGTATTTGGTTCGGTTTTTTCGGTTAGTTTAGTTATGGTTCGGTTAATTCGGTTTTTTGCACACCCTACGGACTTACCCCTTTATTTAAAACTTTGTTAATTATTAATATATCAAATTTATATAAGATTCATTTATTTATAATTAAAGATAAATCTATAACTTTTTAACTTTGGAAAAAAGAAAAGGAAAAGACGGTCATGACTAAAAATAATTTCTTTTTTATATCTTATTTATAAGCTCAAAGCTAAAAACTAGTCCTTTCACTTTTTTATATCTTAACTAGTGATAACACCCGCGAATTTCGCGGTGTTGAAAAATGATATGTTTATTACTTTTAGAAAAGAAATTACGTTACTGATTATAAAGAAACTATACGCGTGAACTTATTATCGGATTCTAAGGATGAATATTAAAATCAAACGAAGCATCGAACTATATATGTAACAAAATCGAAAGATAAATAAATGAAAAAAATATTCACGGGTTGGATATTTAAATTTTATTAAACACAACTGTATATTATTTTTTTCTAAAATGAAAAATATGTGACGAATAAGGTTATCACTCATGAACTTCACGGGTTAAAAAAATTAAAGTTACATTAATTATGAGTATATAGATATCACATAGGTCAAACCAGACAGAAACTTAGTATGAGTCAACATTATCAAAGGTAAAGTTGATCAACAAATATGGCCTTTGAACACCAACACCGGTTCCGATAATACCTCATGTTCGTTCAATATCAGTTTCATCTATTATAGTAATGGTACGATACCAACACTCACTAAATATAGCCTACGGAACCAAAAAAAACTTTATATCGGATACAACTACGTCTTCAACATACTTTATACTGGAATGTCGAGTCCGTTAAAAAAAATAATGAACCCACGTTATCTTAGCAAAATCAAATTAGTAAAAAAAAGTTAACTTGTTAAAAAACTATATTATATATTTATAAGGAGTTGGAAAATGAAAATTCTAAAAAAAATAATAATACAGTTAAATCTATCGTTCATCGTTTGATAATCAATAACACTAAATTCTAAAAGGTTTTGTATAAGATTGCTTGATGCAACTGGTGGAGATGGGTTACCTTCCCCCTTCTTTGTAGATAGTCTTGAAACTCCACCCAATATCATGCAAGTTTGATCAAAAACCCACTGTGGTTTATCAGATAATAAAAGTTTTAAGTATTTAAAACAAATTCTAATAACACAAGCTATTATTATATTCAAAAGCATAGGCCATATGACTTGAAAAATATATACAAAAAACCACTTCAATTACAAACTTGTGAAGAATAAATAGAGCCAAAGAAATGACTGATGGTGCACGAAATTACAACCAAAATGTCCATGTTTTTACAACACATTTGAGAATTTTTGGTCAAACATGGAAAGTAAATATGTTGACCTTCACACCTTTAAAATAAAAGCACACATGAAGGACCACACTAACCACTACCTGCCAAAACATACATTCAACATGACTTAAGTAGCCAATTTGAGATTTATTAGTTCAGTTCACGGTTTAGTTTTGGCGGTTTACTGGTATCTACTCGAAAATTAATGCGTCACTTACCAAGAAAAGCTCAAAGGTGTTAATGAGAAGGGCAGCGTGGAATCGCCAAGCGGGTCTATGAAAAAGTTAAAAGCTACACAATTGGCAACACCTCCTCTAAGCAAGGATGGAACCACCTCCCATGTCAACTGACACATGTGCAAATAATTATTTTGGAAAAACATAAAAAGAAATTGATTTCTATAAGTTTGAATAAGTGATCTTTCTCAAACAGATCAATAAGACGTGGGTCAACAATCTCTCATGTAGATTTGGCCGTTGTCTAAATTTCTCATCAAGCACTAATGTTTTCTATATTTTTTTAGTTGATACAAAACAGCCCATTACCAGCTTGTACTGCTACATTCTCTAATTGCAGTCCTATGGATGTTATTGGTATGGTCTTTCGGGCTTTGTTAGTTTGTTTTAGATTTCTCAACTAAGTTTAGCGCATAAGCTAAAAACACATACTTAAAAAAACTTGTTTGACCCGTTACACAAGTAAGAAATCTATCTTGTTTGACCCTTTAGTATACTACACTCATTCGACCCGTTAAGAGGAAAATGACCGTTCTCCGTGTTTAAAAAAGCTTGCCTTCTCGACCTGTTTTATAAAGCTGACTCGTTAGTGCCATTTAGTATGGCGTATGGCCCCAACATACCTGACCTGCCCATTTTACAATACACACACCATATCTCATTATTTATCTCAATTACGACTTCCCATCTTTGCCCATCATAATACATGATTTGCTATATAAAAAATTCATGTTTAATTTTCTAAAATTCACAATAAGCTATTCATAAATCAGCACTGAAAACAAAGATTAATCCGATTTGTGTCAGAAATAAACTTAGAACTTGAAATTTATCATTTTACTGTAATGTTTTCCCACATAATCAAGCAGGCATATAACTAAAAAGCATGTATGAGTGTGATTTTAAATTAGTAGGCAATTACCTGGAAGATCTTCTGAAGATAAAATATTGGGGTCGGCTCAACCCATTCTGACAGTACCATAAACAACTTAAATCGACCCGTTATCCAACCTGCCCGACCGAACTATTTTGCAACCCATATTGATTATGGTAGATAGAATAACACAATCCATATTGTTTGTCAACTTATCTCATTAAGCATAATTGAAAAGGCATTTTTAACATAATTTTTAAATATGTATTGGGGATGAGCAAGTACCAATACCGGTATCAAAGGTACCGAAAAATGGGTATCGATACCGAAAATGACCGGTACATTACCAAATGCTCATCACTTTCTATGATGTAAAGTAATTTGTTTTGCCATCATTTTGTACCTTGAACTAAAGGCGCTGAGTTGGCCTTCTCATGATCTTTAGTAGGTCAAAGTAGTGTTCTGCACACTTATAACTGTTCTCTGAATAAATTGATTAAAACCGTATTCAAGTCGCTCATTTGGCCTTTGACTGTGAAATCTCTACCAATATCACCATTGTCAAGCTTATTGGCATCATCATCTGTAAAAATTTATCAGAAACTGGAAATATATATATGAGATGTACTTTTGGAAATTTATCGCAGATACTACCTGGATATGAATTGGATTGAGCTGGTCTATTAACAATATCCCTATGGTCATCATGCAGAAACTGATCCATTAGTAATTCCTTTGCGGATAATCTATCAGAAACCTTAGCAATACATTTCTCTACAAACGATCTGATGTCAGGATCCTTAACTTTTGCTAATGAAGCTGGTTTGACACCCTAAAAAGATTGACAAATAATTAAGTTCGAAAATTTCAGACTATTTAAGAAACTAATAGATAAGTTTTACTAACAAAACATTTTTGGGACAAAAATAGAAATGGTTTGTAAAACAGAAACAAATTAGGTTAAAATAGTGGTAGATAAATAATTTAGTTTACCCATATATATCTGTTTGAAGAACGGTATGAGACTAATTATCCGTATGGAAATAATATGTAACGTAACTGTAAGTAAGAGTATAATACCGTATGGAAATAACAGAGCAGTTGATCTTAAATTACTTACCGATGTTACTTTCTTGTATATCTGAGCAGCATTCGCACATTCGGAATAAGGATACTCAAACATCACCAATTCCAGTAAGCACATTCCAAAGGCATATATATCCACCAGTTCATTATATTCCTCCTCGTAAAGCTCAGGTGCCATGAACTCAGGAGTACCTAAATTTTATATTATTATAATCATATGATAAATAACATTCACAAATAAGAAAAACAAAAGCATGTGCTCACCAATGACACTGTGCGCAAAACGGGCCTGGCGAAGAATGGCTGCCAATCTAAAATTAGTCAAATTCTTAAAACAAATCTTCAATATTCTTTAAACATAAAAAATGTTTGATTTTCTCTCGAAGATAAAGAAGCAGAGTCTTAATCATCATTTTCTTTGTTACATAGACCTATCAAATGAACACATGATTCAAATTTTATAAGGGGTTATTAAAACGTTTAAACCTATAATGAAATAGATTACCATTTATTTCTAATATAATCACATAAATCAGAAATTGTTTACGGGAGATAAAATAAAAACAACCGTTAATACAATACTCAACATCATAATTACTATACTGACGTTCTCATATTACAAATTGATGTTAAATGGAGATCATCAAGATAGAAACAAAATTATTAGACCTATCATCAAACAAAATTAAAAACTATCCTCACCACATCATAATTACATACGTATATACAGATTGACAATGTTTGTTCTAACATTATAACCGAGTGAATAAAGCTAAAAGAATTAGTCAGCCGAAATTAAAAGCATACCTAACAAAAACTCCGACCTTCGGTTCCATGAATTCTTTTATTGATCTTGTTCTTCAATATTTTCAATGGCAGTAAAGATATTGAGACCCATAATCTTCTTCAATGCAACTGAAACTTAATGGAAGAATCAAATGAGGGTCCAAAAGACATATAAAATCAAATACAAAAAACAAAGACAAAAATAGTAGAACAAAGTAAATAGGTAAGCCGTGACACAAAAAATAACCTAAACAATCAAACCCAAAAAAAGTATACTAAACCCTATAAAACTAAACACAAAATTATCCAATAAAAAAACAAAATAAAAATCTAAATAAAAACACAAAATCACCTTAACAATCAAACGGAGTAAATACCATTCCTTCAATCAATATAAGATAAGTGGAACGATGACACCGACCTAACCATTCACCCCCGGCGGGATGCCTTCAACAGCAATTGCTTGAATCTACACCATTTAGTATGTAAGACAATGATGAAGATGACGATGTAATAGATAACTCACAAAAGCATACTATATGTTAAATTAGAGTTGACCAATAAAAACTGAAAGTAGTGGTCAATGAAACATGAAGTTTGGTAATAACGTTTTAGATCAATAAAGAAGGAAAAAGGTCAAAGCCAAAATATACAAATGATCGAACCTTAATTGTTGGCAAAAAGAGAAATTTCACATAATGAGATCGAACCTTCTTCATAGTTAATCGCTTTAAGGAATTATTCCAGTAATTTAGCCTTAGTAAGTAGAATATCAGCATTAGCCACCTCCATCGAGACCCTATTTTTCTCATGTCCAGTCATCTCAGCTTGCTTTCTGAGCAAAATATCAATTAACATCATCATCAAATTGATGGTTTAAGATAAAACAAAAACTAAAAAACCCAAGATACCAAAACGACTTGAAAAAGCTTTTTTTTTTTTTTTTTGTCAATATCCCATATCAAGAGCAGGTCAATCTTGTGATTTGAAAAACGATAACGAACAATATAGAAATTTACAAATCATCTAACCATTTAACATATGAAACCCTATTCTAAATTATCAAAAAAGGCATTGATACTACGTTTAGAGGTGGCATCTTACCTGAAGTCAAATGAAACATTGTAGAAGAGTTTGGATAGTTAGTTAATAGATGAGATCCTACCTTTGGAATGAAAAATATGCCTTCAATCAATCAACGATGGTGGAGGAGAGGAAGCGATCATAGAAGATGAACCCTAACACATATAGATTACCCATCTTAGATGGCAAAAAGATTGCTGAAAAAAAGAATATCTTTAATGAGAATCCATCAAAGAAAGAATCCACAGCAAGGCCACAAAGTAAGTAGCATAAAATAAGATCATTATAAAATCATAAGCTCTTTAAGCATGTGAATACCCTCATTGAGAATCTTGAAGGTGGGAATCTAAATTTCATACTTGTTACATTCTAGTTTGTTCAATATATCCAAATTGCTTGGTTTCCTGAAGAGAACATGTAAAATCTTCAAAAACAAATTCAAAAGGTAATGATCTTTATAACATAAAGCAAGAATAGAAATCCTACAATGTTAAGCGAGTGCTTAATGTAAGTTAAGATCACCATTTTTTCTTGAATACGATAGTAGTTCTTCAACTTGATTCTACAACGGTTTATAGATTCAACTTCTGCTATAGACATGCGGGCCTAATTGTCATGCTAGTTATGCAGCAACACATCATGATAATTGTCATCAAGTGACACCTAAAATTCAAATCTATTTTTAAGCTGGAATTATATATATGGAACAAAAGAAATATTAACATATTACCTGACCATCGGTAATTATAACCAACACATGTATTATTACCACTTTATTTACAATCCAAATTCAAGTCAAACCCATATGCCCAATTATCAAAATCACATAAACCCTAAATTCATATTGCAAATCATCAACAGGAACCCTAAAATCTGAGTAATAGATAATAACAGATTCGTACCTTGGTGTCGACGACATTTAACTATCAGAAAAGAAAAGCAATCGAAGATCAAGAAACCCTAGGTCAGAACGAATGAAGATCAATTAAATCAACAACTAAAAGGAAGATCGAATGTTAAAGAATCATAAAATCATCATGGTTAATCGAAATAATTGTTGATCTAACCTTGATCTGAAGATCTTTGAGGAGCCGAACCTTGATGTTGAAGATAGTTGAGAGCTGATTTAGAGATGGAGAACAGAAACTTATGATGGAAGAATAAAACCCTAGGAGGCGGAGATGTATGAATGAAGATTAGAGAATTCGGGTTATAAGTTTTATATACGGAAGGAACAATTATGACCCGAATCACGTATTTGGATCCCGTGTCGGGTTTCACTCAAGGGAAATCAAGGATTGCAAAATGGCGGGAAAATGAGAAATAGATGCTCTAGATGGGGGACATGTGTCCCCTAGGTATGGCTTTTATTAGATTGTTAAGATTAAGATTAAGATTATAAGCTCAAAGCAAAAAACTAGTCCTTTCACAGTTTCAACGATTGAAAAAGAAACCGCTCACAAAAAAACAATACTATTCCGTGGACCCCACGTTTCTTATCTTTAACTCCTAAAAGCTAAAAAAGCAAGACATGATTTATAACCTGAATTCATAACTTTCTATACTTTATCTGCCATCAATAAACAAATTAAACAATCTCAATGATATATGTCCAACATCAACATTTACCAACAATATTGTGTTAAAGTCATACATATAACAATATTGTGTCCGTAGCTTTATAACAATAGTCGCATCTTTCAGGTGGGATAAGACTTTGGTACCAATAGGTATTGAGTTCGATTCCTATAAGAGGTTTTTTCCTCATATTTATTAGGTTTACTTCTGAATTGGTGTATAGGCATTATGCATAGTGGAGATGGATATAATCGGTGGTTCCGCTGATGACACGATTATACTTCAGTAGTCCGTCAGTAATCCAAATTTGCCGTTAAAAAAAGAATAATGTTCTATAAAAATAAAAGATGAAAAACCAGAATCTGTTACTATTAGTATCATAATCATTGTATTATAATTATTAATTAACTTATAAAACTATCACTAAACCACCATCATCAACTTCTTCCCCACCAATCAAAATTACAATTTGTTCCCTCAAATTTCACATATGAAACTTTACCTTTATAACTCAACGGAACCTTCAAATCACATTCATATTTAGCTTTAAATTTTGGTGTTTTCATCCACAACACTTTATAACTAATCTTCAACTTCAGCTTCATATCAATGGCAGGATTTATTTACTCAGTTCACAAATACACTAGTGTTCACTCTAGAACCCCACTCTATTGCTTAAAGGAGTTGTCATAACCACGTTAGCCAGGCAAGAATGGATGTTGAGAATGTAGATGCATTTCTCACAAATCTAGTAAATGTAAAGAGTAGGGGTGTTCATCGAATCGAATAACGAATTTTTGAATTATTCGAAGCGAACTTTTTGAATTTCTATTTTTTTACATGAATTCGTATTCGATTCGATTCGATTAGTATTTGAAACTTGAATTCGAATAAATTCGATTTAATTCAAATTCATTCTAAACAATAAATTATTCTTTCATTTTTAAAACTACTACAAATAATTACATTCAACATAAAATATAATAATCTACAAAAT
Organism: Helianthus tuberosus; assembly: GCA_030545235.1. Taxonomy (NCBI): domain Eukaryota; kingdom Viridiplantae; phylum Streptophyta; class Magnoliopsida; order Asterales; family Asteraceae; genus Helianthus; species Helianthus tuberosus. The sequence goes on from CM060416.1 coordinate 129,589,458, forward strand.
TAATTAACTATCAATATGTTAAAACACCAAAATTTAGAAGATAGGTTGGTTATTGGTAGCGATTTAAGTTAGGTAAAAATTATGAAATAAGTTGTATGGGCTATTTTTCTATTTGTTAGAAGGTTTGATAATGTTATGAATAATAAACTATCACTTATGGATGTAGTTTATACTTTAGTCAACTTTAGAAGTTAAATGTGTGTGTACATATATGTTTGTGTGTGTATATACATATATTAAAAATATATATATAAATTGAATTCGAATCGAATCGAATTGAAAATCATAAATTCGTATTCGATTCTAATTCGATTACCGGACTCGAATACGAATCAACTCGAATTCGATTAAAAATGATCGAATTCGAATCGAGTCGAACTTCGAATTTTTCAAATTCGAATCGAATTCTGAACACCGCTAGTAAAGAGCATAAATGGGGTAATTACATACCAAAAAGTTCATTGTTAGATAGAGCCACAACTGGATTGAATGGTCTTCTTGGTGTAGTTTTATAGCAATTGATAAAACGTAATTTGTTTGATTAGATGTAATCTTTGGCGTTTTTTTAGCTCCTTGCTAAGCCGATTCTCATTTTGATTATGAAAAGTCTCCGTTCGAAAAAAAATAGTCACATTTGTAATATCTAAGGAATCGGTAAAGAAAGTTTCGGATAACATGTGCGCTTTAAGGCGAAAACCGAATGCACATTGTGAAAGTTACACTAAAGCATGTGTGTGTAAAAAGACACGAGTTTTTTTTAACGGCCAACAAAAACTTTTATTACTTTCTAGCCAGCGGCTAACACCAAAATTACATACACCAAATCAGCCATTACATCCAAATATAGCCCAGACAAAACAAAACTAAGAAAGCACAAATTCAAAAAACATCAAAACCTCCATTGTTCCCATGTCATTGTCGGCTCCTTCAAGCGGTGTTTCACCCAAACAAAGCTTTTTGCCTTAATCTCTTCCACAACGGTCGAGACGGTCTTTATTTTCCCAGCAAACATTTGTTCATTCCTAAGGTTCCAAATGCTCCACAGTGTCACAAGACAAACCGCATGAAAAGCCTTCTTCTTCTTAGCCGAACCGCCGAGACTCTTGTGTGCATCAAGAATGTCTAATAAGCTAAAGGCAATCACCGGTTGCATTTTGCACCATTGGAGTACCACTTGCCAAACGATTTGAGCGAAACCGCAAGAGACTAATAAATGATCGCTAGTTTCGTCATACTCTCGACACAGAATGCATTCCAAATTTTGTACCATAATGCATCTCCTGTGTAGTGCTACTCTGGTCGGAAGGCGTTCCTTTTGAGCACGCCAAGCAACCACACCAACCTTCTTAGGGATCCAGTTGTTCCACTTAACCACGTAATCTTGTCTTACCCGATTAAATTCAGCCAACGACTTCCTGATGCTACTTACTTTAAACTACCTTGTAGTATCAAAGTTCCACGACCAAATATCCGGACCTGATGAAACCGAGATACTATGCACCATGTCATTCAGCTGCTGAAGTTCACTGAACTCATCTTCATTCGCCAGGTTCCTTTTCCAATTCCAGACCCATGAGGCACCGGTTGGGCCTGATCGAATTTTGTCCGCTACTGTGCACCATTTTTCCTTTTCCAACTGGAATAAAGATGGGAATAGAACCTGTAAAGGTTCCGCCGCTGCCCAAACGTCCAACCAAAATGCGATATCCGCCCCGCCTCGTAGTGTCCCTTTGATAGCATTAGGAATATCAACACCCAAAGACGACATCCTGGAAGAAATATTAAATATTTGCTTCCATGGACCCGTAATTGAAAGTTTTGCCGGAATAGGATTCCATGATCTAGAGTTATGATGAATGGCCCAAATTACCTTCCTCCATAATCCGTATTTTTCTGTCTTGAACCTACAGCACCATTTTGCTAGCATTGCTAAATTTGTATCCCTTAGCGATCGGAAACCCAAACCCCCGTATTCAATTGGTGCTACCACATTATCCCACGCCATCCAAGACATTTTTGAAACCTCCTCCGTCCCTCCCCAAAAGAAAACCCTTCGAAGAATTTCAAGTTGATTAAGAACTTGTGACGGAGTTCTATAGAGAGAAAAAGTAAGTCGGTAATGAAGACAATACCGATTTTATTAGTGTAGTCCTCCCACCATACGACAAGGGTTTTGCCTTCCAAATGGATAGTCTGCTTTTGAATAGATCAACTAACTATAGGCTTCCAGTTCCGCACGAGGTTCATGTTTCCACTCACATACAAACCAAGGTACTTGAATGGAAAGGAGCCTACTCTACAATTTAAGACACTCACCAAGCTAGCAACCTCCGAGTCCTCCACTCCTACCCCAAACAAGTTGCATTTGGAAAGATTTACTTTTAGACCTGATGACAAATGGAAACATCTGAGTATCCGTTGTAAATTTAGTATATTTATGTCTGACCATTCCCCCAAAACAACCGCATCATCTGCATACAAAAGATGAGATAACATTAACCCATTATTGTTATTATGGATACCGTGGAATAATCCCACTTCTGTTGCCTTCTTCATCATGCCTGATAGAGCTTCCATAGCAATAAGATAGGGGAACGGAGATCAGGGATCCCCTTGGCGGAGCCCCCTCGTGCTATCAAATTCCAAAGTTGGAGAACCATTTACCAATACTGAGGCTCAGGAAGATCTGAGAATTGCCATAATCCAGTCACACCATTTGGTTGGAAAACCCATTTGCGTTAATATAGACTGGAGAAAAATCCAATTAAGAGAATCGTATGCCTTATGAATGTCCACTTTGAAAATCATTCCCACCCTTTTAGAATGATTCATCCAGGCTAAAATTTCATTCAGCATCAACGGCCCATCTATAATATTTCTACCAGCTAGAAACGCAGTTTGTTCCTCCGAAATAAGCTTACCAATTACCTTTTCAACCGGTTCACAAGTACTTTAGATAATCTTTATTGATACATCCAATAAGACTGATGGGATGAAAGTCAGAGGGGCGTAACGGGTCCTTAACCTTGGGGATCAAAGGAATAAAAGAAGAGGAGCAACTCTTATTCAAGAACAGATGACTATAAAATTCTTCAAACAGTTTTAAAAAATTTTCTTGCAGCCCACTCCAACATCGCTTCAAAAATGTGAAATTAAACCCATCCGGACTGGGAGCCCGATCACCATCACATTCCCAAATAGCTTCCTTTATTTCCAACAGAGTGAATGGCCGAATCAAATCCTCACTTTCAGCCAGCGACAAGATGTTCAAGAACGGACACACAATTTTTGGCCTATTATTCAATAGCTCAGTAAAAAACTGATAATAATAGTCAAAAAATTGTTGTTTTATAGTAACCGGGTTGGTGATCCAAACCTCTCCAATGAAAACTCCATTAATCCTATTTGAACTTAAATTGGAATTTACCACCGAATGAAAGAAACTGGTGTTTTCATCCCCCTCCATCGCCCACCTAACCCTAGATCTTTGACGAGTGTCCGCCTGCCTTTGTTTGTCAAACTCCAACATAAATTGTCTACGTTCTATTCTCAAATTGAGTTCTGCTTCATTAAGGGACCTCTCTTCCGCCAATAATTCCAAGTCAGCCAACGTTTTCTTTAGAGTGGAGTATATTTCGTTGCCCCTTCTTTTTTCCACCTCAATCCAATCTTTAATTCTACCTTTCAGCCATCTAAGTTTTGTAGCAAGTGCTAGATCCCCGGGCCCAATTTAGCGATAACAAACTCTACAAAACTTTGTAATTCTAACCACGAATTATAGAATCGAAAGGGAATGTGTCCGAAATCTGAAGGAGTGGTAGATAATAAAAGAGGTCTCTGATCATAATATAACCTGTCAAGGGCCGTCAACGCCGCCCCCGGCCAAGTCTCCATGAAGCTAATGCACATAAAAAATCGGTCTAGTTTGCTGTGCTTATCTCCGCGGTCTGAAATATAAGTAAATTTTGAACCCCCCCCCATATCGTACTCATGTAGTGCTACTGATAGGATGAAGTCGTTGAACGCATCGGCATTCGCCACCATATACTCCGAGTTCTGTCTTTCGTCTGCCTGTCTAGCATCATTGAAATCTCCCATCAAACCCCACAAGCCTTTCCTTGAATTCCTTAGTGCTACCAATTCTGTCCATAGAGATTTCCGATTCGCCGCGTCATTTGGGGCAAAAACATTCACTAAGTTCAGTCTTATCCCAGAGGGAATAAGCTCCCCACAAATGCATAAGTAGAACCTGTGTTTAATTACTTCTCTGCATGAGAAGACCGTCGGGTCCCAGAGTGAGACCAAACCACCCGACCTTCCATACGAACCCACTGCCGCCATGTTATACATCCATCTTCCCCACATCTGATTGAAAGCAAAACCGCCGACTCACTTAATTTCGTCTCCTGTATACTGAGAAACTGAACCCCGTGACTCGTTTTTAGACCTCGAATCCAATCTAATTTCCGAATATATCGGACCCCTCTTAAATGAATTGAAAGAATATTCATTGGAAACCAAGTTTAACACCTTCTCCATTGATTACCTCACGAACAGCTACTTCAAACCCCTACAAATTGACACCCACAATACTCCCTATTTCCACTGTAGCATCGACCTCCACCGCTACTTGAGATAGATCGCCAGGGGTGACATAATTACCGTCTTGTTGATCATTATTCCTAGAGCAGACACTTGGAGAGGATTCTTGGGGGTTACTAGAACATTCTTCGTCGCCAGGATGAGGATTCTCAGCGGATCGATTGAGATCCAATGATGTCTTCTCCGTATTACTCCTATCGTGTCTAATTCGGATGTTAGGCCCTTGAATAGAGCCCACAGACGGTGGGCTTCTTTGGTCCTAGACCGTTTACCATTTGTTGGTGGGGCACTAGGCACAGGAGTGTTCAGTGGCCCAGATTGTAAAATATCTCATGAAACAAAATTTTCCTGGGGCCCACCATCAAAGGAATCTTCCTGTACTGAACCTAATTTCTCCCCATGAACATTCCCCAAATCCCTAGGTTCCATTATAGTTTCCCCATGCAGATTGTCACCCCCTACTGTCAAATCGTTTAGGTTTTCCATATTCTCAATTCCATCACTGCACGTGTCATAATGATCCTTTATGGTTTCGCCGTTTTCACCGTTGGGCATCGAAAACCAAACCGTTGAATCCACGTCCCCATGCACCTGTTGCATGCCTTCCTTCTGATTAGTGCTCGGTGGCTTATCACCTTCCGGTGGCTCTTCGTTCCTATTGTCGTTCCGGTCACCATCCACAGAAGAGCCTGGCCTGATCTCGCCTTCTTCGACATCATCCATCATTTGATTCTCATCGTCATTATTGTCCGATTCCCATTCCGAATTGACCGAAATATTTTCATCATCTAAGTCTGGTTTCCATAGCTCTGAAGTTTCAGAAACCCAGGTAACAAATCGCCTATTTTCCACTGCATAACCACTGTTTCCTCAATACGTTTCCCTAGAGGTACCAGGACCTTGACTGAGCTGTCGGAGTTGTCCGACTCGAGCCAAGAGAAAGTGGAAACCTGAACCACCCTCCCAAAAAGGCTACTTATTCGATCAAATAAGGAACTTTCCCTTAGATGCACTGGGACACCGGATATCCTAAGTGTCACCACCCGTTCCATAGGGAGATCCTCGCCATTCCATACATGATACCGACTGAAAGTATTAGACAAAAGATCCGAATGGTTGCTCATAATTTCCTTTACTATGTCCGGGTTACCTAGCATGAGCAGTACAATAAGACCACCAACATATGACAACCCATAATTATCTAGACCACCATTATTAAGTATACGGTGCAAACTGTTCAGTGTTGTAAGGTCCTTTACTACGCCATGAATCGACCGGCCCATGCAATGTAGCTGGTACTTGGAATCGTTACTATCTACCGATATCGTCTTTGAGCCCAGATTTGAAACGTGAACGTCCTTCTGAAACAAACTCGCATAAGATTGGCCCTCCCTGGCCGCCACTCCCCCGGAAGAGGCCATACTATTGTCCTGTTGATTCGTGTGAACCGGATCATTATGCTTCCAGACTTTTTCACCCATTACTTTTGAAGTGTAAATGAATTTCTTATGGTTTTTATCGTACTTCGCCAGCATGACCGTCACCTTTGCCTCAAGGATCTTGACTGTGTTCATCTTCGCCAGAGTTGCACCAACGTTTTCTACTCCCACGTAACGGACAAAACCAAAGCTATTCCCCCACTTATCTTTCTTACGAGCCACATATGCATCCGTGATGAAACCATGTGGTTGGAACGCCCGCCATGAAAGCATTTTTGACGTACGGTCAGGAAGATTCTGCACGAGGAAGGTCATCTCCACACCGTTACCTTTGCTCTTTCTAGACTTTTGATACTGAACCTCCATCCACGGGATGTCATCGCCATCCACATCACCCCGCCCATGATATTTCGCCCTCCATGGAAACACAGAAACTCACCAAGCCAAGGAGACAATTCAATGAGAGGTTGATAGGATTCGAATTAGTCAAGCTGAACTATGCTAGATAGTCGTGACAAATATCAGACCTACTAAGCAATCGAGAAGAAGTTCCGGCGAGAGAGAGTGATCCTACCAGATAGAACAGATAAACAAAAAAGGAATCCAGGCCCTAGACAGCGAATGGAAGAGTCGAAAAGAAACGAGTTAGGGAGAAAGGTCAAGCCGGAAAACAGGCGACCTCGCACACTAACCCAATCTTCTTCCTCTTCGTCGAGCCACCGGCGGCCGGAAAATGAAAAGGCAGGGAGAAGCGAAAAGGCAGTGAGAAAAAAGATAACTCACTATAGTACTGGGGGGATTATCACAAATTAATGAGAAAAATTTTCTAGCTCTGCCACTGCTGTGGTACCTCATGAGTTTTTTGATTGTTAATTATAATAATTAGTAATATTATGCTTAAAAAATAGGGAAGCATACATTAATTAGCAACATGATATGCGTATAAATACGCGTGTGGATTGAAAAAAACAAACATATTTGTATAAAATAAAATAATATCATGAGCATATTATTATAGTTCTCTAGATCCAAAAATGCAACACCTAACCTAAATAGGGAATAGATCTCTAGTCCTAAATAAAAATTGTCAATATTAACGGTGAAAACCGGTGGCTAGAGTATATTGTGATGGCCTCAAAGTTGTCGTAGTAGATTCCTAACGAGCGGTTGGGGTTCCAGAATGTCACGGTGACGACGAGGATGTAGCTTAGAATGTTGGTAGGGGACATCTTGAATTGAGTGTGGGTGACGTTATTGATATAAAATTTGGGGACATTTAGACAGAACATTAAGCTGATGATAGCCGCAAAGAACGTGATAGTGATTAGGATTTGGCGGATGAGTTGGATGATGCACTTGCAAATGCAAATGCAGCAACATGTTATTGGGTTGTAGGTGGCGCCCTGGCCGCTGCGGCCAGGGAAGTGGTAGGATTTGGTTGTTGGTTGGTTGGGAGGTTGTGCCGGATGCGGTGGCAATTTTGTAATTGTAAAGATTTGTTTTTAAAGTTGGATTGATTTGTAATTGTGATGATGTGAGTTTTATGGTGGAGTTGGGGGGGGGGGGGTGTTTCGATGGAGTAGGGGGGTTTGATGGAGTGTGGGAATTGAAAACATGAAGGAATATAATGTAACGCGTGACTATCGATGATGCATTTATCACTTTTATCTATGCATTACCACTTGTACACCGTGCATATTTTATTGTACACACGGTTTTAATTTCAAGAATAATTATGCGTAATGGTGTTGACTCATGTGGATCCCACCTTAAGAACAGATGATTGAAAGCCAAAATAGTCCACATCAACTGATCCTTCATAACAGTGCTTGAAGACATTCTCCTTCTAATGGCAAAGGCATCAAACAACTGCTAATACCAAAGGTCTGCTATAAGCTAAAGTCTGGTGATTCATAAAGTCTGGTGATTCACAAGGTTTGCCAAAGTAAACCGTTGATGAAGACTAAAGTCTGCTGGAAGTAAAGGTCTAATCACCCTTTGATTAAAGAAGACAAAGTCTGATGAAGAAGGTCTGCTGAGGCTCAACAAAGGATAAGGCTCATCAGATGTTGAATCAACAGATGATAGATAACAGTGTTTTGAATGTAACAGTGTTTCGTTAATAGTAGATGTTAGAGGTTGTTACATGTTGTTAGATGTCATTGTCTAGGTGATGTTAGCCTAGATTCCTCAGTGGTTTGCATTGTGCTATAAATAGAATAGTGCATGTACTGTTCTATTTATCACTTCATCACCTTGACCTTTTGTACGAACAAAATTGAGTGATCTCAGGCTTATGGGGAGTTTGTATTCATGCATATGTGAAGCATTGTAATTTCAATCATTCAGTTTAAAGTATTCATGATGAAAATAAATCTCTCATTGTTTGTGATTTAAAGTTTATCTTTATTCCGCTTCAATTATTTCCATCTTTGTTATAATCTTACATCTTAAATATTCACAAACAATTGAAACTCAGATCCTAACAAACAGGAATTGAAAACGTAAAGGTATATATATATATATATATATATATATATAATTTAACGAGCGACTATCGATGATGCATTTGTAACTTTTATCTATGCATTACCACTTGTAAACCGTGCATATTTTATTGTACACACGGTTTTAATCTCAAAGAATAATTACACGTATAGTCATGAGATATGCCCATTTTCTAGTTTTTTTTCTCATTATTTCATTTTTAGACAGGACAGATCTTTTCAGAACTATTTTTATGTTAAGAATAGTGAGAACCATATAAAACATTTGCATGTAGTGAATTGATAATTTAATAAGATTGTCGGGTTGGTGGTTATGCAACAACCTTCTGTATAACACTTAAAAGAAAAAGATATGAGTGTATTCTCCGTCCATTCTAAATGTATTTTTTGTTATGAACACTTATCTTTTGGGCTATTACAAATATAACATCTACTGTTTGTTAATTACTTAAACTGTAACACACTTTGTCTTTAATAATATATTAAATATCACCATCCTAATGAAAATTTTATCGAAATAGTTGGTAAACGGCAACAAGTTGCATCACTATTCTTTTTTAATAGCAAAACCAAATCTTTTAAAAACTACATCGGGGTCATAACATTATTATGCATGACCCTTTGAACTCGACTATCCATTCTCAATGTATTTTTTGTTATGAACACTTATCTTTTGGGCTATTACAAATATAACATCTACTGTTTGTTAATTACTTAAACTGTAACACACTTTGTGTTTAATATATTAAATAGAGTTAAATGCCATTTTAGTCCCTGTGGTTTGGGCTATTTTGCCAGTTTAGTCCAAAGGTTTCATTTTTAACATGTGGGTCCAAAAAGGTTTCACAGTTGCCATTTTAGTCCACTGGGTTAACTTCATCCATTTTTTCTGTTAACCAGAAGGCCATTTCGATTATTTTATATTGCGGAATTGCCCTTTTAGTTAACAGAATTACATACAAAATGACCAAATTGGCTTTCTCGTTAACAGAAAAAATGGATGAAGTTAACCCAGTGGACTAAAATGGCAACTGTGAAACCTTTTTGGACCCACAGGTTAAAAATGAAACCTTTGGACTAAACTGGCAAAATGGCCCAAACCACAGGGACTAAAATGGCATTTAACTCTATTAAATATCACTATCCAAATGGAAATTTTATCGAAATAGTTGGTAAACGGGTAACAAGTTTTGCCGCTACCCTTTTTAATAGCAAAACCAAGTCTTTTAAAAACTACATCGGGTGACCCTTTGAACTCAACTAAGTAGGTCCAGAGCCATTGGCGTATGTAAACCAAAAGTATCATACGCAGATGAGATAAACATGTGTTGGTTATCAAGGTACACTTTCTCGTGTTTGGTCACTTTGTCCAAAGAAGCTTGACCAACCATAAAAGCACTAACTCCCAAACCCACAAGAGGGGAAACTGTATTTGATCCACACAAGCGTGTTTTCAATTCCTCCTGTCCATCCAAAGGCCAAAATATCAGCTGGTCTTAGGGTAGAACTTCCTTCCAATGGGCCAGTTAAGAAATTCACTTGTGCCTCTTTTTAGCACAAATCCCGACGCACCTGAATATGTCAAAGATGACATCTCTAAACAAATCATGTCAGTACTTGAACCGCAAGAGCTCTCTATAATGCACTGCATGCTCCTCATAGAAATGCAAACACGCCTTATGACAAAAAGGCATACATCAAAGTGGAAATATAGGAAACATGAGGTGATACATAAGGATACAAATTGTTAAATGATAATTTTATAGTTCTACTTATAACAAAGATACAAAGAATTCTTTATTCCTTCGTAATGATCCATTTGATTGCGCCTCTCATTCCTACATACAAAACACTACCTAAAGATGTAAAAGGAAAGCCGACCCGTCACGCAACCCCTACCTCACACCTACCGCTGGGGCTGATAGTTCTTGAGGTATACACGTTTTAGTGTTTTGATAATTTGTTTTTAGATGAGTTATTGCTTAACGGAGTTGTGGGAACTCTTTTAAGCAAAATTGGAAGCTGTGTATCTTGATGAATGTCTCTCAAATGTCAAATCTAGCAAATGTGAAGTACTTAAGTAGGGTAATTTACCAGAAAGTTGATTGTTATATAGAGCCACATATGTAATATATTGTTGTGATTTTGCAAATTGAAGAATGGAAAGACCCTTAGATTTGTTGTTCTTTAAGCTAAAAAAAAATAGTAAAGTTTGATGATTAATCCAACAATCAGGTAAAGTATAAATTCATTATATTTCCATCATTAATGTTGAAAGTTTGAAGCTTTTCTAGTCTTGAAATCTATTTGGAACCAAATAAGAACATTATATATGTATAAATCAATGTGGTATCATGACACAATACTTTATCTCATTTGAATAATTATATGCTTTGTGTTAATTTCGGGACCCGCCTAGGCGCCTACCACTAATTAAAAAAAAATTTACAAGTTTTGTCATTTATTTTAATACCACTTATCAGGCGGTGTCATTTTTAACAAATTTTGACAAGTTTTGCCATTTACAAGGAATTTTGTTGCACGTTTTGTCCTTTAGGCTTAACACAGTTAGTTTTTCTTGTTAAATCTTGTCACCCAAGGGTATTTTAGTCTTTTTACCCATTTATTTCAAGAGTCAACCCTAAAATATTTTGTTTTATTCTTTTAAATAATATTAAATAAATGGGTAAAAAGACTAAAATACCATTGGATGACAAGATTTAACAAGAAAATCTAACTGGGTTAAGCCTAAAGGACAAAGCGTGCAACAAAATTCCTTGTAAAGGGCAAAACTTGTCAAAATTCGTTAAATAGGACACCGCCTGATAAATGGTATTAAGATAAAAGACAAAACTTGTAATTTTTCCTTAAAACTAAAAAAAAGTCTAGACCTCAATTGTAGGGATGGCAATCAAACCCGAACCCGCTGGGTAAACCCGAAACCCGGCACATTTGGGACGGGTTTGGGGTCGGTTAATCGGATTTGGGACGGGTTTGGGAATAGTTTTTATTTTTTTCGCGGGTTTGGGACGGGTTTGGGATTTAGTGATATACCCGTTTACCCGACCCAATTACCCGATAAAGTGTACCCGTTTACCCGATTGTATACCCGATATAATTTCTTTTATATTATTAAATAAATATGTATATATATGATACATCCATTTTTACACATACAAGTATTCTATTCCGTATACATTGTAGTTATTTGATACATACTTTTATAACGACAATACAAAATGTAACCGGTTAGTAGTTACCCGATAGATACCCAATGGGTTTTAAGATGAGTATACCCAACGGGTAATCTATTTAAATTAACGGGTTTACCCGAAACCCGCGGGTATACCCGATACCCGATGGGTATTTACCCGCTAGAAACCCGATGGGTTTTGGGACGGGTTTGGGACAAACTTATTTAACTGGGTTTGGGTTTGGGATTACCTAAACCCGTCCCAAACCCGACCCATTGCCATCCCTACTCAATTGTTCCATGAGAGTGTTGGATTTTATTGGAGAAAATGCTATGTTGAGTGTCTGCTTTAATTTTGTGGACATAATTCTTTTCTCTTGGAATGTTGTATTAGGAAATTAGGGGAAGACCAAAAAATCAACGCTTACCAACTAGCAACAAAGGCTTGAACAAAAACATCCGTTGGCCAGAAATTCTGAATCATCAATTCATCATCACTGATCTTGCAGATTCTGAGGCCCGTACAGATCGAAAAACGATGTTAACAGAAAGCCAAGGGCTCGTTCATGCTGCCAAACCAAACATGTCAACGTCTTACACATGCAGAGATTGAATTGGCAACTAACAACTTCGATCAGGCATTAGTCCTCTGCCGTGGCGGATTTGGCCAAGTTTATAAATCTCACAAAAACTTCGGTTTATTAGTAGATGAAGTTGCTATTAAGCGGTTGCATTCTACATCTAGCCAAGGAGCGAAAGAATTTGAGGCTGAAGTTAAGCTCCTTTCCACTCTACGTCATGGTAATCTGGTGCCGCTGATTGGTTATTGTAGTGACGGAAAAAGATGGTCTTAGCTTATGAGTTTATGCCCAACGGAACACTTGAAGATCATCTGAAGTGCAAACTTAATGGTAATTGGAAGTTGTAAGGGAAACCAGGGAATTTTATTCAAAACGGAAATGGAGTACAAGATAAGATGAGGAGAGAAATTACAGAGAGAATGGGGGTGGGAAGTAGAGACTCACAACTTAACAAATAGCATGACTCTCTCTCTCATACACTCCTTATACATGCATTCATCATGCTTCCCTGGCCTAATTCTTTCTTGCTGAGGTGGACGGACCCACATAATCTTTCAAATGGTTGGGTACCTGAATGGGGCGAGTACCACGTCTAGGCTGTTGTTGGTTAATGGGCTGGGACACGCTAGTGTCGTTCATAACATTACCTCCCTGGGTAACAACCACCTTGTCCTCAAGGGGAAACGATGGAAAAGACTTGTGAAGCTGCGAGTTATCCTCCCAAGTAGCAACGTCAACAGGTAAACCATCCCACTGGATAAGAGATTGAGGCACAGATTGACCAGCCCTCTGGATGAGACGGGTATCCATAACCCGGAGAGGCATAAGAATCAAAGTACTGGTAGAATCCACCAGCTGTAAAGGGGTAACCTGCTGATCCGGAGTGCCCACACACTTTCGCAACATTGAGATATGGAAAACAGGATGAATCTTAGCGGACTCCGGCAAGGCTAACTTATATGCTACTTGGCCAATACGTTCCAGAACCTTGCATGGACCAAAATAACGACGACCGAGCTTATGATGGCGTTGTAAACGAACCGAATGCTTGCGAAAAGGTTGTAATTTGACATAAACCCAGTCACCAACCGCGAACTGCAATGGGCGGCGATGCTAATCCGCTGTGCTTTTCATGCGAGATTGGGCCTTCGAGAGGTTCTGTTTAAGTAAAATGAGCATCGTATCACGTTCCAACAACTAGGCTTTAACAAGTGCATTTCCAGATGCGTCCTTAAGGCACCGGCTAATAATAGGAGGTTTGCGACCATAAAGAATCTCGAAAGGTGTCATTTACCAAAACTCAGCCCACGGAAGTAGACGAAGCCAATCTTTTGGATAATCCGCCACATAAGATCGCAAGTACATCTCCAAACACTTATTATGAGCTTCCGTCTGGCCATCCGACTATGGGCGGTATGCGGTACTAAAAGACAAATTTGTACCTTGTTGAGGATGCAATTCTCTCCAGAAGTCAGTCATGAAGCGAGAATCACGGTCAGACACGATGTCTAGGGGAACACCATGTAAACGAACGATCTCGTGAATAAAAGCGGTGGCCACAGTTGCACTAGTAAAGGAAGATGGTAATCCGATAAAATGGCCATATTTGGATAAACGGTCTACAACCACCATAATAACTGATTTGCCTTGGGAAATATGTAAACTTGTGATAAAATCCATAGTGATGCCTTCAAAGACCAGATTAGGAATGGGTAAGGGTTGTAACAGACCACCTGGTGGTAAAAATGATACGTTTGTCTGCTGACAAATGTGGCATTGAGCAATAAACTGAATAACATCCTTGCGCATGGTCTTCCAGTAGAAGTTTGATGATAAATGATGGAAGGTGCGAGTGATACCTGAGTGACCTCCAGTAAGGGATGAATGAAACTCATGTAAAAGAGTCTGACAAAGTGTAGAACCTGACGAAATAACCAAACCATCACGAAACAACAAAATCCCATCCGTAAAAACAAAGTCAACGAATCTGGGATCAGTCAAACATTGCTCTTATAAACGTAGAAGTTCTGGGTTAGTTTGATTTAATTTCCGAAGATCCGATAGTAAAGTTGGAGAAGGACTGGAAAATCCCAAGAACTGAGCGGCTGGAACGCGTGAAAGAGCATCAGCAGCCTCGTTTGTTTTACCTGGGAGATACAAAATATCGAAATCATACCCCCATAGCTTACCCAACCACTTGTGTTGTTCTGGAGTTTGGATTAGTTGGTCCTTGAGGTTCTTCAAGGCCTGCTGGTCAGTGAAAATAGTGAATTTGCGCCCCAACAAATAGCTTGGGTAATAGCGTACATTTCTCGATGATAAGTAGAAGCGGCTGCATACTCGGGCAAAGCTTTTTGCTGAAATAAGCAAGGGGGTGTTTGTCTTGGGATAAAACAGCGCCAATGTCGACCCCAGATGCGTTGGTTTCAATGGTGAAAGGTTTCGAGAAATCCGGTAAGTGAAGCACCGGAGTAGAACCCAATAAGTTTTTAAGGGCCACGAAGGATTCGTCATTAGATGATGACCATACGAAGGCATCCTTGCAAAGCAAATCAGTCAAGGGTCCGGCAATGGTGGCATAGTTCTTTATAAAGCGGCGATAGTAGCCGGCTAGCCCAAGAAAAGCACGAATATCTTTAACATTTTCAGGGCGCGACCAGTTAATAATAGTGGTGATTTTGTCAGGATCAACCGCCACTCCTTGACCCGAAATCAGATGTCCCAGATAAGCAACCTGAGTCTGCCCAAACACGCACTTTGAAAGCTTTGCAACCAACTGATTGTCAAGTAACAGTTGAAGAACCAAACGAAGATGATGCAAGTGATCTTCCCAAGTGTGACTATAGACAAGAATATCATCGAAAAAAACGAGCACGAACTTTCTAAGATATGGCCGAAAACGTCATTCATTAATTGTTGAAAGGTAGAAGGGGCCTTCATTAGTCCGAAGGGCATAACGAGGAATTCGTAATGCCCATCGTGAGTGTGAAATGCTGTTTTCATTGCGTCTCCTTCGGCCAGGCGAATTTGATGATAGCCTGATAATAAATCTAATTTCGAAAAGAGTTGGGCAGATTGCAATTCATCGAATAGCTCATCGATGGAGGGAATAGGAAACCGATCCCGGATAGCAATAGCGTTCAGGGCGCGGTAGTCCACACAAAACTGCTATGTGCCATCTTTTTTTCGCACCAATAAAACCGGTGAAAAGAAATAACTCGAACTAGGATGGATGATGCCCTGGGATAACATATCAGTGACTAATTTCTCAATTTATTATTTCTGGAAATGAGGACATCTGTAAGGCTTAACGGAGATTGGTTTACTCAATGGAATTAAAGAAATGCGGTGGTCCTGCGGACGCGAAGGTGGGAGACCTGTTGGAGCTTTAAAAACCACTTGAAATTCATCCAACAAGGCCTGAAGATCCGGGGATGGAGTAGAAGGCAGGGTATCCGCGGGAGTTAACAATGTGAGGTGATACAATTCGCCAATCGAACCAGTAACAGCCATGTGTTTGAAACCATTGAAATGAACCTGTTGGACCAATGGGGCAGGCTCCCCTTTCCAACGGATACGAGTCTTTGCCAGAGTGAATTCAAATGAAGCAGAAGCATAATCGGTCAAAACAGGGCCTAACGTGGTGAGCTAGGATACCCCTAAGACCATATCCCACCCTTGAAGTGGAAGAACAAAGAAATCAATTAAGACCGATTGATTCTGAATATGTAATTCTACCTGTCGAGCCAAACCCGTACAAGGAAGACGTTCACCACTACCGACGAGAACAAAAAATGGTGGATTAGCTTCCACCGAAAGATTGAGAAACGATGCCACATGACTCTGAACGAAACAATGTGTACTGCCGCCGTCCAACAGAACCTGAACTGGCTTACCTTTGACGTGACCGGAGAGGCGGAGAGTGGTAGAAGAGCAACCCCCCAGATAAAGCATTATAAGAGATTGCAGACTGATTCTGGACCTCATCCCATTGATGTTTCTCTGCGAAAAGCGCGTCGTCAATTTTAACAGGAGTATCACCTGTGAGAATCGGCGGCGGTTCAGGGTCGTCATCAAATAACAGCAACTGAGGAGAATTTTTGCACTTATGGTCCCATGTATATTTTTCATCACATCTATAACACAATCCCTGGGCTCACTTTTGTGCCTGTTCAACCGGAGTAAGACGACGGAAACCGAATTTGGGGTTGGATGAAGACAACGGTGTAGAAATAGGGCTTGCAGATTTAGGAGAACCAGGTACACTGGCTGAAGGAAATGGCGTGGATTTGGGCGTGGGAAGGATGGGCTTTGAGTTACCCAACATAACCCGGCCCACACCATGGTCCAATAAAATTCTATTCTCATGTAATTGGGCCAAGTGCATCGCCTCATCTAGGGTGGTCGGTTCATGAGTTAATACGGAGTGCTTAATATCATCCCTGAGACCAGATAAAAAACAACTCACTAGGAAGGCAACCGGTAAAAGAACGGTACGGGTGCAAATCGCCTCAAAACGAGAACGATAATCCGCCACTGTAGAGGTTTGGGGTAATTTAGTCAGGAGACCCTCAGGACGTTCCAATTCCGGTGGCCGGAATCGTTTGAGTAGGGCGGTAGTGAAGGACACCCAAACGGTTACTGTTTTGGTCAAAAATTACCTAAGCAATTTAGTGATCAAATTAGTTAAGTGAGGTAGTGTGCTAAAATTATGTGTGAAAAATGTATTTGCCAAATTGGATATGAAAACAGATTCAGGATACAGCCCGGGATATAGAGCTGTATCGATGATCAAACAATGAGCGAAAATGTAAAGGTGGACACGTGATATACGAGGAAAGCCCTTGATCAATTTAGATCTCCGGCATAAAACCTCGGGAGCTGACAATCGTCGGCTGCCTTGTTCTTCTTATTGCTTGAATAACCAGGATACAGTGCAGGATATGATGCGGATCAACTAGGTGATACAATGTGATTGAAGTAAAAGTGTTTGTGTGTAGTGATTGCTAGTAGCTAGAGAGCAAAGTGTGCGAAAGAAAGTGTGTGACTTAGCCTGATCCGATCATTCTATTTATAGTTACAAATAACAAACTAACTCTCCTATTATTCCGGGATGCTGGGAATATTCCATTCTGAACGTTGGGAGACTCTTTTAACTTGTTTTCCACGTGCAAATTAACCATAAAACCGGGTCTTCAGCTCATATAACCGTTACAAAGTCAATAGCATTGACCAGCATCCGATATTCTCGCGGAATATGCCTTTCTTCTATTCTGACCGTTACAAGACCCATTCTTCCACCATCAACGTCCATTTCTCAACCACCTTGAGCGAATCTTCAGGTAGATCAAGTCCTTTAACGTTGGTGCCTTGCAACCAAAGAAAATCGTTAGTAGCAAGCAGGATACCCCCGAGGATGTTACCAATATCCTGGTTCAGTATCCTGGCCGCAGCATCAAGCATATAATATCAGGATATGCTTCAGGATATAAGCTCGAAATTTCACCCATAACAATTGTCCCCAAAAATATATCTGTTAGGATTCTGAAATCCAAACGGGTATATTTTTCGTTGCGTTGTTCGATACACTTAATGGGATGTAGATGTTGATGTGACTTCGTGCAACTTCCAAAGTTATACTTTATCATAACTAGACAGTCTTCTGGCACGTCTGGTAAGGATATCTATTTTAAATTTCCCTTGGTGAAAAAGGAGCCCTCCGCTGCCACCAGGTTTAAACCTTTTTCTGCTGCTCCCAAGCTTTCCCCTCTGACTAGGTCCCGGGCATCAGGATCTAAGGAGAGGAAGGGTACTGATTTCCCTGCTACTGCTGTCACAACCTTCTACTACGAGAATCCTGGCTTCATCGAGTCCACTTTGTTAAATGTGATGGTTGATGTTTGTCGAACAATTTACTTTCCTGCACTTAGATACTAGTACAATATGATGGCCGGAGGTGAAGGGATCCTGAGTTTCAGGACGAAGCCTTCGGTCATCAGTGTTAATATGCTTTTGAATCTATCACACTCTGGGCGGATGGGTCTTGATTTAAAACGAAGCCAAGAGTGTGACATTTTGGTTTGTTAATAATAGACTAATCTTTTGACCTTATCTATTGTTGTTATGTTTTCGTTTTGAAAGATATGTTCTAAATATTCTGATCAAATATCCTGGTCAAAATACTGTTCAATACTTTTGTCATCAAAATGTTAAACAAAAACTTGGTTGAATATAATTTTATAGAAAACTTAGATTATTTAGATAAGGTTTTCAAAACTTGAAAAATAATAAATCATACCAGAAACACCTAGGCAATAATTTCCAACCTCAACCTTTGAATTCTTTACAATGTCCCCGGCATGGATGTCCCCTGTCTGTGTAGGATATTGCATCAGCGCTTGACTTGAGTATTTCTTCACTTAGTGATTGAACTTCGTAGCTTTTTATCCACAAAAGAATGTGCGTAATCTGCAATCTTGTCAAAACTTTAGTTTTGCTGGGGATAAACCCACATTGTACTAGGGATAAACCTTTAACATCCTGGGGATAAACCCTTAGCATCCTGGGAATAAACCCTTAGCATCCTGGGGATAAACCCTTGTTTTCGTGCGCTACAGGCGAGGATGTGGAAACCCCAAAACTTAGAAAGGTGAAAACCTTTAAACCTTAGAAGAGTGTGAAAACACTCTTGTTTTCGCGCGCTACAGGCGGGAGTGTATAAACTCCAAGACTTAGAAAGGTGAAAACCTTTAAACCTTAGAGAGTATGAAAATACCCTTTCGCGAGAGAGGGTGATCAATCCTCATATACCTTAAGGATCCAGGGTATAGCCAACAGTAACGAAATTGTCAGCCACTTTTACATGAACTGGTCCCGCCACCTTGAACTATCCCTGGAT
The DNA here is from genome assembly GCA_030545235.1 of Helianthus tuberosus. Classification (NCBI taxonomy): domain Eukaryota; kingdom Viridiplantae; phylum Streptophyta; class Magnoliopsida; order Asterales; family Asteraceae; genus Helianthus; species Helianthus tuberosus. The sequence goes on from CM060416.1 coordinate 129,608,678, forward strand.
AACTTGCGCTCCAGGCGGGGTGTTTAAACCCAATTCGTGAGAAAGGTGAATACCTTTAAACCTGTGAAGGGATCAGGATCCCTTAAACTTGAGAGAGGGGGCCAATCCTCTAATCTTCCGAAATATCCTGAGTGAGCATCCTGGAGCTATATCCCTAAGCATATACTGCAAAACATCCTTACACTAAGGTGGGTGTTAGCTTGGCTAACACCCCTCCGATGCTTAAGTTAGTATTAGGTTTCAAAGAATAAATTAAACCAAACATATTTAAAAAAGATAGGATTCATACCACCCTGAGTTAGAAATTAAATTCCAAACTCACTTGAAATAAAGCTTAAGGTGTATAGCATTCCAAGATCTCGGTAGCATATCCCCTTCCATATTCTTGAGTCTATATGCTCCTTTCCCTGCCTCTGATTCAACTTCATATGGTCCTTCCCATTTTGGAGCTAACTTGCCATCGGCAGGATTAGTAGTATTCTGAAAAGCCTTTCTTAACACCCAATCTCCAACTTTAAATCTTCTGGTCCTAATATTCTTGTTATATGCCCTGGATATTCTCTGTTGATATGCTGCCATCCTTAGCCTTGCCGCATCTCTCTTCTCATCTATAGTGTCTAAATCCTGACTCAAGGCTTCAGGATTCTGCTCAGGATCACTCAGGGCAGATCTTGCAGTAGGTATTGTCATTTCCGTTGGAATCATTGCTTCTGCTCCAAATACCAAGGAAAATGGGGTTTGGCCTGTTGCATTCTTTACCGTTGTCCTATCAGCCCACAAAACAAAGGGTAATTCTTCTGCCCATCTTCCTTTTTTGGCTCCAAGTTTCTTCTTTAAGTTATTGACAATTATCTTGTTTGAGGATTCTGCTTGTCCATTTGCTTGAGGATGTACCGGAGTAGATGTGATCATTTTAATTCCCCAACTCTTGCAAAAGTTAGTAGTTCTCTTGCTTATAAACTGAGAACCATTGTCACAGATTATCTCGGCTGGTACTCCGAATCTAGTCAGGATATTTCTCTTTATGAAGGATACTACTTCTTGATCTCTAACTTGAATAAATGCTTCTGCTTCAACCCATTTAGAGAAATAATCCGTCATTGCTAGCATAAAGACTTTTCCTCCCTGAGCTTTTGGTAGCTTTCCCACTATATCCATACCCCACTTCATAAATGGCCAAGGGGAAACAATAGGATATAATGGTTCAGCAGGCTGATGCAGTATGTTACTATGTCTTTGACACGCGTCACATCTTCGAGTATATTCTGCGGCGTCTTTTCTCATTGTCGGCCAATAATATCCTGTCCTTAATACTTTCGAGAATAGTGACCTGCCCCCAGTATGGTTACCACAATCCCCTTCATGTATGTCCTGAAGTACTTCTTTGGCTTCAGGATCCTCCAAACACCTCAAATACGGTCCTGCAAGAGATTTCTTGTATAAAACATTATTTGTAATAGTGAATCGTGATACCTTCATCCTAAATGCCTTAGGATTCTCATTTCCAGGGATGTGTCCTTCCTTGAGATATCTCATGATTGGAGCCGTCCAAGATTTAGGATTCTCCTCAGGATACTCTGCTCCTGGATCCTGAATACCCGCTACTTCTTTATCCCGAGGATTCATTGCAGGATACAAGATATGCAGTATTGGTATTTGGGTTCCTTCTGGTATCCTGATTGATGATCCCAGATTTGCTAAGGCATCTGCTTCAGCATTATCCTCTCTTAGTACCTGTTCAAGTGTAAAAACATCGAAATATCCTGCTAATTTTTTGAGAATATCGAGGTATTCGATTAATTTCTCACCCTTAACTGCATAAGATCCGTTAAAATGGTTAGTAATTAACAAGGAGTTAACATATACTTGCAAATTCTTGATACTCATACTCTTAGCCAATTCTAATCCTGCAATTAAGGCTTCATATTCTGCCTCATTATTAGTAGCAGGAAATTCACATCTAATAGCCTGGGGTAATATGTCCCCCTGTGGCGATTTTAGTAGTATACCTAAACCTACACCTCTTATATTAGATGCACCATCGGTATATAATATCCAGGATCCTGAAGATTCTACTAACTGCTGAACTTCTAGGTCTGCCTCATCCTGAATGTCACTACTGAAATCAGCCACAAAGTCAGCTAAAGCCTGAGACTTTATAGCATTTCTAGGTTCATATACTAAATCATAAGCACTTAACTTTACTGACCACTTGGCCATCCTGCCTGACATTTCCGGTTTCCTAAGCACATTTTTTACAGGATAATTCGTTTTAACATGGATCCTATGTGTCTCAAAATAATGTCTAAGTTTTGTCGATGCCATGACTAGAGCTAATATCAATTTTTCTAAATGAGAATACCTAGTTTCAGCATCTAACAAGCTTTTACTAACATAATAAACAGGATATTGCTGACCTTCATGGTCTTTTATAAGAACGACACTTACAGCATTCCCTGATACAGCGAGGTATAGGGATAGTGGTTCACCATTTTCAGGCTTCATCAATAGAGGTGCGGTTGAGAGATATTGCTTCAAATCCTGCAAGGCTGCTTCATGCTTTGCTCCCCCATTCAAATTTCTTATTCTTCTTGAGGATATCATAGAATTCCTTGCACTTTTCTGAGGATCTTGAAATAAATCTATTCAAAGCTACTACTCGGCCTGTCAATCTTTGTACGTCCTTCATATTTGATGGTGATTTTATATCTAGGATAGCTTTGATCTGCTCTGGGCTTGCTTCTATCCCCCTTTTTGTCACCATATATCCAAGAAACTTTCCCGCCCCCACTCCGAAATGGCATTTAGCAGGATTCAGCTTCATGTTGTATTGATCCAGGATATCAAACGCTCCCTTGATATCCTGGAGGTGATCCTCAGCCTTTTTAGATTTTACCACCATATCATCGATATATACTTCCATGGTGTCCCCCAGTTTGTCTTTGAACATCATGTTTACCAATCTTTGGTATGTTGCACCTGCATTCTTCAAACCAAAAGGCATAGCTGTATAACAATAAATACCTGTTGGTGTCATGAAGGCAGTATCCTCCTGGTCAGAAGGCTCCATTTGGATCTGTTGAAATCCTGAGGATGCATCCATAAAAGTCAGCATTTCATGCCCGGCAGTGGCATCTACCATTGCATCAATGTGGGGAAGAGGAAATGGGTCTTTATGACAAGCTTTGTTCAAGTCTGTGTAGTCTACACAAACTCTCCATTTCCCATTCTTCTTCTGTACTACAACCACGTTTGCTAGCCACCTTGGGAACTTAACCTCTCTGATCATTCTGGACTTTAATAATCTTTCAACTTCCTCCTGGATAATCGCGTTCCGCTCAGGAGCAAACTTCCTTCTTTTTTGTTGCACAGGCTTGAATGATTTATCAATTCCAAGCTTGTGAGTGATAATATCTTTGGATATGCCTGTCATATCCTCATGCTTCCATGCAAATGTAGACATCCTGCATTTCAAAAATTTAATTAATTGTTCTTCAATATCCTGAGGGATATTGGTCCCTACGAGCACCGAAATATTGGGATTATCCTGGTCCAGGATAATTTTCTTCACATCCTGCTCCGGATCCTCCACGATATCCTGGACCCATGTCTTTAATTGCTATGCTGCACGAGGTTTGGTTGAGGATTTCATTGAGGATGAGTAGCATTCTTTCGCCTCCTGCTGATCACTATCCACTTTGACCACTCCCCAAGGGGTAGGTATCTTGATGCATTGGTGATATGTTGATGGTACGGCCTTCACATCGTGAATCCACGGTCTTCCCAGTATGATGTTATAGCAGGATAGAGAATCCATCACACAGAAACGTTGCATCGAATTGACTCCTTCAACGTATACTGGCAACTTTATCTCTCCCACTGTGTTTCTAGCCTCCCCACTGAATCCAACAAGCACGGTAGACTTTGAAGTGATATCCATTGGAGATACGTTCATTCTCTTTAGAGTTTCTAGTTGGATTATGTTGACGGAGCTGCCATTATCAACCAGTATCCTGCGTACAAAATGGTTAGCCACATATAATGTTATTACCAGAGCATCATGGTGAGGATCTTGGACAGTATCCCTGTCATCAGCATTAAAAGTGATCACTTTATCAGCTGTGAGGGTAGTCATCCTGACAGGTTTGTCTCCCCTTTCGGCCTTGGATTCCTTTGCATGTCTTTTTGCCGCCGAATACGATGTTCCACAAATGTAGGATCCTCCCGAAATGAAGTTGATTATCTTGGCATCCGCGGGAGGTGATGTTGCTCGTTCAGGATCCTTCTCAGTATCCTGACCCTTATTCTTCTTTCTTCCTAAGAGATCTTTCAGATATCCCTTGCTTAGAAGATAGCTTATTTCTTTCCTCAGAGCAATGCAATCCTCAGTCATATGTCCGAAATCTTCGTGGAAAGCACACCATTTTGACTTATCTTTCCAGTCAGCCTTTTGTTGATTCTTTCGAGGCCATCTAGCCTTGTCTCCTAGACCCTGCATAGCATACATCAATTCAGGAATATTAACAGAAAAGCAATATTCGGACAACTCAGGATACTCTTCAGGATCCTCATCTTCAACAGCGTTCACTCTTTTGTTTTCGTTTCTATTATACGGCTTAGGCCGATATGAGTTGAACGAGGATTCTGACTTCCTATTAGTTGACTCATAAGTGTTGGACGAGTTCATCCTTTCTTGCATCTTTCTGTCATCTTCCAGACGGATATATCTCAAATCCCTGTTACGAGCTTCGTCGAGATTCCTGCAGGGATTCATCACAAGATCCTGATAAAACTGAGAATCCTTTTGTAATCCCATCTTGAAAGCTTGCACAGCTGTTGCAACATCAAGATGTGGGATATCCAAGGATTCTCGACTGAATTTGTTCACATAATCCCTCAAGGATTCCTGAGGCCCTTGAGTTATCCTGTAAAGATCACTGGTTAGTTTCTCAAAACTCCGACTACAAGAAAATTGACTGTTAAATAAATTAACCAAGTGAGCAAATGAAGTAATTGAGTGAGGAGGAACGTTTAATAGCCATTTTAAGGCCGATCCTGTTAGAGTAGAACCAAATCCCTTGCACAAGCACGCTTCCTTGAGCTCCGGAGGGATAGGGTTAATCTCCATTCTTTCCCTATACTGAGCAATATGCTCCTCAGGATCCGTACTCCCATCATAAAGCTTCATGTTGGGAGTTTGGAATCTCTTTGGGATCTCAGCATCACAGATAGGATATGCAAAACGAGATATCTTGTGGCTGTCTTGAGATACTTCCGGGATCGGCTGGACCACCCCAGGTACACTAGATATCATGTCCTTCAATTTCTGAAGTTCCCTGGTAAGTGCTGATGTTACACCTGTTTCCTGCAAAGATCCACCACTGTTAGTAGCATGAGTATTGTTATTATTCGACACGTTACCCGTTGGAGGATTTTGCCCATATCCTGAAGCATATCCTGAGCTCCTCATGGTTGACATCCTAATCGAGGAGGGTATTTCAGGAGTATGATTCTGAGGAAGACTGGGCACGATATTCCCCCTATTATCCTCGGTATATACAGCTGAACTAAAGTTCAACGCTCTGGGGTGTAACGGAGTGACATTGTCCTCAGCAGATCTGCTCGAGCCAGCCTTCAGGAGTTGTATTTCCCTCAAAAGCATTTGGTTTGTTTCCTGTTGCTGCCTCATTTGTTCCTGCACACTTCCAAATAAGGTTAAAATTTCATCATTAGAAGCTAAAACGGGAGCAGATCCCTGGACACTCCGAGTTGGGATAACATCTTGAGATTGTGTAGAGGCTGGAATCCTTGGAGGAGGTGGTGGAAGCACTAAACCGGTAGTAGCAGAAGTCATAGCAGACACAGTAGAGGAACTCATGTTTGATCTTGAGGCCATTATGGATAATGTGGCAAAAAGTTTTGAAAATAGAAAACCGATTAGCGATTTGACAAAAAGTTTTAGTAAAGAGAGCACCACTTGCCCCACGGTGGGCGCCAAATTGTTTTGGTCAAAAATTACCTAAGCAATTTAGTGATCAAATTAGTTAAGTGAGGTAGTGTGCTAAAATTATGTGTGAAAAATGTATTTGCAAAATTAGATATGAAAACAGATTCAGGATACAGCCCGGGATATAGAGCTGTATCGATGATCAAACAATGAGCGAAAATGTAAAGGTGGACACGTGATATACGAGGAAAGCCCTTGATCAATTTAGATCTCCGGCATAAAACCTCGGGAGCTGACAATCGTCGGCTGCCTTGTTCTTCTTATTGCTTGAATAACCAGGATACAGTGCAGGATATGATGCGGATCAACTAGGTGATACAATGTGATTGAAGTACAAGTGTTTGTGTGTAGTGATTGCTAGTAGCTAGAGAGCAAAGTGTGTGAAAGAAAGTGTGTGACTTAGCCTGATCCGATCATTCTATTTATAGTTACAAATAACAAACTAACTCTCCTATTATTCCGGGATGCTGGGAATATTCCATTCTGAACGTTGGGAGACTCTTTTAACTTGTTTTCCACGTGCAAATTAACCATAAAACCGGGTCTTCAGCTCATATAACCGTTACAAAGTCAATAGCATTGACCAGCATCCGATATTCTCGCGGAATATGCCTTTCTTCTATTCTGACCGTTACAAGACCCATTCTTCCACCATCAACGTCCATTTCTCAGCCACCTTGAGCGAATCTTCAGGTAGATCAAGTCCTTTAACGTTGGTACCTTGCAACCAAAGAAAATCGTTAGTAGCAAGCAGGATACCCCCGAGGATGTTACCAATATCCTGGTTCAGTATCCTGGCCGCAACATCAAGCATATAATATCAGGATATGCTTCAGGATATAAGCTCGAAATTTCACCCATAACAGTTACCTGATGATGTCTCTGAGCCCAATCGAATCAATCAGCTGCCGCATCATCCAAATAAAATGAAGCGATAGTCAAGCGATCCAAATAAGGGATTGAATAGAAATCAAAATACCGTTGTGCCTGAGCTAACCAATGCTCAGTGTTAACACCGTTGAAACGAGCCAAAGCAACAGGTACGGGTTTGTGATGACCAATGATACTGAAGCCGTCTGACTGACCGGAACCACCAGATCCACCCAATGGACTCCTAAATTCAAATTGAATCCCCTTTTGTGGTTTGGTGATCGAATTATTAAGTAATTCCTTCATCATTGACTCGGTTTTAGCATGAGAAGCCACTAATGCATCGATATCCTTTCGAGTTTGTATTTGACCATCCTGCAACACTTTCAGATTCTCATCGATGACCTTAAAATGATTTCCCCCAGCCATATGTGCTGAAGAACAATGAAAGCGCCAATGAAGTGCAAACTTAATGGTAATTGGAAGTTATAACGGAAACCAGGGAATTTTATTCAAAACTGAAATGGAGTACAAGATAAGATGAGCAGAGAAATTATAGAGATAATGGGGGTGGGAAGAAGAGACTCACAACTTAACAAATAGCATAACTGTCTCTTTCTCTCTCTCATACACTCCCTATACATGCATTCATCATGCTTCCCCGGCCTAATTCTTTCTTGCTGAGGTGGACGGACCCACATAATCTTTCAAATGGTTGGGTACCTGAATGGGGCGAGTACCACGTCTGGGCTGTTGTTGGTTAATGGGCTGGGACACGCTAGTGTCGTTCATAACATCATCTCCACAAAGGTGACACTAAATTATCGTGGTTAGAACTGTTAATGATATGTATAGTGTCACACCCCGACTTTTACACGTTTGACCGGTGGGCCCGGTAGGGGAGTATCGTGACGTAGTTGATATCATCATAGTCAAACAACACAATATATAAATGCACAGCGGAAGCAAAAGATAAATATATTACAATCCGAATATAAAGTAATATCAAGTATTACAACGGAACGTAAAGGATCCACAGGCGGATCTTAAAACTTAAACATTGTTCAACAGACTTTAGACGCCTAGAACTTGCAAGATTCCTTATTAACGTCCTGAGCCGCTTCCAGCCTATTACGTACTTGTACCTGTCACTTAGACTTTTGAAAATACGTCAGTTTTCACTGGTAAATACACTCAACCGACTCATTTGAAAAGAGTTTAAGAAAATTGATTTAGATGCACCAGGCACAAAATATTTTGACACTTTGATTAAAATGCACAAGGCAAAATTAATCTTTTATACTTGGGACAAACTATATCTCATGTTATCAGTTTTACATAACTTGCTCTACATACGGGGCCCGGATCTATGCCGGTTCAAGATTAACCGACACACCACTATTCCCTTATTGGGAATCCCTTATTGGGTATAATTAAGTAATAAATATATGGCATTTGTCAGGTGTATGCCTACACCCCGTGCTTAGGTCGTGGCCATTGCGTTTAATGAGTCAAGGATATCCAGGACACGGTCGCATTAATCCCCAATGTTTCAGTCAAGCAATACGAATTAAAACAGGTTATTTGGACTTCCCGACTTATTGGTCTTTGAATCCCCTACCTGACCATGCGGTATTTATATTACCGTATCCCAAGCCCGTAATAGGGAAAATAAGTTAAGAGTATTTACCTGAGCTAGCTCCTGTCTTAAATAGCAAGAAATATAATAACTCAGCCGTATTCACTTAAGTAAGCGTAGGTACAATTTAGCAGAAGGCTCTAGTCTGGAATGATGGTATAAATAACCAATTAGAATGCTAACGGGTCTTTAATTAAGCCTAAGCTTTGACCGGTTAGTTTTAAAGAAAAATACGGTTCAAACGCATGATAAGGCGAAGACCGGTTTAGAATGTGGTTTTGACCCGGCAAGCTTGTATGCTTGTTTAATATGGGTAACTTAAACACATTCTGGATTTTGAGACAAAAATGATATGGTTTGACTCGTTTCGGCTAATCTATGCAAACTAGTCACATAAGCCGATCCGAACGCGACAAGTGCGTAACGAGTAACCAAAAGAGTCAATTACAGGTTTCTGTAGGTCCGGCTAGGGGAGGATCTAGTCGCCTAATCCTTGTATACGAACCACTCCGGTTGTGCGGAATCCAACCGAAATAGCAAACCGAGATAGAACACACAATAACACGACACGCAAGTTTCAACGATTAACACCACTTGTATTAAACGTATGAAAGGCCCAGTTACAGCTCAATGTTTACAAATCAGTCTTGCAAACTCTCTCTAGTGTGTGTGTGTGTTCTCTATCTGTCTGAGTGTCTAACCTATGTCTCTCTGCTGAAATGAACACAACACACGGGTATTTATACCCAAACCAGCAGGTCTGGTCGAAGGATCATGCATACCGGTCGAAAGATCATCTTTCGACCAGGAACAGCTCGAACGATCAACATGTACCACGAAGGATGTGATCTTTCGTGGTCCATCTCTCGAAGGTCCATCTTTCGAGCTCATTATCATCGAAGGATATAAGTGATCCTTCGATGACCATCCTTCGAACCAAACACATTACAAACATAATGTTGACTGTTTGGCCAAGTCAAACCAGGAGGATGGTTGACTTGGTCAAACTTACAAGACTAACAAGACATCGTTTTACATTGTGACCGAATACAGACAAAGTGCAGACATAAGTGCACCAACAAACTCCCCCTTGGCTGTAGCTTTGTCTGGCTTATCAACAATCAGCTGTTGCTTTGTCTCGATCTTCGATCTTGTAAGTTCTCGTGTCTTCAAGTCTTTGACTTCTATTCAAGTCTTCAATGTCGGAGGATCTTTAAAGTCTTCACGTCTTGAAAGCAGAAAGTGTATCAACAAACTCCCCGTATCACGTAGGAAGTGTGTTGACAAACTCCCCCTTAACATAAGCTCCCCCTTGAGTTATGCTCGTGAAAGTCTTTTTCTTTATGAAGTGAGATCCTTGTGGTGTTGATGATGGTCAGCGGCAACTCGATCATCTTCATCATTTGAGTGCCTTCACGTCGTGTCTTCATTCCGAAGCTTGTCATCGACCATGTTCTCCTAGCCTTTAGAATCTGCACATGCAAGAAATCTAAACGCGTAATGAGAACAACCGCTTGGAATATCATAAGCAAACAACACACATGTGACCATTGTTTAATCAAACACCGTCCGACAGTTTGAAAGTTTAACAAATTTTATCCATTTCAATTTTAACTTTCAACGCTTGCAAATTTCGACCGTTTATGAAGATTTAGTCGTTTTCGGTTTTCGTTCAGGTTTCAGGTAACGAAGACTCGAGTTCCAACATCGTACGATCGAAAATAAGATAGAAATAAAATCTTTTTGGCTTTTTGAAAGTTTAAATTAAAACACGCCTAAAATCTTTTTGGTATTTTTGAATATTTCAAATGTAAAGACTGAAAGCAGTAAATAAATATATACAGACATTCTTTTTGTGAGTTTCGAAGGTAAGAGAATCATATAAGTGTACGGTCATGCCAAAACGCTCTCTTTGTTCAATTAGTTAACATTAAGATAAGCATCCTATAACAATTATCGGTATTGTTGTCCACTTAAGCTCAACTTATCATTTGTAATCATGGCGAGGGGATACGTTAAGGTATGATTTATACTTACCGACCGGTGTTCATCCACATCACGACACATTCCCGTATCAAGGTATGCACGAGGGTTCATCTTACCGGTGAGTATACCGATTATCATCTGTTTGACCGTATATGATGTGAGATTCTCACTTATTTTGATTGAAAACAAGCCCTATGTGATATAATCACTTATTGATGAGGAACTTGATTTTCGATGCATGAGGGCACATGAGCAAGTCCGTGAACAGGTCAGTACTTTCGTACAGCAGAGAGACGAATTTGAATCCCGGAAAGAATTTGTGATATATTATCACTTATTTGTTTGGACATGTGATTGTTGATCACTTATTGAGGTCGAATGCAATATGTACACGTATGTATAGTATCATGGAAGATCTAGACTTGCGTCCCCGTTATTTTTCGGTAAAAGATACAACCATGATACCCAGATGATAAGCAGCATAAAGACCGAATATCTCAGAACCTCGGCAATCTCTCAAACGAAATTTCGGTACTAAGACCATATGCCAATGAATGGTTCCCACCCAGTCTTCAGTCGATTTAAGTTTATATCACCCTGCACACTTTAAAATGATTGTGAGCCTACCGATACATCTTATATAGAGCTGTTTATCGTTTTTCATTTAAGGTTTAAAGAGTGTAAAGACAGACCACTGATGTACTATCATTTTCTCTTTTGCTCGCCAGGAAACTCATTTTTGTTTTTTTTTTATTGTTTTTGAGTTTTTGAAATTTTTCAATGTTTTTGGATTTTCAAATGGTATCAGAGCCTTGGCTCTTATCCTTGTTAAAACCGGACCTACAAGTGGTATCAGAGCCTTGGCTCTTATCCTTGTTAAAACCGGAGTGGTTCGTATACAAGGATTAGGCGACTAGATCCTCCCCTAGCCGGACCTACAAGTGGTATCAGAGCCTTGGCTCTTATCCTTGTTAAAACCGAGGTGTTCTTGCTGTTTTTCGGGTTTTTGAAAAGTTAATATTTTCTGGAAAAACTTGTTAAAAGTCTTGTAGGTCCGGCTAGGGGAGGATCTAGTCGCCTAATCCTTGTATACTAACCACTCCGGTTGTGCGGAATCCAACCGAAATAGCAAACCGAGATAGAACACGCAATAACACGACACGCAAAGTTCAACGATTAACACCACTTGTATTAAACGTATGAAAGGTTCAGTTACAGCTCAATGTTTACAAATCAGTCCTGTAAACTCTCTCTCAGTGTGTGTGTGTGTTTCTGCTCTCTAAGTGTCCAACTATGTCTCTCTTGTGAAATGAACACAACACACGGGTATTTATACCCAAACCAGCAGGTCTGGTCGAAGGATCATGCATACCGGTCGAAAGATCATCTTTCGACCAGGAACAGCTCGAACGATCAACATGTACCACGAAGGATGTGATCTTTCGTGGTCCATCTCTCGAAGGTCCATCTTTCGAGCTCATTATCATCGAAGGATATAAGTGATCCTTCGATGACCATCCTTCGAACCAAACACATTACAAACATAATGTTGACTGTTTGGCCAAGTCAAACCAGGAGGATGGTTGACTTGGTCAAACTTACAAGACTAACAAGACATCGTTTTACATTGTGACCGAATACAGACAAAGTGCAGACATAAGTGCACCAACAAACTCCCCCTTGGCTGTAGCTTTGTCTGGCTTATCAACAAACAGCTGTTGCTTTGTCTCGATCTTCATTCTTGTAAGTTCTCGTGTCTTCAAGTCTTTGACTTCTATTCAAGTCTTCAATGTCGGAGGATCTTTAAAGTCTTCACGTCTTGAAAGCAGAAAGTGTATCAACAAACTCCCCGTATCACGTAGGAAGTGTGTTGACAAACTCCCCCTTAACATAAGCTCCCCCTTGAGTTATGCTCGTGAAAGTCTTGTTCTTTATGAAGTGAGATCCTTGTGGTGTTGAAGATGGTCAGCGGCAACTCGATCATCTTCATCATTTGAGTGCCTTCACGTCGTGTCTTCATTCCGAAGCTTGTCATCGACCATGTTCTCCTTGCCTTTAGAATCTGCACATGCAAGAAATCTAAACGCGTAATGAGAACAACCGCCTGGAATATCATAAGCAAACGACACACATGTGACCATTGTTTTAAACAAACACCGTCCGACAGTTTGAAAGTTTAACAAATTTTATCCATTTCAATTTTAACTTTCAATGCTTGCAAATTTCGACCGTTTATGAAGATTTAGTCGTTTTCGGTTTTCGTTCAGGTTTCAGGTAACGAAGACTCGAGCTCCAACATCGTACGATCGAAAATAAAATAAAAATAAAATCTTTTTGGCTTTTTGAAAGTTTATATTAAAACACGCCTAAAATCTTTTTGGTATTTTTGAATATTTCAAATGTAAAGACTGAAAGCAGTAAATAAATATATACAGACATTCTTTTTGTGAGTTTCGAGGGTAAGAGAATCATATCAGTTTACGGTCATGCCAAAACGCTCTTGTTTGTTCATTTAGTTAACATTAAGATAAGCATCCTATAACAATTATCGGTATTGTTGTCCACATAAGCTCAACTTATCATTTGTAATCATGGCGAGGGGATACGTTAAGGTATAATTTATACTTACCGACCGGTGTTCATCCACATCACGACACATTCCCGTATCAAGGTATGCACGAGGGTTCATCTTACCGGTGAGTATACCGATTATCATCTGTTTGACCGTATATGATGTGAGATTCTCACTTATTTTGATTGAAAACAAGCCCTATGTGATATAATCACTTATTGATGAGGAACTTGATTTTCGATGCATGAGGGCACAGGAGCAAGTCCGTGAACAGGTCAGTACTTTCGTACAGCAGAGAGACGAACTTGACTCCCGGAAAGAATTTGTGATATATTATCACTTATTTGTATGGACATGTGATTGTTGATCACTTATTGAGGTCGTATGCAGTATGTACACGTATATATAGTATCATGGAAGATCTAGACTTGCGTCCCCGTTATTTTTCGGTAAAAGATACAACCATGATACCCAGATGATAAGCAGCATAAAGACCGAATATCTCAGAACCTCGGCAATCTCTCAAACGAAATTTCGGTACTAAGACCATATGCCAATGAATGGTTCCCACCCAGTCTTCAGTCGATTTAAGTTTATATCACCCTGCACACTTTAAAATGATTGTGAGCCTACCGATACATCTTATATAGAGCTGCTTATCGCTTTTCAATTTAAGGTTTAAAGAGTGTAAAGACAGACCACTGATGTACTATCATTTTCTCTTTTGCTCGCCAGGAAACTCATTTTTGTTTTTCTATTGTTTTTGTGTTTTTGAAATTTTTCAATGTTTTTGGATTTTCAAATTTTGGATTTACTCCCCCTAAAATCAATAAACTAAGACAAATTTAAAACACAAAGATATTTACAAAAATGATTTTCCGATGTTGGTTTTACTCATGCTTGACCTTAATGCCGTTTACCAATAATAGGTAATCAAATCTTGATTTGTCAAAAGCTTTGGTAAAAAGGTCGGCACGTTGGTCATCGGTGTGGACCATGACAACATCGATGAGATTCATATTGAAACAATCACGTGTGAAGTGATATTCGAGATCAATGTGTCAGGTCAAAGAGTGCTGTACGAGACGATAATAATTCATAAAGCAGCTTAAATATCGACAAGTATAGGAGAGATTAGAAATTTAAAACCGTATCCTGCAACTGCTTCGTGCATTGCAAGGAATCTGAGTGCTCTCCCAAACTGGATATCCACAAGGTGTGGATTTCAAAATCGATTTTGTAGCTACTGAAATCCCTTCACAGCAACAAGATCAAAAACCTCTGGGTCCGGCTGGTCTTCCACATTGTACCAGCGAAGGTCTTTATCTTTCTCTTTGAGAAGTAGTGTGCGGTTGTTCAATCCATGCCAAGGCATCCGCACACCCGGTGTAGTTTGATCAACCAACACATTTTCTTCAATCACACCGCGAAGAAAAGTACCCTACACGTTCATTTTGTGGACTTTGAACTTCTTGTGGAAGAAAAATCCATGAACCTTCGAAAAGCTTCAGACGTGCTACAGGCGCGTACTTTTCATTGGAATCTTTCCTGAGGACCCGATCAAAAACCATAACAACCAAAACTTTGGAACATATTTCATCTGGTCGAATTTTTCAACTTCATTCAACAACTTTCTTTCATCAGACATTTTTGTCTTCTTTTCTCCTCTCTCCATCAATGGCAACAATTTCTTCTGTCGCCTATCTTGTGTAAGGACGCTCCACTATCAACAATCTTACGACTATCGAAAGTTCCTCCTGGAACATCCTACACACTCACTCAGAGATTAGTTGGAGAGGGGGACCCAAGCCTTCACAGACTTGGGTCGTCCGTCATCATCGAGGATTGTAACATCCATTTCCCGATGATTCGGAATTGATGTAGCTCCCCCTGAAACAGTTACTGGTTTTGGTTTCCAAATCTGTTTTTGGTTTTCATGTTTAACATTTGATTCAACAGATTTTGTTTGGACAACGTCCGGTTTTAAAACCTTTTCAACATTTTTCCGTTGTTTCTTTCTCTGTTTCACTTCTTGTTGTTTAACAAGACGAGGGTCCTGTCTTGGTGAAACAGATCTTTTATGGTAACTGTTACCATGGGGGGCATCGACTTTTGCTTTCAACTTATGAAGATACGGGCAATTTCGAATGATATGCCCGATTGTACCACACTCAAAACATGATCTTCGTTCAACAAACCCCGAAGTATCATGTGATCGTCTTGCCGATGATGATGAACTTTGTGATCTCGAGGTACTAGATTTTGAACTATTTGGTTCATTCCTTTTCATCACTGTTACTTTCTGGACAAAATTTAAGTTAGATTGATTTGCAAACTTTTCAATTTTGTCCGTTCCCTTCGATTTCACAAAGTTCACATTCTTCTTCTTCTTCTGATTCGGCTTCTTTTGACTCTGAGTCGGTGTCTTACCTTTCAATTTGGTATGATTTTGCTGGGTTTTCACTGTTGGTAATTTCTTATTTCCAAATTGTTTTCTAACTTCAGCCTTTGGGATAGGAGGACACTGTGTGACTGTAACAGGTGGTCCTGTCTTTCCCAAAAATTTACTTGTAGAATTTTCAAAGATTTTACTGATTAAAGATTGATTTACATTCTTAATAGGAAAATCTTTGTCTGAGTAAATTTTATCATCACCAACAAGAGTGTACAGCAACTCCACACTCTCCGACTCTTTCTCAGACGAGGACTCAAT
This sequence comes from Helianthus tuberosus, assembly GCA_030545235.1. NCBI lineage: Eukaryota > Viridiplantae > Streptophyta > Magnoliopsida > Asterales > Asteraceae > Helianthus > Helianthus tuberosus. The sequence goes on from CM060416.1 coordinate 129,624,465, forward strand.
TGCAACAGTCTTAGCGGGTTTTGCAGGAGGATCACACAGAATGTGATTCTCAAGAGGTATGTCCTCTTCTTTGATTACCGCATCAGACTTTGCTGAATCAGTATCATCAGATTCATCATCAGAAGAATCAGTATCCTCAATCACAACTGGAGGATCCTGATTCTGTTCAGCAGAAGACACACATGTATCTGCTGACACATCCGAATCTGACGATACTTCCTTTTTGTAACCGAGTCCTGTAGCAAATTCCTCAACGTCTAAAGGAACAGATGGTTCAAAGTGAGTTCTATACTCCTCATCAGGCAGTGCATCGTAATTGTGTCTAACAGGTGGTGGACATTGCTTATATCCAATGCATGTGACATCCTTTTTCTCTTTCTGAACATCAATGATGTGATCCAACACATAGCTAGAGCTTAAATAACTGTCTAACTTGAGTCGGATCGCCTCACTTTCAGTTTTAACACAAGCCATCTCTTTTTGCATTATCTCAAGACGAGTTATATACAAATTGATGTCAGTTTGTTTTCTTGAAACCATTTTTGTTAACTCAGTTTTATCTTTCCTTAAAGTTTCAATCATCGTTTTAAATTCCTTTTCATGGTTTTCATAAAACATGTTGGCTTCTGTGCACTTAGAAAGATCCACAGTTAATTTCTGATTGTGGATGAATGTCACATCATATTTCTCTTGCAAAGCCTCGTGTTTGCTCTGCAACTCACACCACTTATCATTCAATGAAACATGTTTGTCTTGCAAGTCAAACAAACTAGCTTGTAAAGCATCATGTTTGCCTTGCAACTCAGACATGTTTACTTCTAAATTAGCACATTTAACATGCAATCTATCACAATTATCACAAATAACAGCAGTTGGTTCATTGACACATACCTGACTGGAATCACTCTCAGATGTTGACCTTTCTGCATCAGAATCAACAACCTCCCTTGATGATTCATATTCAGATCCAACCTCGCTTGAACTTGAAGTAGTATCATCCTCAACTGAAGTTGAAACATCTTCATCTGAACTACTGTCATGTTCAGAACTGTCATTATTTCCCGAGGATTCACCATTGCTGGCATCTTTGACAACTTTAGCAAAACAAGCTGTTCCAACTGGAGCATCACTACTCAACTTGATTGACCAATCACCACTTTCATATACTTGAACCACAAGTGCCTGGTTAGCATTTGATGGTCCTGCTTGGCTTTGGTTGTTGACCGGTATCAATGTACGCTCATCGTTCCTGTTCTGATTCTGCTGGTCTCCTTGATCTCTGAAAGGGTTCTGGTTCCCATGCTGAGCTGGCTTAACAGGAACTTGGATAGGATTGCCATGTAGATCTGTTGTCACAGGAGGCCTTTGGGTTTGCTGTTGAGGCACTGGTTGAGGGACTGGATTAAGCGGATTTCCATACATGTCTGTTGTTGGAGGAGGAGTGCCATACAAGCTATGAAACGGATTTCCGTACAGATCTGTTGGTCCGGTAGATCGAACAGGTAATGGATTTCCGAACATATCAGTTGCTCTGATAGATTGTTTCGGTGCGGGAGACGGAGTACCAAAATACATGTCTGTATTTACCGGAGTATTCCATCTTGGATTCATATTTAATCAGCCGAAGGATACCTGTTCGAAAGATACTTGAAAAACACAAACTGTTAAGCACAAACAGACTGATGATCGAAAGATCCACACCTGTTCGAAGGATCAACAGGGTTCGAAAGATCTCTGTTGAATTTCGAACAAAGTTTTTCGAAAGATTCTCCAACCGAAGGATCCTTATCCTTCGAAAAAGTACTGTAGACCGAAAGATGAAATCGAAAGATGACTTCGAAAGACTCCCCAATCGAAGGATCCTAGTCTTTCGAAAATGAACAGTAGACCGAAAGATGAATGTTTCGAAATGATTCCTTGGTTCGAAGGATGATGATCTATCGAACCTCCACTGATCGAAAGATGGTCTTTCGAGTTCGAAGGATATCTTTCGAACGGTTCTGACACAGTTGACAAACGGTGACAAGTTGGTGAAAAAGGTGATGGGTTGGTAGAAACTTTCTGCGGAAGATATGGTCAGACCATGCAGGTTGCACGAAAACAGGTAAGGTTCGAATATTATAATCACAATACCCTTTCCAACACACAAACACTTGGTAATTTAAAAATTTTAAGATCAAAGAGTGTATTTCAACAAGAACCAACTTGAATATCACTTGAACACAGCCCAAATATGCGAGTTTCCTGATGAACCGAAGATGTTCGAAACCCGATTTTGGCCAAAATTTCACTAAAAACCCACTTTTAACAAGTTTTTCCAGAAAATATTAACTTTTCAAAAACCCGAAAAACAGCAAGAACACCTCGGTTTTAACAAGGATAAGAGCCAAGGCTCTGATACCACTTGTAGGTCCGGCTAGGGGAGGATCTAGTCGCCTAATCCTTGTATACGAACCACTCCGGTTGTGCGGAATCCAACCGAAATAGCAAACCGAGATAGAACACACAATAACACGACACGCAAGTTTCAACGATTAACACCACTTGTATTAAACGTATGAAAGGCCCAGTTACAGCTCAATGTTTACAAATCAGTCTTGCAAACTCTCTCTAGTGTGTGTGTGTGTTCTCTATCTGTCTGAGTGTCTAACCTATGTCTCTCTGCTGAAATGAACACAACACACGGGTATTTATACCCAAACCAGCAGGTCTGGTCGAAGGATCATGCATACCGGTCGAAAGATCATCTTTCGACCAGGAACAGCTCGAACGATCAACATGTACCACGAAGGATGTGATCTTTCGTGGTCCATCTCTCGAAGGTCCATCTTTCGAGCTCATTATCATCGAAGGATATAAGTGATCCTTCGATGACCATCCTTCGAACCAAACACATTACAAACATAATGTTGACTGTTTGGCCAAGTCAAACCAGGAGGATGGTTGACTTGGTCAAACTTACAAGACTAACAAGACATCGTTTTACATTGTGACCGAATACAGACAAAGTGCAGACATAAGTGCACCAACAGTTTCCTAAGTTAACATGCCTTTAATATGTTGTGATATCTGTAGGATATCTTCCATTATGCCCAAAACGAGTTTAATCTCAATATAAGCCCCGTAGGGGTATTTTGGTCATTTTAAAGATTATAAAAGAGGTTAATTGAAATTCTGAGATTCGGGTCCGAATACATCAGTAAAATAACTTATTTTATTAGGTCATATCAGTTGGTAATAGGTCTTGTATGCCAAAATGGTTTCAAACCCAAACTATGCGTTTAATACGCTTAAAAAGCCATTTTAAGCGATTTCCGGGTTATACAGGAAATCTGAGTTTTCTGATCAGGTTATAAAGTTCAAAATACTTTATTTATTATATAAAATCAATAGCAATTGGATTGGTATCAAAAGGACTTGTAAAACTCATTTTATGACCGAAAATGGTATAATCGGTATTTACCGAATTAAGGCGATAGCCTTAGGTTATGATCAGTTTAAAAATAATTAAAAATCTTTAAAATTCTCAAAATATTATATTACATCAGTGGGTAAAAGGTTTGGTGTCAAAAATTGGGTTTAGATAGGCTTTATGCTAATTGTGTCGTTTAATTACTAAAAGTCGTTATAATTACGCTAATGAGCATAACTCCTAATCTAGACCTCCAACTGATGTGAAGTTTTAGGGACATGTTTATAAATCATTAATAAAGATTTTTGTCCTTTCACATTTCTAAAATTCTCGTTTTATGGTCAAAAGGGCATATTGGTCAACATTTAAGCAATTAACGGAAACATGTAAACGAATCGGATAATCAAAGATCCAACCACAGAGGGTTATGCTAACATGTAGCCTGGTCCTAAGGAAGCTCCAAGGCATTTCCAAACTTATCTAAATCGGGTCAGAACTGAAGTCAAAGCAAAAGTCAAAGTTTTGCGACTTTCGGTTCCGAACCGGGTCTAAACAGAAAATTGTCGGATCAAACAAGCTTAGACTAGTTCTTATACTTATTAACAAGTTATATGAGTGATAAAATAGGTTACATGCCTTCTACATTGTTAATTAGGCGTTAATTCACAAATTAAGGTTCTGTTGACTTTTTCTAATCAACTTTGACCCGACATTTGATCTAGTTAGGATGGGAATCAGTGGGTGCCCTTTTAAGGGTTTATTGCCCACATAATTACCAACTTATAACTACCTTCAATTTGACTAATCACTGGACCATTAATGATTAATCGTTAAGTCAACCGTTAATTACGACGGTTTGACTTTTAAGCTAAAACTAAGTAAAAACTCAACTAAGAAAGGTTAAGCATACTTACCAAAGTCTAATGCACTATTAGAGATGGCTTGGGTCTGCTCTTATGCTCCAGGAAGCTCCAAGAAAGCAGATTGAAGGAATGATCACAAAGTTGCAACATGAATGGCCCTTTTATAGTGATTTTGATCCCTTAAGATCATGACAATTCATGCTATAACTGATCATGGATCATTAACAAGTGTCCATATGGTCTAAAAATCAGTTTAGGCAATTCATGGAAGTGTTAAAGGGCAAGAGGTGTCGCTTACATAGCTTGAACAGCCAACAAAACAAGTTTATGCATCTGGAAGCAGGCTTACGGACCGTAACGTCCATAGTGTTGAGGTCCTTAAGGACCTGGTCAGCATGATACATCTTTCAAAAGTTGACAGTTTGGCCCCTGAACTTCCAAACTTGATTTTTAAGATGTTTTCTTGCACTTGTAACCCCCAAACTTGACTTTTAAGGACTCCAAGTCATAAACTAACTTTGTTAGGTCCCCGGCTATTCACACGATCACCGAAAAGTCTTAAATTTCAACGTTGACGCTTTTAACCCCTCGTATACGAATTTGATCATAACTTTCTCATACGATAACGAAACTTTATGAAATTTTTATCACACATTCTAGTGAGCATAATTAATTGTTACAAAGCTTCGGGTTTGCTAAAAGGTCACTCAGAGGTATACTTTAAACATGTTGACACATTTAACCCCTATAGTTTGTAATCTCTCACTTTCTTTCATATTTAGCTTCGTATGATCCATGATTTATTTGTTTAAGGGTATAAACATCATGTAGGGTTATTGTAAAGTATATTTATCAATTGTTGACAATTTGAATCCTTATATTCACATACTTTTCATGTTTGTCAACTTTTAGTCCCTCTAGAGTATTCTTTCACACGCTCAAGCTTATGACACGTGTCAATACATTATAGGACGTGAATTTTTGAGGTGTTACATCCTCACCCCCTTAAAAGAAATCTCGACCTCGAGATTTGTTAAAGTAAAGGAAGTATTTTCTGCCTTATATTGGGCTTAATCTTCCCCAGTACCTATGAGCCTCTAAGGCACTCCAATTGGCCTTTATAATAGGTACATGTATCTTTTTGGAGCTTCTAATCCTGTCGATCCTTAATCGACAAAGGTTGCTCATCATATCATAAATCTGTATATCATTATGTGATAGTGCTTCTTGACTTATTGGCGAAACACGTCCTTAAATCATTAGTGTGGGGTACATTGCGCGTTCCACCAAGCTCCTTAATTAGGTTTTAGCTTATAAGCTACTTGGTCTTGATACATTCGATTTCCTTCGAATGGTTCTATATATTCAGAGCTTAACTAGCCTGAAAATTTAACAATTTGGCACACCCTTCCTGGGTGATATCCTTTGTTGAACCTTATTCCTTAACGAGAGTTTAGGAGGGTTACTATTTTTCATAAATCCTTGATTTTCTGCCGTACTGGCAACTTACAATCGATTATGGATTTGTATGATCTTATTTGTTGTTTCCTAGGCAACTTTCAGATCCTGATAATTGGACTTACCAATTCTCTATCTAACAACAGATGTTTAACATTCCATCTATACAAGGTCTCCAAAGGAGCAGCCTTAATACTTACATATCAATTATTATAGAAAAGCTTATCTTAAAGTGGGATGGTTATCCCAACCATTGCTTAAAGCTAATCTTAAGGAGTAGCTAATCCTTATAGTTAGTTGAATAACTCAACGATCCTGGGTAGTCGATGGTGATTCTTAATCGTTGTAAAAATAGGGTTGCGGTAATGAATGCATAAGCAAAATGAACCGTCTTTCATAATTAACTATACTGAATTCTCAGGATATCGAGTTAGACTATATGAGTTCTCTATTTAAAAAAAACTTAGTTAATCGGGGTTTTGATTCTCCCAATGATGGTACTAGCCGTCTTGGAGATTTCATAATAATACAACCTTAATGGGATATAAATCTTAATTCTACCTGCCTTTCAGGGGTAAACAGGGTAATCTTAGGAGAAGATAATCAAGACATAAGGAGGTTACAGAGATTTTCCAAATCTCAGGCTCCAGTTCATCCATCCTTGCTGGTGTCAAATGAGTGACACATTTATGTTATGAGTCCACAGGTTCCTTTACCAGGAAACATTTATTTGGTAAAATTTTATTTTCTAGATATCTTCTTTGAATGCCATTAGTTGACTTTAGTACCATATGATCATTGTGAGATCTTTGTGGTTCCATGCATTAAACCTCCATACTGATCAGGCATGGAAGCAATCTATGGAACTTATTAAGATATACCAATCCTCATATGGCGCTTTTTATCATACCGTTTGGTATTCGCAATCGTTAGAGATCAAAGAGATATCAACTCGAAATGCTAACGCATTACACCTAGAGAAAGGATACTTCTAAAATTCTACGACTGAAGGTTCCTGACAGGAACAGAAGAAATGATTCTTATGATTTCGCCTGTAAGTTTTACCCTTCACTTAATATCTATGGTTCGTAAGAGAGATTTTAAAAGTTTGCTATACTTACGATTTATGAAGGATTTATTGGTATCCGAATTAAAAACAGGATTCTTAGCATTTATATTTAAGGAACGTACCTAACGTTATTATTGATATGAACTGCTCCTGACACTCTTTAGGAGAGTTTAAGCGCTATCATTCTTAGGCTTTCTATCCTTAACCGCATTTCCTTTGACAGATTTGGGGCACGTAGTCTTGATGTGGCCTTTCTCATAGCCTTTCTAACAGCTGCGTCAGTCACATTAATTTTGAGATTCACATTTGTTGCATCATTAGCATTTGTCGCATCATCAGTGTCGCAACTGTTATTTGTCTCATTCAAGTTTGTCATACTTGAAGCTTGGCACTAAACGCCTAAATTAGACAATTGCTTAATTGCATTTCTATAGCGAGTCATCACCCTGACAACCTAACATACATTATCCATGGTATTATTAAACCATATGAGCTAATAGGGTATGAACATTCCTAATGAATGTTATTTGAATGTACATCAATTACATTCAGCCTAGGTCACAAAAGGACCATCAATGGCCTTTAGGGTTTGGACCGAGTCCATTACCCTTTCGACAGGGGATCAAAATGTCACAACCGTCTTTGTCATATTGATGATTTTAGATAGCTCGAAAGCTTGCCATAATGGCTTTCTAATATAGGAAACATGAGTCCGTCAGGAAGGACATAAATAATCATATGGCACGAAGGCCTTGTCGCGGATGACGTTATAAGGTATTGCAACAAACGCTTGTCACGGAGGACATTAATTTATAAGCCGCAATCTTATTAGATTAGGGGTTTTAAGATTTGAACCTAGTTCTTCACTGTTGGACAGGGAGTCATAGACTACCATTGTCATCGTCTTGAAAGACGATTTATTTTGGCACATAGGCAAACCATAGGACATCATTAATGGATGCTTACATATATACATATATGTATATATATATATATATATATAGTTATCGTCATTGAGTATATTAGTCATGATCTTATCGATCTTATAGACCACAAGGCTTGGGATTGCCCATTACCTTCGATGATGTACCATAACGGTCACATTTGACAACGTCTCTAATGGACAATATAGTATATAACCCGTAGGCGAGATAGATCCTATTGGTGATTCAGGATAACGCCACGAAGGGTAATACAATAAACACACTTATATATAGGAAGTACCAGCGGCGTATCCACCATGTGTTTATTGTATTATTCGAGTTTCGTTATCTAAATCGCCGTCAAGATATACATAACTCATAATCATCGAGTCGGAATGTACTTCTTGAAATCTCACTATGAAGATAGGAAGACCTAAGATTGTACTTCAAATATCTTTATAAGATAATATGATCATCGTACCAGATGATATTAGTCATGATCGCATTGATCATATAGACTGATAGGGTTAGGTATAACCCACCACTTTGAACAGGGGATTATAAAGACCACCACTAACTTTGTCTTATCTCTAACAGAATAAAGTATAGCCCGTAGGCATTTCATCACTAGGGATGTTAATATTATGATCATCATACTGATGATACTAGTCAGGATCGCATTGATCATATAGACTATGGGATTTGAGCATAGCTCACCCCCCCCCCCCCTTGGGCAAGGAAAAAATTTACCATTGCCTTGTCACGATTTGACAATATAATATAGCCCGTAGGCAAAACATTATTAAGGATGTTAAATTTAATCATCATATTGATGATTTTTAGTCATGATCTCATTGATCATATAGACTATTAGGCTTGAGCATAGCTCACTACCTTGAACAGGGGATCATAAGGATCACACTGTCCATGTCACAAATGGACAATATATTATAGCCTGTAGGCATTTCCCTTCTGAGGGATGTTTATGATATGATCATCTTTTCAGATGTTATTAGACAGGAGGTCAAGACCACCACTGTCGTTGTCTTATCAGACAACAAGTTTAGCCCGTAGGCACTTCATCACTAACGGATGTTTATAATATGATCATCTTATAGGACGATATAAGCCATGATTTCTAGATCATTAGGCCAAATTAGGAATTTTGAAAAATTTCCAATCTAGGGATGACTATTGTGATTTCCTCGAATGACTTTTTTCAAGAATACTAACACGTTCTTAGGTGTTAACAATATGATCATCTTCATTTGATGATTTAAGCCATGATTTCTAAATCCCTAGGCTAGATAAGAAAATTGGAAGGATCCAATATAAGAATGACTATTGTGATTTTCTCGAATCACATTTGTCAAGAGTGCTAACACGTTCTTAGGTGTTAACAAGGATTTGAATCTCTTGATTAGGTTTTTACCATCTTGGCCATGTCTAAAATGACATGTAGGCTAGGTTTTACCTTTAAGATTCTTTTTAATATGTATACTGGCAGGGAAGGAAGGATATTTATTTTATTCAGGATTTTTATCATAAATCCTAATTTACAAGTTAATAATAGCACAAAAGGCCTAGTCACGTGGACAAGTTTAATTTATAAGCCATGATTTCAGAGAATCGAGGCATTAAGGTTTGAATCAAAGTTCATTACCTTTTCTTGACAGGGAGTTGTAGGCTACCACTGTCTTTAGTCTCAGAGGACATTAACTATAGCCCGTAGGCACTTCCCTTCTAAGGGATGTTTATAATATGATCATTTTATAGGATGATATAAGCCATGATTTCAGAGAATCGAGGCATTAAGGTTTGAATCGAAGTTCATTACCTTTTCTTGACAGGGAGTTGTAGGCTACCACTGTCTTTAGTCTCAGAGGACGTTAATTATAGCCCGTGGGCACTTCACCCTTAAGGGATGATTATTTCAAATAAGGGAATTTAGATTAACCCCCTTTTTAAAAGATGGCCTGTGTGACTTTAACGATTCACAGTTTGCCAAAAATGTTAACATACTTACAGTTGTTAACAGGGATTGGAATCTTTTGGATAGGTTTTACCGTCTTGGCCATGTCTGCAATGACATTTAGGCTAGGTTTTACCATCTTGGCCATGTCTGCATTGACATTTAGGCTAGGTTTTACCATCTTGGCCATGTTTGCATTGACATTTAGGCTAGGTTTTACCTTTAAGATTCTTTTAATATTTAACGCAGAACAATCCTAAATTGAGATGTAAACAAGGATCTGAATCTAATTGAGGAACTACCATCTTGGCCCTGTCTCAAAATAACACGTGGCTAGGTCTTGTCCTTTTTAGATTTTGCCATTTTATTATAATGGTAGATCATATAAAAGGAATGTTATTTTTCATTTATTTCATATTTCATGTTTAGAATGAAAACATTAAATTTAATCAATCCACTATATGAAAATAAAAGTACAGAGTTGCCCTAAGCGGGACTTGAAAGGAATAATGTGTCCTTGAAGGGACTGAAAGATAAATATGTCCTTATAAGGACTATTAAGGAAACGATCTTCAGCAAGAGGAGTTTCTTCTTCTTTTTATTTCTGAATGTTCTCTTCCTGGATGCTCGTTTCATTCTAGCGGCGGTACGAAGCTCAGCATTTCAAGGCTCCGGATGTGGAGAATTTCTATTACAGCTTCTTCGCTTGGCGACGTATATATAAAAATTTGGAAGCAAAAATTTCCAGATTAGGGTTGAGAGTATTCCTATGTTAAGTCTAGACTCAGAAGGTCAAGGAATGTGCTACTGTGTCATTGAGATTAAACACAAAAGGATAGTGTTTAATTCACTCAATGTTGGCTCTGATACCAACCTGTCACACCCCGACTTTTACACGTTTGACCGGTGGGCCCGGTAGGGGAGTATCGTGACGTAGTTGATATCATCATAGTCAAACAACACAATATATAAATGCACAGCGGAAGCAAAAGATAAATATATTACAATCCGAATATAAAGTAATATCAAGTATTACAACGGAACGTAAAGGATCCACAGGCGGATCTTAAAACTTAAACATTGTTCAACAGACTTTAGACGCCTAGAACTTGCAAGATTCCTTATTAACGTCCTGAGCCGCTTCCAGCCTATTACGTACTTGTACCTGTCACTTAGACTTTTGAAAATACGTCAGTTTTCACTGGTAAATACACTCAACCGACTCATTTGAAAAGAGTTTAAGAAAATTGATTTAGATGCACCAGGCACAAAATATTTTGACACTTTGATTAAAATGCACAAGGCAAAATTAATCTTTTATACTTGGGACAAACTATATCTCATGTTATCAGTTTTACATAACTTGCTCTACATACGGGGCCCGGATCTATGCCGGTTCAAGATTAACCGACACACCACTATTCACTTATTGGGAATCCCTTATTGGGTATAATTAATTAATAAATATATGGCATCTGTCAGGTGTATGCCTACACCCCGTGCTTAGGTCGTGGCCATTGCGTTTAATGAGTCAAGGATATCCAGGACACGGTCGCATTAATCCTCAATGTTTCAGTCAAGCAATACGAATTAAAACAGGTTATTTGGATTTCCCGACTTATTGGTCTTTGAATCCCCTACCTGACCATGCGGTATTTATATTACCGTATCCCAATCCCGTAATAGGGAAAATAAGTTAAGAGTATTTACCTGAGCTAGCTCCTGTCTTAAATAGCAAGAAATATAATAACTCAGCCGTATTCACTTAAGTAAGCGTAGGTACAATTTACCGGAAGGCTCTAATCTGGAATGATGGTATAAATAACCAATTAGAATGCTAACGGGTCTTTAATTAAGCCTAAGCTTAGACCGGTTAGTTTTAAAGAAAGATACGGTTCAAACGCATGATAAGGCGAAGACCGGTTTAGAATGTGGTTTTGACCCGGCAAGCTTGTATGCTTGTTTAATATGGGTAACTTAAACACATTCTGGATTTTGAGACAAAAATGATATGGTTTGACTCGTTTCGGCTAATCTATGCAAACTAGTCACATAAGCCGATCCGAACGCGACAAGTGCGTAACGAGTAACCAAAAGAGTCAATTACAGGTTTCCTAAGTTAACATGCCTTTAATATGTTGTGATATCAGTAGGATATCTTCCATTATGCCCAAAACGAGTTTAATCTCAATATAAGCCCCGTAGGGGTATTTTGGTCATTTTAAAGATTATAAAAGAGGTTAATTGAAATTCTGAGATTCGGGTCCGAATACATCAGTAAAATAACTTATTTTATTAGGTCATATCAGTTGGTAATAGGTCTTGTATGCCAAAATGGTTTCAAACCCAAACTATGCGTTTAATACGCTTAAAAAGCCATTTTAAGCGATTTCCGGGTTATACAGGAAATCTGAGTTTTCTGATTAGGTTATAAAGTTCAAAATACTTTATTTATTATATAAAATCAATAGCAATTGGATTGGTATCAAAAGGACTTGTAAAACTCATTTTATGACCGAAAAGGGTATAATCGGTATTTACCGAATTAAGGCGATAACCTTAGGTTATGATCAGTTTAAAAATAATTAAAAATCTTTAAAATTCTCAAAATATTATATTACATCAGTGGGTAAAAGGTTTGGTGTCAAAAATTGGGTTTAGATAGGCTTTATGCTAATTGTGCCGTTTAATTACTAAAAGGCGTTATATTTACGCTAATGAGCATAACTCCTAATCTAGACCTCCAACTGATGTGAAGTTTTAGGGACATGTTTATAAATCAGTAATAAAGATTTTTGTCCTTTCACATTTCTAAAATTCTCGTTTTATGGTCAAAAGGGCATATTGGTCAACATTTAAGCAATTAACGGAAACATGTAAACGAATCGGATAATCAAAGATCCAACCACAGAGGGTTATGCTAACATGTAGCCTGGTCCTAAGGAAGCTCCAAGGCATTTCCAAACTTATCTAAATCGGGTCAGAACTGAAGTCAAAGCAAAAGTCAAAGTTTTGGGACTTTCGGTTCCGAACCGGGTCTAAACAGAAAATTGTCGGATCAAACAAGCTTAGACTAGTTCTTATACTTATTAACAAGTTATATGAGTGATAAAATAGGTTACATGCCTTCTACATTGTTAATTAGGCGTTAATTCACAAATTAAGGTTCTGTTGACTTTTTCTAATCAACTTTGACCCGACATTTGATCTAGTTAGGATGGGAATCAGTGGGTGCCCTTTTAAGGGTTTATTGCCCACATAATTACCAACTTATAACTACCTTCAATTTGACTAATCACTAGACCATTAATGATTAATCGTTAAGTCAACCTAAATTACGACGGTTTGACTTTTAAGCTAAAACTAAGTAAAAACTCAACTAAGAAAGGTTAAGCATACTTACCAAAGTCTAATGCACTATTAGAGATGGCTTGGGTCTGCTCTTATGCTCCAGGAAGCTCCAAGAAAGCAGATGGAAGGAATGATCACAAAGTTGCAACATGAATGGCCCTTTTATAGCGATTTTGATCCCTTAAGATCATGACAATTCATGTTATAACTGATCATGGATCATTAACAAGTGTCCCTATGGTCTAAAAATCAGTTTAGGCAACTCATGGAAGTGTTAAAGGGCAAGAGGTGTCGCTTACATAGCTTGAACAGCCAACAAAACAAGTTTCTGCATCTGGAAGCAGGCTTACGGACCGTAACGTCCATAGTGTTGAGGTCCGTAAGGACCTGGTCAACATGATACATCTTTCAAAAGTTGACTGTTTGGCCCCTGAACTTCCAAACTTGATTTTTAAGATGCTTTCTTGCACTTTTAACCCCCAAACTTGACTTTTAAGGACTCCAAGTCATAAACTAACTTTGTTAGGTCCCCGGCTATTCACACGATCACCGAAAAGTCTTAAATTTCAACGTTGACGCTTTTAACCCCTCGTATACGAATTTGATCATAACTTTCTCATACGATAACGAAACTTTATGAAATTTTTATCACACATTCTAGTGAGCATAATTAATTGTTACAAAGCTTCGGGTTTTCTAAAAGGTCACTCAGAGGTATACTTTAAACATGTTGACACATTTAACTCCTGTAGTTTGTAATCTCTCACTTTCTTTCATATTTAGCTTCGTATGATCAATGATTTATTTGTTTAAGGGTATAAACATCATGTAGGGTTATTGTAAAGTATATTTATCCATTGTTGACAATTTGAATCCTTATATTCACATACTTTTCATGTTTGTCAACTTTTAGTCCCTCTAGAGTATTCTTTCACACGCTCAAGCTTATGACACGTGTCAATACATTATAGGACGTGAATTTTCGAGGTGTTACATATAGGTGCTGCTCATGGATTAGAGTACCTTCACACGGGTACGTCAACTCAACAGGGAGTGATACACGATATGTGAAGACCTCCAATATTTTGTTGGATTATACTTTTGCTGCAAAAATTTCTGACTTTGGATTGGCGAAAGTTAAATCAGACGCGAACTCATGTTAGCACTTTAGTCAAAGGGACATTTGGATATATGGATCCATGCTATGTCTATAGCGGAAAACTGACAAGAAAGTCTGATGTTTACGCCTTCGGGGTTGTCCTTTTGGAGGTGTTATCAGGGAAGAGAGCGGTAGATCCAACACTTGATGAAGAGCAATGGAGTTAAGCTGTTTGGGCTCAAGACCACTTTAAAGAAGGAAGACTCGATGAAATTGTGAACCATAGACTGATGGGACAAATCTCAAAAAAAGGGTTGAAGGAATTCACAAGCATAGCAGTCCACTGCTTACTTACTCAACCAAAACAACGCCCTACAATGGCGGAGGTTGTGGTCAAGCTCGAGTCTATTCTGTCACTTGAAAGAAGCGCGTTTTCTGGTGTTGGTGAAGAGCCTGTACACCATCAATGGCCTCGCTGCTAATGGCCACCGCCACATCATTCCGGCTACCTTCTGTCTCTTGCCGCCAATACTACACACATATGATTAAAATGACTTACTTTCAATTTCCATCTTAATACTGTAGGAACCGTTCGTGTAATTAAATAAAATAAAACAGTTTTATTCAAATAATTACAATACATAAATAGAAGAAAGCAGAACAATAGTACTATTACAACTGAAATAATTGAAATACAAGAAATGAGATGAAACAGAATGGCTGAGGCACGTGTTCAACACGTTTCCCTTAAAACAAATTCCGAGTTTCCCAGGAGAACTCGTTTTGTTTCCCAGGGTACAACAGCCGAAGCAGCGTACTGCCGGAGTTGGTACAAAAACTCGAAGGCTACCTTGAAAACAGCAAGAGAAAGATCAGAAAGTTGTATAGAGAAATTTGCGTGTGCTGTTGTGTTGCTGGTGTCAATCTGCAGTGGAAGAGATGCTGTATTTATACAACATCTGAATTGAAACAGCTAAAACGAATCAAATGGTGAGAATTAAATTGCATTAAACGTCTTCAATGCAAGTTAATTCGTCATTTAATTCTCAGTCAAAGCCTTTGACTCGACAGTTTCAATTGCTGAACTGTAACTGCACTGTCATTAAATGCTGGAAGCTTCTACACGCGCGCAACACACACTAGTACCCGCGTGCCTGCATGCCATGTCACCAACCACCTGGTCCTTGTAGCCCTTGTGCTCCACCACACGCACGTGGTAAAAAATACAAAGGCGGCTCTCAAGCGGCTCGCGGCGATCGAAGAGCAAAGTGCACCATCAAAGCGCCACGTTGCGCCTTATCGCCCACGCCACGCGCGCGCGTGTGTGTGTGCGAGTGCGAGTTAGGATGCTCCTCACCCTTCGTGAGTACACTTAGTGTGTGCTTCCATGAAACAATAAGGATGAAGAGTTCCTACTTAAATACCCATTTGAGTTTCATCTTTCCTCCTATGTGGGACAATGTAACGCCCTGCTTCTTCGTACTTTCCATAATTAGAAAATCTTGTTCGTATTTCTATTTTTGGAAACCTTGTGTTCTTGTAATCGTTCATTCGTTGTAGTCGTTGTAAAATCCGAGACTTGAATTATAAATAAAATTCGTATTTCTTTAATTTCGTGTTATACATACTCCATACATGTTCATACGTTTAATTTCTTGAAACAATTGTTACCTTATTCTTAATTCTTGAAAAACTTGCAAATGCGTTGCAAACATACAAGATACTTGATTATTTAATTACGAAACTTATATTTCTTTAACGCTTCATTACATGTTTAATCTCTTCAAATTTACTTTCATGTCTTACAACACAAGACCCATGTTTAATTACTTAATGAAAAAAAAAAAACACACTAGAATTCATGCCCCTTTTTACATCATAATTATCACACCTTTATATAATTTGTGACACCTTAACATATAATTAATACTTTAATTGTGACTAAATTATGTAGTACATATTAAGGACCAAAAAAAAAAAAGGAAGGCTAAACAGCCCATGCGATCGAACTGCTTTAAGGCATGTAAATTGTTGTTTTTTTTCTATTGAGTAAACTGTCAAAATGGTCTCTAGGGTTTGGTCACTTTTGCCATATTAGTCCAAAACTCAAACCTTTTAAATCTGGGTCCATGTGATTTCAATTTTGTTGCCATTTTCATCCAAAATTAAAATTTAGTAAGATTTTCAGTTAAGATCCAACATTTCTGTCTTTTTTCTCCCTTTTAATGAAGGGCAAAATGGTCTTTTAAGGTTTCAGTATATCAAATTTAAAAAAATCTGACAATTTTGTCCTTCATTAAACGGGAGGAAAAAACAAAAAAAGCAGAATGTTAATTGAAATATCTGACCAGATTTTGCTTTTGGATAAAAATGGCAACAAAATATAAACCACAGGGACCCAGATTCAAAAGTTTTTAGTTTTGGACTAAAGTGGCAAAAGTAACCGAACGTCAGGGACCATTTTAACAGTTTACTCTTTTCTATTGAGTAACCTACCACTTTTTGTTCAATTGATTAAATAAGCTAACTAATCTAACATATCATATTAGAAATCATTTCTAGCATAAGATGTCTTAGGTTGGACGGTATGGGCCGTCCTCAGCCCCGGCGACGCCACGTCCCTACCGTCCTCTCCATGCCGCCCCCCGTCTTGATCCAGTCATCGTCCTCTCCGTCGGAATTTCGACGTCCAGGACGGAGCAAAACATGTGGGCCCCCCTCTTTCTTCTCGGCGCCGCTCCGTCACCCCATCCCGCCACCCCTGTCTTCTTTCTTCCCTCCGTCACCATACCGTTCAGCCTTGTATTTAAAAAAAAAAAGAAAAAGAATAAGAGGGTGGACAGATGGGTCCGATCCTCGTTATGGCTGTAATGATTGTTTTTGTTTTACCAACCAACCTCCAAATACATGTGATATTAAAATTATACATATTAATGAGAAGTTTCCATGAACTTAATGAGAAGTTTCCATGAACAGTGATTCATTCAATTCAAATTTATTTATTTAAATTTATTTAATTTTTATATTTTATTTAAAATAATATATTAATATATTAATAAAATATATATTTGATTTAATAAGGCTAGGAATTAGTGATTGTCCCTGATTAGTCGATTGGATACTTGACACTCATGGACCGGAACACAAACTTTTTTTCAAGATTTTGATAACCAATACCGATCAAACGATACCGTAACTAATATCGATATTCGTTTTTATGGTTTTTGGTTGATGTAAAGCATGTGTCGATTGAAAAACCGAGTGTCAGTATCGTACTGGTACTATAATGAAACAAACTGATACCAACCAAAATCCGTCGCGAAGCGCAGGAAAATACCACTATTATATATAGTTAACAAAGGACGATGAAAAGTAATTTTATTTTTAAAAGTATATATAGCTTTTTATTTTATATATATATATATATATATATATATATATATATATATATATATATATATATATATATATTTAACAAAGGATGATGAATAGTATAATAGTTTATTATTATATTTACTTTTAATAACATATTTTTAATTTGTTTCTTTTTTAAAACCGTATATTTCCTTTACCATTTTTTTAATAATTCTTTTTTTCTTTTTGTCCCTGTTTAGTCAATTGGATACTTGACACTCATCGACTGGAATACATAAACTTTTTTTTCAAGATTTTGATAACCAATACCGATCAAACGATACCGAAACTAATATCGATATTTGTTTTTATGGTTTTTGATTGATGTAAAGCATGTGTCGATTGATAAACCGAGTGCCAGTATCGTACTAGTACTATAATAAAACAAACTGATACCCACTAAAATCCGCCGCGAAGCGCGGTAAAATACCACTAGTTACATATTATGTTTCACATTTATAGATCAAACATTTGTCTCACAAAAAAAAGGAGTAAGTTGATTATGGCTGTTAACAGCCCATACGTTCGCACCCTTTAAGTCTGCCCGTAGTGGGGCGTTTTTTTAAAAAAAAAAAAAAAAAAACGCCGCAAAACGCCCCCTCCCCCATTACAGTAGGCGTGTTTTGGCGTTATTTTTGAAACAAAATCAGTTTGGCGTTTTAAAAAACACGCTCAAATTTGCTTTGGGGCGAGAGATGAACATTTGACCCACCAATCACACCCCACATGTACACCCCACATGTCTGACTTTTGAGCCAACTTTTGTCTTCATATGCCACTTTTTAGCTAATATTAATAAGTTTGTCTGACAACTTAAATTAAAAAGAAAAAGTGAAATGATTGCATGGGGTTATTGGAATAATGCCCCACTACACCACTTTTTGCTATAATGCCCCATGCTGACTAGGATGACACGTGTCGGATAATGCCCCATGGTGGGGGCATTATAAGTTGTTACCACTACACATGGTCTAAGGGTTGTTTGATTTGTTTTTTTTTCTTTTTAACTTTAAACTCCAACCAAGTGTATTTAATGCCAACCAACTTAACCCTAATCCTTTCCCCTATAAATACCACTCTAATCCCAACCACTTTTCTACTTTTGCAACACTAAAACACTCTCAAAACTCTCTCTAATCAGCTGATTATCTCAAGTTCGAGCAGATTGTTCAACCTTCACAAAAGTGAGCATAACTCACTCGTTTCTAGTCCGTTTTACCTCATTCTTTTTTCCTATGTGCTTGGATTGACCTTAGCTTCGATTCCAAGGGTTTTTCACAAAAACCAGTCCAAAGTTCACTGATTTTTTCTGTTTTGATTAAACTTTTACTAAACTTGTTCAACTTGAGACTAACTCATCTCAAACCTATGTCCTAATGCTTATAACCACTTTTATGGTTAGTTAGGCTTAAAAACAAGGTTGAGACAATCAAAATCAGAGGATTAATCCTCACAAACTTTCACTTTTGTTCAAGGGTTTAACCCACAAGTGATGTTCAAGTCCAAGACTTGATGTATGTGTGATTAGGGATTAACTTGGGTTGTCCTACATAAAATCCACACATTGCTTGATGATTTCTTATAGATTAGTATTTAATATTCTTGTATTACTTGTAGTTCATGACCCTCCTTGAATGTTTTTACATCAAGTGTAGTGGTGAACACTTAGAGGTGCCTAAATGGAAGACTTGTTTTTCCTACCTCCTACATGATTTCTATGACACTTAGAGGTACCTAAATGAAGATTTTAATCTTCTACCTCATGCTAGAACTATTAAACTATTGGACATATTAATATAACCTATATGATACATAAACATATTATTTGAATAATCGAATCTTTGATGATGAACTAGTGTTCATATGTCAAGGTACTAGATTGTATCACCCTAGACTTTGATAACTTGTCACGATTCTAATGGAACCTTGTTCCATGAAAACATTTAAACACCTTAGAGTTTTCTAGTGTCAAGAACAAGTATCATATGTACTAGGTGATTATTTTCATATGTAATTTTCATGTTGTTTAAATTCCAAATCTATAATCTTTCGTTAACTCCCAGAACTCACACACCTACGTTTCTTCGTGTAGAAGGACAAGGTGCTCCAACTAATCAACCAAGCAACTCTCGCGGGATTAACAAGTAGGAAAGCTTGCAAAACTGTGAGTATACTTGAATTCCCCTCTTTACGTTTACCACTTTTTGGGGTGTAACATGTTTACTTACCAAAACTTACACATGAACATTTTACTTAAATGCACAAACATTCCTATAACATGCTTGTATACGTGATTGCTTGATACTTTAAACTTGGGTTAATTACATCTTGTGTTAGACTTATCATTAACTTCGTACGAGCCTATCCGTGACATATATAGCGCTATAGGATTAACGCACCGCCCGTAGACTTGTGGTTATGTCATGAGCATATTGCGTTTCATCATTGGTTTGATATGTTAGACACATGGCGAATTTTATATTTTTAACTTGTATCACATGCTTGCTATGAGAAATCGTTTAAACTTATCTTTTTATGATATGTATGTATCAAACTTGTATACTCGCCTTTGCTTTTGCATTGAACTTTATTTTAAACATGTTACAGGTTGAGGATGACGAATGCTATGAAATGAAGTAGCGTTGATGCCTAGATACACAATTAGACGTGTTAGGTTTAAAATGTTGTATCAAATTTTGTTATTGTTATGTTTCGGACATGTTGTTATTTGAATTTATGTAATGTTTTTGACAATTTACTTTATGAAATGAAATCGATTTATTTAAATATTGTCACAAATAGTGTTATGCAGTCTCTTGCAATCTCGGATAAGTCCCGCACCAATGATTCCGCCATTGGTTGGGGTGTGACAGATTGGTATCAGAGCCATAACTATAGGGAATTAAGTAGAATTGTCATGTTCGACCTAGTCTATAGTAGGAACCATGATTTGACCATTCTTGTTTCATGCTTAAAATATTATGCTTCCTTCTTTGCTTCTTTATCTTCTTTTGGTCTTAATACTTACATAATGTCTTTCCTAAGACATTTTACACAATACACTTGAAGACTTGAAGACACTCTTTATACAAAGGAGACGAGTTACCAAAATAGGCGTGAAACCCACAATTTGGTGAACGACTCTCATCCCGCTTATACTTTATACTTTTGCACGAAATTACGCCATTAAGTTAGGAGTGAAATCCACATCTTAATGGTAAATTTCCAACTCAAACTCTAGTGGAGCCTCGTCAAAGTGTCAAAATTATATTTTGACCCGACGAGTACCAACCACATTAGGGTACGAAATCCTCAAGTTAGGGGTGAAACCCGCACCTTGTCCATCAAGTCCCATTCCTCGATTTTCGATCTAGCCAAAGTTTCGATTGTTTCAATCGATTAGAGACGTGTAGTAACTGGAAGGGTAAGATACCGTTAATCGCTTCTCGACGAGAGTATCTTACCTATAGGCCAAAGCACGTTTCTCTAATTAGAAAGGGCTTTCGATTCACTTTGGAATAGTCGACGTTTCTCTACCCGAAACAATCCCACGTTTTATGAGCCTCTTTTTTATGTGATTCAATTTATATGTGATTTTATACTTATTACTTCATTCGTTTCAAAACCGTTACACAATTCGCACGTCTAGCGCAATAAAAAACGATAATAATTCTCGTGAACAAACTAAATTTATACTCCTTTTTTTACGCATTCTTACGTGATGATACTTGTGATTACATGTTGCAACCTTATGCTTAAGTGAATTATACGTGACACTTGAACACTTACATGCTTTTACATGCAAAAACTTTGTTTTAAAATTTATGATCAAGTCTCATCCTTTTCTTTTCTTTCAAACTTCTAGATGCCTTCTTCAAGCTCGTCCGAAAAGCCCAAGTCCAAGAAGGGTTCTTGCTCAGGTTCCATCTCCAAAAAGGAACTCGTAGGCCTCATTGCTGAACAAATGGGCGATCAAATGGCTCGAGTTATACCCGAAATCATTAGCCGCATTCAAACCAACACCGATTCGCCTCATGGTTCGGTAGACTCCAAGGGGAGAAACCAAAGACACCTTTCCTCTTCAAGCAATTCATGGCTTGCAAACCATTGGAATTTACTGGAAAGGATGGTGCTATCGCACTACTCACGTGGTTTGACGCTATGGAGATCACCTTTCGTCAGAGTGTTTGTCCTGATGAATTGCGCACCCAAAATGCTACGGGGCTGTTCCGATCAAGGGCGCTTGATTGGTGGACCTCCGAACGAAGCACAAGAAGTGAAGGCGCCGCCCACGCTTTACCATGGGCCGAACTGAAAAGGATCATGAGAGAGGAATTTTGTCCGCCGCACGAGCTGAGGAAACTGGAAAGTGAATTTTGGCACCTTAACCAAGTGGATGACGACAATGATGGTTTAACCCTCCGTTTCAAACAACTTAGCATCCTGTGTCCTTGCCAAGTTGATACACCTGAAAAAGCCATCAATAAATACATCCATTGTTTACACGATTCGTTCATGAACCTCGTAAAGGCTGCTTGCCCAACAACTATTGAGGAAACCTTTCGTATGGCCGCCCGTTTGAACAGTAACCACGTCATGCGCAGAAATGCCACAAAAGCTCCGCTGAAAACCGCCCACCATGTCACACCCCAACCGATGGCGGAAACATCGGGGTGCGAGCACTAAGCGTACAGATTGCTCACGAGAATCCACAACACTAAATAGTTTCAATATAAATTAGATTCATTTCATGCAATTGTCTAAACAAACACCAACCACTCATAACATAGTATCAAAACAATCATGATCATTGCTACATAGTTTCTAGATTTAGCTACGTGGAGTATCTAGCTTCACCCTAGCTTGTTTCATGGATCCTAGCATCCTGTCAGTCTGCAACATGTATTAAAATAAAGTCAGTACAAAAACGTACTGGCAAGTATACAAGTTTGAGTAATAGAATAATAGATTGAAACAACTCATATCCATATGTAAATGTTAACAAAATAATTTTAGCCATGCTAGTATTCGCAGTCCAACAAGTGATAGCCCAAGTATCCTGATGCTTTGTTGTTTTCCCAAGTCTCAAGGAAAACTAGAATCCTCCTAACAATACCCCCGAGAATAATGGGGAGGTGCATCTCCTATAGCACTACTATTGTTAAGGCGGAACTACACACCCTGGATTAAACGTTTACATAGCACAAATAGAATACAAGAATCACAAGTTTCACATACACGTAGGATAGAGTTTAGTTTCCAAAAGTTTCAAGTATCATAGTTTAATAGAATACATGTTACATCCCAAAGTTTAAAACGAAAAGGGATCGAGTATACTCAAAGTGATAGCTTAACAGATCTACTGTTATTGGATCAAAGGGAGCTCTTTAGAATTAGCCTGATTAGGTTACAACAGATAAGAGTCGGGTAGAATAACGAGCTTCAACAAAGTGTCGGATCAGTCACCATAATCGGATAGCTGTTCGATCGGATGGCTATCCGATCGGATTGCCATCCAATTGGGATGACTATTGTGTGGGGAGGGGACGGATGGCTATTCGATCGGATGGCTATCCGATCGGATTGCCATTCGATCTAAAGTTCTAAGTTTTCTAAGCACGTTGTCACTTTGATCGGATGGCAGTTCGATCGGATGGCTATCCGATCATATTGCCACTCGATCGGGTTGTCGTTGTCCCGTTCCTAACTTGTAAGGTTTCTAAGTTTCTGATTAAGGAACGACGACATGGTATGAATTAAGACAACGGTAAACCCATCAGTATACAGCCGATCCGATCGGGTGGGAATCACCCCAGTTCGTTCAGTCATCCGTTCGTGACAGTGTTCATTGTAGGTCCCGTGGTTCGTACGGATCGTCACAGAATTGTCAATCCAATCTAGAGTGCGGAATCCTCTAGACCAGAATAGTACAGAAATGAGTAGAAACAGCAATTCCAAGAATAATAGTTTTCCGTACATTAAGAATTTTAACAGAAAAAGACACTATTTTTGGATTTTTTTATATTTTCTGAAAGTAAGTAAATAACAAAAGCAATAAACACTTGGTTTTTTTGTGAGAATCACCGGTAAGAAGTTCATATCAGCACAATCAAACTGTTTTCACACTATTAGATAATTCTTTATTTAATTTTTTGTGAAAAGCAGTCCAAGTCGATTACCAGTATGTTTGTCTACTTAAACAAAATGCATGAACATTTCAAGTACCATTACCGTATGATAAGTTAAGGTAATATTATTACTGATATACTAATGTGTCCCACTTCAGGATATACCCCCACGATCAAGGTATGCACAAAGATTCATCGTAGTAGGTGAGTGTACTGAATTCATCCGTTTTTTTTCAACGATAGATAATTGGTGATCAGGTCAGTACTTCCGTACAGCAAAGAGACCAAAATATCAAACGAGGGCTAAGACAAATACCATTTTTGGTATGATTTATGCATTTTGCACATTTTGAATGACTCTCTAGGAGAGCTTCTTCATTTTTGGGTTTTGGTATTTTTAGTTCTTTTAAGATATCCTGGTTGTGCCTAGGTCAGCATGTATCTGGATGCAGCAGAAGGACAACCCTGATATCCCTGGATGAAATAACAGTATAAAGACCCAAAACCTCAGATTTTGGCAATCTATCAACGCACGATTTAAGGTCATTAAACCATACACCACTGATGTGTTCCCCACTCATACTCTGTTCATTTAGGTTTATATCACATTGGTAAGTTGATTATTTCATGCTTTTGTCTACTGGTACATCATATGATGAAGCTGTTATCACACTTAAGCAATTTAATTCAGTTTGAGTGTGACAGTCTAACTTGTTGATGTACTATCATTTCTTCTTTTTCACATAATGATAACTCATTTTTTATTTTCTATTTTTTTTATGTTTTTGATTTTCAATGTTTTTGATTTTTCAATGTTTTTGATTTTTCAATGTTTTTGTATTTTTGATTTTAAAAAAGCAATAAACTTTTTACAAAATTCTTATGAAAAACCAGTTATTCAGGATTCCTCATCCCGTTGAGTTCGACTAAATGTTCAAAGTGAGCTCTATCAAAAGCTTTAGTGTAAAGATCAGCAAGGTTATCTAGTGTGTCGACTCGATGTATAGTTCAATTAGTCTCTTTTCAGCACAATCCCGTATAAAATGATGACGTATGTCAATATGTTCAGTTCCATTGTGCTTTACGAGATTATTTGTGATTGAAATAGTGGCATTATTGTCTATCATAATAGGAGTACGAGTGAAATCCAAACCGTAATCGCGCATCTGCTGTTGAATCAAGAGAACCTGAGAGCAGCAGCTACCCGCAACAATATATTCAGCTTCACACGTAGAGGTAGACACACAAGATTGCTTCTTGCATTGCCAAGACACAATCCTGCCTCCTAAGAACTGACAACCACCAGTTGTAGACTTCCTGTTTGACTTGCATCCTCCAAAGTATGAGTCAGTGTAAGCAACAAACTTCAAATCACTATCAGCTGGATACCACAACCCAAGTTTAGGTTTCCCCTTCAAGTAACGAAGAATACGCTTCACCGCTTTCATGTGTGACTCCTTAGGATTAGCCTGATATCTGGCATACAGACATACAACAAACATGATGTTTGGTCTTGAAGCAGTCAAGTACATTAGAGAACCAATCATTGCCCTGTATTGAGTCGGATCAACATCTTCAGTACTTTCATGATCTGAGCCAAGATTGTGATTGTAACAACTCTCACCAAAACTATTATTTTTTATTTTATTTTATCCAATAAGAAACCCTAATTGAGACCCCCAAGTAATACTGCATGACCCCTAAAATTTTCAGAACAATCGGAATTAGGATCAGGGCCCCTAAAACTCAAGGGGGGTATTCCCTAGTTGGTAATATCCACACAGTTTGCTGTACAATGCGAAAATCGTCGAAACTTTGACTCACCCAGCCTAGTTGGACACGAACCTAACCTACCCTAGAAGCATACCCATCGCGCCACGCGACAGGCCCTCGCGCCACACGAGGGAGCCGTTTTTTCCAGTATAAATAGAGGGGTGTGGCACTTGAAGTTTGGCGTTGGTTCGACGTAAAAAATCATTTTCTACACCGAGATATTATCTGTTTAATACAAAACACACACACACACACAGCATGAAACACTGCCGCGATAACAAGGTAATAACTCGATCACTGATACGATTTAATGTCCGATCGATGGAGACCAGTCCGATGGATGTTTAAGTGCTGCCCCTAATTGGGCTATACTTTGTCATTCGTCGTGAGGGTTTTGATCTCGTGAGTTGTCGTAAAAGTTGTATTAAGTTACTAACCTAGTTCTCGTGTGCATTGTTATTTTCTTAGGTTAACCAGGCTAAAATCAGTAGGCTAAACTTTGCCCGTTTAAATATGCAATGTGAGTCATTCTCTTTTTACCAAATTACTTTCAAAATCATATTTGTTTTCAAAGTTATAATTACAGGGATTAAGTCTTTGTAATCTTCAATTACTGCCGGTATGTGGGGTTTTGTATACATTACTTGATACCCGTCACCATTGGACAACGGGTTAGCCAATGGGTGATCTGACCATAGTCACAGATACGGTCGAGTGACAAATACCGATTTGGGGTGATTGGTTGATAGAAACAATGTAATCACGTTTAATACTGTATATTATAACAATGTGTCGTTTTGTGCAAATGAGTGACTCGCCAGTATTTCCCTGCTGATAAAACCTTTTTAAAACATGTTTCAGGTGATCTGCTGTGATCCAGGAAAAAGTGTCGTGTAGCACTCCAAGCTTGAAGAAGTGCCTTAATAAAAATAAAGAAACATGTTTTTTTGTAAAATAGGGGCTTCCCAGTGAAATTCCTCTATTGTAAATTATGGGGTTTATCCCTAATTATGAAATAAAATAATCGGGCATTTTCAAGTTTTAAACGATCCTGTTAATAATTCCGCTGCCAAATTAAATAAATACCACGTTGTTTCTGTCCCGCGGCTTCCGGACCGGGTCAAACCGGGCCGGGGGCCGTGACAGAAAAAGGTGATATCAGAGCCACTGATTTAAGCCAATTAAGTATTTAGAAATACTTAATTTTACTGATTGCCATTCTGTGATTCTGTGAAAATTTAATTTACAAAATTTTAACTTAGCATTTTGTGTGCATTTCTGCATATATGCTAAACAACATGAATGAGTTATCTGAAGCTCTTCAGAATATCACTATCCATTCTGCTGAAATGGAAGTTTCCGAGGGCTTTTCCGGTTATTGGGCCGATATTGATGAACCTATGGAATTCCAAGCTCAACCTCCAGAGAAACCGAAGCCGAAGAAGAGAAGAAGATTCGTGGGCTGGAAGCGTGTGCGCAGGAAGAAACCAGCAACTCAGAAAGTTAAAAACTAAGGATCCCATGGATAAAGGAAAAGGAAAAGGAATAGAGATTGGGGAAAGCTCCAGGCGAGCCGAAGAAATGCCATTGTGGGAGGAGTTGGATCGCAAACTGGCAGACTGTGATATCCTTAAGCCTGTCAATGAAAACCTCTTCACTTATCTTGCTGAAACCCAACTCCCAGTTAATTTGGAACCGGCTATCCCAGATCCCATTATCAACACCCGACCTCTAGAAGAGATGGAAGAATAGTGGACCAATGACTGGCAGTTCCAGAATCTCTTAAATAACCCTTATACCTTTTTCCCTCAGTTTGACCCAGAGCATGCACCAAACCCACCGATGAGCAATGAGAACTTGGCTGAACTCCGCCATTTTGGCGAGGAGCTGGTGGACGCAGGGAATCAAATCCGGGAGGTGGGAGAACAGATCTCCTGGATGTACGACGAGAGGGAACGTCGCTTCTGAGATGCCAGCAGATGGTGATGGTGTGGTTGTGGCCTTTTTCTGTCACGGCCCTCGACCCGGTTTTACCCGTTTCAAGAGCCGCGAGACAGAAATCCCGTGGCATTTATTTAATTGAGTTTAACAGCGGAAGTTTTCATCAGGATCTTTTAAAAACTGAAATATTTCCCGATTATTTTATTTCACAACTCGGGCTAAAACCCCGGTAATTTACAATCATTTGATTTCACGAAGAAATCTTTTATTTTACAAAACATGTTTCTTTATTTTATCCTGAGCCACTTTCTTGAGCTTGTAGTGCTTTACGGCACTTCTTCCTGGATCATAACAGATCACCTGAAACATGTTTGAAAAAGGTTTTGTCAGCGGGAAATACTGAGTGAATCATTCTATTTACATAAAATGATGCATAGTTATTAATAACAGCATACGAGCGATTACAATGGATTCTATCTTATTTTTATCTGGCATTCTGTCACAATGGTGACAAGTCACATTGGTGACGATGGTCATACCACTATTAGGTCAATGAACCTAAATAGTGATGATTATCCCTAGTAGGTCAATGAACCTAACTGGGAGAGATTAGTAATGTGCACAATACCCCACTAGCCAGTGATTCAAGATATCCACGACTTAGTCCCTGTAATTATAACTTTTGAAAATAATTTGAGGTATTGTAAAACAGTTGATAAAAAGAGAATGACTCACATTGCAGATTTATACGGGCAGAGCCTAGCCTACTGATTAGCCTTTTTAACCTAAATTTAATAACAGGCACACAATTCTGGGTTAGTAATCAATACAACATTTACGATAACTCACGAGATCAACCCTCACAACGAATGACAAAGTGCTATGCTTAAACATCCATCGAATTAACGACTAATGACAAAGCATCACCCTAATGTGGGCAGCACTTAAAATCCATTGAGTACATTGATCGATCGGAAAATGAATCGTAATAGCGATTGAGTTAATACCCTGATTGCGGCGTCGATTAGTGATCCGTGTGTGTTAATTGTAGTATACAGACAATATCTCAGCGTATATTTAGAAGTTTTACGTCATTTCAGTGCCCAAAATCAAGTCCAGACAACCCTATTTATACATGGAAAAACGCGCCCTCGTGTGGCGCGAGGGTCCTTCGCGTGGCGCGAGGGGTCAGGTTCTAGGGTAGGATAGGCACGTGTCCAACTAGCTCAGGTGAGTCGACAATTCGTTCAAATTCAATTTCCACGTAAAACTGTTAAGATAATATCAACTAGGGTTTACCCCCCCTGAGTTTTAGGGGCCTTGATTCTAATTCCGATTGCTCTGAAAATTTTAGGGTTTACGCAGAATTACTTGGGTGTCTCAATTAGGGTTTTCTATTGGGCAAATTAATTAAATAAATATGACTTTTTGATGAGAGTTGTTACATTCTCCCCTCCTTAATAAAAATCTCGTCCTCGAGATTTACTGGAATAAATGAGGATACTTTCGCTTCATTTCTGATTCCAGTTCCCAAGTATATTCAGTTCCTCTCTTTGAATTCCACTTGACTTTAACTAGAACTAGTTGCTTGTGCTTGAGAAATTTCACCTTTTGATCTTCTATCCGAAGAGATTTCTCTATAAATTCAAATTTTTCGTTTACCTTTATATCTTGGAGAGGTACTACCAAAGATTCGTTTGATAGACATTCCTTAAGATTGAATACATGAAATACATCATATACTCCAGCTAACTCTCCTGGTAGTTGTAAATGATAAGCAACTGGTCCTATACGTTGGATCACTGGAAATGGTCCTACGTATCTTGGACTTAGCTTTTCTTTCTTACTGAATCTAACAACTCCTTTCCAAGGAGATACTTTCAATAGCATTTTGTCTCCAACTCCAAGGGCTTTCGTCTATTCTTCTGGCGATCTCTAGCCGTCTTCAGCCTTTCCTTCGTGACACTGAATATCACAGTCGTAGTCATTTTAGGATTTTCATCCATCTCCTTCGCCTCATGTTTAATTCTTTTTGCCCAAATATATATCTTAAATTCTTATGATCCGTATAGACAGTAAACTTACTTTTATACAGATAATGTCTCCAATCTTAAGGGCAAAAATTATGGTTCCTAATTCTAAGTCATGAGTGGTATAGCTTTCTTGGAAAAATCCTTAATAAACTGTCTATAGTATCCGGCTAAACCTACAAAACTCCGAATTTCCATTGCGGATTGCGGAACCTTTCATTTGGTAATTGCTGATATCTTATCAGGATCTACGTAAATACCTTCATGATTTACCATATGACCTAGAAATTGCACTTCTGGCAGCCAAACTTCACACTTCGAGAATTTGGTGTAAAGCTTCTCTTTTCTTAACAAAGTTAAGAGTGCATGCAAGTGCTGACAATGTTCTTCCTGACTTTTTGAATAAATAAGTATATCATCGATGAAGACAATTATAAATTTATCCAAATATGGTTTACAGATCCTATTCATCATGTCCATGAATGATGCAGGTGCATTCGTTAACCCAAATGGCATGACTGTAAACTCGTAATGACCATACCTAGTTCTGAAAGCAGTTTTAGGTATGTCTTCTTCTT
Organism: Helianthus tuberosus; assembly: GCA_030545235.1. Lineage (NCBI taxonomy): Eukaryota > Viridiplantae > Streptophyta > Magnoliopsida > Asterales > Asteraceae > Helianthus > Helianthus tuberosus. The sequence goes on from CM060416.1 coordinate 129,654,476, forward strand.
GTATCTTCAATTGATGATATCCAGAGCGTAAATCGATATTAGAAAAATATCTAGCTCCCTGGAGTATCAAACAGATCATCAATCCTAGGTAATGGGTATCGATTCTTAATTGTAACCTTATTCAATTCTCTATAATCAATACACATTCTCATCGAACCATCCTTCTTCTTTACAAACAACACTGGTGCTCCCCAAGGGGATGAGCTATGTTGTATGAATCCTTTAATTAGTAATTCATCTAATTGCGTTTTTAGTTCTAACATTTCGGTAGGAGCTAACCGATAGGGTGCCTTGGCTATCGGTGTAGTTCCTGGGATTAGATGAATCCTAATTTCTACCTCCCTATCTGGTGGTAACCCTGGTAACTCTTCTGGGAATACATCTAGGTATTCTGAAACTACAGAAATTTCCTTAAGTTCTTTATCTTTAGTATTAATGATTATTGAAATCATATATACTATTCCTTGCTTTCGTTCATAATTAGCAATTTTCATTACTGATATGAACTTTATGGGTTTACATGGCTTATCTCCTGTAATCATTATTACTTCTCCAGTGGGTGCACAAATTTCTATGGAATTCTTATCACAGATAATTCGAGCATGATTGTTTACTAAGCAATCCATTCCTAATACAACATCAAATTCAACTAATTTCATATATAATGGGTTTGCAGAAAATTTATGACTTAAAAGTTCTATTTCTACGTTTTGAAGAATCTTATTTATTTTAAATGAATTCCCATCTGCCGTTTCTACTGTAGAAATTTGCCTAATGCTGGTTAAAGGTAAGTTAAGAGTTTGGCATAATGAAGTATTTATAAAACTTTGGTTTGCACCAGAGTCAAATAATACTTTTGTGTAAACGTTGTGAACTAAGAACGTACCGGCTATCACATCTGGAATGTGCTCTGCTTCCTTAGCAGTCAGTTGGAAGGCTCTTACATTCCTTTTTGCTCCTTCTGCAGGTTTGGCTTTATTGTCAGATGGTTTGTTCAGTTTTGGACAATCTGGCCTAAGATGTCCAGCTTCTCCACAGTTGTAGCATACTGAAAATTTCTTCCTCCTGCAGTCTTCTTCTTGATGCCCCGGAATTTTGCAAAAATTACAATATCCTTTGCATCTTCCAAAATGCTTCCTTTTGCAAGAATTGCAAAATGGACTAGTGGAAGATTGCCCATTCCCTCCTTTCTTGAAATTGTTATGGTTACCCGGACGGAATCCTTGGGTAATCTTTTGGGCTACTTCCTTCCTTCTATTTTCTTCTCTTGTCCGTACTAGTTCATCAATCAGAGTATTGGCTAAATCCACCGCATCATCAATCGTGCGAGGTTTCGCAGCTTTGACGATATTACGGATTTCAGAAATCAATCCCCAAATATAACGAGAAATAAGTACCGGCTCTGGCGAAGCCAGGGTTGGTACCACTCGAGCATACTCGAAGAATGTCGAAGTATACCCTCGACAATCTACATCCACCATCCGGTGGGTTAGAAACTTATTTGTCATTTGTTCCTTTTCATACTCGGGACAGAATTTTCTTTCTACAAAGCTCTTAAATTCTTCCCAGTTCATAGCATATGCCATCCTTCTTCCTTTTGCTTGTATCATCGTATTCCACCATTCTAGCGCCCCTTCTTTGAAAAGGTTTGACGCATACATGACCTGATCATCCTGAGCACCTTTACTTATGGCAATTACTGCCTCAGTTTTCTCTAACCAACGTAGTGCCGCAGTTGCTCCTTCATTGCCTGCAAACTGAGTGGGTTTACAAGCGAGAAATTCTTTGTAAGTGCAACCAGGTGTTGCAGCTTTCATTTTCTTAGGAGGAGGAGCTTGCCGTGGTTCATTATCATGATTAACATGATCATTGCCTCCGTTTACTCTATTACTGAAGTTATCTTCAGAAATACGTTTGCTAGGAACGATTTGTTGCGGTTCGATTGGATTTTTAATAGCAGCAACGATTGATGGAATAGCGTTGGCTATCCCTTGAGTAACTATTGCTGGAATAGCGTTGGCTATCCCTTGAGCAACGATATTTTCTATATCTTGCCTAGTCATATATTGATCCCCCGGTTGTTGCTCAGATTGATTAATCTCATTAACTGGTTCATTATTAGCGTTTTCCATCTGATATCTAATTTATAGATAAATAATTAGTATAAAAGAAATAATCCAATATCATAATTAATTGCACATAATCACATAAACGAATATACAAACAAAATTTTTCTAAAATTTTATTTGTTTTATAGCATGCTTCTATATACAACCATTGTATTATTTATTTTACAAATACTGATTTTATTATTACTATTACACCACCATAGTTCCATAAATCCTCTATCCTTTGTCAGATGATATTTTAATAACAACGTTCACTCTCATCGTATTTCCAGGAGATCTGTCCTTCTACTTCCCTGATCCTATTTCCGGCATCCACTAGTTCTTCGCCAAAGTGGCGGAGTTCAGCCATATTCTTGTTAATCAAAGGTTCTGGATTGAACTGAGGAAAAAAACTTATAGGGATTGTTTTGTAACTGTATTTCATTTGTCAACCAATCGTCTATTTGAGAGTGGATTGAAGGGTTTGGAATAGCTGGTTCTAAGTTCATTGATAGTTGTGTTTCAAAAAATTGAATAAAAATATTTTCATTAACAGGTTTAATAGTATTATAGCTTGCCATTATAAAATCTAACTCTTCCTGAGATGGTAACCCCTTAATTTGTCTAGAGCTTTCCCCAATTTCCATTTTCTTAGGCTTGGGTTTCTCGAGAGGTGAAACGTTGAATTCTATAGGTTCTTCTATGTCTGGTATATACCTATTGAAATCTCTGGAAATTTCTATTCTTACCGGATAGAGATTTAAATTCTGAAGGGCGTCAGACAAGTCACTCATGCTGTTTATCAAAATACACACAATTACTACGTTAAAAATCATAACAAAATTTTATAGAAAACTTTTAAATATTATTTCATATTGGGTAACTATGAAACAACTGAATATGAAAACATACTAGGTTTTATTTGTAAAATTTATTTACTAAATCAGGTTTCTGGCTTATATTTAATAAGGGTGCTAAAACTTGAATTAAAATATTTAAAGATTTGTATTTATTGCTACAGTGGTTAACATATAAAGATTTGCCCATACTGTACAAAATTAGTCGGATAATAAAACACATAATCATAAAATAGCAAAAAATAAAAATTAAGTATTTTCTAAATACTTAATTGGCTTAAATCAGTGGCTCGATCAGTGGCTCTGATACCACCTTTTTCTGTCACGGCCCTCGACCCGGTTTTACCCGTTTCAAGAGCCGCGGGACAGAAATCCCGTGGTATTTATTTAATTGAGTTTAACAGCGGAAGTTTTCATCAGGATCTTTTAAAAACTTAAATATTTCCCGAATATTTTATTTCACAACTCGGGCTAAAACCCCGGTAATTTACAATCATTTGATTTCACGAAGAAATCTTTTATTTTACAAAACATGTTTCTTTATTTTATCCTGAGCCACTTTCTTGAGCTTGTAGTGTTTTACGGCACTTTTTCGTGGATCATAACAGATCACCTGAAACATGTTTGAAAAAGGTTTTGTCAGCGGGAAATACTGAGTGAATCATTCTATTTACATAAAATGATGCATAGTTATTAATTACAGCATAAGAGCGATTACAATGGCTTCTATCTTATTTTTATCTGGCGTTCTGTCACAATGGTGACAATGGTCATACCACTATTAGGTCAATGAACCTAAATAGTGATGATTATCCCTAGTAGGTCAATGAACCTAACTGGGAGAGATTAGTAATGTGCACAATACCCCACCAGCCAGTGATTCAGGATATCCACGACTTAGTCCCTGTATTTATAACTTTTGAAAATAATTTGACGTATTGTAATACTGTTGATAAAAAGAGAATGACTCACATTGCAGATTTATACGGGCAGAGCCTAGCCTACTGATTAGCCTTTTTAACCTAAATTTAATAACAGGCACACAATTCTGGGTTAGTAATCAATACAGCATTTACGATAACTCACGAGATCAACCCTCACAACGAATGACAAAGTGCTATGCTTAAACATCCATCGAATTAACGACTAATGACAAAGCATCACCCTTATGTGGGCAGCACTTAAACATCCATTGAGTACATTGATCGATCGGAAAATGAATCGTAATAGCGATTGAGTTAATGCCCTGATTGCGGCGTCGATTAGTGATCCGTGTGTGTTAATTGTAGTATACAGACAATATCTCAGCGTATATTTAGAAGTTTTACGTCGTTTCAGTGTCCAAAATCAAGTCCCAGAGAACCCTATTTATACATGGAAAAACGCGCCCTCGCGTGGCGCGAGGGGTCAGGTTCTAGGGTAGGATAGGCACGTGTCCAACTAGCTCAGGTGAGTCGACAATTCGTTCAAATTCAATTTCCACGTAAAACTGTTAAGATAATATCAACTAGGGTTTACCCCCCCTGAGTTTTAGGGGCCCTGATTCTAATTCCGATTGCTCTGAAAATTTTAGGGTTTACGCAGAATTACTTGGGTGTCTCAATTAGGGTTTCCTATTGGGCAAATTAATTAAATAAATATGACTTTTTGATGAGAGTTGATGATACCACCTTTTTCTGTCACGGCCCCCGACCCGGTTTGACCCGTTTCAGGAGCCGCGGGACAGAAATCCCGTGGTATTTATTTAATTGAGTTTAACAGCGGAAGTTTTCATCAGGATCTTTTTAAAACTGAAATATTTCCCGATTATTTTATTTCACAACTCGGGATAAAACCCCGGTAATTTACAATCATTTGATTTCACGAAGAAATCTTTTATTTTACAAAACATGTTTCTTTATTTTATTCTGAGCCACTTTCTTGATCTTGTAGTGCTTTATGGCCTTTTTCCTGGATCATAACAGATCACCTGAAACATGTTTGAAAAAGGTTTTGTCAGCGGGAAATACTGAGTGAATCATTCTATTTACATAAAATGATGCTTAGTTATCAATTACAGCATAAGAGCGATTACAATGGCTTCTATCTTATTTTTATCTGGCGGCCTGTCACAATGGTGACATATCACAATGGTGACGATGGTCATACCACTATTAGATCAATGAACCTAAATAGTGATGATTATCTCTGTAGGTCAATGAACCTAACAGTGATTATCCCGAGTAGGTCAATGAACCTAACTGGGAGAAAATTAGTAATGTGCACAATACCCCACTAGCCAGTGATTCAAGATATCCATGACTTAGTCCCTGTAATTATAACTTTTGAAAATAATTTTGAGGTATTGTAAAATAGTTGATAAAAAGAGAATGACTCACATTGCAGATTTAATTTGAGCAGAGTTTAGCCTACTGATTAGCCTTTTAACCTAAATTTAATAACAGGCACACAATTCTGGGTTAGTAATCAATACAGCATTTACGATAACTCACGAGATCAACCCTCACAACGAATGACAAAGTGCTATTCTTAAACATCCATCGAATTAACGATTAATGACAAAGCATCACCCTAATGTGGGCAGCACTTAAACATCCATTGAGTACATTGATCGATCGGAAAATGAATCGTAATAGCGATCGAGTTAATACCCTGATTGCGGCGTCGATTAGTGATCCGTGTGTGTTAATTGTAGTATACAGACAATATCTCAGCGTATATTTCGAAGTTTTACGTCGTTCAAGAGCCCAATTTCAAGTCCCAGACAACCCTATTTATACATGGAAAAACGCGCCCTTGCGTGGTGCGAGGGTCCTTCGCGTGGCGCGAGGGATCAGGTTCTAGGGTAGGATAGGCGCGTGTCCAACTAGCTTAGGTGAGTCGACAATTCGTTCAAATTCAATTTCCACGTAAAACTGTTAAGATAATATCAACTAGGATTTACCCCCCCCCCCCCCGAGTTTTAGGGGCCCTGATTCTAATTCCGATTGCTCTGAAAATTTTAGGGTTTACGCAGAATTACTTGGGTGTCTCAATTAGGGTTTCCTATTGGGCAAATTAATTAAATAAATATGACTTTTTGATGAGAGTTGTTACATTCTCCCCCCCTTAATAAAAATCTCGTCCCCGAGATTTACTGGAATAAATGAGGATTCTTTCGCTTCATTTCTGATTCCAGTTCCCAAGTGTATTCAGCTCCTCTCCAAGATATAAAGGTAAACGAAAAATTTGAATTTGTAGAAAAATCTCTTCAGATAGAAGATAGAAAGATCAAACGATTAGTGTTAGTTTAAGTAAAGTAAGATTCAAAGATAGGACCCTAATACGCTTGGGAATTTGAAATCAGAAAAGAAGCGAAAGTATCCTCATTTATTCCAGTAAATCTCGAGGACGAGATTTTTATTAAGGTGGGGAGAATGTAACAACTCTCATCAAAAGTCATAATTATTAAATTAATTTGACTAACAGGAAACCCTAATTGAGACACCCAAGTGATTCTGCGTAAACCCTAAAATTTTCAAAACAATCGGAATCAGGATCAGGGCCCCTAAAACTCAGGGGGGTAAACCCTAGTTGATATTATATTAACAGTTTTATGTGGAAATTGAATTTGAACGAATTGTCGACTCACCTAAGCTAGTTGGACACGTGCCTATCCTACCCTAGAACCTGACCCCTCGCGCCACGCGAAGGACCCTCGCGCCACGCGAGGGCGCGTTTTTCCATGTATAAATAGGGTTGTCTGGGACTTGATTTTGGGCACTGAAACGACGTAAAACTTCTAAATATACGCTGAGATATTGTCTGTATACTACAATTAACACACACGGATCACTAATCGACACCGCAATCAGGGTATTAACTCAATCGCTATTACGATTCATTTTCCGATCGATCAATGTACTCAATGGATGTTTAAGTGCTGCCCACATTAGGGTGATGCTTTGTCATTAGTCGTTAATTCGATGGATGTTTAAGCATAGCACTTTGTCATTAGTTGTGAGGGTTGATCTCGTGAGTTATCGTAAATGCTGTATTGATTACTAACCCAGAATTGTGTGCCTGTTATTAAATTTAGGTTAAAAAGGCTAATCAGTAGGCTAGGCTCTGCTCGTATAAATCTGCAATGTGAGTCATTCTCTTTTTATCAACTGTTTTACAATACCTCAAATTATTTTCAAAAGTTATAATTACAGGGACTAAGTCGTGGATATCTTGAATCACTGGCTAGTGGGGTATTGTGCACATTACTAATCTCTCCCAGTTAGGTTCATTGACCTACTAGGGATAATCATCACTATTTAGGTTCATTGACCTAATAATGGTATGACCATCGTCACCATTTTGACTTGTCACCATTGTGACAGAACGCCAGATAAAAATAAGATAGAAGCCATTGTAATCGCTCTTATGCTGTAATTAATAACTATGCATCATTTTATGTAAATAGAATGATTCACTCAGTATTTCCCGCTGACAAAACCTTTTTCAAAAATGTTTCAGGTAATCTGTTATGATCCAGGAAAAAGTGCCGTAAAGCACTACAAGCTCAAGAAAGTGGCTCAGGATAAAATAAAGAAACATGTTTTGTAAAATAAAAGATTTCTTCGTGAAATCAAATGATTGTAAATTACCGGGGTTTTAGCCCGAGTTGTGAAATAAAATAATCGGGAAATATTTCAGTTTTTAAAAGATCCTGATGAAAACTTCCGCTGTTAAACTCAATTAAATAAAGACAAAATTGCAGAAAACAACCTTTATGTATACCCCAAACTGCACTTTATACCTTTCACTATGAAATCCGCCAAAACCAACCTTTACGTTCATGTTTTGTTACACATCACAACCTTTACACCAAACTTAGTCAAAAAAGTCAGTTAAGTTGCCCCACGTGCGATGCACGTGAGGGCATATATGTCTTTTCCTTTGTTTTTGGTTCCCTTTTAAATGAAAAAAACCCTAGCTGTTATCCTCCATCTTTCTTTCTTCCTTTCTGTGTTGAAGAAACCCTAGGTTTGCATCAACAACTCGAAAAAATCATTCATGGCGACTGATGTGCGTGAAAGTGTCGTATATATTAGGTGTATATTTTAAGCCCTTTTAACACTTATTTTTAACCAAGTTTTAAATTTATAAAACACGATACTTTACTAACACTAAACACACATATGGGCAAGTGCACCCATCGTTGAGCGTAGTATAGTGTTGGTAAGATACCGAGGTCGTCCAAGGACACAAGAGCTTTTAGTACCGGTTTATCCTCAACGTATAATCAAAATAAAAAGTTTAGAAAAAAGGTTTTTAAACTAAGAAAAATAAAAACTAACTAAAATGCTGAAAAATAAAAATAAAATAAAAACAGATAGACAAGATGAATCACTTGGTTCCGACTCGTATCTAGTATAACCTTTGATTATTTCCGCACTTTTGCACATAATTAAGAGATTATCTTAGTTATTGTAGTAGGCCCCTCTTTTGAAGGTGACGTTACCCTCACCCCAGTAGTTTGAGTCAGCAAGGATACAATCCTAAAAGGGTGGATTATTGGAAGATAATGAATTAAGTTATTAATGCAGTATTGTGGTAGGCCCCGCTTTTGGCGGTGACGTTACCCTCGGCTAAGTAGTCTGAGTCAGCAGGGATACAGTCCTAAATAGCCGGGTTATAGTATTAATAGTAGTTAACTTATGAGGGGATCAAAGAGTTTGGACCCCCGCCATCCAATACCGTGAAGTATTGAAGGAGGTCCTACTAAATTTGACCCAGGTCCATTGCAGGACCTCTAAACGCTGAACAATGGCAAGATCTTTACCAAACCGTTCCCTTAACCCCCGACCAGGTAGCCAACATACCTCCATATAGACTGTGGAGATATGAATGGTGAAAATCCTTTATTTTATATAGACAGTAAAATAATGCCAAGACACCATGGACAAACGATAAGGAAAGATCACCTTCAACATAAGTAACTAGTTATTAAAGTCATTAATACAAAACCAAATAAAAAGTGCAAAAGATTAGAAATAAAAAGTATTATACTAGACACTTTGTCTTCACCAAGTGATGTAAGAGACTTAGGCAAACATGGCCTTGATTGTCAAGGACTCTTACGATCAATCTTGGATCCCGAGACGACTCACACACTCTACGATGGACAATGGATGATGGTGGTGGATGATGGTGTTGTGATGGTGGTGGGTGGTGGATGAAGTGTGAGAGAGGTGGTGTGCCAAGGGATGAGTTGAAATGAATCCAAGCACTCCTATTTATAGGCTGAACAGAGAGCTGGGCACGGCCCCGTGTCCGCTGGGCACGGCCCCGTGCCCGTCTGACACTCTCTCTCCTCATTAATTGTAATTCGCAATTACAATTAATGCGCCTGCAGTACTTTCGCCACGCCCCCGTGTTCGCTGGGCACGGCCCCGTGGTGGGCAATAGAAGCTTCTATAGGTTTGTCTTTTCTGCTGCTTCTTGGGCACGGCCCCGTGCTGGCTGAGCACGGGGCGTGTTCAGTCTTCTGCCTTCTCTATTTTGCTTTGGGAGATGCCGTTGAGGGGTCGGGCAGTCCACTTATGTTCCTTTCCTTGTATTTATGTTGGATTTAGCTGTCTTTTTGCTTCTTTTGTGTTTTTGAGTTCATTTAATCCTGAAAATACAAAAGGAAGACAAAAACACTCTTTTTTCCAATATTAGTACTTAAAAAAGGGTTAGTTTTATGCCTTATTTGATGTAATTTATATGTTGCATTTTACACACATCAAATACCCCCACACTTGAACTTTTGCTTGTCCTCAAGCAAAACTCTTTAATATGTGGCTTACACTCCCAAATGGAATAGGTAGAAGAGAAGGTTTTGGGCTTGTCGTAGAGTGTCGGGATATCCAAGATCTTTTTGGGTTTTATTTTTATCTATTTACAATCCTATTCGTAATGATTTATTTAGAACTTTTCATAGGAGAAATTACTTATTTGGGCATAACATGCCTTTTTAAAATTCCACTTATATACAAGTTCACATACCTCACGGGAGAAATCACTCACACTCGGTCGAAGGTGTATTTTTAGTGAATCACTCGAGAGCGGCGTGGAACTTATTCCTACCATAAGCTTGCCAAGCAATCAATCCTCCTCCTTTTTAACTTTTATACCTTTGTAAATATCAAGAGGACTTTGTGGGTTAAGGGTTAGGCTTGGGTTAAAGGTAGGTGGTTGGGATAGTGGTTAGTAGAAAAAGGGCGAAAAGCGTAACAAGTGTCTGTTTTCGTGAGATTTTCTATTTTTGTAACTTTTTATTTTGATGAAGCTTTTATTCAAACAAAGTTATTTTTGATGAACTTGTTTGTTTATTTTCTTTTTGCTTCATCAACAACACACAATTTTTTTTTTCACGAAAAACCGAACTTGTTACTAAAACAATGGGTTAAAAATAAAAAAAAAGTTTTTTGGTGGGTAAAAGGGTTTTTGGTTTGGGTGATGAAATGAAAAGGGTTTAGGCTCAAAGGGGTTAACTAGGGGGATTTTTGGGTAGGTGGTAAAAGAAAAAGAAAAATAATGGTGTAGAAATAAAAAAGGGTTAGTCCTAATGCCTCCATCATTTACTTACTCGGGTTTAAGTTGATAAGGACCGGGAATGTATCATCAAGGCAAGTTCTAGAGTCGTAAGAACCAAGCGGCTATTCACACAAGAAACGAAAAATGAGCATTTAGTCTAAAGATGTAAATTTGTATGCTCAATAAAGGCTCAAAACTCACTTTTGTGGGAATGGGTTTTTATGTGATCAAGTATATATAATCAAATTTTAACTAAGTTTGTCATGCCTTTTCATAATTTTCTTATGTTGGTTATTTTTATCACTACGCTATCGGTTGTAAATTCTCTAAAAATATAACCTTTTTGAGAACTTGAATTTCCCGAGTTAAACCTAGACAAGTAAAAAAAAATGAAATTTTTGAAAAAAATTGGGGTGATTAGCGGTTCCAATAGAGTTTTGTGTAAGGCTTGTATTTAGGACTTGCAAAATTCAAGGTTTTAGCATCCCCCCCACACTTAAATTACACATTGTCCTCAATGTGTCCCAAAAATAAATTTTTAGGTTGATTAAATGTGTAAAATAGTGTTTAAAAAGCAAAAATTTGTGTTACTGGGCACTGAACACGGCCCCGTGTTATCCGGGCACGGCCCCGTGTTCAAGTGCCAGTAACAAAATTGAAATAAGAGATATAGAAGTCTGGACACGGGGGCGTGTTGGGTGAACATGGCCCGTGTCCAGGTACCTGAACTGGGCGTTTTTCTGCAAGTGGTTCAGCACGGGGCCGTGTTGGTTGGGCACGACCCGTGTTGAACCTTCTGAAATGGAGAGAATTGTCGGGTTGCCTTGTTCTTGTGCATGAGTTCATTCTTCTCGTTCCCCTTTTCATCCCTTACCACCATGAGTGTGTTTTATTCATTAAAAACCATCCAAACTTTGAAAACCATCATTTCATTGCATCATAGAGATAACTTACATAGTCCTAGAATTAAACTAGAAAAAAAAACTTAACTAATTAGGTCAGGAGGTACACGAGGTTATCATAGAGAGTTCTACTATTCTAAGAAAATTTCGAGAATAGTTTCCCGATATAGTAGGACTTTTAGCCGAAGGATTTTTTTCCTAAATGTTGTTTAAAGCCATTCTTCGATCTCCCTAGGAAGAAAGAATGCGGCTTCATTTTCTTCCGCAACTGGTGGCGGAGGAGGAACATTCACCGGGACTCCTTGCACCACTCTTCGCGGAGGCTCTTGGTGCATGGCGTACCATTCGGCCGGAATGACAACTTCGGGCACCACGTTCCACGCCCTTTGGGTTATTACAGGTACCAAAGGCGGGGAGGCGAGAAGGTTCAACCTCTGGTGCAAGAGGTTTACTTCTTGGAGACAGCCCTCCAGCCCCACCGTAAGATGGTTGATACGGTCGACCAATGCTTCCTCCACTCCCGTCATTTCGTCAATAGTCTCCCTTAGGGCGTAAACATAGTTTATAAGAGAGTCTTCCGCTGTTGAAGATCTCCTCCCATGTCGGTTACTTCTTGAAGATGATCCGCTTGTTCTGCTTGCCATTTTCTGTGAAAGAAACCGAAGAAAGCTAAATTTTTACAAAACAGTGCCTCGGACACGGCCCCGTGCTCGCTGAGCACGGCCCCGTGTCCATTTGTCTGCAGGATTTTAGGCTAAAGAATCTTGGAGTTTTAAATTACTTCCATGATTTTTATCTAGGTTTTGAGCTTAGATAATTTAAAATAAAGTTATACAACTAACTTTAAACAAGAATATTTAGCAAATAATCTTACAAACTCCTCATAGAGGGTTGGAATCAAGAGATTTCCAAGCTTCCATGGAGGAAATTTTGAAAAAATTTTGAAAGAAGAGGAAATGAATAAAAGTGGAAGGGACAAGAGGGTCCTTTGGAACCTTCTTTTAGCACTTACATAGGATGGTATGAGTGAAGATCCCAGGAATCTCTGTCAATTGAAGTGGTAAAAAATGAGCAGGGATCAGGCTGCATTTAAAGAAAACGACAGCGATCTGGACACGGCCCCGTGTCCGCAGGACACGGCCCCGTGTGCAGAGGAAATCCTGACACATTTTGTCCGTATTCTGACCAAATCAGCAGAGAATCTTTTTGGTGAGCACGGGGGCGTGTTGACCTGGACATGGCCCCGTGTTTGGAGGCTGTTTTATGGAGTTTTGCTTCTTCTAAGGATTTCGTCGATATCGGGTGGTTCCTTACTGGTTGGGACAACCCCAAAGTGCCTAAGATACCTTAATTGTCCTAGACTAAGGCGAGAACACAAGAGGTTGTCGGGGAGGGTAATTCCTATTTTCATTCTAGGTGGACAAGTCCAACCCTTTCCCGGGCTCTCGTTAAAGAAGGTGTATGCCGAATCGCTCAGGTCTATGTATGCACCGAACGAAGTCGATGGAGAGTCCTTCACGGCACAATCGACACAGGGACGACTATCGTCCAAGTCTTTGCTAGGTACGAAGGTATTTTCGGGAGCAACGAGGTTGTCGGAATGCGGTTCCAGCATTTCGTCATGGTCATTTTCTTGGGGTGGATCAAGAAAATCCTTCCTAAGCTCTTTTAACCAATTCAGAATTAGATTTTCTAGTTGAAATAACTCATCAAGGAGCATTTCCCCTAGAATATCTGGCTGGGCGCATTCGAGGGAGAAATAGTGCTTATTTTTACTTTCGCCCCTCTTAAGGTTATAAGAAGTCGGTGGGTCCATGTAGTGGGGCCTATAATTTAGAAAGTAGCATTTTACTTCTTCATGTTTGCCACCACATATTTGACACCACGTACCATAAGAGTGCCGAAAGTAAAAACAATTACTATCACTCATGTTTGTGTCAGAAATTACCAACCGCCGGGATCTAACGGTTCTGTTTTCAGTAAGTGAATCTTGGGCACGGGGGCGTGTTGAGTGAGCACGGCCCCGTGTTCAGCTTACTGTCTGACGTAAAACAGGATTGCCAGTTCCAATGATTTAGCACGGGGCGTGTTCAGCGGGCACGACCCGTGCTGAGCTCTGCAGAAGCTGAAAAACTAAGAAAATCCTAAAAAAATAAAAAGAAGAAATAAAAATGATTAGGCCGTTGATTCCTAACTTTCTTAAAATCCTTGTGTCCCCGGCAACGGCGCCAAAAACTTGATGTGCGTGAAAGTGTCGTATATATTAGGTGTATATTTTAAGCCCTTTTAACACTTATTTTTAGCCAAGTTTTAAATTTATAAAACACGATACTTTACTAACACTAAACACACATATGGGCAAGTGCACCCATCGTTGAGCGTAGTATAGTGTTGGTAAGATACCGAGGTCGTCCAAGGACACAAGAGCTTTTAGTACCGGTTTATCCTCAACGTATAATCAAAATAAAAAGTTTAGAAAAAAGGTTTTTAAACTAAGAAAAATAAAAACTAACTAAAATGCTGAAAAATAAAAATAAAATAAAAACAGATAGACAAGATGAATCACTTGGTTCCGACTCGTATGTAGTATAACCTTTGATTATTTCCGCACTTTTGCACATAATTAAGAGATTATCTTAGTTATTGTAGTAGGCCCCTCTTTTGAAGGTGACGTTACCCTCACCCCAGTAGTTTGAGTCAGCAAGGATACAATCCTAAAAGGGTGGATTATTGGAAGATAATGAATTAAGTTATTAATGCAGTATTGTGGTAGGCCCCGCTTTTGGCGGTGACGTTACCCTCGGCTAAGTAGTCTGAGTCAGCAGGGATACAGTCCTAAATAGCCGGGTTATAGTATTAATAGTAGTTAACTTATGAGGGGATCAAAGAGTTTGGACCCCCGCCATCCAATACCGTGAAGTATTGAAGGAGGTCCTACTAAATTTGACCCAGGTCCATTGCAGGACCTCTAAACGCTGAACAATGGCAAGACCTTTACCAAACCGTTCCCTTAACCCCCGACCAGGTAGCCAACATACCTCCATATAGACCGTGGAGATATGAATGGTGAAAATCCTTTATTTTATATAGACAGTAAAATAATGCCAAGACACCACGGACAAACGATAAGGAAAGATCACCTTCAACATAAGTAACTAGTTATTAAAGTCAATAATACAAAACCAAATAAAAAGTGCAAAAGATTAGAAATAAAAAGTATTATACTAGACACTTTGTCTTCACCAAGTGATGTAAGAGACTTAGGCAAACATGGCCTTGATTGTCAAGGACTCTTACGATCAATCTTGGATCCCGAGACGACTCACACACTCTACGATGGAAAATGGATGATGGTGGTGGATGATGGTGTTGTGATGGTGGTGGGTGGTGGATGAAGTGTGAGAGAGGTGGTGTGCCAAGGGATGAGTTGAAATGAATCCAAGCATTCCTAATTATAGGCTGAACAGAGAGCTGGGCACGACCCCGTGTCCGCTGGGCACGGCCCCGTGCCCGTCTGACACTCTCTCTCTTCATTAATTGTAATTCGCAATTACAATTAATGTGCCTGCAGTACTTTCGCCACGCCCCCGTGTTCACTGGGCACGGCCCCGTGGTGGGCAATAGAAGCTTCTTTAGGTTTGTCTTTTCTGCTGCTTCTTGGGCACGGCCCCGTGCTAGCTGAGCACGGGGCGTGTTCAGTCTTCCGCCTTCTCTATTTTACTTTGGGAGATGCCGTTGAGGGGTCGGGCAGTCCACTTATGTTCCTTTCCTTGTATTTATGTTGGATTTAGCTGTCTTTTTGCTTCTTTTGTGTTTTTGAGCTCATTTAATCCTGAAAATACAAAAGGAAGACAAAAACACTGTTTTTCCAATATTAGTACTTAAAAAAGGGTTAGTTTTATGCCTTATTTGATGTAATTTATATGTTGCATTTTACACACATCAGCGACGATCTACTGCAGATGTGGTGGGGAGGGCATAATTCTAACATCAACAACTCGAAAAAATCCAGGCAGAAGATTCTACTCATGCTCTAATTTTAGGTGTCGATCATTTCTTGGATGGGTGGATCGAAGCCAACCTCAAATGAATGCAATGCAAGAGATGGAAGCTGCAAAACAAGAAATTGAAGCTGTGAATGTAATCCTGTTGGACAAATTGAAGGCTAAAGAAGATGAATCAGAACGTAGGAAGACTTATCTGGTTTATAGTTGGTTATTTTTTGGTCTTGTTGTAATTTTTTGGTTAGCTTTTGTTAAGGATGTGTAGTGCAACTGATGAAGTCTTTGAATGTTTGTAATTTTTAGGTTGAAATGAACTGAGGTCTTTTGTAATCCAACTGATGTTTGCTGAAATGAAATGAATTTTTGAATGTTTGTATATGGTAATTGTTATGTGCAGACCATGTAATGAACAAATTACCAAAGTTTTGACATCCGAAAAATGACCAAAAGACCAGAAGACCAAACATAATCAACAAATTACCAAAGTTTTGACATCGAACAAATGACCAAAAGACCAGAAAACCAAACATAATGAACATAAGACCACTGCATTCAACATAAGCCCACTGCATTTAACAGATGACCACTGCAAACCAAACAAAAGACCACTGGAGGATCAGTAAAATACCCTCCATGATACAAGTGTATAGTGAACAAGGTTGGATAATCTCCTACAATGCAAGTTACAAAACATAATCAGTGATCAATAACAACTTAATTTTGACCTAATACACATATTTGGAGTGAAGAAGTATTACCGTATATAAGGTCTAGTGCAAGATCATCATCAGCACCACGTACTTGAATAGGAACAGGATCCATTTCACCTTTGTTAAAATCGATTGTGATGAAGATGAGGGTTTACAAATGGGGAAGTTGATAAGTCTTATAGTTGGGGGTAATATGATATCAGGTTAGTTGAAGGAAATAAATATAAAGGTTTAAATATAATATTCATTGTAAAAGGGGTAAAAGGAAAAGACATATATGCCCTCACGTGCATCGCACGTGGGGCAACTTAACTGACTTTTTTGACTAGGTTTGGTGTAAAGGTTGTGATGTGTAACAAAACATGAACGTAAAGGTTGGTTTTGGCGGATTTCATAGTGAAAGGTATAAAGTGCATTTTGGGGTATACATAAAGGTTGTTTTCTGCAATTTTGTCTTAAATAAATACCACGGGATTTCTGTCTCGCAGCTCTTGAAACGGGTAAAACTGGGTCGAGGGCCGTGACAGAAAGAGGTATATATATATATATATATATATATATATATATTTGTATAATAACAAAATAATAATAATAGTAATAAAAATATAATCCTGTAAAATAACTTAAAAATAAAACTTTTGTAAGATAACAGGTGTGTACGGAAGCATACTATAATATATAAAAATGGAAGTCGAAAAATCGACAATTTTGGCTATACGTGTGATGTGCTTTTTGTGCGATTGTTCTGCATTTAGTTGTTATTTATTTTATGCTAATAACTTATATATATTAATTACCAGATGGAACACGCTGATAATGAACCAGTTAACGAGATTAACCAATCTGAGCAAAACAATGAGGATTACTTCCTCAATAGGCAAGATATCGAGAATATCATTGCTCAAGGAATAGCCAATGCTATTCCATCAATTCTTACTGCTGCCTGAAATCCAGTTGAACCTCAACAAATTATTCCCCGCAAACGTACTCACGGTGACAATTTCAGTAATAGTGTAAACGGAGGCGACAACAATACTAATAACGATAATGATGGGATGCAAGCCCCATTCCTTAAGAAAATGAAAGCTGCAACGCCTGGTTGCACTTACAAGGAGTTCCTTCCCTGTAAACCTGTTGAGTTCGCAGGCAATGAAGGGACGACTGTGGCGCTGCGTTGGTTGGAGAAAACCGTGGTAGTAATCAAAATAAGTAAATGTGCCGAGGAGGATAAGGTCATGTATGCTTCTCACCTTTTCAATGAGGAAGCATTAGAGTTGTGGAATACGGTGTTGCAAGCCAAAGGAATCGACATGGCCTATTCCATGAGTTGGGAGGAGTTTAAGCGTCTGGTGGAAAGAAAATTCTGCCCTGAATATGAAAAAGAGCAGATGGCGAATAAGTTTCTGAGCCACCGGATGGTGGATGTTGACTGCCGAGGGTATATTTCGAAATTCTTCGAATATGCTCGAATTGTGCCTACCCTGGCTTCGCCAGAACCGGTACTTATTTCTCACTACATTTGGGGTTTAATTAGCGAGATCCGTGATATTGTCAAAGCTGCGAGACCCCGCACGATCAATGATGCGGTAGAACTAGCCAACACTTTGACGGACGGACTGGTGCGTACGCGGGAAGAAAATAGGAAGAAGGAATTGGCTTAGAAAATTACCCAAGGATTTCGTGTGGGTAATAATAGCAATTTCAAGAAAAGAGGAACTGGGCAATCTTCCACTCTGCCGTTCTGCAGGAACTGCAGAAAGAAACATTTTGGAAAGTGCAATGAAACCTGCAACTTCTGCAAAGTTGTAGGACATCGTGAAGAAGATTGCAGAAAGAAAACAAGGGTCTGCTATAACTGTGGAGAAGCTGGGCATTTCAGACCAGAATGCCCTAAGTTGGTCAAACCAGCGGATAACAAGGCTAAACCTGCAGAAAGAACTACCAAGAAAAACGCAAGAGCCTTCCAATTGACCACGCTGGAAGCCGAACTGATTCCTGACGTAATAGCTGGTACGTTCCTAGTTCACAACGTATATGCGAAAGTATTATTTGACTCTGGTGCAAACCAAAGTTTTATAAACACTTCATTCTGCCAAGCTCTTAAGCTACCCTTAACAAAACTTAGGCAAGTTTTTACAGTAGAAACGACAGACGTGAATTCTGTTAACATAGATACGGTTTTGCAAAAAGAAAATATAGAACTCTCAGGTCATAAATTTTCTGCAAACCTATTACCCATGAATTTAGCTGGATTCGATGTCGTGTTAGGAATGGATTGGTTAGTAGCCAACCATGCTCGAATCCTTTGTAATAAGAACTCCATAGAAATTCGTGCACACACCGGAGAAGTAATTATGATTACAGGGGACAAGCCGCGAAAACCCATGAAGTTCATTTCAGTAATGAAAGTTGCTAGCTATGAACGAAAGCAAGGAATAGTGTATATGATTTCGGTAATCATTAGCGCTAAGGGTAAGGAACTTAAGGAAATTCCTGTAGTCTCAGAATACTCGGATGTATTCCCAGAAGAGTTACTAGGATTACCACCAGATAGGGAGGTAGAATTTAGAATTCATTTGATTCCTGGAACTACACCCGCAGCTAAAGCACCCTACCGGTTAGCACCCAC
Organism: Helianthus tuberosus; assembly: GCA_030545235.1. Taxonomy (NCBI): domain Eukaryota; kingdom Viridiplantae; phylum Streptophyta; class Magnoliopsida; order Asterales; family Asteraceae; genus Helianthus; species Helianthus tuberosus. The sequence continues at coordinate 129,673,237 of CM060416.1, forward strand.
TGAAATGTTAGAACTGAAAAAGCAATTAGATGAATTGCTCAGTAAAGGATTCATACAACCTAGTTCATCCCCTTGGGGAGCACCAGTGTTGTTCGTAAAGAAAAAGGCTGGTTCGATGCGAATGTGTATCGATTATAGGGAATTAAATAAGGTTACAATTAAGAATCGATACCCATTACCTAGAACTGATGATCTTTTTGATCAGCTTCAAGGAGCTAGATATTTTTCTAAGATCGACTTGCGCTCCGGATATCATCAATTGAAGGTACAAGAAGAAGACATACCTAAAACTGCTTTCAGAACTAGGTATGGTCACTACGAGTTTACAGTCATGCCCTTTGGGTTAACAAATGCTCCTGCGGCATTTATGGACATGATGAATAGGGTCTGTAAACCGTATTTGGATAAATTCGTAATTGTCTTCATCGACGATATACTTATTTATTCCAAAATTTAGGACGAACATTGTGAGCACCTGCATGCACTCTTAACTTTGTTAAGAAAAGAAAAGCTTTACGCCAAATTCTCGAAGTGTGAATTTTGGCTACAGGATGTGCAATTTTTAGGTCACATGGTGAATCATGAAGGTATTCACGTAGATCCCTCCAAGATAGAAGCGATCACCAAATGGAAGGTCCCGCAATCAGCTACGAAAGTTAGAAGTTTTCTAGGATTAGCTGGATACTATAGGCGCTTTATTAAAGATTTTTCTAAGATAGCTATGCCATTAACTAAGCTAACCTGTAAAATAGTTAAGTTTGAATGGGGACCTAAGCAAGAAGAGGCTTTTAGGATTTTAAAACAAAGGTTAACAAACACCCCAATCCTTGCCTTACCAGAAGGGACAGAAGATTTTGAAGTTTATTGCGATGCTTCTAAGCTCGGATTAGGATGTGTGTTAATGCAACGCAAAAAGGTAATTGCATATGCCTCAAGGCAACTGAAAAAGCACGAAGAAAACTATACGACCCATGACTTAGAATTAGGAGCAATAATTTTTGCCCTTAAGATTTGGAGACATTATCTGTATGGAAGTAAGTTTACTGTCTATACGGATCACAGGAGTTTAAGGTACATATTTGAGCAAAAAGAATTGAACATGAGGCAAAGGAGATGGATGGAAATCCTAAGTGACTATGACTGTGATATCCAATATCACGAAGGAAAAGCAAATGTAGTTGCAGATGCCTTAAGTCGTAAGTATCATGAGAAACAACAACGAGTTCGTGCTCTTAGATTAAGTTTACAATTAGACTTAATGGAACAACTGAAGAATGTTCAAGAAATAGCAATCAAGGATGATGCTGAAGGAATTAAGGGACGAATAAAAGAATTAGAACAAGGAGCTGATGGAATTTGGAGATTCCCCAAAAGAAGAATTTGGGTACCTAAGCAAGGAAAATTAAGAAATAAGATTTTAGAGGAAGCCCATAAATCTAGGTATACCATGCATCCTAGAAATAATAAGATGTACCATGTTAGGATCGGAGGCTCTCATGATTGTGTCTGTTTGTATGATTTGTACAATGAATGAATATGAAACAATGTAAAGTGCAGCGGAAATGAACACAAACTTTGTAAACACAATCAAAGGAGAAAATAGTTTGATAAACATTTGCTTCTCATAGAGTCAAAAGATTACAAATCAAAGCAAAAGATTACAGTACAAGCTTACAAACTAAGCTCCCCCTTAGCCTGATGCCTCAAGGTTGGTTGCCCAAGATGAAAGGATTGAATTGAGGAGAAGAACTCACCCAAAACGAATCAAATGTAACAGTACAGAGTACTGCTCCATTTATAGACAAACCAAACCGCTGAGGCATCTCAGCTGACGTCACCATGAAAGTGACGTTTAACAACCTAACAACCTGTATCTACTGACTTCATACAATCACTGCTAAACCTAACAACTGACAATACATGAATCAGATGATATACTAAACTACTGTTCTTCTTATTCATCAGTGCTTTCCTCAAGGTTGATCAGTCCTTGATTGGGCAGTGCTTTGTCATCAGCAGTTTGTACCAGCAGTGCTTTGTATCCAGCAGTCTTCTAGGCTTCATCTGTAGTTAGGCAAAACAACAGCAGTTGTAGGCGGGCAGTGGATATAAGACCTTCAGCAGTTTTAATCACTTTCAAGGGAGAAGACTTAGTGTAATCAATTGCTTATTGTGAATCCACTGTAGTGACCTGGTTTTGGCTTTCATTATCTGTTCCTCTGGTAGGGTTCAATCCCAACAATCTCCCCCTGGAACAGATAATGCCAAAACCTGTCATTATTCTGGATCTTTATTACTCATCAGAAGTTCCCTTGCTTTTCTTTTAAATTCTTCTTCAAATTCTTTGGAACTTGTGTCATCTGCATCCCTGCACAGTGTAAGTTCAAGGAGATCCTGCAAATCTTCAACACTAAGGCCTAGTGCTTCTTTCCTTAATATGTACTTCACTTCGTCATTGGATCTGACCAGGGTCAATACGTGGGTCTTTTGATCAGACATCCACTTTAGTACTTTTAAACCCAATGGGTTTCTTGGGAGAGATTTATTCATAGATGAGTTTGGAGATATTGGCCTTGTGAAAACATGCAGACTTTCAGACATTCTTTTGAAGGCCATTTCAATAACATTGTTAGCTGCAGCTATGTCTTCTGCAGTTTCTTTTTCAATCTGCTCCTGTCTCTTTTGTTGATCTGGCTCACTGTCTGAAACTTCTGAAGTAGATGGTGATGCAGGTTTAGTTAATACCTTCTTAAAAAGGTTTTGAAGTTTTTCCGAGCTCTCTTCTTTTAGACCCATTTTCATGATGGTTTCTTTGAAGTACTCAACTTCCTTTTCCTTTACCTCTTCACTGGTCAGCTGTTCTCCTTTTTTCTTTTCTCAACATTGTGACATAGGTTTCTGCTGCATTGATCTGTGTTTCAAGAGTCTTGATATGCTCCTTTAGCTTTTTGTAGTTGGACTTTTTAGGAGTGTCAGAAACAGTTATCCTCCTTTTCTTAAGCCTTTCATAAGCTTCATCTGTTTGCTGCTTAGTCCATTTTGCTATGGCATTTGCAGTATCTACCCTTGCATCCACCAGTTCCTGCTTCTTTCTTTTATATTCAGAAGTAAGATCAGCTATGAGCTTCCTGTATTTGTTCCAATTTGGAGCTGTCTTCTTCTTTCTTGGATTATTTTTAATCTTTTCAATTCTGTTAGCCTCATGCTTTAATGCAAGTATTGGCCATTCTTTGAATTGTGTTTCTTCAGCAGGATAGAACTTTTCTTTCATTATGTATGTAAGGTATTCTTTTCTCAATTCATTTCGTTGATCTGCTTCAGTAGATAGGCTTGACATTTTTTTGTTCAGATCACTTGCATATTCTTCCATTTGTTTGACTTTGGTGAGCAGGAATTCTCTTCTTTCCAAAACCACTTCATCACCTTGATTCTTGCATTCAACTTTAGCTCTTATCCTTGCTTGTCTTGCTTTCATATCGAGATATTCATCCATGTTTTCTGGGACTATGAAGCCTATGAGAGAAGGAAATCTTCTTTTTGAAGAATCATCCTCGGTGTAAAATTGTTTCATCTCATTTTTCACAGCATCTAGTTCCAGTGGATATTTAGCAGCAACAGGATCATATTTTTCATCAGTAGCCTGAGTTGTTTCTCTTTTTCTTTTGTGAAGCTTTGGTAGTGATGTAGAAATGATGAGAGCAGTGGTGGATGGTTGACTAACAGCTGTTGAAACAACTGGTGTTTCAACCACTGTTGTCATTACAACTACTGATGTGTCAGTAGATGTCTTCTGCTTTTGAGCAGGGGTTGAAGTGGTTTTTGATGGTGGTGATGGTGGTGGTGACTCATCATCAGGAATGAAAACCCTTCTCCTTTTTATTGTAGGAGAGGCTGATGATGTCATTTATGGATCAGTGGTTTGGGATTGTGATTGACTGACAGTGGTTGAAACAACCGGTGTCTCAATCACTGTTGTCATTACAGCAGATGTTGTAACATCTGCTGTCTTCTGCTTTATGGCAGGAGGCAGTGGTGGTGATATGATTGTAGATGATGATGGTGGTGGAACAGTGGTTGTGATTGTGTGAGATAGAGTGGTGTGTGTTGAAGGTGTGTGTGTTGATGAAATGGCAGTTGTTTGGCTACTGACAGCAGTTTTTGTAACTACTGATGTATCAGTTGTTTGAATGGAAGTTTTGGATTTTGTGGTTTGAGGTGGTTTAGATGATTGTTTTTCTTGTTTTGGTTCAATATACAGCCCATCTTCTATTCCTTTCTTCCTTAACTTGATTTTCTCCCCCTTTTTGGCATTATCTGCAAGAGGTTTATCCATGAAGAGGATTGTAGAAGGAACTTTTCCACCATGAGCAGTCTTTTGTATGCTGGCCTTTATAGCCTTGATATCTGCTTGGGTATCCTTGAATCTTGATTCCACCATGTTTGACAGCATTTGTACATGTATAGCATGCTGTTGATCAGCCATTTGTTTCTGTTTTTCCAGCATGGGTTGAAAGATATTCCAGAGCTCATTTGCAGCAATTGCTTGTGGTGGAGCAGATGCTTGAGTTGGAACAGATGCTTGTGGTGGGGCAGTAATGGATTGTGCTTTTTGAGCTTTTAAAATCTCTTGCACCATCTCCTTTATTTCAGCAACTGAGCTTTCCAGTTTTTCAACTCTTCCCGTCAATTCCTGGTATTTTGAATCATCACCCACTTTAATGGGATCATCTGAATCCCCACCTGTAGTGGTTATATCAATGTTTGACTTAGGAACAGAGTCCCAAAAATCACCCATTGATGCCCCTTGTTCTTGGTACTGGGGACTTCTTTCTTCAGCACTTGATAGACCTTTGATGGTACCAGTGGTTAGAACCAACTCACTGGTGGTTACCGATGGTGCTATTGAAGAAATTGCCTTCAAGGGAGTCTTACTAATGAAACAACTGTCCAACTAAAGATCTGTTGATCCATCAGTTGTAGTTGCTGCTCCACTTGAACTACCACCGAGAGTTACTTGGAACTCAGGGGGTGTAACCTCCTCAGTTGTTGCTGGGGTAGCAGAGGTATAAGCGTCAGACCCAGTCACTTGTGGGAGTATACTCTCAGTGACAGGTGATAGAGAGGAACTGGTTTGTGTCTGTGCTATAACAACTGCATGCAACAAAGGTAGCATGGATTGTGGTAATATTATTGGTGAGGGTGTGGGAGTTGAAAGAGACATGTCCTTAGGACCAGGACTGAGGAAGATGGATCCAATTGAATCCAGAGCTTCATATTGTGGAGTCCCTGTGCTTACAACCTGATCCTTTTGTGAGGATGCAGGAGGAGTTTGAGGCAAAGGTGGAGATCTTTCTACCAACTGCTGTGAGGAAGTAGCAGCAGTGGTTTGTGGTGACATTTGTGTTGTCACAGGCAGTTGCTCTGGGATCTCATCTTCCAGAGTTGCCTTTTTCTTGGGTTTGGTGGGCTTTTTGTATGATTTTCTTTTGGTCTTTTTGGTAATGTCAGGTGTGGGTTTCAAAGCAGTGGTAGTGCTGCTATGATCAGCTGGAGCAGTGGGCTCAGCAGCAGATGTCTGAGGGGCAGTGGTAACTGCTGAAATCTGCTCAGACACCTCTGCTTTTGTTTTTATTGGTGCCATCATTCTGGAAAATGTTTCTTTTGTTAAGCCTTTTATTTGAAAATAGGCACCTTGTTTAGGAAAATTTTCATTTTCTTTTTCAAATTTTTGTTTGAAATAATAGCTCAGAAATATTGGAAAAAGTAAAACTGATTTGCTATCAACGTTCTTTACCAAGTCGTTGAAGATCTCCTGGGAATAGTTGTAATCTTTATTGTTTAAAATAGCATAGCCCAGGCATTGAATCTTCAATGGTATTTCATTAAACGCTGTTGTTTTATTTGAAACACAACTTAAAAGTGTGTGAAATAAAAATCTGGGTGCTGATGGAAAATAACCTTTTTGTAAGGTATCTACCTTTGATTGTTCTGCATATCCCCTTTTCAGAAAATCAGCTTTTAACTCGTTTTTGTCAAAGGAAGTTTTACCATTCTGATTATCGAGTTTGAAGACTTCTGAGATTGTTTGCGGAGTGATTTGAATCACTTTACCCTGTATCGAGGAGTTAATGGCTATGACTTTATCGTCTTGTTTTTCAAGCGTCGCCTTTTTCCAGAACTCTCTCTGGGTTTGCAAATAAATGGGAGCATCTGTTGTCAACAAAGTTTTGTACTTTGATGCAGATATTGTATCAATAATGGAGTCGAAGGTGTGATTATCGGTAGGTTTTGTGAGTAAACCCAGATAATTATGAGGAGATTTGTATGGTATCTCGATGGATTCTTCGGCCGTTTGAGCGACCTCTTTTGAAGATGATGGTGATTTTGGTTTAGATTTTGATTTTGATTTTGACTTCGTCATTTTGATGAAGAAGAATCGGAGAGTGATTTGGGAAGAAAAGTTGGAAACGGCTTTGAGAAGAGAACTCTGGAATTCAATTCGACAGTGTAAAACCCTGTTTGGGGGTTTTGATCAGGGTTTTATTTAGGGAAAAAGTGTTCGCTGATGTGGCAGCGGTTATTATGATCTGAAGGCTAAAAACTGACCACGCGTCAACCTCTGATGGTATGGATGAAGAATGGAGGCCAGTTGTTTTAAGAACCACTGATGTATCATGCATCAGTAGTTACAACGGTAATAATGTGATGACAGTGGAAGATTTTTACTATCAGTGGATAAACACAACTTAAAAGTGTGTGAAATAAAAATCTGGGTGCTGATGGAAAATAACCTTTTTGTAAGGTATCTACCTTTGATTGTTCTGCATATCCCCTTTTCAGAAAATCAGCTTTTAACTCGTTTTTGTCAAAGGAAGTTTTACCATTCTGATTATCGAGTTTGAAGACTTCTGAGATTGTTTGCGGAGTGATTTGAATCACTTTACCCTGTATCGAGGAGTTAATGGCTATGACTTTATCGTCTTGTTTTTCAAGCGTCGCCTTTTTCCAGAACTCTCTCTGGGTTTGCAAATAAATGGGAGCATCTGTTGTCAACAAAGTTTTGTACTTTGATGCAGATATTGTATCAATAATGGAGTCGAAGGTGTGATTATCGGTAGGTTTTGTGAGTAAACCCAGATAATTATGAGGAGATTTGTATGGTATCTCGATGGATTCTTCGGCCGTTTGAGCGACCTCTTTTGAAGATGATGGTGATTTTGGTTTAGATTTTGATTTTGATTTTGACTTCGTCATTTTGATGAAGAAGAATCGGAGAGTGATTTGGGAAGAAAAGTTGGAAACGGCTTTGAGAAGAGAACTCTGGAATTCAATTCGACAGTGTAAAACCCTGTTTGGGGGTTTTGATCAGGGTTTTATTTAGGGAAAAAGTGTTCGCTGATGTGGCAGCGGTTATTATGATCTGAAGGCTAAAAACTGACCACGCGTCAACCTCTGATGGTATGGATGAAGAATGGAGGCCAGTTGTTTTAAGAACCACTGATGTATCATGCATCAGTAGTTACAACGGTAATAATGTGATGACAGTGGAAGATTTTTACTATCAGTGGATAAGACACTGATTTTGAGCATCAGTGCTTACCAAGCAAAATAAAGGGTCAGAGGTTGACTTTTAGCAGTGGATAGAGCTTAGGAAACAGATGTTTGGACAAAACAGTGGTTAAAGGTAATATAATGATAATGATTTGAGAGATAAGTATATCAGCAACAGTTTTGAAAATTTTCATTTAGAGTTTTGCCACATGTCAATTACTCATTTTGAAGCCTTTACAACTCCTTGACAGTGGTTTAGTACCCCAGATAATGTGAGCTTTTTACCAATGTTACTCATCTTTGTAATAATATTTGAATTAAAACATGAGTAGCCAGGTATTTTAAGATCTGTTGACAATCAATCCTTTTCAAAGATTAAGAACAAACTTGAGTAAGACATGACCATGACAAATATACCATTTCCTTTTGATCTGCTTGAGGATAAAAATTAACCAACAAAAACTAAAGGTTATCTATCCTAACAGGAGATTGAAACTTTTACTATCAAAAACCAGTAAAAGTTCAAAATATATCATTTAAAAGAAATAGAGAATGATATATCCTGCTTTATTCGAGAAAATCCTTCTTAAAAAAAATTAAGGATTTTCTAAAAACAGCACCAAAAGAACCTGGTAAAACAATACTAAAGCACATAATCATCTCATGCTCAAGTTTATGAGAACGGTCAGTGGTTTGACAACAGTTGTATGAAATTGTAGATACATTTTGACCATTGTTTAGTACCATTTTCTTGTTGATTGACTGTCAACAGACATGAGGACACATGTTCACATGAGTTTTTGAAAACCATGTTATAAGCTTTGTTACCATGTGAAGATTTTGAAAATTTGTCTAGTCCTCTTGAAGTTTATACTCTTTTCTTCTGGCTTCAAAAGTTTTGAGATAAACACACTTCTGAGTTTTCTGTGAATTTTCTTCTTCCCTTTTTTACCCTTCCCATTCATAAGTAATGAAATACTTACTGGGAGGTTTTTATTGAGAAAAACCTTAATCCAATATCATTTTGTAGTAATGTTTTGAGAGAATTGGTCATATTTGCACAAATTTTCAACCAATCTCACATTACATATGATACGGATTAAGTTGACCCCTGATTTTCTGAATGTATTTTAACATAGTTGATTTTGTCCTTTTTGAGGATCTCAACATGTTTTTAACACATAAGATCTGAATGACTAAAGTTTTAATTTCCCTTTTTTTATGTTAGCAAAAGCACTAATGTTTTATAAACATAGGCTTTTGTTAATCTGAGGTTCATACTTTAGCATCTATTATAGTGACATCACATGGTTCATAACAACAATTGAAATCAATTTTGAAAATGTAAAAATTATCCCATAATTTATCAGATATGTTTACAGGTCTGAAAACTATGAGTGACATGTGCATGATATCACTTGTTGTGTGAGATTTGTGTGTCACATGACATCTTGATTGATATACAGAGTTTTCGAATAACCATTTTGATCATGGTTTACTTGTTACTCTGTTTTTCAACTAAATACAACCAACCTTAGTATCAATGAATTTTGAGCCGAACTGTTATGTCAAATTGATTGTTAGATCTAATTTGACTGTCCAAGCTCTGATACCAATTGTTAGGATCGGAGGCTCTCATGATTGTGTCTGTTTGTATGATTTGTACAATGAATGAATATGAAACAATGTAAAGTGCAGCGGAAATGAACACAAACTTTGTAAACACAATCAAAGGAGAAAATAGTTTGATAAACATTTGCTTCTCATAGAGTCAAAAGATTACAAATCAAAGCAAAAGATTACAGTACAAGCTTACAAACTAAGCTCCCCCTCAGCCTGATGCCTCAAGGTTGGTTGCCCAAGATGAAAGGATTGAATTGAGGAGAAGAACTCACCCAAAACGAATCAAATGTAACAGTACAGAGTACTGCTCCATTTATAGACAAACCAAACCGCTGAGGCATCTCAGCTGACGTCACCATGAAAGTGACGTTTAACAACCTAACAACCTGTATCTACTGACTTCATACAATCACTGCTAAACCTAACAACTGACAATACATGAATCAGATGATATACTAAACTACTGCTCTTCTTATTCATCAGTGCTTTCCTCAAGGTTGATCAGTCCTTGATTGGGCAGTGCTTTGTCATCAGCAGTTTGTACCAGCAGTGCTTAGTATCCAGCAGTCTTCTAGGCTTCATCAGTAGTTAGGCAAAACAGCAGCAGTTGTAGGCGGGCAGTGGATATAAGACCTTCAGCAGTTTTAATCACTTTCAAGGGAGAAGACTTAGTGTAATCAACTGCTTATTGTGAATCCACTGTAGTGACCTGGTTTTGGCTTTCATTATCTGTTCCTCTGGTAGGGTTCAATCCCAACATTCCAAGATTTAAGAAATAATTTCTGGTGTATAGGAATGAAAAAGGACATAGCTAGATATGTATCAAAGTGTCTAACTTGTTCACAAGTTAAGGCAGAACACCAGAACCCTTCAGGGTTACTTCAACAATTAGAAATGCCTATTTGGAAATGGGAACTAATAACCATGGATTTTGTTACTAAGTTGCCCAAATCCAGAAAAGGTAATGATGCGATTTGGGTAATTGTGGATCGATTAACCAAATCAGCTCATTTTCTACCCATGAAAGAAACCTTTAGCATGGAAAGATTAGCAAAGTTGTACGTAGACGAAATAGTATCCTTACATGGAGTCCCACTCTCCATTGTATCGGATAGAGATAGTCGCTTCACGTCACATTTTTGGACAAGTTTCCAAGAAGCCATGGGGACGCGATTAAATTTAAGTACAGCTTACCATCCCCAAACCGACGGACAAAGTGAAAGGACGATCCAAACTCTGGAAGACATGCTCAGGGCATGTGTAATAGATTTTGGTGGAAATTGGGATGACCACCTACCCTTAATTGAATTCTCCTATAATAATAGTTATCATGCGAGCATTGAAGCTGCCCCATTCGAAGCACTGTATAGACAAAAGTGCAGAACTCCAGTTTGTTGGGCAGAAATAGGAGAAAGCCAATTATCAGGTCCTGAGATTGTACAAGAAACCACCGACAAAATCACTCAAATTAAGGAAAGACTAAAGACAGCTCGAGATCGCCAGAAGAGTTATGCAGATAATCGATGCAAGCCACTGGAATTTCAAGTCGGAGATAAGGTACTCTTGAAAGTTTCTCCTTGGAAAGGAGTAGTACGGTTCGGTAAGAGAGGAAAGCTAAATCCATGGTACGTAGGACCATTCCCAGTAATCCAGCGAATAGGACCAGTTGCCTATCGTCAATTACCAAATGAGCTAGCTGGGGTACATGACGTGTTTCATGTATCCAACCTCAAGAAATGTCTATCTAACGAATCCCTGGTAGTACCTCTTCAAGATGTAGAGGTAAATGAAAAGTTAAAATTTGTTGAGAAGCCACTACAGATAGAAGACAAAAAGGTCAAGTTTCTCAAACACAAAAGACTAGTACTGGTCAAAGTCAAGTGGGATTCTAAAAGGGGACCAGAATACACTTGGGAGCTGGAATCGGAAATGAAGCGGAAATATCCTCACTTATTCCAGTAAATCTCGAGGACGAGATTTTTATTATGGTGGGGAGGATGTAACAACTCTCACAAAAACTATTATTTCTTATTTTATTTTGTCCAATAGGAAACCCTAATTGAGACCCCCAAGTAATACTACATGACCCCTAAAATTTTCAGAACAATCGGAATTAGGATCAGGGCCCTAAAACTCAGGGGGGGGGGTATTCCCTAGTTGGTAATATCCACACAGTTTGCTGTACAATGCGAAAATCGTCGAAACTTTGACTCACCCACGCGACAGGCCCTCGCGCCACGCGAGGGAGCTGTTTTTCCAGTATAAATAGAGGGGTGTGGCACTTGAAGTTTGGCGTTGGTTCGACGTAAAAATTCGTTTTCTACACCGAGATATCATCTGTTTAATACAAAACACACACACAGCACGAAACGCTGCCGCGATAACAGGGTAATAACTCGATCACTGATACGATTTAATGTCCGATCGATGGAGACCAGTCCGATGGATGTTTAAGTGCTGCCCCTAATTGGGCTATACTTTGTCATTCGTCATGAGGGTTTCGATCTCGTGAGTTGTCGTAAAAGTTGTATTAAGTTACTAACCTAGTTCTCGTGTGCATTGTTATTGTCTTAGGTTAACCAGGCTAAAATCAGTAGGCTAAACTCTGCCCGTTTAAATCCGCAATGTGAGTCATTCTCTTTTTACCAAATTACTTTCAAAATCATATTTGTTTTCAAAGTTATAATTACAGGGATTAAGTCTTTGTAATCTTTAATTTCTGCCGGTATGTGGGGTTTCGTATACATTACTTGATACCCGCCACCATTGGACAACGGGTTAGCCAATGGGTGATCTGACCATAGTCACAGATACAGTCGAGTGACAAATACCGATTTGGGGTAATTGGTTGATAGAAACAATGTAATCACCCTTAATACTGTATATTATAACAATGTGTCGTTTTGTGCAAATGAGTGACTCGCCAGTATTTCCCTGCTGATAAAACCTTTTTAAAACATGTTTCAGGTGATCTGCTGTGATCCATGAAAAAGTGCCGTGTAGCACTCCAAGCTTGAAGAAGTGGCTTAATAAAAATAAAGAAACATGTGTTTTTTGTAAAATAGGGGCTTCCCAGTGAAATTCCTCTAATGTAAATTATGGGGTTTATTCCTAATTATGAAATAAAATAATCGGGCATTTTCAAGTTTTAAATGATCCTGTTAATAATTCCGCTGCCAAATTAAATAAATACCACAGGGTTTCTGTCCCGCGGCTTCCGGACCGGGTCAAACCGGGCCGGGGGCCGTGACAGTGATTTTCGCAAATGGGTGTATTGAAAGTAGAGCAATCATTCATTTTGAACCGATTCAAAATGTCATACACATACCTTGTTTGATGTATAAACATCCCATCCTCCTTCTGTTCAACTTGTAATCCCAGAAAGTAAGACAACTCACCCATAGCGCTCATTTCGAACTTGCTCTTCATCACCTTCTCAAACTCTTTACACATGTTCTCATCTGATGACCCAAAGATGATGTCATCCACGTATACTTGTACCAGCAGAAAATCTTCCTTCTTCCTCTTGATGAACAGTGTATTGTCAATCTGACCTCTTTCAAAACCATTCTTGATCAGATGATAGTGTCTCGTACCACGCCCTGGGAGCTTGATGTAATCCATACAAAGCCTTATCAAGCTTGTAAACTCGATCTGGATAGTCTGGATCATCGAACCCATCTGGTTGTGAGACATACACCACTTCTTGGACTTTCCCGTAAAGAAATGCACTTTTCACGTCTAGTTGATAAACTTTAAAGCCCTTGAAAGAAGTGAAAGCCAGAAACAAACGAATTGCTTCCAACTTTGCCACTGGTGCAAACACCTCATTGTAATCTATTCCTTCTTGCTGATTGAAACCTTTGACAACCAACCGAGCCTTGTTGCGCATGACAATCCCTCTTTCATCCTTCTTGCACCTAAATACCCATTTAGTGCCAATCTCTCTTTCACCTTTAGGAAGGTCAACTAACTCCCAAACTTTCAACTTTGTAAACTGGGTAAATTCCTCTTGCATAGCCTCAACCCAAGAATTATCTTTTAGAGCCATATAAATGTTCTTCGGCTCCTCTTGAGAAATGAAGCAACTATACAAGCACTCATTCACAATCCCAGTCTTCTCAATCGAAACAAATAAACCTGTATTCGCTGCTTCTGCAGTAGGATCTCCAAGTATCATGTCAACTGGATGTTCTCTATTTACTCGTGTAGTAGCAACGGTATCCACTTCTAAGTTATCACCCAGGTTTGATCCAATCTCCCCCTGAATATTCTGATTCGCAAACGGATTAATGAAATCCTCCCCCTGAATTGGTTCAGAGTCACTATCACTTGAATCAGGGTTAGCAGCACCTTGGGAAGTGTCCGGAGCATCTGTCATATCGACGTTCGATCTAGGCATGAACTTGCCTTCATCGTCTTCACTTATCACTATTTGAATCAACTGAGAATCATCTACATCAGAAAACTCAGGAATATTTAATGATTTAAAAACACTTTCATAATCATATAATATAGCGGGTCCATTCGTTCATTGTTGAGGTTTGTATGTAGTAATTTCAACATTAAAAACAACCTCAATTTTACCAGTTTTTAGATTAAAAACCCTTTTATTCGATGTGCCAGGCACGTAGCCTAGAAAGTAGCCTTCGTCAGCCACCTCACCGAATTTTTGTTTATCTTTGTTTCGCACAATGGTGCAGGGTAATCCAAATGGTTCAAAGCCTGTTAAGTTTGGTTTTTCGTTAAACATTAATTCATGACAAGTTTTATTAAAACGTTTAACAGTCAAAACTTTGCTTAGGACGTAGCAAGCTGTATTCACAGCTTCTCCCCAAAAAAGAACTGGTAGCTTTGAATCTGAAAGCATCGTCCTAGCGGCTTCAATCAACGTCCTGTTTTTCCTCTCAGCGACTCCATTCTGTTAAGGGGTATAAGGAGCATAATATTGATGTTCTATTCCCTTGCGAAGACAATAGAGATCCAGAATCTGATTCCTGAACTCCGTGCCATTATCACTCCTTATCCTCTTGATCCTTGCATCATGGACGTTTTCCAATTTTGTAAAAAGATCTATCAGCATCTCCGTTGTCTCATCTTTTGTACCTAAAAAGAAAACCCATGAATAACGTGAGTAATCATCAGTGACAACAAGACAGTAGTACTTTCCACCTATGCTCTTCACGTTCACTGGACCGAATAAATCTATGTGAAGTAATTCATAAGGGGCATCTATGGAATTTACTGTTTTTTATTTGTGAGGTTTCTTATGTTGTTTTCCCTTATGACATGGAAGACATTTATCTTCCACGTGAAACCTCTGCATTGGAACCCCTTTCACTAATTCATTTTTAATAATATAGTTCATTTTGCGATAGTGAATATGGGTCATGCGTCTGTGCCACAACATCGATTCAGCTCAGATGCTTTTGATAGTAAACACGCCACCACAGAGTTGGATCCTTAGCACCCATGTCCATGACATAAGTGTCATTTCTCCTTGGCGCTCTCATCACTATCCAATTGTCCGGAATCACCAAACCTGGTTTCAACACTAATGCTTCAGTCTTGGTAAAATGGACCGAGTGACCCTTGTCGCAGACTTGTGACACGCTCATCAGATTGTGCTTAAGCTGCTCAACATAGTTCACTTGGTCCAGTGTGATCTTTCCATTGGTCACTTTTCCTCGACCTGTAATTCTACCACCTTTAGCACCAACAAAGTTCACATGTCCACCATCATAATCTTCAAACTCAGTCAACAATCTCGCATCCCCCGTCATGTGCCTAGAGCAGCCACTATCAACATACCATAAGTTGATAATCCTCCTTAGCAGCTCCTGCACACACCAACCAAGAAATTAGTTAGATTGGGGGACCCAAGCCTTAATGGTCTTGGGTCGTCCAAATTCACCAACTACTGGAACATCCATCCAATATCCATTACTCCTAACTGGAGTCTTGGATCTCAGACCTGTTGATGGAATTTGATTTTGATTTTGATTTCCACTAGGTCTATGGTCCTGAGGGTTCCTATATGTGTTTGGACTATTTGACCTTTGAAAATTTTGGTTTTGATACCTTGAGTTTTGATTCCAAGAAGCTTGACTGTTATAATTTCTAAAGCCATTATTATAAAAAGTTCGACCACCATTATTTTGGTATCGATTTTGATATTCTTGACTTCTGAAATTACTTGAATTTCCATTAAAATTGTTCATTCTAGGTGAACTGCTTCTAGGTCTCTCATATCTGCTTGATGTAGATTCAGGCTGAAATCTTGGTTGATTTCTTTGAAAACGAGGAACTTGTGGAGTTCCTTTTTCAGCCTTATCTACACCTACAGCAACACCCTCTAGTTGCTTAGGAGCAGATTTCTTTGGAGAGTTAGACTCTCTCTCCTTTTTATCACCACTCTTCTCTGGTGACTTCTCTCTCTTTCTCTCACTAACTTGTGCTTCAGTCTTTTTGTTAGGACAACAGCTAGCTACATGTCCCTTTGTGTGACACTTGAAGCACGGTCTCCTTTTTGAAGACTTCTTAGCTGAAGTCTTTGAAGCAGATTCCTCATCAGATGATGATGATGATGATGATGCCTTGTTTGGATTTTCTTCAGTTTGCTTAATTTCAGATTTTCTCTGTTCTTATTTTTTGCAAACTCTACATTTGATTCGTTTTCAATAACAGTGGTTTCGTTTTTCATATCACTACCTTGAACAAAATTAACCTTTTTAAAAGTTTGATTTTTACTCTTAGGAGGTGAATTTTTCTTTTTCAAAGGTTCCCTGTTATTGTTCTTCTTAGCATCATCACTCTCAGACCCATCACTTTGACTTGATGCGAACCTACTTGGTGCAGTTGACATAAAGTCTGTTAGCTCATCTTCATTAGGCAAGAAAGAATAGTCATGACTAACAGGAGGTGGAACTTCATTGAAACCATGAAAGCCCACACTGGTTTTGTCATTACTTTTCTTCAAGCCACCCATCATATGCTTCATTACAAAAGTAGAGTCCCTGAATTGACTTAATTTCTTTTCAAGTTCAACAATTTTGAGTTGTACATCTGACAACTCTTTGCATTTTTCAGAAATCTCTTTTGTCTTCTCACTCATCATATCATGAGCTAAGTCTATGATTTGAAGTTTTTCATTTAACTTACAGGTTAACGCTTCAATTTCACCTTTATAACCTTTTATCTTCTTCAAATATAACGACTCGTTTCTTTTAGCAAAAAAGTTTGATTCTTTTATGTTAGACATCTCGTTTACCAGACTTTGGTTTTGTGTTAACAACCTGCCAACCTCACCCTGTAATTCATGACATTTTAAACACACAGAATTAGACTGTACCTCTCCTGTTTGTTTGTCAAGGTTGGCCATGAGAGCCGCAAGCTGAGCTTCCATTCTTTTATATGTATCATCCTTTTCTTCAGCTTCCCTTTCATGATCAGACTTCAGCTTTTCCTCTTCAGCTTCAGTTGTCTGATCAACCTTATCTCCTTCAGCTATATTCTCTATCTCCACATCAGCATCCACTTTTGCTTCAGCATCATCAACTGGTGTTATCTCTACCATGAATGCCTGAGTAACATTCTCATCATCTTCCAAATGAACACTCCAGTCATATGATCCTTCTCTTGCTGTAGAGATCAAAGCTCTCGAGTTAGAGTTGTTTGATGCATTTCTATTGTTTGAACTCTGACTCGAAGTCTCTTGCTTTTGTTTTTGACATTCCCTAGCGAAATGCTCATAACTTTGATAGTTAAAGCACCTCACTTTGGTCTTGTCGAAACCAACACTCCTCCCTACAAACTTCCTTCCTGTTTTGTTCATGAACCTCTTGACTCTTCTAGAAATCATGGCCATCTGCCATTGTAAATCCATCTCTTCTAGATCATCAGGGTCAATCTGATCATAATCTTCATCTAAAGTAGCAGGATCAGATATCTTCCCCTAAATGTAGTTTTCATATGAAGCAACGAATGAAGCAAGTAGAGCAAGATGTTCTTCTGCAAACTTCACACTCATAGGCATCGACTTTGTACTACCACCCTGCTTAGAAGATGATGTTCTCTTGGTTCCTGTTGATCCTCCTGAAGCAGCTACAAAACACACATCACCATCCTCATTTACTGTGACCTGCTCATTGTCACACGAAAGAAACGTAGTAGCAGAGTCGGTAGAAGCGTTGTGAGACGAAGAAGATGGAAGTCCATTGTAAACTCCTAGATCCTGAACCTGATCATAGCCTATTTCCTTCTTCTTCATGTTGAGCTCATAAGCTCTTAGATTACCAACAACCTCTTCAAGCTCTTTTGTCTCATAATCTGGTTCCCCTTTAATCATGAGAGTGTAGATATCCCATTTTGCAGGTAGAGCATCAAGCAACTTGTCATTGATCTCTATGTCAGTATAACTATCTATGTCATAGTTGTCCAACTCTGACATGAGATGATAGTATCTAGTGATGATATCTTCAAGTGACTCATTTCTCATGCACTTGAAGACAACAAACTGCTTCTTCAGTAGATCAACTTTATTCTTCTTAACATCTGCATTTCCCTCGTATCTTTTCTCTAATGCATCCCACATATCCTTTGAACTAGTGTACTTCTTGCTGGTATGCTTGATGCCATCAGGTAACGACATTTTTATTGCAGCCAAGGCTCTCTTTTCAGCTTCATACATCTTTTTATCAGCCTCTTGCATGTTCACATAGGCTGTTCTACGTGGTCTGCCCTCAAAATCGTGTGTTGGGTTTGTGTACCCATCTACAATACAGATCCACATGCGTGTGTCCTGATATTCAATGAAGGATTGGAACCTGTCCTTCCATGTCAGATAGTTTTCCACCTTCATCATCTTAGGTGGTTTGTTTGTGGTACCAACCTCATGCTCCATCCTCAAAAGTGCATTCAAATTCGTCATGTTCTACATCTTAACGTAACAGACTGGTAAAACCGTACAAAAAGTGTCCGAAAACTGTGGTTACGAAATTACACCATTAGAATCGTCTCGAAAAGACGAATCCAATGATATATAATGTCGAAAACCCAATTTGGGATTTTCCAGAGTTTTTTTTTCTTTGGTCCTAAAAATCCAAGGAATTTAACCGTGCAAACGGTTTGTCGAGATAAGCTATAGATCGTTTTTTATTTTCGAAACAGTGAATTATTATCGACGCTTGCCTCGAAAAATTCCACACCTTTAAATTCGTGGGTTTTAATTCCTCCAGCTAAATTCGCTGGTTAATTTCTCCAGATAAGTTCGCAGGCAGGATAATTTCGCTGGTTATCGTTCTGATTAATTTCGCAGATTAAATTTGCTGGCCAATAAATTCGTTGCTTAATTTCGCTAATACGACGGCTGGTAAAGTCGCCGAACACCGTGATAATTTCGATGAGGAAAATTATACGGTTACCAAAGTCGCCTTTGGATTTAATTTCGCCGACAATTACGCTGGTAAGTTAATTTCGCAGGTCAGTCAAATTCGCCGGATCTGATCAAATATTTTTCGAATTCAGTAGATTTTTCCAAGATTTCATAACAATTTCCTGCAAAATCGAACAACCAAATCAGTCCAATTTTTTCGAAAATAAGAAGAACACGAAGAACAGTCTTCGAATCTTCAATTCTGTCCAGCCGAATTTCTCAACCAAGCAACCAGAACAATCACGAAAACCTGCAAATCAGCAAAATCAAACACGCAAACTGATCAAAACACAAACAAGAACGCACAAATAAACCAGAAAAATAAAATTTCAAAAACCCTAATTTTTCAGGTTTAAAATTTTCGAATTTTTCCACCCAAATCTGCAGACACAACTCTAAACCGAGCTTCTTCAAGAGCCTAAAGCTCTGATACCAATTGTAGGTCCCCTGGTTCGTACGGATCGTCACAGAATTGTCAATCCAATCTAGAGTGCGGAATCCTCTAGACCAGAATAGTACAGAAACGAGTAGAAACAACAATTCACAATTAAACCTGATCTTTATTGATTATCAATCTCACGAATTACAATCAATTAAGACCACCGAATTCGTCCAAGCCTTTAATGCCTCTCACGAATTCTCACAAACACAGTTTTGGCTGATTAACCTAAACCCTAATGCAAAGCCTTGTTTATATAACACAAGGTTGCAATATTAGGCTAGGGTTTACTACATGGGCTTGGCCCAATTCGTCCCCCTTGACCCAATGTGGGTTTTGTTTAGCCCAAACTCTATTATTTAACTATTAGAAAGCCAAACCCGCTAACTGTTTATCGTTTAACTAATTACAAGATATCCAAAGACCAAATCTAAGCTGTTTTCTCAAATATGCACGAACATTCATGTCAGAATTCATACTCCGGGTCATCTTTTCCGGCAACAATCCTTCTTCAAACCAACTTCAGACAAACCTTTAAGTCTACATTCCTTTTGTATCCAGATCTCATCGTTTTATTGATAAAAGTCTTAAGAAAAGATAAAGATAAACATGAGTTTTAGTTGTAAAATACCGATTTAGTAAAGATTTAGTGTAAAAACTCATGAAATTCCTTAGATCTGAGCTAGATCTTGAACAGGATGACATCACTCAACAGTTGGTACAAACAACCATGATGACGTCACCCTCAAGAACTCAAATCCTAGAGATTTCATGGTGAAAAGTGAGATTTCGAAGGAGAATCATGTAGGGAATTGTGTATAGATCAAAGATGTACAAGAATCTAGTGTAAAACGTATCGAAATCGCCAAGAAATGGAGGAAAAGAGGAGTGCGTGCATCTGGGTTGAGTGAGGCTGTCACATCAGTGAGAATGGTGATATGACAGGCGTATTTATAGTGTCAGAGTGGGTGAAGGCGGTGTGCACGGATCGGATGGCAACTCGGTTGAGTGGCCATCCGATCGGATGGTCATCCGATCGGATTGCCACTCGGCCAATCCATCCTTTCCGTGTTTCCGTCTTTGATTCGTTTCGCGCGTTAGATCAAGCCTTGCGTTGCGTATCTATTGGGTAACAGTATCATGTGACTAGATTACATTATTAAAACAAGTTTCCATAGTTTTCATAGTTTCCGCCAGTGACAAGACTCCAGTCCCTCGTTCAGCCAAGTCTCAAGTTTCACGAGCCTCAAGAGTCAAGCACCATAGTATCAAGCATCATAGAATCATAGCATCATAGATTCACAGCCTCAAAGAATCATAGAATCATAGCCTCATAGTATCGTAGAATCATAGTCTCATAGTATCATATAATCATAGTTTCCAAGTATCAAGTATCAAAATCATAGCATAAGTTTCACCAAGTATAAAAAGTATCAAGTGTTACATAGTATAGGGGCTAAAAGTGACAATTAGCTAAAGTGTAGGGACGCAGGTGCTACACACCAAGCCACCGTTGAACCCACTGTTGAACCCTCCTCGTCCACCAAGAAAAACCGAGGCAAGAAGCGGAAGGCTTCAAGCCAGAATTGCGCGGTCGTCACTCCGCCAAACCCTCAACCCTTACAAGCCATGCCTGCTGTTTCTAACATTGACCCTACACGCAAAGGTTACACTGGGACACAACCCAAGTGTGGCCAATGCCAGTACCATCACCCTCCCAATGTTCCGTGCCGCAAGTGCGCCAACTGTGGCCGATATGGGCAGTTCTCTCAAAATTGCCGCATATCGCATATGGCCAATCAAAAGTAAACTGTGGTAGCTCAAAACCCTGTCCCCAATCAAGCTCAGAACCAAGTCGCTCCTGTGCGAGTGTGTTTTAAGTGTGGTGATCTCAACCATATGGCTAACGTCTGTCCTCAACGAAACCAACAACAACAGGAACAACCACCGCAACAACAGCAGCAGCAACAGACTCAACAACCCGCTCAAGGCAGAGCCTTTCTTCTTACTACTGCTCAGGCTCAAAATGAGAACGACGTCATTACTGGTATGTTCCTTGTGAACCATGTTTATGCTTCTTGTCTATTTGATATTGGCGCCGATAAGAGTTTTGTGTCGTTAGAATTCAAAACTTTGCTTAAGTGTAAAAGCTCTAAGTTGCCAAGATCTTTCGCTGTCGAAGTCGCTGATGGTAAAACCGTCGTTGTCGATTCCGTTATTTCCAATTGTTCTTTGATCCTTAACGATCATACGTTCTCAATCAATCTTATACCTATGCAAATGGGTAGTTTCGACGTCATAGTAGGTATGGACTGGCTTAAGCGAGTTTGTGCTGAAATTGTCTGTTCTGAGAAGTTTATTCGTCTTCCTCTTCCAAACGGTGATTCCCTACACGTCTATGGCGAAAAACCTTCTCAAGGTCTTAAGCTTATGTCGTGTATCCAAGCGAACAAATGCTTGCGCAAGGGTACCTTCGCCTTTCTCGCCCACATTGTGGAAAAGAAGGACAAAGGCCCAAGCATAAGCGACGTTCCCGTCGTACGTGATTTCCCTGATGTGTTTCCCGACGATCTTCCTGGTCCGCCTCCTACTCGTTCTGTTGATTTTCGCATCGATTTAGTGCCTGGCGCTACGCCTGTCGCTAAGTCTCCTTACCGTTTAGCACCCTCTGAGATGCAAGAGCTCTCAAGTCAACTACAAGAGTTTCTTGATAAAGGCTTTATACGCCCTAGTACTTCTCATTGGGGAGCTCCCGTCCTGTTCGTTAAAAAGAAAGATGGGTCATTCCGAATGTGTATTGACTATCGTGAGCTCAACAAGCTTACTGTCAAGAACCGATACCCTCTTCCCCGCATCGATGACCTCTTCGATCAATTACAAGCTCGACCTGCTTTTCAAAGATCGATCTTCGTTCTGGATATCATCAACTTCGAGTTCTCGAAGAAGATATACCTAAAACCGCCTTTCGTACACGATATGGTCACTATGAGTTCGTGGTCATGCCCTTTGGTTTGACTAATGCACCTGCTGTTTTCATGGATTTGATGAACCGCGTGTGCAAAGCATACTTGGATCGTTTCGTGATTGTTTTCATCGACGATATCCTTATCTACTCCAAGACGCGAGGAGAGCATGAGCAAAACTTGCGTCTTATCCTTCAACTTCTTCGTACAGAACGTCTATACGCCAAATTCTCCAAGTGAGAATTTTGGTTAAAAGAGGTTCAATTGCTTGGTCATACCGTCAACGAACTTGGTATTTACGTTGACCCCGCTAAAATAGAAGATGTGAAGAATTGGATTGCACCGAAATCTCCATCCGAAATTCGTTCGTTTCTTGGTCTCGCTGGTTATTATCGTCGTTTTATCTCCAACTTCTCGAAGATCGCTGTTCCTTTGACCTCTTTGACTC
The DNA here is from genome assembly GCA_030545235.1 of Helianthus tuberosus. NCBI lineage: Eukaryota > Viridiplantae > Streptophyta > Magnoliopsida > Asterales > Asteraceae > Helianthus > Helianthus tuberosus. The sequence goes on from CM060416.1 coordinate 129,695,694, forward strand.
AAAAAGAAAAACCTTTTGTTTGGGGTCCCGAACAAGAGGAATCTTTTCAAATGCTCAAGGACATGCTTTGTAATGCTCCTATTCTCGCGCTTCTTGATGGTGACGACGACTTCGTCGTGTACTGCGATGCTTCAAACCTTGGACTTGGTTGTGTCCTTATGCAACGCGACAAGGTTATCGCTTACGCGTCGAGGCAACTCAAAATACATGAGAAGAACTATACTACTCATGACCTTGAACTTGGTGCAGTTGTTTTTGCGTTGAAGATTTGGCGACACTACCTTTATGGTACTAAGTGTGTGGTCTTCACCGACCATAAGAGCCTTCAACATATCTTCGACCAAAAGGAACTGAACATGCGTCAACGTCTTTGGGTGGAACTATTAAACGACTACGACTGCGACATTCGCTACCATCCTGGTAAGACGAATGTAGTGGCAGACGCTCTTAGTCGTAAAACTCATGTGAAGAGTGCTCGTTGTCTCCAACTCATTAAAGACCTTCAGAACCGTATTCGTGAAGCCCAATATGCCTCTATTAATGAAGGCAATCTCACTGTCGAGATACGAGGCGCTCTGGAGCAAGATCTCGTGTCTAAATCCGATGGTATTCTATACTATCACAATCGTATCTGGATTTCTAATCGCGAAAACCTTCGAGAGTTTCTGATGAAGGAGGCACACAAATCGAAGTATTCCCTTCATCCTGGTGTAGACAAGATCTACCAAGATATGCGTACGTCTTAGTGGTGGCCTGGAATGAAGAGGGATATCGCCTCTTACGTCGCGAAATGTCTCACTTGTTCAAAGGTAAAGTTGAACATCAACGTCACTCTGGTTTGCTCGAACAGCCATAAATTCCCGTCTGGAAATGGGAGGGCATCGCCATGGATTTTATCACTAAGCTCCCTCTTACTTCGTCTGGTCATGATAGTATTTGGGTGATCATTGATCGATTGACCAAATCAGCTCATTTTCTTCCCATTCGTGAAGATTTCAAAGTCGAGAAATTGGCTAGAATCTACACTGATGAGATCATTTGTCGTCATGGTATCCCCATTGACATCATTTCCGATCGTGATGCTCATTTTACATCTCGTCTTTGGCAAACCTTTCAATCTGCTATGGGTACTGTTCTTAACCTTAGCATTGCTTTTGACCCTCAATCAGGCCTTCAAACAGGGCGTACTATCCAAACTTTAGAGGATATGCTTCGTTCCTGCGTAATAGATTTTGGTGGCAACTGGGATTCACACTTGCCTTCGATCGAATTCTCGGACAACAACAGTTATCATGCGAGTATTCAAATGACACCTTTCGAAGCATTGTATGGTCACAAGTGTCGTTCGCCTATTTGTTGGCACGAGATTGGTGAATCTCAATTCACTGGTCCCGAGCTTATACAAGAAGCAACGGACAAGATTTTACAGGTTCGAGACAACTTACTGAAAGCCAGAAGCCGACAAAAGAGTTACGCCGACAAGCGTCGCAAACCCTTGAAATTCGAGACAGGTGACTACGTACTTCTCAAGGTGTCCCCATGGAAGGGCGTGGTTCGATTTGGCAAGAAAGGGAAACTTGCACCTCGCTATGTTGGACCTTTCAAGATCATCGAGAGGATTGGCAAGGTTGCGTATAGAATGGATCTGCCTGAAGAACTCAACGATGTACACCATGTCTTTCACGTGTCCAACTTAAAGAAGTGTCTAGCTGACGAAGGACTTCAAGTTCCACTCGAGGACCTCCAAGTCAACGAGACCTTGCATTTTGTGGAAAAACCCGTCGAAATCATGGATCAAGGAGTCAAGTTATTGAGGCGCAGTAAAATTCTTATCATTAAGGTTCGATGGGAAGGAAAATGTGGCGCTGAATTTACTTGGGAACTCAAGAGTGAAGTGAAGACGAAGTATCCATATCTTTTCGCTACTTCTTCCTAAATTTCGGGACGAAATTCCCTAAAGGAGGGGAGACTGTAACGCCCTGCTTCTTCGTACTTTCCATAATTAGAAAATCTTGTTCTTATTTCTATTTTTGGAAACCTTGTGTTCTTGTAATCGTTCATTTTTTGTAATCCTTGTAAAATCCGACACTGGAATCATAAATAAAATTCGTATTTCTTTAATTTCGTGTTATACATACTCCATACATGTTCATACGTTTAATTTCTTGAAACAATTGTTACCTTATTCGTAATTCTTGAAAAACTTGCAAATGCGTTGCATACATACAAGATACTTGATTATTTAATTACGAAACTTATATTTCTTTAACGCTTCATTACATGTTTAATCACTTCAAATTTACTTTCATGTCTTACAACACAAGACCCATGTTTAATTACTTGAAAAAAAAACACACTAGAATTCATGCCCCTTTTTACATCATAACATGATTATCACACCTTTATATAATTTGTGACACCTTAAGATATAATTAATACTTTAATTGTGACTAAATTATGTAGTACATATTAAGAAGGACAAAAAAAAATTAAAAATTAAAAGCAAGGCTAAACAGCCCATGCGATCGAACTGCCTTTAAGGCATGTAAATTGTTGCTTTTTTCTATTAAACAAGGTGGGTTGGGGATAAAAAGATTGCAAGTTGTAAATGAGGCGCTATTGTTCAAATGGGCTTGGAGGTATAGGGCGTTTCCGAATGCGTTGTGGCGTCGGGTCATAGATGCTTGTCATAACAAAAAGAAGGCTTGGTAAGTATTACCTGTTAACAAATATGCAGGAGGGAATTGGAAAAGCATTGTTAAGGTTGTAGGGGCTATTATCAGGAGAGGATCATATGCACTCTTATATCCGGCCCAAAGTTGGAAGGGGTGATGCTGTGCGCTTTTGGTTGGATGTGTGGCAAGGTAACGAGGCTTTAAAGTATAGATACCCTCTCCTTTATCAGTTAGAATCAAATAAGTGCTGCACTATTGCTGATCGAGTGAAGATGGTAAATCAAAGACGGGTTGTGATCGCTGAGTGGGTGGAAAAGATTAACTCGGTTGATGTTTTTCAGCAGTGGCTGCAGCTGCTGGTTAGTGTCGAAAAGATGGAGCTTGCTGACAGAAATGATGACTGGGTTTGGGCTGGAAATTCTGACGGGGTTTTTTCGACTAAGTCAGTGAGAGATTGCATTCTAGAGGGTGCTGTTGGGGCTGCTAGTTTTGTTCTTAAATGGGTCCCGTGGGTGCCGAGTAAGTGCCATATTATGGTTTGGAGAGCGGAGCTGAATAGGCTCCCCACCAAGGTTGAATTGGTAAAGAGAAATGTAGCTTTAACGGATACCAAATGCCCTTTCTGTGATACTCTTGATGAAACTAGTCTGCATTTGTTTTCGGATTGCATCATCTCTACAAATGTTTGGGACGGTATAAGCGGCTGGATTGGGATTGCTCCTATTTTCGCTTTTGAGGTCAAGGATTTACTGGAGGTTTTCAAGACGGTTAACGGTGACAAGATGCGGAAAAGAATTGTGCACGGTATAATTTTAGTCACTATTTGGAGTTTGTGGGTTGCTAGGAATGAGTTGGTGTTTAAGGGGAACAAACTTAGCGTTTCGGATATTATAGCTAGAATCAAGTCGATGTCATTTTTATGGCTAAAAAATAGAAGCAAATGTAATAGTATAGTTTGGAAGGAGTGGCGTCGGTCCCCGTTGTATATGTTGTAATCGGTGTTGTGCAGCCGGCCCTTGCTTTGAGGTCCGTGCTTGCGTTTTGTTGAATGAAAGTTATTTTTCAAAAATATATATATATATATAGATATTATTTTAAGTACTGCATTTAAAACATCATAAATGTTGATTTTAAAACAGAACATGTAACTAAATTTTAGATTATATATAGATAACCTACCACTTGTTGTTCAATTGATTAAATAAGCTAACTAATCTAACCTATCATATTAGAAATCATTTCTAGCATAAGATGTCTTATATTAAAAAAAAAAAAACAGAATAAGAGGGTGGACAGACGGGTCCGATCCTCCTTAAGGGCTAAGGCTGTTATGATTGTTTTTGTTTTACCAACCAACCTCCAAATACATGTGATATTAAAATTATATGTTTCACATTTATAGATCAAACATTTGTCTCACAAAAAAAGGGGTAAGTTGATTATGGCTGTTAACAGCCCATACGTTCGCACCCTTTAAGGGTTGTTTGATTTGTTTTTTTTTTTATTTAGTTTTAGAGTAAACTTCCGTTTTGCTCCCTGTGGTTTGGTTACTTTAACGGTTTTGCTCCAAACCTTTAAAAATTGCCATTTTACTCCCTGATGTTTCGGTTTTGTTACCAGTTTGCTCCCTGACTATAACTCAGTTAAAGATTCAGTTAAAAGTAAGGGGTATTTCTGTAACTTTAGATTTAAGTATATAATTTTATTCATTATTAACTCTAAAAATCCATTATATATACTATTATATAAATAAGAAAAACCATTTCTCTCATTCATCACCTCTCTTCCCCTCTCTTTCTCTACCTTTTGTAATAACAGCCATCACAACCACCATCAGACACCACCATCGGACACCACCATCAGACACCACCACCGCCACCACCACCATCGGACACCGCCACCGCCACCGCCACTACCGGGATTCATCGATCAGATCTAAAAGGAGGCAGCGGCGAGGGTTTCAAACCTGAAAGAAAAAGGGCTAGGAACTGAATTGGGGGTTTTAACACCTGCTACCTACACCGTTAACCACCACAACCAGCCACCAACCTGCCGCCACCACTAACACCCACAACCAACACCACCTAATCAACCACCACAACCTGCCATCAACACCAACCACCACCATTGTACCACATCCACCACCGACATCTTCCCCAAAAAACCCACCACCGCTGAATCCCACCACCGTCTCTCAAAATCACCCCACCTTTATTCACCCTCCTGCCCCTCCTGCTCGCAAACCCCAAACCCGGTACAGTCTTTCCACCCAAACCCCACACCACCAGCCACCACCATCCTCGCCTTTCATGAACAATCGGAAGACTCATGATGCCCCTTAGATCTCCCCAACGACCTCTTCAAAAACGTACAGATTTGTTTGATTTTAGATAAGATCTTTCCATCTCTGTTCGAATTTAGATATGATCAGTACAGATTTGTGGTGGCTATACATGAAATTAGGGTTCAGAGTTATGGTGGTGGTTTAGGGTTCAGACGACGGTTGATGGTGGCTGATGCGGTGGCAGGTAATGGTGGTAGTTGGGGAAGAATCTGCATTTGTTTGTGTGTGGTGGCAGAGGGTGGGTAATGACGGTGGTGGCTGATTCCTTGGGTGTGGGTGTTTGTTTGTGTGTGTGTGTGTGTGACAGAGAGAAAGAAATGGGAAGAGATAAGAGAAAGTGTGTAGTTGTAATATCTTTAAATGTAAAATTACCAAATTATCCTTACTTTATCCATAAAATTACCAAAATACCCTTTTAGCTAACTGATATTTTGGATGGAGTTAGAGGTGTGGAGCAAACTGGCAACAAAAGCGAAACATCAGGGAGTAAAATGGCTATTTTTTAAAGGTTTGGGGCAAAACCGTTAAAGTGACCAAACCACATAGGAGCAAAACGGAAGTTAATCTTCTTTTTAACTTTAAACTCCAACTAAGTGTATTTAATGCCAACCAACTTAACCCTAATCCTTTCCCCTATAGGCTATAAATACCACTCTAATCCCATCCACTTTTGCAACTCTAAAACACTCTCAAAACTCTCTCTAATCAGCTGATTGTCTCAAATTCGAGCAGATTGTTCAACCTTCACAAAAGTGAGCATAACTCATTCGTTTCTTGTCTGTTTTACCTCATTCTTTTTCCTATGTGCTTGGATTGACCTTAGCTTCGATTCCAAGGGGTTTTCACAGAAAACCAGTCCCTGGAACGTCGCCAAAAGAGCTCCAAAGTTCACTGATTGTTTTTGTTTTGATTAAACTTTTACTAAACTTGTTCAACTTGAGTCTAACTCATCTCAAACCTAGGTCATAATGCTTATAACCACTTCTATGGTTAGTTAGGCTTAAAAACAAGGTTGAGACAATCAAAATCCGAGGATTAATCCTCACATACTTTCTGTTTTGTTCAAGGGTTTAACCCACAAGTGATGTTCAAGTCCAAGACTTGATGTATGTGTGATTAGGGATTAACTTGGGTTGTCCTACATAAAATTCACACATTGCTTGATGATTTCTTATAGATTAGTATTTAATATTCTTGTATTACTTGTAGTTCATGACCCTCCTTGAATGTTTTTACATCAAGTGTAGCTGTGAACACTTAGAGGTGCCTAAATGGAAGACTTGTTCTTCCTACCTCATATATGATTTCTATGACACGTAGAGGTACCTAAATGAAGATTTTAATCTTCTACCTCATGCTTGAACTATTAAACTATTGGACATATTAATATAACCTATATGATATATAAACATATTATTCGAATAATTGAATCTTTGATGATGAACTAGTGTTCATATGTCAAGGTACTAGATTGTATCACCCTAGACTTTGATAACTTGTCACGATTCTAATGGAACCTTGTTCCATTAAAACTTTTAAACTCCTTAGAGTTTCCTAGTGTCAAGAACAAGTATCATATGTACTAGGTGATTATTTTCATATGTTATTTTCATGTTGTTTAAATTCCGAATCTATAATCTTCCGTTAACTCCCAGAACACACCTACGTTTCTTCGTGTAGAAGGACAAGGTGCTCCAACTAATCAACCAAACAACTCTCGTGAGATTAACAAGTAGGAAAGCTTGCAAAACTGTGAGCATACTCGAAATCCCCTCTTTACGTTTACCACTTTTTGGGGTGTAACATGTTTACTTACCAAAACTTACACATGAACATTTTACTTAAATGCACAAACATTCCTATAACATGCTTGTATACGTGATTGCTTGATACTTTAAACTTTGGTTAATTACATCTTGTGTTAGACTTATCATTAACTTCGTACGAGCCTATCCGTGACATATATAGTGCTATAGGATTAACGCACCGCCCGTAGACTTGTGGTTATGAAGTCTCTTGCAATCTCGAACTAGTCCTGCTCCAATGATTCTGCCATTGGTAGGGGTGTGACAGACAAGGTGCTACTTTCCCTTTTATTCAGCATTTAATGTTTCAAACATCAAACTTTGAGCATCGATATCTCATTCATCTTAGCTCCGTTTTGGACGTGTTTAGTTCGTTGCGAAGCTATTCCAACATAGAACACAAATCCACAAATAAATATATAAAGAAACCTCAGTTTCTTATATTTATTTTTAGGCCAAAATAGGAAAAAAAATCATTTTCCTATATTTGTGAAAAATACTATTTTTACCAAATTTCCAACAAATACTGGATGGATGTTGGGAGAAAAATGATATGTGCTTTAGGTTGATATATGGCACATGCAGCCTAGCAATTCGGGTCCTAACAAAATTAAAATACAAGTTTCTCTGTCAGAAAATCATTAACATAAACAAAGTCTTCTAAATCTAATCTTACACTGGGTAAAGTTATCGTACAAAGTCTTCTAAATCTAGAAAGGGTGCAAAGACATAATGGATCACAAAATATAACAAAAGGGATCGCAAGATATTACACAATACCGAGAAAAAATGAAACAATGCCGTGAATAAAAAAACACAATGGCAAATAAAAAGACACAATGATCCAAACAAAAATTCTAAAATCTATAATCTAAAAGTTCAAAAGCGAAAACCTAAAATCTAAGATCGTAGAGTTTGACAAGACGCTTCCAATATCGCTAGAATAAGTTCAATGGAAACCTGTTCTTATTTTAAAGACACTATGTATTTTTAACTTTCCGAAATAAAGTTATAGTTGATAAGAGTTATAAATGATTAAAGGGTAAATTACATTTTTCGTCCTTTATGTATGTATCGGATTGCAATGGATAGCCTTTAACTTCAATAATTTTTTTTGAACGGCCCGTCGCCCCTCTCCGGCCAGACGTGGGTGTCTTAACCGTACCCTAGCTGGCATCGTGACCGACGTACAGGGAAAAAACCCCACTGGTACCTCGCCCTGGATCAAGGCTTGACGAGTTGAGAGCCGCCACAGAGGGGAATAAACCGCCTCAAGTGGGGATCGAACTCAGGTACCATGGGTAAAAACCCGGGTGCATCTACACGAAAATGGCTTGAAACATTAAATAAACAAAAACCCCTCTGTCTTACCCCTCTAAAACCCACCACCACACAAAAAGAACTCACCGAAACTTCTCCAGAAAATCATCACGCTCAGATTATACATAAATCGTACCTAAAGAAGCCGATCCACACGAAGATGGAACATCGCAGGTCAAAACAAGGTTGCTGGAATCCGGTCAGAACTTCATCGGAACCTTAGGTTGGCCGCCGGAGTTGCGACTGTCACGATAGTCATCGGAGGTGCGACTGTCACAGTCTCCACGATCGTCGTGACCTCCCCTCACTCATCTTACTCTCTGAGCCTCTCTCTCTCTCTCTCTCTCTCTCTCTCTCTCTCTCTTTCTCTTTCTCTATCTCTAACTCAACCCACTCATATGTCTCTTGTCTCTCTCTAAAATTCCCTCTCTAAAACTATGTACCAGAGATGGTGGGTGGTCGGTGGTGCATAAGTGTAGGTTGCGAGTGGTAAGATGGTGTGGTGGTGGTGGTGGCGGCAATGGGAGTGTAGTGGGGGTTATTTTAGATAGTAGGTTTAGAGAGGGAAAATGGGTGTTTATGTTTTAATCTGATTTGTTTTAATTGTTTAAATTTATTTAGATAAATAAATGTGTAAAATTCCCAATCTACCCTCATGTGCAAGGCACATGCCGTACTTAACTGAAAATTTTAACCTTGTTAAGGTCAAAGGACGTAGAGTGTAATTAGTTTTCCAAATAAAGGATTGTAACTGTAATTATTGAAGCTAAAGACTATCGATTGCACTTAGATGCAAACAAAAAGGACGGAAAATGTAATTTACCCATCATTAAAATAATCTATATCTATATTCTATATAATATAATAAAAGAAACCATTTTGGAAACACTTGTTATCATATTAGGCCATGTCTTATGGATAATTATTATTTAGTTTAATCTCTTCTGATTAATTATAGATAACCCTCCTACTAAATATTATTTAGTTTAATCTCTTATGGATAATTATTATTTAGTTTAATCTATTCTAATTAAAATTTGTGATAATATTTTTCACCAAAACCAAACTTTGTGATAATATATTATTTAGAGTAAATTGCCAAAATCGTCCCTGAGGTTTAGGTATGTTTGCCGTTTTCATCCAAAACAATTTTTTAAAGATATAACTTTTTTTATTATTTGGTAAACAATATTATATTTATGCAACCCGTATAATACATATGGTTTTAAAAATATAATTTTTTTTATTTGGTATGTAAAATTACATTTATTCAACTCGTACAATACATATGGTTCTTATAGATATAATTTTGTATTATTTAAGATATATAAAATTAAATTTATTCAAACCATGCAATAAAAGAGATTTTTAAGGATATATTGTTTTATTATTTAGTATATAAAATTTATTTATTGAACTCGTGTAATACACGGGGTTATAACCTAGTAAAATATAAAAGAATATCTATGCATAATATAAAAAATTAAGAAAGTTTATATTATTAGAAGTAGTAATAATAGGCGGCCAATGGATCATTATTGAAAGTCACCGTGAAGACCAAAATTCAACGCTTGCTAGCAAAGAAGACTTAAAGTTGAACAAAAACATCTGTTGGCCAGCAAATCTGAAGTATCATTACATAGTAAACAGATATCTTGCAGATTCCAAGGCCTGTACCGATTGAAAAACGATGTTATCTGAACCTATCAAGGAGTTCATACTGCCAGACCAAACATGTCAACGTCTTACACTTGCACAGATTCAGTTTGCAACCAACAACTTTGATGAGGCATTAGTCATAGGCCGTGGCGGATTCGGCCAGGTTTATAAATCTCTCACCAACTTCGGGTCATCAGTAAACCAAGTTGCTATTAAGCGGTTGCATGCTACATCTAACCAAGGATCTAATGAATATGAGGCCGAAGTTAAGCTCCTTTCTAAATTGCGGCATGCTAATCTGGTGCCGCTGATTGGTTATTGCAACGAAGGTAACGAGATGGTCTTAGCTTATGAGTTTATGCCCAATGGGACCCTCGAAGATCATCTCCATAGAGGTGTTACATTCTTATCCTGGTTGCAGCGGCTAAAGATATGTGTGGGCGCCGCTCGTGGATTACACTATCTTCACACGGGTTCGTCAACTCAACACGGAGTGATACACCGAGATGTGAAGACGTCCAATATTTTGTTGGATTCTGAATTTGATGCTAAAATTTCTGACTTTGGACTGGCTAAAGTGGGCACAATAAATCAAACACGAACTCATGTGAGTACTTTAGTCAAAGGGACATTTGGATATATGGATCCATGCTACTTCTATAGTGGAAAATTGACTAGAAAATCTGACGTTTACGCGTTTGGGGTTGTCCTTTTCGAGGTGTTGTCTGGGAGGCAAGCAGTAGATCAAACACTTGATGAAGATCAATGGAGTCTAGCAGTTTGGGCTCAAGACCACTTCAAAGAGGGAAGACTCAATGAAATTATTAACCATGGATTGATAGGACAAATCTCAAAAAAATGCTTGAAGGAATTCGCAAGCCTAGCAGTCCTCTGCTTACATGATCAAGCAAAACAACGCCCTACGATGGCAGAGGTTATAGTGAAGCTCGAGTCTATTCTCTCACGAGAAAGAGAAAGTGCTGGTTCTGTTGCTGTTGATACTAGATTTTTCAACAAGGTAAAATATATGTTCACAAGCAAAACTGAGGTGATGCCAACTCATGCAGAGCCAGAGGGAAGCAAATCGAACTATCCTGAATCACTGGTAAGTGAAATAGATAGTTTTAATGGCAAGGAGTTAGTAGACTAGGATATATTTTGTAATCACACTGTAATTTATCATATAGCCTAGTGAAACTAGCCACATATTCACATAAAACTAGTTACAAAGGTTGGATGGATGAATTTACATAGGCGCCGACAGAATCTAGTGGTGGTTTGGCTATGTACGTTAAGAGGAGGCATATTGAAATAGACTCCTCTTTTCAATCTAAGAAATGTGGGACTTATTTTGGATAGCATAATAAACGAATTACAAACTTACTGAATTCTTTTGTGCAGCTGGATCTCATACCTAAAGAATTCGATCATGCCAATCCTGTCAAATTCTTAGATCAACTTCTTTTTGGAGGTGAGAAATCTAGTAGTTGTAAGTTCCGCATTGGATCAAAACTTGTTAGTATGTTCCAAAGTGTGTCATATGAGCCTCTGAATTTGAGTCAAATCTATTTGTTGTCTTGGCAAATCAGCTGGCTAAAGTAGATGCTATGTATATACAGATGCGGGTACAACTTCACTTTCTTGGGTTGCACGGCTGAAAATAGCAGTTGGAGCAGCTCAGGGCCTTTCTTGCTTCCATAAGAAGGGAAATCCAGCATATATCCAATTTAAGACCTCTTGTATATTGGTGGACACGGTAAATTAGACTGTCTTCAACATGCTTGCAATTTGCGTTAATTCCAAAGCATCAATTTTCCATTTTTTTATAAACCTCCCAGGATTATAATGCATGGCTTTGGGATACTGATTATGAGGATTGCCGTCATAGTTTCTACTCGTTCCAAAAGGATGCACATTATGCTGCGCCTGAGTGGTTTCATTACCTAGCAGATGAGAAATTTATGGGTACTAACGAATCACTTCAATGCGTAGAAGGTATGTTTTGTGTTGAACCGGTCTTATTATCATCCGTTACTCCTTATCAATCAACTCAGTTACTCCCCCATGCTAAAAGTATTGAGCTTGTTGTGCACACCACTAAGGCTGACCAATGAAAGACCACTTTGGCGGGTTTTGCAGTGGAAAGTGAGATCTATTCTTTTGGAGTGGTATTGCTAGAAATCCTAACAGGAATGAAGGTGTTTGACCGGGACAGACCACAAGGAAAGCAAAATTTGGTAAAATGGGCTACTCCCTGTTGGGAATAATCTTGATCGGGCCAATGGTACGGGTCAAATAATTAGAATTGGTCAGCAGGGTTTTTATTTTAAGTCACATGTTTCTAATGTTTGTAGTGTTTAATTGGGTCGTGGGTTCATTTGTTTAGTTGAGTTAAGTCGTGGGTTAGTGGGCTTAGTTGGATTTGTTCACGTACATCACCTCGCAAGTCTATTTAAGTTAGGGTTTGAGTATGAATGCATGTAATCAATTTCAGCAGTAAAAAGTTTGCTTCCTAAATCTATTTTCATTCACTAAACAACACTTTGATCTGAAGGGTTGAACCAACATTCCCTTACTAGCACATATGGAAAATTTGGGATTGATTATGGACCCACGGCTTCAGGATGATAATAATCCTCCAAAGGGAGCATTCATGTTGGCTGAACTTGTTTCAAACTGTCTGCAACCAACACAAGATGATCAACGCCCCTCAATGGAAAAAATCTTGCACTACTAGAAAAGTGGTCATTTTGCTATGGAAATTTCCTACGCAAAAAAATGCGTCGCAAATTCTGACACATTTACTACGCATTTCCTACGGAAAAAAGACCTTGATTTTTTTGGGCAATTTGTGACACAATAGTGATAAATATACTAATTCTAAGTATTGTGTCGGAAATGCGTAGCAACTTGCTACGCATTTCCGACGGAACCATTATTTATTTGTTGGAATTAGATTTATATGTTAAATTCATTTAAATATTAATTGTTGCGTCAGAAATGCGTAGCAACTTGCTACGCATTTATGACGACTTATTTATTATTATACTTAGATTATATTTTAATGTTTAATCAACATTATTATTAATTATTGCGTAGGAAATGTGTAGCAACTTGTTACGCATTTGTGATGGAAAATTTATTGTGTAGGAAATGTGTAGCAACTTGCTACGCATTTGTGATAGGAAATTTATTACCATATTGCGTACGAAATGTGTAGCAACTTGCTACGCATTTGTGATGGAAAATTTATTGCGTAGGAAATGTGTAGCAACTTGCTACGCGTTTGTGATGGAAAATTTATTGCGTAGGAAATGTGTAGTTATCCACCATATTAATAATAATTTACGTGCCACCATATTAATAATAAGTTTAAAAGTTTTCAAATTTCATCTTTATAAAAATCCTTAATCTTTTTATGAACGGTTTTATTTTGAAAGAAAAAGGATTCAAATTATTTTCTGTATGGTCGAGTCCGGAACATCATAAAGTACAAAATCAAATAAAAAATAAATATAAATAAACATTAGTAAACACTCAAAAGTTAATACAAAACACTTTCCTAAAAAAAACAACTTTTAGAAAAAAAAAAAACTTTTTATAATAAAGTGAATACAAAACATTTTAGAAAAACTAACAATAAAAGATTAAAAAATGAAAAAAAAACAAAACAAAAAGGTTTACACATAATTGAGCCAATCAAAAGCTTTACTTCAACTTCACATGGATCACCATCTAATGGTCCATTATTCACCTAATAATCAATCTAACGGTTAAAAATACTCTAGAATAAAAACCTTTAGTTTTAGTTTAAACCCTAAATTCCTTTTTACTTTGAACACACCACAAACCCCCCTGCCCCCTTCAGCCCTTCTCTCTCGATCAGCCTAGTTAATTTGTAAACTCATCAATGAAGATCAAGCAACTGTGATGATTTTTTCATGGATATAAGAAGGATCAAACAACTGTGATGATTTTCCCCCTGCCCCCTTCTCTCTCGACATGCCAGCCGGTGCCGGCCGCTCTCCGACAACCACGCCGGTGATGTGACGATGATGATTGGATGATGACGAGGCTTCGACAGCGGTGGTGGTCGACGATGGCGTATAAGCAAGGCCGGTGGTGGTCGACGACACCGGAGGTTGGTGTAGTGTGGGAGCAGCCGTTGAAGGATGTGAAAGAACGGCCGGTGGTCACCACCCCTGGGTTTAGTTTTTCTGCTGCTGGGTTATTGTTTCCGTATCATCTTGGTGTTGCCAAACTCCTTATCGAAAAAGGTTATATTAAGGTACACAAATCAATATTTTTTTTTCTTATGGTAGGTAGGAAACCAGTTGACTTCGAGTTCTTTGTTGATTACATTGGTTTTTCTTAGATAATTATGTTATGTTTCAGTTTGTTTGTTTGTTAGTACTGATGGTATTTGATTGAATCAGGAAACAACTCCCTTGGCTGGTAGAGGGACTGCTTTCGAAAGTCTGAAACTTGATGTTTTTTAATGCTCGGAAGGTGTTCGATGATTTGCCTGAATGAACTGAAACTTGATGTTTTTTAATGCTCGGAAGGTGTTCGATGATTTGTCTGAATGAAATGGAATTATTTTCTCACCACTTGAGTTGCTGATGTTGTGTCGGTTGCTGATGTTGAGTTGCTCGGAAGGTGTTCGATGTTGGTTTCGATTCTCCAGAGCTGAAAAATGAGATGGGTGTGGGTTAATGTTATTGAATTTGTTAAAGGAATATGTAATTTTATTTTCTTTATGTTAGTAGATTTTATTCATTTTTTGTTTGTAAATTTGTATAAATTTATGATTAATGTTATTGAAATTTTATAGTTTTTAGTTTTATTTGCTTTTGTATCCGATCTCTCGGATGTTTTATAAATAGAATAAAACTAGAAAAAACATTAAATTTCGTGACAATTGTGTAGCAAAAATAAAAAATTAATTTCCGTTAAATGAGTAGGAAAATGCGTAGAAAAATGTGTAGCAATTTGTGACAGCCTTTTTCTGTCAGAAATGGGTAGGAAAATGCGTAGAAAATACGTAAAGAAACCAATTTCCTACGAGTGGTTTAACTACATATGCATTTCGTCACAAATTCGTAGAAAATTAAATTTCGTGACAATTGTGTAGCAAAAATTAAAAGTTAACTTCCGTTAAATGGGTAGGAAAATGCGTAGAAAATGTGTAGCAATTTGTGACAGCCCTTTTCTGTCAGAAATGGGTAGGAAAATGCGTAGAAAATGCGTAGGAAACCAGTTTCCTACGAGTGGTTTTCCTACATACGCATTTCGTCACAAATTCGTAAAAAATCGCGAGTTGTGACGCATTTTCTACGGAAAATGGTGTCAGAAATTTTAATTTTTCTAGTAGTGTTGCAGGGCTTGCGCCAATGTTATATAACAGCTCACTCCTAAAAAGCAAACAAAATAGACCATTTAATTGGAGTGTGTATTTGGTTGTAATGTTTTTATATGATAACTTTCTTATAAAAACCAGTTATTGACTCACACAAGTTAGTATGAGAAAAACAATATATTTTACTTATGCAAGTGGACCTTTTTTGAATAAATGAATAGTTGTGCAGTTCATAATAATATTCGTTGTTTCAGATAGGGAGTTCAATCTGCAAGAGAATTGCTTGTCCTTTGTTCTGCGGCTAACAGATCTAATCTTTTTTGCATCAAATGGAAGCAGAAATACCATCTGATTTACTGATAATGTTCAGAGGTGATCGTGCCTCACCAAGATCTACTGTTCTCAATGATTCCACAGGAATTTTAAACATGCTCTACCAACCTAGGTAACTAGTTGTATACCCATCCATAGATCGGTATTTTTTATTTAAACATTTTAAACAAAAAAACATTATTTGTTTCAAAAAAGAGATAATGTGTGGAATGACAAGGATCAAACACACGTGTCTGCTTCTGGTCATTGGAATTTGACATTTTTTAAGCCTATCATTTAATGAACAAATTAGTGTACACTTCGGAAAAAAAAAAAAAAAAAAACTAAGGATAAAATAGTTTAAATGTAATGAAAAAATTCTTTAGTAAGCTCAAAGTTTGTATTAACCAGTTGCTTTTCTAAAGCCTTCACAATTTTACTAACACCATACTTTTAGCATCATAGCCAAGGAACACGTCAACCCACAATAACCATGTCATTAAGTATATTTATTTATATATTATCAATTTGCAACAATCAGCACTCTCGGTAATTAAACACGGCTGCAAAACACATCGCCACGCCAACTGCCCACTACACATTATATAAATATAATTCAAAATGAAGTCAAAACCCAATCAAACAAACCTTGGAACACCAAGAAACAAAAGCCACTTGCACAGCTAAATGCACAAACATAACATACACACTAAACCGATGGTCTCTATTAGGTTTAGACAGAGAAGCCGAAAGCTTCAAAGTTAAGCCACAACACACAAAAACCAGCACTTGAATTTCCACAAAAGAAAACACTTGCAAAGCCAAGCGTACAAACATGAGAAGCACAATAAAGCACTAATACATGAGGTACAACCATGAGAAGCACAAGTATGTTGCAAATCAACAATATATAAATAAACAAATATAGAATTAGAAAATTGTTCCAAAAAGCCAAAGTATTGAGAATCGAGACCGCTAACACACATGCACAAAACAACAGTTTAAGGTTGTATGCACGAAGAACCATAACTCTCAACAAAATATTTAAACAACAAAGCTCAGAGGTCTAGGATGGCGGCAACATATAATACCAAGCGAAATCCTAACCAGCATCACATCTATGGCTCTCATAAGACCAATGTCATACCCCGATCCACATCGGATTGGTACGGGACATGATGATTGTCCATAGCTCATGACGACTATCAATTTGTTACAATATTTAAAGCACAACCATTTAATTTGTTACATATCATATAATATCCAAAATTGTTCATACACTGAAGCCTTAACTGGTTGATGAAGGTTCGGTTTAAGACAAACATAGCTCGGACTTTATTAGTTGGACTCGAAAGTTTTGGAAGTTGGTAGTCTACGTTGAAAGCTTCAAGCTTCGCGTGCTTTAGATACATTTCATCTAGTTCCGGGTATTTTACTAGTCTTTCATAAATTGGAAAAGTTCCATTAGCTAAAAATGATTCATCTGTCCCACATCGAGCAATCGATGTCCACATCTTCAAGAAACTATACTGAGTCGTAGCATCGACGAGGCTATGGTGAATACTCATTCCAATAGAAATACCACAATTGGGAAAATGGTAACTTGTAGCGAGAAAACGGGGATTTTAACATAATTAAATATTTTAGAACAGTCTCCTAGTAAAGGTATATGAAGGTGTTTGACCAGAACAGACCAAAAGGAAAAGCAAATTTGGTTGAATGGGCTACTCCATTACTAGCACATGAGGCAAATTTGGGAATGATTCTGGACCCACAGCTTCAGGAGAATAATCATCCTCCAAAGGGAGCATCCATGTTGGCTCAACTAGTTTCAAGCTGTCTGCAACAAGAACGAGCTAAACGCCCATCGATCGGGATCAGTGGAATATTGTCGGTCTTGAGCGAATGTTATCAAGAAGCAATATTGTTGAGAAAGGTTGCAGCAATTAAAAGAGTCAACAAGTCAACAATGGTATTTTTTTTATAAACAATAAGTGATAGGGGTAATATTGTAATTCAACCTGCTTGGTTGTTAGAATAGTAGTTAATCTCTGTTAGCGTGGGTATAAAATTGGGGATTAGGTCATAATTAGATTTAGTTCTTTTCTTTACAATCAGATCGTTGTAATCAATTTCTTCTACAATTCAATAAGAGAATCATTTGAGTGTTCTTGATTAATCTTCTTCATCATTGTTGTGTTTAAATTCTTTGTATAATCAATTGGTTTCCGCTTCAGTTGTAACAAGTGGTATCAGAGCCTTGTTACGGCTCGATCTTGAAGAATTGAATCGAATCGAATCATCGATTCATCGATTAACACATTAAAGATGGTTTCTACGAAGTTTGATCTTGAGAAATTTGATGGGAGAAATGATTTTGGGCTGTGGAGGTTAAAGATGCGAGCTCTGTTGGTTCACCAAGGTGTGGTGGATGCACTTGCCGGAGAAGCTAATCTTCCGGCAACACTCACAGAAAAAGAAAAGAAAGACGTTATGGAAAAAGCACATAGCGCGTTGATTCTGTGTCTTGGTGATCGGGTACTAAGAGAAGTGTCAAAGGAAAACACAGCAGCAGGGATCTGGGCGAAATTAGAGAGTCTGTACATGACAAAGTCTCTGGCTAACAGGCTCTACTTGAAGAAAAGGTTATATACGTTTCACATGGCTTCTGGGAAGTCTCTTGAAGACCATACAGATGAGTTTAATAAACTTATCTTAGATCTTGAGAACATTGATATCTCACTGGATGATGAAGATCAAGCAGTGATATTCTTGGCTTCATTACCACAGACTTATGAACATTTTGTAGACACCCTAATGTATGGGAGGGAATCTCTTTCCATGGAAGAAGTTCTAGCTGCCATGAATTCAAGAGAATTGAAGAAGAGGGCAGATGTGAAAGATGATTCAAGTGATGGCTTGTATGTTAGAGGAAGGTCTGAACAAAGGGGTTCAAAGATGAAGAGTGTCTCAAGATCGAAGTCTAAGTTCAAACGAAGATGTTATGTGTGTAATTCAGATAAGCATTTTAAGAAAGACTGCCCAGAAAGGAAAAGAAAGAAGGGAGAAAGTAGTGTTTCAAAGAATCAAGGTAATTACTCACCAGATGCTTCATCTGATGGTTATGACAGTGCTGATGTATTGGTTGTAACCAAAGATAAAGTAACAGGAGACCGGGTCGTTGAGTGGGTCATGGACTCTGGGTGTTCATTCCACATGACACCATGTAAAGAGTATTTCAAAGAGTTGAAATATGAAGATCTTGGTACAGTGAAACTGGGTGACGACAGGCCTTGTAAAATTCTTGGGAGTGGGACAATCACTTTCAAGTTAGAAAGTGGTGCTGAGATAGACATCAAAGATGTGAGGTACATCCCTGAATTAAAGAAAAACTTACTGTCTCTAGGTACTTTTGAGAGGGCAGGATTTCATGTGAGTCTGAAAAATGGGAAGGCCAGGATTGTTAAAGGGTCTATGATTATGTTGTCCGGTAATAGGAGAGAAAACAACATTTATGTCCTAGAAGGTAATATTGTCATGGGATCAGTATCTGTAGCAACAGGAAAAGTTAATAATGTTGCTGAGTTATGGCATAAAAGGTTAGGACATATTAGTCAACAAGGGTTAGTGGAGTTAAGAAAACAACAATTAATCACTGGATTGACAGATTGTGATATTGAGTTTTGTGAACACTGTGTCATGGGTAAAGCTCATAGAGTCAAGTTTAGTAAAAGGGGAAAACATACCACAAAGGGAGTGTTAGACTATATACACTCAGATTTGTGGGGTCCTGCTAGAAATGAGTCTCTAGGTGGAGCTAGGTATTTTTTGTCAATGGTTGATGATTACTCTAGAAGAGTGTGGGTATATCCTTTGAAACATAAAAATGATGCCTTTGAGAGATTCAAAGAGTGGAAACTATTAGTTGAGAATCAAACTGATAGGAAAGTGAAGAAGCTTAGGACTGATAACGGTCTTGAGTTTTGTAATATGGAGTTTAACAATTTGTGCAAACAGAGTGGCATAGCTAGACACTTGACAGTTCCAAGAACGCCACAACAAAATGGTCTAGTTGAAAGGATGAATAGAACACTACTGGTAAAAGTTAGGTGTTTATTGTCCAGTTCTGGTTTACCAAAGAGTTTTTGGGCTGAAGCTTTGTCAACATCAGCTTATCTTGTTAATAGATCACCATCTTCAGCTATAGGTATGTTGACACCTATGGAGATGTGGTCTGGAAGCAAGCCAGATTATGAAGATATCAGAGTATTTGGTTCTTTGGCATATGCTCATGTGAACAAGGGAAAGTTAGAACTAAGGGCTCAGAAATGTATTGTTTTGGGTTACACTGAAGGGGTAAAAGGTCACAGGCTTTGGAGATTTGGAAATGTAAGTCCAAAGGTAATAGTAAGTAGAGATGTGGTAGCCTTCAGAGAAGATGTAATGTACAGGGATGTAATAAACAATAAAGAAGATGCTTTTGAAGAACAAATTAAAGACCAGAGTGTTCATGTTGAGGTGGAGCAAACTGAGATAAATGATGTTGCTGAAGGGAGTCAGAGTCATAGCGACCCTCAAAGTTCTAGTGACATGAACAGAGGGTACAATTTGGCTAGAGATAGAACAAGAAGAGTTATTAGACCTCCTGCCAAGTATAGAACTCAAGAAGATATTTCAGCATATGTGTTTACTGCTGCGGAGCAGGAAGATTCTTATGAACCTTTGTCCTTTAATGATGCCTTACAATCAGTAAACAAGGAGAATTGGATAAAAGCAATGGAAGAAGAGATGGATTCTCTTTATAAGAATGAAACATGGGTTCTAGTAGACAAGCCTCAAGATCAGAAGTTGGTGGAGTGTAAATGGGTTTACAAGGTAAAAGAAGGAGATCCAGGGATTGAAGCACCTAGATATAAAGCCAGGTTAGTGGCTAAGGGGTTTACTCAAAGGGCTGGGATAGATTATAATGAAATTTACTCTCCAGTGGTGAAACATGCTTCTATCAGAGTTATACTTGCATTAACTGCATATGAAAACTTTGAACTCGAACAATTGGATGTGAAGACAGCCTTTCTTCATGGAAACCTTGAAGAAAAGATTTACATGAGACAGCCACTTGGTTTTGAGGTGGAGAATCAAGAGAGTAAGGTATGTTTACTTCAAAAATCTCTATATGGGTTGAAGCAATCTCCTCGGCAGTGGTATAAACGTTTTGACGAACATATAGTGTCAAATGGTTTTAATAGGAGCTCTTATGATAGTTGTGTTTATTTCAAAGAGTATTCTAAGAGCAAGTTTGTCTATCTGCTGTTATATGTAGATGACATGTTAATTGCATGTCAAGACAAACATGAAATTGAAGTTACGAAAACCATTTTGAAATCTGAATTTGATATGAAAGATTTGGGACCTGCTAGAAAGATTCTAGGGATGGAGATTGAGAGAAATAGAGACGAAAGAGTTATAAAGTTAACCCAGAAATCCTATTTGAAGAAAGTGTTGTGTAATTTCTTCATGGAAGATAGCAAGTCAGTGATTACTCCTTTGGGTCAACACTTTAAATTGTCAGCTGAAGATTCACCTTCTACAGACGAAGAGGTAACAACCATGAGTAATATACCTTATGCTAATGCAGTAGGTAGCCTTATGTATCTCATGGTGTGTACTAGACCTGATATTGGGTATGCAGTGAGTTTGGTTAGTAGATACTTAGCTAATCCTGGCAAGGCTCATTGGGAGAGTGTTAAATGGATTTTGAGATACTTGAATGGTACTAGGAACGTGGGTCTGATTTTTGGCAAATATAATAGTGAAAAGGATGAAGTAATAAAGGGGTATGTGGATTCTGACTTTGCAAAAGACTTAGATAAGTGCAGGTCAATAACCGGGTACATTTTCAAGGTGTTGGGAAGTGTGGTGAGCTGGAAAGCCACTTTACAAAAGGTTGTAGCTCTGTCTACTACTGAGGCAGAGTATATGGCATTAACCGAAGCTGTCAAGGAAGCTTTGTGGCTTAAAGGCTTTGTATCTGAACTTGGGGTTACAGTGAATGGTGCAGCAGTTTGTTGTGATAATGAGGGCGCGATTCACTTGTCTAGAAATCAAGTGTATCATGAGAGGACAAAGCATGTTAATGTCCGGTTTCATTTTATAAGAGACGTCATTAGCTCAAAGGAAGTGACTGTGGAGAGTGTCAACACATTAGCTAACTCAGCTGATATGTTGACAAAGGTTCTGTCTGGTCCAAGGTTTAAAGAGTGTTTGGAAGATTTAAATGTTGGATAAATTTACTTGCAGCAAAGGTGGAGATTGTTGAGAAAGGTTGCAGCAATTAAAAGAGTCAACAAGTCAACAATGGTATTTTTTTTATAAACAATAAGTGATAGGGGTAATATTGTAATTCAACCTGCTTGGTTGTTAGAATAGTAGTTAATCTCTGTTAGCGTGGGTATAAAATTGGGGATTAGGTCATAATTAGATTTAGTTCTTTTCTTTACAATCAGATCGTTGTAATCAATTTCTTCTACAATTCAATAAGAGAATCATTTGAGTGTTCTTGATTAATCTTCTTCATCATTGTTGTGTTTAAATTCTTTGTATAATCAATTGGTTTCCGCTTCAGTTGTAACGACTCCTAAAGCAAACAAAATAGATAATTTGCTTTACTGAAAAGGATGGTGTGAGAGCACCCATATATGCTCCTGAATGGGTTTATAAGACAAGGCAACCAACCTTTTGTTTCTCCCGACAGCTTTAATTCAATACGAGTGTTGCTTCATGTTTGATCGAGCTTGGAAATATATTTCTTATAATGTTGTTTCATGATTTACAATCAACAGGCAGATCAGATGCAATATTTTTATGTTATTTCTTATAATGTTTAGCGAATTTTTTTGCATTTACATTCTATAATGTGAGAATGTTGGGATAAAGCTGGTTGAAACTTGCAATATTGATGTACAATTTTGTAGTTTGTGAAACAATTTGGTTTGATTTGTGTTTGTGTATAATATGAAATGAAATGAAACCACGGTATTCTAACAAGAATAATACATAAAACAAAACGGAAACAGTTTGATGAAAATCTAAATGTAGGGTTCTAGTCCAAGGTTGAAGACACGAACAAAATCTTGCATCTGAGTAGCCGTAAGGCAAACGCCTATCTCCAAATCTTGGTCGGATTCTTTGCCAGCATCAATAGATATAGATGCACCATAATCCAGCGAAATCCTCTCGAGTTTTTTTGGTTTTCCCCATCCAAAATCAATGTCGTAAAGTTTGAGCTTTGGTGTTCCCGCAATCGATATTATTGCTGTTGGTATCCCGTCAGACAACATCACTTCCAACGGTAGTTTATCCTTCACCACCCCATCTTTATCCGTTAACATTTTGTGTAGGTTCTCCCCGATTAACTTAGCAGCCGTTATGAACCCTTCTTTATCTGTTAAAAGAGTTGTTTTTGCGATCACTACACATCCCCAAATACAGTTGCCAAAGTAGGAAGCTGGAATGGGTGGATCCATACGCCTCCTACAATCAAGGGGGATCGCAAATGCTTGGCGATCATCGTTGCGAGATTTTGCGAGACAACACCATGTATAAGGCAAGCAACCGTAAAAGCTGAAACATATGGTAATGTTGGTAGTTTGTTCGTAACGAATTTCTTTACTGGTTGATGAAGGTTCGGTTTAAGACAAACGTAGCTCGGACTTTATCAGTTGGACCCGAAAGTTTTGGAAGTTGGTAGTCTTCGTTAAAAGCTTCAAGCTTCGCGCGCTTTAGATATATTTCATCTAGCTCCGGGTATTTTACTAGTCTTTCATAAATTGGAAAAGTTCCATTAGCTAAAAATGATTCATTTGTCCCACATCGAGCAATCGATGTCCACGCCTTCAAGAAACTAAACTGAGTCGTAGCATCGACGAGGCAATCGTGAATACTCATTCCAATAGTGTTAAAAGTGATACTTTTACTTCAGTTTTAATATCATAAATAATGCTTGTTAAATGTCATTAATAGTTTGTTTATTTAATAAATGAGGTGCTGGGCTTGTCAAATGGAAGTGTTGCGGATTGGGCTTAAGCATTGGATCCAGTTTAAAGAATTTGTAACTGGGCTGCTGTGATTATGTTGCCGTGTTCGTGGGCCACTAGTATTGGGCTGGACTTTCCTAGAAGACATCAGATGTGTAGGTCCGGCTAGGGGAGGATCTAGTCGCCTAATCCTTGTGTACAAACAAACCCAGTTGTGCGGAATCCAACCTAGATAGCAAACCGAGATCGAACACGTAAATGATAGACACGAGACTCAACGATTAACACCAATGTATTAATACTTGAAAAGATCAGTTACAATACAAGGTTTATAAATGTATTCTGTAAACTCTCTCTCTCGTGTGTGTGTTCTACATCTTAAAACAGAAACAATGAACTCTTTATATAGTCACAGACACACTACAATCGACGAAACTGAATAGGGACTCGGCGAAACGGTTGTAGCCGGCGAAACACATACAAAGTCGACGAGACAAGATCATGGTCGACGAAACAGGTTTGTTTCGTCGACTCTAGTTCTGTTTCGTTGAGATGGGCTTTGGCCCAAAACTGTTGAAGCCCATGCTGCGTTCTGATTGGCCCAAGTAAAGTTGTTCCATGCATGCTTTACGTGAAATTCACATTTGAAGAATTGAAATGTTTAGTCAACTTATGACATCATCATGACATCATCATGATGATGTCATGATGATGTGGTAGCGGGAACCGGCTCGCGGCGCTTCGTGCTTCGCGTGACGAACTCTGGGGTGCACGACGGAGGAATGTCGTGACGTCGGGCTTGAGCCGAACCTAACCGGGTCGAACCGAACTGAGTCGCGTCGAGTCGAGTCGCGTCGAGTCGAGTCGCTTCCAAATACATGTATCAACAAACTCCCCCTTGGACGCTACTCGCGAGATTCGCCTTTTATGTCTTCTATCTCGGAGGATCTTCAAAGTCTTCACGTCTTGAAAGCAGAAAGTGTATCAACAAACTCCCCGTTTCATGTAGGAAGTGTGTTGACAAACTCCCCCTTAACATAAGCTCCCCCTTGAGTTATGCTCGTGAATGACTTGATCTTCAGTACTTGAGATCCTTGTGGTGTTGATGATGGTCAGCAGCAACTCGATCATCTTCATCATTTGAGTGCCTTCACATCGTGTCTTCATTCCGAGGCTTGTCATCGACCATGTTCTCCTTGCCTTTAGAATCTGCACATGCAAGAAATCTAAACGCGTAATGAGAACAACTACTTGGAATATAGTTAGCATAAACAAACGACACATGTATGACCATATCTCAAACAACTACCGTCCGACAGTTTGAAAGTTTAACAAATTTATCAATTTCAGTCTTTAACTTTCAAAACTTGCAAATTTTTACCGTTTATGAAGAATCAGTCGATTTGGTTTTCAACCAGGTTTCAGGCAACGAAGACTCGAGTTCCAACATCGTACAATCGAAAATAAGATAGAAATAAAATCTTTTTGGCTTTTAGAAAGTTTATATTAAAACACACCTAAAATCTTTTTGGTATTTTTTTTTGAATATTTCGAAATGTAAAGACTGAAAGCAGTAAATAAATATATACAGAGTTGCAGAAACTAAGAAAAGTAAATATATACAAACATTCTTTTTGCGAGTTTCGAGGGTAAGAGAATCATATCAGTGTACGGTCATGTCAAAACACTCTTGTTGTTCAGTTAGTTAACATTAAGATAAGCATCCTATAATGATTATCGGTATTGTTGTCCACATAAGCTCAACTTATCAGATGTAATCATGGCGAGGGGATACGTTAAGGTATAATTTATACTTACCGACCGGTGTTCATCCACATCACGACACATTCCCGTATCAAGGTATGCACGAGGGTTCATCTTACCGGTGAGTATACCGATTATCATCTGTTTGACCGTATATGATGTGAGAAACTCACTTATTTTGATTGAAACCAAGCCCTATGTGATAGAATCACTTATTGATGAGGAACTTGATTTTCGATGCATGAGGGCACAGGAGCAAGTCCGTGAACAGGTCAGTACTTTCGTACAGCAAAGAGACGAACTTGACTCCCGGATAAATGTGATATATTATCACTTATTTGTTTGGACATGTGATTGTTTATCACTTATTGAGGTCGAGTGCAATATGTACACGTATGTATGGTATCATGGAAGATCTAGACTTGCGTCCCCGTTATTTTTCGGTAAAAGATACAACCATGATACCCAGATGATAAGCAGCATAAAGACCGAATATCTCAGAACCTCGGCAATCTCTCAAACGAAATTTCGGTACTAAGACCATATGCCAATGAATGGTTCCCACCTGGTCTTCAGTCGATTTAAGATTTATATCACCCTGCACACTTTAAAATGATTGTGAGCCTACCGATACATCTTATATAGAGTTGCTTATCGTTTTTCAGTTTAGGTTTGTCACACCCCCAAAATCCACACGCGGAGTATCACCGCTTGGAGGCGTGACTGACCAGGATCAAGCCACCAATCATATCAAACATAATGAGTATCAAATGTAATTTAAACCAAACGATATGAAAGGTGTTCAACCAAAACATGTTAAGTGTATAGCGGAAGCATAAAATGTAAACCCAACGTAAGTAGAAGTTCAAATGTTTAAATGTTTCATCATAAGATTCACAATCCGTGCCCACAACGACCTGCTCCTCCCTGTGCAAGCTCCATATGTACCTAAGGTCCTGCAAGGCATGTAACAGAGAGTCAACAACTAGTTGAGCGAGTTCACAGTGAGTTTGTTAAGTATAGTGTTCATAATGTAGTTCGTATGTTCATTTAGTAATCATGTATCGTATGTATCGTATCGCGGCCCTCTAGGCATGTTTGCGAAGTATAGTGGGAATTTCCCATGTTTGCTAGACTAGGTATAGTAGTATCGCGGCCCTTCCTGGCATGTTTGCGAAGATTAGAGTATATAGTTCGCGGCCCTTCTTAGGCATGTGTGCGAAGATTGTCATAATATCGCGGCCGACCCTTGGCGTGTGTGCGAAGATCGTTTAAATTAGTATAACCAGTCTAGTCTGTTCTTATCCATAATCCTTCCTCTACCGGGAATCATATATCTAAGTTCCATAAACTGAACGAATAAATAATCCAACCCATTCCCATCCTGGGAATCCCATGCCTTGGCTGTGTGAACTCACCTTGGTTTGCTCGGTATGCTAGGTTATGTGCTCGCAAATAAGTCAATCACGTCCTATAGTATGCACGTATGTGAAATCAGTTTGTGTTCAAGTTGTTCACGTTTAAACATGTAGCACGTAGTCAAAATCATACAAGTCATGTTTATCATTTAACAGCAGTTAAATATCTCAGTTAACTCCTAACAGGGTTAAGTCAGATTAATGTACAAAATATTCAAATCGGCGAAACACATAAGTTGGCGAATCACAATATTGGCGAAACACAATTCGACGAAACACATATTCTGTTTCGCCAACTACCCTTGGCGAAACACCCCCTTCTAATTCGTCAACATATCCTTGGCGAAACACCCTCTTGTTTCGTCGAAACCTTAACAGATATAGCAAGTAACAAACAACATCACAACAACCTAGATGCCCTAGTGGCCGACACCTATCAATCACCTCCAATCCTCATTGGACCTTTAATATGCATGAACAATACTAACAAACATCATCATCATCACAACAGCAGATTACACATCACGGAACCCTAATCAACTTAACAGTTTTGGTGGTTTCCACCACCATCGATCCACTCAACCTTTTGACGTGTATTCATATAAATGTATATATCCCATCCATGTGTGGTAATAGAAGTCAGACCATTCATATCATCAGATTAATAATGATGGGCATAACACTAACAGTCATAACACACAATAGCTGACAAGTATTTATATTGTTTTCATGTTTCTATCTGATTATTATATTACAACACTGATCAAAACTTACCAATATACACACACTCCCATAATCACATGTGTTGGCAGACTATTCAGATTCATGCATATCATCTATTTTCACATGCAACATTACAAAGTTTCTCTCATACTAACAATCATATGCTCCATTGACAATTCTCATGCAAATATTTAATTAATCGAATAACAATTATACTAACCGAACAAGCAGGATCGAATCGATGGCAATCTGGCTTCGAATAAGAATTGAGCAGCCGTCGGTTCCAAGGAGAGAACGAGAAAGATACGTGATAGGTGATTAGGGTTTCTGATTAATGCGTGGAGTTTTAAGGATAATACTTATAACTAAAGTCTACTGGGCCGAAGCCCATATCCTGTTTTCGGCTGCCCCCCTTTTCTTTTGTGCCAAAATCACCTAAGTGATTCATGTGGTTTTCGTGGGTAAGGGTTAGGGGTGGTTTCAAGTGAAGTGGTTGTTTAGCAAAGTATTATTCATTCATATAACACATACGTAACATGATTCTGTTTTGATACATATTAAATACACCAAACATGATAGGCACGCCATACAAATCATGATAATCACAATGCGACTTAACAAATTACGAACGTGTACCACTGTGAAACAAACAGATCGCTTAATCAAACTTCCTAACTACTACCGTGCAATAAATGCAAAGATGGAAATCGTGAAAACTCGAGTTGTCACATTATCCCCAACTTGAAAGAAATTTCGTCCCGAAATTTAGCATGCGGTTACTGAGGAAGCTAATAGTGTGACGTTGTCTACCAGTTTCGTATCGCGGCTCCCCGAGCATGTATGCGAAGATTACTGGTTTTCTTGGGGTGTCACTTTATCCCCCCGTTGATTTGGAATTTCGTCCCGAAATTCTGTATTGGTAGCGTAGCTTCAGCCTCAGTAGTAGTTGCATTGGTTCCGAATAACTGGGGATATTTGAGTTCCATTTGATCTTCACGCTCCCAGGTGAACTCTGGGCCGCGGCGGGAGTTCCAACGAACTCGTACAAGAGGGATTCTCGTGTTCTTGAGGACCTTAACATCCCGGTCCGTGATTTCAACAGGTTCCTCGACGAAGTGCAACCGCTCGTCAATAGTGAGTTCCTTTGAGGGAACTATTGTCTCATTTGACGTACACTTCTTCAGATTCGACACGTGAAAGACGTTGTGAACTGCACGGAGTTCAGCTGATAAGTTCAGTCTGTAGGCCACTTTGCCTATTTTCTCTGTAACTTCGAATGGTCCACTATATCGTGGATTTAGTTTGCCGCGTTAGCCAAAACGAACCACACCCTTCCAGGGTGAAACTTTGAGTAGCACTCGATCCTCAACTTGGAACTCGAGTGGTTTCCTGTCTAAATCGGCGTATGCTTTCTGACGGTCGCGTGCTGCCGCCATGCGTTGTCGTATTTGTGCAATCTTTTCTGTAGTATCGACTACCATTTCTGGACCCGTGATCTGACTATTACCCACCTCTGCCCAACAAAGAGGTGACCGGCATTTACGTCCGTACAATGCCTCGAATGGAGCAGCTTTAATGCTGGTGTGGTAGCTGTTATTGTATGAAAATTTTACAAGTGGCAGATGTTTTTCCCAACCATTGCCAAAGTCTATTACACATGCCCGAAGCATGTCTTCTAAAGTTTGAATAGTGCGCTCAGACTGCCCATCCGTCTGAGGATAATAAGCTGTGCTCATGTCTAAACGAGAGCCAAAAGATTTATGCATTGCTTGCCACAGTTCTTTCAAGTAGATGTCTGCTAGCGTAGAGAACTTGTCTGTTTCTTTAATGGCCAAGAAGTGAGCAGACTTTGTGAGCCGATCCACGATCACCCAAATAGTATCATTTCCGCGCTGAGATCTAGGCAGGCCAGTAACAAAATCCATGGAAATTTGCTCCCATTTCCATTGCGGTATCTCAGGTTGTTGTAGTGGTCCTGACGGTTTCTGATATTCTGCCTTGACTCTCGCACAAGTCAAGCATTTGCTAACGTATGTGGCTATGTGGGCCTTCATGCTAGGCCACCAGTATGTAGTCTTAATATCGTGGTACATTTTATCCGAACCAGGGTGTACCGAGTAGCGAGACTTGTGAGCTTCATCCATTACCAGCTCGCGTAAGTTGCCGTACAGTGGGACCCAAATGCGTCCTGTTACATAATAAGCGCCGTCTGCCCTTTGTTCTAATCGTTGCCTTGAGCCGCGTAGGGCTTCAGCCCTGACGTTGTCTGGTTTCAATGCTTCTATCTGAGCATCTCGTATCTGGGAAGGAAGGCTAGACTGTATGGTGAGTTGTAAGGCTCGCACGCGCTTAGGCGCAGTGTCCTTTCGACTGAGAGCGTCAGCCACAACATTGGCTTTGCCTGGGTGGTACCTGATTGAGCATTCGTAGTCGTTTAGCAGTTCGACCCATCGTCGCTGTCGCATATTCAGTTCCTTCTGTTTGAATATATGTTCGAGGCTTCTGTGATCAGTGTAGATTGCACACTTGGTACCATACAAATAGTGTCGCCATATCTTAAGTGCAAAAACAACCGCTCCCAGCTCTAAATCATGCGTAGTGTAGTTTCGTTCGTGGATCTTAAGCTGGCGCGAAGCATAAGCAATAACTTTATCCCTCTGCATCAATACACATCCAAGACCTTGGATAGATGCGTCGCAGTAGACTACGAAATCGTCCGTGCCTTCAGGCAATGAGAGGATAGGTGCGCTACAGAGTCTATCCTTTAAGTGTTGGAACGCTGTTTCCTGTGTATTTCCCCAACGGTAAACAACACCTTTCTGTGTCAGCAGTGTAAGCGGCTGAGCAATCTTTGAGAAGTCTTTGATGAACCTTCTGTAGTAACCCGCCAAACCTAAGAATTGGCGTATTTCTGTTGGTGTACGAGGCGCAGGCCAGTTCTTAATCGAATCTACCTTGGATGGATCTACATGAATCCCATCCTTGTTCACCACGTGGCCTAAAAAGTGGACTTCACGAAGCCAGAAGTCACATTTAGAAAACTTAGCGTATAGCTGTTCCGTTCGTAGAAGTTCCAGTATGAGTCGTAGGTGCTGCTCGTGTTCCTCCTGACTCTTCGAATAAATCAGGATGTCGTCGATGAAAACAATGACGAACTTGTCGAGATAGGGTTTGCACACCCTGTTCATAAGATCCATAAATACGGCAGGCGCGTTCGTTAGCCCAAATGGCATGACCATAAACTCGTAGTGGCCGTAGCGTGTTCTGAACGCTGTTTTGGAGACGTCCTCATCCCGGACTCTCAGCTGGTGATATCCTGACCTTAAGTCTATTTTGGAGTAGTAGCTCGACCCTTGCAGCTGGTCGAATAAATCATCTATGCGCGGAAGAGGATAACGATTCTTGATCGTTACCTTGTTGAGTTCACGGTAGTCTATACACATCCTGAACGTACCGTCTTTCTTCTTCACGAATAACACTGGAGCTCCCCAAGGTGAAGAGCTAGGACGTATAAAACCCTTTTCCAAGAGTTCTTGTAGCTGCTTTGACAGTTCTTCCAATTCAGTTGGAGCTAAACGATAAGGTGCTCGAGCTATAGGTGCTGCTCCTGGAGCGAGCTCGATCTGAAATTCGACCTGACGATGAGGCGGTAACCCGGGTAACTCTTCTGGAAATACTTGAGGAAAATCGCGTACCACCGGAATATCCTCAATCTTTTTCTCTTTCTTCGATGTATCGGTAACGAGAACTAAAACAGCTGTGTGACCCTTGCGCAGACACTTCTGAGCCTTCAAGAAAGACATGATGCCACTCACGACACCACTCTTGTCGCCTTGAACTTCGAGAGATTCTTTACCAGATCGTGGAATGCAAATGATCTTCTCCTTGCATAGGATCTCTGCTTGTTGTTGCTGATTCTTAAAGATCTTGTATCTGTTGTTGTTGGTTCTGGCTTGCAGGACGTGAGTTTCTACCATCTTTGGCTCCATGACCGAGCTGGTCGCATCATTGACAATGATTTCGGTTGCACTGCCCGCTGTGGTGCAAGTTACATCGTTTGCACTTAGGGTGGTTTCCCCTGTAACCACCCTACCATTGTCTGCTAAAAGGTTGCTGACCAGGACTTTGGTTGTCATCGATCTTTCACTGCTGTGCCTGGGACGGAATCGTAGTCGAACCCTTGCCAGAGGTTCCATCCCACTTTCATTCGTTGTCACTGAGGATAGCAGAAGTAGTTGAAGTAGTAGTGGTAGTAGTAGCGCTGATACGTTGAGGCAGCTTGTTCTGTCCCACTGCCTGGTCTGTGAGACGATGAGCGAGATGAGTAACATCTTGAATAGTAGCAAGTTTAGCCGTCTTCACATGGTTTTGAATTCCTGGTACTAAGCCTTTGAGGTACAGCTCAAAGCTCTTTATGGGAGGATCCACCATAGTTGGACACAAAATTGTCAGTTTGTTGGGTCGTTATCGTGCACGCTTCTATCTCTGACCCCGTCATCTTCATGTTTAAAGGACTCCACTTCCAACTTGTGGATGGCATCATAACTATTGTATTCACGTTTGATAGGTTCCTTAAAATCATTCCATGGGGTGGCATAGCAGCCGCCAGCCCCAGTGTCGTAACTTGCGCGTTCCACCAAGTTTGCGCAGTGCCTTCGAGAATATCAGTGGCATATTTCACCTTACTAGCCTCAGGTCATTCGCACCTTCGAAGGCCGATTCGAGTTCCTCGAACTAATGGAGGAGTCCAACAGCTCCTTCAGTGTCGCTGAAAGTAGTAGGACGACAGTCCATAAAAGTCGTGTATGTGCATACAGGTGGCTGAGTGTGTTGACTTGTCGTGTGCGTAAGAGTAATCACAATTAAGCACAAGTGTTGAGTTACGAGAGTAGGATCTAAAGATCCTAGAGTAAGTGGTGATGGCAGGTTACACCTCCTGTCTGGGTAGCTGCGAGTGCTGCAGTAACTTGTTCAGTGATCGAAGCCGCCAACTGGGCTTGAGTTAGGTTAACGCGTCCACTCATGATCTTGACATCAAGGAGAACATGAGAGAGAGAGGTTCGCGAATAGTGCGATGACAGAAGAGTGTGAGCATATAAGCGTTCTCAGGCAGTAACGAATAGTAAACAATGTAATCTAGGCATACCACGAGCAAAGTTCTATGTAGTTCTAGCAAGTAGGCAATAAACATAAACCTTATTACCTAGGATGTTGAGTCTTGCACGTGGAGCGAGGCGTCGTTGTGGATCGTTGAGCGCTGTACTGGTTATAGTCTGGTTTCAATAAAAACGTTTTCCCTTATTAAAACCGAGTTCTCTATAACCAATGGCTCTGATACCAATCTGTCACACCCCCAAAATCCACACGCGGAGTATCACCGCTTGGAGGCGTGACTGACCAGGATCAAGCCACCAATCATATCAAACATAATGAGTATCAAATGTAATTTAAACCAAACGATATGAAAGGTGTTCAACCAAAACATGTTAAGTGTATAGCGGAAGCATAAAATGTAAACCCAACGTAAGTAGAAGTTCAAATGTTTAAATGTTTCATCATAAGATTCACAATCCGTGCCCACAACGACCTGCTCCTCCCTGTGCAAGCTCCATATGTACCTAAGGTCCTGCAAGGCATGTAACAGAGAGTCAACAACTAGTTGAGCGAGTTCACAGTGAGTTTGTTAAGTATAGTGTTCATAATGTAGTTCGTATGTTCATTTAGTAATCATGTATCGTATGTATCGTATCGCGGCCCTCTAGGCATGTTTGCGAAGTATAGTGGGAATTTCCCATGTTTGCTAGACTAGGTATAGTAGTATCGCGGCCCTTCCTGGCATGTTTGCGAAGATTAGAGTATATAGTTCGCGGCCCTTCTTAGGCATGTGTGCGAAGATTGTCATAATATCGCGGCCGATCCTTGGCGTGTGTGCGAAGATCGTTTAAATTAGTATAACCAGTCTAGTCTGTTCTTATCCATAATCCTTCCTCTACCGGGAATCATATATCTAAGTTCCATAAACTGAACGAATAAACAATCCAACCCATTCCCATCCTGGGAATCCCATGCCTTGGCTGTGTGAACTCACCTTGGTTTGCTCGGTATGCTAGGTTATGTGCTCGCAAATAAGTCAATCACGTCCTATAGTATGCACGTATGTGAAATCAGTTTGTGTTCAAGTTGTTCACGTTTAAACATGTAGCACGTAGTCAAAATCATACAAGTCATGTTTATCATTTAACAGCAGTTAAATATCTCAGTTAACTCCTAACAGGGTTAAGTCAGATTAATGTACAAAATATTCAAATCGGCGAAACACATAAGTTGGCGAATCACAATATTGGCGAAACACAATTCGACGAAACACATATTCTGTTTCGCCAACTACCCTTGGCGAAACACCCCCCTCTAATTCGTCAACATATCCTTGGCGAAACACCCTCTTGTTTCGTCGAAACCTTAACAGATATAGCAAGTAACAAACAACATCACAACAACCTAGATGCCCTAGTGGCCGACACCTATCAATCACCTCCAATCCTCATTGGACCTTTAATATGCATGAACAATACTAACAAACATCATCATCATCACAACAGCAGATTACACATCACGGAACCCTAATCAACTTAACAGTTTTGGTGGTTTCCACCACCATCGATCCACTCAACCTTTTGACGTGTATTCATATAAATGTATATATCCCATCCATGTGTGGTAATAGAAGTCAGACCATTCATATCATCAGATTAATAATGATGGGCATAACACTAACAGTCATAACACACAATAGCTGACAAGTATTTATATTGTTTTCATGTTTCTATCTGATTATTATATTACAACACTGATCAAAACTTACCAATATACACACACTCCCATAATCACATGTGTTGGCAGACTATTCAGATTCATGCATATCATCTATTTTCACATGCAACATTACAAAGTTTCTCTCATACTAACAATCATATGCTCCATTGACAATTCTCATGCAAATATTTAATTAATCGAATAACAATTATACTAACCGAACAAGCAGGATCGAATCGATGGCAATCTGGCTTCGAATAAGAATTGAGCAGCCGTCGGTTCCAAGGAGAGAACGAGAAAGATACGTGATAGGTGATTAGGGTTTCTGATTAATGCGTGGAGTTTTAAGGATAATACTTATAACTAAAGTCTACTGGGCCGAAGCCCATATCCTGTTTTCGGCTGCCCCCCTTTTCTTTTGTGCCAAAATCACCTAAGTGATTCATGTGGTTTTCGTGGGTAAGGGTTAGGGGTGGTTTCAAGTGAAGTGGTTGTTTAGCAAAGTATTATTCATTCATATAACACATACGTAACATGATTCTGTTTTGATACATATTAAATACACCAAACATGATAGGCACGCCATACAAATCATGATAATCACAATGCGACTTAACAAATTACGAACGTGTACCACTGTGAAACAAACAGATCGCTTAATCAAACTTCCTAACTACTACCGTGCAATAAATGCAAAGATGGAAATCGTGAAAACTCGAGTTGTCACAAGGTTTAAAGAGGTTTGGACAGACCACTGATGTACTATCATTTTCTCTTTTGCTCGCCAGGAAACTCATTTTTGTTTTTCTATTGTTTTTGAGTTTTTGAAATTTTTTGATGTTTTTGGATTTTCAAAGTTTGGATTTACTCCCCCTAAAATCAATAAACTAAGACAAATTTAAAACACAAAGGTATTTACAAAAATGATTTTCCGATGTTGGTTTTACTCTTGCTTGACCTTAATGCCGTTTACCAATAATAAAAAGTCAAATCTTGATTTCTCAAATGCTTTGGTAAAAAGGTCGGCACGTTGGTCATCAGTGTGGACGTAAGCAACATCGATTAGCCTTTTATCAAAGCAGTCACGTATGAAGTGATACTTAATTTCGATGTGCTTAGTCTTTGAATGCTGCACAGGATTTTTAGTGATAGATAAGGCAGCAGAATTATCGACATAAATAGGAGTAGTTAGGAATTCAAAACCGTAATCACGCATTTGCTGTCGTATCCACAGGACTTGGGAGCAACAACTTGAGGCAGCAATGTATTCAGCTTCGCATGTTGATGTAGCAACACAAGTCTGCTTTTTGCACTGCCATGTGACTAGGCGATTTCCCAAAAACTGACATCCAGCCGTT
This sequence comes from Helianthus tuberosus, assembly GCA_030545235.1. NCBI lineage: Eukaryota > Viridiplantae > Streptophyta > Magnoliopsida > Asterales > Asteraceae > Helianthus > Helianthus tuberosus. The sequence goes on from CM060416.1 coordinate 129,731,277, forward strand.
GTGGATTTGCCGTCGATTTTGCATCCGCCAAAATCAGAATCACTGAAAGCGATCAAGTCAAAGTTATTATCCCTAGGGTACCATAGACCGGTGTCAGGGCAACCCTTCAAATAACGAAAAATCCTTTTTACAGCTGCAAGATGTGAGGCCTTCGGGTTCACTTGATATCTGGCAAGCAGGCACGTTGGATACATTATATCTGGTCTTGATGCTGTGAGGTACATAAGAGATCCGATCATCGCGCGGTAGTATGAGGGGCTAACAGCTTCACCCTTCAAGTCTGGATTAATTCCGTGATTTTGCTGCAATGGGGTACCAATGGGCGTTGCATCAGACATCTGGAACCGGCTCAAGATGTCACCAACATATGTAGTCTGATGGATGAATATCCCAGACTCAGTTTGTTGTACTTGTAGGCCCAAAAAGAAGGTCATTTCCCCCATAGCACTCATCTCGAATTTATCCTGCATAATACGCTCGAAATTCCTACACAAAACATCATTAGTAGAACCAAATATAATATCATCAACGTATACCTGTACCAGTAGAAGATCTCCATCTTGTTCTTTGACGAAAAGAGTACAATCGATAAGACCTCTTCGAAATCCATTCTCCAGCAGATAATTAGATAAGGTTGCGTACCAAGCTCGCGGTGCTTGATGTAGACCATAGAGAGCTTTGTTGAGCAACCAAACCCGATCGGGATGGATATGATCTTCAAAACCTGGAGGATGTTCGACGTACACCTCTTCTTCCACCACACCATGTAAGAATTCACTTTTGATGTCCATCTGGTATACCTTGAAGCCTTTGAATGAGGCATAAGCCAGAAAGATCCGAATTGCTTCAAGACGTGCAACAGGTGCATAAACTTCGTTGTAGTCGATCCCTTCTATCTGAAGAAAACCTTGAACGACTAGCCTTGCTTTGTTTCGGATAACTATTCCACGGTCATCCTTTTTGCATTTGAACACCCAACGGGTACCAATCTTCTTGTAACCAGCAGGTTTCTCTACGAGTTTCCAGACACCAAGCTTCTGGAATTGTTGCAGTTCTTCCTGCATCGCTTCAACCCATGAGTTATCTTTCAAAGCTTCTTTCCAAGTTCTTGGCTCTTCCTGTGAGACATAACACGCGAAAGACCAATCGTTTTGTTGACCAGATTCTTGAATAGCTGCATACAAGCCTGCATTGTTGTTGTTTCGCAACATGTTTCTTGTTTGAATGCCACTCTGTACATTTCCGATGATGTTTTGTTGAGGATGGGTATTGTGAATCCTTGTTTCAGGATTATCTCGAACTGGAATGTTTGTACCCAAATTGTTGAGATTGAGATCAACAACCAATTCAATGCCCGGAATTGACGAAGAGGATGATGCAGTAGCTTCAGCTGTTCTAGGGACGTCCACTGGAGGTGTACCCTCTGAAGTACCATGAACTGCTGTTGTTGGAGCTTCTTGATCTGCATCGAGAAATTCATCATCCTCTGAAGATTCGTTCAATTCGGTAGCATCGTGAAAATCCTCATTGTCGAGAGCATTATTGTTCACTGAAGAAGGTTCTTGATTGACAATATTGGGACGAACCAGCGGTGAATCTGTTGCGTTGTCACTCTTGAAAAACATCCTTGCCGCAACATTTTCTTCAACTGCTTCAACATTGATCGAATTGAAAAAGTCATCGTACTCAAACATCCATGGCTGACCTGGACATTTGACTGGCAAAGTGTGCCTTTGTACTCTAACCTCAGACCATTCCTCGACCCTTTTTAGTCTCTAGATTCCAGACTCTTAAGTTCGGGGTGGCATACCCAAGAAAGTATCCCTCAATTGCTTTTGCCCCAAACTTTCCATTAGGATCGATTATTGTGCACGGAGCTCCAAACGGTTCAAGGTATGACAAATCTGGTTTCCGTTTGTTAATAAGCTCAAAGCAGGTCTTGTTGTGCCTTTTGACTGTAAGGACTCGGTTCAACGTGTAACATGCAGAGGCCACAGCTTCAGTCCAGAAGGGAATCGACAACTGTGACTCTACCAACATTGTCCTAGCAGTCTCGATCAATGTACGGTTCTTACGTTCAGCGACGCCATTCTGTTGAGGAGTGTAAGCTGCACTAAATTCGTGAAGAATACCTTTTGAAGTGCAAAACTCCGCCATGGCATGATTTTTGAACTCAGTACCATTGTCGCTACGTATCCGTCTAACTTTCAACTTATACAAATTCTCAATCTGAATGATCAAGTTTTTGATAATACCGAAAGTTTCACTCTTGTGTGCCATAAACGCCACCCAAGAAAATCTTGAATAATCATCAGTTATCACCAGGCAATATTGATCTTTCCTGATACTTTTATGCTTGACAGGACCGAACAAATCCATGTGCAAACGTTCAAGCGGAACGGCCACGGTGTTGATTTTCTTTGTAGGGTGTCGCTTCTTCGTTTGTTTTCCTTTCTGACACGAAACACAGACGTCTTGAAGATGGAAGTTTTTAAGAGGAACACCATTCACCAATTCATTTGACACCAAATGATTCATTTTGCGTAAGTGAATGTGACCCATTCGTCTGTGCCAAGAGATTGAGTCTTTTTCTGTGGCTTTGGAAACGAAACAGGTTGCTTGTGCAGACGTTGTGATAGCTTGGCTCATATCAAGGATATACAAATCATTTATCCTTGGAGCAGACAAGAGAATCCATTCTTTTGGAATTTTGAAGCCGGGTTTCAGCACATAACATCCATTTGAATCAAAGTGTACTGAGAACTGCTTATCACAGATTTGTGAAACGCTGAGAAGATTGTGATCAAGTTGTTGTACAAAGTTGATCTTATCAAAGCTTACAACCCCGTTGGATATCATTCCTTCACCAGTAATATATCTCCAGCAAAAGCAACATAACCTCCTCTAATAGATTTGACGTCGTAGAGAAGCTTCATGTCGCCTGTCATGTGCCTGGATGCCCCACTATCAACAATCCAATGACTACTGATAGTTCCTCCTGGAACACCCTGCACATGAACTCACATGATTAGTTGGAGATGGGGACCCAAGCCATTGTGGTCTTGGGTCTTCCATTTTCATCAACAACAATAACTTCCACTTTCTGATGGTTAGGAAATTGTGATGGTCCCCCTGAATTTGTGGTCATTTTAGGTTTCCATGTCTGTTGAGTTTTACCAGTTTGATTGTTTGAAAATTTAACTTCGTGATTGTTTGAAGTTTTTGAAAATTTTGAACTTTCTGGTTTAACTGGAACAGATTGTTTTTGAACCACTTCAGTTTTAAGTGCTTTCTCAATTACTTTGACCTGTTGACGTCTCTGTTTCTTTTCCCTTTCTCTTACAAGGCGGGGATCTTGTTTTGCAGAAACAGATCGCTTTTGGTAATTTTGTTCACGGGGATCATCATCTTTTGCTTTTAATTTATGAAGATACGGACAATTTAGAATAATATGCCCAATTTCACCACATTCAAAACATGATCTTCGTTCAACAAACCCCGAAGAACCATGTGATTGTCTTGTCGATGATGAACTTTGTGATCCCGAGGTACTTAGTTTTGAACTGTTTGGTTCATTTCTTTTCAAAATTGTTGCTTGCTTAACAAAATCTAGGTTAGATTTGTTTTCAAATGTTTCAATTTTATCCGTTCCCTTTGATTTCACAAAGTTCACCTTCTTGTCCTTTTTCTGGTTCTGTTTCTTTTGACCTTGAGTCGTTGATTTACCTTTTGGTTTGGTATGATTTTGCTGCGTTTTAATTGTTGGTAATTTCTGATTGCCATATTGTTTTCGAACTTCAGCTTTTGGGATAGGAGGGCACTGTGTTACCACGACGTGTGATCCTGTCTTTCCCAAGAACTTACTTGTCGAATTTTCAAAAACATTACTAATTAAAGATTGATTTACATTCTTAATTGGAAAAACTTTGTCAGAATAAATTTTATCATCACCAACAAGAGTGTACAGCAAATCCACACTTTCAGACTCTTTTGCAAACGTGGACTCGGTCGGAACATTCTTAGCAGGTTTTGCGGGAGGATCACATAGAATATGATTCTCAAGAGGTATGTCCTCTTCTTTGATTACCTCATCAGACTTTTCTGAATCAGTATCATCAGATTCATCATCAGAAGAATCAGCATCCTCAATCACAACTGGAGGATCCTGATTCGGTTCAGCAGAAGACACACATGTATCTGCTGACACATCCGATTCTGATGATACTTCCTTCTTGTATCCGAGTCCTGTTGCAAATTCCTCAACGTCCAAAGGAACAGATGGTTCAAAGTGAGTTCTATACTCCTCATCAGGCATGGCATCAAAATTTTGTCTAACAGGTGGTGGACATTTCTTGTATCCAATGCATGTGACATCCCGTTTCTCTTTCTGAACATCAATGATGTGATCCAACACATAGCTAGAGCTAAAATAACTGTCTAGCTTAAGCTGAATCGCCTCACTTTCAGTTTTCACACAAGCCATCTCTTTTAGCATTATCTCAAGTCGAGTTATATACAAATTAATGCCAGTTTGTTTTCTGGAAACCATTTTTGTTAACTCGGTTTTATCTTTCTTTAATTTCTCAATTACCGATTTAAAATCCTTTTCATGATTTTCATAAAACATGTTGGCTTCAGTGCACTTCGAAAGATCCACGGTTAACTTCTGGTTGTGGATGAATGTCACATCATACTTTTCTTGCAAAGCCTCGTGTTTGCTTTGCAACTCACACCACTTATCATTCAATGAAACATGTTTGTCTTGCAAGTCAAACAAACTAGCTTGTAAAGCATCATGTTTGCCTTGCAACTCAGACATGTTTGCATCCAAATCAGCACATTTAACACTCAATCTATCACAATTATCACAAATAACAGCAGTGGGTTCATCGACACATACCTGACTTGATGAACTGTCGACATTAGCCATAAAGGCTGAATGGAGAGAAGACGAAGAATAAGCAGCTTGATCCACCAATATAGATCTCCTATGATTTCCTGCTGCAGCTTCTTCCAATAGCTCATCAACCTCTGCATCGACAGACACACTTGATGTGTCATCTAAATGATCATCGCCTGAGTTTGAGGATTCTTCATCCGAGCTTCTACTGTAACCGGAGCTGTCTTCATCTTCAGAAGATTCATCACCATTGGTGGAAGATTCTCCACCACTGGCGTGCTTAAGATCCTTGACAACCTCAGCAAAACAAGTTGTTCCATCCGGAGCATCATTTCCCAACTGGATTGACTAATCACAACCTTCATCTACTTGAACCACAAGTGCCTGGTTGGCATTTGATGGTCCTACTTGGCTTTGGTTGTTGACAGGTATCAACGTACGCTCATTGTTCCTGTTCTGGTTCTGCTGGTTGCCTTGGTTTCTGAAAGGGTTCTGGTTCCCATGCTGAGTTGGCCTTGTACATTCCCTTTTAAAATGACCCCGTTCACCACAGTTGAAGCACTTGACTGCCTGTTTATCGAACCCATACTTGGTGTCTTTCTTGCTTTCCAAGCTGGTTCTGCCAGTTCTTTCCATGAAATCCTTTGCTCTCCTCACAGCACTCGCAAAGACCCATTTGATATCCATCAAATCCATCTCTTCCTTATCAATCTGCTGATAGTCTTCTTGTGTCAGATTAATGTTGCCAATCTGACCTTCCACTAATCCACAGTATGCGCTCACCAAAGTGTTTAGCAGCTCCATGTGTTCCTTTGCTACTTCCACACTGACTTTAGAAAAGCTTGAGGTATCGAGCCGCACTGTATTTGGCTTTGATTGCTGACAAGCAGATGATGTGCTTCCTTAACACGCTTGTTGTTGAGAAGGAAGTGAATTCCCATATAGATCAGTTGCTACGGGAGGCCTTTGGGTTTGTTGCTGAGAAACTGGTTGAAGCGGATTTCCATACATGTCTGTTGTTGGAGGAGGTGTTGGTGCACTTGTGTCTGTACTTTGTCTGTATTTTGTCTTTATACCAAACGATGTCTTGTTAGTCTTGTAAGTTTGACCAAGTCAACCATCCTCCTGGTTTGACTTGGCCAAACAGTCAACATTATGTTTGTAAGATGTTGGGTCGAAGGATGTGCCATCGAAGGATTGCCTATATCCTTCGATGACCTGCTCGAAAGATAGCATTCGATAGATGGACCACGAAAGATCCCATCTTTCGTGGTACATGTTGATCCTTCGAGCTGTTTATGGTCGATAGATGATCCTTCGATCATCCTATCTGATCCTTCGACCAGACACGCTGTGTTGGGTATAAATACCCGTGTGTTGTGTTCACCTCGACAGTTAGACACATAGAGCAGAAAATAGAGAGAACACACACTTAGAGAGAGTTTACAGAACTGATTTGTAAACCTTGTGCTTGGAACGGACCTTTCATACGCATTAATACAAGTGGTGTTAATCGTTGAGTCTTGTGTGTTTATCTTTGTGCTTGTTCTATCTCGGTTTGCTATTCCGGTTGGATTCCGCACAACCGGAGTGGTTTGTATACAAGGATTAGGCGACTAGATCCTCCCCTAGCCGGACCTACAAGTGGTATCAGAGCCTTGGCTCTTATCCTTGTTAAAACCGAGGTGTTCTTGTTATGTTTCGGGTTTTGGAAAGTTCATATTTTCTGGAAAAACTTGTTAAAATCGGGTTTAATCTTGTTGTTTTGCTGAAAGTTCTTATAAAAACCTTGTTATTCTTTCTTTGTCACATGTTATAAGTTGGTTTTTAGTGAAGTTTCGAGCAAAACCGCGTTTCGGAAGTTCGTGGATTTATCAGAAAACTCATATATTTGGGCTGTGTTCTTGGTATATTCATAGTGTTCTTGATAAACTACACTTTTGATCTTAAATATTTTAAATTACAAAGTGTTTGTTTGTGTTGGAAGTTGTTTTGATTAAAATATTGGGATCCTTACCTGGTTGGTGAAAGTCTGCATATTCAGACCTGAAAGATATGGTCTGAACATACTTTCTGCCGAAAGTTTCTACCAACCCGTCAACTTTTTCACCAACCTATCAGTCCTTTGTCAACTGTGTCAGAACCAATCGAAGGATATCCTTCGAAGTCGAAAGATCATCTTTCGATCAGTGGAGGTTCGATAGATAATCATCCTTCGAACCAAGGAATATTTTCGAAACATACATCTCTCGGTCTACTGCTCATTTTCGAAAGACAAGGATCCTTCGACTGGGGAGTCTTTCGAAGTCATTGTTCGACACTCAACAGTGTTCATCTTTCGGTCTACAGTACGTTTTCGAAGGATAAGGATCCTTCGTTGGGGAATCTTTCGAAAACATTGTTCGAAACTCAACAGTGATCTTTCGAACCCTGTTGATCTTTCGAACAGGTGTTGATCTTTCGATCCTTAGTCTGTTTGTGTTTAACAGTTTGTGTTGTTCAAGTCTTTCGAACAGGTATCCTTCGGCTGATCAAAATGAATTCGATGTGGGGTGTTCCGGTAAATGCAGAAATGTATTTTGGTACTCCAGCTCCGGATTCGGGTTCGCAAGCTAATGCTACATCTACCGGTCAATGGGCTTTTGTATCAAATCAAGCTCCAAGTGTTCAAAGCATTTTACTAAGCGAAAGTGAAACGGGAAGTTTGAATAGGCCTCCAAAGTTGATGCATTTAAGTGAATATCCGGGATGGTTTGACAGATTTCATACATATGTCCTTGGTCAAAATACAGAACTGTGGTTGCGCTTCATCACAGATTTTGATCAAACGATAGAGGTTGCTGCTTCATCTGCTGCTACGTTTGCTGATCTTACGGAAGATCAGAAGAAGGTCTATGACTTAGAAAAGAAAGCATATGCCATTCTTACTCAGGCGTTAAGCAAAGACATTTATCATCAATTTGTCAGTTTCAAGACAACGAAGAAGTTGTGGGACGCATTGAAGATAAGGGGCATAGGAAATGAAGCAACACGTCAATTAAGAAAAGATCTGCTAAAGAAAGAGTTTGATGGTTTTGTTTGTATGCAGAATGAATCTCTAGGAGTTTTGACAAGTCGATTTACTCATTTGCTGACTGAATTGGCAAATACTGGGGTTATAACAACTTCAGCAGAGATAGTGAAGAAGTTTGCAGATGCACTGCCACCTCAATGGAGTAATTTCTTAGAAATCATGAAGTACAATGGCACTTTGGATACAACAAGCTTCAGTGATTTTGCTCAACTCCTGGAAAACAAGAATCAGGAAGAAACTCTCAAGGCAAAAAGAGTTGCAGTGCCACAAAATCCTGAAATTTATTATGGAACTTCTAGCACTTCTACAAAACCTTCTTCACACGCTCCAATTCAAACAGCATTTGTGTCTAGCACGAGCTTGTATGGCACTCCTCCTCCAACAACAGATATGTTTGGAAATCCGCTTAATCCAGCTCCTCAACCAGCACCACAACAGCAACAGCAAATCAGAGCAACTGATATATTCGGGAATCCACTTCCTCCTCAACAGCAAGCGTGTTATGGAAGCACATCATCTGCTGGTCAACAATCAAAGCCAAATACAGTACGGCTCGACACCTCAAGCTTTTCTAAAGTCAGTGTGGAAGTAGCAAAGGAACACATGGAGCTGCTAAACACTGTGGTGAGCGCATACTGTGGATTAGTGGAAGGTCAGATTGGCAACATTAATCTGACTCAAGAAGACTATCAGCAGATAGATAAAGAGGAGATGGAGATGATGGATATTAAGTGGGCCTTTGCCAGTGCTGTTAGGCGAGCAAAGGATTTTATGGAAAGAACAGGCCGAACCAGCTTGGAAAGCAAGAAAGACACCAAGTATGGGTTTGATAAGCAAGCTGTTAAATGCTTCAATTGTGGTGAACGTGGTCATTTCAAGCGTGAATGTACAAGGCCATCTCAACATGGGAACCAGAATCCCTTCAGAGGTCAAGGAAACAGGGCCAATCAGAACCAAGCGAGGAACAATGATCGCACACTGGTGCCTGTCAACAACCAGACTCAAGCAGGACCATCAAATGCCAATCAGGCACTTGTGGTTCAAGTAGATGAAGGCTGTGATTGGTCAATCCAGTTGGGAAATGATGCACCAGATGGAACAGCGTGTTTTGCTGAGATTGTCAAGGATCTTAATCACACCAGTGGTGGAGAATCTTCCGCCAATGGTGGTGACTCTTCTGAGGATGAAGACTCTTCTGGTTACAGCAGAAGTTCGGATGAAGAATCCTCGAGCTCAGATGATGATCATGTGGATGAGACATCAAATGCGTCAATCGATGCAAATATTGATGAGCTGTTGGAAGAAACTACAGCAGGAATTCAAAGAAGATCTATCTTGGTGGATCAAGCTGCTTATTCTTCGTCTTTTCTCCATTCAGCCTTTATGGCGAATGTCGACAGTTCATCAAGTCAGGTATGTGTCGATGAACCCACTTCTGTTAGCTGTGATAACTGTGATAGTTTGCGTGTTAAATGTGCTGACTTAGAGGCAAGCATGTCTGAGTTGCAAGGCAAACATGATGCTTTACAAGCTAGTTTGTTTGACTTGCAAGACAAACATGTTTCTATGAATGATAGGTGGTGTGAATTGCAAAGCAAACACGAGGCTTTGCAAGAGAAATATGATGTGACATTCATTCACAATCAGAAATTGACCGTTGATCTTTCAAAGTGCACTGAAGCCAACATGTTTTATGAAAACCATGAAAAGGAATTTAAGTCAATGATTGAAACGTTAAAGAAAGATAAAACAGAGTTGACAAAAATGGTTTCCAGAAAACAAACTGACATTAACCTGTATATAACTCGTCTTGAGGTAATGCAAAAAGAGATGGCTTGTGTTAAAACTGAAAGTGAGGCGATCCGACTTAAGTTAGACAGTTATTTGAGCTCTAGCTATGTGTTGGATCACATCATTGATGTTCAGAAAGAAAAACGGGATATCACATGCATAGGCTATAAGAAATGTCCACCACCCGTGAGAAATAATTTTGATGCACTGCCTGATGAGGAGTATAGGACTCACTTTGAGCCATCTGTTCCTTTGGACGTTGAGGAATTTGCAGCAGGGCTCGGATACAAGAAAGAAGTATCGTCAGATTCAGATGTGTCAGCAGATACATTTGTAACTGCTAAACAGAATCAGGATCCTCCAGTTGTGGTTGAGGATGTTGATTCTTCTGATGATGAGTCTGATGATACTGATTCGGAAAAGTCTGATGCAGTAATCAAAGAAGAGGACATACCTCTTGAGAATCATATCCTATGTGATCCTCCCACAAAACCTGCTAAGACTGTTCCAACCGAGTCCACATCAGCAAAAGAGTCGGAGAGTGTGGATTTGCTGTACACTCTGGTTGGTGATGATAAAATTTACTCAGACAAAGATTTTCCTATTAAGAATGTTAATCAATCTTTAATAAGTAAAGTCTTTGAAAATTCGACAAGTAAGTTTTTGGGAAAGACAGGACCACATGTTACAGTCACACAGTGTCCTCCTATCCCAAAGGCTGAAGTCAGAAAACAATTTGGGAATAAGAAATTACCAACAGTGCAAACCCAGCAAAATCATACCAAACCCAAAGGTAAGGCACCGACTCAAAGTCAAAAGAAGCCGAATCAGAAGAAGAAGAAGAATGTGAACTTTGTGAAATCGAAGGGAACGGACAAAATTGAAAAGTTTGCAAATCAATCTAACCTAGATTTTGTCCAAAAGGCAACAGTGATGAAAAGGAATGAACCAAGTAGTTCAAAACCTAGTACCTCGGGTTCACAAAGTTCATCATCGGCAAGACGACCACATGATACTTCGGGGTTTGTTGAACGAAGATCATGTTTTGAATGTGGTACAATCGGGCATATCATTCGAAATTGCCCGTATCTTCATAAGTTGAAAGCCAAAGAAGATGATCCCCGTGAACGAAATGACCGCAAGCGATCTGTTTCATCAAAACCAGATCCCCGCCTTATAAAAGAAAGGGAAAAGAAATAGAAACGCCAACAGGTCAAGAAAATTGAAAAGGCAATTAAAACTGATGTGGTTCAAAAACAATCCGTTCCAGTTAAACCAGAAAGTTCAAAACTTTCAAAAACTTCTAACAATCATGAAGTTAAATTTACAAACAATCAAAGTGGTATAACAAAACAGACCTGGAAACCAAAAACGGTTAAAGAATCAGGGGGACCATCACAATTTTCAAATCATCAAAGAATAGAGGTTATTGTTATTGATGAAAATGGAAGACCCAAGACCACAATGGCTTGGGTCCCCATCTCCAACTAATTATGTGAGTTCATGTGCAGGGTGTTCCAGGAGGAACTGTCAGTAGTCATTGGATTGTTGATAGTGGGGCATCCAGGCACATGACAGGCGACATGAAACTTCTCTACGACGTTAAAACTATTAGAGGAGGTTATGTTGCTTTTGCTGGAGATAAGGGCGGATATATTACTGGTGAAGGAATGATTTCCAACGGGGTTGTTAGCTTTGATAAGATCAACTTTGTGCAACAACTTGATCACAATCTTCTTAGTGTTTCTCAAATTTGTGATAAGCAGTTCTCAGTACACTTTGATGCTAATGGATGTTATGTGCTGAAACCCGGCTTCAAAATTCCAAAAGAATGGATTCTCTTGTCGGCTCCAAGGATAAATGATTTGTATGTCCTTGATATGAGCCAAGCTATCACAACGTCTGCACAAGCAACTTGTTTCGTTTCCAAAGCCACAGAAAAAGACACAATCTCTTGGCACAGACGAATGGGTCACATTCACTTACGCAAAATGAATCATTTGGTATCAAATGAATTGGTGAAGGGTGTTCCTCTTAAAAATTTCCATCTTCAAGACGTCTGTGTCTCGTGCCAAAAAGGAAAACAAACGAAGAAGCGACACCCTACAAAGAAAGTCAACACGGTGGCTGTTCCTCTTGAACGTTTGCACATGGATTTGTTCGGTCCTGTCAAGCACAAAAGCATTAGGAATGATCAATATTGCCTCGTGATAACTGATGATTATTCAAGATTTTCTTGGGTGGCGTTCATGGCACATAAGAGTGAAACCTTCGGTATTATCAAAAACTTGATCATTCAGATTGAGAATCTCTATAACTTGAAGGTTAGGCGGATACGCAGCGACAATGGTACTGAATTCAAAAATCATGCCATGGCGGAGTTTTGCACTTCAAAAGGTATTCTTCACGAATTTAGTGCAGCTTACACTCCTCAACAGAATGGCGTCGCTGAACGTAAAAACCGCACATTGATCGAGACTGCTAGGACAATGTTAGTAGAGTCACAATTGTCGATTCCATTTTGGACTGAAGCTGTGTCCTCTGCATGTTACACGTTGAACCGAGTCCTTACAGTCAAAAGGCACAACAAGACCTGCTTTGAGCTTATTAACAAACGGAAACCAGATTTGTCATATCTTGAACCGTTTGGAGCTCCATGCACAATAATCGATCCTAATGGAAAGTTTGGGGCAAGAGCAATTGAGGGATACTTTCTTGGGTATTCCACCCCGAACTTAAGAGTCTGGAATCTAGAGACTAAAAGGGTCGAGGAATGGTCTGAAGTCAGAGTACAAAGGCACACTTTGCCAGTCAGAAATCCTGGTCAGCCTTGGATGTTTGAGTACGATGACTTTTTCAATTCGATCAATGTTGAAGCAGTTGAAGAAAATGTTGCGGCTATGATGTTTTTCGAGAGTGACAACGCAACAGATTCACCGTTGGTTCGTCCCATTATTGTCAATCAAGAACCATCTTCAGTGAACAATAATGCTCTCGACAATGAGGATTTTCAAGATGCTACCGAATTGAACGAATCTTCAGAGGATGACGAATTTCTCGATGCAGATCAAGGACCAACAGCAGCAGTACATGGTACTTCAGAAGGTACACCTCCAGTGGATGTCCCTAGAACAGCTGAAGCTACTGGATCATCCTCTTCGTCAATTCCGGGACTTGAATTGATTGTTGATCTCAATCTCAACAATCTGGGTACAAATATTCCAGTTCAAGATAATCCAGAAACAAGGATTCACAATACCCATCCTCAACAAAACATCATCGGAAATATACAAAGTGGCGTTCAAACAAGAAACATGTTGCGAAACAACAACAATGCAGGCTTGTATGCAACTATCCGAGAATCTGGTCAACAAAATGATTGGTCTTTCGCGTGTTATGTCTCACAGGAAGAGCCAAGAACTTGGAAAGATGCTTTGAAAGATAGCTCATGGGTTGAAGCGATGCAGGAAGAACTGCAGCAATTCCAGAAGCTTGGTGTCTGGAAACTCGTAGAGAAACCTGCTGGTTACAAGAAGATTGGTACCCGTTGGGTGTTTAAGTGCAAGAAGGATGACCGTGGGATTGTTATTCGGAACAAAGCACGATTAGTCGTTCAAGGTTTTCGTCAGATAGAAGGGATCGACTACAACGAAGTGTATGCACCTGTTGCACGTCTAGAAGCAATTCGGATCTTTCTGGCTTATGCCTCATTCAAAGGCTTCAAGGTATACCAGATGGACGTGAAAAGTGCATTCTTACATGGTGTGGTGGAAGAAGAGGTGTACGTCGAACAGCCTCCAGGTTTTGAAGATCCTATCCATCCCGATCGGGTTTGGTTGCTCAACAAAGCTCTCTATGGTCTTCATCAAGCACCACGGGCTTGGTACGCAACCTTATCTAATTATCTGCTGGAGAACGGATTTCGCAGAGGTCTTATCGACTGTACTCTTTTCATCAAAGAACAAGATGGAGATCTTCTACTGGTACAGGTATACGTTGATGATATTATATTTGGTTCTACTAATGATGTTTTGTGTAGGGATTTCGAGCGTGTTATGCAGGATAAATTCGAGATGAGTGCTATGGGGGAAATGACTTTCTTTTTGGGCCTACAAGTACAACAAACCGAGTCTGGGATATTCATCCATCAGACTAAATATGTTGGTGACATCTTGAGCCGGTTCCAGATGTCTGATGCAACGCCCATCGGTACCCCATTACCGCAAAATCACGGAATTACTCCAGACTTGAAGGGTCAAGATGTTAGCCCCTCATACTACCGCGCGATGATCGGATCTCTTATGTACCTCACAGCATCAAGACCAGATATAATGTACCCAACGTGCCTGCTTGCCAGATATCAAGTCAACCCGAAGGCCTCACACCTTGCAGCTGTAAAAAGGATTTTTCGTTATTTGAAGGGTTGCCCTGACACCGGTCTATGGTACCCTAGGGATAATAACTTTGACTTGATCGCATTCAGTGATTCTGATTTTGGCGGATGCAAAATCGACGGCAAATCCACAACGGCTGGATGTCAGTTTTTGGGAAATCGCCTAGTCACATGGCAGTGCAAGAAGCAGACGTGTGTCGCTACATCAACATGCGAAGCTGAATACATTGCTGCCTCAAGTTGTTGCTCCCAAGTTCTATGGATCCAACAACAAATGCGTGATTACGGTTTTGAATTCCTAACTACTCCTATTTACGTTGATAATTCTGCTGCCTTACAGATCACTAAAAATCCTGTGCAGCATTCAAAGACTAAGCACATCGAAATTAAGTATCACTTCATACGTGATTGCTTTGAGAAAAGGCTAATCGAAGTTGCTTACGTCCACACCGATGACCAACGTGCCGACCTTTTTACCAAAGCATTTGACAAATCAAGATTTGACTATTTATTATTGGTAAACGGCATTAAGGTCAAGCAAGAGTAAAACCAACATCGGAAAATCATTTTTGTAAATACCTTTGTGTTTTAAATTTATCTTAGTTTATTGATTTTAGGGGGAGTAAATCCAAAATTTGAAAATCCAAAAACATTGAAAATTTTCAAAAACACAAAAACAATAGAAAAACAAAAATGAGTTTCCTGGCGAGCAAAAGAAAAAATGATAGTACATCGGTGGTCTGTCTAAACCTCTTTAAACTTTAAATGAAAAGCGATAAGCAGCTCTATATAAGATGTATCGGTAGGCTCACAATCATTTTAAAGTGTGCAGGGTGATATAAACTAAATCGACTGAAGACTGGGTGGGAACCATTCATTGGCATATGGTCTTGGTACCGAAATTTCGTTTGAGAGATTGCCGAGGTTCTGAGATATTCGGTCTTTATGCTGCTTATCATCTGGGTATCATGGTTGTATCTTTTACCGAAAAAATAACGGGGACGCAAGTCTAGATCTTCCATGATACTATACATACGTGTACATATTGCATACGACCTCAATAAGTGATCAACAATCACATGTCCCTCAAAATAAGTGATAAAATATCACAAATTCTTTCCGGGAGTCAAGTTCGTCTCTCTGCTGTACGAAAGTACTGACCTGTTCACGGACTTGCTCCTGTGCCTTCATGCATCGAAAATCAAGTTCCTCATCAATAAGTGATTATATCACATAGGGCTTGTTTTCAAATCAAAATAAGTGAGAATCTCACATCATATACGGTCAAACAGATGATAATCGGTATACTCACCGGTAAGATGAACCCTCGTGCATACCTTGATACGGGAATGTGTCGTGATGTGGATGAACACCGGTCGGTAAGTATAAATCATACCTTAACGTATCCCCTCGCCATGATTACAAATGATAAGTTGAGTTTAAGTGGACAACAATACCGATAATTGTTATAGGATGCTTATCTTAATGTTATCTAATTGAACAAAGAGAGTGTTTTGGCATGACCGTACACTGATATGATTCTCTTACCCTCGAAACTCGCAAAAAGAATGTCTGTATATATTTATTTACTGCTTTCAGTCTTTACATTTGAAATATTCAAAAATACCAAAAAGATTTTAGGTGTGTTTTAATATAAACTTTATAAAAGCCAAAAAGATTTTATTTCTATTTTATTTTCGATCGTACGATGTTGGAACTCGAGTCTTCGTTACCTGAAACCTGAACGAAAACCGAAAATGACTAAATCTTCATAAACGGTCGAAATTTGCAAGTGTTGAAAGTTAAAATTGAAATTGATAAAATACTTTAAACTTTCAAACTGTCGGACGGTGTTTGTTTAAACAATGGTCACATGTGTGTCGTTTGCTTATGATATTCCAAGCGGTTGTTCTCATTACGCGTTTAGATTTCTTGCATGTGCAGATTCTAAAGGCAAGGAGAACATGGTCGATGACAAGCTTCGGAATGAAGACACGACGTGAAGGCACTCAAATGATGAAGATGATCGAGTTGCCGCTGACCATTATCAACACCACAAGGATCTCACTTCATAAATATCAAGACTTTCACGAGCATAACTCAAGGGGGAGCTTATGTTAAGGGGGAGTTTGTCAACACACTTCCTACATGAAACGGGGAGTTTGTTGGTACACTTTCTGCTTTCAAGACGTGAAGACTTTGAAGATCCTCCGACATTGAAGACTTGAATAGAAGTCAAAGACTTGAAGACACGAGAACTTACAAGAATGAAGATCGAGACAAAGCTACAGCCAGACAAAGCTACAGCCAAGGGGGAGTTTGTTGGTGCACTTGTGTCTGTACTTTGTCTGTATTTTGTCTTTATACCAAACGATGTCTTGTAAGTTTGACCAAGTCAACCATCCTCCTGGTTTGACTTGGCCAAACAGTCAACATTATGTTTGTAAGATGTTGGGTCGAAGGATGTGCCATCGAAGGATTGCCTATATCCTTCGATGACCTGCTCGAAAGATAGCATTCGATAGATGGACCACGAAAGATCCCATCTTTCGTGGTACATGTTGATCCTTCGAGCTGTTTATGGTCGATAGATGATCCTTCGATCATCCTATCTGATCCTTCGACCAGACACGCTGTGTTGGGTATAAATACCCGTGTGTTGTGTTCACCTCGACAGTTAGACACATAGAGCAGAAAATAGAGAGAACACACACTTAGAGAGAGTTTACAGAACTGATTTGTAAACCTTGTGCTTGGAACGGACCTTTCATACGCATTAATACAAGTGGTGTTAATCGTTGAGTCTTGTGTGTTTATCTTTGTGCTTGTTCTATCTCGGTTTGCTATTCCGGTTGGATTCCGCACAACCGGAGTGGTTTGTATACAAGGATTAGGCGACTAGATCCTCCCCTAGCCGGACCTACAGGAGGCTTGACCGGAACTTGGACAGGATTGCCATACATATCTGTGCTAGACACAAACGCCGTCTGAATTGGAGCATGTGAGATTGGTTTTGCAGGGGTGCTAGATGTTCCATAATACATTTCAGGATTAATTGGAGCATGTGAGATTGGTCTTGCAGGAGTACTAGGAGTTCCATAATACATTTCAGGATTCTGTGGCACTGGAACTCTTTTCGCCTTGAGAGTTTCTTCCTGATTCTTGTTTTCCAGGAGCTGAACAAAGTCGTTGATGTTTGTGGTAGCCAAAGTGTCATTGTACTTCATGATTTCCAAGAAATTATTCCATTGAGGTGGCAACGCATCTGCAAACTTTTTCACTACCTCAGCTGAAGTTGTTACAACCCCAAAATTTCCCAATTCAGTCAACAAATGATGAAACCGACTTGTCAAATCTCCTAAGGATTCATTAACCATACAAGTAAAACCATCAAACTCTTTCTTTAACAGGTCGTGTTTCAATTGACGTGTCGCTTCATTTCCTACACCCCTTGTCTTCAACGCATCCCACAACTTCTTTGTCGTCTTGAAGCTGACAAATTGATGATAGATATCTTGGCTTAATGCCTGTGTTAGAATAGCATAAGCTTTCTTTTCTAAATCATAGATCTTCTTCTGATCTTCAGAGAGATCGGCAAACGTAGCAGCAGATGAAGCAGCAACCTCGATAGCTTGATCAAAATCTGTGGTAAAACGTAACCACAATTCCGTATTTTGACCAAGGACGTATGTATTAAATCTATCAACCCATCCCGGATACTCGTTTAAGTGCATCAATTTTGGAGGTCGATTCAAACTTCCGGTTTCGCTCTCGCTTAATAGAATGCTTTGAATACTAGGAGTTTGGTTTGATACGAATGCCCATTGACCGGTTGAAATTGGATTAGCTTGCGAAGATACCGGTACGGGAGACTCGGCCCACGAAGGAGATAGACTTGTATTTCGATAATTTCCCGAATCTGGAGCCGGAGTACCCCACCAACTTGGATTCATATTTGATAAAGAAAAATGAATACCTGAAAATCACACCTCAAACAAACAGTTAAATCACTTTGACAAACCTTCTGTTTAAAAATACAAATGCCATGACGAAACAAAATTCAATTTATTTCGGCGAAACAAATTTTATGACGAAACAGGATATGATAAGCTTGTTTGGCGAAACAAAAGAAATCCTTTTTGGGCTTGATGTTGATGAAACTGAAAGTCTTTTGGGCCTGACGAAACGGCTTGCTTCTGAGCCTTTTAATTGATGAAACAAATAAGAATGGCCCAATTTGACGAAAAGGCCCAAGACTTCCTTAACAATATGACGAAACAGAAACAAGTTATGGGCTTTCAAATTTGACGAAACAGAATTTTATCTCCTTGGGCTTTCACTTCGGTGAAACACAGGCCCAACAAGGAAATTGACGAAACTGAGATTTGTTTCGTCGAAAATGTATATGAAAGAGAACTCTTGTTTCGTCGAAAAGTGATTCAGTGAGTTGGTGAAAAGTTGGTGTGACAGTTTTCAGCTAAATCTTATCTTTACTGACAACAAAGGCATGCTTTCGGCTCAGCACCATACCCAACTTACCAACCAATAAAGTTTTACAATATTATAATCAACTCACAATTTTCAACAACAAACACTTTGACAAATATTTGACTTGGATCAAAAAGAGTAAAACTTTGAAGAACACTTTGAATATTATGAAGAACACTATGAACTAGATGAAGTTTCCGGTGAACCGAAACTTTCCGAACACACGATTTTGCTAAAAATGTTTAATAAAAACCAATAACTAACATGTGAACATGAACTTAACAAGGTTTTTATAAGAACTTCCAGCAAAACAACAAGATATTTGAAGATTTGACCAGATTTTTCAAGAAAAATAAAAACTTCAAACACCCGGAAAACACCCGAAAACACTCGGTTTTAACAAGGAGAAGAGCCAAGGCTCTGATACCATTGTAGGTCCGGCTAGGGGAGGATCTAGTCGCCTAATCCTTGTGTACAAACCAACCCGGTTGTGCGGAATCCAACCGAGATAGCAAACCGAGATCGAACACGTAAATGATAGACACGAGACTCAACGATTAACACCAATGTATTAATACTTGAAAAGATCAGTTACAATACAAGGTTTACAAATGTATTCTGTAAACTCTCTCTCTCTCGTGTGTGTGTTCTACATCTTAAAACAGAAACAATGAACTCTTTATATAGTCACAGACACACTACAATCGACGAAACTGAATAGGGACTCGGCGAAACGGTTGTAGCCGGCGAAACACATACAAAGTCGACGAGACAAGATCATGGTCGACGAAACAGGTTTGTTTCGTCGACTCTAGTTCTGTTTCGTTGAGATGGGCTTTGGCCCAAAACTGTTGAAGCCCATGCTGCGTTCTGATTGGCCATAGTAAAGTTGTTCCATGCATGCTTTACGTGAAATTCACATTTGAAGAATTGAAATGTTTAGTCAACTTATGACATCATCATGACATCATCATGATGATGTCATGATGATGTGGTAGCGGGAACCGGCTCGCGGCGCTTCGTGCTTCGCGTGACGAACTCTAGGGCGCACGACGGAGGAATCTCGTGACGTCGGGCTTGAGCCGAACCTAACCGGGTCGAACCGAACTGAGTCGCGTCGAGTCGAGTCGCGTCCACATACATGTATCAACAAGATGTGAATGGATCAGTTTTGTTAGCCTATTAATCCACTTAATTATTGGATCCTTATTTATTACTAGTTATGGGTCAAATATGTAAATAGTATAAAGTAAGTCTAAGTCACATATGTATTTATATTAAGTAGAAGGGTCAAATGTGCAGCCTTTAATGTTTGAAACTGATTTGTGAAGGGACACGATGGTTCACAAAACAACACATCGGTTCTTCATGTCTCTGCACATGTATATATATGTCAAAGTCAATGTAAACAGTTAATATGCATGGTAGTTTCTGTTTTCAATATAATATTCCCACTATTATCATTATTTCATTTCTTTCATTCTCATTTCAATATTACTACAAAACAATCTACTGCAAACATGAAGAAAACTAACAAACCAAAGAAGATCTTGGGAAATCCACTGTCTATCAGTGGTATCAGAGCGCAGGCGGGAAGAAAAACAAACAAATTCAAAGCCAAGAACAGGGCCGATCGTGAACAGGTTAAAGGCCTCGAACAGTTTTGTTCGGGTGTTGATTCCGTTCGCCAGTTCGGACAGTGGAGAACCACGAAGGACCGAGAGGGTCTTGCACAGGGTAGTGCGGGTGTTGGTTCTGATCCGTGGAGGGAACGTATGGGAATCACAAGGGGTCTTTCGAAGTTGGATATCGGTTCTGGTTTGATGGTACATGGCAAAAGGTTTACGAAACCGGGCATGGTGAACAAGAAGCGGATGGCAGCGAAGCGAATTGTCAAGAAGGCGCAGACCTTCAAACGTGGTTATTTCAGGAGTCTGAAAATCAGATGTTACTCTTGTAATGTCGTTGGTCATAAAGCAATAAACTGTCCTGATAAGTACCTTGAAGTTTCTTCTCCCGTTTTACATCTTCCTAAAGATTATCTGGTTAAGGGTACCGATTTGGGTACATGGGATGGATGTTGGTTTGTTGATTTATCGTATAAGAAGCATATGACGGGGAATGAAAACATGTTCAAAAACTTGAACAAGTCTCCTGGTGTTGAAATTGGGTTTGTTAATAATAACAAACTTTACTCCATTGGAATTGGAGAAGTTGAAATCATGATAAATGGGCAAACACGAGTCATACCCGGTCTGAATTTTGTACCCGCCTTGAAAAGGAAAAATATTCTAAGTTTGAATCAATTGAATGATCAAGGGTACAATGTAACATTCGATGGTGATGTATGTTACATAAATGACATGTTTGCAATCATGAATGGTCCAAATAACACCGGAGAATTGGTCGGTGAAAATGAACAAGAAAATGATTATTGGAGTGATTATATTGAAAAATTGGATGATCAAAGTGCCAATGAACTTAAGTTGGGAAAACTTGAAGCCGATCTTGAAGGCTACTTTGATTCCAATATTAAACAAGGAGAAAGTTTGATAAAAAGTGGTCAAAACCTTGAATCACTTGTGTCCAATGATCCTACTATTTGGGTTACTTTCTTAGACACTTTGCATATTCCCGACTATGTATAGGAATCAAAAGAAGCTTTAAGAATTGAATTTGCAAAGTTTGTCAAATGGCTTTATGAAGAAATGTTTGGGCAAAGAAACAAGGAATACCCGCCTAAACTACCGAATGGATGTGCCATAGAACTTCTAGATCTTTACATGTTTGTTGAAGAAAATGGGGATATCAAAATGCCTCCAAAAACAACAAGTGGGCTGAAATAGCCATGAAACTTGGGTTACAAGAGATGTATGCAGCAAACTTAAGGATCATTTATCAAGGCTATTTAGACTTGATGTCATGGAGGTACAATATGGAAAAGGATAGTTTGAAAATGGTTGGTGAGCCGAGTTGCTCGATGGATGTCAAAGTTGAGAGTTTGAATGAAGATAAAGATGTATTCATGGAAGATATCAAGAGGGATGTACATGCTGAAAAACTGGAAGAAGCACCTATCGACTTAGAAGATGTTCTAAAAATAGGCGGATCACTACTTGATGAAGACCTTGAAGATCTCAACTTGGAAGATTATGAAGAGTTGGATGATTTCGTTCTCTTGAACGACGGGGAACCTGCTGAAACTTGAAGTTCAAGACTGCACCAAAATTAAATGGATTAAGGGGGTGAATGTTAGCCTATTAATCCACTTAATTATTGGATCCTTATTTATTACTAGTTATGGGTCAAATATGTAAATAGTATAAAGTAAGTCTAAGTCACATATGTATTTATATTAAGTAGAAGGGTCAAATGTGCAGCCTTTAAAGTTTGAAACTGATTTGTGAAGGGACACGATGGTTCACAAAACAACACATCGGTTCTTCATGTCTCTGCACATGTATATATATGTCAAAGTCAATGTAAACAGTTAATATGCATGGTAGTTTCTGTTTTCAATATAATATTCCCACTATTATCATTATTTCATTTCTTTCATTCTCATTTCAATATTACTACAAAACAATCTACTGCAAACATGAAGAAAACTAACAAACCAAAGAAGATCTTGGGAAATCCACTGTCTATCAGTGGTATCAGAGCGCAGGCGGGAAGAAAAACAAACAAATTCAAAGCCAAGAACAGGGCCGATCGTGAACAGGTTAAAGGCCTCGAACAGTTTTGTTCGGGTGTTGATTCCGTTCGCCAGTTCGGACAGTGGAGAACCACGAAGGACCGAGAGGGTCTTGCACAGGGTAGTGCGGGTGTTGGTTCTGATCCGTGGAGGGAACGTATGGGAATCACGAGGGGTCTTTCGAAGTTGGATATCGGTTCTGGTTCGATGGTACATGGCAAAAGGTTTACGAAACCGGGCATGGTGAACAAGAAGCGGATGGCAGCGAAGCGAATTGTCAAGAAGGCGCAGACCTTCAAACCTGGTTATTTCAGGAGTCTGAAAATCAGATGTTACTCTTGTAATGTCGTTGGTCATAAAGCAATAAACTGTCCTGGTAAGTACCTTGAAGTTTCTTCTCCCATTTTGTAGTTTGTGAAACAATTTGGTTTGATTTGTGTTTGTGTATAATATGAAATGAAATGAAACCACGGTATTCTAACAAGAATAATACATAAAACAAAACGGAAACAGTTTGACGAAAATCTAAATGTAGGGTTCTAGTCCAAGGTTGAAGACACGAACAAAATCTTGCATCTGAGTAGCCGTAAGGCAAACGCCTATCTCCAAATCTTGGTCGGATTCTTTGCCAGCATCAATAGATATAGATGCACCATAATCCACGAAATCCTCTCGAGTTTTTTTGGTTTTCCCCATCCAAAATCAATGTCGTAAAGTTTGAGCTTTGGTGTTCCCGCAATCGATATTATTGCTGTTGGTATCCCGTCAGACAACATCACTTCCAACGGTAGTTTATCCTTCACCACCCCATCTTTATCCGTTAACATTTTGTGTAGGTTCTCCCCGATTAACTTAGCAGCCGTTATGAACCCTTCTTTATCTGTTAAAAGAGTTGTTTTTGCGATCACTACACATCCCCAAATACAGTTGCCAAAGTAGGCAGCTGGAATGGGTGGATCCATACGCCCCCTACAATCAAGGGGGATCGCAAATGCTTGGCGATCATCGTTGCGAGATTTTGCGAGACAACAAGGCAAGCAACCGTAAAAGCTGAAACATATGGTAATGTTGGTAGTTTGTTCGTAACGAATTTCTTTACTGGTTGATGAAGGTTCGGTTTAAGACAAACGTAGCTCGGACTTTATCAGTTGGACCCGAAAGTTTTGGAAGTTGGTAGTCTTCGTTAAAAGCTTCAAGCTTCGCGCGCTTTAGATATATTTCATCTAGCTCCGGGTATTTTACTAGTCTTTCATAAATTGGAAAAGTTCCATTAGCTAAAAATGATTCATTTGTCCCACATCGAGCAATCGATGTCCACGCCTTCAAGAAACTAAACTGAGTCGTAGCATCGACGAGGCAATCGTGAATACTCATTCCAATAGTGTTAAAAGTGATACTTTTACTTCAGTTTTAATATCATAAATAATGCTTGTTAAATGTCATTAATAGTTTGTTTATTTAATAAATGAGGTGCTGGGCTTGTCAAATGGAAGTGTTGCGGATTGGGCTTAAGCATTGGATCCAGTTTAAAGAATTTGTAACTGGGCTGCTATGATTATGTTGCCGTGTTCGTGGGCCACTAGTATTGGGCTGGACTTTCCTAGAAGACATCAGATGTGAATGGATCAGTTTTTATCTACTATATATCAGATTATGTTGATATGTTTTCAGAGGTGAAAAACACACATTCCAGATCCTTCTAGTCTCTCTCACATTCTCTCACTTAGGGTTTTTACCTTTTGATCAGATTCAGAGCATATGTTAAAGATCTTGTGTTAAAGATCTTGTTTAGCTTGTATAGATCTGTTCGTGAGTGTTAACAGTTCGTTGTGTTGATGAACTGTTAGTGAATCGAGTGTTGTTCGTGTGTCTTGTTACTTCAAGTTCTTGTAAAGTGATTGTAGTAAGGTATTTTGAAGTTTGATACCAGTTATTTTGACAAATAGAAATACCACAATTGGGAAAAATCGTAACTTGAAGGGAGAAGACAGGGATCTTTACATAATTAGATATTTTAGAACAGTCTCCTAGTAAAGGTATAAGATGGTAAAACTTGTCACAGTCTCGGGGATGGTATCCCATGAGATTGTGGAAATCAAGATTGCATTCTGCAAAAGTAACCTTGACAGAATCATCTTCGACATAATGAATTTTCTGGTTTTCTAGTTCGATCAGGAAACACAATCAAATTACTTGCGTAAGGGAAAAAGTGTTGAAGGGTGATTGATAGGGAGTGTTTAAGATTGGGAACAAGAGTATCAGTGAATTGAATTGTACTAAGTGGCAGATCATAGAAGAAAAGAAAATGAATCGGAGGCGCGCGAAGGTAAAAAATGTCGAAGAAAGTGAGGGGCAACGAAGTGTCGCTTACCGTGGCAGGAGGTGGAGATACTAGGGGGTGGTCAAGAACAGTCAACACCGGAAGAGAAGCCATCTAATGCTGTTAACCAAGTTGAGTTGTAATGCAAGTTATCTATAAGGTATACTTCTAGGAATAGAATATATATAATTCTCGATTTTAATTTCAGTTTTCTGGTCCCGACATGTTTTCTTTATTAGCCAGGGGTTGTTTTATATGTCTAGCTCATGGCTAGTCTTGTTATCTTCTTGTTTGTATGCAATATAAAGTTAAAAAAGCGCGTTTAAAAGAAATGTTAATTAATAATAATATGACAAGAAAGATTAATTTCTTAACTGCCGGCCATATATAATAAAGATCCATCGTAATCAACGTCACAATTAATTGTTATCATTTTCAGCTAATAATATTAGTTTTTACCTTTTTAATTAACAGATTGCCTATAATCGTTTTTGTGTTGTTCTTTCTTTATGATAACAGGTTAATCAACATCTTAAGCATGTGTTGTGGACATTGTGGCTTCCACTCCAACTTGTGATCACTTTTGGCGACCGAACACTACATATGAACTTAGAAGGGCCTTTAGCACGTTGGGGCGTGGGGCGAAGTAGGGGAACCATTTTGTTTGTTTTTTATTTTTTTTCGAAAGGTGACTATTATTCACAAAGTCCACCCCTAAGCAGGGGCGGCAAACAACAAAGGCCAACTACATCACGTTAAAATTACACCAATCATCCCAACTAATAGTTCTATGCAAAGATCTATTTTTAACCATAAATACCCAATAGACTTAATATTTTGAATGATCTTCTCCGCTTCAACCGGTATATTAGAAAACCTCCTCTCGTTCCTCGCCTTCCAGATGCACCAACACGCTACCATAATAATCTCCTTAATCGCCTCCTTCTTCTGCTTTCCTTCGCTAATATGCTCATCGAACTTGATCAAGTCTTTCACCAAATATGCGTAAATCCGACTCACTTTACCACCTGCTTATATGATTCCAAACAATCGAAGCAACAAAACAACCACACAACAGGTGGTCCGCGCATTCCTCCCCATCATGGCACATCATACACACTGTGTCACCATCAAAACAGTTCCTAGCTTGCAAAGCCAAAAGCGATGGAATGCGATTTCTGACCGCCCGCCACATATATAAATATATTAATCTTTTTTGAAACCCACTTTGTCCATTTGAAAACATACCTGTAACTATGATCTTTGTTGCTCCAAATAAACTCCTTAGCAGCCTTAACCGAAAACACATCTTGATTACCACCGCTCCAAACCCACATGTCGCGCCCCACTTTTTTAGACACCCTATAAAATTCCATTCACTAATTTCTTCAGTCGTGCTTGGATTTCTCACCCATCGCCATCGACCCATAAAACACTCGTCCATCGAATTGAAACGATCCTCCACCAAACATCTTTTTTCAGTCTCTAGTCAGAATAAAAGGGGGAAACCATCTTTAAGAGGCTCAGCGCAAACCCAGGGATCGAGCCAAAACCGGATACTTGACCCGTCCCCGAAAACGCCTCTACACATGTGATTCAACCCAAGCCCCGCAACTTTCACCTTGTCGATAACATTTACTAAAGACTTCCACACACCACTACTAGAATTGTTAACCGGAAGAGGATACCAGCATCTTTTATGCTCATGGAGTGCTGAAATAACTAACCTCCACAAATTATCAGGTTCGGTTCAGTACCTCCACATCCATTTAGCGAGTAAAGCCGTGTTAGTATCTTTTAACTTGCACAAACCAAGGTCGCCCGCATTAATAGGAACCGCCACATCTTCCCACGAAACCCAATGCATCTTCTTTATACCACCCAAGCCGCCCCATAAAAACCTACGAATAATGCTTTCCAATCCGTCAACGACCTTGGATGGAAGTTTGAAGATCGAAAAATAATACGTAGGAAGGCTCTTCATGACTGACTTAATAAGCGTCACCCGACCCCTGATAGAAAGGCACTCAGCCTTCCATCGGGATAATCTCGCTTCAAAAATCACAAATAAAAAATTCCAATTGGTCACTCTATTCATATTCGCACCGACGAAGATACCCAAATGTTTGAAGGCAACGTCCCAGCTTTACATTTCACCCTTCCCGCCATACCCGACACCTCATTCGCTTCAGCCCCAATCCCATGAAGATTTGACTTTTTGAAATTTATTTTTAATCCTGAACACATATAGAAGCAGCTCAACAATCTAGCAACATTTGTGACATTTATCTCAGGCCACTCTACAAGTAACACGCAATCATCAGCGTATAACAGGTGCGAAATACAAGGCCCTTTGTTCGGCAGAGAAATGCCCTTAATAGCTCCCACCCTACATGTTCTTTTCACCATCCCCGAAAACCCCTCCATGACAATAAGAAACAAGAAGGGTGAAATCGGATCCCCTTGACGCATACCTTTGAGGCAGGGAAATTCAAATGTCGGCGATCCATTAACAAGCACTGACGACCTAGCCGATGCCAGAATACAATGTATCCATCTACACCACCGAACCGAAAACCCCATTTGACTCATAACCGACGATACAAAGTGCCAATTTACATTATCGTAAGCTTTAGTAAAATCGATCTTAGAAATAAACGCCTTCTTCTTTTTTTTTTTTGCCCACGATATCACCTCATTAAGCACCAGCGGACCATCCAAAATAAGTCGATCCTTGAGAAACGCCGTTTGGTTACTAGAAATTAAAGAATAAAGCACCTTTTTGAGCCTATCAAGCATAACAACTCCTGTTTTGTATCATGCCTCCATGCTAAACATTGGATATTTATTCGGGTCCTAAAAGTATAATGAAATATCATGTTTAATCTTTTTAAGAAAACTATTAACAAAACGAACCTTTTCCTTTATCCGCTATTGAAACAGACAATGATAAACTAAGTTTATAGTTAGTAGTGCTAAGATAACCATCACTAGTGCTCTAGTGGTGGCCACGGGTATTTAAGTTTCACCTATGGTGAGCCCGGGTGAGTTTTCCCCTCCAGGTCTCAAGTTCGAGTCTAGGTGATAGGGGTTTCTCATTGAGTGGTTTAAATTGAGGATCTATTGTGCGAGGGGCTCTCTAGCGCGGACCCGAAGACAACGTATGCTAGACCTCCCGACATTCGCGAATAATTCACACCTTTCAAAAAAATGTAGTGCTAAGATAATAAACAATAAAAGAATATCAGTTATAATATATAAAACTTAGAAAATTAATATATATTACACTAAAAGTAATAACATTTTGGGTGGCTTCCATCTAGCCCACCAGAAAAGAAATAAGGAGAAGACCAAAAAATCAACGCTTGCCAACTATAGCAATGAAGACTTGAAGTTGAACAAATACATTGGTTGGCTAGCAATTCTAAAGTACCATTAATTCATTACTCACTGAACAAATACAGATCGAGGAACGATGTTACCTGCACCTATCAAGCATAACAACTCCTATTTTGTACTGCCAGACCAAACATGTCAACGTCTTACACTTGCACAGATTAAACTGGCGACAAACAACTTTGACGACGCATTAGTCATTGGCCGTGGAGGATTCGGCAAGGTTTATATATCTCTGGAAAAGTTCGATTCAGTAAACGATATTGCAATTAAGCGGTTGGATTCTACATCCAACCAAGGAGCGACTGAATTTGAGGCCGAAGTTAAGCTCCTTTCTAAACTGCGGCATGGTAATCTGGTGCTGCTGGTTGGTTATTGCAACGAAGGAAACGAGACGGTCTTAGCTTATGAGTTTATGCCCAATGGGACCCTTGAAGATCATCTCCATAAAGGTGATACAGAGTTATCTTGGTTACAACGGCTAACAATATGTATAGGCGCTGCTCGTGGATTAGACTACTTACACACGGGTACGTCAACTCAACATGGGGTGATACACCGAGATGTGAAGACCTCCAATATTTTGTTGGATTCTAACTTTGCTGCAAGAGTTTCTGATTTTGGATTGGCAAAAGTAGGCCCAATAAATCAGACACGAACTCATGTGAGCACTTTAGTCAAAGGGACATTTGGATATATGGATCCATGCTACTTCCAAAGTGGAAAATTGACAAGAAAGTCTGATGTTTACGCCTTTGGGTTGTCCTTTTTGAGGTGTTATGTGGGAAGCAAGCGGTAGATCCTTCACTTGGTGACGATGAATGCAGTTTAGCAAATTGGGCTAAACACCACTGCAAAGAGGGAAGACTCAACGAAATAATTGAACATAGACTGATTGGACAAATATCACAAAAATACTTGAAGGAATTTGCAGGCATAGCAGCCCATTATTTACATGATCAACCAAAACAACGCCCTACAATGGCGGAGGTTGTGGTCAAGCTGGAGTCTATAATGTCACGAGAAAGAGAAAGAGTTCGTTCTGGTGTTGATGTGATGATATTATAAACTTATCTATATATGTATTATGTAGTTGTAAACTTATGTAATTAAGTTATTATGACATTTATTCGGTGGATGGTTAACGGTTGGCACCGGTTCTTTTTGAACGGTTATTTTCCCTCCAAGTTCAACCGCCATACACCGACCCTATATATATAACTTTGCCGGCAGTTTTACCGGCACCAAGACTTTATCAAACAGATATTGTCCATCCATAATCCTACTTGCACTTTCTTAATCATTATGTATCCAAAATCATCAAGTAATTCCGCTGCAAATTATCATTCAATTCAACAAAGTGGTATCAGAGCCACTTCCGGAAGAGAAGAGATTCCTGCAGAATCGTCAACAACTCTGCCATGCCTGCACTGTTCGTACGAGAATAGAGAGAGACGAAGGTTTCAAAGAAAGTGTTATTACTGCAATCTATCAGGGCATCAGATTGCACAGTGTAAGAAGAAAGAAAGTGATGAAGCCTCTCAACTCATTCGTTTAGCGATAAACACGGGATCACAATCGCAAAAAGGGTTTGATGATGAAAATCAATACGATCAGAGTTCGGAATACATGGTAATCGGAACAGACGGAAGTTACTGGTCAAACATCTGGTATGTAAGTAAATCACTTAAACGACATTATTCTGGAAATATAGACATGTTCAAAAGAATCAAGAAGATGTATGAAGTTGAAACAAACACAGGGGAATGTAATTTTTATTTCATTAAGGGAATAGGTGTTGTAGAAATGATATCTGGATCAGAAAAATTACGAATACAAAGCGTATTTTTCACACCTGATATTGATCGAAACGTACTTAGTTTTGATCAATTAATAACACAAGGTTATACAGTAAAATTTGTGGGTGACAAATGTAAACTGTATCCAACATTTAGTATCCCCACGATCGATAAAAGAAATGATATCACATGTCATTCTAGGGAAGATGAAATGGGTAATATAGAGAAGGAAGAGTTGCTTAGATCAGAATCTGAATATGAAAAATTCAAGAATGATTACTTGAATTCGTATTTCGAAAGTTTAAATATAACGTCGGAAGAACCGGACTGGAACATAATGATTTTACAAGCAATGTCGTTTAAGGAATTTCAAGATTGTAAGGCCTTAATGGATATGTTGGAAGATGATGGTTATGTAGGAAAGTATAAGTATTTCATAGAGAATAAATTCGAAGAAATGGTCGATTGGTTCTTGAAGGTTAAGTTAGAAATCAATACAAGACCGTTGCCTGCTTATGCAGAGGATAACAAGAAAATAAGTCTGTTAGACTTATACTTAGCGGTAAGAAGAGAAGGTGGTCATCGACGAGTTACTGACAATCATATGTGGGCTGTTATATCGAAGGATATGGGGCTTGAATATCATGATGGAGAGTTGATGCGATTAATGTACGCTATGTATCTGGATGTATTAGTGTATTACTACAAGATCAAGTCTACTAAAGAAAAGGCAGCCGAGAAAGAAATCGGAGAGGACATCGGAATGAAGAGACGTACCAGAAGCGTGGAGATGGAAGCTAGCACCAGCATGATGTCTCGTGAAGAACCAGAACAAGCAGTAGATGAACAAGATGCACCGGAACAAGCAGCAGATGAGCATTACGCCTTCTTTGCCGGAAATGATTGGTATGGCCTGAAGAGACTGAAGCAAAGGAAGAAATTCGATTTTAAGAGAGCCGAAAAAGCAGTGAACGAAGCTAACGAAAGTGTGCAGAAAAATTCTCGTAAACAGAAATAAGTTTATGGGGAGTGAATGATGATATTATAAACTTATCTATATATGTATTATGTAGTTGTAAACTTATGTAATTAAGTTATTATGACATTTATTCGGTGGATGGTTAACGGTTGGCACCGGTTCTTTTTGAACGGTTATTTTCCCTCCAAGTTCAACCGCCATACACCGACCCTATATATATAACTTTGCCGGCAGTTTTACCGGCACCAAGACTTTATCAAACAGATATTGTCCATCCATAATCCTACTTGCACTTTCTTAATCATTATGTATCCAAAATCATCAAGTAATTCCGCTGCAAATTATCATTCAATTCAACATGATGATGGAAGATTCATTAACAAGGTAAGATATATTTTCACAGGCAAAGCTGACTTGATGCAGACTCGTGCAAAGGGAAGCAAATCTGAAATCAGGGCTCGGTATACTCAGAAATCAACCGATCGAGTAACTAGAACTTTCACATATGGTGAATTTGTAAGGGTAAGAACTAAATGGAATTACCACAAGTTCTTCACAGAATCTGGTGTTGGCTTGGCTATGTACGTTAGGGAGAGGGATATTGGAACTTCTGAGGTAACTTCAGATAGACACCTCTTTACAATTTAAGAAACGATCATCTTTGCTAGCGTAATGAATGAATTTCAACATAATTGTTTGCATTTTGGCCTTTCAAATAGTGCAAGCATATTTAATTTACTGAATTTTGATATGCAGCTGGATCTCAAACCTGAAGAACTTAATCATCCCAACCTTGTTAAACTCTTAGGATATTGGTTAGATGAGCAAGTACTGTCTTGTGTTTACGAGGAAATTCCTGGCGTGAGTTTAGATAAGCTTCTTTTTGGAGGTAAAAAAAATCGGCATAGTCTTCTTTATGTGTCCAAACATAGTTGACTCTATTTTTGGGTCATTATGTCATAGTCTTGTGCAAATATCGGTTGCCTTTGAGTCGTTGAGGCATAAAGTATATGCTCTAAATATGCAGAGCCAGGTACGGCTTCACTCACTTGGGTTGCACGGCTGAAAATAGCAGTAGGAGCAGCTCAGGGCCTTTCTTTCTTGCATAAGAAGGGGCATCCAGCGTATAGCCAATTTAAGACCGCTTGTATAATGGTAGACGAGGTAAATAAGATTTTCGTTGACATGCTTAATTTATTTCAACGTAACATCAATTTTACATTCTTTATATACATATACCTCCCAGGATTACAATGCTCGACTATGGGATTTTGAGGTGGACAACTCATTTGTGGCTCTTGGTTCATACGCGTTCCAAATGGATGCACCTTATGCAGCGCCTGAGTGGTTTCGTTACCAAGCAGATGTGAAATTTGAGGGTACTATCATAGCACATCAATGCGAAGACGGTATTTTCTACTTTGAACCTGGTCATTTAGTTACAATCTCAAAACTTATGATCATAGGTTACTCAATTCCTTATCGATCAATTCTCTTGTTTCCTCATTGCTAAAAGGTACTAAGCTAGTTGTGCACGCAACAATGGCTAACCAATGAATGACCACTTTGGCAGGTTTTGGAGTGAAGAGTGAGATCTATTCTTTTTGAGTGGTATTGTTTGAAATACTAACAGGAATGAAGGTGTATGATTATGACATACCAGTAGGAAAGCAAAATTTGGTAAAATGGGCTACTCCATTGCTAGCACATGAGGTAAATTTGGAAATGATTCTGGACCCGCAGCTTCAGGATAATAATCATCCTCCAAAGGGAGCATTCATGTTGGCTGAACTTGTTTCAAAATGTCTACAACCAACACAAGATGAACGCCCATCAATGAAAAATATTTTGCAGGTTTTGAACGAGTGTTATATAGAACAGTTTGACTCCTAAAAGACAAACAAAATCGATATTTATTTATGTATTTGGTTGTAACTTTTTTATATGATAACTTTATTATATAAAACCAATCATTTTGACTTACAACAGTCAAGTATGAAAAAAAAACAATGTTGTATGTTTTACCGATAATGTTCAGAGGTGATTGCACCTCAACCATATTTACCATTCTCAATGATTCCACGGGAACGTTAAACATGCTCTTCCAAGCTAGATGATTCAGAAAACAGTAAACCTTTTCAGGGACAGTTATTTCGTGAGTAAAATTTCAATCAGTTAATCTAACAGGTGAAGCGTTTACTTGGTCATGTTGATCGATGAGTGAATATGGTTTTTGAATCCGATTTTGAGAAGAGATGCCTATATTGGGAGAGAAGTGAGATTAAGATATTTACAAAAGTTTAACACTTGTGTATTTTGTCAATATACTATTAGACAATTATAAACATAATTTATGTATTATTATTATTAAGTTTAGGTACATTATGTTAATTATGTAAGTCTGAAACGTTATGAATGAACGGATGTGTGACGGTGGTGGTTGATAACGTTTCAAATAGCGGTTATTCCCGCCAAGTTCAACCGCTTGCACAACTGTTTGTTCTCGTCATGTATTTATATCAATTACCGGGAACATATCTCGGTACCAAGACAATTAATTACAACTGTCTAATTGTCCATTCACTCTCGATATTCACACATTGTTAATCCGCTGTAACCATGGTGTCAAAACCATATGAAGATTCCGCTGCAAATCCCATTAGGGGTTATCAAAGTGGTATCAGAGCATCAGGAAATTCTGATCTCTGGGCAAATCCCACAGTACTACCGTGTCAACACTGCACAAACGAAATGAGGGAACGGAACTGGCTTGCAAGGCGATGTTACTACTGTAATAAACCGGGACACAAAATCTTGAACTGCAAAAAGAAGGAAGACGATGAAGAGTCTCAGTTATTACGTCTCGCAATAAACAAGGGAACACAACAACAACAACATGATGAAGATGACGAACGGAGTAGCGGTCAGAAATCGGAATATCTCGTGACAGGAACCGATGGAGGTTTTTGGTCGGACATGTGGTATGTAAGCAAATCCCTTAAACATCATTTTTCAGGAAATCTAGATGTGTTTAAGCGTATCAAGTGCATGAATGATGTTGAAACTAAAACTGGTGAAAATCAGTTTTATTTCATTAGGGGGATTGGTGTTGTAGATGTTATTTCTGGAACGGAGAAAACTCGAATACAAAGTGTGTTTTATACTCAAGACATAGACAGGAATGTCTTAAGTTATGATCAATTAATAACACAAGGGTTTACGGTGAAATTTACCGGAGACAAGTGTAAATTGTTTCCGACTTTTAGTGTTCCATTAATAAACATCAGAAGTGTGATATCTGGGATGTCAAAAGAAGAAGAACTGGGTCAAATGGAAAAACAAACACTGATGAACAAGGAATCTGAATTTATGAAGTACAAAACTGTAGGTCCCTCGGAGGTTGAGGTTTAACCTATTCCTTGTTATATCTAACACACTAGCGAGTGCGGAATCCAAGCTAGCATGCAAACCGAGAAAGAACAAGCATAAACACAACACACAATATTCACCGATTAACACCACTTGTATTAATGCGCATGAAAGGTTCGGTTACAATGCAATGTTTACAAATCAGTTTTGCAAACTCTCTCAGTGTGTGTGTTCTCTCTAGATGTCTAACTCTTTCACTCACTTTCGAACCTGTTTAAGTGAACACACAACATGGGTATATATACCCGAACACAGCATGTCTGGTCGAAGGATCAGACAGACTGATCGTAAGATCATCTGTCGACCAGGAACCCATCGAAGGATCACATATACCACGAAGGATGATATCCTTCGTGGTCTATCCTTCGAAGGTTATCTTTCGAGCTCATCGAAGGATCTTAACTATCCTTCGATGACACATCCTTCGACCCAGACATCTCTCAACCAAAATGTTGACTGTTTGGCCAAGTCAAACCAGGAGGATGGTTGACTTAGGCAAACTTACAAGACTAACAAAGACATCGTTTTGAATCAAGACGAAATACAGACAAAGTACAGACACAAGTGCACCAACAAACTCCCCCTTGGCTGTAGCTTTGTCTGGCTGTAGCTTTGTCTCGATCTTTGTGACTTCAAGTCTTTGACGTCCTTTCAAGTCTTCAATGTCGGAGGATCTTTAAAGTCTTCACGTCTTGAAAGTAGAAAGTGTATCAACAAACTCCCCGTTTCATGTAGGAAGTGTGTTGACAAACTCCCCCTTAACATAAGCTCCCCCTTGAGTTATGCTCGTGAAAGTCTTGTTCTTTATGAATTGAGATCCTTGTGGTGTTGATGATGGCAGCGGCAACTCGATCATCTTCATCATTTGAGTGCCTTCACGTCGTGTCTTCATTCCGAAGCTTGTCATCGACCATGTTCTCCTTGCCTTTAGCATCTGCACATGCAAGAAATCTAAACGCGTAATGAGAACAACTGCCTGGAATATAGTAAACATAAACAAACGACACACGTGTGACCATTGTTTAAACAAACACCGTCCGACAGTTTGAAAGTTTAACAAATTGTTCAGTTTTAAGTTTTAACTTTCAAAACTTTGCAAATTTCGACCGTTTATGAAGAAATAGTCATTTTCGGTTTTCGTTCAGGTTTCAGGTAACGAAGACTCGAGCTCCAACATCGTACGATCGAAAATAA
The DNA here is from genome assembly GCA_030545235.1 of Helianthus tuberosus. NCBI lineage: Eukaryota > Viridiplantae > Streptophyta > Magnoliopsida > Asterales > Asteraceae > Helianthus > Helianthus tuberosus. Next base: position 129,766,733 of record CM060416.1, read on the forward strand.
AATTAGAAATAAAATCTTTTTGGCTTTTATAAAGTTTATATTAAAACACACCTAAAATCTTTTTGGTATTTTTGAATATTTCAAATGTAAAGACAGAAAGTAGTAAATAAATATATACAAAGATGCAGAAACTGAAAGCATTAAATAAATATTTACAGACATTCTTTTTGTGAGTTTCGAGGGTAAGAGAATCATATCAGTGTATGGTCATGCCAAAACGCTCTTGTTGTTCAATTAGTTAACATTTAGATAAGCATCCTATAACAATTATCGGTATTGTTGTCCACATAAGCTCAACTTATCAGATGTAATCATGGCGAGGGGATACGTTAAGGTATGATTTATACTTACCGACCGGTGTTCATCCACATCACGACACATTCCCGTATCAAGGTATGCACGAGGGTTCATCTTACCGGTGAGTATACCGATTATCATCTGTTTGACCGTATATGATGTGAGAAACTCACTTATTTTGATTGAAAACAAGCCCTATGTGATAGAATCACTTATTGATGAGGAACTTGATTTTCATATGCATGAGGGCACAGGAGCAAGTCCGTGAACAGGTCAGTACTTTCGTACAGCAGAGAGACGAACTTGACTCCCGGATAAATGTGATATATTATCACTTATTTTGTTTGGACATGTGATTGTTGATCACTTATTGAGGTCGTATGCAGTATGTACACGTATGTATAGTATCATGGAAGATCTAGACTTGCGTCCCCGTTATTTTTCGGAAAAAGATACAACCATGATACCCAGATGATAAGCAGCATAAAGACCGAATATCTCAGAACCTCGGCAATCTCTCAAACGAAATTTCGGTACCAAGACCATATGCCAATGAGTGGTTCCCACCTGGTCTTCAGTCGATTTAAGTTTATATCACCCTGCACACTTTAAAATGATTGTGAGCCTACCGATACATCTTATATAGAGCTGCTTATCGTTTTTCATTTAAGGTTTAAAGAGGTTTGGACAGACCACTGATGTACTATCATTTTCTCTTTTGCTCGCCAGGAAACTCATTTTTGTTTTTCTATTGTTTTTGTGTTTTTGAAATTTTTCGATGTTTTTTGATTTTCAAATTTTGGATTTACTCCCCCTAAAATCAATAAACTAAGACAAATTTAAAACACAAAGGTATTTACAAAAATGATTTTCCGATGTTGGTTTTACTCTTGCTTGACCTTAATGTCGTTTACCAGTAATAAATAGTCAAATCTTGATTTGTCAAATGCTTTGGTAAATAGGTCGGCACGTTGGTCATCGGTGTTGACGTAAGCAACATCGATTAGCTTTTTCTCAAAGCAATCACGTATGAAGTGATACTTAATTTCGATGTGCTTAGTCTTTGAATGCTGCACAGGATTTTTAGTGATCTGTAAGGCAGCAGAATTATCAACGTAAATAGGAGTAGTTAGGAATTCAAAACCGTAATCACGCATTTGTTGTTGGATCCATAGGACTTGGGAGCAACAACTTGAGGCAGCAATGTATTCAGCTTCGCATGTTGATGTAGCGACGCACGTCTGCTTCTTGCACTGCCATGTGACTAGGCGATTTCCCAAAAACTGACATCCAGCCGTTGTGGATTTGCCGTCGATTTTGCATCCGCCAAAATCAGAATCACTGAATGCGATCAAGTCAAAGTTATTATCCCTAGGGTACCATAGACCGGTGTCAGGGTAACCCTTCAAATAACGAAAAATCCTTTTTACAGCTGCAAGATGTGAGGCCTTCGGGTTGACTTGATATCTGGAAAGCAGGCACGTTGGGTACATTATATCTGGTCTTGATGCTGTGAGGTACATAAGGGATCCGATCATCGCGCGGTAGTATGAGGGGCTAACAGCTTCACCCTTCAAGTCTGGAGTAATTCCGTGATTTTGCGGCAATGGGGTACCGATGGGCGTTGCATCAGACATCTGGAACCGGCTCAAGATGTCACCAACATATTTAGTCTGATGGATGAATATCCCAGACTCAGTTTGTTGTACTTGTAGGCCCAAAAAGAAGGTCATTTCCCCCATAGCACTCATCTCGAATTTATCCTGCATTACACGCTCGAAATCACTACACAAAACATCATTAGTAGAACCAAATATAATATCATCAACGTATACCTGAACCAGTAGAAGATCTCCATCTTGTTCTTTGATGAAAAGAGTACAATCGATAAGACCTCTGCGAAATCCATTCTCCAGCAGATAATTAGATAAGGTTGCGTACCAAGCTCGCGGTGCTTGATGAAGACCATAGAGAGCTTTGTTGAGCAACCAAACCCGATCGGGATGGATAGGATCTTCAAAACCTGGAGGTTGTTCGACGTACACCTCTTCTTCTACCACACCATGTAAGAATGCACTTTTCACGTCCATCTGGTATACCTTGAAACCTTTGAATGAGGCATAGGCCAGAAAAATCCGAATTGCTTCTAGACGTGCAACAGGTGCATACACTTCGTTGTAGTCGATCCCTTCAATCTGACGAAAACCTTGAACGACTAGTCTTGCTTTGTTTCGAATAACGATTCCACGGTCGTCCTTTTTGCATTTAAACACCCAACGGGTACCAATCTTCTTGTAACCAGCAGGTTTCTCTACGAGTTTCCAGACACCAAGCTTCTGGAATTGTTGCAGTTCTTCCTGCATTGCTTCAACCCATGAGTTATCTTTCAAAGCTTCTTTCCAAGTTCTTGGTTCTTCCTGTGAGACATAACACGCGAAAGACCAATCATTTTGTTGACCAGATTCTCGGATAGTTGCATACAAGCCTGCATTGATGTTGTTTCGCAACATGTTTCTTGTTTGAACGCCACTCTGTACATTTCCGATGATGTTTTGCTGAGGATGGGTATTGTGAATCCTTGTTTCTAGATTATTTGGAACTGGAATGTTTGTACCCAGATTGTTGAGATTGAGATCAACAATCAATTCAAGGCCCGGAATTGACGAAGAGGATGATGCAGTAGCTTCAGCTGTTCTAGGGACATCCACTGGAGGTGTACCTTCTGAAGTACCATGTACTGCTGTGATTGGAACTTCTTGATCTGCATCTAGAAATTCATCATCCTCTGAAGATTCGTTCAATTCGGTAGCATCATGAAAATCCTCATTGTCGAGAGCATTATTGTTCACTGAAGATGGTTCTTGATTGACAATAATGGGACGAACCAACGGTGAATCTGTTGCATTATCACTCTCGAAAAACATCCTTGCCGCAGCATTTTCTTCAACTGCTTCAACATTGATCGAATTGAAAAAGTCATCGTACTCAAACATCCAAGGCTGACCAGGACATTTGACTGGTAAAGTGTGCCTTTGTACTCTGACTTCAGACCATTCCTCGACCCTTTTAGTCTCTAGATTCCAGACTCTTAAGTTCGGGGTGGAATACCCAAGAAAGTATCCCTCAATTGCTCTTGCCCCAAACTTTCCATTAGGATCGATTATTGTGCAGGGAGCTCCAAACGGTTCAAGATATGACAAATCTGGTTTCCGTTTGTTAATAAGCTCAAAGCAGGTCTTGTTGTGCCTTTTGACTGTAAGGACTCGGTTCAACGTATAACATGCAGAGGACACAGCTTCAGTCCAGAATGGAATGGGCAACTGCGATTCTACCAACATAGTCCTAGCAGTCTCGATAAATGTGCGATTCTTACGTTCAGCGACGCCATTCTGTTGAGGAGTATAAGCCGCACTAAATTCATGAAGAATACCTTTTGAAGTGCAAAACTCCGCCATGGCATGATTTTTAAATTCAGTACCATTGTCGTTACGTATCCGCCTAACCTTCAAATTATAAAGATTCTCAATCTGAGTGATCAAATTTTTGATAATACCGAAGGTTTCACTCTTATGTGCCATGAACGCCACCCAAGAAAATCTTGAATAATCATCAGTTATCACGAGGCAGTATTGATCATTCCTAATGCTTTTGTGCTTGACAGGACCGAACAAATCCATGTGCAAACGTTCAAGAGGAACAGCCACCGTGTTGACTTTCTTTGTAGGGTGTCGCTTCTTCGTTTGTTTTCCTTTCTGGAACGAGACACAGACGTCTTGAAGATGGAAATTTTTAAGGGGAACACCATTCACCAATTCATTTGACACCAAATGATTCATTTTGCGTAAGTGAATGTGACCCATTCGTCTGTGCCAAGAGATTGTGTCTTTTTCTGTGGCTTTGGAAACGAAACAAGTTGCTTGTGCAGACGTTGTGATAGCTTGGCTCATATCAAGGACGTACAAATCATTTATCCTTGGAGCCGACAAGAGAATCCATTCTTTTGGAATTTTGAAGCCGGGTTTCAGCACATAACATCCATTTGCATCAAAGTGTACTGAGAACTGCTTATCACAAATTTGAGAAACACTAAGAAGATTGTGATCAAGTTGTTGTACAAAGTTGATCTTATCAAAGCTAACAACCCCGTTGGAAACCATTCCTTCACCCGTAATATATCCGCCTTTATCTCCAGCAAAAGCAACATAACCTCCTCTAATAGATTTGACGTCGTAGAGAAGCTTCATGTCGCCTGTCATGTGCCTGGATGCCCCACTATCAACAATCCAATGACTACTGATAGTTCCTCCTGGAACACCCTGCACATGAACTCACATAATTAGTTGGAGATGGGGACCCAAGCCATTGTGGTCTTGGGTCTTCCATTTTCATCAACAACAAAAACTTCTATTCTTTGATGATTCGAAAATTGTGATGGTCCCCCTGAACTTGTGGTTATTTTAGGTTTCCATGTCTGTTGTGATTTACCAGTTTGATTGTTTGAAAATTTAACTTCGTGATTGTTTGAAGTTTTTGAAAATTTAGAACTTTCTGGTTTAACTGGAACCGTTTGTTTTTGAACCACATCGGTTTTAATTGCCTTTTCAATTTTCTTGACCTGTTGGCGTTTCTGTTTCTTTTCCCTTTCTTTTATAAGGCGGGGATCTGGTTTTGATGGAACAGATCGCTTGCGGTCATTTCGTTCACGGGGATCATCTTCTTTGGCTTTCAACTTATGAAGATACGGGCAATTTCGAATGATATGCCCAATTGTACCACATTCAAAACATGATCTTCGTTCAACAAACCCCGAAGCATCATGTGATCGTCTTGCCGATGATGAACTTTGTGATCCCGAGGTACTAGGTTTTGAACTACTTGGTTCATTCCTTTTCATCACTGTTGCCTTTTTGACAAAATCTAAGTTAGATTGATTTTCAAATGTTGCAATTTTGTCCGTTCCCTTGGATTTCACAAAGTTCACATTCTTGTTCTTCTTCTTATTCGGCTTCCTTTGACTTTCAGTCGGTGTTTTACCTCTTGGTTTGGTATGATTTTGCTGCCTTTTCTCTGTTGGTAATTTCTGATTGCCAAATTGTTTTCTAACTTCAGCCTTTGGGATAGGAGGGCACTGTGTTACTGTAACACGTGATCCTGTCTTTCCTAAAAACTTACTTGTTGAATTTTCAAAGACTTTACTGATTAAAGATTGATTAACATTCTTAATAGGAAAATCTTTGTCTGAATAGATTTTATCATCACCAACAAGAGTGTACAGCAAATCCACACTCTCCGACTCTTTCTCAGACGAGGACTCGATCGCAACAGTCTTAGCGGTTTTTGCAGGAGGATCACACAGAATATGATTCTCAAGAGGTATGTCCTCTTCATTTATCACCGCATCAGACTTTGCTGAATCAGTATCGTCAGACTCATCATCAGAAGAATCAGCATCCTCAATCACAACTGGAGGATCCTGATTCTGTTCAGCAGTTACAAATGTATCTGCTGACACATCTGAATCTGACGATACTTCTTTCTGGTATCCGAGTCCTGCTGCAAATTCATTAACATCTAGAGGAACAGATGGTTCAAAGTGAGTTCTATACTCCTCATCAGGCAGTGCATCAAAATTGTTTCTCACGGGTGGTGGACATTTCTTATAACCTATGCATGTGACATCCCGTTTCTCTTTCTGAACATCAATGATGTGATCCAACACATAGCTAGAGCTCAAATAACTGTCTAACTTGAGTCGGATCGCCTCACTTTCAGTTTTCACACAAGCCATTTCCTTTTGCATTACCTCAAGACGAGTTATATACAAATTAATGTCAGTTTGTTTTCTGGAAACCATTTTTGTCAGCTCTGTTTTATCTTTCTTTAACGTTTCAATCATTGACTTAAATTCCTTTTCATGGTTTTCATAAAACATGTTGGCTTCTGTGCACTTGGAAAGATCAACGGTCAACTTCTGGTTGTGAATGAATGTCACATCATATTTCTCTTGCAAAGCCTCGTGTTTGCTTTGCAATTCACACCACTTATCATTCAACGAAACATGTTTGTCTTGCAAGTCAAACAAACTAGCTTGTAAAGCATCATGTTTGCCTTGCAACTCAGACATGTTTGCATCCAAATCAGCACATCTAACATGCAATCTATCACAATTATCACAAATAGCAGCAGTGGGTTCATCGACACATACCTGACTTGATGAACTGTCGACATTAGCCATAAAGGCTGAATGGAGAGAAGACGAAGAATAAGCAGCTTGATCCACCAAAATAGATCTTCTTTGAATTCCTGCTGCAGTTTCTTCCAACAGCTCATCAATATCTGCATCGATTGACGCACTTGATGTGTCATCCAAATGATCATTGCCTGAACTCGAGGATTCTTCATCTGAACTTCCACTGTAACCAGAAGAGTCTTCATCCTCAGAAGAGTCACCACCATTGGCGGAAGATTCTCCACCACTGGCGTGATTAAGATCCTTGACAATCTCAGCAAAACACGCTGTTCCATCTGGAGCATCATTTCCCAACTGGATTGACCAATCACAGCCTTCATCTACTTGAACCACAAGTGCCTGGTTGGCATTAGATGGTCCAGCTTGACTCTGGTTGTTGACAGGTACCAACGTACGAACATTGTTCCTGTTCTGGTTCTGCTGGTTGCCTTGATTTCTGAAGGGATTCTGGTTTCCATGCTGAGATGGTCTTGTACATTCACGTTTGAAATGACCACGTTCACCACAGTTGAAACACTTAACCGCCTGCTTATCAAACCCATACTTGGTGTCTTTCTTGCTTTCCAAGCTGGTTCTGCCGGTTCTTTCCATGAAATCCTTTGCTCGCCTAACAGCACTGGCAAAGGCCCACTTGATGTCCATCATCTCCATCTCTTCTTTATCGATCTGCTGATAGTCTTCTTGTGTCAGATTAATGTTACCAATCTGACCTTCCACTAATCCACAGTATGCGCTCACCAAAGTGTTTAGCAGCTCCATGTGTTCCTTTGCTACTTCCACACTGACTTTAGAAAAGCTTGAGGTGTCGAGCCGTACTGTATTTGGCTTTGATTGCTGACCAGCAGATGATGTGCTTCCATAACATGCTTGCTGTTGAGGAGGAAGTGGATTCCCATACATATCAGTTGCTCTGATAGGTTGTTGGCTTTGCTGTTGTGGCACTGGTTGAGGAACTGGATTAAGCGGATTTCCATACATGTCTGTTGTTGGAGGAGGAGTGCCATACAAGCTCGTGCTAGACACAAATGCTGTTTGAATTTGAGCGTGTGAAGAAGGTTTTGTACACGTGCTAGAAGTTCCATAATAAATTTCAGGATTTTGTGGCACTGCAACTCTTTTTGCCTTGAGAGTTTCTTCCTGATTCTTGTTTTCCAGGAGTTGAGCAAAATCACTGAAGCTTGTTGTATCCAAAGTGCCATTGTACTTCATGATTTCTAAGAAATTATTCCATTGAGGTGGCAGTGCATCTGCAAACTTCTTCACTATCTCTGCTGAAGTTGTTACAACCCCAATATTTGCCAATTCAGTCAGCAAATGAGTAAATCGACTTGTCAAATCTCCTAAAGATTCATTCTGCATACAAGAAAAACCATCAAACTCTTTCTTTAGCAGATCTTTTCTCAATTGACGTGTTGCTTCATTTCCCACGCCCCTTATCTTCAATGCGTCCCACAACTGCTTCGTTGTCTTGAAACTGACAAATTGATGATAAATATCTTTGCTTAATGCCTGAGTAAGAATGGCATACGCTTTCTTCTCTAAGTCATAGACCTTCTTCTGATCTTCCGTAAGATCGGCAAACGTAGCAGCAGATGAAGCGGCAACCTCTATCGTTTGATCAAAATCTGTGATGAACCGCAACCACAATTCTGTATTTTGACCAAGGACGTATGTATGAAATCTATCAAACCATCCCGGATATTCACTTAAGTGCATCAACTTTGGAGGCCTATTCAAACTTCCCGTTTCACTTTCGCTTAGCAAGATGCTTTGAACACTTGGAGCTTGATTTGATACAAATGCCCATTGACCGGTAGATGTAGCATTAGCTTGCGAACCCGAATCCGGAGCCGGAGTACCAAAATACATCTCTGCATTTACCGGAACACCCCACATCGAATTCATTTTTTATCAAGAAAAATAATACCTGAAAATCACAAACTTGTTAAACAAAAACAGACTAAGTTCGAAAGATCAACACTTGTTCGAAGGATCAACAGTGTTCGAAAGATTACTGTTGAGTTTCGAACAATTGTTTTCGAAAGACTCCCCAATCGAAGGATCCTGGTCTTTCGAATAAGAGCAGTAAAACGAAAGATGTATCCTTCGAAAATATTCCTTGGTTCGAAGGATGATGATCTATCGAACCTCCACTGATCGAAAGATGTATGTTTCGAAATGATTCCTTGGTTCGAAGGATGATGATCTATCGAACCTCCACTGATCGAAAGATGTATGTTTCGACTTCGAAGGATATCTTTCGAACACCCCTGACACAGTTGACAAAAGATGACAGGTTGGTGAAAAAGGTGATGGGTTGGTAGAAACTTTCTGCAGAAGATATGGTCAGACCATGCTTTCTGCCATAACCAAGATTTGAAACATAAAATATAACAAACTTATCCAGAAAACCGGTCACCGGAGAAGCCGGAATTTTGGCCGGAAATAACCAAACACCTCAAAAACAAGTTTTTAAGTTATCCAACCCGTTCCTTAACACACCCGGTTAGTTTAGAACACGTTTTAACGTAAAGATAAGCGAGAAAATCAGTTAAAAACGGATGCTAAAACAGTGAGTTTTATCCAAACACTCCAAAGACTTGTATAGACCCGGTTTTTAACAAGGAAAAGAGCCACGGCTCTGATACCACTTGTAGGTCCCTCGGAGGTTGAGGTTTAGCCTATTCCTTGTTATATCTAACACACTAGCGAGTGCGGAATCCAAGCTAGCATGCAAACCGAGAAAGAACAAGCATAAACACAACACACAATATTCACCGATTAACACCACTTGTATTAATGCGCATGAAAGGTTCGGTTACAATGCAATGTTTACAAATCAGTTTTGCAAACTCTCTCAGTGTGTGTGTTCTCTCTAGATGTCTAACTCTTTCACTCACTTTCGAACCTGTTTAAGTGAACACACAACATGGGTATATATACCCGAACACAGCATGTCTGGTCGAAGGATCAGACAGACTGATCGTAAGATCATCTGTCGACCAGGAACCCATCGAAGGATCACATATACCACGAAGGATGATATCCTTCGTGGTCTATCCTTCGAAGGTTATCTTTCGAGCTCATCGAAGGATCTAAACTATCATTCGATGACACATCCTTCGACCCAGACATCTCTCAACCAAAATGTTGACTGTTTGGCCAAGTCAAACCAGGAGGATGGTTGACTTAGGCAAACTTACAAGACTAACAAAGACATCGTTTTGAATCAAGACGAAATACAGACAAAGTACAGACACAAGTGCACCAACAAACTCCCCCTTGGCTGTAGCTTTGTCTGGCTGTAGCTTTGTCTCGATCTTTGTGACTTCAAGTCTTTGACGTCCTTTCAAGTCTTCAATGTCGGAGGATCTTTAAAGTCTTCACGTCTTGAAAGTAGAAAGTGTATCAACAAACTCCCCGTTTCATGTAGGAAGTGTGTTGACAAACTCCCCCTTAACATAAGCTCCCCCTTGAGTTATGCTCGTGAAAGTCTTGTTCTTTATGAATTGAGATCCTTGTGGTGTTGATGATGGCAGCGGCAACTCGATCATCTTCATCATTTGAGTGCCTTCACGTCGTGTCTTCATTCCGAAGCTTGTCATCGACCATGTTCTCCTTGCCTTTAGCATCTGCACATGCAAGAAATCTAAACGCGTAATGAGAACAACTGCCTGGAATATAGTAAACATAAACAAACGACACACGTGTGACCATTGTTTAAACAAACACCGTCCGACAGTTTGAAAGTTTAACAAATTGTTCAGTTTTAAGTTTTAACTTTCAAAACTTTGCAAATTTCGACCGTTTATGAAGAAATAGTCATTTTCGGTTTTCGTTCAGGTTTCAGGTAACGAAGACTCGAGCTCCAACATCGTACGATCGAAAATAAAATTAGAAATAAAATCTTTTTGGCTTTTATAAAGTTTATATTAAAACATACCTAAAATCTTTTTGGTATTTTTGAATATTTCAAATGTAAAGACAGAAAGTAGTAAATAAATATATACAAAGATGCAGAAACTGAAAGCATTAAATAAATATTTAAAGACATTCTTTTTGTGAGTTTCGAGGGTAAGAGAATCATATCAGTGTATGGTCATGCCAAAACTCTCTTGTTGTTCAATTAGTTAACATTTAGATAAGCATCCTATAACAATTATCGGTATTGTTGTCCACATAAGCTCAACTTATCAGATGTAATCATGGCGAGGGGATACGTTAAGGTATGATTTATACTTACCGACCGGTGTTCATCCACATCATGACACATTCCCGTATCAAGGTATGCACGAGGGTTCATCTTACCGGTGAGTATACCGATTATCATCTGTTTGACCGTATATGATGTGAGAAACTCACTTATTTTGATTGAAAACAAGCCCTATGTGATAGAATCACTTATTGATGAGGAACTTGATTTTCATATGCATGAGGGCACAGGAGCAAGTCCGTGAACAGGTCAGTACTTTCGTACAGCAGAGAGACGAACTTGACTCCCGGATAAATGTGATATATTATCACTTATTTTGTTTGGACATGTGATTGTTGATCACTTATTGAGGTCGTATGCAGTATGTACACGTATGTATAGTATCATGGAAGATCTAGACTTGTGTCCCCGTTATTTTTCGGAAAAAGATACAACCATGATACCCAGATGATAAGCAGCATAAAGACCGAATATCTCAGAACCTCGGCAATCTCTCAAACGAAATTTCGGTACCAAGACCATATGCCAATGAGTGGTTCCCACCTGGTCTTCAGTCGATTTAAGTTTATATCACCCTGCACACTTTAAAATGATTGTGAGCCTACCGATACATCTTATATAGAGCTGCTTATCGTTTTTCATTTAAGGTTTAAAGAGGTTTGGACAGACCACTGATGTACTATCATTTTCTCTTTTGCTCGCCAGGAAACTCATTTTTGTTTTTCTATTGTTTTTGTGTTTTTGAAATTTTTTGATGTTTTTGGATTTTCAAATTTTGGATTTACTCCCCCTAAAATCAATAAACTAAGACAAATTTAAAACACAAAGGTATTTAAAAACGGATGCTAAAACAGTGAGTTTTATCCAAACACTCCAAAGACTTGTATAGACCCGGTTTTTAACAAGGAAAAGAGCCACGGCTCTGATACCACTTGTAGGTCCCTCGGAGGTTGAGGTTTAACCTATTCCTTGTTATATCTAACACACTAGCGAGTGCGGAATCCAAGCTAGCATGCAAACCGAGAAAGAACAAGCATAAACACAACACACAATATTCACCGATTAACACCACTTGTATTAATGCGCATGAAAGGTTCGGTTACAATGCAATGTTTACAAATCAGTTTTGCAAACTCTCTCAGTGTGTGTGTTCTCTCTAGATGTCTAACTCTTTCACTCACTTTCGAACCTGTTTAAGTGAACACACAACATGGGTATATATACCCGAACACAGCATGTCTGGTCGAAGGATCAGACAGACTGATCGTAAGATCATCTGTCGACCAGGAACCCATCGAAGGATCACATATACCACGAAGGATGATATCCTGCGTGGTCTATCCTTCGAACGTTATCTTTCGAGCTCATCGAAGGATCTAAACTATCCTTCGATGACACATCCTTCGACCCAGACATCTCTCAACCAAAATGTTGACTGTTTGGCCAAGTCAAACCAGGAGGATGGTTGACTTAGGCAAACTTACAAGACTAACAAAGACATCGTTTTGAATCAAGACGAAATACAGACAAAGTACAGACACAAGTGCACCAACAAAAACAAATTTCTTGAATGATTATTTCGAAAAACTTGAAATATCATCCAATGAATCGGACTGGAACATAATGATACTTCAAACTATGAAATTCAAAGATTTCTTAGATTGTAAGGCACTACTTAACATGATGGACGATGATGATTACGTCCGAAAATACAAGTTCATTCTGCAAACAAAGTTTGATGAAATGGTGGAGTGGTTCATAACCGAAAAATTAGGGGTGACAACATGACCGATTCCAGCCTATGCTTCCAACAACCGAAGAATATATCTGTTAGATATGTATCTGATAGTAGAAAGAGAAGGAGGACACAGATACGTGACAGAAAATAATCTCTGGCCAATGATAGCCAAAGAAATGGGATTCGAATATGCTGATGGGGAATTAATGCGTCTGGTATATACAATGTATTTAGATGTTCTCGTATATTATTACAAATTCAAGACCATTCAATCACATGTACAAGACAAGAACGTGACAGAAGAAGAAACAATGCTGAGAGGGAGTGCAGATCCGAGGAGCAGCCGTAGTGAGGGTGACACCGCTGAACAAGAAGCAGGTCAAGAGGTAAGGGCTGAAGACAACCAGGGAGTTGCAAAAGATTCATCGGAACACTATGCATTGTTCACCAACAATGAATGGAATGAAAACAAGAGGAGGCAAACAAGACGAAAGTTTGATTTCAACAGAGCAAAGGCAGCAATGGACGACGCTAATGAAAGTGTGCTGAAATACTCACGTAAACGGAATTATGTTTAGGGGAGAGTATTAGACAATTATAAACATAATTTATGTATTATTATTATTAAGTTTAGGTACATTATGTTAATTATGTAAGTCTGAAACGTTATGAATGAACGGATGTGTGACGGTGGTTGATAACGTTTCAAATAGCGGTTATTCCCGCCAAGTTCAACCGCTTGCACAACTGTTTGTTCTCGTCATGTATTTATATCAATTACCGGGAACATATCTCGGTACCAAGACAATTAATTACAACTGTCTAATTGTCCATTCACTCTCGATATTCACACATTGTTAATCCGCTGTAACCATGGTGTCAAAACCATATGAAGATTCCACTGCAAATCCCATTAGGGGTTATCATATACATATCCCAACAAGTATGCCAATGACTCATTACAAAGGTTGAATGTAAGAACAATAAGTAATAAAATTTGGGAAGGAAAGAAACACAGTGCCATAGGTTGTTCATCATTGACCATGCCTCTATGTCCTTTCAATGTCCTTATTTATAAACTTTGACGTATCCACCTCTACGATCCAATCTTGAATCTCATTCACCTCTGTGCTCAGTTGTCGTATATTGAACCTTGAAATCTTCATGCTTCAAGAGATGGAGAGACTTTTGTAGGTTCAATAATTTGAAAATAATCAAAGACTATAATTACATGATTTAAAAACGTGTAACGAGTATGGAAATTTGTTCTAAAATCGTGTGTACATGAAATAACCAAAGACGTGTCACAAAGTTTTATTGAAACAACACAACTCTTCGTGAAAAAATAAGTCAGTTGGCGACTAAAACCATTAGCAGTTATTCAATTACATCAGCAAGAAAAACTTCAGTGGTAACTTGTAGATCCCTCGGAGGTTGAGGTTAAACCTATTCCTTGTTATGCTTAACACACTAGCAAGTGCGGAATCCAAGCTAGAGTGCAAACCGATAGTTTATATGAGAGCACAAGCAACAAAGAGAAAGGTAGACACACGAGATATCAAAGTTTCTGCTTGTATTTCAGTGGACACGGTTACAGCCCTTGACCCGACTGAAAATACGCTCTCTACAAGACTCACTTCTCACACTTTTCTCACCTCTATGAAGTGAATACAATGCATGGGTATATATACCCATTACAGCTCGTCTGGTCGAAGGATCAGATAGACTGATCGAAAGATCATCTATCGATCTGAAATAGCTCGAAGGATTCACATATACCTCGAAGGATGATATCCTTCGAGGTCCATCCATCGAAGGTTTATCTTTCGAGCTCATCGAAGGATCTAAACAATCCTTCGATGACACATCCATCGACACAGACATGTTACAAACAAAGTGTTGACTGTTTGGCCAAGTCAAACCAGGAGGATGGTTGACTTGGTCAAACTTACAAGACTAACAAAGACATCGTTTGGTATAATGACAAAATACAGACAAAGTACAGACACAAGTGCACCAACAAACTCCCCCTTGGCTGTAGCTTTGTCTCGATCTTAATTCTTGTAGGTCCCTCGTGTCTTCAAGTCTTTCACGTCCTTTCAAGTCTTCAATGTCGGAGGATCTTTAAAGTCTTCACGTCTTGAAAGCAGAAAGTGTATCAACAAACTCCCCGTTTCATGTAGGAAGTGTGTTGACAAACTCCCCCTTAACATAAGCTCCCCCTTCAGTTTTGCTCGTGAATATCTTGATCTTTATGAATTGAGATCCTTGTGGTGTTGATGATGGTCAGCGGCAACTCGATCATCTTCATCACTTGAGTGCCTTCACGTCGTGTCTTCATTCCGAAGCTTGTCATCGACCATGTTCTCCTTGCCTTTAGTATCTGCACATGCAAGAAATCTAAACGCGTAATGAGAACAACTGCTTGGAATATAGTTAACATAAACAAATGACACACGTATGACCATATTTCAATCAACTACCGTCCGACAGTTTGAAAGTTTAATAAATTTGTCAATTTCAGTTTTTAACTTTCAAAACTTGCAATATAGTCGTTTTGGTTTTCGTTTTGGTTTCAGGCAACGAAGACTTGAGCTCCAACATCGTACGATCGAAAATAAAATAGAAATAAAATCTTTTTGGTTTTTAGAAAGTTTATATTAAAACACACCTAAAATCTTTTTGGTATTTTTGAATATATCAAATGTAAAGACTGAAAGCAGTAAATAAATATATACAAAGGTGCAGAAACTGAAAGCATTAAATAAATATTTACAGACATTCTTTTTGCGAGTTTCGAGGGTAAGAGAATCATATCAGTGTACGGTCATGCCAAAACGCTCTTGTTGTTCAGTTAATTAACATTAAGATAAGCATCCTATAACAATTATCGGTATTGTTGTCCACTTAAGCTCAACTTATCAGACGTAATCACGGCGAGGGGATACGTTAAGGTATGATTTATACTTACCGACCGGTGTTCATCCACATCACGACACATTCCCGTATCAAGGTATGCACGAGGGTTCATCTTACCGGTGAGTATACCGATTATCATCTGTTTGACCGTATATGATGTGAGATTCTCACTTATTTTGATTGAAAACAAGCCCTTTGTGATAGAATCACTTATTGATGAGGAACTTGATTTTCATATGCATGAGGGCACAGGAGCAAGTCCGTGAACAGGTCAGTACTTTCGTACAGCAGAGAGACGAACTTGACTCCCGGATAAATGTGATATATTATCACTTATTTTGAGGGACATGTGATTGTTGATCACTTATTGAGGTCGAATGCAGTATGTACACGTATGTATGGTATCATGGAAGATCTAGACTTGCGTCCCCGTTATTTTTTGGTAAAAGATACAACCATGATACCCAGATGATAAGCAACATAAAGACCGAATATCTCAGAACCTCGGCAATCTCTCAAACGAAATTTCGGTACCAAGACCATATGCCAATGAGTGGTTCCCACCTGGTCTTCAGTCGATTTAAGTTTATATCACCCTGCACACTTTAAAATGATTGTGAGCCTACCGATACATCTTATATAGAGCTGCTTATCGTTTTTCATTTAAGGTTTAAAGAGGTTTAGACAGACCACTGATGTACTATCATTTTCTCTTTTTCTCGCCAGGAAACTCATTTTTGTTTTTCTATGTTTTTGTGTTTATGAAATTTTTCAATGTTTTTGGATTTTCAAATTTTGGATTTACTCCCCCTAAAAACAACAAACTAAGATAAATTTAAAACACAAAGGTATTTAAAAAAAATGATTTTCCGATGTTGGTTTTACTCTTGCTTGACCTTAATGCCGTTTACCAATAATAAATAGTCAAATCTTGATTTGTCAAATGCTTTGGTAAAAAGGTCGGCACGTTGGTCATCGGTGTGAACGTAAGCAACATCGATTAGCCTTTTCTCAAAGCAATCACGTATGAAGTGATACTTAATTTCGATGTGCTTAGTCTTTGAATGCTGCACAGGATTTTTAGTGATCTGTAAGGCAGCAGAATTATCAACGTAAATAGGAGTAGTTAGGAATTCAAAACCGTAGTCGCGCATTTGTTGTTGGATCCATAGGACTTGGGAGCAACAACTTGAGGCAGCAATGTATTCAGCTTCGCATGTTGATGTAGCGACGCACGTCTGCTTCTTGCACTGCCATGTGACTAGGCGATTTCCCAAAAACTGACATCCAGCCGTTGTGGATTTGCCGTCGATTTTGCATCCGCCAAAATCAGAATCACTGAAAGCGATCAAGTCAAAGTTATTATCCCTAGGGTACCATAGACCGGTGTCAGGGTAACCCTTCAAATAACGAAAAATCCTTTTTACAGCTGCAAGATGTGAGGCCTTCGGGTTGACTTGATATCTGGCAAGCAGGCACGTTGGGTACATTATATCTGGTCTTGATGCTGTGAGGTACATAAGAGATCCGATCATCGCGCGGTAGTATGAGGGGCTAACAGCTTCACCCTTCAAGTCTGGAGTAATTCCGTGATTTTGCGGCAATGGGGTACCGATGGGCGTTGCATCAGACATCTGGAACCGGCTCAAGATGTCACTAACATATTTTGTCTGATGGATGAATATCCCAGACTCAGTTTGTTGCACTTGTAGGCCCAAAAAGAAAGTCATTTCCCCCATAGCACTCATCTCGAATTTATCCTGCATGATGCGCTCGAAATTCCTACACAAAACATCATTAGTAGAACCAAATATAATATCATCAACGTATACCTGTACCAGTAGAAGATCTCCATCTTGTTCTTTGATGAAAAGAGTACAATCGATAAGACCTCTGCGAAATCCATTCTCCAGCAAATAATTAGATAAGGTTGCGTACCAAGCTCGCGGTGCTTGATGAAGACCATAGAGAGCTTTGTTGAGCAACCAAACCCGATCGGGATGGATAGGATCTTCAAACCCAGGAGGTTGTTCGACGTACACCTCTTCTTCCACCACACCATGTAAGAATGCACTTTTGACGTCCATCTGGTATACCTTGAAACCTTTGAATGAGGCATAAGCCAAAAAGATCCGAATTGCTTCTAGACGTGCAACAGGTGCATACACTTCGTTGTAGTCGATCCCTTCTATCTGACGAAAACCTTGAACGACTAGCCTTGCTTTGTTTCGAATAACGATTCCACGGTCATCCTTTTTGCATTTAAACACCCAACGGGTACCAATCTTCTTGTAACCAGCAGGTTATCTTTCAAAGCGTCTTTCCAAGTTCTTGGCTCTTCTTGTGAAACATAACACGCGAAAGACCAATCATTTTGTTGACGAGATTCTCTAATAGATGCATACAGGCCTGCATTGATGTTGTTTCGCAACATGTTTCTTGTTTGAACGCCACTCTGTACATTTCCGATGATGTTTTGTTGAGGATGGGTATTGTGAATCCTTGTTTCTGGATTATCTTGAACTGGAATATTTGTACCCAGATTGTTGAGATTGAGATCAACAATCAATTCAATGCCTGGAATTGACGAAGAGGATGATGGAGTAGCTTCAGCTGTTCTAGGGACATCCACTGGAGGTGTACCTTCTGAAGTACCATGAACTGCTGTTATTGGAACTTCTTGATCTGCATCGAGAAATTCATCATCCTCTGAAGATTCGTTCAATTCGGTAGCATCGTGAAAATCCTCATTGTCGAGGGCATTATTGTTCACTGAAGATGGTTCTTGATTGACAATAATGGGACGAACCAACGGTGAATCTGTTGCATTGTCACTCTCGAAAAACATCCTTGCTGCAGCATGTTCTTCAACTGCTTCAACATTGATCGAATTGAAAAAGTCATCGTACTCAAACATCCAAGGCTGACCAGGACATTTGACTGGTAAAGTGTGCCTTTGTACTCTGACTTCAGACCATTCCTCGACCCTTTTAGTCTCTAGATTCCAGACTCTTAAGTTCGGGGTGGAATACCCAAGAAAGTATCCTTCAATGGCTCTTGCCCCAAACTTTCCATTAGGATCGATTAGTGTGCACGGAGCTCCAAACGGTTCAAGATATGACAAATCTGGTTTCCGTTTGTTAATAAGCTCAAAGCAGGTCTTGTTGTGCCGTTTGACTGTAAGGACTCGGTTCAACGTATAACATGCAGAGGCCACAGCTTCAGTCCAAAAAGGAATCGGCAATTGTGACTCTACCAACATAGTCCTAGCAGTCTCGATCAATGTGCGGTTGTTACGTTCAGCGACGCCATTTTGTTGAGGAGTATAAGCCGCACTAAATTCGTGAAGAATACCTTTTGAAGTGCAAAACTCCGCCATGGCATGATTTTTGAATTCAGTACCATTGTCGCTACGTATCCACCTAACCTTCAACTTATATAGATTCTCAATCTGAATGATCAAGTTTTTGATAATACCGAAGGTTTCACTCTTATGTGCCATGAACGCCACCCAAGAAAATCTTGAATAATCATCAGTTATCACGAGGCAATATTGATCATTCCTAATACTTTTGTGCTTGACAGGACCGAACAAATCCATGTGCAAACGTTCAAGAGGAACAGCCACCGTGTTGATTTTCTTTGTAGGGTGTCGCTTCTTCGTTTGTTTTCCTTTCTGGCACGAGACACAGATGTCTTGAAGATGAAAGTTTTTAAGAGGAACACCATTCACCAATTCATTTGACACCAAATGATTCATTTTGCGTAAGTGAATGTGACCCATTCGTCTGTGCCAAGAGATCGAGTCCTTTTCTGTGGCTTTGGAAACGAAACAAGTTGCTTGTGCAGACGTTGTGATAGCTTGGCTCATATCAAGGACGTACAAATCATTTATCCTTGGAGCCGACAAGAGAATCCATTCTTTCGGAATTTTGAAGCCGAGTTTCAGCACATAACATCCATTTGCATCAAAGTGTACTGAGAACTGCTTATCACAAATTTGAGAAACACTAAGAAGATTGTGATCAAGTTGTTGTACGAAGTTGATCTTATCAAAGCTAACAACCCCGTTGGAAATCATTCCTTCACCCGTAATATATCCGCCTTTATCTCCAGCAAAAGCAAGATAACCTCCTCTAATAGATTTGACGTCGTAGAGAAGCTTCATGTCGCCTGTCATGTGCCTGGATGCCCCACTATCAACAATCCAATGACTACTGATAGTTCCTCCTGGAACACCCTGCACATGAACTCACATATTTAGTTGGAGATGGGGACCCAAGCCATTGTGGTCTTGGGTCTTCCATTTTCATCAACAACAATAACTTCTATTCTTTGATGATTCAAGAATTGTGATGGTCCCCCTGAATTTGTGGTCAATTTAGGTTTCCATGTCTGTTGAGTTTTACCAGTTTGATTGTTTAACAATTTAACTTCGTGATTGTTTGAAGTTTTTGAAAGTTTTGAGTTCTCTGGCTTAACTGAAACAGATTGTTTTTGAACCACTTCAGTTTTGAGTGCTTTCTCAATTACCTTGACCTGTTGGCGTTTCTGTTTCTTTTCCCTTTCTTTTACAAGGCGGGGATCTTGTTTTGCAGAAACAGATCGCTTTTGGTAATTTCGTTCACGGGGATCATCTTCTTTGGCTTTTAATTTATGAAGATATGGACAATTTCGAATTATGTGTCCAATTGTACCACATTCAAAACATGATCTTCGTTCAACAAACCCCGAAGTATCATGTGATCGTCTTGCTGATGATGAACTTTGTGATCCCGAGGTACTAGGTTTTGAACTATTTGGTTCATTCCTTTTCACCACTGTTGCTTTCTTGACAAAATCTAAGTTAGATTGATTTTCAAACGTTTGAATTTTGTCCGTTCCCTTAGATTTCACAAAGTTCACATTCTTGTTCTTCTTTTGATTTGGCTTCTTTTGACTTTGAGTCGTTGCTTTTCCTTTTGGTTTGGTATGATTTTGCTGTTTTTGCACTGTTGGTAATTTCTGATTGCCAAATTGTTTTCGAACTTCAGCCTTTGGAATAGGAGGACACTGTGTTACTGTAACACGTGATCCTGTCTTTCCCAAAAACTTACTTGTTGAATTTTCAAAGACTTTACTGATTAATGATTGATTAACATTCTTAATAGGGAAATCTTTGTCTGAATAAATTTTATTATCACCAACAAGAGTGTACAGCAAATCCACACTCTCCGACTCTTTTGCAGACGTGGACTCGGTTGCAGCAGTCTTAGCGGGCTTTGCGGGAGGATCACATAGAATATGATTCTCAAGAGGTATGTCCTCTTCTTTGATTACCGCATCAGACTTTGCTGACTCAGTATCATCAGATTCATCATCAGAAGAATCAGCATCCTCAATCACAACTGGAGGATCCTGATTTTGTTCAGCAGTTACAAATGTATCTGCTGACGCATCTGAATCTGATGATACTTCCTTCTTGTATCCGAGTCCTGTTGCAAATTCCTCAACATCTAAAGGAACAGATGGTTCAAAGAAAACTCTATCTTCCTCATCCGGCATGGCATCATAATTATGTCTCACAGGTGGTGGACATTTCTTGTAACCTATGCATGTGACATCCCGTTTCTCTTTCTGAACATCTATGATGTGATCCAACACATAGCTAGAGCTCAAATAACTGTCTAGCTTAAGTTGGATCGCCTCACTTTCAGTTTTCACACAAGCCATTTCCTTTTGCATTACCTCAAGACGAGTTATATACAAATTAATGTCAGTTTGTTTTCTGGAAACCATTTTAGTTAACTCGGTTTTATCTTTCTTTAATTTTTCAATTACCGATTTAAACTCCTTTTCATGGTTTTCATAAAACATGATGGCTTCAGTGCACTTCGAGAGATCAACGGTCAATTTCTGATTGTGAATGAATGTCACATCATATTTCTCTTGCAAAACCTCGTGTTTGCTTTGCAATTCACACCACTTATCATTCAATGAAACATGTTTGTCTTGCAAGTCAAACAAACTAGCTTGTAAAACATCATGTTTGCCTTGCAACTCAGACATGTTTGTCTCTAAATCAGCACATTTAATATTTGAGCTATCACAGTTATCACAACTAACAGCAGTGGGTTCATCGACACATACCTGACTTGACGAACTGTCGACATTAGCCATAAAGGCTGAATGGAGAGAAGACGAAGAATAAGCAGCTTGATCCACCAAAATAGATCTTCTTTGAATTCCTGCTGCAGCTTCTTCCAATAGCTCATCAAAATCTGCATTAACTGATGCACTTGATGTGTCATCCAAATGATCATCGCCTGAAATCGAGGATTCTTCATCCGAACTTCTACTATAACCAGAAGAGTCTTCATCCTCAGAAGATTCACCACCATTGGCGGAAGATTCTCCACCACTGGCGTGATTTAAATCCTTAACCACTTCAGCAAAACATGCTGTTCCATCTGGAGCATCATTTCCCAACTGAATTGACCAATCACAACCTTCATCTACTTGAACCACAAGTGCCTGGTTGGCATTAGATGGTCCTGCTTGACTCTGGTTGTTGACAGGCACCAATGTGCGCTCATTGTTCCTTACTTGGTTCTGATTTGCCCTGTTGCCTTGACCTCTGAAAGGATTTTGGTTTCCATGTTGAGATGGCCTCGTACATTCACGTTTGAAATGACCACGTTCACCACAATTGAAACACTTAACAGCCTGCTTATCAAACCCATACTTGGTGTCTTTCTTGCTTTCCAAGCTGGTTCTGCCAGTTCTCTCCATGAAATCCTTTGCTCGCCTAACAGCACTGGCAAAGGCCCACTTGATGTCCATCATCTCCATCTCCTCTTTATCGATCTGCTGATAGTCTTCTTGTGTCAGATTAATGTTACCAATCTGACCTTCCACTAATCCACAGTATGCGCTCACCAAAGTGTTTAGCAGCTCCATGTGTTCCTTTGCTACTTCCACACTCACTTTAGAAAAGCTTGAGGTGTCGAGCCGTACTGTATTTGGCTTTGATTGTTGACCAGCAGATGATGTGCTTCCATAACACGCTTGCTGTTGAGGAGGAAGTGGATTCCCATACATGTCTGTTGGTCCGGTAGATTGAGGAGGAAGTGGATTCCCATACATGTCTGTTGGTCCGATTGATCGAACAGGTAATGGATTTCCGAACATATCAGTTGCTCTGATAGGTCGTTGGCTTTGCTGTTGTGGTACTGGTTGAGGAACTGGTTCAAGCGGATTTCCATACATGTCTGTTGGAGGAGGCTTGACCGGAACTTGGATAGTATTGCCATACATGTCAGTGCTAGACACAAACGCTGTTTGAATTGGAGCGTGTGAAGAAGGTTTTGTAGAAGTGCTAGTAGTTCCATAATACTTTTCAGGATTTTGTGGCACGGGAACTCTTTTTGCCTTGAGAGTTTCTTCCTGATTCTTGTTTTCCAGGAGTTGAACAAAGTCATTGAAGTTTGTTGTAGCTAAAGTGCCATTGTACTTCATGATTTCCAAGAAAGTATTCCATTGAGGTGGCAACGCATCTGCAAACTTTTTCACAATCTCTGCTGAAGTTGTAACAACCTCAAAATTTGCCAATTCAGTCAGCAAATGATTAAATCGACTTGTCAAATCTCCTAAAGACTCATTCTCCATACAAGTAAAACCATCAAACTCTTTCTTTAGCAACTCACGTCTCAATTGGCGTGTCGCTTCATTTCCTACGCCCCTTGTCTTCAATGCGTCCCACAACCTCTTCGTTGTCTTGTAACTGACAAATTGATGATAAATATCTTTACTTAATGCCTGAGTAAGTGTCACAACCCCCGATCCCTTATCTGTCCCGGGAACGGGCGGACGTGATCACAGAGTTTTGGTGGTATCAGTTTGTTTAGTCTTGCAGCGGAATTTACATCAGGACCGTAGTTAGGAAATGTTTATCAGAGTAAAACCACCATATTTTATAATATTAAACAAATGGGATGAAACCCAAGTTCATAGTACACACGTTTTCATAGGAATAATTCCTATTTTATTTAATAAAAACATCTATTTTATTTTAGGTAACTTTATTGCCACTTTTCCAAGCCTTCAGTGCTCTCCAGCTAGCTTTTATTGGCTTCACACTAAGTTACCTGAAACACGTGTTTAAAACATTTTTATCAGCAAGAAATACTGGTGAGTGAATCCCAGTTTAATCAAGTTTACATAAAAATTCATTTCACAGTGTACAGTATTGAGGGCACATCCGCAATTACATTTGTTTCCAAGATATACCAATTAACATCAGTGGTACTGTCATACTCAACTTGTGGTAATGTTACTCCTTGACCAGGTGGTAACAAATTTTGTATACAAAACCCCAACATACCCACTATAATTGTATTCTTACAAATACTCAATCACTGTTTTAATGTTACTCCTTGACCAGGTGGTAACAATTTAGTTTTGTAAAAATAGTTAAAAAGGTTTACACAGAATAAGGATTACTCACAAAAAGAGTTTAGAAAAATAGGATAACTCACATTGCTGTCTTAGGCTTTTCGTAAGGATTTCCTGGGTATAATCTATAATTTATACAATTATACATTGATTAGTATCATAACCCTTTGAAAATATTAATAATACCCTCCCCGAGACGGTATTCCAACAACTACGTCGGGCAGAACCACGACAGTTGTTACGGAACCCTAAATCAATCGGGCAGCGTAACTATTACGAAACTGGGGTTATAATACTTACAACGGAGCAGAACCTCGCTAATTAGGGGTATAATACCCGAAATATTATGTCCCTACTACAGAATTTCGAGATTGAGAAAGAAAGTGAACGAATTGAAAGTGAAACCCGATGGCTCCTTTATATAGTGCTGATATTGAACCCTCTCGCGGCCCGCGTCAAATGAGAGCAGGTCTTACGCGGCCCGCGTTGACCCAAGTCAACTCAGTAGCTTAGCTGAGTCAATCTCTAGACCGCCACGATCGTGACACGTGTCGGCTTCTAAGAGTATCCGCGTTACACAAGCGCTCGTGGCCCGCGTTAACTAACTATAACCTTTACGCGGCCCGCTTCAACTAAAGAAGTTAGCGGAGTCAAGTCTGGTCTGGATGCGGCCCGCGTGAGATTGTGGTGAGGTCTTATGCGGCCCGCCTCAGCTTATTCTTTCAGAATTTTATTTATTTTATATAATTATATCATAACTAGGGTTCGGTTTTCACATACGGGGTATAATATAAAACATATTGAGACATTTTATAGTATATTTAGAGAGTCGGAATATTATGAGGGTTTTGGTTTTACCGAGGGTTGTTACAGTAAGAATGGCATATGCCTTCTTTTCCAAATCATAGACCTTCTTCTGATCTTCCGTAAGATCTGCAAACGTAGCAGCAGATGATGCGGCAACTTCTATTGTTTGATCGAAATCTGTGATGAACCGCAACCACAATTCTGTATTTTGGCCAAGGACGTATGTATGAAATCTGTCAATCCATCCTGGATATTCATATAAGTGCATCAACTTTGGAGGCCGATTCAAACTTCCGGTTTCGCTCTCGCTTAAGAGAATGCTTTGAACACTTGGAGTTTGATTTGATACGAATGCCCATTGACCGGTAGAAATTGCATTAGCTTGAGAAGATACCGGTGCGGGAGACGGAGTACCAAAATACATATCTGTATTTACCGGAGTACCCCATATTGGATTCATTTTTGATCAAGAATAATAATACCTGAAAATCACAAACTTGTTAAACATAAACAGACTAAGGTCGAACGATCAAGACTTGTTCGAAGGATCAACAGTGTTCGAAAGATCACTGTTGAATTTCGAACAATGATTTCGAAAGATTCTCCAAACGAAGGATCCTTATCTTTCGAAAAAGAACTGTAGACCGAAAGATGTATGCTTCGAAAAGATTCCTTGGAACGAAGGATAAGTCACAGACTTCGAAAGATGTTCGAAGGATGATTATCTATCGAACCTCCTTTGATCGAAAGATGATCTTTCGACTTCGAAGGATATCCTTCGATCTGAACTGACACAATTGACAAAAGTGACAGGTTGGTGAAAAAGGTGATGGGTTGGTGAAAATCTTTCGGCAGAAGGCAGAAGGTATGGTCAGACCATACTTTCTACAAACCGAGATTTTGAAACAATAAAATATAACCAAGAAAAACAAGGTTCTGAACCAGAAACCGGTCACCGGAGTAAGCCGGAATTTGGCCGGAGAAGACCAAACTGCTTAAAAACAAGTTTTTAAGTTACCCAACCCGTCTTTTAACACACCCGGTAAGTTTAGAACACGTTTTTACGACAGGAAAAGCAAGAAAAACACTAAAAACGGGTGCTAAACCATGTGAGTTTTTGTCCAAAACACTCCAAAGTCTTGTATAAACTCGGTTTTTAACAAGGAAAAGAGCCACGGCTCTGATACCACTTGTAGGTCCCTCGGAGGTTAAGGTTAAACCTATTCCTTGTTATGCTTAACACACTAGCAAGTGCGGAATCCAAGCTAGAGTGCAAACCGATAGTTTATATGAGAGCACAAGCAACAAAGAGAAAGGTAGACACACGAGATATCAAAGTTTCTGCTTGTATTTCAGTGGACACGGTTACAGCCCTTGACCCGACTGAAAATACGCTCTCTACAAGACTCACTTCTCACACTTTTCTCACCTCTATGAAGTGAATACAATGCATGGGTATATATACCCATTACAGCTCGTCTGGTCGAAGGATCAGATAGACTGATCGAAAGATCATCTATCGATCTGAAATAGCTCGAAGGATTCACATATACCTCGAAGGATGATATCCTTCGAGGTCCATCCATCGAAGGTTTATCTTTCGAGCTCATCGAAGGATCTAAACAATCCTTCGATGACACATCCATCGACACAGACATGTTACAAACAAAGTGTTGACTGTTTGGCCAAGTCAAACCAGGAGGATGGTTGACTTGGTCAAACTTACAAGACTAACAAAGACATTGTTTGGTATAATGACAAAATACAGACAAAGTACAGACACAAGTGCACCAACAAAACTAAACTCAGTTTTGACGGATCAAGGATTTTTCGTCGGTGGGGGCCAATACGGTGAAGGTCAAAACGGGTAGAGTAAAATCTTTTAACAACTTTCTATATCTATTACTCCATACGAGTAAAACATATGTTTGTTGAACTCGACAATGGGTTTAATCCTTATCAAACCGAAAGTGACTACCTACTTTAATTACTTAAAATCAATGATCTCAAACCATAACTACAAACTTGGGGCTCAACTAATCAACTCAAAACCATCCACTACACTTAATTTATCCAAGATCTCAAACCATAACTGTTAAAATTATACATATATTTCATTTTAAATGTTGGTTACATTTTTTATTCTTTCTTCTCATCCTCTTTTTATTATGTGTATGTATGAGGTATGGTCTTTCTTTGGGCTTTGGATCCATGTGGCTGAGTTATAAGTTGGGCTGGTCCAGGAGTCAAGATGTTCGTGTGGGCTTAAGGGTTTCTTATTTGCTCGGTTATAAAGAGAGGCTGCATTGGGATCTGGAGACATACGGTCTCTCATCTCATTCTCGAATACTCTGTCTCTTCTCATCATCCTCACACATTCAATTCGTGAGGGTTACTGAAGATCATCTATTTGTTGATAATCTTTTGATTCATTTTGTTCACCAGTCAATCTGTGATGACTGGTTGATTTCTATTGTACTCTTCGTAAAGATTATTGAATAAAACCTGCTTTTTTTGTTTGTTGAATCCTTGAAGTTCTGTCAATAACTACAAACTTGAAACCTCTATCCTCAAATCAAGAGTAAATGTCACTTTACGTCCATGAGGTTTACATCAAAACGCAGGATCAACCCTCATTTGAAAAAAAACGCAACAATCCAGTCCCTCCCTGGGGTTGTCGATTGCGTTGAATCACGTCCCTGATGCAAACGTCTGTTACTTCAATGTTACTGAATTGGTTAAATGACTATAATACCCTCCAGGGACCAAATGTGCAAATGCTAAAGTTCATCTTCTCTACAACACACAACCAGTTCATATTTTCTGCATTCTGGTCACTCATTGCATCATTCAAATCAATCTCCATCACAAAATCTAACTACCCTTTATACCAATGTTGGGTATTTGAATCATTTTTTTACAAAATCGGTTATAGTTGTATCCAACGATAGTTGCTTGAACCTTCATAATTATGGTTTGGTGATGGAGACCAGACCAGATTTGAGGGTTTGGTCACCAGATCTGTTCGAATTGCACCACAGTTTCGGGCCATCATCATTTACCAATTCGTTTCGATCACCAGATTTGAGGGTTTGGTGATGGGCCGATTCAAATCTAAAACAGATGGAGTCGGCGATTCTAATCTGAAACAGATGATGATGTTGGTGGTGGTTTTGAGATTATGTTCTTGTGAGATGAAGATGATGTTCACGTTCGCTGATGATGATGCTCATGATAAAGATTGAAGATGGAGTATTTGTGATGTTGTGTAAAGATGATGAAGATGACTTATGTTGAATATGGTTTTTGTTGAATATGATTCTGGACTAATGATTCTCTGAACATGATGAAGATGATTTGTGATGAATTTTGAAGATCCAGATGTTCATATTCTGCAACTACTGGTGTTTGAAGATGAAACATGATTTTAATAATAATAATAATGGAAATGACCACTTTGCCTTTTGAACTACAGGTGAAATGACATAATTACCCAAGTCAACAAACAGTTAACTGACGAATATTGGAGCAGGGACGTGATTGAACGCAATCAAAAACCCCAGGGACTTGATTATTGTGTTTTTTTTCAAATGAGAGCTGATCTTGAGTTTTAATGTAAACCTTATGGACGTAAAGTGACATTTACTCTCAAATCAAACTTGTAATGAAATTCAATCAATCAATGAAATAACTATAGTCTATAATCATTGAAACTAACTAGGTAAAGTAGCTATTGTATCACTTAAATAATTCAATCAGTCATTGAAAAACTAAAAGAATGGAAGCATGGAACCTGGATGTTTCGGTTCCACTAATGTTGCATGGTGTGGAGCAACGCCCCCAGCCACATCATCCCGATATTTTCCCACACACCACTAGGCGTTATGGGGGGAGGGGGGGTCTATGGGCAACTTCATAAGGTCGTGGGGTATGGGGCGGGGGTTTGGGCGTGGGTTGGGGTAAAACGCCCAAGGCACCACCCCGGGTGGGCTTGGGTTGGGGCGTGGCCCCTTGGAGCTTGGGTTTCAAGCCGGGCATGGGGCGGGGGAGCAAGGTGACATGGCGGTTTGTGAATGGCTAAAAGAAAAGAGCCGTTGGGCTAGCCGTTGGCCAACGGCTATATTAAAAAAAAAATTATTCCATTTTTTCACTATAATACTCACATTTTACTTCCATTTTTTACCACATTCAACCACATCTTCTATACATCTTGAATTCTCCTTCTACAAAACGAAAAAAATGCATCCTTACAACCGTCCTTTTGACCGAGCAACCCGTATGGATTCCAAGAAAATAATCCTAGCCCACCACCCAATCGTCCAGTAGCTCGTCCATTTTTCATACACTCTCCTATGCCCGACTTTGCGGGTTATGCATCGTATATCGGGAATCGTGTGTTTACTAACTTCCCAAACACCGACGATTCGATACCTACCCCGTTTTCACAATCGCCCATCGACCTTTCACCAACCTCCATCGACCTTTCACAAAACGAATCCGTTCCCGAAACTCAACCACCCAAAGAGAGTCCTACCGCATCGAAACCCATCAAAAAAAGAAGTCATAAGAAAAAAACCGAGGATAAAGTAGTTGAAACCGCCAAACGAAAACAACAAAAATGGGTCTATGCTGAAGAAGTTGCATTGGCGAGGGCTTGGTGTGAACAATCTCAACATTCAACTTTAGGAAATTCGCAACATCGAACCGCCCTGTGGGAATGGGTTAGTAAACTATTCCATGAGGAAATGGGTAGGGAGACTTATCGTGAAAACGATAGCTTATCCTCAAAGTGGAGCGAAATAAGCACCCACCTAACAAAATTTAGTGGGTTTTTAAATAAAGCAAAGCAAAACCCTAAAAGTGGTGAAACCGAAGCCGACATTTTGACAAATGCACTGGTCGCATTCAAATCAAATATGAAGAGCGACTTCCGTTTCATGCATTGTTGGGAGATTTGTAAATTCCATCCAAAGTGGTCGACTATCCCCATTGGTAGCGAAACTAACTCGTCTTCCAAAAGGTCAAGGGCCTCGTCCCAAGCCCAATCTGATGCACGAGATCAAGAGTTTGAGGACCTTTTGGATGATTCGCCAAGCCCAAACCGGCCTGAGCATGGAAGAAATGCCTCAAGAAGGCGTGCTAAAAAACAAACGGCATCGGCTTCAGATGGGAGTTCTGAGTCGCGTAGGGGAATATACAGCGACCAGTTGGATGACATTTCATGCAAGATGGATACATTCAACGTATTCCAACAACAAAGGGCCGGAATACGAAGGAGCAAAGAAGCTAGAGATTCTGCTAGAGATGTCCTGAAACAAAGACGTGATGATTTGAAGATTCTATCCCAGCCGATTGATCACCTACAGGGTGACGAGTTAGAAATAGTCTTGGCGTTGAGAGAAGAGATAAAAAACAAATATAAAAATTAGGAATTTGTTTTTTTTTTTGTAATTTTCTTTTCTTGTAATGATCTATTTAAAAATATTAAAAACTTTAAATTTGTGTTATTGGGTCTGCCCAGCGGGTCAGCCCACAAGCCCACCAAACCCACGCCCCAAACCCCCGCCCCACCATACCGTGATCAATGTGGGTTTACCCATGTCTGCCACCCCATTCCACGTGTCAACCAATGTCCAACTCACGCCCAAACCCCCGCCCCACCATACCCCATGGTCTAAGGAGCATTAAAGGTAGCATTTAGGGTCCCACATGAATGATATCCAATTAGATTTCATTTATTATGTAAAATTTATTTTTTCTTTTATATTTTATATAGTTAGAGAGGACTTTAAATTCCACACCGTCAATGTTAAAAGAGGGTGTCATTGTTACTCTAAAACCCATGTGGCGTGATAAAGCCTCTAGGGATTTGATCATGCACCATGCAGTCTAATCAATCGTCCGAACAAAGAATTCAAAGTCCCCCGCTTCAAGTATATTTGTTCACCTTAATATCCAAAAACAACTTTTTATATGTAGAAATTAAGCCATACGTAACACTTTTAGATTTTACCTTATTGTCACTCTATGTATGGCGCAAGAAGAAGAAATGAGCATAAATGTGTAACATTTTTGGATGTAGAAATATTTTTTCTAAACCATTGAAATTTGTCAATGAATTTTTGGATGTAAGTAGAAATTGTAATGTTGTGTTTCATATCATAAAAAATATTTTAAAATTACATATAACCTTCTTATTTCTTAATCCTCTTTTTAAATATATTTTTTTTCTAAATATCAAATACAATTTGGTTTCTTTTAAAACCTAATGTTCTATTAAGCTTAATAGTGTCTGGTTAGTGTCTGGTTCATTTGGCGAATCAGGTAATGTATAGAGTATTAGTACTTGGTATCGTCTTGCAAATCGTGTTATATCAGTTAAGCGACGGGTGACGGATCTAGAAAAAATGTTAAGGGGAAATGTTTCAAAAATTTCTTTTCTATAGGAGCAGTGAAATTGAAAAAACGTCAAATTTTTCCAAAATTTACACTACCACCGTACCGTCAAGGGGTAGCGGAGGCTACCCCTTATTATATGATATGTCCGCCGTTGCAATGTGGTTATATTACCTTGCTGATCAGACTCTCAAAATCATAGGATAATTTTTTTATATAATAATATCTATTTTAGCCATTATTATATATTGTAATTGTTCCTAATCATATAGGAAATGGCCATACATATAAGTTTTATTTTTTTTAACATAAGTTTAGTATGTCCATTCTGCAGGTAAAAGCAGTTCTATCGGAATCTCTTCGATGTCCTTACGACCCTCCTTCTTCGCAACATCACCACCCACAAAAGGTTTTGCGACAATGTCTTCTTGCATCATTTGTCCACCACGACGTTTCAAACCTTCACCACGACGACCACGAACATGCATACCTATCACAAAAAGAATAGCTTTAGATATAAAGTTTGATAACATATATCGTATACTACTAGCCATAATATATTCATTTATATTTTTTTGTTAATTGTATTAATAAGGTGCTTAAAGTATCATTGATTTAGTGTATATGAGATGTTCAAAGTGATAATAAGATGACTTTTGACCAACAAAAATAAGTTTATCGAACACATGTAAATGTTACACCAAAAATAGAGAAACTGTGAAGAGTAAAGTTTCCATGAGTACAAGTTAAAATTTTGGAAATATTCACGAACCTTTATACACTTAGTTTATTATTTTGAGAAATTATCTAAATCCACACACTTTTTAATAGAAATTTTTTATTTACCAGAAAAGAGAATACGTTTTATTAACTTTCAAAAACACTCTCAGGACTGCCAGCAGCTAGAAAATTAGTTATATTTCAAAATGTGAAATTTTCCAGTTGAAGATGAAAATATTTTACAAACTTATAAGTATAAAGTAAAAAAAAAAAAACTTATTATTTTTACATGTTCACATAAACCATGAAAACAAAAAATTTAGTTATTACTTACAAACTTATATGTATAAAAAAAACTTATTTATTTATGTCATCCCTAATACGCGTATTTGCATTTAACGCATACGTCAAAAAAGTAGATATGTAACGTATGTAATACGACATGAATAATTTATTTCGAAATACATAATAAATCAATTATGATTTACACAATTTATTAATCATGTGAAAACCATAAGAGAGAAATCAGCGAAAAAATATGTTTTATAAAACTCACATAGTTTGTCTTAGTTTTTATGTCTTATTTTTATCTTACATGCATTATAGTCGTGAAAAAAAAAAAAGTTGTGATGTATAACATAGTTTGTATTTGTTCAACAATACAACCGTACACTGCTACTAGCATAATAAGCACAAAAAATATGAGATAACATTTATTTCTTTCATTTTAGAAAGAAGTCTTTCAAATTCAAAATAACACATTTATTAGCAGTATTACTTCTAAATTCGTTTTAATGATTTATAATTTTGTATAGATTTTATGGGTTTTACTAAGAATAAAGAGTAGATTATTGTCAACTGGATTTATTATAACAATTATTGTTGTTCACACCATCACCTTTTCTACCACGGATCCTCTTCGGATACGCCGGTAAGAACACGCCGGTTCCACTGCTTGCCTCCTCCGGCAGACATGATGGTCCGATCATCGGAATGTTCACAAAACCACCATGATCAATTGTCATCTAAAACAAATGAAAGAGAAATGATTGTATTTTTTATAAAATAAAAAAAATTAAAAAAAAAAACTTAATTTAGTACAGAAATTAATAAAGAGACCTGAAAGTTAATCGGATCCAAAGCATCAAACAGTTGTAGCGGACGAGCCACTGTGTAGTCTACAGTATTACGAAAAGCTAATCCACAACATCCATCTCCAATTCCGCCGTGAAAACGGTAGTAGGCCCTCACACCACCACGCCTCCATGTCCCAACGCGCTGGTTGATCAAAAAATAATTAATGATCAACCCATGCACAATTATCTAAAAGAATTGAATAAATTAATTAAAGAACAATAAAAAAAATTATACCAGATTGGTGGTGGGTGGTAGTGCGGCAAAACTGGCAAAGCTAGCAAAATTGTTGCCAAACTGGTAACGATGGTGGGGGAGGTATCCTCCACCATCGTTAACAGCGAAAAGGTTTGGGTAGTAAAAGAAGCTGTTGAAAGCAAAAGGCATGCTAGGTACAACATTTTGGTCGGACCAGTGGCCGAGCGATGGTACTTGGTGGTAGCGGCGGCCAGAGAAGTAATCAGACATTTTCAAGGTAATTGTGATGTTGAAAGCACGAGGAGTTCATTTTATAGGGAGGGAGCAAAGAGAAGTGTGTGATCAAGGGGATTATAGTGGGATGATGGAAGTCACGTGAGTGATTACTCACATGCCACGTAGGATACTGTTGACTTGTAGGACCATCTCACTTGTTTCCCCATTATGACAACTCAGCTTAATGGAAAAGGAAGGTGACATGAGTTTGACTATCTTTAATTTTTAATATTACTAGTTGATTTTTTGCCCACGCGTTGCGGCGGGGACCCAATGACTGTAAAACGCGTGTCAACAAAGGCAAGCATATACCAAATATCAAAACATAAATAAAAATGACGTGGTAAGGATAGTCACTCTGTCCTGAAATAAGCGATTTTAAATAACCTAATATATAATAATAGGACCCACACGTCTTACAAGTTGGAAATTCGATTGTTTTCAGTTCAGTAATTACGGCGCTAACACGTTAAAATATGGATGAGCTCGGTACCGGTAACGGCACCGAAAGTACCGATCCGGAAATTCTCGAAATTAGGTACCGGCAGCGAAAATACTCGGTACAATACGGTATAGTATTTGAAGGTAAAAATCAATAAATACATGTATGGTGCTAGACCGGTGTCGAACCGAAAGTAACGATTATGAAAACGCCAAAAGGTGTGTACCAAATTGGTACCGAAAATGATTTGGTATAGTAAATTTGGTACCGATACGATACCGGTTTGATTACAGGATTTGATACGATTTGCTCATCAATAATCTAAATATCCAAAGTAATTTTACATGCTACAATTCATTCATTACAGAAAAAGACAAAAAAGAAAGCAAAATAAGTTGTTGTGTATATAAAACCTCATTCAAACGAAATACATTTTACTTACTGTGTGTATGAAAAGTAATCTAAACGGTGCAATTATTTGCATTGCTACGTTGCTACAGAATTTGATGAGCTCGGTACCAAGCGGTACCAAAAATACCGTTACCGAAATCCCCAAAAGTGGGTACAGGTACGGAATATGCCGGTTACGGTACGATTCGGTACCGGTCGGTACTGGTACGGCACCGGTATTTGAGGGTAAAAACCGATGCCGAACGATACCAAAAATACACACGGTTTGGTAAATTTGATACCGGTACCGGTACCCGTACCCGATACCATTTACTTATCACTTAAGATGTTACTATTCATTCATTTGTAATTTTAATATATAGGTAAAGGTAATATGTCTCAAAAAGAAATAAAAAAAATGCTTAATGATTTAATAAAACTAAGAAATAATTGAAAATATTATTTAAGAAAGCAACCACCACTGGGTTGGCGGACTAGTGTCAACGTAAAACCTTTAAATCCTTAAGTGTAAAGTTTTGGGTTCAAGTGTCACGAGAAGAAAAAATTCGCCGTTAAAAAAATTAAGAAACTAACCAAAAGTTTAATTAGAAAACCATATTCTAAAGGGTACATGTGTTATTTAATACTAATAATATCGGTTAAAAATAAATAAAGATATAAATTTTTTTTTAACGACAAATTTGGATCACTGACGGACCACTAGAGTATCATGGTGCCACAATCGGAACAACCTGATCATATCCATCTCTACTAGACATAATGTCTATACACCAATTCAGAAGAAAACCCAATAAATATGGGAAAAAACCCCCCCTTTGTGGGAATCGAACCCATAACCTCTTCATCCCAAAGCCTTACCCCACTCATATAAATATATAATAAGTTTCATACGAACATATTTATTGGTGTCTGGATATGTGAAATTTGTGAAATATATTTTTCTTGTATGTTGTGTCTATATCTGATATGTCTATGTGAAGTGATCGCCTAATATGTTTGATTTATATTTCATGTAATGGGCT
The DNA here is from genome assembly GCA_030545235.1 of Helianthus tuberosus. Classification (NCBI taxonomy): domain Eukaryota; kingdom Viridiplantae; phylum Streptophyta; class Magnoliopsida; order Asterales; family Asteraceae; genus Helianthus; species Helianthus tuberosus. The sequence continues at coordinate 129,801,989 of CM060416.1, forward strand.
AATGGGTCTGAAACGGTTTATGTGGTCCAGTTAACCTATTTAAAAACTAGAAATTCTAAATTAGAACTAATTTTGGTACACAACAAATTTACCCATATCAATAGTGTGGAGTAGGATCAAATACAAACCACATTTCGCATACAAACTGTAAGAATTATTTAAAAAGTGTCACGTGCCATCCAACCAATTATAGAGAAATGATAAAATAATATCCTAAATAATATCAATTATATTGAATTCCCTATAAATATGCTAACAAGCAATTAATTTTTTATTTGAATCTTCCTTTTGTTTTCAATGTGCTGATTAAGAAAAGTGCTTATATGATTCAAATATGTGCTAAAATAAATTATCTTGATTAATTTTCATGTGCTAATATAATTCAAAAGTGCAACTTTTATGTATGTATTGTTTTGGTATGTGCTAATTTAACTTTTTTTAAGTGCTAGGATCTGTTCTTACGGTTTGTAGGATAAATATGGTTTGTACCGGAACCAACCCCTAGTGTGGAGTAACTGTACAATAAACAAATTTTAGTTTGTAGATTGATCAAATAAAAATGTGTGATTCCTTAAATCCTTATAGGATATTAGATACGATTTCACACAAACAGATATCTGTGTGTTTAGATCTTTTATCTTACTTTTTATGTTTTAATTCATTTTATATGCATTGCATCGTATGTTTGTATTGAGTACCACAATATATGATATTATATTATACGGCATAACTTTATAATAAATGTGTTAGGACAAAAATAGCGAATTTGATCTAGTATTAGGCGTATTCACTAATAAATTTTCTTATAACATCATAGGGCTGTAAACGAGCCGAGTTGAGCCGAGCTTGACCCGTCTCGAGCTCGGCTCCAACTCAATTCGAGCTGGCTCGGCTCGAGCTCGAATTTCACATCGAGCTGAGATTTGAGGCTCGAGCTCGACTCGATTAAAATTCGAGCTAGCTCGGCTCAGCTCAATCTAGCTCGAACTAACAAAGAACCGCAAAATTTACAACTTAAAAAGCCCTAAAAATAAATCTTTTCATAGACTAAGGGCCATAATTACAATTATGTTTGACCAAATGGTTAAATATACAAGTATAAATAGTTAACTCACTTTGTACATTTTATTTACCTTATTTTATAGGGGAGATGCTCCCTTAGTTTTTGTCTTATGAGCGATGTGAGATAAGAAAAATGAAAGATGTAAACCTTATCGAGCTGGCTCACGAGCTCGCGAGCCGAGCCAAGCCAAACTCGAGCTCCACTCGTTTACAAACCAAGTCGAGCCGAGCCGGCTCGTTTACAACCAAGCCAATTTCGATCCGAGATCGTTTCGAACTTTTTTCGAGCGAGCTGCGAGCCACGAGTTTTTTGAACACCCTTATAACATCACAGCTGGCTAAAATTTTCAAAATAAGTTAAATTTAGCTTTATCTCGTCACTACAGTTTTATTCATTTAATTTTCACCATTCTAGGTATTAAATACGTGTACGTCAGCTTGATCGGAGTTATTTTATATGAGTAATAAATACATTATCGGTGTTTGTCGGTCACCGGTAAACTCAATTCGATGTGATAAAAGCATGCAATCAAAATAGATATAGCACCTTTGAGAATTCTCTATGACAATCAAATCGGTATTAAGTAAATTTCTTTACAAGACATGATATTAAATTAATAGTACAAACCCTAAAGTCCTAAACTCGTATATTCTTTTATAACTGATGACTGATTATCGATCTAACAAAGAATGCATTGAGTTGTTTTTAATGTACAACATTAAGCCCATAAAGTCATAAGCAGGTGGCCCATTAGTTTGTGGCATTTATCTAAAATTTGTCGTTTGCCTTTCCGATATACATCTTAATTTTTTATCAAAACAAATTTTTAGACATAATATCATCGAATTTTGTATTTGCAGGAAATTATTATACACATACCGTTTTTAGTGAGATACCCACCATATCATTAGACCACTAAGCCACCATATCTCCTTGTTAACACCCCTTAATCCCTTATTAATAAGTATTTCTCTTTTTTTCAAGAAAATACTAAAACTTTTATTTCTTTATTTCTACAAGATAAAGAGTCAAATGCTTGGTTAATCTTTGTGCTTTGCAAGTTGGTCCCCATCGTTTAGTAAATTACACAATTGATCTTGTAAACTTGTTATTTACGTGCTCCTTGTGGTATCACTTTGTAACTACGGTGGTCCTTACCAGCTAACGTCATTCAATTTTCCAGTTATTGTGTAAAATGACCAAACTACCCACAGCATTTAAAAATACAAACTAAATAATTGAGTTAAATAAAAATTAATTTAACGACGTTGGCTAATAAGGACCACTGTGGTTAACAAAGCATACTCCAAGAAACACGTAAGAAATAATTTTACAAGCATGTGTAATTACTAAATGATGGGACCAATGGTACAAGATTTGCAAAGCACATGAACCAATCAAGCATTTTACTCTCTCTCTCTCTCTTTATATACATATATATATATATATATATATGTATGTATGTATGTATAGGGGAGGGCTATATAGAAAACCCTTAAGTTTTTAGAAAACTCTAGAAACTCAAATCTCCCCCCATTTTTACCCAACCTCCCGACATTTTTTTTTTTTGAAAAAAATAACACATGTAATATACATGTTTTAAAGTGTTTTGGGCCAAAAAAACAAAAAAGCGCTGAAGGGATGTTTTTAAAAAAACAACAAATTTCAGCAAACTTCGGGTGACTAACATGTGTTAGGCACAAAAGGCAGAAACTTGCTGAAATTTTTTTTTTTAAAAAACATTCCTTCGGCGCTTTTTTGTTTTTTTTTTGCCCAATACTCTTAAAAACATGTATATTACATGTGTTATTTTTTTCAAAAAAAAATGTCGGGAGGTTGGGTTTTCTAGGGTTTTCACAAAATGGAGGGTTTTCTACCTAGCATTATCCTGTATATATATATGTATGTATGTATGTATGTAGGGGGCCTCTAGAATGAGAACCACCTCGAGTTATGAGAACCGCGAGAACCACACCATCCGGGGCGAGGTGGACCAAATTTTTTTTTTTACAACTAGATGTGTGTATTATAAACACATTCGTAAAAAAAAATTTAAAAATGCCGTGTGGGTAGTTTTTTACACCACAAGTTTGGTGTTTTTTCTTTTTTTTTGTTTTTTTTACACCAAACTTTTGGTGTAAAAAACTACCCACACGGCATTTTTTTTAAAAAAAAATTTTTTACGAATGTGTTTATAATACACACATCTAGTTGTAAAAAAAAATTTGGTCCACCTCGCCCCGGATGGTGTGGTTCTCGCGGTTCTCATAACTCGGGGTGGTTCTCATTCTAGCGGTCCCCTATGTATGTATATATATATACATACATATATATATGTACGTATATATATATACATACATAGGGGACCGCTAGAATGAGAACCACCCCGAGTTATGAGAACCGCGAGAACCACACCATCCGGGGCGAGGTGGACCAAAATTTTTTTTTACAACTAGATGTGTGTATTATAAACACATTCGTAAAAAAAAATTTAAAAATGCCGTGTGGGTAGTTTTTTACACCACAAGTTTGGTGTAAAAAAAAAAACAAAAAACACCAAACTTGTGGTGTAAAAAACTACCCACACGGCAGTTTTTTTTAATTTTTTTTTTACGAATGTGTTTATAATACACACATCTAGTTGTAAAAAAAAATTTTGGTCCACCTCGCCCCGGATGGTGTGGTTCTCGCGGTTCTCATAACTCGGGGTGGTTCTCATTCTAGCGGCCCCCTATGTATGTATATATATATATATATATACATATACATGAACCAACCAAGCATTTTACTCTCTCCCTCTCTCTCTCTCTCTCTTTATATATATATATACATACAGGGTAAGGTTCATGCGAGAACCACCTTTATTGCGAGAACCGCGAGAACCAATGTGAACACAACCTAAAATAGCTAAAAAAACCCTAAAAAAACCTAACCCCCACCCCCCCCCCCCCCAAAAAAAAACCTAACCTCCCCCCCCCCCCCCAAGCTAAATGCTAAAAACTAAAACCCCCAAAAAAAACCTAAAAAAAAAACCTAACCCCCCCCCCCCCAAGCTAAAATGCTAAAAACTAAACCCCCAAAAAACATTAAAAAAATCTAAAAAAAATCTAAAAAAATCTAACATTTTTTTTAATATTTTTTATGTTAAAATCGTTACTTTTAGTAGCCATAAAAAAATTTTAATTTTTTTTTGCTACTAAAAGTAGCGATTTTTTTATAAAAAATATTAAAAAAAATTTTTTGTGTTTTTTAGCTATTTTTAGGCATTTTTTGTTGTGTTCACATTGGTTCTCGCGGTTCTCGCAATAAAGGGTGGTTCCTAACGGATCTTTGTCCTATACATACATATATATATATATATTTATAGGTACGCGATCAGGAGAAAACGCCATAAAGTGTGAGAACGATGAGAACGGATCCTGGCCCAACACGTGGCACGCGATATAGTGAAGGGCGGATGAGCTTTTTTGTCCTTTTATATTCTTTTTTTAATTCGTCTCATAACACCACTTAATTTTTTTGGCGTTTAGTTAAATTCAACAAATACATAGCGTTTTATTGTTTTTTTAGATCACATGCACAGTAAATATTTTGGCGTTTATGGCGTTTAGTAAAATCATTTAGTTATTATAATTTCTTTTCCTCTATGGCGTTTCCCAAATTCATTAGGCGTTTTTGTTGATTTCAACAGTTTGTATATGTATCAAGGTAAATTTCTTAGCGTCATGGCGTTTTTAAATTCATTTGTAATTTAAAAGAGTATAGCTAAGATGAAATCAAACAAAAAACTAATAGTCTTCTGTGGATGGTATTACATCAGAGATGTAACCATCACCTTGTTCATCACTCTCATCAGACTCATCATCATCATCTTGTTCATTGGCGTATAACGCCATAATCTCGTCTTTTCTTTGTTGCATCCTATACTTGAATGTATTCACAACACTGGATCTAGGATCGTTTGTAGGTGCTAAATCACAGAGTTGTTCAATAAGATGCAGTCTATATGTGTTCAGCACTTTGTCCATTGTCAATGAATAATCCTCCCCGTGTTGAAAACTCACCCTCACCGTTCTTGATTGTTCATCCAGAATCCAACTGGTAACTTTTGTTAGATCAGAATCGTCAACATCATCATCATCATCATCATCATCATCATCATCTTCTGGGAATTTTCTCTCAGTTACTGGGTGTATTTACTGTTTTATTCAGCTTTATCAGTTTAGGGTGATAGACGTCCCATCTTCCAAGTTTGGCATTTTAATGGCGTTTTGTAGACCAACATGACAAAATACACTAATAGAGAAAATATTAAACAGGGAAAATATTTTTTATTATTTTTGGCATTTTTTGTATGCAATGACTTTTTGTAGTATTTTTTGGTGTTTTAAACTAGGGGGAGAAACATAGCATTTTATTATCTTAAAAAAAAGATAACACAGAAGAAAACAAAAAAAAAATTAAAACTCCTCATCAGAAGGTACTTTATCTGAGAAGTATCCATCACTTCCTGCGTCTTCTTCTTTGAAATCTTCTTCTAGTCTATCATCTAATTTATCACTTTCACTTTATTGGTTTCTTGTTGTTGAAGATTCTGAAGCCTCCATTTGAACATGTCATGCATCAACGCCATTTTTTAGTCCATGTTTGTGTTCAAACACGTGGCGTTGTGCAACTCTTCCATGAATCCAACCCCCTGCTTTGTCATGATGTCTTCAAGCAGGTAGTTTTCCTGCTCTCCGTTGTCACATATAACGGTCACCATGTCTGTTTCTTCATCAAAACACCATGATGTTATGACTGGGTCCATTTCTCCATCTGCTTTGCTTGGTCCAAATTTCCTTGTTAATTTTCTCATAAGCTTATGTGTTTTATAACATTCGTTATTCAGGGTGATGCCAAGCGATAGGATACCCCTCTGTACCTCTTCTTCCATCTTCAAAACTGCTTTGATTGTCCTAACATACACCCTCCTTCTGTTGTCAAAACGTATGACGAATCTTCAGATTCCCAGAGTGTATCTCCACGAAACGATGGTTGCCATTTTTGGCATTTTGGTTAAACTTGGCGTTTTTGGTAAAAGATGTTTTTTAGAATGATGGATTGAAGCTATTATAGAAGCGATATTTAACGTCGTTTATATAATGATGTTTTTGGCGCGTAATTTAGGAGGGAATTTCTTTCTAATAAATGTTGATAATTGAATTTCAGTTACTGTGTTGTTTCATCTTTCTGTAATCTCCAACGCGTTTTATCACTAATTTTTGGCGTTTTCTATTAGTGGCATTTTATTTGTTTTGAATGGCGTGTTATCATTTTTGATAGCGTTTTGAATTTGAGAGGTAAAAGACCCTTTTACCCTTAATGAAGCACATCCACTTAATAGAATTGGTGTTATTTACGGAAACGCCACTACGCCAATCTAGTTCATAGATTGTTTTGATCGGACGATCCATAACCGTTCTCACTGTTCTCATTGTTCTCACACTTTTCATCGTTTTCTCTAAATCCTGACCCTATATATATATATGGGAAGGATAAAATGAAAACCCACTTGAGTTGAGAAAACTCAAAACCTTTGTAAAAACCCTATGTAACAATTTTATTATTTCTAAAAAAATAGGAAATGTAACATACATATATTTGAACATTTTTATAAAAGAAAAACAGAAAAGCTCCGAGTAGTTTATTTTTTTAAAAATGTTAATAATTTCATGTTACATAATATATATGTCCAAAAAATGTAACATAGAAATTTTGAACATTTAAAAAAAACAAGTAGGCGGTTTTCACATTTTTTTAATAAAAATGTTCAAGTACATTTATGTTACATTCCTTGTTTTTTTTTAGAAAAAAATAAAAATGTTACATAGGGTTTTCTTGAGTTTTCTCAACTTAAGTGGGTTTTCATTTTATCTTTCACCTATCTATTTATCTATATATATATATATATATATATATATATATATATATATATATATATATAGGATTAGGTTTGTGAAGCCTTCCTATTTTATGAACAAACCGAACAAATCCTGACCATAGATTTTATTAACTATATCTTAAGGATAGGATTGTCTTTTAACATATATAGGATTAATTATATTTTTCGTTTTTAAAAATAATGTTCAGTTATCAGAACAAAAATAACCGCCAACCAGGTTTTGTTCTTAAATTCAATTCCAGTTCGTCATGGGGAAAAAAACCGCTGCCATATTTTTTCAGATTGTTCTTCACATCAAGAGAATTCATACCATTAGCCAATTCGTTTCATTCTTTTATTTGTTCTGTTAAAGATTTATAAATTATGTCAGTCGCGAACACAAACGATTTGCCAGCCAAATCGTTAAATCCTCATAGCCCTGATCGAATGGGGGAAGATCATGTGTATGTAGGTTCCATGGATCATCAAGGTATAATTTATAAATAGATGTGTATTTGAGTTTGTTTCGAGTTCCCCTGTTTTGTCAAATTCACACATGCATTAGCTGTAAAAACCGCCTCCATGTTTATTTAAATTGTTACTCAGATCTAGATACATCATTCTATAAGCATATTCGTATCATTCTTTCTTGTTATACTAAGGATTTATGAACTTTTACAGGCACGAACAAGAACGAGCAGCATGTTGTTTCACCCAATTTTTCAAGTCCTGATGGTTCTCAACGACCAGGAGAAGATCATGTGTATGTTGTAGCTGCCATTTGTAACAGCCCGACTTATCGGTTGTTCCCGCTTAAACCGTTTATTGCTTTGTAACCGTCTTTGTACTCAGAGATTCGATATTAATGGAGAACAATATTTTAAACTATTTTAAAACGCATTTCATCTCGCTAATTAACGCATTTGTGTCTGTTGTAGCTGCCATTTGTAACAAGCCCAAACTCAGCCGCACGAATGATCACTCGTATGGGTGATCATTCGCACGGCTACACACTCGCACCAGACTCAGTTTGTCCATCATGTACATATCAGATTGTTCATCAATAATACATTTCAAAAAAAGTTAAGCAAATTATGTACACTTATGTACATATCAGATTGTCCATCATGTACATATCAGATTGTTCAGCAATAATACACATGTGTATGCTGTCACTTACACATGTGTATTATTACAGATGTTAACTTAACGGATTACACCATTTTCTTGATAACCTCATTACAAATCATTTTTTATACCCAGTGAAATCGATTGAACTAAAAAAAGGTCAAGCTACAAGATTCTAAGACACTGGCACAACTACAGAACAATTCAGGATGCAACACTATATAGACATGCCCACTACACATATTCTACTTTCTTCATACATAACAGCTAATCTCAAACTTTAAAATTATATACACTTATGTATCGTAGTAAACTATTGTACACTCTCTTTGTATTCAATTATAAAAAAAGATTCTGTCTAATACAAGTGCGATATTTTCTAATATATTACGGATTGGTTTTGAGCCTTATAAATCACCTAAAACAGACCAACAAGAAAACCAATGCAGAATGTATTAGATTATTCATCAATAATACACATGTGTATGTTGTCACTTACATATGCGTATTATTACAAATGTTAACTTGACTATGAATCGAAGGAGATGCAGCGATTTAGGTTTTTTGGATTCTACTAGTTGAAACTCGTTTGTAGAAATCGCAGGTCTGAGAGAAATCGAAGGAGATGCAGCGATTTGGGTTTTTGGATTATGAGGAGAGAATCTTTATGTTCGCAGGTGGTTTTGGTTGAAGCTGGAGATTATGGTAACTGAAAGGGCTATTTTTATGGGTTTTAAATTTCTTCTATGATGATGGTTATAATTTGCGTGGGTTTCAATGGGGTTGGAGAACATCTAATTACTATTGTGCCCTTGTGTAGTTATTATAATTCAGTTTTTTGGTTTTTATTAATTAAAAAATCATTTAAATTCAAAGATCTTGATCTCCTCATCCAACGGCAAGGATCTGTTCGTTTTTGTTCACTACATCAACATTGTTCACTCTTGATCCCCACCCTATATATATATATATATATATATATATATATATATAATCAGCCTATCAAAAATTTGATCTTATAATTTCACTATTTAGATAAAATGTTTCACATACTTTGTTGAGCACCAGGTACTCTATGCCTATCAGTTCGTTGGTATACCCTTAGTATTGGTATTGGGTATACCCGTTTATGTCTTATGTGGTTAAAATACTTGTTTGGGTGCACATATCAACATAAACTAACACTAAACTCGGCTCAAATACTGACTTGAAGTATAACATATTCTAGGGGTGTGCATGGGTCGGTTTGGTTCAGTTTTTACTATTAACCATAACCATAACCGCTAGTTCGGTTATGGAGTTTTGGTAACCATAACCATAACCAAACTTCGGTTACAGTTAATCGGTTATGAAGTCGGTTATGGTTCGGTTTTGGTTAATTTCGGTTAAATAACCAAGCAAGGTTTGAAATAAATAGGGTTGTGCATGATTTGAACTTAGCTTGAGCCTATTTTATAAGATAACGGAGACTAAACTTTTTGGTTAAACTACCAATTTGGGGTTTTTTTTAATAAGGTAATTCTCAAACAAACAAAAAAATTATGGACATAACACCTTAGTTCTTTATCAAAATAAATGGCAACTATATCAAGATCATTTTGTTACTAAAATGCTTTTATCTTAGTAAAAACCCTCTATATGGTTTTGTAAAACACAAATCCATTATATAAAGTGAACATTACAAGTTCGGTTCGGTTTCGGTTATATCGGTTAACCAAAGCTTCATAACCATAACCATAACCGATTGAGCGGTTATACAAAATTTCATAACCATAACCATTGGTTATATTGGTTATCGGTTATTAGTGGTTCGGTTATGTCGGTTATGGTTCGGTTATCGGTTATGGTGGTTAATTTGCTCACCCCTAACATATTCAGCTACACTTTTAATAATTCTATAACTTCAAAAAAAATCAAGTATATACTAATACATTCTAGTAAACGGGGTCAGACTATCATATATATTGGTGTCTAGAAATGTGAAATTTGTGAAATATATTTTTCTTGTATGTTGTGTCTATATGTGATATGTCTGAGTGAAGTGATCGCCTAATATTTTTTATTTATATTTCATGTAATTTACATGGGCTAATGGGTCTGAAACGGTTTATGTGGCCCAGTTAACTTATTTAAAATCTAGAAATTCTAAATTAGAACTATTTTTGGTACACAACAAATTTACCCATATCAATAGTGTAACGATACAATAAACAAATTTTAGTTTGTAAATTGATCAAATAAAAATGTGTGATTCCTTGTAGGATATTAGATACGATTTCACACAAACAGATATGTGTGTGTTTAGATATGTTATCTTACTTTTTTATGTTTTAATACATTTTATATGCATTTGCATTGCATTGTATATTTGTACTAAGTACCACAATATATAATATTATATTATACGGCATAACTATATAATAAATGTGTTACCACAAAAATAGCGAATTTGATCTAGTATTAGGCATATTCACCAATAAATTTTCTTATAACATCACAGTTGGCTGAAATTTTCAAAATAAGTTAAATTTAATTTTATCTCGTCACTACGGTTTTATTCATTTGGTTTTTCGCCATTCTAGGCATTAAATACGTGTACGTCAGCTTGATCGGAGTTATTTTATACGAGTAATAAATACATTATAGGTGTTTGTCGGTCACCGGTAAACTCAATTCGATGTGATAAAAGCATGCAATCAAAATAGATATAGCACCTTTGAGAATTCTCTATGACAATAAAATCGGTATTAAGTAAATTTCTTTACAAGACATGATATTAAATTAATGGTACAAACCCTAAAGTCCTAAACTCATATATTCTTTTATGACTGATTACTGATTATCGATTTAACAAAGTATCATGCATGCATTGAGTTGTTTTTAATGTACAACATTAAGCCCATAAAGTCATAAACAGGTGGCCCATTAGCCTGTGGCATTTATCTAAAATTTGTTGTTTACCTTTCCGGGTTACATCTTAATTTTTTTAACAACAAATTTTTACCCATAAATATCATCGAATTTTGTATTTGCAGGAAATTATACACATATCATGTTTATAGAGATACGTATCATACCACTAGATCACTAAGGTAGTGTTTGTTTTTCTAAAAAAATATGCACATACTCTTCTGTCTGCGCCACGCAGGCATTTTCCGAAGACGTTTCATTAAAAAAACGTATGCGCGAGCTCTTCTTGGTGCAGACTTAGGTCAACCACTTTTAAGATCTTCTAAGGTCTGCACATGGTTAAACACCACCACCGTCCACCACCACCGTCCACCACCGTCGATCACCACCGCCACCACCATCCACCACCACCACCGTCGATCACCACCATCCACCATCCATCAATTGCTCAAACAAAAATGGCATGACTACTTACTAGGAAATTAGATATGATCTAACATATTATATGAGTTTAAATATGTTATCTTACTTTTTTATGTTTTAAGTGAACTAGGGGAATTCGGTGTACATGCGTTGCGCGACATTAGATGTTGGTCTCACTTGGTTAGCGTGTAGAGAATTCATTATGTTAATAATTGAGACAGACACAACCATCAAAAAGTGTTATGTCTAGGCATACATATTAGTGTCATTAAGATTCAACCATTAATTACAATTTTTATGTGGCTCATGTGTTGCACTGCTTGTATATGCAGCTTGCAATTAGTAGGCGGTCAACATATAGTACAAAAAGAACAAGTTGATGATAAGCAAATGGTATTGGTTAGGAGTACCGAATTTCCTGAACTAAAAATTTACAATATCAATTCGGTACCGACGTTTGATGTTTTCTGTACCAGGCTGGTGCCGGTTTTTACCTTCATGTACCGAGACCGAACAGGACCGTACCGGTATTTTGATAAAAGATGGATAAATGGAAAAAAAATATCGAATTTCCTGAACCGAAAGATTTTAAGTCAATTCGGTAGCAACTTTTAGCGTTCCTTGTACCGGTTTGCTACCAGTTTTTACCTTCATATACCGTACCGTAACTGGTATTTTCAGTACCAGTACCGATTTAGTATCGATTGGCACCGAGCTCATCCCTAGCGCTGAAATTAAAAAAAGGAAACACTAAAAGTTGAAGAAAATCAATAAAAAAGTTGTACGATACCGTTGATGTTTGTACGATACCCGTGATCAGGGATGAGCAAATGGTATTGGTTAGGAGTACCGAATTTTCCGAACTAAAAATTTTCAATATTAATTTGGTACCGACATTTGATGTTTTCTGTACCAGGCTGGTGCCGGTTTTTACCTTCATGTACTGAGACCGAACAGGACCGTACCGGTATTTTGATAAAAGATGGATAAATGGGAAAAAAAAAACTTGTCACGTGGCAAGCTTTGAATGGAGAAGGTACTATTAATTAAATGAAAAAAAAAGGCTTGCCATATGACAAGATTTGAGTGGTGAGGGTACTATTTACAAAAAAAAGGCTTGACACGTGGCAAGCTTTAAGTGGTAAGGGTACTATTCATACTATTCACAAACTTTCCTTTTTAATATATAGGAGAATTTATATGCATTTCATTATACGTTTGCACTTTATATAACAATATGTGATATTATATTGTACGGTATAACTATATAATAGATATGTTATGAAAAAATAAAATAGCAGATTTGATCTAATGATTGGCGTATTCACCAACTAGAGAGGTGTTTTCGTAAAACGGTTGGGAACACAGACATTACTAGGGATGGTAATGGGTCGGGTTTGGGACGGGTTTAGGTAATCCCAAACCCAAACCCAGTTAAATAAGTTTGTCCCAAACCCGTCCCAAAACCCATCGGGTTTCTAGCGGGTAAATACCCATCGGGTATCGGGTATACCCGCGGGTTTCGGGTAAACCCGTTAATTTAAATAGATTACCCGTTGGGTATACTCATCTTAAAACCCATTGGGTATCTATCGGGTAACTACTAACCGGTTACATTTTGTATTGTCGTTATAAAAGTATGTATCAAATAACTACAATGTATACGGAATAGAATACTTGTATGTGTAAAAATGGATGTATCATATATATACATATTTATTTAATAATATAAAAGAAATTATATCGGGTATACAATCGGGTAAACGGGTACACTTTATCGGGTAATTGGGTCGGGTAAACGGGTATATCACTAAATCCCAAACCCGTCCCAAACCCGCGAAAAAAATAAAAACTATTCCCAAACCCGTCCCAAATCCGATTAACCGACCCCAAACCCGTCCCAAATGTGCCGGGTTTCGGGTTTACCCAGCGGGTTCGGGTTTGATTGCCATCCCTAGACATTACTAATCACGTAACATGTCATTTTTTAAAATTAAAGAAAATTATCACATTACTATGCTAAAATTTAAAGGGTTATTGGATTTTATCATCTCCAACTATCGGCCTTTGGCCGTTGCCACCCCCAACTAACACTTTGACACCTGGCACCCCCAACTTGACTTTTAGTTTGTGTTGGCACCACTCAGTTAAATCCTTACTAACTGGGTTAGTTTCTGATCCTGCGTGGCACAATCTTGATGACGTGGACAGGATTATGTGGCGAATCTTGATTACGTGGCACATGCCTACTGATTGCGTAGAGAGAGAAAGATTGCTTTCAGACCAGAAGAGAGAGAAAAGATACAGATCTATCTACACTTTCTATAAAATGAGAAATCCAAGTGACATAAGAAAAGCTGATGTGTCAGCTAGAGAGTATGTCCAACAATGTTTTTCTTATGTCATTATTACATCATAAAACCTAATATATAAATCACTTTAGAATCCATTTAATGCTTTATCAAACCACTGCCTTGTGTATTTTCAAAAGTTAAAGGTCTGGCCCACATTCCAAAGGGCAAACCACTGCCCATCTACGAGAAAGTAGCCCCTGGTTCCTTTGGCAAACGTATACTTAGCAGCAACAGTTGTTGTTATCTTTCGTAATGCTTTTAGATCAGCAGATGTTTAACGCTAATTACCGGGAAATTCAAATTCAAATATGCATGGGAATAAGTAATTAGCAATTAATGCATGTCACTCAGAAACTCCTGTCAATCATCCTTCTTATATAAGGCTTTTCTTCTCATTTCCCTCTTCATATTTCATCACGCTTTCATCTTCTCTGATTTTGAAATTTGAAATTTAATCACAATCCGAATTCCGAATTAGAAGCATGTCAATATCAGTTGACAGTAATAATCTTAGTTTTGTTAACGATTTGAATCCTGGGAAGGATATGTGGAACATGAAGGCGAGAATTATTCGAAAATGGAATCAGGGTTACAAGATGGAGATCATATTCATTGATGAGAAGGTAATTTGTATCTCTGTTTTTCCGTTTTATTTTAGAAAATGTAGTGTTGTATGCTAAGAAGATAATTTCTTTAAATGTTCTTCAGGGTGCTAAGATTCAAGCAGGTATTAAGAGTCATCTGATACCTGTTTTTGATGGACAGCTGCAAGAAGATGCTGTTGTGATTCTGTCGAAATTTGGTTTTGGTGAGAATAAAGATTTATATAAAGTAGTAGTGCAACCTTATAAAATCAACTTTTATAGATGCACAACTGTTACTCGTGTGAGAGATTGGCAAGGTGTTGAGTATGGTTTCAATTTCAGAGCTTATGAAGATATTCTTCAAGGAGAGGCGTTAAACGCTTTAAGTGTTGGTAGTGTATATATTTGTAATCATGTCTTGCATGTATAATATTAGAGAGTTTTACTTATATTCTTGTATAATGTGATCATATAGATGTTGCTGGATCTGTAATTTGTTCTGGAGATCTTGAAATCTTTGATCGACCTCCAAAGGAGACTAAGAAGATGAATTTCGATATTGAAGATTTGGAGTAAGTTGTTGTTTATATGTTCAGTCATGTAGTGATCATTAAATGTATTTAATGATGTTAATAAATAAGATGAAGAATGTTTGTGTTTAATGTGAGATCATGGTAATGGTAATAAATGAGGTTTATATTGTTTGTATGTAATGCTGAATCATGGTAATAAATGAGGTCTACCGTCTATTCTTAGTGAATATGGTAATTAATTTATGGCTCATTTGCTACTTTAATAAATGTTATAGTTTTCCTGATTTATTTTCTGTTTTTATTCATTCAATGTTGTTTTGATATGAATATTCTTTTCATGTAGGGGTAAGGTTTTACGGTGTACTGTGTGGAATGATTATGCTCTGCAGATTAAGGACTTCATTTCTAAAGTCCCACCTCATGAGCATGTGATGGCTGTTATACAGCATGGAAAGTGTAAGGAATGGAAAGGTATTTTTGTTACTTTCTGCAAATCATAACTATACTGTTTATTTCTGGCAATATAAATATCTATATACTTTTCCATGTAGGTGAATATACTGTTCAAAGTGATAAATTTGCAACACGAATTTTTCTGAATGAAAAAACTGATGAAGTTGATGAGCTAAGGAGGAGGTAATTTCTCAATGTAATTTCTATTGTATATAGATGTTCAAGTCAAATACTTGGTTTCATGTCATTTGTATACTTATTCTAATCATTTGTGGTATTCAAAAGGCATATATTGAAGTTTGGACAATGGAGTAGTTCTACTTCTCAAATGATACTATCGTCTCAGAGTATTTTTCCATTACATAAAGAATTTGTAACTGAAGGTGTGAAGAAACATGTTGATGAGATTAGCGAGATAGAAAAGGTTTCACTTCTTTGTATATAGTTTGGTTATTTGTTTGGTTTGTCACCTACGTGTTTTTACAGGAAGTGTGTTGTGTTTTTACAGGAAATGTCTTGTGTTGTGGTTGCGACAATTAAGATTGTGCAAGAAGAGTATGGTTGGTTTTATGCTGCCTGTCTTAAGTGTTTCAAGAAGGTGATGGGTAAAAGTGAATACTTGCAGAATGTTGAGATGTTTCAGATGATATTCTTCGATTGCCTGCGACTTCTTTGGTTTGTATCAGATGTCATACTGATTGTACATCGATCACCACAAAGTAAGCAATGATGACTATTTAGCGTTATATTTATATAAGTAACATTCTAAGACTGATATTTGAATATAGTTTTGCAGTTTACTTAGTTAGTTGTGTATATTTCAGGTTCAAGGTGCAAGTGCGGGTGCAGGATGAGAGTGGTAGTGTTTCTTTTGTTGTGTTTGATAGAGATGTTCAGAAGCTTCTTTGATTAGCGGCGAGTGACATAAGAGAGAGGTAGGTTAAGGCCAATGATACTGGATTCCCTCATGAGTTATTTCGATTGGTTGATAAGAAGGCTGCTTTTAAGATTGATGTTTCAGAGTTCAATCTTAAAAATGACTATCGTGTTTATACTGTGCAAAAAACAACTGATGATCCAGTAATAATTGCTGAGTTGGTTGGTGGAAATGGTAATGGTGATGAAAATACTGATGAGGTAGCATATAAAATTACTCTTTCAATCTATTTATTTTTCTTTTGAGTTTTAAAAACTGGATTGTGTACTTTTTTATATGATATCATATATTATGATGCTTTAGGTTACTCAAGAGGTAGATGACGTTAGAGATGTTAACCTTTCAGACTCTTCTCAGGTGTTTGCTGAACGAACTTCAAGGGTGAGTATTTATTTTTGAAGTATGTTTAGTACGTTTAATAAGAGTTCATTATTTTATTAAATGAGATCAATAGTTGTTTTGTGATCTGTTGGAAGGATGTTGTCTATGTTACGGCCAACTCTTCAGCCGTTGAAGTTGAAAATGATTCTAGATCAAGTCCCAATGGAAAACGGATGGCTCAAGATGCTGATGTTGCCAACGTTGGTGAGCTATCCACTAATGTGAGAAGAACCCGGAAGAAGCTGACTAAGGTTAACAATTAGATGCTTATGAAAAAACAATTCTTATGAGAGATAAGTAGAAGCCACTTATTTTTGAAGAATCCTTGTGGTTTTTATTTATGTCTGTTAACTGTTGTTTTAACAAACTGTGGTTAAAAGTTTGGTTTGTAAGGGCTACAATGATGAATATGTTATGTAATGTCTTTGGGTTGAATATCAAGTAAGGTTAACCTTTATTATACATTTTTGGTGATATTGATGGATTGATGAATGAAAAATTAATCAATTGGTTAGTCGGAAAACTGTTGGGGTCTGAGATACATTAACATATGTTAGAGGCTAAGCACTGTTATAGTGTGCTAACATCTGTTAACCCCTAAGCACTGTTAAAGATCTGTTAAAGGCTAAGCACTGTTATAGCGTGCTTCAACAGACCTTATGAGCTGTTGATCATCATCTGTTAAACATCTTATATTATAGATCTTTTGTTCAATTGTGTAATATCTGTTGGTGCATAGCAGAACTTAGGTTCATCATACATTTTGCTTCATCAGCAGAGGTTATAACGTGCTATAACGTGCTAACATCTGTTAACCCCTAAGCACTGTTAAAGATCTGTTAAAGACTAAGCACTGTTATAGCGTGCTTCAACAGACCTTATGAGCTGTTGATCATCATCTGTTAAAGATCTTATATTATAGATCTTTTGTTGAATTGTGTAATATCTGTTGGTGCACAGCAGAACTTAGGTTCATCATACATTTTGCTTCATCAGCAGAGGTTCTCTTTAGCAGACCTTTGCTTCAGCAGTCTTTGTGTTAACAGACCTTTCGGTTCATCAGCAGAGTTTGTTTGGCTCATGAGCTGAGGTTGTTTGGTTTAAGTAACAGAGTTTTCTTTTAACAGTGGTTGTCTTCAACAGATGTTTTGGTTTGCAAAGTTTAGCAAAACAGATGTTGAGTTTGTCCCTTTGGTAGGAGCAGTTTTTAAAACACTGTTATTTGTAATTACAAGTTGTATACTATTTTATTAATTTTGAGTGTTATATTTCTTTTTGTTGAGTGACCGGGAAATGTAATGGAAAATAGTAATGTTTAGATGCAAAATATAGTAATGTTTAATTGAAAAATATAAAAAGGTAAAACCACAGTTTTGAAAGTATATACTAAGACTACATAACTTCATTCTTAAGTTAGTTTCCAAAGAAGAAATTTGTCCATCAAACATGTCAACTAAAGCATAAATTAAGAAGGCTGAAAAGGTGTTCAAAGATCATGTCAACAAACTTCAAAGTGTATTTTATATCCTCTTACACTTTTTTCTTCGACTATCTCAAACCTCAGCTTTTTCCCCACAGATATTCCCGTTTCATCCATGATACGCTGCCAGTCTGTATGCATCACTAAATGGTTGTTGTCGTCAGGTGTTCTAGGATCTCTCCTAACAACCAGCTGTACCAAAAACTTCACATGATCAAATGACAGCACAACTCTACGGTAATCATTTAGCTGGTGTTCTCGAACAAAGTTCCTCGGTATTGCCTGTAAAGGAAAAATTTTTCTTTAGTTATTCATTCAAAATAGCATATACTTTAAGTAATAACAGTTAGATCCAAGATTATAAGTAAAATCAAGTATATTAAAAGTAGATATTTAAATACCAAGCTGTGTGTCTGTAAAAATGGTATTCAAACTGTTTTTTATAATGCCGACGCCTTTTGCGGTGTTGGTGATTGGTACGACTGCAGTGATGTTTTGTCTCCCCGTGAAGTGCAATCCCGTCTTTGTTAAAAACCTTCACAGTAAAGTTAAAGTCGTCTTCAGGAGTACTTCCCATCCATTGAAACAGCAGTTGGCAGCTTTCCTCAATATCATTTTCGAAGCAAAAAGTTGTCCATCATGGTCCCATAAAACCAGCAGCTAATCCCTTCTTGTTTTCAGGAGAGAAAACATAATGGACATCAACTTTACTACTCTGCTTTGGTCCATGTACTTTGGCAACCAAGTTATCAATTTTTAATCTCCTTTGCGACAACAACTTCAGCAAATCGTGTGGTAAATGCTATAATTTTCATAAATTTTAGAAATGTCATATTAGATTTTATATAGGATACAAAATATAAATTAGAAGTTTTGCTAACAGTCCAAAAGATACACTGGCAGTATATAAAAATAAGTAGCAATTTTTAACCAGCTTGTAGTATGTTTCTTCTTCAGCCTGTATCAAGCATCCATGAACATAATCTCTGTTCGATCCATCTTTTCTAATCTCCAATCCCTCATTGTCCAAAACATTTATCTCAAATTTTGCTTCCTTCAATTTCTTTAAACACAGCTTGTCTATGTTGTTATTTCTATAAGTTTCAACAAACCGGGTCCATTCTGGCCCGTTTATCCTCTTACTTTTATGACCGATGCTCTGTACTACAATCTTATACTTAAAACCCGTATAATCAACCAACTTTATCACTTCACACTTTCTTGGTAATTGGTTAGCCATTATCTTTGGAAGTATCTATGTATATAAAATACACAACATTTAATATATCTTTAATTTTATAAATTCAGTTTTTAGCATACAATTGTGATTTGAGCTAATTTGTTCTAAAAATATAGCTTACCAATCCCTCATTTAGGTCTGCCAATTGAGAGACGTTGATAATTATCATAAACTCCATCTGAAAGTAAAAAAATACAATAACAGTTAAATACTAAAATATAAAATCAATTGTATCTGAAAAATATTCTATTTAAGGTATAAAAAAATATCCAACACTCTGTAGGACCAAACTTATATGTTGTGTACTTCAATATGGTCCCTACAACCAACAATATGAATCTATTACTGTGTAAGATCAAATTTTTATTCTTGTATAATAAAAAAATATTATATGGCAATAAATTTTTCAAATATCCATGTTTGTGTCAACTTCAAACTTCAGTTATTTTCAGCAAACAAGGCTATATTCACTTACAAATCAGACATATGAGTACTATAAACTGATTGCAGAATATTTTATCAAAATTAACATTGATAGAATAAATGTATCAAGACTACATGGCATTTCATACAATAATTCTAAAACCATTCATAAAATTTACAGCCAAATATTTATTAAACAATAATATTTCAGATTGTTATTTAGATGGAATGAATCAAAATGTAACTAAATAGGTTGATATAAATCTTATTATAAAATAAAGAAAACAAGTTCACACAGTTTATCTATTTTAACATCAGTAGATTATGATTTTGATGTTTATATAATTTGAAATGAGGAAACTGAAAGGAACATGTCAAAGCATACCTGTAAAATACACAAGAGAAAAAAAAATACCTGATCTAAAACTTTAAACTTCTGGTCGTCGAGTCTGAGGAAGAAGAAACTGTAGAGGTTTTTCGCCGGAGAAGAAGAGGTGAGATTGTATTGGGATTGTTGAAAATAAGATATTTATCTATTATCTTGTAATTGTTTATTTATTTAACTTATAATAATCTTTAATATCGGGATTTAAAAACTATTTTTAATTATATAAATATAAATATATTAAATTAATAGATAAGTTTTTCGTATTTAACATTTTAAATTTATAGTCAAACAGTGTTTATTGCTGTGCAAAAATTGCGTTGTTTTAATGTTAAAGGGGGTAAAATATAAATTTTACAAAACTTAATTTCAACCAACCAGTGTAAATGTAACATCTGTTAACTCGATTTAATATACTTTTCATCTCCATTATTGAATATAAGCTCCAGAAAACATATTCGGAAGTTTTCTCAAATAACTTTCTTATCAAAATCGACAAGGTTCTAATATAGATTACACGCTATAAAATCAATTATTGTTTCTTTGAATTTATTGTTTGTATTAGATATGTTAGATTAATCATTATTTGATGTTATGAGTATGTGTTTGTCACTGACGGCGTTTCATATTCTCTCTTGAAGCAAATAATAGTTGCTGTAATCCGGTGTATTTTTATTGATTAAGTACTGCATTAACTTAAATGAAGTTACATATAGCATTCTCTGTCATAATTTGTGCATGCATCTTCGTGATGTTGTTTTCTACATTACGATTGATAAATCAGCCATATAATTTTTGTTTGATGCTTATTTGCTTAATTGTTGTGAGAGATGACGATTTTCGTTTTGTGATTTGTTTTTATAATACTTTAAGTGTGTGATTATACAAATAGTCCGGTTAATATTTGGTACTTTTGTTTTTTAAGTGCTGATTTATTTTAAGGGATGTTAGTGATGTCAATTTTATAATGTTGTTTGTCTATGACTTTTGTTGGATGCTGTTCATTTTTATAACTTGTAAGTTTAAATTGTTTATTGCAGATATGAATCTATCCAATCAAACACCATCCTTTTTACAATTCCTTAATGAAGATGATTTTATATTTTTGGTATGTTTTTTAACTTTCCTTCTACTATTAGGATTCTACGTTAATTTTTGATGTAAGATGTTTGTTAACTACTGTTGCAGAATATACCAATTGACTTTCAGACTCTGTTGTGGGGCAAGGAGGTCCCGTATGGGCGAATTGTAGAGTTACTTGATGGTGACAAATCATGGTTAGTACGAGTAAGGAAGAGAGATGATCATTGTATATTTACGGATGGATAGACAAAGTTTGTTAGAGATTGTTGTTTGAAAACGAAAGATGCTATATTGGTGAAAGCTATTGGACGTTTGTCATTCGTTGTCTCATGTTTTAAAGAAAAAGTCTACGAGAACTCTTACATTTCAGCAAATATTAGCCCTGAAGTTGGCATGACTGTAAGTAACGATATATTATTTTGTTACTTACTGTAAACACTTTTTGCTAGCTCAACAGCTTGCTAACATCTGTTTTCCCTTTTAACGTCTGTTTCCGTATAATCTTAACTTCTGTTGACTAAGTTTTTTAACCTCGGTTGACTAACATCTGATATTTAAGATCTGTTCACGTTGTAACCTCTGCTGGACATAATGGATGACAGATGTTACGAAACCTCTGTTGGATAGCGACAGAGGTATGTAATAGTTGATAGCCAAACAGTGGTTAGGTTGTGTGTAAATACTGTAACTACCGTTGATTAACCCTGTTGAGTAATTCTCATTTTAACTTTTGTTGACTAATCCGTTGTAACTTCTGTTGCTCATTAGTTTATATCAAATTTGTAAGTCTGCGCTAAATATTCCTTTGCTTCTTCTATAGCTAATTGCTGACAACTTTTGGAAACAATTCTATGGTAAAAAGTACGAGTATGGGATGGCAACTATCTATGTTGGTGAAAGGTTTTGGAATGTGATGATGAAAGAATGGACTGATGGATGCGGATTTACTGATGGATGGTCAAAGTTGATTGAAGAAGTTCCCATACCAGTTGAATCTTGGTTGGTTTTCACCATGATTGCATCTAAAATGTTTGAGCTTTCCGTTTTCCATTTCGAGACTGGAACTGAGGTTTCCTTCAAGAAAGCTGATGTAGTTGTTTTGAATGATTCAGTTTATGGAGATGATGGGTTTGATTTATTGGCTGTGGTATGAAATTTTGATGATAAAATACATTATTTGATAACATGACGGTGATAAGTAACTTTTATTATATTATGCTAATATCTTTTGAAATCTCATTTTGTAGGCTAAACACAAACAACTTCTAGATTCCGGGGAAGTTGCTTTGGATGATGTAACGACTCTCATCAAAAGTCATAATTATTAAATTAATTAGTCAAAAAGGAAACCCTAATTGAGACACCCAAGTGATTCTGAACAAACCCTAAAATTTTCATAATTTTCAGAATCAGGATTAGGGCCCCTAAAACTCAAGGGGGGATAAACCCAAGTGGACGATTATCCACTTAATTCGTTGTCAAATAACTGAAATTCAAGTATGTCAACTCAGCTAAGCTAGTTTCAGTCGTGGCTACCCTATAGCCTATTTTGATTCCATACGGACCGCAACACTCTCAACCTTACGGTCCGTAAGCAGTCATACGGACCGCAACATTGATAAGCTTACGGTCCGTAAGCTAGTAAAATTTTACCTATAAATAGCAGGCTGTGGCATTCGCTTTCAGATCATTTTACGTCGAAAGAATTCCATTCACACACTGAGATACGAACTATTATTCCGAAATTACACCCCCGGGTATCGAAATTCTGCTACAAAACAGGGTATTAGCACAATCGCTGCTACGATTCATTTATCCGACGATCAAGATATCCAATGCATGTTTAAATGCCGCCCACATTAGGGTTATACTTTATCGTTCGTCATTAATTTGACGGATTGTCGTTAATTCGATAGGTAAAGTATTATACTTTATCGTTCGTTGTTAATTCAACGGATCATCGTTAATTCGATGGGTAAAGTATTATACCTTGTCGTTCATTGTTAATTCAATGGATCATCGTTAATTCGATGGACAAAGTATTGCATTTTGACATTTATTGTGATAATTTGATCTCGTAAATTATCGTAATTGCTGGATTGATTACTAACCCAGTTTTGTGTGCATTATTTATATTAGGTTAACAAGGCTAAATCATAGATTAGACTCTGACCATATTAAATCAGCAATGTGAGTCATTTCTCTTTTCTCACAGTTTGTGAGTCATTCTCCTTTTCTCACAGTTTGTGAGTCATTCTCTCTTTTTATCAAATCTATTTACAAAATCATGTTTATTTCAAAGTTATAATTACGGGGATTAAGTCTTTGTAATCACCAAGTTACAGCCGGTATGTGGGGTTTTGTATACATTACTTGATAATCGTCACCATTGGGGCAGCCAATGGGGGATATGACCATAGTCACAGACACCATTGGACGAATGGGCCAATGGGTCGAGTGACAAATACCGTGGGTAGTTGGCTTGATATCAGAAACATTGTAATCGCTCTTAATACTGTAAATTATAACAAATGTGTCATTTTAGTAAATAGAATGATTCACTCAGTATTTTCCGCTGACAAAATTTTTTTAAAACGCGTTTCAGGTAATTACAGTAGATTGGAATAAGAGATGGATACGACACTGAAAGGCATCAAGAAGTGGCTTATTTTATTAATTAAATCAAATTAAGAAATATTGTTTTATGTAATAAAATTTATCTTTATTAAAGCTACCATTGTAAAACATGGGTTTATCCCATCTATTTAATAAATAAAATCCGGTGTTTCTAAACTCTGATATTTTTCCTAACTCACGGTCCTGATGAAATTTCCGCTGCAACGTTTTTAAAAATTAATCACCGGTACCACTGGGTTGTTCGCGACTCCTGATTCCATCCAGGGTGGGTTGGGGGTCGTGACAGAAGGTGGTATCAGAGCCAACTCAAAGAGCCACTACTTCAAGCCTTTAGGTGTTGTAATAATAATACCTAAGTTTGTATAAAAGAGTTAGGAGATTGCTGTTAACTGGTAGCACACATGATAGCATTTAGACTTGAACTTAAGAAAAGATGCCTTAATATTAGCTTCACGATAAGCTAAGTATTTTTGTAAATAAATATGATAGATTTTGAGGTGCCATAAGTAATATATTTGATAAAGTAATATCACGGGACAACTAAGTCCAGAATCACTAGTTGAGAGAATGATCAACAGTGTTATGATTAGAATTACTAGTTGAAAGAATGATCAAATTGACACTATCACAGGAATTGTTTAGTGATCAATATAATAATAAGATATTTATGGAAATACAAATTTACTTAATTCTGAATAAAAGCCCTAATAAGATAGGCCTTTTTTTTAAAAGATACTATTTATGGGAAATAGAAATTTTTTTCTGGCAAGACTGGGTATGGTGTAGTAAACTCTCCAGTTTGTCCAGATTACCGCTCCGGCGCGAATCGGATAAGACGGGATAGATAATATGTCAAACAAGTGACAAGATTTCCCTAAATAGTATCATAATCAGATATTTGACTGGTTTTTGGAAATATAAATCTATTAAATACATAGTCCTGATAGATGGTATGTTTAATTCAGTATATGAAATATATGATTTAATAGATATGTATATCTATAAGGAAATTCAAAAACCATAAGGATTGACAATTTGGAATAAAACACAAGCATCTGTGTCTAGATTTCTTTATTAGGAATCTCTTTTCCGACATCAAACATTATTTCGTTTGATTATCTGCCTAGTAACTCGAGCAACAATATTAAGTTGGGATATCATCAAAAGTGTAAAGAATTTCTAACTCGTTACCATAAACTAGTAATGCAAGTAAGAAGCATATAAAGTTGTGATAATGTACAAGAAAACACATGAAAATTTAATTATAAGTCCACAAAAGTTGAAGTATATCACACACAACTTTCGAGGCAAGATCTTTGGAAAATATAAATTAGGCACGATAACACCAATGTTAAATTCTGTCAGTAGAAGAACTAAAAGCAACACTTTGCCACATGATCCTACAAGCAACATGAAAATTCGCTGAGGTATGTTGTAACAAGATTTCACAATCATCAGTGCACAGTCTAATCAGAGTCATAATTATTATCACTGCAAAAAGGAGTCATACCTTTGCAAATTCCCTATTTCATTTTATTTTGACATTCCCTGGTAATGACATTTAATAAACGGTTATCACTCGAAATTCCAGATAGACGTTATTATATTTCTTTTGTTGAAAATTCTGACTTCTGCATATAATAAGTTGACTTTCGCAAACGATCATCATACCAGGAGGATTCATTTCCTAGTAGCGGATATTGATTCATTTCATTTCTTGGTAAATCCACATGTTACACATGCACCATTTGTCGTGCATGTGGTTCGTTTAATTTCTGAATTTCCACTGGAGGGCTTCATTCTAATTTGTCGTTTTATCCAAACTCAAATATCTTTTAGTTAGACTTGATTTTTGGTACTGTACTTCGCATTTTTACAAAATGATAACTCTTTGATATCGAGTCAATGAAGTTCTTGAAAAACTCAAATTTCTTTACATGATTTTGTTGTGACCATGTCCAATCTTATTAAAACTCATTGTGATTAAATCAAGTTCAATTGCTTGAACTTGCTCATATTCATTTCAAATTCCCATATGATGGATTTAAAGCTATCATATTCTCCAACAAACACTTCAATTCTCTAGAACTATAAAATGCTTATTTGGTCTTCGACTTCATTAAATCATTTCTTTGATCACGATCACCTTGTACTAACGTTTTCATAAAAAAAATTAAAACTTGCACTAATCTCATTTATATATATCATATACGGATATTTATAAAAGTTATCTTAACACAAATCATGTATTAAGATAATGATACACAAATTCTTGTCATATTTTAATGTATCTCTTAAAAGATTTTTACAAACATCAATCTAGCCTTTCATGATAAATTATTACTTTAACATCTTCAATCGAAAAACATTATATAAAATTTATTTTATATATGGAAACTTACATAAGTGATTACCTAATAGTATTACTATATTCTTATTAATCACCATAAGGAGGATAAGTAAATACTTAGTCAATATAAGTAGATGACTTATAATAAGAAGTGCATAATTTATTGTACATATACTTATATTTAACCAAAATGGAAATTTCACAAACTAGGCACCTAGCTCGGTTGGTTAGATGCGCGAAAGGGTGTGGCCTAGACCCGGGTTCGATCCTGGGGACGGCCAGTTTCACCATTTTATTAGAAATTTTTCCATTTTAAGGGTATGTTTAGTTATGTATTACTAATATCAGTTTTATTATTAAGAAAATATTAATAATAATAGTGTTGGTATTATTTTTACTAGGATTATTATCAAGGGTAGGTATTGGATAGCCTAGCCTTAATTAGGCATGGATTGGCCACCTATGCTTAAATAAGGGAGTACTAACCAATATCCACCATGATAATGACTAGTAATATATATAAATTAAGTCATCATACTTATTTAGTAAATTTTAATTATATATGAAAATACATATACCTGGGAAAAGACATATTTTCATAAAACAAAGGACAAATAAAATTATGTAAATAAATTATCTATCACATATTTTGTGATAACTATGTGCTGTAAACCTATGGTAAGAAAGTAACCATATAAGAATAATATGGTAGTCATTAACTACGTTGGGTTAGGAAAATATTATAATATAATTTCCATTTTCACTTATTTACAACATTTACATTCACAACGTTATATGGTTTCAAAATGGAAATAAGTAATCAAATAGAATCGACCCATTAAATGTTATATATTTACCAAATATTTTACACAATAAATATTTTTACACCTTTATTTATAATTTTCATTTTTAAATAGTAATTTCTTTTACAAAATAATATTTTGTAAACGTAATAACTTCATTACGGTATTTTGTAATATATCTTTTTACATAGTATGGTAAAATACTAAAATAATATTTAAAAGAAGTAACCATTTACATATAGTAAAAATATGTAACCAATAATATATTACATATTATTTATATTTGATATATAAGATACGGTTCAGACAGGGATACAAATAATATATATTATATTGGTAAGGTCAATACAACTTGTTCTTATTATATTTCAATCTCTAGTATATAGTATGGAAAATATGGTTACTAAAAGTATACTATCACATTGTTTCACAATTAAAACAACTTGGAACTTTAATTAATGATACACTAACTCTATTATCTTTTGGTATATCATTACAATTCACTCATCTCAACACTTTGATTTTCTCATATCATAAATATTTGACAAATCATTTTTCATGCTTTTATTTCATTTGAAATCTGTCAATTCTAAATCTTCTTCAGTTGCTAAATCAAAGTAATCTTCCTTTTTACAAAGAATTTCATTGATTTTAAAAGTCCTTTCCATTCATTTGATCATATATCTTTTGGCTTGAACCTAGTTATCTTGGAAATTATATCATTTCATCTCATTCGTTGGTCATCAATTTCTTGAACTAATTCAGTTGAACCATTGAATCCTACTTATGGTACAACTCGTATTCACAAAATTTGATATTTTAATTCTATGTCATCTACCCTAATATTATGTGACATAATTCCAAAAGAAATATCATAATCCAAATACACTTGGGAGCTGGAATCTAAGATGAAGAAAAAGTATTCCTATTTATTCTAGTAAATCTCGAGGACGAGATTTTTATTAAGTTGGGTAGAATGTAACGACTCTCATCAAAAGTCATAATTATTAAATTAATTAGTCAAAAAGGAAACCCTAATTGAGACACCCAAGTGATTCTGAACAAACCCTAAAATTTTCATAATTTTCAGAATCAGGATTAGGGCCCCTAAAACTCAAGGGGGGATAAACCCAAGTGGACGATTATCCACTTAATTCGTTGTCAAATAACTGAAATTCAAGTATGTCAACTCAGCTAAGCTAGTTTCAGTCGTGGCTACCCTATAGCCTATTTTGATTCCATACGGACCGCAACACTCTCAACCTTACGGTCCGTAAGCAGTCATACGGACCGCAACATTGATAAGCTTACGGTCCGTAAGCTAGTAAAATTTTACCTATAAATAGCAGGCTGTGGCATTCGCTTTCGGATCATTTTACGTCGAAAGAATTCCATTCACACACTGAGATACGAACTATTATTCCGAAATTACACCCCCGGGTATCGAAATTCTGCTACAAAACAGGGTATTAGCACAATCGCTGCTACGATTCATTTATCCGACGATCAAGATATCCAATGCATGTTTAAATGCCGCCCACATTAGGGTTATACTTTATCGTTCGTCATTAATTTGACGGATTGTCGTTAATTCGATAGGTAAAGTATTATACTTTATCGTTCGTTGTTAATTCAACGGATCATCGTTAATTCGATGGGTAAAGTATTATACCTTGTCGTTCATTGTTAATTCAATGGATCATCGTTAATTCGATGGACAAAGTATTGCATTTTGACATTTATTGTGATAATTTGATCTCGTAAATTATCGTAATTGCTGGATTGATTACTAACCCAGTTTTGTGTGCATTATTTATATTAGGTTAACAAGGCTAAATCATAGATTAGACTCTGACCATATTAAATCAGCAATGTGAGTCATTTCTCTTTTCTCACAGTTTGTGAGTCATTCTCCTTTTCTCACAGTTTGTGAGTCATTCTCTCTTTTTATCAAATCTATTTACAAAATCATGTTTATTTCAAAGTTATAATTACGGGGATTAAGTCTTTGTAATCACCAAGTTACAGCCGGTATGTGGGGTTTTGTATACATTACTTGATAATCGTCACCATTGGGGCAGCCAATGGGGGATATGACCATAGTCACAGACACCATTGGACGAATGGGCCAATGGGTCGAGTGACAAATACCGTGGGTAGTTGGCTTGATATCAGAAACATTGTAATCGCTCTTAATACTGTAAATTATAACAAATGTGTCATTTTAGTAAATAGAATGATTCACTCAGTATTTTCCGCTGACAAAATTTTTTTAAAACGCGTTTCAGGTAATTACAGTAGATTGGAATAAGAGATGGATACGGCACTGAAAGGCATCAAGAAGTGGCTTATTTTATTAATTAAATCAAATTAAGAAATATTGTTTTATGTAATAAAATTTATCTTTATTAAAGCTACCATTGTAAAACATGGGTTTATCCCATCTATTTAATAAATAAAATCCGGTGTTTCTAAACTCTGATATTTTTCCTAACTCACGGTCCTGATGAAATTTCCGCTGCAACGTTTTTAAAAATTAATCACCGGTACCACTGGGCTGTTCGCGACTCCTGATTCCATCCAGGGTGGGTTGGGGGTCGTGACAGATGATGAGGATACTAGAGCTTCGGTTGGTAATTCTAAGCAGTTTACGAGTTTTGAGGATATTTTTAATGTATATATGCACATGTAACATTTATATATTATTATATGGTTTCTTATATATGATCCTTCTTATAAATATAGTTTGCTGATGATGGGCTATTTGATTCAAAGATTGCGCGTCTGGTTGACGAGTCAGATGTTAAGAATGCTGTAAATTTATAATTTTCTACGCATATTTTTTATTTTATAATAAGTATAAGAAGGTTTTTTAAGTTTTGTTGTAGCCTGAAGATCATTCTGTAAAAATAGCTGATGATATTAACGATCCTCAACTACAGTCTAAAGATTTTCCTGTTCGTGACATTTCTGCCTCTTCAAGTGTTGTATCTAATGTAAGCGTTTATTAGTTTTATATTGTCTATTTTATTATTGTCTCAATATATTGATATTCTTCTGTTTGATTGAGTCTTAAACTTCAAAGCTGAGTTGAGAAGATAGTTTGTGTTGATAAAGAAAGTTATAAAATTTCAAGAATTTAGAGTTGTTATATTCTGAATTAGTTTACTTAGGTGGATAAGATGCACAAACTTCGTGGCAAGACAACTGTAGAGGATAACCAAGCTGTTGATAGACCGTGTAAAGTTCGAAAGGTTCGTTTAGTATCATCCACTTCAGAATCAGTGTTACACTTCACTATACATGCTGAAGATAGACTTGTAAGCTTTTGCAGTCATTGCTTTATTTCGTTATTTCAACAACTTCAGTTATATATCAATATTTTATAAAATTCACTATTCAATTTTCTGTTTTTAGCATCTGCCATCAGATTTATCTTCTGCATTGGATCTGCATACTGATAACCCTAAGCCTATCAATATCCAGAATCTCAAATGTGAAGTCAAGGAACTGTTTACAACATCTCAAAAAACCAATACTGGATTCAACTATGCTGTTGTTGGATGGTCTTCTTATCTGAGATCTTGCAATATTGCTTTTGGTGATGAACTTTCGTTAGAGTTTCACAAGTCTACTCAATTGCTGAAGTTAAAAAAAGTTGTGCATACCGTGACAAAGATTAAGTCCTCTTAGTTTCATGTCATGATTGTTGGTGGTTGTACATTTGGTTCGTCGGTGGTACTAATTTTGCTTCTTAGACATGTTCTATATGTAGTTATGTCTATAAACAGCTTTCATTGTCAATGGGTGGGTGCTACTTTTATTTGTGGATAGGACAATGGAAATACTCATATGTATTTTCTATATTAACTGATGATGCATATTTATAGTTGTCTTTTAGTTATAATATATAACAAGTTTTGGTACAATATCTATACACATATCTATATGTTCTATCAATCTGTGTTATGCATGGTTTTCTAACATCTGATACTTACTATCTATGCATCTTGCAAGTTCTGTTGGAGATAATGGATGACAGTTTTTAGGAAAGTCTGTTGGAAACCAACAAAAGTTTTTAACAGTTAATAGACAACAGTGGTTTGCTATCAACATAATGGAATTGCTGTTGAATAAACCTATTGACCATTAGTGCATATCAATTTTATAAGTCTGCACTAATTATTTTTTTACTCTCTGTTGAATACTAAATGAGATGTTGACCAAAAGTCTAACAGATGTTTACCAAAAGTCAAACAGTTGTTGACCAAAAATCAAACAGATGTTGACCAACAATTAAACAGATGTTGACCAAAAGTCAAACAGATTTTGAACCACTATGAATCATAGTTTTGCAAACAGTGGTTTGACTTTGGTCAAACAGACTTTTTGAAAACAGTGGTTTGACTTTAAGCAATCATCAATGGAATTGGTCAACTTTATTTGCAAAAATTGGTTTTAACTTTATTTGAATTTGAATTACAAGTACCGTATAATTCTCATTCTTATTGCAAGAATTGGCTTCGATCTAAAGTTAATAAAATATAGTATCTCAGATGGTTTTCTAAGAAACGACCCGTGTTTGCACACGGGTCTTACCGCTAGTTATATATAATAAACAAAAAAAATTGGGACACTTGGCACAATATTAGAGCTTCCTAGATGTGGTTTTGGCGGGAAACTGAATGGGTATTCTTTTCACATATAATGAAGCCCCGTTTTGTATCCGGATCCGCTAATTCGGATCCGTATATATATGTTATAAAAAATTTAATATTTCCTATCTTCATTTGTGTCATCGCCAACAACCATTGTTAACCCTATCTTCTCTGTGTTATTGTGTTGTCCGCCTCCGCCTCCTTCTTATCAACGGCGATATACAAGTCAAAATCCGATGTAATACAGGGTAAACTTTAAATATTCCATTTCTAATCTTTCTTATTTATCCTCTGTTTTCATTTGATTCTTAAGATTTTTGGGTTTTTTGAAATTAGGGTTTCTTATATTCTGTTGACGACTCCTACTCCTTCTCCGTGTTCAATGATTTTATCATCGTTGATATACAACTGAAGATCCAATTTAATACAGGTAATTCTCTAAATCTTTGATGTTTGAAGGGGTAATTGAATCGTATTATATCTAGAGAAACCCTTTAATTTTTATCTTACTCGCACATGGAACTCCATATCTTCAACCACATCAATCCATTCTAGGGTTTTATTAACCAGATCTTTATCAAACTTGAGCAGGTAAAAAAATTAATTCGTTTTTGTAAATTAATTCTTATTTGATCAGATTTTTTTCGTGATACTGGTTCTTAGTCGATTTAGACATGTTAATGAAGTTTTATCATTTACTTGATTTGTTTTTTTTTTTTACATTTAGTGTGCTGCTTTGACATTTATATTTATTGACTCAGGATGATTTCAATTGCATGATAAATATTGTTCACTAAGAAAGAGCATAAGTTACTAAACCCCTGGACTGGATTTGAAGATGTTCATGGAGCTACAATTACATTACAAACTGGTACTATTTTAGCATCTGCATATAGATTTATGGAGAATTTAAATAAATCATGTCATTTTACTTTTAGTTTTTATTTTGTCTTATTCAAAACCTCTTTCCAGTTATTCGTGGGTGGCTGGTTAGGAGATGCTCAGGGGACATTGCTCTACTCCAATTCGGTTCCGGAAAGGTGTCGCAACCCCCGATCCCTTATCTGTCCCGGGAACGGGCGGACGCGAACTCAGTGGTGGTATCAGGTTATTTAATCTCGCAGCGGAATTTTCATCAGGACCGTAGTTAGGAAATGTTTATCAGGACCGTAGTTAGGAAATGTTTATCTCATGGATAAAATCCAAGTTTCTGATTACAATACATTTATAGGGACAATCCCTATCTTATTGAATTTAAAACATCGTTTATTAGGTAACTTTTATAGCCACATTATCCCCAAGCCTTTAGTGCTCTCCAGCTGGCTTTCTACTAATTGGCTGTCACATTGGGTTACCTGAAACGCGTTTTAAAAATATTTGTCAGTCGGAAATACTGGCGAGTGAATCCCAGTTTAATCAAGAAACATTTTATCGATTAAAACAGTATTGAGGACGATTACAATGTTTATGTCTACACAATTACTCCATTTGGTACTATCAAACCACTGAAGTGTGGGTCATATTACACATTGGCTAACTCATTGTCCAATGGTAACGTACTGTCAACCTTGACTTACTACTCACAAGTAGTACAAATTTTGTATACAAAACCCCAACATACCGGCAGTAATTGAAGAACTACAAAGACTCAATCACCGCTTAATCACATTGTAAAACAATTAAGGTTTTGTAAAACATTCCAAAAACATTAACAAAAAGAGGATAAACTCACTTTGCTATCTTAGGCTTCTTGTAAGGGCTTCCTGGGTATAATCTATAATTTATACAAATGTACATTGGTTAGTATCATAACCCTTTGAAATTATTAATGATACCCTCCCCGAGAGGGTATTCCAACAACTACGTCGGGCAAAACCACGACAGTTGTTACGGAACCCTAAATCAATCGGGCAGCGTAACTATTACGAAACTGGGGTTATAATACTTACAACGGAGCAGAACCTCGCTAATTAGGGGTATAATACCCGGCTATAATGCCTCTTCTACAGAATTTGAGATTTAGAATTGAAATGTGAGCGACGAAATATGAAACCCGATGCCATCTATTTATAGTTGCTGATATTGATTCTCAGGCGACCCGCGTTAGGTAAGGCGAAGCCTTACGCGGCCCGCGTCAACATATGGTCAACGTATAGCTGATCCGGATCACCACCTAGCTTCGACACGATGATGACACGTGTCATCACCGGGCTACACCACATTTTGGGTCTCACGCGGCCCGCGTTAACTTAAACGGGGTCTTACGTGGCCCGCTTGAACTTAAGAAGTCAACAAAGTCAGGTTCTAGCCCTTATACCGCCCGCGTAAGTGGTTGAGGTGGGTCTACGCGGCCCGCCTCAACTTACATTTTCATATTTTTAATTTATTTTATATATTATAACATAATTCGGGCTCGGTTTTCACATACGGGGTGTAATATAAGACATATTGAGACATTCTACAATATAATAAGGTGTCGGAAATATACTGAGGGTGTTGGTTTTACCGAGGGTTGTTACATTCTCCCCACCTTGTTTTAGAGCTCGTCCTCGAGATCTACTGAAACAAATGCGGGTATTTCTTTTGCATTTCAGATTCAAGCTCCCATGTATACTCAGGTCCTCTTTTGGAGTCCCACTTCACTTTGACTAGAACTAGTCTCTTGTGTTTTAGATTCTTGACTTTTCTGTCTTCAATTTGTAGAGGTTTTTCTACAAACTTGAGTTGTTCATTTACCTCTATATCCTTAAGAGGTTCTATCATTGATTCATCGGCTAAACACTTTTTAAGATTTGATACATGAAACACATCATGTATTCCTGCCATTTCCTCCGGCAGTTGTAGCTGATAGGCTACAGGTCCTATTTTTCTAATAATTTCAAAAGGTCCAACATACCTGGGACTTAGCTTTCCCCGTTTGATGAATCTTACCACTCCTTTCCAAGGAGAAACTTTCAACAATACTTTATCTCCTACCTGAAACTCCAATGGCTTGCGTCGGTTATTGGCATAACTCTTTTGTCGATCACGAGCTGCTTTCAGTCGTTCCTTGACTTGAATAATCTTGTCGGTCATTTCTTGTACTATTTCAGGTCCATATAGTTGCTTTTCCCCAATTTCTGCCCAACAGACTGGGGTTCGACACTTTCTTCCATAAAGTGCTTCAAATGGTGCAGCATTGATACTTGTATGATAACTATTATTATAAGAAAATTCTATTAAAGGTAAATGATCATCCCAATTACCTCCAAAGTCAATTACACAAGCTCTAAGCATGTCTTCCATGTCTGAATTGTCCTTTCGCTTTGTCCATCCGTTTGTGGATGATAAGTTGTGCTTAACTTTAACTTGGTTCCCATTGCCTTTTGGAAACTTGACCAAAAATGAGAGGTAAATCGACTATCTCTATCAGAAACAATTGATAAAGGAATGCCATGTAAAGAAACAATTTCATTTACATACAATTTAGATAATTGTTCCATACTAATTGTTTCTTTCATTGGTAGAAAATGAGCTGACTTGGTTAGCCTATCTACAATCACCCAGATTGTATCATTTCCTTTCCTAGTTTTGGGTAATTTAGTAACAAAATCCATTGTTATTAATTCCCATTTCCAAACTGGCATTTCTAGTTGCTGTAACAAACCTGAGGGTTTCTGATGTTCAGCTTTAACTTGTGAGCAAGTTAAACATTTAGAAACATAAGTTGCTATGTCTTTCTTCATTCCTATCCACCAGAAATTTTTCCTTAAATCCTGGTACATTTTATCATTTCCTGGATGCATCATATACTTAGACTTATGGGCTTCTTCTAATATACAATGACGTAGGTTTCCTAATTTAGGTATCCATATTCTATTTTCATGGAATCTCCAAATTCCATCTGTTCCTTGTTTTAATTCTTTTAACATACCTTTTAATTTTTCAGAATCATCCTTGATTACTGATTCTTGTGCTTCTCTTATTTGTTCATTTAAATCTACTTCTAGATTTAATTTAAGAGAACGTACCCTTTTTGACTTTTCATGATACTTTCGGCTTAAAGCATCTGCTACTACATTTGCTTTTCCTTCATGATACTGGATATCACAATCATAATCACTAAGAAATTCCATCCAACGTCTTTGTCTCATATTCAACTCTTTTTGCTTGAAGATATACCTTAAACTCTTATGATCAGTGAATATGGTAAACTTACTACCATAAAGGTAATGTCTCCAAATTTTAAGAGCAAAAATTATAGCTCCTAATTCCAAATCATGGGTTGAATAATTCTCTTCATGATTCTTAAGTTGTCTAGATGCATAAGCTATAACCTTTTGTCGTTGCATCAACACACATCCATAACCTAATTTAGAAGCATCACAGTAGACTACAAAGTCTTCAGTTCCTTCTGGTAATGCTAATATAGGTGTATGGGTTAATCTTTGCTTAAGGATTCTAAAGGCTTCTTCTTGTTTTACTCCCCATTCAAACTTAACAGATTTACAGGTTAGTTTAGTTGGATCTACATGAATTCCTTCATGATTAACTAGGTGTCCAAGGAATTGTACTTGTTCTAACCAAAATTCGCACTTATTAAATTTAGCATAAAGCTTTTCCTTTCTTAATAAACTTAAAAGTGCGTGCAAATGCTTTACATGATCCTCTTTATTCTTAGAATAAATTAGAATATCATCTATGAAGACAATTATGAATTTATCCAAATATGGCTTACATATTCGGTTCATCATGTCCATAAATGCAGCTGGGGCATTGGTTAAACCAAATGGCATGACAATAAATTCATAATGACCATACCTCGTTCTAAATGCGGTCTTAGGAATGTCCTCTTCCTGTACCTTTAATTGATGATATCCTGACCTTAAATCGATTT
The DNA here is from genome assembly GCA_030545235.1 of Helianthus tuberosus. Taxonomy (NCBI): domain Eukaryota; kingdom Viridiplantae; phylum Streptophyta; class Magnoliopsida; order Asterales; family Asteraceae; genus Helianthus; species Helianthus tuberosus. The sequence continues at coordinate 129,838,613 of CM060416.1, forward strand.
TAGAGAAAAATCGAGCTCCTTGCAGCTGATCAAACAAATCATCGATTCTTTGTAATGGGTACCGATTCTTAATCGTGACTTTGTTTAATTCACGGTAGTCAATGCACATACGCATTGATCCGTCCTTCTTTTTAACAAACAGTATCGGCGCTCCCCATGGCGACGAACTTGGTTGTATGAATCCCTTCTCTAACAATTCTTCTAATTGTTTCTTTAGTTCTTGCATTTCAGCGGGTGCCAAACGGTAAGGTGCTTTGGCAATTGGTTCTGTTCTGGGTAGTAGATGAATCCTGAATTCAACTTCTCTGTCTGGAGGTAGTCCTGGTAATTCTTCTGGAAAGACATCTGAAAATTGAGATACTACTGGAATATCTTTTAAATCCTTTCCTTTAGTGTTAGTGATTATAGAAATCAAATACACTATGGAACCTTTTCTTATACAACTTGCAGTTTTCATCACAGAGATGAACTTAGTGGATCTAGAGGGCTTATCTCCTTTAATTGTGATCGTTATACCTTTTGGTGAATTTACTTGAATTGACTTTTGATCACATAAAATATTGGCTTTATTGGCTATTAACCAATCCATTCCAAAAACAACATCGAATCCTGTCAGATTCATGGGATACAGGTTTGCTATAAACATTTGGTTAAAAATTTCTATTCTTGCTCCCTGCAAGATTTCAGAAATCCTAATAGTTTCTCCATTAGCGGTCTCTACTAGACATTCTTGTGGTAGTTTAGTTAATGACTGATTTAGAATTTTGCAAAACGAAGTATTAATAAAACTTTGGTTTGCACCAGAGTCAAATAATACTTTAGCAAATATATCATTAATTAAAAACGTACCAGCTATGACATCAGGGATCATCTTGGCTTCTTCTGTAGTCAGAACAAATGCTCTAGCATTTTTGGCATTCTTGTTGTCTGGAGCTGGAGTTAATTTTGGGCAGTTTGGCCTGATATGACCTTTTCCCCCGCAATTATAACATAATCCATTACTGGATTTCCTCTTGCAATTTTCTTCCTTGTGTCCTGGCATCTTGCAGTAATTGCAGAGATTGGAGCATTTTCCCGAGTGCTTTTTCTTGCAGACCTTGCAGTATGGTGCAGAGGTAGAACCCATATTCCTACGATTGTAATTTCCGGAACGGAATTCTTGTGTAAGCCTTTGGGTTAAGTTCCTCCTCTGATCCTCTTCTCTAGTACGAACTAATTCATCAGTCAAGGTATTTGTTAATTCTACAGCTTCTTCTATGGTTTGAGGTCTAGATGCTTTGACTATGTGTCTAATCTCTCCAATTAATCCCCAAATATAATGGGAAATTAACACTGGTTCTTGCGAAGCAAGGGTCGGCACTATTCTGGCATATTCAAAGAATAACTTAGTGTATCCCTTACTATCCACACCAGTTATCCTAAGGTTTAGGAATTTGTTTGCTATCTGTTCCTTCTCATTGGGTGGGCAGAATTTCCTTTCTACCTTGTCCTTAAATTCTTCCCATTCCATATTATAGGTTCTATCACTTCCTTTTGTCTGGAGGATAGTGTTCCACCATTCTAGTGCTGCATTCTTAAACAAATTAGAAGCAAACAGTATCCTATCTTCTTCAGCACACTTGCTTATCCTTAAGACTGCCTCAGTCTTCTCTATCCAGCGTAAGGTTGCAATGGCCCCTTCGTTGCCCGAGAATTCCATTGGTTTACAAGACCAGAATTCTTTATAAGAACAACCATAAGGCATGGTTCTTCTTCTTTTAGGAATAGGCATTTGAAGTACAGGTCCATTGTTCACGCTATTTTCTGGTTCAACTGGTCGCTTACTGCTATGTTTACTTTTATTATCAGCATCTTTAACAGTTTGAAGAATAAAAGGCATTGCATCTATAATTCCCTGTGCTACTATGTGTTGGATAGCACTATTATCCATCTGGTTTCCATTGTTATTGACGCTTGGATTCTCATTAACCACGTTAATGTTACTCTGGTTATCATTATTCATATTTCCTTGATTTCCTTCGTCGGCCATCTGAATTTTAAACATTTACCCCATATTAATATCACAAATAATAGGTAATATAGTTAATCACATGACACGCATTTTTGCCAAAAGCGTCGATCATTGCGACTTATACTCTATTTTCATATACTATGCGTCTATTACACACTAGTACAGAAATAAAGATTACAATACCAACAGAAAGAAAATTACACTAATAGTACTATGCATCCGTACACATATATTTTATTTTATTTTATTATTATTATTATTACTACTATTTTCTCCATTCTCACATTCACAGATATGGATTTATCCAAAAATCCATATTGCGCTCATCGTATTTCCATACGAGACGCTCTCCCACCTGACGCATTCTCTCACTGCTTTCTAAAATTTCCTCCCCGAAAGTCCTAAGTTCTTGAACGTTTTCTGCACTCATTGGGGGTGCAGGTTCTCGGACTGGGTTTGGAATCTGGGGTGCGGGTTCCTGATATGGGGGTGAAAGTTCCTGAAATTGGTAAGGATCCTCTAATATTTCCCTAATATAATCATCTTGGTAATAGGGATCTAAAGGGTCCATACCTGGGTAAGCTTCTATGTTCTGTATGGGTGGATAATCCTGGATAGGGTAACGTTGCACAAAGTCCCTATTGTTGTCCCACCAGGGGTCGTAATTTGGGTCTAGGGGGTTTGGTGCAGGCACTCTAGGGATTTCTTCTGGATTAAAGTCGTGCATCTCCACTTGGTTTTCCTGATTTTCTATCTCCATAGGTTGATCTGGGTTTTGTGGTTGTGGGGCTACTAATTGTTCCAGACTTGGGTCAGCAGCAGTCGTAGCTAGGATATGGAAATTAGCTAGGCTTCTATTTAGCATATCTTGAGTATGGGCATCTGTCTCTCGCTTAATAGCTGCTAAAGCCCTTTGCTGTTGCAATTTTCGCATTCTCTTCCTACGAGCAAAAGCTTCTTTACTGAACCATCCTCGTTTCTTATTAGGAAATGGTTCTTCATATTGAGCTCTAAAGACAAATATTCCATACTCCTGATCAGCAGAATACCCCGAAAGGGCAGGTTGTGATGATGTACCTTCACTCCTAGGTGATTCAGACAACTGACGATTCACGTCTGATGGTCCTTGATCACTCATACTGAAAACTAATAAATAGTCAAATAACACATAACAATTAATTACAGTTATGCACGTATTTCCATAATTTATTTCCTAACACAAAATTTAAAATTTAAGTGACAGCAGAACACTTCTTTGGCTCAGACCAGTGGCTAGGCTCTGATACCACCTTCTGTCGCAACCCCCGATCCCTTATCTGTCCCGGGAACGGGCGGACGCGAACTCAGTGGTGGTATCAGGTTATTTAATCTCGCAGCGGAATTTTCATCAGGACCGTAGTTAGGAAATGTTTATCAGAGTAAACTACCATATTATATATTAATAATCTCATGGATAAAATCCAAGTTTCTGATTACAATACATTTATAGGGACAATCCCTATCTTATTGAATTTAAAACATCGTTTATTATGTAACTTTTATAGCCACATTATCCCCAAGCCTTTAGTGCTCTCCAGCTGGCTTTCTACTAATTGGCTGTCACATTGGGTTACCTGAAACGTGTTTTAAAAATATTTGTCAGTCGGAAATACTGGCGAGTGAATCCCAGTTTAATCAAGAAACATTTTATCGATTAAAACAGTATTGAGGACGATTACAATGTTTATGTCTACACAATTACTCCATTTGGTACTATTAATCCACTGACTTGTGGGTCATATTACACATTGGCTAACTCATTGTCCATTGGTAACGTACTATCAACCTTGACTTACTACTCACAAGTAGTACAAATTTTGTATACAAAACCCCAACAACCGGCAGTAATTGAAGAACTACAAAGACTCAATCGCCGCTTAATCACATTGTAAAACAATTAAGGTTTTGTAAAACATTCCAAAAACATTAACAGAAGAGGATAAACTCACTTTGCTAACTTAGGCTTCTTGTAAGGGTTTCCTGGGTATAATCTATAATTTATACAAATGTACATTGGTTAGTATCATAACCCTTTGAAATTATTAATGATACCCTCCCCGAGACGGTATTCCAACAACTACGTCGGGCAGAACTACGACAGTTGTTACGGAACCCTAAATCAATCGGGCAGCGTAACTATTACGAAACTGGGGTTATAATACTTACAACGGAGCAGAACCTCGCTAATTAGGGGTATAATACCCGACTATAATGCCTCTTCTACAGAATTTGAGATTTAGAATTGAAATGTGAGCGACGAAATATGAAACCCGATGCCATCTCTTTATGGTTGCTGATATTGATTCTCAGGCGGCCCGCGTAAGGTAAGGCGAAGCCTTACGCGGCCCGCGTCAACATATGGTCAACGTATAGCTGATCCGGATCACCACCTAGCTTCGACACGATGATGACACGTGTCATCACCGGGCTGCGCCATATTTTGGGTCTCACGCGGCCCGCGTTAACTTAAACGGGGTCTTACACGGCCCACTTGAACTTAAGAAGTCAACGAAGTCAGGTTCTAGCCCTTATACCGCCCGCGTAAGTGGTTGAGGTGGGTCTACGCGGCCCGCCTCAACTTACATTTTCATATTTTTAATTGATTTTATATATTATAACATAATTCGGGCTCGGTTTTCACATACAGGGTGTAATATAAGACATATTGAGACATTCTACAATATAATAGGGTGTCAGAAATATACTGAGGGTGTTGGTTTTACCGAGGGTTGTTACAAAAGGTAATTTCGGATTTTTTTTATCAATCATGTTATGGTGTTAAATAACACACTATTTTCTACCGTTTAGGAGATTAAATAACATTTTTTTACAAACAGGGTAACGGGTCAGATGAAGTGCAAGGAATCAAAGAGGCAAACTGTCACACCCTGACTTTTGCGGAAGCGTGATTATGGGGTGACTTACTTGTTATCATTGCATTCAACCATATCAAACAATCTATATGATAATACCAAAGATTTGTCATCCATAAAATGAGTTTAAAACATAACAACATTGTCTAAAACGTAGACTTCAAATTTAAGTTTTACAACCAGATGAATTGTGTAAAAGTTTGCTAAGGACTCGTCAAAGATAATAGTTGTAATCAAAGTTTGGAAGACGTGTCTCGTCCAGGATTAAGACACACTGGCCAAACCCAAAAACCATGGATGACATCTTTATACTTAACATGACTTGAAATTCCAACGCCCGCCAGATCCATACTTAATTTCCTGAAATACATGTAGTTTGGAAAACATCAACAAAAGTTGAGCGAGTTCATGTGTATGTGAGTCTGTATAAATCGTTAATGTGTGTCTGTATAAATTGTGAAATATGTCTGTATAAACGTATGTCCTTGGTATGTAGCAATAAGGAAAAACAGATCAATTAATGTGTAGCTAATACATTAATAAGTGATATGGCCTAGGAAGCACTCAAACCTGTAACGCGTACTTCATACCGGTCCTTCCGGCGGAACGACATAGTCACCACATGCAGCCACACGCTGACCCATGTGTGGGGCTCGCAACACCCAATAGATCTATCACTCATGCCTCTCGGTCCTTATACAAGGATTAATGGTCTTACGATAATAGCCTATCCATTCACGTGATCTAACAGTAAATTCCTTAGCTAATCATACCATGTATAAAAGTGTCTGTAATTGTCTGTAAATGTCTGTAAATGTCTGTAATGTCTGTAAAAATTGTAACATGTATTTCACCCCCGAAGTATAAAACTGAAAATAGTTAAGAGAAAAGGGGGACATGAACTCACTGTATTGCGTCTTCGGTACTCGTACGTAACCCAAATCTCCTCAGCAAACACGACTACCTACAATGGTCTGACGTCTATTAGACGAACGGGTCGTGCCTTGTCTTAGTATTGATTAGTGCCTTTGAGTTACGTTTTAAAGTGTCTTCACTCTCTTAGTAATAATACTTCTCATACTTTTGTATTCGTATTTCCTTCCCAAGGATGGGATATTTTACATATGTCTGTTCGTATTGGAATTATATTTTTAAGTCCCATTTTAGAGAATACATATTTAACCATATTCCTGTATAAAACCGACCTCCGATACTCCGTATTTCGTTATAAAAATTATGGCGAGTTTTATGCTTGAAAAACATAGTCTAGAATACACTAGTAAACACTTGTCCGGAAAATATTTACTAAGTGTTAGGATTTTCGGAAAATTTCGCCATAGTCTCCCTTGTAAATGGAGGCGTCCATGCTTAAAAGCATATCATTTTCTTTTACATATATCCCGTAGATTGTTCTCACATAGCCAACCCGACAATCCTACATGCAATATACCACTTATGTCATTTCAGCTTTATTAAACAAAACTGGACTGTTTTAGAGCATTTTAATAAAATAGTTGCCCTTCTCAAAAAATTCCCAAATTTTTACAGAATGTCATAAACGTTCCAAATTTTATTGTGTAAAAATATCGGGGCCCAGTTCATTATCAATATTATATAAAAGTTTATTTACCCGACTGCGATCAGATTTGTTGCTTTCTGATCGCAGTTTACGGAAAAATTCACTAAAAATTATTCGTAAGTCCGATCGACGAAATTCCAGTTGGAGGATCACGGCAACAACAGTGACCATCTACAGTAATAATCCCATGAGCTGATTCTACTCAGGTTTCAAGTTATAACTCCGAACACAACACACTTTTTCAGCAGAAAATTTTCAGCTTGAGCTGCTGTCTTAAAACAGTTCTTTAAAAATAGTAAACGACCTCGAAAAATTACGATTCCAGTGCCATTTGATCGGTTGTTCAAAAATAAATAATTTAGACTCCAGAAATTCAGTTTTTCGATTTAAAATGACCCAGGTACAGCCTGTTTAAGTTGGCTGAAAATACCAATCAGCATGCTTTTTAGAGTGTAAATGTTACTAAAACGCGTCAACAATTGTTCTAACAACGGGTTTATCGAGAAATCAATGATCAAACAACATGCATGCTTATACCAACATAATCCAACCAGATTTTATGTAAGTTTATGTCCATTGTCTAGTTCATTCTCCTTTATGTTCTTGTGTTAATCGTTAACTTCAATCTTTCGAACAATCAACGTAGAAGTGATTTTAAGAGTTAAATCGAAGACTTACAACTAGCACAAGGGCTAGGGATGAACTTGTGAACAAGAATGATGATGAAGATGGCGCGAGAGTGCAAGGTGTGATGTTTCTTCAAGACTCCAAGTTCCAAGCTTCACAAGACTCCTTCTAGCACTTGTTTTGGACTTGATAGTGGAACAAATGAATGAGTGTTGAAGTGATGGTGGTGGTGGCGGTTATGAGCAGCCAAGAGGGAGAGAGAGAGTGAAGAAGATGGTGGAGTGAACTTGTAGTGAAGATGAAATGATGAGTATGATCTCTAGCACCTATTTAACATCATTGTGATTTCTTGGCAAGAGCATCAAATAAGGAGGTCCAATCACATTAAAAAGGAATATTTAGTTGGGATTTAGTGATGATTAGGTGGGTCCCCTTATTTGAACCGAAAATATGGAGGGGGGGGGGTAGATTGTAAATTTTTATTATAAGTAGGTGATTATTTAGAAGGTTTAGGGTATTTTCTAAAGTAGTAAGTGTATGACATATTCTTATAGTGTGGGGATTTTTGAGACCATAATTAGTTAAAAATAATAAAATAATGTTTCTGACAAAAATTTGGTGCCCCGGTTAATGTCCGGTTGTTTGGTTAAGTACTGTTTCGTTAAAGTGTTAAATTGTACCGTATAGTGTCTTTTATGCATCTTTTTGTAACGAAATTAATTCCAACACTTAGGAAAGCGTTCAGGACCATTTAGTCAATTTTCTGAATAATACGAGTATGTTAAAAGCTGAATTGTTGCTGAAATTGCAGAATTCCGTACTTAAAATGAGTTTTAGGCACTTTCCGGCACTCAAACTATCACCTAGTGACACAGTCTTATGGTCCTCACTTCCCTACACCCATACTAGTGTAGTACTTTGTCCCTGGCTCATACTGCCTCAATATAGTGTCTGTCTATGTGCTGGCATTGTCAGCACGTGTCTGAGTTATCCGCTCATTATGCTAACTGTGCTTTGTGCATCAGGTTTGTCACTAAGAGTCTGTATGAAATAAATGGAGCAACTGTATGTAAAGTGATGCACATGTATGTATGTAACATAAATCAGTAAGCAGTTTAAGGTGTCAGTTGTAATCAAGCACAGTCACTATGCACATAATCGAAATTAATTAATTTGTACAGTACCTGAAATTTTGAGGGTTGTCACACAAACAATTAACGCTTAAGACGTATTCAAGGCGCTTGAAGAGATCGAGTTTCCAGAATTCATTGCACCACTACAACTATTCTACATACCAGGGGCGGAACTAGCATTTAAGGAGCCGTAGCACGGGCTACGGCTCAACTTCGTATCGGTAGTGTATTTTTTTGTCGGTTTTATACATAGATACCCCTAAACAACTACGAGGATACCCCTAAGCAAATGTTAGGATACCCCTAAATATAGGAGGTAAAAATAAAATGGAATGAAAATTTATGTTCGAAGAAAACTGAAATTTCCGGTTGACGGAATTGCAGCGGCATGTAAAAGGGAAGAAGATGAAGATGAATTATTAATTAATATAATAAAATGAGCATTGGGATAATAAATGGAAAGGCAAAAAAATACTATACAAAAGTCAAAAGTTACATTCAGTGAAACTTCAGCATTTAGTGTATTTAATTTATTGTAAAGATTACTTATTTATTTGCATTTTTTTCACTTTGTTTATTATCACAAGAGATTCCCTCAATATCTTGAACGCATATTTTTTTCACAAACATTACTTATACATGACATTTTTTTCTAAATAACAAAAAAGCATAAAAAGTTAAAAGTGAAAACAATACATCAAAAAAAATATTAAATTAGTTCTTTTTTAAATTAATATACAATTTAATAAATTGTCTTTTTTGTTTAAATATAAAGAAATATTATATAAACAAGAAGAAAATATGAATATTTTATCTAAAAGATTATACGGATATATGAATAAGAAAGTTTTTAAACTCTAATTATATGAAACTAAAGATAAAGATTTTAGATACGATTCATTCTAAAGCCTAGGATTTCTAATATTGAAAATTCATATAAGATTACATGCTTTAACAAATATCGAAGGACAATGAGTTTTCGGTTCGTTTTGTTGTTGAAGATATTTTTATAACAAACTAAATATTATTTATAAAACTTCTAAATAACATTTAATGTTTTATAAAAAAATTGATAGTGTTCTCGTGTGTGTGGTACCCCATTAACAAAACAAATATACCCAACGTGTGCTTTAAAATGTAACATTATAATTATATTTGAATTCTATAATTAAATTGTTTTCATTCTCTTACTTTATTAGAGAGAGACACTATATTATAAAGTATAGATTAGAAAAAGTTGAATAGAGAGTGACAATATATTACAAAGTATGGATTAGAAAAAGTTGATTAACAATTTTGTTTTTTAATACTAGTTTCACAACATCATATTAATACATAATTTTAATTATATCTTATTTAAAAATATCATATTATAATTTCTAAATCTTATATAATTTTTTTATATAACTTGTATGATATACGAGTCTACAACCTAGTCGCATAGGGCCCCTAAGGGCTCTCGAATTCTCAGGGATGAACCTAGGTAAAAGAAAAACTTAAGGGCCCATTTTTACTAACCGGTACAGGTGCTCTCAAATTCTCAGGAACGGGTCTAGATAAAAGTTTTTTAGGATACCCCTGAAATTTTCTTCTAGATCCGCCACTGCTACATACTACAACTACAGGGGAGACATGGTATACACTACATCAACATTCAAATATTCAGTTTACTACAAACTATCTTATATACTGGTAATTCTTGATTTCATAACATTTGTTTGATTAACTGTATGTGTGTTCATATGTTAACTACATTGATAGATACAAATCTTAGTGAGATTCTCAATTATATGTTTCAAATGTCTGCATCATAACTGTATTGAAAAGCAATTGGAAATTGATGATAATGTGTTGAAAAACCCCTCGACTTTCAAAAGCCCTGACATCCTCTTTGCTAATATAATGGATTTTTTCACAACAAACTAAGATCATCGAAAATATCATTATGAACGAAAATATCATTATGAACAAAAATATCATTATGAACGGATAATTGTATTAGAATTTTGGGCCGGTAAATTAAAATAAAGATAAATGCTACATGACCATGAGAAGTGTGGGCCTGAGGATGAGTGGAGATGTTTGTACAGACCATTAACCAAAGATGGTGGAATGTTAGGTGCCCTTACGTTGACTGGGTTGCATGAAACCTTACTATTTCAATTGAACCAAGAAACAATAATGAAGAGACATATCGTTGCTAACAATAATAATGATAATAGGTGTTGTTATAATTAGTATTTTTATGTAACCTAGATATATGATTGCTCATATTTGCACTGCAGGTTATTATGGTAGATGGGGTTTATGCTAGTAGAGAATTTAATAGTCTTCAACAAGGGCACATTTTTCGGGGTTTCGCCTGGATGGGATGCAAGCAATGAAGTCTTCAACAACTTCAGTGAATGAAATTGTGCATAAGCAATCTTTTATCATTGGTATGTATTGCAAAAACATTACGCCTTGATTGATTGTGTAGTTTCGGCATGTCGTAAGCTCAGGTTTGATATGATTTATATTCCTTAAGGTTATAGTTTTAAGCAATAGTTGTGGATGTTGTTAGCACCTTCACAAACTTTCTCATGAGAATCGGTTAGATTGCTTCAGGGAATATATATTTGTAAGCTTTCATTCAGGCTAAGCTAGATTTCATTCAGGCTAAAGCTTATTCTTATCTGAATAAGACTTTCTGTTCGAAACAAGTTTTCCATTTAGGCAAGTATTGGCTATATTTATCTTTGAACTTATTAGATGAAGTTCATATTTTATTGTGAAGTATATATATTGTACAGATACAGATGAATTGGAGGAAGAAGAAGGAGTGAGGGAGGGGGTGAAGTAGGGTTTGAAAAGCTCACAAGAGCTCAGAGAAAAAGGCTTTGAAAGAAGAAACTAAAAGAAGTTACTTCTCAAAGGAGACAGATTATCAGGCCGCAGTTGAATCCGGGTCATACGGGGGGTGATCGAATCGATGGTGAAGTTAGTAGCATTCGTGAACATGAACGTCTGGAAGGTGTTCGACAAAATGCCGCAGAGAAACCTTAGAGTCGCTATTGTCACATTTTAACTCAAAATTACAGATTAATTGATTAGTGATTATTATAGATTACTGGAAAGAATTAGTATTGTATTGGTATTATAGATTACTGGAAAGAATTAGTATTGTATTTGTATTATTTGGTATTTGATTTAGAGAAGGAAGATGATTGATTAGATTTGTATACTTTTGGGTTTTCTGTTTGATGAATGGGTTTCAAAAATGATGTTTGGGTCAATAACAGTTAAGTGACCGACCGCGTTATGGGTTTAAATTATTATTTTAAGGGGTGTTTAAGGTTCGATTTCAACGAGTTTTAGGTGAAAATGTGAGCAAAACCATTAGTACCAGTTGCTAAACTATAATCAAAGTGTTGGCAAACTATAAACGAACCAAACCAAACTGTTAATGAGTTTTTTTTAACAAAAAATGCAAATATATAGTTTACATACAGAAAATGCTTATTAACTGATAAAATTAAACTACCCGGGAAGCAGTCCTGGGTGATAACCTAGTTCAGATATATACATACATACACTTTTTGGACTGAAAGCTCCGGTGAATCTCTAGCTGTAGGACTCTCCGTTCGTCTGTTATACGACGCCGTTTGTCGGTGATTTTAGGCGTTTTCTCTGATCTGATTCAGTAACTGAATCTCCGGTGGTAGGACTCTCCTGTCGTGTGTAATACGACGCCGTTTATCAGTGATTGTAGGCATTTTCTTCGATCTGATTTACAGTAACTGAAAGCTCCAATGAATTTCTGGCGGTAGAACGCTCAGGTTATCCGTAATACGACGCTGTTTTTCGGTGATTTGATTTGAACAACGAGCAATGAAGATATCGGCGAACAGTTCCGGATCGAGTTTAACAACTGCGAATCCAGTTGAAGGTGAGTTTATCATCTTCTCCGATTGATTTTCCGTCGAATTTATTAAACTTTTGTAGCGATTTTGCTTACTTTTGTGACATCGAGTTTAACTTTTGTGATTTTCCGGATCGAGTTTAACTTTTGTGAGTTTATCATCTTCATGTTTTGAAGCAGGCGGAGAGAAGAACAGGATAAACAATCCGGAGCTATGGCAGGCCTGTGAATACCAGATGCTTATGAGGAAATTAGGGTTCGATGTATGATCTCTGATGTTATAAAGAAGGTGATGAAGGTTAGTGACAAGTCATTCGCCACGTAATCCTGTCCATCTCAGCAAGTCAATGCCACATAGGATCAGAAACTAACCCAGTTAGTAAGGATTTAACTGAGTGGTGCCAGCACAAATTAAAGTCAAGTTGGGGGTGCCGGGTGTCAAAGTGTTAGTTGGGGGTGGCAACGGTCAAAGGCCGAAAGCTGGGGGTGATAAAATTCAATAACCCAAATTTAAAAGAGTAAATCTTGTTTATTATGTTGTAATTTTTTTAATAAATATTAACGTAAAGTTATAGTCCTTTAAAATCTTGAAGTAAAGTTGGTTTAAAAACAACAATATGTATTAAAGGATTAGGGATACCATATGTTTTAGAACCTATAATTAGTTAAAGTCTTAAAATTATGTAAAACTAAAGTCTTTTATATATATATATATATGGTCGGGATTTAGAGAAAACGCTCAAAAGTGTGAGAACGGAGAGAACGCTTATGAATCGTCAGATCAAAACAATCTATGGACTAGATGACGCGGTGGCATTTTCGTAAATAAAATCATTTTTATTAATCTGTCGCGCTTCATTAAGGGTAAAAGGGTCTTTTGACTTAACATAAAACGCCAAACTCACGCTATTAAAATCCGCCTCAACACACATAGCACACTTCATCATAATATAACGCCATAGATATAAAACGCCAAACTTTGTTTTTAACCGATAAAGCTGAACAAAAAGTACTAAAACGACGTAACTTCATTACTAGCATTTACTGCAATAAAAAATCGCGCCTAAAAAACGCGCCAAAAACTTTCTATATAAACAAACTCTCAGAATTACTAAAATCCAAACCAAAACCACAAAAACCTATATTTTCCTCTACACCGTTCATCTTATAAACGCCAAAAAAATCAAAATATCAAAGATTTAAATCCATGTTTCTTTGATATACACAATTTCCTCACTAAACTTTCACTCTATGCAATGAGCAAGGTCCTCAATATAAACGCCAAAATATACAAAAACCACAAAACTTCAAAAAAAGCCATTTCATGGAGATTCTGTTTTTTGTTCTCTATAAAGTTTAGCTAAACGGGATGGATAACATTGTTACACATCTTTCTTGACTGAGGATTAACAAATGTTATCCATTTCGTTTAGCACGACCAAAAATAGAAGTTTATGGAAGTTTTATTTAGTGGCGTTATTGTTTTTTTTTTTGGCGTTTGATTTCCTTGCCCAATCTAATATTGTTTTTTATTTAACTTCGAAGTAGCATTTTATGAACAAAGAGATAGAAAAAAAGAAAAAGACGCAAAAAAAGAAAAAACGCCAAACTGAGAAATGTCTGTGTTCTATAGCATTGAAATAAAAAAACGCCAAAGTACTCTAAACTGTCTCAAACACAACTGTATGTGATCTGTAAGAATGACAAATACAAAACGCCAAACTACTCTTCACTGGCTCTCGAAGACCTTGTCGATCTTCTTTTAATTACGGCATGTTTGCATGTTGATGCGTAGTGTCCATAGGCTTTGCAGTTCTGACACTGTCTTTCTTTGGCCCCGGGTTTCGACTTCGATTTCTTTTTGTCAACTGCTATCTCCTGTTTAGATTTCAAGCGCTTCCGAGAACCGGAACCTTTGGATTTATAACCTACAGGGACTCTTATCGGATTCTTGTCATTTTTATATTGACCAGTTATCTCGGCAAATCTATCCCTAGAACTAGCGGGAGGAGCAACAATCTGCATATCTTGAACCTTCTTCATATAAGATTGAACATGATCCTTGTATAAGGATAGCTCCTCTTTATTACCAGATAAACGGTTCAAAGTGTATTCGGTTGAATAAATAACATCTCGCATCATACTTTGCACATCAGGATCAAGCTCGGTCATATATTCACGACTAATTGAGAATTCAGGAGAGCAGTTTGGGGAGGCCTCTTTGCGCCATCTATTTAGAATGTATTGTTTTGGAAATTCCCTAATGTCCATAAGTCTCAAAACATAGAATATATGTCTACATAGCAAACCAAAACTGTTCAAAACGTCTGCATGAGCAACTGCATGTGCAATCAGACTTACGGAACAATACCTGAAAAACGCCAAAAACGATATCTCTATAACGCCATGCATAGAATGTTTGTCTAAAAAAAGAAAAGAACACATTGCATATGATAAAACGCCATTAACAGAAAATGCCATAAAAACCAAAACGCCATTATTTACCTCAAATAAGGATGTACAAAGCTGTTGGAAGTCATTTATATAAAACTTAACAAACCCATCAGGCTGATCTTCATTTATGCAATCCGCAACTCTAGTAAGCTCAGCTTGAACGTCACAAAAAATACTTTTTGTGTATATATCAACAACTTGCCCTTCCAACACTTTGTAACTACTCTTCAACTGGGGTCTTTTGTATCGAGATTCATGATCATTTTTACGATGTGCTTCTATTGCAGTCTTCAACTGCTCAACTGTGTGACACTGTGCTTCTATTGCAGTCTCATAATGCGTCATGAACTCAACAAGAGTAGCTTTCGAATTGCACACTTGACCAAAAAAATGATTCTCGCTCTCCAACCTGGATGTCGTTCGCATAAGACCAGACATAGGCTCCATTCTATAGTATGCAGGGATCCAAGATTCCCTAAGTGCAAAAATATCAGATAGCCAGTCATTATCTTCTAAATTGAATTCTGCAATAACCATTTCCCATTCTAATTCAAACTCTTCAGGTGTGAGAATATCTGTCCACACAACACCACAGATACGTTCTTTAAAATTGGTGGAATTGCATAGCCTAACACCAACCTATAAATAACACAAAAACGCCACACATATAAAAAACATAAGACAAAACTTAATTAAAAAAACAGTAACAAGGTACAAAACGCCATGTATCTTAAAACGCGTTGTATACTAAAACGCCAAAGGTAAAAAAAGCATAACAACCTTCAGAGAAAGTTTATGCATCACATGCCACATGCATAACCGATGCCTCGTGTCAACAAATACAGCAGAAATAGCCTTCTTCATCGTTGGATCTTGGTCAGTGATAACAACTTTTGGTTGAGAACCAACAGCTTTAAGAAAAACTCTCAACAACCAAATATACGTGTCAGCAGTTTCCGACGCCAATAATGTTGTCGCAACCCCCGATCCCTAATCCCCGGGAACGGGCGGCCGCGAGCCAGTATCGGTGGTATCGCGTGTTTGTCTAATTTGGTAGCGGAAATTTTCATCAGGACCGTAGTTAGGAAATATTTGATCAGAGTAAAATACCACATTTTCATAATATTAAACACATGGGATAAAACCCAAGTTTGCAGTACACACATTTTCATAGGAACAAATCCTATTTTATTTAATAAAAACATCTATTTTATTTTAGGTAACTTTATTGCCACTTTTCCAAGCCTTCAGTGCTGTCCAGCTGGCTTCTATTTGGCTTTCATAATTTGTTACCTGAAACGCGTTTTAAAAACATTTGTCAGTGGGAAATACTGATGAGTGAATCCCAGTTTAATCAAGTTTAAATAAAAACCATTGTACAGTATTGAGGGCGATCTCGCAATTACATTTGTTTCTAAGTTATATCAATTAACATCCATGGTACTGTGAGACCCGACTTGTGGAAATGTTACTCCTTGACCAGGTGGTAATAAATTTTGTATACAAAACCCCAACATACTCATGATAATTGTATTCTTACAAATACTCAATAACTGTTTAATATATAATTAATTGTACGAGTTTTTGTAAAAACAGTTAACAAAAGGTTCACAAAAAGCGGATCAACTAACATTGCTGTCTTAGATTATCCTTTAGGGTTTCCTGGTGACAATCTATAATTTATACAAATGCACATGTGTTAGTATAATAACCCATTTTAACCTTAGTAATACCCTCCCCGAGACGGCATTCCAACGACTACGTCGGGCAGAACCACGGCAGCCGTTACAGAACCCTAGATCAATCGGACAGAGTATCTAATACGTATCCATGGGTTATAATACTTACAACGGAGCAGAACTTCGCTATTTAGGGGGGTATTATACCCGAGTATAATGTATACTACATAGAAATTGAGAGAAAGAAAGAAAGTTTGAGCGAATTCGACTGAAGGCCCGAGCTCCAGCTTTATAGGAGCTGAGTTCGGGTTCTACGCGGCCCGCGTAAAACAAGACAAGGGCCTACGCGGCCCGCGTCAACATCGGTCAACGCTATAGCTGATCCGGGTCATCGACTAGACCTGCCGGGTGTTGGGCCAGGTGGCGGCCCATGGTCGTGCCAGGTTTCACCTTTACGCGGCCCGCGTAGGGGTTGAGGGGAGGCTTACGCGGGCCGCCTCAAGCCCAAAATTTCATTTTTAATTATTTTTAATGATATTTAAGGTATTCGGGGCCCGTTTTCATGTATGAGGTGTATTTTTGGACATATTGGGATATTTTAAAAATATATCAGGGTGTCGAAAAATTATGAGGGTGTCGGTTTTCTTTAAGGTTGTTATAAATGCTGCACCAAATGTAACATTGCAGTGATGATTGTCTATACCAGTGAACGGTACAAACACCATAGAGTATCTGCATATGAAAAACGCCATGAGAACTGAAACAATAATAAAACGCCATTGCGTGTAAACTAATAAAACGCCATTGCATGTAAAATAATAAAACGCCATTGCATGTAAACTAATAAAACGCCAAAAACAGAAGAAGTTGAATTATAAAAAATTACTTGTTGGAACGATACGTGGCGTCAAACGAAATCACATCACCAAACACGTGGTAATTACGTTTGGCTTGATCATCACACCAAAAAAGACCCTTCAAACGATTGTCTTCGTCTGTGATGTAATCATACGAGAAATTAGGCTGGGAATGTTTTTTTTTTCTTTCAAATGTTTCACAACCATATCAGCGTCATATTCCCCCACCAAAACAAGTATTCATAACATTAAACGCCTTGACAGGACCCAAATTCAGCTTAGACATGCTGTGTATAACATGCTTCTGGAGCTGAGTGAGGTGCCGTTCAGTTGGAAGAAAATGCTTATCAGGACGTTCAACAAGTTCATGATTGTGCTCCTCGACAAACTTATACACCTTCCAAAATCCATTCTCATCTTCTACACATAACAGTGCACCACAATCAGTCCTCTTGGAAAAGTTAGATCGCACTACTCGCTCTTTTTGATTGGGGTCCAATGTATCAACCTTCTTGTCCTTATACACCCCAGCTCTCGTACACAAAAAATACTTAATATGTAACACACCTTTAGAGTTTGTCTTTGTAGTCCCTTTCCTG
This sequence comes from Helianthus tuberosus, assembly GCA_030545235.1. Taxonomy (NCBI): domain Eukaryota; kingdom Viridiplantae; phylum Streptophyta; class Magnoliopsida; order Asterales; family Asteraceae; genus Helianthus; species Helianthus tuberosus. The sequence continues at coordinate 129,856,365 of CM060416.1, forward strand.
ACTGAAAACCCACACTCCTTGGCATACTTAACATACATTGAATAACAATTATCAAGGCTTGAGAATATCATGTCCTTTCTGGGCTTTAATTCTTCACTGACGTCAGGAATGATAAATGGTAATCAAGTTTTGGGGCAATGCCTTTGACTCAAGGAAGAGACTTCGTCTGAGAAAACACAGGGAGGAACAGAAAAATCAGAAAAATCAGAAAAATCAGAAAAACAGAGTGATGTCTCGTAATAACATTATACATTAAAACGCCATTAATTGAAAAATAAACAAGACATAATAAACACATAATGAAAACGCCAAAATTAACAAAACTAATGTTTCCACAAATTAACAAAATAGTAATAACTAATATTCACAAATACTACTAAATAAAATTCAAAACTAATCAAATAGACGAAAAACGCCAATGATCGAAAAAACATAACAAATACACAAGAACGTAAAACGACAATTAAAATTAATATCGAAAACTCCAATTGCAGTTCTGAATAATAGATTAAATATCAATTAAAACGCGATTAAACTGCATAATTGAATAACGCTATGAAAAATCATACAACACATTATAAATTAATAATACAAAAAAAACGCCATAGAACAATTATAAAAGAACAAAACGCCATATCTATTACATGATTTGCTGGAACGAAAAGAGAAAACGCCAACGAATTTTACTTTGTCGAACAGAATCCACGTTAAACGCCATAGATCTGAGAAAGCTTGCAAAGCAGGTAACAGCTAACAATAAATCTTTGGAGTTTTAATTTGAAAGAGATTTATAACGCGAATAAGGAGGGAACGTATAAAAGGACAATCGTACCCCCGCATAACAATTAGGGCCCCCTGCCACGTGTTGGGCCAAGATCCGTTCTCACACTTTTCACCGTTCTCTCCTGAACCCGTTTCTATATATATATATATATATAGAGAGAGAGAGAGAGAGAGAGATAGAGAGGTAGGTAGGTAGGTTCAAATCATGGCGATTGATTTACACTTATGTATTGATAATCAAGGGATAGGATTAGTTCACTAGTGTTCACTATTAAAGGGTTGTTCACTAATGAACCTAGCCCTATAAAATATTTTATAGAGGTATTGATAACTTTTTTAACGTCACAATTGCCTGGGATTTTCTAAAATTACATTAAATTCAGTCTTATTTCGGCACTACAATTTGATTCATTTTATTATCATCTTAAGTATTTTATACGTGTACGGTAGCTTGATCAAATTTATGTTATAAGAGTACTAAATACATTATCGGTTTTGTTGGTAACCGGTAACTCAATTCGATATGATAAAAGCATCTATATGACAATCAAAGCGATATTAAGTATATTTCTTTATAGGACATGATATTAGATCAATATTACAAACCCTAAAGCCCTAAAATCATATTCTTTCCTTAGCAAGAAACGATTTAACGAAGTATGATCCATTGAGTTGTTTTTAATAGGACATGATATTAAATCAATATATTACAAACCCTAAAGCCCTAAACTCATATTATTTCCTTAGCATTTAACGATTTAATGAAGGATGATACATTGAGTTGTTTTTAATTTATAACCCTAAGCCCATTAAGTCATAAACATGTGGCCCATTAGTTTGTGACATTTATCAAAAACTAAAGGTAAAATTACATGTTTTGTCCCTTATCTTAATACCATATATCAGGCGGTGCTCTTTTCAACGAATTTTGACAGGTTTTTCACTTTACAGGGAATTTTGTTGCACGGTTTGTCCTTTACACCCAAATCAGTTAAAAAAGTCTGTTAAGTCTGGTCACGTGATACGCACATGAGTGTAATTTTATCAATTTACTCTCATCTCTCTATCTCTCTCTCTAAAACACCTCACCCTTATCACCACCACAACACCCATCTTCACTGCCACCACCCCATAAGACGTTCACTGCCACCCCTCCCACCACCACCTCAGCCTTCTCCACCCCCAACCACCCCACCTCAACCTTCACCGCCACCCCACCCCACCCACCACCAACTCAGCCTTCTCCGCCACCACCCACCCCACCTTAATTAGCCCTCACCAGCCACCACAACCCACTATCTCTCCAGCCATCACAACCCACTCGATTGTCTCTCTCTCTCTCTCTCCAGCCATCCCCCTCTTTCAGTTCACCACCACAAACACCTTACCCCCAACTTTAGACCACAAGCGAAACCACAACACCTATTTCAGACCACAACCAACCCCAAATCGAACCCCTAACCCCAAATCGGCCACCATAACCCACCCACTCTCTGGTTTATCTCTCTCTCTCTTTCTCTCTCCATCCGACCAGTTTATCTCTCAAGTCTCACTCTCGGTTTATCTCTCTATCTAACTCTCTCTCTCTCTAGATTTTAATTTGAAGGCTGATGAGAGTGGTGGATGGTTGAGATGCAGTTAATGATGGTTGTTGCGGTGCTGGATGGTGATTTTGTTGCTGGATGGTGGTTAAGGACATGGTGGATGGTGGTTTTGATGGTGGGTTTTTAAAGAGAGGGTGAGGGTATCTGGGTTTTTAGGGAGAGAAAGAATAAAGTGGGTGGGAAGGGAAGAGTGGATTTTATATATTTTATTAAAAAATGGTTTATTTATACATTAAGATGTGAAAAGACAACAATACCCTTAAATGGGGTCCACATGATAAGATTTAATAAGAAAAACTAACTGGGTTAGGGTCAAAGGACGCAACGTGCAAGGATTTTCCTATAAAGTGAAAACCTCTCAAAATTCGTTGAAAAGGACACCGCCTGAAAAGTGGTGTTAAGATAAAGGACAAAACGTGTAATTTATCCAAAGTTAAATTGTATTGTTAACTCAGAGACGATTTTTGTAATTCCCAAACCTCAGGGACTATTTTGCCAATTTAGCAATTTATTATTTTGTTTTTAATTTTTAAATCTTTTTATCTTTAAATAAAAAAATTTATATATATATATTGGGGTAAGGATAGTGTAAAAAGGGCCTAAAGTGAGAGAAGTATAAGAAGTGTTTTAAACCATTAGATCTTTGATCTAATGATTGAGATCAACAGGGACCAAATTATAAATTGTGTTTTAATTATTTGGGCTGATTTGAAAATTGTAGGGGTAATAGTGTCTTTTTAAATGTTTCAAATAAGGTAACCTCTCCTAAATTCCAGCGATCCTTCTCCTATAAATTCCAGCGATCCTTCTCCTATAAATTCCAGCGATCCTTGTTCGTCCTTATTCTACGAATCCGGAAACATGTAACTGCTATCAGAAAATATAACACTATAACTCTATATAACACTATATATCCATTGACCATCATAGACCTGCTACCAGAAAATATAACACTATATAACACTATACATCCATCATAGACCTGCTACCAGAAAATATAACACTATATAACACTATACATCCATCATAGAACTGCTACCATAAAATATAACACTATAACACTGTATAAAAACCTTCATTCTGCAACCATCATTATATAACACTCTATAAAACCTTTATTCTGCGATCTTCAGAAATTATAATTGATGAACGATAACTCACATAATCTTAATAGACAAAAAATACAAATTCATATTCCTATAATAAAGGGTGACGGTTATGGAAGGTTATCAATTGATTGAATCAATGAGAAAATTACTTGTTTACCCCTTTGAATTAATTTAGATTAAGGACACATGTCATCTCCACAATATTTCTCACACTTATCACACTTTGGGCCCTTTGTACAGGATCTTTAATCTGTATATATATACACACATATACCCACATTTATATACATACATTTATATATATACACACACTTATTGTTAAGATTCATGTGTTGTGGTTGAGCGTCAAACCGTGAAAACAATTTTGTTCAAAACGTTGATAAAAATATCTTAATTTTCACACGTTACGACGAGGACGTTAATATCTGAATTAACGATACATTTTATATGAGTTAGTAATTTGGATAGAAATGACAACAAAAATTAAAACGTCAGGGATTCTGTTACAAAAAAATTCTTACTTTGAATGTAACAGTCAAAAGTTGCCAAACCTCATGGACGATTTTAGCATTTTACTATCTATCTATACTATAAAAGGAGCTTAGAGCATGACCTCACTTTGCTTATGTGTCATCTTCTTAGATATGCCACATTGGATGCCACATTGGATCCGCTTATGTCATAAAGCTTATGTCATAAATCACTTTCAAATGTTAATTAATATATCTATATCTATTAATATATTAAATTCTGATTTATTTATATCTAAATAAATATGGCTCCACTTTCAAATTTCAAAAGATGGCTCCAGTTTCAAAACTTTAAAATCAAATTAATCTTATTCTCTCTCAATCAAAGCTTAATCAAATATACTCTCCAGCTCATTTTCAAAATTCAAAATTCAAAACCTTCACACCTCTCTCTCTCTTCAACTCAGAGAACATCTTCGATCCGGTTGTTCAGAAATACGATGCTGCTTGAACAACATTCATTCACCATCACTGCTGCTTGATAAACAAAAGCCCCCCACAGCCGTTGATTCTTATCTGCTGCTTGATAAACAAAAGCCCCCCCCCCCCCACAGGTTTGAACAACCTTCATCTTCTTCCTGAACCAACAACAACAACAATGGATGCTGAAGTAAAGAAGAAGATTTCAGCAGCATCAGCTAGGTCTCACACCAGACATTCCAAACCCAAATCTTCTTCTACTTTCTCTTCAGGTTTGCATCAATAGCCCCATCAATTTCATTCCATTCGTTGTTGATTTCATTCTGATTTTGCTTCTAGGGTTTGTGTTCTTGATCATAACATATGTTTGTAGAAATTTAGGAATTTGGAGTTTCTGTGATATGGGTTTTGGTTGAATTTGAGTTAAGATTGTGGGGTATTCAGTCAAACCTAAAAAATATTTGCTCTTGGCTGTTTCGTTGATTAGGTCAATATTTTGTTCATGATTATTAGTTAGGATGATCAGATCTGAGATGATTAGTAGGATCACGATATATTTGTGATCGATTAGAGAAATTAGGTTGTGTTTGTGTGATTAGGTTCAATTTTGTTATTTTGATGGTGTATGATATTATTTGAAGATGAACGAATTGTTTATAGTATCAATTTAAGGTTACGAGAGTTACTGCAGTATATTAGTTGATATGATTTTGTTTTATAATTTGAAGATTCAGTTTCTTAATGTAAAATTTAGGAATCTCGATTGATTGATGCTGAATTTTGGTGTTTTAACCGGATACTTGATTGTGTGAGGTGTGAATTATACAGTTTAGTAGTCCGATTCGGTTTTGTTTCATGAGGTTATGGGAAGTATGTTGTTTTTCGGATTTTGTTTCTTAGAAATTGAGCTAGATCTTTGTAATCATTGATTTGTATGTTATCATACTGTATGTTGTAGCTTTGAAACAAGTGAATTGTTTTCTTAATGTTGAAAGCTACTACAATTATGCTGTGATGAGATTTGTTGTATTCTAGGCGTCTAACTGGTTAATTTTTCAGTAGTAGAAATGTGTTCCAAATGTTCACCAAGAGAGAGATAGCTCCAAGAATAAAAAAGCATGTGCCGAGAAGGCATAGGGGTAGAAATTTTGATCTCAACCATAGAAGATATGTTAAGCCGAACAGTGAAAGTGCAAGGGATTCAAGGCTTGAACTTCTTTCATGGTACTTACGTAGATCCCAAAGTTTTATTTATGTTGCTCATACTGTCATATATCTGTCTTAAAGGTGGCAAATTTGACCTGTTTGCTTATCTTTATAGGTGAATGAGTCCCGACCCGCTTATTTTGTCACCTCTAAGTTGTTTATTTGATGTAAATTAAAATATGTAAAAGCAATTGTATGATGTTTCAATTTGATTGCTTGTATAGGGTGGAAACCGAGTCTTCGGGGTGGTTATCAGCCAAATATTGTTCATTAATGCCTTCACCGAGGTCGACTTTTGCAGCATCATTTAGTCCGGATGGGAAAATTCTTGCTTCCACTCAGTATGTTCTTGGTTGTCTTTGTTATCTTATAAGATGTTATCTCTATATTTTTAAACTAGTCATGTACCCGCGCGATGCGGCGGGGTGGCGATTTACAATAGGATACTCGTTTACCGTTAGTTTATCAGTCATCTCGTGATATATTGTATTGTACTTATTGGAAAAGGCTGAATTTTTTTTGAAACGATATAGCTTTTACAATCTTACTGGGCACCCCACCTAAATATAATAAGATAAAACAAAAAATTTACAAAAGGTGCTTTGGTACGAGTTCCACCCGAGTACAAAATTAGTTGTTTAAACTTGTTACTAAACCACCCCGCTGCGGCTGGGCTCAATCATTTACCCACTGAATTGGCTGCCTTCTTTCAGTCGTTTACCCACTGAATTGGTTTGCGAAACACGTTCACTTCATGCTAGATTGACAAAATTCTACGAAAAAACTCATTCTTTTGTATTTTTTCATTTTAATGTCAAGAATTTACATAACAAATAATTTAAATACTAAATATATAGTTTTTAACTTTTTATAGTAGGCTTCTATACCACAGTGGCTGCAAGAATGCTTGCACTGTCAACCCATGAGACTTCACTGGGAGAACTTTCAAGTGTCTGAAAAATGTAACAATGAATCATGATGATCTAATAATTTTCAAGGTTCATTGTGATCATCCAACCATTGGTGACATAGAGTGACTCCGATAGCGGAACAACATGATGGTCAAGTGTTGTCGCGAGGAGTTGGAAAGTATATAAACCTTTCACTAAAAAAACATGAGTCGAATCTAACATATACTGATTTTAAGAATGTTAGTATGACAAGTGTTAGAAAAAAAAGACGTTAGAGGCCATTAGGGTTAGAAAAAAAGACGTTAGGGGCCAAAAGGGTTAGAAAAAAAGGCATTGAGGGCTCAGATGTTAGAAGAATTCCTTTTGGGGCTAAAAGAGTAAAAGTGATATAACCACAGGGCCAAAATCGTAATTTACTCCACCCCATAATTTATCCAAATGCATCAATTTATATTATCCTGACGGCAAATTTTCATTTATGCAACAAATATCTCAAAATATTATAAAAACTGAATGTTTTCACAAACCAGATTATATAAGATATTATTCCACTGACCTCCCATAAATATTTCTTACAAAGATTAACGACAAATATTTCCAGTCAAAATGATACATCACATTGCACACTTTTCCTGTATGTATAATAACAATAAACTGTCTGCAATTGTCACTAAGTAATGGTTAAACAGAGAACTTCTGGATCAACTTGTCGACGTGAATGACGATGTCATCTATGCGTGGTCAAACCGTGGGTTGCGGCTGGAGCATCCACGACACAAACTGATGAAGGGCTTCTGGATAGGACGGTTTTGCGTTTGTCGGACACTTTGTTTGCGCGTTCATCACAGCCAACTGCAAGCTTCCACCAGACTCCCCAAGAGCATACTCAAACGGAGACACACCATACCTGTTGATAGCAAAATATGTTTTAACTAACAAATATACCTTTGAATTAAACAGAGTAAAATGTCAGTTTCATCCCTAAGGTTTGGTCAGTTTTGCGACTTTCGTCCAAAGATTTGTTTTTCCGCACCTGGATCCAAAAGGTTTGAAATCTTGCCATTTTCATCCGGCTTGTTAACTCCATCCATTTTCTCCGTTAAGTCAGGGGTATTTATGTTTTTCTTTTGTCAACTTAAAGGGCAATTCGGTCAGGAGTATTTTAATTGCCTGTATATAAAGTGGAAATACCCTTGACCTAACGGAGAAAAATGGACAGAGTTATAGAGCCGGATGAAAATGGCAAGATTTTAAACCTTTTGGATCCAGATGTGAAAAAAAAAACCTTGAACGAAAGTCGCAAAACTGATCAAACCTCAGGGACGAAAATGGCATTTTACTCTAAACTAAGTCATTGCAAAGAGTAATAAGAGTTCTTACATTATAGCATACAAAGTGCAACCTAGAGACCATACATCGGTCCGTTCATCAATGTCTGCATGGCTTGGGCAGTCCCATAACTCAGGAGCGCGGTACGGCGCTGAAACATGCTCAGATGCCCATTCCTGACGAACATATTATACAAATTGTAAATGAATTTATGTCATTCAATAAATGAACATTTAATTAGATAGAATAAGAACCTGCAACTGGAGGGCCTCGGGTCGAGAGCGGATCTGCTTTCTAGCAGGACGGGCACTTCCAAAATCCATCAATATGGCCAATGGAGGCTGTCCTTTTCGATGCGTCAAAAGGACGTTTCCAGGTTTTACATCATTATGTGCATATGGCGTTTCGAGATTATGCATATGCTTCAGTCCTGCACAAAGCTGCAAATCGTTTCTTGTCAGTAATAAATTGTAATAATTAATTTACGAAGGTTTTTTTGCATAAATGATACAATATGACAATTGGGAACAAACGTCACGCAAGCATGTCATGTACAAAAATTATTGGTTACCTGACGGAAAATTTGGAGAACATCAGATGTAGAAAAGGACTCCTTAGCTTTCATAGTTTTTGCATTATCCAACAATGTCCCATCCAAATGGACTGGAAATAACAAGTATGCATCGTGTGTCCAATTTTGTTGTGGTGCGCCCTAATAAGCCAACAAATAAATTTTGTGAATAACAAGAGTTAACCTCAATCTAAGCCTACTGACAACGTAAAGGCAACATCCAAGAGTTAGATCAGTACTATGCAAGCTCAAAACCGTTGTTTAAAATAGCGTGAGGCGCTCCGAGGCGTTTTGATCCCAAAAGCCGATTCATAGTCATGAACCCTACAAGATAAGCAAGTTTAACACCCTCAAAATTAGAATAGATTAAAAAAAACCCAGATTCATAGTCATGAACCCTAGAAATTAAAACACCCTTATTCCTTGGAACATGTGGTTCAACCAAACCCAACCTAGTGTGTACGCGTGCTAATATATTACTTGTTTTAACCCAAATATGTTTTGACTCGTTACCAAACATCTTTCAAAACTTGATCCCTTTTGACCCATTACCAAATATTACTTGTTTTAACCCAGACATCTTTCAAAACTCTACCCATTTTGATCCATCATTACCCAACCCATACGAACGACTCATCACCTATCCACCCGGAAAGTAGAATGTCCTACCTACCTGAATGGAACCATCAGTTAGATAGCAATGAAGAACATATATACCTGGAATCATGTTAACAGCAATTCGAGCCCGTTCAGCCCGCTTCAAATGCATTCACAATTCTTGTTATAGCAGCAGGTTTGTAATACGGGTGTGCTCCCTGCATTCACAATTCTTGTTATAGCAGCGGAACCTTCATATTGTCATTTTCAGTAAATATGAAACTTTACCTTGGCATGGCTATCGCATGGAGCGTCACATTGAATCCATGTCAAGTCACTACCAGTATCTATGTCAAGAAAATAAGGTCTTGGAGGGTTTCCAACATGAATATGTGTGTAATACAACATGTGGAGTTTTTAAAAGAACAAACATACAAACAATTTCGAATAAAAAATGTTATTGTGATAAACTGAAATCAAAAGATGGAATAAGCAAAAAGAACTATCAGCTGTTAGATCAACACAAACATCGTAATATCTAAGAATTGCATCCAAATAGTCCATGAATCATCTAAAGAATTATTACATTTATACACACAATCACCCATATTCAAAAGTGAGTATATTTTACAGATAGAAAATTCTCGATAACTTTATGAAATAACAACTAATTTTTTGAAACGCTTGACGTACCTGTAAGTTGCAGGGGTTCGATTTGTATTAGTCGACGCAACTCCATAAGATGGTGCAGATGATCTTGTGTAAGAACTTGCACCGTTTTCCCTCTTAGATTTTCCATGTAAACCACCAAATTCTTTGAAAAATGAACAGAATAAAAACTAATAATGGTTCAGGTTTCAATAGAAAAAAAATAAATGTTTGATTTTTCACAAAATGTAATAATCTTGTCTTGATGTGGTTCATATTCTACAACGGGTACCGGAACCTTAATGACCACATCAAGACAAGAACCAAAGCATCTATTACAGGTTAAGTCAGTCAACAGACTCAGAACAAGGTCAATGACACCAAGTGCAATACACAAAACTCAGGCAAAATAAAAAATTAGTTCTAGGATCATTCTTCATGCAAGTAAAGTAGATGATTTGACCTGTTTACTTATATAGGTGGTCTGTTTGGATTGTTCCGAATCTTAAATGGGTCAAAAAAACATAATTTTTCCAGAAAGAGAACGTCTCAATTGGGCCAAACGGGTTGTAAGTCGCCCAAAATGTACCGAAAACTAAACAAAATAAGGACCGAAAACTTATATAGGTGGTCAAAAAAACATAATTTTTCCAGAAAGATGATTTGACCTGTTTACTTATATAGGTGGTCTATAGGACCGAAAACTAAACAAAATAAGGAGATTTTGGAGGCTGCAAGATCTATTAAACAATGATGGGTAATACAGTTAAGTTACCTCAAAACATCCTTAAAACACCAACTATAGATTCTTCAACAGTGCATCTCTCATTAGATATCGCATCTTGTCATTCTACGAGGAGCCGCCGCCACTGCACCCTCGGTTTTCTCTTCTTGTTCACCTTCGTTGTGCGCGTTTGACGCCTCCCCTTCTTCCATCTTTTCTGGCACCGCATTCACCTCTGGTGCCTATAAAATCAAAATTACTCATTTTAGCCAATACCACCGAAAGAAATACAAAAGGCCCTAATCACCTGTTCCCGGAATGCCAAGAAAGGCCATGTGAGGAGGTCTACGGGTTCCGACTTTTAAATCGAGGGCCCTTCGTCTTTCATCTAAAAGCATCCCTTTAGCCCATTTTCTAAGCTGTAACTTAAGCTCATGTAGGCCCACTAAATTCGATCACTCTTTTTCAAGTTCATCCATTTTAGCCTTTGTTTCACTGCATGCTTCAATCGCTCTACGTTTTCTCTGCTCTTCTAAGTAAGAGTTGAGTAGGGCCCGCAACTTCTCGTTTCTGGTTTCTGATAGATGATTCAACGGAGTCATACCTTCCTATACCAGTCAAAAGATAAAATCAGATCAAGATTATTACTGGTTTAATTATAGGAATTTCTGACAACCTTAAAACATGACATGAACCTAACACGAAATTCACGGGTTTGGGTTTAGTCTAAACAGGTTCGGGTCATTTTCAGGTTGAACCCGCGAACCCATTTAGCTAAACGAGTCGGGTTCGTGTCAACTCGATTGGGTTATCTTCGGCTCTAAGCGAGTGCCAAACCGAAGGGTGCAATGGAGTCATTCCATTCTGCGTATAGAACATGAAAGATTAAATCTTTATCATGTTCATGGTGTAATTAACTAATTATTATGGAAAATAAATAAAAAGATAGAACACGTACATTTGCTTTGGCTTCGGTGGAAGCCCCGTCAGAGAGAAGAAGCGCTGCAGCTTCATTACAACCGGTTTTAGCAGCCATGTGCAAAGAAGTTTCTCCATACTGCAAAATCAAATGTAAAAAAACATTAATTACCATTGATTTAGCAGGTTTCTTTCCATTTTTATCATCTTCATATAACGGATCCATCCAATCAATTAAATGATAACGATAAACATAATATACACAATTAATTAAAACTGAATCAAGATTTTATGCACCATATTCTTTGCTTCCAAGTCAACAGTTTCAGGCCCTACGAAGTTTAAAAGAAACCTAACCACTTCAACACTGTTATGACTGGCGGCAACATGATGGGGCGTATTTGCCATCTGCATCAAGAAAATTAACAATGCAGAAAACCAAATTAAACAAGTTAACGTACACTATAAATTTTTTTAACCATAAACTAAACGACAAGCAAAAAAACACTTTTAAAAGTAAAAGGAAAAAAGTAGACCAGAATCATATGTCACCAATTCTCTATAATGCTTGTTAATATGCCAACAACCAAACTATACCAAACCAGTATTTCATTTGACCATCTCCACCTTCAATAAACAATTACAGGTAATAAGGTATTTAAGATCTTAGACAAATAATAATGTAAACATGTTTAAAGACTGAACTTTTTAGTTCGTTAGCTAACCTGAATCCAATAAAGAAAACAAAATCAACATAATCATTTAATGAAGTCTATAAAAGTAAACATGCAAAAGATTTCAAGAATTTCATAATCTCAACAGAGTAACATAAACTTGAAACTGGATCGATTTTGTGTGTTTACCTTCATCTGAAACATGATTCCAGAGAGATTCATGGACAGACAGTCACCTGATTCCGGCCATTCTCCAACAAATCTGTGGATCCCTTGGTGCCTTCGACATCTGAAAAGCATATAGAAACTACCGTCAAACATCATAACTTGCCAGATATATTCATTAAACGGTATCAGTTCTTACCAAGTTGCCAGATAAAGCTTGTGATAGATCTCATGAAACCCTAGATCTGCTCATCAAACGGATCTGGTGATAGATTCAAACGGATCTGGTGATAGATCTCATGAAACCCTAGATCGCCGAGAGAGAGAGAGAGAGAGAGAAGAGAGAGAGAAGATCTGATGTTATTTTGTGAGATGTGTGAGGAATGAGAGAGAAAGGAATTGTGTGATCCGTGTGAAGTCAAATGGACGGTCCAGATGGTGATCCGTGTGAAAAGGTGAAAAACATGGACGGTTGTAGATGATCCGGGTAAAGGGTAATTTGTTTGTGTTTTCTTGTGCCTTAAGACTTGTACATTGTGCTTGAAGTGTTTTTTCAACACCTTGTTGAATTACCATCTTGTCCTTCTAATATGCTTATTAAAGTAGTATAGATAATTGAACTCACTCATTTTTTTGGATTTGACAGTGGTGATCATACTGTTAAAATAATTTACTGCCAAACTGGAAAGTGTTTAAAGGTTTTGAGTGGGCATAGACGAACACCTTGGGTGGTATGTTTTGCTGCTAGCTTCTTCTTTGAACATATTTATTTATTATTTAAGTAATAATCTAACTTTTTCTAATAAAAAAGGATTTAGGAGGTTTTAAAAAAGAGCATTTACAAGTCTTCTAAATGTAAATACTATTGTTATGATTTTATTTATGCGTACAGGTATGGAAGCCTAATCAATGTGATTTTAATTTTTAGGTCCTCCACATAAGAGGATGGCTCACATTACACGTACAGGGAATCCTACAAAAATTAAAGTTATATTTAATTTTTGTGTTTTATTAATATTGCTTTGAGTACATATTTTCTTTTATAAAAATCGTATAATTTTCTAATTTGTAACTATACAATCAAGGGGCTGTTTATAAAATTATTTCCTCCGACGATTGAAATACGGAGCAATGTTTCGGGTGGTTTCTGGACCTTATCGAGCTGTTAAAAGCTACGGTGTTATCGAGTGGTCAGCGGCTATGATTCGTGTTCAATAGATAGGTGTTTAGGGGTTTTGTGAATGGTTAAACACTCCCGAAAGGACAACAGTTTCAATTGTTTTTACCAAAAGCATGGGTGATCGAGTTTATGTTTATCTTTAGTGGATCAAGTGGGTAAACATTTAAATATTGTATAAAGATGGAACAAATCAAATGGGTCAAAAGGGATGCGATTCGCAATATGGGTCATATAATATTTTTTTTTTGATTTTTTGATTTTTTGAATTTTTGAATTTTTGAATTTTTATGATTTTTGAATTTTTATTTATTTATTTATGTTTTTAGCCTATCATGCCCAAATCCACAGTGACTAAAATGAACCTGTTTTTCGAAGAAGCTTTCCATTCCTCATGTGAAGGAATGATGGTAAAATCTCTTAGACGTTGAAGCTGGTTATCTCCCATCAAAGCGTTCGGATTCTTCGTTAAAGGTTTGTTTGTTTCATGAGTCAGTGTTAAATTATTTTTAATGCTCAATTGGTATAATATCATTTGCAGGTGAAGTGAGATTATGTAGAAGGTTTAAATGATTCCTTGGACTTGGTTCCTATTGGTGCTTGGTCCTATTGGTGCTTGGTCCTATTGCTAATGGGCAAAAGTAATCATCTTGACCCTGCTCTTTGATATTTTATGGATTTTTAATTTTTAATTTTAGTTCACTGAAATGTAAAAATGATGATGGTTAAACTTTTCACATGCTCTTTTATGGCATGTTGTTGGGTTTACCTTTGCGTCAAAGAATAAAATGTGAGATTACTGATTTTTATCTGTATTTATAGTTCATCGATTGTATTCTGTCCTTCACCAAGGCTATCGATTTGAAGATAATGAATACCAGCAACCAAAACTTCAACCAATCAAGTACCGAATTGCCGAATCACTGTCACAAATGTTGGGTCACTACAATCAGGTTTTTCTATAGTTTTTTTTATAATCTATATCTATATCTATATACTATCTATAAAAGGAGCTTAGAGGCTGACCTCACTTTGCATATGTGCCATCTTATTAGATATGCCACATTGGATGCCACATTGGATCCGCTGATGTCATATTTTCGATTTAATTTAATATTTAATATTTAATTAATATATTTATGTTAATATTAATCTTATAAAAGAGAGAGGGGGAATCTTATTTAAGCGGGTATTTTAAAATTTGAAATTTAAAAGATATTGAGATATGTATTTAGCATTTAATAATGCATATCAGGTACTCGATCTATTTCCCTCTCAACTCTCTCCAGTTTCAAATTTCAAAAACCATTTACTCTCTCCTCTGCTCCTTAATTTTGTTGCCTACACCTTCAGTGTGAGAAATTTCTCTTGATCTCCCATGTTCCCACTTTCTAAAATCATTCAATAAACATGGTTTCTTTTCTTCTGATTTTCGTTTTTGGCCTTACGAATCCTTTGTTTGTTTCATTTCCCCAGTTTAATGGCGATGCTTGGGATTTTCGGCTAGATCTAAGCTTTGATGGAAGATTAGAAGGTGGTGGCTTGTGGTTTAACTCGCCGGAGTGTGTGGTTAAATGATTGCATGTAGCACTTCTTCTTTGGTAAGTAAAATTTTTCAGTTCTATAATGTTTATCCGATTTAGTTAGTTTTAAATGTCAGATCTGTTAGTAGGTTAGGATCAAGAATTCGATTTATCTCACAAAAGCACTTTAGATACTTTTTCTCCCTTTTAGGTTATGTGTATTCTGTTTGGACACTGATTTTAGGCATGTTGTCAAATTTATGTTAAAATTGTGTTGTCTTGCTGGTGAGCTTGATATGTGGCATGTGGATTAAACAACTGAAGGAAAATCTTGAGCTAATTTGATGCATGTTTGTGTAATGATTAAACCCTAACAGGTATGATGTTGTTCTAATAACGATCAGAAATTCGGAATCAAATACTAAAAACATATTATAACAGGTATGATGTTGGTTAATCTTAAAGTCATGTAGGTTGTTCAAAGTGGATGTTGGTTAATCAAATACTGAAGTGGATGTAGGATTTGTAAGTGAGCAGATAGACGAAGGTAAAGAAAATGCATTAAATCCTCAAGATAATAACAGGTATGATGTTGGTTAATCTTAAAATTCAAAAATTCATAACTTATGTAAGAATTTGTTATTGCAGTTCATAATATGAACTTTGAATTGCCTTTTTATATTAAAATTAATGTCGTTTTGTCTTTGGTTACTTATGTGAATGTATCTTACAGTTGTAAACAGATCCATGTCCAACAACAAACACATTTATTTAATTTTATTTTAACTAAATAATAATAGGTTTAAAATTAATTCCTTATGTTATTCAAACATGTCTACTTATAATATGCAGGGCTATAGCGGAACACGCGATTTGGATAGTGAAAAACTATTGGAGCAGTTGCCTTCTTTACAGCAGCTCTTATACCGTCTTATGGCATGCAAGGTTCGTTTCAATCAATATTCTGTTCATTTTTTAAAACTTATACAATTAGTATAGCGTGTGTATTGTGATCACATAAGCACTATTACTATAATCATAATCTAACTCTTTAGGATGAAAAACCAGTTTGGTAGGTTGTATGCATTAAAAATAGTCACCAGGCAGCTTAAACCCCTTTCAACAAGTTTTTTTTTTCCTTTTTCTTATGCAGCCTGAAGAAGCAGCTATCGGTAATTATGTTGTACAATACGCGCTAGCTTTGGTACTCAAAGAGAGCTTTTAAATTTATTGTGCAATTAACGATGGAATTATAAATCTTATGATAAGGTGATTTTACTTACATTAAAAAGCATCATCCCTTCTTGTAACTTTCATTTATATTTTTCAAAAAATAACCAAGATTCGATCTTTTGCGATGTCAGTTTTTTGAGATGCCAAGACATGAAGCCATAAAAGCTTTGGATATATATAAACGAGCCGTTAATCACGTGACATCTTGAATCATTAATTTTGATTTACAAACCTTTCACTTTGTAATATGGTTATTAGATATGGAAAATCATGTTGACCCGAAAAACTTTTTGTACAAATTTTTATAGGTGGTTTGTATATTAAATTTAAATATCCATCATGGGCGAGTTTTAACCCATGTTATATTTTAAGCTACTCTTTATTTTATTTATGATTTTGACCTGTTAGGGGTAACTTATAACCCGAATCGACCTATTCATATAATCAAATTTTCTACTGGCTGAAAGTCTTTCTGACTTCTATGAAGTCTGTAAACAACTCGAGCTCGCTAGAAACTTTCAATTTCCTGTTTTTAGGGAGGTAAGTTTACTATATTACCCATCATCGTTTACTATATGTTCATTTGTTGATTTGGAATAAAACTTTGAATGCAAAGAAGCTTAGGGGCTTTTATTGACTGTGTATCACTACATTAATATATAGCTTATTATGCCAATTTGCTTCCTAACTGATTGTTACAATTGTAATAGGTTTTGTCTATTATTGTGTAGAATTTAAATATGTATATTATAATATATTATAATATGTATTTTAGTATTTGATTCCAATCGTTATTAGAACAAACCCGTGTATTTACACGGGTGTGTAGGTCCCGAAATCTGAGGATCGATAACGAACCGAATCACTTGTTTATAGCAAACACGGTCACGTGTGCGGAATCCACGTAACTATGCCAAATCAAACATATAAAGCAATAATAACAACGGATTAATCAATGAAACACACTCGATTGATTAACGGGATGAGAACCGATTACAAACTGATACAAACACAGTTCAGACAGAATTTCGGCAGAGTTTTGTTACTGGTAATTATCTCATCTCTGTGTTCAAATGAAACAGGATGTTGTTTATATAGTCCCTGGGCCAAGTTTACGGCGAAACACAAAGTGTTCGACGAAACTGAACATGGGCCAGTCATTGGGCTTGAAACAGCCCATTACACGACGAATCAAAGTGTGATTCGTCATGACCTTCAACGAAACAGAAGTAAAGAACATTGGTCTGTTTCGTCATGATGTGTTCCGACGAAACAGACCTGTTTCGTCGAGAGCTGCACCAGCTGATCTATTTCCTGTATACAGACAGTAAACAGATAGAACACATAAACATAGTAATGACCATACTACCCTTTAATGCAACATGCATTGTTCATCATACTTTACATATCAAAAGAGACAAACAAGTCGTACACAAGCAGATAGGAGGATATCTGACTTGGTCAACATAACATACAGACTCGATAATTAATAAAAGACCATACAAAATACATCGTTAAACAAGACTAGTCACAGACACTAAAAATGCATCAACAAACTCCCCCTTGTCTGTTACTCGTCTTCGGTCTTCTAATCTTCCATCAGTGTTGTTCGGACCACGAACTGCCCGAATGTATGCCCCGGTAATAACAAAAACACGCTACTCGCTGAAACTTTAAAGCTTGACGTGCATCCTGATCTTCATAGAAAATATCATGACGATATAATCTGCTAATATCAGCCTCAGACATGTTGACGATCCACATCGGATCCAACATCCGGTAATTTGCACGATTATCTCTAAACACAATTACACCTTCATGAGTATCCGAGTCGTAGCACCATAATGCCATGTCTTCAAGAAAATCCTGCTGCATAGGCATCAATGGGATTTTATCTACTACCCTCGGAGGCTGGTACACAAGTTTGTATCTGCAAGTGTTGGTGTCCGGATCAAGAGTAAACTTGATCGGTTGATAGACAGGAAATTGTGGCTTGTATGATTCATCCTTCCAGCCTGTCTTCTTGTTTACTTTAACCAGTCGCTCAAATAAAGTAGCGCCATCGTATTTTGACCGATTGATAAGCTCAAGCCTTGTCAACGCAGCAACATCATAAAATGGCAAGGAAAGAATGCTCAGCAGTGAATTGAAATACAGAATTCCGTATTCACGTTTGATAGCAATGCAGTGTATATCTTTAACAAACATCCAGCATAGAATCCTTCCACTTGGATTTGCCTTTTCAAATTGCAAGTAGTCTACTTGAGCTTTTTCAGGCACAGGCTTGGAGACTTTAGATAGAAACTGTTTTCTCCATTCAGAAAATGCATCTGTGTCTTTTTCAGACGAATTCCGATTCTTTAAGTGCTCGTCTATGTCATCAATATTCTCCTTCATCCAATCTTCATCAAACGAAGAAAATTCAGTACCATCTGTTCGAACATACGTTGATTTTGATGCTTCACCTTCAAACACAATCTCATCAATATCTTCAACATTAGTTGTATCAGTCTCAGTCGACATTTTATCTATCTCAGCATCATCAATTTCTCTCATAGAATGTAGAATACTCAATTGTTCCTGAGAAAGATCTTCTATTAACTCCCCTTCTTCAAGCAACTCTCCCGTAACTGGATGAATAGCTTGTAGAGCAATATCAGCACTGCTTACTACAGAAGAAGTACCTTCTATCTGTTGAACTTTTCCAGTAGAAGTTCCCTGAGATGATTCGACAACTGTAGGTTGAACTGTAACAACTTCAGAAGAAAGTGCGATTGGCTGCTTCTGTGATGTACCTGAAGTGTCAGGATTCCCTTGGTCTTCCGTATCATCATCCTTTTTCTTCAGTACTTCTTGTTGTTTACAATGATAATCCCATAGAATAGCAAGCCTTCTCTCTTTCTCTTCATCAACAGCCTTCAAACGAGCATTTTCAGCTTTAAGCAAATCAATTTCAGCTTGTTGTCGCTCTATTACTGTTTGCTGTTTACCAACGGTTGACTTCAAGTTGTTAATTTCCACCGATTGTTTAAGTTGATCATGCTTCGTGAGATTACCAAAATGAGATTGCCTTTGAAGACGATCAGCAGCTGCTTCAAGTGTAGAAAATAGGTATGTGATCTTTTCGTCTTGAGAAAATCCGGAAAATGTCCTATGACGTTCAGCACTGATCTGCGAAGTGGTTGCTCTGATTGCAGAAGCCATAGTTCTTTGAGGAACTGACTGAGGAATAACAGATGAAGTTGCAGCAGCTGATGTAACAACTGGAGTTTCTGTAGCTGAAGTAACTACAGGAGCTTCTTGTACAGGCTCCTGAGGTACAGATTGTACAGGCTCCTGAGGTACAGATGAAGACTCTTGAGGCACAGATTTCCGAGTATAAGTACTCAAATATCTCCTAGATTTCTTCTTTTGAACTTCAACAGCTTTCTCAGCTCTTCTTTTTGTTCTTCTTTCACCTTCAGGATCCTCTGGAACATATTCTGGATCATCCTCAGTTCTAATCTTTCTATACCTTCTTACTCCACGTATATCGATATACATTTCGTATCCAGGCTCAACTATATGATCACTAGAACTAGAATCAGATCCATCATCACCACTTGCTGACGAACTACTAGCTGATGTACCAGAAGCTGCACCTTTGCTTGATGTACCAACAGCACCTGCATCACCACCATCATCACTTTCACCACTACTGTCACCACTACCACTACCAGACTCATCTGAATCAACTGGGTCAGGACCAAATTTCTCTATTCTTAGCCTTTCCAACTCAGGTTCTTCATCGTCAGATTGGCTGTCATCATGACGCCATTTGTCATTTGCTGGAGCCACATAATCAGGATTCACTAGTGCGCCAAAAAGCTTCCTTGGAGGAACGCTTTCTTTGTATCTTTTGGCGGCCATAGTCTTGATTAGCCTTAAAGAGTTGAAATTCATCGCCTCTATTTTCAGAAGATCATTTTCAGCTTTAGGAAGGTCTGGATGTTGAACATTCATAATCATTTGCAGAAACCGCAGATACATCCAAAACTTGTTCCCGGTTGTTCTACTACCAGTCCTTGTCATATTCTCTTTCATGTTGCTGAAAATATACTTTGAGATGCTAAACGGTTTGTTTAACACCAAAGCAACCATGAAACCAACGAGATCATCTCCAGCCATATCATATCCAGACCGTCTATTGCTGAGACACTGAATAAGAACATGCAATAAAAACTTGTAGCGTAATGGAAGATCACCTTTGTTGATTTGTTTGACGAAAAGGTCTCCTTTACACTTCATCCTTAGCAAACAGCCTCGTGAACACATGATTGGGATTGAATATGGAGCATCCGGTTGATCTTGTAGACGTAGAACTTCATTCAATATCTCCGGAGTAACAACGACATACAGATCATTCACACGACCTCTTATAATATCCTTTCCATCGATTTGGACGACGCTTGCAGAATCCCAGAAAGCTTTAATTAGAGATTTGTAGACGGGTGTCGAGTATGTAACAGCATGATTGATACGTGACTCCCTGATCCACTTCGTGATATCTTTAAATTCCGTGAGCTTGTCTTCCGGATCCAAATATGCAACTTGATTATGACGTTTCTCTGACATAATCTCCTCTTCAGTTTTGTTTTCTTTCTTTATCGCCTTCTTTCATTTTCCTTTTTCTTGCGGTGCTTTCGGAGCCATCTGTACATGAAAATGTCCAGAATAAGTCACAATTTATATAACATAGCATTTAGACATGTATGGATACAATTTCATGTATCCATATAACAGATAACCTATCAAACATGTCTACTGTGAACAAACAGCAACAACAGAAAACTGCTAAGGCATAGACGACGAAACAGAAGATCAACGACGAAACAGAAGTTTGAACGACGAAACAGAGGATTGACCATTGACCAGTTTGATTCGTCGACGTTTTGATTCGTCGTGTCTGTTTCGTTCCTTTTCTGATTCGTCATCTCTGATTCGTCGTTTGTTTCTTTGTTTCTGATTCGTCATATGTTTGATTCGCCGGAATTAGGGTTAATGTGATTCGTCGAATTGGGGGTTTTTCAGTTTCGCCGTTTTGTGGTTTAAACAAGGATCAAATATAATACCAACACATTTAACTTCAATGTTTATAACCCAAAACAACTTGTAAAACCTATAAATGATTTCCGATCAAAAACCCATTTAAAACAGTTAAGAATTTTATCAAACACAAACCCCTGTTTTTGTTACAAAAACCCACATCCAAATCAAAGTAAATCAAACATACTAGAACTTAAATCTAACAGATACAGAAGGAAAACACAATACATTCAACATCAACACATATATTATCAAAGAAAAACAAGGTCTCAAAGGGGTCTCTGAGGGTTTCGGATGAACAACCGACGGTTCAAAATGTTCGGAATGTGAATCAGAACGTTTTACTACCTTTGATGTTTGTAAGATTTTGATAAAAATCGGATGATTTGAGCGATTTGAGAGGGTAACCGTAGGTATGGGTTTTGAGTGTTTGAAGAAGATGAAAAGTTTGATGTTTTGAAAAAGTGAGCAAGTGGGACCTTTATATACACCGCCTTGTCTCGACGAATCTGAAACTTCGACGAAACTGGATTGGGCCCGGCGAAACAGAAACTTGGGCTTGGACATGGGCCTGAATTTTAGCCCATGACGAAACAGATTTGGGATCATGTGATTCGTCGTATGTTTTGACGAAACAGATTTGATTCGCCGACAATGGTCTGATTCGTCGACTCTTCTGATTCGTCGACCATTCTGTTTCACCAACAGGTTTTTCAAAAACACAGAGGCTGGTAAGATTTTGCAGTCAAAACAGTTTATGAACAAAACTGAACACATTTCCATTCTGTTTAAGTTTTCAAATGCAAGAACGTTTTTATGAAGAAGGTTTTAGGCTTCCGGTAGAAAATACCAAGCAACAACTTCGGCTTAATAAAAAACGAGCTTTACACAAATATACTAGAAACAAATTTCAAGCACAGTAAACTAAACGAAAATGCGAAAAACTGTGAAAAACAGTAAGCAACTGTACAAATGCAATCTTTTTGTGAATTTCAAGGACAAGGAATCATACTAGCTTATGGTC
The DNA here is from genome assembly GCA_030545235.1 of Helianthus tuberosus. Taxonomy (NCBI): domain Eukaryota; kingdom Viridiplantae; phylum Streptophyta; class Magnoliopsida; order Asterales; family Asteraceae; genus Helianthus; species Helianthus tuberosus. The sequence continues at coordinate 129,878,596 of CM060416.1, forward strand.
TTAGTCAACATGATTTTGATTTCTGTTTAAAGCTCTGGATAAGTATACTACCTCGATTATCGGTATTGTGGTCCACATAAGCTCAAACTGATCAGACGTAATCATAATTTAAGAGATACGATTAACGGTAAGGATTATACTTACAAGTCGATGTAAATCCACTCACGACACATTCCCGTATCAAGGTATGCACGAGAATTCATCTTACCGGTGAGTATACCGATTATCATCTGTTTGACCGTATAAAAATGTGAGAAACTCACTTATTTTGATTGAAAACAAGCCCTATGTGATAAAATCACTTATTGATGAGGAACTTGATTTTCAGATGCATGAGGGCACAGGAGCAAGTCCGTGAACAGGTCAGTACTTTCGTACAGCAGAGAGACGAACTTGACTCCCGCAAAGAATCTGTGATATAAAATCACTTATTTTGTATGGACATGTGATTGTTCATCACTTATTGAGGTCGAATGCAGTATGTACACGTATGTATGATATCATGGAAGATCTAGACTTCGTCTCCGTTATTTTTACGGTTTGAGATACAACCATGATACCCAGATGATAAGCAGCATAAAGACCGAATATTTCAGATCTCGGCAATCTCTCAAACGAGATTTCGGTACTAAGACCATATGCCAATGAATGGTTCCCACCTGACTTGAAGTCTGTTAGGTTTGTATCATCCTGCACATTTTAGTCTGATTGTGAGCCTACCGATACATCGTTAGTAGAGATACTTATCATTTTTCTTTTTATTTTACATTTACAGCACATTGACCGACCACACCAGTGAACTTCATCATTTTCCTTTATCCAAGAAACTCATTTTTGGTTTTTCTATTGTTTTTGAATTTTTGAGTTTTTCAAACGAAACGACAGAAAGTAAAGACATCTTTTTGGATTTTGAACTTTTGCAATGTTTTTGTATTTTCTTGAAATATCTCCCCCTAAAATTCGCAAAGTTTACGAAAACTAAAATCTTTTTGAATTTTCAAAGTTTATAAAGAAAATATTTACAAAAACGATCAGCCAAAGAAGTTTACTCGGGTATCACCTTAATGCCATTGACCAAAAGTAGATAATCAAAACGTGATTTATCAAAAGCTTTTGTAAACAGGTCGGCACGTTGGTGATCAGTGGGGACATGAACGACATCGATTAACCTCTTGTCAAAACAATCACGGATAAAGTGATATTTAATGTCGATGTGTTTAGTCTTAGAATGTTGCACAGGATTTCTAGTGATCTGTAAGGCAGCATTATTATCAACAAAAATATGGGTAGATAGGAATTCTAAACCGTAGTCGCGCATTTGTTGTTGTATCCAAAGAACTTGGGAGCAACAACTCGAGGCAGCAATATATTCTGCTTCACATGTTGATGTAGCAACACACGTTTGCTTCTTGCACTGCCACGTGACCAAGCGATTTCCTAGGAACTGACATCCTGCTGTTGTCGATTTGCCATCGATTTTGCAACCACCGAAATCAGAATCACTATAGGCAATTAATTCAAAACTATCATCCCTAGGGTACCAAAGACCGAGGTCTGGGCATCCCTTCAAATAGCGTAAAATCCTTTTGACAGCTGACATATGAGAGGCCTTCGGGTTTGCTTGATATCTTGCTAGCAAGCACGTTGGGTACATGATATCAGGCCTCGAAGCGGTAAGATACATGAGAGATCCGATTATAGCACGATAGTACGAGGAGTTGATGCTTTCTCCCTTCAAATCCGGAGTAATCCCGTGATTCTGCGGAAGTGGGGTACCAATGGGCGTTGCATCTGACATTTGGAATCGGCTCAAAATGTCACCAACATATTTAGTCTGATGGATGAATATCCCAGACTCTGTTTGTTGAACTTGAAGGCCCAAAAAGAAATTCATCTCTCCCATAGCGCTCATTTCGAACTTTTCTTGCATAACACTTTCGAATTGCCTGCACAAAGAGTCATTAGTAGACCCAAATATTATATCATCAACATATACCTGCACCAGCAGAAGATCTTCATCTTGTTCTTTGATAAAGAGTGTGCAATCAATAAGACCTCATCTAAATCCATTCTCCAGAAGATAGTTTGATAAGGTTGCGTACCAAGCCCTAGGTGCTTGATGTAGACCATAAAGAGCTTTGTTGAGCAACCAAACCCGATCGGGGTGAATAGGATCTTCAAATCCTGGAGGTTGTTCGACATGCACCTCTTCTTGAACAATACCATGAAGAAAAGCACTTTTAACGTCCATCTGGTAAACTTTGAATCCTTTGAAAGAAGCATAAGCTAAGAAGATCCGAATAGCTTCCAGACGTGCAACAGGTGCATAAACTTCATTGTAGTCAATGCCTTCAATCTGGCGAAAACCCTGAACAACCAGTCTCGCTTTGTTGCGAATAACAACTCCACGGTCGTCTTTCTTGCATTTATAAACCCATCGTGTTCCAATTTTCTTATAATTCTCCGGTTTTTCAACAAGCTTCCAAACGCCAAGCTTTTGAAATTGTTGCAGTTCGTCCTGCATGGCTTCAACCCACGAATTATCTTTTAAAGCTTCCTTCCAAGATTTCGGTTCTTCTTGTGAAACGTAACACGCGAAGGACCAATCATTTTGGAGACCAGATTCTCTAATAGCTGAATACAAACCAGCACTCTGGTTGTTTCTCAGCTGATTACGCGTCTGCACACCTTGTTGGACATCTCCTATGATATTCTGCTGTGGATGGGTATCGTGTATCCTCATTTCAGAATTTTCAGGAACACGAGCATTAACACCCAAATTGTTAATATTAAGATCAACAACCAACTCCACGCCTGGAATATGCGTAGAAGTGGATGCATTTCCTTCAGTAGTATCATCGACTTGCACATGAGGAGTATCAACAGAAGTACCCTGAACTGGAACAACTGGAGATGTAGTGCCTTCAGTCGCATCCAGATTTACTTCATCTTCTTCTGATGACTCATTGTATTCAGTAGCATTTTCAACTTCCTCATTTTGAACTGTGTTGTTAGACGAATTAGAACTTTGTGAGTTAACAACAACAGGTCTAACTAATGACGACTCAGCAGCATTGTCACTATCAAATATCATTCTAGCAGCTGCGGAATCTTCATCAAAGGTTGGCAGATCAAAGGAGTTGAATAGCCCATCGTAATCGAACATCCAAGGATCACCTGGAGCTTTAACAGGACTTGTATATCTCTGAACCCTTACTTCACTCCATAGCTCAATCTTTTTGGAAGTCAGATTCCAAACACGAAAATTTGGTGTAGCATATCCAAGGAAGAAACCCTCGATAGCTTTCGCGCCAAACTTTCCATCTGGATCTATCATAGTGCATGGACCACCAAAAGGTTCTAGAATTGAAAGATCTGGTTTCCTTTTCTGTAGAAGTTCGAAACAAGTCTTGCCATGTCTCTTAACCGTAAGAACTCGGTTTAAAGTGTAGCAAGCAGTCGACACAGCCTCTGCCCAGAACTGAACAGGAAACGCCGACTCTACCAACATTGTTCTTGCAGTTTCAATTATTGTCCGATTCTTCCTCTCCGCGACACCATTTTGTTGTGGAGTGTAAGGAGAACTGTATTCATGAAGAATGCCTTTAGAAGTACAGAACTCATCCATAACACGATTTTTGAATTCAGTTCCATTGTCGCTTCTGATCCTCTTAACTTTCAACGAGTAGAGATTTTCCAACATTGTAAGAAGATCCTTGAGGATGCCAGGAGTATCACTCTTGTGTGCCATAAAAGCTACCCAAGAAAATCTAGAGTAGTCATCAGTAACTACTAAACAATACACATCTCCGAACGTTGTCTTGTGTCTCATAGGTCCAAAAAGGTCCATATGAAGACGTTCGAGAGGCATGCCAACAGTGTTGATTTTCTTCAAAGGGTGAGACTTCTTTGTTTGTTTCCCTTTCTGGCACGAAACACAGATATCTTGTAGATGAAAACTTCTCACGGGCACGCCATTCACAAGATTGTTTTTCACCAAATGGTTCATTTTTCTCAAGTGAATGTGTCCCATTCTTCTGTGCCAAGATATAGACTCCTTCTCCGTGGCTTTCGAGACAAAACAAGTAACTTGTGCAGAAGTCGTAATCGCTTGACTCATATCAAGAACATAAAGATCATTGATTCTTGGAGCCGATAAGAGAATCCACTCATCAGGAATTTTGAAACCAGGTTTAAGCACATAACAACCGGCATCATCGAAATGCACGGTGAACTTTTTATCGCAGATTTGCGACACACTGAGAAGATTATGATCAATTTGACGAACATAATTGATCTTATCGAAACATACAACACCATTAGAGATCATTCCCTCTCCAGTGATGTATCCGCCTTTGTCTCCAGGGAAAGCGACATAGCCTCCTTTAATGTTTCTCACATCATATAGAAGCCGTAAGTCGCCTGTCATGTGCCTGGATGCCCCACTATCAACAATCCAATGACTATTAATAGTTCCTCCTGGAACATCCTGCACATATCATCCAATGATTAGTTAAGGATGGGGACCCAAGCCAAAGTGGTCTTGGGTCGTCCCTGAGCATCACAAATAGTGATCTCGATTTGTTGATGATTTTCTAAACGAACAGCTCCCCCTTAACTTTCACCCTTCCTAGGTTTCCAAGTTTGTTTTTGTTTACCAGATTGAGTTTTGTAAACAAATTTTGAAACTTCTGGTTTTACAGGTGAACTTGGTTCCCTTGGAACAGAATTAACCTTAGATTTTAAAGCCTTTTCTATTTTCTTCACATTTTGATGTCGTTGTTTCGAATCCTGTTCTTTAATAGTTCTTTTATCATGTTTAGGTGAAACAGGACGACATTTAGGGTGAATCATTTCAGGTGATGCTCTATCAACAAATTTCTCTTTCGGAGTGTTTGTACAATCTTTGATGATGTGCCCAAACTCTCCACATTTAAAACACGTTCTCCTTTCAACAAACTTAGGAGAACTGGATCGACGATCAGATGTCGAACTTGTATAACCCGAGGTACTTGCTTTTTCATCACACCCGTTTGAATGTTGAGTGTAATTGTTTTGACTATCACGTTTTAAAATTTTGACTTGTACAAAATCAGTGTTTGACTTGTTGGCAAAAGTCTCAATTTTATCTGTACCCCTCGATTCCACAAATTTGACATTGCTGTTTTTCTTCTGATAACGAGCCCCTTTTGTTTCAAATTTTGATTTAGAAACATTTGGCAATTTAGCTCGTTGATCTGATTGTTTACCCTTAGAAGCAATAGGTTGTTGCTTTGAAGGTGATTTCTGATTTCCAAATTTCTTTTTGATTTCAGCTTTAGGAATTGGATTACATTGAGTCACAATAACTCCCGGAATCGACTTTCCCAAAAACTTACTTGTGTTATTTTCAAAAACATTATCAATCGATGATGGATTGACATTTTTAATTGGAAAATCATTATCTGAATAGATTTTAGAATCACCAACCAAAGTGTACAACACAATATTACTTTTAACGGTAGACACAGGATCTATCACTTGTTGAACAACAGGTTGAACAGCAGGGGTAGGAGGATCACACAGAATATGATTCTCAATTGGAACTTCTACTCCTTTAAGTTTGTCAAGTGATTTATCCTGTTTACTCACATCTGATTCTGGTTCATCATCCGACGACTCATAGTCCTCAATGGTTGGAGGACCTTGTTTCGTAGATGTTGAATCTTTTTGCTCAAAAGTTGTACTTGGAGAATTGTTCGATTTGAACCCTAGGCCAGTAGTAACTTCCTCATAATTAAGAGGCACACTGGGTTCAAACCGTGGCATTTCTTCTTCATCAGGCATATAAGCATAATTATGTCTCAAAGGAGGCGGACACTTCTTATACCCAACACCTTTCTTGTTTCCCTTTAGTTGTTGAACATCAATAATGTGATCGAGCACAAATCGGGAGTTAGAATAACTCTCCAACTTTTGCTTGATTGCATCATGCTCGCATTTTACAATGGCTAATTCCCTTTTAGTTTCCTCAACAATGTTAATGTAATCATTTATACTAACTTGTTTATGATAAACAGTTTTTGTCACTTCGGAAACATTTTTCTTTAGAGTTTCAATCATAGATTTAAATTCTTTTTCATGTCTAACTAGAGCCATATTCGCTTCTTTGCATTTAGCCATTTCAACAACTAAACTCTGATTGTGTATATGAATCGTATCACATTCAAGTTTTATTCTATCAAATTCATTTTTCATATACTCACAATCTCTACAGTTGATAAGAATTTCAGATTTTACCTGACTTGTAGAAGCTGAGACATTTGCCATAAAGGCAGTCTGATAAGAAAAAGATCCGTCTTCAGAAAAGAACTTCTCCATTTCTTTAGATGCTACCTCAGCCTTCTTGATCAGAACTGATTTCTGACATTTCAACTCTTCTGCTTCATTCAATAAGTCATCAAGATTAGAACTTGCTTCTTTGCTCACATCAGATTCAAAACCCGAAGTAGAACTTTCTTCATCAGAACTCCCGGTATTACCAGAACTGTCGTCACTTTCAGAAAATTCTTCCTTATGAACGTGCTTGATGTGATTGATGATCTTTGCATAACACGCTGTTCCTCCTTTATCTTGATCACTTTCCCCAAGTTGTAAAGACCAATTAAACCCTTCATCAGCTTGTACGGTTAATGCACGATTTTTGTTTGATGGTCCAGACTGATTCTGGTTAGTGGTGTTGTTTACAGCCACTATCCCTTTTCCACGATTGTCTTGATTGGCATTTGAAGTACTCGTCTGATTACGGAATGGGTTCTGATTGCCTTGTTTGCTTGGTCGGGTGCACTCACGTTTGAAGTGACCCTTTTCACCACAATTGAAGCATGTAACTGCTTCTTTATCAAAACCGTACTTTGTATCCTGTTTGCTTTCCAAAGAACTTCTCCCTGTTCGAACCATAAAGTCCTTCGCCCTTCTAACAGCACTTGCGAACGCCCACTTTATATCCATCAACTCCATTTCATCACGGTTGATTTGTAGATAGTCTTCGTTGGTTAAATTGATGTTTCCAATTTGACCTGCGACCAAACCGCAGTAAGCACTGACCATTGTATTAATAAGTTCCATATGTTCCTTTGCTACTTCAATGCTAACATTTGAGAGGTTTGATGTATCAACTTTGACTGTGTTAGGATTTGGGGTTGGAGGATTGTTGGTATAATGAGCTTGCTGTTGTTGTGGTTGGACTTGTGGTTGTGGTAGGGCTGGGATAAAACCTCCTCCAGAATAAGCCTGAGGTTGAGTAGTAGAAACTGGAGGTGTATTAGGAATAAAACCTCCTCCAGAATAAGCCTGAGGTTGAGTAGTAGAAACTGGAGGTGTATTAGGAATAAAACCTCCTCCAGAATAAGCCTGAGGTTGAGCAATTAAATGCGCTTGCGGAAGTTAGGCTCTCGGATCGAAGACAGGAGGCGGAGCTGATTGAGGAAACGGAGAAGAGTTTGTATTTGATACAAACGCCGTTTGTAACTTTGGTTGCTGCATACTAGCTGACGGGTTAAAACCTCCACCACAATACATTTCGATATTTTGAGGAGCAGCAATGCGTTTTGCTTTCCGAATTTCTTCATCATTCTTATGTTCCAGCTTCTGTACGAATTCATAGATAGTTATAGTGTCAGCATCTAGAATACCGGTATGCTTTAGAAGCTCAATGTATGGACTCCACTTTGGTGGTAGAGAATCAGCAAACCGTGCACAAACTTCCTTTTCAGATGCAACAACAGCATAAGCAAACATTTCACTAATCAAATGATAAAAACGTGTAGTCATATCATTTAGAGTTTCATTTTCCAAGAACTGAAACGATTCAAACTCTTTCTTCAATAGATCATGCCGTGTTTTTCTAGAAGCTGCATTTCCTTCTCCTCTTGTTACCAAACAATCCCATAATGATTTCGTGTCCGTACAATAAGAAAATTGATGATAGATATCTTTGTGAAGCGCTTGAGTAAGAACAGCAAACGACTTTTTCTCAAATTCATAGGCTTTCTTGTCATTTTCCTGCATGTTAGAAAAACCTTCTTCCGTTGAAGCTGCTACTTCGAGAGCATTATTGCGTGGAGTAATGAAACACCTCCAAAGATCAGTGCTTTGACCTTGAACATATGTATGGAAACGACCTTTCCATGATGGAAACTCGTTCATATGATTCAACTTTGGCGGGCGATTGTTGCTGCCCGTTTCGCTCTCGCTAAGTAAAAGATTTTGAATGTTTTGATTCTGATTGGATGCCAAAGCCCATTGTCCGGCACTTATAGTAGGTTGACCAAAAACATTCTTCACCCACGCTGCTGCGGAGGTCGGATCTTCACGTGGTCTCGAGTCCATACTCCAATCCCATGGACTAGTACAACTCATATTTGATGTATGTATGATAGTACCTGCACAAATTCTTGAAAACACACAGTAAGCAAGCTTTTACAAGTCCTCTGTGTAAAACAGATCTGTTCTCGACGAAACAGATTTCACGAAACAGGTTTGTTTCGTCTAAATGAATGACGACGAAACAGACTTGTGATAATTGTGATTTTGTGGCGAAACAGAACTTGTTTCGTCAAAGATGTTGTGGTGAAACAGAAGTTGTTTCGTCGACTCCTTGTTTCGTCGAAACTGAGTATCAGACAGCTGGTTTAGATATTTAAAATATCTTACTGGTCAGTCAAAGGATAAGTCTCAGACAATAAGATATTTATTATTGACACAAGGTATGTTAGTAATACCAATTTTTCAACGAAACTGACTTTTTACTGAAACAAATTATCACCTTTTACACAAAAGTCAAGTTATAGTTTTATAAGTTATAACACTTGGTATTTAACAATTTAACAGATCAAGATCACAGTTTTTATAAGAACAAATATGAATATTTTCAAGAACACACCCAAGAACATGAGTTTTCCGATGAGTTTTCCGATCACCGATAATTTTCCGAAACACGAAAATACACTAGATTTTCACTAAAAACCCGGTTTAAAGCATGAACAAACAATCTAACTTAGGTTTTTGATAAAAATCTTTAGCAAACAACAATAAAACAACAGATTTTATGAATATTTTTCCAGAATATATGATTTTTCAAGAACAAATTTTCAGAAAAACACACACAAAATACTTGATAAAAACCGAACAAGTTTGATTTTAAACAAGGATAAGAGCCAATGCTCTGATACCACTTGTAGGTCCCGAAATCTGAGGATCGATAACGAACCGAATCACTTGTTTATAGCAAACACGGTCACGTGTGCGGAATCCACGTAACTATGCCAAATCAAACATATAAAGCAATAATAACAACGGATTAATCAATGAAACACACTCGATTGATTAACGGGGTGAGAACCGATTACAAACTGATACAAACACAGTTCAGACAGAATTTCGGCAGAGTTTTGTTACTGGTAATTATCTCATCTCTGTGTTCAAATGAAACAGGATGTTGTTTATATAGTCCCTGGGCCAAGTTTACGGCGAAACACAAAGTGTTCGACGAAACTGAACATGGGCCAGTCATTGGGCTTGAAACAGCCCATTACACGACGAATCAAAGTGTGATTCGTCATGACCTTCAACGAAACAGAAGTAAAGAACATTGGTCTGTTTCGTCATGATGTGTTCCGACGAAACAGACCTGTTTCGTCGAGAGCTGCACCAGCTGATCTATTTCCTGTATACAGACAGTAAACAGATAGAACACATAAACATAGTAATGACCATACTACCCTTTAATGCAACATGCATTGTTCATCATACTTTACATATCAAAAGAGACAAACAAGTCGTACACAAGCAGATAGGAGGATATCTGACTTGGTCAACATAACATACAGACTCGATAATTAATAAAAGACCATACAAAATACATCGTTAAACAAGACTAGTCACAGACACTAAAAATGCATCAACAGGGTGTACACCTAGTAACAAAAAAAAAGAAGAAAAAGAAAAAAACCTTATGAGTGAGACACTTGTCAATATGTGATTGGAAAAAAAAACATTAAAAGGTTTTAGAGTTTACATGATAAGTTTAACTATAGTGGTAAGGATCATATTCTAGGTTTTGAAGGACTATAATGTGACATCCAAAACCAATGCATAATCTAGGTTTTGAAGGACTATAATGTGACATCCAATACCAATGCATAAACTGTTTGTATAATAAGCTTCCCCACTTGTAAACAAAAGGAATCTTACAATAAACCCACAAAATTTGCTAAATAAGAGATGTACTAGTAACATGACCCATGAGCGATGCATCGTAGGCCCACTGCAAACACTGAGTAGATTAGTCTAAACGTTATGCCCGAGCGATGCATCGTAGGCCCTTTGAAAACATTGAGTGGATTAGTCCAAGCGTTATGTGATGCGGTAACCATATGAAAACATGTGTTTCAATGTATCCAATCTAACTTAATGCAACCTATATAAGCATTGAAGTTGGATAAAAAGTAAAGTAAATCGAATTTTATAATGTACAAAAGAAGCGAAATCGAACTCAGGTTGGTTCGTTCAGTGGGGTTTCACCTAACCACCACACCACCCTTACCTTTGCTTCAAGACTTAGTGGCGTCAAAACGTACAATAACTCAAATTTATACCATCGAATGAAAACGTATTATATTTGACTCGACTCGTTTCCCAACGAAATTTATATCAAATGTAGACAAATAGAAAACGTACATAAAAATAAGCATGAAAACGTATTATATTTGACCTGGCTTGTTTCCGAAAAAATTACGTCAAAACATGAATTTATACCGTTTACGTCGAACCGTGAATTTATACTAACATGTACATAATAAATAAGCATGTCAAAAATAGTGTTTTTTAATATATATTAGAACGCAAGCTAACTGAAAACGTACATAAAAATAAGCATGAAAACGTATTATATTTAATCATGCTCGTTTTTGAAAAAATATGTCAAAACTTGACTTGTGTTATTTTTTTCTTGAGTTTAGACTATATACTTGGCTGCTTATGTTATTTTATATCATGTACATGTGTTTAATAATGATTTTTCCAATTTAATAGGAGAAGGGTATCTGTTCGTCTACTTTTTTATGTTTTATAGGATAGCTCTTCATTAACCTTTGTTTAACTTTCTTCTAATGATTTTTTTATTGTTTGCTGCTATCTTAAGTTGTCGTTAAGTGTAAATGTCTCTATACTATATTCTCCTTGTCACTTTTTTCTAAGTTTAAAAATTTGGAAGATTCTATCTGAACCAGATTATAATACGGGGTAAGATGTAACACCTCAACCAATAACGGAAACATTGGATCGAAACGAGAATTGTTCATAAGCTCATTGTCAATATTAAATTTTAAAAATTTCATTAAAACCACATCAAGATTCTACATAACAAACCAAAGAGAAATTGTTCCACAAACAAGATAAGAAAATAATCCCAATTTAAAGTTTAACTAGGTCCAAGCTCGTATGTGACTCAAAGCTTGATGATACTTCATGCAATGTTTCCTGAAATATGTATAGGATAAAAGGTCAACTATAAATATTGGTGATTATATGTAGGTTTGACTAGATACTTATCAAAAGATTAGTTAACAATTCATATGTCAATGGTTTATCAGAAGTAATCTTATGAAAACCACATACCGGGAAGAATGTGCACAACCAGACCTTGTGACCTTGTAGGTTCAACTCTACGAGTTAACCTTAGTTATAGTTGCGGTTTCAGGCATCCTCGCTCCCCCTAAAAAGGGTCAATGAATAGTATGGGTTTGTCAGACTTGTAGTGTTATAATCTACTACCGTTGATTTGATCAAAATTAATGATTGTACTGTTTCAATTGTTAGTTCACCAAGCAAGTCCAAGAAAAGATGCATAAAAATAACAAACAACGACATAGGTATGAATTGTCATAGTTCAAGTAGCTGTAGTTTAGCTATAGATACATGTTTCACCCTAAATAGTTAATATGGAAAAAACAAGCTATGTAAACTCACCTTGGTAAAACTAGCTAGTTATCACACTAGTAGTTGCAGTTGTAGATGGGAGAATTCCAAGGAATTATCCTAAATAGTTTAATAGATAATGTTCAATAGATGTTGGACTTAGATTAAAGACTAGAGGAATTCTAGGACTAATAGGCAATTATGGATTCTAGATCTAATTTAGGAATATTAGTTAAAGGGATGGATTATGAGAAAACTAGTTTAAATGAGAAAACCAAAAAACTAACTAAAAAAGCTTAAAAAACATACCAATTTTTTTTTAATTTTTATAAAAAAATCGCATGTTTTTATGCATGGAAAAAAATTTTCAAAAAAATAAAAATAAAAAATCTTTTTTTGTTGTATTGCACATGTGCACTATTACGGATATAGTGCACATGTGTAGTACACATATAATACACATGTGTAGTACAACAACAAAAAAATTGAAATTTTTTTTATATATAAAAACTAACGATTTTTTTTATAAAAAAATTGTAAAAAAAAAAAATTTTGTACGTTTTTTAACTTTTTTTTAGGTTTTTTTAGTTAGTTTTCTAGTTTTCTCATTTATATGTAGTTTTCTCATGATACTCTCCCTATTAGTTAAAGGGTTATTATTTATTTAAAATAAATAATTTATAGTTAATAGTTATATGATGCGAATTTTGAGAAAATAAGATACCACATAGTTAATTATGAATCACTAAATTTGTTGAATGAAAATATAAGTGATTGCTGAATTATTTATAAAAAATTTCTATGTATTATTATTTATTATTTAAATAAATAAATAAATAATTATTTGTTTAGACCAAATAGAAAAATAATTATGTAAATTACTAATTAATTACTTTAGGGTTTTAAGAAAAATATTTTATCTAAAATTAAGTAGATCAAACAAGTTTAATAAGTAAAGGTTAAGTTTTATAAATTTATCTAATTAAATAAGTTTGGTAAATAAATGTTATAACTTATAAAAGTAATTAATTAATATATTTTTATAAATTAGATTTATATTTTATGTTTTAATTTTATAATTAAAAACAAGTTTTAAGTTTATAAAACTTTTTAAAGATTTAATAAAATAAGTTTGGTAAAATAATTGATAAAACTTATAAAAATTAATTAATTATATATTATATAGACAGCGTAAAAGGTAACTGCTGTGAGATAAAATCATGGCCGTCCAAATTATTCAACACTAAATCTCATCCGTATAAACTCTTAAATAAATGTAAAAGTTTCAGTATTTCTCCGTCTTTCTCTCCCCCTTTTCTCCACATTGCGGTGGTTAACTGATCATGATCACGTTCTCCGTCTTTCTTTCCCCCTTTTCTCCACATTGCTACTGCAACTGCGTACTACTTGCTTTATATTCCACCAAAGTTTTAGCATTTCTACTCTACCGAAAGGCAGTATAATCACCCAAAAGAGAACGACAAAAGTGTGTAGCAGCGACTATCAAAACCCTACATCGATAATACATGCACTATCATGCTTAACTTTGTCAAACGAGGTATGATTAACATTGTATCCCAGTTTTTATACCGTGGATTTGGTGTTTAGAATCTTCTAATTCGATTTTCATGTTCTATTGTAGCCATAAAGTTAAAAAACTTCTTAGTTGGCACACATATGAGTTTCGCACTGAGGATCCGAGTTCATGGTAAGACCAGTTAGGTCTTATAGGTGAGTGAATGAATCAGAGATGGATCTTCATTTATGTACAATTGGTTATCGATCTTTGAAAGTTGAAACATTCATCTTTGTAATTATTCTTTATAAACTCTTCACCTCCTAAATCATTCCTTTAATTATGAAGCCGGAGAATCATCTATTTGATTTACACCCAATTTAAAAAAAATAGGGTTCGTTTTTGTTTGGACAATGATCACTGTTGCTTTCAGACGCCATTGCTGTTGTTGCTCCTCCATCTCAACTTCATGCTAATTTATTTATAGTTTTTTTTACCTTTTAAGTTAGTTATTGATCGATTTGTAAGGTTTTTTTATTTGTATATGGTAGTATTGAGTGACTTACAAGCAGGGAAGTCATCTGGTGAAATCGAGGGCATGGATGTGCTTCTTTTAATTTCTTATAGCTGGTAAATGTTTTGTTTCAATATATAAAGCTCAAATGCGAGGTTGTCTGCGAGAGGTTAGCGCATTTTATAAGTGTTCGTAGTGTACATGTGTGTTACTCCTTATATATACAATTATATTAACATATGCATCTTATTACTTTTGGAACTGTGGATCTAATAATTAATGTTGCTTTATGCAGACTCAAATTGCTATATCATTAGAGAAGCAACATTTTCTGATATCCATACTTTGAGGTTATGTTTTCATATTATATCTCAATACATGTTAAGCATGTTGTCCCGGCTTCAATGGCACTTAAAGTCACTGGCGGGATTTTATTTGTATTTTGCAGTACCACTAGTGCCTATTTGTTGGTAACATTTTTCTCCATTTTAAACCCTTTAATCCTTTATACATTTTTATTTAGGTATTTAATGTTTATTAATTCAAATATATAGCACTGAAATTTGATCAGATCTTTATCTTCATCTACAGATGTATTACCTGTTGTTGAGGTATAAGATTTCGCTAATCATAAATGGTGTGTGCATACATGCATGTTCCAATGTGACATTTTACAAAAGAAAACTTGATAATTGTTGTTTTGTGCATAATATTTGCAGGTATACTTTGAGAATATGAGATGCTTTCGGGTTGAATTTGATGAATTCTTCTAGAACGGGAGCATTACTGAAATTCGTTTAGGTGTGCGTGGAGAATCGCATTACCCACCCTACCTTGCAAAACATGTTTTGGAACTGGTCTCGGTGAATTTTTTCATTTGTATTTATGCAAAATAATTTTTGGTCTCGGTTTGGAATATGGATGTTTGTTGGTTATCTATGTTTTTATGTTTATCTTTTCATTTGTATTTAAGCAAAATAGTTTTTTTTGCCAATATAATTTGTTGTAGTGCTGACATTATGACATTAGTGTAACCCGTCCATAGGACGGGTAAAGTACTATTGAAAATGATTTCTATAGATTTGAAATGTATTTTCTGTTTTATTATTAAAAAACAAATTATAAGTTTATAAGATCTATTATTTGTAAATTTCAAAATAACAAGTTTTAAAACTTATAAATTTATCTAACTAAATTTATAAAATCAGATTTTGTTTTTCTGCTTTATTTTTTTATGAATTAAACAATTTATTTTTTATATTTAGTTTAAAAAATATAACTAAATAACATGTTTAAAAATTAAATACAAAAAAGGGGGTTGCACGGCTCGAAGCCCCCCCCCCCCCCCCCCAAGCGATTCAACATCACAACCATCTGGGCCACCAGTCTCCCTGGTTGTCCGGTGGTTTCAATTTTTTTATATTTGGTTCGAATTGCGTCAAGTTAAATATTAAGATAAACAATAAAAAGGTGGGTGGCATGGACTCGAGCCCGCAGTCCATGCCGGGTAAACAACACAATAGCCAACATCACGACCACATGGGCTACCAGAGCCCATGTGGGGTTTATTGTATACAAGCTAATAATAAACCTAATTCCCAAAATGATCCAAGAACCCTAATACCTATTCCTTAAAATTGAAACTGATGTAGCCTCTGTCATTGTAAATTGACTAGGGGCTTTTGCTCGAAATGTTTTAACAATCAAAAAGCACAAACCAATTTACCTGGTTAAGCAGTTGACAGAAAAAATAGGATTTTGGCCGGAGTTCATAATTTTGACGAGTTCGGAAGTTGTTCGATGCACAAAATTGAGAGTGTATGGTGTGGGGGAAGTTACAAATGAGTGTTATGGGTTTGATTTTATATTGAATTTCATTATCAATAGTTATAGGCATGATTGAAGAGTTACAAGAATTTTTGGTTTCTTTAATTTGAGTCAAATAAACAATTACAAAACGGAGTAAATGCGTGGATTTGATTTGGAAAGTTTGACGAGGGTTATCGTAAGTTGAAACGAGTGATTTTGAAATCAGAAACATCAATTCTAGGCTTGTAAAAATTCCGGATTTCTTGCTAGAGAATGATTGGGGAAACGGGTTAGGGGGTTGGGCTTGGTTTAAATGGTTCTCAAAAATGGCAAAGCTAGCCCTTGGAGTTTTATAATGTTTCATAATGTATTAAATTAAAACTTTATAAAACATTAAATTTTGTTTTCTTTATTTATATTTTGAGTTATATGTCATTTTAGTCCCTGTGGTTTGGGCCATTTTGTCAGTTTAGCCCAAGGTTTGAAACATTGTCATTTTAGTTCAAATAGTTTTAAACATTGACATTTTAGTCCACTGGTTAACTCCATCCCATTATTTTGTTAACTAGAAAGACATTTCGGTCATTTTAAATGTAATTCTGTTAACTAGAAGGGCAATTCGATCATATAATATGATCGAATTGCCCTTCTAGTTAACATAAAAAATGGACGAAGTTAACCCAGTGGACTAAAATGACAACGCTTGAAACTACTTGGACTAAAATGACAACGTTTCAAACCTTTGGATTGAACTGGCAAAATGGCCAAACCACAGGGACTAAAATGGCATTTAACTATTTATATTTTATAACTTTTAGGTAAATTTTTAAAACTTCAATCTTTTGTAAGTTGTAATAAAAATTTTCAAAATAATACCTTAATTAATGATTTAATATCATTAATATTAAAAGTATTTTTATATAATTCTAGAAAAATATATAAATCAATTAAATAGTTCCTTATTTAATTTTTATTTCCTTGATTATAATATTATATATATATATATATATATATATAGGTTTAGGATCTTGTAAAAAAAGATTAAAAAGTGTGAGAATGATAGGAAAGAATATGGTGTATATGAGAAAATAAAAACCACGCTCAATATTGTCACAACAATTGGTGGGGTGGGTGGGGACATGCGGGATACGGTGTTGGGTTCATTGATCCATCCAATGATAAAGAGCCACGGTGTTGATTTTGTTTGCTTTTGATTCGATTTTGCTTAATGATTCGGTTGTTGTCCATTTATATACATTGTTAATCATATAACATATCATTGTTTTTTATTATAAAAACTATAGTAACACTATACTCAAATTAAAGAAAATAAAGTGTTTTTTTATGGTGTATTTTTTCTTTCAAAAAGTATACTAACCTAATGAAAAAGTTATGCTTATTTATAAATTGTGGGGTAGCTGGTTTAAAATAAGGGGAAACTATAATTATTGTTTAAATAAACTAATAAAGTGTCATTGGTTAAAAATGAGAGAATTAAAGTGTAATTAAGATGATAACATTAAAGTGTAATTATTTTTTGAAAAACTAATTTACCCTAATTTTAGGTTTGTAACTTATGCATTAAATAAAAAAAACTCATAACTTTTGGATATTTTAAAATGCATTTCCCAAATGCATTATAATACAATATAGATTTATATATAGAATTAGGGTGTTTTCAATTTTACATACACCGGTATAATTGTTTTGTGTCAACTTTTTAACCATTAACACAATATCTAAATGGATTACGTGGGCTGAACATGCTTAAACACATAATCCATTTAGATATCATGTTAATGAGTTCAAAAGTCCACAAGGCTAAACTCGTGTGTAAACAGGTTAAACACTTGCTAACTTGTTAGTAAACCTAACGTTCTTAACCCTAGCCTATTGAATCTTTGGTTGACGACTCTTCACGACTTCATCTCTTAAACCCCGTCTATCGGAACCGCCTTCCAAAGTCGCACGCCTCCCATCCGCTCGCCGCAACCACCAACTTCCAACAACATTAACTAGTCCTAACAGGTGGAAAACTGTAAAGAGTTCTTTAGATCGGATCCTGATTTCGAGGATTTAGTTTCGACTGAAATCAATATAACAATAAGTCGTATCTCCTGTATCGTTAGACACTGTAAAGAAGGTGTGAGGAATTCTATATTATATTGTTCCCGTTGTTTGTAACCGCCATTTGGGCTAATTACAGCCGTTCAAAGTCATTAACTTTTAATCTCAGCCGTATAAAGTCACTAAATTCCTTCTAGAAGCAGCAGTTGGTGTCGGTTTTACACTCTCTCAGCCATGATCTTTCGGTTACCTGCAGTTTATTAAGATGGACCAATAAAAATGCATTATCAGAAAGTGGGTCCAACAAAAGTGCAAGTTATAATTTGACGGTTAAAAAAGTCTTCCTTATTTTTAGCAAGTTAGTGGGGTAGTGGACAATGTAACTGCCCAATATGATGGCTATATAGGAAGAATGAGGTACCACAAAAATCTGTCTTCTTTTCACATTTAACCCATTCGAACACCACATTTGCAGCCATTGATGACATTGATGCCTTCTACCACCTATCCTAAGCAGCTGACTATGCAATGAAGGTACCACTAACCCAAAAAATGAATATTGTTATATATGTTAACGCACGTATTTATTGCAGTCGAGTACCAACGCAGCCATACCCAAGAAGGAACAATTCTACAGCCTATTCAAAGATAACAGGAAGGTATTGTTTTTTCTTTGACACACACACACAGAGGTTAGCAATTTAAACATGGTGTAATCTTTTAATACGTTTTCTAAATTTCTATCAAATTATTACAGCTGAGTAAGAATGCAATGACAACCAACAAGGAGCAATTCCCTAGCCAATTCAAAAATTATTAGAAGGTATTTTTTTACTTCCACACACAAGTTAGCAGTTTAAACATGGTCTCAGTGTTTAGTCTATTTTTACCTTCACATATAGCTATGGATGACTACTACCTGTTCAAAATAGCTAACTATGCAATGAAGGGTACCAACAAAACAACAGGCAAGAAGAAGCAATTTTATGGCTCATTCCATAACACACATATTATCAATTTAAACATGATGTGATTGTTTAATCCGTTTTCTAAATTTCTTAATTACAGCTGGGTTAAAATGCCATGACAACCAACAAAGAGGAATTTCGTAGCCCAATCAAAGATTCTCAGAAGGTATTTTTTTTTTACTATCATGGTTTACGTGTTTAATATGTTTTCTAATTTTCCCTGAATTTTAATTATTTAATCTGACAATGGAAACATGGAGATTATTTCATATGGTCAATTTTTCAGTCCCTGCAAATCTGATATGCACAGGAAGGTAAGAGTTTTATAACAACTGGCAATTGCACAATAATATCATATAGGGGTGTGAATTTCTGACACGACCTGAAAATACGACACGAACCTAATACGAAATTCACGGGTTCGGGTCAGTTTCAGGTTGAGCCCGCTTAGCTAAACGGGTCAGGTTCGGGTCAACCGGGTCGGGTTGGTGGGTTGACCCGTTTAACCCATTTATATTAAAATTATATTTTTACAATATGTTTTATGTCATAAATATAATTAGGTGTGTAATTTTATGTCATAATTATAACTTAAAAAAGGAAATTGACATTAACCCATTTATATTAAAATTATACTTTTACAATATGTTTTATGTCATAAATATAATTAGGTGTGTAATTTTATGTCATAATTATAACTTAAAAAGGGAAATTGACATAAGATTTTATGATTTTAATGTAATCTTATTATATAAATTTGTGTTTTTTTTTGTAGTAGATGTTAATTTTAATATATTAATTTGCTGGAAAAAAAAATTGGGATGAATGGGTCGGGTTCGGGTCAGCCTGAGAATATTCGGGCCGGATTCGGGTTCATATGTATGACACATTTTTTGGGTTCGGGTCGGGTTCGTTTAAAATTTTCGGGTTCGGGTCGGGTTGAACCCATCAACCCGCGAACACGACCCGTTTAGCACCCCTAATATCATATGGTCTAATTTTTAAGTCATTGTCACACATATATATATGTAATTACATTATAAAATGTATTTTTCTATTTTCAGTTTCCGAAGCTTGAAAAGCAATAAATAGAAAACATGTCTTTTAAATTGGAAATAGGATGAAGTCATTGACATATATGCATTTCAACTTTAAATCAACAACAATATGAATCTCATGTATCAAATCTGAGCATAAAACCGAGCATTCAATTCTCTACAGCAATAAATTGTACTTTAGAATCACACTTATGAGAAACCTTCATACCTTTAGAACAGTGTGATTCCTGTGGCGATGACACCACCGTCAGCACATCCAAAAACGCATTCTAAGCTTCGATGACACCACCGTCGGCACATCCACATAACTGCAACTAACATTTAATTAATCAATTATCAATTATCAATTATAATTTATATAAGTCATACCTTAGCGAATTTATTCGCCTCGAATGTCTTCAAACACGATGCGTTATACTCCAGCAACAAATCCTTCTCTACAACAGCCAGAATCTTAAAGTTTAAATTCTAGATGAACTAAATCATATGATAAATTAAGTTACCTTTCATTAAGATAATTTGAGATGGCAAAACAAATTAGAGCTTGAATGGTTAGAATCAGGCAAAAAAAAAATTGGAGCCTGAATGGTTAGAATCAAGAAACTTCGGGCTAAATGTGCCAATGCCAGGTATGTTCCCCAACAACACTGTTTTCGGTCGTGTCATCTATAATAACATCTTGAATATCGAAATCCCCACCTAAAATTATTATGCCCAGATTATTAGTTCAACATATTTATACTAATTTTCTAAGTTTGTTAAGGTATGAGATAAAACACTTACATCCAGGGCAAGTCCTTTTTTAGCTAATATAAAGATGACATCAAAGAAAGCATTCATAGTACATGACAGACTATTATCCTAACAAACACAAAACAACTTTCATTATTATTATTATATCATGAATCATTACCTCAAGTAAAAGATATCTTACTTACATGCATTGACCAAGCGTTGCGTTTACTGGCTTATCCCCACTGCCTGTATGAAAAATCAGATCTAGAAACAACTGCAAGAGGATGAATACCACTGTAACGCCATTCTTGCAGGAATATTTCCAGAACCGAAGTTGACCTTTTCATGAAGGCAACTGCCATTGAAGGTGATCAGAGCAGTTTGATTACTTAGTACTTACTACACCCTCAGAGTAAGCATTACTCTTTCACGTTTCTCATTCAGATTTCAAAATTCATATTATTAACATGTTTGTTACACCTAAAATCAGATTTTGGGGCTTAAAGCCTGTCGTGAAACCTTTGTTTATATACGGAATATCAACAGGTCTACATAGCTCGATTAACAAGTGTCACTAAATCAGAACCGGTGGAACACCAATCTACCCAAGAATAGAACATACAGGTGAAATACGACTTACCGGAAAACTCGCTGGAACCCTAACTTGGCTAGAACGCACCTGAACCGTCTGCATCTCCATGTTACCGGTTTATTGCACATAATGTAACGGTGTTTTCAGAAAAACCCAATACGATTCAACTATTTGCAGAGTAAATCACAACTCTAAACCATAACAAACTGAATAAAAGATGCGATTATACCTGTAAGAGATTTGAGATCGCCGGAAGCCGAAGGAGAGAGTGGCGTCGATGGAGATATAAGTGGTGAGAGCTTCCAGGAATGGCTCCGTCTAGAGGCGATTCATTAGAGTGGCGATTTGGTTGTAGCTGGTAGCCAAGAAGAAGCTTTGTGTGTTTGTTTTGTTTGGTGGAAAAAGAAGCGTATAGAAGAAGACATGTAGGGGCTGTTTGGCTAAGCTTATTTTAGTGACTTATTTACTTATTGACTTTTTGAAAAGTTAAAAGGTGTTTGGGTTAGCTTATTATGTGAGAGGAATAAGTCATAAGTCACTCCAAAATAAGCTTAGCCAAACAGCCCCGTAGCCTGTTTTTATTTAATGGGTTGTAAGGTTTCATTGCAGGCAATTTGTTTTTAGGAGCTCGATGCAAATTTCTTTAGTAAATATCTTTGTTTCATAATTAGTATATTATTTAATATTTAATCATATAGTTTAATAAGCATCCACGTATGTTTAACTTATTTTTCATAAATGAATTATAACCATATTTACAATTTTATACCTTTTGTATTTATTAATATAATAATAATTATATGGATTAACCCGGATCTTAAAACGGTTCGATCGGTCGAACCGATCTGACCACTGAACCGGTAGAGCGACCGGTTCGATTAACGGTCCGGTTTTAAAAACATTAGTGGATAATGAGTAAGCAAAAAAGGAAGGAACGTGTCAAAAGTAGAAGAATGTCTAAACCCTAAAACAAAATGTACAAGCAACCTTGCGAGAAACAACACATTAGCCCAACGTACAACTAACAAATGCCTAACTATGTTACAAATTTATAGTTATATACGTACAACTCGCAAATGCCTAACTATGTTACAAATTTATAGTTATATAATAGATAATATCGACACATTATATTAAAATAAGTAACAACTTAGTGTATTATTGGCCATTTACAAATGTGTAAATATATTAGTATAAAAAAGCCTACGGACGGGATGATTGTTACTGTCCTGTAATTTGGTTTCATGGGTTACAAGTAGCAATATACACCGAGACTCTTGCTTCACCAAATATTTAGTTCAATTAAGTATGCTTTTGTGTTTTGTTCATTTTAATGTTTCGTTATTTGTTTAGTGACATTATAAATACGTTTTATCGTTTTCTTTATTATGTTCTATAGGTATTCATATTATTATGCCGTTAAAGTACCCGGCCTACGGACGGGTTCTCAACTAGTTGATTTTGTTGAAGATTAAGGCCACCTGTAACCGTTCAATTTTCGTCCTCCAGTTCTCCGATTTAATCTTCAGCGGACAACATCGGCCTACGCCTCCGACCCTCTACGGTGAGACAAAGAAGCGCAAGAAGAAGACCACAAACCTTAACCCTAGGTGTGATATTTATTGTGTCCCTAAACATGTCGTATCGAGTAACCTGTTTATAAACAAGTTTGTGTTCATGTCCAACACCTCAGATAATCATGCTGTTGTGTCTAACCTGTTATGCCAGTCCTACCGTCATGTTAATCACCCGAGCCTTATACCTAAAAGGCTCAAACCCACAACTTCTTATTGAGTGATGTCATATTATTAGGTCATAACATCAATTCAACTCTGGTCTAAATTGATATATAGGTAATTGGATCATCTAAATAAGGTGTTACCCCTACAAATGAAAAACATCTCCATAGACCGTATATGACATATTGACTTGACAATACATATTTTTAAAATAAATTTTTACTATGGTTATTATTGTTATATTTAAAAAAAATGAACAAAAGCCGTTCAATGTATTGGAAAAACAGTGGAAGAATAAACTTTTGTAAAAAT
This sequence comes from Helianthus tuberosus, assembly GCA_030545235.1. Lineage (NCBI taxonomy): Eukaryota > Viridiplantae > Streptophyta > Magnoliopsida > Asterales > Asteraceae > Helianthus > Helianthus tuberosus. Next base: position 129,901,864 of record CM060416.1, read on the forward strand.
CATGAAATTTATGCGCGACAACTTCTAATTTCAGAAGAGCAGCATATTTCTATATAAACAGATTTCGTAAAGAAATTAAAAAGCATAAACATATATTATCTTGAAAGCTACGTATAACCTCACATATATCTACTGTTTTCCACTAATAAAAAAGTCTAATCCTATATTTTTATTCCCCCTTTTTCCTTTTAATAAAGCCTAATATTAGGAGTTATGTTATTATTACATTTTATTTTAGCCCAAGAAAAATTTAGTGATTTTAATCAGAAGGTTGACATGGAAAAAGGAGCAACAAAACATGGTATGTCGATTTGCCTACGAAAGCCTATTGCATCCAAGTACATGCGAAGAAAAACATCCAACAATCGAAAGCATCATATCGACGAGGAATGTGGAATACGAATGTGGCATGAGTGCTCATGATAAATAGCGGTCAAGGTCATTGTGAAATCTCTAGCATATAGTGACTAAAATGCACACAATGTATCTAGGGAAGATGTTACGAGGCACAAATCATCTTCATAGCCTACTCCCATCATCATATATCATCTTGCATAGTGTCACAGACCCATATTGACGAGCTCGGTTTGGTCTCATTAAGATCTAGAGGGACGAGCCTTCCATCTCTTGTGCGATCAATATGTACTAGTTTCGTCTTAAATGGGGCTCTCACCACCATTGTGAGTCATGTCAAATCCATGTGACAAACCGAATTAGTTTTTTTGTTTCATATATCAATGCCTTTGTAAGCTTGGAGAGCATGAATGCACCACCGTCCCAAAGTAAAACCCAATCAAATGCCACCCGTCACAAACTTACCTTTAAATTTTTTTTGCGCGACACAGTAATCCAACTAGGGCATCTTAACTATGATACTCTTATTGATTCACCGACACGACTTGTAAGGGATGGTTTTATTTGGACATTTTAGTTGTGAATGAGAGGAGAACTCCACGTTAAACGTGTTTGAGTGAGAAATCTCAAGACGCTAACCTCTTGGAATGTTTCCATCCATTGTAGTAAAAAAAATAATAATAAACAAATCCATGACTGGTGGGAAAATATATAGCCTCAAATATCATCTACGAATTTTGGGTGCTTTGATTATGCATAAGAGGAGTGTTTAAGTTAACTGTGCTTAAAGAAGAGAAATTTCAGGATGAGTGATTTTTTGGAAGTCTTTAACTTAGTTAACCAAGAACAAAGTCATAAATAAGTGATAAATATTGTTTAGTATGAGAGGTCCAATGTTACAATTCTCAATCATAACTTTTTGGCCCTTATTTATAACTTTGATAAATATAAAAATAAAAATAAAAACAATTAACACTTCTCCTACACCATATTTACATATTACTAGATAACTATGTTTGGTATTGAGCATAATTAGCTACACATCCGTAACTTCAATCTACTTTTACCACTCATGCAATGTTAATTTGTAGCTTCAATTCTTGTTTCTTAAGTATACTTTACCCCTTAAATATAATCACATAACAAACACTTGTACCAATAGTAGCATAGACAGGATTAGTATTGTTAACCAATACATAAGTTTTACCCCTAGGCTATGTTTGATTCTTTGTAGGTTGATCTCGCAGTATGTTGTGTTACAATTACCTCAAATAGAACATTTTCAAGATAAAACGAGATAGAACATATAATATTGTTCAGTCCAAATCAGTATCCCAAAATGTCTACAAATCTACATCATCAAAAATATAATCGGATATCGATCACAAGTAGTTGAGGATGGTGTAAATGAAGTCGTCACTGTCAGATAACGATTGCAGTACCTTCACTGCTAGAGGTAGAATCATGCCAATGTGAACTGTTTCATGGATTGAAAGATAGTGACAAAGATTATGGTTATACATGTAAGAATAAGATTATGGTGAGGAGACCATTTAAAATTTTTAAAAACATTGTTCTCCTGGCCAACCCAACATAACATGTGGATATGTCCACACACATTTTATGCCATGACGTAACGATTATGATTACACTAGAACACATGTTACGCCTAATAAACTTTTCATTCTTCATTCATCGCACCTTTGTCTTTTTCTTTAAACAGCTTACCTCTTTTATACATATTTTTTCACCCTTCACCTTCAAAATACCCTATCGTGATTCGTGAATTAAAAGCATAAAGGCGCATAATTGTATATAATGCGCGTCTATCACTTTGATAGCGAGCGAAAACCACTAGTTAGAGTTCACATGTTTTGTCTTTAGTTGAAATCATTTCAAGAAAACACATCAACGACAAAAAGGACATTTTCCCGTAACATGTTCATGCTTCGCGCCACACGATGCCGCTTAAAAGGGAGAAAGACGACATAACATGGCATAACGTATGAACCTTCATATCACATGCTACCTCTAAAAAAACCCACACGTTAACAACACATGTTAAAGTTTGCTTCATGTCATATGTCACATTTATAAAAAAAAACATGCAACTCTATAACTATCAACACTAAACTCGGGGTAAAACTGTAATTATGTAATTCTCATTCCACGTCATAATCAACTAACCAGTAACCAACATATCAACACAACAGAATTAACCAATAGTAATGCAGCCTTACCGAGTTACCGTAGACCACTCCACACCGGAGCACTCCCTCTGGCTCTACTTTCCAGATCAAAAAATGTAGTAGCATATAACAAAAGTAATTCACTGTACGGACCGGTCTAGAGGACGACAAACCGGTCCAGCCGGTGACCGGAAAACACCTACAACCACCTCATCATAAACACAATGATGAAACTCCGGCGACTTCCTCTGCTTCTTTGCTACTGTACAATCCTCACACAACGACCGATTTACGTTACGCTGTTCAACGTAAACCCTAGGGTACGCATCTTCAATCGTCGGAAAATTCGTATCCAAACGCGAATCCGAATCGAATTCATATCCAGAATTCAATCTCACATTCATATACTTTCCTCTGTTTACTCTGTTCATCAACAAATCGTGAAACCGATCGTCGTAACAATACGAACGGTTAAAGCCGTTATGATTCAAACTAAATCGTGATAAATCTACCGAAGAAACATCTAAATCGCTAGGTTTAACGTTGAAACCGTTACGATTCAAACTAATTCGTGATAAATCATCCGAAGAAACATCTAAATCGCTAGGTTTTACGTTCAAGTTGTTACGATTTAGACTAATTCGTGACAAATCATCAGGTGATACAGTAGATACATGTAAATCGCTAGGTTTAACAGCTTTTCTCCGGCGATCTCTTCTTGAACGTTTTAACACAACGAAGAAGTAACAGTTCGTTTCTCTAACTACAACGGCGAAATTAACCTTACCGGTGATGAGAATCTTCCGGCGGTCCGGTGAGGTTTTCGATTTCGAGCTATCTACTAAGTAAGTAGTGAGATTGTTGTACGATATGCCTGTAATTTCGGTTAATTTCGTTTGAAACGATTTGAAGACAAGATCTGGATGAATCTGAACGTTGCCGACGAGAGTTTCGCGTTCGCCGTCGTAGAGAACTACTGGAAACGACGTCGTTGATGACGTTGTTACCGGTGCCGGTGCTTCCACCATGTTTTCCGGTGAGGTTTTGAGTGAGGAAATGTTCTAGAGAATGCGTGGAAATGAATGTGAATGGTATTTATATAGGCGGTGGGTTTAGGGGGGTGGATCAGTAAATAGTTGAAAATACGGGGTTGATTGTGTAAATGTTGAAATTTAGTTGCTTGGGGCTTAAGTGTGTGTACTTGGTACGGCGTCACGCTATATTTTCTTATTGTGTGGGTTTATGGGGGAATGTGAAAAGACGAGATAACCCTTGAGCTGGTGGTGAAACTAGTAGAAATTAGTCCAAAAGTGTAATTTCCTTCTAATTGTAACTTTTTGTTTTTTACCCCCTCGGTGAAAGCGGGATGTTACAGATTAAATTAAATTAAATTCTTAATTATTATTTGAGTAGAGATACAATATAAATAGAAAGTTTATTTAACTAAGAAGGCTAGGAAGTGATCTTAACCATCCATTTAGTTAATCAATGGCTAAGATTAAATGATGGAAATTGAAAATAAGAAAAGAGGCGCGTGAGTTTGTTTAGGGGTATTCTAGTCAATGCAAGTCAATAGTTTCTCTCTCCTCTAATTTCCTCCCATTTTTTAAACGTTAATACCTCTTTCATACGACATTATTTTTTTATAAAAATTGCACCAAAAAAATGCGCGTTTTTTTATCTTTAAAACGATTATACTATTGCTATATTTTCCAAAAAAAAATTTAAAAATCCAGTTGCGTAAAACGCAATAGAAAAACCCCCAGTTACGTAAAACGCAATGAAAAAAAAACCTAAAAAATGACATTTTTCTAAAACGCAATGCACAAAAACACAAATAAATGTCTTATTTGTAAAACGCAATGGCCAGAAAACACTTAAAAATGACTCATTCTAAAACGCAATTGCCTAAAAAACAAAAGAAAGTGTTCTCTGTAAAACGCAATAGACTGAAAACACCTAAAAATGTGTTTTACCTAAAACGCAATGCACCAAAAACACTTCAAGAATGTGTTTTTCTAAAACGCAATGGCCAGAAAACACATAAAAATGTTTTAGTTCTAAAACGCAATTGCCTAAAAACACCAAAGAAAGTGTTCTCTCTAAAACGCATTGAACCATGACAATAGTTTTGTCTGTGCTGTGAACTGTCTGAACCAATGCAGTTTACGAATGGAGTTTCCAGAGGCAATTTACAGAAAATTAATTTTTCTGATGCATTTTTCAACCCCAGCCAGGGGCTCTGCCCCTTGGACCCCGCCAGGGGCGCTGCCCCCGGACCCCCGCCAAGATCGTAAAACGCAATGACTAACTCAAAAACCCAGATCGTAAAAATGAAATTAAAGAATTTCTTACATGGATCGAAGTGATTTCTTCAACAATTGACGAATTTTGAATGATTGAAACACTTATCAGCGCTCGAATCGAACGGATCGAGTGATTATCTTCAAAATCACCGGAAAAAACGAGATTTTGTATGAAATTAAACTGGGTTTTCTTCAAAAAAGCTGAAGAACACGTTGATCGGGTGTTTGAATCATTGATTGGTGATGAAAATCGCACTATAATGTAGTGATTATTGAGATAGAAAGTGAAGAAATGGTTGAAGATGGTGGGTTTTGAAGTTACTGGGTTTTGAAAAGGAAGAAGAAAGGGTTGGATTGACTAAAATACCATTTTTCTTTATTTTAAATGTTGTCACATGTCCTAATCCTATTGTTTCCTACACTTCCTAGCCAATAACGTGGAAAATTTTCACAACATCTAAGTATAATTAAACCAAACTGAATTTCAAAACAGACACAAGACGAATGATATTTTATTATTTTTACGTCTACATGTTATATACTGTCTACAGGTGATGACCTTGTGGTTTAGTTGCATCAAATTTTATTCTTAGAAAAATGTTACGAGTTGAGTGTTACAAAGCGGATAAGAGGCGTTGAAGTGGTTTTGATAAGTAAAACTAATAAGGTGTATGTTTGTACTTAAAAAAGATACCATTTAATAATTTTTTTGCTATAAAAAGTTATCTAATTTCATTAATATCTCATTAAGAATTAGTTAAGGTAATTGATGGTTTTAATGATAAACTAGTTTCTTCTTTCTGTTATCCGAAAGGTAGCTACAACTAGGATTGAATGAAAATGATGAAATTAATGTATTACACAAAAATAAAGAAAAAGCTAATGTTTTTTTTTTTTTGTTATGCAAAAATAATTATAATAGGATACATGTGTGTCATGTGTACTCATTCATAATGAACTAAGGATGACACACAAATCCAAATCCAACCCTGATGATAAATATGAATGTTGAGACACTTAAAAGGAGTGTTTGGGCATGAAATTAGTTATCTTCATTAGTTATAAAAGTGTTTGTTGGTTTATGGTACTGGGTGACACTTGTTCGATAAGCTTTTCAGCATGTAATTTTTAAGCATATAAGATCATAAACAGGTATACTGGCAAACCAAAACTCGTATTAAACATGGTTCTTTAATCGGGTATAAGAATTACCAAAACTCTTCTTATGTTCATCTTACTACCATTCCCACAATAAAGCTCCATGAAATAGCAAAGTGTCATTTTCTACAAAACATAAGAATACTTTTAACGAACAAAATTAATTAATTGTGATTTATCTTTTCTTTAAATATCTTCAATACAAGTTCAAATGAACTCACACAATTTTGCATAAAACTCATTTTGTATCTTGTTCATTAATTTGATTTAATCTATTACCCATCCTAACAATGAAATCAAAGGAAGACTAATGAATAACAAATAGACTAAAAACATAAGTTATAAGAAATCCCTACAATTTGTTGTGGGTAAGTGATAACGTGAAATTGTGAAAAGAATATTTTTTTAAGGAACGATAGTCGTTAACTTTTTATTATTGGATGGGTGAAGAGATGAAATTTTTTTGGTTGAATACCCATACTGAGTACTGACCGGTCATAATTTGTACGGTAGTTGGTATTTGTTTTCAGCGATTTCGGTTTTGATATTTCTAGGTCTTGGTATTTTCTATGATACAGGTGTCTATCACTCAAAGTCGGTACGATACTTGGTATAAAGATCAGCTCACATTCGATTTTTGGTAATATGAGGTACGTTGGTATGGTACTGGTTTGATCACCCGATACAATATATGTGGTACAGTAGTAGTTTGATCAGATACCAATATCGATCTCTCATCATTAGATTGTCATCTCGATTGGCAATATTGATTTGATGTCAAATTTGCAACTAAGATGCCATTTAATTCATTAGATTGTCATCTCGATTGGCAATATTGATTTGATGTGAAATTTGCAACTAAGATGCCATTTAAAAGATCACGAGTCAAAATAGCCAAGGGATGCCCTTTCATGCACCTTCTACCTCCAATTGCTTTATTAATTACTTAACTAGGTTAATACGCCGCGCGCGTTGCGGCGCGCTAAACCGAATCGGTTTAAACATTTTACTTGTACGAATGAAGTTGATACAAATTGTTTAAAAATAGATAAGGTAATTTACATCTATATTTTTTTTAAAGGCAACGGAGACTATTATTATCAACAAAGTGAAACCACCGACATAGCAAGATACTATCGGCATGATACTGATACAGGCTACAGAAAAAAATAAAATACATGACCAAACAGAAAAAACATAGTTCGCCTAAACATTAATGTTGAAAAGTCTCCAGTTGCTGCACCATGTTATATCAAAACCTTTGGCTCTATTCGTAATCCAGTCATATGACAATTTAACTTGATCTGCAGAAAGTTAAATGCTTTTGGGTGGATCTTGAGCATCCGTAGCTCCTTTTGAGGGTTTGTATCTCTTAAAAGCTGCTAGAAAACTCATTTGCACAACTGAACCAGATAATGTATATTCAATGTAGAATTTTCCGAAAGCAAAGTCACAAACCATGTAGCATATCCTCAAGCGTAAAACAAACTCCATTAAAAGATTTACAATTAAAACATCAACCCGTTAACCCAGTCAAATACTTTTAGAGAAAAAAAAACAAATTACCGTAAGCTCTTAGTGTATTAAACAAATTATCGTATGTTATAACGTGTTTAGATCACATATATTTGACTCTACTAAAGCTCTTGGTGTATTATGTGTTTAGATCATATATATTTGACTCTATTAAAGCTCTTAGTGTATTATGTCTGTACACATAAACCAACATATTATAACTTTCATACAGCATGATACCAAAGACATGAGTTCAAGAAAGGTTATTAAAATGGCTTGACGTGTTAAGTGGTGGTTACACACAGGTTATTAAAATGCATCCCAAATGAACCCACAACTAACTGAAACTTACTCAAATACCAATGTGTTGCTTTTTAAAACAAATATAAATAACTTACTCAAATACCAATGTGTTGCTTTTTAACAAAAATATAAATAACATGTCTCGATTTCGTAAGAAAACTTGGAACTTACCCATTGCTTGCAACATTCAGGGTTTTGTGTTAAGCACCAGATGTAAATGCTTGATGCTTCAAGGGATAGCTCAGGGATGCCTAAAATGTCCAAAAAACTATATCAATAAATTAAGTTTGAATATACATTCTTTAGAAGTAGAAATTTATATATTTTAATAATGTACCTTATCCAGGGTGTAATACTACGATGCCAGCTAGGATCTTCCCGTTTCCGAGTGTTAAATGGTTCTTATATCGTCGGTCATCAACCGCAGCAGGTTTTGGCAAACGGGCCACCGTTTCCGGCGGCTTGTGCAACAAAAACTCCGGCTTTTACAGCTGATAAAAGTGCTGCATCGAACGGGTTCAGAAAAGTAGTCCTTGTGGTGGCCGGAGGGCTGTTGGGCCCAACCCAGAGGTTCAGAATGTCGACACCGACATGAACCGCCTGTTCGATGGCTGCAACTACATCCGCAACAAAGCCTCCAAAGAACCTGTAGAGAGCCTTGTACACCGCAATCCTATTCAAATTGATCATTATTCAAGTGTTATTTTGGTTGTATTTAAAATATACACAATAATAAAATAATATTATTTATGTACATTATTATATGTAATGTAATACGTAATTTCGGTCATACGAATAATATATATATTTGTGTAGTATATATTTTATGAGCATTCAACCTGTGTAATACACGAACTATTATGGTATTTCAGTAATACCAATTAACATAAGCCCGTTTGACACGGTTCCATTTAGCTAAATTTTAAATTTAACATAATCAAATCGACCCATTCACAAGAAAACGGGCCAACGGGGCAACGACCTTTATCTTGAAGTGTTAAATTTCCATGTTAAAACAAAAGAAAAATAGTGATCAAACCTTGCCCGAGGCGCCATTCCACTTGCTCGTCCATATTCATACCCGTGCACACGTACAGGAACCCCATTGTTTCCCGCAGCGATTGCAGCGGTATGACTGTAAAACAGTAATCATCACGTGTTTAATAAAAAGCCGATAACAAATATAAAAGTTATTAGGAAAAAAAAAGAAAAAGAATATAATGTTGTTTTCGTTGAAATCAGCATATTGGAAAATTCAAAAGGAAAATGCCAAATTCGTAACCACATAATATTTAGTTTTTTTCTTTTTTTGTATTGATGTGTAATATAAATTTTTTTTATCCCACATAAAGATTTTATTTTATTGACAAGTGAATTTCGATCCACTATCTCGTGACGTCAAGAAAAATACTTCATTTTGGAATATGGATGCAACTTAGATCTTAGTAACCCATAGAATGAATGAAATATACACAACAGAAAATTACTAAATGATAATGTAGCGGCTTTTGCAAAATGTTGAGCCCCGACGATCTTTCCGTTACAAAAACTCCTCTTCGTGTCGGGATCATTTTCACATTTCCCTCTGTATCTTGGAAGCGGTTAGTAAGGCTCGCTTATGGTGTTTTGAAAGCTCGGATGGTGTGGGAAGATACCGGAATCTACAAACCCGATCACGATATCCTCTCCGGCTCGATCAAACCCGCCACCTGTGGGCCACACGCCGGTTCGAAGTCCTAGAAACTGTGGTGTGTGTGTTGTGAGTTTCCTCACTTTCCAGTCTCTGTCAACTGACTTCACACCGGGGGCTCGCCTAAGCGTTTCTGCCTACTAATATTCGAATAAACGTATAAGAAAACATGATTACAAGACGACATTATAATCATAAATGAGTAAATGACCAAAACAGACATTTTTATAGATGGCTGAGGTAAATAAACATGTCAACCCGTGAACCTACCCGATTGACCCGAGACTGACCTGTTTACCCAAAACTGACCCAAGCCCGTTTACCCTAAACCCAAAACCGTGAACCCGTTTAGCGTAAACCCAATCACGCAAATTTCGTGTTAGGTTTGTGGTTAAGTGTTCAGATTGTGACCTGTTCAGGAGACATGTGGACCGCAAACCCATTGATAAGATGCTTGTAGCTGTATACTTTCGTGTACGTTTCATCTTCGAATAATGATTCAAGAAGCGCATCGTGCCTCGTTTCAAGGTGTTGATAGTATGACGCAACCGAATCACTGCATATAAACCAAAACAGTAAACAAAAGCGCGATAAATCGTTTAATTTGTAACAACAATCATTAAACATTTAAACAAAAGGATGATTGGTTTCAAGAACACTAACCTAGTGACATTAAGTTTCTGATCGGTATCAACTGCAGTGGCTTCAAAACCGTCAATGCCACCCCTATAACTTATCACTGGCTCTCCTTCAACTGTCACGATATAACCAAACAGAACCAAAAGCATGAACATATGTTCAACATTTATCATCATCGTCGTTGTCGTCATCTCCTGATTGATCCACTGATCACCAAATCTGTTTCCAATAAACCAACTTCAAATTAAATCACATGATTCAACATAACTAACTCCCTTCAACTTCAACATAAATATATTATCACAACACACATTCGCAAGCACCTGTGAGTACACGCTCGTTCACTACTACTATTATTCAAACAACCCCCCCCCCCCCACATCTTGGTGGGGTTTGGGGGCAATTTGGTCCATCATTAGCAATTTGGTGACATGGATAGCGATGTAACCCATCGCATACAGGCTGGCTGGTGTAGATGGAGGGCAGCCAGTGGGGTATTGTGCGATAGGAGGTTCCCAACTAAATTAAAGGGGAAATTTTACAGGGTAGCAGTCAGACCCGCTATGCTATATGGAACAGACTGTTGGGCTATCAAGAAGACACAAGTGCGTAAGATGGAGGTAGCAGAGATGAGGATGCTGAGGTGGATGTGTGGACAAACGAGGTTAGACCGGATAAGAAATGAGGTTTTTAGGGAAAGATTAGGAGTGGCTAGTATATCGGAGTAGATTAAGGAGGGGAGATTGAGATGGTTTGGGAATGTGAAGCGGAGGGAAACGACGGCACCAGTTAGAGTAGTGGAAACTCTTACTGTCGAGGGGAGGAGAGGAAGAGGCAGACCCAAACTGACATGGGATGAGCAGATTAGGCATGATTTAGTAGAGTTGCATCTTTCTGAGGACATGGTCCAAGATAGGACTGCGTGGAGGCATAGGATTAGGGTTAAGGACTTCTAGAAGATACTACAGTAAGGTCTTAGGTGTATCTTAAGGAGGTAGGTTTTTCCTAGTCTTTAAGGGACTTTTCCGGTGATTGCCTTCTTGTGTTTATGCCCAAATGATGTTGTATGCATGCTATTATACATGATTTATATTATACTGTGTCAACTCGGATCAATTTCTTGGTATGGGGGACTTCTTATTTGTATATTCTTTGACTTGGTGTGTTGGTTTCTTGTTCGTTTTCGAGCCGAGGGTCTCTCTGGAAGCAGCCTCTCTATCCCTATGGATAGAGGCAAGGTCTGCCTACATCCCACCCTCCCCAGACCCTATAAGTAGCTTTGCTATTTGTGGGATTTACTGGGTATGCTTGTTGTTGTATTAGCAAATGGTCATCAGTAGCAACTGGTAATCTTTACAAGATTCACAAGAAATATAATATCCACACTCTACAAGATTTCTACAAAATATTCAATCTCTATTTACAAAAACACAAAAACAAATCAAGAAACATCACATATTCATTCACATTACAATAAAATCTGAACAACTAACTCAACAAATTTCAAGAAACATACCATTATGAAAAGATCTGCAACACCCCCTTCAAATGTGGTCCAATAGAATACTGCCAACCACCGGTTACCACCGATGATGGTAAAACCATCGCCGACTACCGTCGGTCTGAACAACAGACCTGAGACGGCGGCAGATTACCGGTCACCTCTGCATCTGAAAACCCTAAAGCTTCTGATAACCAAATCCGAAGCCAATAACAGGTGATCGCTGAATCCAACATGTGAATACCTACATAGACCAACCGGAACACATATCGGCGACCACCACCGCCATGCACGGCCGCTAAGGACTGGTCAGACGGTATAAGACGGCGGAGGCGGCGGAGCCGTTTAAACAGTCTCCATCAGCCACACTATCTCTCTCTTCTCATTCTTCTGAATCGTAACCAGAGGATTTTCATGAGAGAGAGGAAAACCTCCAAAGACCGGACGAGCTGGAGGCGGTGGATAGAAAGGTGCGAGCTTTTGAGGTTGGGGAAAGGTGTAGAGATTTGAGATTTGTATGATATATCAATGAGGAACGTGGCAACATCTAAAGAAACGAAGGAATGAATCAGCAGTTAACCACTGTTCATTCACTTCTCTTATTATCATTTAGTAATTAGTAATTAGTAATTAGTAATTAGTAATTTTAAAATGTAGAATAATATTATAATCTTTTTTATTTGAGTAAGAGTAAATTGCCAATTTCGTCCTTGAGTTTTAACCAAATTTGCTACATCCATCCAAAAAAGTTTTTTTTATCACCTAGACCCTTAAAGTTTCTAATTCACTGCCAAATCCATCCAAAACCTAACTAATGTTATTTACAGCTGTTAAATGAAGGGTAATTATGTCATTTACCATTTTAAATTCATTTATAATTATTTAAATGAAGGGGTATTTATGTCATTTCTCTTTATTATTTCATTTATAATTTTTTTCTCTGGTCTTCCCTCCATCTTTATAAGCATTACAGAGACCTGGAAACCCTAAAAAACCACCCACTAAATTGCAGGTCCAAATTGAACGATGGTGCGATGTGATTGTGGAGCCCCAACCCTAGTCCGAACTTCATGTACACAAACGAACCCCGGAAGGCAGTTCTATTGTTGTAATCGACAGCTATGCCATCAAATTTTGCCCCAACCGATCTGTTTATTGTTAACCTAATTTGGGGAATTAATTAAACAGGGACGGGGTTGTGGGTTTGTTTGTTGGGCACAAGAAGCAGTGTCGCCAAATGCCAATGATTTGATACAAGGTTTAATGAACACACTGAACCAGGTTGAAGAAAACAGTAGGGTGTTGAATGAACGTAATCGGGTGTTGACTCAACGAAATATGATTCTAGAAGATGTTGCAAGGACTTTGAAGAATGAGAATAAGCTTTTGAAAACAATGTTGCTGGTTTGTGTGTTGGTGTTCATGTGCAAGATGAAGTTTACTGATTAGGGAATCTGCTTCTTGTACCCTATGACTCTAATTGTAATATGTATTATGAATGTGTAACAAATTTAGGAATGAAATGACTCATTCATTTTTCCAGCATGTGTGTATGTGTACAAATGACCAAGAACCTTTGACCCATTTGAATGCACAAAAATATGAGTCATAGTGCATATGAAAGCAGTGTACAATAAACCCTTTTACCCATTTGAACATGTCTAGTAGTGTACCATCCTTTTGACCCATTTGAACATGTGCTAATGACCAATATAATCCACTGGAACATACTGCATATGACTCTTGTGTACAATATGAAAACAGACTTTAAAACATTAAAAGCATACTGCATATGCAGCAGTGACTCCAGCAGTCATATTACTGCATATGCAGCAGTTACTTTCATTCATAAACCTGAGGATAACATGTCATATTACATAACAACCAAAAGTGAACCATCTAAGTATTCAGGAATGAACAGCCATTTTAAACGTTAAATAATTATTCATGAAATTAAAAATTAAACGCAAATTAATGGTAAATGACATAATTACCCTTCATTTAACAGCTGGAAATAACATTAGTTAGGTTTTGGATGGATTTGGCAGTAAATTATAAACTTTAAGGGTCCAGGTGATAAAAAAAAAAAACTTTTTTGGATGGATATGGAAAATTTGGTTAAAACTCAAGGACGAAATTGCCAATTTACTCTTTGAGTAAATTACGAGTTTTGTCCTTTACGTTTACACCAAAATGCAGACGTTGTCCTTTTGCGTAAAAGTTGACAAGTTTTGTACTTAATGTTTTAAAATATTGCATGTTATGTCCTTTAGGGCAAACTCAGTTAGATTTTTTAGTTAAATCAGATTATACAAGGGTATTTTAGTCTTTTTACATATTTATTTAATATTATTTAAAAAACTAAAACAAAATATTTTAAAAACTTATCACCACCACCATCGATTCTCTGTCTCCCACCACCCCCATCAACACACCACCATCACAACCACCTTCACCCACCACCGCCACAACTACTTTCTCTCTACCAGACTACCACCACCATCATTTCCACAATCACCACCCCACCGGAACCCTAACCCCAACCTGCAACAACTCAAATCAGCAACCAATACCATTAATGTCGCAACCCCCGATCCCTTATCTGTCCCGGGAACGGGCGGACGCGAACTCAGTGTTGGTGGTATCGGTGTTTATTAATTTGGCAGCGGAATTACATCAGGACCGTAGTTAGGAAATGTTTATCAGAGTAAAACCACCATATTTTATATTAATAACCACATGGGTAAACCCCAAGTTTCTTATTACAACATAGGGATAAACCCTATTTTATTGAATTTAAAACATCGTATTTTAGATAACTTTTATAGCCACATATTTTCCAAGCCGTCAGTGCTCTCGAGCTGGCTTTTTCCCAGTTGGCTTTCACATTGTGTCACCTGAAACGTGTTTTAAAAACATTTGTCAGTGGGAAATACTGGTGAGTGAATCCCAATTTACTCAAGAAAAGTTTCATCAATTAACACAGTATTGAGAGCGATCACTATGTTTATTTCTACACAATTACTCATTCAGTACTTGCCACTCGACCGTATCTATGGCTATGGTCATAACACACATTGGCTAACTCGTTGTCCAATTGTGAAGGTTATCAAGTAATGTATACAAAACCCCATAATACCGGCAGTAATTGAAGAACTACAAAGACTCAATCACTGCTTAATCGCATTGTAAAATATTTAAGGTTTTGTAAAAATAGATAAAAGCATTTACAAAAAGAGGATAAACTAACATTGCTATCTTAGGCTTCGTTTAAGGGTTTCCTGGTGTTAATCTATAATTTACACAAATGTACATATGTTAGTATAATAACCCTTTAATTATATTAACAATACCCTCCCCGAGACGGTATTCCAACAACTACGTCGGGCAGAACCACGGCAGTCGTTACAGAACCCTAAATCAATCGGGCAGCGTATCTAATATGAAACTGGGGTTATAAAACTTACAACGGAGCAAAACCTCGCTAATTAGGGGGATATAATACCCGTATATTATGCCTACTATTAGATTTTCGAGGTAAAGAAAAGAAAATGAACGATTTGTGTTTGAAGCCCGAGGCCTTCTTATATAGGGCCTGATTCTGGGTTTCTCGCGGCCCGCGTAAGATGTAACAAGGGTCTACGCGGCCCGCGTAGTAGGGGGGTCTAGATGTAGCTGATCCGGGTCACTTAGTAGGTTCAACACGTTGATGACACGTGTCGCCACCAGATGAGGCCTCGTTTATCACCTTGTCGCGGCCCGCGTAAACTTAAGAGATAGTTTACGCGCGCCGTGTAAACTTATAAATTTTTGTTTTTTATTTATTTTTAATGATATAATGTATTTTGGGCTCGGTTTTCACGTATGGGGTGTATTTCAAGACATATAGGGGTATTCTAAAATATATTAGGGTGTCAGAAAAATAATTTGGAGGGTTGTTATATCCTCCCCACCTGGTTTTAGAACTCGTCCTCGAGGTCTACTGGAACAAGTGTGGATATTTTCTTTGCATTTCTGATTCAAGTTCCCATGTGTATTCTGGTCCTCTTTTGGAGTTCCACTTCACTTTGACCAGAACTAATCTTTTGTGCTTAAGGTTCTTGACTTTTCTATCTTCAATTTGTAGAGGTCTTTCTATAAACTTTAATTGTTCATTTACCTCTATATCCTTAAGAGGCACAACTAATGATTCATCAGCTAAGCATTTCTTGAGATTAGATACATGAAATACATCATGTATTCCTGCCATTTCCTCTGGCAGTTGTAGCTGATAGGCTACAGGTCCTATTCTTCTAATAATCTCAAAAGGTCCAACATACCTGGGACTTAGCTTTCCCCTTTTGATGAATCTTACCACTCCTTTCCAAGGAGAGACTTTTAATAACACCTTATCTCCTACCTGAAATTCCAACGGCTTTCGCCTGTTATCAGCATAACTCTTTTGTCTATCACGTGCTGCTTTCAGTCGTTCCTTGACTTAAATGATTTTGTCTGTTGTTTCTTGCACTATCTCAGGTCCAGATAGTTGCTTTTCTCCAATTTCTGCCCAACAGACTGGGGTTTGGCACTTTCGTCCATAAAGTGCTTCGAATGGTGCAGCATTGATACTTGTGTGATAACTATTATTATAAGAAAATTCTATCAATGGTAAGTGATCGTCCCAATTACCTCCGAAATCAATTACACAAGCTCTTAGCATGTCTTCCATTGTCTGAATTGTCCTTTCGCTTTGTCCATCCGTTTGAGGATGATAAGTTGTGCTTAGATTCAACTTGGTTCCCATTGCTTTTTGGAAACTTGTCCAAAAATTAGAGGTAAAACGACTATCTCTGTCAGAAACAATTGATAAAGGAATACCATGTAATGAAACTATTTCATTTACATATAATTTAGCTAATTGTTCCATACCGAATGTTTCCTTCATTGGTAGAAAATGAGCTAACTTAGTTAGCCTGTCTACAATCACCCAGATTGTATCATTACCTTTTCTTGTTTTGGGTAATTTAGTAACAAAATCCATTGTTATTAATTCCCATTTCCATACTGGCATCTCTAACTGTTGTAATAAACCTGAAAGTTTCTGATGTTCAGCTTTAACTTGTGAATAGGTTAAACATTTTGCAACATAAGCTGCTATATCCTTTTTCATTCCTATCCACCAGAAATTCTTTCTTAAGTCTTGATACATCTTATCACTTCCAGGATGCATTGTATACTTAGACTTATGGGCTTCTTCTAATATAAGGTGGCGTAAGTTTCCTAATTTAGGTATCCACATTCTTTTCTTATGGAATCTCCAAATTTCATCTGTTCCTTGTTCTAGTTCCTTAATCATTCCTTTTAATTTTTCAGTATCATCCTTGATTACTGATTCTTGTGCTTTTCTAATATGCTCATTTAAATCTACTTGTAGATTTAATTTAAAAGAACGTATCCTTTTTGGCTTTTCATGATACTTTCGGCTTAAAGCATTAGCAACTACATTTGCTTTTCCTGCATGATACTGGATATCACAATCATAATCACTAAGCATCTCCATCCAGCGTCTTTGTCTCATATTCAATTCCTTTTGCCCAAATATATACCTTAAACTCTTATGATCGGTAAAAACAGTAAACTTACTACCGTATAGGTAATGTCTCCAAATCTTAAGAGCAAAAATTATAGCTCCTGATTCTAAATCATGAGTGGAATAATTCCCTTCATGATTCTTAAGTTGTCTGGATGCATAAGCTATAACCTTTTGACGTTGCATTAATACACATCCATAACCTAATTTAGAAGCGTCACAATAGATTACAAAATCTTCAGTTCCTTCTGATAATGCTAATATAGGTGTATGGGTTAATCTTTGCTTAAGAGTTCTAAATGCTTCTTCTTGTTTTTTCCCCATTCAAACTTAACGGATTTACAGGTTAGCTTAGTTAAGGGAATGGCTATTTTAGAAAAATCTTGAATAAATCTTCTGTAATAACCAGCTAATCCTAAGAAACTTCTAACCTCAGTTGGTGACTCAGGGGTTTTCCATTTAGTAATTGCCTCGATTTTGGTTGGATCTACATGAATTCCTTCATGATTGACTAGGTGTCCGAGAAATTGTACCTGTTCTAACCAAAACTCACACTTCGAAAACTTAGCATAAAGCTTTTCCTTTCTTAATAAACTTAGAAGTGCGTGCAAATGCTTGGCGTGTTCCTCTTTACTCTTAGAGTAAATGAGAATATCATCTATAAAAACAATTATGAATTGATCCAAATATGGGTTACATATTCGGTTCATCATGTCCATAAATGCAGCTGGGGCATTGGTTAAACCAAATGGCATGACAGTAAATTCATGATGACCATACCTTGTTCGAAAGGCAGTTTTAGGAATGTCCTCTTCCTGTACTTTTAATTGATGATATCCTGACCTTAAATCGATTTTTGAGAAAAAAACATGCTCCTTGCAATTGATCAAACCGATCATCTATTCTTGGTAATGGATACTGATTCTTAATAGTGACCTTGTTCAATTCACGGTAGTCAATGCACATACGCAATGATCCGTCTTTCTTTTTAACGAACAAAATTGGTGCTCCCCATGGTGATGAACTTGGCTGTATGAATCCTTTCTCCAACAATTCGTCCAATTGTTTCTTCAGTTCTTGCATTTCTGCAGGTGCCAAACGGTAGGGTGCTTTGGCAATGGGTGCTGTCCCTGGTATTAAATGGATTCTGAATTCAACTTCCCTGTCCGGTGGTAGTCCTGGTAATTCTTCAGGAAATATATCTGAAAACTGAGATACTACTGGGATATCTCTTAATTCCTTTCCTTTAGTGTTAGTGATTATAGAAATCAAATACACTAATGATCCTTTTCTTATGTAACTTGTTGTTTTCATCACATAGATGAATTTTGTGGATCTAGAGATTTTATTTCCTTTAATTGTGATCTTTTCACGCCTTGGTGAATTTACTTGAATTGACTTTTGATCACACAAAATACTGGCTTTATTGGCTATTAACCAATCCATTCCTAATACAATATCAAATCCTGCCAGATTCATGGGGTAAAGGTTTGCAATAAATTTCTGATTTTGAATTTCTATTCTTGCTCCCTGCAAGATTTCAGAAATCTTAATGGTTTCTCCATAGGCTGTCTCTACTAGACATTCTTGTGGGAGTTTAGTTAATGGTTGATTGAGTAATTTGCAAAATGAAGTATTAATAAAACTTTGGTTCGCACCAGAGTCAAATAATACTTTAGCAAAAACATCATTAATTAAAAACGTACCAGTGATCACATCCGGGATCATCTTTGCTTCTTCTACAGTCAGAACAAATGCTCTAGCATTTTTAGTATTCTTGTTGTTCGTAGCTGGAGCTAGTTTTGGACAGTTTGGCTTGATGTGGCCTTGTTCTCTGCAGTTGTAGCATATCCTGCTGTTTTTCTTCCTGCAATCTTCTTCCTTGTGTCCCGATATTTTGCAGAAGTTACAGTATATGGAGCATCTTCCTGAATGCCTCCTTTTGCAATTCTTACAGTAGGGTTCAGAGGTAGAGCCTACATTTCTCCCACGGTTAGAATTTCCAGAACAAAATTCTTGTGTAAGCTTCTGGGTTAGGTTCCTTCTCTGATCCTCTTCTCGGGTACGGACTAACTCATCAGTCAAGGTATTTGCTAGTTCTACAGCTTCTTCTATGGTTTGAGGTCTAGCTGCCTTGACTACATGTCTGATCTCTCCAATTAATCCCCAGATATAACGGGAGATTAATACTAGTTCAGGTGAAGCAAGGGTTGGCACTATTCTAGCATATTTAAAGAATAACTTAGTGTATCCCTTACTATCCACTCCATTCATCCTAAGGTTTAGGAATTTATTTGCTATTTGTTCCTTCTCATTAGGTGGGCAGAATTTCCTTTCCACATTGTCCTTAAATTCTTCCCATTCCATATTATAGGTTCTATCACTTCCCCTTGACTGGAGGATAGTGTTCCACCATTCTAGTGCTGAATTCTTAAACAGATTAGAAGCAAACAGTATTTTATCTTCTTCTGCGCACTTACTTATTCTTAAGACTGCTTCAGTTTTCTCTATCCAGCGTAAAGCTGCAATGGCCTCTTCATTGCCCGAGAATTCCATTGGTTTACAAGACCAGAATTCTTTATAAGAACAACCATAAGGCATGGTTCTTCTTCTTTTGGAATTAGGCACTTGAAGTATAGGTCCATTGTTCACGCTGTTTTCAGGTTTAGTTGGTCGTTTACTACTATGTTTACTCTTGTTATCGGCTTCCTTAACATTTCGGATAATGAATGGCATTGCATCTATTATTCCTTGTGCTACTATGTGTTGGATCGCACTGTTGTCCACTTGATTTCCATTGTTATCATGATTCAGATTATCATTATTCAGATTATCATCATTCTGGTTTTCCGGGTTATTATCCAGATTCACTTGGTCAGCCATCTGAATTTTAAACATTTGCCAATTATTAATATCACAGAATAATTAATAGTTTAGGCAACAACCACACAATACACGCATTTAGTCAAAAGCGTCGGGCTTTGCGACTTTACTCTTTCTATATAGTATGCGTCAAATACACACTAGGACTGGAATTGAAAATTACATTACTACTATGCCTCGTTAACCACAAAGTGGTTTATACTACGATAGATTTATTATTATTACACATATATATTATATTATTTTATTATTATTACCAACTTCACCATCACCTTCACGGATATGGATTCCTCCCGAAATCCATATGACGCTCATCGTATTTCCATACGAGTTGCTCTCCTACATACCTCATTCTCGCACTACTCTCTAAGATTTCTTCTCCGAAAGTTCGGAGTTCTTGCAAATTCTCTGCACTCATTGGGGGTGCAGGTGCGGGTTTGGCGGTTCAACTATTAATATAAGTTAGTATTTACTGTTGTAGTGGCTAACATGTAGAGATTTGCCCATTATTCATCTAATTTATCTTCCCATGGTGGGTTATTACCTATTTCCTGAGTTTCCTTATTAATCATCACTCCTTTTGGTTGTGACTTCTTTATTTTCTCTTTACTTTTTCTAATAATCCAACTTCTTTTCTTAGTGGTAAGTGGTTTCTCAGACTGTGCCTTACGAATAAATATTCCTTCCTCAGTATCTTCAGAGTATCTTGAGGAGTTTGGTTGAAATGAGGTTCCCTTATCTTTTGGTAAACTATCTAATTGACGATAGATGTCCGAAATTCTTTGCTTACCCATACTGTAAACTAATAAATAGTCAAATAACACATAACAATAAAATACAGATATGCACGTATTTTCATAATTTATTTCCTAACAATTTAGATAATATATTGATGTCAGCAGAACACTTCTTTGGCTGAATCAGTGGCTAGGCTCTGATACCACCTCTTGTCGCAACCCCCGATCCCTTATCTGTCCCGGGAACGGGCGGACGCGAACTCAGTGTTGGTGGTATCGGTGTTTATTAATTTGGCAGCGGAATTACATCAGGACCGTAGTTAGGAAATGTTTATCAGAGTAAAACCATCATATTTTATATTAATAACCACATGGGTAAACCCCAAGTTTCTTATTACAACATAGGGATAAACCCTATTTTATTGAATTTAAAACATCGTATTTTAGATAACTTTTATAGCCACATATTTTCCAAGCCGTCAGTGCTCTCGAGTTGGCTTTTTCCCAGTTGGCTTTCACATTGTGTTACCTGAAACGTGTTTTAAAAACATTTGTCAGTGAGAAATACTGGTGAGTGAATCCCAATTTACTTAAGAAAAGTTTCATCAATTAACACAGTATTGAGAGCGATCACAATGTTTATTTCTACACAATTACTCATTCAATACTTGCCACTCGACCGTATCTATGGCTATGGTCATATCACACATTGGCTAACTCGTTGTCCAATTGTGAAGGTTATCAAGTAATGTATACAAAACCCCATAATACCGGCAGTAATTGAAGAACTACAAAGACTCAATCACTGCTTAATCGCATTGTAAAACATTTAAGGTTTTGTAAAAATAGATAAAAGCATTTACAAAAAGAGGATAAACTCACATTGCTATCTTAGGCTTCGTTTAAGGGTTCCCTGGTGTTAATCTATAATTTACATAAATGTACATATGTTAGTATAATAACCCTTTAATTATATTAACGATCCCCTCCCCGAGACGGTATTCCAACAACTACGTCGGGCAGAACCACGACAGTCGTTACGGAACCCTAAATCAATCGGGCAGCGTATCTAATATGAAACTGGGGTTATAATACTTACAACGGAGCAGAACCTCGCTAATTAGGGGGATATAATACCCGTATATTATGCCTACTATCAGATTTTCGAGGTAAAGAAAAGAAAATGAACGATTTGTGTTTGAAGCCCGAGGCCTTCTTATATAGGGTTTGATTCTGGGTTTCTCGCGACCCGCGTAAGATGTAGCAAGGGTCTACGCGGCCCGCGTAGTAGGGGGGTCTAGGTGTAGCTGATCCGGGTCACTTAGTAGGTTCAACACGTTGATGACACGTGTCGCCACCAGATGAGGCCTCGTTTATCACCTTGTCGCGGCCCGCGTAAACTTAAGAGATAGTTTACGCACGCCGCGTAAACTTATAAATTTTTTTTTTATTTATTTTTAATGATATAACGTATTTTGGGCTCGGTTTTCACGTATGGGGTGTATTTCAAGACATATAGGGGTATTCTAAAATATATTAGGGTGTCAGAAAAATAATTTGGAGGGTTGTTATAATTAAACCCACCACCCCAACTGGAACCCTAACCCAAGAACCTGCAAACCACCCAAATCAGCAACCACCACCATTAAAATCCACCACCCCATCCACCATCACGACCCCCCACCGTCTCCATCATCACCACCCTCACCGAAACCCTAATCCCAAACAACCTGCAAACTATGGAGGTAATAATCATTTTCCAATTTCCAAAGCTTGTCGATTGATATTCTCTCCTGGCTCCATTTGCAACGTTTCATTGCTCAATACATCTATAAACCCTTCTGTCCGCTCCTGATAATTTCCTCTTGCTTTTTAAATCTAATAATTCAACAGACCAATGTCGTCGTCGTGGATTAACCGGCCACCTGTTCAAACTCTTACAATCTGAGTATCTTCATCGATTCGTCTGTGTTTTGTGTTCTGCTGATTTTCTTGACCAGAGGTAATTCGTATTCATTTTTTTATAAATTGTACAGCTTACTAGTTCTTTCATGATCAATAGTGCTATAAAGATCTATAAAGCCAAAGCGTGTTTGATATCAAGCCTTTATAACTAGTCCCTAAACATAAGTTATTTTACAGAATAGCCCCTGAAGAGATAAAATGACAAGAATACCCTCATGTGTAAGGCACATGACCAAATTTAACCAAAAAATCTAACTAGGTTTAGCCTAAAGGACATAACGTGCAAGATTTTAAAACATTAAGTACAAAACTTGTCAACTTTTGCGCTAAAGGACAGCGCCTGCAATTTGGTATAAACGTAAAGGATAAAACTTGTAATTTACTCTTTTTATTTTTTGTTTATAATACACTTCATTTTTTTTATTAAATGTATTGCATAAGAACCAAAGTTTTATTGCTTACATTTGACACCATCTTGTTACATGTTAATGGGGTGTATATGTGACAAAAATACATTGTCTAGTACACAAATACACTAGGGTACACATATTAGGTCATGTTACATTGCATAGAAAAAGATTAAGGTTTGATGTACATTAATCAAAAGGTTAACTATTTGATACAACTTAATCAATATGAATGATATGATGCAAATTAATTATAGATGAAAATTTGATGCGAGTCGATACACATGTTTGTTGACACATAACATTCAAAGATAGATTTGAACATGGTTTGATATGTATGATTAACAATTTAGAAGTTTGTGTTCTTCTTAGTGAGAGATTCTTAACAAAATTAGAGCGGTGAATGTGATGTTTATTATTAAGTTGTGACTGAGAAAATACGTAATTGCACTATATTGGATTATTGGTGTGAGAAATTGCATAAAAGGTTTCCTATATGGGTGGGTGAAGTGAAGTCAAGATGTTCATTAAAAATTTTAATATTCCGTTTAAAGCTATTTATTTAACTTGACTATTTTTCATTTCTTTGGGCTATAAAACCGAGGTTTGTACTTCAATTCTAAACACATAATACAACGACGGATTTCTTTAATTAATCATGTCAATCTGTATGACTTGAACTCAAGATCTTCAAACCTAGTTGTTCCTAAAGGTTTTGACTTTGTCAATGGGCCACCAACTTCATTGGTAGCAAAACAGAAATAAGAAATTCAAATGTTATGTTATCTCTCAAAGGAAGTAAAAAACCTAAAAATCGAACCGAGTCGAGTTCAGCCAAAAAAAATTTCCAAAACTTTCTAAAACCGAAATCGAACAGTTGCAATTTTCAAAAACCAAGCATTTTTGTTTTGGATTTTGATTTTAATACAGAGCCACACAATACTCATCTCTACTTAGTTTTAAATACATAAAGTACAAAGCATTAAAATTATATAGTTTGGTGGTAAATTACTTAGTTTTAAATACATAAAGTACAAAGCTTTAAAATTATATAGTTTGGTGGTAAATACCAAATTGAATGATCATACTCATACATATAAATACATTACATTAACAATATGGTCCACTTTTACTTTTGTAATAAACAAATATTTTATCGTTTTAGAAAAAAATTAACGTAAGATACAACATATGTTTTTCAATGTCAAGAAACAACAAATCACTCATCCTTAATGTCTTTCCGTTATGACATATTTGTTTTGCTATCGTGGTGTTGTACCTTCATGAAATCTTCGTCAGAGGGGAAAAAAGGTCGGTTCAAAATTGAATTTTTTTGGGCTACTAAAAAGTTACACAAGTAGTGGGGTCTAACTTGTAAAGGAGTCAAGCCGGTCGTAAGCTACTTGAGTTGAGATCAGCTCATTAAAGGCTCAAATTGAGGCGAGCATAAATGAGTCAGGTTCAAGCTTGAAAAATTATTATGTGTAAAATTATTATAAAAATAACCAAATAATATAATTTATGTTATATATAAGCATTATAATTAGAAATAAGAAAAATAACAATTAGGGGTTGGTTAACATACAATTTGTGTTAACGTACGATGCGTACGGGATTGAATTACAACATGCGAGTTTTTCTTTATAACGTGCGATTTTGTTTTTTACACAAAATGCGATTTTAAAATTATCAACATGCGATTTTTTTAATACAACATGCGATTTTTTTAATACAACATGCGATTTGTGTTTTCATACAACATGCGGCTTTTTTATAACATGTGATTGAAGTTTATAAAGTGCGAACTTCAAATCTCGTATGCTCGTATGATAAGGCATATTTTACATTACACTTTCACATAACAATTATAGATGTTCATAAATAAATCAATTAATGTTGAATGAGTCAGGTTCAAGCTTTAAAAACTACTAATGAGTCAAGTTCAAACTTTAGAAATATAGCTTAAAATAAACTGAGCTTGAACACAGGCTCTCGTAAGTCGTAAGTTAAGGGGACGAGCTTGAACTAGACGAGCTTAGACTCGACTTGTTTACACCCCTAATAAGTAGAACAAAGTTAGAATTTTTTAAGGGTGTAACAATAATTACAATGCATGTAAAAGTTGAGTAAAAGACTACCTGACTCGTGATGATTTAGGTCCGTAGATACAAAAAGTTACAAGACATTCAATAAAAGTCACTTGTGTAGTGTCGGATGCAGGAACTTCTTTCAGTGGGTACGTTTTGATAGATTCTTACTATTTTTTTTTCAAATCATATAAAATTCTTACTATTTTTTTCCAGACCCATTAGGTTCATGTGAACTCACAAAATATGGTTGGATCTGCCACTGCTTGTGTGTATGTATTTTTGTTAAAATCAATATATTATACATACTAATATGAAGTCTCCATGAACAGTATTTTTAATTTGAATTTAATAATAAACAATTATAGCACAATATAGATTGTAATTTTAAGTCTCCATTAATGATATTTCTAATTCTAATTTAACAATTAAACATTATAGCACAAGTGGAGGGTTCAAATAAGAATAATTTTTTTGTAAGAAGAAAAAAGAAGAATTTTCAACCAATAAGAATGCTTCATTTTACTTCATTTAATATTTGCATTTAATTTTAATATAACGGTATATTGGTAAACTTACATAAATCATTAATTTGTATTCTTCCCCTTTAATAACAAGTAAATTAAATTTGTAACTTCTTTTCAAAATATATACTTTTTGCAAATTAAAAAAATAACTTAATTTGAAGTGTAGGATAAATTACGAGTTGTGTAAGATATATTTTGAGGTGTGTAGGATAAATTTCGACTGTGTAGGATAAAATTCTATAATGTGTAGGGTATATGTAGGAAAATTTTGATATGTGTAGGTTTTGTAGATTATATGTAGGATAATTAATGATTAGTTGATTAATTAATTAAAGAGAGAAAAATTAATGATATGAGTTATAAATGAAATAGTAATTTACTAATATGCACTTTCTTCTTTTCTTCTCACATTAAATTTCTTCTTCCCCTATAGCACAATAGATTGTGCTAACACCAGATGGTCAACTTTTTTTATATATATATTTAACCTTTCAAACGTAAAAAGATAAATTCATCATAATTCCATGAATACAGTATTTTTAAAATAATTAATGTAATATTGTTTATAAATATTTAGTTGTTCTATATACATTAACATCGAACTCATATTTTTTTATTGTATCGGTTTTGATAATTATTATAAAACTTCATCTGCGATAATAAAACCGATATCTATACCGGTACCATGATGAACCGAACCAATATCATCCGAACATTAATTCAAATTCAAAGTGGTCATGAATAGTAAATATATTTTTTAATAGAATTTTTAAACTTTTTAATTATATTTTATTTACGATGTAATTTGATTATTTTAGTAAATTGCATTCTATGTTTATTTTTTTCTTCAATTTCGCGAGATAAATTTTTATTAATAACGTATATTGTGTCATATCGTACCAAACCGAATTGAAACTGGTTTTTTTTCAACATTGTGATATAAATTTCATTGAAGACGGCTATCGTGCCACACTGATCGGTAATCGACCGAACAATATATGTATTAATACCGTATTTATATATGTTATTTTTGTTTTCGAAAAACTAACACCATGTCACTATCGTACCCTAACGAACAACATCGATACCGGTATCTGTGTTCATTTTTATTGTTTCCCATTTCGATAATTTTCATTTATGCAACTCTATATGTGACCATAAACGAATATCAGTACGAGTACCTGACGATCTGAACCGATCGATACCATTCGAACAACATCGGTGTCAGTACCGGTGTTCGTTTTTATCGTTTTTGGTCGATGTAAAACACGTATTGATTTCTATACCGAATGCATGGATCGTACCGGTAGTGTAACGAACCAAACCGACATTGATCGAATGCCCGCGATAAAGTACCGCCGCAACGCGCGGACATATAACCTAGTTATGTATAATAAAGAACTTGTAACTAGTGTTATACATAAAGCCTCTTAAAATAATTTAAAAGAAAGGACAAATGAGGTGAAAGCCAACAAAATGGATGTGTGACAATAAACATTATAAAGTGAAACCAAAATTGGTGAGACATATTCTTGGTTGTCTGATTTATATGGTTCATTCTCATTGTGCCGGCCGTTGTAAAAGTGGACAAGAAATAGAATATGAGGTTGCCTTTACAAGGTACAATTACAATTGCACCAAGTACAATATTACAAAGCTCTACCCATTTCAAAATCTAACCATACATTTGCTCCATTTTAAGCCTATAAATACAACCATCATTAACCATCCATCTCCAACTTCTGAAATACTCTTAAACTAACCAATTAAACATACTTTAGTCTTGAAAATTCAAAATCATGGGTGTCTTGACTTATACCGATGAGCAGACTTCACCGGTCCTTCCGGCGAGAATTTTCAAGGCCTCTATTGTCGACTCATACAACTTCATGCCAAAACTTTTGCCGGAGGCTATTAAAAGCGTCGAACTTATAAAAGGTGACGGTGGGGCCGGAAGCATAAAGCAGATTAACTATGTTGGAGGTAAGTAATGGGTTATTATTATATGCGGTTAGTAGTTGTACGACGAGGTAACATATTCAAATAGATTCGGATTGAAAAGTGAAACATATCAAACTGACTTTGAATTGCTAAAAGTTCACTTTTAAGTATGTGATTAATTTAATACTAATTTAATATATGTTTTTTCTTGTATGCAGGTTTCACAAAGCACCACATAGATGAAATCGATGAGAAAGCACTTACCTATAAGTACACTTTGATCGAAGGAAACGGTATCTCAGACAAGATCGAAAAGGTATCTTATGATATCAAGTTTGAAACTTCACCTGACGGTGGAAGCATCGCCAAGATGACCACAACTATTTACACACATGGCGATTTTGAAATCAAGGAAGACGAACTTAAGGCCGGCAGAGAAAAGTTTTTAGGGCTTTACAAGGTTATTGAAGCCTACCTTATCAACAACCCGGATGCATATGTTTAAAGATTTTCATTTTAAAATTGTGGTGTAGCCATATTTGGCATACTCAATATTTCCGTTGTTTCTCTTTATATAAACATCACATCATTAATAAAGTTTGACATTTGAATAACATTAGAGAAGAAAAACTCTAGGTTTAGCATTTGAACGTCCTCGCACGTTGTCCATGTGTGAATGTAAATACAAGGGGACAACTAAACTCTGATAGTTTAGTAAATTTATGTTTTAACTTCTAATAACAACAATTACATGAATTAAAGTCTATAATATGTATTTACACTTGAACTCACCTAGACTTTACCTCTTTATCATTTTGATTCTCGTGACAATTAAATTCCTCAATCATTCACATTAAAATATACCCATGAAATGATACAATTATTTTTTTATTTTTTATTTTTTTTTAACAGTAAACTTCATTAACAAAAACACCGGCCCAAGACGGACCGACACGAACACAGACACAAACAGAAAAGTTTACATATTAACAAAGGAACACCACTCCCTCCAATCTATCTCTTTAAATCTGGACCCATTGAAAAACCAAAAGAAACCCAACGCCTTAACCTCGCTCAAAACACTCTCAATCTTAACCGGCTTGTTACAAAAGATAAGGTTATTCCTAGCCCGCCAAATACTCCAGCACACAATCAAGATAATACCTTGAACCGTCTCCTTCTTTTTATCCGACACCTTCATATTCGAATGAAAACCGAGGAGGTCCTTAAGCGAGAATGCGAAAATACTAGGGATCTTACACCAACAACTAACAGCGTTCCAAATAACCGAAGCGACTATGCATGAGATAAAGAGATGCTCCGCCGATTCCTCCTCCAATTTGCAAAGCGGACAAGTGGAGTCTTCAATCTGAATGTTCCTTTTCTTCAGAGCTTCCCCAGTAGGTATTTTACCCATCTCCAACCGCCAAGCATGAATGTTGCATTTAGCAGGGACCCAATTACACCATTCCAAAATGAATTCGTGACCAGATTGATGTTCAGCATTGAGCAAACGCTTCACAGCCTTAACCGAAAAAATCCCTTCGGTTCCAGCATTCCAGTACCAACGATCCTCCTGGTCCGAAATCTGGATGCCATTCAACAACACAGTCAGCTGATGTATGTTGTCCGCAACCTCCGCTGAAGCCTGATCGGAAATCCAATCCCACACCAACTCAGTATCCAAGCCGTTATTCTTCACCCGATCCGCCACTTTACATTTTTTAGCAGCTTCCAATCTAAAAAGAGCTGGGAATCTAGTTCTAAGAGGCTCGCCTCCAATCCACGGGTCAAGCCAGAAAGATATCTCCTTACCATTTCCTACCAAGCCTTTAATGAAGTTACATAGAGGAGATCCACCGACCTTAGTGTTAACAAAAACCTTAGCGATATTGCTCCAAACTCCGCTCATAGACTTCTTGAAAGGGATACATTCCCACCCCGTTCGACTATGGTGAATAGCGTCTATCACTCTCTT
Source organism: Helianthus tuberosus (assembly GCA_030545235.1). Lineage (NCBI taxonomy): Eukaryota > Viridiplantae > Streptophyta > Magnoliopsida > Asterales > Asteraceae > Helianthus > Helianthus tuberosus. Next base: position 129,931,613 of record CM060416.1, read on the forward strand.
CCAAAGGTTATTTTTTTCCGACTTATAACGCCACCCCCATTTGGCTAAAAGAGATAAATTTACCTCATTTAGTTTATTCAAACTTAAGCCCCCTTCCTTCTTATGACGTGCGACCCGATCCCAAGCCACCCAATGTAATTTTTTTTCCTCACACGAACCTCCCCAAAGGAATTTTCTAATCATAGACTCGAGATCCGAAATGATCTTGATCGGCGCTTTATAGAGGGAGAAATAATAAGTTGGAAGACTTTCCAACACGGATTTAATAATAACCACTCTACCCCCTATCGACAAAAGATTAGACTTCCATTTAGCAAGACGAGATCTGAACGTGTCAATCACCGGAAGCCAGTTATTAATCCAGTTCGTGTTCGCTCCCACTTTTAAACCGAGGTATTTAAAATGAGGAAGTCCGGTTTGCACCCCACTTCATTAGCCAAAATACCAGTATCCTCCAAACTAACACCAATGCCATACAAGTTGGATTTCTCTAAGTTTATTTTGAGACCGGAGCACATGTGAAAACAACGAAGGATTCTCACAATATTAACAACTTCTTCTTTAGACCATTCCACCACCACTAACGCATCATCCGCGTAGAAAAGGTGGGAAATAACCGGCCCGTTGTTAGGGGTAATAATCCTCTTGATCAACCCCGCCTCCCTAGTGCTAATAAACATGCAAGATAAAGCTTCCATAACTACCAAGAAAAGAAAAGGAGAGAGCGGATCTCCTTGTCTCATACCTTTCTCGCACTTAAACTGGAAAGTAGGCACCCCATTCACCAAGACTAAAGAACTAGCCGACTTGAGAATTCCCGAAATCCAATTACACCAAATACTTGGGAAACCCATTTCGAGAAGAGTATTCACCACAAATTTCCAATTCACGTTGTCATAAGCCTTCTCAAAATCTAACTTGAGAAAGAAAGCTTTCGACTTCTTTTTCTTTACCCAATTAATGAGCTCGTTGATGATGAGAGGCCTGTCCAAAATATATCTTCCCGAAAGAAACGCCGATTGGGAGTCTGAAATAATACCATCCATAACCTTCCTCAACCGGTTCGCCAAGACCTTTGAGAGGACCTTGCTGATAACACCCACCAAGTTAATCGGCCTATAATTGTTAAGAGACACCGGGTTAGTGATCTTCGGGACAAACGTAATGAACGACGACCCGCTACCACTACTAATTTTGCCAGAACTATGGAACCATACAAAAACTCTAGCAAAATCGTCCTTGAAGTATTCCCAAAAATGTTTTATGAACCTGAGATTCAAACCATCCGGACCAGGGGCCCAATCATCCCCGCACTCGAAAACCGCATTCTTAATTTCCTCGCCAGAAAATGGTTCAATCAGCATATTACTTTCGACTTCCGAGATCTTCCTGATATTCTCACAAGAAAGAAACGGTCGGCTCGGGACTGAATCTTTGAACCTGTTCCGAAAGAAGGAAAATATCTCTTTCTTAACTCTGGAGGGCTTAGAGCACCAACCTCCATTTATGTTAAGACCGTGAATCGACTTTGTAGCTTTCCTGTTGTTAACCAAAGCATGAAAAAATTTAGAGTTCTCGTCCCCATCAACCGCCCACTGTGCACGGGCTCTTTGTTTAAGGTCTGATTTTTTTCTAATTTCCACTTCTTTAATGATTTTCCTATTTTCAGCCGTAATCCATTCCTCCTCTTCCGAAAGATCCCTCGATTCCATCTCAGTTTCCAGCTGCTCCAATTCCGACAAGGCCGATGCCTCAATTTCTCTTTCTTTATCTAAAGAATCATCCCTCCAATTTTTAACAGCAGATCTAATACAAGCAAATTTGGAGGTTAAGCTGCTGTCAGGAGGATTGAACGAGATGAATCCTTCGAGAGCCGTCTTGACCACCTCCTCAAACCCGGCTTCCCTATCCAAGAGTTGTAAATTCTGAAGGGGCGAGGCCCGTAGTTCAAATCCACCAATTCGAGAATAATCGGACAGTGATCGGAGTGTCGGTGAGGCTAAACTCTAACACTCGCAGTAGGCCACTTGTTGAAAAATTCCGAGCAGACCAAAAACCGATCTAACTTACTGAGCTTCCTCCCGTTATCCCTAATACAAGTGAATTTTCTGCCCTGCATCGGATATTCGAGCAGCCCATTGGAGAAAATGAAATTATTAAAATTGTTGGCACATACCGGTTTGAACTTGGATTTTCTCCTTTCCTCGGAGGACCGCACCGCATTAAAATCACCGGCGAGAACCCAAAGACCGTCAGCCGATTAAATGTGACAGGAAAGCTCGGACCAAAGGGCAGATTTAGCAGTCGAGCTTTGGGGAGCATAAACATTAACCATATTAATCAGCTCCCCACTCCCAACCACAGACCCCTTGATAATAAGAAAACACCTATTCTGGACAACAACGCTAACCTTCAAGACCTTAGGGTCCCAGATCCAAATCAGACCCCCAGAGAGCCCCACCGAAGCAACATAAGCGGACTCGAAATTCTTATCCCCCCAGAAGCTGGCTAAATGAGAATTCGAAACTGATTCCACCTTTGACTATTGGAGAGCAATAAGACTGATGTTATTAGCTTTCTTCATCTCCTTAACCCACGACGCCTTTCCTCCCCCAACGACACCTCTAATGTTGATGGACAAAATATTCATTGATCCACAGCATTGTTACCTTCCTTCCTGATAGATTCTCTAATTAAGGAACCATGATTGGTTAGCTTAGCTCCCACAATGTTCCCGATTCTGATAGTTGCCGCCACTTCCTCTTCCTCCTGGTTCACAAAGGAATCTGCAACCACATCGATGCTAGGATCTCCTTGGTCAGGGAAACCTGCGTACTTGTCCTGAATTTCCACACTCTTCGGGATATTGCCACTGGATTCATACGGATCCAGATGTTTTTTCCGATACTTCCCCTTCAGCGAAGAGAGTCTTCACAGGGGAATGATCCACTGCGGCTTCGGCAACCTGGATGTTAAGGTCAAAAAGAAATCCCCCTGGTCCCGGGTTCTTTTTCTGGGCCTTTCTTCGGACGCTGAGCTAGAGTTATCATTAGGAGCAGATCTACACCTCCTGGGCTTGAGTCTGGATGGTCTTTTATTGGGCCTTGAATTAAAATCGGCTGACTTAAAAAAAAACATTATTTTCTTTAATGTTAATCGACCCAACAGGGGCATGGGACCCATCCTCTTTACTTTTCGGCGCAGGGTTATCCTCGGAATATAAAACATCTCCTAGGACATTGGAACAATTAATGTTGTTTATTTCGAAACTACCACCGCCTTTACCTTCCCCAATCCCTTCGTCTGCCTCCTCCAAGCTCCGATGCCTCACCGGAGAACAGAGATCCTCTTCTGGTAGGATAACTTCACCGATGTCGTCCGACTCCCAATCGCTAATTTCCTCCTCGATCCAAACCCTAAACTGCAACTTTTTCCAGCGGAGGGTGATATGTTCATGGATTTTGTCTCTGTCTCCAACCAACACTCCGATCCAACTAGTTGACAGGTTTCCGTCTTCGGCCGAAATCTGAGCTCCATGCACAATCTTACCGAACTGCCCCGCGATAGAGTTGAAGACGTCGGAGTCTGTCAAATGGACCGGTACTCCTTGGACCCTGACCCATGCAAGTCTCTCGAAAGGAAATGATTGGCCAATCCAGGGATCCAAGGACATGAACCACTTGTCCCAGCAAGAGTGATTCAGAAGAAATTTCCCACATACGGCTTCATCGGAAAACTTTAACATCATGGATAACCCACCTAGATAGCTTAAAGAAACACCCGGAATTCTTGCTTCGACGAGCAGAGGGTTAAGTCTTCTTAGAGTAACTAAGTCCCTACATCTTCCCACAAGGGCTTTACCCATTAAGTCTCTAAAGGCTAACGTGTCGTCAGGAACAGTGATGGTCTTACCCACCACCTCGTCCTTATGATAATCTCCTCCGGCAACACCGGATGTGTTTGTGAATAGATCACTAAATTTTTCCCCCTCCCTGGTTAACGTATGCATGGTTATGAAACTTGAATCCCTGCGGTTGCAAGGGAGGAGCCGGATTCTTATCTTTTACTACTCCCACGTCCGAAGTGTCCTCGAGCAGGTCTGTATTTTCTTTAGCGAATCTAGCAATATTAGCCTTTAATTTAGACCCCCCCCCCCATCTTGGTCCGGTTAAAGGCTCTCTCCATTTCTTTGGCATCAGTCACATTCTTGAAACTAATGAAACCGAACCTGTTACCAACTTTATCCTTCTTCCTAGCTATGTAAACCCCTGCTACCTCTCTAAAAACCTTAACGAATTCCGTAACCTCCCACAACGTGCATCCTTGAGGCAAGTTTGTCACGAAGAATTTCGTGATGTTCTCTTTCCCAGCCTTGTTTTCATTGTAGTCTTTCTCCTTCTTCCGGAGATAGTGGGGGAGCTCCCACGGACCTTCCTCTTCCATAGACGAACTCAAAGGAAAACGAAATCCCAGAAGGCGAATGGAATCAACGGGAAATCGAGATAGAATGTAAGGTAAATTTAGATCTGCAACCAATATGCGAATCAGGTCAAACCTCGGACTCTATCCCAAGCACCACCTCTTCGTCGAGCCCCCGGCGATATGTTTTCCGGCACGAATAGAAACTCAAAGATACCAAGTCCCAGACGGCAAATGGAAGATATGAAAGATCAAGTTAGAATGAGAGGTCGAGCCAGAAAATCAGGCGACCTCGCATGCTAACCCAAAGTTCCCCTCTTCGTCGAGCCTCCGGCGACCGGCGAATATTTAGGGTTCAGAAGGATTTTATTATATGGATTTTTAATTATTTTTTATTTAGTTATTTAGTTACATAAATATCAAACTTATAGTAACTATTACACAATGTTACAAGTGTGGATTTATAACGAGCGAATGAGTATTTTTTAGAAAATAATGTAGTCTAGACAAGTCCTTGATCTTAGATTCTAAGAGAAGAGGTAAGTTGTTGTGAACTTGATTTATATAGATCTTAAACCTTCAATTGATATACTGCGTGATCACTACCACTTAAGTGACAAAAGATTTGGTTAGAGTTAACTGTCATTTTCGTCCATGTGGTTTGTTCACTTTTGTCATTTCATACCAATTTTAAAAAATGCACCAGTTTGCTCACTGACATACTGGAAATGTGTCACTTAAATCCAAAAATTAAAACCCAGTTAAGTCAGACAGGTTAAATGAAGGGTGTTATTGTCAATTCATAAAATAAAGTGAAAATAAAAGATTATGAATTGACAATAATACCCTTCATTTAACCCTTCTGACTTAACTGAGTTTTAATTTTTGGACTGAAGTGACACGTTTCCTGTATGTCAAGGAGGAAACTGGTGAATTTTTGAAAATTGGCCTGAAATGACAAAATTGAACAAACCACAGGGACGAAAATGATAGTTGACTCATTTGGTTATCATCACTATCATATAACTCATGAGATGAACATTCACCACCGACGAAAAATGGTGTCATATTAGTGTGGCGTTGCTTTAGACTGTTACGTTGTTGATAACAAAGGAAAAATGCTGATCAAAGATGAAGGTGGTGATGCAATGTCGATTTTAAAAACCTACCTAAATCACTATACATTGTATTATCTTTCTTTCCTCTCATATTCTTACAAGAGTTTTATAAATCAAATAAAAGTAAAAAAAAACATACTATTTATTCCACTCTAGATTTACATCATCAAAAGTTTACGCTTAGGGGGTCGGGGGACTGTTGAATCACTCACGGGTACCCGCTACCTGACAGGTAACACAGGCGGCGATCGTGCAGGTAGGGCACTGTGGGTAATGGTTTGGGGTTGTGTTTACCGATTAGTTGTGTGTGTTGATGAGAGAGATAGAGAGAGACATGAAGAGTGTAGAGAGAGTAGGATAAAAGTGGTGGGCCAATGGTTTACGGTAGTGTGGCACCTGTTAATGTGTTTTAGCGTCGTTGCACGTAAAAGTGACAGGACACTGCAGGATTGGAAGGAGTCAGGGTACCTTAGCGTAGTGCCACCCCCCTTAAATTAGTTAATTGTCCACATATAAACTTTGAAAACTCTCATATTCTTATAAGCGTTTTATATATAAATAAAATTGTCTTAAAAAATTAACATAATCTGAAAGAAAAAAACGGATGAAGTAAAAGCCAATAAAATGGATGTGTGACAATAAACATTTAAAAATAAAACCAAAATTAATGAGACTACTTAATTGTGCTTATATTTGTTTGATTTAAATGGTCCATTGTGGCTAAGCCACTTCAAATGTGGACAAAAAACAGAATGTTTATACCCACCTGGGCCCAACATGAACATGCCATTGCAAGGTACAATTACAATTGCACCTAGTACAAAATCTAACAAAACATTAGCTCCATTTTGAGCCTATATATACAACCATCATCAAGCATCCATCTCCATCGCCTGAAACACTCTAAAATTAACATCTTTTAACCTTCAAAATTCAAAATCATGGGTGTCTTGACATATACCGATGAGTACACTTCACCCGTCCCTCCTGCTAGAATTTTCAAGGCCTCGATTGTCGACTCGCACAACTTAATGCCAAAACTCTTGCCGGATGCTATTAAAAGCATCGAACTTATCAAAGGTGACGGTGGGGCCGGAACCATTAAGCAGATTAACTATGCTGGAGGTAAAATAACATTTTACCAAATACGAATTCTAGTTGACACGTGAAACGTGTCTAAATAAGCTTAGGTTGTAATAATTCATATTTTATAGTGTGGGTCGGATTTGGTTGACCCACAAGCACTTTTCATCTATTATTATGTTATTTATATAGGATTATAGCTTAGTTTGTTCAACACGTACCCTTATAACTAACTTTGTTAATTTGACCCGTTTAAGATGCACAACCCAGATACGCACATTCATAAGAAAAGGTCATCCTCAAATACCAATTTCCTATGTGTATTTTCTAGTTTAACTCAATTCTTGTATGCAGGTTTCGCGAAGCACCAAGTAGATGAAATCGATGAGAAGACATTCACTTACAAGTACACGTTGATTGAAGGAAACGGCATATCAGATAATATCGAAAAGGTATCTTATGATATCAAGTTCGAGGGTTCATCTAATGGTGGGACCGTCTCCAAGATGACCACTACTATTTACACACATGGTGATTTTCAAATCAAAGAAGAAGAACTAAAGGCCGGCAAAGAAAAGGTTTTAGGACTCTACAAGTTTGTGGAAGCCTACCTTATCAACAACCCGGATGCATATGTTTAAAGATTTTCATTTTAACGTTATGTTGCATCCGCATTTGGCATTTTCAAGATTCACACTGTCTCTCTTTATATAAACATCACATCATCAACATCAATAAAGTTTGATTCAAAAAATTGTCTTTCAGTAAGTATGTAATGTGTAGGTAATTATGTCGAAAGTTGGGTGCTTAATGCCTTAATATGAAGAGTTGTAGATGAAAGGGCGCCTCACGAGCCTTCGTGCCACTGTTTCCAATGTCTGATATTAATCATATTATCACGTAGAGACTTAAGCAAGCAGAAATAATATTGCATAGTTGTATGAGTATCCTCGGAAGACAATGCTTAGACATCACTTGAAACTTATATATTTTGGTGTTTTATAATGATTACTAGAAGATATGTTAATATATAACTAAAACTTTTATTTAAAAATGCTTTAATTTTATCATAGAAAACATAAACAGAGTATTTAAATCAATGTTGAACATGAAACTAATACACTGATACGAGTGATTTGTTTTTGTCAAATAGTTTGTTAAAATAATATAAGTAGGTTACCACTTTACTTGATCACCTCTAATTTAAAAAAAAAAAAAAATACTAACTTGTATGACTAAAATAACTCAAATCTGTTTATCACCATGGTAAAAAAAATAACTCTAAGTAACCAATTAAACCATTGTTGGCTTTGGAAAATCATGGGCATCTTGACATATAACGATTATACATATATCCATCATCGTTCTTTTCTTGTAATTTGATCAGGCAAAGAAAAGGTGTTAGAGCTTTACAAGGTTGCAAACATACCTCCTTAAAAAAAGACTGTTTCTTGATATAACTTGCAAGTAATGAATTCAAGATTTTGGATGTTAATGGCTTACAATAAGCTTGTTGTGTAGTAGACCAAGAAAGATCTTGTGTTGGTGTAACTGGTTGCTAATAACTTCCCTGCATTGGTTGGCTGAGAGAATGCTAACTGATTGTGTTCAAGGATCAAATCCGAGCAGAAACTTTTCCTACATTCGTGTTGAAAAGATTCAAGCTTTAACCATTACACGAGTTGCAAGATACTAAGCATTATTAAATGTTGTAAACCTCCTAAATCATTTTATAGAACATACAGGTTAAACGGGTCAAACAGAATGAAAAAAATTGCATAAAACCTCTTAAATCATTTTATTTAAACCAAAAAAAAAAAAATCACAGAACAATATTTCTTCTGTATTTGACACAATAATTGCATACGAAAAAAAAAAGGTTTAAATTCTGGACAAAAGTGTTTGTGTCAAGCCAACCCAACTTGTTTTAACCTGCACATAAAACTACTTGTGTTGACCTGTTACCCGACCCGTCCATTTTACCACCTCTAGAAGATAATTTGGAGATCAAAGCTACCTTGCGGCGTCAAGTAAATGAGTGGCAACATGTTTTCTTCTGTTGGAGGGTGTGACCCAAATTGCACGTATACCACATACCGCAGAGACCGCATCTTTTTCACAAACGATGGCTCCAAGGAGGGCGTCTTCTGATTTTCTTTCATTTTTCGGCAACCAGTTTTTTCTCCGAAATTCTCTTTGGAAGTTAATGTTACCAAACTGGAGGATCGTTGGAGTCAACTTTCCGTCCTTTGTAGTGGTTACAGCAGATTTTTCATCCGAGTTTGAGATTAACCGATACGCCTTTTTAATTGGCTCTGCAACAAGGCAACCAGCAACTCGATGCGAGGAAATAAAAAGATAAACCTACAAATATGGAAAATAAAGGTCAACCTTGCTTGAATTATGGTAAATAGGTCTTTCAAAGCTTGTTTGGTTGTTCTTAACTGAAAAACAAATAGAGTGAAATGCCATTTTCATCCTTAAGGTTTGGCCAGTTTTGCGACTTTCGCCCAAAGATTTGTTTTTCCACATCTGGATCATGTTCCGTCTTTATCACTTTATGTACAAACATTTAGCATAACGTACAAGTATTCAAAATACTGAATTGGCTTTTTAAGATAACATTAAAGACGGAAATACCCTGACTTAACGGAGCAAAAATGATGGAGTTAACGAGCCGGATGAAGATGGCAAGATTTCAAACCTTTGGACGGAAGTCACAAACTGGCCAAACCTCAGGGACGAAAATAGCAATTTACTCAAAAATATAACTCCAAGAAACACAAACATACCAACCAAATCAAGAACATATATGTGGAACAAAAGTCTATCAATGAAATCAAATAATCAAAAACATAATAAAACAAAAAAAGTTGAAATCGCCACCTTACAGTGTTTATGGAAGATCCATCCATCACCAAGGTCCATCTCCATCATCTTAATAACCTCTTCAACCTGTCATTTTAGTATCATTTTCCGAATGTACCGATCAAAGAAACTTAAATATTTTTATTCATAATATGAAGCAATGATTTCATATTTAACAAAAATCCATAGTACCTTTCTAACTTGAGCAGGAGGATCATCATTCAGTACCAAAATAACCCGTGAATTTTCTAACGAGTGATAGTCAATAACTCTTTCATTACGCCAACCCTTAAGTATGAAATCCGTGAATAATTAATCAGTAAAAACATCTTAAAAACCAACTTTATATACTACAATAAATCAAATAACTAAACATGTACCTTAAATCCAATACCATGAGTATAATTCTTGTGAAACTCTTTGTGAAGCTTTGCATCATCTTCGTCTCCAGGCACAAACTTGAATCCACAAGTTTTACAGTTGCTAAACATAAAATCAGATTGGCCGAAATTTAGATGCAGCTGTGCGTACTTTCTTTTCGTGTTTAAAATCCTTTTGGAATTCGTAACCACCAACTGTTCTCTAAAATCAAATTTGTTTTTATCATCGGATTTGAGTACACCATCATCCTCCCTGCATGCCAAAACCCGAACTGTAATTCAAAAGATGATCTAAGAGTTAACAGACTCTTACTTAAACGAGCTAGATAGGGGGAAACAGAAGAAAAATATGCCCAAACATAGAACAAACATAACTTGGGATATGAGTGGAGTTAAGGAGCCCATAAGCAGGTCTCAACAAGCCGGATCATGTGGCAAACGCCATAAACGGTTTGGCCCAGCTGTCTGACCCGAGTTTACATATATGGGCTCCAATTTCATCACGAAAGACATTCCCTAAATTCAACTATTTTCAAATCTTTCCGTTTTAATTTAAAACGCATACAGCCCTGATTGCCTTTACATTTATATTAAACGGTTATTCGTCCTTAATTTCGATATTTTTTAGACAGTTTGTAATTTCGAAAGAGTAAATTACCAAAGGTTTGGTCATGTCTGCCAGTTTCATCCAAAACAATTTTTGTACCATATAGCCCTTCACTTTTGAGATTTTTTGCCATTTTCATCCAAACGTCAAACTTTTTTGCCAAAATCATCCCTGAGGTTTGGGATTTTTTTTTCCATTTTCATGCAAACATCTGACATAAAAAATAACTCAAATTTGACGTTTGGATGAAAATGACAAAAAAAAAAAACTCAAAAGAGAAGGTCAATATGGTAACTATCAGAGACGATTTTGGCAATTTATTCTTTCGAAAATTTGATTACACCTAACTGGGTCGGGCCTAAAGGACAAAACGTGTATGATTTGAAATCATAAAGTACAAAACTCGTCAATTTTGAACATAAAGCACAGCGCCTAAAAATGTGTATAAAGATAACGGACAATCCTTGAGATTCACTCTTTATTTTTTTTTTGTGTTTATGCTTAATGTGTTTCTTACACAAAGGATAATTAACTAAATCAATTTTAAACCTATAAGATAATTAACAAAATCAATGAGACTGATTAGTAGCAACGAAAACTGAAACTGTTCTTCAAGTTGAACGAATTCAAGAATCAAATTGTACAAGATAATAAAAAAATGTTATACCCATTTGTTTTCGGAGATCTTCGAGTGTATATAATCGGAATTTTGGGTTCTCTGGTGAAGTCTTGTTCCTCGACAGACAGATTCTCGAATAAATCGTTGGCTTGCTTTTGCGATGTTGAAGAAGAAGGAGAAGAGGGTTTGAAGAATGAATTTATGTTGGAGTGCATTGCTTGTTGTTGATTGGAAGAACGAATTGAAATGGCTGAAATTGAAACTGTCGATTGCATATTCATCTTCTTTTTGAATCTTGATGAATTTATATTTCCCGCCTAGAGAAATAAACCCTAATTTTAGTCTAACTTAAAATTAAAATATTTAAAAAAAAAACCGAGGTGGAACAATTGCAATTGGTTTTTTGGTATGGGATTTAGGGCTGTTTTTTTTACCCCTTAATAAGTCTCTTAATGGTTCTTACTTTTTACTGATTCAACAATTAATGGTTCAGACTGTTTGTTTTGCGAGTAGATGTCTAAATGATTTAGACATTTGTCTCTGAATGATTAAGTATTATACTAAGTCTGAATGGTTAAGACCTCTAATCTGAATTGGTCAGACATTTGCTTCTGAACGGTTAAGCATTATACTAGCTCTTAATAGTTCAGACCTCTTACTGGTTCGGCACTTAATGGTTCAAACCTCTTTCAAGGTAATACTAAAAAATTAGGGGTATGGTGTGGCTTGGCGTGGCCAGCCATACGGATTTATTTATTTTTTTATTAAACTATTTAAAATTTCACCCAGCTAACCAAAGTCAGCTATGTCACCTAGCCCCCGCCAGGCTCAATTCCCACGCCAAAGGGGCAACGCCGTACCCAACATCAACCTGGAATGAAACAGCCGGCGTTGAAGGGCTAAAACACCCATAAACCAACGCCCACACCCACAATTCTAACGAGGAAACACGACAATTTCACACAAAATGACGTCGGATGATTGCATAATCATGATTACGATACTTCTACTCCATGATACGTCATAATTGTTTTTTATATCAGTTTAATGCTTGATCGGGAGCCAAGCCACATTAATTAACTCTATAACATTTACCAATTTTGATGAACAGTACCTGCTTTTCATTTTTTTCCCTCCTCTCCTCTGCTTTTCTTCTTCATAACCCTCTTATTTTTCTCTGCTTCACTATCATTCACTATTCTCGATCACCATCTTCAAACGGTCACCGCTCACCAACATCAAACGATTCAACGAAGAAGAGAGAAAACTGATGGATTCAAGACGACGACGACCATGCCAGGCGACAACGGTGGGAGGCGTTGACGCCGGACCTCAGTCTTGCTTTTTGGTTCCCATACGACGGTGTCCGGGTAATGTTATTTCGTATATTATATTCCCAATCAGGATTGTTTATTTGTTATGGGCCTAATTTTTTCTAGGTTTTCGATTTAGGGTTTCCCCTAATCTTTTTTCGGTTAGTGTTATTGTTTGAATATAAGCTACTGATTAGTTTATGTGATGAAAACATTGCACTCCAGGTGTTTGTAGAAATCCGCGACTGAGAAAATTAACTATTGTACATGCAAAAGAAGTTGAAAAAGAAGAATAATTTGTTTCTTCAGGTGAAACTCCAGTGTTCCTTCATTGAAATGTATGTTTTTATTTCTAATATATAAGGCTATTAAATCAGTTTGAGTAATGCTCTCTTTACTTGCAAATAACTGACACATTAAAAATGAAAAATAGAAAAACTTTTGAGCAAATTTTTTCATTGCAATTGATTTTGAGGTGGGTATAGAACCAACTCAGACCTGATCCTGTTCAGAACCCGATTCGCTTAGGCTATTTCACATGTTATTGTTTTCGATTTACATTGGTAGTAGCCGCAAAATCAAAGTGAGTTGGACTACATAGTGATAACCATACATGTTGTTCATGGATTAGAGCTTCATGCTTTGGATTATGCTTTGACGATTGCTTCTGTTAATGTGCCCTTACATCTTCGTGTTATCTAATAGGATTGTAAAGATTAATACCTTTAGTTTTCTACGGCTTAGTGTTAGTCATATCAAAATATGTTGTACTTTTAGATTTCTCATTTGGCACATGGCAGCTGTTGTTGTAAGTTTACCTCTTTGAACGTAAAGTCATTGTATACGCCTGTTTTCTTCTAGAGTTATTCCATGCTTTGTTAATAGTTGCATGAGGCTTTATTATTTAACTTATTTTTGATCTGGGATATTATGTATTCACATTCTATATTGAGAAATTCATATATTTCGAAATATAATTTAAACTAAAATATATGTTCTTTTTGTTATGAAAGCAGAGGATACTTTATATGCCAGCAGTTTTAGAGGTTGTCCTACAAGAAAAAAAGGTGGAGAGATGTTTGGATGATTTTGGAGTGCTTATAGTCACTGTCACTTATGAGGGTGAGCATAACCACCCTTTATTACCTTTCCAATCCCCAAACACATAATATAAGATTCCTTTGATGGATTTCAGCACCGGTCCAATATGGGGGTATCATCTATAACTCTGTTAACTGGTATTTCACTAATTTGGCTCTTCATGTGTATATATTATTAGAAGTTTGTGAATATAAATAAAGCAAATATAGAGTTTTGATGATTTGGTAGTTTAGTACCCTCAAAATAATTCATTATAGAGTTGAGCGATTGATAGATTTGTTTACGTATCTTAGCCCATGATTGGGCCAAGTCAAAGTCACGAGTTGTGGGAGATAGTAGAATAAACTAAATCACCATAAAGTTGCTTATGATTCCACGCCATTTTTTTTATTTTCGTTGTCGTTTAATAAATCAAATTGCAGTGGAACTACTTAAGTTTTTACGCCGCCGCAACGCGCGACGGGTAAAAAATCTAGTTTCCAACATATACAAAAACAACTTTGAAGATGTCGGCGGGAATAGGGAAAGCAAATGGTTGGCCAAAAGTGGCGGCCAGTGTGACAACTCGAGTTTCCAAGGTTTCTCCTCTATACGTTACTTGTTTCATACTGTGTTTTGTGGTTTGTTGCATTGAAACTGTGCACTATGATTTGTTTATAAGTTGTTTATGTTGATATATGTTCTGTGTTAGTAGTAATCATTTATTTTAGAGGAGACTTATCATTTTCACTCCCTGTGCGACAAACACCCACCCGACGAAAACCCCTACCCGACGAAAACTCCCAGTTTTCGTCACCCTCATCATTTTCGTCGAACCCCATTAAGGGCCCAGTTCATTTAAGTATGTATATACTACGTGAACTGTTGCATTAGTGAAACAACTGGCCGAATAGAAAACCCTAGAGTTCTCCCTCTGTGCGACGGCAATCTTGTGTTCCCCGAAACCCTCTAGATCGATCAAGTTATTGTCCCGTTCATCGCGGTTAGTGTTAACCCTTATTTGATTGTTTGATTTAAATTGTCTTTTGGCCATCTGTTAGAAATCACTATTAACTATTGCTAGATAATGTTTGGATCATAACCAGAGGATAATTTTGATAATAATAGATCCATATGATTGACGGTTGTATCCTTGAATGATGTTCGTGTAGGTTAGGATTTAATATGTGAATCACCATTATGGAGAAACTGTCGATGATTTGTATGAATGAAAACAATATTGTTTATGCATGATGATAACCTGTTAATCTAGGGTGTATGTTATAGTTGTTGGTTTGATCTGATTGAGCGATTGTTTGATGAAGTCGACGTAACTGTTAGATAATCATTAGGGTTTCTGGATTTTGTAACAATTGATGATGATCATCCTTACCCTGTGCCGACGAAGACCCTTGCCCGACGAACTCTCCTTCGACGAAATCCCATGTCGACGAAATCTCGAGTGTTCGTCGTGGCCTTTTCGTCGCAACCTTTTGTCGACGAAATCTCAGGTTTTCGTCGTGAAGCTTATAAGGAACAGTAGGTTTATATGTTTATGTATACTGCATGCATGTTAGAGATTGATTATTTTGTTAGTCACTGTTATAGATGTTTACATTTGATCGAACAACATGATTCAGTTTTGCACCCAGTACACTTAACTGATAAACATGGTTATGGAACATACATGTAAACTTGGAATCTTGTATGGATTGATTAACTGTTTATGTGTTACTTGATAATAATTGCCCAAGCACACCTCATGATGTTAGATTTGCATGAGAATCATTACGAACATAAACTGATTGTGTATACGTGCATACTATAGGCTTTGACTGAATTGTTTGTGCACAAGTAGATAAGCATACCGAGCAAACCGAGGTGAGTTCACACTCTTTATAAGGCATGGGATTCACGGTGGTTGGGAATAGGTTAAAGAATTTAAAACGGAACCTACATATTCTCCTTGGGTAGGATATGTACCTCCATCCTCCATGGGTAGGATGCCAATATTAATTCTGCGTATTCTCCTTGGGTAGATTACGTACGTTCGTCCTCCTTGGGTAGGACAACAACCTTAAACTTACTAGACAAAACTCTATCATTAAGTCCCTCATTTTTATATCGACTTAATCGCCGGGCCAATGGCGAGCGGGTCATTAGTTAATAGCGCTATTAGGGTTGACAAGCCTCACACCGTACCGGTAGGACGGGCGTGTACTAATGGATCTGGGCACTCAGTCAATGATGATAGACATTGACTTAGGGCACAACTTACTTTCGTCAGTTGTCGATATGGTAACGGTCTAGTGGTTCACATGGGGAAGCCCCCACTGATTATGGATATGGTTTGGGAAACAAAGATATTGGTTAACTCGTGGTTTACGAAACAACTTATGGTTTTCAAAACAAACTTTTAAAACTAAACAACCAACTGTGAACTCGCTCAACTTTGTTGTTGACTTGTTGTTACATGCCTTGCAGGTCGTTAGATGCTTATGGAGCTTGCACGAGGAGGGGAGGTCGTTGTGGGATATGGACTGTTATGTCCCACGCTTAACACTTGAACTTTAAACTATGTTTTGAGTATTTAAACATTGCTATGATTCCCCTGATTATTTGAACATGTTTGGTTTCTTTCGAACACCAATTATATTGGGTTTGGTTTTATTTACTTAATTGCAATGTTCAATATGATTGGTGGCTGGATCCTGGTCAGTCACGCCTCCATGCGGTGATACTCCGCTTGTGGATTTTGGGGGTGTGACAGATGGTATCAGAGCCATTGGTTATAGTGAACTTGGTTTTAAAAAGGGAAAAACTTTTTGACAAAACCAGACTATAACCTGTACAGTGCTCAACGATCCACAACGATGCTTCGCTCCACGTGCAGGACTCGACACAATAGGTGATATAAATTAAGTTTATATTGCATGTCTGCTAGTTTATGTAATATATTGTTCATGGTATGCTTAGTTAACATAGCATCTGTTGTTTGAAACATTGTGTGCTTACTCTCTTCTGTCACTCCACACTTACGCATTGTCACGACACTTTTCTCACTCGTGCTCTCTTTATTGTGAAGATCATGAGTGGACGTATCAACCTAACTCAAGCCCAGCTGACGACTTTAATCAATGAACAAGTTGCTGCAGCACTCGCAGCCGCTCAGGCAAGATGTATAACCTGCCATTGCAACTTACTCTAGGATCTTTAGATCCTACCCTCGTGAACCAACACTTGTGCTTAACTTTGTCTCATCTTACTCACACGACAGGTCAACCTGCCCAGCCTCCTGCGTGTACATTCAAAACTTTTATGGACTGCCGACCTACTACTTTCAGTGGCACTGAAGGAGCTGTAGGCCTCCTCCACTGGTTTGAGAAGCTCGAGTCTGTCTTCGAGATGTGTGAATGCCCTGAGGCTCGTAGGGTGAAATATGCTGCTGGTACTCTTGAAGGTGTAGCGCTCACGTGGTGGAACGCTCAGGTTCAGATGTTGGGATTGGCGGCTGCTAATGCCACCCCATGGAACAATTTCAAGGAATTGATCAAGGAAGAGTACTGTAATCGTGATGATATCCACAAGCTGGAAGTAGAGTTCTACAACTTAAAGATGACGGGGTCGGAAATTGAAGCGTACACGAAAAGATCGAACGAACTGGCTATCTTGTGTCCTACTATGGTAGATCCTCCTATCAAGCGTATCGAGCTGTACCTCAAAGGGTTAGTGCCAGAGATCCAGAGTCATGTGACTGCAGCGAACCTCGCCACAATTCAGCAAGTTATTCGTTTGGCTCATCGTCTCACTGATCAGGCAGTCGAGCAGAACAGGTTGCCCAAGCGTATTGGTGCTACTACTACTACTACTACTTCTGATGCCCCCAGCGACAACAAGCGCAAATGGGATGGGGTCTCAAGCAAGGGTTCAACATCAGCTCAGTCCCAATCTCAACAGCAAAAGACTGATGACTACAAGAGCCCTGGTCAACAATCTTCTGGTAGTCAAGGGCAGGGTGGATACAGAGGAAACCACCCCAAGTGCAACCGATGCAACATGCATCATAGTGGGCCGTGCAATAAGGGTCGTTGTCAGAGGTGTAACAAGCTTGGTCATGAAGCTAAGGATTGCAGGGGCGCACGACCGGCAAATCAGAATCGTCAACAACAGCCACCAGCTCCACAGAATCAGCAGCAACAACAGCAGGGTAACAGGGGATGCTAACAGTGTGGTGCTGAAGGTCACTTCAAGAGAAACTGCCCCTAGTTGAACCAGAATCAGAACAACAACAATAATCAGGGGAACGGGAACAATAACATGGGTAACAATGATGGCAATGGTGCCAGGGGACGTGTTTTCGTGCTGGGTCAGGGTGATGCAAGAAACGATCCCAACGTTGTGATGGGTAAGTTTCTACTGGATGATTTCTTTGTTACTGTTTTATTTGATTCGGGTGTCGATACTAGTTATGTGTCCCTAAAAGTTAGTCAAATGCTTAAGCGTACCACAACACTTTTGAACACCAAGCACATGGTAGAACTAGCAAACGGTAAAAGTCTCGAGGCCACACACATAGTTAGGGGTTGTAATCTCGTCCTAGCTGGTCAGACCTTCTCTATCAATCTTATTCCTATCGTTCTTGGTAGGTTCGACGTCGTTATTAGGATGGATTGGCTATCTCAACATCAAGCGGAGATTATTTGCAAGGAGAAAATCGTCCGTATTCCTCGTTCTAGTGAAGAACCTCTCATGATTCATGGCGACAAGAGTGGTGCTGTTGTGGGCATCATCTCTTTCCTTAAGGCCCAGAAGTGTTTGCGAAAGGGCCACACTGTTATTCTAACCCTCGTTTCTGATGCATCCTCGAAAGAAAAGAAGATAGAAGACATTCCTATTGTGCGCAACTTTCTTGAGGTATTTCCTGAGGAATTACCTGGTCTTCCGCCTCATCGACAAGTCGAGTTTCAAATAGAGCTAGCTCCTGGAGCAGCACCAATAGCTCGTGCACCTTATCGTTTAGCTCCAGCAGAACTTGAAGAACTGTCCACGCAACTACAAGAGCTCTTGGATAAGGGTTTTATTCGCCCTAGCTCTTCGCCTTGGGGAGCTCCAGTACTATTTGTGAAAAAGAAAGACGGTCCTTCAGAATGTGTTTTGATTACCGCGAACTCAACAATGAGACCGTGAAGAATCGCTATCCTCTCCCACGCATTGATGACTTATTCGACCAGTTGCAAGGGTCAAGTTTCTACTCAAAGATTGACCTGAGGTCAGGCTACCATCAACTGAGAGTCCGAGATGAGGATATCTCTAAGACAACATTCAGGACTCGTTATGGGCATTACGAGTTTCTGGTTATGCCTTTTGGATTGACAAACGCACCTGCGGTCTTCATGGATCTTATGAACAGAGTGTGCAAGCCTTACCTGGATAAGTTTGTTATTGTATTCATCGAGGACATCCTAATCTATTCGAAGAGTCAGGAGGAACACGAGCATCACCTGAGACTTATTTTGGAACTCCTTCGTGCAGAGCAGCTGTATGCTAAGTTTTCGAAATGTGACTTTTGGCTTCGAGAAGTCCACTTTTTAGGCCACGTGATAAATGAGGATGGGATTCATGTTGATCCATCCAAGGTTGATTCGATCAACAACTGGCCTGCACCCCGTACACCAACAGAAATCCACCAATTCTTGGGTTTGGCGGGCTACTATAGAAGGTTTATCAAGGATTTCTCTAAGATTGCGCAACCCCTCACTTCACTAACTCAGAAGGGTGTCACCTATCGTTGGAGTGATGCCCAGGATTCCGCGTTTCAGCACTTAAAGAATAGACTTTGTAGCGCACCTATTCTCTCATTGCCTGAAGGCACAGATGATTTTGTGGTTTATTGCGACGCGTCCATTCAAGGACTTGGTTGCGTGTTGATGCAACGTGATAAGGTCATTGCTTACGCATCACGCCAACTTAAAGTTCACGAGAGGAACTACACTATGCACGACTTGGAGTTGGGAGCAGTGGTTTTTGCTCTCAAGATATGGAGGCATTACTTGTACGGTACCAAGTGCACCATTTACACCGATCACAGGAGTCTCGAGCATATCTTCAAGCAAAAGGAGTTAAACATGCGACAGCGTCGATGGGTCGAGCTCTTGAATGATTACGAATGCGCGATCAAGTACCATCCGGGCCAAGCCAATGTTGTGGCCGACGCCCTCAGTCAAAAGGATACTACACCTAAGTGAGTGCGTGCGTTACAACTGACCATCCAATCTAGTCTTCCTACTCAGATACGAGATGCTCAGGTTGAAGCATCGAAAGCGGAGAATATCAGGGCCGAGTCCCTACGAGGATCAGGGAAACGATTAGAACAAAAGGAAGACGGCGCTTACCATGTTACAGGGCGCATCTGGGTCCCACTTTACGGGAACTTACGCGAGCTTGTGATGGATGAAGCGCACAAGTCTCGTTACTCTGTACATCCTGGATCAGATAAGATGTACCACGACCTAAAGACTACATACTGGTGGCCTAGCATGAAAGCCAACATAGCAACCTATGTCAGTAAATGTTTGACTTGTGCGAGAGTCAAGATCGAATATCAGAAACCATCAGGTCTACTCCAACAACCAGAGATCCCGACATGGAAATGAGAGCAAATTTCCATGGACTTCATTACTGGCCTGCCTAGATCTCAGCGCGGAAATGACACTATTTGGGTGATAGTGGATCGGTTGACTAAGTCTGCACACTTCTTGGCTATCAAAGAAACGGATAAGTTTTCTACTTTAGCAGACGTTTACCTGAAGGAAGTGGTTTCGAGGCACGGGGTGCCAACCTCCATTATTTATGATCGTGATGCACGTTTTACTTCTGAGTTGTGGAAAGCTATGCACAAGTCCTTTGGTTCACGTTTAGACATGAGCACCGCTTATCATCCACAGACGGATGGGCAGTCTGAGCGCACCATCCAAACCCTTGAAGACATGCTTCGAGCGTGTGTAATCGATTTTGGCAATGGTTGGGAAAGACACCTCCCTTTGGTGGAGTTTTCATATAACAACAGTTACCATAGTAGCATCCAGGCTGCTCCGTTTGAGGCATTGTACGGGCGTAAATGCCGATCACCTCTTTGTTGGGCAGAGGTTGGCGACAGCCAGATCACAGGTCCAGAACTCGTCGTCGACACGACAGAGAAGATTGCTCAGATACGACAACGAATGGCGGCAGCTCGTGACCGTCAGAAAAGCTACGCTGATAAGCGTAGGAAACCTCTAGAATTCCATGTCGGGGACCGGGTTCTACTTAAAGTCTCACCCTGGAAGGGTGTGGTTCGTTTTGGTAAACGAGGCAAGCTGAACCCACGTTATGTCGGACCTTTCGAAATCACTGAACGAATTGGCAAGGTCGCTTAGAGATTGAATCTACCTGAAGAATTCAGTGGAGTTCACAACGTATTCCACGTGTCAAATCTGAAGAAGTGTCTGTCAGATGAGACCCTTATAGTTCCTTTGAAGGAGCTCACCATCGACGATCAGTTGCGATTCGTTGAGGAACCAGTAGAAATCACAGACCAAGACGTTAAGATTCTCAAGCGCACCAGAATACCCCTTGTTCGAGTTCGTTGGAACTCCCGTCGTGGCCCAGAGTTTACCTGGGAGAAGACCAAATGAAACTCAAGTATCCCCAGTTGTTCAAGAACAATGAAACCGCTACTGAGGCTGAAGCTACTACGGAATTTCGGGACAAAATTCCAAACCAACGGGGGGATGATGTGACACCCCAGGAAACCACGCAACCTATCTAGCTTCCTCAGTAACCACGTGCTAAATTTCAGGACGAAATTTCTTTCAAGTTGGGGATAATGTGACAACTCGACTTTCCAAGGTTTCTCCTCTATACGTTACTTGTTTCATACTGTGTTTTGTGGTTCGTTGCATTGAAACTGTGCACTATGATTTGTTTATAAGTTGTTTATGTTGATATATGTTCTGTGTTAGTAGTAATCATTTATTTTAGAGGAGACTTATCATTTTCACTCCCTGTGCGACGAACACCCACCCGACGAAAACCCCTACCCGACGAAAACTCCCAGTTTTCGTCGCCCTCATCATTTTCGTCGAACCCCATTAAGGGCCCAGTTCATTTAAGTGTGTATATACTACGTGAACTATTGCATTAGTGAAACAACTGGCCGAATAGAAAACCCTAGAGTTCTCCCTCTGTGCGACGGCAATCTTGTGTTCCCCGAAACCCTCTAGATCGATCAAGTTATTGTCCCGTTCATCGCGGTTAGTGTTAACCCTTATTTGATTGTTTGATTTAAATTGTCTTTTGGCCATCTGTTAGAAATCACTATTAACTATTGCTAGATAATGTTTGGATCATAACCAGAGGATGATTTTGATAATAATAGATCCATATGATTGACGGTTGTATGCTTGAATGATGTTCGTGTAGGTTAGGATTTAATATGTGAATCACCATTATGGAGAAACTGTCGATGATTTGTATGAATGAAAACGATATTGTTTATGCATGATGATAACCTGTTAATCTAGGGTGTATGTTATAGTTGTTGGTTTGATCTGATTGAGCGATTGTTTGATGAAGTCGACGTAACTGTTAGATAATCATTAGGGTTTCTGGATTGTGTAACTGTTGATGATGATCATCCTTACCCTGTGCCGACGAAGACCCTTGCCCGACGAACTCTCCTTCGACGAAATCCCATGTCGACGAAATCTCGAGTGTTCGTCGTGGCCTTTTCGTCGCAACCTTATGTCGACGAAATCTCAGGTTTTCGTCGTGAAGCTTATAAGGAACAGTAGGTTTATATGTTTATGTATACTGCATGCATGTTAGAGATTGATTATTTTGTTAGTCACTGTTATAGATGTTTACATTTGATCGAACAACATGATTCAGTTTTGCACCCAGTACACTTAACTGATAAACATGGTTATGGAACATATATGTAAACTTGGAATGTTGTATGGATTGATTAACTGTTTATGTGTTACTTGATAATAATTGCCCAAGCACACCTCATGATGTTAGATTTGCATGAGAATCATTACGAACATAAACTGATTGTGTATACGTGCATACTATAGGCTTTGACTGAATTGTTTGTGCACAAGTAGATAAGCATACCGAGCAAACTGAGGTGAGTTCACACTCTTTATAAGGCATGAGATTCCCGGTGGTTGGGAATGGGTTAAAGAATTTAAAACGAAACCTACATATTCTCCTTGGGTAGGATATGTACCTCCATCCTCCATGGGTAGGATGCCAATATTAATTCTGCGTGTTCTCCTTGGGTAGATTACGTACGTTCGTCCTCCTTGGGTAGGACGACAACCTTAAACTTACTAGACAAAACTCTATCATTAAGTCCCTCATTTTTATATCGACTTAATCGCCGGGCCAATGGCGAGCGGGTCATTAGTTAATAGCGCTATTAGGGTTGACAAGCCTCACACCGTGCCGGTAAGACGGGCGTGTACTAATGGATCTGGGCACTCAGTCAATGATGATAGACATTGACTTAGGGCACAACTTACTTTCGTCAGTTGTCGATATGGTAACGGTCTAGTGGTTCACATGGGGAAGCCCCCACTGATTATGGATATGGTTTGGGAAACAAAGATATTGGTTAACTCGTGGTTTACGAAACAACTTATGGTTTTCAAAACAAACTTTTAAAACTAAACAACCAACTGTGAACTCGCTCAACTTTGTTGTTGACTCGTTGTTACATGCCTTGCAGGGCGTTAGATGCTTATGGAGCTTGCACGAGGAGGAGAGGTCGTTGTGGGATATGGACTGTTATGTCCCACGCTTAACACTTGATCTTTAAACTATGTTTTGAGTATTTAAACATTGCTATGCTTCCGCTGATTACTTGAACATGTTTGGTTTCTTTCGAACACCAGTTATATTGGGTTTGGTTTTATTTACTTAATTGCAATGTTCAATATGATTGGTGGCTGGATCCTGGTCAGTCACGCCTCCATGTGGTGATACTCCGCTTGTGGATTTTGGGGGTGTGACAGCCAGTTTTTTTCATAAAATAGTTATTTATAAGTCCTGTAAAATTACGATTTTATCCCCTGTTTAAAATTACGATATTGCCCCCAGTTCAAAATTAAATTTAATGGCAGGGAATAGTATCACCCTGCCATTGGTTCAAATGGGCGGCCGCCTCTCCCTCATTGGACCAACCAGTTTATTATTTTATACACACTTTATAATTACGTTTTTGCCCTGCAATAGTGTTTCTCTCCCATTGGTTCAAATGGGCGGCGAGCATTACCTATTGGACCAACCAGTTTATTATTTTATATCCACTTTAAAATGCCGTTTTTACCCCCAGTTAGAAAATACGGTTTTGTCTCAACTTCAAAATACATTTACCCTTTTGCCCCGAGTTAAAAAATACGATTTCGCCCTCGGTAAAAAAATACGCTTTTACCCTCAGCCAAAATTACATTTTCGCACCAGTTCAAAATAAAATTTTGTTTTTCCCCCGGCTTAAAATTACGAATTTACACCGGTTTATTATTTTATACCTACTTTAACATTACGGTTTTGCTCACAGTTTAAAATTACGTATCTGCCCCCAGTTCAAAATAAATTTATGCTTTTGCCCCCAGCTAAAATTTACGAATTTCCTCTCGGTTCAAAATTATGATATCACCCTCAATTCAAAATTACGTTTTTGCCCCCAGTGCAAAATAAAATTATGGTTTTCCCCTAGCTAAAAATTAGGATTTTACCCTCCGGAAAAAAATTGATTTTTCCCCCAAGTAAAAATAAAAATATGAATTTGCCCTATGCTAAAAATCGTGTCAAAGAGCTGCCTAACACTCTTTTTACTTTTTATTTCTAGCAAAACTATAGTACTGTTTTTTTAATTGGCTGAGAATTATTCGGCCATCGCCTCGCAACGCGGGCGGGGCATCACCTAGTTTAAAAATAAACTTCAAACTATACCAAAATGACAAAAATCACACCCAACTCAAGATAGTTACGAAAAGCCACTATTTCTTGTTTAACAGATTATACTTCACCATCCAAATGTAGCAAATTTGGTTATATCTAGTTAACCATTGAACCGAATCAAAGTGTTTTATAGTATTTTGAGATGGGAAATAGTGGTAGAAAGTTACGTGTTCAGTTGAAGATACATGACTCCCAACTAGTTTGTGTTAATACTATGGGGTTGTTTATAGTAAGTATATATTGAACAAATTCCTATAGCTATTCTCCTATATTTTATATATTAACTAGGACTTTGCCCCGCCGCGCGTTGCGACGGCGTCGAAAGTTAAAATAACTCGAATTTATACCATATATTTGATCCAACTTGAAAAATACTACGTCACTGTTGAATGAAATACTATTATATTTGACTCGACTCGATTTCGTACACAAAATAAGGAAAAAACGTATTATATTTGACTATACTCGTTTCAGGAAAAGTTTATGTCAAACGTTAGTCGTTTCCATTGAAACACAAATTTAAACCGACAGGTACGCTAAAACCGCCATACGTCGCGTGTTACGACTGCGACACCTTAGTTGTTTATAGTTGGTGGTACGTTATGTGGTGTGTTAATCATAGAAAAACACGTGTTTCGGCGTATCCGATTTACGTTAGTGTAACCTATATAAGTATTGCGGTTACAATGTACGATGATGACATTAACGTGTAATGGCCGCACGTGAAATTACGCATTTTTACATCGTTACTCACGGTATGTTTGTGATATTAACGTCATTTGACATAGATAAAAAAAAAGAGAATGTCTCCGTCGTTGCGGTATAAAGTTGTAATGGTAACTTAGACAACAATGTAAAATTGTAAAAGTTATTTAGACATTAACATAGTTAGGCATAGATAAAAAAACATATTAATGTGTGACACGTTATGGTGTAAAGTTGTAAAAGCAATTCAAATAAAATGAGGCACCAAGTTATTAAGAAGAAAGGTTGACGAATCAAAGTTATCAATTACCAAAAATTAGAACTGAATGTGTAACTTACTTAAAGAATAGGAGATGTAGGTGTCAAATTAAAATGTGTAGAGACCTACTTTTATTTTTAAAATAAGTAAACAAATATTAAATTATATGTAAATAATTAATTTTGGAAAGTTTTGAATAAGGAATAATAATGATGACATAAAATTTAAACTTCAATTAAGAAAAAGAAAATTTAAACTGCAGTTGAAAAGAGAAAAAAACTATCCGGGAAAAAGAAAATGTTAACTCCAAAAAACCAACTGGGAAAAAGAAAATGTAAAGACTATTAGTGAGAAGAGGAGGGGAAGAGTCGAACTGGTGACCTCTTCTTCACCTTGAGACGTAACAACAACCAAACCAAATTACAATTTGCTTTACTTTAGCGCAAACAATATATGTATGTAAAAGTAAACGAGGTGGCTGTGATGTGACAGCCACCGACCTTTTGTTTTAAGATAATATAGAATAACCCAACGTTTTGAACAGTAGAAGGGTTTTTTTTTTTTTAAATTCTCCATCATATAAAACCCTCAAGCCCTACCCTAACCCACCGTTGAGAGAGGCCACCGTTGAAAGAGAGATGCCGGGAGGTGGTTACCACCGGCCACACATGTCGCCGCCCTAATCTCATGTGAAGCCCAGTATAAAACCCTAAACCTACTGCACCCCACACACCGCCGACTACACGCGAGAGATGAGAAAGAAGGAGAGAGAGAAAGGTAGCTGGCCATGTCCCTGTGTGTGTGCCGGAACGGCGGCGTTGCCTATCACTGGTGGTGTGGTGGTGACTAGAGAGATTATCAGTGTGCGGTGGTGCCGGATTCAGTGTGCGGTTCCGGTGGTGACGGAATCAGGGTGCGGTTCCGGTGGTGATTATCAGTGTGATTAGGGCTCCGGCGAATTAGGGTTCTAGCGAAATTAAGAGGTTTTTTTTAAGGCGGCGATTAGGGTTCAGCGAGTAGAGTATGGCTGGTGACAAGTCGAATGGAGTAGACAGCCGTTCAAGTTCAATTCATACAGGTAACCTAACTATTGTTATCACTCTGTATTAGTAGTTTGGACATGAATATGAATTCTTTTTTAAACCTTTGATGGATGTGTAGTGATGAAAAGTATTGTGTTCAATATATTTTGATTAAAGATTCCTGGTTGATTCCTAATCTTTAGATTTTAGTAATGACAAATTCTTATTTTTGATAATTTTTTTTTGTAAATTTACAGTTCTTTATTGATTTGATCTCATGGGATATATGGGGAGAAGCTGAAGAAAGATATGCAGAAGATAAACGAGAGATTTGGAGCAGCCGTGCCTCCTGTCACCGACACGTGTGGTCACTGCAATCGCTAAAGCTCGCCAGATAAATCGAAGCCACGTTGGCATTACGGATGGCAAAGTCGAAACGCTCTTCGAACGCTGGTAAGTGGCAATTGATGATGGTGGGTTGTAAGGATGTCGTTGGCAATCTGGTAAGCATCTGGATTTAAATTAGGTTTCTTATGATTATAATTTATTGTGTTTGTGTTTATGATGGGGGTTTCGTATTAATGATGAAGCTTATTGACCGGAAGTGGTTTTCCAGCGGATAAGGTAATTCCAAGAAGAAATAGAGAAAGAGGGGGCGATAGAGAAAGGGACCGCACCAGAGGCGATCTTTTGCGTACATCGGTTCATCCAAGAGAGTATCATAGACTCAGCACCATCATCGATGGATACAATTTTAGTCTATTCTCTTTACAGAGCCATTCAAACCGGCGTTTGTTCCCGATAGCAACACCAACACTACCGTCCACCGCCACCAACCTTCGCCACCGATCACCATTGTTGTCGTCTCCGGTAGCCGTTGTAAACAACCCAACCCCATGACCCCTCACCACTGTCGCCTACCATCTCCTTCACGACCGAAATCGAACCCAGTCAGTCCATTCCATTAAGATTACTGTAATGTCATTGTTTCGTAACTATGTTAATTTGATTAGAGGTAAAGTTCACGGATCAATGGCATGTGCGGGTAAGGTGAGAGGCCAAACCCCAAAGGTCGCCAAGCAGGACAAGAAGAAGCAGCCATGTGGACGCGCTCACAAGCATATCCAGTACAACCGCCGTTTCGTCACCGCTGGTATTAATTCTCTCATTTTTCTCCATTTACTTTGCTTCTTTAAACATTTTTTTGTTCATTTGTTTTGAAGTGAATGTAATAGATGCATTATCTTTTGTTGATTGAAGAATTTTACTCAACTACGACTTATTTGTTTTGAAAATTAATTAGGCGATATAATCAGTTTCGTGATTTTGCATGTTTTATTGTTGATGCAACATATATGATAATAATTGATAATTGTACTTAATCTTGAAATTAGATTTTACATACTAGCTTCAGCTTTCTTTGCTGCAAAAGACTTGCTTTTTAAACTATTTAATTATGTTAAAGGATCATACTTGCACTTTTTCATAGGTGCTGCTAGCAATACTTTTAGGTTTGAGGTCATTCTATACAACAGACATTCATTCTTAACTCTGGATTTTAACACAGGTTTTTAGTAAGTTTCATTATATAAATTGATAATTGAAATTTATCGTGTTTGAATTTAATTACACAGGTAAAGTTGACGGATCGTTGGTGCGTGTGAGTAAGGTGAGAGGCGGAACCCCAAGGTCGCCAAGCAGGACAAGAAGCAGCAGCCTCGCGGACGCGCTCACAAAGCATATCCAGTACAACTGCCGTTTTGTCACAGCCGGTATTAAATTCCTGAATTCATTTGTTTTCAAGTTAACGCAATAGATGCATGGAGTTTTGTTGATTGAACAATTTTACTTAACTACAACTTAATTTCCGAATATTAATCTGTTATTGAATCAATTTAGTGATTTTGCTTATTTTATTTTTGTTCATCAACATAATCTCTTGTTTTATTTAAAAAGTTACATGACAATTCTCTAAGGGGCTGTTTGTTTACCTCTTAATGGAGCTTTTAATGGTTCAGACCTCTTACTGGTCCAGCACTTAATGGTTCAGACTGTTTGTTTCACGAGCAAATATCTGAATGGTTTAAACATTTGCCTCTGAATGGTTAAGAATTATACAGAGTCTGAATGGTTAAGACCTCTAATCTAAATTTGTCAGACATTTGCCTCTGAACGGTTAACCATTATACTGGCTCTTAATGGTTCAGACATCTTACTGGTTCAGCACTTGATGAATCAGGCCTCTTACTGGTTTAGCACTTAACCATTCATAAGTTGCCAAACAGCCCCTAAGCCTATAGCGGGGCCAACAATGCTAATTACAAAATGGAATAATCTTAATTAATATTTTATTAGATACTTTCCTTTAGTCGGAGGCCCACGAAAGCAAAATATCGAAGTGCGCATCATATGCGGGGGCAACATTTTTTGACAACGAGAGGATAAGAGCAGCAAACTCTGATCTTGATTATAAAGGAAGGTACATCGATTAAATCACATTTACATTCCATTACTGGTTATAGCATATATATGCGTTTCTTCACAAGTGCTTGAGCGTTCTAGTCTCATGATGGATATGAGTGTAGATTTAAATTTGAGTTTAGAGTGTATGTGAGATAGCCGCTTTTTTTAAATCTATACAAAAGGATGACCCCAAAATAATCGAATGTGTAGTATAAATAATTAAACAACCCTAGATAGTGTTTTTTCCTATATAGTATCAATGACAATAGGATTTTCATGATTGATGTGCCAACTATACTTGTGTATAACTCAAAGATGATTTCCATGAGGGGCGTGCCCTCGAAATGTTTTGGGCCCAGGTCGAGTAATAAAAGTGGGCTCCTATAACATCAACTCAATAATTGTCGCCCTCATATGTCGTCGTTCTTTTTTCCCACCCTCGGCCCTCACAAACCTTTTATTCATTTGGGTTTAATTGTAACTAGTTTTCTATTATCGCCGTGTTGCGGCGAACGTTTTTTGTTGTTTAGTCTGTGTTTACATGTGTTTTGAAATCACTACGAGCGCGTTGCGTACGGAAACCGCTGACAAGAATAAAAAGAAAATATAGAAAAAAACACTAAAAGATAACCAAAAGAAAATCAACAAAAAAAGTTGTATGGTAATAATGTTGTTCGTATGAAACCTGGGGTCAGAGATAAGCAAATGATATTGAGTACCAGTACCGAATTTCCCGAACCGAAAGATCTTAAGTACCAATTCGGTACGACTTTTGGCGTTCCCGGTACCGGTTCGCTACCGTTTTTTACCTTCATATACCGGTACCGTAACTGGTATTTTCGGTACCAGTACCAATTCGGTATTGGTTGGCACCGAGCTCATCCCTACCCCTGAAACTAAAAAAAGAAATCATTAAAAGTTGAAGAAAATCAACAAAAAAAGTTGCACGATACCGTTGTTGTTCGTATGACACCTGTGATCATGGATGAGAAAATGGTACCGGGTAGCAGTACCGAATTTCCCGAGCTAAAAGATTTTCAAAATCAATTCGATACCGACTTTTGGTGTTTTCTGTACTAGGCTGGTGTCGGTTTTTATCTTCATGTACCGATAACCGTACTGGTATTTACCTTCATGTACCGATAACCGTACTAGTATTTTCGAAACCAGTACCGGTTGACACAAGCTTATCTAACTTAAAAACTAAAGAAGATAATAAAAATTATTAAAAAAAACTATATATATTATTCTACTGTTCTGTTCAAATCATAGGTTTTTTAATATATAGAAGAATGAGTTTTATTTGTTGGGTTTTTTTATTTAATTGTTGAATAATTTGAGTAGTTGGGCATGTTTTACTTGGGTTTATTAATAGTTGTGCCTTATATTATTTGGGTTTAAATATACATATTTTTTTAAATATATATACAACTTAATTTATTTTTTAAAAAAAAATCTAGGCCCTTAGGGAGACCATTCTTAGAGGTTGTTTGTTTACCTCTTAATGAGTCTCTTAATGGTTCAGACCTCTTATTGATTCAACACTTAGGGGCTGTTTGGTAGCCTCTGAATGGTCATTAAGAGACTACCTCTTAATGTAACCATTAAGAATTTTACCAATGAGAAGGTAGAAGAATGTGGCATGTGATGATTTATCATTCAGAGGTTACCTCTTAACCATTCAGACTTGAGGTTACCTCTTATTCATTCAGAGGTTTTAAACCATTAAGAGGTAGCATCTGAATGGTCATTAAGAGGCTACCAAACAGCCCCTTAATGGTTCAGACTGTTTGTTTCATTAGCAGATGTCTAAATGGTTCAGACATTTGCCTCTGAATGGTTAAGATTTATACAGAGTCTGAATGATTAAGACCTCTAATCTGAATTTGTGAGACATTTGCCTTTGAACGGTTAAGCATTATACAAGCTTTTAATGATTCAGACCTCTTACTGGTTCAACACTTAATGGTTCAGACCTCTTACTGGTTCAGCACTTAATCATTCAGATGTTGCCAAACAGCCCCTTAGTGTCCCGAACTCTTATGTGCATGTAGTTTCTTTAATCACACACTTAAGGAGAATACAAAAATTGTGTCAAACATAAGGATTCTCTTTGCAACATAAAGTAACATTAGGGTAGTTTATTGTAAACTTAACTAATTGCCAGTTTTATTATTGGCAATTTGTCATGTGGGGTTAACTAATTGGCAGGTTTATTTTTATTATTGGCAATTAGTCATGTGGGCTTGGTGATTAACTAACATTATCGACGGTATTGACATAATGAAGCACAGAAAACGATAGTACAAGTTACAGCCTATTCAAGCTTCTGAATTATCTATATAAACGAATCTAGTATACCTAGTACTTTAGATCCAGACAACGACTCTTTCAAAGTCATTTCACTAAGGCCACTTGGTGTGGGGTCGTCCAGACCCGGCCTAGCCCGGCGACGCCCCCAACACCATATTCCCTGGGTCGGCGTCGTCTTGTCCGGCTTCTCCAAGACGTTGAGGACGTGCGCTACAGGACAAAAAAATCATACCGTTGACAACGACTATAATTAAAAAAAAATAATTCAATTTCCTTAAAAGCATTCATAAACCAACGTCTATATTTTTTAAAAATAAAAAAAAAAAAAATTTTACCTATAAATACACACCAAAATCACCCCACTTTTTTACACACTTCAACCAATTCTCTTTCTCAACTTTATAAAATTCTTTTACTTTTTATAAAATTCTTATACTTTTGCCATGGATCCATACAACTTGAATAACCCGAACCTGAACCCAAACGCTAACCCAAACAAAAACCCAAACCCAACCGCGTACCCAAACCAAAACATTTTTTCGGTACCCGGCTACTATCCTATGATGGAACCGAGTTGGTCATCCTCGCAATTTTCTCTCAACGCTTTCTCGGGTTCCAACAAACCCCCAACGTTTTCTCGCAAATGAGCCAACTCCAATGAATGCAACAAATGCAATCGTTACAACAAATGATGATGCGAAACCTGTTCAACTCGCAACTTCAATCTCAACCACAACCTTCGCCAACACCGGTAGAATCATCCCCAACCACAACCCGTAGAAGATGACGTTGAAGAAAGTGTTCCGGGGAACCGCAATCCTCGAAACGGAAAAGAAGGGAAGCAAGTGGCGGGTGACAAAGATCAACCTTCAAAATCCAAGACAAAACCTTAGACAAAGATCGAGGAGGAGGCGTTAGCGAAGGCATGGGTTAGCACATCAAAAAGCCCCATTGTCGGTATGTAAAAATATATAAATTTTATACTAAAAATATATAAATTTTATTTTTTTTAATATATACTTTTGTTACATTCTAAAAATATAGGTAACAACCATACCGACGAGAGGTTTTGGAAAGCAATATTAGCAAAGTTCCTTACGATTATGGAACAAGGTCATTATCGCGATATCGATTCCATCTCTTCGAAGTGGCGAAAGATGCAACCGGTCGTGAACCGGTTTGCTTCGATATATAATAATTTATATACTAGTAATCGTCATAGTGGGATGAGTGACGAAGATGTTTTCAAAGAGGCGATGCGTAACTACGAAAATTCGCATCGGGTCGTTTTCCCACACGTACGGGCTTGGGATGTTTTGCGAACCAGTAACAAGTGGGCTCCGATTCCAAACGAGGTTGTAATGGCTAAACGAACAAAAACCTCAGAGACGGGTAGTTATAGTGCGGGGGCTCGGACGCACGATGCCAAATAAATATAAACGACGAGCCCGAATTTGACGAAGAAGAGTATGGGGTTCGAGAGGAGGAACGTCCCCCGGGCAGGGACAAATCCAAAAAGGCGGCAGCTGCAAAAAAAAAAAAAAAAAAAGAAAAGAAAAGCCGCAACGGGGGGCAGTTCCAAAATGGACGAGTTTATGGCCCAGTTCAAGGCGTACACCAAGGTCACGACCCAAAAGGCAAAAGCGAAGGAACGTGAGGTGGAAGAACGGGTTCGGTTGAAGAATGAAAAGAACGAATATAAAGATTGAGAGATAATGACAACCGATATAAACTCGTATCCGGAAGAAGACCGAGTGATTTTACATAAAATGAAGGAAAAGATCGCGAAAAAATGGAGTTCTTAGGATTTTTATTTTTTTAGGTTATGTTTTTTTTAACTTACATAATGTTTGGTTTTTAATATTAATAATTTTATTTTATATCTTATTAAATGTTTAAAAAACTAGATGAATTTAAAAAAAAAGAGTTAAATGCCCGGATAGTCCCTGTGGTTTGCCCTTTTTTCATCTTTAGTGCCTAACTTTCTAAAATTACAGCAATAGTCCCCTACTTTTCAATTTTCGTTTCCGGATAGTCCATGTGCCTAACATCAGTTAGTTTTCTCAGTTAAGAGGGTGTGAAATGACAAAAATACCCCTTCTTAAAAAGGGCAAACCACAAGGACTATCCAGGCATTTAATAAATAAAAATCTAATTAATAAGTCAAATTTCAAGTGGCCCCCACAACCTACCCCACCCTACCCCATATCATTTTCTTCTTTTCTATATCCATCACACACCTGCAAATCACCACCATTCCCAACCATCACCACCACATTCATCACCCACGATCGCCAATCACTCTCTATCTCCGCCATACAAATCCACTACGACAAACTCTCAACTCCGTCGCAATGGATAAGGGGAGTGGGGGTGGTCACAAGTGATGAAATTCCATCACTCACAAACATCCAATCATGTTCCGCCATTTCAGCAACCACTATTCTATCACTCACAAGCATTTTTTAGTGGCGGTGGTCATCACTAGTGATGGAATTCCATCACTCACAACTTTTTATTTTTATTTTTTAAATTAGAAATTAACAATAAAACACTAAATTATAAATTTCATTAAAATTAAAAAATAAATTACATAGCAAAATAAAAAAAAACTAAACATTGAAAAAAAAACTTAAATTAAACGGGTGGCAACTCCCAACCCCACCTTTCGCAGATCTCGCGCTTTTGTTGAATTACAACCGACTTAAACGGTTCGTCGAGATGGGCAATTAAAATTTATATAAAGATGAGGGACCTGAATTGCAATTAAAGGAAAGCTATTTAAAAATAGCTAACAAAAGTTGAGGGGCTAATTTGCACTTCTCATCCAAGTTGCTATTAATTCAATTTCATAAAACGGCAAAACAATCTAAAAGTGAATTGTTTTCAACGCGTGATGATTTTAACGCGTTAAATAATTCACGCGTTATAGTTGTGGCGGCGGCGGTGTGCTATTTTGTTCCACGCATGATGGGGTGGCCATCACGGACCATCCCCACTCCCCTAATAGTTTTGTTTATTAGAGTTTTTGTTTTCCTGTTGTTTTTTAAAATAGTTTTGGGACTAAGCTTTTAATACGGTGGTATATATAAATCTGCTTTATGAAAATGCACAAGATAAAAATTTAATTTCTAGTTTTTAAATTCTCAGAGTTTTGGTTTTAGTATGTACATCGCTTCTAAAAACAGTCTAATACAATAAATATTTTTGTGAATTGATTGTTATCATTTAATGTTTATATATAAGTTATATATAAGTTATAACAGTATATTACAAGCTTATTCCCTAAACTATTACATAATAATGTTTTTTTTTGTCAAATAATTGCATGATTTGCTAATTCTGTTATTAATTACATGAATTGTTAATTCGATTACTAACAGAGGTTAAGTTTACTGGACAATTGGGTCGTATACGACGGAGATCTGACGTTGAATCCATTGTTCACAGTGACGAAAAACGTGAATCTTTTAAACACGAAAAACGTTGAATCCGTACACGCAGAGGTGTTGTTGATCTGTTTACGATGATAAGCGGCAATGTGTGGCGGAGATTAAGCAGAAAATTAAGGCGGTGGGAGGTGTCACAACTCAGTAAACGATACACTTGGAACTGTGTATCCTTTTTGAATCGATTTCCAGCTCTCATACGCGTATGCTTTCAACCAGTTCTCGAACCTGCCTTTCCACCTGTTGTAATCTTCAACATTCATCAACTTTGGTTGTAATCTTCAATAATCATCAAATTGGTTATAAAACTCGCCTTTCATGATCAACAATGCTAAAAACTTTAGAAAATACCTGCAAAAGTCAAACAAGTTTGTAAATATACAAAAGACTCTATTCGTCCGAATGGAGATAGCCGTTTCGGACGGATGAACAAAATATTGATTCGGACGGATAGACTTGGAATTTATCTATTCGACCGAATGGACTCAGATAGTTGAATCGATCGGATGGGTTCGAAGTGTTGATTCGACCGGTTGGGCTCGAATTAAACGGATGGACTTATAACCTTGAAAAATATCACAACTCAAAATACCTATCCGTCTGGATGAGTGCTGATTATGAATTCCTAAGTTGCATTTTTCATGGTTTTTTCCAGATTTTAGTGAGTTTTAGGTCAAATTTTGATCTGAATTTTTAGAGGATTGATTAAACACTGATTACACACAACATATCAAAAATTTAGCCAAATTTGTCCATGACTTCGTCGTAAAATCTGAGTTTTAAGTCTGAGAAAGTTAAGAAAAAGAAGAATGAGTAGAAATGTGAAGAATGCATATTCAAATCGGATTGAATTTGGTAGTGAACTCTGGTATCACGTGATCTTCGTCTCTGAATCCGGTCTCCAAGTTCTGATACCACTAGTGAGGACCGTGTTCGGTTCTTGAACGCTCTGACCGGAAACCTAACGCCTACTTGCAAGTGCGGAATCCATGAAATAGGTGAAGACAATCACTAAGATACCATGCAAAGATTGTTTCATTGATGTAGAAAGAAATTACAAAACCTGGAAACAATTCGACAAAGTTTCCCCTTTGTTTGCCAAAAGTTACATAAACAAGACCCCAACATACCTATTTATAGGCAGTGGCCATCCGTCCGAAACCACCTATGCCCATCCATCCGGATGGACTATGCCTATCCGTCCGGATGGACTTCTTTACATACCAAACCCATGTTTCGTGACATATATCAAACTAAACCTAGTTTAAACAATACAAAAAGACTCGATACAAGACGGAAGCTACAGACATATGCATTCACACGATCCGAGCCGAGAACCGATCAAACATAAGATACATAACCGATTCACTACCCTATTTATTGGGTCGGTTCCGAGTTTTTATGTAATCGGGTTTGTCAGGTACTAAGTATAAAAACCGACCCGACATATTTCATTTTTTAGCATGTTTTGTTATGAACTTGGGAAAGCTATTGTACATTCACAAACCATCGATGAAGAAGAAACACAACATTCTCCTTGATTTCGGCCTTATATACATTTCAATCCATGTTTCTATTTCAATCCATTGATGGTAGTGAGTTATTTCTTGGTTAATTTTCATTCAAATGTTATTGATAGTCGTGCCTAATTTGAACTAATTTGATCATGCAAATATAATATGTTTGCTATATATTAAGTAGTTCTGTAATATTGATACAAATTTGCAAGTATTTCATGCTTGATGGGGTGTTTATGCTTCAGTCTATTGTCTATTATACCTTCTTGTATTGGCGTTGACTCTGAAAAGTTAACTGTTATACCTTCTTGTTATTCGCTTTAAATGTTATACCTTCTTGCATTCGCTTTGACTCAGAAAACAACAATGAAATGACACTGAATAAAAAAATAATGATACATATCAGATCACGTACCTCGTCACTGAATCACAATACCAACCAAGAAGTTGACTGTAAATTCAGTACAGATGGTTTCTTTCTCTATACGAATGTATCTGTGGGAACATCATGTAGCCGTTATATGTTATATATTTTAGGGATTCAAGCCCTAATCCCTACTGGGCTACCAGTCTTTTTTAAGTTGCACATTGATGTGCGTGAATTATATATATTTTTATGAAGATATTCGTTCACACAAATTTAGTTTTAAAATGGTTTTCACCCAAGAACTAAACTACACACACAAAGGGCAAGTGTACCCATCAGATGGTAATATAGTTTATCGGTAAGAACTGGATATCAATCCGTGGACGCAGTGTCTCAATACTAAACTTTTGTTACTTTAAAGACTTTTCAATTTGCGATCTTGGGTTTTCCTAATTTATCATGCAATAATATAAAAAAAAACTAAAATAACAAGAGCTAACAATTTCGAAGGGGAAGTTGCCTAAACTAAGTATCCACTAATGACTATGTGATAACTAATGGAAGCTCTAGTGACTAAGTTCCGATCAAGGTTCCTAGTTTTATAATTCTTTCATAAAATTAAAATGAATAACACTCTAATCACCTAAGAAGCGTTCTTTTAAGTTTGGTTGTGAAGTTATGTTAATCTTTTAATCAAGAGTTACTCGTTTGTCAAAACTCCTAACTCGACAACTTAGGGAGAACTAACATGAACAACATACTAATCACCCTAAATTGTTTTCAAGTAAATAACATTTTAACATTGTTCTTGAGATAAACCACAAGCATGACCATGCTAGAAGACAATCTTGGCCTAAATAATCATACTAACATAATTAGATACTATAGAATTCACCTAAACACTATGATGATCTTTCCAAATCCAAGTGCAAGAATTCATACACATATTCAAATCATCATCCATTTCATGTTAGCAATCACCATTCCTAGTCTCATGCTACGAATCAAACTAACAAGTAACAAGATTCAATAAACATAATCTACACATGGGTTCTCCAACACGCCATGCATAAATTTATGATCAAACATTCATGAACAACAACCTTCAATATGCATATGAACTCCAAGAACAAGCTA
Source organism: Helianthus tuberosus (assembly GCA_030545235.1). NCBI lineage: Eukaryota > Viridiplantae > Streptophyta > Magnoliopsida > Asterales > Asteraceae > Helianthus > Helianthus tuberosus. The sequence goes on from CM060416.1 coordinate 129,969,339, forward strand.
GAACATTATTATGAAGATTAACAAACACTTATCACCACATCAACTTCCATATTCATCACATATTGAAAAGATTCAACATAGTTTAGACAACTACAAGTGTTTACCCCATAGGGCTTACTAGAACTACGAACATGTTTGCTAAAATACCAAAATTCATGGTTAAAATAAAGAAATTTCAAAGCATAAACAAGCAAGGAAGTAGGATGGTTGAATGATGATCTTCTCTTGATGCTTGAAAATGGATGGAATCACCAAATTTTGGAGTTTAGAATGGTGGGTGAAAACTCTAGGGCCTCATTCAAAGAGAAGTTGTTCTCTTTTTATTATATATTATAGGGCATGAGGAATAGGGCCCTGCTTGATTGTAGACAAGGCCTTGCTTCTCTATTAAATTGGATGTTGACTCGATCTCTCATTCCCATTGGTTCTCCGATGTTCAAGACAACTATTCCAGATCGGTAGCTGGGACTTGGTAACGTGAGAATATGTTTAAAGCTATTTTTGGGTCTTCTTGAGTTCTGAAGAAGAAAAAGGGGGTGCTCGCCTTTCTTTTGTGGAAGCAAGATACAACGCCTAGTTTAGGAATTAGGGTTACTAGCATGGCCTTGTTTTTTGTGAGGCAGGGTCTTGCTTGTGAAAACATCTTGTTTGGGGCAGGACCTTGTTTATGCGAGGCATGGCCTTGCACTTAACCATCACCAGAGATGTCCTATATTTCACTTTTCTTCATAAATCTTTTAACAATTCTCACTAAACATCAACTAAACCTGGAATTTCACAAATGAGGAAAATAAGTATCAAATCACATGAACACTCCGATAAACGATTGTAAAACAGGGATAAAATCATGCTATAAATACGTATACATTTAAGCACATCACACATTAGTTCGGTCCGTAGGTCCAAGTCGGGTTTCACCATGAAAAGAACTGAGAACCGACCGACCCGATTTTATATGAAATACTGGAACCGATCTAAATACCTAGGTGCTTGGGTTCGGGTTGAGTTGGGTATATTTTTGGTTCGGTTCTTGGTTATTTTTGGTCCGGACCTAAACTTGCTCACCTCTAGTAAAAAGGGGCTTGGGTGTGAGAAGTGTGAGAAATATTGTGGGGCTGACATGTGTCATTGAGTTATATTAATTCAAAAGGGTAAAAAAGTAATTTACTTAATAATCCAGTTAAATGATAAATATTCCCATAACCGCCTAAGAGTTATTTTAGGATTTCGATTTGTTTTTTAAAGATCCTTTAAGAGTCTGTGATTTATTTGTCATCTCGTATAAATCTTCAAGATCGCAAGAAGTTATCATCATAATTGTAATACGCTTTTTTTTCTGTTCTGTGCGAAAATCTATTGTGTGGTGTTTTAAACCTGCATTCATGGTGTTTTAAACCTGCAGTCCAGTATGTGTTCTTCATATGGTGTTTTAAACCTGCATTCATGGTGTTTTAAACCTGCAGTCAAGTATGTGTTCTTCGTATATTTTTCGTCGCATGGTGTTTTAAACCTACATTTACACCTGCATTCATGGTGTTTTACACCTGCATTCCAGTATATGTTCTTCGTATGTTGTTTTAAACCTGCATTCCAGTAGGCCATGCTATACGTAATTTTGTTTATCTATATAAATATAACAATATGGTACTCATATTAAAGATAAAAAAGCTCGTTATTATGCTGTAATTTATTTAAAAAAAAACGCTATGAATAAAAAGTTATTGACGTTCAAAAAAGATGGGTGAAACCCGACTTGGATCTCAACCATTAACTACAAGATTTAAGGGCTTAAAACACTTCTTACGATTCTCACAAAACCACCCCTTTTTGCACTGGGGAGGTTCATTTGAGAAGAAAAAGAACAAATGATACAATTGTAAAATATTAAGTAGTTTTTCTTTCATCTCATTTATTACTATCTTGAAGTAATTAATTACTCATAAAGAATATTAGCCTATACACTAATTTTTTTTTACTACACACATAAAAAGTTATCCTACACATTTCAAAAATTATCCTACACATATTCAAATTTATCCTACAAAACTTGTAATTTATCCTACACACAAAAATTTGTCCTACACTCTAATTTTTTTTTTGAAAAAACTTATATTGTGAAAATAAGTTACAAATTTATTGTAGCTAGGTAATAAAGAGGAAGACTAGAAATTAATAATCTATGTAAGTTTACAAATATACCCTTACATTAAAATTAAATGCAAATATTAAATGAAGTAAAATGAAACATTCTTATTGGTTGAAAGTTCATCTTTTTTCTTCTTACAAAAAATTTCTTCATTTGAACTCTCCACTATATGGGGGGGGGGGGGGGGGGGATAGTACACGGTCCTCCCAACCGCCGGAGTGATCCCTCTCCGGGAGCAGCTACCCGACCAAGCTAGCTCCGCGGTGAATTCCCCTTGCCGAGTTCTTATCCTGGGCGACATATGTCACTCCCAAGACTCGAACCCGGTACCTCTGGGAAGAGGTGGGTGTCGGTGGCCAACTGGGCTACCCCAGTTGGTTCTCTCCAATATATATATATATATATATAGGTAGAGGTTCCTGTAAAAAAGAGGTTTTTTTGTGAGGAAGGTAAGAAAGAATCTACATCATTAGATATTTGATCTAATGGTTGAGATCACAATGACAAAATTGTAAATAATGTTTACTATTAAACATATTAATTTTCTAGATTAAGGGTATACATGTAAATTTAACATTTTTAAATTAAGAAACTAACATTAATGCACATGCAACTTCCCCCGTCTTTTTTTAACGTCATTAACTTTTTATACGTAACTTTTTAAAAAAAAATTACACCATAATAACGAGCATTTTTTTATCTTTAATATGAGTACCATATTGCTATACTTATATAGAGAAAAAAATATGTTTTGATCAGATGTTTAGTCCATGATGTTTTGTCTATGTTCATAAAGTGGTGTTTTAATTGTATTGTGATTCAAAGCGTGGTGTTTTAAACACATACTAGAATGTAGGTGTAAAACACTATACGATGAACATGCGAAGAACATCTACTGGATTGTAGGTTTAAAATACCATGGTGTTTTAACATATGGAATCTGGAACATCTACTAGCATGCAGATGTAAAACACCATGCATGCAGGTTTAAAACACCATGTACAATAACCATACTATGAACATTATACTAAGAACACATTCTGGAAATGGAGGTAGTGTCTTTAATAGTGTTATATACTTATTGAATGGTGTTATATAATTATTGAATGGTATTATATATGTGCTGAATGGTGATTTTGCAGTGTTATTCGTAGTGTTTTTATAAAGATCTTTAAAATGGTGTTATATACTTATTGAATGGTGTTATATATGGTGTTATATAATTATTGAATGGTGTTGTATACGTGCTGAATGGTGGTTGCAGTGTTATTCGTAGTGTTTTTATAGAGATCTTTTAAAATAATCATGTTCATATAAATAAGGTGGCGGTTATGGAAGGTTTTGAATTAATTGAATCAATGATAAAATTACTTATTTACCCTTTTGAATTAATTTAGATTGAGGACACATGTCATCTCCACAATATTTCTCACACTTCTCACACTTTTTTACAATAACCTTACCATATATATATATAGGTAGAGGATCCTGTAAAAAGTGCTCAAAGTGTGAGAAGTGTGAGAAGTGTATTATAACACTATATATAATACTATATAACACCATATAAACACCGTATAACAATATGTAACACCATATATTATCATATAACACTATGTAACACTATATATCATTATATAACAAATATAACACTATAGGTTGTCTGATAGCATGTCTATGATAGATGTATAGTGTTATATTTGTTATATAATGTTATATAGTGTTACATAGTGTTATATGGTATTATATGGTGTTACATATTGTTATACGGTGTTTATATGGTGTTATATAGTATTATATATAGTGTTATAATACACTTCTCACACTTCTCACACTTTAGGCCCTTTTTACACTATCCTTACCCTATATATATATATAGAGAAAGTATAATGTACAAAAAGGCTTATCCTACATTATCGTACAAAACAGAGTTACAACGTGCGTAATTAGTATCCCATGCGTGATTATCACATTTTTTGATCAACATAACTTGCGTAATTAAGTTCCCATGCGTGATTAGGTCAAAAAAATTGATCCCATGCGTGATTAACTGGTCCATGCGTGATTTTTGGCCTGATCCAAGGGTTCAGCGCGTCGGGTACGTTTTGTATGATAAGCCCTTTTGTATGTTAACCTACCCCTATATATATATATATATATAAGGGAAGGTTCAAATGAAAACCACTAGTTAACGCGAGAACTAACTAAAAAAGCCTAAAAAACATACCAATTTTTTAACAATTTTCGTAGGTTTTTGTGTATAAAAAAACTTTTTTCGAAATTTTTTTTGTAGTACACATGTTTACTATTACACATGTGCACTACAATTTTTTTTTTGAAAATTTTGTTATACACAAAACTAGCGATTTTTAATAAAAAATTGTAAAAAAATTGGTATGTTTTTAGGCTTTTTTAGTTAGTTCTCGAGTTCTCGCGATAAAATGAGTTTTCACTTGAACCCTCCCCGATATATATATATATATATATACACACACACACATACATACATACATACATACATACATACATACATACATACATACATACATACATACATACATACATACATACATACATACATACATACATACATACATACATACATACATACATACATACATACATACATACATACATACATACATACATACATACATACATACATACATACATACATATAGGGTATGATTCATTTGAGAACCACTCTTATTGCGAGAACCACGAGAACCAATGTGAACAACAAAACATACCTAAAAAATCTAAAAAACACATAATTTTTTTAATATTTTTTTAAATCGCTATATTTCGTCCATCATAAAAAAAAATTCGAGTAACAATTATGGATGCACATGTGCATATGTATCATTTCTTTGTCAAATTTCGTCATACATTACCAATATTATAAAATTGCACTTTCATTTACATTATCATATGTAATACACTACTTTTTACATTAGCAATATTAAAAATGCACGTGTGATCTATACGTGTGAACATGATATAACGTGTTCTAGTATAAAAAAGTTTGTGATTTTGAATGATAAAGTAGGCCCATATACATGATTTTTGGTTAGTTATGTAACAACCCGACTTTTCGAGTCGTTACTTAGATCTGTCATTTATTGCTTAATTGACTTGTACTCTCGAGATTCCGATTATCGTTATGGGTCAACTATTTTAAACTATATTTTTAAGCGCATTATTTAAACGCATAAACTCAACGCTAATTCAAAACGCATACTATATCGCTTGTTAAACGCTATTTATCGCATACTAAACGCGGGTTATCACAACGCTCATCACAACGCAAATGAGAAATGCGAATTGGTTATTTATTTACCTGTATTACTTATGTGTGCATTACTTGATTACCTATGTGTGTTTATTTTATGATGTATGGTTACTTGTAAACGCTATCGCAACGCAAACTCAAACGCAGACTCGAAACACAGATTTACTTTTATATATTTTAGTTATTAGTTTAATGTGATGTGGTTATTAACGCAACGCTATCGCACTCGAACGCTTACTCGCAACTCGATTAAACGCAACGCGCAACGCACGGCACGAAAGTCGGAAACCAACGAAACGCAACTTGGCTGGTCGAATGACCACCCGATCAAATGGACATCCAACCGGATGACCATCCGATCGACTAGCCATCCGACCCATCATCCCACCGCCTCACACTCTCCTCTCAGCCTATAAACACCCCACCTATCACTGTTCACTGATGTGACCGCTCTCCATCCGACCCAGACGCTCTCAACTCGCTTTCAAGCACTTTTCTCTTGATTCCAAGCTATTTCGTAAGTAAATCCCTTCCAATCTGGTACAACTATCATCACTACACATTTCTACACCAATTCCTCCATCAAAATCACTTGTTTTCTCACTGAAATCGCCTGATTTGAGCTACTTGAAGATGGTGTTTACTTGGTGACGTCATCCCGTCAAGTTTAGTCCAGATCTAAAGGATTTCCACATGTTTTAACACAAATCTCAATGATATTTCCTCAGATTTCAACATATTTCAACACTTTTTTCATAGATTTCAACTATTTCTTTCAACTCTTCTACACTCTTTTACTCAAAACCGTTGGAACCTAAGCTCAACCCGACCTTAGACTTGACTCTCAGTTTAAGAGCCGGCCTGAAACGGGTTATCACCAGAGAGATGACCGGATTGCGTGTTAAACATGAACAACCACCAAGAACAGTCAACCGATCGAATAAGGTGGTTCCCATCCGATCTGATGGGCTAAGACTGGTGTGTTTCCGTTGTTTGACACGTCGTCTTGCCATCTCAGTTAATGCAAAGTTTGACACTTAGAAGATTTTATCAAAACTCAACAAACTACTGGTTGCCACTCGAATAGCCATCCGATCAAATGGCCATCCGTCCGGATGACCATCCGACCGGATGACTTGGTAACAGTATCTTATTTTGATTTAACACTACAATGAAAACTTCAGATGTTTCAAGTTCAATTTTACCAACACTCTCACTCTCACTCGAATGGCCAACCGTCCGAATGGCCATCCGATCGGATGACCATCCGATAGGATGACCATCCGTCTGGATGGGTTGTGCCCATTCGCTCAGTTACCCTATGACACGATGTTTAATGCACTGTCCAAGGCTTACGCTACTGTTCTACACTCAGGAAAATCTCAACACGCTCCCTTCAATCCAAGACAGTGTTTACTTGTTAAACGCTCACTGTGAGTATACTCGAACCCTTTTTTCGCTTAACGCACTTTTGGGTGTTACATACGTTCAATATATCAAAACACATCGCACACTATACAAAACGCTTTACAAATGCTAACCGCTCTCGCATTTTATACGTGACTCGATGAATGCTTGTTTGTTATGTTTACACATTGATTGCTGTCTACCTGCCTTAGCAACGATAGTACTATAGTTTGGACTCAGCACCTGTTTATTCAGGGGTTGTTAAGGTTATTACTTCACGTGTTCGCAGTGGTGAACATGTGTCGCGCATACTACAACTCGCATTCATTGGTATTGATTGAATCTTTGTCGATAACTTACGTGCTTCACACTCTATGTGATACATGCTGATTATGCGTAAACGCTTTTCCTACTATTATACTATGCAAACTTATGTACTCACCTTTACATTTTATGTATTGACTTTTATTTTAATGTATGTGGCAGGTTGATTAGGATGCTTTGCTTGCTATGCTTTGGTGAACCAAGTAGGAGGTCTAGAAACTCACCAATTAAGAAATCTGAGTTGTCGGAATAGTTTATTTGTTTTTGAGAAACTCTGTCTGTAATAACTGTTTCTACTTTATATGTTTTTGGTATGGGACATGAACGTTAAATATATCGTCATTAATAGTTGTTATGGATTCTATTAGACAATATGTTTCGCTCAGTGCCACGCCCCGATTTAATCGCCAATGGTTGGGGTGTGACAGATTGGTATCAGAGCCATAACTATAGGGAATTTGGAAAGACTCGACCTAGGCCGGGTTTGATGTCTTAGAATTGACCTAGTCTATAGTCTAAGTACCAACGGACCAACTTTGTGCAAACTCGGTGGGGTTTTGCACACGCCTACTCTTGATACTCTCATTCGAAAATTTCAACTTCGTGCGAACCACGCATACTACAGCTTCGCGCGAAGGAAGCCGTTCCTAAGGCTGAACTTCACTTGCCTTTCCTAAGCCTGACACAATATACACGTTTTCAAAAACCCTCGCGTGACGTCGTCGAGTGATTGAATCGAGATTAGGTGTGAAAACCAGAAACTCTCGACGAGATCGCTCACTTCACGCGTAATTTTTACTCTAAGCACGAGAATCTTTTGTTGAGTTAGGAGTGATATCCATATCTCGACGAAACTCTCCAACTCTACCTCGTGGATTTGCCACACTGCTAGGAACGAAGTTGTTAAGTTAGGGGTGAAACCCGCATCTTAATGACTTGTTCCACTCTCTACTTGGATTCTTTACAAAACTCTCACCAAAGTCTCGATGGATTCCAATGACCCGAGTCATGTAGTAACCAGAAGGATGCGTGCCGTTCGCCATATTCGACGAGAGCACAGTCTACCTGGCCAAAACAAGTACTCGAACTCATTGATAATAGTTGAATCGCTTTGGGTAATCGATGGTTAACACCCAGAGCAATCTGTTTTCAAACCCGCAATCGCCAATTTTTACGTGATGTTGGATTTTATGTGTTTATGTGTTTTGAATTGATGTATTATGGTTTCGATTTCCCGCTTCTCGCTCCGTTAAACACGTACAACTCGCACAACTTTCACAATCTATAACGCAAACTAATCGAGAACGCAACTATAACACGCAACTCTCCTAATCGCAAGCTCTCCTACGTTATACCACTCGCTCACGCTACACGCTATCAATCGCTACTCTCGAACGCGAATCGCGAACTTGAAAGATTGGTGAATACGTGCAAAATATGTGCTTACATGGACCACATGTTAGTATGGGATGACATGTGATCGTGTGCTTATGTGCCTATGTGCTTATGTGCTTACGTGACTATGTGCTTCTGTGCCTTACGTGTGTAATAATAATAATAGTAAATATATGGTGTGAAACGCCAACCTATTATCTACGACCCGATATAATTGAATCTCGTCTGAATCCTATGACGATGTCTACTGCAGACAATGTCGTCATTTGGATCGCACTTTTCACGCGCAGCTCATCGAAATCACTCTGATAAGCGCATCGCTTCTCTGGTCGCTAAAGAGATGGCTAAAATTATACCTCAGATCGTGAGCGAGATCAACGAGGTTAGCAGCAAGTCGTCTGTCGACTCAAAGGCTGAAACTCTGAAAACGCCTTCTAGCTTCAAACAATTCAAGGCATGTAGTTCTAAAGACTTCACGGGTGAAGATTGACCCAACGCTATGTTTCAATGGTTTAACTCCATCGAAGTCACCTTCAGGCAAAGTGGATGCCCAGAAGATCTGCGTACTGTTAATGCTACCAGAGTTTTTCAGTCCAGGGCACCGGACTGGTGGACTGCAGAGCACAACAGGCGCGGTAACGATGCAGCTTACGGCCTATCTTGAGAGGAACTCAGGGAACTTATGGTAAAAGAGTTCTGCCCTCCTCATGAGGTGCAAAAGCTGGAGAATGAATTCTGGCATATCAAACAAGAAGGGGGTGACAATGAAGGTCTCACCGCTCGCTTTAAACAGCTAAGCATTATCTGTCCTAGCCAGGTGGCAACGCCTGATATGACGATCAAGAAATACATCTGTGCTCTACCAGATTGTGTAGCTGACTTCGTGCAAGCAACTAGACCTGCTACGATCGAAGAGACTTATCAACTCGCCGCTGAAATTAATGATAAGCGAGTTCAAGCTGGAGTTTTCAAGACTGCTACCAAAAGTCTTCATCAAGCTACCAACTCTCAGGATTCGAAATCGAATCGCCGTGATCGCAAGAGGAGAAACAACAACAACAAGAAAAACAACGCAGTGGTTACTTCGCCGTCGAACACTCAGTCTCAACCAGCTGTAGCTACCAACGCGCCGCTGGCAAAGCGTGAGTACACTAGTACTCATCCCCTGTGCCCTACGTGCACTTATCATCACCCAGTGGGGATAACTTGTCGCGTTTGTGTCCACTACAATCTTTATAGACACTTTACCGCCAATTGTCGCACTGGCCCTCGCCAGCAAACTCATCAAGCTCCTGTGCAACAACCAGCTCAACTTCCTGCTCCCCAGATTCATCAAGCTCTTCCTGCACCAGTTGCTAATGCCCGCGTTTGCTATGCATGTGGTGATCCTAACCACTTTGCAAACGTCTGCCCTAATCGCATAGTCAAACAGGAGCCGCATCAACCACAGCAGGCACCGCAACAGCAACCTCAGCAGCAACAGCCACAACTAGCAGCAGCCAGCGGCAAAACCTTCAACATCAACGTTTGGCAGGCCCAAATCGACAACAATGTTGTTAATGGTATGTTTCTTGTTAATGGTGTTTATGCTTCGTGTTTATTTGATACTGGAGCCGATAAATGTTTTGTGTCGTTTGAATTCGAAAAGCTCCTAAAACATAGACGCGCTAGACTCCCAACGACGTTCAATGTAGAAATCGCCACCGGAAGAACCGTCACTGTCGATTCTGTTTTACGTGATTGTACTCTCGAACTCAACAATCACATCTTCCCGATCGATCTTATTCCGATGCAGCTTGGTAGTTTAGATGTCATAGTGGGCATGGATTTCCTTCGAGAAAATCGTGCTAAAGTCGTTTGTTTCGAAAAGATGATCCGTTTCTCTCTTTCAAACGGTGATCAACTTTGTGTTTATGGCGAATTACCCTCGAAAGATTTTAAGCTTATGTCTTGTATACAAGCGAGCAATTTTCTACGAAAGGAATACATGGCTTTCTTGGCTCACATCATAGTAGCGGAGAAGGAAAAGAAAAAGAAAACTGTGAAAGACGTCCCCGTTGTTTGTGAATTTCCCAACGTTTTCCCCGACGATTTACCTGGTTTACCTCCTACCCGCGATATCGATTTTCGTATTGACCTCATTCCAGGTGCTACACCCGTCGCGAAATCTCCCTATCATCTCGCACCTTCGAAAATGCGTGAACTCTCGAGTCAACTCCAAGAGCTACTTGATAAAGGCTTTATACGCCCTAGCACATCGCCATGGGGCGCACCTGTCCTTTTTGTCAAAAAGAAGGATGGATCGTTCCACATGTGCATCGATTATAGGGAACTTAACAAGCTGACTATCAAGAATCACTATCCGCTCCCTTGAATCAACTATTTATTTGATCAATTGCAAGGTGGTACATGTTTTTCTAAGATCGAATTATGTTCAGGTTATCATCAACTGCGCATTAAAGACGAAGACATCCCGAAAACTGTTTTTCGCACTCGATACAGTCATTATGAATTCGTAGTAATGCGTTTTGGTCTTACCAATGCACCTGTGGTTTTCATGGATTTGATGAACCGTGTGTGCAAGCCTTTTCTCGATCGCTTCGTTATTGTCTTCATCGATGATATCCTTATCTATTCAAGGTTGAAAGCCGAACACTCACGTCATCTACGCTTAGTTCTCGAGCTTCTAGAGGGAAATCACCTCTACGCCAAATTCTCCAAGTGTGAATTTTGGCTTGAGGAGGTTCAATTTCTTGGCCATATTGTTAACCATCTCGGTATACACGTTGACCCCGCGAAGATCGAAGTGGTTAAGAGTTGGATTACACTGAAATCGCTGTCTGAAGTTCGTTCTTTTCTTGGATTGGCCGGTTACTACCGCCGGTTCATCGTCGATTTCTCGAAAATCGTTGTACCGCTTACCGCTCTAACCCACAAGGATAAACCTTTTATTTGGGGTTCTGAACAGGAGGAAGCCTTTCAAACTCTAAAGAGTATGCTTTGCAATGCTCCTTGATGTGTTCAAAATGCAACATATAAATTACATCAATTGTGGCATAAAACTAACCCTTTTTTAGTACTAATGTTGGAAAAAGTGTGCTTTTGTCTTCCTTCTGTATTTTCAGGATGAAATGAGCTCAAATTAACAAAAGAAGCAAAAAGACATCAAAATCTAACATAAATACAAGAAAAGGAACAAGACGTGACATGCCCGACCTCACGACAGCATCTTCCCAAGCAAAACAAGAGGTCAGAAGACTGAACACGCCCCGTGCTCAGCTAGCACGGGCGCGTGCCCAAGTGTCAGCAGAAAAGACAAAGTGGTAGAAGCTTCTATTGCCCACCACGGGGCCGTGCTCAGCGGACACGGGGCCCTGGTCAACTATAAGATTCGCACAATCCAGGCAAATCTTCATAGTACAAAGATTCTTCTGCACATGGGGTCGTGCTCAGCGGACACGGGGGCGTGGTCAACTAATAAGACAAAGCTGCATTAAATGAAGAAAGAGAGGATGTGGACACGGGGCCGTGCCCGAGCTTCTGTTCAGCCTATAAATAGGAGTGCTTGGCTCAAGCTCAAACCATCCCTTGGCACACCACCTCTCTCACACTTCACCCACCACCCACCACCATCATCCACCACCATCATCCATTGTCCATCGTAGAGTGTGTGAGTCGTCTCGGGATTCAAGATTGATCGTAAGAGTTCTTGACAATCAAGGCCATGTTTGCCTAAGTCTCTTACATCACTTGGTGAAGACAAAGTGTCTAGTGTAATACTTTTTATTTCTAATCTTTTCGCACTTTTTACTTGGTTTTGTATTAATGACTTTAATAACTAGTTGCTTATGTTAAAGGTGATCTTTCCTTATCGTTTGTCCGTGGTGTCTTGGCATTATTTTACTGTCTATATAAAATAAAAGATTTTCACCATTCATATCTCCACGGTCTATATGAAGGTATGTTGGCTACCTGGTCGGGGGTTAAGGGAACGGTTTGGTAAAGGTCTTGCCATTGTTCAACGTTTAGAGGTCCTGCAATGGACCTGGGTTAAATTTAGTAGGACCTCCTTCAATACTTAACGGTATTGGATGGCGGGGGTCCAAACTCTTTGATCCCCTCATAAGTTAACTACTATTAATACTATAACCCGGCTATTTAGGACTGTATCCCTGCTGACTCAGACTACTTAGTCGAGGGTAACGTCACCTCCAAAAGAGGGGCCTACCATAATTTGCATTAATAACTTAATTAATTATCTTCCAATAATCCACCCTTTTAGGATTGTATCCTTGCTGACTCAAACTACTGGGGTGAGGGTAACGTCACCTTCAAAAGAGGGGCCTACTACAATAACTAAGATAATCTCTTAAAATAGTGCAAAAGTGCGGAAATAATCAAAGATTACACTAGATACGAGTCGGAACCAAGTGATTCATCTTGTCTATCTGTTTTTCTTTTCATTTTTATTTTCAACATTTTTAGTTAGTTTTTATTTTTCTTAGTTTAAAACATTTTTCTAAACCTTTTGATTTGATTAGACGTTGAGGATAAACCGGTACTAAAAGCTCTTGTGTCCTTGGACGACCTCGGTATCTTGCCAAGACTATACTACGCTCACGATGGGTGCACTTGCCCATATGTGTGTTTAGTGTTAGTAAAATATCGTGTTTTATAAATTTAAAACTTGGCTAAAAATAAGTGTTAAAGGGGCTTAAAATATACACCTAATATATATAACACTTCACACGCATCACTCCTATTCTTACTCTACCAGTCGGAAACGATGATTTTGTCGTCTACTGCGATGCCTTAAACCTGGGTCTTGGTTGTGTTCTTATGCAACGAGACAAGGTTATCCCGTACGCGTCTCGACAACTCAAAGTCAATGAGAAAAACTACATGACCCATGATCTCGAACTAGGTGCGGTTGTTTTTGCCTTGAAGATTTGGCGACACTACCTATATGGTACCAAGTGTACGGTCTTCACCGACCACAAGAGCCTACAACACATATTCAGTCAGAAGGAACTGAACATGCGCCAACGCAGATGGGTCGAACTTCTCAACGAGTACGACTATGAGATACGTTACCATCCTGGCAAAGCAAACGTCGTGGCTGATGCTCTAAGTCGACAAAGCTATGTGTATAGTGTTCGTGACTCTCAAGCTTTGAATCATCTCGAGACTCTCATTCGTGAAGCGCAACATGTTTGTATTATGGAGAATACTTTGAAGGAAGAAAGGATTCTAGGTACCGAAAACTAGTTAGTGAGCAAATCGAATGGTATCTTCTATTATCTCGATCGCATGTGGATCCCCAGTCGCAATAACCTTTGGGAGTTATTAATGATCGAGGCCCACAAATCTCGATACTCTATTCATCCAGGTGCCGACAAGATGTACCAGGACCTTCGGTCCAGGTACTGGTGGCCGGGTATGAAGAAGGATATCGCTATATACGTTTTGAAGTGCCTAACCTGCTCTAAGGTTAAGGCTGAACATCAACGACCCTCTGGCTTACTCGAACAGCCCGGGATCCCTATGTGGAAATAGGAGAGTATAACTATGGACTTTATTACGAAACTCCCTCGCACTCCCTCTGGTCATGATAGCATTTGGGTTATCGTGGATCGTCTCACGAAATCCACCCACTTTTTACCGATACGAGAAGACTACAAGGTGGAACGATTAGCACGAATCTACACCGACGAAGTCATTTATCGACATGGGACACCTCGTGACATCATCTCTGACCGCGATGGTCGATTCACTTCACGCCTCTAGGAGACCTTTCAATCTGCTCTCGGTACTACTCTTAATCTAAGTACCGCGTTCCATCCCCAGACCGACGGTCAGACTGAACGAACTATTCGAACCCTTGAAGATATGCTTCGCTCGTGTGTCATAGATTTTGGTGGTAATTGGGATACTCATTTACCTTTGGTTGAATTTTCGTACAATAACAGTTATCATGCCAGTATTCAAATGGCACCATTTGAGGCATTATATGGAAGAAAATGTCGATCGCCTATTGTATGGCATGAGATCGGAGACGCGCAAATTACCGGTCCCGAGTTGTTACAAGAAACGCCAGACAAGATCGTCCAGATATGAGACAATCTCTTGAAAGCTCGGAGTCATCAAAAGAGTTACGCCGATAAACGCCGCAAGCCCCTTGAGTTCGAAGTTGGTGATCACGTACTCCTAAAGGTTTCACCCTGGAAGGGAGTGATCCGATTCGGCAAGAAAGGAAAGCTAGCGCCTCGATATGTTGGACCCTTTAAGATTCTGGAAAGAATTGGCAAAGTGGCCTACCGACTCGAATTACCGGAGGAACTCAGCAATGTGCATCCGACTTTCCACGTCTCGAACCTCAAGAAATGCCTAGCCAAAGAAAATTTGCATGTGCCTCTGGAAGACTTGCAAATAAACAAAACTCTACACTTTGTGGAAAAGCCTGTTGAAATCATGGACCGATAGACCAATAACTCAGACGCTCTCGCATTCCTATAGTGAAGGTTCGCTGGGAAGGCAAACGCGGCGCCGAATTCACTTGGGAACTCGAGAGTGATATGAAGGCCAAATACCCGCACCTCTTTGTTACGTCTGCTACTTAATTTCAGGACGAAATATCCTAAAGTAGGGGAGGCTGTAACAACCCGACTTTTCGAGTCATTACTTAGATCTGTCATTTATTGCTTAATTGACTTGTACTCTCGAGATTCCGATTATCGTTATGGGTCAAATATTTTAAACTATATTTTTAAGCGCATTATTTAAACGCATAAACTCAACGCTTATTGAAAATGCATACTATATCGCTTGTTAAACGCTATTTATCGTATACTAAACGCGGGTTATCACAATGCTTATCACAACGCTCAACACAACGCAAACGAGAAACGCGAATTGGTTATTTATTTACCTGTATTACTTGTGTGTGCATTACTTGATTACCTATGTGTGTTTATTTTATGATGTATGGTTACTCGCAAACGCTATCGCAACGCAAACTCAACGCAGACTCGAAACGCATATTTACTTTTATGTATTTTAGTTATTAGTTTAAAGTGATGTGGTTATTAACGCAACGCTATCGCACTCGAACGCTTACTCGCAACTCGATTAAACGCAACGCGCAACGCACGGCACGAAAGTCGGAAACCAACAAAATGCAACTCGGCTGGTCGAATGACCTCCCGATCAAATCGACATCCGAACGGATAACCATGTGATCGGATGGCCATCCGATCGACTAGCCATCCGACCCATCGTCCCACCGCCTCACACTCTCCTCTCAGCCTATAAATACCCCACCTGTCACTTTTCACTGATGTGACCGCTCTACATCCAACCTAGACGCTCTCAACTCGCTTTCAAGCACTTTTCTCTCGATTAAAAGCTATTTCGTAATTAAATCCCTTCCAATATTGTACAAATATCATCACTACACATTTCTACACCAATTTCTCTATCAAAATCACTTGTTTTCTCAATGAAATCACCCGATTTGAGCTACTTGAAGATGGTGTTCACTTGGTGACGTCATCCCGTCAAGGTTAGTCCAGATCTAAAGTATTTCCACATGTTTTAACATAAATCTCAACGATATTTCCATAGATTTCAACATATTTCAACACTTTTTCATAGATTTCAACTATTTCTTTCAACTCTTCTACTCTCTTTTACTCAAAACCGTTGGAACCTAAGCACAACCCGACCTTAGACTTGACTCTCAGTTTAAGAGCTGGCCTAAAACGGGTTTTCACTGGAGAGATGACCGGATTGTGGGTTAAACATGAACAACCACCAAGAACAGTTAACCGATCGAATGGGGTGGTTCCCATCCGATCGGATGGGCTAAGACTGGTGTGTTTCCGTTGTTTGACACGTCGTCTTACCATCTCAGTTAATGCAAAGTTTGACACTTAGAAGATTTTATCAAAACTCAACAAACTATTTGTTGCCACTCGAATAGCCATCCGATCGAATGGCCATCCGTCCGGATGACCATCCGACCGGATGACTTGGTAACAGTATCTGTAACACCCTAAATCGTATTTGACAAAAAGTCGCAGCGGAAAATATGAACCATAAAATTCTTTTCATAATAAATACCTCAACTTATTTAAATTTTAACTTTTAACAAAGTTCTTTCTCATAAATCCGTCTCACCTTCTTATTTACTAATTAAAGACATAACTTATGTCCAATACAATACACACATCAACGTTCCCGTACAATCTCTTCATTGACTCGATCTTCGATCTCTATTCCTTGGTAAACCTCATGGCTTGTACTACCTGCGCTCACCACATAAAATCATAACATTAGCACACATTATATAAACAAGATTCATTCGCATACATTTCATATTTCGTCATCTTTCAAGCTTTAAGCATTTTATATGTGTATCCATTTCTTGGTGAGCCTTCAATAATGTACCTGCATAAATTTTCATTCTCAAGGTACACCATTAATAACGTAAACCCTCAACGTGTCTAAATCAGGCATACATACGTACTCACATACATACATACTTACACATCTACATACGTACATATCTTTCCTACAACTTTACATACATGCATACACTCATGCTTGTCTTTATACATACTTCATACACATCTGCATACATACACACCCTTCCTACATTATTTCATACCTGCATATAATCATACATATCTTTATACATACATACATACATATCTACATACATACAAACCCTTCCTACATCATTACATACCCGCATATACTCATACGTATCTTTATACATACGTGCATACATGCACATCTACATACGTACATATCTTTCCTACAACCTTACGTACATACATTCCTACGCTTTCACATATATACATACTATCACATGTATCTTCTTATCTACATAAACACGCATCTACATACTCGTACAACATCTTGCATACCTCTTACATACCAATACGACAATTACACAACTTCTACATACGTGTACAATTACATACAATACATACATACTTGCTTATCCACAAAGGGGCATACCTATATGCTCATGTGAAGCTTTACGAATCATCGGGTCGAAAACCGAAGCATCAGGACACGTTACGGTTCAACCGGAAACACTAGACGCGAAAAATAAAAAGTTCACAAACAAGAGCCCGTCGCCGACGGGCTCCAAGCCGTCGGCGACGGGTTGTAAATAAGCCCGTCGCGCCAAATAGCCCGTAACCAGCTTGTTAGCCCGTCGGAGTAAAATGGCCAAACCAGAGCCCGTCGGCGACGGGGTGGGGACCCGTCGGCGACGCCCTCTCCAAAATACATTTTAATGCAGATTCGTTTCGTCGTCCAAACGCACTAAAACGCGCGTAACTTTTGAACCGTTTACCCGTTTAACCTCCCGTTTCTTCCTACATCCTTGTAAATTCACATTCTATCATACGAACTTAAAATCCCACATCCGGATTAAGGAAATTCCTAACTTATGCATTTACGCCTATATTTTCATTTTCGGACAATTTTACCCATTCTTGTTTTCGTCACACAACTCATTTGTTTTAGCCCAAAACTTGCATGAACATTACTACCATGATACCTTTACATTATCCGGAGTTTCGTACGTGGGGTTTACACACCCGATCCCCATTATGCGTTATTTCATTCATTTTATTCGATTATACCAAAACCAACCATGTTAAACCAAGTTTCATTCGTGAAATTGTTTACCCATTAGTCATAACTCACAACTAAGTCCTTCGACTACTTATCCGTGCCTCCGTTTACTAACTAGCGCACTTATGTGCAATCATACACGTTACTCAATTATCATACCATAATTAACAAACACATATCTTTACGTAAACAACTAAGAAGTGATTACGGAAATCACTTACCTCATGCATCCGTGTTCCCATTCGTTCCTCGCCACTTCTTGACCCGTTAGCCTTCCGTGCCTGATTCCGTGTCGACATGATTCCTATACTTCCATGTCATCGAAATCACGCTATCATTAGCATACTCATTTGTACATGATAACAATCGTATCAATCCCATATATCACACTTAACTTTCATTAATCATTTCTAACAAACATAACTCATATAATCATGTCCGTATACGTTTAACTCATGTAACTCATCATGTCATTACATTCAACACGGATTGCTATTACATGTACCATACGACTTCTCATCAACCTACATTTACGACAACGAGTCAACTCATGTTTCTTATACTTAGTTGACTTTCAAAAGTCAACTATTAATCATACTTAATTATCGACTTATCAACATATACCCGTAACATCATAATCGACTATACGGACGACACTATATACATTTTATCATTCACTTGATGTACGTACTACCTTTTAAGCATAACGTACAACTTATTCCTACACAATCTTCTAAATTCATACATAGTTCATCAAATGCTTCTACAATCCAACATGGGGTATTTAAATTAAACATCAAACATGTTATCATTACATTTTATTCACTTCATCTAACATCAATTCATCATTTCTTATCCCATTTCTTTAAACATTCACACACATGTATGATTCCAAACATTATTAACATAAGTGAATCATCAATTTACATTACATCATCTAAAACCCACTTCATAACTACTTGTTAATCACTTACAAGTGATCTAATCTTAAGTTCTTCATAATTCATCATACTTTTGATATGTGTACTACCATGTAAGCATAGTGTACAATTAGTTCATGCATATCATTCTAATCTCATACACAATTCATCAATTTCTTCCTCCTAATCAACATGATTCATACATGCATAAACATCAAACATACTAGTATCACATTTCTTTCAATTCTTCTAACAAGAATACATCATACAACTCATAATACATCAATATTAAGCAAGAACTTAGACATAGATGATTTACCCATGTCATCATCTTCACCATAACAAACGGGTTTCACCCTTAAACATCAAATTAACCTAATTCATGCATAATCTATGTTCTAAATGATGAATCTTACACATACTCATGCTCAATTTCATACAATTTCATGATTTACAACATAACCCACTTCGTGCATAATCACCAATCAAGTCTTTAAGACATACCTTACAATCCCCATGAGAAGGTGATCATTAATCCGTGTTCATTCATGAATTTAGACCTTGATTTGCCCTTCAATTTGATGATTCTTCACGTTTAGGGTTTCTTGAGCTCTCATGAGAGCTCCTACTCATTTCTAGAACACACGAATGTGTGTGTTGGTGTGTGTTGATTTTCATAAATAAAACCCATCTTTCCATTCTAACCTTTTTGGTCCCTCAAGTTTTGTCACTAATTAGAATTGACACCACTTTCATTCCTTATTTGTTTCTACCATACTTTTGACTAGGACAAATAACCTAGTTATTTATTTATTTCTTGATGTACCATGTTAGAACATTTAACGAATATAAACATTCGGGTTTTGGGGTGTTTCAGTATCTTATTTTGATTTAACACTACAATGAAAACTTCAAAAGTTTCAAGTTCAATTTTACCAACACTCTCACTCTCACTCGAATGGCCATCCGACCGGATGCCCATCCGACCGGATGACCATCCGACCGGATGACCATCCGTCCGGATGGGTTGTACCCATTCGCTCAGTTACCATATGACACGCTGTTTAATGCACTGTCCAACGCTTACGCTACTGTTCTACACTCAGGCAAATCTCAACGCGCTCCCTTCAATCCAAGACAATGTTTACTTGTTAAATGCTCACTGTGAGTATACTCGAACCCTTTTTTCGCTTAACGCACTTTTGGGTGTTACATGCGTTCAATATATCAAAACACATCGCACACTATACTAAACGCTTTACAAATGCTAACCGCTCTCGCATGTTATACGTGACTCGATGAATGCTAGTTTGTTATGTTTACACATTGATTGCTGTCTACCTGCCTTAGCAACAATAGTACTATAGTTTGGACTCAGCACCTCTTTGTTCAGGGGTTGTTAAGGTTATTACTTCACGTGTTCGCAGTGGTGAACATGTGTCACGCATACTACAACTTGCAGTCATTAGTATTGATAGAATCTTTGTCGATAACTTACGTGCTTCACACTCTACGTGATACATGCAGGTTATGCGTAAACGCTTTCGCTACTATTATACTATGCAAACTTGTTTACTCACCTTTACATTTTATGTATTGACTTTTATTTTAACGTATGTGGTAGGTTGATTAGGATGCTTTGCTTGCTATGCTTTGGTGAACCAAGTAGGAGGTCTAGAAACTCACCAATTAAGAAATCTAAGTTGTCAGAACAGTTTATTTGTTTTTGAGAAACTCTGTCTGTAATAATTGTTTTTACTTTATATGTTTATGGTATATGTAACAACGCGCTTATCGCTCTCATTACTCTCGTTATGCCTTGCACCCGAGATTCGAATCATAATGTAAACTATAACGCTTACAACGCTATTTCGCATATTTTCACACACGCTATATCACAACGCATACGCTTATAACGCTAACGCGTACACTATTGCGCTATTCGCTATCGCTCAACGCAACGCGAACTCAAAACACAGTTACTTATGCTATGACCTATTAAAGTACATCATATTAAAACATCTGGGTATTTAAAACTTGTTGAAACGCGTACTCGCGGGCAGGCGCAATTTGACTATCGCACCGAAACACAACTTAACACGATACTACTTATCTCGCTGAAACGCTTAATGTACTTACAGCAACTAACGCAACAAGACGCATCAAACGAATAGAAAGTTGGGAAACTAACTCATCCATCAGGATGGGTCTCCGATAGGATGGCCCTCCGATTGGATGGCCGTCCGATAGGATGCCCTCCGATAGGATGACCCTCCGAGAGGATGGCCATCCGATCGAATGGCCATCCGACACCACACCAACACCGCCTTACTTCTCACTCACACTATAAATACCTCCCACATGTCACTGATCACTGATGTGACAGCTGTCACACCCCCAAAATCCACCTGCGGAGTACTACCGCTTGGAGGCGTGACTGACCAGGATCCAGCCACCAATCATATTGAACCAGCATATAAGTAGTTATAAAAGTTCAACCAATACAATTGGTGTTCAAACAAAACATAGTTCAAGTTGCAAGCGGAAGCATAAGTCTTAAATCAAAACATAAGTTCAATTGTTTCAAGGTTTAACATGGCACACAATTGTCCATGTCCCACAACGATCCTCCTCCATGCAAGCTCCAGCTAAGAACCTAAGGACCTGCAAAACATGTAGTAACGAGTCAACAACAAGTTGAGTGAGTTCACGGTTGGGTGTTCGTTTTAAGTTGTTTCGAAAACAGTTTCCTTTAGCTGGCATCCTGCCGTGGGGGTTACCCCATAGTTAAAAAGTGTGACTTGTTTATTCCCGGTTACTCTGGCAATCCAGCCGTGGCGGCTACCCCGTGTTAGGTATCTGGCATTTCGGCCGTGGGGGCTACCCCATGTATACACTAGACTCGTTACCATATCGACTGCTGACTGTAGTCATGTTTATGTGCCCTGAACTGTCAATGTCTATCATCATTGACGTGCCAGTAGTCCATTAGTTCACGCCCGTCCTCTGCGGCACGGTGTGAGGTTTGTCAAACCTAAATAGCGCTATCTAACTAATGACCCGCTCGCCATTGGCCTCGGCGATTAAGTCGATACAAAGATGAGGGACTTCGTGATAGAGTTTTGGTCTAGTACGAGTTATCTGTCCGTGAGGACGAGGAATTACATTCCTGAACCAATACTGTCCTACCCAAGGAGGACGAGGAACCCATGTTCCTTAACCCCATTCCCAACCCCTGGGAATCCCATGCTTTGTAGAGGGTGTGAACTCACCTTGGTTTGCTCGGTAGAAACACAGAAAAGTCAAACAAGCAATGTTGTGGCTACTCACGTCCTATCATAGTTGTATCATACAATCAGGCTCGTATTCAAGTAGTGCACGTATGGCATACACGTATAATCATGGCAGTTCATCAACATTCGCATTCAACAGTAACATATAAGGTCTGTGCATTAGGCCCAAGAGTCCGGTCCAAACAATTAAGTCCGAAATGAGGTGCAAGCCCAAACAACGTGTATCTGTGTATAGTCTCGAGTCGCAACTAGGCGTTTGCGACTCGCAACCTGAGTCGCAATCGTGGTTTCGGCTCATGCTGTTTTGGTCTCGAGTCGCAACCGGACTCGTAACCGTGGTTTCGAGTCGTAGGGTTTGTGTGCTGATCACTTGTGGTTTCGAGTCGCAACCAGGTGTCTGCGACTCGCAATCTGTGTCGCAACCGGGGGTCTCGACTCGTCATGCTGTGGTTTCGAGTCGTAACCAGAGGTTTCGACTGGACATAGGCTGATTCGGTACAGTGTACTATCCAATAACATTCTGATTTCATGCAATGGTTTGTACTATCCACTTAAACATGTTTGTTTGTCTAGCAATTTACTAAATTGGATCAAACATATCAGATTTCAAATATTCAAGCATGTTCTTATGATATTCAAGTTGTTCTTCACATATTCAAGTGATTCATCATCATCATTCATACAAACTTTAACCAACACAAATCATGATCAACAACTTATCAATACTAACATGCACCCTATGATATTATTACAATGAATCATCCTAATCGTGCACATACCACAGCCGATTACGTGTATTCGGTTTCTATTCATCAATCATTTCAACTTATATTAACACACTAACATATAATCATCATCAACCGAATGTAAACACGTAACATAGAGCATTTATGCATCGATTTCTTGAACACTATCTCAACATCAATGTATACCATCAAAACATCATTCAATATATCCGAAGTCAAGACATGTTCAACCGATTATCAATATCATACACATCCGGTTCACAACCATCATCAAGCATACAACTACACTAGTTAAATCCTACCATTCATGCTTTCATTTAACAACAACAAACATCATAAAATCACTAACCGGTTGATGAGTTTCAAAGGCGAGTATGAAACTTCCGAGTGTGTGTGTGTGTGAGCCGATCCGCTAGTCCTAGTGTCACCGGTTTGGATCCGAGAAGAAGGAGGAGCAATGTTGTAGCTTAGGGTTTAATGGTTTCTAGAGAGAGTAGAGGAGTGTGTGTGTTGTCCAAGAAAATGGCAAAGATGGCTAACAACCGGATTATATACTAGCTTCAAGTGCACCCTAATGGGCTTTCGAATGGGCTAAGGGTGTGTGTGTGACCAACCGGCCCATATGTTACGGTTCACTTGGTTCATATACATACCCGCATACATACACACAAGCATACACATAACATAACACATAATCATATAAGTTCACATGTATCATTCATTAAATCATCAAATCAGTTAGTCACTTAGTGTTCAAACGTACAACGAAAGGTTCTAAATTTCGAGTTGTCACATCATCCCCAAGTTGAAAGAAATTTCGTCCCGAAATTTGGTAGGCACTCACTGAGGAAGCTAGTTAAGTTGTATGGTTTTCCTGGTTTTCCTGGGGTGTCACATCCACCCCCCGTTGATCTGGAATTTCGTCCCGAAATTCCGTAGCTTCGGCCTCAGTAGTGGGTGTACTGTTTGCAAACAGTTGGGGATACTTTTGTTTCATCTGATCTTCGCGCTCCCAGGTGAACTCTGGGCCGCGACGTGAGTTCCAACGAACTCGAACGAGAGGTATTCTAGTGCTCTTGAGGACCTTAACATCCCGGTCCGTGATTTCAACTGGTTCCTCGACGAATCGTAACTGTTCGTCGATCGTGAGTTCCTTCAAAGGAACTACGTGGGTCTCATCTGACGGACACTTCTTCAGATTCGACACGTGAAAAACGTTGTGAACTGCACCGAGTTCCGCTGGTAAGTTTAGTCTGTAGGCCACCCTGCCTATTTTCTCAATGACCTCGAAGGGTCCAACGTATCGTGGGTTAAGTTTGCCGCGTTTACCAAAACGAACCACACCCTTCCAGGGTGAAACTTTGAGTAGTACCCGCTCCCCAACCTGGAGCTCAAGCGGTTTCCTGCCCATGTCGGCGTAAACTTTCTGACGTTCGCGAGCTGCCGTCATGCGTTTTCGTATTTGAGCGATTTGCTCGGTTGTATCTACCACATATTCTGGACCAGTGATCTGACTATCTCCCACCTCTGCCCAGCAAAGAGGTGACCGGCATTTACGTCCGTACAATGCCTCAAACGGAGCAGCTTTAATGCTGGTGTGGTAGCTGTTATTGTATGAGAATTCCACAAGTGGCAGATGCTTTTCCCAGCGGTTGCCAAAGTCAATCACACATGCACGGAGCATGTCTTCTAAGGTTTGAATAGTGCGCTCGGACTGCCCGTCCGTCTGAGGATGGTACGCTGTGCTCATGTCTAATCGTGAGCCGAAGGATTTGTGCATTGCTTGCCACAGCTCTGAGGTAAAGCGCGCATCTCGATCCGAGATAATGGAGGTGGGCACCCCGTGCCTCGAAACAACTTCCTTAAGGTATATTTCTGCCAGAGTGGAGAATTTATCCGTTTCCTTGATAGCCAGGAAGTGTGCAGATTTTGTGAGTCGATCCACGATCACCCAAATAGTATCGTTCCCGCGCTGGGATCTAGGTAGGCCAGTAACAAAATCCATGGAAATTTGCTCCCATTTCCATTGAGGTATCTCTGGTTGTTGGAGTAGGCCTGAGGGTTTCTGGTATTCGGACTTGACTCTGGCACAAGTCAAACACTTGCTGACGTAAGTTGCTATGTGGGCCTTCATGCTAGGCCACCAATACGTAGTTTTGATATCATGATACATCTTATCTGATCCAGGGTGCACTGAGTAGCGAGACTTGTGTGCTTCGTCCATCACAAGCTCTCGTAGGTTGCCATAGAGTGGGACCCAAACGCGTCCCGTTACGTAGTAAGCACCGTCTTCCTTTTGTTCTAATCGTTGTCTTGATCCGCGTAGGGCTTCGGCCCTGACGTTTTCTGGTTTCAGTGCTTCTATCTGAGCAGCTCGTATCTGGGAAGGGAGACTAGAGTGGATCGTGAGTTGTAAAGCTCATACGCGCTTAGGCGCAGTGTCCTTCCGACTGAGGGCGTCAGCCACAACATTGGCCTTGCCCGGGTGATACCTGATCGAGCACTCGTAGTCATTCAGCAGTTCGACCCATCGTCGTTGCCGCATATTCAGTTCCTTCTGCTTGAAGATATGCTCGAGACTCCTGTGGTCAGTGTAGATCGCGCACTTGGTACCATACAGGTAATGCCGCCACAACTTAAGTGCAAAAACAACAGCTCCCAGCTCTAAGTCGTGCGTAGTGTAGTTCTTTTCGTGAACCTTGAGTTGGCGTGAGGCGTAGGCTATAACTTTATCTCGTTGCATCAACACGCAACCAAGACCCTGAATTAATGCGTCGCAGTAAACCACAAAGTTGTCTGTGCCCTCCGGCAAGGAAAGGATAGGCGCGCTACAAAGTCTATCCTTTAGGTGCTGAAATGCCAACTCCTGTGCGTTTCCCCAGCGATAAACAACGCCCTTCTGCGTTAGTGAGGTGAGAGGCTGTGCAATCTTAGAAAAATCCTTTATGAATCTCCGGTAGTATCCCGCCAAACCCAAGAATTGGCGAATTTCCTTTGGTGTACGAGGTGCAGGCCAGTTCTTAATCGAGTCTACCTTGGATGGATCAACGTGAATCCCATCCTTGTTTACCACGTGGCCTAGGAAATGGACTTCTCGAAGCCAGAAGTCGCATTTCGAGAACTTTGCGTAAAGCTGTTCTGTTCGAAGGAGTTCCAGAATAAGTCGCAGATGCTGCTCGTGTTCCTCCTGACTCTTGGAATAGATCAGGATGTCGTCGATGAAGACTATAACGAACTTGTCCAGGTAAGGCTTGCACACTCGGTTCATCAAGTCCATGAAAACCGCAGGTGCGTTCGTCATCCCAAAAGGCATGACCAAAAACTCATAGTGCCCGTATCGAGTTCTGAAAGCTGTTTTGGAGATGTCCTCTTCCCGGACTCTCAGCTGGTGATAACCCGATCTCAAATCAATCTTCGAATAGTAGCTCGACCCTTGCAACTGGTCGAACAAGTCGTCGATCCGCGGTAGAGGATAGCGATTTTTCACCGTCACCTTGTTGAGTTCTCGGTAGTCGATGCACATTCTGAAGGTACCGTCTTTCTTCTTCACAAATAATACTGGAGCTCCCCAGGGCGATGAGCTTGGACGAATAAAACCCTTATCCAAGAGTTCTTGTAGTTGCGTGGAGAGTTCCTTCAACTCTGATGGGGCTAAACGATAAGGTGCACGAGCTATAGGTGCAGCTCCAGGAGCTAGTTCGATCTGAAACTCGACTTGGCGATGAGGCGGAAGACCAGGTAATTCCTCGGGAAATACCTCTGGATAATCGCGTACAACCGGAAAATCTTCTATCTTCTTCTCTTTTTCTGAGGTGTCAGTAACGAGAGCCAAAATGGCAGTGTGGCCCTTTCGCAAGCACTTTTGGGCCTTAAGGAGAGAAATGACGTTGTCAACAGCACTCCTCTTGTCGCCATGAATCATGAGAGGTTCACCATCGGGACCTGGAATACGGACAACCTTCTCATTGCAAAGAATCTCTGCTCGGTGTTGGGATAACCAATCCATCCCAATGACAACGTCGAAACTACCCAAGACAATAGGAATGAGGTCGATAGGGAAGGTCTGGTTAGCAAGAACAAGTCTACAACCCTTGACTACGTGTGTGGCCTCTAAACTCTTACCATTTGCTAGCTCTACAGTGTGCTTGTTGTTCAAGGGTGCTGGAATACGCTTAAGCATTTGACTAACATGTAGCTGGTATCGGCATCCGAATCAATTAAAAACTGTAACATAAAAGTCATCGAGAAGGAACTTACCCGTCACAACATTGGGGTCATTCCTTGCTTCACCTTGATCAAGCACGAACACCCGCCCCCGGGCTCCGTTGTTGTTGTTGTCGCGTTTCTGCCTCATCTGCGGACAGTTCCTCTTAAGATGGCCTTCAGCCCCACAACGGAAACACCCCTTTTTGCTACCCTGCTGCTGCTGGTTTCGGTGTGCAGGGTATGGGCTCCTGCAATCTCTAGCCACATGTCCCGTCTTCTTGCACCGATGGCAGCACGATTCCGCACATGACCCGGTGTGGTGTTGATGGCATTCGCGGCATTTCGGCTTATTCCCAAGGTATCCCCCTTGATTTTGGTAGTTCAGCCCCTGCTGTACTAGTTTCCCGTGCGGGTCCTGTTGTATAGGGCCACGACCTTCACTCTGGTGATCACCCCAAATATGCTTGGTGTTAATAAGAGCCCTTGCATTGGAAGGGTTGCGCTTGGGTAACTTGCCCTCTTCCACTGCCTGATCAGTGAGCTGGTGTGCCAAACGAACGACTTGTTGGATTGTGGAAAAGTTGGCCGCAATTACGGACCCTTGGATTTCTGGGGCTAAGCCTCTGAGGTATAGCTCGATTCGTCTAGAAATGGGTTGGGACAAGTTAGGACATAGGGCAGCCAAGTCGTTGGATCTTTTTGTGTACGCTTCGATCTCTGATCCTTCCATCTTCAAACCATAGTACTCTATTTCAAGTTTTAGAATGTCGTCCGGGTGACAGAATTCTTCCTTGATCAAATCCTTGAAATCGCTCCAGGGGGTGGCATTCGCATCTGCTAATCCAAGCATCTGAACTTGTGTGTTCCACCAAGAATACGCCTTCCCTTGCAAGGTACCAGCCGCGTACTCTACGCGTTTACTGGTAGGGCTTTCACTTTCTTCGAATGCCGATTCGATCCAGCGAATCCAGTGTAGGAGACCTATCGCTCCTTCGGTGCCACTAAAGGTACTAGGTCGACAGTCCATAAAGGTTTTAAAGGTGCACACAGGTGGCTGAGCATGTTGACCTCCTGCGTGTGCAGCTGCAAGTGCTGCGGCAACTCGTTCGTTGATCAGAGCCGTCAACTGGGCTTGTGTCAGGTTAACGCGTCCAGACATGATCTTCATATCCAGAAGAACGTGAGTGAGAGGGGTTCGCGAAAATACGACGATAAAATAGAGTGAGCACGCACGTGTTCAAGCAACAATAGTTATACCAACCCAGTATACCATAAGCAATGTACTATGTAACTAACAAGTAGGCAATATACACAGACCATATCACCTAGAGTGTCGAGCCTTGCATGTGGAGTGAAGCGTCGTTGTGGACCGTTGAGCACTGTACAGGTTATAGTCTGATTTTAATAAAACCCTTTTCCTTTATTAAAACCAAGTTCTCTATAACCAATGGCTCTGATACCAATCTGTCACACCCCAAAATCCACCTGCGGAGTACTACCGCTTGGAGGCGTGACTGACCAGGATCCAGCCACCAATCATATTGAACCAGCATATAAGTAGTTATAAAAGTTCAACCAATACAATTGGTGTTCAAACAAAACATAGTTCAAGTTGCAAGCGGAAGCATAAGTCTTAAATCAAAACATAAGTTCAATTGTTTCAAGGTTTAACATGGCACACAATTGTCCATGTCCCACAACAATCCTCCTCCATGCAAGCTCCAGCTAAGAACCTAAGGACCTGCAAAGCATGTAGTAACGAGTCAACAACAAGTTGAGTGAGTTCACGGTTGGGTGTTCGTTTTAAGTTGTTTCGAAAACAGTTTCCTTTAGCTGGCATCCTGCCGTGGGGGTTACCCCATAGTTAAAAAGTGTGACTTGTTTATTCCCGGTTACTCTGGCAATCCAGCCGTGGGGGCTACCCCGTGTTAGTTATCTGGCATTTCGGCCGTGGGGGCTACCCCATCTATACACTAGACTCGTTACTATATCGACTGCTGACTGTAGTCATGTTTATGTGCCCTGAACTGTCAATGTCTATCATCATTGACGTGCCAGTAGTCCATTAGTTCACGCCCGTCCTCTGCGGCACGGTGTGAGGTTTGTCAAACCTAAATAGCGCTATCTAACTAATGACCCGCTCGCCATTGGCCTCGGCGATTAAGTCGATACAAAGATGAGGGACTTCGTGATAGAGTTTTGGTCTAGTACGAGTTATCTGTCCGTGAGGACGAGGAATTACATTCCTGAACCAATACTGTCCTACCCAAGGAGGACGAGGAACCCATGTTCCTTAACCCCATTCCCAACCCCTGGGAATCCCATGCTTTGTAGAGGGTGTGAACTCACCTTGGTTTGCTCGGTAGAAACACAGAAAAGTCAAACAAGCAATGTTGTGGCTACTCACGTCCTATCATAGTTGTATCATACAATCAGGCTCGTATTCAAGTAGTGCACGTATGGCATACACGTATAATCATGGCAGTTCATCAACATTCGCATTCAACAGTAACATATAAGGTCTGTGCATTAGGCCCAAGAGTCCGGTCCAAACAATTAAGTCCGAAATGAGGTGCAAGCCCAAACAGCGTGTATCTGTGTATAGTCTCGAGTCGCAACTAGGCGTTTGCGACTCGCAACCTGAGTCGCAATCATGGTTTCGGCTCATGCTGTTTTGGTCTCGAGTCGCAACCGGACTCGTAACCGTGGTTTCGAGTCGTAGGGTTTGTGTGCTGATCACTTGTGGTTTCGAGTCGCAACCAGGTGTCTGCGACTCGCAATCTGTGTCGCAACCGGGGGTCTCGACTCGTCATGCTGTGGTTTCGAGTCGTAACCAGAGGTTTCGACTGGACATAGGCTGATTCGGTACAGTGTACTATCCAATAACATTCTGATTTCATGCAATGGTTTGTACTATCCACTTAAACATGTTTGTTTGTCTAGCAATTTACTAAATTGGATCAAACATATCAGATTTCAAATATTCAAGCATGTTCTTATGATATTCAAGTTGTTCTTCACATATTCAAGTGATTCATCATCATCATTCATACAAACTTTAACCAACACAAATCATGATCAACAACTTATCAATACTAACATGCACCCTATGATATTATTACAATGAATCATCCTAATCGTGCACATACCACAGCCGATTACGTGTATTCGGTTTCTATTCATCAATCATTTCAACTTATATTAACACACTAACATATAATCATCATCAACCGAATGTAAACACGTAACATAGAGCATTTATGCATCGATTTCTTGAACACTAACTCAACATCAATGTATACCATCAAAACATCATTCAATATATCCGAAGTCAAGACATGTTCAACCGATTATCAATATCATACACATCCGGTTCACAACCATCATCAAGCATACAACTACACTAGTTAAATCCTACCATTCATGCTTTCATTTAACAACAACAAACATCATAAAATCACTAACCGGTTGATGAGTTTCAAAGGAGAGTATGAAACTTCCGAGTGTGTGTGTGTGTGAGCCGATCCGCTAGTCCTAGTGTCACCGGTTTGGATCCGAGAAGAAGGAGGAGCAATGTTGTAGCTTAGGGTTTAATGGTTTCTAGAGAGAGTAGAGGAGTGTGTGTGTTGTCCAAGAAAATGGCAAAGATGGCTAACAACCGGATTATATACTAGCTTCAAGTGCACCCTAATGGGCTTTCGAATGGGCTAAGGGTGTGTGTGTGACCAACCGGCCCATATATTACGGTTCACTTGGTTCATATACATACCCGCATACATACACACAAGCATACACATAACATAACACATAATCATATAATTTCACATGTATCATTCATTAAATCATCAAATCAGTTAGTCACTTAGTGTTCAAACGTACAACGAAAGGTTCTAAATTTCGAGTTGTCACAACAGCCCTATCCGACCAACTCACTCCCAGCTCGTTCTCAAGCACTATTTCACTCAATTCAAGGCTATTTCGTAAGTAATTCTCCCTAAATCTTGTACTTCCATCTTCACTACACACATCTCCATCATCTTCTCCATCAAAAACACTGATTTTCATCACGAAATCACCTGATTTGGGTTGCTTGAAGATGGTGTTCACTTGGTGACGTCATCTCATCAAGTTTAGCTCAGATCTAAAGGATTTCTACACATTTTAACACGAATCTTAAACAAAGCTTCAACATTTCAACTGATTCAAACTTTCTTTCAACTCTTTTACACTCTTCTACTCAAAACCGATGGAATCTGGACTCAACCTGACCTAAGACTCACTCTATAGTCTAGGGCCGGCTCGAAAACGGGTTTCCACCGGAGAGGTGCTCGACTGGGCTAGACTCGGTGTGGAGTTTCATTGTCTGACACGTCATCACGCCATCTCCGTTAACTCGAAAATGTTTACTTGGAAAATTTTACAAAAACTTCAAACTACAGCCTGCAACTCACTCGAATAGCCATCCGATCGAATGGCCATCCGTCAGGATGACCATCTGACAGGATGACCATCCGAGAGGTTGACCATCCGTCATCATCCGACAGGAGGACCATCCGACAGTATGACCATCCGTCAGGATGACCATCCGTCAGGATGACCATCCGACAGGATGACCATCCGACAGGATGACCATCCGTCCGGATGACCATCCGTCCGGATGACCATCCGTCCGGATGCACTGCTATAACACTTAACCCACCTTTACCCCATTCGACACACTGATTCCGACCGATCAGCCCTATGAAATACTTATGCATCTGTTTCCGTACACAGACTTATCTGACGCTTTTAACCATCCAACCAGATCGTGTTTATTTGTTGGACACGCACTGTGAGTATACTTGACCCCCTTTTTACGCTTTAAACACACTTTTGGGGTGTAACATACTTATATCGAAAACACACTTATCAAAACGCAGTACACAATCTAAACATTTATCACATGCGAATGACTGATGTACATATTTACACGTGATGCTTGATACATATGTGCTAGGACTTTTACTCGTGATGTTCCAACTTAACTAGAATAGTACTATAGTTCGAATCACGCCCGACGGGGTCTAGTTAAGACAACTCACACTCATAAACGCACATCGCAGTCATCTCGGGACTTAGCTGGTAGTTTTTGTCTTGTAGCGTATATGTTGTGTATCATGTTTATGTATGTGGAAATTCGCAGCGCTTTTATCTACCTTATGCTTTATTTAACCTGTATACTCGCCAATACATTTTTGTATTGACATTATTTTAACGTTTGTTGCAGGTTAAACGCATGTTATCTCAATCAAGATAGGCTACTTTAGAAACTCACCTAAAAAAATCTAGGTTGTCGGATTTGTATTGTTCGAGAGACATGAAATCTGTACAACTTTATGTGAAATATTTGTTTATTAGTATGGGATAATGAACTTGTTAAATATTGTCGCACAATTAGTTGTTATGGATTCTCTTGAGCAATCTGATTCGCCTAGTGCCGCGCCCTGATGATTCCGCCATCGGTTAGGGTGTGACAGATTGGTATCAGAGCTATAACTATAGGGAATTAGGTAAGATTTCCTGATCTGACCTAGTCTATAGTCTAAGTACCACATTAGATCCTTTATGTGTGAACTATCTCTCTTATGCAAAAAAGGGATACCCATACTTCGCACGAGTAAAACACCTCGAATGAAGTAAGTCACCTCGCCTAAGTTGTGCACTTCGTACGAAGTATGCCAGCTCATTCTAAAACGCTTACAAGCCTTTCCTAAGGCCGAAAACTCACCTTGCCTTTCCTAAGGCCGGAAACTCACCTTGCCTTTCCTTAAGGCTAACACAATATACACGATTGGAAACACTCGTATGCCACAAATGGGCGATTACGTCGAGATTAGGTGTGAAAACCAAGAATTCTCGACGTGATCACTCACTCAACGCATTACTCTTAGCACGAGAATCTTTTGTCGAGTCAGGAGTGATGTCCATAACTCGACGGAATTCTCCATTTCTATCTCATGGAACTCCTGAATTTATTCAGTGAGAACCATCGCTGTTAGGAGCGAAGTTGTTATGTCAGGGGCGAAACCCATATCTTAATAACCCTTTCCACTCCCTAAAATGGTTTTCAAAAGATCTCACCAAAGTCTCGACTGTACCAACGACTCGAGCCGCGTAGTAACCGGAAGGACGAATGTTGTAGCCGCATCCCGGTGAGGGCATAGTCTATTAGGCCAAAGCGTGCGCTCGAACTCGCTGTGGATAGTTGAATCACTTTGGATAGTCGACGCCTCAAAACCCCAGGCACTTTATCTATTTTCTAGCCTGCAATCGTCGATTTTACACGTCATCGAATTTTATTACGTTTATACGTTTTCAAATGAAAAATTTTACGCTTTATCGATTTCTCTACTTACCAATTTTCACCTCCCCGCTTTACGAATGCACAACTCGCACAACCATCGCAACCTAAAACAAGAGCTAATACTCGCAAAAAAACTAAATTCTAACAACTTTCCCTCTTAAACGCGTCCTCACGCTATCTATACAGGCATATAAGTATATACGTGTCTAATATACGATGTACGATCGCATACGCTTATGTGAATACATGGAAATCTAGGAATTTCGTGTCTCCTATGTGGCACCTATGTGAATACGTATTACTATATCAACTGCAACAAGTTTCACGCGCTAAATCGCTAACGCAACACAAAATCATTATGATCGAATCTCATTCCAAATCTCTTTGTCTAGATGCCTTTGAACGCTTCTACCTCGCGACGTACAACCAGAAGAAGAGCTAGACGAAACGCCGATAAGAGGATCGCCTCACTCGTGGCCAAGGAGGTGGCCAAGGTTATTCCTCAAATCGTTGCGTAAGTTCAATCTCTCAGCAACTCTCAAACTTCAGGAGACCCTAAGACCATTGCACGAAGGTCTACTTTCTCCTTCAAGCACTTCAAAGCTTGTGGTCCAATGGACTTCACAGGTGAAGAAGGTGTATCTAGCTATTTCAATGGATCGATGCCATAAAGGTTACCCTTCGTCAGAGTGGGTGCCCCGAGCATTTTCGTACCACATGCGCTAACGGAGTATTTCAATCAAGAGCCCTCGACTGGTGGACATCCGAGCGTAACAAACGTGGGAATGATGCAGCCTATGCACTCTCCTGGAATGAGCTGAAGGAGCTCATGAAGGAACAATACTGCCCTCCCCACGAGCTGCAAAAACTAGAAGACGAATTCTGGAATATCAAGTAAGTTGAAGGTGATAACAACGGCCTCACAGCAAGGTTCAAACAACTTAGCATTATCTGCCCAAGTCAAGTTGACACTCCTAACAAGGACATCAAGAAGTACATTCATGCCTTACCCGAGTGTGTGGGCGATTTTGTCAAAGCTGCGAGACCTGCTACCATCGAAGAAGCTTATCAGCTGGCACCAGAAATCAATGACAAGCGACTCCTGGAAGGATTCTTCTCCAAAGGTCCCACCAGGAAAGCCAATCAAGCAATCATCATCGAGTCCTCAGACGAAGCTTCAAACGAAACCTCTGGAGAACTCTCAGACGAAACCTCTGATGAATCCTCAGACGAACCCTCCGACGACAGCACACCATCACCAGACGCGCAGCCTAGCCGCTAGAGAAAAAGCCCGAATCAAGATTGTCCAACAACTGAGTTGCCTCAACCAGAGTCTCTCATAGCAATCCCACTGCTCCCGAAACATGCCTACACTGGAACCCTTGTAACACCCCGAAAACGGGTTTAGTAATCAAACCTCGTTAATAGTGATGAACGGGTAAAATACCGTTAGTGGTAAAATTTAACCCGGTAAATATTAGGACTTAAATAAATGAACCTAATATTAATTAAAAAGGAAAATAAATACTTTGAGAAAACAAAGTATGTAAAAGCACAAATTAACGGGACATAAAACATAACGGGTTATAACGTCCCGAACCCGTTAAAGTAACTAGGAATAATTAACCTAGTTAGTAGCATGTAATTAAGTGACTAACGGTGAGTTATAGCTTCATTTGATCAAAATAAAACATGAGGGACTAATATTGCCAAGTGGGAAACTTGTTTTTATTAAAACAAAAGTTAAACACCAAAACACACACTTAAAGTGTGTGTTCTGGTCGAGATATCCACAGGAGCCAGGAAACTCCATGCTCAAACCCTAACTAGCAAAAATCAAGCAATTGAGAAGCCAAATCGACTCCAAATCGAAATCTAAGTTTAGATTAGTGATCACCTCAGTGAAAGGATCACAAGGTATGTCAAATTTCATCTCCTAGTTACATCTTGAAATTTTGATGAACATATGAAATCGAAAATTTGGCTTGCATGAATGTTGTTTGGATGAAATTAGGATAAATTAGTGTCTAGGAATAAACCCTAGCTTAGATTGTTGAAATTATGCTTAATACTTGAGAATTCCATAATCACCATTGAAGGTGTTAAGTGGGTGATGTAGAAGTATGAAGACACTAGGATTATGATAGTTGTACTAGTGTAAATTGAATTCTATAAAGCAATTTCAGGTTTGTTGATGTTAAAATTGATGTGAAATTGCCAAATTGATGTTAACCATGGTAAAGATAACTAGTTATGAACTAGTTAGTAAATATGTAAAATTATGCACACTAGGTGTTTGTTAAAATGCTTAAATGAAAACTAAAGTGCTGAAATTGTAAATGAAATGCGAGATTGCCAAACTCGATTTATCCCGTATGATATGGGGTAATATGAATTCTAAGCATGATGTTGATTTAATTTAAATGGTATTTGTCATAGGGATAACGGTAGTTAACTTTTAGAAAGTTAAGCTAACCAATTATGAAGTCGAATGATAGATTCGACATAAAATTTGTAAGGCGGAATAGTCGTAGCTAATAATGACTAAACTAACCGTCTTACGGATTATGATGGACACGCTTACATCCGATGTAGTAAGGGCGGGATAAATGGGACTAACTTAAAAGGTACCCAAATAAACCAAATAAGCAAGACGTTTGATAAAAAACGTAAACGCAATTCGGATGACAGAAGCGTATTACGTTAGAATAAAGAGCCCGAGAGAAGGGACAAGGATCAAAGTAAGAGGAAATACAGACCAACTAATGAGAATGCTAAGGCATAAAGATAAAATTTGACAGTCATAAGTGATGAAAATTCACACAGACAATTCAAAGGGGTAGAATAAAAGAATAAAAGACTTGACTAAATAAAAGCAATGGATTTCGCTAAGATGATATAATAAATTAAGATGATGTCTAAAACCATATAAGAATGGTTACTTGATGATGACTTTGGTAAGGATACCCGATAGATGGGTAGGAGTTTGAAAGCATGCGTAAACCAAGAGACGGGTACGCGAAATAGAAAGTCAAAGGACTCAGATTAAGAGTCATGCTAAAAGACGATGAGAATTTGCAAACAGAAATTTTGATAACTATGTTAAACTATTCTAAAGTTGAACGGGTCGAATAAAGAATGAAGTGTGATGTTCGTGAGTAATGAAATCTCACACGAATAAATCAAACGAGATAAATAAAATATAAAAAGCTCGGTAGTGCAAGTAAGCGCAAATCAAATAATGGAAGCACGAAATAATAAATAACCCGGGTAAGGGGTCATAGAGAAGTATAATTATGAACCATGGAAACGATGAGCGTAGAACAAACCGACGTGTAAATGACCTAAAGAGTCATGAAGTCGGAAGATTAGTCCAAGAGTAAACGAACGAAACTTTAGACTACGGTCAAGGCCAACTAAAGTTCAAAAACGAAAATAAACAATTCCAAACATAATAAAAGATGCTTTGAAGCTACATATGTATATATACATTTGAATATAGACATGGATAAAAGACGATCTACGGGATCATCCTAACCTACGGGATCATAAATAGTGTTAAAGTCTACGGGACCAAAAAGACCTTCGGGTCACAAATAGAAAGAAACGAATTGTAAAGGTCTCACCTTAAAAAAGATAAAAAGGTGAAAATCTAAATAAATAGCCTACGAGGCTAAGGGAAAGAACCTACGGGTCATAGGGGTTAAGCTTGGGAAATTGTTATAATTCCCCGCATTAAATAGTAACGGAAATGACTAGATTCTCGGAAGTAACATTCCTAGAAATGGGAGAAAGATGTATGACAAAGAGGAAACGTAAACTAAGAATTTAGTTTTTAGTCAAAAGTAACGTTTTAACAAAACATAAGTGGTACGGGGTGACTTAGAAAATTTTAAACATACATAAGGCCGGAGATGGCAAATAGCATACCCGAGTAACGGGGTATGAAGTAACCGGTGACTAACAACTCTAACCGCCAAAATGAATAAACAATAAAGATAATGGATACAAGCTGAAAAGTAACGGCCTGCGAGGTCTTACACACGAAAGACTTACACGTCAATATAAATGGAAATGTTAGATCGAAAGGAATGAATGAATGCCTTGAAAAACGAAACTAAGTTCGTTTAATTCAAATTAAAGGAACTATGTAAACAAGGTTTCGAGGACGAAACCTCTTTAAGGTGGGTAGACTTGTAACACCCCGAAAACGGGTTTAGTAATCAAAGCTCGTTAATAGTGATGAACGGGTAAAATACCGTTAGTGGTAAAATATAACTCGGTAAATATTAGGACTTAAATAAATGAACCTAATAATAATTAAAAAGGAAAATAAATACTTTGAGAAAACACAGTATGTAAAAAGCCCAAATTAACGGGACATAAAACATAACGGGTTGTAACGTCCCGAACCCGTTAAAGTAACTAGGAATAATTAACCTAGTTAGTAGCATGTAATTAAGTGACTAACGGTGAGTTATAGCTTCATTTGATCATAATAAAACATGAGGGACTAATA
Organism: Helianthus tuberosus; assembly: GCA_030545235.1. NCBI lineage: Eukaryota > Viridiplantae > Streptophyta > Magnoliopsida > Asterales > Asteraceae > Helianthus > Helianthus tuberosus. The sequence continues at coordinate 130,007,578 of CM060416.1, forward strand.
TTGCCAAGTGGGAAACTTGTTTTTATTAAAACAAAAGTTAAACACCAAAACACACACTTAAAGTGTGTGTTCTGGTCGAGATATCCACAGGAGCCAGGAAACTCCATGCTCAAACCCTAACTAGCAAAAATCAAGCAATTGAGAAGCCAAATCGACTCCGAATCGAAATCTAAGTTTAGATTAGTGATCACCTCAGTGAAAGGATCACAAGGTATGTCAAATTTCATCTCCTAGTTACATCTCGAAATTTTGATGAACATATGAAATCGAAAATTTGGCTTACATGAATGTTGTTTGGATGAAATTAGGATAAAATAGTGTCTAGGAATAAACCCTAGCCATTAGATTGTTGAAATTATGCTTAATACTTGAGAATTCCATAATCACCATTGAAGGTGTTAAGTGGGTGATGTAGAAGTATGAAGACACTAGAATTATGATAGTTGTACTAGTGTAAATTGAATTCTATAAAGCAATTTCAGGTTTGTTGATGTTAAAATTGATGTGAAATTGCCAAATTGATGTTAACCATGGTAAAGATAACTAGTTATGAACTAGTTAGTAAATATGTAAAATTATGCACAGTAGGTGTTTGTTAAAATGCTTAAATGAAAACTAAAGTGCTGAAATTGTAAATGAAATGCGAGATTGCCAAACTCGATTTATCCCGTATGATATGGGGTAATATGAATTCTAAGCATGATGTTGATTTAATTTAAATGGTATTTGTCATAGGGATAACGGTAGTTAACTTTTAGAAAGTTAAGCTAACCAATTATGAAGTCGAATGATAGATTCGACATAAAATTTGTAAGGCGGAATAGTCGTAGCTAATAATGACTAAACTAACTGTCTTACGGATTATGATGGACACGCTTACATCCGATGTAGTAAGGGCGGGATAAATGGGACTAACTTAATAGGTACCCAAATAAACCAAATAAGCAAGACGTTTGATAACAAACGTAGACGCAAGTCGGATAACAGAAGCGTATTACGTTAGAATAAAGAGCCCGAGAGAAGGGACAAGGATCAAAGTAAGAGGAAATACAGACCAACTAATGAGAATGCTAAGGCATAAAGATAAAATTTGACAGTCATAAGTGATGAAAATTCACACAGACAATTCAAAGGGGTAGAATAAAAGAATAAAAGACTTGACTAAATAAAAGCAATGGATTTCGCTAAGATGATATAATAAATTAAGATGATGTCTAAAACCATATAAGAATGGTTACTTGATGATGACTTTGGTAAGGATACCCGATAGATGGGTAGGAGTTTGAAAGCATGCGTAAACCAAGAGACGGGTACGCGAAATAGAAAGTCAAAAGACTCGGATTAAGAGTCATGACTAAAAGATGATGAGAATTTGCAAACAGAAATTTTGATAACTATGTTCAACTATTCTAAAGTTGAACGGGTCGAATAAAGAATGAAGGGTGATGTTCGTGAGTAATGAAATCTCACACGAATAAATCAAACGAGATAAATAAAATATAAAAAGCTCGCTAGTGCAAGTAAGCGCAAATCAAATAATGGAAGCACGAAATAATAACTAACCCGGGTAAGGGGTCGTAGAGAAGTATAATTATGAACCAGGGAAACGATGAGCGTAGAACAAACCGACGTGTAAATGACGTAAAGAGTCATGAAGTCGGAAGATTAGTCCAAGAGTAAACGAACGAAGCTTTAGACTACGGTCAAGGCCAACTAAAGTTCAAAAACGAAAATAAACAATTCCAAACATAATAAAAGATGCTTTGAAGCTACATATATATATATATACATTTGAATATAGACATGGATAAAAGACGATCTACGGGATCATAAATAGTGTTAAAGTCTACAGGACCAAAAAGACATTCGGGTCACAAATAGAAAGAAACGAATTGTAAAGGTCTCACCTTAAAAAAGATAAAAAAGTGAAAATCTAAATAAATAGCCTACGAGGCTAAGGGAAAGAACCTACGGGTCATAGGGGTTAAGCTTGGGAAATTGTTATAATTCCCCGCATTAAATAGTAACGGAAAGGACTAGATTCTCGGAAGTAACATTCCTAGAAATGGGAGAAAGATGTATGACAAAGAGGAAACGTAAACTAAGAATTTAGTTTTTAGTCAAAAGTAACGTTTTAACAAAACATAAGTGGTACGGGGTGACTTAGAAAATTTTAAACATACATAAGGCCGGAGATGGCAAATAGCATACCCGAGTAACGGGGTATGAAGTAACCGGTGACTAACAACTCTAACCGCCAAAATGAATAAACAATAAAGATAATGGATACAAGCTGAAAAGTAACGGCCTGCGAGGTCTTACACACGAAAGACTTACACGTCAATATAAATGGAAATGTTAGATCGAAAGGAATGAATGAATGCCTTGAAAAACGAAACTAAGTTCGTTTAATTCAAATTAAAGGAACTATGTAAACAAGGTTTCGAGGACGAAACCTCTTTAAGGGGGGTAGACTTGTAACACCCCGAAAACGGGTTTAGTAATCAAAGCTCGTTAATAGTGATGAACGGGTAAAATACCGTTAGTGGTAAAATATAACTCGGTAAATATTAGGACTTAAATAAATGAACCTAATATTAATTAAAAAGGAAAATAAATACTTTGAGAAAACACAGTATGTAAAAAGCCCAAATTAACGGGACATAAAACATAACGGGTTGTAACGTCCCGAACCCGTTAAAGTAACTAGGAATAATTAACCTAGTTAGTAGCATGTAATTAAGTGACTAACGGTGAGTTATAGCTTCATTTGATCATAATAAAACATGAGGGACTAATATTGCCAAGTGGGAAACTTGTTTTTATTAAAACAAAAGTTAAACACCAAAACACACACTTAAAGTGTGTGTTCTGGTCGAGATATCCACAGGAGCCAGGAAACTCCATGCTCAAACCCTAACTAGCAAAAATCAAGCAATTAAGAAGCCAAATCGACTCCGAATCGAAATCTAAGTTTAGATTAGTGATCACCTCAGTGAAAGGATCACAAGGTATGTCAAATTTCATCTCCTAGTTACATCTCGAAATTTTGATGAACATATGAAATCGAAAATTTGGCTTGCATGAATGTTGTTTGGATGAAATTAGGATAAAATAGTGTCTAGGAATAAACCCTAGCCATTAGATTGTTGAAATTATGCTTAATACTTGAGAATTCCATAATCACCATTGAAGGTGTTAAGTGGGTGATGTAGAAGTATGAAGACACTAGAATTATGATAGTTGTACTAGTGTAAATTGAATTCTATAAAGCAATTTCAGGTTTGTTGATGTTAAAATTGATGTGAAATTGCCAAATTGATGTTAACCATGGTAAAGATAACTAGTTATGAACTAGTTAGTAAATATGTAAAATTATGCACAGTAGGTGTTTGTTAAAATGCTTAAATGAAAACTAAAGTGCTGAAATTGTAAATGAAATGCGAGATTGCCAAACTCGATTTATCCCGTATGATATGGGGTAATATGAATTCTAAGCATGATGTTGATTTAATTTAAATGGTATTTGTCATAGGGATAACGGTAGTTAACTTTTAGAAAGTTAAGCTAACCAATTATGAAGTCGAATGATAGATTCGACATAAAATTTGTAAGGCGGAAGAGTCGTAGCTAATAATGACTAAACTAACCGTCTTACGGATTATGATGGACACGCTTACATCCGATGTAGTAAGGGCGGGATAAATGGGACTAACTTAATAGGTACCCAAATAAACCAAATAAGCAAGACGTTTGATAACAAACGTAGACGCAAGTCGGATAACAGAAGCGTATTACGTTAGAATAAAGAGCCCGAGAGAAGGGACAAGGATCAAAGTAAGAGGAAATACAGACCAACTAATGAGAATGCTAAGGCATAAAGATAAAATTTGACAGTCATAAGTGATGAAAATTCACACAGACAATTCAAAGGGGTAGAATAAAAGAATAAAAGACTTGACTAAATAAAAGCAATGGATTTCGCTAAGATGATATAATAAATTAAGATGATGTCTAAAACCATATAAGAATGGTTACTTGATGATGACTTTGGTAAGGATACCCGATAGATGGGTAGGAGTTTGAAAGCATGCGTAAACCAAGAGACGGGTACGCGAAATAGAAAGTCAAAAGACTCGGATTAAGAGTCATGACTAAAAGATGATGAGAATTTGCAAACAGAAATTTTGATAACTATGTTCAACTATTCTAAAGTTGAACGGGTCGAATAAAGAATGAAGGGTGATGTTCGTGAGTAATGAAATCTCACACGAATAAATCAAACGAGATAAATAAAATATAAAAAGCTCGCTAGTGCAAGTAAGCGCAAATCAAATAATGGAAGCACGAAATAATAACTAACCCGGGTAAGGGGTCGTAGAGAAGTATAATTATGAACCAGGGAAACGATGAGCGTAGAACAAACCGACGTGTAAATGACGTAAAGAGTCATGAAGTCGGAAGATTAGTCCAAGAGTAAACGAACGAAGCTTTAGACTACGGTCAAGGCCAACTAAAGTTCAAAAACGAAAATAAACAATTCCAAACATAATAAAAGATGCTTTGAAGCTACATATATATATATATATACATTTGAATATAGACATGGATAAAAGACGATCTACGGGATCATCCTAACCTACGGGATCATAAATAGTGTTAAAGTCTACAGGACCAAAAAGACATTCGGGTCACAAATAGAAAGAAACGAATTGTAAAGGTCTCACCTTAAAAAAGATAAAAAAGTGAAAATCTAAATAAATAGCCTACGAGGCTAAGGGAAAGAACCTACGGGTCATAGGGGTTAAGCTTGGGAAATTGTTATAATTCCCCGCATTAAATAGTAACGGAAAGGACTAGATTCTCGGAAGTAACATTCCTAGAAATGGGAGAAAGATGTATGACAAAGAGGAAACGTAAACTAAGAATTTAGTTTTTAGTCAAAAGTAACGTTTTAACAAAACATAAGTGGTACGGGGTGACTTAGAAAATTTTAAACATACATAAGGCCGGAGATGGCAAATAGCATACCCGAGTAACGGGGTATGAAGTAACCGGTGACTAACAACTCTAACCGCCAAAATGAATAAACAATAAAGATAATGGATACAAGCTGAAAAGTAACGGCCTGCGAGGTCTTACACACGAAAGACTTACACGTCAATATAAATGGAAATGTTAGATCGAAAGGAATGAATGAATGCCTTGAAAAACGAAACTAAGTTCGTTTAATTCAAATTAAAGGAACTATGTAAACAAGGTTTCGAGGACGAAACCTCTTTAAGGGGGGTAGACTTGTAACACCCCGAAAACGGGTTTAGTAATCAAAGCTCGTTAATAGTGATGAACGGGTAAAATACCGTTAGTGGTAAAATATAACTCGGTAAATATTAGGACTTAAATAAATGAACCTAATATTAATTAAAAAGGAAAATAAATACTTTGAGAAAACACAGTATGTAAAAAGCCCAAATTAACGGGACATAAAACATAACGGGTTGTAACGTCCCGAACCCGTTAAAGTAACTAGGAATAATTAACCTAGTTAGTAGCATGTAATTAAGTGACTAACGGTGAGTTATAGCTTCATTTGATCATAATAAAACATGAGGGACTAATATTGCCAAGTGGGAAACTTGTTTTTATTAAAACAAAAGTTAAACACCAAAACACACACTTAAAGTGTGTGTTCTGGTCGAGATATCCACAGGAGCCAGGAAACTCCATGCTCAAACCCTAACTAGCAAAAATCAAGCAATTAAGAAGCCAAATCGACTCCGAATCGAAATCTAAGTTTAGATTAGTGATCACCTCAGTGAAAGGATCACAAGGTATGTCAAATTTCATCTCCTAGTTACATCTCGAAATTTTGATGAACATATGAAATCGAAAATTTGGCTTGCATGAATGTTGTTTGGATGAAATTAGGATAAAATAGTGTCTAGGAATAAACCCTAGCCATTAGATTGTTGAAATTATGCTTAATACTTGAGAATTCCATAATCACCATTGAAGGTGTTAAGTGGGTGATGTAGAAGTATGAAGACACTAGAATTATGATAGTTGTACTAGTGTAAATTGAATTCTATAAAGCAATTTCAGGTTTGTTGATGTTAAAATTGATGTGAAATTGCCAAATTGATGTTAACCATGGTAAAGATAACTAGTTATGAACTAGTTAGTAAATATGTAAAATTATGCACAGTAGGTGTTTGTTAAAATGCTTAAATGAAAACTAAAGTGCTGAAATTGTAAATGAAATGCGAGATTGCCAAACTCGATTTATCCCGTATGATATGGGGTAATATGAATTCTAAGCATGATGTTGATTTAATTTAAATGGTATTTGTCATAGGGATAACGGTAGTTAACTTTTAGAAAGTTAAGCTAACCAATTATGAAGTCGAATGATAGATTCGACATAAAATTTGTAAGGCGGAATAGTCGTAGCTATTAATGACTAAACTAACCGTCTTACGGATTATGATGGACACGCTTACATCCGATGTAGTAAGGGCGGGATAAATGGGACTAACTTAATAGGTACCCAAATAAACCAAATAAGCAAGACGTTTGATAACAAACGTAGACGCAAGTCGGATAACAGAAGCGTATTACGTTAGAATAAAGAGCCCGAGAGAAGGGACAAGGATCAAAGTAAGAGGAAATACAGACCAACTAATGAGAATGCTAAGGCATAAAGATAAAATTTGTCAGTCATAAGTGATGAAAATTCACACAGACAATTCAAAGGGGTAGAATAAAAGAATAAAAGACTTGACTAAATAAAAGCAATGGATTTCGCTAAGATGATATAATAAATTAAGATGATGTCTAAAACCATATAAGAATGGTTACTTGATGATGACTTTGGTAAGGATACCCGATAGATGGGTAGGAGTTTGAAAGCATGCGTAAACCAAGAGACGGGTACGCGAAATAGAAAGTCAAAGGACTCGGATTAAGAGTCATGCTAAAAGACGATGAGAATTTGCAAACATAAATTTTGATAACTATGTTAAACTATTCTAAAGTTGAACGGGTCGAATAAAGAATGAAGTGTGATGTTCGTGAGTAATGAAATCTCACACGAATAAATCAAACGAGATAAATAAAATATAAAAAGCTCGGTAGTGCAAGTAAGCGCAAATCGAATAATGGAAGCACGAAATAATAAAGAACCCGGGTAAGGGGTCGTAGAGAAGTATAATTATGAACCAGGGAAACAATGAGCGTAGAACAAACCGACGTGTAAATGACGTAAAGAGTCATAAAGTCGGAAGATTAGTCCAAGCGTAAACGAACGAAGCTTTAGACTACGGTCAAGGCCAACTAAAGTTCAAAAACGAAAATAAACAATTCCAAACATAATAAAAGATGCTTTGAAGCTACATATGTATATATACATTTGAATATAGACATGGATAAAAGACGATCTACGGGATCATCCTAACCTACGGGATCATAAATAGTGTTAAAGTCTACGGGACCAAAAAGACCTTCGGGTCACAAATAGAAAGAAACGAATTGTAAAGGTCTCACCTTAAAAAAGATAAAAAGGTGAAAATCTAAATAAATAGCCTACGAGGCTAAGGGAAAGAACCTACGGGTCATAGGGGTTAAGCTTGGGAAATTGTTATAATTCCCCGCATTAAATAGTAACGGAAAGGACTAGATTCTCGGAAGTAACATTCCTAGAAATGGGAGAAAGATGTACGACAAAGAGGAAACGTACACTAAGAATTTAGTTTTTAGTCAAAAGTAACGTTTTAACAAAACATAAGTGGTACGGGGTGACTTAGAAAATTTTAAACATACATAAGGTCGGAGATGGCAAATAGCATACCCGGGTAACGGGGTATGAAGTAACCGGTGACTAACAACTCTAACCGCCAAAATGAATAAACAATAAAGATAATGGATACAAGCTGAAAAGTAACGGCCTGCGAGGCCTTACACACGAAAGACTTACACGTCAATATAAATTGAAATGTTAGATCGAAAGGAATGAATGAATGCCTTGAAAAACGAAACTAAGTTCGTTTAATTCAAATTAAAGGAACTATGTAAACAAGGTTTCGAGGACGAAACCTCTTTAAGGGGGTAGACTTGTAACAGCCCGAAAACGGGTTTAGTAATCAAAGCTCGTTAATAGTGATGAACGGGTAAAATATCGTTAATGGTAAAATTTAACCCGGTAAATATTAGGACTTAAATAAATGAACCTAATATTAATTAAAAAGGAAAATAAATACTTTGAGAAAACAAAGTATGTAAAAAGCCCAAATTAACGGGACATAAAACATAACGGGTTGTAACGTCCCGAACCCGTTAAAGTAACTAGGAATAATTAACCTAGTTAGTAGCATGTAATTAAGTGACTAACGGTGAGTTATAGCTTCATTTGATCATAATAAAACATGAGGGACTAATATTGCCAAGTGGGAAACTTGTTTTTATTAAAACAAAAGTTAAACACCAAAACACATACTTAAAGTGTGTGTTCTGGTCGAGATATCCACAGGAGCCAGGAAACTCCATGCTCAAACCCTAACTAGCAAAAATCAAGCAATTGAGAAGCCAAATCGACTCCGAATCGAAATCTAAGTTTAGATTAGTGATCACCTCAGTGAAAGGATCACAAGGTATGTCAAATTTCATCTCCTAGTTACATCTCGAAATTTTGATGAACATATGAAATCGAAAATTTGGCTTGCATGAATGTTGTTTGGATGAAATTAGGATAAAATAGTGTCTAGGAATAAACCCTAGCCATTAGATTGTTGAAATTATGCTTAATACTTGAGAATTCCATAATCACCATTGAAGGTGTTAAGTGGGTGATGTAGAAGTATGAAGACACTAGAATTATGATAGTTGTACTAGTGTAAATTGAATTCTATAAAGCAATTTCAGGTTTGTTGATGTTAAAATTGATGTGAAATTGCCAAATTGATGTTAACCATGGTAAAGATAACTAGTTATAAACTAGTTAGTAAATATGTAAAATTATGCACACTAGGTGTTTGTTAAAATGCTTAAATGAAAACTAAAGTGCTGAAATTGTAAATGAAATGCGAGATTGCCAAACTCGATTTATCCCGTATGATATGGGGTAATATGAATTCTAAGCATGATGTTGATTTAATTTAAATGGTATTTGTCATAGGGATAACGGTAGTTAACTTTTAGAAAGTTAAACTAACCAATTATGAAGTCGAATGATAGATTCGACATAAAATTTGTAAGGAGGAATAGTCGTAGCTAATAATGACTAAACTAACCGTCTTTCGGATTATGATAGACACGCTTACATCCAATGTAGTAAGGGCGGGATAAATGGGACTAACTTAAAAGGTACCCAAATAAACCAAATAAGCAAGACGTTTGATAACAAACGTAGACGCAAGTCGGATGACAGAAGCGTATTACGTTAGAATAAAGAGCCCGAGAGAAGGGACAAGGATCAAAGTAAGAGGAAATACAGACCAACTAATGAGAATGCTAAGGCATAAAGATAAAATTTGACAGTCATAAGTGATGAAAATTCACACAGACAATTCAAAGGGGTAGAATAAAAAAATAAAAGACTTGACTAAATAAAAGCAATGGATTTCGCTAATATGATCAAATAAATTAAGATGATGTCTAAAACCATATAAGAATGGTTACTTGATGATGACTTTGGTAAAGATACCCGATAGATGGGTAGGAGTTTGAAAGCATGCGTAAACCAAGAGACGGGTACGCGAAATAGAAAGTCAAAGGACTCGGATTAAGAGTCATGCTAAAAGACGATGAGAATTTGCAAACAGAAATTTTGATAACTATGTTAAACTATTCTAAAGTTGAACGGGTCGAATAAAGAATGAAGTGTGATGTTCGTGAGTAGTGAAATCTCACACGAATAAATCAAACGAGATAAATAAAATATAAAAAGCTCGGTAGTGCAAGTAAGCGCAAATCGAATAATGGAAGCACGAAATAATAAAGAACCCGGGTAAGGGGTCGTAGAGAAGTGTAATTATGAACCAGGGAAACGATGAGCGTAGAACAAACCGACGTGTAAATGACATAAAGAGTCATAAAGTCGGAAGATTAGTCCAAGAGTAAACGAACGAAGCTTTAGACTACGGTCAAGGCCAACTAAAGTTCAAAAACGAAAATAAACAATTCCAAACATAATAAAAGATGCTTTGAAGCTACATATGTATATATACATTTGAATATAGACATGGATAAAAGACGATCTACGGGATCATCCTAACCTACGGGATCATAAATAGTGTTAAAGTCTACGGGACCAAAAAGACATTCGGGTCACAAATAGAAAGAAACGAATTGTAAAGGTCTCACCTTAAAAAAGATAAAAAGGTGAAAATCTAAATAAATAGCCTACGAGGCTAAGGGAAAGAACCTACGGGTCATAGGGGTTAAGCTTGGGAAATTGTTATAATTCCCCGCATTAAATAATAACGGAAAGGACTAGATTCTCGGAATTAACATTCCTAGAAACGGGAGAAAGATGTACGACAAAGAGGAAACGTAAACTAAGAATTTAGTTTTTAGTCAAAAGTAACGTTTTAACAAAACATAAGTGGTACGGGGTGACTTAGAAAATTTTAAACATACATAAGGCCGGAGATGGCAAATAGCATACCCGGGTAACGGGGAATGAAGTAACCGGTGACTAACAACTCTAACCGCCAAAATGAATAAACAATAAAGGTAATGGATACAAGCTGAAAAGTAACGGCCTGCGAGGCCTTACACACGAAAGACTTACACGTCAATATAAATGGAAATGTTAGATCGAAAGGAATGAATGAATGCCTTGAAAAACGAAACTAAGTTCGTTTAATTCAAATTAAAAGAACTATTTAAACAAGGTTTCGAGGACGAAACCTCTTTAAGGGGGGTAGACTTGTAACACCCCGAAAACGGGTTTAGTAATCAAACCTCGTTAATAGTGATGAACGGGTAAAATATCGTTAATGGTAAAATTTAACCCGGTAAATATTAGGACTTAAATAAATGAACCTAATATTAATTAAAAAGGAAAATAAATACTTTGAGAAAACAAAGTATGTAAAAAGCCCAAATTAACGGGACATAAAACATAACGGGTTGTAACGTCCCGAACCCGTTAAAGTAACTAGGAATAATTAACCTAGTTAGTAGCATGTAATTAAGTGACTAACGGTGAGTTATAGCTTCATTTGATCATAATAAAACATGAGGGACTAATATTGCCTAGTGGGAAACTTGTTTTTATTAAAACAAAAGTTAAACACCAAAACACACACTTAAAGTGTGTGTTCTGGTCGAGATATCCACAGGAGCCAGGAAACTCCATGCTCAAACCCTAACTAGCAAAAATCAAGCAATTGAGAAGCCAAATCGACTCCGAATCGAAATCTAAGTTTAGATTAGTGATCACCTCAGTGAAAGGATCACAAGGTATGTCAAATTTCATCTCCTAGTTACATCTCGAAATTTTGATGAACATATGAAATCGAAAATTTGGCTTGCATGAATGTTGTTTGGATGAAATTAGGATAAAATAGTGTCTAGGAATAAACCCTAGCCATTAGATTGTTGAAATTATGCTTAATACTTGAGAATTCCATAATCACCATTGAAGGTGTTAAGTGGGTGATGTAGAAGTATGAAGACACTAGAATTATGATAGTTGTACTAGTGTAAATTGAATTCTATAAAGCAATTTCAGGTTTGTTGATGTTAAAATTGATGTGAAATTGCCAAATTGATGTTAACCATGGTAAAGATAACTAGTTATAAACTAGTTAGTAAATATGTAAAATTATGCACACTAGGTGTTTGTTAAAATGCTTAAATGAAAACTAAAGTGCTGAAATTGTAAATGAAATGCGAGATTGCCAAACTCGATTTATCCCGTATGATATGGGGTAATATGAATTCTAAGCATGATGTTGATTTAATTTAAATGGTATTTGTCATAGGGATAACGGTAGTTAACTTTTAGAAAGTTAAACTAACCAATTATGAAGTCGAATGATAGATTCGACATAAAATTTGTAAGGAGGAATAGTCGTAGCTAATAATGACTAAACTAACCGTCTTTCGGATTATGATAGACACGCTTACATCCAATGTAGTAAGGGCGGGATAAATGGGACTAACTTAAAAGGTACCCAAATAAACCAAATAAGCAAGACGTTTGATAACAAACGTAGACGCAAGTCGGATGACAGAAGCGTATTACGTTAGAATAAAGAGCCCGAGAGAAGGGACAAGGATCAAAGTAAGAGGAAATACAGACCAACTAATGAGAATGCTAAGGCATAAAGATAAAATTTGACAGTCATAAGTGATGAAAATTCACACAGACAATTCAAAGGGGTAGAATAAAAAAATAAAAGACTTGACTAAATAAAAGCAATGGATTTCGCTAATATGATCAAATAAATTAAGATGATGTCTAAAACCATATAAGAATGGTTACTTGATGATGACTTTGGTAAAGATACCCGATAGATGGGTAGGAGTTTGAAAGCATGCGTAAACCAAGAGACGGGTACGCGAAATAGAAAGTCAAAGGACTCGGATTAAGAGTCATGCTAAAAGACGATGAGAATTTGCAAACAGAAATTTTGATAACTATGTTAAACTATTCTAAAGTTGAACGGGTCGAATAAAGAATGAAGTGTGATGTTCGTGAGTAGTGAAATCTCACACGAATAAATCAAACGAGATAAATAAAATATAAAAAGCTCGGTAGTGCAAGTAAGCGCAAATCGAATAATGGAAGCACGAAATAATAAAGAACCCGGGTAAGGGGTCGTAGAGAAGTGTAATTATGAACCAGGGAAACGATGAGCGTAGAACAAACCGACGTGTAAATGACATAAAGAGTCATAAAGTCGGAAGATTAGTCCAAGAGTAAACGAACGAAGCTTTAGACTACGGTCAAGGCCAACTAAAGTTCAAAAACGAAAATAAACAATTCCAAACATAATAAAAGATGCTTTGAAGCTACATATGTATATATACATTTGAATATAGACATGGATAAAAGACGATCTACGGGATCATCCTAACCTACGGGATCATAAATAGTGTTAAAGTCTACGGGACCAAAAAGACATTCGGGTCACAAATAGAAAGAAACGAATTGTAAAGGTCTCACCTTAAAAAAGATAAAAAGGTGAAAATCTAAATAAATAGCCTACGAGGCTAAGGGAAAGAACCTACGGGTCATAGGGGTTAAGCTTGGGAAATTGTTATAATTCCCCGCATTAAATAATAACGGAAAGGACTAGATTCTCGGAATTAACATTCCTAGAAACGGGAGAAAGATGTACGACAAAGAGGAAACGTAAACTAAGAATTTAGTTTTTAGTCAAAAGTAACGTTTTAACAAAACATAAGTGGTACGGGGTGACTTAGAAAATTTTAAACATACATAAGGCCGGAGATGGCAAATAGCATACCCGGGTAACGGGGTATGAAGTAACCGGTGACTAACAACTCTAACCGCCAAAATGAATAAACAATAAAGGTAATGGATACAAGCTGAAAAGTAACGGCCTGCGAGGCCTTACACACGAAAGACTTACACGTCAATATAAATGGAAATGTTAGATCGAAAGGAATGAATGAATGCCTTGAAAAACGAAACTAAGTTCGTTTAATTCAAATTAAAAGAACTATTTAAACAAGGTTTCGAGGACGAAACCTCTTTAAGGGGGGTAGACTTGTAACACCCCGAAAACGGGTTTAGTAATCAAACCTCGTTAATAGTGATGAACGGGTAAAATATCGTTAATGGTAAAATTTAACCCGGTAAATATTAGGACTTAAATAAATGAACCTAATATTAATTAAAAAGGAAAATAAATACTTTGAGAAAACAAAGTATGTAAAAAGCCCAAATTAACGGGACATAAAACATAACGGGTTATAACGTCCCGAACCCATTAAAGTAACTAGGAATAATTAACCTAATTAGTAGCACGTAATTAAGTGACTAACGGTGAGTTATAGCTTCATTTGATCAAAATAAAACATGAGGGACTAATATTGCCAAGTGGGAAACTTGTTTTTATTAAAACAAAAGTTAAACACCAAAACACACACTTAAAGTGTGTGTTCTGGTCGAGATATCCACGGGAGCCAGGAAACTCCATACTCAAACCCTAACTAGCAAAAATAGAGCAATTGAGAAGCCAAATCGACTCCAAATCGAAATCTAAGTTTAGATTAGTGATCACCTCAGTGAAAGGATCACAAGGTATGTCAAATTTCATCTCCAAGTTACATCTCGAAATTTTGATGAACATATGAAATCGAAAATTTGGCTTGCATGAATGTTGTTTGGATGAAATTAGGATAAAATAGTGTCTAGGAATAAACCCTAGCCATTAGATTGTTGAAATTGTGCTTAATACTTGAGAATTCCATAATCACCATTGAAGGTGTTAAGTGGGTGAAGGGGTAAGGTCCCAAAAACCTCATAATAAGTACTTGGGACCATACCACAACCTTGCCTTTTAATCTTTTAACCTTGCGCGGCCGCGCACTGGTCCTACAAAAGGAAGAAACAGTCAGGAGTCTATAATCACGCGCCCAAAGGAAATCATAAATCCTTGCGCCTTCTCCCGATAGCAAAGGATGAAAATCCTAAAATAAACACTTCCGCTTAAATATCCAGACTTGGATATTATTTACCCAGACTTGGGATTTATTCAGCCGTCTCCACACAATAAAGTGCCACACCAGATTACAGCAGTAATCTTCTAGAAGAAATACAATCGTGCACCACCAAAACGGTTATAACCGTCTGGACACGTGTCACCATCTCAGACGTCCCTGAAATCACAACGAAGGCATGCAATTGGAGAGTAATCTCCACTTGATCACTTTACATGTGGCAAATCCCCAGCCTTCGATCTAAACCACGATCCGTGTGCTCTCACGTCGGATCAAGGAGCTTGACGGAAGGAAATATAACCGCTTACGGGGTTAGCATCTTCCGTCAACTTTTCACTAACGAGTTTTCCCGCCTAAACGACTCCCGGTTATAAATATGAGAAGCTATCCATGTATGAATTCAAGTTACACACACTTCTAAAATACTTCTTCTTCTTCTTCTTCTTCATTACCCATACTTATTCTCACACCGGAGTCAGGTCAAGGAGAGAACCCTCTTCTCCCCTTGGCGAGGCTAACGGTGCTCTTTCTTGCAGAGTTCTCGGAGAAGAAGATTTGTTGCACCTGAATCACTCGAGAAGAAACTAACATTTTTATGTGGATTCAAACCCCCTAGATATTTCGGTTCCGACCATTTATCTAGTGTTTCTTCATTGGCGCCCACCGATTCCTCCGTCTCATCAGTTTTCATCTAGTTTTGATTCAGTTCTTTTCATTTTTTGTTTTTTCACATGGCAGAAAATTCATCATCTCATCGACAAACCGGTCTTCGACCGAACATCGGAAACAACGTTCAAGTAGAAGGAATCCCAGAAGATGTCTCCGATGACAACGAAGTTCAATCCAACCGAGCAAACGACCCTGTCATTCAGGAATGTTACCAGCAAACCCTGCTCAATCAATTCTGCCACCAGGAGAAACTCCAATTTCCTGGTATGTCAGGTCCCAAGGAGCATTAAACGCAGTATACACACAATTGTGTGCTCAAACTGCTCCCCTGACTCAATCACGGAGACCAGGATCTCGTGCTCATGCCTCCCAACGGGAGAATTCAACTTACGATAATACAGAAGTGTATGCCAGATCCACATCACAATGGGAACACACTCAGACAGGAAGTCATCAGAGAGAGAATCATGGTAGAACGCACCGGAGACAATCGGTTCATGATAGGTTGGGTTCCCAGCGGGATGCCCACACCGATGAATCTGATCCAACATACCCCTTTAAGTGCAAACACCAGGGTGTTCAATCGACTGCAGCCAAACTATAACAAGTGCAGGCCTCGAGCGGTTTATAACCCTGAGGCAGAACACAACTATGACTTGGTTTACCGCCCTGCAGAAGTAGCCGAAAACTCAAAGTTCATACTGGAGATAGCTCTAGCTCCATTGGAGAAGGCTAAATTACCATCCAACATAGGGAAGTTTAATGTGTTAATAGACCCCGATGATCACCTAAGAGTATTTACCAGCGCGGGTTTGGTTGGAGGTTGGACCCTCCCGCTATGGTGTCATCTGTTTGTACAAACATTAACTGGCCCAGCGCGAATCTGGTTTGATAACCTACCAACCGGACAGATCGAATCATGGAAAGATCTACGTGAAAAGTTTTTAACACACTTCAGCCAGCAACGACGTTCCATTCGGGACACATCCGACGTCATGAACATCTGGCGCCGTGATGACGAAAATCTGGAGGATTTTATCACCAGATACAATAAAGAGGTGTTGGAGATTGGCGGTGTTCACGACCAACTAATCCGTGCTCAATTCAAGTACGCGGTTAGATGAGGTGGCATGGTGAAGGTCTTATCTGGAACAGAGGGCCTCCCAAAAAGTTGGGAGAAGATAATGGCGGCGGCAAAGGTTTACGCGCAAACTGAGAAAAACCTTACCACAAATAGACCACCGCCACCACACAACAGGCCCACGGACTTAAGCTCAACTGGTGAAAGAAGGTTTAAGAAATCATGGCGTGAATCCGGATCAGGAAGTCGATCGTCTGAAGATGCCCGCACAACAATAAACAAGCTCTCCGCGCAGAGGGAGAACAAACAAGAAAATAGGGAGAGGCAGTGGACTCCCCTAACAAAGACCCCGGCAGAGGTTCTGAGTACTGAAGACTATCAATTCAAACCTCCGATCCCAATGAAAAATAAACGTGGACAAGACCCGGCACAATACTGCGAGTACCACAAAGACAACGGGCATACCACTAACAACTGCATCTCTCTACGCACGAAAATAGAGAAAGCCCTCAAGAGCGGCGAACTCACACATTTACTCCAAAATGTGCGCAAAGAGATTAAGCAGATAACCCAGGGTGATGAGGGCCCAAGCAAGCGGGCAAAAACTTAAAGAGCAACTCTATGAATTTCCCGCGGAAAAACATGATCCATCAAGCAAAGCGGAAACATTAGAGAGTAAGTTAAGTTTCACATAATTATATTAGTAAAACTTTGTAAAAAGCCTCTGTGCTCTATCCTTAAATAAAAGTACAAAGTTTCTATTATTTCTATGTTTACAAAGTGCATGCAATTTCTTTTAGTAAGCGCAAAAACATTATGGTAGTTCTAGAACAAGCTTCGTGAACGGTCAGTGATCACGTCACAAACGGCCATAAGTTCAAACATAAGCTTTATACCAACTTCATTCACCTTACTCAACACAAAAGTAATCGTACTCATGCAAAATATTGTAAACAAACAGATAGAAACATCATACTATTCTTAGCGTACAGATACGCCCTAAAAACTTTCAAACACGGCAGTGTTTAAGTTACTTGCGCAACATCGCACCAGCAAAAATAGGGATTTACATCCCAAATATTACAAAGGAAATTGTTCAATACATTTTTAGTCTACGATAAATCTTCACCTTCATCCGGAAAGATTTCTCTTAGTTGCGCCACGTGATCATCAGATTGCAGCGCAACGTTTATCAGATCCATAACCGGAAGTTGCAAGTTGTTAAACTCTGTCTTCAAGGCAGCAAGCGCGGCACCAGTATCCGCGCCGAAGGTTGCAGACTTACGGTTATCCCAGTCAACCTTTAAAGCACTATTCACATGATGGGAACACTCAGCATATCCTTGCGCATACCCATCTCTTCGCGCAGCAACCACTAAACGAGCAACGGTTTTATCTAACTCTTCAGAGTTCAACACAGACTCAGCAACCTGTGAAATCAAGTAAAAATAAATATCAAGAAAGCGCATTAAACTGTTCCACAACAAAAAGGAAGAAAGAAACTTACACAAGCAATGCCACGATCTTTCAACCAGGCCATATCATTCTTCAAGGGTTCAAGCTCGCTTTCCGCTGTAACCCGCGCCGTTTCTGAATCTTCCAACTTCTCTTCAACTTCAGTCCAACGGCGCGAGGTTTCAGTATTCTCGGAACGCGCGAGCTCCAGATCCCTCTTAAGTTGTTCCTGACCAGAAAGCAAAGCAGTAAGTTCTCCTAACTCTTTATCTCTAATGGCAAGAGTGGCGAAAGCTTGTACCTCTCGTTGCTCACTGCGTTCCCTATGAGAACGCGCTTCTTCCAAAGCAGCTTCTGCATCAGCTTTCTCCTTCTTCAACTTTTCTACCTCCGCATCCTGATTCTTCAGCCTTTCAACCTCCGCCTTGAGGTTATTAATGATATTACGAAGGTTTGCCTTCTCCGCATTATCTTTTTCTCAAATTCTCCTCCAGTTTTTGCGTTCCTCGGAAAGGAGAGCAGCTTCAGCTTCCGCTTTTCTTTTCCAACCAGCAACAGACCATTCCTCAGTCTTGCGCTCAGTTTCAAACTTGGCCTGATCAGATTCTAATTTAGCCTTCAGCTGAGCCATGCGTTTCTCATCTTTGGAAAATCTCTTTTGAGACACCATAAAGGCTTCCCGGTCCTTATGCATACTATACCACTCACGCACTATGCGGTGAGTGGTAGAGACGTGAGAAGCAGTTTCTTCAAGATAAGATTGATAGGTTTGTTCATAAGACCGACCTTCTTGAAACTTGATCTCTCCAGGTGGAAGAACTCCCTGCAACCAATCTTGGCACACGCGCCAATCCGAGAAAGTGTCACCTTTCTTTAAATTCCAAACGGGGGCATGAGGTTTAGAGGCATCCTTCTCCACATAAGTCCGGTAGTAATAATCTCCCAAGGTTTCTTCCGGGCGGATTGGAGAGTGTCTACCAACACCAGCAGATGAGCCTTGCCCTTCAACTGTCACCTTCTCAGCATGCTCCGGCATAGCAGCAGAAGGTTTAGGGGAAGAAGTTGAAGTTTTTTCAGCAGTTTGTTCTTTCCCCAGATATTGAGCAACAGTTTCATGGGTTTGTGGCTTATCAGCACCATCCACCACGCCTGGATCAACAACTTTTTCAGCCTCTGTAGCAATATCAACAGGCTTCTCAGCCTCAACAATATTCTCCATACCCCCATCAGCAACTTCTGTAGGCTCTAACTGATCAACAACAGAAGCACGCGGAGGGGTGGATGGAAGCTCTTCATTCACCACAGATTACAGTACTATGGGAACAGGGGAAACAGGAATCTCTGAAAAAACAACAAAAACTTGTAAAGATTTAACGCGTACAAAGGAAACAAGAAAAGACAACGCTTACCAGGAGTAGATTCTGAAATAAAGGCATCTAAATTTCCTTTTCTGGTAATCTTTTTCCGCTGAATTTTCTTAGAAGGCTGACCCTCCACATCAGTATCAACTTGTTTCCTTTTCCCAGCCTTCCTGTGCACCAAATGTTCAGGACTAGAATCCAAATCAATAGGATCACTTGGGTTGGATGGGGGAATATCAGCAGAATCCCTCGGTTCAGGTTTTGGTTCTCGAACTGTTACTGCAGGGGTAAGACCCTCCAAAGAATCAGAAACCACCACATAATCACACCTGGAGTCAGAGGAACGACGCATACCTTTCTTCTCTCCCACATTCTTTGCCTTCAAAGATTGAATTCTAACAGCCTCACCCTTCTTCGGCGCAGAGGTAGAAGTAGTCGTGCGTTTCTTCCTTTCAGGGCCTATGCCCAAATTCAACAACTCACCTACAAAGGCGCCAGGCAACAATTTACTCACAAGCACAAAAAGGGAAAACAGAAACAGATATAGCTTACCAGCACCAGCAGCTGGTTGGACAGAAAGATCCGCATCCCGCGGAAGAACAAAGTTTCTTACAATACGATGGTACCAGAGTTCCTCTTCAGGTCTTTTCTTGATGGTACCCATTCTTTCGCCTTCCCTCTTGAAGGCAACAACGTATAGTGAAACAACTATAAACAAAGGATAGCAAGTCAAAAAAAAAAAACCCCAATCTTACCATGGCCATCCTCGGTATACACCGGTTTGTCATCACGCTCCATCTTCCAATTCAAACTCATGCCGGATCCGACGAGAGCTTTCTCCGGCAAAGCAATGTTGGGCACATCCTTCAAATCTTGGTACCAGTTCTCATCAACAGGGGTCTGAAGCGTTTCAATTGGAACATCTTCTTTCCCCCTTAAAACCATCCTCACCGGAATCACTCCGGCCTTAATAAAAAAGAATTTTTGCTTCCAATCATGAAAGGATTTTGGGGGTTGCTGTAGAATCTTCTTTGCAGACGCCCTCTGAGCAAACGAATAAAACCCTTGGGTACAATGCATCTGATAAAAAACCCTAAATCGGGGAACAGTCGGCTCAATATGCATTGTCCGACACACAAATTCGAAATGTCGAACCCTAACCATGCCAATCGGATGAAGTTGGGAAATATGCAGGTTGTAAAACCCAAGGATTTCAAAAAAAAATTTAGTGACAGGCAAACGAAAGTTACCTTCACTGAAAAAATCCCAAAAAAGGGTAATATACCCAGCCGGAGCATCTGCTGCCGTTTGCCCCTCTTCAGGATACAGAGCACCCCAACTCTCCGAAAATTTGAAATTCCTAACCAAACCATCAAAGGTCGCTCTAGGCCACTTTAACGGTGGAAGATCAGTCGACATCTCTTCAGAAAGATCCTCTTGGTGTTCTCCGGTTGACATAAGAGGAAGAATGATGAAATTTTTTCTTAGAAGAAAGGAACGGGGAAAGTTTTTCAACAAAACAATGATTGCACAAAGGAGGTTACCCAAACGTTGTATATACTCATCGCAATAAATAACATCGGTAACCGTCACAGCAATTTTTCCGGATATCACAGTTCTCCAAGCGACAGAAAGAGTGAATATCAAACACACACGCGTTTACACGCGCGCGTGTAAGACACGGACAGTAAAAGCAACTGACAATGACAGGCTGTCACTCAGTTTACTGTACCAGTCTCGTTAAAAGTCAAAAATTTTCAAAAATCTTTACAGAAATCAAAATGAATCTTCGTCCAGAAGTTTTCTTATTTTTCGCGCCCAAAAGCATTTCCCTTTCATAAGTCCAGTGTTCCACTTATTTAAATAAGTACAACACTAGACTGGGGGGACTTGAAGGGGTAAGGTCCCAAAAACCTCATAATAAGTACTTGGGACCATACCACAACCTTGCCTTTTAACCTTTTAACCTTGCGCAGCCGCGCACTGGTCCTACAAAAGGAAGAAACAGTCAGCAGTCTATAATCACGCGCCCAAAGGAAATCATAAATCCTTGCGCCTTCTCCCGATAGCAAAGGATGAAAATCCTAAAATAAACACTTCCGCTTAAATATCCGGACTTGGATATTATTTACCCAGACTTGGGATTTATGCAGCTGTCTCCACACAATAAAGTGCCACACCAGATTACAGTAGTAATCTTCTAGAAGAAATACAATCGTGCACCACCAAAACGGTTATAAGCGTCTGGACACGTGTCACCATCTCAGACGTCCCTGAAATCACAATGAAGGCATGCAATTGGAGAGTAATCTCCACTTGATCACTTTACACGTGGTAAATCCCCAGCCTTCGATCTAAACCACGATCCGTGTGCTCTCACGTCGGATCAAGGAGCTTGACGGAAGGAAATATAACCGCTTACGGGGTTAGCATCTTCCGTCAACTTTTCACTAACGGGTTTTCCCGCCTAAACGACTCCCGGTTATAAATATGAGAAGCTATCCAGGTATGAATTCAAGTTACACACACTTCTAAAATACTTCTTCTTCTTCATTACCCATACTTATTCTCACACCGGAGTCGGGTCAAGGAGAGAACCCTCTTCTCCCCTTGGCGAGGTTAACGGTGCTCTTTCTTGCAGAGTTCTCGGAGAAGAAGATTTGTTGCACCTGAATCACTCGAGAAGAAACTAACCTTTTTATGCGGATTCAAACCCCCTAGATATTTCGGTTCCGACCATTTATCTAGTGTTTCTTCAGTGGGTGATGTAGAAGTATGAAGACACTAGGATTATGATAGTTGTACTAGTGTAAATTGAATTCTATAAAGCAATTTCAGGTTTGTTGATGTTAAAATTGATGTGAAATTGCCAAATTGATGTTAACCATGGTAAAGATAACTAGTTATGAACTAGTTAGTAAATATGTAAAATTATGCACACTAGGTGTTTGTTAAAATGCTTAAATGAAAACTAAAGTGCTAAAATTGTAAATGAAATGTGAGATTTCCAAACTCGATTTATCCCGTATGATATGGGGTAATATGAATTCTAAGCATGATGTTGATTTAATTTAAATGGTATTTGTTATAGGGATAACGGTAGTTAACTTTTAGAAAGTTAAACTAACCAATTATGAAGTCGAATGATAGATTCAATATAAAATTTGTAAGGCGGAATAGTCATAGCTAATAATGACTAAACTAACCGTCTTACGGATTATGATGATAGTTTGACTCATGACAAGCTAGATGGAGGCTTGGGATGAAGCCGGTCAAATGAAACAAGAAAGAAGAAAAGACGTAACTTGGATACAAGGTAAGTTAAACTTACATCCCCTTTTTTTATTACTATACACTTACTAGCGAAAATTGATCGTGAATAATGTTAAGTAATTGAAATACGATGTTCCGGCATTATACAATGCAAGTCGGAATGAATAAAAAGTTAGGAAATCATGAATTATAGTAAAAGGGGTAAAAAGGTAAATTAGTCATATAATGATGAACAAATAAAAACGGTTTTGAGTAAATCAAGTTTAAGGGAAACCAGGATAGGTTTAAAGGGATGAAATGGTAACTAAATACCATCTCATACGGATAAATGGTCAATTAGGCTAAATGGGTGAAATGGTGTTGTTAACACCATTTGAAAACTTCATTTGACAATTGCTTGTTGAGTGTTGTAATCACAGGAAACAACATAAACGTGCCTTGCTTTAACCAGAAAGATTTAAAGCAAAAAGTTATGTAAACGGGTTGATACCTTGACCCGAGCCAGGTACGCATAAATAAGCTTTTAGTTAAACATATAATTTATGGTCAAATATTTAACGAAAGTCCTTCGTCCTAAAGTGAGGGACTAAAGTGGACTAAAACGCCCTTGTAGGGTAAATTGGGCAAACAACCCATAGGAACCCATAGGGGTTGTTTAGGAACTTGCATTAAGATTATGGAATCATTAACTATGAGTAAAAGTTATAGGAATATACATTTGTGGGTCAAATGCACAAAAATGGTCATTTGCGTAAAATGACCAACCGATGGGTAACTGTGGGATAATAGGCTAGTTATGCTAAATCCACCACAAAAATAGTTGTGGTGGAACATAAACAGATATTTAGATGTGGCACTACGAAGTATTGAAAAGAAATGAGCTAGTTTTGGACCAAAATGCATAAAAGATCTCCTTAATGGGTCAAAATGAATTATGCGTAACTTGGGTGTTTGCCGTGTAATTCACAAAACTTACGAATCCAAGATAGATATTTTGAGTTAAATACCTTGGTCTATGATTTATGATTAACTAGAAACGAGTTTGGAGGTCCTAAATACCAACGGGTCAAAATGTGGATTTTTAATAATAAACCGAATGCTTAAGAATTTAGGATTTTGTTAGTTTGAATGTTGGATTTAAACTCCATGAAATGGAGAATCAAATTTCGATCATGTAGGAAGAAACGGGAGATCAAACGGATATGCGGATTGAAAGATACGGAAGTTTTTGTGTAAAAAAACGGCAAAAAATTGGAAAAGGCTATTACAGGGGCCACCGTAACTTACGGTGCCCACCGTAAGTTACGGTGGGGCTGAAATCCTTACGCCGGCTGCCTACTAAGTTACGGTGGGGGCATTTTAAATCAGGGGCCACCGTAACTTACGGTGCCCACCATAAGTTAAGGTGGAGGCCGGATTTGAATCCTTGTTTCTAGGATCAAGGGGTTAATATTGGGATTTCCTGATTTTTCTTTAATTCGATGATTCAACCCGTATTTATTTAATTATTAAAACTACCTTTTAAGTTGGCTTTGAACACAGGTGAATGTCGAGAGCCCCGGATGAAGATCAAGCGTCGAGCAAGAACCGAACACGCGTAAAATGAAGCTTCCGCAAGTAGTTTCGTCGTTATTCTAAAACGATGAATTAAATTACACTATGTTGTTTTGTTTTCAAGTTTAGAAAAGTTTTAATAAACCCATATTTGAACATGAATGTTTAAATATAAATACTCAGTAATTTGTGATTATTTACGGAAATCGTTAAATAAAATTATGGTTGTTACAAGTTGGTAATCAGAGCTCATGGTTAAAGAATAAAGTGTGTTCGGTTCGAGGCTTGATCGCAAATCCGGTAAGTACATGTATATTAATAGTTTAGCATGCTAAACTGTTGTAAACAACACATAGGGCTATCGTGTGATACACGTTACCCCAACTAAAAGGATTGATATGGTTTATGAAAATACGCGCGTTGACGTGTATGGTAGAAAAAGCCTTGTATTATAATACGGGCGATTATTGAAGTTGACAATACTAACTCTTGTGAATGTTTTAATTGAAGGACACTCGCGTCTGAAGATGACGAGAGTGGAACAAATTGTAGATATGATGATGGAACGGTCCGAGATAGGATAAGAAGAGCATACTCATCAAGGACCTAAATCGCGCAACGATCGCAAATAAGTAATGGCAAGAAAGCCCGTTAGGGCAAGCATTTACCAGGTGCATGTTTAAATTATTGCATGAATAGAAAAATGCAACAAATACGTAGAAACTGATAGTTGCATATGTAGATTGAAAACTTGGAAAAAACCTGAATAGAATACCTATCCAGGATATTGTTTCCAAGAGAAATAAATAGAGGTGTTACTTACATGGGGTATGATGTGAAAGTTATAAAAGGGTCATGTATGTCATGTGTTGATCTCCTACTCTGGCCAAGTAGGTAGTGAACACATGATACCATGAACTTTTTATGATGGACACCATTACATCCGATGTAGTAAGGGCGGGATAAATGGGACTAACTTAAAAGGTACCCAAATAAACCAAATAATCAAGACGTTTGATAACAAACGTAGACGCAAGTCGGATGGCAGAAGCGTATTACATTAGAGTAAAGAGCCGGAGAGAAGGGACAAGGATCAAAGTAAGAGGAAATACAGACCAACTAATGAGAATGCTAAGGCATAAAGATAAAATTTGACAGTCATAAGTGATGAAAATTCACACAGACAATTCAAAGGGGTAGAATAAAAGAATAAAAGACTTGACTAAATAAAAGCAATGGATTTCGCTAAGATGATCAGATAAATTAAGATGATGTCTAAAACCATATAAGAATGGTTACTTGATGATGACTTTGGTAAAGATACCCGATAGATGGGTATGAGTTTGAAAGCATGCGTAAACCAAGAGACGGGTACGCGAAATAGAAAGTCAAAGGACTCGGATTAAGAGTCATGACTAAAAGACGATGTGAATTTGCAAACATAAATTTTGATAACTATGTTCAACTATTCTAAAGTGGAACGGGTCGAATAAAGAATGAAGTGTGATGTTCGTGAGTAATGAAATCTCACACGAATAAATCAAACGAGATAAATAAAATATAAAAAGCTCGGTAGTGCAAGTAAGCGCAAATCGAATAATGGAAGCACGAAATAATAAAGAACCCGGGTAATGGGTCATAGAGAAGTATAATTATGAACCAGGGAAACGATCAGCGTAGAACAAACCGACGTGTAAATGACGTAAAGAGTCCTAAAGTCGGAAGATTAGTCCAAGAGTAAACGAACGAAGCTTTAGACTACGGTCAAGGCCAACTAAAGTTCAAAAACGAAAATAAACTATTCCAAACATAATAAAAGATGCTTTGAAGCTACATATGTATATATACATTTGAATATAGACATGGATAAAAGACGATCTACGAGATCATCCTAACCTACGGGATCATAAATAGTGTTAAAGTCTACGGGACCAAAAAGACCTTCGGGTCACAAATAGAAAGAAACGAATTGTAAAGGTCTCACCTTAGAAAAGATAAAAAGCTGAAAATCTAAATAAATAGCCTACGAGGCTAAGGGAAAGAACCTACGGGTCATAGGGGTTAAGCTTGGGAAATTGTTAAATTCCCCGCATTAAATAATAACGGAAAGGACTAGATTCTCGGAAGTAACATTCCTAGAAACGGGAGAAAGATGTACGACAAAGAGGAAACGTAAACTAAGAATTTAGTTTTTAGTCAAAAGTAACGTTTTAACAAAACATAAGTGGTACGGGGTGACTTAGAAAATTTTAAACATACATAAGGCTGGAGATGGCAAATAGCATACCCGGGTAACGGGGTATGAAGTAACCGGTGACTAACAACTCTTACCGCCAAAATGAATAAACAATAAATATAATGGATACAAGCTGAAAAGTAATGGCCTGCGAGGCCTTACACACGAAAGACTTACACGTCAATATAAATGGAAATGTTAGATCGAAAGGAATGAATGAATACCTTGAAAAACAAAACTAAATTCGTTTAATTCAAATTAAAGGAACTATGTAAACAAGGTTTCGAGGACGAAACCTCTTTAAGGGGGGTAGACTTGTAACACCCCGAAAACGGGTTTAGTAATCAAACCTCGTTAATAGTGATGAACGGGTAAAACACCGTTAGTGGTAAAATTTAACCCGGTAAATATTAGGACTTAAATAAATGAACCTAATATTAAATAAAAAGGAAAATAAATACTTTGAGAAAACAAAGTATGTAAAAAACCTAAATTAACGGGACATAAAACATAACGGGTTATAACGCCCCGAACCCGTTAAAGTAACTTGGAATAATTAACCAAGTTAGTAGCATGTAATTAAGTGACTAACGGTGAGTTATAGCTTCATTTGATCAAAATAAAACATGAGGGACTAATATTGCCAAGTGGGAAACTTGTTTTTAATAAAACAAAAGTTAAACACCAAAACATACACTTAAAGTGTGTGTTCTGGTCGAGATATCCACGGGAGCCAGGAAACTCCATGCTCAAACCCTAACTAGCAAAAATCAAGCAATTGAGAAGCCAAATCGACTCCAAATCGAAATCTAAGTTTAGATTAGTGATCACCTCTGTGAAAGGATCACAAGGTATGTCAAATTTTATCTCCTAGTTACATCTCGAAATTTTGATGAACATATGAAATCGAAAATTTGGCTTGCATGAATGTTGTTTGGATGAAATTAGGATAAAATAGTGTCTAGGAATAAACCCTAGCCATTAGATTGTTGAAATTATGCTTAATACTTGAGAATTCCATAATCACCATTGAAGGTGTTAAGTGGGTGATGTAGAAGTATGAAGACACTAGGATTATGATAGTTGTACTAGTGTAAATTGAATTCTATAAAGCAATTTCAGGTTTGTTGATGTTAAAATTGATGTGAAATTGCCAAATTGATGTTAACCATGGTAAAGATAACTAGTTATGAACTAGTTAGTAAACATGTAAAATTATGCACACTATGTGTTTGTTAAAAATGCTTAAATGAAAACTAAAGTGCTGAAATTGTAAATGAAATGCGAGATTGCCAAACTCGATTTATCCCGTTTGATATGGGGTAATATGAATTCTAAGCACGATGTTGATTTAATTTAAATGGTATTTGTCGTAGGGATAACAGTAGTTAACTTTTAGAAAGTTAAACTAACCAATTATGAAGTCGAATGATAGATTCGACATAAAATTTGTAAGGCGGAATAGTCGTAGCTAATAATGACTAAACTAACCGTCTTACGGATTATGATGATAGTTTGACTCATGACAAGCTAGATGGAGGCTTGGGATGAAGCCGGTCAAATGAAACAAGAAAGAAGAAAAGATGTAACTTGGATACAAGGTAAGTTAAACTTACATCCCCTTTTTTTATTACTATACAATTACTAGCGAAAATTGATCGTGAATAATGTTAAGTAATTGAAATACGATGTTCCGGCATGATACAATGCAAGTCGGAATGAATAAAAAGTTAGGAAATCATGAATTAAGGTAAATGGGGTAAAAAGGTAAATTAGTCATATAATGACGAACAAATAAAAACGGTTTTGAGTAAAACGAGTTTAAGGGAAAACCAGGATAGGTTTAAAGGGATGAAATGGTAACTAAATACCATCTCATACGGATAAATGGTCAATTAGGCTAAATGGGTGAAATGGTGTTGTTAACACCATTTGAAAACTTCATTTGACAATTGCTTGTTGAGTGTTGTAATCACAGGAAACAACATAAGCGTGCGTTACTTTAACCAGAAAGATTTAAAGCAAAAGGTTATGTAAACGGGTCGATACCTTGACCCGAGCCAGGTACGCATAAATAAGCTTTTAGTTAAACATATAATTTATGGTTAAATATTTAACGAAAGTCCTTCGTCGTAAAGTGAGGGACTAAAGTGGACTAAAACGCCCTTGTAGGGTAAATTGGGTAAACAACCCATAGGGGTTTTTTAAGAACTTGCATTAAGATTATGGAATCATTAAATATGAATAAAAGTTATAGGAATATACATTTGTGGGTCAAATGCACAAAAATGGTCATTTGCGTAAAATGACCAACCGATGGGTAAATGTGGGATAATAGGCTAGTTATGCTAAATCCACCACAAAAATAGTTGTGGTGGAACATAAACAGATATTTAGATGTGGCATTATGAAGTATTGAAAAGAAAGGAGCTAGTTTTGGACCAAAATGCATAAAAGATCTCCTTAACGGGTCAAAATGAATTATGCGCGTAACTTGGGTGTTTGCCGTGTAATTCACAAAACTTATGAATCCAAGATAGATATTTTGAGTTAAATACCTTGGTCTATGATTTATGATTAACTAGAAACCAGTTTGGAGGTCCTAAATACCAACGGGTCAAAATGTGGATTTTTAATAATAAACCGAATGCTTAAGAATTTAGGATTTTATTAGTTTGAATGTTGGATTTAAACTCCATGAAATGGGGAATCAAATTTCGATCATGTAGGAAGAAACGGGAGATCAAACGGGTATGCGGATTGAAAGATATGAAAGTTTTTGTGTAAAATAACGGCAAAAAATTGGAAAGGGCTGTTACAGGGGCCACCACCGTAAGTTACGGTGGGGCTGAAATCCTTACGTCGGCTGCCTACTGAGTTACGGTGGGGGCATTTTAAATCAGGGGCCACCGTAACTTACGGTGCCCACCGTAAGTTATGGTGGAGGCCGGATTTGAATCCTTGTTTCTAGGATCAAGGGATTAATATTGGGATTTCCTGATTTTTCTTTAATTCGATGATTCAACCCGTATTTTTTTAATTATCAAAACTAACTTTTAAGTTGGCTTTGAACACAGGTGAATGTCGAGAGCCCCGGATGAAGATCAAGCGTCGAGCAAGAACCGAACACGCGTTAAATGAAGCTTCTGCAAGTAGTTTCGTCGTTATTCTAAAACGATGAATTAAATTACATTATGTTGTTTTGTTTTCAAGTTTAGAAAAGTTTTAATAAACCCGTATTTGAACATGAATGTTTAAATATAAATACTCAGTAATTTGTGATTATTTACGGAAATCGTTAAATAAAATTATGGTTGTTACAAGTTGGTAATCAGAGCTCATGGTTAAAGAATAAAGTGTGTTCGGTTCGAGGCTTGATCACAAATCCGGTAAGTACATGTATATTAATAGTTTAGCATGCTAAACTGTTGTAAACAACACATAGGGCTATCGTGTGATACACGTTACCCCAATTAAAAGGATTGATATGGTTTATGAAAATACGTGCGTTGACGTGTATGGTAGAAAAAGCCTTGTATTATAATACAGGCGATTATTGAAGTTGACATTACTAACTCTTGGGAATGTTTTAATTGAAGGACACTCGCGTCTGAAGATGACGAGAGTGGAACGAATTGTAGATATGATGATGGAACGGTCCGAGATAAGATAAGAAGAGCATACTCATCAAGGACCTAAATCGTGCAACGATCGCAAATAAGTAATGGCAAGAAAGCCCGTTAGGGCAAGCATTCACCAGGTGCACGTTTAAATTATTGCATGAATAGAAATATGCAACAAATACGTAGAAACTGATAGTGGCATATGTAGATTGAAAACTTGGAAAAACCTGAATAGAATACCTATCCAGGATATTGTTTCCAAGAGAAATAAATAGAGGTGTTACTTACATGGGGTGTGATGTGAAAGTTATAAAAGGGTCATGTATGTCATGTGTTGATCGCCTACTCTGGCCAAGTGGGTAGTGAACACATGATACCATGAACTTTTTATGATGGACACGCTTACATCCGATGTAGTAAGGGTGGGATAAATGGGACTAACTTAAAAGGTACCTAAATAAACCAAATAATCAAGACGTTTGATAACAAACGTAGACGCAAGTCGGATGACAGAAGCGTATTACGTTAGAGTAAAGAGCCCGAGAGAAGGGACAAGGATCAAAGTAAGAGGAAATACAGACCAACTAATGAGAATGCTAAGGCATAAAGATAAAATTTGACAGTCATAAGTGATGAAAATTCACACAGACAATTCAAAGGGGTAGAATAAAAGAATAAAAGACTTGACTAAATAAAAGCAATGGATTTCGCTAAGATGATCAGATAAATTAAGATGATGTCTAAAACCATATAAGAATGGTTACTTGATGATAACTTTGGTAAATATACCCGATAGATGGGTAGGAGTTTGAAAGCATGCGTAAACCAAGAGACAGGTACGCGAAATAGAAAGTCAAAGGACTCTGATTAAGAGTCATGACTAAAAGACGATAAGAATTTGCAAACAGAAATTTTGATAACTATGTTCAACTATTCTAAAGTGGAACGGGTCGAATAAAGAATGAAGTGTGATGTTCGTGAGTAATGAAATCTCACACGAATAAATCAAACGAGATAAATAAAATATAAAAAGCTCGGTAGTGCTGTTGGAACCTTGAGGTTTATACATTGAGTGATACTAAAGTTTAGGGTTGATCTTGTAATGTTTAAATAGTTGTTTTGGGTCGGATATAAGTATTGGGTTTTGGTGTGATCTCGAGTGGGCCTAGGATAGTCTCGATCCATGTTAGGTAGTATATAAGCAAACCCTTATGATGTTTAGAGGGTTGATCGCTTGGTTAGAAGCTAGAGGCCACTCGAGATCTTTTGCATGTCTTGTATCAGTCACCGGTTCTAAGGTGAATGCAAGATAGTTTTTCGATTTGCTTATTGTGTTTATTTTACTTTATTGTTTTCTTGAATCCGCTTGTGTTTGGATTCCGCACTTACACAAGTTAAACTTGATATCATTGAAAGATCCTCTCGGGTTTTACAATTGGTATCAGAGCCAAGAAACCAAGTCTTGGTTCGGTTTTGATATCATTGGATTCAAGATGGCATTAATTGTTACTGATCTTGTTTGCTAGTGTTTTACAGAATTTCAGTATCATTATTGTGTTCGGATACAAACTGTTCTTCGCAAATATTGATTAAAGTTGCTGATTTTGGATTGTGATTCGTTGTCTAAGGTGTTTGCTGAATTAACGAAAGTTTGTTGAGGATAAAAGATTCAAAGATCTCATATCTTTGAATTTTTGGAAACTGCTGAAAATCAGGAATCACAGTTACGTTTATCTCACAAGTTTGTTTTGCAGGGTCTCGACTCACATCCAGCTTAGTCTCGACTCAAGATCATCAGTCTCGAGTGCTTATTTCATCCGTCACGAGTGGAAATAGCGTTCTTGTCTCAACTCGCAACTGCTGTGGTCTCGAGTTGACATCTTTAACTCGAAACCATTTGTCTCGACCGGCTTTAAGTTTAATTGTTCCTGATCTCGACTCGCAACATCGGTCTCGACTCAGAATTCAGTTTACTCGCAACAACTGTCTCGACTCAGGATTATATACACTTACTGATTCAGTCTCGACTCCTGTCTCGACTCGCAACGACATTTGCAACGTCATTCAGACTTTGGACTCTTGGACTCTTGAACTTAAATAATTAATTAATCGGTAAATTAATTAAGTTATTGAGTAAACATGACTTCAAGTAATCAAAGTGTTGACCTGGCAGCTATGACTAAGCATCAAGAATTGGATTCCATCATTGGAACCACCACTCGTGTTCCCCGATTGTTAGATGGAAATGACTTCCCGGAGTGGAAATGGCGTTTCGAAAAACATGTTAAGGTCAAAGATGCAAAAATCTGGCGAAGTATTCTAAGAGGCCCAAGAGAAATTATGATGGATAGTCCTACTGATGCTGGTGTGAAAGTGAAAAAGCCTGTAGATCGGTATACTGAAGAAGATTTTAAAATTGTTGAGGAAGATGATATGGCATTTTCTTACTTGACCATGGCCTTGGGACCAGACATTGCTATTGGTTTTCGCACTTGCAAATCTGCAAAGGAATTGTGGGAATCATTAATAGATGTCTATGAAGGAAATGAAGATATGAAAGAGAGTCGTAGAAATCTGCTGAGCCAAAGTTTCAAAATTTTAATCATATATATGGAGAGACTGTCGATAATCAAATTCAGAGATTCGTTAAGTTAGTTACTCAAATGCAGATGGAGGAAATGCACACGTCAAATGCTTCATCTAATAGACAACTTCTAAATGCTTTACCAAAAAGTTGGGATCATCACGTTGCAATGATCAAGAAAACCAAGGATCTAGCAAGATGTAGCTTATCTGAAATGATTTCTCACATTAAGGCATGCGAGCTAGATGATAAACAAAGAGAAACAAATTACAAGAATAGCATGTTGGCTGCTGGATTCACTGCAACACCCTCGACATCAAGCAATAACACTGCTTTTGTGTCTCACACTGGTTTTCAAATGTTCAGCAACTCTGCTTCTGCTAAAGCTGCTCCTACCTCATCAAATGCTTACTACTCTGGAACTCAAGCACCTGCTGCTGCTGCACCACCTTCTGCTAATACTACTGCTTCTGCATCGTCAACTCCCACTGCTAAGAACGAGATGATTGCTTTCTTCTCGCAACAGTCAAAGGAAAATCTTGATATAGTTGCTTCGGTCATAAATTGCTTGAATGCTTTTGCTGCAGGTAAGCTTGATCCTCCAAAGTTCTCTATGGATGACTTAGATCAAATTCATCCCGAAGATGTAGAAGAAATGGACATAACCTGGCATATGGCTATGGCAGCATTTAGAGCCAAAAAATTTGTGAGAAAAACAGGGAGAAACAAATGGCAAGGTCTTACCTTTACTGGACCTACAAAAATGCCATTTGAGTTTCGTTGCTATAATTGTCATGAACCAGGTCATTTGGCAAGAAACTGTACCAAACCGAGGGTCAATAGTGAACAAACTCCAGTCCAACCTGCTTCACCTAATCGAGAGAGAGCTCTTGTGACTACATCGAGTATGTCTGCTGATGCTGCTACCAGTGGAAGTGCTCAACCCCTTGGATTAGCTCAAGCCTTGGTGGTACAGCCTGATACTAGCTTTGATTGGAATTCGGAAATTGAGCGACTAAACATCTCAGCTCCAGAAAATCAAGCTGATTCAAACAACATAGCTTTCATGGCCTCAAATGATCAAGCTTCTGTTTCTGAGGATGAGACTTCAGCACCTGAGGAGGAGATTTCAGCTGAAAATCTTGCTTTCATGACTCAGATTCTTTCAGCTCCTGTTAAAGGTCTCACCAAAGAAGAGGTAATTTTTGTTTTCTGTACTCCTGAATGTAGAGAACGAGTTGAAGCCTATAGAATACACAACGCTGAGCTAATCGAAGATTATAATGACATTAAAGGAAAAAAATTCACTTTGACTAATAATGAAAAACTT
Organism: Helianthus tuberosus; assembly: GCA_030545235.1. Taxonomy (NCBI): domain Eukaryota; kingdom Viridiplantae; phylum Streptophyta; class Magnoliopsida; order Asterales; family Asteraceae; genus Helianthus; species Helianthus tuberosus. Next base: position 130,041,438 of record CM060416.1, read on the forward strand.
TTTAAAGAAAAAATCGAAGCTCAGCGAAAAGATATCATCCAACTCAAAGATGATGTTAGTGTAAGAACAGCCCAACTCTTCTATGTTCAAGAAAAATTATGCACTGTGACTAAAGAATTGGAGGATATCAGAGATAGATATCAAATAAATGAGCTAAATATTAAAAAAAATTGATTCTTCCAGTAAATTAGTCAAAAACCTGTGTGATCAACAGTTAGTATATCAGAAAAGAAAAGGGTTGGGATTGGGTTTTAATCAGGCTCCTCCTCCTTATAATGATAATTATACTTACTTACCTATGACTGAGGAGGAGATGATGAATGAAAGCCAAATGACTTATGGTCCCAAAAACTGTAAGCCATCAGTAAATGTCAGACCTGTTGAAAATCAGGTGGTTAAACCAGTTTGCTTTGTGTCCAAGGGTACTTTTGATCCTAACATTTCTTCATCATGTGCAGATGAAGTACCTGAAGTAAGATGGGGAGATATGTTTGGGAATGAACAACCTTTAGATTCTGATTTTTCTAAATCTACTTTTGATAAAACTGATTCTGGTTGTGTGTTTGGACAATCGTTTTTGAACTCGTTTCATAGTTATGTTTCGTCTTCTTTTGGGCCTGATGTTTTGGGCAAAACTGTGAATGCTTGTGATGAAACTTTGAATAATGTGTGTGATGATGGATGTTTTTAGTAGCTGAAAATTGTGATTCTAATGTTTCTAACTCTTCAGCTGATGAAAGTGTGACAGGTGAGGTCCCTCAGGACGCATTCAGTGAAACCACTGAAACTTCTTCTCAAGAGAATCAACAGTGTTCTGATTCTTCTTCTGAATCAGTCTCAGTGGACGTCCCTAATGTTGAACCTAGTGGGACCCCATTGAAAACCGAGGTTGAAAAGGAACCCTTATCAAACTCAGATGATACATGTGTTGATGAAATTTGTGTTAATGAAGTTTCAACATCTTCCGAGATTAAAACTGAATCTGATTTTCAAAAGGAAGAAGTGGTTGTTTTGAATGAAATATTGCAAGAAAAGGTTTCTGAAAAGAAAATTAAAACTGAATTTGACACATCATTTCAAAATGATTCTGATAAAGATAAATCTAATCCATCTGAATCTCATACTTGTGCCAGTGCTAATTCTGATCAACAGGTACCTAAATGCTCAGAAAAGGCACAAGTTAACCAAGCAAGAAACATCAATCAAGCTCATTCTTCTAAACCCAACAGATACACATCTGCTATGAAGCATCAAAACTTCCACAAACTGAAACGTCAAACATGTTTCAATTGTGGAGTTGCTGGACACATCGCCAGAAACTGTGTTCATCTCCTAAGTGTGCAGTCTAAAAATAAATATTCACAAAATCAGAAAGTCAAGCCAAACCGATATCGTTATTCAGAGTCAGTGATGACTGAAAAGTCTAAGACAATGAGTAATAACTATCGTAAGGATAAGCCTTCTGATCAAGATTGGAATGCAGCCAAACGTAGAAATCAAAATCAACAAAAGGATTTTCGAAAAAATCAATATAAAGCGTTTGGTAACTACAATTCTCAATGGTCAAATAAACATTGGAAACCTAAAGCTAAGGCCACGCATTCCAATTCGTCTCATATATCTCATCAAAATTCTGCCATTAAAAATCCTTCGAAATTTTTAAATAAAGACAATTTGGTGTGGCAGAGTTTGACTTACTTTGATGCACAAGGGAAACCCAGATCCACTATGGGCTGGGTTCCTAAATCTAACTGATCCCGCTAATCGTGCAGGAACAGCTGTGGAGGACTACCGTGCACCTCAAGTACATGGATAGTGGCTGTTCCAGGCATATGACGGGAGACTTGTCTCAACTGGTCAATGTAAAAGAATTTGACGGTGGATATGTCTCTTTTGCGGGAGGAGAATCAGGAAGAATCACGTTGAAAGGAAAAGTGAAAAACGGCGTTTTAAGCTTCGAAAATGTGAATTATGTCCCAGAACTGAAACACAATCTGTTGAGCATTTCACAGATATGTGATCGAGGAAATTCAGTCCATTTTACAAAGAAAGGCTGCTACGTATTGAAGCCAGGGATTGTCATTCCCGAAGATTGGTTTTTGATGACAGCTGAGAGACGGGGAAATGCTTATGTCATTGATATGAACAAGAAGCCGTGTGAAGAAGTTACGTGTCTATTTTCGAAGATTTCAGAACATGATGGTTTATTGTGGCATCGTCGTCTTGGACATGTGAATATGAAGAACTTGAATCGTCTTGCCAAAGGTCAACCGGTCCGTGATCTACCAATCAAAGACTTTATGTTGGTAGAAAAGTGTGTTGCTTGTGCAAAAGGGAAAGCACATCGAAAGCCTCATAAATCCAAGCCTACTCCCTCAACCAAAGCTGTGCTTGAATTACTTCACATGGATCTCTTTGGTCCAGTGAATGTGTTAAGTATTGGCAAGAAGGCTTATTGTCTCGTGATAGTCGATGATTTCTCACGCTACACCTGGGTGTACTTTCTAAGTCACAAGAATGAGGCTGCGGGTTTGATCAAACAATTCATTACTCTGGTGGAAAATCAAGCCAGTACGAAAGTAAAGGTTATTCGATCAGACAATGGGACGAAATTCAAAAATGTCACCATGGATACATTCTGTGCTGAAAAGGGAATTGAACAATAGTATAGTGCACCACGAACTCCACAACAGAATGGAGTGGCTGAAAGACGGAATCGTACTCTTATAGAGGCTGCACGTACTATGCTGGCTGATTCGAAGCTTCCTACTTTCTTTTGGGCTGAAGCTGTTAGCACAGCTTGTTACGTCCAGAATCATGCTTTAGTAAACAAACGACATATGAAAACTCCTTATGAGATTCTGGAAGGACGTAAACCTTCGGTTTCACACTTTCGCATCTTTGGCTGTCCATGTGTGTTACTACTTATGGACGCTAATGGAAAGTTTGAATTCAAAGGGGACGAGTGTTACTTTGTTGGATATGCTAAAGGTTCAGCCTATAGAGTATACAACAAGGTAACTAAAAAGGTCGTCGAGTCGTGCAACATTGAATGGCTAGAGGAAAATGCTACGGACGCTAGAGTTGGACCAGATTGGTTATATGATTATGCTGAATTATTTAAATCGTTTAACATTTTGTCAAGTGTCCCTACAGCTGCAGGTGTGTCTACTCCCAAACAACCGCTATCTTTTGGTGATACTAAAGAAGAAGAACAGGCTGAAATAAGGTCAAGAAATCATACTATTGACCCGCCGGGAATGGTCTTCACTCGGCACCCTACGCCTCAACAAATGTCCCATCAATCCCCTGAAGGTGCTTCATCAAGTGGTGCTGCACCTAGTGGTTCAGGATCTGCACTATTTCCTGGATCCATTCCTGAAGACTGCATCGTTACAACTCCTTTAGTTCACCATACTGCAGCATCTAATGAGGGGGAGTCTAGCAACACCACTGATGATAATCAAAATGCTTCTACAGAAGACGAGACTGTTCCTGACATGGCAATTCCTACAAGTGTCCAACGAAATCACCCTATAGAGAATGTGATTGGTCCTGTAAATGCAGGAGTTTTAACCAGGAGCCAATCAGGAACCATCAATACATGTTTATATTCTTGCTACATCTCACAAATAGAACCTAAAACTGTTGATATAGCTTTGCAGGAACCAGGCTGGGTAGATGCTATGCATGAAGAGCTGAACCAGTTTGAGAAGCTTGGAGTATGGAAACTTTTCGAGTTACCAAAGGGAAAGTGCAAACTTGGAACTAGATGGGTGTTCAGAAACAAGCAAGACTCTGCAGGGGTTATTGTTCGAAATAAAGCAAGACTGGTGGTTCAGGGTTTTCGACAAATAGAGGGTCTGGATTATGATGAAGTGTATGCTCCGGTTGCCCGACTTGAAGCCATCCGGATCTTCTTAGCCTACGCGTCATATATGGGGTTCACTGTGTATCAGATGGACGTCAAGACATCGTTTCTATATGGAGATGTGAAGGAAGAAATCTTTGTTGAGCAGCCACCGGGTTTTGTACATCCAGATCATCCAAAATATGCCTACAAGCTAGACAAGGCATTGTATGGATTACACCAAGCACCACGAGCTTGGTATGCTACTCTAACTGAACATCTTTTGGATCATGGGTACACACGTGGCACGATAGACCAGACTCTGTTTATCAAGAAAGTGGGCAAGGATCAGATCTTGGTTCAAATCTATGTCGATGATATTATCTTCGGATCTACAAGTGAGGAGCTTTGCAAGGAGTTTGAGAGAGTTATGAAAAAGAAGTTTGAGATGAGTGCTCTCGGAGAAATGACACTGTTTTTGGGTTTACAAGTCAAACGGAATTCTCAAGGCATTCTTATTCATCAAGGGAAGTATGTGGATGATGTGCTAGCAAAATTCAAGCTTTCAGATGCAAAATCAGCTGAAACACCAATGGTAGAGAGACCGTTATTGACTGAAGATGAAGAAGGAACTTCTGTTGATCAACGTCTGTATAGGTCTATGATCGAGTCGTTGATGTATCTGACAGCTAGCCGTCCGTATATCAAGTTTGCTATCTGCAACTGCGCAAGATATCAGGCTAATCCTAAAACTTCTCATCTTACTGATGTTAAACGAATCTTTCGGTACCTTAAAGGCCGACCTCGGTTTGGTCTGTGGTATCCGAGGGATTCCAATTTTGATTTGTTTGCGTTTTCTGATAGCAATTTTGGAGGCACTGATAGTGACAGGAAATCTACATCAGCTGGATGTCAATTTCTGGGTGACAGGCTCATTTCTTGGCAATGCAAGAAACAACAAACGGTGGCGATTTCTACAGCTGAAGCTGAGTATGTTGCCGCCTCTGCATCTTGCTCTCAAGTGGTGTGGATGCAACATCAATTGCAGGACTACAGTTTGACTTATCTCAATACTACTATTTACTACGATAATGATGCTGCAATACAAATTGTTAAAAATCCTGTTTTTCACTCCAAAACCAAGCACATAGACATAAAAGTTCATTTCATTAGAGACTGCTTTGACAGAGGTCTTATTAAACTCGAGCAAATCGACACAGATGCAAATGTTGCAGATTTGTTTACAAAACCTGTCAGCAGCTCAAAATTCAAAGTGCTTGTTGATTTTTTGAAAATGATCCGGTATACCGACTGAGCATGGTTGTTTGTGTTTAAGTAAATTTGTTCATAAAGTTTTCTATTCTTAGGTAGTTTTTATTTATGCACAAATTTAGGGGGGGAAATTTTGAAAAATACAAAAACATTGAAAATTTTTGAAAAATACAAAAACATTAAAAATTTAAAAAAATCCAAAAAGAAACATGGCATGACTGGGAAATGAAATGAATTTTCACATTATGGTCGAGGGCTGACTCATGTAAGACTAGTATCGAAATAGTTTGACTCTAGAACGGTGTGTTGGTAGGCTCTATCCTTAAAGACTGGAAACATTGGTTGTTCTGTTCAGAACTAAATTAGTACATGACCTCAGGAAAGAAAATCACTTGGGATTAGCTCATTTCTATTTGAATGTTTGTATGTTGTCCCGATACACACAATTTTGGTCTGACTATGAAATCTTCTCTGAAAAAGTCGTGTATCTCCTCTGCTGCATCCAGATATATGCTGACCTGGAGGTGCTAGGCAACGTCAGCTTTTGCTACATCCAGATACATGCTGACCTAGTTGTACGTTGTTGCTCTGTAGATCATTTATACACCCGCAAGAGGCCCTCAAGTGCCCAAAAGAAACCCAAGAAACCTATATCAAACTGAGAAAAACTCATTTGATCTGTATATTATACCATCTCTGCTTAAGATCTATTCTGTTTTCTTCTCAATCTATTCCCAGTTAAGATTTCAGAGATCTGGATTGGACTTGTGAAATATGTGGTAGGGAAGCTACTTGCATGATAGAGTGTGCTGTTTATATTTCCGGGATTTGATTAGTATTTGTTTGGGTGTTCATTGTCAAGAAATCAAAACATGATAAAATTTGTTATAGGCAGTTAGATGGAAAAGGTCCAGGGAGGTGAGTTTAGGTGGACAAATATACTGGCAATTGTATAGATCATTCAGTAATAGATCAGTGTTGATAAGTGTGGTCAAGCCCGAAACCTGTGATTTGATCCCTGAGCAATTATGATATTTCCTTATTTTATTTTTGTAAATAATATTTCGATATTATTTAATTTTATGTTTGTAGGTTTTGTTTTCATAAAAGTATGCTCAGGAAGTTTAAGGGTTGTTTTAGAAAAGTTTGAATTTTTAATTGGATTGCTAAAATAATTAAATTTTCTAATAAATCGAAGTTTCAAACTAATGTGTGGTCTCGAATTGAGATTGTGGTCTCGGCCCAAACTACAGGTCTTAAACCAGTAGAGAATCCCGGCCCACTGTCTTGTATATAAAAGGTAGTCTCGAGTCGAGACCTCATTTGTACTCGAAATCATAAAAGGTCTGTTCATATTCTCTCTCTCTTTCCGGCGACTTGTTGGTTGATTCCGGTGTGGTTCAAGTGTTTTAAAGCATTCTCTGATCTCGTTTCATAAAGATTCAAAGGTATTATGATATTTTGTTAAAGGTTTTGCAGATTGTTTGAAGATTTGCTGAAGATTTGTTAAAGATTCGAATGAGATGAAGAACCCTAATTTTGATATTATTTTTGTCTTCAAAGAAATCATGGGGTGTTTATGGTGTTTGATCCAAAACTCAGTGGATTAAAGTTGTTTGTGGGGTCTCGACTAGGGTTACGACTGAACACATGTGAAGACTCGAGACATAAAGTTGCGAGTCGCAACCTCGTCTGTCTCGATTGGAGTCTCGACTCAAAGTTGAGGGTCTCGACTGAGGTCTCGGTTTAAGTTAACTCAGTCTCGACTGAGGTCTCGACTCGAAACCTCATGGTTTCGACTCGAAACCTCATAGTCTCGAGTTGATTCATGTGTGTTATCGACAGCCTATGTTTTGACTGCTGGTTCAGTGTGATCTGTTTTTGAATTAAGTTGACTAAGATTTTATTCACATGTCTTATGCTTAGTGTTTCTGTTTGGTGTAGGATATGGACTTAAAATTTATCTCAACGCACAATCAAGCAGGTTATCTAGCTCCACCCCCAGAGAAGCACAAGAGAATGTTTACTTCTTTAATCAAGGGCTTGAACAGTTGCAGGATAGCTCATGCACTTCGGGAAAATCCTGTTTTCTACGAGAGTCTTGTTCAAGAATTCTAGAAGACTGCGAGTTTTGATGCGCTTGGAGCTGAAGGCAAAGGAGCTTTAATTGCTAAGATTCAAAAGAAAACGATCACTGTGACAGAGCAGATGATAAGAGAGGTGCTACAGTTCAACGACCAAGAAACTGATCCTATTGAGCTTCCAGCAGGAAATGTGGAAGCGATTCTTCCAAGATTAAGTTATGAAGGAAAGTACCCATCGTTAGTGAAGAAATTCGTGCATCCTTATTGGCGTTTGTTAGTGCACATATTTATTCTCTGCATGACAGAAAATCGAGGAGGCACTAATCAATTGAACATTACTCAGTCTGCTGCTCTTACCTGTCTAATAACCAATGAACCTTTTAATTACTCGAAGTACATATTCGAAGGAATGAAGAGAAATGTGACAGGAGTTCGAAAGGACAAGTTTCTGATGTATCCAAGATTCTTGCAGATGATTCTAAATGGTCGTTATCCAGATTTGGTGAGATCTGGAGATACTTTGGAGCTAAAACCTATGGGTCCTTCTTGTTTTGGTGCTCTTACCACTAAGAAGGGTACAGAAAAGAAGTTTGAAGGGTTAATTCCTTTGGAGAAATTTGGTCAGTTTGCAGATACTGAAGTTGTAGCTGCTGATCCAGTGATAGTACAACCTGTTCCAGTGAATGCAATGGTTGCTGAAGAGCATGATGTTCAGGGTGCTGTTGATAATGAGCCTGAGACAGAGATATTAACAATTAACTCTGATGATGAGGGCATAGAGATTTTGTGTGATTCAGGAGATGATGAAGAGCTTCCTCCTGAAAAAGAAGCTGATGTTGCTGTTTCTACTGTTCCGTCTGTGATTACTGCTGAGAGTTTGGCTTTGTTGTTAAAGCCTATGACTGATAAGATGGGAAATCCTCCTTCCAATCTTGCAGTATCTAATGAAGAGCCTAGTGAGAACCCAAAGGATCCTGATTCATTGCCGTTGAAGCGAAAAAGGAGGGATCCTCGACTTGGAATGTATGTTGAACAAAGCAAAGATCAATCTATGAACATGGCTGAAGATGATGATGGATTGTATGATTTTGATTTTGAGAAAATTGTCACTGACACCACCACTACTACTGAAGATGTCTTTGAGTTTAACACTGACACTCAAAGAAATGTTTTGGAGACCACCACTGCTGATGTTCAGGTTACAAATGTTGATATTGATACTGTTGTTGAGACAATGCCACTTGGTATTTCTGAATCTGCAGGTCCTTCTAGAGTTGTTCATGATGTACCTAGCAGTTTGAGTGGTAAGAGACCTGAAGAGCCGTTTAGAATGTCGTTTGATGATTCAAGTGATGATGATGAATTCATTAGTATGAGAGAAATGAAGAAACGGCTAATTGTGGTTGAGCAAGATTCAATTCATAAAGACGCCAAGATTATCCAACTTGAAGATACTATAGTGCAAAAGAATCAACAAATTAAACAGCTTCAAGGAGACGTCAGTTTGCTGTTTAATATGGTTTATGATTTGGGTGGAAAGCTGGAGAAGAAGTTTGGACAAGAGTTTTCTGATCCGACTGATGTAGAAAACAGAAGAAAAGCCTTTGAAAAGGATGATGCTGAGAGAAGTGCTGCTATGGAACAATATTTCAACAGAGTTACTGATCCAGTTGCAGACAAAGAAAAGGCTGAGAGAATCAAAAAGAAAAGAGAGTTTGTAATTCTAAAGAACAAGAATCTTAATCCAGATGATGAGGATGCTCAAGTAACTCATCATTTAATGGATGTTGGTGAAACTCTCTATGATAAAGTTGGAAATAGATCTGGTGTGGTCAGCTGGGGTTTTGATCATGATCGTCGAAGATGGTGGATAAAGAGGAAGGTTGGACCTGTTAAGTGGTAAAAAAATCCAGCTCAGTTCCAGACTTTCACAAAGATTGATTTGACGAACTTGTCTAATTCGCCTTATGTGGATGACAAGCCTGGAGGTCGTGGTTATTTGTTTTTCGAGAGATTGAAGAGGGAGGTCCTTCGTGGTTTTCCTTCAATGCACACTGCAGAGTCCATTGTTAAACCAGCTAAAGGCGTTAGAGATCCATATACAAACAAGCGAATGAAGATTGTGCACTGGCCAGTTACTGATAAGGAAAAGGCGATTCCTTTGGTGAGAAAGATTCCAAAAGGTACTTTGAAGTCCTTGCATTTTTGGGCTTATGATGAGCGTCTAGGGCAAGCAGTAATTGTTTGTGATGATGATGTGAATTTTCGCTTGGTGGATCAAGTTGATTTGTTGAATCTTGCTTATGAAGATCTGGAAGTGTTAGCTCGCAATCAAATTAGAGCTACTGAAAAATATGAAGAAATTGCAAAAGCATGGACTGGTGCTGTTGCTTCAGCCATACATATTCGCACAAAAGGTTTTGGTGGGCTCAAAGATCGTTTGGGTGGTGCTCGTGATAGTTGAAGTTTCAAGACTCTCTATGCATAAACCTAGGGGGAGATTGTTGGAACCTTGAGGTTTATACATTGAGAGATACTAAAGTTTAGGGTTGATCTTGTAATGTTTAAATAGTTGTTTTGGGTCGGATATAAGTATTGGGTTTTGGTGTGATCTCGAGTGGGCCTAGGATAGTCTCGATCCATGTTAGGTAGTATATAAGCAAACCCTTATGATGTTTAGAGGGTTGATCGCTTGGTTAGAAGCTAGAGGCCACTCGAGATCTTTTGCATGTCTTGTATCAGTCATCGGTTCTAAGGTGAATGCAAGATAGTTTTTCGATTTGCTTATTGTGTTTATTTTACTTTATTGTTTTCTTGAATCCGCTTGTGTTTGGATTCTGCACTTACACAAGTTAAACTTGATATCATTGAAAGATCCTCTCGGGTTTTACAAGTGCAAGTAAGCGCAAATCGAATAATGGAAGCACGAAATAATAAAGAACCCGGGTAACGGGTCGTAGAGAAGTATAATTATGAACCAGGGAAACGATGAGCGTAGAACAAACCGACGTGTAAATGAGGTAAAGAGTCATAAAGTCGGAAGATTAGTCCAAGAGTAAACGAACGAAGCTTTAGACTACGGTCAAGGCCAACTAAAGTTGAAAAACGAAAATAAATAATTCCAAACATAACCACAACACCAGCAGCAGGTGCCTTCAACGTCAACGCAGACCAGGCACAAAACGACGTAGTTAACGGTACGATTTCCACTACTGTTACTTACATTTCATGTCTATTCTATCCTTCGATGTCACTTAGATTTGCGACACCGACACTCGCGCACTCCCTCCCTCGTACTCGCACCTAGACTAAGCGCACACACAAGTTCCATTACTAGCGCTATGTACTTATACAATATATCACGATATAATATGTTTTACCCTCACAATGCGCTCTTAGAATAAGGTACGATAAACATGCAAGGAACAAACTAATCACGGGTGCACACGGGTTTATTTTGGTCAGTGCACGGAGATCGTACTGAGTTCTAATGGTGCCATAACATTAAAATCATGGTTAAGCGTGGTGGATACGGCTGGTACTTCCTATATATAAGCGTCTTAACCATGTCGAAAAATTGTGACATCTATTCACGGGACGTAAGTGGTATGGTTTAGGCATGGTGGATACGCCGCTGGTACTTCCTATATATAAGTGCTTTGCCATGCTAACGAAGTTTCGTGAAGATCATGCCATGTGGAGTTGAACGTTATTAGACCTCTAATATTATGGTGATTATTTTCAACACGCTAAACTCCTTCGCAAGGCGTAACATCTCAATCGCATCATCGATAGACTTTTCACAAGTCTACAACGCAACGCAATCGCACATTCGCTGGGAATCTATTACACATCGCTCTCGCATTCTCTCTCAACGCTTAAACGCTAATCGCATTTATCAATCTTCACACTTCGATACCCGCGTCGCTTTTCCCTCTCGAAGCTTATTGCTTATCGCTTATCGCTCATCGCTTATCGAACTTAGCATCCCCGCTACTTTGATATTTCGCATTCGCGCACGCTCTCATCGCTAACTGAGTTACAATCCGCTTTTTGCTCAATCTATTCGATTCATCTCAAACTCGGTCCGACCCTCTATCGCTTGGACCGAGGAAACGAAAATCTATCCGTGTCATGTCAGCACGCATGACATCGCTTCACGAAACGAAAGTAATATGGTCGAAACATGGTGGATACTCCGCCGGTGCTTCCTATATATAAGTGTTTAGCCATATTAACAAACTTTTGTGGAGACATGCCATGTGGGGCTCGATGCTAACTACTTTTCGATACTGTTAAGACTTAATCGTTACTGTTTCTTTTGAAAATAAAAGGAAAATTTTTATGAATTTTTTTTAAACCGTTGGGCGAATGAAATTTCCTCACAACGTGGAGGTAACATCGACTCAGCTTAACTCCACTTCCAAGGGAAGTTTTCATAACTTTAGTTTTTCTTTTAAACCTTTTGCAAAACTTAAACAAACTCTTCTTAAGACGTTGGTTTAACATCAAACTCAGCTTAATACCATGTCATAAGAGAGGTTTCTTAAACCAAGTTTTTCTTCCAAATATTTTTAATGTCTAAACAAAATCCTTCTTACGACGTTGGTTTAACATCGGCTCAGCTTAACACCACGTTATAAGAAAATTTTCAAATTTTTCCTTAAACTTTTTTTGCAGCAACTTAACAAAACTCTTCGAAACTCAAAACATTTTGGAGCGCAAAATCGTAAGTTACTACTTTAGGTCGAATAAGTCGTTTTTCGCCATCGCAATCGATTTTTTTCCATACCCAAGACGCGCACACTTGTCAATCCTCGGTCGAATTCCCGGTCAATTAGGCTAAATGGGTGAAATGGTGTTGTTAACACCATTTGAAAACTTCATTTGACAATTGCTTGTTGAGTGTTGTAATCACAGGAAACAACATAAACGTGCGTTACTTTAACCAGAAAGATTTAAAGCAAAAAGTTATGTAAACGGGTCGATACCTTGACCCGAGCCAGGTACGCATAAATAAGCTTTTAGTTAAACATATAATTTATGGTTAAATATTTAACGAAAGTCCTTCGTCGTAAAGTGAGGGACTAAAGTGGACTAAAACGCCCTTGTAGGGTAAATTGGGTAAACAACCCATAGGGGTTTTTTAAGAACTTGCATTAAGATTATGGAATCATTAAATATGAATAAAAGTTATAGGAATATACATTTGTGGGTCAAATGCACAAAAATGGTCATTTGCGTAAAATGACCAACCGATGGGTAAATGTGGGATAATAGCCTAGTTATGCTAAATCCACCACAAAAATAGTTGTGGTGGAACATAAACAGATATTTAGATGTGGCATTACGAAGTATTGAAAAGAAAGGAGCTAGTTTTGGACCAAAATGCATAAAAGATCTCCTTAACGGGTCAAAATGAATTATACGCGTAACTTGGGTGTTTGCCGTGTAATTCACAAAACTTATGAATCCAAGATAGATATTTTGAGTTAAATACCTTGGTCTATGATTTATGATTAACTAGAAACCAGTTTGGAGGTCCTAAATACCAACGGGTCAAAATGTGGATTTTTAATAATAAACCGAATGCTTAAGAATTTAGGATTTTATTAGTTTGAATGTTGGATTTAAACTCCATGAAATGGGGAATCAAATTTCGATCATGTAGGAAGAAACGGGAGATCAAACGGGTATGCGGATTGAAAGATATGAAAGTTTTTGTGTAAAAAAACGGCAAAAAATTGGAAAGGGCTGTTACAGGGGCCACCACCGTAAGTTACGGTGGGGCTGAAATCCTTACGTCGGCTGCCTACTGAGTTACGGTGGGGGCATTTTAAATCAGGGGCCACCGTAACTTACGGTGCCCACCGTAAGTTATGGTGGAGGCCGGATTTGAATCCTTGTTTCTAGGATCAAGGGATTAATATTGGGATTTCCTGATTTTTCTTTAATTCGATGATTCAACCCGTATTTTTTTAATTATCAAAGCTAACTTTTAAGTTGGCTTTGAACACAGGTGAATGTCGAGAGCCCCGGATGAAGATCAAGCGTCGAGCAAGAACCGAACACGCGTTAAATGAAGCTTCTGCAAGTAGTTTCGTCGTTATTCTAAAACGATGAATTAAATTACATTATGTTGTTTTGTTTTCAAGTTTAGAAAAGTTTTAATAAACCCGTATTTGAACATGAATGTTTAAATATAAATACTCAGTAATTTGTGATTATTTACGGAAATCGTTAAATAAAATTATGGTTGTTACAAGTTGGTAATCAGAGCTCATGGTTAAAGAATAAAGTGTGTTCGGTTCGAGTCTTGATCACAAATCCGGTAAGTACATGTATATTAATAGTTTAGCATGCTAAACTGTTGTAAACAACACATAGGGCTATCGTGTGATACACGTTACCCCAATTAAAAGGATTGATATGGTTTATGAAAATACGTGCGTTGACGTGTATGGTAGAAAAAGCCTTGTATTATAATACAGGCGATTATTGAAGTTGACATTACTAACTCTTGTGAATGTTTTAATTGAAGGACACTCGCGTCTGAAGATGACGAGAGTGGAACGAATTGTAGATATGATGATGGAACGGTCCGAGATAAGATAAGAAGAGCATACTCATCAAGGACCTAAATCGTGCAACGATCGCAAATAAGTAATGGCAAGAAAGCCCGTTAGGGCAAGCATTCACCAGGTGCACGTTTAAATTATTGCATGAATAGAAATATGCAACAAATACGTAGAAACTGATAGTGGCATATGTAGATTGAAAACTTGGAAAAACCTGAATAGAATACCTATCCAGGATATTGTTTCCAAGAGAAATAAATAGAGGTGTTACTTACATGGGGTGTGATGTGAAAGTTATAAAAGGGTCATGTATGTCATGTGTTGATCGCCTACTCTGGCCAAGTGGGTAGTGAACACATGATACCATGAACTTTTTATGATGGACACGCTTACATCCGATGTAGTAAGGGTGGGATAAATGGGACTAACTTAAAAGGTACCCAAAGAAACCAAATAATCAAGACGTTTGATAACAAACGTAGACGCAAGTCGGATGACAGAAGCGTATTACGTTAGAGTAAAGAGCCCGAGAGAAGGGACAAGGATCAAAGTAAGAGGAAATACAGACCAACTAATGAGAATGCTAAGGCATAAAGATAAAATTTGACAGTCATAAGTGATGAAAATTCACACAGACAATTCAAAGGGGTAGAATAAAAGAATAAAAGACTTGACTAAATAAAAGCAATGGATTTCGCTAAGATGATCAGATAAATTAAGATGATGTCTAAAACCATATAAGAATGGTTACTTGATGATGACTTTGGTAAATATACCCGATAGATGGGTAGGAGTTTGAAAGCATGCGTAAACCAAGAGACAGGTACGCGAAATAGAAAGTCAAAGGACTCTGATTAAGAGTCATGACTAAAAGACGATAAGAATTTGCAAACAGAAATTTTGATAACTATGTTCAACTATTCTAAAGTGGAACGGGTTGAATAAAGAATGAAGTGTGATGTTCGTGAGTAATGAAATCTCACACGAATAAATCAAACGAGATAAATAAAATATAAAAAGCTCGGTAGTGCTGTTGGAACCTTGAGGTTTATACATTGAGTGATACTAAAGTTTAGGGTTGATCTTGTAATGTTTAAATAGTTGTTTTGGGTCGGATATAAGTATTGGGTTTTGGTGTGATCTCGAGTGGGCCTAGGATAGTCTCGATCCATGTTAGGTAGTATATAAGCAAACCCTTATGATGTTTAGAGGGTTGATCGCTTGGTTAGAAGCTAGAGGCCACTCGAGATCTTTTGCATGTCTTGTATCAGTCACCGGTTCTAAGGTGAATGCAAGATAGTTTTTCGATTTGCTTATTGTGTTTATTTTACTTTATTGTTTTCTTGAATCCGCTTGTGTTTGGATTCCGCACTTACACAAGTTAAACTTGATATCATTGAAAGATCCTCTCGGGTTTTACAATTGGTATCAGAGCCAAGAAACCAAGTCTTGGTTCGGTTTTGATATCATTGGATTCAAGATGGCATTAATTGTTACTGATCTTGTTTGCTAGTGTTTTACAGAATTTCAGTATCATTATTGTGTTCGGATACAAACTGTTCTTCGCAAATATTGATTAAAGTTGCTGATTTTGGATTGTGATTCGTTGTCTAAGGTGTTTGCTGAATTAACGAAAGTTTGTTGAGGATAAAAGATTCAAAGATCTCATATCTTTGAATTTTTGGAAACTGCTGAAAATCAGGAATCACAGTTACGTTTATCTCACAAGTTTGTTTTGCAGGGTCTCGACTCACATCCAGCTTAGTCTCGACTCAAGATCATCAGTCTCGAGTGCTTATTTCATCCGTCACGAGTGGAAATAGCGTTCTTGTCTCAACTCGCAACTGCTGTGGTCTCGAGTTGACATCTTTAACTCGAAACCATTTGTCTCGACCGGCTTTAAGTTTAATTGTTCCTGATCTCGACTCGCAACATCGGTCTCGACTCAGAATTCAGTTTACTCGCAACAACTGTCTCGACTCAGGATTATATACACTTACTGATTCAGTCTCGACTCCTGTCTCGACTCGCAACGACATTTGCAACGTCATTCAGACTTTGGACTCTTGGACTCTTGAACTTAAATAATTAATTAATCGGTAAATTAATTAAGTTATTGAGTAAACATGACTTCAAGTAATCAAAGTGTTGACCTGGCAGCTATGACTAAGCATCAAGAATTGGATTCCATCATTGGAACCACCACTCGTGTTCCCCGATTGTTAGATGGAAATGACTTCCCGGAGTGGAAATGGCGTTTCGAAAAACATGTTAAGGTCAAAGATGCAAAAATCTGGCGAAGTATTCTAAGAGGCCCAAGAGAAATTATGATGGATAGTCCTACTGATGCTGGTGTGAAAGTGAAAAAGCCTGTAGATCGGTATACTGAAGAAGATTTTAAAATTGTTGAGGAAGATGATATGGCATTTTCTTACTTGACCATGGCCTTGGGACCAGACATTGCTATTGGTTTTCGCACTTGCAAATCTGCAAAGGAATTGTGGGAATCATTAATAGATGTCTATGAAGGAAATGAAGATATGAAAGAGAGTCGTAGAAATCTGCTGAGCCAAAGTTTCAAAATTTTAATCATATATATGGAGAGACTGTCGATAATCAAATTCAGAGATTCGTTAAGTTAGTTACTCAAATGCAGATGGAGGAAATGCACACGTCAAATGCTTCATCTAATAGACAACTTCTAAATGCTTTACCAAAAAGTTGGGATCATCACGTTGCAATGATCAAGAAAACCAAGGATCTAGCAAGATGTAGCTTATCTGAAATGATTTCTCACATTAAGGCATGCGAGCTAGATGATAAACAAAGAGAAACAAATTACAAGAATAGCATGTTGGCTGCTGGATTCACTGCAACACCCTCGACATCAAGCAATAACACTGCTT
Organism: Helianthus tuberosus; assembly: GCA_030545235.1. Taxonomy (NCBI): domain Eukaryota; kingdom Viridiplantae; phylum Streptophyta; class Magnoliopsida; order Asterales; family Asteraceae; genus Helianthus; species Helianthus tuberosus. Next base: position 130,058,128 of record CM060416.1, read on the forward strand.
TTGTGTCTCACACTGGTTTTCAAATGTTCAGCAACTCTGCTTCTGCTAAAGCTGCTCCTACCTCATCAAATGCTTACTACTCTGGAACTCAAGCACCTGCTGCTGCTGCACCACCTTCTACTAATACTACTACTTCTGCATCGTCAACTCCCACTGCTAAGAACGAGATGATTGCTTTCTTCTCGCAACAGTCAAAGGAAAATCTTGATATAGCTGCTTCGGTCATAAATTGCTTGAATGCTTTTGCTGCAGGTAAGCTTGATCCTCCAAAGTTCTCTATGGATGACTTAGATCAAATTCATCCCGAAGATGTAGAAGAAATGGACATAACCTGGCAGATGGCTATGGCAGCATTTAGAGCCAAAAAAATTGTGAGAAAAACAGGGAGAAACAAATGGCAAGGTCTTACCTTTACTGGACCTACAAAAATGCCATTTGAGTTTCGTTGCTATAATTGTCATGAACCAGGTCATTTGGCAAGAAACTGTACCAAACCGAGGGTCAATAGTGAACAAACTCCAGTCCAACCTGCTTCACCTAATCGAGAGAGAGCTCTTGTGACTACATCGAGTATGTCTGCTGATGCTGCTACCAGTGGAAGTGCTCAACCCCTTGGATTAGCTCAAGCCTTGGTGGTACAGCCTGATACTAGCTTTGATTGGAATTCGGAAATTGAGCGACTAAACATCTCAGCTCCAGAAAATCAAGCTGATTCAAACAACATAGCTTTCATGGCCTCAAATGATCAAGCTTCTGTTTCTGAGGATGAGACTTCAGCACCTGAGGAGGAGATTTCAGCTGAAAATCTTGCTTTCATGACTCAGATTCTTTCAGCTCCTGTTAAAGGTCTCACCAAAGAAGAGGTAATTTTTGTTTTCTGTACTCCTGAATGTAGAGAACGAGTTGAAGCCTATAGAATACACAACGCTGAGCTAATCGAAGATTATAATGACATTAAAGGAAAAAAATTCACTTTGACTAATAATGAAAAACTTTTTAAAGAAAAAATCGAAGCTCAGCGAAAAGATATCATCCAACTCAAAGATGATGTTAGTGTAAGAACAGCCCAACTCTTCTATGTTCAAGAAAAATTATGCACTGTGACTAAAGAATTGGAGGATATCAGAGATAGATATCAAATAAATGAGCTAAATATTAAAAAAAATTGATTCTTCCAGTAAATTAGTCAAAAACCTGTGTGATCAACAGTTAGTATATCAGAAAAGAAAAGGGTTGGGATTGGGTTTTAATCAGGCTCCTCCTCCTTATAATGATAATTATACTTACTTACCTATGACTGAGGAGGAGATGATGAATGAAAGCAAAATGACTTATGGTCCCAAAAACTGTAAGCCATCAGTAAATGTCAGACCTGTTGAAAATCAGGTGGTTAAACCAGTTTGCTTTGTGTCCAAGGGTACTTTTGATCCTAACATTTCTTCATCTTGTGCAGATGAAGTACCTGAAGTAAGATGGGGAGATATGTTTGGGAATGAACAACCTTTAGATTCTGATTTTTCTAAATCTACTTTTGATAAAACTGATTCTGGTTGTGTGTTTGGACAATCGTTTTTGAACTCGTTTCATAGTTATGTTTCGTCTTCTTTTGGGCCTGATGTTTTGGGCAAAACTGTGAATGCTTGTGATGAAACTTTGAATAATGTGTATGATGATGGATGTTTTTAGTAGCTGAAAATTGTGATTCTAATGTTTCTAACTCTTCAGCTGATGAAAGTGTGACAGGTGAGGTCCCTCAGGACGCATTCAGTGAAACCACTGAAACTTCTTCTCAAGAGAATCAACAGTGTTCTGATTCTTCTTCTGAATCAGTCTCAGTGGACGTCCCTAATGTTGAACCTAGTGGGACCCCATTGAAAACCGAGGTTGAAAAGGAACCCTTATCAAACTCAGATGATACATGTGTTGATGAAATTTGTGTTAATGAAGTTTCAACATCTTCCGAGATTAAAACTGAATCTGATTTTCAAAAGGAAGAAGTGGTTGTTTTGAATGAAATATTGCAAGAAAAGGTTTCTGAAAAGAAAATTAAAACTGAATTTGACACATCATTTCAAAATGATTCTGATAAAGATAAATCTAATCCATCTGAATCTCATACTTGTGCCAGTGCTAATTCTGATCAACAGGTACCTAAATGCTCAGAAAAGGCACAAGTTAACCAAGCAAGAAACATCAATCAAGCTCATTCTTCTAAACCCAACAGATACACATCTGCTATGAAGCATCAAAACTTCCACAAACTGAAACGTCAAACATGTTTCAATTGTGGAGTTGCTGGACACATCGCCAGAAACTGTGTTCATCTCCTAAGTGTGCAGTCTAAAAATAAATATTCACAAAATCAGAAAGTCAAGCCAAACCGATATCGTTATTCAGAGTCAGTGATGACTGAAAAGTCTAAGACAATGAGGAATAACTATCGTAAGGATAAGCCTTCTGATCAAGATTGGAATGCAGCCAAACGTAGAAATCAACATCAACAAAAGGATTTTCGAAAAAATCAATATAAAGCGTTTGGTAACTACAATTCTCAATGGTCAAATAAGCATTGGAAACCTAAAGCTAAGGCCACGCATTCCAATTCGTCTCATATATCTCATCAAAATTCTGCCATTAAAAATCCTTCGAAATTTTTAAATAAAGACAATTTGGTGTGGCAGAGATTGACTTACTTTGATGCACAAGGGAAACCCAGATCCACTATGGGCTGGGTTCCTAAATCTAACTGATCCCGCTAATCGTGCAGGAACAGCTGTGGAGGACTACCGTGCACCTCAAGTACATGGATAGTGGCTGTTCCAGGCATATGACGGGAGACTTGTCTCAACTGGTCAATGTAAAAGAATTTGACGGTGGATATGTCTCTTTTGCGGGAGGAGAATCAGGAAGAATCACGTTGAAAGGAAAAGTGAAAAACGGCGTTTTAAGCTTCGAAAATGTGAATTATGTCCCAGAACTGAAACACAATCTGTTGAGCATTTCACAAATATGTGATCGAGGAAATTCAGTCCATTTTACAAAGAAAGGCTGCTACGTATTGAAGCCATGGATTGTCATTCCCGAAGATTGGTTTTTGATGACAGCTGAGAGACGGGGAAATGCTTATGTCATTGATATGAACAAGAAGCCGTGTGAAGAAGTTACGTGTCTATTTTCAAAGATTTCAGAACATGATGGTTTATTGTGGCATCGTCGTCTTGGACATGTGAATATGAAGAACTTGAATCGTCTTGCCAAAGGTCAACTGGTCCGTGATCTACCAATCAAAGACTTTATGTTGGTAGAAAAGTGTGTTGCTTGTGCAAAAGGGAAAGCACATCGAAAGCCTCATAAATCCAAGCCTACTCCCTCAACCAAAGCTGTGCTTGAATTACTTCACATGGATCTCTTTGGTCCAGTGAATGTGTTATGTATTGGCAAGAAGGCTTATTGTCTCGTGATAGTCGATGATTTCTCACGCTACACCTGGGTGTACTTTCTAAGTCACAAGAATGAGGCTGCGGGTTTGATCAAACAATTCATTACTCTGGTGGAAAATCAAGCCAGTACGAAAGTAAAGGTTATTCGATCAGACAATGGGACGAAATTCAAAAATGTCACCATGGATACATTCTGTGCTGAAAAGGGAATTGAACAACAGTATAGTGCACCACGAACTCCACAACAGAATGGAGTGGCTGAAAGACGGAATCGTACTCTTATAGAGGCTGCACGTACTATGCTGGCTGATTCGAAGCTTCCTACTTTCTTTTGGGCTGAAGCTGTTAGCACGGCTTGTTACGTCCAGAATCATGCTTTAGTAAACAAACGACATATGAAAACTCCTTATGAGATTCTGGAAGGACGTAAACCTTCGGTTTCACACTTTCGCATCTTTGGCTGTCCATGTGTGTTACTACTTATGGACGCTAATGGAAAGTTTGAATTCAAAGGGGACGAGTGTTACTTTGTTGGATATGCTAAAGGTTCAACCTATAGAGTATACAACAAGGTAACTAAAAAGGTCGTCGAGTCGTGCAACATTGAATGGCTCGAGGAAAATGCTACGGACGCTAGAGTTGGACCAGATTGGTTATATGATTATGCTGAATTATTTAAATCGTTTAACATTTTGTCAAGTGTCCCTACAGCTGCAGGTGTGTCTACTCCCAAACAACCGCTATCTTTTGGTGATACTAAAGAAGAAGAACAGGCTGAAATAAGGTCAAGAAATCATACTATTGACCCGCCGGGAATGGTCTTCACTCGGCACCCTACGCCTCAACAAATGTCCCATCAATCCCCTGAAGGTGCTTCATCAAGTGGTGCTGCACCTAGTGGTTCAGGATCTGCACTATTTCCTGGATCCATTCCTGAAGACTGCATCGTTACAACTCCTTTAGTTCACCATACTGCAGCATCTAATGAGGGGGAGTCTAGCAACACCACTGATGATAATCAAAATGCTTCTACAGAAGACGAGACTGTTCCTGACATGGCAATTCCTATAAGTGTCCAACGAAATCACCCTATAGAGAATGTGATTGGTCCTGTAAATGCAGGAGTTTTAACCAGGAGCCAATCAGGAACCATCAATACATGTTTATATTCTTGCTACATCTCACAAATAGAACCTAAAACTGTTGATATAGCTTTGCAGGAACCAGGCTGGGTAGATGCTATGCATGAAGAGCTGAACCAGTTTGAGAAGCTTGGAGTATGGAAACTTTTCGAGTTACCAAAGGGAAAGTGCAAACTTGGAACTAGATGGGTGTTCAGAAACAAGCAAGACTCTGCAGGGGTTATTGTTCGAAATAAAGCAAGACTGGTGGTTCAGGGTTTTCGACAAATAGAGGGTCTGGATTATGATGAAGTGTATGCTCCGGTTGCCCGACCTGAAGCCATCCGGATCTTCTTAGCCTACGCGTCATATATGGGGTTCACTGTGTATCAGATGGACGTCAAGACATCGTTTCTATATGGAGATGTGAAGGAAGAAATCTTTGTTGAGCAACCACCGGGTTTTGTACATCCAGATCATCCAGAATATGCCTACAAGCTAGACAAGGCATTGTATGGATTACACCAAGCACCACGAGCTTGGTATGCTACTCTAACTGAACATCTTTTGGATCATGGGTACACACGTGGCACGATAGACCAGACTCTGTTTATCAAGAAAGTGGGCAAGGATCAGATCTTGGTTCAAATCTATGTCGATGATATTATCTTCGGATCTACAAGTGAGGAGCTTTGCAAGGAGTTTGAGAGAGTTATGAAAAAGAAGTTTGAGATGAGTGCTCTCGGAGAAATGACACTGTTTTTGGGTTTACAAGTCAAACAAAATTCTCAAGGCATTCTTATTCATCAAGGGAAGTATGTGGATGATGTGCTAGCAAAATTCAAGCTTTCAGATGCAAAATCAGCTGAAACACCAATGGTAGAGAGACCGTTATTGACTGAAGATGAAGAAGGAACTTCTGTTGATCAACATCTGTATAGGTCTATGATCGGGTCGTTGATGTATCTGACAGCTAGCCGTCCGTATATCAAGTTTGCTATCTGCAACTGCGCAAGATATCAGGCTAATCCTAAAACTTCTCATCTTACTGATGTTAAACGAATCTTTCGGTACCTTAAAGGCCGACCTCGGTTTGGTCTGTGGTATCCGAGGGATTCCAATTTTGATTTGTTTGCGTTTTCTGATAGCAATTTTGGAGGCACTGATAGTGACAGGAAATCTACATCAGCTGGATGTCAATTTCTGGGTGACAGGCTCATTTCTTGGCAATGCAAGAAACAACAAACGGTGGCGATTTCTACAGCTGAAGCTGAGTATGTTGCCGCCTCTGCATCTTGCTCTCAAGTGGTGTGGATGCAACATCAATTGCAGGACTACAGTTTGACTTATCTCAATACTACTATTTACTACGATAATGATGCTGCAATACAAATTGTTAAAAATCCTGTTTTTCACTCCAAAACCAAGCACATAGACATAAAAGTTCATTTCATTAGAGACTGCTTTGACAGAGGTCTTATTAAACTCGAGCAAATCGACACAGATGCAAATGTTGCCGATTTGTTTACAAAACCTGTCAGCAGCTCAAAATTCAAAGTGCTTGTTGATTTTTTGAAAATGATCCGGTATACCGACTGAGCATGGTTGTTTGTGTTTAAGTAAATTTGTTCATAAAGTTTTCTATTCTTAGGTAGTTTTTATTTATGCACAAATTTAGGGGGGGAAATTTTGAAAAATACAAAAACATTGAAAATTTTTGAAAAATACAAAAACATTAAAAATTTAAAAAAATCCAAAAAGAAACATGGCATGACTGGGAAATGAAATGAATTTTCACATTATGGTCGAGGGCTGACTCATGTAAGACTAGTATCGAAATAGTTTGACTCTAGAACGGTGTGTTGGTAGGCTCTATCCTTAAAGACTGGAAACATTGGTTGTTCTGTTCAGAACTAAATTAGTACATGACCTCAGGAAAGAAAATCACTTGGGATTAGCTCATTTCTATTTGAATGTGTGTATGTTGTCCCGATACACACAATTTTGGTCTGACTATGAAATCTTCTCTGAAAAAGTCGTGTATCTCCTCTGCTGCATCCAGATATATGCTGACCTGGAGGTGCTAGGCAACGTCAGCTTTTGCTACATCCAGATACATGCTGACCTAGCTGTACGTTGTTGCTCTGTAGATCATTTATACACCCGCAAGAGGCCCTCAAGTGCCCAAAAGAAACCCAAGAAACCTATATCAAACTGAGAAAAACTCATTTGATCTGTATATTATACCATCTCTGCTTAAGATCTATTCTGTTTTCTTCTCAATCTATTCCCAGTTAAGATTTCAGAGATCTGGATTGGACTTGTGAAATATGTGGTAGGGAAGCTACTTGCATGATAGAGTGTGCTGTTTATATTTCCGGGATTTGATTAGTATTTGTTTGGGTGTTCATTGTCAAGAAATCAAAACATGATAAAATTTGTTATAGGCAGTTAGATGGAAAAGGTCCAGGGAGGTGAGTTTAGGTGGACAAATATACTGGCAATTGTATAGATCATTCAGTAATAGATCAGTGTTGATAAGTGTGGTCAAGCCCGAAACCTGTGATTTGATCCCTGAGCAATTATGATATTTCCTTATTTTATTTTTGTAAATAATATTTCGATATTATTTAATTTTATGTTTGTAGGTTTTGTTTTCATAAAAGTATGCTCAGGAAGTTTAAGGGTTGTTTTAGAAAAGTTTGAATTTTTAATTGGATTGCTAAAATAATTAAATTTTCTAATAAATCGAAGTTTCAAACTAATGTGTGGTCTCGAATTGAGACTGTGGTCTCGGCCCAAACTACAGGTCTTAAACCAGTAGAGAATCCCGGCCCACTGTCTTGTATATAAAAGGTAGTCTCGAGTCGAGACCTCATTTGTACTCGAAATCATAAAAGGTCTGTTCATATTCTCTCTCTCTTTCCGGCGACTTGTTGGTTGATTCCGGTCTCGAGACTGTTTTCTACGAGAGTCTTGTTCAAGAATTCTAGAAGACTGCGAGTTTTGATGCGCTTGGAGCTGAAGGCAAAGGAGCTTTAATTGCTATGATTCAAAAGAAAACGATCACTGTGACAGAGCAGATGATAAGAGAGGTGCTACAGTTCAACGACCAAGAAACTGATCCTATTGAGCTTCCAGCAGGAACTGTGGAAGCGATTCTTCTAAGATTAAGTTATGAATGAAAGTACCCATCGTTAGTGAAGAAATTCGTGCATCCTTATTGGCGTTTGTTAGTGCACATATTTATTCTCTGCATGACAGAAAATCGAGGAGGCACTAATCAATTGAACATTACTCAGTCTGCTGCTCTTACCTGTCTAATAACCAATGAACCTTTTAATTACTCGAAGTACATATTCGAAGGCATGAAGAGAAATGTGACAGGAGTTCGAAAGGACAAGTTTCTGATGTATCCAAGATTCTTGCAGATGATTCTAAATGGTCGTTATCCAGATTTGGTGAGATCTGGAGATACTTTGGAGCTAAAACCTATGGGTCCTTCTTGTTTTGGTGCTCTTACCACTAAGAAGGGTACAGAAAAGAAGTTTGAAGGGTTAATTCCTTTGGAGAAATTTGGTCAGTTTGCAGATACTGAAGTTGTAGCTGCTGATCCAGTGATAGTACAACCTGTTCCAGTGAATGCAATGGTTGCTGAAGAGCATGATGTTCAGGGTGCTGTTGATAATGAGCCTGAGACAGAGATATTAACAATTAACTCTGACGATGAGGGCATAGAGATTTTGTGTGATTCAGGAGATGATGAAGAGCTTCCTCCTGAAAAAGAAGCTGATGTTGCTGTTTCTACTGTTCCGTCTGTGATTACTGCTGAGAGTTTGGCTTTGTTGTTAAAGCCTATGACTGATAAGATGGGAAATCCTCCTTCCAATCTTGCAGTATCTAATGAAGAGCCTAGTGAGAACCCAAAGGATCCTGATTCATTGCCGTTGAAGCGAAAAAGGAGGGATCCTCGACTTGGAATGTATGTTGAACAAAGCAAAGATCAATCTATGAATATGGCTGAAGATGATGATGGATTGTATGATTTTGATTTTGAGAAAATTGTCACTGACACCACCACTACTACTGAAGATGTCTTTGAGTTTAACACTGACACTCAAAGAAATGTTTTGGAGACCACCACTGCTGATGTTCAGGTTACAAATGTTGATATTGATACTGTTGTTGAGACAATGCCACTTGGTATTTCTGAATCTGTAGGTCCTTCTAGAGTTGTTCATGATGTACCTAGCAGTTTGAGTGGTAAGAGACCTGAAGAACCGTTTAGAATGTCGTTTGATGATTCAAGTGATGATGATGAATTCATTAGTATGAGAGAAATGAAGAAACGGCTAATTGTGGTTGAGCAAGATTCAATTCATAAAGACGCCAAGATTATCCAACTTGAAGATACTATAGTGCAAAAGAATCAACAAATTAAACAGCTTCAAGGAGACGTCAGTTTGCTGTTTAATATGGTTTATGATTTGGGTGGAAAGCTGGAGAAGAAGTTTGGACAAGAGTTTTCTGATCCGACTGATGTAGAAAACAGAAGAAAAGCCTTTGAAAAGGATGATGCTGAGAGAAGTGCTGCTATGGAACAATATTTCAACAGAGTTACTGATCCAGTTGCAGACAAAGAAAAGGCTGAGAGAATCAAAAAGAAAAGAGAGTTTGTAATTCTAAAGAACAAGAATCTTAATCCAGATGATGAGGATGCTCAAGTAACTCATCATTTAATGGATGTTGGTGAAACTCTCTATGATAAAGTTGGAAATAGATCTGGTGTGGTTAGCTGGGGTTTTGATCATGATCGTCGAAGATGGTGGATAAAGAGGAAGGTTGGACCTGTTAAGTGGTAAAAAAATCCAGCTCAGTTCCAGACTTTCACAAAGATTGATTTGACGAACTTGTCTAATTCGCCTTATGTGGATGACAAGCCTGGAGGTCGTGGTTATTTGTTTTTCGAGAGATTGAAGAGGGAGGTCCTTCGTGGTTTTCCTTCAATGCACACTGCAGAGTCCATTGTTAAACCAGCTAAAGGCGTTAGAGATCCATATACAAACAAGCGAATGAAGATTGTGCACTGGCCAGTTACTGATAAGGAAAAGGCGATTCCTTTGGTGAGAAAGATTCCAAAAGGTACTTTGAAGTCCTTGCATTTTTGGGCTTATGATGAGCGTCTAGGGCAAGCAGTAATTGTTTGTGATGATGATGTGAATTTTCGCTTGGTGGATCAAGTTGATTTGTTGAATCTTGCTTATGAAGATCTGGAAGTGTTAGCTCACAATCAAATTAGAGCTACTGAAAAATATGAAGAAATTGCAAAAGCATGGACTGGTGCTGTTGCTTCAGCCATACATATTCGCACAAAAGGTTTTGGTGGGCTCAAAGATCGTTTGGGTGGTGCTCGTGATAGTTGAAGTTTCAAGACTCTCTATGCATAAACCTAGGGGGAGATTGTTGGAACCTTGAGGTTTATACATTGAGAGATACTAAAGTTTAGGGTTGATCTTGTAATGTTTAAATAGTTGTTTTGGGTCGGATATAAGTATTGGGTTTTGGTGTGATCTCGAGTGGGCCTAGGATAGTCTCGATCCATGTTAGGTAGTATATAAGCAAACCCTTATGATGTTTAGAGGGTTGATCGCTTGGTTAGAAGCTAGAGGCCACTCGAGATCTTTTGCATGTCTTGTATCAGTCATCGGTTCTATGGTGAATGCAAGATAGTTTTTCGATTTGCTTATTGTGTTTATTTTACTTTATTGTTTTCTTGAATCCGCTTGTGTTTGGATTCTGCACTTACACAAGTTAAACTTGATATCATTGAAAGATCCTCTCGGGTTTTACAAGTGCAAGTAAGCGCAAATCGAATAATGGAAGCACGAAATAATAAAGAACCCGGGTAACGGGTCGTAGAGAAGTATAATTATGAACCAGGGAAACGATGAGCGTAGAACAAACCGACGTGTAAATGAGGTAAAGAGTCATAAAGTCGGAAGATTAGTCCAAGAGTAAACGAACGAAGCTTTAGACTACGGTCAAGGCCAACTAAAGTTGAAAAACGAAAATAAATAATTCCAAACATAACCACAACACCAGCAGCAGGTGCCTTCAACGTCAACGCAGACCAGGCACAAAACGACGTAGTTAACGGTACGATTTCCACTACTATTACTTACATTTCATGTCTATTCTATCCTTCGATGTCGCTTAGATTTGCGACACCGACACTCGCGCACTCCCTCCCTCGTACTCGCACCTAGACTAAGCGCACACACAAGTTCCATTACTAGCGCTATGTACTTATACAATATATCACGATATAATATGTTTTACCCTCACAATGCGCTCTTAGAATAAGGTACGATAAACATGCAAGGAACAAACTAATCACGGGTGCACACGGGTTTATTTTGGTCAGTGCACGGAGATCGTACTGAGTTCTAATGGTGCCATAACATTAAAATCATGGTTAAGCGTGGTGGATACGGCTGGTACTTCCTATATATAAGCGTCTTAACCATGTCGAAAAATTGTGACATCTATTCACGGGACGTAAGTGGTATGGTTTAGGCATGGTGGATACGCCGCTGGTACTTCCTATATATAAGTGCTTTGCCATGCTAACGAAGTTTCGTGAAGATCATGCCATGTGGAGTTGAACGTTATTAGACCTCTAATATTATGGTGATTATTTTCAACACGCTAAACTCCTTCGCAAGGCGTAACATCTCAATCGCATCATCGATAGACTTTTCACAAGTCTACAACGCAACGCAATCGCACATTCGCTGGGAATCTATTACACATCGCTCTCGCATTCTCTCTCAACGCTTAAACGCTAATCGCATTTATCAATCTTCACACTTCGATACCCGCGTCGCTTTTCCCTCTCGAAGCTTATTGCTTATCGCTTATCGCTCATCGCTTATCGAACTTAGCATCCCCGCTACTTTGATATTTCGCATTCGCGCACGCTCTCATCGCTAACTGAGTTACAATCCGCTTTTTGCTCAATCTATTCGATTCATCTCAAACTCGGTCCGACCCTCTATCGCTTGGACCGAGGAAACGAAAATCTATCCGTGTCATGTCAGCACGCATGACATCGCTTCACGAAACGAAAGTAATATGGTCGAAACATGGTGGATACTCCGCCGGTGCTTCCTATATATAAGTGTTTAGCCACAACGTTGGGCGAATGAAATTTTTTTTAAACCGTTGGGCGAATGAAATTTCCTCACAACGTGGAGGTAACATCGACTCAGCTTAACTCCACTTCCAAGGGAAATTTTCATAACTTTAGTTTTTCTTTTAAACCTTTTGCAAAACTTAAACAAACTCTTCTTAAGACGTTGGTTTAACATCAAACTCAGCTTAATACCATGTCATAAGAGAGGTTTCTTAAACCAAGTTTTTCTTCCAAATATTTTTAATGTCTAAACAAAATCCTTCTTACGACGTTGGTTTAACATCGGCTCAGCTTAACACCACGTTATAAGAAAATTTTCAAATTTTTCCTTAAACTTTTTTTGCAGCAACTTAACAAAACTCTTCGAAACTCAAAACATTTTGGAGCGCAAAATCGTAAGTTACTACTTTAGGTCGAATAAGTCGCTTTTCGCCATCGCAATCGATTTTTTTCCATACCCAAGACGCGCACACTTGTCAATCCTCGGTCGAATTCCCGTTCATCCTCAGCTACCCTGACACTTTTATCGCTATCCCTCTGTGTCAATTCTCCCAGTCTTCTTTACGAATTAATTTCGGGACGAAATTTCCTAAAGCAGGGGGGACTGTAACAACCCGCTTATCGCTCTCGTTACTCTCGTTACGCCTTACACCCGAGATTCGAATCATAATGTAAACTATAACACTTACAACGCTATTTCGCATATTTTCACACACGCTATATCACAACGCATACGCTTATAACGCTAACGCGTACACTATTGCGCTATTCGCTATCGCTCAACGCAACGCGAACTTAAAACGCAGTTATTTATGTATGACCTATTAAAGTACATTATATTAAAACATCTGGGTATTTAAAACTTATTGAAATGCGCATTCGCGGGCACGCGCAATTCGACTATCGCACCGAAACACAACGGTACACGATACTACTTATCTCGCTGAAACGCTTAATGTACTTACAGCAACTAACCCATCAAAACGCATCAAACGGATAGAAAGTTGGGAAACTAACTCATCCATCAGGATGGCTCTCCGATAGGATGGCCCTCCGATAGGATGCCTCTCCGATAGGATGGCCCTCCGATAGGATGGCCCTCCGATAGGATGGCCCTCCGAGAGGATGACCATCCGAGAGGATGGCCATCCGATCGAATGGCCATCCGACACCTCACCAGCACCTCCTTACTTTTCTCTCACACTATAAATACCTCCTACATGTCACTGATCACTGATGTGACAGCCCTATCCGACCAACTCACTCCCAGCTCGTTCTCAAGCACTATTTCACTCGATTCAAGGCTATTTCGTAAGTAATTCTCCCTAAATCTTGTACTTCCATCTTCACTACACACATCTCCATCAAAAACACTGATTTTCATCACGAAATCACCTGATTTGGGTTGCTTGAAGATGGTGTTCACTTGGTGACGTCATCTCATCAAGTTTAGCTCAGATCTAAAGGATTTCTACACATTTTAACACGAATCTTAAACAAAGCTTCAACATTTCAACTGATTCAAACTTTCTTTCAACACTTTTACACTATTCTACTCAAAACTGATGGAATCTGGACTCAACCTGACCTAAGACTCACTCTATAGTCTATGGCGGGCTCGAAAACAGATTTCCACCGGAGAGGTGATCGACTGGGCTAGACTCGGTGTGGATTTTCGTTGTCTGACACGTCGTCACCCCGTCTCCGTTAACTCGATAATGTTTACTTGGAAAATTTTACAAAAACTTCAAACTACAGCCTGCAACTCACTCGAATAGCCATCCGATCGAATGGCCATCCGTCAGGATGACCATCCGACAGGATGACCATCCGTCCGGATGGAACCCATCCGTCCGGATGCACTGCTACAACATTAACCCACCTTTACCCCATTCGACACACTGATTCTGACCGATCAGCCCTGTGAAATACTTATGCATCTGTTTCCGTACACAAACTGATCTGGCGCTTTCAAACATCCAACCAGATCGTGTTTATTTGTTGGACACGCACTGTGAGTATACTTGACCCCCTATTTACGCTTTAAACACACTTTTGGGGTGTAACATACGTTTATATCGAAAACACACTTATCAAAACGCAGTACACAATCTAAACTATTATCACATGCGAATGACTGATGTACATATTTACACGTGATGCTTGATACATATGTGCTAGGACTTTTACTCGTGACGTTCCAACTTAACTAGAATAGTACTATAGTTCGACTCACGCCCGACGGGGTCTAGTTAAGACAACTCGCACTCGAAAACGCACATCACAGTCATCTCGGGACTTAGCTGGTAGTTTTTGTCTTGTAGCGTATATGTTGTGTTTCATGTTTATGTATGTGGAAATTCGCAGCGCTTTTATCTACCTTATGCTATATTAAACCTGTATACTCGCCAATACATTTTTGTATTGACATTATTTTAACGTATGCTGCAGGTTAAACGCATGTTATCTCAATCAAGATAGGCTACTTTAGAAACTCACTTAAAAAAATCTAGGTTGTCGGATTTGTATTGTTCGAGAGACATAAAATCTGTACAACTTTATGTGAAATATTTGTTTATTAGTATGGGATAATGAACTTGTTAAATATTGTCGCTGAATTAGTTGTTATGGATTCTCTTAAGCAATCTGATTCGCCTAGTGCCGTGCCTAGATGATTTCGCCATCGGTTGGGGTGTGACAGTATGGGACATGAACGTTAAATATATCGTTATTAATAGTTGTTATGGATTCTCTTGGACAATCTGTTTCGCTCAGTGCCACGCCCCGATGTTTCTGCAATCGGTTGGGGTGTGACAAGTATATCTTTTTTTTTGACCAGCTAAAGAAGACGTTCATTCACCCAAATAAAACAATCAGCCTTTAGCAAGCTGCTAAAGTATATCTAGTGGTTGATGGTTTGGTTATATTTGTCACTTTATACATATTGGTAATGGTAGTGTATTAGGGATAGTAGGATGTAATGGTAGTGTATTATGGATGGTATGATAGATGAAAAGGAAAATGTATTCAAAGTAGTGTACCAAAAACACGTTATATCATGTTCATACATATAGATGCACATGTACATTTCTAATATTGGTAATGTAAAAGTATTGTATTACGGATGGTAGTGTAAATGAAAGTGCAATTGTTTAATACTGGTAATGTATTACGAAATTTGTCAAAGAAATGATACGTATGCACATGTGCATAGATAAATTGTTACTCGATTTTTTTTAGAAACGAAATATAGCAATTTTTTTAAAATAATAAAAACAATTTGTGTGCTTTTTAGGTATTTTTGGTTTTGTTCACATTGGTTCTCGTGGTTCTCGCAATAAAGTGTGGTTCCTAACCGATATTTATCCTATATATATAAATAGTATTGGGATCCTGTAAAAAGGACATTTTTCGTAAGAAGTGTGAGAAGACATAAAAATTGACATGTGGGTATCATGTTTTGGACTTTAGCATAATGTTTTGGGTTGTTTTGGCAAGAAAAACACCAAACATAATAATTTAAGACACAATACATTGAATTCTAGGCTTAAAACTTAAACCATTATGCCAAGAACGTTAAGTGGTGTGTTTTAGTTATGTTTTAAATTTCACGCCCACAATACGTTGCATTGTGTTTTAAATTGTTATGTTTGGTATTTTTTTTTTACGAAAACAACCCAAAACATCATGCCTAAATCCAAAACATGATCTCTACATGTCAATTTCTATGGCTTCTCATGAAAAAAATCATTTTTACAGGAACCTCACCATATATCTATATATATAGGGGATCGCTAAAATGAAAACCACCTCTAGTTATGAGAACCATAGGAACCACTTTCTGGCCCTTAGATCAACTAGATGGATGGATGTGATTAAAAGTAATTAATATTAAAAGCTTTTTGTCTTATTATGTCTTTAATATTATAATCCAAAAGGGTATTTAAGTAAAATCACTCTATTTTGTCTTTTTATATATATTAATTTTAAATTACATTTTTTGTCCTATTCATTAATTAGTTTTTTTACTTAATTAATTTTTATTTATAAACAGATTTTTTTTGTAAAACAATTTTTTGAAATCAAACTTTTATTATAATTTTTTTAATTTTTAAGATTTTTATGCCCGACCTTTTCACGCCTCGTTTTTTAACGCGCCGTTTTTTCGCCCGGCTTTTTCACGCGTCGTTTTTTCAACGCGCCGTTTTTACGTTTTATGCCCCGGTTTTTTACGTTAACGTTATTTACGTTTTAAGCGGCGGTCTTTTGCGTTTTACGTCCCGGTTTTTTACGTTAACGTTACTTACGTTTTACGCGCCGGTTTTTTGCGTTTTACGTCCCGATTTTTTACGTCAACGTTTTTTTTGCGTTTTACACGCCGGTTTTTTTACGTTAACGTTTTTTTACGTTTTACGCGCTGGTTTTTTACGTTAACGTTATTTACGTTTTACACGCCGGTTTTTTGCGTTTTACGTCCCGGTTTTTTACGTTAACGTTATTTACCTTTTACGCCCCGGTTTTTTGCGTTTTACGTCCCAATTTTTTACGTCAACGTTTTTTTGCGTTAGCATTTTTAAATTCAGGTTTTTTACGTTAACGTTTTTTACGTTTTAGTAAAAAAAATTTACGTTTTTACGTTTTACCTAAAACTTTTTACGATTTACGTTTTACGAAAATCTTTTTACGTTTACGTTTTACGAAAATCTTTTTACGTTTTACGTTTTTACGTAAAACTTTTTACAAAAATCTTTTTACGTTTACGTTTTACGAAAATCTTTTTACGTTTTACGTTTTACTTTAAAACTTTTTACGTTTTACGTTTTTTACGTATTACGTTAAAAAGTTTACGGGTTAACATTTTTTTTTTACAAAAACTTCTTTACGCAAAAACGAACGCACCCAGAAATCGCAAACTCGGGAGATTTCTCAGATATATCGTTATCATCATCGACTAGGGGGGGGGGGAATTAAAAACCAACAACATCAAAACAAAGTTTATCTCGAAAAAAAACGGGGTTTGGCTCAGATTAACGGATAATCAAAAGGCTGCAAAAAGAGGAGTTGCAGGTTTAAAAAACCTACCCTCCGCCGTCCTTGCCGCGCCATCGCCCGTTGTTTTTTTTATCATCACCGCCGATTCCAAAAGGGACCAGATTCAACCGATTTAAACATTCAAAAGGACCATGAACAACATTCAAACCCAGAAGAAACATGAACATCAATCAAACCTAGAAGGACCTTGAACATCATTCAAAACCCAGAAGGAACATGAACATCATTCAAACCCACCGGTCTCCCCACAAAACCACCACCGATCTCTGCACAAACCAAGTAGAGAATCAAATCACCAGAGAATCAAATCACCAGAGAATCAAAGAACACAGAACAAAACACCCACCAGAGAATGAAAATAAAAAAACACAGATCTAAACACCCACCTTCGACAGTAAGTATCACATGGTTGGTGAGGTTATTTTTTTTAATTTTTCTATGCCAAGAATCAACAGATGCAACAAAACCCACCAAAAAAAATCTAAACTTTTCAACAACAAACAACAAACTGAAACATTGATAACAAGTTTTTTACCAGAGAGATGACTTTGAATTTTCCGGCGAGGGTGACCGGGGAGATGGTGGCCATGGCGGTTCGTTTTCAGGCAATGGTGGCCGGACACCACCGCGGCTGTCGCAAAGACTCCTACCAACCACCGCCCCACCACCGCCTTCCGCCTCTGCACAACTCTCACCAACCACCTCACACACCACCGTCTTCCAACCACAGGTCATCAACGTCAAACCACCGCCGGAGATAACAAACACAGGTCATCAACGTCAAACCACCGCCGGAGATAACAACACAGGACCCATCGTTCCCCGTCAAACCACCACCATCTAACCCTAAAACTCTAAATCGGAGCGGTGGTGAACGATGTTTGGGGGTGCCGGAAGTGTGGTTGACGGAGGAGGGGGTGGGTTGCAGGGGCGGAGGATTTGGGTGAACGGATCTTTGGGAGAGAGTGAGAGGGATTTCAATTTTTGGGGAGAGATGAATTACAAAAAGTCTGATAAAGACTTTAAAGAGAGAGAGAGGATGAAAAAGTGGAGAGAGAGAGAGTGATCAGACATAATAAATGAGGAGAGATGTTGCGAAATGACATTTGTAGTAAATGACTAAACTACCCTTTTGTGTGGCTGATTCTAATTGGTTGAGAGTGGTTCTCATAACTGGAGGTGGTTTTCATTTTAGCGGCTCCCTATATATATATATATAGGGAGAAGATCATGCGAGAACCACCTCTTATTGTGAGAACCGCGAGAACCAATGTGAACACACCAAAAATGCCTAAAAATAGCTAAAAATCACACAAAAATTTTTTTTTTTGATTTTTTTAATATTTTTTAGGTTAAAATCGCTACTTTTCGAACCAAAAAAAAAAAAAAAATTTTAAAATTTTTTTTTTTTGGCTTCGAAAAGTAGCGATTTTAACCTAAAAAATATTAAAAAAATCAAAAACAATTTTTTGGATTTTTTTAGGTTTTTTGGGGGTTTAGTTTTTAGCATTTTAGCTTGGGGTGGGGGGGGGGGGGTTAGGTTTTTGGGGGGTGGGGGAGGGGGGTTTAGGTTTTTTTGGGGGGGGGGGGGGTTAGTTTTTTTTTAGGTTTTTTTAGGTTTTTTTTAGCTTGGGGGGGGGGGGGGTTTAGGTTTTTTTTTTGGGGGGGGGGGGTTTAGGTTTTTTTTAGGTTTTTTTTAGCTATTTTAGGTTGTGTTCACATTGGTTCTCAAGGTTCTCACAATAAGGGTGGTTCTCGCATGAGCCCCTCCCTATATATATATATATAGGAACGGGATCAGGAGAAAACGCCCAAAAGTGTGAGAACGGTGAGAACGCATCCTGGCCCAACACGTGGCGTGGGATATGATCAGGGGGTGAGGTTTTTTTTTGTCATTTTATCTTCCGCTTTTCCAATTCCGCTTTTCACAATATTGATTTATTTTTGGCGTTAACCAAATTCAATAATTATATGGCGTTTTAATGGTTTCGTTGTATTAGCATTTTGGCGTTTATGGCGTTATTCAAATCGTATGCCATTGGAACCCCAAGGAGGGTCAAAATATCTCTCTGAATGGCTTCATCCATACTAAGTATGGCCAGGACTTTTTTAGGATGACTCCCCATTGTTTGTTCTTAGATTCAAAGGCGTTTTAGACAGGATGGCCCATTGTTCTATTTTTTATATGCATTTTGGCGTTTGTGGTATCTTGGAGTTTTACAATCGGAAGATTATATTACAACCACAGGGAAAAACAATAGAAGCGAAAAAAATAAATTAAAAATCCTTATCGGATCTCTCTTCACAATCTTCACTGTCATCAGTCTCTCTTTTCTTTATTACTACAAGAACTGTCACCAAATATATGGCGTTTTATGTAAAACTTAACAAACTCATCGGTATGATTTATTGTTTGTTCCTTTGTTGAAGTGTCTTTTTATGGATGTTGGTGACATAGATCGATGCCGTGTGAGTGGGTTTTTCGTACTCTTCAGTGTCATCGATCTCTTATCCTCATCCAAGCCTTCTTCAAGAACAAAGAACACAAAATGACATTGACTGTCATCAGTATCTTTTTCTTGAAGATTTGTCCATCTCATGCAGCAAAATCTTACTGAATTACTCCCCTCACCTATTGAAACTTCACGACGAACAATACTGAATATCCAAGAAAGCATATTAGCCATCTTTGATTTTTTTTTTTATTTTTTGGCGTTTTACACTGAGTTGTATTTAGTAGTATTGGCGTTTGTTTTTTTGGTTTGATCAAATGGAAGTTGCTGATAGGTATCATTTTATAGGATGTCTTTTGGCGTGTAGGTTTAGGTGGTGCATTATTATAATAAAGTATTCGTTGTTTCAGTTACTGATTGTAATTACTGTTTTTGATAAGCTTTATCTCTGAAGTCTGTAACACGTCCCAGCTTTCAAGTTTGGCGTTTTAGTTTTTACTGTTTGTAGTTACTATTTTTAGTTAGCATTTCAAGTTTGGTTTTTTTTTTTTTTTTTTTTTTTGGGTTTTTTTTATAATACTTGTCTAAAGTAATTTTATTATAGCTTGGGAGTTTTTGGGGCGTATTATTGCATGATGGCGTTTTGACAAGCATTTGGCTGTATGGCGTTTTTATTATAAATGACGTTGTTATTTATATAACAATCAATTGAAAAAGAAAATTAGAAAAAAAATATAAACAATTGGTCTTCCAAATCTTCACTGTCAGCAGTCTCTTTCTTCTTTTGAAGCATCTTCACTGGCTGTTTTCGACTTTCGTATGATTCATTTTAATTTTTATTTATCTTCAGCCTCTTTTTCTTGAAGATTTGTCCATCTCATGCAGCAAAATTTTATTGAGTTACACCCTTCAGCTAACAATCCATTCGGCAAAACTTTCCCCGTAGAAGAATATTGAATTTCCAAGGAAAGTTGTTTGATTTTTTAAATTTTTGGCGTTTTACCTGGAAAAAGATCGCCACTAAACAAAAGTACCTTAAACCTCTAAATTGGATCATGCTAAAATCAATAATGTTTTGCTGTATGAGATGGACAACATTGTTAATCATAAGTTAAGAAAGTACCTTAAAGCTCGCTGCTGTTTCTAAGACGAATGGTATATATTAAATATGGCGTTTGTTTTTTTGTGTGTTTTTTATGTAAGGTCTGAGATGTTGTATATATAAGATGTTTTTTGGAGGTTTTTTTAGGCGGGATTTTATTATTATTAAGTTTGGCGTTTTATATCTAATGGCGTTTTATTCATGAGATGGCGTTTTGTGTAGAGAAGTCAAAAGACTTTTTTACCCTTAATGAAGCGCGCCACACTAATAAAAGTGATGTTATTTACGAAAACGCCACCGCGTCATCTAGTCCATAGATTGTTTTGATCTGACGATTCATAACCGTTCTCACACTTTTCACCGTTCTCTCTAAATCCTGACCCTATATATATATATATATTGTTTTTGTGGTCATTCATTTTTATTGCAGGTTAAAGTATAACATACAATAAAAACTTAAATAAAGATGAAACAAAGAGGCATATCCAACTCTATTAAATGTCGATCCAGAGTCAATGGTAATATATATCAGTCCATGGATGTACAATAAGATAATAGAAAAAAAAAATTGGGTTTGAATTTTTTACTCCGCTCATTTTGATTAGAGCTCGTTCTCACCCGAACCTTTTTTGACATGTTACCCGACATAACAAAACCTGCCCGTTTTGTCAAGTTTATATAAGGGTGGATCATTTATAAATAACCATCTATGCTTGTTAACACTGTTGATTACTGTATATTGGCGAATTTCTGGTCAACTTGGCAAGCAAGACACATGTTGATATGTAGAAGGCTTGGCGTGGAAGGCTAGGATGGGTTTATTGTTAGTAAAACTGTATAAAAGGAGTGAACAGAATCTGGACAGAAAGTAATAAAATTTGAGAAACAGTAAACTAGATTCGCCGTCTGTTCCTAGGGTACGCCGGTTCGAAGCAGCAACAACATACTGCCGGACTTGAAACACTTGCCTGAAAGAAAACAGGAGAACGCTGCAAAAGAGATCGAGAGAGAAGAGATGGTTGTGGTGTGTCGAAACTGGTTGTCTGCATTAGGTTTTATAGGCACAGATTATAACTGATTCTGGCCTCATCATTGCAAAGAATTAACTCACATAATGGCTCATTGTTTTCGGTTATCATTGTTTTCGAAACTGATGGTGGTATAAGCTAACATAACTTTCGAAACTGATGTTTTTCACATTTTATATATTTGAGCATTATGTAAAAGATAGTCTATTACACATTACAACTAATGTTTGCTTTGTAGTGTGTATGTACTTCATTAAACAAAGATGGTGGTATAAGTTAAGGAGTACAAATTTGAATGAAACTATACAATTTTTTGAAA
Source organism: Helianthus tuberosus (assembly GCA_030545235.1). Taxonomy (NCBI): domain Eukaryota; kingdom Viridiplantae; phylum Streptophyta; class Magnoliopsida; order Asterales; family Asteraceae; genus Helianthus; species Helianthus tuberosus. The sequence goes on from CM060416.1 coordinate 130,079,838, forward strand.
AGAAAATAACTATTTTCAAGTAAAATTTATCCTATTCTTATATAAATAAGTATAAATAGTTTTACAATATCATTACCTGGATAAGTCTGATTTGGTTTTACCCGACTAATTTTGAACCAATTTGTATTGACCCGCCTTTTTTTGACCCAACCAATTTGTGCCCCCCGTCAAAAATAAAAAATAAAATAAATAAATCTAGATTCGCCACTGCCTTGCGATAAAGAAGACTGTCGATCAAAGAGTAGATTGACGAAGACCAAGAAGACGCAAAAGGGTTCCAGCCATGAGAACAAGGGTTGGGTCAAGAAGGCAAATCATCGGTCACATATAGCTGAAGAAATCAAAGAACGACAATGGAAATAACAATGCCACCCATGATCAGAGTCTCTTACCCAGTTAGAATTTTTACTGACTCAACACTTAGTAGCACAGAGGTTGCCATACAACCCCTAGACTATATGTTATACTTGCGGTATGGGCTAGCGGGATGCTGCCATGGACGAACAGGGTCCCGATGAACATTGTGCTATCTCCAATGTCCTACAAAATCTGGATGAGCGTGTCTTTGTCCCGCTCTCACTGCAAGTCAGTTTCGAACGCTGGGGCATGTGATCATTGGAAAGTTGCCGTTGGGGAGATTAAAAAAAAAAGATAAGATAATTTAATTATTTTTAAACCACATTAATAACCTTTTACTCTATATTTTTTTAAGCCAAATACAATTTTAGCTCTTACTTTACACTAAACACTCTTTTTGCCAAACGCACCTTTGCACACAGATTTAAGGGCGTGACTCGCTCTCTTTCATTTCATGACAGATGGTCTTAGAGTTTAAATAGGAGAATTATCTATTAATAAAATAGTTTGTTTTAAACCCTTTATAATCTGTCATTTTTAGGTAAATAGAGTCTGATTATTGTACATAAAACAGTGTATGTTTCATTAGATATTTTTGGAGTGAAAGATGAAACGATTAAACTTGATTTAAAAAAAAAAAAAGCTATGTTATATTTAACAAAATAGAGCCCAAATTGTGTACTACCAGTTACGTTTTATATCTGTAAGGGTGTGAATTGACACACACCTAACACGAAACTCACAGGTTTTGTTTTGTTTAAACGGGTTCAGGTTAGTTTCAGGTTAAACACGCAAACTCGTTTAGCTAAACACGCCGGGTTCGTAGAAAACCATCGAATGTACAATCTGCCATAGTTATTGAATTCCAGACTAAAACACAACGTTATCCCTAGCCTATAATGATGCATACCGACCTGTGGATGTGACCTGACCCACAAGGACCCGACTTATTCCTGCATAATGTGAACTGAAGGGGTCAACCCACCACTTGTTTCATTTTTAATCCATATTCCAAGTAGAACCTCATTATTAGGAAGAGCACATTCTATTGTTTCTTTAAATTGTTGCAAGTAGCTCCTCATTATTAGGAAGAGCACGTTTTCATTCAGTTACATTCAATTGTTTCTCTAAATTGTAATCGTTGCATCTACAAAGGATAAGCACAAAAATAGTTAAAAGTTATTGCCTTGTTCCTTGTCTAAATTTTTGGGAGACTGGTGATCGACTTCTATCATACCATATTATATGCGCCCCGCTTGCGGTATGCGAGTATAATGTATATGTGTGGGCGCCGGGGGGCAAAAGTGAAAATGCACTAATTTTAACATTATTTTACTAATTTCGTGAAAATAATGTTAAAAAGGGGGATGGTTAATCATGTATCATGTGGTGGCGTTGATAGCCGAAAGACAAATAGGTACATGCACTAATTGGCCTTTGTCTCAATTGTTGAGTGTTATGTGCCTTATGTTCAAGGCTTGATGCAAAACTACTATCGAGTTGGGGGTCTCACTGGAAGCAGCCTCTCTATTCCTACATGGTAGAGGTAAGGTTGTTTACATCTCAGGGCTGACCCAAGCTTTTTAGAAGCCCTAAGCGAATTTTAAAATCGGACTCTCTAAAGAAAAATATTATTCTACTCACAAGGGTAATAATAACTTATCTATATCTTACTAGATTGATATCTTAAAAGTTATTGCCTTGTTTCTTGTCTAAATTTTTGAGAGACTAGTGATCGACTTCTATCATACCATCTTATAGAAATTTGATTATTTCTTTTTGTGTATTTAGATTATTACTTATATTTTATTTATTATGCGAATTAAATCTACATCTATCACATTAGCTATTTTTTCTTCTGTTTCTTAGTTTATGCTCATTAATTATTAATACTGTTAATTTGCTATTAGTTAGATTTAATTATTTTAATGTGTATTATACATATTACTAAATTAAATTAAATTGTATTATACATAAAGAAACACAATAATTTTACACAAGATGACGTGGGATGGTTGCATAATCATGATTACGACATTTCCTCACCATGATATATTATAGAGTAAATTGCAATTTTACCCCCTGAGGTTAGGGGTGATTGGCACTTTTACCCCCCCCTAAGGAAATAATTGCAATTTTACCCCCCACTGTTAACTCTTATGTCGCAACATTACCCCCTATACTCAATTTTGTTGACTAATCTGTTGACTTGGTGGTGAAATGACTATTTTACCCTTTTATTTTACCCCTTGTGTTTTGTTTACTCTGTAATATTACCCCCTGCCACCATTGCCACCGCCATTTACCACCACAACCACCACTGCCACCTCCAACCACCAACCACCACCCTCAACCACCACTGCCACCGCCATTCACCACCACTGCCATCTTCTTCCTCCCCCCTCTCTCTCTAAAAAAACCCACCAAACTGCAAATATTAACAGTGGGGGGTAATTGGAATTGATATTACGCATAAACAGTGGGGTAATGTTATTACGCACTGTTTACAATTAGCCCCCTACAAATTGTTGAATCCGACACTTGCAAGTGATCCCATCTCATCGCCACCAGTCAGCTACACTATTCTTCCCTAACGCGGCAAAGTAAAGTCAACAATCAACATTCCACTATGAACACATCCTAACCCATTTTCATGGCGTAATATCAATTCCAATTAACAGTACAATGCATACTTGTGGGAGCAGGGAATTCATCATTTGTGGGCCCTCATCTTACCCATGAATTGAAATAACTCTTATTATCTTTCATACTTCAAATATTATGCATGACCAGGTGTACATCACGCATAAACAGTTGTACTCTTCCAAGAACCCAGCAAATACAAAGCATCAACATCTTAATATCACTATCTTATCATTATTCACATTATCTTCTAACACTCCACCCTGAAATCGAGGCCATTTCCAAGGGCGGCCTGCAGAGTATCCAGGAGACAAGACTGGTTGTGGCGGGGGTGGTGATGATGGCGACGGTGGTGGTTGCGGCGGGGGTGGTGATGATGGCGACGGTGATGATTGATGATGGCGACGGTGATGGCGGGGGTGGTGATGATGGCGGGGGTGGTGATCTAGATGATGATGATGCAATTTACTCTATATATAATAAAAAACATAATAAAAATAATAATAATAATAATAAATATAAGGTAAGATTACCAAAATACCCTTACATATAAGGGTCAAACTACCTTTGACTGAGCTTAGGGGGTAATGTTGCGACATAAGAGTTAACAGTGGGGGGTAAAATTGCAATTATTTCCTTAGGGGGGGTAAAAGTATCAATCACCCCTAACCTCAGGGGGTAAAATTGCAATTTACTCTATATTATAATTGCTTTAATATTAGTTTAATACTGGATCGGTAGAGGTGCCAAGTCCCATTTACACATAAACTTCAAACTATATCAAAATGACATAAATCACCCCAACTCAAAGTAGTTACGAAAAGCCACTATTTCTTGTTTTAACAAATTATACTTCACCATCCAAAATGTGGCAAATCAAGTTACTAAGTTCATTCCTAAGAGTAGAAGGTACCTTATTCGCAATCTTCTTGTGGTTGCACATCCTAGCTAATTGGCGTCAAAGAACGTTACTAAGTTCATTCCTCCACTTTTAGGAAAAAGGATACCTTGTCTTAGTATGTCCTTTAGATACCGAAGCGTAGTGGCGTCTCTAAGAATTCACTTACCCTGTTTGAGATCGAAAAATGTGCCCATATGCTTTAACGATAAACAATATAATTACGAAAATAACAAAAATTATAATAATTGATAAACAATGCAATTATGGTAATGACAAAATCATAGTATTCTAATGAGTTACATACCCTAATAACTAATAAGTTAATAGCTACTATATGAGTTGAGACAAAGGCAACCTTTCACATTATCTTTCAAAATTTGTCAACGATTAATAGATTTTCCAAAAATAGTATAAATACGTTGGATGTGTCCAAAAAAGCTCTTTAACACAACTATTAGCCATATCACATAATATAAGGTTAAGTGAATGGCTACTTCCACACGTTCTTGTTCTTGTTTCTGTTCTACTCCTACTTCAACATCTTCTTGTTGATTTTCAACATTAACTATAGGTGGATAGGCACCAAAAACTTTTGTATAGCACCGACTTAAGACTTCACCAATTCTTCCGCTCGTTTCCTTTTTTGACGATTTTGCCATCCGGATGCTTGTTTAGGAGCTATTAACGCCTAAAAATAATAATCGATGTTCAGTTAACAAGAATTCCATACAATGATTCCTCCACTAATGACAACTTATACAATGATTCTTCTTTTACAGAGATTAATATTTAATATATGGTTTACAAATTACTACCATTCGCGGATAACAACACAACTGTCTAGTATGATTAATATACAATTTACATCGTTATTTGCAGATTACCGCGATCTACCAATATAGGACAATACTCAATAATCAATTCAATATGATACGCCGTACACGGATACGGGCAACATGGTTCTGATGTTAACAACAATTAACAGACTAACAGTTTAACACTAAACCGACGAAGAGACCTTTTGAATTCTGAATCTTCTGATTGATGTTCTTGTTCGCGTCTCTGATCGATGTTGTTCTTGTTCACGTCTCTGAATCTTTTTTTTTGTAGTAGCCTAGGCCCAGTGATTCAGCGAACTTCTGATGTAGAGATGATGTTCGACTGTTCGTTACTCTGATGAGTTTGTTCGTCTCATCCTTTCAGATTCCAGGAGTCTATGAAATTGCCGTCGTGTGTTATAATTTTATTAAAATCATATTAGTATTAAGCCAATAAATCTAATGTGTAGTGGACTAAATTATAAACCATAAAAAAATATTTGATAATGGGCCTATATTGGAATTGGTATGCGTTTCCAATTTTTTTTTAAAAGATAACATATATATATATATATATTGAATTTTTTTTAGAAAATCCGTGCCCTTCGAAATCACGGGCCTTCTGCGGAAGTCCTCCCCGCACACCATCATAGCTGGGCCTGCCAAAGCGCTATCATAGCAACGTCCAAATTTCTATCCCTTGGATCAGAAACATTTTGACTTAGGATATTCACTGAGTATGAAAGATCTGGCCTTGTGGCTTGAAAGTACAATAACCTTCCAACTAGTCTTCTGTACTTGCTCGCATCTACACGCAAGTCTCCATTGTCTTCGTCAAGTTTCAAGTTTGGCTCAATTGGAAAGGAACACAGTTTATATCCAAACATTTCGCTGTCCTCCAACATGTCTAGGGTGTATTTTCGTTGATTTAGTGCTAGCCCATCCTTTGTCCTTACGACTTCGATTCCAAGGAAGTACTTTAGTGGCCCAAGATCTTTGATACTAAAATTTTCATTCAGATAGGCTTTCATCCCTTCTATTTAATCTAAGTCATTCTCCACTATGATGACGTTGACGTATATGAGGGCTGTTACAAATACCTTCCTTTTTCATAAATAAATAGCGAGTGGCGCGCGTAGGACTTCTTGAAGTCAAGCTTGAGCAAAGATGATGTAAACTTATGATACCAATTTCTCAAGGTTTGTTTTAGGTCGTATAGGGACTTCCTAAATCTGCACACTTTTGTTCATCCCCCTCCGTCGTAGCCATGTGGGATTTTTATTTACCCTTCTTCATCCAAGTCTTCATGCAAGAATGCATTATTCACGTCTAATTGGTGAATAATCCATTCCTTTTTACGACAATGGCGAGCAAGCTCCTAACCGGGACCAATTTAGCCATCGTTGCAAACATGTCATGGTAGTCGACTCCATCCATTTGCATGTAGCCTTTGCGACGAGTCTAACTTTGTACCTTTCTATCTCACCATTGGGCTTGTACTTAATTTTGTAGACCCACTTAGAGTCTATTACTCGTTTTCCATCTGGTAAATCTTCCATTGTCCATGTGCACTTTCTTTAGGGGCTTTTATCTCCTTTTCCATTGTATCTCTACATTTTTTTTTTATCCTGCACGACTTGTTTAAAATTCTTTAGCTCACCATTGTTAGTGATGGCCGCCAAAAAGACCTTATAAGAATCGGAAATTTTTTCGTAACAGACAAAATTAGCAAGGGGACATACCGTTAGGGATTGTTAATAGGAGACGGGATGTGCATGGTCTATGGATTGGGGGAGTTGTACATCGCAACCGTTTAGATGAGCTGGTCATGATTTGTTTCGCTTTTCTTTAGTAGGCCCAATGTTTCCATTTTTACTTTGCAATGTTTCTGGTCTATCGGTGGACCCATTGTGCGAATTGCCCAAGTCATTAGTTTCATTATTTTGATTTCTAAAATCCATTTCATTTGCTTATGTTTATTTAAGGTTGTCGAGGTAATTTATTGGATCAATAGGGACCACTTCTTCATCTCCCGTGGGCTCCTTATTGGCTATAATGGGCCTGTTGGGCTATCTTCGAAAAGATGGCATTCTCTTCTGGTAATGGATATTTAAATATATCCTCATCTTCATGTCGTTTTCTTTTAATTTTGTGGTAAACGAAAACAACCTCTCAGAAAACTTCACATATCATGATATGATAATTTTGTTATGACATGGGTTGTAGATTTTATACCCTTTTGTACCGCTTGGATAACCCACAAAAAACCTGGCCTTCCTCTTATCTCAAATTTGTCACCTTTAGTTTCAATACTACAGTAATAAGCCATGCAACCAAGGACTCTCATGTGATCATAGCTTGGTTTTTCACCATACAATAATTCATATGGAGTCTTGTCTTTTATTACCTTGGAGGGTAACCTATTTATGATATATGTCGTTGTCAATATACACTAACCCCAAAACCTTATTGGAAGGCTTGCTTCGAACTTGACTGCCCTTGCCATTTCTAGCTAGTGTTGATGCTTCCACTCCACTACTCCACTTTGTTGTGGAGTGCATAGGCATGTTGTTTCCAAGATGATTCCTTGTTCGGCATAAAAATTCAACATTTTATTTGAAACAAATTCTCCACCATTATCGCACCTTATCCTTTTAAGGTTTCTTTCAAATCGTGTTTTAACCATACTTGCTTCAAACTTGTGTTTGAGGAGGAAGACCCAAACGAACCTACTATAATCATCAACTATTGTTTTTTTTGTGATAATTCAAAACAAGCACTCGTTTTTTGTGATACTAATAGGAAAAGGTTTCCTTGTCATTATGGCCTTAATGCAAGAATCACAAATTTCATCATTGTTTTTAAAAGAAAAGGTACTAAGAGAATTTATTTTTAGACAACTTTTCGTCACCGGCATGACCAAGTCTCTTATGCCACATATCTGATGTTGTCATCATTGCTTTTCTTCTACCCCTGAACATCCCCATTTGATATAGACCATTATGACACCTACCCACTCCCATCAACTTCCTTGATTGTTTGCATAACAATGAAAATTCAAAGAAAAAGGTTACACTACCCTTTAAATCTCTTGAAAGTTTGCTAATGGACAGAAAATTATAATTGAATTTCGGGAACAGTTTTGTAACGCTTCACATTTCTGTACTTTCCATATTTAGAAAGTTGTATTCGCATTTCTATTTTTAGAAACGTGTACTCGTATTTCATTTCAAATCTTGTAATATGAGATTTTAATCATAATGAAAATTCACTTTTATACATATACATGTTACATACTGGTGTTATACACAATCAATCATTGAATACGTGTTTATACGCGGAACCGAGACTCGAAATACTTGGAAATGTCAATCATACGTGTACCATCCTCGTACAATACTTAATTACGCTTTGAATACATAAAAACAAGCTAAAATACAAGAAAACGACGTAAAATAACCTAACTACAAAGTGTAGGGGCTAAAAGTGAACAAAACAAAAAAGTTGGAAAACACTACCCGTTTACCCAATCGGGTTTCACTCTTTTCCACCTCTTTTTACCTCCAATCACATTCCAACATCCTTAAAACACAAACCCTAATTTTTACCTTTAAAACCAAGCCTCCTCTAACATTTTTTTCCACTTTCCATAACTCCAAATTATTCTCAAACACCCTAAAATCATCAAGAAATCTCCAAGTTTGGGCAGAAAGTTTCAAGTGTTTAAGTGAGATTTCAACTCACTTTCTTCTTCTTTTTCTTCATGTTTTATTCTTCCATTCCACTTAGACAACCTCTAGGAATGTTTACACAAGTTTACCATGGTAAACTAAGTTGGAACATCACCACATTTGAGGTCCAAATTTAGATTTAATTTCTGTTTTGTTAGACTTTCAAACCTATTAACATTATCAACACCTTTCTTGGATGAATATGAACCAAACCTTGTTCCCAACTAATTTTCTTGTTGTGGGGCTTGAGTTGAGGTATCATTCCAAAAAAATTAAGGTTCAAACACCCCATAACAACTAACCTAAGTCACTAAACAACTTCCTAGTCACAAAGTGAACAAGGCTACACCAAGTCTCCAAACACTATCCATGTTTGGAATGCATTAGTCTAGTCAAGTCACTTGGTTGTTGAGTGATTTAGATGACTATCTAACAAAGTAGGTTCCAAGCATCAAAGTAAGTTAACCCCAACTCGCCTCCAACATTTGCTATGTTGGGTATAACAAGCCCGGGTTATCTTTATTTGGCTACTTAGAAATCTAGTAACTTGTTTATTTACATTCTTATGTTTCATGACCATCCGAATCATCCTTGTGATGATTTGTGTATTGGTGAACCTTAGGGTTAATAGATTCATCCAACCCATGCATGACTATACTTGACTTAACTAACATTGGACTACTAACAATTATAAATATATATACCTTAAAACCAAATCATAACACCAACCAAACTCATGCTTGAATGTTGTGTCTTATGGTCATTTCCAATTTGGTCAAAGTTCCTCAAACTATGGATTCTAATGGGTTAATCGGTACCCATGAAAACACAACTAAAATAGTGTCCATAATGAGTGATTTTAGACAAGATGTATTTTTCTTGCAATATACATACTTTCATACTATCTTGAAACCCTAATCTAACTCAATACCGATCTCCATAACTCATACACCTAGTTCATCCTTGTAGGATAACCTCGGCGTTCCTAAACTCTCAAGAATCTTCGCTCACGTTTTTGGAAGCTTTTGCAAACCGTAGTTTTCTTCCCGTTGGTTATAGACCTATGCTTCTCGTCCTTGAAAACCTAGCTTTAGGTGTTTCCAAGAGATGGAATAGGCTTCATAACAAGGATTTGAGTCCTAATGATTGAAAACTCACCATCCAGGCCCATGAAAACCGATAATTTTTTGTTTTTAATTTCGCGAATAACAAACGTTAAGACGACTAAATGTCGCAACCCCCTTCCCCTATTTACCCTGGGAACGAGCGGCCGCAGTCAGTTTCGGTGGTATCTGTATGTTTATCAGTTTGGCAGCGGAATTTACATCAGGACCGTAGTTAGGAAATATTTGATCAGAGTAAAATACCACGCTTTTATAATATTAAACACATGGGAAAATCCCAAGTTTTCATTACACACATTTTCATAGGGACAAACCCTATTTTATTGAATTTAAAACATCGTCTTTTAGGTAACTTTTATAGCCACATTTTTCCAAGCCTTCAGTGCTCTCCAGCTGGGTTCTAATTGGCTTTCACAGTTTGTTACCTGAAATGCGTTTTAAAAACATTTGTCAGTGAGAAATACTGGTGAGTGAATCCCAGTTTAATCAAGAATCATTTATCTTTTAACAGTATTGAAAGCCATTACAATGTTTATATCTACACAATTACACATTCAGTATTGTCAATTCTGACTGGTGGGTCATATTACTCATTGGCTATCTCGTTGTCCAATAGTAACGTTTTCCACATTTTGTATACAAAACCCCAACATACCGGCAGTAATTGAAGAACTACAAAGACTCAATCACTGCTAATTATAATTTAAAATATTAAAGGTTTTGTAAAAATAATTTACAAAAAGGTTCACAAAAAGAGGATAAACTCACATTGCTGTCTTAGGGTTTTCCTTTAGGATTTCCTGGCGATTATCTATTAATTACACAATTGCACACGCGTTAGTATAATAACCCAATATTTACATTAGTAATACCCTCCCCGGGTGAGGTTCCAGCGTGAACAACCTCCCTAGAGTGAACATCGTGAACAGATCTGGACCGTTGATTAATATGATCTTGATATTTGAAAGGGGTGGCATGATTGTAATTAATAGGTTAGATTTTAATCTTTTATTAAAAGCAAAAGGGTAATAGTGTAATTAGCTTAAAATAGTCATTTAAATCAAAATGGAAGATTATTTCCATAATTAAAGATAATATCCCATAATTATCTATTATATTGTTTGTCAAATATTTTCATGTCCCTTTAAAAGAAAATCAATAACGTATTCCCCTCTGTCTCTAAACTCAATCGGCGACCAGCGGAGTAAACCCTTGAACGGTGACGGTACGGTTTAATCGCCGGTGAAACAGAGCATTTTCTTCAACAATCAAAGGTACACAATGAAACTGTTAATCTTTATATGTTTCTGAAAGTTTTTGCATGTTCCGTGTGACAACTCGAGTTTCCGACTTTCATTTTCGCATTTAGTGAACGTTGACTTTGATTGTGTAGATGTTTAACTTGTTTAACTTGTTTAACTTGTAAATGTACACGTTATTTTTTTTTATATATTTTATGAACGCTTTGTGGTTGCATGATTTTGTGTTTGGTTTCATAACATGAAACATCTGTTAAAAACTTAAACTGTTTAACACACGAAGGACCCGACGAAACAGACTATTTCGCCATATGCATCCCGACGAAACAGATGTGTTTCGCCATCAAGCAACTCGACGAAACAGTGTTTCGCCATAGAACTTCACGACGAAACTGATTTGTTTCGCCGGCCCACTGATTCGCAAAGCCCATTAAGGGCCCAGAACGGTAATTCGTGTATATTAACGTAAATCGACTCTCTGTTTCACATTTTGAACAAAAATAGAAACCCTAGAACTCTCCATTTTGAAAAGGCGATAACTATCTCCCACCATCATCTTTCTCTCTTGAATCCTCCCTTGTTCATCCCGGATATCTCGGTTAGTGCGTGCTCGTCTAATCGGTTTCTTTGTTCTTTGTTTTCTTTATACATGTTGTGTATATGCTTGATTTCTGGATTATAGGAGTATATGTGTATGATGAATACTTAGGGTTTCATGAACCTCTCAATGATTGTGCATGTTAGCGGGTATGCATAGAGTATGGATTTTATGAGTGTTGTTTTGTGATGATTACATGATTTTATTGATGATGATGATGATATGATCCCTGTTTCATTGATGCTTCGGTTGAGATGCATAGATTAATGGTTAGTAACATAAGACTCATTATATTGAGCGAGGATTGAACGTTTTCTGTAAAACTGTTGTATCGGCGATTAGGGTTTCTGTGTTATCCATATCTGCTGTTACTGATGTCTGCGAAATTGACATCCGACGAAATAGAACCCTCGGCGAAACAGAAAGTGTTTCGCCAAGAGTAATCGACGAAATTGAATTGTGTTTCGCCAAATAAGACCCCGACGAAACAGAACGTGTTTCGTCAAATGTGTGTTTCGCCAATATCTGTGTTTCGCCAATATGTGTATTTCGCCGAACAGTTAATCTGCGCAGTAACTTGAGTTAATTCTGTTAAGTGTTAACTGGGTTAGTTAACTGCTGTTAAGTGTAACCATATTGTACATGACTGTGTTTACGTGTTGCATGCTTATACGTGAACAACTTGAACACAAACTGATTATGTATACGTGCATACTTTAGGACGTGATTGATTACTTGCGAGCATACACTTAGCATACCGAGCAAACCAAGGTGAGTTCACACTCTTACCAAGGCATGGGATTCCCGGGGTTGGGAATGGGATTGGAGGAATGAATTTGTACTTACAATGTTACTAGACTATCTACCATCGTCCTCGGTTGTGAAGGACACATACGTAAAACCTACGTATACTTGTACACATCACTGTCCTCGGTTGTGAAGGGCACTTACGTAAAACCTACGTAAACTAATACTCATTACTGCCTCGGGTTGTGTCAGGCACTTACGTAAAACCTACGTAAACTAATACTCATTACTGCCTCGGGTTGTGTCAGGCACTTACGTAAAACCTACGTAAACCCCCGCGTACCCCTGTCCTCGGTTGTGAAGGACACTTACGTAAAACCTACGTAAACTTTGTACGTACTACTGTTCTCGGTAAGAAGAACACTTATTGTTACAAGTAGTCTAGTGTATATGCAAACATGGGAAGCCCCCACTAATAGAACGTACTATCGGCCCAATGTAGCTGCACGTTACGAAACGAACTTGCATTTACAAACTTACTTACTGTGAACTCGCTCAACTAGTTGTTGACTCTCTGTTACATGCCTTGCAGGACCATAGGTACCTTTGGAGCTTGCACGGGAGGCCAGTCGTTGTGGACATGGAACGTGAAATGTGTTGTTAGACATTATGACATTTTTGTACTTAAACTTATGCTGGGTTTTACTTTAAATGCTTCCGCTACACACTTGTTTATATTTGGTTTTGTAAACACCTATCGTTTTGATGAATGACTTTTGATACATACTTATGTTCAATATGATTGGTGGCTTGATCCTGGTCATGTCACGCCTCCAAGCGGTGGTACTCCGCGTGTGGATTTTGGGGGTGTGACAGATTGGTATCAGAGCCATTGGTTATAGAGAACTCGGTTTTAATAAGGGGAAAACGTTTTTATTAAAACCAGACTATAACCAGAACAGTGCTCAACGATCCACAACGACGCCTCGCTCCACGTGCAAGACTCATCACTCTAGGTAATATGGTACATGTTTTATTGCCTACTTGCTAGAATTGCATAGAACTTTGCTCCGGGTATGCTTAGGTTAACTTAACACTATTGCATGAGAATACTTGTGTGATTATTCCCTTTTGTTATCGCACTACTCGCGAACTTCTCTCACTTATGTCATATTTACTATGAAGATCATGTCTGGACGTATTAACATGACGCAAGCCCAACTGACGGCTCTCATTAACGAACAAGTTGCTGCGGCACTTGCAGCCGCACAAGCAGGAGGTATACCCTGCAGTTGTAACTCACACTAGGATCTTTAGATCCTACACTCCTAAACCAACTCTTGGGTTTTAATCTTGTACTGGATTCTTATATACAACAGGTCAGCACGCTCAGCCACCTGTTTGTACCTTCAAAACTTTCATGGACTGTCGTCCTACTACTTTTAGTGGCACGGAAGGAGCGGTTGGACTCCTCCATTGGTTTGAAAAGCTCGAGTCCGTATTTGAAATGTGCGAATGCCCTGAGGCTCGCAGGGTGAAGTACGCCACTGGTACTTTAGAAGGCATTGCGCTGACTTGGTGGAATGCGCAAGTTCAGATGTTAGGGTTGGCTGTTGCTAACGCCACACCCTGGAACGGTTTCAAGGAATTGATTAAAGAGGAATACTGTAGTCATGATGATATTCATAAGCTGGAGGTAGAGTTTTACCACTTGAAAATGACGGGGTCAGAAATTGAAGCGTACACCAGAAGATCGAATGAGTTGGCTATTCTGTGTCCTACTATGGTGGACCCTCCCATTAAGCGTATCGAACTGTATCTCAATGGTCTGGTGCCGGAGATTCAAAGCCACGTAACTTCAGCGAATCTGGGCACTATTCAACAGATCGTCAAGCTAGCTCATCGCCTCACTGATCAGGCAGTGGAACAGAACAGGCTGCCTAAACGTATCAGCACTACTACTACTACTGCTACTGTTTCAGCAACTACTCCTGCTACCCTCAGTGTAAACAAGAGAAAATGGGAGGGGGATTCCAGCAAAGGTTCAGCTTTGGTACAGTCTCAAGTTCAGCAGCGAAAGACTGACGACTATCAGAGCCTAAGTCAGCAATCTTTGGGCAGTCACAGGCAGGGTGGTTATCGAGGAAACCTCCCAAGGTGTAACAACTGTAACAGGCATCACAGTGGCCAGTGCAACAAGGGTCGTTGTCAGAGGTGCCTCAGGATGGGCCATGAGGCCAAGGATTGTAGGAGCCCACGGCCTGTAACTCAGAATCAACAGCAGCAGCAAACGCAGCAGAACCAACAACAGGGTAACAAAGGATGTTTTCATTGTGGTGCTGAAGGCCACTTCAAAAGACACTGCCCTCAGTTAAACCGAAACCAGAATCAGAGCAACAATAACAATAATCAGGGCAATGGGAACAACAATGGGGGAAACAATAACAACAATGGTGCAAAAGGTCGTATGTTTGTGATTGGTCAGAGTGACGCAAGGAACGATCCTAATGTGGTTACGGGTAAGTTTCTTCTCGACGACTTTTATGTTACTGTATTATTTGATTCGGGTGCGGATACCAGTTATATGTCTCTGAACGTTAGTCAAATGCTTAAACGCGCACCAACACTGTTAAGCACCAAACATGTCGTAGAGTTAGCTAACGGTAAAAGTCTAGAGGCCACACACATAGTTCAGGGTTGTAATCTTATCCTCGCTGGTCAGACTTTCTCTATCGATCTCATTCCTATAACTCTGAGTAGTTTTGATGTCGTCATTGGTATGGATTGGTTATCCCAACAACAAGCAGAGATCCTATGCAAGGAGAAGATCATTCGAATTCCTCGTTCTGGTAAATAACCTCTCGAAGTTCAAGGCGACAAGAGTGGTGTCGTGAGTGGCATCATCTCCTTCTTGAAGGCTCAGAAGTGTCTGCGAAAAGGCCACGTAGCTATTTTAGCACTCGTTACTGATACATCGACGACAGAGAAAAAGATTGGGGATATTCCTGTAGTACGCGACTTTCCTCAGGTGTTTCCTGAAGAGTTACCTGGGTTACCACCCCATCGCCAGGTCGAATTTCAGATCGAGCTAGCTCCAGGAGCAGCACCTATAGCTCGAGCGCCTTACCGCTTAGCTCCAACTGAACTGGAAGAACTGTCTAAGCAATTGCAGGAACTCTTGGAAAAGGGTTTCATACGTCCTAGCTCTTCGCCCTGGGGAGCTCCAGTATTATTTGTAAAGAAGAAAGACGGTACCTTTCGTATGTGCATAGATTACCGCGAACTGAACAAGGTGACCGTGAAGAATCGTTATCCACTCCCACGTATCGACGACTTATTCGACCAGTTGCAAGGGTCGAGCTATTACTCAAAGATTGACCTGAGGTCAGGCTATCATCAACTGAGAGTCCGGGATGAGGACGTCTCCAAAACAGCATTCAGAACTCGCTACGGTCATTATGAGTTTTTGGTCATGCCATTCGGGCTAACGAACGCGCCTGCGGTTTTCATGGATCTTATGAACAGGGTGTGCAAACCTTATCTCGACAAGTTTGTTATTGTTTTCATTGATGACATTCTGATTTACTCGAAGAGTCGGGAGGAACACGAGCAGCATTTACGACTTATTCTGGAACTCCTTCGAACGGAACAACTGTACGCTAAGTTTTCAAAATGCGACTTCTGGCTTCGTGAAGTCCACTTTCTAGGCCACGTGGTGACTAAGGATGGGATTCATGTCGATTCATCCAAGATAGATTCGATTAAGAACTGGCCTGCACCTAGTACACCGACAGAAATACGCCAATTCTTGGGTTTGGCGGGTTATTACAGACGGTTTATCAAAGACTTCTCAAAGATTGCTCAGCCACTTACATTACTGACACAAAAAGGTGTTGCTTACCGTTGGAGTGATACACAGGATACAGCGTTTCAGCATTTAAAGGATAGACTTTGTAGCGCACCTATCCTCTCATTGCCTGAAGGCACGGACGATTTTGTAGTCTACTGCGACGCATCTATCCAAGGTCTTGGATGTGTGTTGATGCAGCGGGATAAAGTCATTGCTTATGCTTCACGTCAACTTAAGATTCACGAACGGAATTACACTACACACGATTTAGAACTTGGAGCTGTTGTCTTTGCACTCAAGATATGGAGACATTATCTGTATGGCACCAAGTGCACCATCTACACCGATCATAGGAGTCTTGAGCATATCTTCAAGCAGAAAGATTTGAACATGCGACAACGTCGATGGGTTGAGTTGCTGAACGATTACGAATGTGCTATAAAGTACCATCCAGGCAAGGCCAATGTGGTGGCCGACGCCCTCAGTCGAAAGGATACTATACCTAGGCGTGTACGAGCGTTGCAACTCACTATTCAGTCTAGTCTTCCATCACAGATACGAGATGCTCAGGTAGAAACATTGAAACCAGAAAACGTCAGGGCTGAAGCCCTACGCGGCTCAAGGCAAAGGTTAGAACAAAGGGCAGACGGCGCCTACTATGTAACAGGACGCATCTGGGTCCCACTCTATGGTAGTTTACGCGAACTTGTAATGGATGAAGCTCATAAGTCTCGCTACTCAGTACATCCTGGTTCGGATAAAATGTACCACGACCTCAGAACTACATATTGGTGGCCTAGCATGAGAGCTCACATAGCAACTTACGTTAGCAAGTGTTTGACTTGTGCGAGAGTCAAAGCAGAATATCAGAAACCATCCGGCCCACTCCAACAACCTGAGATACCACAATGGAAATGGGAGCAAATTTCCATGGATTTTGTTACTGGCCTGCCTAGATCTCAACGTGGGAATGATACTATTTGGGTGATCGTTGATCGACTCACCAAGTCTGCTCACTTCTTGGCTATCAAGGAAACGGATAAGTTCTCCACTTTAGCAGACGTATACCTTAAGGAAGTTGTCTCGAGGCACGGGGTGCCCACATCTATTATCTCTGATCGTGATGCTCGTTTTACTTCAGAACTGTGGCAAGCAATGCACAAATCTTTTGGCTCTCGTTTAGACATGAGCACCGCTTATCATCCTCAGACAGACGGGCAGTCTGAGCGCACTATTCAAACTCTAGAAGACATGCTTCGGGCGTGCGTAATTGATTTTGGCAAAGGCTGGGAAAAACATCTGCCACTTGTGGAATTTTCGTACAACAACAGTTACCACACCAGCATTAAAGCTGCTCCATTTGAGGCATTGTACGGGCGTAAATGCCGATCACCTCTTTGTTGGGCAGAGGTGGGTGACAGCCAGATCACAGGTCCAGAAATGGTAGTTGATACTACTGAAAAGATTGCTCAAATACGACAACGCATGGCGGTAGCTCGTGACCGTCAGAAAGTATACGCTGATAAAGACAGGAAACTACTCGAATTCCAAGTTGGGGATCGAGCACTACTCAAAGTTTCACCCTGGAAGGGTGTAGTTCGTTTTGGCAAACGAGGCAAGCTAAATCCACGATACGTTGGACCATTTAAAGTCATAGAAAAGATAGGCAAAGTGGCCTACAGACTGAACTTACCAGCTGAACTCAGTGCAGTTCACAACGTCTTTCATGTGTCAAATCTGAAGAAGTGGCAGTCAGATGAGACCTTCATAGTTCCTTTGAAGGAGCTCACTATCGACGAACGGTTGCATTTCGTCGAAGAACCAGTTGAAATCACGGACCGGGATGTTAAGGTCCTCAAGAACACCAGAATACCTCTTGTTCGAGTTCGTTGGAACTCCCGTCGTGGCCCAGAGTTCACCTGGGAACGCGAAGATCAAATGGAACTCAAATATCCCCAGTTGTTCGAAAACAATGCAACTACTACTGAGGCTGAAGCTACTACAGAATTTCGGGAAGAAATTCCAAATCAACGGGGGAATGATGTGACACCCCAGGAAAACCAGTAAACGATAACTTACCTAGCTTCCTCAGTAACCGCATGCTAAATTTCGGGACGAAATTTCTTTCAAGTTGGGGATAATGTGACAACTCGAGTTTCCGACTTTCATTTTCGCATTTAGTGCACGTTGACTTTGATTGTGTAGATGTTTAACTTGTTTAACTTGTAAATGTACACGTTATTTTTTTATATATTTTATGAATGCTTTGTGGTTGCATGATTTTGTGTTTGGTTGCATAACATGAAACATCTGTTAAAAACTTAAACTGTTTAACACACGAAGGACCCGACGAAACAGACTATTTCGCCATATGCATCCCGACGAAACAGATGTGTTTCGCCATCAAGCAACTCGACGAAACAGTGTTTCGCCATAGAACTTCACGACGAAACTGATTTGTTTCGCCGGCCCACTGATTCGCAAAGCCCATTAAGGGCCCAGAACGGTAATTCGTGTATATTAACGTAAACCGACTCTCTGTTTCACATTTTGAACAAAAATAGAAACCCTAGAACTCTCCATTTTGAAAAGGCGATAACTATCTCCCACCATCATCTTTCTCTCTTGAATCCTCCCTTGTTCATCCCGGATATCTCGGTTAGTGCGTGCTCGTCTAATCGGTTTCTTTGTTCTTTGTTTTCTTTATACATGTTGTGTATATGCTTGATTTCTGGATTATAGGAGTATATGTGTATGATGAATACTTAGGGTTTCATGAACCTCTCAATGATTGTGCATGTTAGCGGGTATGCATAGAGTATGGATTTTATGAGTGTTGTTTTGTGATGATTACATGATTTTATTGATGATGATGATGATATGATCCCTGTTTCATTGATGCTTCGGTTGAGATGCATAGATTAATGGTTAGTAACATAAGACTCATTATATTGAGCGAGGATTGAACGTTTTCTGTAAAACTGTTGTATCGGCGATTAGGGTTTCTGTGTTATCCGTATCTGCTGTTACTGATGTCTGCGAAATTGACATCCGACGAAACAGAACCCTCGGTGAAACAGAAAGTGTTTCGCCAAGAGTAATCGACGAAATTGAATTGTGTTTCGCCAAATAAGACCCCGACGAAACAGAACGTGTTTGGTCAAATGTGTGTTTCGCCAATATCTGTGTTTCGCCAATATGTGTATTTCGCCGAACAGTTAATATGCGCAGTAACTTGAGTTAATTCTGTTAAGTGTTAACTGGGTTAGTTAACTGCTGTTAAGTGTAACCATATTGTACATAACTGTGTTTACGTGTTGCATGCTTATACGTGAACAACTTGAACACAAACTGATTATGTATACGTGCATACTTTAGGACGTGATTGATTACTTGCGAGCATACACTTAGCATACCGAGCAAACCAAGGTGAGTTCACACTCTTACCAAGGCATGGGATTCCCGGGGTTGGGAATGGGATTGGAGGAATGAATTTGTACTTACAATGTTACTAGACTATCTACCATCGTCCTCGGTTGTGAAGGACACATACGTAAAACCTACGTATACTTGTACACATCACTGTCCTCGGTTGTGAAGGGCACTTACGTAAAACCTACGTAAACTAATACTCATTACTGCCTCGGGTTGTGTCAGGCACTTACGTAAAACCTACGTAAACTAATACTCATTACTGCCTCGGGTTGTGTCAGGCACTTACGTAAAACCTACGTAAACCCCCGCGTACCCCTGTCCTCGGTTGTGAAGGACACTTACGTAAAACCTACGTAAACTTTGTACGTACTACTGTTCTCGGTAAGAAGAACACTTATGGTTACAAGTAGTCTAGTGTATATGCAAACATGGGAAGCCCCCACTAATAGAACGTACTATCGGCCCAGTGTAGCTGCACGTTACGAAACGAACTTGCATTTACGAACTTACTTACTGTGAACTCGCTCAACTAGTTGTTGACTCTCTGTTACATGCCTTGCAGGACCATAGGTACCTTTGGAGCTTGCACGGGAGGCCAGTCGTTGTGGACATGGAACGTGAAATGTGTTGTTAGACATTATGACATTTTTGTACTTAAACTTATGCTGGGTTTTACTTTAAATGCTTCCGCTACACACTTGTTTATATTTGGTTTTGTAAACACCTATCGTTTTGATGAATGACTTTTGATACATACTTATGTTCAATATGATTGGTGGCTTGATCCTGGTCATGTCACGCCTCCAAGCGGTGGTACTCCGCGTGTGGATTTTGGGGGTGTGACATTCCGTTTCTCTTATTAATTAACTAAGAACACCAATCGAAATTAGGGGTGAATGTTGTGTTAGTGAAGTTGTTTATTTACAAATCTTAGGTACAATGGTATAATTTTTAGTACGAGTTATTCGGTTATGAGTAATTTTACGTTGAAGCAGTTAAGTGGAATTAGGGCTTGAATGTTGAGATGTTGTTCTTGTGTTATCTGATTGTAGGTATTATGGTTTGTTGTAGATAATATATAATCCATCAGTACACCTGTGTATGTTTGCAAAATCGATGATGATGTTGTTTAAATCTTGATGTACACCGGTGTACATAGTCGTAATCAGATGATATATGGTATGTTTGTTTATTATGTTGGATATAAAGTTTGTTTAATCACAAATAAGGATTCGTGGCATGCTTTTTTTTAGCGATTTTAGGCAAGTCTGTTTGTTGAGTTATCTAGTAGTATGTTTTCGAAGTACACATGTATACTGGTTTATAAAAATTGTGTATTTATATGAAGGTGAATTGCAGGAAAATGTGTACACATGTGTATGTATATTATAAGATGAATTGGGAAGGGATATGTTATGCCTATTATGTGTTGTGCTACAGTATTATGTGTTATTTTTTGGTTTTAAATATGATATTACGTTTATGTACAATATCGTAATGTTACTTCAATGGATAATGTTGTACTGCTGTGTAATTTCATTCTTGTTTACATTTGTAGGTTTGAAACGTAACAATGAGAGGACGTAAGTTTTAAATTTTTTGAAAGATTTCACGATTGAATTGATTGAATGTAGGTGGTAATAATTTTAATAGGAACGTATGTCACTTAAAGTTGTAGGTGGAAAAAGCGAGAGGATAGCTCGTATTTTGGCACGTAGATTTAGTAACACAATAGATTGCCGCATTGAATGTTCGGATGACGATGAAACGGACAATATAGGTGAAAATGTTTTAAAGTTAATTGTCTATAATTTAATAATAATGTCCTATTTAAACTGATTGTAATATGTGTTTTGTCTGATTTGTATAACTGATTAAAATAAGTATTTTTGAAAAGGTTCCGAAGATGGTAAAAGAAACAAGGAACTGTAAGAAACCAATGGCTGCTTCGAAGGATGTTGACGTACGGTTTAAGAAAGATGATGGTAAATATTGTGAAAAAATGTGTTTTAAATTTTTATGGGTTTAAGTTACGGTTTTGTAAGTTACGTAGTTGTGTATGTGTTTTGTCTTATTTGTATAGGGGGAGGTTCATTTGAGAAGAAAATTAAATTGAGAAGAAAAAGAACAAAGGGTACAATTGTAAAATATTAAATAGTTTTTCTCATCTCATTTATTATTATTTTTGACTAATTAATTAGTTGTAAAGACTATCATCCTCCACATTAAATTTTTTGCCTAGACACATCAAAATTTATCCTACACGTTTTTGAATTTTATCCTACACATACTAAAATTTATCCTACACAACTCGTAATTCATCCTACACACCTCATAATTTATCCTACACTTTAAATTAATTTTTTTCTTATTTGAAAAGATATATTTTTTTTTTGAAAATAAGTTACAAATTTAATTTAGTTAGCTATTAAAAAGGAATACTAACAATTAATGATCTATCTAATTTTACCAATATACCCTTACACCCATATTAAATATAAAAATTAAATGAAGTAAAATGAAGCATTCTTATTGGTTGAAGTTTGTTCTTTTTTATTCTTACAAAAAATTTCTTCTCGTTTGAACCCTCCACTATTTGTATAACTGATTAAAATAAGTATTTTTGAAAAAGTTTCGAAGATGGTAAAAGAAACAAGGAACTGTAAGAAACCAATGGTTGCTTCGAAGGATGTTGACGTACGGTTTAAGAAAGATGATGGTAAATATTGTGAAAAAATGTGTTTTATATTTTTATGGGTTTAAGTTACGGTTTTGTAAGTTACGTAGTTGTGTAATTAATGATATCGTATGAGACTGTTTTTTGTAATGGTTGTCTGTAGGTGCTGGTGGTGGAAAAACTGTCGATGGTATATGTGAAAGCAAGCAGTGGAAAAAGCGGGAATAACCGAGCGAACCGATGGTGATTGACGGAAAAGACAAGTAACAAAAATATAAAACTATAATTACAAAATAGAATTATAAATGTGAAGAAATTGTAATGTAAAATGGTTGTAGCGGCTAACGCAGATTCAACCGGCGAGATAAAAATTGAGAGTCACCAGGGAGTGAAAAGTTTAAATGGGTAGCAGAAAGTGAAAAGATTGTCGATGAAAAAGGGAAAAAAACGGAGAATGAAGCCCGTTTGTGTTCCTTCTGCTGATGTACGAGAAGGTAAGTTAATAGTATTTAAATTTAAAGTAACAACATCTATAGTGCTAGTGTGAATGCGTTTAAATGAGTTTGTTATGATTTGTCTATAGTTGATATCAAAGAAAGTCAGAGTACGCAACGGACAGCTGTAAATAGTAAACCGATGGGCATCGATGTAGCAAAGGAAAGATTAGGTATTGCGATGAGTGTTAATGTACACATGTGTATTATATGCTGTATAACATTGTTTATTATCTTTTTATTTAGCGTCGAGAAAGGAAGGTGATATTGGAGCGTCATTGGATCCGTCTTTGGATGATAAAGATGAAAAGGCTGAAGAATACAAAGGTAAAGTTTTTTTTTTTTTTTAAATTGTGTTTTTTGTATGGTACTGTCTAAAGGCTGATTGAATTTTCGTATTTTTTTTTGAAAATAGTTGCAGAGGATGATGATAAGGATAACGTAGTTGGTGTGATGTTCAACCCGAAAAAGAGGAAAAACAAAAAGCACCAAATAAGCAGAAAAAAAAAGTGAAGGCAGAGGACGATCTACCAAGTATACGAACTAGGGCATCGCCTAATAAGCTTTATGAGGTGGTTCGGGTTATGAATAAGTGGCAACGTGAAATCGTAAAGGAAATGGGTTTTGGACAGTTTTTGGGATTCAATGTTAGCGAAGTAACTGCAAACCTAGGTCACTATGTGGTAGATAAGTTAGACACGAAGAGTATGAAAATACAGATTGGGGATACGTATATAAGCGTTGAGAAAGAATCAGTGAGAAAAATTTTAGGTTTTCCACTTGGTGACACAAGGGTGTGTAAGAAAAAGAAGGATGAACCTGGTCATCCTTTGAAAGAAAAATGGACTCGTAGGTTTGCTAAGCTTCCGATTAGTTTTAAGAACACAGTCAACAAGATTAGAGTAGATCCTTATGAAGATAGGTCTATGTTCAACATAGACTTTGTTATGTTGTTGTTATCTACTATGATCGTTAGTACAAAAAACGGGAGCGTGATGTATAACATGTTGGATTGGTTTTCTCCGGATAAGGTATTCAAAGATCGTGACTGGTGTCAACTAATGATGGATGCTGTGAAGTCTTGTAAGGATGACTGGGACAGATGCAACCTGAACGACTATTTTAGGGGACCGCTCACTTATTTGGTGGTGTGTATTATATTTTGATAATGTACTCCTGTGTATTATTAGTGTAATATACACATATGTACTTAACTAACGTTGTTTTTTCTCTCTATGCCTTATAACTAGTTGTTGTATCTTGAGGCGACAAGTTGTCCCAGTTTTGAAGATACACACAATGAGTCTCCTTTACATTTTTGGACAAAAGATCGGATGAGTATGCGTAAAGACCAGGAGATAAAGAACGGTGGGTTTGGTTTGGGTCAACTTAGAGAACTTCAAGAGATTCATGTGAAATGTGATGTACATGTCGAAGAAGAAGCGGTTAATTTATCAAAGGATGAAGATGAAAAGGGTCCAGTATCCTTCGATACATGTTCAGTTGAGGTATGTGTTAGATGTGGGTTAATGTGTTTTACTCCAGAAAGTACATTTGTGTACACTTGTTATCATCAAGTTTATGGTTTTTTTTTTATATGTGAAGGGATATGTTGCAAGCATTCTTGCATTGTGTGATGATGCAGAAGATGTTAAACGTAAGATGGAAGTTGCGATAAACAAATTTACTACTGATTATCCGAAAAGTGATGCCGTAATTCCTATTCTTGCGCGATACAAAAGCATATTCAACAGATCTGCCATTGGTGATAAAGGCGAATCGGACTGCTTTGTTAGTCCGACCGGTGTAAAAAGTCGTAATTAATATTATTATGTTAGTAAATTAGTATGTGTACAATCTTTAAGTTCATGTTAGAAACTCAGTTTAATCTAATTGTTTAGGTGCGAATGTAAAAAGCAATGATGTAGACATGAGTGAAGAGGTAGATGGTATTGGGACGCCACATATAGCATCAATGTGCACTCATTTTGTGATCAAAACAGTGGAGGTTGTTGAGGACGTTATTGCTGGTGCGTATGATACGCAGAAGGTAAATGACATTCCATCGTTCAGTCTTGGTATCACACAGGACGACCCTTGCCCGCAAAATGTAGTGAGTGAAAAATTTTCAATTATACAAAAGGAGGCGGGAGTCGATGAGGGTGAAGGGAAGGGAAAGCGGAAGAAAAAGATTTCGAAATATGGGCAGTCTCCGTTCTTGAACAGATCCGTGAATATGGACAACTGGTTGAATTATAACGAAAAGGTTTTATCGAGATATTTGTCAAGTTGCGCGAGCGACACCAAGTACGTTTACTTTTAATTCGGAATTATTGTTAATTTTTTCATATCTTATGTTTATGTTTATTATCTTTTCGTATGTTAGGGTCGCAAAACCAAAGAAAAAAAACAGGGAAAGAAAATGCGGTGGAAACGGAACTGAACGAGGTTGCGAGGACGAATGCGTAAGGATCATTTTCGTTTTTGTAAATTTCTAGTATGATTCAATGTAGACATGTGTATACCTGCTATATTCGACCAATTGGGCTTTTAATCAATTTATATTGAAGAACAGGTTTGGTTGTACGATGTACACATGTGTACGATATGGTTATGTAGAGTATACACATGTGTACTTAATTAAACTGCAAATGGCGTTGTGATGTACACATGCTTACGATTTGATTTTTTTTTAATTATACTGTCTTTTTTGTGTAGAAAATTGGTATTTGAAACTGAAAGCGACGTTGGGTTGTACCATTTTCAAATGATGGGTTTACAACCAAGTAAGTGGATTAATGATGGAGTAATAAATTGCTTTGCGTCAATGCTGAACTATGAGGAAAAGGAGCGAACCAGCGGACCAAATATTTTCGGGCATGCTGATAAAGTAAAAGGAACAAAGCCGCGATTGTTCGGCCATACAAATTGCTTTGTAAGTGAAACTGTGTATTATAAGTATGAATATTATGCTAAAAATTCCGTGGCAGATTATTAAAATATAAATTGGTTGTTATTTGTGTGTTGAGGACGAGGATATCTTATGGAATGGGAAGCACGGAGAAGTTGGCCGTGTTGAAAAATTCAAAAGTGCCTTGTTCTTGGTTGTTGATAAAAAGGAATCGTTAATGAGTTTGTCCGAGTATTGTGTCATATGCTTTCCGATCCTTGAGCATGACCATTTTTACTTAGTGTGCTTCGATATGGAAAGAAATGCGATAACGGTATTGACAACATGGACGCAAGGGAAAGCCCCATTCACCTGATCAACGACGAAAACTTCTTCAAAAAGACTACGCCTTACAAAGTGGTATGTATCATTTAAATACATAAATTAGGTTAGTTGTTAGTGAACGCATTGTGACTGGTTATTACATGATGTTTTATTTTCAGAAAGACATTTTTTGTAAGTATTTGAAGATGGTGAATCATCCTAAAAGTACGGAAATTGAGATTGCGGACGTGGTAAGGTTGGAGTTTGAATGGAAGACAGTCAACAACACCGTGGATTGCGGAGTGTTTGTCATGAGGCATATGGAAACATGGTTCAGGGTAACAGCCGATAAGTGGGATAGTGGATTCCCACTTGGGCATAAGGAGAAGAAGGCGTGCTTGACACGTTTGAGGAAAAAGTACGCAATAAAGCTAGTTAAATCAGAGGCCAACAAGCACAGTAGTCGCGTATTGGCTGAAGAAACCCAATATGAAAAGGCGAATGAATTTGGTTGTGTTTAGTACGTCAATGTTGGTTGACAATAGTTAACGTTTTTTGGTTTGAATTTTTCGTATTTTGTTCTATTTTGAAACAGTGGAATTAAAGTTGAATGGGTGTTAGTATGGTTTTTATGTATTTCAAACTACTACACAGTTTGTTTATGTCCGTAATGTAGGTGTTGTGTATTTAATTGAATTAAACGTTTTCACAGTATATTAAATGAGCATAGTTATCACATAGTAAAGTAGGTACACATGAGTATTTGTGATGTAAACATCCAAGTATGCCGGTGTACAGGCATACTAGCAGATAAGTACACTAATGTACGGTATCCGTTTTCATATTTTTGCAATAAACAAGAATGATATTAGTATGGTATTAGTACGGTATCCGTTTTCAGATTTTTACAATAAACAGGAATGGTTTTTGTGGACCTTTTATCATCGATATAATACGAAGTCATACTGTTAAAATGGTATTAGTATGGTTTTTATGTATTAAACGTTTTCACAATATATTAATGTCACACCCCAAATTTCCACGTGTCACCGGTGGGCCCGGTAGGGGAGTAACGTGACGTGGTTGGCAACATCATAGTCAAACAACACAATATATATAAATGCACAGCGGAAGCAAAAGATAAATATATTACATTCCGAATATGAGTAATGTCAAAGTATTACAACGGAAGGTAAAGGATCCACAGGCGGATCAATAAAAGAAAACTGTTCAACAGACTTTAGGCATCTAGAACTGGCAAGATTCCCTAGTGACGCCCTGAGCTCCCAGCCAATTACGCATAGTACCTGTCACTTAACCTTTTTGGAAAATACGTCAGTTTACACTGGTAAATACACTTAACTGACTCATTTTGGAAAAAGAGTTTGAAAAGTGGTTCGAGTGCAAACGGCACAAAAATATCTTGACACATTGATTAAAATGCACAGAGGCAAAATTAATCTTTTATACTTGGGAAAATTTTATTAATAAAAAAATCTTGTATCTGATTTACATGGTTGTCCAACATTTAGGGCCGGTGATTATACAATACAAGCCGGACAAGATTAATCGACACACCACAAATATAATCTCACAAGAAGATACCCTTACGAGTGAGTATACGTTATACATATGCAACAGGAGGTGTTATGTCTACACCTTGTGCTTACGTCGTGGCCATTCACTTTTTAAAATGAGCCAAGGATATCCAGGACACGGTCATTAACCCCTAATGTTATTTGTTATCAATCAATACAGATTAAAACGGGATTTTTCAATTTAATCATCTCCGATTAAAAGGTTTCTACACCCGACCAAGCGGTATTTTTATAATACCGTATCCCAAGCCCGTATAAGGGAAAATAAGTTAAAAGTATTTACCTGAGCTAGCAATGCAATTTATACTCAGCCGTATATCTTAATCAGCAAGCACAAGTACTTCTACTGGGGCTCTCAATCTGGAACGAAGGTTTTATTAACCTATTAGATTCCTAACGGGTCTTATTTAAGTCGTAACTTAGACCGGTTAGTTTTAAGGAAGGTTTACGGTTCAAACGCATGATTAAGCGAAGACCGGAATAGAATGGGATTTAGACCCGACAAGTTCGAAGAATTGTATAATATGGGTAAACTAAACACATTCTGGATTTTGAGATAAAAAGGATAAGGTTTGACCCGTTTCGGCTAATTTATGCAAACTAGTTACATAAACCGAACCGAACGCGCCAGAGGCGTAACGGGTAACCATAAGGGTCGCGAACAGGTTTCCTAAGTTAATATGCTTTAAATATGTTGTGATATCATTATGATATCTTCCATAATGCCCAAAACGAGTTAAATCTTATATTAAGCCCCGTAGGGGTATTTTGGTCATTTTAAAGAGTATAAAAGGGATCATTTAAGCTTCTGTGATCCGGGTCTGAATACATCAGTAATATAGTTTATTTTAATAGGTTATAACATTTGGTTATAAGTCTTATATGTCAAAATAGATTTAAACCCAAACTATGCGTGTAATACGCGTATAAAGCCGTTTTAAGCGACGTACGGTTTAAAATACGATTCTGAGTTTTCTGATCAATTAAACAGGCTCAAAACACTCCATTTATTATTTAAAATCAGTAGCAATTTGATTGGCGTTAAAAGGATTTGTAAAACTCATTTTATGGCCTAAAAGGGCATATTCGGCATTTACCGAATTAAGGCGCTAATCCAAGCTTATGATCAGTTTAAAAATAATTAAAAATCTTTAAAAATCCTAAAATATTATTTAACCTCAGTGGGTAAAAGATTTGGTGTCAAAACTGAGTTTAGATAGGTTTTACGCTAATGGCGTCGTTTAATTAATAAACATATTTATAAATACGCCATTAAGCATAACTCCTAATCTAGACTTCCGATTGACGTGAAATTTTGCAGACATGTTCAATAGTCAGTATTAAAGACTTTTGCACTTTTACATTTTCTAAAATCTCGTTTTATGGTCATAAGGGCATTACGGTCAATATTTAGGCGTTTAACGGAAACATCGGACGATTAGGGATTCGAGTGGTATAAACGCAGAGGCTTATACACACATGTAACTAGGTCCTAATGGAACCTTAAGGCATATCTAAACCTATAAGAATCGGGTCAGAACTGAGGTCAAAGCAAAAGTCAAACCTTTGCGTATCTCGGTTCCGAATCGGTTCTAAACATAAAGTTGTCGAATCAAACAAGTGTATACAAGTTTTTATACTTATTTTCAGTTGGTAAGAATGATAAAATAGGCTATACGCCATTTACATCGCTAATCATGCATTATACCAACCATAACAATTCTGTTGACTTTTTCGGAAGAAGTTTGACTCGATAATCGACCTAGTTAGGATTCGAATTGGTGAGTGCCCTTTTAGGGGTTTATTAACCATATAAATACCAACTTATAACAACCTTTGATTCGACTAAACTCTGGACCGATTGTGATTTATCACAAAGTCAAACCGTAGTTACGACGGTTTGATTTCTAGGCTATAAACTAAGTATGAATGAATTGAAGAAGATCAAGGGTACTTACACAAGTCTTATGCACGATTTGGAATGTTTGGGATCTGCTGGAAAGCTCCTTAAAATGACCAGAAGTGAATGCAAGATGAATGATCAAATTTGCAAAGAATGTGAGTCTTCTTATGGTGTTCAAACACTCTTAGATGATCGACACATAAGTCTAGGGGTGTTGCATTATCATCCACAAGTGCCCTATAGGCTAGAAACCATCTTAGGCAGCCCAAGGTTTCGTAAAAATGAGATTGGAGTCGGTTACATGCATGCAGGACACCTGCACACGAATTCTGATCAGACAAGGCAGTAGCGTAGCGCTACTGCCAGGGTGTTTCAGCCTAGCGCTACGCTAGGGTGTGGATGACCTGCTCAACAAGTTTCATCAATTGCATTTCAGTCCCTGATCCTTATAAACATCGCTTTCACTTGGTTTCCTTGCATTTTGAGACTTTATATTTGACATGTGGGGCTTTAAGACTTATACCATCTTTGCTAAGTCCTCGGATAACTTTGTGATCACCCGAAAAGCCCTAAATTTCAATGTTGACGATTTTAACCCTCACACACGGATTTCATCATAACTTGCTCATACGATAACGAAACTTCATGAAATTTTTGTGGTACACTCTAGTGAGCATAATTAATCGTTACAAATCTTCGGGTTTGTCAAAAGGTCACTCAGAGGTATAACTTAAACATGTTGGCACATTTAACCCCTGTAGTTTGTAATCTCTCACTTTCTTTCACAATTCGCTTCGTATGATCCATGATCTATTCGTTTAAGGTTATAAACATCATGTAGGGTTATTGCAAAGTATAATTATTCATTGTTGACACTTTGAACCCTTGTATTTACATAGTTTCATTGTTTGTCAACTTTAGTCCTTCAAGAACATTCTTTCACACGTTCAAAGGTTATGACACGTGTCAAGACATTATAGGACGTAAATTTTCGGGGTGTTACATCCTCACCCCCTTAAAAGAAATCTCGACCTCGAGATTTGTTAGAATGCTGGAAGTACTCTTTGTCGCATAAGGGACTTAACTTTTATAGCATATCTGGAGTCTTTCCAAGCTCCCAAAGTGGCCCTCATTTTAGGCGTATGTATCCTTTTTGGAGCTTCTTGACTTGTTGTCGGAACACATCCTCCAATCACTAGTGTGCAATGTATTGCGAGCTCCGTCAAACTCCTTAAGTAGGTTTTAGCTTACAAGCTACTTGATCTTGATACATTCGATTTCCTTCGAATGATTTACATATATTCAGAGCTTAACTAGCCTGCTAATTTAGCAAATTTGGTACACCCCTCCTGGGTGATATCTTTTGTTAAACCATTTTCCTTAACAAGAACTTAGAAAGTTTGCTATTTTCATAACTCCTTGATTTCCTGCCGTATACTGGCAACCTACAATCGATTATGGATTTGTATGATCTTATTTGTTGTCCCCCAGGCAACTTTCAGATCTTGATAATTGGACTTACCAATTCTCTATCTAACACTAGACATTTAACATTCCATCTATACAAGGTCTCCAAAGGAGTATCCTTAATACTTACATATCAATTATTATAGAAAAGCTTATTTTAAGGTGAGAAGGTCATTCCAACCACTGCTTAGCTAATGTTTAGGGAATAGCTAATCCTTGCCGTTAGTCGAACAGATCGACGATCCTGGGCAGTTGATGGCAATTTCTTAATCGTTACCTAATTAGGGTTGCGGCATGCATGCATAAGCAATATGAACCGTCTTTCTTATCATACTCTCGGAATATCGAGTTAGGCTATATGAATCTCTTATCTTAAAGTTTACTTAATCAGGGTTTCGATTCTCCCAATGATGGTACTAGCCGTCTTGGAGATTTCATAATAACACAGCCTTAAACGGAATTTAACCCTTAACTCTACCTGCCTCTCTGGGGTAAATAGGGTAATAAAAAGAGAAGATAATCAAGGTACAAAGAGGTTACAGAGAATTTTCCATATCTCAAGCTCTAGTCTAATTATCCTTGCTGGTGTCAAATGAGTGACACCTATATGCTATGAGTCCACAGCTTCCTTTACCAGGGAACATTTATTTGGACAATTCTTTTCTGGATATCTTCTTTGAATACTACTAGTCGACTTTGGTATAATATGACCATTGGGATATCTCAGCGGTTCCATGCATTAAACCTCCATGCTGATCAGACATGGAAATAATCTATGGGACACACTAGGATACGCCAATCCTCATATGACACTTTTATCAAACATAGTTTGGCATTCGCAGGCGATAGAAAACAATGAGAAAAGAAAAATAATTAAAATAACATATGTTGTCGTACTCTATGCGAAGAAAGAGTGCTCTTAGATTTTCAGAAGGATTCCTTGCCGATACGAGAAGAATCGGTTACTAAGGTTTCCTTGGTAATTATACTTTGTGGATGATAAAAATTTTGCTAAGTTCATGGTTCATGAATATTTATTATTGCCTGTATTAAAAAAAACAGGACACCTAGTAGAGATTATCATTGATAAATGATAAGGAAGTTTATTGTACAAGTGCTTATATTAAATTAGAATGGAGATTTTCACAAACTAGGCACCTAGCTCAGTTGGCTAGGCGCGCGAAAGGGTGCGGCCGGCCTAGACCCGGGTTCGATTCCGGGGACGGTCAGTTCCACCATTTTTTTTCATGTTTAATATTAATTAATCGTACGGACACGTGTAATTACGAGGGTTGTCTCATAAGGAGTTTTGATAATTAATTGCTTCTTATCACTCACAATATGGACTTGAATTTTTTAAGGCAACCAATCGATTTTTATCACTATATTGAGTCCTTAAGTATGCAACCAAAAGTTTGCTACAAGGATATTAGAAAAATGATTTCTAATAGATATTAATATCAATATAGGATTTGTTGGAGCATTTTCGACGTAACGTCGTCACCTTCTATCGGGCATTAAATGACCGGAGTCTTAATCAGGTGGAGATAACAGTTCTCAACCTTTATCATTCATAATATATTTATACGTGCCAGTATTAAATAAGTTTCTACATAAACTGCTTGATAACGAAAGGTACATATTATACTATTATTATTCTGCCCCATCTCTTGGGCGTTCATCCTGACAACCCGTGCGTTTGTTATCTTGGCCTACTCGGGCTTCCTTATAAGCTTTGGACAGTTGGTTTTGATGTGCCCTTCCTCGTTACAATTGTAACATGTGGCGTTTTTCATCCCCTTGCAATCTAAGGTTTTGTGACCCTTGGTCTTGCAAATTCCACACAATTTAGCGCGTGGGTCTATTGTACATTTTCCAAAATGCTGCTTTTTGCAGTTATTGCATTTGGGTCGGTTATCAGACTGACTCGAGTTCTTCCTAAACTCGGAATCCTTCCCGCGCTCCGAGCTTCCCTTCTTCTTCTTGTTAGTTTGATGAGAGTTTTCCTCCTCTCTTTCACTTCTTCTCTTGCCAGAAGCCTTAACAGACTTAATTCTGATTGCGTCTAAGGTTAGAGATAAGGATAAGTCCACCGCGGACCTATATGTGGTTGGCCTAGATGCTTTAACATTCCCTTTTATCTCTGGTGCTAGGCCTCCAATGAAACGCGCTATGCGTTTAGGTTCAGGGGTGACTAGATAAGGAACCAGGCAGGACATAGTGTTGAAACTTGTCACATATGCCTGACAATCCAAATTCTCCATGACCAGAGTCAAGAAGTCTGATTCTATATTTTCTACTTCATGCTGAGGGCAATAGCTTTCCTTTACTAATGCAACAAATTGACCCCAAGATAAGTTGTAGAGTAGAACTTTCCCCGTGCCTTGGAGCAGTGATCTCCACCATGCCAACGCTTCTCCTTTAAATGATTGTGAAACAAATTTCACAATATCTTGTTCCGCACAACCGCTGATGTCAACAACAGCGTCCATCTCATCGAGCCATGTCATGCAATCGATGGCTCCTTCTTCTCCTGTAAAGTCTCTGGGCTTGCAGGAGACGAAATATTTATATGAACAGGTCTTAACTGGTGCCTCTAGATGAAACACAACTTGTCTAGACGGAATACTCCTTTGATTTGACAAGTCATGAACATCGTCCTCCCTTGACTCACGTGTTTTAAGAGGGGACTTACAACGAGCCGCAGATAGAGTCTTAGAGTGGGTATCATTTGACTCATCATACTGCCGATCCAGTGCTCGAGTAACAGCATAATCTATTATTGCCTGCAGTTCTGCTCCAGTTACATTAATTCTGGTAGTATCATTGCTCTCCTTCAAGTGACTGTTAACTTCATCTAATCCATCCATGTAGCTTGATTGCTACATAAATATTAACAATGATTTATTCAGAGATTAATATGGAATCATCATCTTTGACGATTTATCAACCATGGTAATATAGGCCATATTGGTTAACTTGTTAGTTATATTTAATTAGTATTTTCCATTATAATTTATCCTAGTTACGAAACATTAAGGATATTAAAGTGGCGCAAAAAGGCCTAGTCACAAGGACAGTTATAAATTTTATAAGCCATGATTTCAGAGAATCAAGGCATTAAGGTTTGAATCACGTTCATTACCTTGACAGGGAGTTGTAGACTTCAACTGTCTTTTGTCTTTTAGGACATTAGATATAGCCCGTGGGCATTTCCCTTCTGAGGGATGGTTATAATATAATCATCTTCTCAGATGCTATTAGTCGAGATCGTATGGATCATACCGACTATTATGTTTGGACCTAGTCCAACATTTTTGGATAGGAGGTCAAAGACCACTACTGTTGTTGCCTTTTCGGACAACAAGTTTAGCCCGTAGGCACTTTATCACTACTGGATGTTTATAATGTGATCATCTTATAGGATGACACAAGCCATGATTTCTAAATCAATAGACTAGATAAGTAAATTGGAAGAATCTAATATAAGGATGACTGTTGTGATTTTATCGAATCACATTTGTCAGGAGTGCTAACACGTTCTTAGGTGTTAACAAGGATTTGAATCTCTTGAGTAGGTTTCACCATCTTGGCCGCGTAGGCTAGGTTTCACCTTTAAGATTCTCTTTAAAATGCCTACTGGCAGGGAAGGAAGGATATTTATTTTATTCAGGATTTTTATCATAAATCCTAATTTATAATTTAATAATAGCACTAATGGCCTAGTCGCGTAGACAAGTTTAATTTATAAGCCAAGATTTCAGAGAATCAGGGCAATTCATGAATTAGTAATGGCACAAAAGGCCTAGTCACGTGGACAAGTTTAATTTATAAGCCATGATCGTCTGGGATCGAGGCATTTAGTAATAGCACAAAAGGCTTAGTCACGTGGACAAGTTTGATTTATAAGCCATGATCGTCTGGGATCGAGGCATTTAGGTGTGAATCAAAGTTCATTACCTCTTCTTGACAGGGAGTTGTAGGCTACCTCTGTCTTTAGTCCCAGAGGACGTTAGTTATAGCCCGTAGGCACTTCCCTTCTAGGGGATGTTATTTTCCATTCATTTCCTATTTCATGTTTAGACTGAAAACTTAATTTAATCAATCCATTATATGAAAATAGAAGTACAGAGTTGCCCTAAGCGGGTCTTTGAAAGGATAATGTGTCCTTAAAGGGACTGAAAGATAAATATGTCCTTATAAGGACTATCAAAGAAACGATCTGTAGCAAAAGGAGTTTCTTCTTCATTTTATGCTTTCTCCTTGGTTGCACGTTTCATCCTGGCCGCGGTACGAAGCTCAGCATCTCAAGGCTCCGGGTGTGGAGAACTCCTATTACGGCTTCTTCGCTTGGCGACGTATCCAATATATATGAAAATTTTGGAAGAAAAGATTCCCAAATAAGGATTGAGAATATTCCTATGTTAAGTCTAGACTCAGAAGATTTAGGAATGTGCAATTGTGTCATTGAGATTAAACACAAAAAGCTAGTGTTTAATTCACTCAATGTTGGCTCTGATACCAACCTGTCACACCCCAAATTTCCACGTGTCACCGGTGGGCCCGGTAGGGGAGTAACGTGACGTGGTTGGCAACATCATAGTCAAACAACACAATATATATAAATGCACAGCGGAAGCAAAAGATAAATATATTACATTCCGAATATGAGTAATGTCAAAGTATTACAACGGAAGGTAAAGGATCCACAGGCGGATCAATAAAAGAAAACTGTTCAACAGACTTTAGGCATCTAGAACTGGCAAGATTCCCTAGTGACGCCCTGAGCTCCCAGCCAATTACGCATAGTACCTGTCACTTAACCTTTTTGGAAAATACGTCAGTTTACACTGGTAAATACACT
The DNA here is from genome assembly GCA_030545235.1 of Helianthus tuberosus. NCBI lineage: Eukaryota > Viridiplantae > Streptophyta > Magnoliopsida > Asterales > Asteraceae > Helianthus > Helianthus tuberosus. The sequence continues at coordinate 130,115,518 of CM060416.1, forward strand.
TAACTGACTCATTTTGGAAAAAGAGTTTGAAAAGTGGTTCGAGTGCAAACGGCACAAAAATATCTTGACACATTGATTAAAATGCACAGAGGCAAAATTAATCTTTTATACTTGGGAAAATTTTATTAATAAAAAAATCTTGTATCTGATTTACATGGTTGTCCAACATTTAGGGCCGGTGATTATACAATACAAGCCGGACAAGATTAATCGACACACCACAAATATAATCTCACAAGAAGATACCCTTACGAGTGAGTATACGTTATACATATGCAACAGGAGGTGTTATGTCTACACCTTGTGCTTACGTCGTGGCCATTCACTTTTTAAAATGAGCCAAGGATATCCAGGACACGGTCATTAACCCCTAATGTTATTTGTTATCAATCAATACAGATTAAAACGGGATTTTTCAATTTAATCATCTCCGATTAAAAGGTTTCTACACCCGACCAAGCGGTATTTTTATAATACCGTATCCCAAGCCCGTATAAGGGAAAATAAGTTAAAAGTATTTACCTGAGCTAGCAATGCAATTTATACTCAGCCGTATATCTTAATCAGCAAGCACAAGTACTTCTACTGGGGCTCTCAATCTGGAACGAAGGTTTTATTAACCTATTAGATTCCTAACGGGTCTTATTTAAGTCGTAACTTAGACCGGTTAGTTTTAAGGAAGGTTTACGGTTCAAACGCATGATTAAGCGAAGACCGGAATAGAATGGGATTTAGACCCGACAAGTTCGAAGACTTGTATAATATGGGTAAACTAAACACATTCTGGATTTTGAGATAAAAAGGATAAGGTTTGACCCGTTTCGGCTAATTTATGCAAACTAGTTACATAAACCGAACCGAACGCGCCAGAGGCGTAACGGGTAACCATAAGGGTCGCGAACAGGTTTCCTAAGTTAATATGCTTTAAATATGTTGTGATATCATTATGATATCTTCCATAATGCCCAAAACGAGTTAAATCTTATATTAAGCCCCGTAGGGGTATTTTGGTCATTTTAAAGAGTATAAAAGGGATCATTTAAGCTTCTGTGATCCGGGTCTGAATACATCATTAATATAGTTTATTTTAATAGGTTATAACATTTGGTTATAAGTCTTATATGTCAAAATAGATTTAAACCCAAACTATGCGTGTAATACGCGTATAAAGCCGTTTTAAGCGACGTACGGTTTAAAATACGATTCTGAGTTTTCTAATCAATTAAACAGGCTCAAAACACTCCATTTATTATTTAAAATCAGTAGCAATTTGATTGGCGTTAAAAGGATTTGTAAAACTCATTTTATGGCCTAAAAGGGCATATTCGGCATTTACCGAATTAAGGCGCTAATCCAAGCTTATGATCAGTTTAAAAATAATTAAAAATCTTTAAAAATCCTAAAATATTATTTAACCTCAGTGGGTAAAAGATTTGGTGTCAAAACTGAGTTTAGATAGGTTTTACGCTAATGGCGTCGTTTAATTAATAAACATATTTATAAATACGCCATTAAGCATAACTCCTAATCTAGACTTCCGATTGACGTGAAATTTTGCAGACATGTTCAATAGTCAGTATTAAAGACTTTTGCACTTTTACATTTTCTAAAATCTCGTTTTATGGTCATAAGGGCATTACGGTCAATATTTAGGCGTTTAACGGAAACATCGGACGATTAGGGATTCGAGTGGTATAAACGCAGAGGCTTATACACACATGTAACTAGGTCCTAATGGAACCTTAAGGCATATCTAAACCTATAAGAATCGGGTCAGAACTGAGGTCAAAGCAAAAGTCAAACCTTTGCGTATCTCGGTTCCGAATCGGTTCTAAACATAAAGTTGTCGAATCAAACAAGTGTATACAAGTTTTTATACTTATTTTCAGTTGGTAAGAATGATAAAATAGGCTATACGCCATTTACATCGCTAATCATGCATTATACCAACCATAACAATTCTGTTGACTTTTTCGGAAGAAGTTTGACTCGATAATCGACCTAGTTAGGATTCGAATTGGTGAGTGCCCTTTTAGGGGTTTATTAACCATATAAATACCAACTTATAACAACCTTTGATTCGACTAAACTCTGGACCGATTGTGATTTATCACAAAGTCAAACCGTAGTTACGACGGTTTGATTTCTAGGCTATAAACTAAGTATGAATGAATTGAAGAAGATCAAGGGTACTTACACAAGTCTTATGCACGATTTGGAATGTTTGGGATCTGCTGGAAAGCTCCTTAAAATGACCAGAAGTGAATGCAAGATGAATGATCAAATTTGCAAAGAATGTGAGTCTTCTTATGGTGTTCAAACACTCTTAGATGATCGACACATAAGTCTAGGGGTGTTGCATTATCATCCACAAGTGCCCTATAGGCTAGAAACCATCTTAGGCAGCCCAAGGTTTCGTAAAAATGAGATTGGAGTCGGTTACATGCATGCAGGACACCTGCACACGAATTCTGATCAGACAAGGCAGTAGCGTAGCGCTACTGCCAGGGTGTTTCAGCCTAGCGCTACGCTAGGGTGTGGATGACCTGCTCAACAAGTTTCATCAATTGCATTTCAGTCCCTGATCCTTATAAACATCGCTTTCACTTGGTTTCCTTGCATTTTGAGACTTTATATTTGACATGTGGGGCTTTAAGACTTATACCATCTTTGCTAAGTCCTCGGATAACTTTGTGATCACCCGAAAAGCCCTAAATTTCAATGTTGACGATTTTAACCCTCACACACGGATTTCATCATAACTTGCTCATACGATAACGAAACTTCATGAAATTTTTGTGGTACACTCTAGTGAGCATAATTAATCGTTACAAAGCTTCGGGTTTGTCAAAAGGTCACTCAGAGGTATAACTTAAACATGTTGGCACATTTAACCCCTGTAGTTTGTAATCTCTCACTTTCTTTCACAATTCGCTTCGTATGATCCATGATCTATTCGTTTAAGGTTATAAACATCATGTAGGGTTATTGCAAAGTATAATTATTCATTGTTGACACTTTGAACTCTTGTATTTACATAGTTTCATTGTTTGTCAACTTTAGTCCTTCAAGAACATTCTTTCACACGTTCAAAGGTTATGACACGTGTCAAGACATTATAGGACGTAAATTTTCGGGGTCTTACAATTAATGATCATAGTTATCACTTAGTAAAGTAGTTACACATGAGTATTTGTGATGTAAACATCCAAGTACACCGGTGTACATACGTACTAGCAAGATAAGTACACTAATGTACGGTATTCGTTTTCTAATTTGTACAATAAACAGGATAGTACCCATAAACGGAATGTTGCATATTTCTTTGTGGACCTTTTTTCATCGATATAATACAAAGTCATACCATTAAAATACAAAGTGATAATAGGTTTTATTATGCATTGAAAATTCTCAAAAACAATTATGCATCAAACAATCACAAAAAAAATTATCAAACGGTAGAAAAAATCATAAAACAATTAAAATAAAAGGTACACCAAATTGTTTTCAATTGTTTGTAAATTCAAGAAAATTTCTAGATGTCACTAACGTCATCTTCGCCATCAGTACCGGTTCGTTTCCTTTGCCATCAGTACCGGTTTCGTTTCCTTCGTCATACTCATACTGTTCATCCTCTTCTTCATCGTCATCTTCTTCGGTAGATGAATCATCCTTCGTTGGTTTACCTTTTTTAAGTGGACAATTCCTTTTATCATGCTTCCTTACCCGTTTTCCACAAAAATTACATTTTCTCCTATGTTTTTTGAATGTCTTTATTGTTATTTCCTTTGGGCCAACCGGTCGTTTACGCTTCCCACATCCTTTGTTACGTATTTTCTTCGGTGCGGTACACGAGACCTCCTCTGGTATTGCATGCGAAAGAATTTCCTGGTAGACGACAGCCTTCTTATTAACTTCCGAATCATATGGAACTTCTGCAAAGATCTTATCTTTTAATGTCTGTACTTGAGCATCAAGTTCCTCTAATTTATCAATGTTGCCTCTCACCCTGTCTCTACAAATTTCCAGATTATCTAATATGTTACGCCATAGTCTTCCGCTCATACTTTGATCAATAGATAACCTGTTCTCAAGGCTATACACGTGGGAAGGAATAGCATCTCTCCTCCATCTTGGATGAATATATTATGTTGGAATCTTATGTACGTTATGATGTCCAAGTACACAGAACACATGACGACATAGATATCCATTTCGGGTGAATCCCATACACTTGCAGGTAACGGATAGATCTTCTTTGTTGAACGTGACCTGCAAATTAAGGGTGAATTGCTGGACAAATATGTATTAAAGAAAAAGTATATTATAAGTGTTAGTTTCTAACCTTGAACTCATTTATAACCTCTGATGTCTGATCTTGGTGAGCAATCACGAAACAGTTTACTCCATCTGAGATTGATCGTTCAGCAATGTAGCTATTCTCCTTACCCTTTAGAATTTCCTTTTGAACGTCCAAGAATATTTTTCTAGTATAAATAACGTTCGCATGACGTTCGATCGGCCATTTAGTTTTGAATTCTGGGTTAGTGGTGTCTGTTTTATGAGATAGATCACATTGGTCATTTCGTAACTCATCTACGGAAGTATCATAGCACAACATAAACTGTACCAACGTATTGTGTGGACTAGAGTTTGATTTAAACAAGTGGTTAGCGCTTTCGCACCTAGATGTGGTCTTCATCAAGGTACACATAGGTATTTCGTGAAAATATCCTGGGATCCACTGTTCACGAATCGAATACATTTCAGTCAACCATGAATGCTCTCCCAAATCGTACTCAGCAATAAGTAAATGCCATCTCTTTTCAAAGGTTTCTAGTTTGATGTAAACATTCCATACAAGTTTGTGGAATTTTTTCTTGATTTCTTTGTTCCTTTTGTCGTTGCCCTTAATCTAAAAAATAAAGAAAATAGAAAAAAATATTATGAGTGTTATACCTCGGTGTACACAGGTGTACGTAAGAAAAACAACGACGAATACACATGTGTACATTTAGGTAAATTAACTTTGATACCACTATGGTACAAACAAAAGACATTATAATGTAGACATCTTTGTAACAAATACCTTTGCTGGTAACTTTTGAATAATGTGCCACATACAAAGTCTGTTAATGGACTTGTCAAATACGTTGGCGACAACTTGTTTCATAGCACAATCCTGATCAGTTAATACCAAAAGTGGTTGTTTTCCATTGTGTGCTTCAAGAAATTTTTGTAGAAGCCATGTGTATGATTCAATAGTCTCATTATGTAACAACCCCACTCCAAATATTGTGCACTTTTTATGATGGTCAACTCCCGTGAAAGGCAGAAAAATCATATCGTACCTGTTTGGAAAAAAAAGTTATCAAACATAACTGATAAGCAAATAGTGTAACAAAATTGTAATTAATTTTTTTTGGAAACTTACATGTTTGTATGATACGTTGCATCGAACGCCAAAACATCACCGAACGCTTCGTAGTTTAATTTAGAAACGCCATCGCACCAGAAAATTAACTGAAGTTCCATATCATCAATATGGGTATCAAATGTGTAATCAACTTTGTTTTCACTGCGATCTTTGAATTTGTCAATTATCATTTGGGCATCTCTATCACTAATAAAATCTCGAATGTCACGGCCACAATTTTTGTAGTCCACAACCGTACCGTGATGGCCACCTTTTATTGCAACGTGTACCTTGTGGGATTTGGTAGGTCCAAGATTAGCATTGCGACACTTTGCTATGAACTCTTGTGTAGAAAAATCGAGCTTTCTTCGCTTCAATGATAAATCAAGGTTCTCGGGAGAGATAAACCCATGGTTGTGTTGTTCAACAAAATTATAGATTTCATACACAACAGACTTTTTGTTAAGAATAAACTTCACACATGCCTTACAATCTGAAACTTTGATATTGGAACGACGTGATGGTGAAGTTGAGTCAATAGCATCAGGTTCATAAACTTTGATATTTCATACACAACAGACTTTTTTCTTTTTTAGAAGTACCCAAACGGGTTCCAAATCCTGCTAGCTGTGCGTACTCCTCGTACATTGCAATTGCTTGTTCAATCGTAGCAAATGTAGCTTTTAGCAACGGTTTGAATCCGGGGGGGACAATTGGTGTCCAGTACCTAGTCCTATTTGGAGTTTCATAAACGTTACTAGCAACCGACTCTGCACAATCATCGTACAAAAGAATCATTCAAAAAACAAGGACAACAACGTTGCGGGTCTTCGAATGTTCATTAACTAAGATTATGCTATTGACATGTAATTACCGTGTATTATACACATGTGTACCATCCTATTGGAGTGTATAGAACACGGCAGTACACATGTGTACGTCGGACCTAAGAGTTATACACAATAAAAAAGATGACTGAAAAATCTAGTTCAACCAAAAAAAAGACTAAAACTATAATTGAAACATTGCTAGTACGAACAAAAACAATGACACTAGTACATGTTCGTTAAAATCTATGGTCATACGATTACACTACCTGGCTAATCCATTGTTGTAACGAAGACATTATCGCCAATGTTTTGGTCAGAATTGTGATTGTCAATTTCTGGGTCGGCCATGAATGAAATAGAGTAGCACCTGCCGGAAAAATTTCAACTATGTTTCAGTGTACTCAAACGACACCAATTGAATTACAAACACAAAAAAACAAGTTCGAATTGAATATTAAAGTTGAAATTGGAACAGACTCAAAAACTGAATAACTATTTAATTGTACAACCTGGGCTACAAATATTAATCAGCAGCAGAAAACAGTCACTACAATGATCAATGAGCAGCAGAAAACAACCAATGTAATACAATAACGGATTCACCGGAATGTTAGTCTGGCTTAACTTTCAAAGTCCGGCGGCTGATGGCGACGGCGATGTTAAAGACGACAACATATGTCCGGTGAGATAATTTTCAGGTTTTGAAAACTGGATGAACGAGGTAACGTGATGAACAGCGGGACGTGATGAATTCTGGAATTGAAAACTGGTTCATACGAAAATTGTGGATCCAATATGAAGAAGATATGGATGTTTGTTGAATAGATTATGAAAGATAATGTTGATAAATATAAAATATGTTAAGATTTGCTTAATAAATTAAAAATAAGTTATGATTTTGAAATTGTCGACAAATGTTGAAGAGATTGTGAAACTGAATATTTCTTTATTGTTAAGATTTTGAAATTAATATCAAAATAATTTAAATTGAATATTTATATAAAGTTACCATCTTACCCTTCCTCTATGTATATGAAATCAATGGTTCAGATCAGTTCACGCGGTTCACGCTAGGAAATTTGTTCACGTTTGAACCTAACTCTAGAGACAGAATTCCAACGACTACGTCGAGCAGAACCTCGACAGCCGTTACTGAAATCTTAGATCAATCGGGCAGCGTATCTAATACGTAACCGGGGGTTAAAATACTTACAACGAGGCAGAACTTTGTTATTTTAGGGGGTATAATGCCCGGGAATTATAATTGCTATGTAGAATTGAGTGAGAGAAAGAGATTTTGAACGATCGAAAATGAAAAATGATGGCTCCAATTTATAGTTGTGGTCGTCGACCTTGTCGCACCCAGCGAAGGTATCAGCCAAGGGCTTCGCGGCCCGCGAGGCTAGCTAGGGTAGGCCCTAGCTTGGCTGATTCGAGCCATAGCTTCCACACGCGTTATGCCACCTGGCATCTCAGGGTGCGGCCCTGGTGACCAGGTGTCGCGGCCCGCGTAAGACTCTTTAAGGGTCTTCGCGGCCCGCCAGGAACAACAAATTTTTTTTTATTTTATCTTTAATTATATTAAGTATTTTGGGCTCGGTTTTCACATACAGGGTGCAATTTAAGACGTGTAGGGACATTCTAAATATATTAGGGGTGTCGAAAATAATTTGGAGGGTTGTTATATCCTCCCCACCTTGTTTTAGAACTTGTCCTCGAGGTCTACTGGAATAGGTGTGGATATTTCTTTTGCATCTCTGATTCAAGCTCCCATGCGTATTCTGGTCCTATTTTGGAATCCCATTTCACTTTGACCAGAACTAATCTCTTGTGTTTGAGATTCTTGACTTTTCTGTCTTCAATTTGTAGAGGTTTTTCTACGAACTTGAGTTTTTCATTTATCTTTATGTCTTTAAGAGATACCATTAGTGATTCATCGGCTAGGCACTTTTTTAGATTACATACATGAAATACGTCATGTATTCCTACAATTTCCTCTTGCAGTTATAGCTGATACGCTACTGGTCCTATTCTTTTAGTAATTTCAAAGGGTCCAACATACCTGGGGCTTAGCTTTCCTCTTTTGATGAATATTACCACTCCTTTCCAAGGAGTAACTTTTAATAAGACTTTGTCTCCTACCTGAAATTCCAATGGTTTCCGCCTGTTATCAGCATAGCTTTCCTGATACATTTTATCACTTCCAGGATGCATCGTATACTAAGACTTATGGGCTTCTTCTAATATTTGATGGCGTAGGTTTCCTAGCTTAGGTATCCAAATTCTTTTCTTATGGAATCTCCAAATTCCATCCGTTCCTTGTTCTAATTCTTTAATCATTCCTTTTAACTTCTCAGTATCATCCTTGATTACTGTTTCCTGTGCTTTTCTAATCTGTTCGTTTAAATCTATCTGCAGATTTAATTTAAGAGAACGTACTCTTTTTGGCTTTTCGTGATATTTTCGACTTAAAGCATCGGCTACTACGTTAGCCTTTCCTGCATGATACTAGATATTACAATCGTAATCACTTAGTATCTCTATCCAGCGTCTTTGTCTCATATTTAACTCTTTTTGCCCGAAAACATATCTTAAACTCTTATGATCAGTGAAAATGGTAAACTTACTACCATAAAGATAATGTCTCCAAATTTTAAGGGCAAAAATTATAGCTCCTAATTCTAAATCATGGGTTGAATAATTCTCTTCATGATTTCTTAAGTTGTCTAGATGCGTAAGCTATAACCTTTTGACGTTGCATTAATACACATCCATAACCTAATTTAGAAGCATCACAATAAATTACAAAATCTTCAGTTCCTTCTGGTAATGCTAATATGGGTGCGTTGGTTAATCTTTGCTTAAGAATTCTAAATGCTTCTTCTTTTTTTGATCCCCATTCAAACTTAACAGATTTACAGGTTAGCTTAGTTAAGGGAATGGCTATTCTAGAGAAATCTCGAATCAATCTTCTATAATAACCGGCTAATCCTAAGAAACTTCTAACCTCAGTTGGCGACTCAGGGGTTTTCCATTTGGTAATTGCCTCGATCTTGGTGGGATCTACATGAATTCCTTCATGATTGACTAAATGTCCAAGAAATTGTACCTGTTCTAACCAAAATTCGCACTTAGAAAACTTAGCATAAAGCTTTTCTTTTCTTAACAAATTTAGTAGTGCATGTAGATGCGCTGCATGTTCCTCTTTACTCTTAGAGTAAATGAGAATATCATCTATGAAGACAATTATGAATTTATCCAAATATGGCTTACATATTCGGTTCATCATGTCCATAAATGTGGCTGGGGCATTAGTTAAACCAATTGGCATGACTGTAAATTCATAATGGCCATACCTTGTTCTGAAAGCGGTCTTAGGAATGTCCTCTTCCTGTACTTTTAATTGATGATATCCTGATCGTAAATCGATTTTAGAGAAAAATCGAGCTCCTTGCAACTGGTCAAACAAGTCATCAATCCTTGGTAATGGGTACCGATTCTTAATCGTGACTTTGTTTAATTCACGGTAATCAATGCACATTCGCATCGACCCGTCTTTCTTTTTAACGAATAAAATTGGCGCTCTCCATGGTGATGAACTTGGCTGTAGGAATCCTTTCTCTAACAGTTCGTCTAATTGTTTCTTTGACTCTTGCATTTCTGCTGGTGCCAATCGATAGGGTGATTTGGCAATTGGTGCTGTTCCTGGTAGCAGATGAATTCTGAACTCGACTTCTCTATCCGGAGGTAGTCCTGGTAATTCTTCTGGAAATACATCTGAAAATTGAGATACTACAGAGATATCTTTTAATTCTTTTCTTTTAGTGTTAATGATTATGGAAATCATATACACTAGTGATCCTTTTCTAGCATAGCTTGCAGTTTTCATCACAGAGATGAATTTTGTGGATCTAGTTAGCTTGTCTCCTTTAGTTGTGATCTTATTACCGTTTGGTGAATCTTAATGGTCTCTCCATTTGCTGTTTCTACTAAACATTCTTCTTGGAGTTTAGTTAATGGTTGATTGAGAAGTTTGCAAAATGAAGTATTAATAAAACTTTGGTTTGCACCAGAGTCAAATAATACTTTGGCAAAAACATCATTAACTAAAAACGCACCGGCAATTACGTCCAGAATCATTTTGGCTTCTTCCGCAGTCAGAACAAATGCTCTAGCATTCTTAGTAGTTTTGTTGTTTGTTGCTGGGGCTAATTTCGGACAATTTAACTTGATGTGGCCTTGCTCTCCACAATTGTAGCATATCTTATTGGTGGGTTTCTTCCTGCAGTCTTCTTCCTTGTGTCTAGATATTTTGCAAAAATTGCAAGATATGGAGCATCTCCCAGAATGCTTCCTTTTGCAATACTTGCAGTAAGATGCAGAAGTAGAACCTACATTTTTCCCACGGTTGGAATTACCGTAGCGAAATTCTTGGGTAAACTTTTGAGCTAGGTTCTTCCTCTGGTTTTCTTCTTGAGTACGTACCAGTTCATCTGTCAGGGTATTAGCTAGTTCTACTGCTTCTTCTATGGTTTGTGGTCTAGCTCCCTTGACTACATGCCTAATTTCACTGATTAATCCCCAAATATAACAGGAGATTAATACTGGTTCAGGTGATGCTAGAGTTGGCACTATTCTAACATATTCGAAGAATGTAGTAGTGTAACCTTTACTATCTACTCCAGTCATTCTTAGATTTAAGAATTTATTTGCTATCTGTTCTTTTTCATTGGGGGGGCAGAATTTCCTTTCTACCATGTTTTTAAATTCCTCCCATTCCATATTGTAGACTCGGTCACTTCCCCTAGACTGGAGGACAGTGTTCCACCATTCTAAGGCTGAGTTTTTAAACATATTGGAAGCGAACATTATCTTATCCTCCTCCGCGCACTTGCTTATTTTTAATACTGCCTCAGTCTTTTCTATCCAGCGTAGAGGTACAACGGCCCCTTCATTGCCCGAGAATTCCATTGGTTTACAAGACCAGAATTCTTTATCAGAACAACCATAAGACATGGTTCTTCTTCTTTTGGGAATGGGCACTTGAAGTATGGGTCCATTGTTTACACTGTTTTCTGGTTCAGTAAGTCGTTTACTGCCATGATTACTTTTATTATCAGCTTCCCTAACTGTTTGAATAATATATGGCATTGCATCTATAATTCTTTGTGCCACTATGTGTTGGATGGCATTGTTATCCACTTGGTTTCCGTTATTATTGTTATTCTGGTTTTCCTGGTTCACTTTGTTGTCCATCTGAATTTTAAACATTTACCACATATTAATATCACAAAATAATATTTAATGCAATTGATTACACAACACGCATATTGATCAAAATCGTCGAACATTGCGACTTACTCTGTTTTATATATTATGTTTCTAGTACAAACTAAAACTGAAATTTAAAATTACAATACTATTATGCATCACTAACCACAAGATGGTCTATACTACAATATATTATATATATATATATATATATATATAGGGGAAAGTTCAAATGAAAACCACTAGTTATTGTGAAAACTCGAAAACTAATTAAAAAAGCCAAAAAAAAAATACAATTTTTTTTTTTTTTTGCAAATCAATTTTTCGCAGGTTTTTATATATAAAAAAAATTTTCAAAAAAAAAAAAAAATTTTGTGTAGTGCACATGTGTAATACAAATTTTTTTTTCATATATAAAAACTAGCGATTTTTATAAAAAAAATTGAAAAAAAAAATTGTGTGTTTTTTAAGCTTTTTTTAGTTAGTTTTCACAATAAAAGTGGTTTTCATTTGAACCATCCCCTATATATATATATATATATATATGTATATATATATATATGTATATATATATATGTATATATATTTATTATTAATGATAGGGGTTCATCCAAAATTCCATATTACGCTCGTCATATTTCCAGACGAGTTGTTCCCCTATTTGTCTCATCCTTTCACTTCCTTCCAAAATCTCCTCACCAAAGGTTCGGAGTTCTTGCACATTCTCAGTGCTCATGGGTGGTGCTGGTGCTGGTATTGGGTCTGGGAACTGGGGCATTTGTTCTTCCTAAGGGTATGGATTCTCTAGAATCTCCCTGATGTATTGGTCATTATCGTAATAGGGGTCTAGAGGGTCAAGGTCTGGGTAGGGTCTTACTAGATCTTGCATGGGCTCCTCTATTGGGTAAAGTGGCTGGTAGTCCCTGAGGTCGTCAAACTATGGGTCATAGTCTAGAAGAGGGGGTGCTGATACCCTAGGAATCTCAGCTGGGTTTAGTTCACTATCCATGGATTGTGTGGGGAATAGTGGTAAAGGCTGGGGTGCTATGAGTTGCTCTAGATTAGGGTCGCCAGCTGTAGTTGTTAAGATATGAAAATTTGCTAGACTCCTATTGAGCATATCCTGGATGTGAGCATCTGTTTCTTTCTTAACGGCTGCTAAAGCTCGCTGCTGTTGTAACTTTTTCATCCTTTTCCTACGTTCATGTGCTCCTCTGCTAAACCATCCTCTCTACTTAGGAGGGAATGGCTCTTCAGATTGGGCCTTGAACACGAATATCCCATCTTCATTGTCAGCCGAATACCCTGAGAGGGTAGGCTGTGAAGAGGTGCCTTCGTTCCTAGGTGAGCTGGACAACTGACGGTAAGCGTCTGAAGGTCCTTGGTCACTCATGCTGTAAACTAACAAATTGTCAAATAACACAAAATAATAATCTACACGTATACACATAATCTTATTGATTATTTCCTAACAAAATTGATAATTTCAATGTCAGCAGAACACTTCTCTGGCTGAAATTAGTGGCTGTAGCTCTGATACCACCTTCTGTCGCAACCCTCGTCCCCTATTTACCCTGGGAACGAGCGGCCGCAGTTAGCTTCGGTGGTATCTGTATGTTTATCAGTTTGGCAGCGGAATTTACATCAGGACAGTAGTTAGGAAATATTTGACCAGAGTAAAATACCACGCTTTTATAATATTAAACACATGGGAAAATCCCAAGTTTTCATTATACACATTTTCATAGGGACAAACCCTATTTTATTGAATTTAAAACATTTGCTTTTTTAGGTAACTTTTATAGCCACATTTTTCCAAGCCTTCAGTGCTCTCCAGCTGGCTTTTAATTGGCTTTCACATTTTTTTTTTACCTGAAACACGTTTTAAAAACATTTGTCAGTGGGAAATACTTTTGAGTGAATCCCAGTTTAATCAAGAATCATTTATCTTTTAACATTATTGAGAGCCATTACAATGTTTATATCTACAAAATTACTCATTCAGTATTGTCAATCCTGACTGGTGGGTTATATTACTCATTGGCTATCTCGTTGTCCAATAGTAACGTTTTCCACATTTTGTATACAAAACCCCAACATATCGGTAGTAATTGAAGAACTACAAAGACTCAATCACTGCTAATTATAATTTAAAATATTAAAGGTTTTGTAAAAATAGTTTACAAAAAGGTTCACAAAAAGAGGAAAACTCACATTGCTGTCTTAGGGTTTTCCTTTAGGATTTCCTGGCGATTATCTATTAATTACACAATTGCACACGCGTTAGTATAATAACCCAATATTTACATTAGTAATACCCTCCCCTAGACAGAATTCCAACGACTACGTCGGGCAGAACCTCGACAGCCGTTACAGAAATCTTAGATCAATCGGGCAGCGTATCTAATACGTAACCGGGGGTTAAAATACTTACAACGAGGCAGAACTTCGTTATTTTAGGGGGTTTAATGCCCGGGAATTATAATTGCTATGTAGAATTGAGAGAGGGAAAGAGATTTTGAATGATCGAAAATGAAAACTGATGGCTCCTATTTATAGTTGTGGTCGTCGACCTTGTCGCGCCCCGCGAAGATATCAACCAAGGGCTTCGCGGCCCGCGAGTCTAGCTTGGGTAGGCCCTAGCTTGGCTGATTCGACCCATAGCTTCCACACGCATTATGCCACCTGGCATCTCAGGGTGCGGCCCTGGTGACCAGGTGTCGCGGCCCGCGTAAGACTCTTTAAGGGTCTTCGCGGGCCAAGAACAATAAAAAAATTGTTTTTTATTTTATCTTTAATTATATCAAGTATTTTGTGCTCGGTTTTCACATACGGGGTGCAATTTAAGACGTGTAGGGACATTCTAAATATATTAGGGGTATCGAAAATAATTTGGATGGTTGTTATACTAAAAATAGTGTTTTAAGACACACATTAACTTAAATAGGCCAATGGTATGCCTAGGAACGTCTATCCGACTTTATGGTACGTGAATGGTGATTTGCGGGAAAACTACTGAACGTTAAATGATAACGAACTAACACCAGATAAAATACCGACAATGCCAACAAATACGAGTTTTATACGTATATTTATACACATGAATTTGGATTTGCGAAATTATCGCGCTTTCGAACGTCACAAAACGCATATGTGAACGAAAAACACGACTGCAAGAATGCACCGACAACGAAACGGAAGCATTGGACTCGTTAATCATCTTAAATCTGATATATTATGATATATTTAGATTTGTAATCGAATTCTAACATCAGCAGTCGAAATCGGATCGAAAAATGGATTAGAAACGACAACTGAAGCATCTTACGCAATTTTAACGAAACCGACGAACGAACATGTCAAACATCAACTTCCGACACTATTTTACGTATCTTTGATCCTAGAATAATGTTTTATGATATTCCACGAAGTTCGGGTTCAAAAACGGGCCTTGGAAACGTGATTGGGCCCAACCCACTTTCATCCTACTATAAATACTTTTCTTTCACATTACCCCTCGTTTCTCTTAAAAACCCTAGCACACACACCCTGACTCTCTCTCTCACAAGACCGGCAGCCAGACTCCGGCCAGCGACGATGCAGCGGCACGGCGGCGGAGGTCCGACGAGCTTTTTCTGGCGCGTACCCCCCCCCCCTAAATCACACCTCCTGAGCACGAATCCGGCCTCCGTTTTCCCGTTCGAGAAACTATGATGGCAGTTTGGACTCTGGCAGCCGTGGTACACTACGGTAAGCCTCTTGTCTCTCCCTTTTCTTTGACCCTTCTAGATCTTTTCATTTATCCGGTAAAAAACGTCGTCGCAAGTGGTGACGACGCATGGTGGCTCGAGGGTAGGGCAACGGTGGTCGAAAAAACAAAACAGAGCCGTCGCGCACGGCAGTGGAACGACGGTGGTGGGTTCGGGGGTTGGGTGGTGATAGCGCGGCAGTGGAGGTGGTTATTATCGGTTCGAATTTGGGTTCACAACAAACATGGTCAACACCGGGTTTTGTTAAAGGTTCGGGTCAGATTTGTAGCTCGGGTCTCGGCTCGGGTTCGGGACAACAAGTCAAACTCAGTCAACTACGGGTCAACTTGGTCAAATTTGGGTTCGGTTCCGGTCAACACGGTCAACCATGGTCAACGCGGTCAGCTGAGGTCAAACTCGGTCAAGTTAACCGGTCAGCGTGGGACTTGATGAAATAATAACGATGCAATTTACATTATAATGTTTAATTAATGTTATATTAACACGAAACCGAGATCAAACTGACCCGACTAGTAAGACGATAAACATTTTTTTTCGAGTAAACTATTAAATCTCACAGACTTGTGCATTTCATACCATTATAAATTGCGTATACTAATTTAAAAACCAAACCGACATTCGTTAGAAAATGTATATATATGTATGTGTTAGACTTAATCGCGACAAAATAAGACGTTTTGAAGATACAATAGATTACATATATATTGTTACATTCAATTGTTGTGTTTTGAACATTTATCGTATATTTTATAATCTTAACACCAACGAAAACGTATCGGGACTCAAATGAAATTTTGTACAAATAACTATAAATGTATATTTATTTTGGATGATATATACATTTCCCAAAAACGAGTTTATAACGTTTCGACAAACGCGGTTTACAAGATAACGGAAATCGGAAACTTATATCGTATAAAATTAATTCTTATATTTATTTTAAACGTCTAGTTTTCGGCAATTATGGAAAATAAATATAATTATATATATATATTTCCGACGTCAACAAATCAATAACCTTATAAAATAAATATACTTATTTATTTCAAACGTCTAAACGAAATACGACGCGATACCGTACGATCTTAACATATATTATTATCCGAGTTATTTTCGATAATGAGCAAACGAAATCCGATTCCTAACAAGCGTATAACTATATACTTATTATGATAATTATCCACGAGACGCGGGAATACTATTACGACTACGCGACGTTTACATATATATACATATGTCTACATCTTACGAAAAACTACAGCGAGTCGTATTACTATCTGTCAACGTGTATGACAACCATTCGGAAAAACACGTGAATACATTATACGATTCTATAATGTGTAATATTTTATACAAACACTTGTTTACGTACACGTACTACCATTCGAGACTACTAACACGAATGCATAAATATATTTATATTTATATAAATAAATAGAAATACATATTAAATTTCTCCGAAACTAAGTGCTTCCAAAACTTAGTATTTATCACCGACTACAAACGGAACCAACCTAGTTAATCATTATCGTTCCATCAAGTTAACATCTTCCCACCGAATCATTGGTTAATGATTCGGTAGAGCTCGGTGACACATAGTTTAACTACATCATTTTAGTAGAAACTTATAAGTTTATTCCTTAAAAGGAATGTTATAGATTGCATGCTAGCGAGTTACGTTTTGGAAACGACAATATGGAATCATATTAAGCTAGCTTTGCACAAGGATATCGAGGTGAGTTCATAACCTCCACTTTTTACAGTTTTACATTTTTATAAATGTTTTCGGGGGTGGAAGAGCATGCAAGTTTCGCAAAAGTAGACAATATTTCGATGAACGAAAACTACATATTTCTAAACCATCTTGCAAATGGATTTCACCAAACTCAAATGGTTTATGAAAGGTTTATGCTAAACATGCTGGTTTTACAAAACACATTTTTCGAAACGTGCATGAGTTTCATGACTAGTGATGGGGCTGTCCTAGTTACAACGGGACTGGGTTGTCCACATACAAATAAGGGGATTGGTTTATCCTGCTTACGAATAACGGGACCGGTTTGTTCTACATACAAATAAGGGGACTGGTTTGTCCTGCTTACGAACATCGGGACTGGGTTGTCCTCCATATATACACAGGGACTGGATTGTCCTACATTGAACTTATGGACTGGATTGTCCTCTACTCAACTGTAAGAGTCGTAGGGTTCTTAAAACTGTACAGTGAAGTCCTCGCTACATATCAGAACTATAACCTCCTACTAGTCTACCGTCTTGAGAAAACGGTATGGCGAGGCACTCTCTAGCACGAGGTGGGTTATAGGCTCATGCGGGCATGTTATCTTTGTCGTACGCGGACATTGACGGTTAAACAAGTTTTACAAATACAATGTTTTCAAATGACATTCCGAGGAAAATGATTTTATTATGTTTTTTCAACATTATTTGAACCACTTATCAAAAAGATTTATTCCAAATCTTTTGCAGATATACTATGAACTCGCCAACCTTATGTTGATTTTTCACATGTTCTTTCTTAGGTTACATTTTCAAATTATGGCACGGTTGGAATAGGAGAACCCATAGGGATTCGAGTACTTAGCAGGCGTTTACTTTCTAGAAGTCTTAGCAGTTTATACTTCCGCTGTGCAATGAAGATACCAGTCAGATCACACCAACTTTGTTTTTGCAGGGTGTGATAGTTCTTTTTTGCAGAGTTCTTTGAGTGATTTTGCAAGGCCACAAACACAAGCATCACACATAAACTTTGGAGTGGAAGGAAATATTGCATCTTATCCCACAGCCCACACAGCCTTGTGTACTAAGGCGATATCGTCATCGCATCTTGTTTTATACTCGAAATTGATGGTTTTGCTTCATACTCATGAGGTTCACCTCCCTTGCCAAATCTTTACCGAAGATCCAACCAGATCTATGCAACGGAATTGGCGTACATAATGTTTCCTTGGATCTCTTTGTCCATAGTTGTGGTGATGTTGTTACACTATGTCTACTGCCTATGTCATAGAGTCGTGTCGAGTATGTAATAGGACAAAATGTTAGATTATGTTTTGGTTGTAATGTACATCCGTACGGAGGTACACATCCGTGCGAATGTAAGCTAGTCTGCACGGATGAGATACATACGTAAGGAAGTAATCTTAGTTCGCACGAAGGTAAAGTCTTGTATTATAAACAGCCGTGAGGACTTAGTGTTTGGTAGATTTTGGTGAACTGACGGCAAAGCTCTGTAGGATTGTTTTCTCGATTGTAAAACATTGACAAATTAATGATAACATTGAAAATTAACTAATCTTGTTATGTTGCCTAATCACTATGGATTCCGCACATATTGACTAGGTTATAGATATTACCTAAGCTAAACGTCTATGGAAAACGGTCCTCACAGGTAAGCCATCCTTTGCTCATGGCATTACACTGTTTCTAGGCCATGTGATTGGTGTTTGTTTATTCTGGCTTCTTCACGGTCACGTCGATGAAACCCATCTTTTTCTTAGCAAACAAGAAGTTTTCCATCTCATGAACCCAGTCAAGGTAGTTGGTGTCGGTTAATGCAACGTTAACATGCATTTGTTTAGGGTAATCGGATGGGTGTACATAACAGGGAGAAGTGTGATCAGCAAATTCCTATCGGTTTTGGGTTGGGTTTTGTTTGGTGATTACAGAGTTTGGTTTTTGGTGATTAGGGTTGACATATATGGATAGAGCTTGATAAACACTGCTCTGATACATAAACAAATTACAGAGTTTTGTAACTTGTGTATTATTCTTCATAAGTGTATTAATCAATTACATAGAAGAAGGCTAAATAGTTACAGAATGTTTAGAAAGAAAAGCAACACAATATTTTAGGTGCCATTGAGAGGAGAATTAGATGGAGTAAATTATGGGATTCTATAGAAACACATCCAATTCAACCGAACTTCACTAAATTCTCTCTATTTACTACCACAATTACTACCTTATGCATTACTAGAAATCTTTTGCTGATTCTCACGCCTAAGGTTGGTCGTGGACACACCCCTCAGGCTCTTCATGACGAGACTAACGATGCTTAGTTGTAGGTTTCTTGAAAGACTGACAACCAAAGTAGTTTAAAATCCATGTACCAGAAACCGTAGCTCATTTTGACTCCATAACTATATTTAGTTAAAAATATATCAAGGAACTTCTTATAGCTGTTTTATTAAAAGTTATAGGAGGATTCTCTAAGTCTATAATGGGGCCAACAATGCTAATTACAAGAATAAAAATAGTCATTAATATTCTATCTATACTCCTCTTTAATCAGAGGCCCATGAAAGCAAAATATTGAAATTGGCATCATATGTGGAGCAAACAATGTTGACAACAAGAGAATAAGAGCACCAACCTCGTATGAGAGAATACATGGTGCAACAACATTATACGATTGTAGGGGCAAGGGGTTACTTGGCCAATAGGATGCTTGGCGACATGAGGATTTAACGGAAGGAGAATGTGACATAGGAGAGAGAGATGTGTCCATATGCCAAGAAGAAGAAGAAGAAAAAATATTTCACTCAAGGAAAACAATGGATGGTGACACAGGAAAGAGGCAAGAACAAGAGTAGGAAAAAAAATGTTACACTATAACCTTGATGTAACATAGAACAATGAAATCTCCATTGGAAAAACAAGGAAAAGTGGCAACAAATCTTTCGTGGTATTGATCAAAAAAGCAGCGACATATACGATGATTGCAAAGAGTTTAGATAGATAACCATGAAATATCATGTTTGATGGAAAGTAATGACATGAGTAAAGGGTAGAATAGTTTGAACAGCACATGACCATGACAACAAGTGGTAGTCTAACGACAAAAATGCCTTCACAAGCAAAGAAAACAATGTCATAGTTGTATCATGTATGACAATAAGGCATAATAGCGGTCACACTATAAGCGAAGGCAACAATGACCATGATTTGGTTGTGATATCATAATAATAACAAAATGAAAGTGAGAGAATAATGTTAGAAAACCAAAAAAGTTCAAAACTATGAATAACCAAAATGAAAGTGAGAGGATAATGTTAGAAAACCAAAAAGGTAAAAGTGGAAATCGCCGTCACCGTTAAATTCACTGTTGCTCGTTATATTACAAATTAATAGAGTATATCAATATAGTATATTACTTTGATCTTTATTTTTAATGGAAAGTACATATATCAAATCTCATTTTCAATAGTATATGTGTTTCTTCTCAGATGGTTGAGTGTTCTAGTCGATGTATACTTAAGAATAAGTTTATAGAGTGTCTGAGTTAGCGTTTAAAAAAATTATAAACGGGCCCTAAAAAAATCGAATGTGTTCCATAAATAATTAAACAACCCTGGATAGTTTTATTTATCAATGACAATATAATTTTCCTGATTGACGAGCTAACAATACATGTGTGCAACTCAAAGATGATTCTAAGTGCTTCAACCATTTTGGAGTTGAATATGCTTTGATTTGACTATATAGCAACACATCTCGTTTGTTTAAATCGCAAACGTAAGGAGGATATAACACTTGTGTCAAAAATAAGGATTCTATTTGCAACATAAAGTAACATTAGGGTACTTTATTGTAAATTATCTAACTACCAGTTTTTTTGAGAAAATTACCAATCTAGCAAAGAAAAAAGTCAAATTACCAATCTAGCATGCTCATGCGTCTTTGGAAGGCCACTCATGTATGAGATGAGTCTTTCAAGCATGGGATGAGTTCTTGGGGAGAAACCCAATAAAAAAAAGACAAGTGGCGGGGATGAGTCTGCGGACGCATGGGATGAGTCTGCGGGACGCATGGCTTGTGGGTCCGCGGACGCATGGGATGAGTCCGCGGACGCATGGGATGAGTCTTTCATGTGTGTGATGTGATGTGATGTGATTTGTGGGTCCGCGGACGCATGGGATGAGTCCGCGGACGCATGGGATGAGTCTTTCATGTGTTTGATGTGATGAGTCTTTCCACGTGTCAATTGAGGATTGGCGGACGCAATACTTGGCCTGGCAGACGCATTAGAAGACTTGGGATCTGTGAGTGGCCTTCCAAAGACGCATGAGCATGCTAGATTGGTAATTTGACTTTTTTCTTTGCTAGATTGGTAATTTTCTCTTTTTTTATTGTCAATTTGTCATGTTGGTGATTAACTAACATTATCGACGACATTGCCTTAATGAAACCCAGCTAACGATAGCACAACTTATTCATGCTTCTTAATTATCTATATAAACGAATCTAGTACCTCGTAGTTTAGATCCACACACACAACGACTCTTTCATAGTCACTTCACTAAAAATGCCATGTATCTCATGTCTAGTGTTGACTTTCATCATGCTTATGATGATTGGCATGGTGAAAGGCAGGTGGCTAGAAGTTGAGCCATATTCAACAACATCGATGGTCTCAGATGGGATTGATTATGACATGAGTCATGACAACTCATCTGGTTATCTTCGTATCGGTTCTTCTTCAGAATTGGATGGTGAGACTAGGTGCCAAAGCATCTATGGTTTCTTGCCGTGTGCCGACACAATGCCGGAAGGGGTGTTCCTGATGATTGTGTATATGTATTTAATGATGGTGGGGGAAGGTTGGATGCGTGAAGGAAACCAGGCTTTGTTCATGTTACTCGGAAATTATAAGAAGATTGGTGAGAGTGTGTATCGGGTGATAATGGCTTTGCCAAGAATCGTCTTGGTTGTTGGTATGTCTCTCGATTTCATTTAGTGCATGTTTGTATATGCATGTGTACGTGTATATAACAAAAAAAATACAAACATAAATGGTAAAATCCCACTTATAAAAAAGCTATTACTAATAAGATTTGGGTATAGGATGAGGAGATACATTTCCTCAAGGAATGAGGCCACTTATATTGAGATTTCTGAATCCAGGTCGAAAATCTTTATATGTTTTTGAATCCATGCTTTTTTTTTTGTATATTTACGTGTCACAATATATTTCTGTTGAAAGAAATCATTTGTAATAAAATTCATATCAAAACATTGACAAAGAAACATTAATATTTTTTAAAGTTCAATTTTACAAGTTGTTATTATCAAATTATATGTAAATTAAATATTAGAAAAAAAATTCGGAGTTCACATGCGCGTCTTACTTTGTATTACACGGATTGAATAAAGACATACTGTCGTAAACAAATTGTTTTGAGAAATATAATATCTTTAATTTGTAGCTTATAAGTATTATGAGATTGATAGATAAATAAATATATTAGTATTTTGTTGCTAATATATAAGTGAGTGATACATAATATTTTTTGAAAACCCGATATTACAAATGTTGAATCAACAAAATAAAAATATAAATTAGAAATTTTTTAAATTAATTATTACATATATATTACAAATGTTGAATCAACAAAAGAAAAATGTAAATTATAAATTTTTTTAATTAATTATTACATGCGTATTACAAACCCGTGTATTAGATGAGTTTGACATGTGAAACCGTTAATTTGTTAATTATTAAAAAAAGGGTAAATGTCTTTAATTAATTATTAGAAAGTTAATTTTTTAGTTGTAATATATGACGAACCCATTGCATTGTATTGCGATTAATAACATATTCCAATAAATATACCCATTGCACATTGTGTTATATTAATACATTAATATTTGTTTGTAAATGTTATAAATATGTATATTAACTTTTGGGAACTACACAAACTATGGTTGTAAAAGTCCTGCATAGGCTCTAACTACTTCCCGAGTAGTCACTACAATGTAGGCTGCCGAATCACAAGTATTGTTCGTCTAGGCTGATTACTCCTTGAGTAATCTTCGCCTATGCCGGGTACTCTCAAATCCGAGTAGGGGTGCCTAGTGACTTTTGCGACCATGACACAAACTCATGTAATGATTTGTAACTAATTAAACTTTTACTTAATTAATAATTTGGAATCATTAATTAATTTTATTATTATTATTTATAAAGATAAGTGATATTCATGTATTAATTCATTGTTAAAAAGTTAGAAAAATATAAATATTTTTTTTGGTTAAAGGAGAGAATGTTATATGTCATTAACTGGAATTAGATTATATTTAAATAGTATGTTATACACCTGCGTATTACAGAGGTTGAATAAAGACAATATCTTACTTAAACTCATGTAATACACGAGATTATAACCTAGGGACTTAGATAATAATAATAATAATAATAATAATAATAATAATAATAATAATAATAATGATGATGATAATAATAATAATAATAATAATAATAATAATAATAATAATAATAATAATAATTCATAATTATAAAAATAAAATAATTACGATAATAACGATAGCAATAACAATATTTCTCATATGTCCGGTTTGTATATTTTTGCCATTTTCATATAGCCCATAAACTTCATCAAAAAAGTTAGTTAAATGAGGTGCATTTATGTCTTCTTACTTATTTAATTAATTGTTTTTTTTTAATCTAAATAAAATCTACACTCTTAATTTATATCACCGGTCAAATGTGAACTTAAGTAGCTATGTAAATATCTTCTACAATAATGAGATTTAACTTAATCATCATTGATATTAAATTACAAAAAAATAAATTTAAATATAATGTGAATTATATAAAATATAATTTAAATTTTAAACTATATACCATATTCGTTTTTATAGGTTTATCGACATGGCGGTATAAAATTTGTTGAATACAGAGTTATATTCACAATAAAGTATATATATTTGTTGTTTCAGACAACACATGTGTTATATATTAATAATAAAATTAGATATTAATCTAATATATTATTAATAAGAATAATAATATTGCTAAACTAAAAGATACCTATGTGTAGTTATTCGCAAATAAATTATTAGGTTAGATTAGACAATCTAGTTCTATAAATATATAACCTAATTTGGTTTGATGCGGAATGATTAAAAAATAAAAACGTTATGTCAAATACGAAAATAGAAATAAATAAATAAAATACTACAATAATAAAAGATAAATATTTTATGTATTACGTATTTATCTATAGTTATGTATAGATTAATAAATTGAATATATTAATATGATATAGTAACAATTAGGTTAGAATCTCATGTATTACACGAGTTAAAACAAATATAATTTTATATGCTAAATAATAAAATAATATATCTTTAAAAACCTAATTTATTATACGGTTAAATAAATATTGATATATATGAAATTTTTTGTTTGCAGTGGCTGGTGTTGTTTCGACTGAATCAGCATCCCAAAACCAAGTGGCTTTCGGAGCGAGCATGTATGCAGGGTCAACCCTTATCAATCTCACACTTATATGGGGATTTCAGATTATATTAAAAAGAGATATGCTTCGTGGAAAGGGGTCATTACCAGAACATTCTGAACATCAACAAGATCAACATCTTTCATCAACAAGAAGTTGTTTGTCTCTAATTAAACACAAACTTTCATTTCTCGATGGTTAGAATATTATCCATCATCCTTGTTTTATAAAATGCTACAAATGATAAGTTAATTACTTTATCAACGTCAGCTTTTTTGACATTCATATGTTTTGTAGATATGGGTGTTAATATCCAGAAGGAGACCACAAAAGTGGCTGTAATCATGCTTCTATCATTGATTCCATTCGCTACTGTGGAACTAGTAACTTTAGTCTGCAGTCCTATCATGATTTTATTCGCACTTGTAGTCTCAGGCGCCTCACTCATTTCATACTTTGCTTATCAGGTACCTATACGTTAGAACAACTGAGGGTTTTTTTATATACTTTTGGTGGCTTTTTAATTGTTAAAAATACTAGAAATATACAAATGTTGAAAAAAAAATTAAAGGCTGAAGAGGCTTATGGAGAGGTCTCAAGTGTATGAAACGGCTCTAAGCCTTTACAACCATATTTAACATATCGCGCAAGCTGGTTGGTCATTGCTGAGAGGGTTTTCAAAGAGGCTTCAGTAGCCTTGGTTTCGGTGAGAGGCTCATGGTGGGGTTTCAAATGTCTATTTTGGAAAAGTTGATCAATGAAAGGCTATTTTTGTTATTTTCTCTTTTTTAAAATAGGTCAAATGAGGTGGCAAAAGGTAAAAAATTCTTAGAACAACCACATAAATCCTTGGTGTTACTATGAAACTATAGTCATATCTCATTGTTCATGAGAATGAAAGGCACTAGGTCATAATGGATGCCTAATCTCTAGTTCTAAACGTACTTTTTGCATGTAGATCGGGGATCCATGGATTGCGAACACGAGTTTGGCATACTTGAAGCAAGAGGAATTGGAAGAAAGGTTCCTCTTTCATATCAAGAGCCTTGTAAATGAAGATATAATAAAGGAGGATGGAAACCCTAACTTCAAAGAGCTTAAAAGGTGTTATATAATATTTATGTATATATCCTACACTTAAATGATCAGCAAACAATATTAATCAACTTGATATATATACTTGTGCAGAATTTTTGAAAGCGTTGACGACAATGATGATAACTTCATATCACAGACAGAACTTGAAGATTTGATTGGAAATGTATTCGAACTGCAAAAAGATGGCATACCCATGGAGTATGCCAAAGCAACGATTATGAGCCACTTTGATGATGATAATAGTGAGAATATCAGCTTGGAAGAGTTCGAAAAAGGATGTAAAAAGTGGATGGAAAAATGTAAGAATGTCCCAGATAGTTCAAATTCGGCTTCTGGGAATCTCTGGGAAAAGGTGAGTCCCATTTTTTCATATATTAACTAACCATAATCCACACCAGAGAGGATATGATTGCAAGATGATAAAATGTCAATATCTATCTTAATATTCACATATTAATATAATTAATAAACTAAAGGGGCATGTATACACACTGGCATTCTAATCCCACACCGGCTGTTTGAGATTACACAAACGGTCATTTGCAAGTAAGGGCATACATCATAGAGCTCTACTTTTAGATGGTCGTTTGAAGGTAAGGGCTTGCGTGATGTATAGCCGCCACCTTTAAGTGGCCATTTGAGTTTGGGGTGGTGTAGGATGAGTAGGTCTCTAAATTAAATAATAATAACCATGATAAATAATATACTTAGCTAACGCAAGTAAAGCTGAATCAATGGTAGCTTTGTCATCTTCAAGTCGATCCAAACTAACCCTGATTCATTTACAGGCCAAGAAAAAGTTGATAATAAACAAGAAAGGTGAACTAGCACAAATGGACAAACTCATGCCAAAAATGTTGAAACAACTAGACCGTGAAGAAGATGGACTAGTGACACCAGACAGAAAAGCCGACAAACAAAAGATAGAGCGGTAACTTTCTTTTGATTCTTCATTCGCTTTTGCTAAAAGTTTGATCATGTAATGATTGTGTGTATGTATATATAGGCTATTTTCTAAGTACGATGAGGATAGTGATGGTATATTACAACGAGACGAGTTAAAAAAGTTCATTAAGGAATTTCGTTTTGGAATATCATTGGATCGAAATACAATCATGGATAAGCTAATCGCAGAGTTCAGTACCGATGGTACCATCGACATACATGAATTTGTAGAGGGTTTCGCTAGATGGATTGAGGAATTCATTGAACCTGATACTAGCATCAAGGATCCATTGCATAAATTAAAGGCTGAGAAGGTAAGTTACTCCATAATCTAAATAGCAAAATTTGTGTAAGGCCTAAAATCCGTACCTACTAGGTTCATAAAATCCTCACAAAAAAGTTGCTACTAGGTTCAGGAAATTATCACATAAACCGTAGGGTCGTCGTTGAGAGTTTGGGTCGGAGAAGGAGGGGCTGGGCAAGTAAAAAATGAGCCCCTAAAATATACGAGCCTTTGTATTTTTTTTTTTTTAATTCAAAATGGTCTAAAATTTCAAAACATTATTTGGTTTATTTGAGTTAAACGAGAATATATTGAGTTTATTTGTTTATATGAGCCTAAACTTAATAGGATACTTTTTTTTTTGGAAGGAGACTTTCTGTACAAGACCGATTAGTCTCCGGGGACATGTCTAAGACATTCCCCGTCAACCCCGCATCTCCGGACGCGATGTTCGATCGGGCCCCGGCCGGCCCGTGAGCTGACTTCCGCCCGGAAACCATGCTGTCCCCACACATGTTGCTGGGGTAACAGTTGGGTAAAACCGGGATGCCCTCAAGACCGCTCCATACCTCAGAAGGAAACGGTCTATCATTGGGACGTCCCCCAAATGCAGCAGGTGGGGATCGAACCCGGGTCTCCAAGGAAACCCAAAGTTCTTTCCACCACTCCACCACAAGTGGGGGATAACTTAATAGGATACTTAATAAGGTTAAAAACATATGCTTAACTTTTAAATTCAATTATATGCTTTGGGCTTTAATTTTTTTAGAAGTTATGTATAAAATATTAAAACAACTAAAAGAAATTGGCCCCATAGGAGAGTGGGCCTTTGACGGTAGCCCATATTGGCCCTCCTATGGCGGGCCCTGTAAACCGTAGCGTATGTTCTAGAACCTATCGCAAAACTGTCACAAATAGTGGTTGTGTAACCGTCACAAGATCATATTCTGAAGCTAAAACGACATAAACCTATGATCATTTGCAAAAACACCTCTACTAGGTTAAAAAAACGTCAATATGAGATTCTGGAAACCGTCATAGTAGGTTTTAGAAATTGTCGAAATGGTCATTGCAAAACAATGAAAAATATAATACCTTTACTTTATGTCTCTAAAACCATCAAAAACTCAAATTATGGCAAAAAATCTATCACAAATACTAATCGTGAAGAGCTTTTCTTATCTTGACGAAAACTGTCAGAACAGCATGTTTGCGACTGATTCAGCCTCCGCAAAATGATGAAAAGTGTAGTTGTATCGCTAGTTTTTATTAGGAAAAAAATCGGAAATCACCAAACTGACCGGCAAAGATACTAAACCTAGCCATTGACTGTTTTTTTCCTAAACATAGCACTATTAACTTCAGTTTATAACTTTTTTAAAATATTCTATAATCAAAACTCTTCAGCGTTTCCTTAATCTTTTCAAATTTGTGTTTTTTGAAAATTTATTGTCACAAAGTTTCAGTTTTAATTTATTGCTACAACTTAGAAAAGGTAATTCTAAATAACTTTAAAAAAGGTTTTGCTTTTATAAAGTATAAATAACCAGCAGAAATAATTTTTTTTTATTATTTCTATTTTTTAGCTTTTTATTAATTTACCTTTACTATTTTCTTATTCAAAAGTTTAAAACTTTTTCTTAACTTAGGGTGGAGGGTATGATTCAAACACTTTAGGGTGTTTGAGTCATTGTCCAGCGAATAATATCATGTCAAGTCCCTATTCCACTCTTTATTTCGCACTCAATCACTGACAATGATTCAAACACCCAGAGAGTGGTAGAGAATTTAAAAAAAAAATTATGATTGGTTGAAAAGGGTTGGGACCCACCATTAAACCTCATCTCTCTTCCTTCCCTCCTCTTCCCCACAACGGTGACTATACACCGAAAACCCAACTCACCGCTCACCGAAATGGGGTGGCGGCAATTCACCGATCGGTGAAACATACTGCCCGATGGAGTCACCGAAATCACACCGACCCCCTTATGGCACTAGTTTATGGGGATCTTACACTAATTATGTGACGCAAGGGGCACATATTTACCATATTTCTGTGTTGAAGTTGTGTTGTATATGATATAATATACACATGTTAACATGCTACAGATGAACATTTTCGTAAAGTAAAATGTCAATGCTATATTGCTAATTTTTCGTGATGTTCCCTTTCTATTATCTTCTTGTAGTGCATACTGATTCATCTTTCTACAACTTAATCTACAGGATAGTTGGGTAGAACTCGGGCAGTCACCACAGAACACGTTGAAACCTGAAGCCGCCATCGTGTATGTTACATTCGGTATCGGTGTTATGTATTTAATTTCAGGGGCCTTCATGCAAAGTGTCTTACAGTTCTCAAATGCTGCTCACATACCTCTTCATTTAACTTCATTTGTTGTGTTCCCAATCGCCATGAATGCTAGAATGATAATCATGTAAGATTAAATATATTACGTATTAATATTTAATCTGTAGCCATTATAATCATTTACATTATATAGATCAAAATATATAACAATCCTATTAAATAATTAGTTGGTAATTGTTGATGGACCATATTACCCTTATTAACTAATTAGGGTTTCCTCCTGGGTGCTTATATAAGGAGAGTTATGTGGAGGTTAAAGGGTTAGACAGTTACACATTAGACACAACCCTAATAACACATAACATCATTATTTCGACCTCCATCTCCATACCGATTCCCTTATCGGTTTTTCTAAGCCACCATCATCAGTCAGCACCCTAAGGAGGAACCAGACCAAGATGACAATCATGTCAACCCTTAATGGATTCTCTGCTAACCTGTGCTGATGCAACCAAAGGTATGTTTTCATGTTTTCCATTATATTTAAACAGAACTGAACCAACATGTGGTATCAGAGCATATGTTGATTAGTCAGTTCTGTTTTCGTATCCATAATTCTGGGATTGAAACTTGGAAAACGGAATTTTTTTTCTTTGAATAATCTTATGAACATCCGATTTTGGGTCTTAGACCGAAATCATAATTTTCGAAATCTGAATTAATTATATGCTTTATGTTTTAACCGAAATCTGGGTTAAAATTCATCTCGGTTATGTTTTAACCGAAATCTGTTTAGAAAAACCCTTAAAAATTCAGGTTTCGGGTTCCAGAATTTATGTTTTATGTTTTTAGGGTTCATAATGTTCTTATGTTCTTATGATAAATTCGAATTTTCCTTTATGATTTGGAATGTGATTTGAATTGTTAGATGTTTCCCTAATTTTGATCTAATCTTGTCCATCAAGTTATTTTCGAAATCTGTTAAATGGTAATTAGATTATGATTTCGAAATTTAGTGATAAAAATAGATCAATGTTAATAATTGGAAACTATATCTCAATTCATATTTTCGAATTTTTAGTTAAGTTATCACAACAAACAGCTATTATACAGAGGATTCGAAATCTTTAATGTTCAAATCGCACAAGTCCCTTAACAGTCGCACAAGATCAGATCAAGAAAAAAAAAATTGATCTGATCGCACAAGACTGATCACACAAGGGAAATCGCACAAGACCTGTGGATCGCACAAGATAGTGCTGATCGCACAAAACTTGGGCCTGACTAATCGCACAAGTTTTGGGCCTTACTGATCGCACAAGTTATTGGGCCTCACTGATCGCACAAGTCCTCACTGATCGCACAAGGCCTTATCGATCGCACAAGACTTGGGCCTTATCAATCGCACAAGACTTGGGCCTTATTGATCGCACAAGGCATTACCGATCGCACAAGTGCATTACTGATCGCACAAGTTCGATCCGCGCTAACAGGTGGTTTGCTATTAAATAATTGGTTTTGTAATTACTTAGCTAATTAATAAGGATCAAATAATGTTTTACAAAACCAAAATAGCTTAACTTGAATGAGCTTCTGATATATCATTTCTGGCCAAAGCTGACTTGATACATCTACTTATCATCCAAGTATTACGAAAGCTATGTTGTGTATGCATCATAAGCATGAATGTCTTAATTTCTGGCCAAAGCTGATCTAATTCATTCATAGATGGCATACTCAACAAGTGCATAACTAAAGTGATTGTTTCAATTCTGGCCAAAGCTGATTTGTTACAACCACTTTGCACATATGCTTAAATGATTACACTTCTGGCCAAAGCTGTTTTGTCTTCGTTTAAGTAGAATTTTTTAGCTAAGTCTATTATTTTGATGTTAGTAATAGACATATCACAATCTCTTCACATAATGATCCTTAGATTAATGATCCTTAATTAAGTTTTTATGATCATTTCGTCTGCCTTATTCTTAGTACCCATAATGTTACTCACTACAATTTTCTTCTATATATATATCTCATCCACTCTAATTTTTTAAACCTAAAATGTTTGCTTTATTTACAGTTTCTATAAGAATTAGCTCTTAAATTAAATCCTTGATTATTTCCTAAGACACGATAATCCTATTGCTCTCTTCTGATAAAGATTATAAAGAAGAAAGTTAGAGCATGATGAATAGGACAAATCGACCATGATGTCTCTTATGATAATCAAGAACTCTTTAACGTAAATGCTATCACTAAAGTTATTCCAGATTAAGTCTTTCCTAAGACTGATCTATAATTATGGAATAATCACTAGAACTCCTAAGATGCATGCCTTAATTTGAAACTCTAAACTATAAAGTTAAGTGGTATATGTGAATACATTATAATGCACAAAACCATGACCCATAACGTTAAGGGCTTACGCATGGTAATAAGTAGTACATTTTTCCAGTACATTACATATTAAGATTTTCTCTTGTACATTTTGATGCCTTATAAATCAACTACAACACTCAAAATACCAAAGTATAACGAGTGTGTTGGTAAGCAACATATGTACAAAGAAATAAATGTTTAAAGCTGGAAAATAAGTTGTTATTCACCTTACAACCACTAAAACGTTTAAAGAGGATTGTTCTAAGGTTCATAGACAAATTACAAGTGCTAATTCCAACATTAAGGTTCTTCAAGGGAAAATCTCACTGCATAATTATGTTATTAGACTAGACATAAGCAACGAGACTATCCATTATTCTAAAGAACAGTTGGGTAAATTAATTAGATAGTCACTTATTAATGATATTTAAGTCTGGTAATTTCAATATTCCAATTAACACATGATTAGTTGACTCTAGTTCCATACGTTTCCTTCCCAGAACTTGACAAATAACTAATATGAGAGTTAGTGACAAAATTAATTGTTAACGCTATAAGAACCATAATAAGCAGTCTTCTAACAAAGCTTTTCGATACATTACATGTTCTGATTATTAATCGGAGTACAGTATCATTACTTAGGCTATGTCATGAAGGTTGTGAGGTTTGCATAGTCAACATAAAGTCACACTTATCTTAAACTCTCATCTTATTTGTTCTAAATATCTGGATAGAAACATTATTAAAATGAAACTAGATGATACCTTACATTTTCACAACTTTTGTCATCATGAAAATGAGAATTTGACAAAAGGAAAATGAGACTTATAAATTTCATCCATTATAACCGAAATTCATGAGAAATTATGACTTGGTTAATGAGGATGATTATTCATCTAATCTCATTCTAAGTGATTTCAAATCATGACGTTATAGCCCTAAATATTACTTGGCTTAAGGAATAAGTATGGGTCCATCATAAGTCATTCATTGACATTCGTGGAACTTATTCAAAATGGAATATTCAGACATAATTTATTTATCATTTGAAAGACTATCAACTTGTATCTAAATTTTGTCGTATATGGCCCACAGTCTTAGAAGAAATCTATTCATATGTTTACTTATTAAGATTTCTATTAAATATGTCCTTAAGTTTCTTATGACATTTGGACGTTAAAGAAATCAAATAAAGTCTAACGTATATATGATAGGTTCCCACGTCACGTACCTCATTGAAACTTCTCTTGTAGCATTTCTAGAGATATCAAAGATCAGTGGGAGCATTAAATGTCTTAATAATAACTTGCAATAGTTGCAAGAGGTGGGGGAGTGAAAATTTCACATTACCTAAATTTGCACCTCTTGTACAAGACACTGCTCCATTATGACACTGTTCTATCATAACTTATCTCCTTAAATCTAATGCTACTCTTACGAAAGTTTCATTGTTGCTTAATTGTGGGTACACTTAGATCCCTTACATAAACTAATATAATCCTCAACAAGAGAAATCAAAACGACTAACATCATTAATTTGTTTTCTCTATTAGAATCTGTTGGTCATTAAGTATTGACCCTAAGCATGCTGAGTTCCTAACGTTTTCTAAGGTCAGTGGGAGCAGTCAAAGTCCTTATCATGACTTGCAAGGAATACAAGAGGCGGGGGGAAGAGTGTCATTAAATTTCACTCCAAATTTAACTCCGATTACACCTCTTGTACACCATACTGCTCCAACTCTTACAAACTTAGAGTGTCATGAAAATGATAGCAACCTAACCAAGAGCTAATCCATAAAACTGAAACTTCTAATGAACCCAATAATTAACTCAGGAGGTCATCTAGGTTTAAAAGCCTACTAACTTTGATGATTACATAACCTCCCTAACTGAAGTTGAAATGGATTTTGGAAATGTTTGCTGATCCTATCTCTTCAAATTAAGCCATTAGTGTCAATCAATATTCTTAATGGAATAAAACAGTTTTCTAGTAAAACTGATTTTATGTGTTCGTATAACGTTTGGGATTTGATTGAATTACGTAAGAGTGTTCATAAGAAAACCAAATCCTAATATAAACGTTAAGACACAAAGGAGCATGATTGATTGTCAAAGGTTACACTCAGAAAGAGATGAATTATCAAAGAGTCTTTCTTACCTATCTTACAAAAGATTTCTTTAAGGATCATCACTGTTCTAGTAGCTTATAATAGTTTAAAGCTACATTAGATGAACATTATAAACAATTTTCCATAACAAATGGCTGACACATTTATATGTTCATTAGATAACAACCTAAAGTTTTCAAACTGAAGGTTAAAGAACACTTTATTTGTAAGCCAATAAAATCCATGTATGGGTTAATGCAAACATCATAATGTGATGAAAAGCTAACGTAATTATTTTCATCAAGAATCAAGTGGATTAATGTACCTACCTCAAAATGAGTGGGAGCAACTAAATTAAACTTGTTTATATAGATGATATTCTTTTGACAAGTATATGTTACATAAGTCAAAGCATTGTTAACACAAACTTTGATATAATAGATCTCAGAGATATCTCTTACGTGATTGATATCATAACATACTGAGATAGACCCAATGGATATTAGTTCCGTTCCATAAGTTTAACATTAAATGGGTCCTTACATATGTAACTAAACACTGCTCTCCTTTAGAGGATAATAGGATAAGTGAGATTATTTATTTACGCTTCATTAAATTGGAAGCCTTATGTAAGTTTAAGTCTATACTCGTTTAGATATTACTCACATTGCAACACACTAGATATGTCTAGATTATTGTGAAGCATCTAATGGAGTATTATAATATCTTTAAAGAAATGAGAGGCTATTATTTGAAGAAGAAGTGAGAATTAAAACCGGTTTATTACTCTAACTTTGAGATATTCAAAGATGATAAAATGTAATTTCGGGTATATCTTTATGTCAGCAGACAAAACATATCTCATGGAGGAGTCATAATGCACTGATATTAACGACCTAAGTTATTACGACATAATATAGTCACTAAATGTTGTTAGAAGTTTATCAGTGGACTCATAAGTTTATTAACTCCATATAATGTTTTGAAGAATTAGTGTGATAAAGTCAGCTACCATGACTCCTTGAACAGTAACAGTTCAAGAGGTGCTGCATTAAGTTTCGATACGCAATTAATTATTCGTTTATGAACGAATTGAGGAAACTAAGTTTGTATCGAATACATTCATGATATGCTTAAGGATCCTATAACTGAAGGGCTATTACCCATAAGTCTTATTAAGAGAGCTCATAGACGGGTATTAGTTTATGGCCATGCGCAATTGCATATCGTACTATGAATGACTAAGTATTAGTTAATTTTTCCTCATCAGTTTGATTTTGTACGTCTCTAAGAATATGTCAAGTCGACATAATGGCATATAAGACAAATAAAGTTACAAATCAAACAAAGGGCTTATGCGTATTTTGATCATAACGATTAGGTTTTAAATTAAGGCTATAGTATGATTAATGGGGGTCCTGAGTCGCATAATGATTCAACGGCTGTATTTTTCTGCTATAGTACTTGTTTAAGGCTAAAATGAGTGTTAACTCCTGATCAGGCTTATCTAATACTCATAGTAAATGATTACTCGGCTAAGTGGGAGAATGTAAGATTAAATATATTACGTATTAATATTTAATCTGTAGCCATTATAATCATTTACATTATATAGATCAAAATATATAACAATCCTATTAAATAATTAGTTGGTAATTGTTGATGGACCATATTACCCTTATTAACTAATTAGGGTTTCCTCCTGGGTGCTTATATAAGGAGAGTTATGTGGAGGTTAAAGGGTTAGACAGTTACACATTAGACACAACCCTAATAACACATAACATCATTATTTCGACCTCCATCTCCATACCGATTCCCTTATCGGTTTTTCTAAGCCACCATCATCAGTCAGCACCCTAAGGAGGAACCAGACCAAGATGACAATCATGTCAACCCTTAATGGATTCTCTGCTAACCTGTGCTGATGCAACCAAAGGTATGTTTTCATGTTTTCCATTATATTTAAACAGAACTGAACCAACAAATCAAAGCTCTCCTCAACACCGGTTCACGCGTTGGAAAGAACGCGTCCTTGACATTCTTCGAGGTTTCTCCACTTTCACATAATGATCTAACTCATTTTTTCGCTCATCAGATCGATGAATATGATATATATGGATTAAACTGAGATTGTAAATTTGTTTATTATGTGCAGATTTATGGTGGATTGGTGATGAATAACCTTTTGGGCTTGTTGACGTTGTTGATTACTGTGTGTATGAAGAGATTATCTTGGACCTATTCGAATGAGGTGTTAATCATCATGATACCTTGCACCATTGTTGGCTTATTTGCTCTAAAGCGTGACACTTACCCTCTTTGGGCCTCCATCTTAGCGATGCTTCTATACCCCATCTCCATATGTCTCTATTATGTTATGTATTCTTGAAAATGCTTGTTTGTAAAAGTTAATGCATGCATGCTCATTTGAACTAAATTGAATAAATTGTTGTATTATTTTCAATAAATTTGCACAAAACTTATATCATCATAAACTAATCAAATGTAAGGGTGTTCAAAAAAGCTCATGGCTCACTCGTAAAAAAGCTCCGCTCAAAATTGGCTGAATTTGTAAGCAAGTCGGACCCGAGCTAGGTGTGGATTGGCTCGTGAGCTCATGAGCCAACTCTAATTATTATATATATGTGTGTATTAATTTTAATTAAAATGTATTAACACTAAAAATATGTGGAAAGGGGTTAGAGTGTTAATTTAAGTTTAATCAATCAATAGCATACACACATACTAAAAAAACAAAAATTACACCTATAGTCTCCAAGTTTTTGAATTTCGTTCCCGGATAGTCCTTGGCATGGATGAATGTTAGTTTTTGGTGTTAGATGCGTGTGAAATGACAAAAATACCCTTACTGTCAAATTAATAACTAAAAAGTTAAAAAAAATATAATTAATATTTTACAATTTGTGTGGGACCCAGCACCCACCCTACCTACTTTATCTTCTCCACTCCACACCACCACCACCACCATCTCCACCTTCAACCACCACCACCATCTACCCCTCCCCCCCCCCCCCCCCCCCCCCCCCTCACCGTAACCACCACTGCCACAACCATCCCCGCCACAACCACCACCGCCGCCATCATCACCGCTATAATTTTGTTGTTATTGATACAGATGGACGACAGCCCTACCACTACGGTTACAGAGAAGCAACGCCTTGTAAAGGCATCTTTGGCATCCAAGAGTGTAAAAACTGAGCTCGTTATTTCATGAAGCATTAAACTTGAATAAAGTTTACTTTTTTCCTATTTTAGAAACTAACGTTAAATTATGGGTAAATAAAAACCAACTCTCTGTTAATTACTGATTACATAAACCAACCCCATTGTAATTGATTTTAATCTGTAAATTGGTGATGTGCCACTCTGCTACCACATCAGAAGGCATGCAAACATGCTTATGAGAAAAGTTGAGCATTATATTTTAAAATAATTATTAAATATCAAATTAGACGCCATATACATATGGCATATGCACTCGAATGACAAGTAAGATGCGACGGCAGCAAATTTTCATAAATTTGTTCGAAATGACCCACTGGTCGACACATTAATTGTTGCTACAATTGATAATAACATATAACTTATTTGCTAAAATTGGCAATTAAGTGCAAGTTAGTAATTTTTTCTGTAGTTTTCTCTTTCATTAAGTATTAAACATGAACCGTTACAACTCAAATCATTTTTTGCGCTCATTGATTACTTGTTGACAGCCCAACATTCAGGAAATGTTTCATTATAACAACAAAATTACAGCGGGATGGCAGTGGTGGTGGTGGTGGCAGTGGTGGTTACGGTGAGGGGGGGGGGGGGGGGGTAGATGGTGGTGGTGGTTGAAGGTGGAGATGGTGGTGGTGGTGTAGAGTGGGGAAGATGAAGTAGGTAGGGTGGGTGGTGGGTCCCACATAAATTGTAAAATATTAATTATATCTCTTTGAACTTTTTAGTTATTAATTTGACAGTAAGGGTATTTTTGTTATTTCACACACACCTAACACCAAAAACTAACCTCCATCCACGACAGGGACTATCCGGGAACGAAATTCAAAAACTTTAGGACTATATATGTAATTTTAGAAAGTTAGGGACTAAAAGTGAAAAATAGGCAAACCACAGGGACTATCCGAGCATTTTTCTCTTTGTAAAAAATAAACAAATAAATATTACAAGCCGACTTGATTGGGTCGAGCATGCTCAACCTTTTTACGTGCCGAGCTCAAGCTTAACTTTATAAAAGACATGCCACTGTTAAGCTTGTTTAATCTTAAACATCCTACACTTCTAAAGTCTACTTTTCATGCCAACTGACATTGTTAAAGCTTGTTTGGACTCATGCTAGCATGATAATCTCTCAAAAACAAAGCGGCTAAGGTTTGTACCATGAGCAGACTTTATCAGATGTGGTTAAACGCTCCCTTGTACCAATAAATTTACGACTTAGAAACACTTATTTTTTAATAAACAACCCACATACACTCTTTAAAACCCTAAACCCCATACATAACCAAAAAAAAAGTCTAAGACTATTTATTATCGAGAGATTTACACTGGATTGGTGATGAATAATCTTTTGGGCTTGTTAACATTGTTATTTACTGTCATACTTGTCATACTGCACATGAAGAGATTATCTTCCACCTATTCAGATGACGTGTTGATTATCACGATAACCACAATGCTTTTAATGATCTAAGGAGAATCACCTATGTTAGAGAGAAGTGATGTCGCTTCGAATGGAATTGAGGGCACAATTTCTAGAGCACTCGCAGAACCAGGAAACTGTTCCACGACCATTATTGGACACGACTATGAGGAGATGACCCGGCTAAGGAGAGTCTTGTGTGAAGTGTATTGTCGTCTACACAAACGGCAGACGAGTTAAAAGACATCGATGTCTCCTCAGAGCTAGTGGGCTAAGTGCATTTCATGAGCGAAGGTTCAAAGGGTAATGCCTACCTACTGTATGCAAAACTCAACTATCGAGGTTCCCTTGGAAATTTTATGTGTTTTGAACGATCTCCATTCATGTGGGGGATTGTTGGAAATTTTGTGAATGGATATTTAATATATTTATAATTTAATGAAATTATAAATATTGATTAGAATCTTCATGTGGTGAATAAAAGAGAAACTCTTGAGCAGAGCTTCTTTTCTTGATGACATTTAACTAGTTTTATTAGAGTTTTTAAGTCTCTAATTAAGTGACTAATTAACTAAAACATTTCAGTAATCCTTAACTCTTGTACATAGTAGACTATGTGCTCCTTTTTGTTATAAACAGAGGATTGTATTGCTTGATACAAAAAGAATACTAGGCGGATGAACACTTGAAGACTAACTAGAGAGAGGAGTACTCTCTACTTGTTTTCCACCACCATCACATCCTTATTTGTTCCATAAGTTCAAACACTACAATTACCCGGTGTAACCTTAGGCGCGTGAGCCATCTTCGGCAGTACATACTGCTTCGACTGTTGTACCCTGAGAAACAGTCGCGTCGTCTTTAGTAGAGGCGCGAAATCTGTTTTAATGGAAGCGTGTTGAACGCGTGCCTCAACCAAAATCGTTAACGTTTTAGTGTGTTCTTTGTTGTAGTCAAGGAGTATTTTTGAAGACTCGAGATGATTAATACTCAAGTTTAGGATGCTATCAAATGCGCGTGAAGGACCCACCAGAGATGCGGCTTGAATCAAGGTTGGTATATAAAGTTGTATTTTATATTCTTTTTATTTAGTTATTGCAACCGGTATTGTACTACGATATTTCATACGAAGAATGAGAGTCTCGTTATTATATATTTTGTAATTATATTTTATAAAAGGTAAACCTAGCTCATACAGAACCTATGAACCAGCCGCTCCATTCGACAAGTCGTTCACTAATATACCACCGTCTGAAACTAGTGTTGAGTTGTTGCTGTCCCAAACAGTCCACACCACAGATTTAATTTTTGTAAACTACTACATTGTTAATCTCCTCGTTTCCAATCTGTTCTGGTTATTCTGTGTTTGAGGTAAGAGTTCTGAGCCCAAGCTAGGAGTCATATTGTTTCTTGTTACAACCAAGTACATACTTGATAAATATGATATATTTTGTTTGCCATTAAAGAGTTATATTGTTTCTTGATAACAATGGCTCAAGACCTACAAGTTATTTTCCATGGATGGGCGTTCATCTTGTGTTACTTGCAGACGCAGAGCCAACTTGTATGCTCCCTTTGGAGGATGACTATTATCCTGAAGCTGCGAGTCCAGAATCATTCCTAAGTATGCCTCATGTAGTAGCAATCAGTAGCCACTTTTACCAAATTTGCATCTTGTCTGGTCTGTTCTAGTCAAACACCTCCATTCCTGTTAGTATTTCCAGCAGTACCACTCCAAGT
This sequence comes from Helianthus tuberosus, assembly GCA_030545235.1. NCBI lineage: Eukaryota > Viridiplantae > Streptophyta > Magnoliopsida > Asterales > Asteraceae > Helianthus > Helianthus tuberosus. The sequence goes on from CM060416.1 coordinate 130,155,616, forward strand.
AAATAATGGTCTATTTTGTTTCTTGATAACATTCGAACAATATTTTTTGGTCCTTTTAGCATGGAGTCGTGATATGATTGGTTTTATCACTTGTATATTAATAAAAATAAAACAAAATGGTGCCCCAAGCCCCAACGGGCTAAAGGACCACAAGTTGGAGTGAAAGTCACAATGCCCACAACACATAGCCTAAAATGTTGATTAACGTGTTATCTATAATACTATATAAAGCATCTTTCATAGACATAATGGTAATTTTAAGCACGTTTTTTAAGATGCATGTGAAAAGTCAGTTAAAATCCCTATTTTTTTTTGCCATTTTCTCCCATTATTGCCCCTCCCCCTAACACACCGGCCTCCCTCTTTTCCCCATGAAAACCCTATCACATGCCTTCACTCTTCAATTGCAGATGAAGCGTCTGGACTTCCGGCGGTTTCCATCGCCCCCTCTACTCTATAATAACTATACAGACTAGAGAAAAATTGAGAGTTGGAGAGAGAGAGAGAGAGTGAGAGAGAGATGGAGCTACAGAGGGAGGACAGGAGAATATGAGGGATCCAGTCGGTGGTTCCGACGACCGTTCTACGGCGGCATAGCCACCATCACCACGACAACATCAGTGACAAGGTAGTCTTCCCTCACCATGCTTAGTTTCAAACCCTATTTTTTTCTCGAACGAATACAATATGTTTTTTTAATACCTTGTCTTTTCATCATATGATCTGTTTATTTTGGGTTTCTTTTTCGAGCTCATATTTGTGTTGGGTTTATTAAATCAGTTATCAATTACTCAATTTAGGTTAAATTTTTTGAAGCATAATATTTGAACTTTTTTTTGTTGATTTTAAGTTTTTTTCCACAGTAGATGGCTCTCAAGGTCTCTGCTCGTGCTAACTGGTATACACCCTTTTCCTTTTAACCTCTTTTAGAGATGGTGCTAACAGGTTTGTAAATGTTATATAAATTCATAACCATTGATACTTTGTTCTACGATTCTTAACATAGGGAACCCTTTTTCAGGAATTCGTGGAAACGTTTAGAAAATTTAAGGCGAGAGGATGCAATGGAACAATATATCACTGATGTGTGCTAAACAGACTATAAAAATTAACTAAATTAGACTCTCTAAGCTAGACACTAAAAAGCTTTAATTCTAGACTCGACCTAAACCACACAATCGGCAAGTGTACCGATCACTATAGTATGACCTAAGGAAGTCCGGATATCGAACCACGAGACTCTATTTATCACGTTAACTAGACTCTAATAGACACTGACAGCCACGACTTAACTTGTTTAATTGTTTTGGGGGGGGGTACGGAAAATCTAAGGAAATCTATTTAAACTAATTATTAAACTAAAACTAGACTAATACGAAATAAGGTGAAGGCTTTTTCTTATATGATAAACAAGACCACCTAGACTAGAATCCTGGATTGATTTTAAAGAATTACCGATTAAGTTAATTGCATGACTTATGGAACCGGGATCTTATGATACTAAACCTATTAAGTCACCAACTAAGCCCCTCAACCCTTCTCGAGGTGAAAGTTATGGCGCTACCTAGGCCGTTAATCCTACCGGTTATTAGACGTCTTTCCAGTTGTCTGATTATTGTGTAAGTACCCTAATGTTGGCCTACTCTTTTCCAATCATAGATCTAGGGTAGTTTAGATTTCTTAATTTGACTTGATAGACTAATAAACCGACAGGGCAACTAAGGCACGACCTTTTTCCAAGGACTGTCTAAAGCAATTTGCCGGTTAGGACCTATCAATAGCCCCGCACCTTCCAGCTATAAGGACTAGTAGAACACTAAAATCTAGCAAATCACTAACAAGCACTTCAAGGGTTATTTGCGCAATTTCACCCTAAAGAGTTAAGATTTATTACGTGATATAGACACTCACCAAAATCCTAAACCCTAGCACGACTCTATTATATGATAAAGACCGTCACCAAGAATCATACGAAGCAATTGATAACAAGAAACCAGATCAAAGTACGCATACACATCAAATCAATAAACTAAACTGTTTACAAAACACAATTAATCCATAAAAATCATGCAATTAAGGAAAAAGGTAAAAACTTTATACTAATCCATTCATCAAAGTCTAGGTGGCATAAAATTTTAGCCGAGCATGTCAAATAGCGAAAACAAATCAAAGATGTCTAAACAAGAATTCATGATAACAAGTTTCGAAAGAAAATCAATAAACAAGGAATTGGAAAACCCGAGAAAGTCTTCAATCCTTCGTCCCGAACTCGTACCGATGATTCTAATGCTTCAAAACCTTTAAATCAGCTCCAAGAAAACTCCAAAATCGCCTATGTTGCTCCTTAATTCGTAACTAGGGTTGTGATAATGATTTCTTGGGATTTTATACTTAACCCTAGTGCTTAACGGAGAAAACTCGTAATTTACCCCGTCGCGTTGCGCGGCGGGTATCGTCTTTTGTCGTGGGGTAGCGCGACAGTGTAAAAATCCAGAAATCCTTATTTAATTCTTGGCGGGGCGCGACGGTGAAGAGGTCTCCTTGTGGCGCGACACGACAACTCAAAATGGACAGACTTGCACGAAATTTGCCTAGCTTCAACTTCTCAAAACTTCAAAAATTTATTCTAACTCCTTTCAGCTCGTTCCGGGACTTGGTGTTTCAGCATTTTGGCTCGTTTCCACTCAATTTTCAGTAATATTACGTACCAAGACCTGCAAAACACAATCTGATCAATAGTATGCACATTCTAACGAAAACTAAACTAAATGTAATGAAAAACTATGCAAACTGTACACGAATAAAGGATGTATTTTGCAATATCTCAAATATCCCCACACTTACTCTTTTTTCGTCCTCGAAAAAGAATTATGCAACGGAATCAGAGATGAATAGTCACTCGGGTCAAAAGTATATTTATATCTTATTAAAACCAAAGCTTACGTTAGCCGCGATTGCGAATATACTTGTCCCTTTAAACACAAATCCGGTCTTAAGCCCTTATCATGTGAATTTAATTTAAGTGCGATCAATCTACCTAGGGCCTCACGCTGGAATCTACTGTTCACCTAGTCCCGCCTCAAGCTTATAGAACTAAAGAAACGATCACTGGATCAATTCCCAACCGTCTTATATCAAAACCAAGAGAATTTAAAATCAAATTTTTTTCTTTTTCATTTTTTTTCACTTTTCTTTCTTTTTTTTTCTTTCAATGAGCGTAGACGTTGCTTTCCCTAACCAAGAGGCATTCCGGCTGTAGAGTCACTATCCCCAACTAGGATTACTTAGGCTTCGGTACTTTTTTTCTTTTCTTTGCAAGTTCGATTTCACACACCCTAGAGGTAATCCGGTTGTAAAGTCACTATCCCCAGACTACATAGAACTGTGCTAGTTTCATTCAGTTTCTAGTTCATTTTTTTTTCTATATTTTTTTCCTGATCAAAAATTCTAATTTTTTTAACTTATAACGGTGTTCCTTATACTCTTATTGGCGATTTCAATTTCCCATATTTCCCAGATGAAAACCCACTAGCAGACCGACAATTAAGGTGTATTAACTCAAAGGGACCTAAAACCAAACCCGGGCCTATCCACATATCCCTAACTTGACACAAGCTCGATTTATTTAAATCTCTTATTATTATTATTTAACCCGAGCAAAAATTCATCTTTTCTATCATTTTCTGCTTTCTATTTGCAAACTTCTTTATTCAAAAGACACTTTTCTGATTTTTCAATTTTTTTCGATTTTTCAATTTTTTCATTTTTTTTATTTTTCATATTTATGACTCGATTATTTACATGTATCCCATCCCCACACTTAAAGATTGCGTTGTCCCTAATGCAAGAACGGAAATACGACTCAAAACTACCTAAACTACCACTAAATTACGAACGAACTAAATAAATAAAGAAATAAACGAATACAAAAAATACAAGGGAAACGACTTAGATGAATATGTGAGACTATCAAAGTGCCAGTCGTTTCCACATAAGCCCTCCAATTCGAAACGCGCTCAGCAAACAACTCCTATTCTCGGACACGCGAACGAAGGCGGCTACTAACATCAACCTATCAATCACCATCAACAAACTAGCAAAACATAATATATATATATATATATATAGGGAGAAGATCATGCGAGAACCACCTCTTATTGCGAGAACCGCGAGAACCAATGTGAACACACCAAAAATGCCTAAAAATAGCTAAAAATCACACAAAAAAATTTTTTTTGATTTTTTTAATATTTTTTAGGTTAAAATCGCTAATTTTCGAACCAAAAAAAAAAAAAAAAATTTTTTTTTTTTTAATTTTTTTTTTTTTTTTAAAAAAAAAAAAAATTTTTTTTTTTTGGATTCGAAAAGTAGCGATTTTAACCTAAAAAATATTAAAAAAATCAAAAAAAAAATTTTGGATTTTTTTTTTATTTTTTTAGATTTTTTTTAGATTTTTTTAGGTTTTTTGAGGGTTTAGTTTTTAGCATTTTAGCTTGGGGGGGGGGGGGGGTGGGGTTAGGTTTTTTTTAGGTTTTTTTTTAGCTTGGGGGGGGGGGGGTTAGGTTTTTTTTGGGGGGGGGGGGGTGGGGGGTTTAGGTTTTTGGGTGGGGGGGGGGGTGGGGGTTAGGTTTTTTTAGGGTTTTTTTTAGGTTTTTTAGCTATTTTAGGTTGTGTTCACATTGGTTCTCATGGTTCTCACAATAAGGGTGGTTCTCGCATGAGCCCCTCCCTATATATATATATATATATATATATATATATATATATATATATATATATATATATATATATATATATATATATATAGGGTAAGGATAGTGTAAAAATGGCCTAAAGTGTGAGAAGTGTATTATAACACTATATATAATACTATATAACACCATATAAACACCGTATAACAATATGTAACACCATATAATACCATATAACACTATGTAACACTATATAACATTATATAACAAATGTAACACTATACATCTATCATAGACCTGCTATCAGACAACCTATAGTGTTATATTTGTTATATAATGATATATAGTGTTACATATTGTTATATTGTATTATATGGTCTTACATGTTGTTATACGGTGTTTATATGGTGTTATATAGTATTATATATAGTGTTATAATACACTTTGAGCACTTTTTACAGGATCCTCTACCTATATATATATATATATATATATATATATATATATATATATATATATATATATATATCATTCAAAATCACCAGTTTCAACATAAACCAACCCAACCTGCCCAACCAACCTGTTTAACGTGTATCAGTATAAGTACAAACCAACAAATGAGGATCAAAAACAACATAAAATAAAAAAAAATCAAACAAAATATATAGTCGTCAGCTGCTGTTGCTGCTTCTCCATCCTCATATCACCCCCCACACTAGTCCTCCTCGTGCTCACTGGCAGACTCTTCACTGCCCTCCTGTCCACCTGCACCACTGCTACCCTCACCAACACCAACCGAGCCTCCCTGCTGCCTCGGCAGAAAGAAGTCTGGGATCCCCATGCTGTGTGTACTCATCATGTAACGGAGAGCATCATCCTGCCTCTCCTGACCAAACTGAATCAACCCAATAAGATGCTCCAATCTGTCAAATCTCTGCTCCACATAGCCATAGAGCGACTGCAAAGTGAGAGGCTCAGGTGGTGGCTGCCTCCTCGGATACTGATGTACTGGTAGCTCATGTCGCTGTGGTGGCCGCTGTCAGTGTGTAGGGTCTACCTGCATCATCACATCCTCAGCTGGATGTCCCTCTGGCAGCTGCACCTGCGGGCCCTGCCTAATCGTTAACTGCTAGCCATGTCTACAAAATAGATATTAACAAGACAAAACACGCAAACAATCAGTAATAACAAACTATTTTTGGTATTTTTTAATTTTTTTTTAATTTTCTTTTGAAAATTTATATATATATTTTTATTTTTATAATTTTATTCGAAAAAAAATTTAGAATAGCCGTATGGCATTTCATTCGCGGCTAATTCGGAAAAATAAAGTTGAAATAAAAATCGGGTTACCTTTTAACAAATGCTAAGTGATAATTAAACTCGCCCGAATGGAGATTGAGTACAGGCGAGCCTAAATCACTTATACGCGCAAGTAAACCCAAGACCGACTACAAACGACTCGAACTAGACTAAAACTCACTAACAAGACCCTAACTTGGACTCAATGTACACTACCCCCCTCGGCACTTTAATTGTCCGCAATTAAAACAAGTGCCTAACAATCCATCATTGACGTCTAAACTTGTTTAAAATCAGTTGCGTTTTAGTTTTAAAATCAATTTTTTTCGCGTTTGAAAAAGTCCGCCTAATTAAAGGAGGGTTTTCCGTTTGCAAAAATTTCGTTTCAAAAATGCAAGGTTCAAACTTTACGCATCAACATCCCATACCATTCAAAATTCAATCAACACATTCACTAACCCAAACCAACACCACCCGCGCCCATATTTCGACCCTAATCATGACCACCCTACGCTAGACATATGGTTGATACTTGATTATCAACTGTTATAACAGCAAAGTAGCGTGATAATTAGCAAAGCAATGTTCAATATGCCCAAACATAACCATCAGCACCCATTAAACTATATTTAAGAACAACCTACCTATGACACCAACGGACTCGAAGCATGACTGACCCAACTAAACTCTAGAAAACCCGACACAACGAGGTACCCGACAAGTCGCAGACGACACTGACTGGACCTGATTAAAACGACTCGACTGACCTAAAGACTAACTCAACAAAACTGACTCACAAAAACTTACCCACGAACCCAAACATACTAAACAACATAAATAAGAGAATAGTGCAAAGAACATACCTGAATCGCTGAAATTTGCAAGAAAAGTTAGGATTGTTTTCGTTAATGGTGACGTCTCGAATCGCACAAAATCAGCTGCTAGATGATGAAAATGTTCGGTGGGTTTTGTTCAGCGTTGAATTCCGATCACGTAGGTAGAAAATTGGAAGAAAATGATGGTGAATCGGAGGGGATATGGTGGTTTTAGGGTGGTTCGGCGGTGGGAGGGTAAGGAAAAGGGTTTGGGTTGTTTGGGGAAGAAAGAGATGAAAAAAGGGTTTTAAACCGACCTGAGTAGCCGTCGCGTCAAGGCACGTTAAAACAGGTAAGCCGTGGCATAACGCCACAGGGTAGTTCAACGAAAAGGTTCATTTTAAGCAGTCGCGTGGCGCGACGATTGGAAGTGTTCGTGGTGGCGTAGCGCGACAGATCAGTTCAGACCAGTTGTGTGAACCTAGGGGTCGCGTAGCGCGACCAGGGGTCAAGATCAGTATGGCACGACACGACAGCCGTTTTTGGATAGAAAGTTGCGTAATTTTTCAAGTTTTTTATGACTTAGAAAATTTTCAAAGTCTTACCAATCCTTCCCAAAACCATCCCAAATTTTCTAAGTGTTGGGACTTACCTGGAATGTCGTTTTCATTGCAAATTCAGCTCCTCGATGGTACGATTCCTGCAAAATTACTTAAACACACAAAACAAAGACACGAAAAACTACGAAAACAATACAAAAATTAACGAAATTTACAAACGGTACAAACTCTACACTTGGGATTTCATCCCAAAACACTAATTGGCGGCTTTGGATGGGATTTTGAGAGGAATTTCCTCCATCTCGTTCTTGTCTATTGCTCCTCCAATGTAGTGCTTCAACCGATGGCCATTCACCTTCCAACTTCGGCCATCCGATTCATCCATAATCTCCACCGCTCTGTACGGAAACACGTAATGAACCATATAAGGTCCCAACCACTTCGACTTCAACTTCCCTGCAAACAACTTCCATCTTGAATTGTAGAGAAGTACTTTATCACCCTTGCTAAACTCCTTGACCTATCTTAACTTCCTATCATGCGAAGCTTTCGTTTTATCCTTGATTCCCAACGATCGAGCATAAGCCGCATCCCTAAGCTCCTCAAGCTCATGGATTTGAAATAAATGCTTCCTAGCAGCTTCGGTCATGTCAAG